>JANFCV010000082.1:0-2497621 GCA_024500475.1 Phthorimaea operculella
GGGAGGTGTTCGACTAGCATACTTTTGGAAGATACTTTGTACATCTATGTTTTTACTTTTGACGCATTTTCAAATCTTGTTTGAAATTCTACATGTATGTCACTCTCTGCAATGTCTGCCACAACTGCGCATATTATGTAAATAAATAATATAAATATCACTAATAATCTAGGCGGTTTCTTTTTTGTGTTTTCTTATTAACCCACTAGAAAACACACTGCTGCCATCTGAAATAAGCTTTAAGTTTTCCTCATTGACTATACAGTCAGTTTTTTTTTCACTGACCAGCGCTAGTGTCGCTGACGTTGCCCATAAGCCAATAGCATCAATCCTAAATTGCTTCAACAATTCCAGCAGGCGTATTGTAATTTTCTACGCAATTTTGCTTTTTTACATTTCTTTCATGATACGGGTCTTGCTTGTAACTGTAATGGAGTTGAAATTGTTATTGGCTTAGTAAAGCCATTTTATGTACCTAGTACGGTAATAATAATAACCATAAAAGTAGCCAATCAAGCCATTAGATTAGGTATTCTTCGAAGGAGAATAGGAATTGGTTCTCCTTAACATTGTATTACCCAACCTACAACCTACATTATAATATCATTGGTTATGCACAATACGAAAACGCATTGTATGTAGGTGGTTATACCTATCTATCCACTATATCCACTATCTTCTTCTTCTTTTCGTGTCACTGGACCTTAGATAGTAGATTGAATTTTGTATTGCCAATATTTGGGTATCTACGAAGGTGCACATCTCTTAAACCCCGGTCTGTCCTCATGATTACAAACTTCTTTCCCCAGCCAGGAACAAAGGTCGAAACGCCGGAACGGGACGGAAGATGCGTTGATCGAAGGTCGAAACATACAAATAGGAATTGTAGAAGGTTCTTCCATAAAAATCTTATTAGCTGTGATGTAATCTTATAAAAAGTTCGGAAGTTAAACCTTAGGGAAAGTAATCAAATCACATTATAAGTACTTAATTTATTAATAAGTTTTATCCACGTTTTATCATCAGTACAGAAAGGGTTTTCAGTGATAGACCTATGTAAATATACCCTGAATATACACTTCCCATCACAAAAATCGAAACACCTCGGTTTTTCTTGTTTTTGGCCCAATTAAACACCAAAAAGTATTGTTTGCATTAAAAAAATTATATGACTGTGTAGCTGGCAGTTTTGTCTTTTCAGTGTGTATAAAAAAATTCAAAATTCAAAATTGGAACTCCAACTGTTTGTTCTGTAAATGAGATGAATGACTGAGACACGTTTGCAGTTTGCGCCTTTTAACGATTCATAACATTTTCAGCATTAAAATTTAGAGCTTGTCTTAACTTATCTTAAAACTTTTGTTTTTTTAATTGTATACTGGGAATTTGGATCGCCTGAAAAAAGTTAGATTTTATCTGAATCATGGGTATTTTGCCCGTAGAAGCCGCCCAAGTGGTGACATTCCCAAATTTTGGACTTGGTCATCGTCTTGTGGCTGAATGTTTGCATTTAAGCCTCACCTCTGTTCATAAAGCTTACAAACGCTATCAGAAGACTGGTTTGCTTACGCGACGTTCAGAATCTGTCGAAAATCGGGTCAGTTCTGACCGACATGATCGAATTAATGTTATGAGTTCTTTGCAAAATCGACGCCTTAGCGTTTTTTAACTGCGGCAAAAGCTATCAAATGTACAAAAGGTGGCTAAAAGTGGCTCTACAATCAGAAGAAGGTTAAAGGAACGTAGACTGGTACCGCAATAGCCAGGAAACGGGCCCAAATCAACTGCAGACACGAAGACAAACTCTGTAATGCCGTCGGCGCTGATTCCTTCCCAGACCGTTCACGAACTGTCACCATAACTGACCTTTTTATCAATGCAGCATAGTGTAAAGCATTTTTAATCCCTTCTGTAAGCCATAGTGCTTCCGTGGTTGCCATTAAGCGTAATTCTACACTCAGCAGAAAAGAGGAATTTTGATCCACTGGGTATACGACCAGTTTAGGTGCTCACTTGCAAAGTTAAGGCGCGCTATTTAATTGTCTTCAGTTGATTTGGACCCATTTCCTGGCTATTGCGGTACCAGTCTACGTTCCTTTAACCTTCTTCTGATTGTAGAGCCACTTTTAGCCACCTTTTGTACATTTGATAGCTTTTGCCGCAGTTAAAAAACGCTAAGGCGTCGATTTTGCAAAGAACTCATAACATTAATTCGATCATGTCGGTCAGAACTGACCCGATTTTCGACAGATTCTGAACGTCGCGTAAACAAACCAGTCTTCTGATAGCGTTTGTAAGCTTTATGAACAGAGGTGAGGCTTAAATGCAAACATTCAGCCACAAGACGATGACCAAGTCCAAAATTTGGCAATGTCACCACTTGGGCGGCTTCTACGGGCAAAATACCCATGACTCAGATAAAATCTTACTTTTTTCAGGCGATCCAAAGTCACAGTAAACAATTAAAAACGCAAAAGTTTTAAGATAAGCTAAGACAAGCTCTAAATTTAATGTTGAAAATGTTATGAATCGTTAAAGGCGCAAACTGCAAACGTGTCTCAGTCATTCATCTCATTTACAGAACAAACAGGTGGCGTTCCAATTTTGAATTTTGAATTTTTTTATACACACTGAAAAGACAAAACTGCCAGCTACACAGTCATATAATTTTTTTAATGCAAACAATACTTTTGGCGTTTAATTCGGCTAAAAACAAGAAAAACCGAGGTGTTTCGATTTTTGTGATGGGAAGTGTATTATCCAACGATTAACAGAACAAACAACAGTCTGATTGGCCCAAATATTACATACATGCATACATTTATTACGCCTTTATGCCTTGCAGGGAGGGTAGGCTCTGATAAAAGTTTGAGAGTCATTCGGAAGACTGTATCATCAATGAGACAGGTGGTCAGCCTGTCGCCTAAAATTGCAATACACATCAACTCTCAAATCCTCTAGTCGCTTATTACGACACCCACGGGAAAGCTGGGGTGATGCTATTCGAAGCCGACACCACACGGACAAAATATTGAAAGAGTGCAATTGGGCAACGTTTCTGACTGTAAGTTGTCGACTTTTGGTCTGAGACCTAACTTCTACAACTAAGTATCTAGGTGCTCTGCACTGCACTAAGCCATTACATTCAAGGAAGAAATGAAAAATCATTATAAGTGCTAGAAAAAGTAGCAAACAATTATAATAAAATATCTAAGTACAACAGCCACAACAGGCCACTACTGGAATACTGAACACGAGCTCTATTTGGAGGGTTTCTCATGCTTACCATGTTTGCCAGGTTGATCAGTGACCGCAGTTCAAGGTGTTGTAGGCAAATTTACAGGAACGCTGCTGCCCATTCCCTGGATTCATCTCTTAGTCGCCTTTCACGACACCCACAGGCAGATTTAAGGACACCCTATTCTAAGCCAGCACCACGCAGCAGACCCAGCCTTATTTACGATAAAATTTTGTTATCAGAATACGACGTAGATAAGTAGTTTAGGTACGAGTACCATCTGATTATTGCTAGCGATGCAGAAAACGGAAAAATTATTGGAAACCGCATTAGGGAATACCTTGAAACGCGAACGTGAGAGCATTAGTCAGGATAGGGCCAATAAGTAGGTACTAGAATACACCGTGTAGCAAATCGAATATTACGATCTAAAGGTCATAAAAGGGGGCAGAAATCTTGTAAATATTATCAAACAATTCCTGAATATTTAAATCCTTTTCGATGGGTTTGCTTTGCGACTCTTATACAAATGTAAGCGAAACTGCCGAAAATGGAGCGAGCTCATAAATAAGCTGAAAAGTTCAGAACTTAGGCAGGACTTGGAAGTTAGGGCTTTATATAAGCTCTACAATTCGGTAGATTTTGGTATCCAAAAAACGGAGCTTTCAAAGTTCTAAAATCAAAACCGTTTAGGCTGTGCTTTAAGACTAACTGATCATCTAGATTTAAAGACTCACTTACATGAAAATATTAACTAAAATCATTTTCCACTGATCCCCACCATATTGTGTACTGTGTTGTGTATCAATGACATAAATACCAAATAGGTAGGTAACTTGTAAGAGTTGCAGGCGAGCAACTCTACGGGGACGCTTAGGTGACCCCCGAGGCTTGAACCCGGGACAGAAACGTTTCACGCACGGCTCTGCCACGGCTAAGCTACCGACGCGCCGCTTCGACCGCCAGCAAAACAATATCTTGATGGTAGTCTCAAAGCAACGATTTAGCTTAGCGACATCAAGTAAAAACTGTTCGCAACTCTCACTTAGACGCCTATGGAAGTCCAGCAGTAGCAGTAAATAAGAATGACCAAATTGGAACTTACTTGGGGTAGTTCTCCCAGCCGGGCGGGTAGGGTGTGCAGTACACTATAGTGATGTTGGTGCTGTGTGACGTCACAATTGTGAAGGTGGATATGTTGGAGAAGAACGCGGCAGGGGCGGCGAAGATCAAAGAAAGGGATAAAAGTAAATCCCACCAAAAACATTTACTTGTAAAAAGAACCAAGTCTCGCCTCTCAGTTCATCTGCTGTAAAAAGTTGTGAGATCCATGTAATGCCAAGTCGGTTATTGATTTATTCAAGGACTACTTCAGGGAACTTTCATCTTAAGCTATTGCGTAATTAGGTAACAGACATCATCTTACAGTAACTATATCGATATTTAAAAACTTTTATATTTACAATAACTAGAATGACCCGGCCATCGCACTAGACCATCGTATCTCACAAGCAAATAGTGTGCGATTGCCAAGTCATTCTAGTTATTGTAAATATAAAAGTTTTTAAATATCGATATAGTTACTGTAAGATGATGTCTGTTACCTAATTACGCAATAGCTTAAGATGAAAGTTCCCTGAAGTAGTCCTTGAATAAATCAATAACCGACTTGGCATTACATGGATCTCACAACTTTACAGCAGATGAACTGAGAGGCGAGACTTGGTTCTTTACAAGTAAATGTTTTTGTGGATCTCATTTCTTTTGTAGATAGTCTTCCTCTTTCTCTTATCTGGAACTACTTCTTGAGCCTAGCTACAGATTTCCTCAAAGCCCATCCGCAAAGTTAACTTTGTAATCCTATACATTTGTATGGAAATACAAAGTTAGTTATGCGGTTGCAACCGAATTTGCAGAATGTTATAGTTTTCCCTTTATTCATACACTAAATACAAGGTGTATTCTAAGTTTCAAGCTCCTCAGTCTGCTAGAAGTACCTTAGAATTTTGATGATCGGTCAGTCAGTCAGGCAGAAAATTAAGAAACTTTGACTAACTATAACTTCTAAACTACTGGTCCAAATTAAATGAAATTTGAAATGTATCGTGTCTATGCAGTGCTTAATAAGATATTTTAAAATGAGGGTTCTAAACTTATCGACAAGGGAGTTATGGGGGGGTCAAAAATGGCCTGAACTGGTTCGAGAAAAGGATGGTACGGCCGTGCCGCTTTCAGCTCGACTTGGTGGGGGCACTGCCGTGCCCCCAGATAAGAAAAGAAGCTTTGACGTGAAGCTTTGAAGAAGCCGGTACATGTAAGGTCCATCTCACTGCTCTGCCAACTAAGCTACCATAGACCTAGACTACTAAACCATTTCATGATGCTCTTTTCAAAGAGATGTATTATTGGCATCTAGTAGAAGTTGTTTTCAACTTACCTTTTACTTAGGGCGTTTGTCCACCGCGCCGTCACCGAGAACGAGATTATTTCTGGCCAAGTTTATTATACAAAATGATAGCGATCGGTGGCGGCAGTGGACAAATGCCCATGCAAATGTATGTACCGCTATTTCGGCGCCGTCATCTCGTTCTCGTTCTCGGTGACGGCGCGGTGGATAAACGAGACTTTTATTCATTTCCAGCAGCGGTAATGGAGGACCAAAAAGAAACTTACTTGGGGTAGTTCTCCCAGCCGGGCGGGTAGGGCGTGCAGTACGCTATAGTGATGTTGGTGTTGATGATGATGATGATGATGAATGAAGACCAAATTGGAACTTACTTGGGGTAGTTCTCCCAGCCGGGCGGGTAGGGCGTGCAGTACACTATAGTGATGTTGGTGCTGATGATGATGATGATGAATGATGACCAAATTGGAACTTACTTGGGGTAGTTCTCCCAGCCGGGCGGGTAGGGCGTGCAATACACTATAGTGATGTTGGTGTTGATGATGATGATGATGATGAATGATGACCAAATTGGAACTTACTTGGGGTAGTTCTCCCAGCCGGGCGGGTAGGGCGTGCAATACACTATAGTGATGTTGGTGTTGATGATGATGATGATGATGAATGATGACCAAATTGGAACTTACTTGGGGTAGTTCTCCCAGCCGGGCGGGTAGGGCGTGCAGTACATTATAGTGATGTTGATGATGATGATGATGATGATGATGAATGATGACCAAATTGGAACTTACTTGGGGTAGTTCTCCCAGCCGGGCGGGTAGGGCGTGCAGTAGACTATAGTGATGTTGGTGATGATGATGATGATGATGATGAATGAAGACCAAATTGGAACTTACTTGGGATAGTTCTCCCAGCCGGGCGGGTAGGGTGTGCAGTAGACTATAGTGATGTTGGTGCTCTGTGACGTCACGATTGTGAAGGTGGAAATGTTTGAGAAGAACGCGGCAGGGGCGGCGAAGATCAAAGTAAGGGATAAAAGTAAATAAGAAACTGAAAAGAAGCTTTGACATGAAGCTTTGAAGAAGCCGGTACATGTAAGGTCCATCTCACTGCTCTGCCAACTAAGCTACCGACGCATAGACCTAGACTGCTTAACCATTTCATGATGCTCTTTTCTAAGGGAGGTATTATTTTCATCTAGTAGAAGTTGGTCTCAACTTATTACTTAGGGCGTTCGTCCACCGTGCCGTCGTCACCGAAAGCGAGAACGAGAACGAGATTATTTCTGGCCGAGTTATGAAATGATGGCGATTGGTGACGGCGGCGGTGGACAAACGCCCAAGTAAATGTATGTACCGTCTACTTCGGCGCCGTCATCTCGTTCTCGTTCTCGTTCTCGCTGCCGGCGCGGTGGACAAACGCCCATAGACTTTGATTCACTTGCTGCAGTGGTAATAGAGGACCAAAAAGAAACTTACTTGGGGTAGTTCTCCCAGCCGGGCGGGTAGGGCGTGCAGTAGACTATAGTGATGTTGGTGCTGTGTGACGTCACAATTGTGAAGGTGGATATGTTGGAGAAGAACGCGGCAGGGGCGGCGAAGATCAAAGAAAGGGATAAAAGTAAATAAGAAAAGAAGCTTTGACGTGAAGCTTTGAAGAAGCCGGTACATGTAAGGTCCATCTCACTGCTCTGCCAACTAAGCTACCATAGACCTAGACTACTAAACCATTTCATGATGCTCTTTTCAAAGAGATGTATTATTGGCATCTAGTAGAAGTTGTTTTCAACTTACCTTTTACTTAGGGCGTTTGTCCACCGCGCCGTCACCGAGAACGAGATTATTTCTGGCCAAGTTTATTATACAAAATGATAGCGATCGGTGGCGGCAGTGGACAAATGCCCATGCAAATGTATGTACCGCTATTTCGGCGCCGTCATCTCGTTCTCGTTCTCGGTGACGGCGCGGTGGATAAACGAGACTTTTATTCATTTCCAGCAGTGGTAATGGAGGACCAAAAAGAAACTTACTTGGGGTAGTTCTCCCAGCCGGGCGGGTAGGGCGTGCAGTACTATAGTGATGTTGGTGCTGATGATGATGATGATGATGATGATGATGATGACCAAATTGGAACTTACTTGGGGTAGTTCTCCCAGCCGGGCGGGTAGGGCGTGCAGTATACTATAGTGATGTTGGTGCTGATGATGATGATGATGATGATGATGATGAATGATGACCAAATTGGAACTTACTTGGGGTAGTTCTCCCAGCCGGGCAGGTAGGGCGTGCAGTAGACTATAGTGATGTTGGTGCTGATGATGATGATGATGATGATGATGATGAATGATGACCAAATTGGAACTTACTTGGGGTAGTTCTCCCAGCCGGGCGGGTAGGGCGTGCAGTAGACTATAGTGATGTTGGTGCTGATGATGATGATGATGATGATGATGATGAATGATGACCAAATTGGAACTCACTTGGGGTAGTTCTCCCAGCCGGGCGGGTAGGGAGTGCAGTACACTATAGTGATGTTGGTGCTGTGTGACGTCACAATTGTGAAGGTGGATATGTTGGAAAAGAACGCGGCAGGGGCGGCGAAGATAAAAGCAAGGGATTAATGTAAATAAGAAACTGGAAAGATAGTAGCGGCGGCCGGGGCTTGAAGCCGGTACATGTAAGGTCCGTGTCACTGCCTCTGCCAACTAAGCTACCGACGCATAGACCTAGACTGCTTAACCATTTCATGATGCTCTTTTCAAAGAGATATATTATAGGCATCTAGTGGAAGTTGTTCTCAACTTATTACTTAGGGCGTTTGTCCACCGCGCCGTCACCGAGAATGAGAACGAAAACGAGATTATTTCTGGCCGAGTTTAATATGAAATGATGGCGATCCGTGACGGCGGCGGTGGAAAAACGCCCAAGTGAATGTATGTACCGCTACTTCGGCGCCGTCATCTCGTTCTCGTTCTCGCTGCCGGCGCGGTGGACAAACGCCCTTAGACTTTGATTCACTCGCTGCAGTGGTAATAGAGGACCAAAATGAAACTTACTTGGGGTAGTTCTCCCAGCCGGGCGGGTAGGGCGTGCAGTATACTATAGTGATGTTGATGATGATGATGATGATGATGAATGATGACCAAACTGGAACTTACTTGGGGTAGTTCTCCCAGCCGGGCGGGTAGGGCGTGCAGTATACTATAGTGATGTTGATGATGATGATGATGATGATGAATGATGACCAAACTGGAACTTACTTGGGGTAGTTCTCCCAGCCGGGCGGGTAGGGCGTGCAGTATACTATAGTGATGTTGATGATGATGATGATGATGATGAATGATGACCAAACTGGAACTTACTTGGGGTAGTTCTCCCAGCCGGGCGGGTAGGGCGTGCAGTATACTATAGTGATGTTGATGATGATGATGATGATGATGAATGATGACCAAACTGGAACTTACTTGGGGTAGTTCTCCCAGCCGGGCGGGTAGGGCGTGCAGTACACTATAGTGATGTTGATGATGATGATGATGATCATGATGATGATGATGATGATGAATGATGACCAAATTGGAACTTACTTGGGGTAGTTCTCCCAGCTGGGCGGGTAGGGCGTGCAGCACACTATAGTGATGTTAGTATTGATGATGATGATGATGATGATGATGATGATGATGATGAATGATGACCAAATTGGAACTTACTTGGGGTAGTTCTCCCAGCCGGGCGGGTAGGGCGTGCAATACACTATAATGATGTTGGTGTTGATGATGATGATGATGAATGATGACCAAATTGGAACTTACTTGGGGTAGTTCTCCCAGCCGGGCGGGTAGGGCGTGCAGTAGACTATAGTGATGTTGGTGTTGATGATGATGATGATGAATGATGACCAAATTGGAACTTACTTGGGGTAGTTCTCCCAGCCGGGCGGGTAGGGCGTGCAGTATACTATAGTGATGTTGGTGCTGATGATGATGATGATGATGATGATGATGAATGATTTATTTATTTATTTATTATTTATTTGAATTAAATTTTACAGTATTACAGCTAAGCCTATGCACTGTAAAACTAACATACATATTATTTACTAGTAATAGAAAAACAAATTTATAATAATATCTACACAAAAACAAAACAAAAACTTAACATTCAATAGGTATATATCCTTACTTATTATGTATGTATGTATGTAACATTTTCAGCAAAACATAAACAATCTTTACTAATCTTTACAACAGAGTCAGCAAATAAGTCTGTTTGAGGTGACATAGCCAGGAGTGTGTTAAGCTGACCAAGCGCAAGTACAAGTGGGGAGTGGCTGTGGTGATTAGTCCGCTGTGAGGGTACCGCAAGAAGACGGTGATTGCGGCCGCGCAAATAATTGTCAGGCACAAACAGGCAACACACTCGCGACACCAGTTCTGGGCATACTAAGTCACTGCGTAGTAAACTGCATGCAGTGGTAAGAGATACATAAATTCTTCGAGTTTGCAATGAGTTAAAACCAAGTACGCCTTGCAAGTAACGGGTAGGATATAAAAATGGGTAATAGCCAAACAGTTTTTTGTATAAAAATCTTAGAAAAGCTTTTTGTATCTTCTCTAATAATAAACAATAACTGGATTCGTGTGGGTTCCACACTATGGCTGCAGTCTCAAGTTTACTACGCACTAGGGCAGTATACAGTAGAGTGATAGCCTTAGGGTCCTTAAAATCGCGGCAGTTCCTAAGCACAAATCCAAGCCTTCCGTAAGTTTGTACAGCAATCGTTCTTATGTGCTCGTTGAAAGTAAGTTTAGGGTCAAATAGAACACCTAAATCCTTCATACTGTTCACGCGGGTAATTATTTCTGAACCTAGAGTGTAAGAGTTGGTTATAGGTTGGAAAGACCGGCTAAATGTTAAAACACTGCATTTATTTGTATTAAATAAAAGTTTATTACGAACGCTCCACGAAAACACCCTGTTGATATCTTCCTGTAAAAGCCAAGAGTCTTCAACACTTTTAACGACGCGAAACAATTTTAGGTCGTCCGCATATAGAAGACACTTGGAATTGTGAATAGTATACTCGAGGTCGTTTATCATTAGGATGAACAACAATGGACCTAAGATAGAGCCTTGACTCACACCAGATGTTGTATTATACATATGAGAAACATGTGCACCATACTTGACAAATTGCTTGCGTTCCCTTAGGTAATTAGCAAAAAACTTTAGCAATATGATGACCAAATTGGAACTTACTTGGGGTAGTTCTCCCAGCCGGGCGGGTAGGGCGTGCAGTAAACTAGTGATGTTGGTGATGATGATGATGATGATGATGAATGATGACCAAATTGGAACTTACTTGGGGTAGTTCTCCCAGCCTGGCGGGTAGGGCGTGCAGTACGCTATAGTGATGTTGGTGTTGATGATGATGATGATGATGATGATGATGATGATGATGAATGATGACCAAATTGGAACTTACTTGGGGTAGTTCTCCCAGCCGGGCGGGTAGGGCGTGCAGTACACTATAGTGATGTTGGTGTTGATGATGATGATGATGATGATGATGATGAATGAAGACCAAATTGGAACTTACTTGGGGTAGTTCTCCCAGCCGGGCGGGTAGGGCGTGCAGTAGACTATAGTGATGTTGGTGCTGATGATGATGATGATGAATGATGACCAAATTGGAACTTACTTGGGGTAGTTCTCCCAGCCGGGCGGGTAGGGCGTGCAGTACACTATAGTGATGTTGGTGTTGATGATGATGATGATGATGATGATGATGAATGAAGACCAAATTGGAACTTACTTGGGGTAGTTCTCCCAGCCGGGCGGGTAGGGCGTGCAGTAAACTATAGTGATGTTGGTGATGATGATGATGATCATGATGATGATGATGATGATGAATGATGACCAAATTAGAACTTACTTGGGGTAGTTCTCCCAGCCGGGCGGGTAGGGCGTGCAGTACACTATAGTGATGTTGGTGCTGTGTGACGTCACAATTGTGAAGGTGGATATGTTGGAGAAGAACGCGGCAGGGGCGGCGAAGATCAAAGTAAGGGATAAAATGTAAATAAGAAACTGAAAAGATTAGCGGCGGCCGGGGCTTGAAGCCGGTACATGTAAGGTCCGTCTCACAGCTCTGCCAACTAAGCTACCGACGCATAGACCTAGACTGCTAAACTATTTCAGGGTGCTCTTTTCAAAGAGATATATTATTAGCATCTAGTAGAAGTTATTAGCAACTTATTACTTAGGGCGTTTGTCCACCGCGCCGTCACCGAGAACGAGAACGAGAACGAGATTATTTCTGGCCGAGTTTAATATGAAATGATGGCGATCCGTGACGGCGGCGGTGGACAAACGCCCAAGTAAATGTATGTACCGCTACTTCGGCGCCGTCATCTCGTTCTCGTTCTCGTTCTCGCTGCCGGCGCGGTGGACAAACGCCCTTAGACTTTGATTCACTCGCTGCAGTGGTAATAGAGGACCAAAATGAAACTTACTTGGGATAGTTCTCCCAGCCGGGCGGGTAGGGAGTGCAGTACACTATAGTGATGTTGGTACTATGTGACGTCACAATTGTGAAGGTGGATATGTTGGAGAAGAACGCGGCGGGGGCGGCGAAGATCAGAGCTGCTGCCCAGATGAAGGTCGCGCAGACTAGGGGGAGCTTGCGGAGCTGAAACAAAATGGTTTACATAAAATACATTTCTATGGGAAATCACCGCCAAGACGACGTTGCTATTTGTTTTTTAGGGCTTAATCTTCCGGAGCGTATGCATTGCTCATTTGAGTAGTTAACCCTACAACTACTACTACAGCCACAATAGTCCACTGCTAGACATAGGCCTCCTCCAATTGAGGGGAATCCGCTACTTGACTAACAGGTCAAATAAGCTACTTTTTAAGACGACCGAACACGATAATTTGTATGTAATTATAGAAATAATATGACGTCATAATTCAATATTTTGGATGGAGTCAAAACAATAACTTTTATTTAATTTTGGTGTTTATAAATTCTAACTTTTAATATTTTGGAAAATGATGAATGAAGTCTGTAGTATTTATAAAATATTGTTTTAAGCATACAACTTTTGTATTTTATTTGTGACCCTGTCAAGTAACGAATTGCCAAACTCACCACACAGGCGGAATGTTGAGCGCAGTGCAAGGTGTTGTGCTCTCAGGAAATGCCGCCGTCCATTCCTGGATCCGTCCTTTAGTCGCTTTGTACGACACTTATATGGGTAGAAATGGAGTGATGTTATTCTAAGCCGGCATCACACGGCAAGCTATTCCTATTGCCTTAAAATTGGCGTAAATCTGGTCGTATCACATCCTATTACCTTAAAATTGGTGTAAATCTGGGCGCCATTTACCGCGAGCCGATTTCAGAATCGGAAATGAAATGTATCAAGATGTAAAGTAAATATTTGGCTGATTGCGTAAAGGCTCACACGTACGCTGGAGCCTTTTGCTTACTAAGCAAGCAAACCAGGAATTACTTTCCTGTTTGCGATATTCCATGCGGGCTGTAAGGGATGGTGTAAGTACCCAAAAAATTGCAAGCATGATCATAACATGAAACAGAACAAGATTTTTATGCAGTTATTTTGGTAAAAGAAACAGATTTGGCCTCCTAAACAAAATTACTGATCAGCTGATTGACTTTCTATCATATGGGAAATCGACTTCTAGTACCTATCTAACGTAGGCTCTATAGTAACTCGGACGCAACTCAATAATTTGTTCGCTTTAACACCAGACTGCGACTTGTTTGCCGATCCGTGGTCTAAATTGTGTTCTACCCTTTTACTTTATTGTGAGTTAATATAACTAGTTTAAGTTTGCCAGTGCCTTGGCTTATCGCTGTAATACTGTCAAATTATATTTCAATAAATAATAATAATAATAGTAACTTGCCGTATCACGCGTAAGTTTCTTACATCTTCTGTCACATCAACTCTTAATACAGACCCCAGCTCACTTGGCTAAGGCCCGTGGGTTGGGAGAATACCTCCTGAAGGAGAGAAAAACAAAGAAATGCAAAAATAATAGTAAAATTTGTTCAGTTTCATGGTCTGAGTATGCCTACAAACTTTTCATCACACCGTGCTTTACACTTGGTTTGAGGAAATTATGTCAAGCTCAAGCCACACCAATAGTGAATTTTTCTGTGGATACCAAATTAGATACAAGTGAAAACAACATTTAAATTTTGAAATTACCCACGACAGTTTCCTCCAGCGCCCCAGGTGAGTTAGAAGCGTAAAACCTATCTAAGAACCTACCTACCTCATACCTATTACTGAAAACCGTATTATAATCGGACTAGTGATTTTGGAGATAATTGGGAACATTAATTGCCACAAACAAATGTTCATCGCAGCGGCCCTTGGTGAGTTGTTTGCGTAATACCTATCTAAGAACATGCACCAAAAGAATCCAAATCCATCAAAGAAAACCGCATCAATTTCGGGCAAGTGGTTTGGTAGATATATTTTGGTAACATAGGTTTGCACACATAAACAAACAAACACACATTCTCTCACCAGTAACGCATATTATACCGTCTCCGTTCCGTCGTAGGTAAAAAATAAGGAAAGAATTAAAATTGCTACGCTGTCGTAGCAAACGTCTACAACATTTCTCAAAACCCTTTCTCTTTAGCTGCTACACAGTAGACAATTAGGGCACAAATGCTACGTTATTCTTTAATTAAGTAAGTCGTTAATTAAAGCTTAACTTTAGTGGAGGAAATTATGGGTTGACACGAAATTTCAACTGAAAAGTTATGCTGAAATAAACACACGAGTTAACAGGTTCAATACCAACTTAATCTGCATCATAAATAACAGAACTCGGAGAAAACACTTTATCATTGTTAGCTTCTTTTCTGTTTGAAAGTTTCACCCAAGCGCGGGTGATTTTTGCATGGAAGTTACATAAGTACTACAGCAGTAATCCTAGTACTACAGTCCAGCAAAAAAGAGTAGAAATAAAATAAAATGGAACTAGAAATTTTTCATACTAAATTGTTGCCATTCATAGTCAATTTTGCCATTTAATTTTGAAATTTCATACAAAGTGGCGCCCTCATTTTTTGTCTACTCTTTTTTGCTGGACTGTAACTTTCCACATTTTTTCGTCAGGGCGGCCGATGCGGTTATTGCCGTAGTAGTAGTAAGTGTATGGCGCCGCGTTCGAGGGGTGCGACTGACACGTATGGCTCACTTTTATACTACAACAGAACTATAGCCGCATCGGCCGATTCTAACGAACTTGCACCTTAAACCACACCATAACTAGTTTTCCGCAAGCGACCGCATCTTTATTGAAATTATAAAGCTAAAGACACCAAACTTACTTTCACATCAAGAACCTTGTCAAAAGGGAATTTCCCATAGAATTTCCAGTTATATAATGTCAGAACAGAAACACACTCAAGAAAATCACTTCCGCCTTCCGACATTACGGCTTTACGTCATTTTTGACACGACCTTTAAATGGCTGCCTGTCTCGAGAACTGAGCTGACACTGGGCTGATTGCCGTTTCTTTCTGGTTGATCAATGCGAGAGTGGCAGCGAAAGTGGTGGAAAATGAAGAACAGGGGTGAGCTCCACAGAATAGACGCGTGACCGATGCGCGCGACCCGACGAGCTACATGACAACTATCAGGCAAGCGATCGTCAGCCGTTATTGGTGGGACGCGCGTCTCACTCTTCTGTTTCATATATTTTATACGGAAACGCTTAAACGGAAGCGCCGTGATGTCGCTTGTCTCACGTCTGCGATGATCACTTGTTTGACAGATACCATCTTACGTCTCACTTCTACTCTGTGGAGCTTGCGCCTAAAATGCGCCGTGCAAAACCGAGCTGTCTTGACGAGCTCTGACAAATTGAAACGCATGTAGGTATTGGTATTTGGTTTTGGTAGGTATTAGAGTCAGCAATCCAGTTCCGAACCAGTAAGTAAGCTAATATTTTGATTGTAAAACTAATACCTAGCTAGCCTGTCTTTCTACCTTTTTTGGTCATTTCTAATAAGTATGTATATCTGGGGGCACGGCAGTGCCCCCACCAAGTCGAGCTGAAAGCGGCACGGCCGTACCATCCTTTTCTCGAACCAGTTCCGGCCATTTTTGACCCTCCCATAACTCCCTTGTCGATAAGGTGGGGCATAGTGGGGCAAGGTGGGGCATGGTGAGGCAAGGTGGGCCAGGGTGAGGCAAGATCAACAACGCGGCACCTTGCTCCACCCTCTCCCACATTGACCCATCCTGCTTCACCTTTCCCCACCATGCCTCACATTGTCCCACCTTGCCCCACTATGTCCCACCTTATCTCACGTTGCCCCACCTTATCTCACGTTGCCCCACTTACCGCATTCTGTCTGACCTTGCCCCACCCTGTCCGACACTGCCCCACCCTGTTCCACAATGCCCCACCCTGTCACAGTCAAGATTATTCGCACTTTAGCAATATCGCACCAGTGTACGTCGGGCTAGAGAACTTTTGCACTATTGTGCGTCGAGCAAGAGTACTTGCGCACTTCAATCCGTCAGGCTAAAGTACTGTCGCACATCAGTGCGTCGATCTAGAGTACCGTCGCACTTCGTATAACACTCCACGCGGGGTGGAGTGGTGCAACCGCGTAAGTAATGATCAAAACAAAATAACGCTATTATTTCGAAAACCATTAAACCTAGGAGTTTGGTCCCATATAATCTTTTGTCCAGATGATCGAAACCTATAACATACCAAAATTTCATCCGATTTAACTGAAACCACTTTTTCCATACTTTAGGTCCGGGATCATTTCATTTAATTTGGACCAGTAGTTTAGAAGTTATAGTTAGTCAAAGTTTCTTAATTTTCTGCCTGACTGACTGACTGACCGATCATCAAAATTCTAAGGTACTTCTAGCAGACTGAGGAGCTTGAAATTCGGTTGCAACCGCATAACTAACTTTGTATTTCCATACAAATGTATTGGATTACAAAGTTAACTTTGCGGATGGACTTTGAGGAAATCTGTAGCTGAGGCTCAAGAAGTAGTTCCAGATAAGAGAAAGAGGAAGATTATCTACAAAAAGAACTAGAGAGACTATTTGCTTGTGAAATACGATGGTCTAGTGCGATTGCCAAGTCATTCTAGTTATTGTAAATATAAAAGTTTTTAAATATCGATATAGTTACTGTAAGATGATGTCTGTTACCTAATTACGCAATAGCTTAATATGAAAGTTCCCTGAAGTAGTCCTTGAATAAATCAATAACCGACTTGGCATCACAATATGAATCTTACAACTTTTTACAGTAGATGAACTGAGAGGCGAGACTTGGTTATTTTTACAAATAAATGTTTTTGGTGGGATATATTTTGCTTATTATAACTTTATTACTTTGATTAAGTAGCATTTGTTTTGATTCCAGATTTAAAAATAATCCTGCGGCGCATGAGGTTCCGGGTTTGATTGACGGCCGATCCTGCACGGGTTCAGCCATCATCGGCGTCGGCGACGATGTCCCACACAAAAAAAAGAAAGATTCCAGGTTAAAAAAAACAGCTAAATCAATGCAAACTTACACACTTGCAAACAACTCTCTGTCCATCATCAGTAGCAAAACGCCAGTGACAACACTATTGAACCTCTATTACTTCTCATACATTTGACGTAGGTATCTATGGAACAACTGCTTACGTTTGACAGTACGGCGCGGGGCGATACGCGCACTCTATAGCTTGCTTATAGACAGGCTGTCCCGCTTTAAGTGGTCCTAGGAAAACTCCCAAGACGTGGGCATCTCTAGCTGCCGATCTGTGGCTAATTGAGGGGAAAAACTTTTTGGATAAAAAGTTATAGTCGATATTTCGTTTTACAGAAAATCTTGAACCACATACTTTTTTACATTTCGGCTAAACTACTCGAATAGATCTCCCTGTTTTTTTGGCATGAATACTCTTTACGAATATGGCTGGCTAATCTGGCTATAAAATTTTGTTAACAGCCTTAATTTCTACTGAGAATAAATACAGAAAAGCACATATCTTCATTGATAGATATTTTTCACATCCCTACACTGAACCTTCCAAAAAGCTTCTCAATGATGTATCGTCTCGCCCAGTTTCGCCCAACAAAACAAATAGAAATAGATACTCGGAGGGATCTTCAAAAGCTTGATAGATGCCCCAGCTATCGTGACGAGGTGAAATCTTTGGTGTACCTTGCGGAATGGGACCATGAAGACACATTTACCCTTTTTAACCCAATAATTCTTTGCCCAATTTTACGTCGTTGGGCAGTGTTGCCAACTATTGATTTCGGAATTATCGGATTTTGCTATCAAAATTAGGGGAACCACAATGCACGACATACTCAATGCACAGCAGGTTAAGGCACGGCAGCGTATTGTACAGCAGATCATTGTACGCCATGATGGATGGATGGTCTTGAAATACGGGCCCGGACCGATAACGTACAGGGGTGGAAATGGAATCAAAACAAATGACGTCACAGCGGATGTAGTGATGTGACAGTGTTGACTTTGATCGACTTATCGATAAATTATTCGAACATGACATGCAAGGCAACCCACGGAGGGGGACGGCGCAGCCCCACAGAGGTTTGGGGCGCAGCCCCCCGCAGTAAAAAAAACACATTCAACGCAAATCCGACACAGTAGGTTAGGTTAGGTTAGAACAGTGACCCCCTGGAGCGAACGAAGTGAGCGACTAAGCTTACTTAAGAACATATTTCATATAAAAACAATATCGATTAAGCTAGAAATGCATATAATATTATCGATCTAGTCACATCACTATTCTACCATAACACGTGATGTCTCCAACCATCATGTCGTGCAATCCACCCCCGTGCACTTTCGGTACGGGGTGATGGATGGCGACATTGTTTTGATTCCATCCACCATGTCGTGCTTCATCACGTAGTACATTACTCTGACGGCCAGTATTATGGTGTACAATACTATGCTGTACAATGTAGGGACTCCAAAATTATTGTACAATTATCGTAATCATCCCAGCGGTAGTGCCAGCAATGAATCTAAGTTGAAGATCAAACTTAAGAACTTCATAGTACCTTGGCCTACCTAATACTGATTGAAATTTTACTAGTGACCGACTATGGCAACTTTCTCTAAGGAACATAGGTCGAAATACGAAAAGGAGTTGAAAGACATAAGAAAGAGAAGATATTTGCTGGTTTTCTGTATCTAAAGGTTTATGATGTTCATAAACCGTCCACTAGAATTTTTCATTTCAAAAGCAATAAGTCATACTGTGGACAAACAAACAACTGTACTATATAAAATGGGCTTGTTGACTTTTTAAATTGAAACAGTAAGTCTACAAACCAAACAACTACTTGCCGTGTACAGCCGGCTTATTGCCGTGTGGTGCCGGCTTAGAATAGCATCATCCTATTTCTAACCGAGGCCAATTTAACAAGCGCAGTGAGTATGGCAAATACGGCTTAGAACTACGACCTCTAGTACGACATTTAGGCTCTGACTGCGAACTGACTATAGGAAGTTTCTAATTATGGCAAAGATGCGGTGAAGTATGTGCCAAGGCGTCTAAACACAATGGGCTGGTTTCAGACTTGCAAGAGCGGTGTTTAGTTGTGGAACTACAATGAAACTTCTAAGCAAACTAGCCCAATGTAGTTTCAAGTGCATAAACTTGGCTGATTCCGGCACGTAACCAACAAACGTCTTCCTACTATAGATGTAAATTAACGGTTAACTACCGTTATTTAATTTAATTCGCCGTTAACTACCAATACTTAACCGGTTAACTATGGTTATTTAACCAAGTGCGGTATTGAAACGGTGAAGCAAAATATGAGTTTTAAAGTTTTTTTATGAGTTGATAATTATTGTCGATCACATTATGATACTCAAAATGTTACTCGGATACTTCTCTTAGAAGCATTTAGAGAAAGAAACAGAGATAAATGTTAAAGTCTTTTATTTTTGCTTGAAAAGAGTGCTGTAAGTGAGATAGACGCGCGGCCGCGTGAAACCGTGAGTTGTACCTACTCTTTCCTTTGGTAAACACACTACGACCGAAATTCGGCGGCTGAATTCCGTTCCGTCAGTTTTCGGTGTTTTCGGTTGGGGACTTTGGGGATGACACACTACAAGCGCCAAAATTACGTACGAATCACGCCGAATAACTTCGGACCGAAATTTGGCGACAGAATTTCGGCTGATGTGTGTCACCCGTAATGCAAATAACAATGCTGGCGTAATTGCGCCGAATTCCGTCGCGTAATTTCAGTCGTAGTATGTCGACGCACTAAGAGCATCTTGTCAAAATGGCTTTAATTCGAACTGACGTTATCCACTGAGCATACCTACCTACATACACGCGGTTTCGATGATGTTCAGAAAATATTTCGAATATGTCGTTTTGGTTGTTTTTGGTGGATGCACCATCGGTTTTTAGCTTTCCATGCTAGTCTTCTGAGCTATATCTTGGTCGATCAGGTACTAGGCACACCTACAGTCACGCCTATATCCCTTACGGGGTACCTAAACAAAGCGTCAACGGACAAAAAATAGCTCTCACTTATAGACTAAAACTATTTAACTGGAAACACATATCGTTAATTATACACCTAACCAACAGCTTTTAAAAACATTTATAAAAAACTCCAAACAATAATAAAAAATATGAAAATAACCGTAGTAACCCAGTCTGACTGGTTATTAACCGTTATTAACAAAAAAACCGTTAATAACCACCCGGTTAAAATCGTTATTAACCGGCTTTCCATCTATACTTCCTACCCACCCCGCAAGATATTACTAACCAGAAATATTTGGCGAGGTTGGTAGGAAAGATACTTCGGGTTGGTACAAGGTATAAACCACAGCGCACTATGTCATCTACGCGCGAGCTAAGACTAAGGCGCAAGCACCACAAAGTAGACGTGAGACTTAAGATGGCATCTGTCAAACAAGCGATCGTTGGAGACATGAGATGTGCGACATCGCGACGCTTGAAACGGTTCCCATATAAAGTTTATGCAATATAAGAGACAAAGATACACACATGAGACGCGCGTCATATCGATAACTATTGACGATCGCTTGTCTGACAAAATGTCCGCCTAACTAGAGACCCTTCGGACGGTACGTTAAGTCGTCGGTCCCGGTTGTTGTCTATGATTTGATCATATTTGATTAAGTACCTATTTAGACTGCGGTCGTTACTCGATCATGTCAGAGGACTGCTAGTTTTAGTAGGTGGTTGAAAAACTCTGACACCATTTTTCGTCGGGACTCGGTGTCCCACACGAAAAAGACAAGAAGGCTAAGTATTTATCCACTGTTATTTATTATCTCTGCAGTTCGGTGAACAGAGTAAAGAAGGTCATCCGTGCTCTGAACACCCTGTATCATAAATAGTACCCCTCCTCGATAGAATCTCTATAAATCGTTCACTGCATCATGTTCCAAGATTTATAGTTTAGAAGCCGGAGAACTGGCTACTTCAAAAGACGTTTGCTTTGACAACTAACTTGTTTGTTACAGTTACAGGTATTCTAAGTCGAGTTATTGCCATACATTTACCTAACTAATTCACGGGAAAGCGATGTATTAGTGGCTTTATTTAGCAAAGTCAGGTATTGGCATCAAGCTTAACCAAGATTACAACCAGAAAATCTATAACTATGGCACTATCGTTTGTCGCGTTCGATAGTCGTGACCTGATAGGTACATTGTTATGAGATTTTGTGAGTCAAGCGTCGCGTTTAAGCGTGTCACTCCGATATGTAGCATAATAGCTCTACTTGGCTCAAAGTGTTGCCAAATAAAAGTTCCATTACCACCTCTCGTTTACATCAGCAGGTCAAAAATTACATTCATGAATTTCAGGTTTCTAGCTCGATGTGCAGAGCGGAGGTTCCTCTCCTCTAAAACTGAACGGTGGGAACTGGGAAGGAACGTGGATAGTGGTGGATTTTTACCCGACTGCCTCAGGAGGGTTATGTTTTTCGAGAGTATGTATGTATTCACGGGCTACAGCCCAAACGGATTTTGACATGTTATGTGTCGTTGGATTCGTTAAAACAGCGCGAGTGACACTGGCTATAGATATTAAAAATTCATAAATTCAAGATGGCGGATTTTTATCGCACTAAGCAACAGCAGGCTTAGTTTTTTTATACATCTGCTTGTTTCGTGAATTACTTCACCTTATGAAGTATCAAGCTCTCCGTGTATACTCACATACATACAAGCTCGCCGGATGCGCTGCGCTCTCAATAAAGCTGTTTATCGAGTTAGTGTTATCTGCTCTTCCTTGTTGCTCGGGGTATAAAAGACTTTACAATAGTGCATTCTGCTTAGATATTGACTATACACATACGAAGAGTCACGTCTATAATAGACAAACGTAAACGGCTGTAAAACATTTACATACACCACGTCTGACAAAAGTTGGAGAGCCATTCAGAAGACTGTGTATCACCATATTTCCTCCTCTTTAAATTGTGCTTTAACGCTTTTGTTTTATTATAAAAGGCCTACGTAAGGCCCCGGTTAGCGCACTATTTATTTACTTTATCGTTATTTTTATCTTTAAACTGAGCTTACCTTGTAGAAAATAGTAATCAAAAAGAAATTTACCCAGTGTCAGCATCAAACTCAGTGCAAGTGCAGCTGTTCAATAACTATTCATTCTCTTAATCCGTCCATCAGTTCTTAATGATGCACTCTATTACGATCTTCGTTATCCTTGTTGAAAGAGCGATAAAAAAGTGTTAGGTTAGAACAAACTCTAGAAAGTATTTTAGGAGAATGATGAATACAAAAAGAAATGTCGCTGACAGAAGGTAGGTAAGTACAAAAGGGAAACCTTTTAGAATAAACATCCGGTATTAAATAACAAAACATTTGCAAAAATAACTTAGATAGCCGTCAGACCTCAAATCAAACAAGTTTCTAAGCTTGAAAACTTTTAGAAGGGTTGCCTTATACATTTTTCACGGCGTCTCATGGATTTTCAAAATATTTACAACAACTCGGAAAAGTTTTCGTAAAACGAAATTCGAGGATTCCAACTTCAGAAGTGACAGGGTTTCCACTGCCGCCTGTCTACAATACTTGATGTGCCCCGTCGAGATTACTCTCGGGCGCGAGAAGACATCAAAATGCTTCAGAATAATCTGCCTGGTTGCATCCCGGTGTTGTGAAAGATATTGCTAGATAACATAATATTTCATTGATTGATTCGATCTTCATTGCTTTTATCACTTTTTGCCGAGCTTTTTGCGAACCTACTCTCTAATTTTGTACCTATATGCTTGGAAATTTAAATAGAAGGTTAGTTTTTTTTTCTTACGTTTTCTCTTTCAATCTTCGATCAAATCATCTTCTGTCCCGTTCCGGCCCCGAAGGGATTCCGCATAGTTACTTTACTCTATACAAATATTTCTGTCATTTTTTGCGGGGGGAGAGGTAAAGCTGTCAAATCAAGCTAGTGTTAAATCGACAATATCGATACTTGACCTTTCGATTAATTACAATAGTCTACTCAAAATTGTGTCATACAATTGCATTTTCAAAAGCAACTTAGTTCACAAGAATAGGATTTTTTAGGAAATAGAAATATTGGCGCAATAACATCATTTTAAATATTGCATAAGGTAAATTAACCAAAATAATAATTTCTTTCCCCAAAGACCAGATAATACAATTATGTAGGTACAATCAATGCAATACCTACTATTTTCTGATAATTAAGTAATCATAGGATATTATGTAACGGAACCCAACTAACAACTTGGTCCTATAAAAAACAGGCTAAACGACTTTTGGTTATATAAAGGTCGTATAGTGGTAAGCAGAATTTCACTGAGTTGTGTAGTGGTGTCTTATTCGACCTTTTAGTCGTAAACGTCTAAAGTCGTATAAATTGGTCGAGTAAACGTTAATACGACTTAATTATACGACCGTCGTATAAAGGTCGTATAAATGATCGCTATACGATTAAATTATAGGACTGATCGTCGCTGTTGGGACCATTATATAACCTTCAGTCAGGCCACCGACTGTTACTAGATCATAAGGTATATAAAGGTCGTATCATTATCTTTTATAAACCGTATAGGCGTATACAAGTCGCCAGTGCGACCGTTATATGACTTTAAGTCAGTTCAGCGACTGTTACCAGATCATAAGTTGTATAAAGGTCGTATAAAAGTCGAATAAATTTCTTGTCTAAATGTTGCATAAAAGTCGCGTTTGCCACTGTTATATGACTTTTAGTCATGCCACCGACTGTTACCAGACCATTAAGTATAAAAAGGTCGTATTACTTGTAATAAACCTCGACGTCATATAAAAGTCGCTATTGCGACCGTAAGATGATTCTTAGTCAGGCCACCAACTGTTACCAGACCATTAGGTATATAAAGGTCTTATTATTTGCTTTAATCATCCACATAGTTGTATTAAGGTCACCATGGCGATTCTTATACGACTTGAAGTCTGCTAGCGACTGTTACCAGACCATTAGTTATATAACGGTCGTATAAAGGTCTTACCGCATTATCATTAAAACGTCGCTGTTTCGACAGCTTTATGACTTTTAGGCATGCCACCGACTGTTACCTGACCATTAGGTATGTAAAGGTCATATTATTACCTTTAATAAACCGCACAGTCGTATAAAAATCGTCATTGCGACCTTTATATGACTTTTAGTCAAGCCTACAACTGTAATTTGATCATTAGTTATATTATGATCATAAATTATTACCTAAAACACAACGCAATGTCGTATAAACGTGGTGTAACATAACGATTAAACGACTAAAAGTCCAAAAAAGGCTATTTATATGACTCTTAAAAACCTTTTAATTGTTTAGTAGTCGTACATAATACTTCTTTACAACTACTTGACCTCGCTGTGGTGTGAATTATTGTGGCCATGGTTCTGTAGGTAATAAAATAGGAAATATATGTTCGAACGGACGGACAGACTGTATGTATGTATGGATGAATTAATGAATGGATGGACGGACGGACGGATGGACGAATGGACAGACAGATGGACAAACAGTCGTAAAATTAAGCCAAACCCTTTGCAACACGATTTTGTGTTCAACAAAACGTATTGCGTCGACCCCAGGTAAT
The DNA here is from genome assembly GCA_024500475.1 of Phthorimaea operculella. Taxonomy (NCBI): domain Eukaryota; kingdom Metazoa; phylum Arthropoda; class Insecta; order Lepidoptera; family Gelechiidae; genus Phthorimaea; species Phthorimaea operculella. The sequence continues at coordinate 24,830 of JANFCV010000082.1, forward strand.
TGGGATGTGGGCAGGAAGATGGCATTGATAAGTAGGTAGTGAAATTGACGATTAAATCAGATCACTACTGCCAGTCTTGAGAATAGTTCATAATGTTGTGTAGTACACCCACCTACATTTTTTGTACGGGGCTATAGTTGGTCCTGATTCCATTCATCATGTCGTACTTCATTATGTCGTACATTACTCTGTCAGCAATAGTTATGCCGTACAATACAATGTCGTACATTATAGGGACTCGTCGCATCAATTACAGCTGACTATCACTTGTCTGACAGATGTTATCTTACGTTTCCTCCGTGGAGTACATACTATGCATGATATACTCAATGCACAACACGATCATGCCCGACAACGTATTGTACAACAAAATAATGTACGGCATTATGGATAGGCTTGAAATACGGGCCCAGACTAATAATGTACAGTGCTGCAAATAGAATCAAAACAAGTTACGTCACAGCGGATGAAGTGATGTGACAGTGTTGGCTGTAATCGACTTATACAGGGTGTTAAGAAAAGTAGTACGTTCCTTTAAACCACAAGTTCTGTTAAGTAGGTATTACATAGTGTCTTGACCATGTTTAAAAAAAAATATATATAAAACATTATTTAAAAAAATAAATTTAAATGTTCAGCCCTAGGTCTGAGCGTGATAGAGCACATCGTTACTGTCACGTTCAGCTGCGGTTGCACCGTTGTAGATCTTATTACGCGCTGTGAAGGAACAGTGCATAGTATTGGAGTGGTAATTGACAGTACATACACTGTTAAGCGCTCTGTGTTGTAGAGTTGAACTATTTGATTAAAAGATATTAAAAATATTTTTATCACAAATATTTTTTAAAGATCATTTGAACACACTTAACATACTTTATGATACGATGGGACAGACTACTTTTCCTAACTCCCTGTAGATTCATTATTCGAACCTAACATACAAGGCAACCCAGGGAGGCGGGACGGTGGTTTGGGGGGTGCAGCCCCTCACAATAAAAGACCACCTTTAACACAATTCCAAAACAGTAGTCTAGGTAAGGTTAGAGTTGGAGCGAACAAATTGAGCGACTAAGCTCAATAAAGAATATTATATAATTATATTATTTTAAATAAAAACGATATCGATTTAGTTAGAAATGTATGTAAAATTATCGATCAAGTTACATCACTACGCTACTACTCACGTGATGTCTCCGATCACAATGTCGAGCATTACACCCCTGTACATTTTTTGGTACGGGGTGAAAGATGGCGACATTGTTTTGATTCCATCCATAATGTTGTATTCTGTTCCTCTGGTGTGGTGTACATTATACTATCAGCCAGTATTATGCTGTACAATACAATGTCTTTCAAGGTTTTCACTTTCTAAACGGTACCCTGAAAATGGCGGACAGAAAATGGTTTCTAGTCATATAACCCTACCTTTAGTCGTAAAGTGTTCTTTAACAGTCGCGATCACTACATAAAGTTGTATAAACGTTATATAAATAAATAATGAATTAATAACATAAATAAAATAATTCAAATCGTTATTATTTGTAGGGGGCATTAAAATTTTGTTTGAATAATAACACAAAATAGTCGATAAAACAATTTCCCACTTGAAAACTCAACACTAAACAGTTCCTAACACCATTCACAACTTTTCAGATTATATTCGATAACAAACATGGCAGACATTTATTATTTTGAATGATTTGTTTGTCTTTAACCTCACTTTCACTCGTTTGATAGCACACTGAAGTCTGTACACGATAAAGTAACACCGATGACCACTACACGATTTCAGGTCGTCTAAATGTCCGTAATACGACCACTACACGACTTTTGATCGGTTAAAAGACAATAATACGACCAATACACGGCTAAATGGTCGAATAACAGTCGTATATGTGACTGTTATTCGACCATACGTCGCGAATCAGACTTGTATATGACGTTTACCAGACTTAAGCCCATTAATACGACCTTTATACGATCTTTATACCGACAAAAGTCATATAATTTGTGCCCAAATCGCGTCGTATAATCGTTTATATAACCACTATACGACCAAAACTATCCGACTTCAAGACGTAGCGATAACGTTGTCCCGACCATTATACGACCAAAACTTGTTAGTTGGGAATTTACTAAAAAACCACCTATACAACAAATCATACATAATAACTTGGACTGTCCTGATGATGTAGTGGTTATAGTACCCCTGTCTTCTACGTCAAGGGTTCGATTTCCACCGGACATAAATATTTGTAAAGTAAATTTTCAAATATTCGTGTTCCGCCTGACAAAGGACCACCGACTGGACCGAAACGGTCGTGAATCGCGAGATAATAAGAAGTAGGTAAGTGCGAAATCCTTTACATATATAATTAACCACCTTTTTCAATAACGGTTTTTCAACCACCTACTGCAATAAGCAGGACTCTGACATGGTTGTGTAACGACAGCCGTCTAAGTGACCATAGACAGCAACCGGGACCGAAGGCTGAACGTGGCTCCAAAGCACGGAACCATCTTGCTTCTCGGACAATCAGGCCTGTGTGGTATCCTGACCAGTCTAGGAACATATTCACAAAGTGATAAATCGACACCTGATTCGAAGAACATTGTAACTCAAAAATGCAAACTTTACAGGGGAGCCGTTTGAAGATTTTGGTATCGGTTTTTTAACGTTGATATCTTTTTAGTGACGCAGATTTCACAAGTTTTGTGTGATTTTAGCATAAAAAGGTATGGCCTTTCAAGTGGCATAAACCATTTATTTCATAAATCATCAGAAACCCTAGCAAAACCCCTTTTTTGTTGAGTTACAATGTTCTGATATTGTGATACTAATCATTTTGAGTCTTTATAACATTGTAACTACACGTTACCAAATTATACTTTTAAAATAAGTTGACGAATCACTAACTGAATAACATTGTAACGTATACTTACGAACATCATTTTTTGCACATATTCATACAAAATTTAACACAAAACATTGTAATAGGTTGTTACAAACTGATTTTAAACATTATGTCTAAGAAAATTAGCGTTATAATATTGTAAAAAAGAAAAACGTGGTTTAACGAAGCTAGAATGTGATTGTAATTTTGTGATTTAATATGTTTTTCAATAATTTTCTTTACAATATATATTAATTATTTAACTTTTTATAAATATTTTTATATAAAAAAACAGTTACTTCATCTGAAATAGCTGTGTATGTGTGTGTTCTATCATATATAAATTGACACTATGAAATAACATTAATAGCTTCACACATATTCTAAGATCTGTAACAATTAACAAGCTACATTTTTTGTGAGAAACCGTTCCAGTCAACAAACTGGAAAATAAATAAGGCGCAACTCTGGATTAGTCACGAATGTTCGAATTTTTGGAAATCAAAAGGACCTCTTGAAATATTTAGTATTGTACGATCGTCATTTGCACTAACGTGTGTTTTCTTCGCTCACGTAGGTGCTAACAAAAGAAACTGTGCATAAAACAGACACAGAGAGACCCACAGAGCTTGCCATGATCGGTATCAAACTTCAAGATTGTATCTGAAATACTAAAATCTGATGACTTAATATAAAGCTGAAGGATGTACGTAAAATGATAGCTAAGCTCAACAGGGTGCGGGCAGAAAACTTTACTAGCTGATATGATGTGCCTGGAAGACGTGGGATGCACAAAGGCAGTGACTGTGTGATAGCTAAGGGACGGAAAGTGGCTAATGGGCAGATCATCGGTCCGATGTTTAGATAATGTAATGATATTACAGATGTCTTATAAATAAATAACGTGATGAAGTGTGCAATTGAGCGTGCCACCTTGTTGAACTGTTTCTTCTTTTAGTTCATTTTCTCTATTTTTGCAATGAATGTTGGAGTTGTTTTTATATGTTGATAGATTCTTATAAATTTAGTGAGCATATGAAGAGGAAATGTATGCTATATGCTATATTAAGAGAATTACACGGTAAAAAAGTGACATACTGGATTGGGAGAGTCTGGGAGAAACATCGGCCAGTCGTATAACATTAACTATAATAATAAAGAAGTCGCAGTAAGGACCTTAGACTAGGCACAACTTTTTCTAGATTTCATTACTTTTTAGAGATAAACAAGCAGCTTTATCGAGACTTAGCTAGTTTTTACAGAATGTTTTTGATGGGATTAATTTTACTCGGTGTCTCATACTTAATAATGAAAAGCCACCCTAGGCGTAATATTTTTAAAACGTACTAAATAATCGTATTGTACATACATAAGGCACTTCTAGGCTTGTTACTATTGTGTTAAAACCGCTTTTGTGGCAGATAATTTGATATTGACTTAGTAAGTTATGAGAAAAACTGTTACGCACAAATATAACATATACCTATGTGGTAATTCAAATGTAAACACGAGACGTTATTTAATGAGAAGGTTTATGAATAATTCGTTAAAAAAAAAACTCGAAAAAATAATTTATATCGATATCAATACATAAAAAATGAATTTTCGGTGTCGAAGTTGTAAAAAATTGCTTTATTGTTATAGTGGAAATATATGAAAAAATCTAGATATGGTCAACAAAAGGTCAACAGTTTGAAATACTACCGCATAATTCACTTTCATTTTGTAATAATAACGTTGTAACTTGTTTTACTAGCGCTGAAAACTGCTTATTTTTGTAGTCAATCGGAAAAAAGTTTAGAGTGATAACATTGTATCAGAATATACGCTGCAAAATATATCTTAAGATGTTGATATATATGAGTCAAAAACATTGTAACATTTGTTTACAATGTTTTAGCTACGAAAAATTGTTAACATCATAAAAGTTGCCGTATTGTAACTTTAATTACAGTCTTGTAAAGACTGAAATTGTGAAAATTTGGAAAAGTGTTCTTTGGAAAAACCTAGTTACAGGTTACTTAGGACCATGTTTTATACATCAAAAGGTGCGTATTGGACCGTGGAATCCAAATATACAATAGTTATATAACATTGTAATTATAAGTTACAATGTTCTTCGAATCAGGTGTCGAAATATCAATTTTGTGAGCGAAAGGAATTGAACCCGGAACCTTCTGCGTCGCAGGCAGTCGGACTATCCACTGCGCCACATCGGCTGACATCCGATGTCACCCGATCAGCAGAGACTCGAACTCGAACAAAATCAAGGTTTCCCAAAATCCATAGTAAAAGTTGTTCAATTTCATAATCTGCATGCCTGCAAAGTTTTCGGTACAGACCGTCTTTACATAGTATATAAAGTATGGCGATAGAAAAAGTATCGACGTTTTGTATTAGTTGGCTCACTGCACTAGCTTGGGTTCAGTGTGGCTCGATACTTCAAATTAAAATTATCGTTTTTTCATTAAATATCGCATGGAAATGAACATCATTGAATAAGTAGAACAATCCCAAACTAACATTCTAATCTTACTTAGCAAGCTATTTACTGTTAATAAAGGCATCGATAAACTAAAATCGTTAATTGTTACCCATTATATGGTGGAATATTATAATCTTTATTTGAAAAATAAACGATACTATGATGAACACCATTGCCCGACACAAAATAATAACAAATGGAACAAAATACAATTTTTTTATTGTAGTTTCGCCTAAATAAAAACTCTAAATCAGACATTTTGTACGACTTACTGGCAACACTTATGTACAATTTTCAATCGCTAATTTTATATGTTACTAGCGGCCCGCCCAGCGGTTTCACTCGCTGCTACTTACCTGTTTTCCCGTAGAAATGGGATCTTTGCCCGTAGTAAAAAGTCCATTAATCCATTCTAGCAGAAGTTACTCATCATGACCATGTGCCAGCAGAGGCGGCCTGTCATGGCGAATAACTTTAACTTTGAAGCCATTATCGTATCTCTTATAGTTTTGATGGGATGCTGGTGGTCTACATCAGGCACTCCAGACCCTCGTGACCATGTGCGAGCAGAAGCGGCCCGTCATGCTGAATAACTTTAACTTTGAAGCCATTACCGAATCTTTCATAGTTTAGATGAGATGCTGGTTGTCTACATCAGGTACTCCAGGCCCTCGTGACCATGTGCCAGCAGAAGCAGCCTGTCGTGCTGAATAACTTTTACTTTGAAACCATTACCCTATCTCTTATAGTTTAGATGGGATGCTTGTGGTCTACATCAGGTACTCCAGATATTCGATGACCATGTGCCAGCAGAAGCGGCCCGTCATGGTGAACAACTTTTTCTATGAAGCCATGACCGTATCTCTTATAGTTTATATGGGATGCTGGTGGTCTTCATCAGGTACTCCAGATCCTCGAGGGCTGACCATGTCCGTCTTTTATATGATAGTAATATCAGTGCCAAAATTCGCGAGGATCGGTAAAGCGGTTTGGCTAATTTGGGTAATATCTGCTTTATTTCCCCGTTTTCCTGCTGCTAACCGTTTTCCCGTAGGAATGAGGAATTGAGGAAGTTTCCCGTGGTAAAAAGTAGCCTATGTTACTCAGGGATGTTGTAGCTTTCTAATAGTGAAAGAATTTTGGAAATCGGTCCAGTAGTTTCGGAGTTTATCGATTACATACAAACAAACAAACAAACAAACAAAAAAACAAACAAAGTTTTCCTCTTTATTATATTAGTGTAGATTTAGTGATATTGTACTGGAGGAATACTTTCAGATAAAAAAAAAACCGGCCAAGAGCGTGTCAGACACGCCCACAAATAGGGTTTCGTAGTCAACGTTAATTTTCATTGTAACTTCAAGTTGTAAGCTATATTCCATATTTACTTCAAATTTTTAGCGTTTATACTTTAGAAGTTACAGCTGGAACAAATTATGGGTTAAAAACGCCCTTTTTAAAAGCAAATATCTCGTGACAGAAACATTTTAGTGACTTTGTTTCAAAGAAACCTCACCTTAGTTTTACAAGACCTATTCAACGATACCCTACTTAATATTACAGAACAAAAAAAAAAATTTTGCCCCCCTTTCACTTGTATGGGAGGGGGTTCAAAAAACATTTAAAATATTTTTTTCTTAACATTTCAATATTTGGGTCAACACGATCTATCTTCTCACCAAATTTCATGTCGATAGCTCTAAAACTGACGAAGATATGAGGGCGCGGCATACAGACAGACAGACAGACAGACAGACAGACAGACAGACAGACAGACAGACAGACATGACGAAACTATAAGGGTTTCTAGTAGACTACGAAACCCTAAAAAGTGATATTGTTCTGTAAATTTACAATTTGTATTTTTACATATTTTTTTAGGCATTATTAGCTCTATAATTCGGCTTTTTATCGGAGCTCATTTGACATGCGCGACTGGACTCGTTCTAGGAAAAGATCTGACAGCAGCTGGTTTTTGTAATAAAATAAGCCCCCGTGGGCAAAGGCCGTGACAGAGGGGAAGTGCTTCGTATGGCGTCTCCAGCTTTCAATAAAAGTGTCACGAATTAGCTTACGTCCTGTGTTTTTTAATCAAGGCAAACTTTTCACCTTATATTCGTGGCTCCAACCAGGGTGTGACTAAAGTTAAATTTGAAACTGATCTCCCTCAGAAACATGGGTCAAAATGTGGACCTCCTACACAAAATGTGTAACTTTTATAATCTATCTCTCTATCTCACCTGCAGTTTCCTGAACGGATTGACGATAGCGCAATACCGTTCAGCTGACAGCGCTGTCAACGTGAAGACTGACACTCCGATGCTGACGTCCTTGGCTGCTTCGGAGATCCTGCAGATCAGCTCGCCCCAAGGCCACGACTCCAGCGTGTAGATGATGGAGACGAACGGCACGCAGATCAGGATCACTAGCAGATCCGCCAGGGCGAGGGAGAAGATGTACCTGAGGAAAGAGAAGTTGGATGAAATGTTGTAAGAGTCGTAGGAAAATAAGGTAGCTTTTTTAAATCAATCAACATCAACAGTCGCAATAGTCTACAGCTGAACATAAGTCTGCTCTATTGAGAGATGTTGGGTAAGGCTGTTCACCTTCTAAGGAAAAGATGCTCCGTGGAAGAGCGAACCAGGTGTAATACGGTGGCGTTGTGTATGGTGTTAGTAAAGTGCATTGCTTGGACATTTACATTACGTTGCGGTCGTACGTGCGGTTCAGTCAGCAGCATTATTTTGTCTTCATAAGTGGGGAAAAAGCTTAACATTTTATTCTATCACTTTCTTCAAGTAGGGAAAATATTTTAGGACTGGAAACGGATCAGACAGTCATAATAAGGCGCAAGCTCCACAGAGTAACAGAGTAGAAGTGAGACTTAAAACGTAAGATTGCAGATGTTAAACAAGTAATAGTCGGACACGCGAGACGTGCGTCACGTGCAACATCGCAACGCTTGAAACCGTAGACTTATAAATACTAGCTTTCCATATAAAACGTATGAAACAGAAGAAACAAAGCTATACTATACGCTAGAAGTGCGTGGCATCGATAAAAGCTGACGATCGCTTGTCTGACAGATGTCATGTTACGCATCGCGTCTGGCGTCTGTTCTGTGGAGCTTGCTCCTTAGTATCATTTAAAATCACACCTATTTTCATGATCTAAATCATGGCAAAAATTGTGCAGAGAAATCCGCTCTAAATAAATCCGTTTCTTTACCAGCCTTTTGTGTAAGCTGTCCGAAACATTCTTCCGAAAAATTTATTTTAATGAATAGCTAGAACTGGGTCATAAAAAGATAAAAATCTGAATTTATTATGAAAACGTAACTAGGTACTTAGCTATCTACCCTACGCTGGCCGGGTTTTTTCAGGTCCAGTGGATTTTTAATCCATTTTATTCTTGCAAAGGCCAGTTGAATGTGTGTAGAAGAACAGAGCAGAATCAACAAAGTATATCCAACGAAAGAAAAACAAACCTAAGCTTTTAATATCAGTGCTAAGTATCTTGTTCTTAATTACGGTGAAATTTTATTAATGAGCAAAAATGCAGGATGGAATGGTGATAAGGAACAACTTTCCCCAAGGATCATAAGTGGAAAAATGAAAAAAAAAAATGACCTCACATATGTTGTCCTCACATTCCGATCTATGTTCCTTGCGGAAAGTTGTTCCTTATCATCAGCCGGTTCTGCATTTTCGCTACCAATTTTCCCCCATATATCTACATAGTACAAAGGTAGGTAGGTACTACAAAGTAAATAATCTTAATTCTAGAATCACTATGAATACGCTGTACCTATATATTTCTAAACGAAAGCAAGCGAAATGAAGTTCTAAGACGGTTTAATAATGAATTGCCCAGTTTAGTGTCAGCAGTCAGCATTAACCCATCCATCTTGAATGAAGATTACTTCGGCTCAGTGGTCCTGCTGCTAGCATCGCAAACTCAATGTCACAAATAGTTATGCCAATTTAAAATAACATCACCCCATTTCTTACCATTGACAGCAGCGTTCCCTAAGAATACAACACCTTGCACTGCGCTCGCCAGTCCGGCGCCAAGCGTGGTTGGTTAGTAATATGTCCAGAAGTGGAGTGTTGTGGGCGTTGTGGCTGTTGTAGTAGCAGAGAGATTAAACAAAGCATGGGCGATCTGGACCTTTTTATTTCAGAGTACTAAGAAAGCGACATTCTAAAAGTACCTACTCGAGTTCAAGACTCTACTCTAGACTTTAAGAGTTATTTTGAGAGTACCTACCGAGAATCGAACCCAGAACCTTCTACGTCGCAGGCAATCACACCACCACTGCGCTACATCGGCTGTCAATGGGTAGGAAAGGGGGGAGTTCTGGAACCTTTTGAGGCCCGTTGAAATAGAAAATGAGTAAACTTTGTTACCTACTAAACATTCTGGTTTCACACTATTCATACAAACTGAGTACAAACTATCTGTTCCGGTTCAGGCCCGAGTTAATTTATGAAGTTACCCACAGGATCCCTTAACAAAAGGCCAAGTCATGATATGCTTTATTGATCCAGCAGGTACAGTCACGTACAGAGCTACCTGAACCCCGACCCCGACTACGACCGTACTAACTACCACACCACAAGTTGAGTTGGATTCCCATAGTACTTACTGGTTATTATAAAGGTAACTTATATGGAAAACCAGAACAAGTTGGTCTTTTGGTAGATTTCTCACAAAAAAGATAGTTGACAGAAGGTTCATTCGACCCAATTCAGGATTTTTGCGATTGCCATTTGTAACATAGCCAGGGTTGCTACTGTTAACAATTACAAAGTATTAGAATACCAAAACCAAGGACCAAAACAGTAAAATCTGCTACATATAATATCATTGAAAATCTGATACAAAAACGATATATGATTTTTGAGTCAATTTAAATCCAAGAAATATGACGTTCTTGACAACTAGTTACCTTGACTTCCCTTGAGATGCCGGCTGATGCCGGTTATTTCCAGTTAGAGTCAGTAGGTAAACGTCAAAATAGTCGCTAGTACCACAAAATAGAGAGTATACAGAAAGTTCACTCGGCCCCATTTCGGATTTTCGCGACTGGCATTTGTTACAGAGCAAGGGTTGCTAGTGTCAAAATTTCGAAGTATAAAAATATTAAAACAGAAAAATTTGATATAGAACGTCATAATGATTCTGAGCCAATTCCAAATCCAAGAAATGTGACATTCGTGTCAACCACCTTCTTAGATACCTTGACTTCCCCTGAGATTCCGGTTATTTCCAGTTAAATTCAGTAGCCGTCAAAATCGTCGCTAGTACTGAGTGAGCCATCTGTAAAGGGGCCCCGCGCGCCGTTTCCCTAATTTGTGCTAGTACTGAGTGAGCCATTTGTATAGGCTTGCACCGTTTCCCTAAATTGTGGTTTGGTATTCTGCTAACAGTTATTAGACTTATTAGTTTAGTAAATCACAGTGGCAATACTACGAGTAGGTACATAAACACGGTGAAAGGAAATTAAAAAAAAAGCTTATCTGCTCCCTCATTTATCAGTGTCATCTTTCACCAATGATATTATATGGTAGGTTCTAGGTTGTAGATACGCCACCTGAGCAAAAAGTTGTTCCTTCAAATTGGTCTCCGGGAGACCAATGTGACAGTCTAGTGTCAGTCAGGCTTTGGTTAGGCTATGAGCTGTTCCAGCGAATTTCACGGAACAAGTTTTTTGTACATGCAGTATGGAGATACCGTGTCTATAATAAAATGTCTTTGTCTTTCACCACAAGTCATCATTTTTCTGATGAAAATGAATAACAGCAGCAAAAAAAACATTTCTATAATTTGCTATCTATCACTTCCAGGCCGGAACAGGACGGAAGATGCGCGTTGCTCGAAGACTCGAAGACTTATCCACAAATGTGAAAAGGATGTCGAAATGTTACGATGGATTGTAAGATGGATGATACAGGATGGTTTGTATTGGAAATATTAATAAATAACGCGTTGACATCTATCATCCACAATGCCACAGTAAATCCCGTGCTCAATCACAATATGTTTCTCATATGTTACTGTTACTTAGGCGGCTCACATACACTAGACGTACGTTGCTGCGCATTTTTAGCGCATTGGAAACGAATGCATCTGTCAAATTTAGGGTCGAAATAAGGTCGAAATCCTCATACTGAATTCTCCAATGAACGTTGACGCAGAAGCAATGCAAAAAGGGCTATGAGTAAAAGGCACCAACGCTCCATATTTTCGGAGCATAGCCCTTTGCATCGTTTGACAAACGTATCTGTCTATAGTCTGCTATGGTCTGGTTGCACTAATTATGGTAGAGCAAGTGTCAGGTATAGTATACAGGGTATAAGGGACAGTGTACCGAAAACTTTTCAGGCATGGTCAGACCATGAATCTCAAATGAAACTGAATAACTTTTACTATGGAGCCAATGTTGGTAAACGACAAAAATATTCCGGTCTCCCATACAAAATTCACGATCAGCTGACTGACTTTGTATAGGAAGTCTAAAATTTATTTTCTATTACCAATATTATGGTTCATGGGGAAAGTTGTTCAGTTTCATGGTCTGAGCACGCAGTGGTTAGTAAGTATGCCTGCCCCGCAGTGGTTAGTATGCCTGCCTGACAGCCGATGTGGCGCAGTGGTTAGTATGCCTGCCTGCCATGCAAAGGTTCCGGGTTCAATTCCCGGTGGGGTCACTCACAAAGTTGATATGTCGGTCCCGGTTGCTGTCTAGAGTCTGGCCAGCGAGTCTTTGGACACGGAAATGGCGCCAATTTTAAAAATCTTTCACATGTTAACACTGAAAAACTACAATAAAACTATTTTGATACTTACTATTTTTTTGTTTTCTCCTCTTTAGTTTGTGTTTACCTTGCCTACCGGTATATATGTATGATATATCTACCGGGAGTAACAGAAAGGGTATAACAAGCCGAAAGGAGGTCAAGGTACTCATGAAACTGAACAACTTTCCCCATGAAACATGGGTCGATATATGAAAAAAATATTTGGACCTCCCATACAAAATCGCAGATCAGCTGATTGATTTACTCTGAGAGGTCCAAATTTTTTTTCATATTTCGGTCATGTTCCATGGGGAAAGTTGTTCAGTTTCATGAGTACCTTGACCTTCTTTCGGCTTCTTATACCCTTTCTGTTACTCCCGGTAGATCATCATACATACATACCGGTAGGCAAGGAAAACACAAACTAAAGAGCAGAAAACAAAAAAATAGTAAGTATCAAAATTGTTTTATTGTAGTTTTTTAGTGTTAACATGTTGCCATTTGAAATATTTGAATTATTTGACGTCCAAAGACTCGCTAGCCAGACTCTATGATGGCGGTCGTTACACAACCATGTTTGAGGCCTGCTACTTGTAGTAGGCGGTTGAAAAACTCTGACACCAGGGTTCATCGGGTCGTTGAACGACTCGGTGTCCCACACGAAAAGAAGAAGAAGAAGAAGAAGCACGCCTGCAAAGTTTTCGTTACACCGTCCCTTATACCCCGTATTCTGTGGTTAGGTGTGGGATCCGCCAGAGACTCGGACAGGGATATGTCACTTACGAGATGTCATTGAGTAATGGATTGGATGCGAATCGACATTTGAAAGAAAACGTTCTGTCTTTGGCGTCTTTGCCTGTCTTTGCTGAAAGGTAGGTTGGTAAAAAAATTATACAGGTTGGTATCTCCGAACTCACTTTCCCGAATACACTAACCTCAACAGGTCAATTTGAACAACTTTCCCTAAAGCCTAAAGTTCAAGGCAAAAAAATTTGGTTAAAAACAAATTGCTCGGATATCAGATTTTATTGTATGGTAGTCCAATTGTTTTAGGCTTCAAACTTTGGTCCTGTTGTGCTTAGCGTTTTCGGGAAAGTGGGTCGTTAGGTTCCTGTTATTATTATCTTAACATAATATTTTGCTTCATTCCAGAATTTCCAGTGTGTGAAGGTACGCCGCATGTTTATTTATTTTAGGTAACCTCTCACTCTATGAAATTACCTAAGGGAACATAAAAGTACTTACTAAAACGTTACAATACGAAATTTATTGTTTTTCTTAGCTATATAATAACATAAATATCATATTAAATTCAACAAAAGGATGTAATGTGTTGGGTATTAAAACAGTACAAAATAGTACCGCAAAATACACGGGTTCCCTTTGTTGTGGTCGCTTTACTACTTACTTACTACTGCGTATTTACTTTTCAGCAAATTCAAAAACTCAAAACCCTAAACATGTGAAACACTTACAGTCAGCTTCCAATTCAGATCTGAAAGTGTGAAATGCTGAACGCTGACATTGTCCTTCAGAGGCAAATTATGTTTTCAACTGTAGAGACGCTAAAAACACCTTACGGCGCGAATTGTCCCCGCACAAAGGCTCCATTAGAACCGGCCTGAACAACCTGTACGGCAACCTAACACGTCTAGGTAGGTAAGTATCTGCCAAACCTATTATGTTCATACACACGGTATTTTACAGTCACGGTATTTTTCAGTTTAGACCCCGATCTGGTCCCTAGCTCTTCAGGTGACCGTACCCTACGATGGGCTGAAAACATTGTATTTTACTTCTTTATTTTCATTAGATATGCTAGTCAGCCGACGTGGCGCAGTGGTTAGTATGACTGCCTGCCACGCAGAAGATTCCGGCTTCAATTCCCGGTGGGGTCACTCACAAAGTTGATATTTATCACTTTGTGAATTTATTACCAGTCTGGTTAGTATTATTGCAGACTGAACCACCTGATTATCCGAAAAGCAAGATGGTTCCGTCCCGGTTGCTGTCTATGATGGCGGACGTTACACAACCATGTCGTAGGCCTGCTACTTGCAGTAGGCGGTTGAAAAACTCTGACACCTGGGTTCATCGGGACGTTGAACGACTCAGTGTCCCACACGAAGAGAAAGAGACTCTGCAGGTGACCGTACCCTACTATGTGCTGAAAACATTTTATTTTACTTCTTCATTTTCATTACCTATGCTAGATTTATTTATTCTTACTCATTGCCTGGCAAGTTTCATGTTTTGTCACCCTACTCCGACATTTCCGACGACGATCTACACGTATCCTTCCTCTGTATCATTACCCGACTGCCTCAGAAGGAGGGTTATGTTTTTCGAGAGTATGTATGTATGTATGTATGTATGTATGTATGTATGTATGTGGACAAGAAAATTCTTTTTCACGGGCTAGAGCCCAAAGTTGAATTTTGACATAAGAGGTGTCGTTAGATTCGCCTCAGCAGCGCAAGTGACACTGGCTATCAATTTTTAGATAGCGGATTTTTGTCGCAAAATACAACTTTAAAATAACCGCAGTCGGGTTATTGTTTTTTAATACATCAGCTTGTTTTTATATTTTTATATCAGCAGTATTCAACGTCTCGTTGCCTATTTTTCCATGTTTCCAACCGTAAAAATGTTTCCTTTGAAATCTCGCTCGACTTCCGATCCTTCAGTAAAAGACTGTCGTGATTGCGGAAAATATAGGTGAGTTCTGCTCAAAATACGCGATGTGATTGTGAAGAGTAAACGCCTTCCAGTCATTCAGAATGATTTTATAGGGTTCAGTTCACCTACTCCTACGTTGGCTCAATGACCCAAGGAGGATCTTGACCTCAGTTCACCTATTCAATTGGTTTAATGTTTTAATACAAAGTTCATCACTTTGTGAAATATTTATTAGTTTTTATATCTACTCATAAAATTCATAAAATCATCAATCATATTCTAATTCTATTAGTACCTATAGTCGCTTTTTGCGTTTATCTGTCTGTCGTGGAATTCGCTAAAGTTTCCTAAACCACGCAACGAATGTTGATGCAATTTTCTGTTGATAGGATGATTCAAAAGGAAGGTTTATATGTGTAACACGTGTCAGGAAAATGCCTTTTTCCCGCTGGAAAATGAGTTTGAGCGGGTGAAAATGCTAACAGCCGCTAGTTAACTAATCACTTAGGTAAACCTTTATAGAAATATACGAACGTGTGCTGAAAAAGTCAGATTTTTCAGTTGCAGAGGACGCATCAAACCTACCTTCATGTCGACACGATTTTAAAATGCTAAGCATCTCACTTCCACCACACTCATCCACCCGCCTCCCACCCCCGTCTTTTATCCACTAGGGATTTCACTCGTGTCGGGACCTGTGTTTGCTATGACACATTTTGATGTCGACTTTAAATAGCATCATCCCATTTCTCACCATGTTAGTAGTTAGTTAGTAAGTAGATAGTTCACAACAACTCGAAAAGTGGCTTAGTGGCTCGAGGATTTTACTTGTGAGAGGATTTAAGCTGTCTCCCTGTAACTATAACAGCCACAATAAAGTCCACTGCTGAACATGGGCCTCCTCCTATTAGGGTATTTGCCATACTCACCACGCTTGGCAGGCGGGTTGGTGAGCGCTATGCAAGAGGTTGCAATGCGATTGCGAAATTCATCTACCTAGGGATTGAACCCCTGGATGAATTGATGACATTCTAAGCCGGCATCACACGGCAACGATAAGTAGGTACTCATAATTTTATGAAAAAACCCTCAACGCCTAACAATAGACGTAAAGCTCTGCCTACCCCGCATGGTATGAAATAAAGGTGTGATGTGATGTATACGATAAGTAGGTACTCATAATTTTTCTGAAATGACCCCCAACGCCTAATAATAGACGTAAAGCTCTGCCTACCCCGCATGGTATGAAATAAAGGTGTGATGATGTGATGTATACGATAAGTAGGTACTCATAATTTTCTGAAATAACCCTCAACAACAATAGACGTCAAGCTCTGCCTACCCCGTATTGAATACAGGTGTAATGTGATGTGTGAGACACGTTTTCCGCTCTGGAAAAGCGGGATTAGGGGTGTGAGTGGACGCAAACAAATGGGAGTTGATTAAACCACGCAGTTGCGAATTTCAGGGTCCCGTCGCCAAATAAAACTCCATTCGTTATATCTGCATTCAACTCGTACCTACGGCGATCTATTGAGTAACTTTCTATTGACTATTAACACTTCTGAGTCAGCGACTACCAGAGGACGTAGTGCTAAATTGAGAAAATTTGACGTTGTACTAACCAATCAGGAAAATTTAACATGGCGGCGGAAATAATACTTTTGTCACGTTCCGTTTTACGTTGTGTTCGTTGCCCATTTTATGTACGTACTGTGCGAATTGCGATTAATTTGTTACGAAATGAAGTCGTCTTACTGTAAATTGCTGAAAAGAAAATCAATAAGTTTGGAACAATTGAATAAACACAAAATAAGAGTAATTTATTAAGTGGTACAGACAGACTTTCCGTGTAAAGAAACATTACTATCACTTAGTTTAGCGTGACACTTGAGAAGCCATAGAAATATAACTTTTGTAGCCATTGAAAGTTTCCCATTGGGAGGAAGCTACGTAAAAACTCTTTTTGCAGGTGGTGTAGCCAGTCGACAAGCAATTCAAACTAATTTGACACACCATTTACTTGTTTTTTTTCCTCGTGCATGAGTAAAACACGAAAAATTTATGAATTTTTTGGATATAGTGTAAAAAAACTCTTGACAACTCCAAAAATTCTGCCGCAACAGTCTACTGCTAAAAAAAGCAGTTTTGGTGATCGCAGTACAAGGTATAAATTGAAAAGAAAAATATACCTAGATGGCGCTCTGTATCGTCATATATCTACATGGTGATGCAGCGCGCCATCTATATACTTTTTTTAATAAAATGGCCCTGGGCAGTTCTTCATTAAATGCAGAATAAAACGCAGTTCAAATTAAGTATGCTGACTTCTGACTTCTGACTGAATAAACCACGAACAAACTAACCAGTGCCCTTAGACAATCATAGAAGTTCAAGAAAGACATTTCCATTCAAACTATTGAAGCAAAGAAATCTCCATGCAAAATGTAAATTCACGTTTGAACTCCAAGTCAATTTGGAATATCTGTGCACTTACGCTAAGTTTCTCCTACTGAGGACTGAACATCGTTCTAGTGAAGGAGAATGTTCACTCTTATTTAAACTTGGATTTATCCTAGTTGAGGACTTCACCAGCGGGAGTGTTGCCAATTCTGCAATTTGTCGCATTTTGGTAGATCAAGGATTAGTTACATTCCTTTATTTCGTCTGGCAAGCAGAAGATAACAAAATCCACTTCGCTATCTGGCTATATTTAAAGCAGTGCTTTTTATGATCTAGAAAAATGGACGGCGAGACGATGATTATGGTTATAAAAGCGTAGTCAGTCGCAGGTTTTAGACCTATAAATGCTCTAGATACGTGGATTATGAAAGTAGCTACACGCGGCCGATGCAGGTTTAACGCACACAATAATGTAGTAAACTGGAGAATAGTAGTTTGGACTGCGTCTTCATCCTGTGATTGATTAATGGAAAAAGTGCCAATGTCAAAGTTTAGTTACTTTTGAATATGCTTCTGAATGGTTGACGTTACGTCAATTTGGTAAAGTTGCGCCTGCAGTGCTGGCATCTGCAATAAGCTTTGAGTTTTTCTCCCCATTCCAACGTGGAGGTTTCGCGTGGAACTAACAAGCGCACAACCTTCGTAGAGCCCGCGTACGTCTGAACATACTCTGGGTGCAAGCTCCACAGAGTAGACGTGAGACGTGTGACATCGCGACGCTTGAAACCGTTTCCATATAAAATGTATGAAATAGAATTGACAAAGCTAAACCCTATTTCAGACGCTTGACATGACGACTTGTCCGACAAATGTCATCTTATGTCTCACGTCTACTCATGAAGCTTGCGCCTAAATCGCTGTCTCCCGGAAGTTGTTGCAAAAACTATCAATACAAACAAAAGCCTGCACACCATTGCTCACCATGTCCTCTCCTTATTAAACTTTTCTCTGGCAGCAACACTTGCAAAGCAAAGTTCAACACAAAGAAGTCCCAATTTCTATCATTGGGTAAACAGTACATTCGAAAGTTGCGTTTGAAACATCCAAAGGAAAACTTTAAGCTAATTTACGTAGTTGACGTAAACTTGCCTAGCTTCGTGAACTAGATTAATTGAACTTGAATCAAACAACGATAAACAAACGCTTTACTATGTTTATTAGCACTTAGTAGGTATAATATGTACAACATAGTATAGTGCATTTTGATCCTGAGGAAAGGTACAGAATTTGTTTTGGTAGAATCTCCGTCCCGAGTTCGCATTTAAACTATGGTGTTTAATAGGTTGAAGGCAACCTTTCAAGTAAAGATAGAGAAGTGAAGACGATGGAGTGGACTGGACTGGGAATGCAACAGAATGGAGTTGATTGCAATAGAACAAAATGAAAAAGGAAAAAATGAAATAGCAATAAAATAAGAATTTAATGGAATGGAATCGAATGGAACGGAACTAAATGGAATGTAATGAAAGGAATGGAATAAAAAAGGCTTGGCATAAAATGGAATGGAACAAAAAGGAGTGGAATGGAATAAAAGGGAGTGAAATTGAATGGAATGGGAAGAAATAATAATTAAAATTATAAAGACTTACGTGTTAGGCGCATTCCTCATGCCCCTATGCCTGACGTACACAATCACGAGGGTCCCATTGCCCAGCACTCCGACTATGAAGATGATCGCGAACAGTACTGGCACCAAGTACGTCTCTAGTCGGTCCGCGTACGGCGTGTATTCGCTGTCTGTCGAGTTCTCGTCGAAGAACGAGCTGTTGGGCGTGGTGTACATCGTTGGAGTCTGTAAAGGACAGAAAAATCTGTTAGTGCCTTTATCTTTTTCTTCGAGTGGGACAAAAAGTCGTCCCGATGAACCCTAGTGTTGGAGTTTTTTCGCCTACTGCAAGTAACAGGCTGAATCAACTGTTGATTTATAAAGAAGCGACTATAGGACTTAAGGGTTACCTACGTTTATTGTGCAATTTTAGGTGGCAGGCAGACAAAGACAACCAGTCACTATAGTGATTTGATCTTCTGACACGTATCGTGTGTATGTGTATTGTGTATGTTAGGTATAATCCAAAATCATAGTGTCATGACACTCATGACCAGCCTAAGCGGGAGACCAAGTTACGCTGGTCGCGAAGTATTTATGTATTACGTCTAGCGTAACTTGGCCTCCCGCTTAGACTGGTCATGGTCATTTCATGACACTATGATTGCGAATAGACTATACACGTTTTTTTTAACGGCCCTCAAACATAAGATCTGACTATGTCATACGTGGCGATACCGTATTTTACAGACGCTCACACTCTGTCTACCCCCAAAGGGAAGCATTTACATAAACATCCTTGCATCCAACATTACACTTGATTTTTAGAAGGAAGCCAAGAATTGTCTACCTATACCATAGCCTATACTATACAGTGTGTATTGTATATTCAATGCTAAGGGCAGAATATCCTGCCATCTCATCAGAACTCAGTACAAATAATAATATAGCAAAAAGACCTTTTGTGATAGAACAAGGCCTCGTTCGATTGTTGCTGCCGTATGTAAATAAATACTTCAATAGGTACAATATCGCCTCGTTGAAATTTTCATAACGAAACCCTTTTATATCTTAGAAAAACTAACTTTCTACGGAAACTTGTTCTTAGAAATACAGGACGATTTTTCTAGTAAAGTATATTGAAACCTAGAGTAAAAAAAAAACTAGGAAAAAATAACGCTCTTTTTCATTGAAAAATTAGTTTTTCTTTAACTGTTAGTTTTATAATAGGCACTAAAAAAATTGACCGCTGTTTCTATGATCAATTTAGATGATAAGGAAAAGTAACTCGTGTTCAAACAATTCGTATTACCTATGCAGCGACAAAAAAATTAACTGTCATCGGTTAGTGTCAAATGTGACTTTTGTTTGCAAAAACAATAATAACACCCTGTATAGAATCTGTACCTACTGACATAATACCTCGTTACGTTCTTGAAGCTGTAAGCTAAAGTCAACTCAATCGATCGGCTTATGTCACGCACGGAATACAAAAGCTAGTGGAAAAGCCTGTCCTCACTGGTAGAGGTAATTGTTTCAATGACAACAATAAACACCTTGTATAGCAACTGTAGCTACATATATAAAGGTCCGTTCACGTTACAGCAGTATCGAAGCGGTACGCTATCGCGGTAATATCCTCGCGGTACCGACGCGATTACACTGCGGTATTTGTATGGAAGTTCCACAGCTGTCTGAAACACCCTGCATAGAAACTCTACCTACATAATACCTCGTTACGTTCTTCAAGCTGTAAGCTAAAGTCAACTCAGTCGGTCGGCTTATGTCACGCACGGAATACAATCGCGAGTGGAAAAGCCTGGTAAATATAGGTAACTTTTGTTTTCAATGACAATAATAAACACCTTGTATAGCACCTGCCCAGCAGTGGGACACTATAGGCCAAAGAGTACCAACATAATAATAATAATAGCAACTGTAGCTACATACATAAAGATCAGTTTACATTACCGCGGTATCGTAGCGGTACGCGGTATTATCGTCGCGGTACCGACGCGATACCACCGCGGTATTTGTATGATAGTACCGCAGCTGTCTGAAACACCCCGTATAGAAACTCAACCTCGTTACGTTCTTGAAGCTGTAAGCTAAAGTCAACTCAGTCGGTCGGCTTATGTCACGCACGGAATACAATCGCGAGTGGAAAAGCCTGTTCGCCCATGTTCGCCCCTTTATAGCCGCCATTCATATCTTTAAATACGAGTTTCTGTCTGAAAACACTGTTTTTCTTGATGGATTTGTCAGTACCCGATCCGATCGTATCTTATTTTACCCGACTGCCTCAGGAGGGATATGTTTTTCGAGAGTATGTATGTATTTCTATTTATGCAGGTATGTTTGTATCCAGAAATTCGATTCCACGGGCTACGTCCAAACGACTGGGCTGATCTTAACATGCGAGGTGTCATTAGATTCATCTTAGCAGCGTGAGTGACACTGGCTATATTAAAAAATCTTAAATTATGGCGGATTTTTTATAGCAAAATACGACTTTGAAGTTACCGCAGTCGGGTTTTTGTTTTTTAATACACATTGCATATATTTTGGGAAACATTATGGGGTGATGCTATTCTAAGCCAGCACCACATTGCATGAATAATTACTTCTCGATACATGAAGGACTGGACTGCTGTAGGTGCCTGATAATAAAACATAACAAAATCCAGCTCTGAATCTTTCTATTTCCGCTCTTTTCATTCGATAGTAGCTTTCCTTTAACATTTCTGGATTTTTCAGTTTCTAAAAGATTTATAGAGCTCAATTTTAGAAACCGCCGTCTTTTAATACGCCAATTCAAAAGTAGGTACAGACTTAATTTTTGCAAGATTGAATACGTACTTACTTTGGTATTTTTTTATAGAGGACGACGTGACAAGTCGGTCATCTGCCAGACAAGTGATCGTCAGTCGTCATCGATGCGACGCGCATTTCAGTGTGTAGCTTTGTCTCTTCTGCTTCATACATTTCATATGGAAATGGTTTTAAGCGTCGCAATGTCGCACGTCTCACGCCTCGACACGTCGTCATATTATTATGTTGTTTGGGTTTACACTATTGTTCTCTATTTGAAATAAACTTAGAAATGGTAAAGAAAGGGTAGGTGGTGTTGTAGGTGGTAAGTACCTACCTAAAATCGTGCATGAAGACGACGCCTAACATTTTTGAAAGCTCGAAATTAATAAGTAGGAAAAGTCCAAGGTACCTGTCCTAGATTATTGGCTAAAAACTTTCTTTGTAATAAAATTCTGCAGAAAAATAGAGACTTTAGTTTCTTGCGAAAACCATCCTTTCTTTTTACGCAGTCAAATAAAATAAAAAACTTGTAAATTCCTTGCAATCTTTTTAAATTGAGTCGAGATCGAGCGCGCCCGAGGTATCCGCCGCTCTTCTGTAAGCTGTGGCGCGGAAAAGCTGCCAGTTACAGGGAAAATTACTTCCTTCTATTTTCAAAACTCAACGATTTGCACGTGTCCCTTTTTATTTTATCGTTATCGGCCAGTTTCATAGAACTCGCAACTTATTTAAAAAAGAGTTATAAAATAAAACTAAATGAAGCGTTTAAGGCCTCGAGCACTCGTAACTATTAATCTAACTAAATGAAAATGAACAGTGCCTTTTTCAAATTAGTATAATCATAAATCGATAGGTACCTAATATACAACCAGAACAGACGTATTAAGAATACGTAGGAATTTTAGAAATGAGAACTTTGTATAAATTTCACCAGATTTAATTTTCCAATAACTAGGTACGAAACTTGTCAAAAGTACGAATTAGGGAAACGGCGCGCGGGGCGCCTATATTTTGTATCAAAAAGCACTCCAACATGTATGCCGCTTTAAGGTGAACCTTTTTCATAATTACTGTGCTTCTGTTCTGGGTAAACACATTTATTAATTAGGTAATATTTCACCCTCTTTATTCTCCCCAAAACTTTTCTCATTTGAGGGTCTAAGCTGTAATTCAGCCGGATGGTGAGTTTTCATAATCTGGACTTGCGATTAATTCTTCATGAGTTGAAATTAATCTGCTCTGTTTTCAACAATTTTCGTAATACTCTACAACTAGGACAGTCAGCAATATTCAGTTATGGGATCGCACTCTCGCATGCTGATCTCTTAACCAGAAGACTTGATGTGATGCTATGACTTTTATTATTTCACTAGGATAACATATACTTAGGTACCAGTCTTGGCCATTTATAGGAGGGTGGCACAGAATTCGAGAAGGAGACGACTTTTTAATACTTCGGCTATAGACTAATATTGGTAAGGGTCGGGTGGACTGCCGCGAAACAGGCGTTATAGTGCGGAGTTCATAAGTAACTACTTTGTATTGTTTTAATCTTTATGGCAAATAAACGATTTCATTTATTTAAGTATTTATTATTTATTTACTAAAGTCGGGTCCTCGGCGATTGAAACTTCTGGCGTCCCAATAAAATTAGATCGATTAGTTCATGTTCAATGTACTTACTTGAATGATTTTGTTGAAAGGAATGATAGAAAGAGTTTTAGTTAAGGTCGAAATAAAGACCGAGTGCAGCGGCGTCGTAGTGAGCTGTCAATGTGACTGACCTCATTTCTGTTCATCTATCCCTGTAGGGACCAGAGTGTTTGTAGAAATTAGGAAAAAAATAATTCTTCGTTCTACATAAATTTTCCAAAATTTCATAATAAGTAGTTCAAGGAAATAAATAAGTAACTCAACGGTTGAATACTGAAGACTTATCTAGACAGTTGCATTTCATATTCCGTATCGGCTCATACAGCCATGAAAAATCTTGCCTCAGACACTGAATAAATCGTCTGTCACAGACGTATGAGGCCAATGATGATGCATTTCATAATACTGCAGGAGTCATTTCGGAGAGTGCGTGGCTACTTACATTGGTACTGACCTCGTTTCTGTTCCCATCTATCTCTGCGGGGACCAGAATGTTTCTAGGAATTTCACATATATCCCATCTAGCTCCACTGTTTCACATATTACACGAAATGTTTGACCCTAAACTATACGAAGGAGCGAAATATCTTGCCAAAGGATGTGTGTGGGTATACGTACCTGGATATTTCTATCATTGTAATACACAGTTATTCCTGTATCAGCCCTCAAATATTTATCAGATATGGCGATAACGACCGTATTTTTACGATCGTTGACTCTCATTCTACTCCATAAAGGATGGAGGGGTGATGTACCTTACATGTAGATATGGCCATTTCTCAAAAAATTGGCCGCACAACCTGTGCATCAGTTTACGTCAGATATTTTTTATATTTATGCACCCAGCTGATAACTTTTGCCATATTCGTTTTTAAACACAGTTCTTACACAAAGGCCATGTGTATATAATATCGCTCGAGGTATATTATATAATTTTATTCTGATTTTTACGTATATTTGGTCGCCAACCTGCGTGTCTTTTCACGGTGTGTTTAAGATTAAGCATTAAAAAAATATATTAATGCGCAAAAATAAAATATTCTACCAAACGTTTCTATTTACGTATATCCATAGGAGAAGAATCACACAATATAATAACCTAATATTCATTATTCATAACATAAAATATAATTTAAAGTTTTGTACGAACATTTTTGTCGTTAATCTGCAAATGTGAAAACACGATCGTACCGCGGGTACCACTTCACCTCTCCCGTCTCACTCTGCAACACCCGAACCAGCCATTCACTAGCAAACATCTGCTGAGAGAAGGCCTTGTCAGTTGTTCAGTTTCCGGAGAAAAGGCGAGCTATTTATCGGATTCTGGAGTTTGTAACGGGTATGTAGTCGTTTTTATGCCTCTTTTATGTAAAAAACTATGCTACCCGTTGCACTCATTTCAAGTTATAATGTGTAAAATAGTGTTTGCTTTAATGTGTCTAAGTGAGCAATCCTTGTACAAAATGGTTTTCCTGTGATGACGAAATAACTGCTATTTAGTCGTTAACCTGCCGGTCGTTCACCTGTCTCAAAAATGCAGGTGAACGACCAAATAGCAGGTTAGCGACAATTATCATACAAATGTGTAATTAATAATATAAAATAAATGATCTAATTCGTTGCATAATATTTTACTAATTTGATAAAAGTAGTCCCAAATGTATTAAACAATTATTTTAGAAGGGTTTTTCTAAAAAACATTGAATTTTTCATAGAGATACTTTATTATACTTATTAAAAGTTTGATTTAGTTGAAGTGCAAAAATGTTCATATGTGTGCTGTACGAATTTAAGTTACTAAATGATTAGGTATTTTGTGTTTTTATTGCTGAGAAATTACAGCCCGTACCCGTAGTCGTTAACCTGCTGACGTTACTTAGTAAATTTGTACTAAAATGTCGTTAACCTGCACCTATTGTCCTTAACCTGGCGACATTGTCGTTCACCTGCCTCCCTCGTAATTTAGATTGCCCATATTTCCTAAAGTAATGAAAAAAATTGCTTCCCTCCACTAAATATGTAATAAAAAACCATTAGTCTAGCTAGCAAGATATTTTTTTTCGCGAAAACACGAACTTTTTAAAAACACGCAAAAATGAAATCTTGCGGCCAATTTTTTGAGAACTGTCCATATACCTATTACATCTTTAAGGTGCGACTAAAATAGGATAGTGTACGAAAGTAATGAAAGATAATTTTTAAAGAATGCGATATTTTGCAACCTAGGTACCGTAAAGTTAGGATCGTTTTAGTAATTTACTACTTCACAAAAATTGGGTCGGTCTAGTATGCAAATGCAAGTAACTAGACAAAAATTAATCGCGATTTATAAGACCAAAATAAATCTTTGTTCTATTCATCAATTTGCATTATGACTCAAAATAATTCAGGACGATAAAATTCCTTTGTTAGAAATAGTTATTTTCTGAACATTTAACTGATAAATTTGAAGTAATCTATCAGAACCTTTTGAGCTTAGAAACCTTTGTAGCCTATAAATCGTGCTGATCTTAGCTTGTTGCTCTTGTTAGACACTTTAATGATAGATGCCTAGAATATTTTGATTTATTCCGTAATAGAAGCTTTGCTTGGTTTAGTATTTCAGTCCTTCAGAAGGCATTTTAAATGTATCGTCGTATAAAAAATTCAATAACCAAATTTTCTAAAACACACACACCTTAGGTACCTACTACAGCAGCCACAACTGTCCCATTTGCTATACTCACCACGCTTGGCAGGCGGAGTAGCGAGCACAGTGCAAGGCGTTGTATTCACAGGGAACGCTACTTCCCAGTCCCACGGATAGAATCGGGCAATTTCTATATGCGGTGTGGTTCTGGCTTAGAATAGCATCACCTCAAGTATTTCCCGTGGGTGTCGTAAGAAGCGACTAAAGGATTTGAGAGTTGATTTGTACTATACCTAGTACCTACTAATGCAATTTTAGGCGATAGGCGGACAACCTGTCCCTATATATATCCTTTATTGCACAAAATCACAAGAAATGGCATTATGTAAGACAGCGTGAGCAAAAGCGACAGTATAGTGATACACAGTCTTCTGAATGACTCTCGAACTTTTGTCAGACGTGGTGTAAAGGATCTTTTTTACGACCGTTTACGCTCTATCTAACCTGCAAGGTATAAAAATAGAGGTATGTTTTCGGAAATGTCTAAAACTGTTCTCTATTCCCCTAGATACTGCAACATACGTACTGCTAAATTGTCTTATTTTATTACCTCCAGGTGCCTGAACGTCATACCTACCCCTTCTACGAGATGAAACCACAACGTGTTTAGCGAAAGCTAGTTACAGGAATCTGAAAAGCCACAGAACAGCAATCCTTCAGATATCGATGATGAAGAAGAAAACTACTTTTTTTGGAAAACTTGCAGCATTTTCCACCGCAGGCAGGATTTCAAACTGCGACCTGCGGCATCTGTACGGTTCTAATCTAGCCTGCGAATTATGTAAGTATATCTTGTCCACTATCGCGTGGATGGGCTCCATCTACCGGGATAGTTTTTGCAACTAACTCCCAGTGACTAATTAATTCTTTGCAGATTGAATGTAGTCAAAGCGATGAAAACCCGCGATAAAATTGTATAGGTACCAAATTGTATACCTAACACGAGAAGTGTTTTAAAATTTGGTATTCAACAAAACTGTAGAAAGCAGGAGAACCTACATAATATCATTGAGTGGAGGTCGTTTTGTGTAATAACAAATAGTAGTTTTTATAACAAGGGAATAAAGTGATATATTTAGGGCGAGGGCGCTATTTTGAATCATGAGCGGAACGAGGGATCCTAGAGTAAAATCCCGAGCGTAGCGAGGGATTTTAAAGTAGAATCGTGAGTTAAGCGAGGGATTCAATGTAAGTCGCCCGAAAATAAATAACTTTATACCCGAGTGATACATACTACTTTTCATCCCCCTCTATGAGAAAAACAATAAATACTTACATAATCTACGAATATTGCTTGCTATTGTTTATTATTTTACAATACATCATATAAATTGCGTTATAAACATCCAATATTTACAAAAATATTATCACTCATTTCATTTCATATTATTGCAATATAATTGGGAATGTATATTGTTGTTGCCCATTGCTGACCAGTTATAAAAATAAAATTTGACACATTACATTTTAATTTCAATTTTTGCTAGGAATTAGGTCTTTTATGAGCTACATACTAGGTGTAAAATACTCAATAAAATAACAGATAACAGGTAGTGTTGCAGAGAAAAACCTATCTGTAGTAAATTTTCGATTGATTGGCTGCAAATATTTGTGTTCCAAATTCAAATGAATTTTAATCCCTTGGGATTAAATGACCTATTTTAATCCCACTTAAGTGCGACTAAAGCGTAGTTTTTTGAATAGAGGGGATGAAAAATATTTTTTTTTGTAAAAGCGTAACCGTGGGTAATAACTACTCGCTACGTGACGCAAAAACTTGCGGCATTTTTCCAATCCGGTAATACCGAAGGGAGTTGTTTGACACCGCGTATAAAATAAAATCACTATAATATTTTAAAGGTTGCTACGAGCGGCTGTCATATTCTAAATATAAACTGTCACATGTATGAGCATGTATCTACTTTCAAATTTCGAATACAGTTTGATTTGTAGTCTGTGTTTTCAACAGATACGGAAATCTCGCATGCAGAAAATGTAGTCGTAGGGGAAATGGTGTCATCACTTACGGAATTTCTCTCGGGTGTTACCCAGCAGCCTATTAAATTGTTAGAATTTTGGAAGCAGACACTTTGACAATTTGATAAAATACATGATTAGTAGATTACGTTGTAACTTTTAAGTGTCACGTACAAGCCTAAGATACCTAACATTGTCTTTAAAATAGATTATCGCGGTCGATGGCCGATATTGTACTGATTAATGCTTTTGTTTTATGAGAGCAGTTGTAAGTTCTACTAATTTGTTATGAAATATTTGATAGATTTTATTCATTTTATAGTAATATGTATTAATACTTACTCAAATCTGAACTTAGTTCTTAGAACTAATAAAGTAACTACATAAGTAGCGCAAACATCTTTTATCCAAGTCTTGGTACATAAATGCTACGCTCATCTTATTTATTAAAGGACAAAAGCTGTCATTTACGTAGGTACACGGTGGTTTTGTAACAGGCAGGACAGATACGTAAAACTGACATTGACGTCATAAATAAGTGCGTAAGAAAATAGAGGGTTGTCAGGAAAATAATACCTAAAATTATGATATTTCAGTAATTGGAATTGTATGTAACCCACCCGTGTCAGATTTAATCGTAGGAACTTGACATGTTACACGAAAAACCTGTGATGGCATATTCAAATTGTACTTGATAAAACGGGAGACAATTAGGGCTGCTTAACTATTAGAGTTTTTTATTTACAAAACTGTAATACAGGATGTTAATTTCAATGCGCGCCATAGATTCAGGGTAGGTTTCGTATCGCGAAAGAATGCCCTTAAAAAATATCCATCTATCCTTAAATACCCTTGTTGGTTCAAACATCGTGTTAAAAACGAAGTAGATGTAATTGTTATGGAAGGGACGCGCATTATCACTAAAATGTTTTTCTTTAGCACCACTAAAACAAGTAAAGTTGTTAGCAAGAAAAAAGCCAGCCTAGAAAAAGGTAATCACCTCCCTAGAGACAGAATACGAATGAATGGCCTACGATGACCCAGCACGATTCTTTCACGCTTTTTTCATTTCTGCGTTTTCCCAGAAGATTTCAGACCGTTTCTACGTACAATTGTTCTGCTAACATGTAATTTGTCAAGTATTGTAGATAAGTACCTAATACTTATGTAAAAATAATAATCCTGACTCTTCTAGAAAATGAACTCACACATACCTACACATATTTATTTATTATCACGCCTATAACCCCTGCGGTGTAGGCAGAGCGTAAACGGCTGGAAAAATTGCAATTTACACCATGAACCAGATAGCTCGTTTTATTTTGCTAAAACACAATCAAATACAAAATAATTGTCTCCTCCTTTTTTTTAATAATTTACTTTACGTCTCTCTTTGCGTTAACTCGTATAAAATGTTTTACATTTTTCTGCAAGTGAATACGATTATTTAAGTGTTTGACCAACGTGTATGTATGTGATCCCACCTAACATTTTGTTTTCCGGCGTGATAGGCAGCCCTATTGTACGCACATTACGCATGGTCGCGTCAAAACAATAATAACTGCTCCTGACAGATTCACAGCTAATATATACGTTGATAATAGTAATAATATACTCAAACACCTGTATATTTCCTTCATAAGAATTTCATGTAAGTAGATAGTGGTGTGATGCCGGCTTAGAATAACATCACCCCAATTCTAACCGTGGGTGTCGTAAAAAGAGACTAAGGGATCATTATCCAGGGAATGGGCAGCAGCGTTCCCTGTGATTGCCCTGCGATCGCCGATCCGCCTGCCAAGCGTGATGAGTATGGCAACACCCCCCGAGAAGGGGGAGGTCCATGTCCAGCAGTAAACTGTTGTAAAAAGAGAAGGGCAGATAGTGATGTAAGATGGCGTGGGAAATTTCATGTTAGATTTCCATCTCAATCTTGTACCAACACTCTTCTTTTCCCCTTCAACTTGAAGGATGCTACTACAACTACTATATTTTTCGTGAAATAGAAGGGAGTATCAGGTACCTAATGTAGAAAGAAATATTCAGAAACATGGAAGCATGTAAATATAATAAATATCATAAGGACCTAAATATGTACCTTCTTAAGGTGGGTTAAAATTAAAATAACCACAAGCAGGAAAGTCGTTCCTAAAATAGCAAATATTGCTATTCGAAGCATCAACTGTTGTGACGTTTAGGTGGTTCTCACACTTAACGTACTTTGCTGCGCAATTTTAGCGCATCCGTAACGCATTTTTCTGTTAGGTGAATGGAAATTTCCAATCCCCATACTAAAAACCAAAGTTAATGCGGGAACAATACAATAACTTGCCTTGTTATGATAGACGCAATACTTGAGTAACAAAAAATATATAACAAGGACCAAACCAGGAAATTCTATCTATCTAATATAAGTAATAGTGTAGTATAATATCTCCTAGTTTAAGTATTCCATCTACATTGTCATCTTTTATCTTTCTTTCTTCTTTCCTACTTAGTATATCGCATTATCCTTGCTTCCATAGTATATAATTTATGTATATGTATTAGTTTATAAATATTTAGTATGTATTATTTGCCGTTGTGCGTATCTATGTATTTTGGTGTATAATATTTTATGTAGTTTATGTAGGGGTTTGCACTATCCCGCTTTCAAGACTGCACTTTCCATATCACCCAAAGGTTGCCTGGAAGAGAATGCTACTTGAGCATTAAGGCCGCCTTATTGTACTGTGTTCTCTGTATCTGTTTTTTTTTTCCTTGTAATATTGTTTTTTATGTGCAATAAAGTATATTATTATTATTATTTTAGGTAAACTTTCGTTTTTTCTCGGATTTCTCCGGTAGACTGATATGCACGGGCCTAGGCCAAGTGCATACCAAGATTTAAGTTCTGAATATTTTGTGTGTTAGCTATCCTGGTTGTCTGTGTGTTTAGTGTGTCAGGTCGTGTGGTTGTCATTGTATTTAGTAAGTCAGGTCGCGTGATTGTCGATGTATTTAGTGTGTCAGGTCGTATGGTTGTTGGCGTGTTTTGTGTGTCAGGTTGTGTGATTGTCAGTGTATTTTGTGTGTTTGATTGTGATGTTGTGAGTGTGACTGCTTGGGGCATAGGCCTTATGCTTTGTTCGATTTGCAAAAATTTACGAACTATGCGGCATGTATTTAAAATCACAGCCTTTTGCAGTAGACGATACGTGTTGGGTGAGAGATTTAGCGTCTTGAGTGACTGGTGGAGCTGTTTTGGGATAACACCTGTCGATGATAGTACAATTGGAACTATAGTAACTTTTTGGAGGTGCCAGATTCGAGTTATTTCATCTTTTAGTTCTATATATTTGGTGAGTTTTTCAGATATTGTGCTTTGAAGGTTATGAGTGTTAGGGACAGCAATGTCTATCAGATATCCGGTTTTTGTAGTCTTGTCTATTAGCGTGATGTCAGGTCTATTGTAATGTATCGTACGGTCAGTAAGAATTGCACGGTCAAAATAAAGTTTGGTAGTCGTATTTTCTAATACAGTTTCAGGGTTGTATTTGTAATATGGTTGGACAGATTTGATAAGATCATTTTGATAGGCTAGTTTTTGGTGTATCACATTTGCTACCTGGTCGTGTCTGTGTTTATAGTCAGTCTGGGCTATAGATTTGCATGCCCCGGTTATGTGTTGTATGGTCTCGGGGCAACTGTTGCATTTTCTACATATGTCACTAGTCAGTGTCTTAGTTATGTGTTTTTGGTAGTTTTTAGTGTCGATAACTTGGTCTTGTATGGCCATAATGAAGCCTTCGGTCTCCGGAAACAAATCACCATGGGTGAGCCATGCGTTCGACGCCTCTTTGTCGACATTTGGTTGACTCAGATCATGGTGATGTCGTCCATGTAGAGACTTTCTAGCCCATTCAGCAGTTTTGGTTTTGTCGTCTGTCAGTAGTTCATTGTTTTGAGTTGTGTTGTCGTTCAAGTTTAGTGGTGTTGTTTTAAGGTCATTTTGTGTTATGGCTTTATGTAGAGTTGATGATTCTGCCTTGTTGAAAAAGTATTTTCTGAGCGTAGTGATCTGTCTGTTGTGTAGGTTGGTTATGTCAATAAGTCCTCTCCCTCCTTCCTTTCTAGGCAGTGTCAGTCTCTGAAGACAGGATCTTGGATGGTGTTTCCGAAATTTGGTCAGCGTAGTATTTATCGTGCGTTGTAAAGCCTTCAGGTCAGATTTTGTCCAGTTAATTATGCCAAAGGAATAGGTGAGGATAGGAATGGCATAGGTATTTATTGCTTTGAAAGTGTTCCGTGAATGTAATTGTGTTCTTAATATGACGTTAAGTCGGTGTCGAAATTGTTGTTTGAGTTTCTCTTTAGTTTCTTTGTACTGTATTTGTAGAGATTGGTTGTAGCCTAGGTATTTGTATGTTTCCTTTTCATCTAATGATTCTATATTTTGCCCAGATTCTAAAGTATAGTTGTGTTTGTAGCTCTGTCCTGTCCTAATTGAATTTATTTTGCATTTATCTATGCCAAACTCCATCTTTATATCGCATGTAAATAATTCTGTCAAATTAGCTAATTTGTAAAGTTGTTCTTCACTGTCCGCATAGAGTTTTATGTCATCCATGTAAAGGAGATGGTTTATGGTTTGTCGTCTGTCAGTAAGTCCTTCGTTTTCTGCGTAAGTAAGCTGGTATCCTAATGGGGTGGAGTTGACTCCTTTCGGCTTTATTTGTTATTCTATAACAAGTTGTATACCTATCTCTTTTGCACTAAAATTTGTCAGATGTGAGACCCGCCTTACAGCCTACACAATTTGTACTCTTGGGAGCTCATGGTGCGATAATCTGACCTGACGTCAACTTATTTTCTAGCAACCATCGTATCTTTCAGCCATCCATTTCTTATCCAAGTCACAGTATGTAGATGTAACAGTAAGGAAACTCGAAGCGTTTCTGTTGAATCGCAAGGATTGTCACCTCAGGTTATAATAGTAATAAATTGAAAAAACTATAAAGTATCTTGCACCATTTTTAAGTGTATTATCTGTCAGTATCAAAGGTTATCTACTTATTAGTATGGTCAAACGCCTTCCAACGAGTATATTCGGGGAACATTTCGCTCGGGTGAGACTGGGTCAGTTTCCTTGTAAGCGGCGTTGCGTGTCTGTTTCGAGCGTTTGTATGAAATTTCCACACTGCTGAGTTCAAGCGAAGTCATATTTTCGCTGTGTTTACGTGGAGTGAACTGGGATCGATGTGGTAACATAAATACTCAATCCGTAGGCAGTTTTATTCGAAGCTTAGGTAGTATGTTCCAGCAAGTTTGTACGGAAAACGAAACTATCTCACCAATAAACAGAATTGCTTACTGTACCTATAATGTAATTGTTTAGGTACTCTTAATACCTCAGAAAATACACAAGTATGTAATTATAACATGGCGGCGCACCATTAGCAGTGAACCAATAAGTACATTATACATTAAAAAGAATGGTAGGAGATCTTGCAATTTCAAATAGGTACGCACACACATTAAAACTGTTTGAAACAATCCTTAATCCCTAAAAATGTAAGTTGCTACTGAATGTAGCCAAGAGGTTCTGCGATGAAAAAAAAGTAAACAAAGTACATCCGAAAACAAAAGTTGTCGTAACAATGGCATCCTCCAGAAATAAACACAATAGAGGCATGTTGAAGTGAGGCACCTACATCCTATATACACGACAAAACTGCGACATGTGAAAATGAAATAGTAGCCTCAATTTTTTTCACCGTATTGAAATTTTTTGTGACTGGGATTCTGTTCAATATTTTTTTCCTTTATCGATACCAAACCTACCCTGAAGCTACCCTGAATGAATCTTGTGAAACGTGAAGTTGGCGTAGGTAAGTAGGTCTCATAATGAGACTGCTAATCATTATGGTAGGCTTAAAAACCAAGCTTAAAAACCCCATACAAACCTGTCAAATGACTGGTTTGTATGGGGAACCAGAAAGAACGAGCGTCGGCGTTGTTGCGGCGCGCCACGACGCCGTCACGTTGACAGCGCGCTGAGAAGCTTAGAGTTTGTATGGGATGCGGTCGGGTTTTTCTACAAGAAAATAAGCCATAAGGTACCATAACATACATACATTATTACCATATAGGTAAACATGATTAAAGAGGCGCTGTATTCATATTTATCATAATTACCGAATACAATCAGGAATAGGAATATCTTAGTTCAGTTTTTACGCGTCCGTATGGACGCAGTTTCAAATTACAATCAGGATGGTTAAATTTTTTCCGCAATCTTTTTACAACGCAGAATTCGGAAGAATTTAGAATCATGTTGATATAGAAATATTAGTCCCTCATAAAACGGAATTTGAAAACGATGCCATAAAATGAGAACAAATAAAAACAAAATATTTTATTTTTATTGCTGATCTTTTACATTGTTACCAATAAAAATATGTTTAGTACCAAAATGTAAAAATACTTTATAGTGTCCGATACTTTAAACTTTCCTTTTGTTTTATTCATACCTACTCATATATCTTTAGTCACATAACATCACACCCTCTTCACCTTCGCTATGCAAAATACTTTTCCTTTATTTGTACTTAAACCGACCGCAACGAAGCTATTATTTTACCAGTCGTTTTTCCTTTGATTACATTACCTACATACACCTACATACTGACTAAATATCTATAAAATGAAGTCATTGGTATTAGCATTCGTGTACGATGGTTCGCAAGGAGTATCTAAAGCAGGATCTATAACTATTAAATATTCTTTATCTTCAACAATTACTTTCTTTTTAACTGGAACTCCTGGATTGTCATATAAATCTTCTAAATCGTCTATTTCTTTGACATCATTGGTAATTTTTTTATCTGGCTTACATAATCGCTCATTTGTGTTTCTCTTGTTATCGTGATCATTATCCAGTTTATTTGTTGAAGTAGGCGATGGAAGTACATCGTAAATTTCATCGTTTGAAAGATCTAATGCAGGTGTTGAAGCTGATTTCTCTCTTGCTAATCCTTTTTTACTTAGTTTTCTACTAGGACGTCTCTCAAACGACTCCAACAATTCATTAAGATCTTTGTTGCTTTTTCGATTCTGCAAAACTCCTTTGCAAATCTCTCTCATCTGTTCCGGAGGTAGCATCAAACTTGAATTCATACTTCGTTTGACAATAGGAAGAACTTTAGACTCAAACTTGTTAATTGTAGAAGTTGAGGCCCCGTTTCTTTCTAAGTGGTGGGGGATTCCATCGCTCTCTGTTTTAGGAAAGAACAAGTTTTCGACTACCATGTCATCTACAGGAGTCCTGGGTGAGTTTTTAGGGCAGATAGGTACCTGAGACTCCTGCCTTGTGAAGGAAGGCTGTGTGTCAGGACTAGTAGATTGACTCAAGTCGCAAATGACTTTGTACTGTTGGCTTCTAGCTTTTATTAAAGCGTAGGTGAGGTAAATTATAGCCAAGAACATCAGGAGCATTGCAAATCCGATCAAATAAACGCCATACGTATCCATGTATATTCCAGCCGGTTCTGTAAGAATAAAAATATTGTTTTCTTAGATAGATAGAGATAATACAAAAATATCAATGAAATCGAGAGTCATATTATACGTAGGCAGTAATTTACTATTACGCTGTTACCTCAAAAATGCGTTATCGCATCTTTTTTGTATTATGATAACATCTGCAAACGTATAAAAGTAATAAGCAGGCACGAACCTTTACTATCATTTCCTTTGCCTCCAATTCCATCATCTGTTGCACATAAAACACTTTTTGAACATCCCACTGCACTCAATACTACAAATGATACAGAAAGTTGCATTGTATAAATTTTCTCCTTTTTTCTTAATTTAATAAAAAAATTACTACTGCTGAACATAGCCAGTGTCTTATGCCAAT
Organism: Phthorimaea operculella; assembly: GCA_024500475.1. Lineage (NCBI taxonomy): Eukaryota > Metazoa > Arthropoda > Insecta > Lepidoptera > Gelechiidae > Phthorimaea > Phthorimaea operculella. The sequence goes on from JANFCV010000082.1 coordinate 60,733, forward strand.
ACCAGTGTGTTGTGAAATTCATAATAAATAACATAAGGAAAACAATATCCCCATTTTTCCTGCTCTGTGACCGTTGCCCTTACCACTATAAGGTATATCTTTACCACATGTGTCTATATTTATAATTTGCTTTGTATTGTTTTTGTGTACATGTAGTAAGTATCCTTGTTTCGTCTTCAATTCTGTGTACAGTCGCCAGCAAGTCCATCGACGCTTATTAGGCATCCATTAAATCTGTTTTTTCTTAGTATTTGTATAAACTGGTATAAGTTGGTCCCCAATATGGGTAAGTGGATTTGCTCGCGATAGTACGTACATTTTCCAAGTCTCAAAGCTCGCGTACCAGTTCTTTCTAGTGGAAAATGACGTCTAGGCGGTCTAGGTTAATTAAAGTAGGTACAGCTGTGTACTAAAGTATAATCATAAAGTATTAAAGTGTGAATTAAACTCGCACACGATGGGATCCGTACAATAATTTAAAAAATGTATGCAAAATCACTTTTGTTGTATCACTTCACATTATTTATTTTATTCTAATCAGTATTTGTTGTAAAAGTAGCAACACGAGAATAAAAGTCGTCTATGAAAATTTCAACTATAACCTATACGGGGTGTAAGAGACCAGCTCTCCGAATACTGTTTTTTTTTTTTTTTTTTTTCTCTAGTCTGCAACATGGCAATCTGTTTAAAAAACAATGAGCCACTTGTTTGGCCGAATCTTATTCTTTCTGTGTTGTTGTATCATTCTTAGAGACGATCCAGTGATCTATCTCATAAACTGTTGTCAAATCTATGGGACAGGTTCGATATACTGTGTCTTCTTAGTCTGGAGAAGCATATACTGCCTGTGCCCTCCAGTTTCGTGGCTAGTTCATTAACATGTTGAAATAGTCTGTTCTGATATTTTGTGCCGTACAGTGCTATTTCTTGCTTAACAGTCTTTACGCCTAGGTCCATTTGGATGTATTTGTTGCTGATGTATGGTGGTATGTTAAATATTATTCTTAATATTTTGTTTTGGAATCTTTCCAGGATTTCTAGGTTGCTGTTGCTCGCTGTACCCCACAGTTGGATACCGTAGGTCCATATTGGCTTAAGGATAGCTTTGTATATTAATAATTTGCTGTTTTGGTTCAATTTTGAGTTTCTTCCTATAAGCCAGAGCATAGTTCTCAATTTGGTGTCAAGCTGTTTTCGTTTTGTCCATATATGTTTCCGCCATGTTAGTCGTCGATCTAAGTGCATACCAAGGTACTTGGCATTATCACTTTGGGGTATGTCTTCATGGTTTAGCTTCACCGGCGGGCATGTTTCACGTCTTAATGTAAATGTTACATGTGTTGATTTGCTTTGATTAGCTTTTATTCTCCAGAGATGAAGCCATTGCTCTATTTCTTGCAAGTGGTTCTGTAGGTTTTCAGAGGCTGTGACTGGGTTTACGTTTGACGATAGTATAGCTGTGTCATCGGCATAGGTTGCTATTGTAGTGTTTTCGCTTGTTGGCAGGTCAGCAGTGTAAATGAGGTAGAGGATTGGCCCCAGTATACTTCCCTGTGGCACTCCTGATTTGCACTCGTGTAGGTCTGAGTTTGCTTCATTGTATCTCACTTCAAAACAGCGTTTGTTAAGGTACGATTTTATTATGGGAAAAAATGAATGAGGCAACGTGTATTTTACCTTGTAGAGTAGACCATCATGCCATACTTTATCGAAGGCCTGTGCGATGTCTAAAAAGACTGCTGAGCAGTATTGCTTATTTTCAAAGGCTCTGTTGATATCGTCTACTAGGCGATGAATTTGCTCGACAGTTCCGTGTTTCTCTCTAAAACCAAATTGATGTTTTGGTATGACATTTTGCAGGTGAGGTTTCAATCGGTTTAGAAGGATTTTTTCGAACAGTTTGCCCAGTACTGGTAGTAGACTAATGGGTCTGTAAGAAGATGTTTCAGTGGGAGGCTTGCCAGGTTTGTGTATCATGACTATCTGAGCAATTTTCCACTGGCTTGGGAAGTGTTCCAGTCTAATACAGGCATTGAATATGGCAATTATTAACATAATTCCTTTTCTTGGCATTTTTTTTAATATAGTTGCATCTATCAAGTCGTATCCTGGCGATTTACCTTCTTGAAGTTGTTTTATTTGTTTCACTAACTCCCGAGGGCTTACGCTTTTGAGCGGCTGGCACATCTGTATCGGGGACTCGAGGTAGTTGTAAACTTCAGTGTCGTGTTCCTTTCGTGTACTGCTTAGTGGTTGGAACACAGTGTGCAGATGTTTTGCAAATGCTGTGGCTTTTTCCATATCTGATCTGGCCCACTTACCAATGTGGTTTTTAATAGGTGGGATGTGTTCTTTGGGGCCTTGTACTTTTCTCGTTGCCTTCCACAGAGAGTAGTTTGTATCGATTGTTGGTGTTAGGTTTTCGAGGTATGTCTGCATATTTTGGTTGGTCAAGTTGTTGATTAATGCTTTTAGTTCTTCTGAAGCCTTATTGAATATTTTTTTATCGCTAGGATATCTAGTGCTATGCCACTGCTTTCTAAGGTGACGTCTTTCAATAACTTTATCTTTAATAAGCTTTGGGTAAGAATGGGGCTTTATTTGATCATTTTTAGTCACCACGGTTGACCCATGAGCTGCTGAGTGGATAAGTTTGTTAAGATCTTCTATTGCCATTTCAATGTCTTCTACAGATTTAAGTTTTATGTTAAGGTTAGCATTTGCCTCGATTATTCCTTGGAAGTTCTGCCAGTCTGTGTTTTTGTTATATAATCTGAGTGTAGGTTCTTTCATTGTTATTTTACTGTTTATATTGAGTATTACAGGAGTATGATCAGATGACAAATCTGTGCATAGTTCGACACTCATCTTGTGAGATGGAATGCCTTTGGAGATGAAAAAGTCCAAGAGATCTGGCACCTTATGCTTGTCAGTTGGCCAGTAAGTTGGTTTTCCATGTGAGGTTACTTGTAGCTTCAGGTCTTCAATAGTCTTGAATAATTGTCTCCCTCTTGGTGTTGTTAGTCTTGAACGCCAAAAAACATGCTTAGAATTCCAGTCACCACCACAGATGTACCTTGGTCCAAGTATGGAGAAGTATTCCTTGAATTCATCTGAGGTTAATTTATGTCTTGGTGGGCAGTATATTGCAGATACAGCCGTTTCGATTTTATTGTCCTGGATAATTACTGTAGTCGATTGAATTTTTGCAGTGCAGAAGTTCTCTATTGGATAGTGCTTTATGTTTTGCTTGATCAACAGGGCTGAGCCACCATGTCCTTTTCCTGAGGGGTGGTTAGTTGTATGTATAGTATAATTCTTGATGTTTATAAATGTTTTTTCTGTCAGTCGTGTTTCAGATATCATAGCAATGTCGATTTTTTCATTGTTTAAAAATAATTCAAGCTCTTGGGTACGTTCTCTTAGACCGTTGGCGTTCCATGTGACTATTCTTAGGTTAAGGGTCATTTTAAAGCCGTAATGAACTTTCCGATTAGCTGGAACATACGATCCATCATGTTGTCCATCATGGTTTTCATGATTGTTTCAAATCTTTCAAACATTGTGTTAAGCATGCCAAAGAATGCCATGTCTTCAGAATTATTAAGGTTTTTATAATTATCATTGATTTTCGTTTTATATTCCTTTTGATTGTTTTTTGTTATGTCTGCATATGTGTTAGTCGTATTTGTAGGCTGAGTAGAATTTTCTTGAGGTTTGTCTAGGACATTAGTATTTTGGTAGGTAGGTTTTGTGTTCCTCGTAGTGTATGAGGGTTTCTTGAAAATTTGTTCCCTGTACTGCTTATATTTTAGGCAACCTTTGTAGCTAGCTGGATGTTTTTCTGAGCAATTAGCACAAGTGGCTTCCGTCTGAGGGCTCTTGGTGCATGTTGTAGTTGGGTGTTCCTCTCCACATTTAACGCATCTGAACGGTCTGTGGCATTGGTTCTTCGAGTGCCCGAAGCGTTGGCACCTTTTGCACTGTAGTACTTCTTTCTTTTTATATGGAGCTTCAAAAGATACTACAGTATAGTTAAGCCTCTTGATGTTAAAAATGTCTTTGTTATTTTCCTTAGGTTCAAGGTCCACATAGAAAAGGGGAAGTGGTTCTTTTGTTTTTCTGTGACGTGCATTAACTACTTGTCGAACATCATGACCAAGTTCTTTAAGCTCATTTGATATTACAGAAGTCTCTTCTGAGGAATGTAAGCCGCGAAGAACGACTCTGTATGGTCTCTCACTTTTTAGCGCGTAAGTGTAGTGGCTAATATTGTCTTCTACAAACTTTTCCCTGATGGTTTTGTATGTCTCAATATTTGCCGGCATGATTTTTACGATGTGACCTGATCTGAGTGTAGTTATGGTACAAAGATTTCCCTCAACAAGTGATTGTAGTTTATTTTTAAGAACTGTTATGTCATTCACTCCCGTTACGAAGATAGGTTCTGGTTTCGGGGTTGGTTCCGCTACTTGCTCTTCATTATTTTGATCTTCTACATCGGTGTTGTTCAGAACTTCAAACTGATTGTGTACAGGTATATTAATAGTGAGGTTGTTTTTCGGTACTTTACTTATATTCTTGGAGTTAGGACTTGGACTTGTTCTCTTTCTTTTCGATGAGGGGATATGGTCGCTTTGCCATGGCTGTTGGTCTTTATTCATGTTGGCTGAGTCATCACAAGGTGACTCTTTGCTTTGCAGTTGTTTTGGTTTACCCTGGAACATGCTTTTGTGGAATACTTGTTGTACGAGGATTTTATTCCCCATGCCGGCGAGGTTTCCCTCATTTTCGGGAGGTGTTTCCATATCTGGCAACACCAAAGACGTCAGGTGTTAAGTCACAGCTGTCAGATTCGATTTTGACAACATAGTAATTTTTTGGATTTGAAGGTATATGCACAAAACTTTCGACGATCGGAGTTGATTTTGCAATCGTGTTTTGCAGTAAATACTGTATTATTCACTGAGATAACACTTGATGGCGTGCACTAAGATGTTAATAACACAATTACAACTTCCGCGTGAACGGTTGACGACTATTTCGCGAGATTTTAGATGTATTATCGGAGCGCAGTACGTACGCGTCAGATGACTTTTTTTTTTTCTTGATTTTCACTGATTTTTACGTAAAAATTTTTTGATTACCCATACAAAATCACGATCAGCTGACGGCTTTTACTATGAGAAGTTAAAAAAATATTTTTCATCCCCTCTATTCAAAAAACTACGCTTTGGTCGCACATAAGTGGGATTAAAGTAGGTCATTTAATCCCAAGGGATTAAAATTCATTTGAATTTGGAACACAAATATTTGCAGCCAATCAATCGAAAATTTACTACAGATGGTTTTTTTCTCTGCAACACTACCTGTTATCTGCTATTTTATTGAGTATTTTACACCTAGTATGTAGCTCATAAAAGACCTAATTCCTAGCAAAATTTGAAATTAAAAAGTAATGTGTCAAATTTTATTTTTCTTTTGGCGCGATAACTGGCCGGCAATGGGCAACAACAATATAACCTCACAATAATAAATATGAAATGAAATGTGTGATGATAATGGTTTTGTAAATAATATTGGATGTTTATAACGCAATTTATGGGATGTATTGTAAAATAATGGATAATAGCAAGCAATATAGAACTTCGTAGATTAAGTAAGTATTTATTGTTTTTCTCATAGAGGGGGATGAAAAGTAGTATGTATCACTCGGGTATAAAGTTATTTATTCTCGGGCGACTTACATTGAATCCCTCGCTTCACTCACGATTCTATCCCTCGTTCCGCTCATGATTCAAAATAACGCCCTCGCTCTAAATATATCACTTTATTCCCTTGTTATAAAAACTACTATAATTGTATGTTGTTCAGTTTCGTGGTCTGCGTGCACCCTATCAGTATTCGGAGAGCTGTCCCTTACACCTCGTATATATCACTTTTATGATACAGCCTGGTGGCAACCGCACGGACGGCAAATTCTCAGTAATAGGGTCCGGTTTTTGGTCCTTAGGGTGCGGAATCCTAAAAACGCAGCTATAACTTTTAACTAATCTGTGGCGAAGTAACTCGCGGAACATCAAAGGTGTCGTAGTAAAAGCCAGCTCTTTCCGTTCTGCCCATTAATTTTGCAGATTAACGACGACGTGGCAATTAAAACTATGTTAAGCTTTTGAGGTGAGGATGTTACTAAGCTGTTGGTTTTAACTTGAAAAACTAAAAAAAGTTAAAAATAATGTGTAAAAGTGATTTATTACACTAACAGTAGCTGACCTCCGAACTTCAGTTACAGTACTCCACGATTATTAGGTACGATTTACATCAGTAAGCAGCACTATTTAAATATAAAAAAAACAACTGTACAACAGTTTCTTGGACACATTCTAGCCTAGAGAACTGAAAGGAAGGCAGAACTGTTACTGACATATTCGTAGGTCGCGCGCGTCCTTCAAACCTTCGGGATAGAATGCAGCTAGATAGAATAAGTATTGATGTTTGACAACTTAAGTGTTTGCCAACTCGGTACTCATGATCATAACTCAGAAGTTTCGTGCTCTACCATTATATATTAACTCAGCGTGAAATAAAGCTTACTATGCAGACTGAACAAAAAAGTTATTGTGAGTACAGATATCTCCGAGTTCGACTGTACTCATCCACCCTAGTTTTCAGGGGTGCTACGCTAATGAAACTGCTCTTACTAACACGCCGTTTTTAATGTTGCAAGTACATTTTTATGTACTTTCCTAGTTGGTTTTAATTTGAATCTCTGCTGGATGGGCCTCAGAGTCTGATGAGCTTAATTACGACGCGGATTTATTTACGCTCCGCAGATTTTCTCTAGCGTTTTACGTTTCCGTTTTGACTTTGATTTATAATACGCTACGTTCATTCAAGTTTATTTTCATTCTTTATTTTTGGCTGCCCACACTCTTTGACGTGGCCGTATGAATGGAATTTTCGGAGTAGCAGTGTAGTGTACCAGTAATTACCTACATAGCAAAAAATGCCGAATTGATTAATATGAAAAATAACTCGGATAAAGGAATGAAAAAACAAAGTGTAACATGTGCTCGACACAAGCTAAAGCAATACGCCATTTGAATGAACCCACTCCAAAGTTGCTTCATAAATGCACATTTATTTTTACCTTAAAAATGTCACAGAATCGTAGACAATCTGCCGTTTGGTGCCGGCTTAGAATACCTAGCATCACCCGATATATTTCTTGTGGATGTCGTAAGAAGCGACTAAAGGATTTGAGAGTTGATTCGTATTACAATTTTAGGCGACTGGTTTAAAACCTGTCGCTATGGTGAGACAGGAAGACGACCCTCAATTTTTTCGTCAGACATGGTGTGAATGGCCGTTGTTTACAGCCGTTTACGCTCTGCCTATAGTCCCAAGGGATATAGGCGTTTGCCTACAGCGCCCCACCCGGCAGTTTCACTCGCTGGTTCCCGCTAATATGAAATTTCCCGTGGTAAAAGTTTTTCTTCGTTAAGTTTCGGCGTCTCTGTAGGTTTATATGCATACATACATGCATGTATGTAACATGCATGTATGTTCATTAACTCCCTGCGTAGTTTACTCAATGTCTACAGAGACTTTCCTACCGTTATTATAACAGGTGACATAAACATACATGTTGAACCAAACAATAATGACAAAAACTACAACCCTTACATAGAAACAATAACCTTTGAAGGACTATTTCTCGCGTATGATATTCCTACACGTGACAATAGTTGCCTAGACCATGTTGCTCTAAGGACAAAACTTAAATCTACAAACTTTGTGATAGACTCAACTGTGACGGACCACTCTGCGGTCCTTACCTGCCTAAATTGGGTTAAACATAATTCCACTGTCAGTGAATATTTACAAAGAATTGATTACAATATGTTTGCTCTTCAGTTCAAATCATACGATATTTCTTCCATTTATAAAATGAGCCCAGAAGAAGCAATGACCTCTTTAGTAAATTTTTTAAAAACTGCCGCAGATAAAGCCACCCGCAAACATAAAATTACTTGTAAAAATAGAATCAAGAAACCATGGATGACTCCAGGACTCTTGCGATGCGTACGACATCGAGACAAATTGAATAAAAGTCTAAAATCATACCCCAACAACGATACCCTAAAGACTACATGTTTAGTTTTCGTATAAAATGGGCGCGCGGTGCTGGCAACACTGCTCTGTCATTGTCACGTCCTCTGCCGTCGCCCGCATTGTTGATGCGAATTTTAATTATAAATGGTGTAATTTAGTGTGCGTTCGGTTTTCTCGTGTGGTTTTCCCTGTTCGGTGGGGAAGTGAACCAAGTGATTTTGGTTCCGGCGCTTTGATTGAGAGTCACGCGACCGCCGGCAAAATATAACCTCACTTTTCGTTGGCTCGCGTCGTGGCTGCCGATAGCTACGTATTTTAATTATAAATGATTGGAGGCCAACGGGGCCGATTTCTCATTCGGAGAGAAATCTTTTAGTTATTTTGTGTTGAAAAACATTATGTGATGTCGAACTGTGAACTATAGTGCAAATTGGAGGAAAGGAGTTCGAGAACGAGTGGATGTTCCGGTGCCGTGAGTTTAGGTTATTCCCTATTCCTGTGCTCCTCAAATATCCTGAATACCTGATTCCTGTCATACTTAAACTCACAAAGAAACGGCGTCATCGTTCGCTCGGTAAGCAATTCGTTGCTGGGCCCTGTTTAAGTAGATTTTGGAAACAAGAATTTCTCGGCCGGAAACTTTCCGGAACAAAATTCTCTCATTAAATTTATTTTATTTAGCTATAGTAAAGAGCACTACGAATCGTAGTCAAATGTTGTTCCGAAGCTGATCTTAGCGCAGTGGAAGCAAATTAAAGTTATCTTAAAATCTAAAACTAAATGGTCGATCAGCCTCGGAACAACATTTGACTACGATTCGTAGTGCTCTTTACTATAGCTAAATAAAATAAATTTAATGAGAGAATTTTGTTCCGGAAAGTTTCCGGCCGAGAAATTCTTGTTTCCAAAATCTACTTAAACAGGGCCCAGCAACGAATTGCTTACCGAGCGAACGATGACGCCGTTTCTTTGTGAGTTTAAGTATGACAGGAATCAGGTATTCAGGATATTTGAGGAGCACAGGAATAGGGAATAACCTAAACTCACGGCACCGGAACATCCACTCGTTCTCGAACTCCTTTCCTCCAATTTGCACTATAGTTCACAGTTCGACATCACATAATGTTTTTCAACACAAAATAACTAAAAGATTTCTCTCCGAATGAGAAATCGGCCCCGTTGGCCTCCAATCATTTATAATTAAAATACGTAGCTATCGGCAGCCACGACGCGAGCCAACGAAAAGTGAGGTTATATTTTGCCGGCGGTCGCGTGACTCTCAATCAAAGCGCCGGAACCAAAATCACTTGGTTCACTTCCCCACCGAACAGGGAAAACCACACGAGAAAACCGAACGCACACTAAATTACACCATTTATAATTAAAATTCGCATCAACAATGCGGGCGACGGCAGAGGACGTGACAATGACAGAGCAGTGTTGCCAGCACCGCGCGCCCATTTTATACGAAAACTAAACATTCACCCGCCCCGGACCGACCCATCGGTCCGCTCTATGCATGGCAGGCGTGATAATGTAGCTACTGCTCGCTTAAGGACTGAATCCCCCACCTGAACTTCTGCAACTCGAGGAGTGCCATCACTACCCGGAAACAGGTTGAGAATGCGCCCCCGGCGCCAACGCAGTTGCGGTAGGTTGGCATCCTTAACCAGAACGAGATCCCCAATGCAGGGGGGTTCAGTCCTGTCCGTCCACTTAAGGCGTTGCTGCAGAATGTGCAAGTACTCAAGCGACCAACGCTTCCAAAAGTTTTGAGTCATTTGCTGCAACAACTGATAACGCGACAAACGATTGCTATTCACCTCCGTATAGGGATATTCCGGCAAGGCGTTAAGTGGGCGGCCAATTAAGAAATGCCCTGGCGTCAGGGCCTCTAAATCATTTGGGTCTGAGCTGAGCGGACACAAAGGACGCGAATTGAGTACAGCCTCAATTTTACAAAACACGGTCGCCAGCTCCTCGAAAGTCAAAATTGTTAACCCTACAACGCGCAACAAATGCGTCTTAGCGGACTTTACAACCGCTTCAAAAATACCACCCCAGTGAGGGCACGCTGGTGGATCGAACACCCAGGTAATGCCCTGACGGGAGAGGCCCGTGCTGATGGCTTCTTCGTTCTCCCTTAAGAACGTTACAATTTCCTTCATACACCGATCAGCACCCTTAAAGTTGGTACCACAATCCGACCTGATCAGCGCTGGTCGCCCTCGTCGCGACGTAAATCTCTCCAGCGCTGCCAAAAGGCCTCCGTAGATAGGTCGGCCACGAGCTCCAAGTGGACGGCCTTGGTGGCTAGGCACACGAACACGCACAAGTACGCCTTGATAGACTTTGCGTTCCGTAGGCGTGATGCCTTTACCATGAAAGGGCCTGCAAAATCCGTTCCCACACCTGCAAACGTCCAGGCCTCCGTCACCCGGTCCGGTGGGAGATCTCCCATCTGTGGCTGCATTGTGGCTGCCTTCAAGCGGTAACAAGGCAAGCACCTAAACACAACGCTACGTACCGTTCGTCGTCCCGATAAGATCCAGAACTCGCGCTGTAGGATGGCCAATAGCGCATTACAGCCCGCGTGCGAGTTTTTCTCATGACGATCCCTGACTAAGAGCTCAACTAAGGGTCACCTTTGGAAGTAACAGTGGATGCCGAGCCGAAAAGGGCAGGCTAGCGTTCGAAGTCTGCCTCCAACCCTGAGCATACCTTGCTCATCCAGGAATGGGTTGAGGCGCACAATTCCTCCCTTCAGCTTTCCACGTCCATCCCTGAGCAGCCTGACCTCTTCTTCAAAATGTTCCGCCTGGACGACTCTAACTAATGAGCGTAGAGCCGCATTCCGTTCCGCAGGCGAGAGGACAGGTATAAAGTTCCGTTCTGCTTGAGGCTTCCTGCAGTTGTTCACGAACCGTTTGATCCAACCTGTCACCCCAAGAAGTTTGTCGAGGAGCTATACCGTTCCAGCAAGAAAGCTGGGTTAGGCTTCGGTACGAGTTGCCCCACGTTCACTCGCAAACCTCGATCAGGTGGCCCAAGCGGCGCCCTGCACTCGTTGAATGGCCATTCCTGCGGCGACTCAGTCAGCCATTGAGGTCCCCACCACAGTGGGTGACTCACCAAATCAGGTGCCCTGCACCCGCGCGAAGCGCAGTCCGCTGGGTTCCATTCTCCCGGTACGTGCCTCCACACTAACGGAGTTTCCGACCCCGTAATCTGTGACACCCGATTTGCCACGAAAACCTCAAGTGTATGTACCGACGTCTGCAACCAGCACAGAACTATCCGACTGTCAGTCCACGCGTACACCGTTTCATCCAAGTTGATGGTACCACGCAGATTGCAGGTTACATGATTTAGCAAGCGCGCTAGAAGAGCTGCCCTGCCAATTCCAATTTGGGGATGGTCCATCTAGTTCTGACTGGTGCCACCTTACTTTTGGCCATAACCAGACGCACGTGCACAGTTCCCGTTGAACTTGCTGTCCGAAGGTATACAGCTGCCGCGTACCCTCGCTCCGAGGCGTCACAAAACCCATGTAGGGTAGCCTTACATCCCACCGATGGGACTAACTTGCGGGGTATCGCGATGTGCACAATCCCTGGTAAGGTGGTCACAAACTTGAGCCAATCCTTCAACAACTCTCCGGAGAGTTGGTCGTCCCAACCTAAGTTGGCTAGCCACAACCTTTGTAAAAAGCACTTCGCCATGAACGTAACCGGGGCGATCCATCCGTTAGGATCGAACGTTCTAGCAATTGTCGACAGTACCGACCGCTTAGTCCAAGTTTTCTCCAAAGGCCGGGCTCAATCTTGTACGTGAATACGTCATGCGTTGGCCTATATTGCACCCCGAGGATGCCCAACGTGTTTGGATTGTCCGGGTTCTCAAAGAGGTGCGGGTCCTGATGGAACTCGCCTGGCAAACCGGCCAGGAGCTCTGGGCAACTGGACAACCATTTCCGCAACTCGTAACCTCCTGAACCCATGATCGCGATCAACTCGTCTCGTAGAATTAGCGCCTGCTCCACGCTATCAGCACCCGTGCAGATATCGTCCACGTAGACGTCGCGATCCAGTACTGCTGCGGCTCGAGGGTATCTTACCCTTTCCTGTGCGGCCAACTCTCGCAGCGTACGTACTGCCAAATACGGACTTGGCTTAAGTCCATACGTCACCGTGTTAAGTTCGTATGTGACCATCGGCTCATCGGGGCTCTCACGCCACAAAATCAGCTGATACCGACGGTCATCCGGATGTATCATGGTTTGGCGAAACATCATTTTGACGTCTGCGACGAACGCTACCTGGTGTAACCGAAAGTCTGTGAGAATGTCCACAATGTCCCGGTTCAATTTAGGACCCGCGTGCAAACATTGGTTCACAGACACACCATTCGAGGTAGGAGCAGAACCGTCAAACACCACCCGTATTTTCGCCTCAGGTGACTTCAAGACAGCCAGGTGTGGAATGTAATAATGCTCGACACACCTCCAATCCAGGCTGGACACCGACATGTGGCCCAATTGAATATATTCCCGCATGAATTCTATATACTTCTGCCGAAGTGCTGGGTCTCGCCTCATCTTCCGCTCCATTCCGAGTAGTCTCCGTTCCGCGAGCTGTCGCGAACTACCTAAAGCGGGGCGGTTTGGGAGAAAAGGTAGCCTGGTCACGAATCTGCCTGACGGGCATCTCGCAGTGTTGTATTGATAGAACAACTCGCACTCGTCATCCTCTGGCTTCCGTCTGTCCGCCGTGGGCGGCTCTTCAGACTCCCAAAACCTCTGCAGCACCTCTGACAGTACACTACCATAGAGGACCGTCTCCCCTTCTGGTAGGTCCTGAGGTCTCCAAACTGGACCGAAAACAACATACCCCCCTGTGGTATCTACGGCCACCAAACCAGCTTCCTGGAGTACCTTCTTCCTACCGCACCATAATCTCCGAGGACGTCTGACCCGAGAAGTACGTCCACCGTACCAGGAGTATCAAAATCAGGATCAGCTAGCTCCAAGCCTGTGGTTAACCCTCGTACCGTTGGTGGTAACCTAACCTGAGGAGTTTCCCAACCACTTCATCCAGCACCACGGCTGAGACTTGATAGCTGACGCCTGTACATGTGCTACCTAATGTGAACTCAAAGTTCGTCTGACCCCGAATGTCAGGCACATTTAGGCCCCCGATGCCTACAGCTTCATCCTCACTTGGCCGTACATTTAGGCCTAGCCTACTCACCAGCTTACTCGATACAATACATCCCTGAGCCCCTGTATCCAGTAGGGCTCTTACTTGAATGGTCCGGCCACCGTATCCCCATACCCAAATCTTAGCCGTTGGCAAAAGTACCGTGATTGGACGGGGAGCCGAAGCTGATGAGTAGGCGGCGATTACCTAGCGGGACTCTAAACGCGGTGAGGCCGCGTCCCGCGGGGTATCCCCTCGCTACCCAAACCTGTGTATGGGTCCCACTCCTGCTGGTAGGAGGTCTGCCCATAAAGGCCATGGCTGGAGTTCTATAGTACCCCGACGGCAAACGTCCGTACCGAGGTTGCGCCTGTAGCCGCGGGTACTCAGGCATAGGCGGAGGCATGCGTGGGTCTTGAGACCCAACCAGGTGGCTCAAGCCCGCAGAATACTGCATGTACCCTGGTGGCTGCCTAGTGCTCTCCTGACACCCGCCCGTTGGATCCCGTACCTGGGATGGGTGTCCTGACCATGTCCTGTGTCGTTCTTCCCCAATCCGGCACCTGCTGCCGTGGTGGGATCGTCCCCACGTCCTTGGGTAAGTGGGCTCCGTCTGTTGACGTCCCCTGCCTGTCCCTGTGACCGATGCGGAGGTGGGCTCCTCCTTGGAGGGTGGGGCGTTGCTCCTCCCTTGGTGGGCAGGCTCCTTCGCTGATCCGATCCAGCGCTGCCCCGGCGCCTCCGGAGCGATTCATGCAGAGCAGCGGATGGTGCGCACCCTGGCAGTACCTACAGTTGGTGCTTGAAGGGCACTCGCACCTGATGCGGCCCCAGGCACCGAAAACACCAACGCCTCTGCTGTGCCACACCCCGTCTCCTCTGAACCCGCTGCGCAGCAAACTCCTGACACGCTGCCACCCCGTGGCCTGTCTCCCTGCAGTAGGCACACCCTGATTCCAATGCGGTGTTGTACCGCCTGGGTTGCCTACTGTTGCCTCCTCGCGCCGGTGCACCCGGCCGTTCCGGGTGGCGAGGGGCAGAGGTCTCCTTGCGTGGGGCTTCACCAGCCTGGACGTCCACTCGCCTGCTTTCGGCCTCGAGGAACGACTTCAGATCCTCGTAGGTCGGGAGGTGGTCCGAGGACTTGCCCCATGGAGCTGCTCGAATCGAGCGACCATTTCGCTCGGCAGGCGGCGAAGCACTGTGTGGACCAAGATATAACCGTAGCCCGCCACTGGCAAACCCTGTCGCTCCAGTGCGCTGACCGCGACGCTGACTGGGTGGAAGATTTTCTCGCGGAGGTCCGTACCTCGCGTTATGGTTGGTATTGACAGCCACTGGTCTAACAGCCTGTCTACAATCAGGCGCTTGTTTCGATACCGGTCGGTAAGGATCTTCCACGCCACCTCATAATTGCTATCCGAGACAGCCAAATGCGTCAGCAATTCATGAGGCTCTCCATGTAGCCTGGACATCAGCTGAGCCATCTTGTACGCCGGCGTTATGTCCTTCCGTGTGTGGACCACACTGCTATACAGGTCCTCAAACGCCGGCCAGTCGGCGTAATCGCCTGCAAAGACTGGAACCGTAACAGGCGGAAGAGGCACCTGTAATCCTTGTCCCACTTTACCACGGAATGGCTTTTCCTTTCCGTCACGTCGCCTAGATATGTCCGCAGCTGCCTGCGCAATGTTCTGTGCCAGCTCCAAGCACTGGCTTACATCGCCCTCAACCAGCTCCTTATCTTCAGGGTTAGGAGCTTCCTCAAGGAGCATGAGGCACTCTGTGAGGTGTTCCGACACAACCCGAACCCGTTCATCTGCCTGTAGTGCACTTTTCAAGAGCGCGTCCTCCCGGTCCTCGCGGCCGATCATTGCCGCTGTGGTAGTAAACCACCTTAATTCTGTCTTTATAGCAGCCTTATACCTGGCGATCGAGGAGCCATGGTACCAACTTTTACACACTCGACTTAATAAAAACGAAAAACCAATAAACAAATACCACAAAATAAATGTTAGTTGACTGGCCTAGACCTTACCGATAAGGTACCGTTCACTAGGCAAACAATACAGTCACAAAAAAAAACCGAAACAATATTTTCCAAAATTAATAAAATATGTGGGTAATATAAAAAACACGCTTAATACCAAATTACGGCTAACTATGTTGCAATAAAGCAACCACGCTCTGCTACCATAAAATGTTTGATTCCGAGGCTGATCGACCATTTAGTTTTAGATTTTAAGATAACTTTAATTTGCTTCCACTGCGCTAAGATCAGCTTCGGAATCAAACACTACATATCGCCGTTATCGTAACTTCTGCAATTCCCTTCTCAAAAAATTAAAGCGTAAATATGAAAAGGAGCTGATTGATTCTGCCGGTAAAAATAATAAAAAGTTATGGACAGCGATAAAATCAATAGCTATCATGGATAGAACCAAAAATACTCCTATTGAACTTATTTCATCAAACCACTCGGAACAGGTTGCGATAAACAGTGTCAATCACTTTTTTGCAAACATAGGTAAAAACCTGGCAGAAGCTATCCCTCCCACCCCGTCAATTAACACACATATATGTGATACAAGCTGTAAAAACAGCTCTAAATCCTTCGTGCTTCTCGACATCACAGAACACGAAGTAGAATCGCAGATACAAGCCCTTAGAACCGACTGCGCAACGGGATACGATGGTATAAACGCCAAAATGATTAAAACAGTCAAAGAAGTCCTAGTCCCTATTCTGGCTCACATTTTTAACGATTGCATTAGTCATGGAATATTCCCAAGTGCTCTTAAGAAATCTACCATTTGCCCTATATACAAGGCGGGTGATCGCAGTTTTGTGAAACTATAGACCAATTTCAATCCTTCCAACCTTATCTAAAATATTTGAAAAAATTATTAACCATAGACTAATTAAATTTCTAAAACAAAATAGCCTTTTATCAAAAAATCAATTTGGTTTCCGCTCAGGTAAATCAACCGAGGATGCTCTCTTGACCTTTACCAACAAAATAGCAAAAGATCTGGACGATCAGAAAAAATGTATTACGATATATCTCGACCTGGCTAAAGCTTTTGATACCGTGTCAATTACTTTACTTCTAAAAAAGCTTGAAACGTTGGGCATACGAGCAAATCAGCTTAAATTGTTCGAAAGTTATCTCACTAATAGAACTCAACGTGTTAAAATTGGAGATTTCACGAGTGACGAACTGCCTGTAGTTTACGGGGTTCCCCAAGGAAGCATTATCGGCCCTACTCTGTTTTTATGCTACATAAATCAGCTATGCGATATCCAATTGAAAGACTGTACCATTGTCTCATATGCAGATGACACGACCCTGACTTTCACAGCTGACACGTGGCCAGAAGTATTTAACACTGCTCAGAAAGGTTTTGACTCAGTATGCCACTGGCTTGCCTCAAATTATCTAACACTTAATGCAGATAAAACTATGTATATGTGTTTTTCTATTGTGAATTCTACAGGTCTTTCTAACTTTCTGCCAAATGCATTTATAACTTCACACAAATGTGCCTACCCACCTGCACAAATTTGTAACTGTCAACCTATCAAAGCGACCAACTCAATAAAATATCTTGGAGTAATTATTGATAACAACTTAATCTTTGACGAGCATGCCAAAAAACTATCAGCACGAATTAGAAAACTCACGTATATATTTAAGCAAATTAGACACGTAGGCTGTGGCTTACTCGTTAAAAGAATATATCTTGCCCTTTGTCAGTCTGTTTTATGTTATGCAATTACCTGTTGGGGTGGCTTAGCCAAGACACACCTACTGGTAGTCGAACGTGCGCAGAGATTAATTCTTAAAATTTGCCTCTTTAAACCATACATGTTTCCGACGAGAGAACTACATGAAATAACATCTACACTTACTGTAAGACAACTTTACTTACTACATACAATATTAAGGCAACATTCATTGACACATTACGTGCGCGAAAACCAACCTACTAGGCGAAACTATAATGTATGCCCAACTTTGCAAACTAGAACCTTTTTCCTAAGGCTCATTCTCCTAAAGCCACGGAAAATTCTAACTTCCATGTCTTTTTTTAATTTTAGATTTTTTGGCAAATATTATACAATTTATCAAAGTTTTCTTCATTTCTAAGATAGAATTTAAAAGGCCCGGTTTTCCGACCACTGGTTTAAGAGTTATTTGATGTCCACTATTTGCGAACATGGACGTAAGAGAATTCCGTGGCTTATTTTCTTTTGGGTAGTATTTAAACGCAAATCAAAAAATATCCTTTTTCTATGCAATAAGATTCCAAATTCCCATCAAAATTACTGATTGCACAGCAAAATATTCAACTCAAAATATCACTAAACACACTACAATTTATTTTCGCAGCGTACAGCGATTTTTCCTAAAGCAAAAGCTTTTTCATCAATGCACAGCTAATAATCTTAATGCACATTATACCTGTTAACTCTTTTTCTTTTAAATATAGCTTCTATTTTTATATTATTTACAGCAGTTTTTATTAGAGATGAACCATCATCGTTAATCATACACATCGATAATCATATTTCAAATTGATGACGCGCATAGCGTGTCGTTTCTGGCACATCGCCGGCCGCTGCCGCGGCACGCTCGCTCCGCTCGCTCGGCTCGTGCGTTGTGGTCAAAGTTCTAACCTAACCTAACCTAACCTGGCGCTTTCCGCGCCAGGTTCGGTTAGGCTATACCTAACGGACCTATAAACTTATATTTACTTACTATGTTTACTGGTGAATATGCGACTGGGATAGTTATTTTGCTATGAAATATGGAAAATTTGCTGTGCAGTCAGTATTCATGCTATGTATGTAGTATTTTTGTACAAAAATAAATTTATCTGTATTGCATTATGAGGAAAAATGTTATGTCATATTGATGTAAAATTTCGAATTATCTGCAGTTTATGTTTTGTTAAACATTTGGTTTATTTGTAGTGAAGTAAGATATTTGATGTAAAAAACAATATAAATGATGAATATGTATTGATAGGCGATTATTTATTTGATATGCAATTTATAATATCCCTTTTCTTTTTGTAAATAATGAAAAAATTTAAGTGTATTTTAAATATAAAACTAGTAAGTAATGTTGTTTAGAGCTTATACAAGGTATTTTAGTGAAAATATATAACATCCGACTATCAAAAACGGAAAAAATGGAAGGCCACTATTTTTTGACATGGAAGTTAGATGTCCACTACTTGGTACGTCGGAAAACTAAACAAAATACGTTTTATTTCTTTATGCAAGATGTAAAAAAATCAATTACAAATACTTTAAGGGGTCAATTAGTCCGTGAAACTGAACAACTTTCCTCGAGGAACATAGGTCGAGATGTGGAAAACAATTTTGAACCTCCCATACAATTTTGGAGTCCCTCGGGCGGCTGCTACAATTTGTATTGTCCCGCCATTATTATTATTTTCACATTACGACCTACGTTCCTTCCTACGCCTTATAATATTTGCAGTTGATTTTTTTACACATTATATAATGTTTATTTCGTATGTGATATAGGCGGCTCAACAGACAGATATGCTAGTTCCTGCGGTGTGATATTCAAAACTTTAATACTAAAAATATTTAAAAAACGATTAAGAGAAACAATGGCACCAAAGTTTTCGCAAGGCACCTGTCTATTGGGCAGAGCCAGCTGACAAAGCTGAAGACGGAGGATGGCAGCGTGGTATCAATGCAAAGAGAGGTACTGTGGGAGATCAAACTGTTCTGTGGACAGCTGTACACTTCAGTCGCAAAACCTGTTATTAGCTCAACAGATCCTAGAGCAAAGCTTACCCGACAACAGTGTCTAGACCTCGGTATAGACCGAGTATGACCCGGATATCAGCTTGTATGAGATTAAGATAGCCCTTGAACAGCTCAAAAACAACAACGTGCCGGGCGAGGACGAAATCATATCAGAGCTACTAAAAGCGGGTGAAACACCAGTACTTAAAGTCTTTCAGAATCTCTTTAACTTTGTCTTGTTAGGAGGTGTGACGCCAGAAGTATGAAACAGAAGCGATATTATATAGGGTTACATTTATTTAGTACAAATCTCTTGAGGGTGTGATTTACTCACAAAACTGAACAACTTATGTTCGAAACTTTTCTTCGAAGTATGAAAAAAATTTTTGGACCTCCCATACAAAAATGCTAAAAAAGTGTGTCACTTAGTATGGGAGGCCCAATTTTTTTTTCATATTTCCAAGTAAAGTTTCTAACAAAAGTTGTTCAGTTTTGTGAGAACATTACACCATCAAGAGATTTGTACTTAATTAAATGTAACCGTATATACTACAGGTAAATCGAAGTGTTGAAATATTCATAAACGAAGAAAGAAACGCCACAATGTCAGTTCGAGTACAAGACCACAGCGGCAATTCCATTGCACAGGGGTGTAAGACAAGGAGATGTATTATCTCAGAAGCTCTTCACCAATGCGATGGAAGATGCCTTGAAGCTCCTGGAATGGGATGAACTTAACATTAATATCAATAGCGAAAACATCACTCAGCAAAATGCTACAGGACTTTAATCGAAATTTCCCAACAAGTGGACCTCAAGTTGAATATGGACAAGATGAAAGTCATGGCCAACTCTCATGTAACGCCCACCCCAATATCGGTAGGGAATTCGACACTCAAAGTGGTGGACAAATACGTCTATCTAGGACAAACAGTCCAACTAGGAAGATCTTGAGAAGGAAGTCACTCAGCGAATCCAGCTCGGCTGGGCAGCTCCGGGAAGTTACGCAGCGTCTTCACGTCCAAAATTCCTCACTGTCTCGACGAAAGTTTTTGAACAGTGTGTCATGCCAGTGATAACCTACAGTGCGCAGATATGGTCGCTAACTGTCGGCCTCCTAAATAGAGTAGGAGTCACTTAGCGAGCTATTGAGAGAGCTATGCTCGGTGTTTCTCTTCGTGATCGAATCAGAAACGAGAAGATCCGTAGACAATCCAAGGCAAGCTGAAGTGCCAATGAGCAGGCTACAATACTCGAAGGACTGATAATCGGTGGAGGAGCGGTGGCCCGCGGCAGGGAAATGCCGGATGCAGGCCACTTCTAATCGGTCAAGGTGGAAGTATTAAGTGGAGTCCGATGTTCAGTAGTATACGTCCTATGGCTAATTATGATGACGATGACATAAAAAGTATGAATTATTTTGGAAAACTTGCAAACGCGATAGTGGACAAGATATACTTGCTAAATTCGCAGGCTCGATTAGGACCGCGGTAGCCCAGTTAGTAGTGGCGTCGGCAGTACAGATGCCGAAGGTCGCAGGTTCAAAGCCAAAAGTGGATAATTTTGCACGTTTTCCAAAATTGTATACCTAACACGAGATGTGTTTTAAAAATTTGGTATTCAAGTATGAATTACTTTCACAAAATTTTCCATTAAGACACGCATTGGTTTAAATTAAGAAAAAAAATATATCATTTTAAATCTTTGTCCAACAGTGGGGCCAAAAATTTAATCATTCTCTAACGTCCATGTCATTTTGTAACGTCCATGTCACCGCGAAACATGGAAAGACATGGAAAAAAGGACATGGACGTTAGAACGAAAGTTTATTTTGCGGTCTACGAAAAAACTATAAGACCATACTTTTTACAATACCGCCTCTTGTTTTAAGCATAACAAAGGTATTAACCAGAAAAAATATCAGTATTACCTGATAACTGAATACTTAGTTATCGATGAGCATGGAAGTTAGGTGGGTACTGAACCAAATCGTAATTGTGTGGAAATTACCTTCGCCAGCAAAAATGCAGCAGCGAGAGGCACGTGCTTCTCTTACGATATTGTCGGCAGTACTATCCGCTACTCATATGTAAATAAACTAGACAGATAACTTTCACCGTCATGAAAATATGAGTGAGAAGGTAGCGCGAGGAAATTTAAGCCTGAATCAGGCTTCAACGCTAAAAACAATGTTTAAAAATAAATTCCGGCGTCTTTTACTTTTAAAAACATCTTGCAAGATAGAAAATATAACTAGTTAGAAGATAAGAATGATTAACATGATATTACCCTGATATTTTAGGATCTATAACAGTTTATCTGGCTTCGTAAGTTGGATTATGAACAGACTGAAGAAATCCTTGACATTGTAGCATAATTTAATGTAATTTTAGTATAAGTTTTAGTAATAATTCAACACAGTTCCGTATATTCCACTGTGTATTCTTTCTCCCCCCTCTCCCACTTTACCCCAGCTCTTTTATTAAATTGAATTACTTAAGCAGTACTTTTAAATTAAAATGTAATTATTTGTAACCTCCATAACAATTTTGTCCTCAATACAAATGCTGCGTAAGCATCCAATGATCATAACACAGGCCTCATTCGAGTGCTTAGCTTGATCATTGGTTGTAAACATTTTGTACATATTTAGCATAATTTTATTTAAGTTGAACTCTATGTTATAATCTTGTACTCTTGTTATTCTTTGATCTAAATAAAATTCTTATTCTTATTCTTATTCTTATACTCTCGAAAAACATAACTTTCAGTCAGGCAGTCGGGTAAAATATGCATGAATTGAGTAAGTACATTCGGCTCGTAGTTAAACTGCGTATTTAGCTCGGGAAATAGAAAATGACTTAGCTTTAATTAAACAGCGGCTCAGCTCAGCTCCATTTCAAAGAAACAATCTCCTTCATTGTATAATTCTCATCATCCAACCCTCAGTAGGCAAATGGTAAATAATACTGGGAGCCAGTTGCCTGTGTTTACTTAGCCTCGGAATTCCCCTTTGCCAATCCTGCTCAAATTGAACATTGGAGGCATTATTCCGTATTAAACTTCACATTATGACGGCTTCAGACATACACGGGCTCAATCATGTGATTTTGTACAAACACGCGTAGGTAGAGGCAGCGTATGTTTGACACCACCCTAAAAGTAGGTCATCGCGTTTCTTGATAATATATTTCCAAGCAATTTTTTTAATGGCTAATTTGTGTGTCATGTCATTTGTCGGATGTATACTCAGATATCGATAGGCTAAAGTCTCACTGACCATCGGGTACCTCAAGACGGGTCCAGGCACTGAGGTAGACGTGACGAAACGAAAGCGTGACGATTTTGAAATATCGTAAGGAGTGGACCGAGCTGGCTTTGGATTTGAATTGGAAGCGGAAGACTATAGGGGAGACCTTTGCTAAGCAGTAGGATCTAGTAGGCGAAATTCTATTTCTATTTCAGCCTATTGCAGTCCACTGCTGGACGTAGGCCTCCCCCAGGGAACGCCATAAGGCACGATCTCCCGTTTTTGCCATCCAGTCGCTACCAGCCGCCTTTTTTAAGTCATCGGTCCATCTGGCCGGAGGGCGCCCAACGCTACGTTTGCCGAGGCGTGGCCTCCACTCGAGAACCCGCTTACTCCACCGTTCATCGGTTCTACGACAAATGTGGCCAGCCCACTGCCACTTCAGCTTGCTACATTTCCAGACTATGTCCGTCACTTTGGTCTTTTTTCGGATGGCCTCATTCCGGACTTTATCCATTATAGAGATACCAAGCATAGACCTTTCCATAGCTCTCTGAGTGACATGTAGCCGGTGGGCCAGTTTTACTGTCAAGTTCCACGTCTCGGCTCCGTAGGTCATGACTGGTAGGACGCATTGATCGAACACCTTGGTCTTGAGGCATTGTGGCAGAGATGATTCGAGGATGTGACGCAGCTTTCCAAAAATTGGAAATTGGAAATTGGAAAGGCGAAATAATAATAATAAAAATGTGCTAGGTAGGTACGACATAGCATGAAAATAAATCGCTGTGCGGATAAGGCTCAACCTTACGTATGCCACGCGATGTTGCAGTACCTACCTATTTGTCAGCGAGACAGCAAAATGACAACACCATGACGACTATCTGACGTGCGTGACGTGGTTTCCACTCACAATATAAGTAATATCTACGTGTAACAAATATGATGATTACCTACCTTACATGGAAATTACTTAGTGATGATTTGATTATACTTACCTAGTGCGTAGTAGGTACCTAAACTATAATCAGTGACTAGCTGCGGTCGGGGTCATAAAGCGTGGTGTAATAAAGACTACCCTGGTATTTATAACGAATTAAGACTGCAGCGATTCGCGGGCTAGGTATAGTATTATTAATACTTATATATTGTGACTAGAATACTCCTCTTCGTTTAGTTTAAGCTGGGGAGCTCTTGAACCAAGTTGCAATACCAGAAACTATTAGAATTTAGTATCTATACTGACTAAATTAAACAAATAGCCCGTTTATTTAGACACCTAACTCCGATGGAGTGCAGAAATAGCACACTGTTTGTTTAGTGCATTGGTCTACCTAAGCTTTGGACTGACGATTCGGAAGTTCGGAGGATCTATTTCAGATGGGTGGCATGGTACTACATTTAGGTTAATATTCATTTTGGTCTAGAAATTGCAAGTCCAAGAGAAAAGTAAATGCGTCGGGGGGAACAAAAAGGACAAAACAAGCCGAAAGGAGGTCAAGAAGGTACTCATGAAACTTAACAACTTTTCCCGTGGACCATGAGTCGAAATATGAATAAAAAAATGGGCCTTCAATAGTAAATTAATTAGCTGCTAGGCTATTTTGACGGGAGATTCAAATTTATCTTCATCTATGACCATGTTCCACGGGGAAAGTTTTTCAGTTTCATGACTACCTTGACTCCTTTTCGGCTTGTTAATCCTTCTATATTACTTTATTTTAAAAAGAAAGATGACTTGATCTGAACGTCATTTTTTATGATTAGGTATGAAGTACTGTACATTTAATATACACAAATTAGAGAAACGGCGCGCGGCGCGTGGTACATAACATCTTACTCGGAGTATTTTTGGTGTCATGTCATTCTATTCATAATTTTTGACCTTCCATCACTGATCTAGGAGTCCACTCCCACGTATAAGTACTTCCTTAATTAGCTAAGTTCATCTTTTAAAACAATAAAGATCCTTACTATTTTGTCGCACAATAACAAAATTCATTCAGCAAATATGAAAACCGTAAAAGCAACTGTGCAGAAACGTATTCAAAAGAACTCTTCTAAAGACGTTTCGAGTGAAAGGTTTATAAAATGGACGAGGAAACTTTTGTTAAAATAGCGTCTTTATTTGTAGTAAATGAATTTGCAAAACAAAAAAAGACACTAAATAACTTTCGAGAGGATGGCACGAAAGTATATCTAATTAGTTTGTTAAGGAATACAGGGTACAGAAGAAGTGAAAATTGCCAGACAGAGCTAAATGGAAAGCAATTAGATACCTTGGATACCTTTCAGGATTGCCATCTGGATAATTTTACCTTAACATAAAAGAAAACATAAAAGCATTCATTTATTTATCCAAAGTACTAGGATCCTTTAAGGGATGGTGTACTACCAGAAAACTTTTTTATGTGTGATATCTCTCTTCGTATGGGACGCCGAGTTAACCAGCGATCTGATGGCTTCGTTAGAATATAATGATCACTGATCAGTCTGATGAAGCTAATGTTTGGTAACGAGTATTCTTTTCTACGTCCCATTCAAAAACATTAAGTATTTTCCATTAGGAAAGCCAGCGTGAGTGGACACTGTTAATTTTTGTCGAAATGAAAGAAATGGCTAATCTTATTTTTATTTAAGAAAATGGAAGCACTAACGGGTTATTCCAATCTGCTACCCCAGGATTTGAGGACCCTCTAGGTTGAATTCTTGGAATCGTTATCCAACCAGTCACCATGGACTATGAATCCACCCTAGCTCAGGGTGACTGGTTGGTCGTACTTTTCCAATCAATACCCCCAGGGTGTCCATCCTGGGGTGGCAGATTGGATAACCCCTTATAGTAAATATAAGCAAGCTATAGAGTACGCCTAAAAAGTTAGAACTGATGGCAGTAATCTGGGTACTATCTCTCTGTCTATCAGTAGCAAAACGTCAGTGACAGCACTATTGAACCTCTATGACTTCTCATACATTTGACGTCTGTTTCTAGGGGGCAACTGCTTACGCTATGACAGTACTCCGCAGGGCCTTATGCGCACTCTTGATCTTGATTATACAGGGTTATTTTTTAGTCAGTGCGCAAACTTTGCAGGATGTTTCTACTCGTGATTCTGAACAACTTTTATTATGGGGCAACCGGCGAAATCTGAAAAAAAATTTTGGTTGTTCCATACATTTTTGCCGAGTAGGTATGAAATTTTCTATGGAACATCCAAATTTTATTTGCGAATTCGCCGGTGGTCCCATAGTAAAAGTTGTTCAGAATCACGAGTAGAAATACCCTGCAAAGTTTGCGCACTGACTAAAAAATAACCCAGTATACCTCATCTTAACTTACATTGAGTTAGACCGCAAAAGTTTTAAACAGTTTGTAACTCATGTCAAGTACAATTTGACAACAACGATTGACGTCAATGTGAAATGTCAAATAATAAATTTAGATTTGCTGTAAATTGAGTAACCAAAGTTTTAATGCGTTTTGTAAATAAATTGTTAAAGTTTCTCAATTTGACGATCCTCATTTTATTATTCATCGCCGCAATAAAATTCTGTAATCAAAATTTTAATCAGTCAACCAGTAGAGGTAACTAGAGTAATTTAATAATTATATCACAACAAAGTTGGTAAGTTATTTAATTTTTCACTAATTCTTGTCACTTAGCTACTTGAAAATTAGGAAGAAAAGTGATCCATTACATCATTTTGTTTGAAATTCGAGAAAATACCTGAAAATATTTAGTATTTGGAAAAGATCGCAATTTATAACATTAGCCGTGTTATTACAAAAAAAGTTAGACATACTTTAATTCGCTTGACAACGTCAAATCGTATGGAAAATTAATTTAAACATGATTTAAACCCTGTTAACCGCCGCCTTGTTTTTTTGCTTATTCAAGAATATAACAAGAATAGCTTAGGATAAGTTATGGAATATCATAGCAGAATTGAGGTCGTTAAACTTTTTTTCGCAAAACGCCATCATTTGTCGTCCTTCTCTTCATAATTGCAGCCTCAGAGCGGGTCAAGGGTCTCGAGTGGCTACGGACCCTACTAACGGTTTCTGCATCAATCTGCAAATCCAGCATCAAATCTCAAACCTAGTAGATGATGATTTCTATTCCATGTGACTGTAAAAATTTAAATTTTTAGACAGCGCTGACACTTTTTGTAAAATAGGCTTAGAAAGGGACAGGAGATGATTACAATTTAAAAAATAGACATTTAAAATTAAACATAAGGTACATGACCTAAAATGCTCTATGAAATCAACTATCCTTTTCTAAGCATATATAAGGTGTAAAAAAACCAACTGCAAATATTTTAAGGGGTGAACCAGCCCATGAAACTGAACAACTTTCCCCAAGGAATGAGGTCGAAATATGAAAAAAGAATTTGGTCCTCCCATGCAAATTGACTCGGTCGGCTGGTGCATTTTGTATGGGAAGTCCAATTTTTTTTTTCATTGTTTGACCTATGTTCTTTGGGGAAAGTTTCATGGGCTGGTTCACCCCTTAAAATATTTGCAGTTGTTTTTTTGTCGAGTCGAGGAATCTTCGGGTCCGGAATCAGCCCGCCTTCACGCCGCCGCTAAACCAGAGTCAGGCGCCTGGCTGCATGCCTTACCGTCACCGCATATGGGCACGCTGCTGGACAACGACTCGTTGAGAGTGGCCGCAGCTCTTAGGCTAGGGTGTCCGATTTGTGAGCCACATAAGTGCATCTGTGGCACCAAAGTGGAGGCAAATGGACACCACGGTCTGAGCTGTACGCGATGTGCGGGTCGTCGTCCTCGTCACCACGCCTTGAATGAGATTATAAGGCGTGCCTTGGTCTCAGCGGAGGTGCCTTGCGTACTTGAGCCCCCAGGTTTGTCCAGGACGGACGGGAAGAGACCAGACGGTCTTACACTGACTCCTTGGCAGAAAGGTCGTTGCCTTATTTGGGACGCCACTTGCGTTTGCACTTTTGCTGCCTGCCATCTTGCCGGCACCCAGAGGTGTGCCGGTGCAGCAGCAGAGGCAGCGGCCCGAAGCAAGCGTGCCAAGTATTCTGCTTTGGAGTCGGTGTATGACTTTGTGCCTTTCGCCGTCGAAACTTCTGGTCCGTGGGGCTCAGAAGCCAAAAAACTCATCGCCGACATAGGTCAGAGACTTAGAGACAGGGGTGGTGATCCGCGCTCAGGCTACTATCTGACGCAGCGAATATCGCTGGCCATCCAAAGGGGCAACGCGGCTAGCATCATGGGCACGTTCGGTCAGGGGGCATTGTGTGGGGGTCTTTTCGACTAGGCTACTGTTTGTAAGCTAATATAGGTGTTGTTTCGTTTTGTTTAGTTTTAAGTTGACTTTTTGACATTTGTATTAATTAATTGTATTGACATGAATAAAAAATATAATATTAAATGTTTTTTTTTACATCCTGTATTACTAAAAGTGACAACATTGTTCTAAAATTGCTATTTTTGACAGTCAGATGGAATTACGACCTACAATTTGCCTACTTACCTAAGTACTTTTTTTTACATGTGAAACATTGAGCTGCACAAACACATTCTCTCACCTCTCACCCATATACCGTGGATAAAAAGGTAAGTACCTAGTAAACGAGATGTCATGCTGTATAACAAACAAGAAATTTTGCAAACGTGTCATTCATTATGTTTTATCTGTGGTAGCTTGTAATTGGCATTTATTATTATATTTTGTCATTTGTTTTGTAAAGAAGGCTGTAAGCTTCCCAAATAAAATAAAATAAAATAAAAATAAATAAATTATGCGCCAAAAAAAAGACAATATCGCCAGCAAATCCACCTACCCAATTAAGGGATCAAGTTATACTAGTACTTCTTAGTATTTGTATGAAAAACCCAGTACAAGTTCGCACTTAAATGGGTAGGCAGATTTGGCAACATTCAAACAGATTACCTACGTTCAAACATTTTCCTTGGAATTTTGCGTAGGACAACCCAGCTGCTGCGACCGACGGCGAAGAAATAGGTAATGCAAAAAAGTATGAGTTTTCTTGTTCTATTGATGGTGTAATGAAAATATGAATTCCTTTATCACTTGATGGTGACGAAAATGTGAATTTCCATGCTCTCTTGATGGCGTGATGTGATGGTAGTGGTCACAGTAAATAGCAGCCACTCATGACACTGGCTCGGCTTCAATAGAGTAATAGAGCACTTGATGGCATCACCAGTCAGCTCTTGCACTATAGGTACGCTTTTATACCTACTAAGCTACATTGCTGGTATAATTTTACTGATGAGAAATCTTGATGCCTCGTTTTAGAAGCGATGAGAAGGTAAGCAACCCATGCCATACCTTTGACATTCTCAGAATTCTAGAGGTATATTGACCCAAAGGTTACCTATTGTGCAAAGAAAATATGTGTGTACGCTTTATTTATATTTATACCCTCGTATAGACCTATATTTCGAAAACAATGAAGCTGATGTTTATGATTCTATTTATTTCATGATTATCTATGAGGAACTATCCAGGGCAACGCAATTGAAAAGAATATAAATTCTCATTTCATCTCATTCTCAGGCATTTTTCGGATTTTGAGCATATAAACTTTTTAGTCCATACTGATATTGAAGTGATTCATAAACATCCGAAAAAACGCCATCTAAGTATATTTTTTTGCCAATTGCGTGGCCCTGGACAATTCCTCATTATTCACAAAAAAACAAATAGAAATCCTTTCCGTTTTTAGAATAGGTACTGGTACAGGTTAAAAACTTGTGCTGTAGGTAGGTAGCTAGGTAAGCAGGCACAGTCTAGCTCAGGTTAGATACCTACATTTTACCTACGTCTGGCTATAAAGTTTGAAACAGTTCTTATACTTATGTTGCACAAAATGAGCGCGTCTGACATGCCTCCCCGTAAGGCGCTTTGGATGTTTGACCCAAACTTTTGCCAAATGAAACTGAGCTAGACTGTACTGTTTTCGTCAGTTTCTGAGATGAGTAATTAAAATTTTATACATCTCGCACGACTTACAGTCCGGAATAATTAATTAAAAAGCAATTTCACAAAGTGTGTTTACACTCCAAATATAAATGTTTTCCATACGTGTAATTACAGAAAACGACCTCTTTTAAGGGCCGTTTTCTCACTCACAACTCATTATTTTAAATTGCTCTCGGCGAGGCTTTGACGAAAATTACTAATGTAAATTATCGGAGTAATTTTTCATGAAAACTTTCTGAAAGAAACGGTATTACCTGCCTATCATACATTTCATCCCACAAAAGAGAAAAAAGTATTTGTATAATCGATATTCACTAAAATTACTTTTTCGTCTTCTTCTTCTTCTTATAGTAAACTAGCGGCCCTTCAGCGGTTTCAGGCTTAGGTCACTCAGGCTACTTAGTTTCACTCAAGCTTAGATCAGGTCAGGTCTGGTCAGGCAGGAGCATAGGTCTTCCTCTCTTTCTTCTCCTAGGCCCCTTATACGTGCGACCACGCAACATATGATTATTATGACAATGTCTGATTTTGAAAATGATTTCATCATCGTTACCTATGCTATAATATCGCTATGATAGCAAAGGTCACGTTTTCCTTTAGAAAAACGGCGTAATGTGGTTATGTGGATACGTGACGGACAACGTGTACCAGGCGGACGGAACCACATTACTAAGAAATAGAATAGGTAATGTTGTACATTATAAGTACCTAAAAGAACATGTTTTGATAAATATAAATACTACTAGGTACTACTATAACAGCCACAATAAAGTCTACCGCTGAACATGGGCCTCCCCCTATAAATTACTAAAATAAACGTAATTAGTTATAGAACACAAGACAATGTTTACAAATTACCTAATTCGTAGTCTAAGCACAATGGATAAAGACGTAAACGGCAGTTTCGAAACAACGAAAACTCATATTATAACTGCTTCTGTTTTCAGTCTTCGCTTTATTACGAAACACACGAATTTTACGTAAACAATATACCGGGTATGAGGGCCGGTATACTTTTATCGTGTGAGATATATACCAGCCTAAGCGGGAGGCCAAGATACGTTGGTCGCAATACTTAGATACTTCACGACCAGCGTAACTTGGCCTCCCACTTAGGCTGGTCATCATTACACTACGAATTTGAATAGATTATACTTACTTATCAAGGCAACGAACGATGCGATGAACCCAGAGTGCACGGTGTAGATATTAAAAA
Organism: Phthorimaea operculella; assembly: GCA_024500475.1. Taxonomy (NCBI): domain Eukaryota; kingdom Metazoa; phylum Arthropoda; class Insecta; order Lepidoptera; family Gelechiidae; genus Phthorimaea; species Phthorimaea operculella. The sequence goes on from JANFCV010000082.1 coordinate 91,285, forward strand.
CTACCTACACCGATACAGACTAGATCAGACCATCAAACTTAACAATTTTTCCTATGGAGCTAATACAATGTTGGCTGCGTGAACATTTTTTCACCTCCTAACCTCCTATACAAAATACCTGATCAAATAACTGTGCAAAATCGAACAAGAACCATTTCCCAACATAATACACAATATAAAAAATCATCAAAGGGGTGGACCAGTCCATTAAACAGAGTAACTTTCCCTTAGGAACATAGGTCAAAATATGAAAAAAAAATGTTTTAAAGTCAAAGCTCAAAGTTTTTTTAGCCATGCTGGGGATATTTGTTCAGTGTCACCGCTTAAAATACTTATTTGCAGTTTATTTTTTTGCATCTTGTACATGTTACGTCACAGTTACCGTACACCGACCCTTACACCCGGTATACCTACCTACCTACAAGTAACGAAATAGGTACGTACACAAAGGCAAGATTTGAGAGCGGCGATCAATCTTTTTCTCCCGCCACTGAAACAATAACTTGTTTTTTGAAGATGGATAGCCAACAGGTGGCGGTTTTGTTTTATTATACCTACCTTACCTTATATTTGAAATTTGTCTTCTCTTGCCTCAGAGGGAAAAACTCGTGGGAAAGCTATATTTTACTGTTACTTTTTACTTCAGAAAACTTCAGTATTTCTGAGCGATGTCACCAAAATGTTCGTCTGGAAAATGAGTGAAACCGGGTAAAGTGATATAAAACATAGGTATTATTAATTAGCAGACCTACAGAATATGAAAATTGGACAGAAATAAATAATTAACCGTAATAAATCTACAGATGAAAACTGGGTTGTCTGTCATAGCTCGATTCTAATCCGATACAGCATAGACAAAGTGTCAAAATAATCGTAGAAGGAACAAAAAATCCGATGACGTGGCACGTTTTCTATAGAAATTACTTGTTTGTTACACTCTATTTGACATCTTGCAATGGCTTGTGGCAAAACAGGGGCGAAAGGCCTGTCAAATTGATTTTCATTTACCTTCAAAACTAGCCTGCGGAAAGCTGTCGTCTTTCAACATTTTAGGCCCCCTTAGCGTCACGGGATGATGAAAACGGCGGCTCGTGCCTTATTTATGACATACCCTGGGGAAAACCTACATCCAGCAGTGAATACTATAGGCTGACAAGATAATATAGAAAATGTCTTTTGTTGAATTGTATAGGTACCTAAGATCGGGAATTAGAGCAGAGACCAATCCGACGAGCTTCATCACGTCACCAAATACAATACAAAGATGGGTCGTAGCATAGCAACATATAATCTCCTCGAGAACACTTTTGGTAAATATTTGTACCCATCTTTACTTAGCCCACGGTCAATACAGTCCCTTTCACAAAACTTTGCGTTGGGTCACTCGTGCATGATTACCCGACGAACTTATATTGATATGTGCTTGTAATAAGTAATGTCATAGGTACCCATATACTCGTATATTCATACGAGGATATTCCGCAGCGTCATTTTCTGCCAAAAGTCTCTTACATTTAGGCGGTCCTCACATACTATTTTAAAAAATCAGACTTAAAACACTGGAAAATCATATAAGTAAGTGAAGACCTCCTAAATATAAAAGACTTGTGCAGAAAATAACGTTGCAGAATTTCCTCGTATGAATATAGGTACGAGTAGGTAAGTATATGGATATGGATGTTACGTTAAAGATTATGCTAATTATAAGCACGTACTTAGGTATCAATAGGTAAGTTCGGTCTGACTTTTCCTATTTCGCGAAATAAAGGTGGTCTTCTTCGCGCATCATGCATGCTTTGTGTGGCTTTGTCGACTGGTTCGTATGAGCTTGAATGATATACCATAAAAGACAATAGGTACTTTGGCGGTTCGATTGTTGAAGCAGACGTGAACTTGATTGTATGCACATTGCCAGCACATAAACCTACCTATCTATCCACCGAGTCGTCCAAAGTCCTGATGAATCCTGGTGTCACGGACCAAGCTATACTGGTTATTCATAGAAATTCAATAAAAAACAATCATAATTTAGTTACTGATATGGGTACGTTGAAGTGCTAGCGACAGTGCCTACATTAGTTGATGAAGGCAATTGGAAACTTTTGAGTATTTGCTCTTATTGTTTGCGAAATTCCAATTTGACGAACCGACTACAAAGTCAGAACAAGAAATAACAAGTTTTATTTGATAATTGAACATTCTGAACAAGAAACATCTTCACGTTATACAGAACAAACTTATCTAAACAATCTGTCGGCGCGTAGAAACAGAATTAAAGGAAATTAAAGAGAACGTGAGAAGAGAAATAAGGTTTTCAGTGAAATTTGTTTTTTGTATTAAGTAGGTGTCTATAGGAATCCGTTTAACCACTCGCTGCAGTTGGGGTCGTAAAACGTAGTGTAATAATAATAAAAAACACTGCTGGCTGTGGCCTTTTCAAATATTGTAAACATCTTGCTCTGCCTGCCAAGCGTGATGAGTAGGTATGGCAACGCCCCTCGAAAGGAGACTCATGTCCAGCAGTGGACTGTTTTGGCTGTAGAAGTCGTATTTACCATTACGTTTTACGACCCCGGCTGCAGTACCTAGGTATGACATGTCATAATTTTCTATTAAGTTTTAGTTTATAGACCAACTGACAGCTCGATCTCGCGTGACCAATTTTGGTTTTGGCGCGCTTACCTCAGCTAGTGATGTACATTATTCAATTTGGAGGGTTATCGATAATTTCAAATAAAAAATGGTATGAAGATTTCAACTTTTATATTTGTTCAATTAAAATGTTGACATAATGCTATCTGTGCTGCGGCGGGTCATTTCCTTTTTTGCAGTCAGCTTATTTCCTACGTAGGTTTCTTTATAGAATTTGCTGAGATGGTTGTTTGTAAGAATCCTGGTCAATAGGCGCTATCTTCACAAACAAGACGTGCAGCATCTTTCTTCATCCTTCAATGTTGAGACGTAGATGGGACTATGTCACATTTTATGTACCTACGATGATGCGAATCTCTCGTTAATACGACCCTGAAAATAATAGGTATTTATTTAGTCGATCTCCAATAACTGGATCTAAAGTGTATCTGTTGGATGTACTCGTAGTTGAAAATAATGTTATATGTATTTTTAAAAAATTATGTCTGAATTGTTCAAGTAACTATTTAGCGAATCGTTAAAAATTGCATATTTTTTGTTGTTTTAACATTCAAAGTATATGTACCTCTAGGTAACTATCGATAACTTTGTCGATAAATTGCAGTCAATCCCTGGCCTAAATGCGAAATTATTTTATCCCCAAATATTATGAAAATTATTAACTAATACACTTTTACATATCGAAAATACGAAAGGAAATATAAGGAATTGCGTATTTTATTATTTTACTTACAAAAAAAGGCACTTTTAAACAAAAAATTCGCGTGTAATCCCAGTGACGACTTTCTGAGAATTTACCTGTGAAATGTGCAGTTTTCCGGGTACGTGTGAAGATTCGCATCAAAGTCGCATCCTGAATACATAACCATCGTTGCACACTAATCAAATTATAAAAATAAATCAGGATTTCTGAAAAAAAACACCAAAATAATGTACAGGTAAAAACCAGCGGGTTGAATTGGGACGATCTGTCATACAAAACAGGTCACAGTGTCATAAGGTTCGCTATTCTTTTCTATCTTACTGAGTTTCCATAAATCATTTTCTTCTCTTTTGCACACTATGTTCGTCTATCGTTTCTATGTCTATGGTTTTAGAAGCATACCTATCACAAATCTATCAATGGTGTCAAATTTATTTTTATGTCTGAAGTATAAATACTTAGTAAGTACTTACTTGTTTAATACTTTAGGTACCTATGCGGTAGTTTATTGCCTCGAAAGGTAATATTATTTCCCTTGACTATAATTTGAAACAATAAATGGTGTTTTAGGGAGTAATAAAAAACCAGCTGGTTATTAAATATCACTAATAAATATGCTTAGGGAAGCAATTCAAAAACAGTAAAATACCTAAATATCTACAAAGGTATGTAGGTACCCCTTTTAATCGAAACAAAAATTATACTAAATATCCAATACGTAAAACTGTCATGTCATGTCATTTATTTTTGACATATCAATATCTTACAAAGGGTAGTAGGCGGTTGAACAGCTCTGATACCATGGTTCATCGCACAGGTTCATCGGGTCGTTGGACAACTGGAAGTCCCACCTACCTACCTTGTAAAACATAGTAATGTTGGAATTAGGAAATGTTACCTACAAATATGTTTGAATTATTGTTGTCAAGTGACATAACATCTCATATAGCCGCGGGATTTTAGGTAATTTTATGAATATTATCATCTTCCTGCCCTTATCCCAATTACTTGGGGTCAGCGCAACACGTTTTGTTGAACACAAAATCGTGTTGCAATGGATTAGGCTTAATTTTACGACCAGCCGCCTACCAGTCGTCAACCCTCCTTGGGAATGCTTTTATGGTGGATTAACCGCCACTATACGGTTGGCCCTGGCTGTTTGGGTCGGGTTTATCCCTCGGTCGCCTCTTACGACCCCCACGGGAAGAGAGGGGGTGGTGCTATTCTACTATGCCGGCACCACACGGCTAATTTTATGAATATGTATGACATCAAAGATGTTTTTCCTATAGAACAATATTGCTTGTATAATATAATAATATTTAGCACAATCTTCATTTTTACATAGTGTTAAAATCCACACAAACTAGGAAGGTAACAGGTTCAAAATACTCACAAATATTCATAACTCATAGCTAATTTATCTAAGTAATTTACCTGAATACTTATTTAAATGCAAGTCATACTTATGAGGGTCGCAGATCGATCACAGAGGTTATTAATTAAATAATACACTTTTTTGCTGTCGTTTGGATATTTATCTACTCATAATAGGTACGAGTAGGTAAGCTTGTGTCATGTTATGCTTCCCTGAAGCATCACTGAAGTTTTACTGAAGACAAGACGTAGACAAACAAGCAAATTGTGTGAAAAACAATAACCCGACTGCGGTAGGTAATTTCAATGTTGTAGGTACTTTGCGATAAAAACCCGCCATCTTGAATTTAAGAATTTTAAATACCTCTATAACGAGTGTCACTTGCGCTGCTAAGGCGAATTTAACGACACGTCACATGTCAAGATCCTACCAGCCGTTTAGGCTGTAGCCCGTGAAAACGAATTTCTGGTTTACATACCTACATTATGTACATACATAAATACCTACATGCATACTTCCAAAAATTCCGTAAAAATAAAATATATAGGTACTTTATGCGGTGAGCAAATCCAAATTTATTACAAAATTGCGCCAGTCTGATTCAATAACCGCTTTAATGTTGCCATAAAAATATTCCCGAGGAATAAAATTATGGTGAAATGGTAATCCGTTCTAAATAAAGACTTCCCTCGCTTCATAGCCGCACCTGTGTAATTGACTGGAGACACCTTTCGGCAATAAAATAGGCTAAAAGAAACGTTTATTAAAAAAATTATGATTTCAATTTATATACGGTGTAATTTTAGTGACCGATACAGAAAAACCCAGGACGAGCAACACTATATTATTTCTAAAGAAACTGGACTGATTTTACTGAAATAAAAAATTAAGGTAATAAACAAATGAGATTCTCATTAACTTAAATTTTTGATATTTAGATACTATTTTGATCCTATCGTATCGTCCATTTGACAGCCGCTGTGGCGCAGTAGAAGTACCTACGACTGCCTGCGACACAGAAGGCTCCGGGTTCAATTCTCGGTGGGATCACTGACAAAGTTGATATTTATCACTTTGTGAATTTGTTCCTAGTCTGCTTAGGACATTGCAGGCTGGACCACCTGATTCTCCGAAAAGCAAGATGGCTCCGTGCTTTGGATGGGCACGTTAAGCAGTCGGTCCCGGTTGCTGTCTATGATGGCGGTCGTTACACAACCATGTCAGAGGCCTGCTAATTGCAGTAAGCGCTTGCAAAACTTTGACACCAGGATTCATCAGGTCGTTGGACGACTTGGTGTAACACTTGAAAAGAGAGTCCACTGGGAATAAAAAATACGTTTTCGTAGCTCAACGTTAGCGACTATTTTCAGACAAGTGTCAGTTTGGAGATGTAAAGTTTTTGGATTATTTATGTAACGTTTTTATACATCCCGATTGATCATTTATATTTCTAGATCACTGACAAACTGACGAAAGAGCGGGTAAGCTGGGTGAAATGTTTGTTCAGCTGTTTAGATTTTTGAAATTTCCGCACGTGTTTGCTAGTAACTTTCTTTTCATTGTGATATTATATTTGCAATGTGTCTTATTCATATCACAAACTGCCATGACGGCTTAGAATAGCATCTCTTTATTCTTTTCCATGGTCGTCGTAAGGCGATTTACACACCTAAAGTCCGTTTCGACGATATTTTTGCACTGCGCTATCGCAGCGTTAGGAAAATGCAAATCTCCACCTTAATCTCATATAAATACGACGACGCAGGCAAAATGCTGCGTTTATGGACCCTAATGTAAAACGGTTTTGACTCTTTTGACAGACGCATCCGTCGACGCTAAACTTGCGTTGTGCGTTGCGGAAAAACAACGGATGGTATGGCGATTTGTCATTTTTCTCAAGTGGATCTAAAATTATTTACCGGACCCGACGAACGCTCACGCTCCACCTGCCCTGCAAGGAATGTAGGCGTGATGAGTGTGTCTGCTCAATCACGGTAGTGGTAAACGCCCCCAAAGGTTGAAATTTAATCGATAAGCAAGAGGACCGTATAGATTACGTACAACGGACGCATCTGGTGTCTGATCATGACGTACGTTAACGTAGGTACAATGGATAGACTGCCCACATTAAAATTGAAGCACTATCGACAGCAAACCCACCTTATCATTTATGGGACAACTTTTTCTGGTTTTCATTTATTTACTTACAACTTATACTGATATTTCATAGAAATAGAAAAAAACAGTACCTACCTATTAGTTGATCCGTTTAATAGGTAGGTATGTGGATTTACTGGCGATAGAACCAACAACGTTTATATCCCTGTGTGGTTGCTTGCAATTTGTGGGAAGATAATATACATGGTATATACCTTGATAGGTACATAAGTAAACATAATTAAGAAGACAAAAATAATAAATTCATATCTCCAAAGGCTTACGAACCCTTTCCCCAACATAAAACTCTGTTTTAATATTTGGAATAATCGCAACATGATTATGTTAATGCCGCTATTAATTATAGTCTAGGATGCGCCTGAGTATTATCCTCTTGATAAGGTATTGCGGTTGTAGAGGTATATAATTAATTGGTCTGTGCAAATCGTTGAACGGTGCTAGTCAGTCATATCACGTATCAATTCCTACATTTAAAATAATTGTCGTCAGCTTTATTTAGTCGCCATAAGGTGAAATTTATTACCTACTACTATACGATTGAATAATGTGTACTTACTTATCCCTGAATAGAGGTGATGTCATAGAGTCTTTGTAAGTTATTTAGATCGAATAGTATACTCGTACTTACCATAGGATTTTGTATGATACGTACGACAGGCAGAAAACCTGTCACTATGGTGATACACAGCTTTCTAAATGACTCTCAAACTTTTGTCAAACGTGGTGTAAATAGCCGTTTTTACAGCCTTTTACGCACTGCCTACCCCGCAACAGATACAGGCGTGATAGATAAATAATGTAACAATACACAAAGTACAATACGAATACGGTTTATGTCAAACTAGCTAGCGGATGCATCTGTCAAACCGCTTGACATGAACAGTATTTGTCGTCAGTATGTGAAAATAAGGTGGAAAATCGCATTTTCCTAACACATGTGATAACGCTATGTAAAAAATATGCTCAAACAGACATTACGTGTGTCGCCTTCAGCTAAAACAGACAGCATTTTGTTGTCACCAAATAGTAACAAGAGTATCTAGGTATTTTGTGAATACGCACATTCCTATACATTCTTATTCCCAGAACTGTCTTCCCTGAAATATTTCTTTATTTCTATTCTATTTCCTTATGAACTGTACCCGCGAGAGTATCAACGAGAGCGTAATTTTAGCTGTTTTTACTTCCAAAATTCGTGACAGTATAAAACCGTCTGTTGAGCGGACTTCGACCTTATTGTCATACAAATACGGTTAATGTTAAACGGTTTGACAGACGCATCCGTCGGCATTCGCAGCGCTTGATACGTTTGTGAAACTTTTTGACATAAACAGTATTTGTGAACAATATGAAAAAAATTTTTTGCATGCGTACTTTAGAAGTTACAGCTGGAACAAATTATGGCACAAAAACGCCCCTTTTAAAAGCGAATATCTCGAGACAGAAACATTTTAGAGACTTTGTTTCAAAGAAACCTTCCCTTAGTTTTTAAAGACCTATTCAACGATACCCTACTCAATATTACAGGAGAAAAATATTTTTTTTGCCCCCCTTTCACATGTATGGGAAGGGGGTCCAAAAAACAATTAAAATAATTTTTTCTCAACATTTCTAAGTTTGGGTCAACACGATCTATCTTCATACCAAATTTGATGTCGATAGCTCCAAAACTGACGGAGTTATGAGGGCGCGGCATACAGACAGACAGACAGACAGACAAACAGACAGACAGACAGACAGACATGACAAAACTATAAGGGTTTCTAGTAGACTACGAAACCCTAAAAAAAAGGTAGAAAATCGCATTTTTCTAACGCGACAAACTGTCAAAATCATGTTGATGCTATGACATAAGAACTATGTTTCTTTGTTGACATGTTATCTAGTATGGGTTTGACAGCTATCAAATATGGCTAATTCGAATAACCGCCGTACTGTACGAGAGCGTAATTTCAGCTGTTTGTACTAACATCCAAAATTCGTGACAATATGAAACCGTATGTTGAGCATTTAGCTTTCACTACTACAGGGTGTAGTTTAAGGGAAAATGTACCAAATTTTTTGCATCCATGCTCAGTCCATAAAACTGAGCAACTTTAATATCAATATCAATTATCAATAGGTAGTAAAAAATTAATTCGTTCTTTGACTCTATCTGTCGTAGAATTCGCTAACTCTTCTAATTACACACAACGGACTTTGATGCGTTTTTTTGTAATAGACAGAATGATTCAAGAGGAAGGTTTCCTTTTTCCGCAGGAAAATGAGTTGCAGCGGCTGAAACCGATAACTGGCTAGTTCCCTATTTAAACCTATATTAGGATACGTACATAATTGAAGTACGCAAGTACATAATTTATTTTGCCAACGTGACGTTCCAAAAAAAATAAGTTTTTGGTCTCATCATGCCTGCAAAGTTATCAGCATACAGTCCGTAACAACCCGTATATAAAATCATCTGTTGAGCGTATATTACGAAATATTCCGTAATACGTACGTTTCGCGCAAATTTCAATTTGTCGATACACAGAGCGTCGAGGTGTTATATGCCTCGGAATTGCAACCATCGGTATTTCATTTCGACAATATTACTACAGGAGTTCAAAGTAAAAGCCAGCGTTAAGGTCACCTTTGAATTTTATTGAGTCCCCCATATCGAAAATTATGAGTTAAAATTGGATTGAAAAACATTTGCTCGTACTTACTTTTATACTCTTTTAGCAACAATACACTTTACTTTGGCACAATTTTCTGGTGTACTTCTCAGAATTGAAACTGCAAGAATGGGCCTGTCTGAGTATTTATTTTAAGGTATGTCAAACTCACGTCAAACCTAAGTATGTAAGAGGAATTTATTTATTAAAATTCAAAATTCAAAATTCAATTATTTATTTCTTTGTAGGAATGTACAAGATTCTCTTAAAGAAAGTCATATTCTAATACAATCTTAAAAAAGAGAAAATTTCTAATGCAAAATTTTCTCTTTTTTATAACAATTTGAGTTCCTACTCTAAACGCGGCTCAGGCGGGATAAAAAAATAAAAATAAAGGCACTGCCTCGGGGCTGGCCAGGCTAACCACACAGCATGCAACTTTATGCCTCAATGAATGACAATTAAATGGAGTAACATTCTGTCAAAATTTTAAAAAGGAGTTACATTTGTATGGTTAGCCCCCCTGGACAGGAAAACCGCCCAAAAACCTGCCCAGAAGTGCACCTATTCTAAAATCTACAATATTCATAGGCCCTAAGCTACCCTAGCTAACTTAGAAAATAAATTAATAGAATAGCCAAAAACGGCTCACAAAATAAAAATAAAAATTACAGTAGATTATTCTAACTGTTTTGTCTATAAAATATACTTTAAACATTTGAGCAATTAAATAACATAGCAAAAAAAAGATAAAATAGTAGATTTACAGTAAATGTAAAAAATACATGTCAAAAAAATAATAAAATTAAAGAATAATATGAAAATGTCTTTAACCACTATACATGTCAATTTACATATCATAAAAGTAAAGGTATATCCACTAAAATATATGTCATGTTTATTCTTAAATAATGCCTATCTCTTGCATTGCGTTGGAGCAACTGTTGCTACAGACCAGACATCTTTATCTTTCAAATAATGTTCTGTCTTATAATACGCTTTCGAACATAAAGTATTCTTTATTTTAAGTTTAAATTGCCTCTCATTTAACTTTAGAATTTCCTCTGGAATTTTATTATAGTAGCGTATACAGTTACCCATATATGATTTACTGATCTTACTTAATCTGGTTTGTGGCGGTACAATTTTATTTGTATTTCTCGTATTACGACAATGAATATCTGAGTTTCTTAAATATGAACTGGAATTCTTGCGCACATATTGACAATATTACTATAGGAGTTCAAAGTAAAAGCCAGCGTTAAGGTCACCTTTGACTTTTATTGAGTCCCCCATATCGAAAATATTGAGTTAAAGTTGGATTGAAAACTATTTTCAGCGGAAATAAGTACATAATTTATATTGTCAACGTGGCGTTTCCAAAATAAAATTCAGTTCATGGTTTCAACAGTCTGCAAAGTTTTCAGCGTACAGTCCGTAACACCCCGTATATAAAATCATCTGCTGAGCGTATATTACGAAATATTCCGTATTACGTACATTTCGCGCAAATTTCAATTTGTCGATACACAGAGCGTCGAGGTGTTATATGCCTCGGAATTGCAACCCACGGTATTTCATTTCGACAATGTTACTACAGGAGTTCAAAGTAAAAGCCAGCGTTAAGGTCACCTTTGACTTTTATTGAGTCCCCCATATCGAAAATATTGAGTTAAAGTTGGATTGAAAAACATTTACTCGTACTTACTTTTATACTCTTTTAGCAACAATACACTTTACTTTGGCACAACTTTCTGGTGTAAGTATGTAGGAGGAATTTATATATGTAAGAAACAGTGAATACAACTAGTATATGTTTGAAAGTAATTTACCTACCTATATAAACCTAAAATGCTTATACTTTTGTTTTATTTCTAACAAAATTGTTTTGCGTAAGTACAATCAATCTGAAATTCAAACAAAAACCGCCTATTCAATCGCAGTAGTGAATTTCACTTAAAACGAAACTGACGCAATTCACATCAAAGTCCAAACTTTTAGTATCACGCTCGTCTCTTTCCCCAACTTCACCGAATCTCATTTAAATAATCTTCAATTTAAATTCTATTGCAACGAGCCAAGGTAGAGTTTTATAAAGCCGACGTGTATTGTATGTGGCAGTTTGACCCTTATGTGTGTTTCATTCAAATATTTATCTTAAACACATTTTAAGCCCAACGCTTTTAGGACGGTTAAAAGCTTTCAAAAATGCATTTGGAGAAAAATGTTTCATATTATAATAAAAATATTTTCGCCGAATATAAACCTCCAATTTTAGCAGTTGGCTCCTGTCCTAATTTATTTAATTTAAAAGCGATCCAAGTATGAATTTTTCTATCGTCAATATTAGATTATCTACTTAATATAAGTTTATTAGAAAATATAATTATCCTCCTTTATAAACCTAGTTTTAATCTCTTTAGTGCATTTAATGAAAAATAATGTAGTACCTGGTACCGACATCATCCATTACTTAATAAAAGAAGGCTCGCTTTATTTTATAAAGCCTGGGCAGCCTGGCTACAAAATTGCTTGGAAATTTGTGCCTTAGTAAAATCTGTTTTCATAACTCGTCTATTTATTAAATAAAATCTTGGACAAAATATTACGTATGTACCTATTTGAATGCGTTCGAGTGCCGACTAAAGATTTTTTTTCGAAATAATTAGCACATCTTTGACACTGCTTCGCAAGGCTATATACCTCTACATACCTACAGTAGTGCTTGGACATAATTTTGTCAGATGCAAAACATAGATGTGTGCACTTTTAAGGCTTATCGTCAGCGACACTAGCGTCGCTCAGTGAAAAAAAATCACTGACTGAATACGCAAGTGATTGGAAAACCAAATTATGAATGAACGACATTCACTAGCAACGAATCATTTTTAGAATCAATAAGACCTTGTGAAAACTATGCGCTTTAGTTATGTTTCACTCATCAATATTAGCTAAAGTGCCGAAATTGCTAAAGGTGGCCACTTGTAGCAGTAATGGGTACCATTTTTTATCTATTTTATTAGATTTAAATAATCTTTGTGGTTAGTTATTGTCGTTAATTTCATATATTATAATACAACGTGTTTAGCCAGGGTTTTTTCCCGTTTGGGGGCGCCACTAGTCTGACGTTTAGCCTTAAGTATTCCTTACTACCCTCCTTCGTCATCAGTGATGAAGGAATCATCACCCTGCCTACCATACCTAAAGCACAAAATTGAGAGTTTGCAGAAGGTTCACTCGATCCAATTCAGAATTTTTGCGATTGTCATTTGCTACATAGCAAGGTTTTCTACTGTCAACAATCTCAAAGTATAAGAATATCAAAACAGTAAATCCAAAAACCTCTCATAATCCTGAGCCAATTTTAATCCAAGAAATATGACGTTCGTGGCAACCAACTTTTTAGTTAAGTTAAGAGTTAGAGATAAGCTATCACGATTTCTGTCAATGTCATCAACATCAAATCCCGTTAGACAATTTTTCTGGTACCTATGAATATGACATCCAAACCTTTTGTCCAATTTGGACGTAATTCTTAAACCACATACATATTTACAATTTTTGTGGTCTTTTCTGCTCAACGCCTTGCGCTTGTGGCCCACTACATACATCCAGTTGTCTATCATCTAATCAAAAATTCTGCGACTACGGAGGTTCTGATGAGATAAATTCCAATAGTTCAAACCCGTATATTTCTTTATTTAGTAAATAAATTGATTGGTACATTGACGTTCTCTAGCTACTTTTTTCATCAATAAAGAAACCAATCTATCTATTTTCTTGAAATAGAACGACAGGATCCTATTAGCCTTCCATTAGAAGTAAAAAATAAAGAGCCTATTAGCTCCTCTAATCGTTTTAGTCATTTTAATTTATTTTTACTGGCATAAAATGCAGTAAGGTACGTATCTTCATAGCTGCCTACTTGTTAAGGCAGATTCACACGACGTGTGCTGTGCGCGTTTTAGGTAGTAACTACTACGTACAATTTGAAGAAACCCGCGAAGCATTAAACCCGCGTAAATCAAGCGTAGCGCTTGCGTACCTACGTCTGACTAAATCCAAAATAGAGAGTTTACTTCTGTAAATAGATTAATAAATATTTGATAAGTTATTGTTAAACATTTCTACATTGTATTAAATTAAACTATCATAGAATTGCTTACCTGCCTATTTGATTTAAGTGTATTTGAACACGAAAACGAAAATGCTGACGATCGTAAATCGCTTTGTTTCTAAATTCGCTAAAAGTTATCTGTTCGCACATAAATTTGATAGTAACTTTTACACTTGTGTGTATAAAATGAAATGCACTCTTGATATAGAGTTGAAAGCTCTCGAGATATAAAAAAGTTGAGTGTGGCATCCGTAAAATTTAAATTGCAATACATAAAAAGTTAAAGTTTATGATGTGTATTCAGTTCAGTGGCAGGTCGAGTCTGCAAATGTGAGATGTAGAGAAAAGGACGCCCTTAAGCCACAGTCTTTAAGGTCATAGCATATTTATCTTCCTATGTAAATAAGATGACAGGACGGGTGGGACGGACATTATGTATTTGGAAATGCCTGGCAGCAAGAAACTCCCTTTCTTCTTCTGAGAATGGGATAGGTTTATTAATGATAATCTACATCCAACTTAAGGCCTACACTCTTTTCTTTACTCTAGTGTAAGTACCTACATAATGGAAAATCAATTTATATTGATTACCTGCACAAGTAGTCGGGAAAATACAAAAACGACTTAGAAGAAACGCAGAGTTGTATGACGTATGTGTATTACAATGTGTAATAACTCTGTCACCAGGGTTCATCGGGTCGTTGAACGACTCGGTGTCCCACACGAAGAGAGAGAGAGATTACCATTTTAGGCGACAGTGCGACAGGCCTTTACCTATAGTGATATAGGTAAGATACACATTATTTTCTTAAACGGCCCTCAAATTATTTGCCAGACGTGGCGATAGCGACCGTATTAGCTGCCTTCCCCACAAGAGATAAAAGCGTGGTACCTATCGGTATGATCAACGGATTATACGACTTCTTTAAATTGACATTTCTAGAATACCTACTGCTCTCTGTCTTTAAGACGCGAAGATGGTACTTTCTTAGCTCCACACAATAGACGTGAGACGTGAGACGTCCGACATCACGACGCTTGAAACCTTCCATTTATTAAAATGTATAAAACAGAAGAGCCTAAAAGCTACTCACGTGCGACGACGCGCGTCGCATCGATGACTGAAGATCACTTGTTTGGCAGAAGTTGTCATCTTAACGTCTCACGTCTACTCTATGGAGCTTGCACCTTAGGTAGGTGTCTTTTTACGTTTGAACTTCAACGAGATTAATTTCGAATCATTAACTTGTAATTAAAATGGGCAATTTCAATCAAAGAACATTCAATTCATTTAACTTGTAATGAATGTCGCACCATCGGTATAAATTAACTGATTTTTTCAGGTTTCTCTTTAGATTTAATAAAAATGTTAAAAAAGGTTGATTGATTGATTGATTCGATTCTATCTATTGCCAACTAATTGTAAATTGGATTTGAATTCTAAATTGAATAGTCTTTTAATTTACCCACTCATGCCATGCCTATTCCTGTTCATTCCCCCAACAAGCAAACTAATCCTATAACGAAAGAGCGTAAGTCTAATTCTGCTAATAATGTTCTTATTAAGGCCTTGGTGCAGACTGTGTATCTTATAATGGTATAAGATAAGATCTAATACACTCAAGAGCATTAGGGCCTTACCACAAAAAAGGTAGACCAGCGTTCAACGCGTGTCTAGCGTTTTTTTTTTGTATGAAGTTTTATTTTAAACACGCGTTTGACTCGCGTCTAAATTTTTTGTGGTAAGGCCCTTAGGGTTTATATCTCAATCTTATAGTATGCTATAGGATTACTTACAAGAGTATATATTCTCAAGAGCATTTGTTTTTATTACACAGGCTTATAGTTGACTACTAGATAAGCTTTTAAACAACTTATAAGAATATGTATCCTATAATTGTCTTCAGTAAGATAAAATAGTCTTGATATCTTGAAGTAGCATTTTGTAAGAAAAGAAGCTCTAATAACACGCTTAGCTAAGATAATTATAAGTTTGTCTTGTTACTGTCTTATTCAAGACTCTTTTAAATACAATAGTACTTTATTAAGAACGTTATAAAATCAAACAACAATATAAGATACTTGATCAATCACATTATTAGTAAACATCAGCCATTTTGAATATGGAGGCAAGTTATCTTGGTTGAAACTACTTTAAGTACTAATTTGCTTATAATTGTCATATAACATACTCAACGCAGAGTTCTATATTAATAATCTCGTGTAGGGGTAACGGTAACCCCCTGTTTTCTGTTTTCTAAATAATAAAACATAAAAAATATTGTTTTTGAGTCGACTACATATATCTGAATTTAGCGGATTATTGAGAATTTTATAAAATTCTAACGATGCTGACAGGCAAAATATACAAAAGAGATTTTAGAGAATTACGCAAGTACCTACATTTAGCACCTACATTACGAGTTTCATTTCACCCGAGCGAAGCCGGGTTTTCCTCTAGTTTGAAATAAAATGGCGATTGATCGTAAAAATCGTCGGAATCTTATTTTACAATAAATACTTTATTTGCTTGTTTTCAAAGCGCGTTGTAAAATTAACTAGATCTAAGCACACATTTACAATAAAAATGACTTCCCCGGCGTGTTCTCACTATATTATCAATATTTTATCACAGGATAATAATATTATGCAGTTACTACAAGTTACATCTAATATTATAATACTTACGTTTTGAATATTTAGTTTTATCACCATACACCACAATAACCAAACAAGCGAATCAACAAAAACACTTTATAAAATTTATTTATAACTAAATACTAAGTATATTACTAGAGCATTATAAACAAGATTGTTTTAGTAACATACTTATGTCAGACACTTATTAGAGTGTTTGTACTTCAAACTGTCTTGGCTCAGAACTTTACAAAAGCAATTGCGCTTGCTCTAGTATACTATAGGACTAACTGACGTTCCGTAAGTTGATTATAAGATAGTTATTAGAAAAGGAAGCTCCTATAACTGCACCCAAATCCAGCATTGTAGTATACTACAAGTATCTTACAAGCACAAGAAAAACTAGTCTTGAAGAATACTTCAAGTACTATTTTTGCTCCTTGCTTTTTTGTACAAAATAATGAATTTCTTGGGTAGAAATCACTTACACAAAATAGAGAGTTTACAGAAAGATCTCTCGACTCTATTTAGGATTTTCGCGATTGTCACTTGTTACATAGCCAGGGCTGCTAGGTTTGCTTTAGCAGAAACTTCTTTCTTCATGGCGAGCTAGAAACACACAAAACGTCCATTTGTGCGTTATTTTTGCGCTGCGTAACGCATGTATTAGGATAATACTAGTTTGACCTAATTTTCATACGGTTTATGTTAAACGGCTTGACAGACGCATCCGTCAACGAAGCCTGCATTGTGCGCTGTGCAGCGCTAGCGGATGCATCTATCAAACCTTATGACATTAACCGTATTGAGACAATTGGGTGTTCAATCACATTTCCCTAAAGCACGCGATAACAGTGCGCAAAGATAACGGACAAACAGACACTACGTGTGTTTTTCGCTTATGCCTCCATCAAGTCACTAGCTCTTACTTAAAGGTTAATTACCTAGTTAGTAATCAAGATTGCTTCGTGTAGGTTGGTATCTATATACCTCTACTTACGCTAAAGATGAACCTTGATATCTTCCTACTACTACGAATGCTACAGTCACAACAGTCCACTTCTGGTCATGGGCCTCCCCCATTGGGGGGTAGTGTAGAGATTAACTTCACAGCTATTCGAATTGAGCTAGGAAACTGAAAATCGGCATGTAGGTACTTTTTGAATGAAAAATTAGAAATGGAGCCCACCTGGCCCTGGTGAGGGGGAATTTTGCCCGCTGGGCTCCATCTCTAATTTTGATCAGTAGGTCAAAAAGTACTTTCATGCCAATTTTCAGCTTCTTGGCTCAATCCGAATAGTTATAACCGGCTATTGACGTTATTCTCTACGCTAGAGTATTGCCATACTCAACACGCTTGGCAGGTAGATTAGCAAGCTGAGCAGCGAGCGCAGTGCAAGGGGTTGAGCTCGCAGGGACCGCCCAACGAGCAATATTGCCTCAGAACACAGATGTTATAGGAATATGACACTATTAAGATGCCTATATTGACTTACACGATCGCAATTTCACTTAAATAGATCTCAGAAAGTGCTATTTGGTATTTGATCGCAAATAGTCTTATATTTAAGCTTGTAGACGTTTATAAGTTTGTGCATTTTGACTACTATAAGCCAAATCGTCCAGTAATAGCTTTCACTAGGAGCAATCAGGCTCAGGAACGATACGTCCAATAAGAAGGGCTTATAAGCACCTACAAGATTAATTTTGACCCTACTATAGAACCAAAACTCCTAATAAAGCATTTTCCAAGTGGAAATGGACTTGATGCCATTTACACTTGTTACTTAGTTTTAAAAACGTTAATAAGAACCATATTTAAGTCAATTATCAAACCAAATAGTTTTAGAAGGGCATCTGTAAGTGTACAATTAGACTAGAAATACTTGAGCTAGTAACGCTCTTAACAATGCCACTATTGTCGCAATTAGTTTGATAGTAGCTATGCTTAGTGCTATTATCAAACAAAATAGTTTTACAAAGGCATCTGCAAGTGTAAAATAGGACTAAGAACACTTGAGCTAGTAAAGCTCTTGGCAATGCCATTATTGTCGCAATTGGTTTGATATTAGCTATGCTTAGTGCCATTATTAAACTGAATAGATCTTTAAAGGCATCTGTAAGTGTAAAACTAGACTAGGAATACTTAAGCTCTCGGCAATGCCGTTATTATCGGAATTGGTTTGATAATAGCTATGCTAAGTGCTTTATTGTCAAATAAAAACCTGAAGGGCAAATCAAAAACTTTGGTTAGGGTTCCGTACCTAATAGCAGTACAGCATGCGGTTCAGGGGAGGATACAAAAAAATATATAATGATAATTCAAGGTAGAGTGAAACTAGCGTTGAAGATGCGAATTCACGTAAAATTATGAGTTTCGAGAAGATGCAAAAAAGCAGTTTTGCCTCGCACTCGTAACTCCGTCAGTTTAAGACAAAATTACATCTAATGTGGTGTAAAGATATAGATCGAACCCACCTACCATGATGTAGCAGCCACATTAGTCCTATCGGGGAGGTATTGTCAAACTGTGTCGTCGTCAATCTAAATAACATTGCACGCAAATTTTTGCATACTATGCTTACACATAAGGGACGATATACCATAAACTTTGCAGGGATGAGAGAGTCAGCGTCAGGCCATGAAACTGGACAACTTTTTTTATGGAGGCTAAGTAGGTAAAAAAAAAACCTATTTTTATCCATTACGAATTTGCTGCGCGTCAATCGCGCGTCCGCAGCAAATTTGCTGTGCAACCGTCGCGCGTACTTCACGATTTCGCCATCGCTCCGCATCTGCTCGCAACACGCTTGTGTGATGTGATATGAGCCTAAGGCTACCTTCAGAAGATCCATGTCTTTATGGTTATTTGCAGGAGATGTAAAGAAAAAACTATAACCAATTTAAATACCAGACTTTTATTCCTATGCCACTAATTTGAAATTAGTTAAACAAATAAATAAGAATGTATATTTCACCTCTTGGAGACTTGGAAATCTAATCACTTGTACCTAAACCTGTTACTTACAAACCAGATAAATAAAAGGTATTGTAATACGTAATACGAAGCTGCCTCGGTCTCCGCTAACTAGATCATATTTTCCGGTCTGGGTACTTTCAGTGTTCAATAGAAATTCTTCAGAATCTGCAAGAAATAACAAATTAATAATCCTTTGTAATGAAATTTAACGTACATAAAATATGGGTCACAATTCGTTATATCCAGTTTATATTTAGCGTCTTTTTAGGGTTTCGTAGTCTACTAGAAACCCTTATAGTTTCGTCATGTCTGTCTGTCTGTCTGTCTGTCTGTCTGTCTGTCTGTCTGTCTGTATGCCGCGCCCTCATATCTTCGTCAGTTTTAGAGCTATCGACATGAAACTTGGTGAGAAGATAGATCGTGTTGACCCAAACAAAGAAATGTTAAGAAAAAAATATTTTTAATGTTTTTTGGACCCCCTCCCATACAAGTGAAAGGGGGGCAAAAAAATTTTTTTTCTTCTGCAATATTGAGTAGGGTATCGTTGAATAGGTCTTTTAAAACTAAGGTGAGGTTTCTTTGAAACAAAGTCATTTAAATGTTTCTGTCACGAGATATTTGCTTTTAAAAAGGGCGTTTTTGACCCATAATTTGTTCCAGCTGTAACTTCTAAAGTATAAACCCTAAAAATTTGAAATAAATATGGAATACAGCTTACAATCTGAAATTACAATGAAAACTATAACGAATATTGTACCTTTAAAGGTTTCAGAAAAAATTTAGTTTTTCTATTTGCGGTTGGTCATCATACTGCTGCTAAAAAACCAGCAACAAATTAAGTTTGTAATGCTGAAAAACCTGATATTTAAACGTTGACTACGAAACCCTATTTGTGGGCGTGTCTGACACGCTCTTGGCCGGTTTTTATTTATATTTCGTCACGGATCTCCAAATGCCAAAGACATGGCGAATGTGGAGTTTTGAATGAGATATTACAGAATCAAGTTTGACTATAGTGGTTTTAAAACACACTTCGAAATGCGAAACCAAAATGGCTGTTCTTAATGATTATGCGGAACATTTTGTTCATTTTAAAAAATAAATTTCAGTGTAGAATTGCATATTTTAAGAAGCGCTTTACAATTTTAACTAGAAACTTGGCATATTTCACAGAAAATACGTGTTCCCTGCATGTTTCTCATACACGCAGTGAATAAACGAACACTCTTGAGAAATTTAATATGACTTACCTTTTTAACATCCTTTGATGATATTTTATCCTTTACTTTAGTATTTTACAAAGATAAGACTTCAAACATTTAATGTGGACTGAATGAATGACAATGAACGAAATGAATGAGTTGGTTCTTGTTGAAGAATCCTGAAGTGCATAATAGTCCCATTTAGTTTTGTTAGATGCTAGTAGTAGCTTACGTAGGAGTAAATAGATTACCAAAAGCTGTTACAAGGCTTTTACAGTCCTAAATTGCATTACGTGAGAATGCTATAGGACTATTAAAAAACTTTAGTTTTGTTGGAAGCTAGTAGTAGTTTTCGTAGAAGTGAACGGTTTTCCAAATGTTGTTACAAGGCTTTTACAGTACTAAATTGCTTTCCGTGAGGGTACTACAGGATTATTAAAAAACTAAATAGCCTTGTAAGTGCGCCTTTTTCCGGGTTTGTAGAGGTTTATAAGCTCGCTACTAGTGCGATTAAAATTGGTCTTAGGATCCTTAAAAAACCACTTTTTGCTCGTTGGGCGCTGTTTCACATTCCCTGGATCCATCACTTAGTCATCTTGTGCGACACCCACGGGTAGAAAATTAAATGGGGTGATGCTGTTCTAAGTCCGCATCACACGTTTGCCTAGAACCTACTCCCAAATTCATTGTTGTGAGGGGTATCCAAATACAACTTTAAAAGTCGTATAACTCGAAAACTAGAACATATCGCGGAAAACGTAGGTACAATTCTCTTTTCGCTCAGTAACTCTTTGCAATCTTTGGAGGATTTAGGTACCTAGTTAGGATGAGACGCTAGATTTTCTTGAAAACTATACACGATCAGCTGACTGACTTTGTATGGGAGGTCGGAAAATATTTTACGTTTTCCACGATTGGCTCCATAGTAAAAGTTGTTCAGTTTCATGGTCTGAGCACGCCTGCAAAGTTTTCGTTACGCCGTCCCTAACACCACATATAAGAAAGCTTGTTCAAGTGGATGCCAGATAAGAGGTAGATTGTTGTTACAGTGCTGACAACCTTGACTGAAAAATACGTCGTTTTAAATTACATTCAACTTAAAATTACTTTATTATAAAAACTTTTGTTGGGATTTTTCCGTACTATTTATGAGCAGAACATCATCGAAATACCCATTTGAAGGAACAAAACATGCTGTTTCTCTATCGGTTACCTTCTTAGATAAATCAGAATAAGCTGATCCATCAATTGATAATTCGAAGTGCTGTTATACCTGCTACTAATTTCGACTTAAGTATATTAAGAAAGCAAATAAGTTTTAAACGTACCTAGTGTCTGTTGTGTTACTTTAAGTTTAGTGCGATACAAAACATTTAAGAATAAATAGATAAAATAAAAGAGGTACATTATTTCAAATAACTGCACTTAAATACCAACTTATTAATTTTGAACATAATTTATCAATGAAACATAGCTTACACATTATATTTACAAACAAAATTATATCATGCATAGATACACACCTTTATTTCACCATCAAAGAGGAGCCAATTTCATTGCGTAAAATTTCCACGCGCTTGAGTCCACACCATAAATCAAAAGTTCACAAACTTTCGTTTGTATAAGTATATACGTACGCACTTCCTTTTTATAGTAATTAAATCGATCCTATAATTAGATAGCCTAATAAACTTTTTGAGATCAAAACTTTTAAACTACTTACACAGAGCACTACACATTCAAAACACGGCGCACTTAAACTAGTTTAAACTTCGAAAACTTTTTAAAAGTTTACTTTTTTCTGGAATATTTTTTGATATGGAATACTTTCATTGGAATTTCAAATTTAGAATGACTTTCGAACATTCGGCGAGTTGTGAAAGTTGCGGTGGTGATGCGCCCTGAGGCGACCGCGCGACCGAGTCTCTGATATAGACTGGCTTGAATCCTCTGGATACAGCGGGAGCGGCCGTAGACTGCGCATGGTACAGAAATAAGCCGAAGAAAGGACTACGCTGAAAACCTTTCAGTGTGAATGCATCTTTTGTGCCGGCATGCGAGAAATGAAAATGCTGGTTGATTAACTAGCCTATTTCGCGGATTAGCTCGGGGTTTCTACAGTCGACCGCTTTTATCAGCTTTTTCTAACGACAATGCTACAGTACGGCCGTTCGAATAGACCATATTTGACAGCTGTCAAGATTATGCTAATGGTATGACAAGGTCTATTTTTCGCCGTTGACATGTCTTCTAGTGTGGGCGTGACAGCTGTCAAATATGGCATATTCTAATGGCTGTGATGACTTTCAATATTGCAACTTATGCAAATCATTCATCAAAAAGTCGCTTCTACAGGAAAGAAAAATCAATTCTTCTAACACGGGATGACGGGAAGTGTTTTATAATTCAATCATTCAAAGATTTTTCTGAAGAACAATATTTCGTTCCTTCTATTTTTATCTGAGAGGTCAACTACTCTTTTACAAGCTGAGTTAAAGACAGCTCCAATTATTTTCCAATAAAAAGACGGATGAAAGATGTATCTGAAAGACGGTCCTTCAAAAACGAAGTCTTCTAGATAAGCAAAAAAATATTGATTGGCTCAACTTACAGAAGGTTCACTCGAACCCTATTCAGTATTTTTGCGATTGGCATTTGTATACATAGCCAGAGTTACTACAGTCGATAATCTCAAAGTATATGAATATCAAAACAGTAAAATTTCATACAAAACGTCATATGATTCTGAGCCAATTTTAATCCAAGAAATATGACATTCGAGGCAACTAACTTTTAAGTTACCTTGACTAAAAGACACCTTGAGAAAAGAGTTTCGAAGTAGGACAGATAAAAATTATAATGCAAAATATGTTTACAACTGTTTCGGTTTCGATTTAGTTCCAAATTCTTAATGAATTTTGAAATGCGAATTGAGTTTAGGAATTTGGAACTGCGTTCATATTTCGCACTAGTAGACCGTTATATCTATTTGGATTTTGGATGCAATTTTAAATGCTCGTAATCTACCTATTTCATGGCTCGTTAAATATTTGCTCCTAAAACATTAACGTACATCTACGAGTAATACAGATTATTAATAGAAATAAATGTAACATTTAATTATAACCATCTGTCTACCTTTTCAGCTGTCAGAATTAATTTATTTGTGAACAGTGGTTGTAGTTCTTCGAAAATGTTTTTCGTGTGAAAAGAATTCGTTAGATATGTAGGTACTTACCTAAGTAGTCATTTTAATTTATAATTTTGTGTGCTTGAATAAGCTTCAATAAACAATAGGTACTAGGTACCTGAATAGTATATCGATGTGAAACATAATGGTCTGTCTGTCATACTTATCATATCATGGCAATATACATATTATGATATCAATCTAGCAGTAGTTATATGTTCCTAGTTCCTACAAAAAGTAGGTATGAAATATGACAACTTACGCAGAAAATTGAAAATTGGCGGTTACACTGTATAATCCATAGTGTCATTAAATAACATGACCAGCCTAGGCGGGAGGCCATGTTACGCTGGTCCTCATACTGAGATACTACGGGACCAGCGTAACTTGACCTCCCGTTTAGGCTGGTCATGACTCTATGATTCTGAATGGACTACATATAGGTAGTCTTTATTAGAGATGGCAACTCGCTGCATTAGCGGCCTTATGTATGGCACTCCCTTTCTCACTTGAGTTTACCACAAAGCGGGAAAGATAGCTTTACCACTATCAAACGGCGGCGAATGCAGCGAGTGGGATTCTCAACTAAAGTGAAGGTAGCCTTGTATATTGTAATGACTTGACTCCAGCTGAATAATATCCAAAATTAATCTTTGTCGTAAAATCAATTAAAAGTAAACAGTAAGCGACAATGCTTAGTTCGCACGAAACGAGAATAAGGCATTTGCCTATAGGTAGGTATACATTAACCAGTTCTGCTTACGGTTCTGTATATTACAAATATATATTTAAATTTAATATAAAAAAGTAACCTACTTAGTTTTTTGTTAAAAAGGCGGAAACTTAAGCTTTTACAAAAGTATAGACCTTCGGTGTTGACTTAATATTAATACTATTCTAGTAGTCGTTGCATAGTTCATTTACCTATATCTACCTATATATTTTCTAACAAAGTGACTGATCGAAACTTCTTTCCAGTGCACACGAACAGTATTATTTACCTATAGTTCGCCAAAAAGTTGCCAAAGTTGCTTTATTTGGCAACAAATCAAATTGTTGTCAAATGTTACAGACATTTTACCAGTATTTTTGTGAACGCACTATGAAAAGAACCCTATAAAAATAGGTAGGTACTTTACTAGCGTATAGGGGAGACCCGTGTTCAGCAGTGAAATGTTGTGTTTTTTAGGAGATATACCTACTAGTTTTATAATAAAAGTTTCTGCTGGGCTTCTGACGGACACAAAAGAAAGAGTAATTTGAACCATAGTGGGCGTACACACTGGCAAAATTTACTACGGGACCCTAAAATATAATAGCAGTGATTTATACACAATAATAATTTTATCATCAAGAGTCACGCCAAGGGGCGGTCTTGTTGTCGTAAACGGTTTCTTCCAAACAACTATTAGTGGTCGTTAACGAGACCGCCACATTAAGAAGGTGGTTTGCAGACTTGAAACAATATAGGGTCTTTATTTTTACACACAATAGAAATGAAATAAAATTAAGGCCCTTCTCGTTCATGTTTATTGGCGACGAAAGACCTTTTTTTACTTTCCACATTAATTCTAATAAGTCCTCCTTGAGTTTTAAGACTATTTACCGTAAAATTATGGATTATTAGGTCTTTTGTTCTGAGATTTTGGTAAGTAATATTATGCGCCGACGACGTAGTTACCTACAGGTATTAGGTAGAAAGCATTTTCTACTCTATCGCGTCAGGCGTTATAGAAAATATACAAAAATATTTATTCTATATGTCATCTAGAAGGGGAGTGGGCGGTGTGTGCTGGTGTGTCTTCTTCTGGTTCCTGGTGTGGCAGGAGTGCTCCCTTTCTGTTTCATGGTTGTGGGCACGTCGTGGGTACTCAGGCAAATCCAAGTAAAGTCAGGAAATGGTCACGAACTCAGATTTTATTCAGCTTCTCAAGGAATGCAGTTTACAGAATAAGTATGCACCAAAGTGCATCTAGCAAGTGCAATGAACGTAATCGGTTCAACGTGTGCACCGTTCCGTGGTTTGGAATGAGAATGCACCAGCCGACCCGATCCACATGGGCGGAACTGATTTTAGCGCCACCACACGGACGTTTATTGCACTTTTACAATCAACCAATTATAGAGCTTCAAATCCCACTACAGTTATATCCCCGGTTGCCGGTTGCCGGTACTACGATATTGAAACGACACGTCGCTGTCGCATAAATTGTCGCTCGCTACGACACGGCCATACTGACGAGTCACACGTCCTCGTGTGTACCTGAAACAACCAAATAAAAGTGTAGAGCAACATGTTACGTTCGGCCTGCTCGGCCAACCTGATTAGCACACAATTAAGAAAATGTCTGATCAAGCGTTCACTTTAAAATGAAAATAAAATCAATGAAAAGTAAAAAAAGTGAAAACAATAGCTAAACCATGATCTTCGCCCTAACTAGTGAGTTGCGCGCATAACTCACTTCGGGCCACTCCAAGTCAGCCAATACTAATAGTCTCATCGAGACTTCGGGCCCCCGCCGTACCGTCAGCTGCGCACCGCTCCCTGAACGACCATAACATGACCGCAGTTACGACTACGACTAACGCGTACAGTGCAGCCAAGTAAATCATGATTTTACCTTAGGTTTTGTAACTATCATCAACCAGTTGAAGACCAGCAAATTTTCTAATCATATCACTGTCTGAGTTTACTACCTAATACTTGATCAAAAGACATCTTCCCAATTATGTCATTCATGGTCATACCATACTGTATGTTCTATTAGCAGTCTATAATTCTAATAAGAATCGAACTTATCAAACAACTACAATAATTTTGACTCAAGATTTGTCTGGATAATTTCTTTACAAGATTGTCTACCTCAAATCTCACTGCCTATGCTATGCATCTACACGCGGAAATAGGAAACGATACGACCTCAAATCGCACTACCTATGCTTCTTTATATACGCTGCAATGAAAAGTTTACAGAAGTTTAACTTGACCCTATTCAGGATTTTTGCGATTGTCGTTTGTTACAGAGACAGGGTTGATACTGTCAACAATCACAAAGAATAAGAATATCACAATAGGTAGTAAAATCTGATACAAAAACGTGATAAGATGCCTAGCCAATTCTAATCTAAGAAATATGACGTTCGTAGCAACCAGCTTCTTAGTTACCCTGACTTCCCCTGAGATTCCGGTTATTTCCAGTTACAGTCGCCAGTAAGCGTCAAAATCGTAGCTAGTCCTAAATGAGCCGTTTGTATAGGCATCCCGTGCGTTGTTTTCCTAATTTGTCTCAATATGAGAAGCGATCCGACAGCGTTTGAATTTAGCTCACGATAAACTACCATCATATGTTGTGATCTGTCGCGTTACGCTACGAGTACAAACGAGCTGGTATATGGCGAATTGTTTGATCAAATTATGATTGCACTAGGTACCTAGTTCGTTTATTTACAACGCACTAACTAGCGTTATCGTTGGCTAAGCTGATAAGGATGACGTTACACTACGAGCTAGATCTTTTACACGAATTTTCATCTCACCTGTTAGTAACTCGCGTCTGTACCCTGTGATAAACTGTTGTTAGACGAAAACTGAAACTCGCGTAACAAATAGCACTAGACTTTATACACAGGTGGAATTGGTAGAATATCACTCGCACTCAAGTCTATTTCCATGATAGCGGTAAAAACAGGAAAACGGGTTTGAAACAGTAACTGTGCTAAGACGATCCTTTGTTTAAAAACGTAAATAAAGAGTTCGAACCGATCACAATCTCGAGTGGCATGAATTTATTTTGTGCGATCACAAATGTCACTAGTAAACTATGACTACCCCCATGTAAACTCCTCGGAACATGACTATCGCGCCTGTTAAAATTACGTTAGCAAATAAACGAAATCTTATGAGAATTGATTCGTGACACTTTTATAAGGCGAAACGAAAACTATACTCTCACCCGAAAATCTGCACCATTATCAAAGTAAACTGATTACGACTCACCGGATTGTTCAATTGTCTCGAGAAGACCTCTTGCAGTAGGTGACCGGAACGGAGGGTTCACGCCACGCCTTCGGCCTGGAACCACCGCCGCTGCCGACGCTATTGCCTCTGCCATTGCCACCGCTTTGATTGCCGCTGCCCGCTGCCGCCGCTTTGGTTGCTGCTGCCCGCTGCGCCACCTTGCCGAACTTCTTGTATCATCTTCTTCCGGGTCTTGATTTTTGATAGCTTCTTCCGGGTCTTGATTTTTGTTGGCTTCTAACATCCGAATCTTGAACTGGTTCTGTTGCTTGATAAATCGACGTCAGTTTTCGGTGCTGGTTGGATGCCCGAGGTGATCCCGCTTCTGATGTCGTCTAGAAGGGGAGTGGGCGGTGTGTGCTGGTGTGTCTTCTTCTGGTTCCTGGTGTGGCAGGAGTGCTCCCTTTCTGTTTCATGGTTGTGGGCACGTCGTGGGTACTCAGGCAAATCCAAGTAAAGTCAGGAAATGGTCACGAACTCAGATTTTATTCAGCTTCTCAAGGAATGCAGTTTACAGAATAAGTATGCACCAAAGTGCATCTAGCAAGTGCAATGAACGTAATCGGTTCAACGTGTGCACCGTTCCGTGGTTTGGAATGAGAATGCACCAGCCGACCCGATCCACATGGGCGGAACTGATTTTAGCGCCACCACACGGACGTTTATTGCACTTTTACAATCAACCAATTATAGAGCTTCAAATCCCACTACAGTTATATCCCCGGTTGCCGGTTGCCGGTACTACGATATTGAAACGACACGTCGCTGTCGCATAAATTGTCGCTCGCTACGACATATACGAAAGATTTGGCTTTACCAGCCGGTGCACAACACGTAAAAAGACATGTCATGCATCATTTTCTCAATGAGCAGAAGTTGTAGACAAAAAGACCCTTCATTATTTGGAAATCGCGTGCCAACGCCGCCACAAAAGTAACCCAATTTTATAAACATCTTGACAATTTACACAACTTTGTACCTTTTCATTGCTTCGTAGCGTAGCAATATCAACCTGAACAATAAAACAAGAATATTTTTTTAAAAACAACCCGACAGCGGTAATTTCAAAGAACAAGGACCATCATCCATACAAAATTATCCCACGTCGGGTATTGACTAGACGTACCTCAAAATATTGCCAGTACATACTAAAATCCGTATTCCATCCTTACATGCAAAAATAACAAAAATTGCTTTGAAAGTTTGTTCAGGGGCTGTATTAAAAATTCGTTCATAGAATTAATCCATTACGATTTTAGAAAGTACTTTGCTTTATCTGTTCGGTTTATGATATTTGTTGAGTTTTTTTTATACAGTACTAGGTTTTTGGTTGTTCAGGTCAGGTTCTTCAGTTTTAGTTGTTCCCCTCCTTTTGAGGTAGTCGGGTAATAAATTTGTAATACTTACAGTCTTACAATGTAGGGGAGACCGAGGGGTATTGGATCAAAGGGGTGTTGGATCAGCTTTGTTTTCTCGAAAAGTAGAAGCGTTAGCGAGCAGACTATAATGCAATTGTTCCTCTTTCTGCCTCTTGTTGACCCCTAAGTTAGCGTCCCTGACAAATAGCGCGCCATTTTGTTTTTATCGGAACATCGTAAAAAAAATCGTCAAAAGTAAGTTTTCTGCTCTTATTTGTCAGGCTAATATTTTGGAGGTGCTTTTATATTTTTATTTAAGTTTTATACGATATGAAACCTTCAAAATTAAGGATTCATATGGCACCACTGGGACGTCTGGGTTCTCTGTGGTTTTATCTCAGTTTAATGTTTTTGTCAAACTGGCAGGATTTTTCATACCGAGGGGTGTTGGATCAGCCTGACCCAACACCCCTCGGTAAAATTTTGTATGGTTAATTTCATAGAGTACACGAGCACCACGCGTGTTGTGCTGGCCGGGTGTAAGTTCGTTATACGTACGTATAACCGAATACATTATTAATAAACTTTTCGATTTCATTTTAATTTTCATAATCATTTTCTCTTTCACTGTCACTTTCATTTTCACTTTCACTTTCACTTTTATTGTCATTTTCATTTTCATTTTCATTTTCATTTTCATTTTCATTTTCATTTTCATTTTCATTTTCATTTTCATTTTCATTTTCATTTTCATTTTCATTTTCATTTTCATTTTCATTTTCATTTTCATTTCATTTTCATTTTCATTTTCATTTCATTTTCATTTTCATTTTCATTTTCATTTTCATTTTCATTTTCATTTCATTTTCATTTTCATTTTCATTTCATTTTCATTTTCATTTTCATTTTCATTTTCATTTCATTTTCATTTTCATTTTCATTTCATTTTCATTTTCATTTCATTTTCATTTTCATTTTCATTTTCATTTCATTTTCATTTCATTTTCATTTCATTTCATTTTCATTTCATTTTCATTTTCATTTTCATTTTCATTTTCATTTTCATTTCATTTTCATTTTCATTTCATTTTCATTTTCATTTTCATTTTCATTTCATTTTCATTTTCATTTCATTTTCATTTCATTTCATTTTCATTTCATTTCATTTTCATTTCATTTTCATTTTCATTTTCATTTCATTTTCATTTTCATTTTCATTTTCATTTTCATTTCATTTTCATTTCATTTTCATTTTCATTTTCATTTCATTTCATTTTCATTTCATTTTCATTTCATTTTCATTTCATTTTCATTTTCATTTTCATTTTCATTTTCATTTTCATTTTCATTTTCATTTTCATTTCATTTTCATTTTCATTTTCATTTTCATTTTCATTTTCATTTCATTTTCATTTTCATTTTCATTTCATTTTCATTTTCATTTTCATTTTCATTTTCATTTTCATTTTCATTTTCATTTTCATTTTCATTTTCATTTTCATTTTCATTTTCATTTTCATTTTCATTTTCATTTTCATTTTCATTTTCATTTTCATTTTCATTTTCAAATGACTGACGCTTATTTATTATTTATTCCTTTTTCACCGTGAATTAAAATGCGATATAAAAAAATTAAGAATTCTCATACTAACTTTTTCCCCCCATATTGGGGATTGCTTAACCTAGTCTACACGCCAAATTTCAGCTTACTAGCTCTTCAGGAAGTTCCCGAACATTTTGCTGATCATCAGCGAGTGAGTGTGTCAGTGAGTGACGAAATCGGTGTTTTTTAGATATCTATTCTATTCTATTTCAGCCTATTGCAGTCCACTGCTGGACGTAGGCCTCCCCCAGGGAACGCCATAAGGCACGATCTCCCGTTTTTGCCATCCAGTCGCTACCAGCCGCCTTTTTCATGTCATCGGTCCATCTGGCCGGAGGGCGTCCAACGCTACGCTTGCCGAGGCGTGGCCTCCACTCGAGAACCCGCTTACTCCACCGTCCGTCGGTTCTACGACAGATGTGGCCAGCCCACTGCCACTTCAGCTTGCTACACTTCCAGACTATGTCCGTCACTTTGGTCTTTTTGCGGATGGTCTCATTCCGGACTTTATCCATTATAGAGATACCAAGCATAGACCTTTCCATAGCTCTCTGAGTGACATGTAGCCGGTGGGCCAGTTTTACTGTCAAGTTCCACGTCTCGGCTCCGTAGGTCATGACTGGTAGGACGCATTGATCGAACACATTGGTCTTAAGGCATTGTGGCAAAGATGATTCGAGGATGTGACGCAGCTTTCCAAATGCTACCCAACCAAGCTGCACTCTTCTGGTGATTTCAGCCTCAAAGTTGTCTCTTCCCATCTGCAAAGTTTGCCCAAGGTACACGTATTTCTGGACAACTTCAAGGACTACACCTTCGACGGAGACCGGCTCGGGGATTATGTGTTGATTGAACATGACCTTCGTCTTATCCAAGTTCATCCCAAGTCCAACACGTCTCGAGGCAGAGTTAAGACTAGATAGCATTTTTTGCAGGTCCTGCAGCGATTCGGCCATTATGACTATGTCGTCGGCAAAGCGGAGATGCGTGAGACTTTCGCCGTTGACGTTGACGTTTTTTAGATATACATAAAATCAAAAAGTATTAAAGCTATGTAATTGAATTATTGCATGTTTAATAAGGTTACCATCGACAAGATATCCTGAGAATTTGATCAATATGGTATATAGAAAACTAGAGTTATAAGAGTTCAAAAAACTACGAAATACTTCTAGAAAAGGTAGGTAGTTCTCTGGCGCTTTGCTTGGC
Source organism: Phthorimaea operculella (assembly GCA_024500475.1). Lineage (NCBI taxonomy): Eukaryota > Metazoa > Arthropoda > Insecta > Lepidoptera > Gelechiidae > Phthorimaea > Phthorimaea operculella. The sequence continues at coordinate 123,164 of JANFCV010000082.1, forward strand.
TCGTCTTGGCGGGGGCACTACTGTGCCCCCAGTAAATTCTTCAAAATGAATTATTTAGTTAACTTTGAGGTCATGACTCAGGTCTCGTCCTCAATGCCACCAAGACGAAATTAATGTACATTAGCTCCACTCAAAATAGAATAAAGCAATCTATACAACTTATAGCGCATGATCATAAATGCCTTCATCTTAATCAGCTCGGTTGCAAATGTGAACCAGTTGAACTTGTCCGCAAGCAGAAGTACCTCGGTCTTATAATAGATGACCGCCTAAAATGGACTGATCATGTAACTTATGTGTGTGACAAGTTGCGTTGCATACTGTCTAAATTCTCTCTAATTAAATACAAAGTACCATACAAGACATTACTGTCTCTTTACAATGCGCTAGCAGACTCTGTAATAACCTATGGCCTGAGTAGCTACGGTCGAACCTGCAAAACTAACTTAAATCCAATTTATCAATTACAAACACGAATATTAAAAGCTATCGTACCCAGTAAAATAAAAAATAAATACAAGAATAACTATGACAGGCTGTTTGCATTTTGTAAAACTCTTCCAATACAAGAAAAGGTCAAGTATTCAATTCTAATAGACTGTTACTTTAACAAGGAAATTCAAAAGTAATAAATCACGGAAGAAACACCCGTAGTGTGTGTAACTCAGAACTTGAGTTACCACGCTTCCAAAATCAGTACGGCAAACAGATGCTTCGTTATCTTGTACCCAAGTTTATAAACGGCTTACCTTCTTCCTTAAAGAAGGAAATAACAGACGTAAATATTAAAAACAAAATTAAAAATTATCTTATTAATAACCTACCTTCATAAACCCGATTAATTAGAAATCGCCCTGTGTAGGCCGACTTGTTTACTACCAATTGTGCATGTACTTATTCTAGCAACCGGTCTATCGCTCGGCTACTGAGTGCCTACGATGGATGATAGATGTACGGATAAACCTAATTATAAGGTTTTTGTGACACTTGTAAAACTTAATTTATGTTTTGTATTTTTGATATATTAAATAAAATAAATAAAATAAAATAAAACATAAAAAAATTCAAATAAGCCTTTATTGAAATGACATTAACATAAAATGATCCAACACCCCTCTGTACCTGATCCAACAGTCCTCGGTATCAGGGGTGTTGGATCAAAATGTCTTGCTCAACTAAAGTTGATTTTTTATAAAAGACTTTACACTTACACTTCTAAAGTGTATATCATTTTAAAGCTTATGAAATTTACTATCGATTGGTGTAATCAAATACGAATTATCTTTATAGAATTTTGTGTTACGAAGCAAAATGTCAAAAATGATCCAACACCCCTCGGTCTCCCTTATATCAAAATAGCATGTTGATTTTACGGCTGCAATGTCGACGCTTTAGTCCTTATTGTCACAGTAATTAAAAGGCAAATGGGTTCTACTGCTAATTATTTCTACTGTTGACAACGTTTATTTGTGCTTATTACCATTTCTACATAGACGAAAGTTAATGGTGTTTGCTATCAACTCAAGCTTATACAAAAGTTGAATACATACATATATCACGCCTATATCTCTTGCGGGGTAGGCAGAGCCTAAACGACTGGACGGCTCCGAAGGAAAACCACTCACTTCCGACAAAAGTTTGAGAGTCATTCAGATCACTGTGTATCACCATAGTGACAGGTTGCTCGCCTAAAATTGCAATAAAAATCCCTTGGCCGGTTCTTACGTCACCAACGAGTAAGATTATGGGGTGATGCTATTTTAAGCCGGCACCACGCGGCATTCAAATATATCGCATCATATAGCTCATCAACCTACCCAATTAAGGGATTTAGCTACTTTATTAGTTTATTACACTGATATAAGTAAATCAGTATAAAAAAACCGTACCTATACCACAAAGTAGAGAGTTTACAGTAGGATCACTCGACCCTATTTCGGATTTTCGCGATTGTCAATTGTGAACGTCATATTTCTTGGATTATATTGGCTCAGACAGAATCATATGACGTTCTTTTTTCAGATTTTGCTGTTTTGATATTTTTGTACTTGGACATTTTTGACAGTAGCAACACTGGCTATGTAATAAGTGCCAATCGCGAAAATCCAAAATAGGGCCGAGTGAACCTTCTGTAATTTCTCTATTTTGCTAGTACTGTGTGAGCCATCTGTAAAGGCCCCTTATTTGTGCTTCCACTTCATTCAGGGATTTTCCAAACCCAATAAATCTAGATACCGCACGCGTTACAAGCGAAGTGTTTATTTTGCCTCGTTCTAAAATGCCGGTCCATGAACCATGAAAAATGTATAACCATTACCAAACACAAACCTAAATAACTTCCATGTTTATATTACCTGTAACTCATTATAGGTTCTATTATTTTTAAGTTTGTATGTTATGTAGTATGGCCTTAAATTAGGGAAACGGCGCGCGGGCGCTTTTACAGATGGCTCATTCAATACTAGCGACGATTTTGACGCTTACAGACTTCTGGACATAACTAGAATCTCAGGGAACTCAAGCTTACTTTGTTAACTAAGAATATGGTTGCCAAGAATGTCATATTTCTTTGATTAAATAAGGCTCTGAATCATAATATGACGTTCTTGTATCAGATTTTCCTGTTTTGATATTCTTATACTTTTTTGATATTCTTATAGATTTTTCACAGCAGCAATAGAAACCCTTGCTATGTAACAAGTGACAATCGCAAAAATCCTGGATAGGGTCGAGTGAACCTTGTTTAAACTCTGTATTTTGTGGTATAGCTGTCACCGTAAAATTGGAAATAACGCTGGATTATAATCTATCTTGCTAAATTATAATCTGTCGAAATATTGTAACACATTCACTCGTATTCCAATTTAACGTATAATTTTTCAGTAGATTACAATATAACGAACTAAATCCGTGAAACTGTGATACGATTACGCAGCTCGCGTTCTGATTGGTCAAGTCGAGCATCATGTCGCCAACGACGCCATCTTTGTTTCACAGCTGATTGCTTTCGTTGGTTCTCGAGCGTAAACAAACCGTTTTTGTTCCATTTTATTATAGTTTCGTGTTGAAAATTGCTCATATAAACTAATTAAATAAGAAAATAATCTCTTATGCACTATTTGTTTACGTTCGATACCCATCGAAATGGCGATCAGCTGTCAAATAAACATGGCTGCGCGATATACATGAGGTTCGACCAATCAGAACGCGAGTTGACAGTTTTACTGTTTTACTTCGTAATATTGTAATATTTTGAAAATTGATACGTTAAATTGTGATCCGTGTGTATGTCTTACAATATTTCGACAGATTGTAATTTAGCGAGATATATTATAATCTAGCGTTGTTTGCAATTTCACGGTGACATAGCCAAGAAAATATACCTACTTATTACTAGATACCGTCCCTACAGGCATACATAGCTTGTCAGTCAGTTGACAAGATAAGTGTGACTTTTATATTTTAATATAGGCATGTAAATACCCACATTTTCAGGAAAGTCAATAACATGTTCACGTAATATACGTTTATGTAAATAGGGAAGCCTCTGTGAGGTAGACAGGATGTTTCGAAAAATACCTACCCCGTAAGCTAAGACTTGTACTGAAGTTATTTATAGCAAACTATGTTTAGCGTGTTTAAAAAAATTATGAATACTATTTGAAATAAAACAGACTTTACAAAATATTTCAAATTCTAATTTTTAACTCTAAAGATCATCTACCTGCCCTTATCCCAAACTTGGGGTCGGCGCAACACGTTTTGTTGAACACAAAATCATGTTGCAAAAGGATTTGGCTTGATTTTACGACCGGCCGCCTGCCTGACGTCAACCCTCTTTGGGAATGCTATCGTGGGTGCTATTACCGCCACCAAACGGTTGACCATAGTCGGCAGATATTGTAGCCATATGGTCAAAAACTTTACGTTGCCTTTTATGAAACATCTTGAGTAGAAATGGGGTGGCAGAATTTTAACCCTATATAGTTCCTATAGTTCCCTAGATATCATGGCATAGGTACTACGTCACCGACTTGCATACTGAAATTTTCACCGCATTAAATTGCAGCTGTCAGTGGTTGTCATTCGTATGGAGGTTCTCACGAACCGCAAAACCATGCGGTGCATGTGCCGTTCACCTTATACTGGGTTGGTATAAAACAACAAATACAGATTAAAGGAGGATAAAGTACACTCATGACATGACAATTAACAACTTTCTCCAAAGAGCATAGATTGAAATGTGAAAAAAATATGGACCTCCCATACAAAATTACCGATCAGCTGATTTGAGTTACTATGACAGGACCAAAATTTTTTTGCATTATTCTACCCATGTTCCATGAGGAGAGTGGTTCAGTTTCATTAGTTATTTTTTGTTTTGTATCACCCAGTATATTAAATATACCTACTGTACCAAGGTACGCCCAAAGACCGTCATAAGATATTCCGTCTTTTCAACCAGCATTTCTGTGAACTGCAAGATTCTGAAGCTTTGATTCCGTACATATCTATTTCAAGATTCGGGGAACATAACTCTTCTATTCTACACAGCGTACGAGTATTTCTCTGAAACTTGATTTGATCATACGGAAATTGGAAAAATACCGCGTTAGCTCTTCATTTTTTTTTAAATCCTTGTAAGTTACTTAAACCTTTTTTTTAAACCTAGTTTTGAACCAACCTACTTACAATTAGATAGGTACATAGGTAATTCTATTTTCGGCAACAATAAATAATGGACGGTGTAGTCACAAATTAGGAAAACGCCGCGAGTTTTATGACCATCCTGAAATATGCGCATCCTTTTCGCACACCCCAGTATTACTAAAGTAGGACAAGGAAGCGAATATTTCAGAATGGTCATGAACTCGTTTGCGTACTGTACTTTAACTGGGAAATAACCGGAACCTCAGGAGAACTCAGGTAACTAAGAAGATGTTTGCCACGAACGTCATATTTCTTGGATTAAAATTGGCTCAGAGCCGACGTTCTTTATCAGATTTTGCTGTTTTCATATTTTTATAGGTAGGAACTTTGATATTTTTGACAGCAATCCTGGCTATGTAACAAAACAAGTGACAATGGCGGAAATCCCAAATAGGGTCAAGTGAACCTTATGTAAACTCTCTATTTTGTGCTTAGGTTCCTACTCAATCAAACACGCACACGATAATTTATTTCTGATCATTCAATTCGTATGCAGGGAATGAGGGAACCTACATTACGCTTATCTGGCTCAACACGTCAATGATTTGGCTTTTATACTTTAAGATTTTTGACAGCAATCCTGGCTATGTAACAAGTGACAATTGCGGAAATCCCAAATAGAATCGAGTGAACCTTCTGTAAACTCTCTATTTTGCGCTTAGGTTCCCAATCAAACGAGCACACGATAATTATTTCTGATCATTCAATTCGTATGCAGGGAATGAGGAACCTACATTACGCTTATCTGCCTCAACACGTCGATGATTTGGCTTTTATACTTTAAGATTTTTGACAGCAATCCTGGCTATGTAACAAGTGACAATTGCGGAAATCCCAAATAGAATCGAGTGAACCTTCTGTAAACTCTCTATTTTGCGCTTAGGTTCCCAATCAAACGAGCACACGATAATTATTTCTGATCATTCAATTCGTATGCAGGGAATGAGGGAACCTACATTACGCTTATCTGCCTCAACACGTCGATGATTTGGCTTTTATACTTTAAGATTTTTGACAGCAATCCTGGCTATGTAACAAGTGACAATTGCGGAAATCCCAAATAGAATCGAGTGAACCTTCTGTAAACTCTCTATTTTGCGCTTAGGTTCCCAATCAAACGAGCACACGATAATTATTTCTGATCATTCAATTCGTATGCAGGGAATGAGGGAACCTACATTACGCTTATCTGCCTCAACACGTCGATGATTCGGGCTGGCTGTCGGCGCAGATATCCCTAATTGTGCGGATTATCCAGTAAATGTGGGCTAAATTCACACTTCACAGTTTCGCCGCTTGTGCATGTGTCGCAGCCAACTGGCTAAAAACGCTGTGTAATAAAACAACTAGTTGTTTAATCAAATGTCGCCATCTAACCAAACAACTAAGCATTCATCAGCAAAGTGGTTGAAGATAACGTTCTACACTACAGCTGTATGACGGTTAGCCAACTGGCTAACGTTCAATTTGCTAGGGTAGCCATGTGTGTTAGGGCATATTCACACATACGGGGGCTCCACGCGCGTTATTATAATGTCACACGCACAGCTTACGCGTTGCGAGTCGTAAACGCAAGGGAAACGCGTGGTTTGCCAAGTGGGTGCGTACCAAACTGCCAACACGCGCAGAGCCCGCGTATGTCTGATTCTGTGATCTGAAAGTAAGCCTATTCAAACTATAGCGGAATCCGGGTACGTGAGTACCGGAAGTCCGGAACTCAATTACTTGATAATTGTACTCGTCAGATTATGCGTACCCACGTTCCACAACGGTTTGCATAGGGCTTTACTAAATTATTCTTAACTACAGTGGAATCCGAATGGGTAGCGGAACTGAATCTTTTGATAATTAATTGTACTAGCCAGAATTCCGCGTACCCACGTACAGAGCCGGTTCCGCTCCGGTTTGCATAGCTCATGCTCAGGGCTAGACTATAGGGGAGTCTGGGTTTGGAGTGCACTAGGGGGGCGGCCATACAAATGACAATAAAAAAAAAAGTATTTCTCACTGTTTCAGGTGTATGAAAGGGGGCTGCCTGTAAATAGAAAAAAATTACCCCTCCTTTCCCCCTCCACAACAGGCCCCCTTGGGGTCATATTGACCCCCCTGTTTTTTGACGGGAATGTACAGGGTTGCTCATCAGCAACAATGTTTACCTAGAACACTTTTCTCCAGCCCCCTTTCATACACCTCAGCCAGTGCAACCACCCTTACTAAGATTTTGAAAATGTGTCATTTGAATGGCCGCCCCCCTAGTGCAAGTAACCCCAGTCTCCCATACAGTCTAGCCCCGAGCATGAGCTATGCAAACCGAAGCGGAACCGGCTCTGTACGTGGGTACGCGGTATTGCGACTGACTATACATATAAGCGATTGAGTTCCACTACGCTACCCAAGTACCCATCCGAATCCCACTGCAGTTTGCATAGGGCTTTATACTTTGTAAGTACCTACGTTCACATCACTCTATTTTCATCGAAAATTAGTAGATACTGCAAATTGAATGATTACATAACGAATTACCCATGTTTTATTAGGTTTGTGACAGTTTAATAAACATTTAATGGCTCAATATTCGTGTAATAACAACAAAATTACCTTGATGTTGGATTTCATAATTTCGCAGAGTTTCTTCAAACAACTGTTTTAATTTTTGTTCAGACGTTTCCCCCGTAGGCGCCTGCATCACTTATAACCATGAAACAGCACTGATGACGCTAATTACTGATTATTTAACATAAAATAACAAAATACGGTCTTGATTATTGTGCCGCTGACGCCATCTTGTAAACAAACCGACTCTAGCGCCGCAGTGGCGAAAAAACGTACTTATTCAATTAAACAGCGGGTTTTCGGTCCGCTGCTGTGTTAAACGTTTGGAATGCTCCAAAATTCAGCCAGTGAACTAGTTGTTTGGTTAGATGGCGGCGTTTGATTAAAGAACTAGTTGTTTAATTACACAGCGTTTTTAACCAGTTGGCTGCGACACATGCATGACGACAGATTAAATGACAATAGCCTGTTGTGGATTTGAGTTTAATTTCACATTTTTGCATACTGAGTGACAATAGGTACTAAGTACCTATGTTTCTAGAAAACAGACAATCAATGTTAGTTTGTTTGTAGCACTCTGGGTACTTATTAAAATGACTGATCAGATCATATAGAGACATTATTTAAGTAATTTGCCGATATGTTTTCTGCTTTCTATACACAATCGCGCAAATCTTAAATAGGGTCGAGTGAACCTTCTGTAAAATCTCTATTTTGTACTTAGGTTCCTACTCAATCAAACAAGCACACAATAATTATTTCTGATCATTCAATTCGTATGCAGAGAATGAGGGAACCTACATTACGCTTATCTGCCTCAACACGTTAATCATTTGGCTTTTATACTGTGAGATTTTTGACAGCAATCCTGGCTATGTACCTAACAAGTGACAATCGCGGAAATCCCAAATAGGGTCAAGTGAGCCTTCCGTAATCTCTCTATTTTGTGCTTAGCTTCCTACTCAATCAAACGAGCACTCAAGCAACACAGAGATAATTATTTCTGATCATTCAATTCGCATGCAGGGAATGAGGGAACCTACATTACGCTTATCTGCCTCAACACGTCGATGATTCGGGCTGGCTGTCGGCGCAGATATCCCCAAATGTACGGATCATCCACTAAATGTGGGCTAAATTCACAGTTTCGTCGCTTGTGCATGCATGATGACAGATTAAATGACAATAGACTGTTGTGGATTTGAGTTTCATTTCGCATTTTTGCATATTGAGTGACAATGTTTCTAGCAAACAGCCAATCAAAGTTGATTAGTGGCACTCTGAGTACATATTAAAATGATTGATCATAATTATTATCAAGAAACATTATTTAAGTATTATCTGGATATATTTTTTCCCTTCTATACTAGTGTTGATGAGGAACCTTTTATGAATTATTTCTGATCATTCAATTCGCATGCAGGGAACCTACATTACGCTTATCTGCCGCAACACGTCAATGATTCGGGCTGGCTGTCGGCGCAGGTATCCCCAATTGTACGGATTATCCACTAAATGTGGGCTAAATTCACAGTTTCGTCGCTTGTGCATGCATGACGACAGATTAAATGACAATACATAGCCTGTTGTGGATTTGAGTTTAATTTCCTATTTTTGCATATTGAGTGACAATAGGTCCTATCTATCTATGTTTCTAGAAAACAGACAATCAATGTTAGTTTATTTGTAGCACTCTGGGTAGGGTAGGTCATTAAAATGACTGATCATATAGAGACATTACAGTGGGGAAGGGTCCATACATGCCGATTCCCATCAGCTTCCCTTTCAGACATTGCTTTGATGCTTTTCTAAGATGGCATGACACGGCAACTAAATACTATAAAAAAACTAAAGTTTGAAAAAAAATGCATATTTATTTGCATGTTTATTATATCCAAATTATTTTTTTTGTCAATACATACTCCACTGAGGAATAAGGCAAAGTACCTACCTACATGGTGCCATTCGTGCCCAAGTGTATTTTCTGAATAAGTATTTACTACTTATTCATTCCATAATTCATATGAAGTTTTAAGTTTATGGCTATAATCGTTATGCTGAACAAAATTATGGATATTTATTGTTATGCCAATATTATACTTTATGCATTTAAAAAATTATGCCAATTTACAATTATGCGAAATGACAACTATGCCGAAAGTGTTATGCGTAATGCAAATAGGAGTAAAAATGTTATGCGTTCGAAGGGGCACCCGGCTTTTATACTTGATTTTTAACAGCAATCCTCGCTATGTAACAAGTGACAATCGCAAATATTCTAAGTAGGGTCGAGTGAACCTTCTGTAAACTCTCTATTTTGTGCTTAGGTTCCTACTCAATCAAACGAGCACACGATAATTATTTCTGATCATTCAATTCGCATGCAGGGAATGAGGGAACCTACATTACGCTTATCTGCCTCAACACGTCGATGATTCGGGCTGGCTGTCGGCGCAGATATCCCAATTGTACGGATTATCCACTAAATGTGGGCTAAATTCACAGTTTCGTCGCTTGTGCATGCATGACGACAGATTAAATGACAATAGCCTGTTGTGGATTTGAGTTTAATTTCATATTTTTGCATATTGAGTGAGAATAGGTAGGTACTACCTATGTTTCTAGAAAACAGACATTCAATGCTAGTTTCTTTGTAGCACTCTGGGTACTCATTAAAATGACTGATCTTAAAGAGACATTACACTGGAGAAGGAGAAGGGTCCATACATGCCGATTCCCATCGGCTTTCCTTTCAGACATTTCCAACTCTTAGTGTAACTTTCATTTAGTAGGTACATTCATTTGCTCCAGCCTAAATTTGTTAATTATGTCATCCCTCGCCACTGAGACATTATTTAAGTAATTTCCCGATATGTTTTTTCCTTTCTATACTAGTACAAAGATTTTTTGTAGTTGGTTTAACCTACGCACTGTGAGAGAGAACACTATTGAATAAAACTACCTTGTCATTCCAGGGTCTAAATATTAATCCTTGCTATTTACAAAGCTCTTAACTGTTAAACAAACATTAGTTAATTACTGTTCTAATTAGAACGACCACGACGACTAATGAGGGTAGATCGAAATTTTCCGCAGTTAATTAAGGCCCACAATGAAATAATTCTTAAAGGCGGCGCTGAAACCGCTAACGAATTTCCGACGAATAAACTGATTTGACGAAAAAATGCTTAGAAAAAGTGAAACGACGAATGTGTTACTAATAATAATACATTAACGTCTTTTTCCAAACACCCGACTAAAATATTTATTTCTATCACTCTCGGAAAACAAATCCTACCTATGGACATTTAAGTAAATTGTTATATGATCACTACGCAATGTACAAAAGTTTTTGTCGGATGTTTGGAAAAAACACGCCTTTAGTAAGCGTTTTCTTGATCGTGGTTAGGTAACGATATAGCCGAGTACTAAAAAGATTTGAAAAATATGATATTTTCTTCTAAGAAAGCCCTTTAGCTGCTCGGCCGTATCTTACGTACGTACCTAAAGTAAGTCCGTTCGAACAGGTCATGTTATACAGCTGAACCCTATACCAGAAGAAAAGTCAATAAAGAAAAATAGGCCATATGTCACAGCAAGGTCACAGCGTTAACATGATTTTGACAGCTGTCAAATATGGCCTGTTAGAACGGTCGTGCTTTAGTCCTGATTTCATGGATTGGTAATATTTATGAGTTACCCTACCTAATTCATATTAGATAGATTCGGGTCATTTCGGGACATGGGATTGTAAGGACCCAATTACCGAAAAGCCCAACGGAATCAATTAATTAAATGTGCCTGCCTATATTTGAGTAGGTTTGAGAGTCGATGTGTATTGCAATTTTAGGCGACAGGCTGACAACCTGTCACTATAGTGATTTATGATTTTCTGAAACGGTCCTCAAATATTTGTTGAACGTGGCGGTAACGAACTATATTCTTTTTAATCTTACATACATTCATCTCAAATAGTCCTCAATGACCACACTAGGTTTTCCTGTATTAGGGTGCTATTCACATACACAGAGAGCACAGAGACACCACAAAGCAAATCCAGACCCAAGAACAGAATTTTAATCAAAATTCGAATTTCTGCCCAACTCCAGGCAGGAATGGAACATTTTTATTCCTTTCAGTACAAAAGAGATGTAATAAAGAGTTTTTACTTACGTGCATAATAATTATTTAAAAATAAAAACCCGACTGCGGTGAGCTCAAAGTTATATTTTGCATTTTAAATCCGCTGTTTAGTTTCGTATCGAAATGGGCGCGCGAATACGATTTGAATTTCGCGCCATTTTTTCTGACAGACCGCGGTTTTCTGAAAGACCGCGGTGGCTGTGACGTTGCGGTTCGGCCGGCGCCATCTTGACGCCTTCCTCCGGTTCCCGTGTGCGCTCGCGGCATGATAGGCACATTTTAATGTAATTTAGTGTTTTTCTGGTTTCTCGTGTGCAATTTCTACCAGGGAAGAGTTCCCTGTACGGTGTGGAAGTGAAACCAAGTAATTTTCGGATTTTGCGCTTTGATTGCGGACTAGGCAGGTTTCTTGCCAGCCAGCGTGGCGGGTTTCTAGTGTCGTGAGAAATCCTTTGTTATTCGCGTTTTGAGAGCAGCGAACGTTTAAATGCTATCCATTTGCTGTCGCGAACTATGAACTATAGTGTTTGTGAGACCTTTCGGTCTAAATAGTGTGATAATCGAGGTAGTGAGGCAAAATTGGAGGGACGGAGTGCGAGCTCGAGCTGGTGTCCGGATGTCGTGAGTTTAGATTTAAGTTCCCCTCCTTATGTGTTCCTAAATCCTGATACCTGTTCCTTTCATATCTAGACTCACGAAGGAACGGCGTCATACCTACCACACGGTGAGCAGTTCGCTGTTGATTTTGTATAAGTACTTTATTTGTAGTGATTTAGCAACATAACGTTGATGTCACCCACTTGATGACCTTTGGTACAACCGGAACTTTGGTACATTTATTTTAGATATGAGCTGTGGTAGTACAGTAAAATATTAGTCATCTTGTAGGAGATTAAGGGCCGTCGCAGACATCGGAAACAAAAATTTCTCGACCGGAAATTTTCCGGAACAGAAAATTTTCTCATTAATTTCATTTTATTTAGTAGCAGTAAAGAGCACTACGAATCGTAGTCAAATGTTGTTCCGAGGCTGATCGACCATTTAGTTTTAGATTTTAAGATAACTTTAATTTGCTTCCACTGCGCTAAGATCAGCTTCGGAATCAAACATCCGCCATTTTGGATTTGAAATTTTAATACGGTGTGTTAGGGACGGTGTAACGAAAACTTTGCAAGCATGCTAAGACCATGAAACTGAACAACTTTTACTGAAAAAAAAAATCCGATCTCCCATACAAAATCTGTCAGCTGATCGTGAATTTTGTATGGGGGGTCGGAAGTTTTTTTTTTCGTTTCCCACCATTGGCTCCATAGTAAAAGTTGTTCAGTTTGTTGGTCTGAGCACGCCTGCAAAGTTTTCGTTGCACTGTCCCTAACACCCTGTATAGCTGCAGAGAGATCGAACGACACCTGAAATGTTAACATCCGTGTAGCCGTTTGGCCTGTAGCCCGTGAATAAGAATTTACTTGTCGACATACATACATACCCACATAAATACCTACATAATTATTCAAACTCACACGGCGTAGAGGGACTAAAAGCACCGAAAAGTCGTAGCAGGTGCGTAGGCATTTATGAGCGTGTCGCCTTATACGTAGTTAACCTACATTTTTGACCATCAATTAACGAATTCAGTTCAGGCAAAGTGCTAAATAAATCGATGCATTTTGCACTTATCCGGCTCTTCGCGAAGGGCCTAGGGATTTTGCGATAGACCTGCGACATATACATAAACAAACACACTCGAAAACATAACCTACATCTGAGGCAGTCGGGTAAAAATTATGAGAGTTTCCACAGGTGTGTCCCGGCACTTGTTTAGGTACACAAACAGACAAATGGAAACGAATGAAAATATCACACGAACGTGCCAAAGTTTCATCCCCGCGATTTGTTTGTTAGATTTCTCATTCTACTAAAAAGAGATCTAACAAAGGATTTTTCCCGGTATTACAATGAATGTGCTACTGGAAATAAATATTGTAATCATAATCAGTACTGCGTTAGATATACGTTTACATTGGTATAGCTCTACAATAAAGCTAGGAGTAAGGGTAGACCGTCAGAGGCCTATCTACTACTTGTAGCAGGCGGTTGAAAAACTCTAACACTAGGTTTTAACGGGTCTTGGATGACTAGGTGACCCACCCGAAAAAGAAGAATGTGTAAATCAATCAAAAGTTCATATCAATCGCAAGATTTTTCATTGCATGTTACCGGCGGCGTGTTAAGACGAGAATGTTGACCACTACGCACACACACACACACACACACATTGGCATACCTTGATCGAGCATTTTTTTTATGACACCCGCGAAAAGAAAGGGGTGATACTATTTCGACCCCGACATCACACGGACCTACGTTAACTGAATGTCAAAGGGTTATACCGCCGATTAACTTTCTGATCGGGTAAAAGTAAATAAAAGTCCAACCCTAACCTAATGGAGTCGGATACTCTGGATTCGGATACAATTTCAGTTGTTAGCACAAAAACGACGGAAGTTTATTCAAACAGAGTGAAAATCTACGTGATAGAAATAGGGTTGTGTTCGTTATCAATCAATTTAGACCTTTTCTCTATGAAACTCTTCTGAAAGTGACTAAAAGATTCAATTTGTCGAAAGAGGAGAACGGGTTATATCAAACACATCAATCAAGCAGTTTACGCCCGGATTTCTTCTGCTTATAGTTCGATTGAGGAATATGACATAAAGATTTATATGCGAAAAAACTTTAGTTCCAAGTTATAACACCAGATTCACACATTTTACTTAGTTATAGGTCGGTACCAGGTTTATCGCGATTCTAATACCTGAATTCGCTGAGACTATACCCGCGACGACTGCAACTCAGCTGAAATGTCTTTGGGATCCCAAATAGCGTAGACTATTTCAATCAAAGCTGATGCATGCAACTGAGATGAAATCATCATCCAGATCGTAATCGCGATTTATTACTAGGTACAGAAAACTATCAGTCGCATAGCTCCAACAGAAGTAAATATTTTTTATTACACTGTATACTACTTAGTAGCGAATTACTTCCAAGCCAGTAGCGGAAAAGTAATCTATCGAGTCTGTCAATTTCCCTCGAGTTTCATGAAGCGAACGGAATGGGCATTTTCTGTTTCCTAACGCTATGTAGTTATCTCATCAGGAACGTCAGAGGCCTGTTAATTGTAGTAGGCGGTAGAAAAAGTCTGACGGGGATTAACGGGTCATTACAAGACTCGGTGTACCTGTAGTAGGCTGTTGAAAAACTCTGATACCAGGGTTCATCAGGTCATTAAGTCTCAGTGTACCTACCAATCGAAAAGAAGTAGAAGTAACTAGGGACACCAACTAAACATGAAAACTACCTATCTGTTTTGTGCCAAAACAGGCGGTACAGTGGATCAAACTCCAAAATTGATGAATTATATTATAGCAAAAAGTAAAACAAGAGTGACGTACCTACCTATTCTGTAGACTGTAACATCAACATACAGGGTGTAAAAAAATCAACTGCAAATATTTTAAGGGGTGAACCAGCCCATGAAACTGACCAATTTTCCCTAAGGAACATAGGTCGAAATATGAAAAAAGTTTTTAGACCTCCCATACAAAATGTACCAGCCGACCGGGTCAATTTGTATGGGAGGACCAAAATTGTTTTTCTGATTTCGACCTATGTTTCTTGGGGAAAGTTGTTCAGATTCACGGACTGGTTCACCCCTTGAAATATTTGCAGTTATTTTTTTTACACCATGTATAGAGGTAGGTATTAGGTATTACTTATTACAAAATGTAAGAAAAACAGGAACATGGAACCCACACGTGCGTGCAGTGTGCACGTCAGATATTGTTATTGTACGTACACGCACCACGTCTCTCTGATATTGGCGGTATGGTAATATCCTATGTCATATATGGTAATATGGCGGCTGCTATGGAAAAACGGTTAAAAAATATCCCTGTTGATACATTTTATGGAAAACAAAAGAGGAGAGATATTTAAAATTATTAATAGACTGGCTCTGTAGTGAGATATCGGACAGTCTACGTAAAAAAAATAGACTAGCTCGGTTAATAACACTTGCGTCCAATTTTCACACTATCGCCATAAAATACTACATAAATTGGTATTTTTGTGAAGCACCCCCTTCATTTACATAATAATAGTTACCCTACTATCTAAATCATCGAAGGGCCGGCACAGTAAATTTGGAAACCCTTCCCGGAGCAGAATATAGATTAAAATCTCAATAGAATCCCTTTTTTCGTAGCACTTTTACAAAGTTTGTTAGGACAACATTAAACTCTTGAAATGGTCGATTCGATCAAGTCAAATTTAAGTGCGAACAAACTTTACCTAACAGGGTACTATGGCCAGCAAATCCTAACCAACTTTCTCATTTTAGGTATTAACTTATACTGGTTATTCTTAATATTTGTATTAAATCTGAGTATAAGTTGGTACCATAAATGGGTAGGTGGACTTACTGGCGATAGAACCTCTTTACTCTTGGTAGCGGCTAAGAATTCTGCAATCCCTTTTCTACTCAGATTGTATCGTAAAAGACGACGTTGAGCTTTTTTACCATATGGCTAAAATATCTGCCGACTATGGTCAACCGTATGGTGGCGGTAATACCACCCGCAATAGCATTTCCAAAGAGAATTGACGTGAGGCCGGTCGTAAAATTAAGTCAAATCCATTTGCAACATGATTTTGTGTTCATCAAAACGTGTTGCGCCTACCCCAAATATTTGGGATAAAGGCAGGAACATGGTGAGAACCTCTCTAATCTTCCTATGAGTACATATAGGGTTACATTTAATTAAGTACAAATCTCTTGCGGGTGTGATCTACTCACAAGACTGAACAACTTTTGTTTGATACTTTTCTTCGATATGAAAAAAAAGTTTGGACCTTCCATAAGTGACACACTTTTTCAGCATTTTTGTATGGGAGTTCGATTTTTTTTCATATTTAGAAGAAAAGTTTCAGACAAAAGTTGTTCAGTTTTGTGAGTAGATCACACGCTCAAGAGGTTTCTACCATTAAATGTAACCCTATATGTTTATTCGTACTAATTATAAAAGTTTTATCAAAATGAGACACTTATATATATATAAATTACTAAGTAGGTAGGTATTGCTGAAATCGCAAAACTATTACGATCATTGGAGCAAAGCAAAAGGTAGTGTGAAATAACCATCCTATAAATCTATTTTTTCAGGTCTAATACTCCGCTAAAGAAGGATGCTTTGTATCATTCAACCCTTTTTGGGCCTTATTTTTTTCCCCTAGTGTCGGAAGTAATTTAGTTCCCTTAGCAAATTTTTTGGTTAGACACCATCTAAAATAATGGATAAAGGAAGATATTTCACACAAAATAATGCGAGCCTGTCTGCCAATATTAATTTGCGCCTTTCACATAAGAAATTTGGAACAGCCTGGGAACAGCTGTTTGACGCAATAGCAACGAATTATACGCAGTAGGATAAAATTGAAATTCTAAAAACGTATTTACGACTGTTTTTAAACACACCGTATGGTTTGGCGGTGCTATTCAGAGTCCAGTATTTTTAAATAAATGTATTTTTTTATATAAAACAGATAACATGGCGCATTGCCGAATAAGTTACGAATATGAAACGTTGTCAATTGCTTAGTTGCTGTCACAAAACGCAATATTGTCCGGTGCATACCTGTCCGATTCGCCTGACAAATGCCTCCTTGTAGCTAGTTTTTTGTATATTATGTTTCGAGTTGACCAAATTTAAATTAGAACCATTAGTATAGCATCACCCTAAATCTTTCCCGTGGCTGTCGTAAGAAGCAACTAAGGGATTTGAGAGTTAACGTGTATCTATTGCAATTTTAGGCGACAGACTGACAACCTGTCGCTATGGTCATACACAATCCTCTGAATGACTCTCAAAATTTTGTCACACGTGGTATACATGGCCGTTTTGTACAGCGGTTTACGCTCACCCTACCCCGCAAGGGGTATAGTCGTGATGTATGTATGTATATGACCGGAGTAAAAACCATTTCGTATTTTCCAGCGACAAACTTCATTACGAGTGGGTAATATTTTAAAAGTTCGTGAATTTATTACCGCTGCTGCCTTTAAGCCTGGATCGAGAAACTTCATAACTCCTCCATTTCAGTATCGGCAATCCACTCTAAGAAGGTAATTTAATTTATTTTTAACCCCCGACGAACCAACCGGAGGGGTGTTATAAGTTTCACGCGTCTGTATGTCTGTGTGTCTACGATTCTTTGAGGCAACGTATCTCCGAAACGACTGAACCGATTTCAATGCGGTTTTGTTTATATAAAAGCTTATATGGTCAGGATGGTTCTTAGCCATATTTCATGACAATCTGATGATGGAGACGGAAGGTAGACTAGGAATCACACTACGCACTATATCCCCGTGTTTGAGCTAATTTGACTCGGAGTTGTCATATCTTTCAAGTCATGCATGACATTATGGAGGTCCTAACTATTTTAAAATATGACTTCAATGAGCGTACTCGTATTTATTTGACTTTAAGAAATAGGTAGATAAAAGATCTTTTAATTAAAACCTGTGCGTAGGTATAACATGTATTTACTAAGTTAGTAATATACAAAAGTTATATGTAATACTTCTGTATGTACCTATGAGTACCTGTACCTGTGCTTTATCCTGGGTGAATGAGTTCCTTGCTTAAATAGGTATGTAGAAAATTTATTTAAAACCCGTACTCAATTTTGCTCGCTTTGCTGAAGGACTGCTTAACCTAGCTTTATTCACAGTTTACCTACCAGTGTAGGAAAAGAGACTTTACAAACAAAATATGTACTTAGTAATCCAGATCAATTTTGGGTAGGTAATATTGTAAAAATTTGCGCTCGCTTCGCTCGCGAACATCTACAGTAATTGTTTGGCTTACCCCCTCAGTAGATGACGTCAAATGTCTGTTGCAGGATTCTTACAAGCACCAAGTGTCATTACCGGGGGGTTGAGGGGGGCTTGCCCCCCTCACAGACGAAGACGACAAACGTCTGTTGCAGGATTCTTACAAGCACCAAGTGTCATTACCAGGGGGTTGAGGGGGCTTGCCCCCCTCACAGACGTAGACGTCAAACGTCTGTTGCAAGATTCTTACAAGCACCAAGTGTCATTACCAGGGGGTTGAGTGGGGCTTGCCCCCCTCACAGACGAAGACGACAAACGTCTGTTGCAGGATTCTTACAAGCACCAAGTGTTATTACCGGGGGATTGAGGGGGGCTTGCCCCCCTCACAGACGAAGACGTCAAACGTCTATTGCAGGATTCTTACGAGCACCAAGTGTCATTACCGGGGGGTTGAGGGGGGCTTGCCCCCCTCACAGAGGAAGACGTCAAACGTCTGTTGCAAGATTCTTACAAGCACCAAGTGTCATTACCAGGGGGTTGAGTGGGGCTTGCCCCCCTCACAGAAGAAGACGTCAAACGACTGTTGCAGGATTCTTACAAGCACCAAGTGTCATTACTGGGGGGGGGGGGGGGGGGGGTATTGCATTCATCACAGAAAAAAGCGAACGTCTGTTTTGGAAATGTTACAAGCCCCAAATGTCATCACTAAAAAGGAAATTAACATCTATTTTGAAGTACTTCAAAAACTACCAAAAAATTTGCTCACTTTGCTCGAAGACTTTTTTTCTCCTGCTTCTGCTCATCGTTGTTTTCTTCACCCTGCTTGCTTTTTTTGAAGTAGTTCAAAAACTACCAAAAAATTTGCTCGCTTTGCTCGAAGACTTTTTTTCTCCTGCTTCTGCTCAACGTTGTTTTCTTCACTTGCTTTTTTTGACAATATAGGAAAAGACACTTTATAAAGTAATCTACTGAATAATCCAGATAATTTTTAGTAAATATCGTAAAAATTTGCGCTCGCTTCGCTCGCGATCTTTCTTTGTGTTTCGCTTTCCGTGCTTGTCGTATTTAAAACTAAGTTTACGTACTTATACATCAGGTTATTCTTAATTCAAAAAACTCAATTAAAACACATAAATCTTTGTAGAATTTTGCGCTCGATTTGCTCGCGGCCACTCAGGTTACCCTGCTATTCCCTGTCTTGCCTCTTTCTCTGTCCTATAGGATATACAAAAGATCACTGTGTTAATTTACACAAAAAATAAGATTGTTAAGCTAAGTTTTATTGTCATATAAAATTACTAGGCAGCAGCGGGTAGAACCGCCGTTTAAAATGCTAGTGAGAAATAGTAAGCGCTTAAAAAATCATGCTGTATGTTGTTTAAAGTCAGAAACAAAATATTAATTTAAAAAGCTTCAAATAAAACTGAAATTAAAAATTTAAAGGAACCCCCGACTTTCAATCCTTTAAAAAGTTAAAAAATAATTTATTTATCCAATAAATATTGTAAACCATAATACTCCAACGCGTCGGGGGGCCGCTAAGTAAACATTATAGGTAAGAAGTTTCAATAAAATCGTAAGACATACTTGTATGAAATGAAATGACATTTTGCAACTTATATGTTTATTATGCTTTGTAAACTTCTTACATTATATTGTTTACTTAGCGGCCCCCCGACGCGTTGGAGTATTATGGTTTACAATATTTATTGGATAAATAAATTATTTTTTAACTTTTTAAAGGATTGAAAGTCGGGGGTTCCTTTAAATTTTTAATTTAAGTTTTATTGCAGAAATACGTAACTTTACTCAGTGATATAAATTCGACAGGTGTAATTTAGAATGACAGCCACAATAATATATTTACAGTTTGCGAATTTCTCGGAAATATCAAAGGCAGAAGTTGACAAAAAACTTCATAACTCTTCAATATCAGCATTACTTACTTTGCAGAAGTATATTGTGTCCTCTCTCAGTGATATAAATTCGATAGGTGTAATGTAGAATGACAGCCAGACTCATGCTACCATACACTTTGCGAATTTCTCGGAAATATCAAAGGCAGAAGTTGACAAGCCCAAACACCAATAACTTTAATGGACTTTTGATGGGAGATTTAACTTAGAAAGATACACCGAAAGTTTTGTAGATATACTTATTGCGAAGACGTACAAAGTGCTCTTTTCGCCGTATATATTCCCATCTTTCTTGTTCGGGTTCTGATAAAATGAATGACAGCTTGTGAATTTGATTTCCACGAATCGTTCAGAATTTATTTCAGATTTATGATCGAGACAAGATTGAATATAATTTTACTTAAGTATGATATACTAAATGTAATGATATACTTAAGTAAAATTATACTTAAGACGTGAACAACGAATTTAGCTGTTTTGTCATCATCACCTTCTTCTTCTAAGTCGGTGCACTCTTATCAGAGTGGTCGTGGTCGCTATTGGTGTTGGTGGCACGCTTCACCAGTCGCCGCCACTCATCTCGAAAGGGACGTAACGTGTGTAAAGCGCCTAAGTAGTATGTAGGTGCCTAACCAAAAGCCACTCAATTCGTAAGTGCAGCGGACTCGACTTGGCACTCCAGCGTTCCGAAACTCAAGTAGGTCACAGGATGAACACATTTAACTAACTCTGCCACACTCTCTTAAGCGATTCACACAGAGACCGCGTGATTTTCCGGTATTTTACCGCATCGTATTTGACGTCTAGTAGGTAGGCAAAAAACCCTTCAGTGCTAATAAAGGTGGTCACCGGAATCTGCCAGATGCAATATAATCCTATAATTTCGCAAGCAAAGCTCCTGCCCATTCTTGAAACGGGAATTCTGCCAATTTCAGGAAGTATTTCCCTATCCAAAACGGGAATCTGTCTGATGCGCCGCCGCGCTGTAGTACTATATTCAGACATTGCCACACTGAGCGGGAAGTAGTAAGTAGGTGCCTAACCATAAGCCACTCAATTCGTAAGTGCACCGGGCTCGACTTAGCACTCCAGCGTTCCGAAACTCAAGTAGGTCACAGGATGAACACATTTAACTAACTCTACCACACTCTCTTAAGCGACTCACACATGGATCGCGTCATTTTCCGGTATTTTACCGCATCCATTAGGTGTGTGCCATGCCAACAGAAGCGACACATCATGCTAACAATCTTTTCTAATAGAGCTATTTTATGTATATTATTGTTTACCTGCGCTTCTGGTGTTCGATGACAGGTAGGTAGGCAAAAAACCCTTCAGTGCTGATAAAAGTGGTCACTGGAATCTGCCAAATGCAATATAATCCTATAATTTTGCAAGCAAAATTCCTGTCCATTCCCGAAACGGTAATTTGCCAATTTAAGGAAGATTAGTTACTTTAACGGGTCTTATCGCGATAGTTTTTTAGGTAAATAAGCGATTTACCTGAAATCCCGACGTTATCGCGATAAGACCCGTTAAAGTAACTATTATGTGTGAACGTAATCGCGAGTGCTTTAAAAGTTATATTAAGGAAGATTTTCCCTTTTCGAAACGGGAATCTGTCAGATGCGCCGCCGTAGTATATTCAGATATTGCCACACTGAGCGGGAAGTAGTAAGTAGGTGCCTAACCAAAAGCCACTCAATTCGTAAGTGCACCGGACTCGACTTGGCACTCCAGCGGTTCCAAAACTCAAGTAGGTCACAGGATGAACACATTTAACTAACTCTACCACACTCTCTTAAGCGATTCACACAGAGACCGCGTCATTTTACGGTGTTCTGCCGCATCCAGTTTTTGACTGAAGGAGTTTACGAATTCATATATGACACGCACGTGAGATGTAGATGACATCTGTCAGATAAGTGATAGTCAGCCGTCGACGATGATACGCGTGTCTCACGGGTGCAGACGGGGTCTCTTTTGTTTCATACATTTTATATGGAAACAGTTTCGAGCATCGGGATTTCTCATAGCGATATGGCCTCAAACTAGACATCCTCCATCATGGCACCGTCGCAACACAAAATTATCGCTGCTGTCACAGGTTGTAATTTGTATGGTGGCTGCGGTGGCTGTCACGAAACGCTATATCGTCTGGTACGTGTGTGATCCACTCTACCACACCATCTAAGTGCTGTTCAAAATTGATGGTATCTTGATGAGTCTGTCACATTTTAAGGGCAAGCTTAGATGCAATTTAGGTCACCTATTTCATTGTAATTTCATCACCTCTATGTCCCTTACGAGGTAGGCAGAGTGAGAAGGCGGAGAAAACCGATCGTTATCGTCACGTCTGGCAATTACCTATTTGGAGTATTTCAGAAAAGTTGTTCACGAGAGAAAACCTTGACACTCTTTTTTACCTCTCGTGATACCCGCGGGAAAGAAATATTTAATCCGGCATTGCAAGGCTTTATATTTGTACTTACTTCTTCTTTTAACCTGTGGGACACCAAGTCGAAGAACGATTCGATGAATCCCGGTGTCGGAGTTTTTCAACCGCCTACAAGTAGTAGGTCTCTGACGTGGTTGTGTATCTACCCATGGCCAAGTTATAGACAACAACCAACCGAGACCGACGGTTAGCGTGCGCTCCGAAGCACGGAATCATCTTTCTTACGGACAATCCTGGTTTAGCGTTTAGCCTACAATATTTATAATAAGTAGAGGTAGTAGAGCAGTTATATAATTTGAACTCACGTCTCCGGTGATCCAGACTGATCTAGTATCGAATTTCCATACTCCATATTCTTTATTTCTGCACCTCCGTCTAGTCTCGTTTGATTCTAGATTTCCCGCGGGAAAACTACGCTCTATTAAGCTGAAAGAAACTCTCACGACTTGGGAAATAAAAAAACTGCTTCAGAGATATATTTTACTTTACTTTTAATACTTTTCTTTTATTTGTTCAGGACAGTTTTGCGCTGTCAGACTAAGTTATTGTGGGGTCTGCTATTGACAGATAGATAAATTAGTTTTGCACTTATTTAGACGGGTTTGTGGACTGAAAAAGGTCATTAGAGACAGTGAACTTTTTGCCAACTCGTTATTTGTATAAAAACAGTATTACTTTGCAACATTGGTATTTGTTTGGCCTCATAAACACAGTCATAAAGGCCTGCCCTTTACGAAAAAAAATCTTCATTTGTCTCTTTCTTCAGGCAATTTCCCTAATTTTTATATCTGGCATAAAAAATACGGTAGGTATAACCTCCTTAACGCACCGAAGCGAAAAAACAATTTAAAAAGTTAGCTCGTAAATGGCAAAAATGTTAAAGACAGCCTGAAAACGTTGCCTGGCACAATGGTAGGTGCCTAGCATAAAAAATACTCATAAAAACATTTCTACTGAAAATCAGAGTACAAGATATGTATTTTTGAATCGAATGTGAAAGTTCGTCACAAGCTGGTGCCATACACTCTATTACAGAGCATATTCCTATTCCATTTTCCTTTTTTCCATTCTTTTCCTCGTGTCGACCGTTTGGCTTGGATACTAAATTATTTTTTATAAATCTATAAGGATCTACCTTAATCTACCTTTGACATGTATTTTTGACTACCAAGTAGAAAACGTAATACGATTGTCAGTCCACTCGTTGCAGTCTTCGGACTTCCTATTAGAAATCCAATTCTTGTAAATTAGATTTCTTTTCTACTTATTCCAAAATACGTCTACTGCCGTGACAACTGTTGTGAAATAAGGTTAAGCGTTCGTAGCCTCTTAAATTTACACCAGAATAAAAAAACTTTGTATGACAAATAAAATTGTATTCCATTGTAATTTAATAGAGAGCAGCAGCAGATGGTTTGGAAAGGGTGAACTTGTATCGAATAAAATACTGGCTACTAGCTACGAATTAATATAGATAGTAATAATGTTTAGAAAAAATCAGTATAGGCACAGGTATAGGTACTAAAACTAAGTTTCTAAGTCTGCGTGCGTTTTGGATTCCTAAATTATAATTTGAATTTATATTTATAATATCAAAAATTCGCATATTCCATTATGTCATATACTGTGTGAAATTCCGCAACTGAACTACTCACCCTTGGGTTTTCATATAATTTTTGACCTACAATTAAGTTCTCTTTATGATGATGATCAATCAGTAGCTACTAAAGATATGTATGTCATGCATGCTTAAGAATTGACTCAAGATTGAAAAATCCATGTTGTAGAATTACACAATCAAAAACACGAAGTACTTCAATAAATAAATACCTATAGGTAACAATGAGAGAAAAAATAAACAATTCTACTATAAAAGCACCCAAAAATCGAAATACGTGCCAATATGTATTATGTTATTTAAGTAAGTTAGGTAAGTACTA
This sequence comes from Phthorimaea operculella, assembly GCA_024500475.1. NCBI lineage: Eukaryota > Metazoa > Arthropoda > Insecta > Lepidoptera > Gelechiidae > Phthorimaea > Phthorimaea operculella. Next base: position 147,782 of record JANFCV010000082.1, read on the forward strand.
AGCAAAGTAGATCAAGGCAGACAGTCAGACAAGTAAAACGACGATTCTGAACTCGACACATAGTATCTGATTTACGACTTGCAGTAAAATAGCTACCCAGAATTTAACTAGAATTTAAAGAAAATCCTTGGGCATTGAACAGCGGGAGTTTTATTTTTTGCTATTTACCTAACCTAAGTTAGAATAATGGGGATAAGACTTTAAAGAAAATAGTCTTATAAAACTTAATGTACCTAGGCGTTTTATTTAATTGAATTACCTTTTTTCGTCGTGTTAACAAATAGGTACCTACTCACTTATTCGCACAGTGTTGTTCGTTACATAAACAATGTCTACAGATTTTAGGGTAAGTCCGGGATAGGGAATGCAATACCGGGATACCGGGATCCCGAAATACCGGGATCCCGCATGTTTTTTGCGGGACTGATCCCGGTCGTAATTTGAGCGGGATCCCGCGCGGGATTGCGGGATTGAAAGTTTGCGAAATTCATACGTTGTGACGTATATCTTGTAAAGTTAGAAACCGTTAAACTAACGATACTATAAATACAATAACATTTTTGCATAGTTATGCTTTTTTTCATAATAATACTGCCATTGGAAACAGTAAATAACAATAAATAACGTCCAGAAATACGTTTACCTTGAGAAAACTTTGCAGATGGTTAGAGACAACTTTTAAGGCTGAAATCACCAGAAGAGTGTAGCTTAGGTGGGCAGCATTTGGGAAGCTGCGTCACATCCTCGAATCATCTTTGCCACAGTGCCACAAGATCAAGGTGTTCGATCAATGCATCCTACCAGTCATGCCGACGTGGAACTTGACAGTAAAACTGGGCCACCGGAAAAATGTCACTCAGAGAGCTATGGTCTATGCTCGATATCTCTATAATGGATAAAATCCGAAAGGATAATAGACCGAAGTGACGGACATAGGAAGTGTAGCTAGCTGATGTGGCAGTGAGCTGATCGCATTCGTCGTAGAACCGATGGACGGTGGAGAAAGCGGGTTCTCGGGTAGAGGCCACGCTTCGGCAAGCGTAGCGTTAGACGCCCTCCAGCCAGATAGACCGGTGACTTATAAAAAGGCGGCTGGTAGCGAATGGATGACAAAAACGAGTGATTGTGCCTTATGGCGTTCCCTGGGGGAGCCCTACGTCCAGCAGTGGAATAGGCTGATATAGATTGGAAACAACATAACCAAATGTTATCATGCAAAACTTTCAGTTTTTCAGTTATCAGGTCATAGGACGATTTGGTGCCACACACGAAAAGAAGAAAAGAAAGTTATGCTAAGTAATAGTTCGTTTTTCCTATACTTTTGGAAGAATTATAAACAGCATGCGGGATCCCGCAAATACCGGGATCCCGCGGGATTAAGATTGCCCAGTCCCGCAAATACCGGGACTGAAATTTACTTGCGGGATTGCATTCCCTAGTCCGGGATATATGCCCAACTAATTTTGTTATTTTCATATCTTTTTGTTTAAAAATAATAAGCACATGGTTTTCATAAATATCCAAACTTTGGACCATTACTTATTGATTTTAAATGGTTTTTTGAAAACAATTCTTTTACTGATCTGTATATTCCAAGTTAAAAATAAAACTGCAAACCGGGATAGATGCCTCACATGCCGTATATTTGCCCCAGAGCGATTTATTTGATGGGGATATATGCCTTTGGTGGGGATATATGCCCTTGGCAAGAAAATAGATATTTTGAACATGTAAACATACATTTGTTAGTACATATTTATTATTTTAGCAAACAATCAACAACAAAACTGCGTTGTCGCCTTGGCTGGCTGCATTTCGGCTCTGGTTGGCCTCGTTGTCTCCTTGGCTGGCTGCTTTGTATCTGGTTGGCTGTATTGTCTCCTTGGCTGGCTGCTTTGTATCTGGTTGGCTGTATTGTCTCCTTGGCTGGCTGCTTTGTATCTGGTTGGCTGTATTGTCTCCTTGGCTGGCTGCTTTGTATCTGGTTGGCTGTATTGTCTCCTTGGCTGGCTGCTTTGTATCTGGTTGGCTGTATTGTCTCCTTGGCTGGCTGCTTTGTATCTGGTTGGCTGTATTGTCTCCTTGGCTGGCTGTTTTGTATCTGGTTGGCTGTATTGTCTCCTTGGCTGGCTGCTTTGTATCTGGTTGGCTGTATTGTCTCCTTGGCTGGCTACTTTGTCTCTGGTAGGCTGCGTTGTCTCCTTGGCTGGCTGTTTTGTCTCTGGTTGGCTGTGTTGTCTCCTTGGCTGGCTGCTTTGTCTCTGGTTGGCTGCATTGTCTCCGTGACTGGCTGCTTTGTATCTGGTTGGCTGTATTGTCTCCTTGGCTGGCTACTTTGACTCTGGTTGGCCGTGATGTCTCCTTGGCTGGCTGCTTTGTCTCTGGTTGGTTGTGTTGTCTCCTTGGCTGGCTGCGTTGTCTCTGGTTGGCTGCGTCGTCTCTGGTTGGTTGCGTTTTCTCTTTTGGCTATTGGCTACTTTGATTGTCTGATAAACTGCGTTGTCTCTTTGGCTAGCTGCGTCACCTCTTTAGCTGGCTGCGTCGTCTCTTTTGCTGGCTGCATCGTCGCTCAGGCTGGCTGCATCCTCGGTCCAAGCAATAATTCGCGGTTACACGTCAGTTTTACGCTTATATTTGCTAGGAATTTCCAATCTGAAATATAAGACAAACATTAAAGTTAGGCCAGGGATATGTGCCCTTAGGGCCACATATCCCAAAAAATATCGGGGCATATATACTTTTTCACGGGGATATTTGCCCTTATCACAAATAAATATAAATACTAATATTTTATTTGAAAAATAGCCTTATTAACAAAGTACATACCCTAGTCCTTATATGTACGTAAAAAGAAAGTGCACTTACCTGGTAAATCCAAAGTTATTGAAGGCCAAAATTCGTCCCTAAAGTAAAATTCCGACTGTTTGTCACGTCGCCGTCTAAAACACTCCTACGCATATCAGCACGCGCCAACGCTTTGTGGCAGTCTGAAGAGGGGAGGGTGTGCAATTGTATAATAGAGTCATTTTTTGTGTGTGTGTTTTACTTTTCACACAACTGAACTGAGGCACATATCCCGCTTGGGCGTATATCCCGGACTTACCCTATACAATGGCTTTAAAATCCCGTTCAATAAAAAAAATATCACTTGTGGTGGTATAATGTCACTTGTTTGTCAGTGTAGTGACATTACTATTATGGGCCTTGCTTTACTTATTATAATAAGAATTTTTTTATTCGCGAGTTTATTTTATTCATCGGATCGTGTAACGACTCGGTGTCCTACGTGAAAGAAAGAGAGACTGATTCGTGTTTGTGTAAGCATGGCTTAGTTAGATCCACAAAATTTACTTTAGCGTTATGGTACCCTTATAATCCAAGCGTCATCGCGACAACGACGCCGTCAAAATTTGACGGCGCCAATGTCGCTGCGGTCTTGTAGAAAATCCCGACCGCATCCCATACAAACCCTGAGCTTCTCAGCGCGCTGTCGTTGACGCCGACGCGTGGTTTTTCTGGTTCCCCATACAAACCAGTCATTTGACAGCGGCAACGACGCCGCCGCGACGCCGCGACGTTTGGAAAATAAGGGTACCTACCATTAAAATACTTCAGTAATTTTACATGGCATGTCCATGCTATGCTCTACGAGAGTTCTTTTTATAATGCCCGTAGAGTTTCTAAAGGAAGTGTGTGCGATATTTTCCGTCATTGTATCGCGGTTGTCGCGACAAGATGGCGCTGCTCAGAGCTTCACTTGTTCTCTGCTCTTTGTGCGTTCTCGCCCGTTGTCTTACTATTCTTAGACAAGAAGGTGTGTATTTCCTACTTTATTAAGTTTTATTATTAAACTAGAGACGTACGAGTATATTTTCTGCCATCCATCACATGAGGATTGCCTGTTAGGAAAATTCTGGTTTGAATGAAAAGTAATCCACACAATTTCCGCGTCTTATTTCGAAGAAATTGTATCTGAAATTGCTCCAGACGTGAGCAAACTTTTGATGAAATATGTACAACAAAAGTTGAGCTTCCCATACAAAATGAATTAGTACCACCCTTGGTATTTTTGGAAGATCAATTTATTTGGAAGACCAGGCGTTTCATAATTGGCTACCTGACTGGGTCGTCAATAAAATACAAAACTGTTTTCCAAAAATACCTACTATAGACTTCATTCATTGTTTCTAAAAATATTAATAGTTACAATTAATCAACTGAAAAATAATATAAATGTTAGTGTTTGACTTAATTTAAATGATGTCGTATTTCAATATTTTCCAATAGATGTCTTTTCATACAGAATGTCGTTTCTGTACGTTTTAAAAAGTGGCTTATTTGACCTGCAGCGGATTTTTCAGTTTTATTTCACGTGGTAAAACAATTTTTGAAATGAACTTTGTACATATTCGTAAAGAATCACGGTAATCACACTGTAAGTATACCTAATGTAAGAACAAGATTTGTAACGATTTCTCTTAGGAGATTAGTTCAACAAATGCGGTGCTTACACATTTATTTGTTTTCGTGTCGTAAATCCCAATTAGACCCGCGTGGGAATAACGACTTTGTTGCGTTGTACGTATTACATGAGTACACACATCGCGCCTTTATCTTTGCGGGGTTGGCAGAGCGTCTGTGAAAATACGATAGTTATCACCTTATCAGTGAAAAACTTTTATTAGGAACTTTTCTTCGAATTATGAAAAAATATTGTACCTCCCATACAAACATGTAATATTTGACACTTAGTACTGGAGGTCCAATTTATTTTTTTACATATTAATATCATGTATCACCTATAGATTAAGGCAAGCTAAATTATTCCGTTGCTGTCCTCTATTGTTACGTGTTGGGAGTTTTTACACAAATTAGAGAAACGGTGCTTGGTGGCTCTGCCGATTTTGACAACCGGAATCTCAGGGGAAGTCAAATTAACTAAGAAGTTGGTTGACAAAAACTTCATATTTCTTGGATTCAAATTGGCTCAGAATCATATGACGTTTTTGTATCACATTTTTTTTTCTGTTGTGATATCTTATCTTATCTTTGAGATTGTTGACAGTAGCAACCCAGGCTATGTAACAAATGGCAATCGCAAAAATCCTGAATAGGGTCGAGTGAACCTTCTGTAAACTCTCTATTATGTGGTTTTTAGTACTTACTGCGGTTGACAGGCGCGTTGGCGAGCGCAATGCATGGTATAGTATTCACCCTGAAGGCTGCCCATTGCCTGTATTTGTCTCTTATTCGCCTTTTGCGACACCCACGGGTGTAAAAACCAGCACTACATGGAAATGCTTTTAATTGAAATGTTTTGCACTCTTTTTAATCTGTACGAATCGAACTACTTAGTAAAGAACTATCCAGAGTTTAAATTGACCAGTTCGGTCGCGGCATTTTGGAACACTCTCGGCAAAAAAAATTTGTTCTAGGTAACCATTGCCGTGTGATGCCGGCTTAGAATAGCATCAAACCAATTCTACCTGTGGGTGTTGTAAAAGCGACTAAGGGGTAATTATCCAGGAAATGGGCAGCATTTCCTGTGAATTAAACATCTTGCACTGCGCTCGCCAATCCGCCTGCCAAGCGTGGTGGATATAACAATACCCCCCAATTCGGGGGAGGCCCTTGTCCAGCAGTGGACTGTTGTGGCTGTAAAGTTAACCGGGGATGGTTTGAATATGAAATTTCGGAAACTAACACCCTTTTCATTTGTAGATGTTGGAAATACACCGGGCGTGAAGACGATTTTTGGTGGCATAGATATTTGTGCTCCATTTAGGGAGTCAAGATCGACTAAGGTAAGTACCTAAATAAATAATTATAAGTATCTAAGTTCGAATTCCATAAAATCTATGTCTGAGCAACATCCATACTAAGTAAGTAAAGTAAGTTGGTACATGTACCTAGGACCGCAATGACTTTGCTAAAAAATAATACTGAAAAGCACATAATAATATGAAAAAAATTACATATATCGACCGGGTATCTAACCCAGATCCAATACATTTTAAAAACTCCTCTAGAAAAAAAGTAGCTAACAGTCATCCATCATCCATCATCAGCTCACGTCCACCCACTGCAGGGTAGAGGCATCTTCTTTATTGCACTAATCCTCACGGTCCTATGCTTATCTCATCCAGAGAGATCCTGTCGACTTGGTGATGTCATCACACCACCGGGCTGGTGGACTGCTCATTGACCTTTTTACTCCCCTTAGCTACCATTCTGTGACTGCTTTTGCGCTCCGCCAGACTAGCCTCCTTGCCAAGTGTCCTGCCCAGTAAATACCTAGTCACATAGTTTCAGGTCAGGATGTGATATGATGATGGTGTCACTGAATACCTAGATAAGTAAGTAATAAAACTTCACATCGAGAGAACAATGCATTCAAAATCCAATGGCGCAGATTAAGTCGGTATCAAAAGTTTCAACTTTCTGCAATTTCATCATTTCTCTAACCTGTCACGCACGACCCGACGAGACCCAAACTAACTTCCTATGCATGCCTGTGGCATCTAGCCAGATTATGGTGAATCGTACACGTAGCGGCACATGCGGTTCGTTGTAGCCATTACTTCGTTAATTTTTAATAGTGGAATCAAATATAGATCGAAACATGAAAACATTGGACCTCCCATATAAAAGTGGCGATCAGCTGATTTGAGTTACTATGGGAGATCCATTTTCTTTTTTCATATTTCGACCTTAGTTTGTTTGGAGAAAGTTGTTCCTATCACCAGCCGGTCCTGAATTTTCACTATCGGTCACTAACTAGTAGAATTTGCGAAATGTTTGGAAAAACATCAGTGTTATTACAAAAAAAGTTAAACATTGTTTAAGCGTTTTTAGACATCTGTTTAAAACATTTTCTATTACAAAAAAGTTAGATCAGGTTTTAATTTTCAACCAATCACGAGTTGAGTCAGACTGAGTTTGATATGTGACATTGCTTTCATTTCAATAAATGTGCGTATTTGCACCAGTGCGATTCGACTTTTTACCCGACTGCCTCAGAAGGAGGGTTATGTTTTTCGAGAGTATGTTGTATGTATGTATGTATTTATGTCGACAAGAAAATTTTTTTTCACGGGCTACAGCCCAAACGGATAGTTAGATTTTCACATATGAGGTGTAGTTAGACTTCTTAGTAGCGCGAGTGACACTGGCTATATAAAAAAATATAGATTCAAGATGGCGAATTTTTACAGCAAAATACACTTCAAAGTTACGGCAGTCGGGTTTTTGTTTTAACACATATACTTCTTGATTTCAATATACCTAATGAAAAACGTATTTTCTTTTAATTTCCGGTCCTGTAAATGATAACTCACACGGAAGCCAAGAAAACCCAAGACAGAAGCGTTCTAAAACCGCATATTGTTTATTTGCTTTAGTATTAGCATGTACTTGTTACAATGTTAGTAATGTCGGTTCGCATCGCCATGACCATGACATCCACAACAGTCAACAGCTGGACATGTGCCACCCCTATCGAGGGTTTTGCCATACGAGTACGCGTCTCAAACATGGAACCCCATGTTTCACACATTATATTGATCGCATAGAAAACATCAAAAAAAAAGTTTTTACGATATTTATGTTACCAGTTACACCAAAATTATACCTAATTCTGATAATTTCATACTGTTGTGTAAAAAACATCATTAATTATTTCCCTTAGAAAAAAGATGTAAATAAATAAATATCCCTGGACGAGACACACAGCGCCATCTAGCCCCAAACTAAGCAAAGCTTGTACTATGGGAACTAGACAACTGATATTATACTTATATACTTTTTTTTTGTAAATAAATACATATTATACTTAGAAAACACCCAGACTAAACACAAATATTTGAAAATTGACTTTACAAATATTTGTGTCGGTGGGAATCGAACCCACGACCCTCGGCGTAGAAAGCAAGGGTACTATCCACTACGCCAACGGGACAGTCGTATGTAAAATAGCTGATTTAATATTACTCTTAAAAATTGCCTCTAGCGCTGTAGATAGCCCTGAATTACTGGCACAATTATCACATAAGCCTCCTGGTAAGTCCCTGCGTTCTAACTTTCTTATTTCTCTTCCGTATGCTTCAACTCAACAAACTATAGGCATAATATAGGCAGAATACTTTTATTTGGAGAGCTTCTAATAATTTCAATCATCTATCCAGTCAGTTTGATCTCGACTTATTTAACACGGGTTGCGAGTCGGCGAGGCGGATTAGCGAGCGCAGTGCAAGATGTTGAATTGACAGGAAACTCTGCAGCTCAATCCCTGGAATTGGGGTGATGCTATTCTGAGCCAGCATCACACGGCATCGCACGAGTGTGAATAAATTTACAGTTGGTGACAACTTCTGACAACCATATTTGCTTTTTAGTAATTTATACTTTCTTGACAGCCAGTATTAAAATCAAAAAGAATTTAATATAATGAACGAATGGAACGTTTATATCAAATAATTAAACGCTTGCCTAAATATTTCTTTATTACAAATCCACTTTTAGCTATGTCTAAAGATAAACTTGGTTCAAAATGCCATTTAATTTAGTTACAAGCCCGCCCTTGTTTAAATCAGTTGGACAAGACTGATTTTTAGTTTTCTTGCGGGGAAAACTACGTAAAACATTACAGAAACATTAGATAGGGCGTTTTTAAATGCAAAACAACTCGTGGTACTCCTCTAAGGCCAGTTAAGATAGACGTCTTAAAAAAGACGGCTGGTAACGACTGGACTGCGAAATTGGGGTATAGTTGCCATATGGCAATACTTGGGGTGGAACTATGTTCAGCCTGAACTGCTATAGGCTGATGTGATGTTTAGCCCAAAAAATCGAAACTTTGCACGTATTAACCTAGTAAGTATTCACTCACATATCTTGAATCAATCTATCTAACCTTAAAATCACATCAAAATCCGTTGCGTGGTTTAGGAGTTATCGGTGTCCACGATAGACCGAGAAACGCAAAATCTGCATAGCTTTCTGTGTGACATGAAACCAGTAGGCCAGTTTTATTTTCAGGTTCCACGTCTCAGCTTCGTATGTAATGTAATGATGAAATGACGAATTACCAAGGTTATAAATACGGTAGGACCTTGGAGCCCAAGACGACGGCAAACGGATGATGAATTGATTTAATATGATCTTTGTCATGTCCAAGCAGATCCCGAGGTCAGCACGTCTCGAGGGAACATTTACGTAGAACTGTGAGCATTTTATGCAGGTCCTGCAGAGATAGCTTAAAACTTTCTAGTTTCTGTTACGTTCATCCATAATAAATAACTTACGAATGCATGATATATCAATTGCATACTACTGCTACTACTACTTCGGCCGCAAAGTCCACTGCAGGACATGGGCCTCCCCATTAGGAAGGTACACACAGCTAAAAACTAACAAACATTAACTGGGTGTGCTTTCTCTACCGAAATTGAACCTGGGTCGTCCATATTCTCAGACCACTAGACCACGAAGGTATAGCGTATAGCTAACCATTGAAAATTGGCTTGAAATATAAAAAGCTGAAATATACTGCTTGTCCAAGCTAAGTTGGAAATTCAAAACAAAAGTTGTAAAATGAAATGTTTGACATATAAATCACATTACCCATGCCTGTACACTTATAAGTCAAAAACCGGCCAAGAGCGTGTCAGACACGCCCACAAATAGGGTTTCGTAGTCAACGTTTAAATATCAGGTTTTTCAGCATTACAAACTTAATTTGTTGCTGGTTTGTTAGCAGCAGTATGATGACCAACCGCAAATAGAAAAACTCAATTTTTTCTGAAACCTTTAAGGGTACAATATCCGTTATAGTTTTCATTGTAACTTCAGATTGTAAGGTATATTCCATATTTATTTCAAATTTTTAGCGTTTATACTTTAAAAGTTACAGCTGGAACAAACTATGGGTCAAAAACGCCCTTTTTAAAAGCAAATATCTCGTGACAGATACATTTTAGTGACTTTGTTTCAAAAAAACCTCATCTTAGTTTTAAAAGACCTATTCAACGATATCCTACTCAATATTACAGAAGAAAAAATTTTGCCCCCTTTCACTTGTATGGGAGGGGTCCAAAAACATTTAAAATGTTTTTTTCTTAACATTTCTATATTTGGGTCAACACGATTTATCTTCTCACCAAATTTCATGTCGATAGCTCTAAAACTGACGAAGATATGAGGGCGCGGCATACAGACAGACAGACAGACAGACAGACAGACAGACAGACAGACAGACAGACATGACGAAACTATAAGGGTTTCTAGTAGACTACGAAACCCTAAAAAATAATTGAATATTTATCAATTGCATTTTCTAACCTGCGGTGTTTTGAATTGAAATATGGACTAAATAATAACTTTGATTTAAATTAAACAAGCATATTGTTGCATATTGTAGGTGAAAATATGAATATTCCAAATCTACCGGTTCATTGACTCAAAAGTTACTAAGGTCCTGCTTTAATTCTGATATAATGGAATTATGCAAGTTAACTTAAGAATAATGAAATAAAAATGAAAATTTGTAATACTTACATGAACATAGCAAACTTCGCCACCCATCCGATAACATGGCCGAAACCGGCGAGAGAACTGAAAAATCGTTAATTGCAGCCATCTCGCTCACTTGAGCGTCCCCAAACTTTGCAGATGAATTTGAACTTTACAAAGGCGTAAGGTTGTATTTCCAGTGATTGATTTCATTCGTACGGCCGTACAGCAGCATTCAAACTGAATACCACGGAATTAGGTGAGTTATAGAGTTACACGAGTTTACCCTACATTTGTAAGGAACATTTTTGCTATCCGTACAACATTTATGTGCAACTGACAGACAGTTAGTTGACATCCTCAAATACCAAGAACTGGTGGTGGGCTAGTACTCTTGGAGCGATTGGAACGAATCTAGAGAACGAATGGTTACCTGGTGTTGCTATTATATATAAAAACTGGTATGTTTTTCGCTAGACATGGTTTAAAATTGGTTTTGTAATAAGATTACTAAGCAACTGCCTAAGTACTATAAACATAGTTTAGCCAAAGCACGAACCTAAGTATGAATTTCGAATTTATACTGCCTTTTAAAAAACTAACAGCGTCATCTATTGAATGAAAATAGTTTTGAATCCCACCATTAAAAGCTTAATAAATGGTAGGATATCTTTTGTAATGCTTATTTACGCTACTGATTCATTACATTCCTTGCAAAATAATAAGGTCCTAGCAGCGTTGTTAGCATAAAACTGGACCAAGCAACTAAATCTAACGATATGTGTAAGGTTTCTTCTCCGCCAGTCGTGTATTCTTTCATCAGCCTAGGCTAATGTGTGATACTATTCTTAGTGATATTATTAATAAAAAGAAACTTATTTCGATTGAGGAAATAAAAAATATCGTGGAAAATAAAACAATGAAATGTATTCTCATCATCATCACATATGGGCTAATGCTGATGATGATTGTATTCTGCGTGGTGCTTTCATCACTTCGAGATATGCGTTTTGTTCAGAATGTATGTGCTATGTTCATTGTGTAATGCAGTCCATATCAGCAACAGCGCTAAGACTGCATGGACAATCGTTTATCTAAGTTTATCTAAGGGTGTAAGCTAAGAATGAAAATGACACAATTACACATAACATAATATTTATTCAGAATTACACAACATACTTAATATTATTATTTATTCTGCACACCTTTGTATTCAAACGGTAACTTAATCTTAAACTTATCAACTAGCTGGCTGCGAGCACAGGGATCCTTCGAGGCCGATTGGCAGTTGATCTGGGAAAAGAGAAAGATGATACAGCGATGATGTAGCTTTCATGCGCATAGCGCAGACGATAGGGGTAGTCGGTATCCTGTGGGAGTGGACAGAAATCTTCAGGATCTATATGCAGATGCAGCCAGGTTTCTCCCAGGTCTACAATATGTAGTAGCTACTAACCGCAGACAATACTGGGTGAAATTTTACCACTGACCGATAGCGGAAACTGAAAACCGGCAATAAGGAAAAACTGGTAATAAAGGAACAACTTTTCTCCCCAAGGATCATAGGTCGAATATGAAAAAAATATTGCCGTGTGATGCCGGCTTAGAATGTTATCACCCCATATCTTTCCCGTGGGTGTCATAAGAGGCGACTAAGGGATAAATTCATTCAGGAGTTTAATCCCTGGATTTTGCAATCACATTGCAATATCTTGCATTGCGCTCACCAACCCACCTGGCAAGCGTGGTGAGTATAGCAAATACCCCCCTACTAGGGAGAGGCCCATGTTCAGCAGTGGACTTTTTTGTGAATGTTATAGTAGTTGTATTGTAATTTGGACCTTCCATACAAAATTGCCGATCAGCTGATTTGATTGATCGTTACTATGGCAGGTCAACTTTTATTTACTTTTTTCGACCTATTTTCCTTGGGGAAATTTATTCCTTATCATCAGCCGGTTCTGAGATTTCGCTATCGCTCCCTAGTGAAATTTCACCCTATTAGTTATACCTATATGCAAGCGGTTCTTACGTCAATTTTCCCTTTATTTTAATGGGATGCTCCGGCGTTTCGTTTGCGGTAGCGAAGGTGGTGTCTTTTGCATTACAGAGAGTAAAAGCGTCAGGAATCATACGCTGTCTATCTTAGGAGTGTGAACTCGCACTCTGTAGTAAAATTTTAATGCAGGTTCCGGTTCAACTGTAATATGAGAAAACATGATTAATAAATTTGTTTATAATTTTCAATATGAGGTCCTATTTTTAAATTGTTTGACCTTTGATTCTTTCCTTGATGAGATTTTTTCAGTATGCTCTGTTGAGTTAGGTACTGCCATACGCAACACGCTTGGCAGTCGGATTGGCGAGCGCTTTGCAAGGTGTTGTGCATATTCGCAGGTAACGCTGCTGGCTGACCATTCCCAAGGTTCATCCCTTAGTCGTCTTTTACGACACCTATGGGTAAAATTTAGGTGATGCTATTCTAAGCCGGCATCACACGTTCAACAACGACTAAGCTTAACGATAAAGAATTATTTTTACAAGGCTTTTATCCTTGTTTACCTCGTTTGCGGGTTTGCTTCCTGGTGGTTATTGGTGATGCACGGCACGGTAGGCTCTACGGGTCAGTCAGCTCTTTTAGAATACACTCGGTAGGTACGATTTTCAGGTCATAACCTAGAACATAATCAACTATTAGAATAACCATATTAGTAGTATTGTTTACTACATATACTTACTTACATCTAATTATTTTTGTCTAAACCTAAACTTATTTATGTAATATTATGTAATGTTCATTCACGTAGTTTATATTTTATATGTTATTTACTTTTCTTGCATATATCGCGCTCTTATTATCGTTAAACTACTTATTTACACAAGATTGCCAGGTAGAACATGCTTTGTTATTTATATTTGGTATGTGCTTCTCTTTTTTTGGTATTTTATTCTTCGAAAATACTTGTAGCGTGAAGTCTTTGTGACAAATACAAATACCTCAGATTGGAGTGTAGGTAAACATAGTCAGCAGTTGACTGTTGTGATAATATTGATAATTTATTCGTTTCTCAGGGTAATAGCCAAGTTTTTAAATCACCTATTACAACATGGTAGGCCACTGACATCATTTTTGGAACACTCGCCGTCTAAATCACATAGACACCAGCCCTCCGAAACACAGAACCATCTATCTTTTCCGAGAATCAGATGGTACAGCTTGTAATGTTCTAATCAGACTAGGAACAAATTCACAAAGTGATAATTACTATTTCTGTGAACCCGGAAGTTTGTGCCTCGCTGGGAATCGAACCCGGAACTTACTTTGGTTTTTTAATACAACTAAAAATACCGTTAAAAAGCAATAGAGGAAAAATTACATTTTACGAAGAAGCCGGCCAAATCTTGCTGCACTGTTGGAAGGTAAGCTAGCTGGCATCGTAGGTAGGTATTAGCAGGGCGGGTGAAACTGTGAGAGAAAGTATTAGTTATTTTAAACACATAAGGCATACCATAACACATTTTCATACAAAGTGAATCAGTGTAAAAAAGCTGACTCGATCAGTGAGCATTAATGTGAGCGGTAGGAGTGGCTTTTCTTCTCTTTGATTTGATACATCCCTGTATACCTATTATAATTATGTTAACAGAGACTACTACTACAACCACAACAGTTCACTGCTGGATATGGGCGTGCCCCAATTAGATCAATTAGATATTTCCATACTCAACACGCTTGGCAGTCGGATTGCAAGGTGTTGTAGATATTCGCAGGTAACGCTGCTGGCTGCCTATTCCCTGGATTCATCCTTTAGTCGCCTTTTACGACGCCTACGGGAAAGATATGGGGTGATGACATTCTAAGCCGGCATCACCCGGCAAGAGTTCTGGGTATCTATGTATAATAGAATATAATAACGTAAGTACGTTGTGGTTTGGCTAGATCGTGGGCTTGCCGTACCTACGCTTGGCCGGACCAAGCTGGAAACGACGGTTTAGAGCTCAGCTTCGCTCACCTCGTGCCTTAGTAGCAAGGAACTGTAATAACTGTGCAGACGTTATAGGGTGATGGCTAAGGATTAGTTATTTCACGAATCATCCCTAATATGGTGTGTTATCACGGCTTACAGCTAAATAACCTCCGAACGGAGGGAAGGCATGCTAGGGCTGTGTTGAGTCAGCGCAGGGCTTAATTCTAGCCTTCTTCCAGTTGAGGCGGTTCTGCGTTTTAATCACTTGGGATCCGAAGTTCTCTCTCTTCAATGCTTAGCTCGTCACTAGAATATAATTGGATATTTTAATTTTGTTTACTACATCAATAATTGCCTCTGTCTATCGTGGAATTCTCCTCCTAAACTCCTCTTAAACCACGCAACAGATTTTGATGTGTTTTTGCTATAGATAGAGTGATTCAAGAGAAAGGTTTATAGGATTATATGTAAGTATAACAAAATACCTATTTCCCGCGGGAAAATGAGTTGCAGCGGTGAAACCAGTGGCGTATACAGCTTCGGATCGTGGGAGTCACAGGGCACAGCACATATCAAAGACTACTATCGTTGAACTGCACTACTCAGGCAAAATATGCATCACGAGCGAAGCTAACATTTCACGTTAAATAAAAACAATACGAGGAGAGACACTGTCCTACCTACATCACCACTACTATCCAAGTATTGCGAGCGAAGCGAGCTCGACATTTCGAGTTAAAAATACCTGCGGGGAGACATCGTCCTACATCACTACTACAAATATTGCGAGCAAAGCGAGCTCGACATTTCGCGTCAAAAATGCCTGCGAAGAGACACATTGTTCTACATCAAAATTCAAGTATTGCGAGCGAAGCGAGCTCGACATTTCGCGTTAAAAATGCCTGCGAGGAGACACTATCCTACATCACAACTGCAAGTATTGCGAGCGATGCGAGTTCAACATTTTGTGTTAAAAAGGCATGGCATGCTGGGAGACACCGTCCTACATCAGTTGTATAAGTATTGCGAGAGAAACGAGCTCGACATTTCACATCAGAAATGTCATACATAACCGTTGGTTAAGCGTGATATTATATCAGCTATAGTAGTTGAAGAATTTTTGGTGAGTGGCTGTATACCTACAGTATAGGTACTTATCTTCTTTTATTCTTCTAAATATACCTACTTACTGTTTATCACCTTACTTACGACTAAAGCACCTTATAAAAGCGACTAAGGGAAAAATCCATTCAGAAGGTGAACAGTGTAGTGGCTGCAGTCAGCAGTGTTCTAAGTGAATGCGGCTCCTTATTCTGCACCAGCATACCCCCCGATTAGCAAGACTAGTAATGTAATGATAATGAGCATGGCAAACGCCTTCTCGATGGGGAGCAATGATCGGTCATGATTTCAAGCTTCTACTATCAATCGTAGTTCTATGAAATGAATGTAGCCAAACCATGTAAGCAAGACCGTTGCATATTACTGCAATAATGCGGCATTTGAAATATCTTGCAACAGGCTCCATCGGGTCGTTCGACTTCTTAATGTTCCACTCGAAAAAGAAAGAACACTGCACTATATTACGCGTGTTTCTTCTTTAAACCCTGAAAATACAAATCTCTGTTGATGATTTTCCAAAGAAAATTACGAATTATCTGATTTTTCATTAGGAGATGGCACATGGATGGCACTTTTAGATGATAAGTGGGACATTGAAGATACAGGTACGATGATGATGGATGACTATATTTGGCTACTCCTGGACAATCATTTACGTGAATTTATTTCGAGAATGGTTGATAAACTGATACTGAATACTTACAACATTTTTCAGTACTACAATCAACTTATGAAGCTTTGCTATGCAGTAATTTCATTATTTTTTTACGTGGTTAAACTTTCTTTTAACTTAGGAAGTCATTTTGTACACTTTTTACTATTATTTTTCATGTATTTTTGCAAATTCTCTAACATATTTTTACGTTTTGTGAAATTGTAAACAAATCTGACAGGAATTTGAATGAATGGAAAGATTGTTTGTAAAAACGTTGCCATTTTAAAAACATATTTGTCAGGGCTGAAAAATTTAAGCCAGTGTTTGAATTCGCTAAACGTTGCCTAAACTAAACCATGTCTAAGGCATATCTAAAAAATTTTTTGTAATAACACTGAAACTATCTATTTCAGTACATATACCTTCATGCGTGCGCCTGTGTGTACTTGTGTGTTTTACTACATGTAAGTACCTAATCTGTATGAGATTTTTTCGTACTAAAATTCCTATTGTCCAAACACATACTGGAAAATCAAGCGATGCGTGTGATAGCCGCCTACTGCCAGACATATTTGCATACCGGTTTACATATTTCCTACATGCTTGCATTAATGCGACTATGATAATATTCTTGCGCTTCTTACGTGTCTACGTCGTAGGCTTATGATAAGATTAGTTTTTTGTCCAAAAGCCTAGGATATTGATCATAAACTAGCATATGACAAAGTTGACTCTTTACCATAAACTAGATTTTTGATCAAAAGTCTCCCTTACTTCAGGTTTATAATAAGCTTATTCCTAAAAACATGAGTTTACTTAGTTTTTCTTTAAAATATGCTGCTTACATCAAACTGCATAGCAGTTTCAATGAAAGTTAGCGACGGTTGGCATCAACTTGTCACCAGCTGCCATCTACACAGTGTCGTTCGTCTGTACGCAGCATTTTTTGTCAAGAAACTAAGAAAACTCATATTTTTAGGAAGAATTATAACATAAGCCTGAACTGGTGCAGGTCTTTGATCAGGTTTATGATGGAGTTAATTTTCAAGTTTGTAATGTTTATGAAAACTCGAAAAAATACGGTTTCCAATATTTGCTTCATAGTACCTAAACAGTTTTCATTTTCATAGTCTGATCATGCTTAGGTACAAAGTTTTCGGTGCACCGTTTATTAGGTCGGGATCACATGTCACACGTGACATCCGTTGCTGCAAATTTTTCATCGCATACGTCATGAAATTGCGAATTTCCACCTTACTCACATACACATACGGCGGCGGCGTAACTGTTGACGCAGCGCATAGCGTAACGCACGTAAAAACTCGCAGCAACAGTCGTCGAAATGTGATATTCGCCTTATGCCCTTATCCAGAATGCGTCCCATGCAGAACCAGGTCATTTCCTTCTTCATTTCGTGTCAACTGTTCTCGAGTAGTAGTCTAGTAACTAACGTCAATAGCTGGTTATTATAACTATTCGGATTGACCCATGAAGCTGAAAATCGGCATGTAGGTGCTCCTTGACCTCCTGATCAAAATTAGACATGGAGCCCAGCGGGCACCACCCCCCATAACCCTTTACCGCCCCCCCTCCTATACAAGCCGCAACTTTTGAAGTAATTGACTTGGAGGGTAGTTTTTATTTCATATCGTGCGTGACATCTCACTTGAAGCTTATTGTGCCCTAAAAATTACCTTTTAGGCCCCCTGGGCTGGGCCAAAAGCCCCAAAAGTGGGGTGTCCCGTTCTTATATGAGATTTTCTTATTTTCAAGCTATCGACTCTCAAAAGGTATCAAAAGTTGCGTAATTAAACACAGATTGCAAAAAACGTAATATATCTTAAATAATATTTATCTTTAGGGCTCTATCGATCGTTAAAGTGTTGTGACTACGAAACCAACATATTATTGTTTTTTAATGTTCGGCAAAGCCCTAAAGATTATTATTATTTAAAAATATTTTAGGTTTCTTGCAATCTGTGTCTGATTCCGCAACTTTTGATAACGCTTGGGAATCGATAGGTTGGAAATAGAAAATTCTCATACAAGGACGGGACACCCCACTTTTGGGGCTTTTGGCCCAGCCCAGGGGGCCCAAAGGGTAATTTTTAGGGCACAATAAGCTTCAAGTGAGATGTCACGCATGATATGAAATAAAAACTACCCTCCAAGTCAATTACTTCAAAAGTTACACCTTGTAAAGGAGGGGGGGTGGTAAAAGTTTAAGGGGGGTGGTGCCCGCTTGGCTCCATGTCTAATTTTGATCAGGAGGTCAAGAAGTACCTACATGCTGATTTTCAGCTTCATGGGTCAATCCGAATAGCTGTGACGTTAGTTACTAGACTATAGGCTTACAATTTGGCTTTTAATAAATTCTAATCAATTCTAGATATTAAGTCTAGAAACACACGTAACGTCCGATTGTGCGTTATTTTTGCGCAGCGCTATTGCATCCGTTACGAAAATGCGATTTTCCACCTTATTCTTATACAAATAAGTTTAAGGCTGCTATCAACTTTTTCTGGCAAATTACCGAAAATAGGCGTTATAAAAATCAGTTTTTAAGTTAAACTGTACAGTAAAAAAATAAAATATCTTATACATCGAGTCAAACACATCTTTATCTAAAAAATGTATTATGAACATTTTAACATTTTAATTTATTACTTATAGTAAAACAGCGAAAACTAAAACAAGTTACTGAAAATGTAGGAGAAGACCTCAAATTAGGCCTGAGTTTTAGATCTATGGTACACTGTAACAAAATACCAATTTTACATATGCATAGAAGATATCTTCGAGAACAAACTTTATTTTGTACATTTTTCAATTTCATTCCACAACCTAGCTTAAAAATACGTTTTCGCATTCGAATTTTGGCAAAATATTTCTCTATTTTAATTGCTTGTGTATGAAAAACTACCAACAGGATAAATTCGAAAAAAATATATGTGTTAGAAGAAAATGTATTTAGTTAAATTGCAAAAGAAATAAATTTTTATTCATTAAAATGTTAGTGTTAAAAATATTCAAAAACACCTCTAAATTCCGCAAAATGACACTCCGTGCTTGAGTCGCGCGTCCGCTACCACGGGAAATTCGACTCAATGCGTATAAGTTTATGTTCAAATTTGAGTGGCGCACATTTTTGTTTCTGAGAAAAACGTGAAAGCCCTCGTTAGCACTGCGCATTGCACAACGCTGCGTCGGCAAATGCGTACGTCAAACAGTTTGACATAAACCTTATTTGTCTGAAAATAAGGTCTAAATATGTATTGTCCTTACGCAGCGCAAAAATAACTCACAAACTAATGTGACGTAAGTTTCTCGCCTAGAAATAACTTGTTACGTATACAAATGAATTGCTTACATGTATCTTAATCTTATCATGTGTCTGATTGTATTTATGTTTTCTTTTGCAGGTACTCTGCCTCCTATGTACAAAATTCGATGTCAAGAGATGTTTGTCTGGATTTACGCCCACCACGAGCACTAGCACTACTACGTCGACGACTACTACCCCTAGTACTACCACTACGCCTACCACCACTACGCCTACGACCACTACGCCTACTACCACTACGCCTACTACCACTACGCCTACTACCACTACGCCTACTACCACTACGCCTACTACCACTCCGCCTACTACCACTACTACTCCGACGACTACTACTACCAAAAAGAAACCGACAAGGAGACCGACAAAGAAACCGACAGAGAAACCGACAGAGGGACCGACAGAGAAACCGACAGAGGGACCGACAGAGAAACCGACAGAGAAACCGACAAAGAAACCGGCAGAGGAACCGGAAGATGAACCGGCAGAGGAACCTGATGAACAATAAACATTGTCGGTATAAGCTATGCGATTGAAGGATGGATCTGTAAATGGCTACCGGATGTCATTCTCTCTTGCTCTTACATTAAATATCACGTCGCTATCATTGTTATTTATGCATAATGTTAAACTTAGACGAACGATGTTTTTTTTTCACCATGCAAGGCGTGAATTTATTAATGTATTACAGCAATAAATCCATGTCCCATAATATTTTTCTTTCTTTTCTTTTAACTGGAGCTTCGTTTCTGCCACTTCTACAAAAGAAGCTAAAATTTCTTCCGAATTGGCAGCGTACCTGCATTGTCAGTGCGAATTTTATTGAGCTAATTTAGATTGAGCTGAGTGTCCACCGTTAACATTTTGAGTCCTAGCCTAGGCTAGTAGTAGTCCTAGATCGGAGAAAATTATCAAGAATGATAGCCTTATTGTCGAAACGCACCTGCGTATGGTTCAGTCACCACATTTTAGTATCGGAACTGAACAATGGAGATTGTAAAGCTCTTTTCACGCAAATGGGAAAATTCTTTCGTGCTGCTTAATTGCAAGTATTTTTGACACCTTTCAGTTGTGCGACAATACGTGCAAATATAATTTTACTCGTTTTTTGTTTTACACGCTAAATCAAATCGGGTCAAATTATATTTCCTTAACCATAAAGAGAAGTAATCAAATTAAAGCTGAAATTCGATTAATTCATGACGAGGAAAATTATTCTTCTTCATTTCTGTGTGCAAAAGCTCATATTTAATTAGGTATTAAAGGTAAATATTTCCCTGAATCGGACACACATCTTCAGTTCATACGAGGTTCCTTCCTATATACATCAATCTACTCATTTTAGGTAGGTATCAGCATAAACTTTTTTCTCATACAGGTTCTAATAAAAACCAGCATAGATTGATCTCCCTCATCCGTGATCTGCAAAGTTAAGCTTAAAAAGTTATGAAAGCTTCAAAAATGTTTACTTAAAACGGATTTTATAAGCTAAGTATGATAAGAAATGGAATACGAAATTAGTAATCCTTTGCTTTGCCCTTCATTTCGAAGAACTCTTGTGCACACACCCTTACAAGAAGATTCCACGAAGTGTATGTGTCGCAGGTTTTTTATAAAATCAGGTTTTTGGTCAAAAGCCTAGGTCTTTGATCAAACACCGGCATATGACAAGATCAAAACTTAATATCATAAACCCAGGTTCTTGTTCAAAACTCTGCGCTAGAACTAGAACTCTTCCTAAAACATGAATTTGCGTAGTTTCTTATTAGATAAAATATGCTGAGTACAGACGAACTACACTGTGTACCTCTATATACTTAGTAGCTGGCCACACCTGTCAGTGGTAGTCAATAAAATGTCGATGCCAGCTGTCGATACCTATGTATCATTGGCATCTGGCAATGGATCGATGACAGTGGTCAACAGGTGTCGCCAGCTGCCATGTACTCAATGCTGTTCGTCTCCAAGCAGCATATTTTGTCTGAAAACTAAGCAAAATCATGTTTTTAATCAAAAATTTTATCATAAACCTGAACAAGTGTAGGTTTTTGAACAAAAAACTAGGTTCATAATAAAATTAAGTTTCAATTTTGTCATATGCCGGTTTTTGATCAAACCTGGATTTTTGCTTAAAATCCTTATTTTATCAAAACCTCCGACATATGCAATCAAAGGCTTGCTCACATGCGCATTCCCGAAGGTGTAAAGCGAGCTGTAAAACTGTTTTATTGGTGATTTTATTTTATTGACTTGACTCGCTTAAATGTTTGCGAAGACACGAGCGTTGGCTTTGGTTTTACTACTTCCGGTGTCTGACATGCATGCAACGAATACTGACTGAAACGAATAAGTTGTTTTTAACAGTTCTTCACAATTTTTAGGAGTAATAATAATGGTATAACTAGCCGAAAGGAGGTCAAGGTACCCATGAAACTTTACAACTTTTCCCATTGAAGATTTATCCTAATATAAAAACAAAAATTTGGACCTGCCATGCAAAATCGCCGATCAAATAATTGATTTACTATGGAAGGGCAAATTTTTTCATACTTAGTTCGACCTAAATTCAATGGGAAAAGTTGTTAAGTTTCATGCGTTGGTATTTTGATACAGTTGACATTTTGGGCCAAAGGAAGTTGTAGAAATAAAATCGTGATTTTATGTGACACTGTTTACACTTTATTGCATAGTATTATAATATTACAGCTAATTTACTTGTCATAAGGTAAAATATCATTTTTGACAGCTTCGCCAAAAACTAACCAGCTCTACTACCATGGTGTGATTTCCCGTGGTGCTTCCCGGAACCGGATGCGGACTGAAAAGAAAAAAAATTAAATAATATTCGGCCATAGTTATCATTCTTCTTCTTCTTCTTTTTCGAGTGGTACACCAAGTCATCCAAAGACCCGATGAACCCTGATATCAGAGTTTTTCAACCGCCTACTCCAAGTAGCAGGCCCAAGTTATCATTATTCATTTAATTTTAATCGCTATAGATCTATGACATTTCTTTTGCGGGAAGTTTTGATCGTAGCATAACCACAGCATAACGCAGCCGTATGCATTTGACATGGCAACTTTCACGAAAATAAATTCTTTGAAATCTGCACTTTTTATTTCTATCAAATATGACAACTCGGATAGAAGATCACTGCTGTTACTGTACTTTTAAACAACAGAAAATGTCATCTCCTATTAATTCTCTCTCTTCGTGTAGGACACCGAGTCTTCCAACGACCCGATAAACACTGGTGTCAGACTTTTACAACCTCCCACTAATTAATCAGCAGTCACAATTCAATTCGTAACAAATTAACAGCATTTTGAGCTTCATTGTATTATCATTGTTGAGTATCCATCCATCCTTTGTTCCGGGATTCAAGCTTTGTCTTTTGTTTTGTTAATGAAATTTTTATTTATTCTCATTGAAATTGATGCTTCAGTTTCTTATACGTACTTTTATCTTTAGTTTTCGTTGTTACGCGACATGGTACAGCCATAATAAAAAGTGCATATAGTCACGCTGAAGTTATGCACTTTTAAAATCGCTTACACGCCTTACTCACACACTTGCAAAACAACGCGTGCTCCTCGATACTCACTCTTAATAGAACCGCTTTAAATTCAAAAGCACAGAACAATCGCTACGATAACGGGTAATGTCAATGCTATATGTCGCAGCGATGTTAATAAAACCAGGTTTTTGACCAAATACCAAAGACCAGTAGATAACAACATTTAAACTTTATTTTATCATAAGCCTTAATTAATTTTAGGATTTTGATCGACAACCTATAACAATATATTGGTTTCCGATCATGAACCTAAACTAGTTTAGGATTAAGTATGATAAGAAGATTAAGTAAGATTAAGATGAAGTTATTGCCAAAAACATATAATGTAGTCATATCCTGGTCTCTGATTAAGAACCTGAATTGGTTTAAGTTTGTGATTAAAAGACATGGCAAAACATAAGTTAAAATTTTGTCATATAAAGTGCCTAGCTTTTTGGACAAAACCCCAGTTTTGTCATGAACCTACGACATGGAATGACGCTGAACGCTGCACGCTGCTGACCATTCCCTGGATTGATTCCTTAGTTGCCTTTTACGATACCCACGGGTAGATAGAAATGGGGTGATGCTATTCTAAGCCGTGAAAATAACATTATTTCATAATAAATATATAATACTTAGTTACTTAAAATGTAAAAGAAACATAAATAATTCTCAGAGGTTAAGTTAAAATTTCGTCATCTCAAAAGCCTAGCTTTTTGGACAAAAACCCAGTTTTGTCATAAACCTACGACATAGAATGACTCTGAACGCTGCACGCCTTTGACCATTCCCTGGAGTCATCCCTTAGTAGCTTTTTACGATATCCACGGGTAGAAATAGGGTGATGCTATTCTAAACCGTGAAAAAAACATTATTTAAAAAAAAACAGTTACTTAAAATGTAAAAAAAGCATAGAATATCCTCAGAGGTCAATCATAATATTATATAGTCAAAAGTCAAGGTGAAAATTCTACATAACACTTGCCTTTACTTTCGTTTATTTACGATAAAAATTCTTAAAGCTAAAAGTAAAAATAAAAAGTAGTCCTTCCATGAAGATACGAACCATAACATCCGTGATTGCTATTCCGCTATCATAACCAATCCGCCACTCGAGCAATTAACACTGAGTGCGAAATTTTGTTACCCATTTTACTATTAGTCATTAATAGAACGTGTTTGATTAGTCATCTTATTCTTTTGCTACACTCCTGTTACTGCGCGTTTCTTTATACAATGTGTGAGTAGGTTTTTGCGTCAAACAACTTTGGAATCAAAGAACGTGTGCATAACTTTGTAATGTCTATATGGAGTTTCGTCAGTGATAGTACTTTATTCTGATGGAATACCTTAGTTTACAGAAAACCGATTCAAATACAGAGAGTAACGAAAAGGGTATAACAAGCAATTGATTTATGGGAGGTCCAAATATTTTATTATGGGAGGTCCAAATTTTTTTTTTCGTATTTTGACCCATGTTCTATGGGGAAAGTTGTTCAGTTTCATGAGTACCTTGACCTCCTTTCGGCGTGTTATACCCATTTCCGTTACTCCCAGTATAAACAGAAAATCTGCAACTCATAAAATTGCTTTAATGGAATTAAACTCTTTAATTCTTAAGATTTTGCAGTTCACTCTTCTTTCAATGGGCCTTATTTATAAAAGGACTCAAATTTAATTTTAGCAGTTAATTCAGAGAGAGAAAGATTATCTGTTATTTTTATATAAATGACGGAAATGTTTATAGCAATGTAATTTAGCAAAACCAATCTAGCCAGAATTGGGAAATTAATTTCCCCAGGAGGAAATATAACAATTATTTTGATCCTATTAAGAAAATTATTTCCCGAGAAATCTAAAATGGCATTTTAGGTGGGCAGTTAGAGTCGCCTAAGGCTGTCTGGCGTCCACCTGTCTGCGGTGACCCTTATTACGTGTTAGGCACCTACGTAGGCTAGACAGAGCAACCTTGTTTGGAGACCATTTGATTAATTCTGCCTACATACAGGTGTGTAAGTTACAGTTCTCCCAATATCTACTGATAGGGTGAATTCAGACCATGAAACTGAAAACTTCCCATAAGAAAATATTTCAGGGGACGTAAAAACATTTTGACTTTCAGTCAGCTAATCATGACTTTGTATGGGAGGTATTTTTTTTTTATCCCTCCTGAATTATTTTTATTTCATGGGAAGCTGTTCAGTTTCGCGGTCTGAACGCACCCTTTTAGTATTTGAAGAGCCGTACCTTACACCCTTTATACTTAAATACTTGGACACATTACCTAATTACCTAATCCCTTGCGAGGTAGGGGGCAGCGTAAACTTTCTAAAAAGATGATTAAATCGCTTACCTGACTCTGTCCTTCATTAGTTTCATTCCCAGACCCAGAATTGTGGTTAAAGTTTTCTGGTACTCCGAAGTTCGACACGGCTCCAGGACTGGGCCAGTTTCCCTGAGGGCCCCCGGCACCTGGTCCTTCAGAACCCCCTGGTCCTTCAGGACCTTGGGGTCCTTGAGGTCCTACTCCATCCTGGCTTTCTTCGTTCTTCGTGTGCTTGGACTTCGTGTGTCGAGCTAAGGAAAATTTTCAAAAGATTGTTAGGTTACAGATAAAATGTAGGTATAATAGCATAGAGCTAGTATATTTCCTCCATGATAATATAATCCCACCAAAAACATTTACTTGTAAAAAGAACCAAGTCTCGCCTCTCAGTTCATCTGTTGGTTCATCTACTGTAAAAAGTTGTGAGATCAATGTGATACCAAGTCGGTTATTGATTTATTCAAGGACTACTTCAGGGAACTTTCATCTTAAGCTATTGCGTATTTAGGTAACAGACATCATCTTACAGTAACTATATCGATATTTAAAAACTTTTATATTTACAATTTACTTTTGTTTTACAATGGCTGTAATTAAACTGAATGTAGGTAAGTATGTACTTTCCATAGTAATAAGGCAGGGATCAACATAGATAACCCAGTTTTGCTTATGTCGCAGGTGGATCGCTAATTTCCTAGGCCCATTGCGAAACGATGGACAATGTATGCATTGATTTATTCAGCATTGGCCTGCAAAAATCTATTTCAGTCACAAATTCGTCGACTTCATGGACAAAAACATAGGTCAACGACGTATAAAGCGACACGCTCGCAGAAATAAAGTGTTACGCTCGTAGATGCCTACGCACCGTCGCACCTGCTACAACTTTTCGGTGCTTTATGTCCCTCTACGCCGCTCTGTAGCACGCACATAGGAGCACCCGCGACATTCGTAAGCTATCGCCCGTCGCAGTCGTGGACAGTTCCGCTGAAGTTAAACCCCGCTCTAGTCTCCGGCAAAGGTTGCATATGTTCAGCAATGGTCTACCTATTCATGTCAGTGGCCCACGGAAACATGTCAGAGGTCTGCTCAACTGATTCATGCCTCTTTCCTCAATCATAACAGAGTACTACACAATCATTCCTGAGTCCTACTACACTACCGTAAGGCGGCGAGGGCACCAATGAGTGTTCGATGAGGTTAGGTACCAACGAAGGTCCGGTACCCACGAGGTTACGGTGGTGGTAACATGCCTTCGTGGACACCCTTTGGTTGATGTGCTGCTGATGGTACCTAATCTAATTATGATTATGTCTCCATGTAATCAATTCTGTTGGACAATGTCGTAATCGTAAATAGAACTAAACAGAAGGGGCTAACTAGAGATGCACTGACTAGTCGGGAAAGTAAGTAAGTAAAAGGCTGAAACCTCAGCTGGACAGAAACACCTAAAATACGCAGAGCTCAAACGGCAGTACCTTTTTGTCCCTTTTGCGGTCGAAACCGGGGGACCATGGGGCAAGGAGGCCAAAATCTTCATCCGGGAGCTAGGCCGACGCCTGCGGGAGCGTGGATGCAATCCCCGCTCCGGAGCGTACCTGGTACAGCACATCTCGCTCGCCATCCAACGCGGTAACGCCGCGGGCGTGATGGGCTCCTTCGAACCAGGTACGCTTCGGGGTGGACTCTTTGATTAGTTAGGTTTTAAGTAAGTAAGTTTAGATTTTAACGAACGATTTATTTAACTGTAGATAGACAAAAAAATACAGTAGTAAGTAAAAACTCTTTATTACACGCAATGAAATTACAAAACAAAGGAAAACTTATTATAAAAGTTCCCAAAGGTAGTCATGAATAAGTATCGCTAAGAGCGATCTCTTCTAGACAATCTTTGGGTATTGGGAACAATAGAGAAGTGCAAAAGTATTACATATGATAAATTATAAACTCCACAGTACTTTTACTAAAACCAGACAAGTTGAAAATCAGGACATTTTTAAAGCCAATAACTAGTCTGCAATTATGTAGTTTGCTGAACAGCAGATAATTCAATACATATTAATGACGCCAATTTATTTCTTAATCTGGTAATTTTAATGTTTGTAATGAAACCACAACTGTTGATTGAAAGGCTCAAAAAACGTGCACACATGCTATCGTCTTAATATAATAGGCTCAAAAGAGTATTTGGCCATTTTTGTAGACGATTAGTTGGTAACTTGTCGGCTGATTCTAAACCGAATTTTAAAGTTAACTAATTATTAGTAAACAACAGGGGAAGTGTTTTTAAACTTGATATTTGATACTATGTCGATTAGTCGGTCGTCGGCTAGTCGCCCAAAAACATAGTCGGTTAACATGCATCTCTAGGACTAACTGAATACAATCCAATAAAGACAATTGTCTGTCTGTAACTTAAGTTGACTTTGCTTTTAAATTTGTCTTCCGAGACTCGGAAAATAAGTCAACGTAGAATTTGTTTTATTATGGCAATCTTGCCTTTCAGGAAATTAATTTCATCGGTCTTTTTTGCTTCTTTAGGCAGCGTAACGAAAAGTCTTGAGCAGAACAATTACCTCATTAATATTCTCGAATCTAGAAATACGATATATTTACAAAGTTTCTAACCTATGGAATGAACAATTTGCGTGATAGACAATATAAGATCCAAAACGTTAGAACTTCCAAGAAAATGACTCGAACAGAAACGTACTGTCAGATTTCTATGACATATTTCAACGAATTTCATGTTCACTTTCTTGAATTTTATGGATAAAATTGGTAGTACAAAATTCACTTGAAGATATTGACAGCGTCGTAACGTCGTAGCAGTTCCGCAATTTCAAATTGTTTGAATATGACATCAAAGATTTTCATCGCGTGTTGATACATCCGTCGTCGTAATATCTTTATGGTCTTAGGCCCTATCCACATTATCACAGCATTTTTTTCGTGCGACATTTTTACGCGTAAGTTTGTTGAAGTTGAACCTTATGCGAGTATCCGCATAGGCTATAAAAAATCGCTCGATTATATGTCATCGATGAGAATAGCAAAAAAATACCGTGAGTACCTATTCAGATATTTTTTTTATGGATATAATCAAATCTAGGCCCCCCTCTCGGTAACGGCTAAGAATCTCATGAAATGTAAAAAAGATGATACGTTTTTTGGATCAAAATGGAATCACAATTTATGTTACAAAGTATATTTTTGTGTTTTATTCCGGTCAAAATTCTGGTTCCTTGATTCTGCTGACATCTGTGACATAAACATAAAGTAGGTACTAAGAACAACTAAGAGGAAATAAGGGTAAAATGGAGCAGTTTTTAGAACCCAGGATGCGTAAAAACAACTACAGCGCAGACAATCTCCTGTGTATGCCGAGTGATGCCGGCTTAGAATAGCATCACCCCAATCATCTACCCGTGGGTGTCGTAAAAAGCGACTAAGGGATACTCATCCAGGTAATGGGTGTTATGTTATGTTATGTTATGTTATGTTATGTTATGTTATGTTATGTTATGTTATGTTATGTTATGTTATGTTATGTTATGTTATGTTATGTTACGTTACGTTACGTTACGTTACGTTACGTTACGTTACGTTACGTTACGTTACGTTACGTTACGTTACGTTACGTTACGTTACGTTACGTTACGTTACGTTACGTTACGTTACGTTACGTTACGTTACGTTATGTTATGTTATGTTAGGTTAGGTTAGGTTATGTTATGTTAGGTTATGTTATGTTATGTTATGTTATGTTATGTTATGTTATGTTATGTTACGTTACGTTACGTTACGTTACGTTACGTTACGTTACGTTACGTTACGTTACGTTACGTTACGTTACGTTACGTTACGTTACGTTACGTTACGTTACGTTACGTTACGTTACGTTACGTTACGTTATGTTATGTTATGTTAGGTTAGGTTATGTTATGTTAGGTTATGTTATGTTATGTTATGTTATGTTATGTTATAGCCGGGTTCGTACGTAAGACAAGCAACAAAAACGACTACAGCAACAATATTGATAGATTAATGATTTATATACTTGCAGACTTTATTAAATAAATAATAATAATAGGCAAGCTGCCACTGGCATTACAACGGCAAAAATATAACAGACCATGCCACAGGAACTGCATAGGGTGATACGAATTCGTATTAGGAAACTTCTTTTGCAATGTCTTTAAACATCTGATCAGGGGTAGGTACCATTTTACCCCATCTACCCTGCAAGTATTACATACTCTTTGAAACTCTCATAGAGAATAAAACTTCTGCTTACTTCTGCATTTCCTCTTTTCCTATTGTCATCAAATTGTCATTTGGCAAAAGGAAGTATACCCGCACACCCGCAACGTACTCGCCGTACGCGCTGAATAATGCGGATGACCTCGCACACCTAACCGCAAGCACAGCCGCATCGAATAGAATTGGTGTTGCCAAGAGAGTACTTTCCTCCCAATTTAATGGGTAATTTTGCCGTATGTGCGTTTTTGTCGAAAATTTATTTCAACTAATAATTGCTGTCATTTAACGCCAGAGGCACGTTCAAGCAGCCAACTTTCGTAACTGCAGAACTTTCTCCGTGCACCACGCAGCTTCCCTTTGTTCCCATATGTCCAACTGATCACTTCTACAATAAAGAACAGGTCGGAATCTAGACACACGGCAGTGTGTCCGCCAAGTTCGAGCAAAAATAGCGACACACCGGCCGTGGGTTATATTACACGAACCATTTCGGGCCAAGTTCGACCCACCTATAACTCAAAATCTATTTTATCTACGCATATGAAATTTCTAGTA
Organism: Phthorimaea operculella; assembly: GCA_024500475.1. Lineage (NCBI taxonomy): Eukaryota > Metazoa > Arthropoda > Insecta > Lepidoptera > Gelechiidae > Phthorimaea > Phthorimaea operculella. The sequence goes on from JANFCV010000082.1 coordinate 178,080, forward strand.
TCTATCTGTGTCTGGAATGCACACTTGATTTTCCGCAGTTTGGAAAGTAGATTCTTATTTCCAAACTGCGAAAAATCAAGTGTGCATTCCTGTAACTATTTTTAACTGAGGTCTGTGTATGGAACTTGGTACTTATTTAGATCTCACTTCTTTTATAGGCGAAGCATTCCAATATTATCGAACTTGGCAGCCTTTCACATTTATGTTTTGGGTGGGTATTTTCTACGTTCTTTGTTCTGCGGTGGAACAAAACTTTTGAACATATTACAGGTCCCGCTGTTTCAACTTTTAAAAAATATTATTGTTCAAGGAAGTAGAATGTGCAGAAAGGCAAAATGCCAATACGTCAAAGTAGCAAAATGTAAAATTTCTGGAATGTAAACGTAACAAAATGCAAAGAAGAAGCAGAAAACATTTTGTCCCAATGTCCAAATGTAAAGGTAACAGAATGTCAATTGAATTTAAAAGGACGGAATCTCAAATATTAAAATGTCAAAAAAGCTTAAAATTAAAGTGGCAAATGTCAAATAAGCAAAATGGGAAAATGTCATTTGGTTATTCTTTAAGAGTGACATAGACTCCAAAAACTTCGAAACTTTCGAAAAGAAAAACTGGAACACGGACGGTGAACAGCAGACTTTACTGGGAGGTAATGTTAATGGGACAGTCTGGCAGCATTGACAAAAACTGAATCTTTTTAAATAGTTACACTGTCCGCGTGCGCTGATGACGTCATCAGCATTATAGTCTATGATTAGCACTGGCTGGGGAATCCGTTCGGTTAGGCGCGTGCGGCTCGGCAATATTTTCGAGGTTCCACAGATTTTCATACAAAGAATCCAAAATTCGGCGAGTGCGTTGTGGGTGTGCGGGTATAAATACTTTCACCTTATAACTCGGATCAAAATTCTTAGTTAGGTTATGCCATTTTAGGTTAAGAATTATTTTGCGTCGTTCCATCAGTTTACGGTTAGATAATTAAAAACTAAGTATGCCACCATGATCTAGATAGTGTAAGAAATACATTACTAAGAGTTTAATTACTAGCCATTTCGATTTTCGAGGGGCCTAACCTTGTATGGGCATATGATTATCACCTACACACAAATAATTTTCGACGTCACACATACCTATTTAGCAACTCAATAAAACTTCCCAATCCATGCTCTGGAAACCTAGCTTTTCACAAACGTGTTTTCCAACTGACCAACTTATCCGCGAGGATGCGAGTTCCGAATGTCTCCGCCGCCATCTTTAGTACATTCACGAACTCCCACACGTCTTCCAAATGAGTTGAATGGCTCTACGTGCCTTATAAATTCACTGTTTAAGGTGGGTTTCCATCAAGGGAAGGAGATAATTCAGACGTATCTCCGCGAATGTATGAGCCAAAGGCCTAACTAAATAAATCCAGGTGACGGCGTTTTAGGGTGCTTTCCTGGGTAGCGTAATAATATTCACGTATGATAAATATTATTGTCCAAAAATATTAGAAACTAAGAATTTCGTTGTAGTTATTCAAAAGGTGCACAGTTAGAATTATCAATCTTAAAACAATTTAGGTTTATAGTTTGAGGCCTTATGACAACGTATGCATGTTTTATCATACAAAATAACGTTTGATTGGACTGCCTAGTAGGAACATAACAAGTTTCAAACCGTTTTCTAGCCAAGGCTATTTCCTGGCTGTTGATAGTTTGTATTTCTATCTAGCTACCTAGCTACCTCTACACACAATTAGGTAAAAAAAAGAGAGATCAAAATACTCCCACGCTCACACAACAAAATACTCAAACTTCCAACTACTTTTTAAACGTTGCCTGCGCAAAATCAAGAACGAATATCTACCTAACCACTCTTTCCAATTTAGTAGAAACATTGTGAAGAGACGCAGCCGGCGTTCGTTGTAATAATAAGAAGTGTAATCTTGTACTAGGCCTTTACAACAGGGTTTTATACTCAAATAAACTTTACTACAAGCTTGTTTTATAGTTAAACAATGTAGGTGTTTGTCTTCAAAAGACGTTGCATTAAATTCTCTCGCATAAACTTAAATAAAACGGCTTGCATAAATTGCGAATCAATATAAATCCTTTGAATCACTCATGAAATATTTTGTTAATCAACAACATAGTATTTGTGATTAATACATTACGTATTAATCTAATCACAAATACAACGTTATTTACTGTGTTAATACTTAAAACTTCAAACACAGCAGATACCTAAGGAAAATCTTTTCCCAGAATCACTGGTGGTGAATATTGTGACCTCAGATTATACTTAGATAACCCAATGGCAATAGAGAGATAGTTTTTTATAATGCAACTTAAGATCTTCTTTAGGGTCTTTTTGCACATTTAAAAATTAAATAAATAAAACATTAAAATCAGGTACCTTCGCTGTTTGCTAAGAAGATTGCCAAGAATGCCACCAACAAAATACCCGAAGTCTTCATTTTAACACAATACTGTCTTCTACTAGAAACCGAATACACGATGAACCTTATTTATACCCATACTTCAGTAGGTACCTAGAGGCAAAATTGCAATGGTTTACAGGCTTGCAATAGATAAGAAACGATTGACTAATTTGGACAAGCAGATGTATTAAAAAACAAAAACCCGACTGTGGTAATCTCAAAGCTGTATTTTAATAAAATCCGCGATATACAAGGTCCTATTAAATTCACTGCAAATATTTTAAGGGCATACGTAAATATGTATAAGAAAAACATCTAAGGCATTTTTTGTTTTCATTTTCAAACAAACTTTTTAATTAAATTATGTGAACATCCTTTGACTGACCCGACTGACGTTCCGTAGTACGTAGACAGGATTCACTTACACGTCACGCACACTAACAACCAACCAATCACAGCACCTTTTTTTGGCGCGTAATTTAAATTCATCGAAGTGTTTGTTTCTAGGACAAACAGGGTGCACTTTTTTCGTTTTGTTTTTTTGTAGTTAAATGCAATTTTCTCGAAAACTAGCGTGTAGAGTTCTTTAAAAATTTGCCTAGTACATGCTTATATTTTATTTGATCTGCCCCTAAAATATTTGCGGTGAATTTAATGGGACCTTATTGAATTTATGAAATTTTCCAATACCTATCCAGTTTCACTCGCGCTGCTGAGACGAATCTAATGACACCTCATTCATATAAGTATCAAGATCGGCCCAGCCGTTTGGGCTGTAACTCGTGAAAAAGAATTCCTTGTCCACATACATACTTTTATGTTTTGGGTGGGTATTTTCTACGTTCTTTGTTCTGCGGTGGAACAAAACTTTTGAACATATTACAGGTCCCGCTGTTTCAACTTTTAAAAAATATTATTGTTCAAGGAAGTAGAATGTGCAGAAAGGCAAAATGCCAATACGTCAAAGTAGCAAAATGTAAAATTTCTGGAATGTAAACGTAACAAAATGCAAAGAAGAAGCAGAAAACATTTTGTCCCAATGTCCAAATGTAAAGGTAACAGAATGTCAATTGAATTTAAAAGGACGGAATCTCAAATATTAAAATGTCAAAAAAGCTTAAAATTAAAGTGGCAAATGTCAAATAAGCAAAATGGGAAAATGTCATTTGGTTATTCTTTAAGAGTGACATAGACTCCAAAAACTTCGAAACTTTCGAAAAGAAAAACTGGAACACGGACGGTGAACAGCAGACTTTACTGGGAGGTAATGTTAATGGGACAGTCTGGCAGCATTGACAAAAACTGAATCTTTTTAAATAGTTACACTGTCCGCGTGCGCTGATGACGTCATCAGCATTATAGTCTATGATTAGCACTGGCTGGGGAATCCGTTCGGTTAGGCGCGTGCGGCTCGGCAATATTTTCGAGGTTCCACAGATTTTCATACAAAGAATCCAAAATTCGGCGAGTGCGTTGTGGGTGTGCGGGTATAAATACTTTCACCTTATAACTCGGATCAAAATTCTTAGTTAGGTTATGCCATTTTAGGTTAAGAATTATTTTGCGTCGTTCCATCAGTTTACGGTTAGATAATTAAAAACTAAGTATGCCACCATGATCTAGATAGTGTAAGAAATACATTACTAAGAGTTTAATTACTAGCCATTTCGATTTTCGAGGGGCCTAACCTTGTATGGGCATATGATTATCACCTACACACAAATAATTTTCGACGTCACACATACCTATTTAGCAACTCAATAAAACTTCCCAATCCATGCTCTGGAAACCTAGCTTTTCACAAACGTGTTTTCCAACTGACGAACTTATCCGCGAGGATGTGAGTTCCGAATGTCTCCGCCGCCATCTTTAGTACATTCACGAACTCCCACACGTCTTCCAAATGAGTTGAATGGCTCTACGTGCCTTATAAATTCACTGTTTAAGGTGGGTTTCCATCAAGGGAAGGAGATAATTCAGACGTATCTCCGCGAATGTATGAGCCAAAGGCCTAACTAAATAAATCCAGGTGACGGCGTTTTAGGGTGCTTTCCTGGGTAGCGTAATAATATTCACGTATGATAAATATTATTGTCCAAAAATATTAGAAACTAAGAATTTCGTTGTAGTTATTCAAAAGGTGCACAGTTAGAATTATCAATCTTAAAACAATTTAGGTTTATAGTTTGAGGCCTTATGACAACGTATGCATGTTTTATCATACAAAATAACGTTTGATTGGACTGCCTAGTAGGAACATAACAAGTTTCAAACCGTTTTCTAGCCAAGGCTATTTCCTGGCTGTTGATAGTTTGTATTTCTATCTAGCTACCTAGCTACCTCTACACACAATTAGGTAAAAAAAAGAGAGATCAAAATACTCCCACGCTCACACAACAAAATACTCAAACTTCCAACTACTTTTTAAACGTTGCCTGCGCAAAATCAAGAACGAATATCTACCTAACCACTCTTTCCAATTTAGTAGAAACATTGTGAAGAGACGCAGCCGGCGTTCGTTGTAATAATAAGAAGTGTAATCTTGTACTAGGCCTTTACAACAGGGTTTTATACTCAAATAAACTTTACTACAAGCTTGTTTTATAGTTAAACAATGTAGGTGTTTGTCTTCAAAAGACGTTGCATTAAATTCTCTCGCATAAACTTAAATAAAACGGCTTGCATAAATTGCGAATCAATATAAATCCTTTGAATCACTCATGAAATATTTTGTTAATCAACAACATAGTATTTGTGATTAATACATTACGTATTAATCTAATCACAAATACAACGTTATTTACTGTGTTAATACTTAAAAACTTCAAACACAGCAGATACCTAAGGAAAATCTTTTTCCCAGAATCACTGGTGGTGAATATTGTGACCTCAGATTATACTTAGATAACCCAATGGCAATAGAGAGATAGTTTTTTATAATGCAACTTAAGATCTTCTTTAGGGTCTTTTTGCACATTTAAAAATTAAATAAATAAAACATTAAAATCAGGTACCTTCGCTGTTTGCTAAGAAGATTGCCAAGAATGCCACCAACAAAATACCCGAAGTCTTCATTTTAACACAATACTGTCTTCTACTAGAAACCGAATACACGATGAACCTTATTTATACCCATACTTCAGTAGGTACCTAGAGGCAAAAATTGCAATGGTTTACAGGCTTGCAATAGATAAGAAACGATTGACTAATTTGGACAAGCAGATGTATTAAAAAACAAAAACCCGACTGTGGTAATCTCAAAGCTGTATTTTAATAAAATCCGCGATATACAAGGTCCTATTAAATTCACTGCAAATATTTTAAGGGCATACGTAAATATGTATAAGAAAAACATCTAAGGCATTTTTTGTTTTCATTTTCAAACAAACTTTTTAATTAAATTATGTGAACATCCTTTGACTGACCCGACTGACGTTCCGTAGTACGTAGACAGGATTCACTTACACGTCACGCACACTAACAACCAACCAATCACAGCACCTTTTTTTGGCGCGTAATTTAAATTCATCGAAGTGTTTGTTTCTAGGACAAACAGGGTGCACTTTTTTCGTTTTGTTTTTTTGTAGTTAAATGCAATTTTCTCGAAAACTAGCGTGTAGAGTTCTTTAAAAATTTGCCTAGTACATGCTTATATTTTATTTGATCTGCCCCTAAAATATTTGCGGTGAATTTAATGGGACCTTATTGAATTTATGAAATTTTCCAATACCTATCCAGTTTCACTCGCGCTGCTGAGACGAATCTAATGACACCTCATTCATATAAGTATCAAGATCGGCCCAGCCGTTTGGGCTGTAACTCGTGAAAAAGAATTCCTTGTCCACATACATACTCGAAAAACATAACCCTCCTTTTTTAGGCAGTCGGGTAAACATAGGTATGTAGAAATTGTTGTGGTATCTTGTAAAAAGTTCTTTTAACTATCTTATAATTAGTATAGCACTCTAGCCGTAATTATTTCACCTATTATTTAGCCTGCGGAATTTTAAGAACCTATACCTACCTAAGCATGTAAGTATTCGAATACGGCAGTTAAAATCTTACATCCCGACAGATAGACAAACAGACGGGCAACAAAACAATGTGACCCTACAAGGGTTCAGTTTTTTGCCTTTTGAGGTACGGAACCCTAAAAAAAGAAATGTAGCTCTACATGCACCATTCGATAAGGAAACAGGGGAATACGTACCTATCTATGAAAAGGTGGAAAACAGGCATCTCTCCGCTCCGGTATCCTTAACATTTGGCAGATGAGTCAACCCTATGCGGAAATCTACTTTACATGGGAAAATAAATACGCAATTTAAAAGAAATGGTTTTCACGGAGATCCTGATGTGCTTTTTAATGTTGCTACGGACGATATACCTTTCAATGTCTATGTCTTACTCTATGGGCTTAACTACACTCGTGTTCTTTCAACACTTAGAAGGATAACTCAAATCAAAACTAATTGCAGGAAGGGCTGGACTCGACTGTGCCAAAAAGGGCATGTGAAATCGTAAGGTCCTCAAAACTGGTTTCGGGAATCGTCAATCGTCAATCGGGAATTCAGGTTTTGCATCGCTCTGCTTTGATATTGACTACCAATGACACAAGGTCGTATCATAACGATCATAGACAAGAAGTACAGTAACGAGTGGCACCATTTAGTTCCTTGCTTTCCTCCTTATTGCTTTTTACCGTTTCCCTTGCAAAACAAAACTCGGCAATGTGTGACGCAAGTTGATATTGCAAGAGTGAGGATAGATCCTATGGGTAATACGGTAATACCCGTTGGGTAATACGGACTTTTATGCGATTGTAAGCCCGTGGATCTATTTTACCGTCCGTTGTCATGGCAACTACGTCATTTCGTCCCTATCTGCCGAAATTAGGCGTATTATTACCTACCAAAATTACATGATTTGTTCCTGGCTCAATTAGGAAATTAAGTACCTACTTACCTACTTGCAAATACCTTGAAGTTAAGAATGGGTACAAATATATTGTATACCAAAATCAGTTTTGAATACCTAAACACGTTTACCTTAAAACGACAAGGTATACCAAAAAATGAATAGTGTACCAAAAACCAAATGCGTAAAAAAGTATATCCGCAACGCAATTTAATAAGTGCGTTTATCTGATAAAGTTATGCTCATACTTTAAAATGTAATCGAAAGCCAAAATTAGTAAATGTCTACCAAATTCAGTACACCCAATTTACGCGCCAATGCTACCTATTTAAATTACAACGCCTGCAATAAAACATAGGTATAAATTTGGTGTCATGTCATTGAATTTCACTAGAGGTGTACCCAAAAAATCTTAGTTTATAGGTCCGTTAGATAAAGCCTAACCGAACCTGGCGCGGAAAGCGCCAGGTTAGGTTAGGTTAGGTTAGAACTTTGACCACAACGCACGAGCCGAGCGAGCGGAGCGAGCGTGCCGCGGCAGCGGCCGGCGATGTGCCAGAAACGACACTGTTTAGTTTTCGTATAAAATGGGCGCGCGGTGCTGGCAACACTGCTCTGTCATTGTCACGTCCTCTGCCGTCGCCCGCATCGTGGATGCGAATTTTAATTATAAATGGTGTAATTTTGTGTGCTTTCGGTTTTCTCGTGTGGTTTTCCCTGTTCGGTGGGGAAGTGAACCAAGTGATTTTGGTTCCGGTGCTTTGATTGAGAGTCACGCGACCGCCGGCAAAATATAACCTCACTTTTCGTTGGCTCGCGTCGTGGCTGCCGATAGCTACGTATTTTAATTATAAATGATTGGAGGCCAACGGGGCCGATTTCTCATTCGGAGAGAAATCTTTTAGTTATTTTGTGTTAAAAAACAGTATGTGATGTCGAACTGTGAACTATAGTGCAAATTGGAGGAAAGGAGTTCGAGAACGAGCGGATGTTCCGGTGCCGTGAGTTTAGGTTATTCCCTATTCCTGTGCTCCTCAAATATCCTGAATACCTGATTCCTGTCATACTTAAACTCACAAAGAAACGGCGTCATCGTTCGCTCGGTAAGCAATTCGTTGCTGGGCCCTGTTTAAGTAGATTTTGGAAACAAGAATTTCTCGGCCGGAAACTTTCCGGAACAAAATTCTCTCATTAAATTTATTTTATTTAGCTATAGTAAAGAGCACTACGAATCGTAGTCAAATGTTGTTCCGAGGCTGATCGACCATTTAGTTTAGATTTTAAGGTAACTTTAATTTGCTTCCACTGCGCTAAGATCAGCTTCGGAATCAAATTTTGAAAAAATTTTTTGGTAGCAGAGCGTGGTTGCTTTATTGCAACATAGTTAGCCGTAATTTAGTATTAAGCGTGTTTTTTATATTACCCACATATTTTATTAATTTTGGAAAATATTGTTTCGGTTTTTTTTTTTGTGACTGTATTGTTTGCCTAGTGAACGGTACCTTATCGGCAAGGTCTAGGCCAGTCAACTAACATTTATTTTGTGGTATTTGTTTATTGGTTTTTCGTTTTTATTAAGTCGAGTGTGTAAAAGTTGGTACCATGGCTCCCTCAATCGCCAGGTATAAGGCTGCTATAAAGACAGAATTAAGGTGGTTTACTACCACAGCGGCAATGATCGGCCGCGAGGACCGGGAGGACGCGCTCTTGAAAAGTGCACTACAGGCAGATGAACGGGTTCGGGTTGTGTCGGAACACCTCACAGAGTGCCTCATGCTCCTTGAGGAAGCTCCTAACCCTGAAGATAAGGAGCTGGTTGAGGGCGATGTAAGCCAGTGCTTGGAGCTGGCACAGGACATTGTGCAGGCAGCTGCGGACATATCTAGGCGACGTGACGGAAAGGAAAAGCCATTCCGTGGTAAAGTGGGACAAGGATTACAGGTGCCTCTTCCGCCTGTTACGGTTCCAGTCTTTGCAGGCGATTACGCCGACTGGCCGGCGTTTGAGGACCTGTATAGCAGTGTGGTCCACACACGGACGGACATAACGCCGGCGTACAAGATGGCTCAGCTGATGTCCAGGCTACATGGAGAGCCTCATGAATTGCTGACGCATTTGGCTGTCTCGGATAGCAATTATGAGGTGGCGTGGAAGATCCTTACCGACCGGTATCGAAACAAGCGCCTGATTGTAGACAGGCTGTTAGACCAGTGGCTGTCAATACCAACCATAACGCGAGGTACGGACCTCCGCGAGAAAATCTTCCACCCAGTCAGTGTCGCGGTCAGCGCACTAGAGCGACAGGGTTTGCCAGTGGCGGGCTACGGTTATATCTTGGTCCACACAGTGCTTCGCCGCCTGCCGAGCGAAATGGTCGCTCGATTCGAGCAGCTACATGGGGCAAGTCCTCGGACCACCTCCCGACCTACGAGGATCTGAAGTCGTTCCTCGAGGCCGAAAGCAGGCGAGTGGACGTCCAGGCTGGTGAAGCCCTCGCAAGGAGACCTCTGCCCTCGCCACCCGGAACGGCCGGGTGCACCGGCGCGAGGAGGCAACAGTGGGCAACCCAGGCGGTACAACACCGCATTGGAATCAGGGTGTGCCTACTGCAGGGAGACAGGCCACGGGGTGGCAGCGTGTCAGGAGTTTGCTGCGCAGCGGGTTCAGAGGAGACGGGGTGTGGCACAGCAGAGGCGTTGGTGTTTTCGGTGCCTGGGGCCGCATCAGGTGCGAGTGCCCTTCAAGCACCAACTGTAGGTACTGCCAGGGTGCACACCATCCGCTGCTCTGCATGAATCGCTCCGGAGGCGCCGGGGGCAGCGCTGGATCGGATCAGCGAAGGGAGCCTGCCCACCAAGGGAGGGAGCAACGCTCTCCACCCCCTCCAAGGAGGAGCCCGCCTCCGCATCGGTCACAGGGACAGGCAGGGGGACGTCAGCAGACGGAGCCCACTTACCCGGGGACGTGGGGACGATCCCCACCACGGCAGCAGGTGCCGGATTGGGGAAGAGCGGCACAGGAACGTGGCCAAGGACACCCATCCCAGGTACGGGATTCAACGGGCGGGTGTCAGGGGAGCACTAGGCAGCCACCAGGGTACATGCAGTATTCTGCGGGCTTGAGCCACCTGGTTGGGTCTCAAGACCCGCATGCCCCGCCTATGCCTGAGTACCCGCGGCTACAGGCGCAACCTCGGTACGGACGTTTGCCGTCGGGGTACTATAGAACTCCAGCCATGGCCTTTATGGGCAGACCTACCTACCAGCAGGAGTGGGACCCATACACAGGTTTGGGTAGTGAGGGGATACCCCCGCGGGACGCGGCCTCACCGCGTTTAGATTCCCGCTAGGTAATCGCCGCCTACTCATCAGCTTCGGCTCCCCGTCCAATCACGGTACTTTTGCCAACGGCTAAGATTTGGGTATGGGGATACGGTGGCCGGACCATTCAAGTAAGAGCCCTACTGGATACAGGGGCTCAGGGATGTATTGTATCGAGTTAGCTGGTGAGTAGGCTAGGCCTAAATGTACGGCCAAGTGAGGATGAAGCTGTAGGCATCGGGGGCCTAAATGTGCCTGACATTCGGGGTCAGACGAACTTTGAGTTCGCATTAGGTAGCACATGTACAGGGTCAGCTATAAAGTCTCAGCCGTGGTGCTGGATGAAGTGGTTGGGAAACTCCTCAGGTTAGGTTACCACCAACGGTACGAGGGTTAACCACAGGGTTGGAGTTAGCTGATCCTGATTTTGATACTCCTGGTACGGTGGACGTACTTCTCGGGTCAGACGTCCTCGGGATTATGGTGCGGTAGGAAGAAGGTACTCCAGGAAACTGGTTTGGTGGCCGTAGATACCACAGGGGTATGTTGTTTTCGGCCCGGTTTGGAGACCTCAGGACCTACCAGAAGGGATCCGGTCCTCTATGGTAGTGTGCTGTCAGAGGTGCTGCAGAGGTTTTGGGAGTCTGAAGAGCCGCCCACGGCGGACAGACGGAAGCCAGAGGATGACGAGTGCGAGTTGTTCTATCAATACAACACTGCGAGATGCTCGTCAGGCAGATTCGTGACCAGGCTACCTTTTCTCCCAAACCGCCCCGCTTTAGGTAGTTCGCGACAGCTCGCGGAACGGAGACTACTCGCAATGGAGCGGAAGATGAGGCGAGACCCAGCACTTCGGCAGAAGTATATAAATTCATGCGGGAATATATTCAATTGGGCCACATGTCGGTGTCCAGCCTGGATTGGAGGTGTGTCGAGCATTATTACATTCCACACCTGGCTGTCTTGAAGTCACCTGAGGCGAAAATACGGGTGGTGTTTGACGGTTCTGCTCCTACCTCGAATGGTGTGTCTGTGAACCAATGTTTGCACGCGGGTCCTAAATTGAACCGGGACATTGTGGACATTCTCACAGACTTTCGGTTACACCAGGTAGCGTTCGTCGCAGACGTCAAAATGATGTTTCGCCAAACCATGATACATCCGGATGACCGTCGATATCAGCTGATTTTGTGGCGTGAGAGCCCAGATGAGCCGATGGTCACATACGAACTTAACACGGTGACGTATGGACTTAAGCCAAGTCCGTATTTGGCAGTACGTACGCTGCGAGAGTTGGCCGCACAGGAAAGGGTAAGATATCCTCGAGCCGCAGCAGTACTGGATCGCGACGTCTACGTGGACGATATCTGCACGGGTGCTGATAGCGTGGAGCAGGCGCTAATTCTACGAGACGAGTTGATCGCGATCATGGGTTCAGGAGGTTACGAGTTGCGGAAATGGTTGTCCAGTTGCCCAGAGCTCCTGGCCGGTTTGCCAGGCGAGTTCCATCAGGACCCGCACCTCTTTGAGAACCCGGACAATCCAAACACGTTGGGCATCCTCGGGGTGCAATATAGGCCAACGCATGACGTATTCACGTACAAGATCGAGCCCGACCTTTGGGAGAAAACTTGGACTAAGCGGTCGGTACTGTCGACAATCGCTAGAACGTTCGATCCTAGCGGATGGATCGCCCGGTTACGTTCATGGCGAAGTGCTTTTACAAAGGTTGTGGCTAGCCAACTTAGGATGGGACGACCAACTCTCCGGAGAGTTGTTGAAGGATTGGCTCAAGTTTGTGACCACCTTACCAGGGATTGTGCACATCGCGATACCCCGCAAGTTAGTCCCATCGGTGGGATGTAAGGCTACCCTACATGGGTTTTGTGACGCCTCGGAGCGAGGGTACGCGGCAGCTGTATACCTTCGGACAGCAAGTTCAACGGGAACTGTGCACGTGCGTCTGGTTATGGCCAAAAGTAAGGTGGCACCAGTCAGAACTAGATGGACCATTCCCAAATTGGAATTGGCAGGGGCAGCTCTTCTAGCGCGCTTGCTAAATCATGTAACCTGCAATCTGCGTGGTACCATCAACTTGGATGAAACGGTGTACGCGTGGACTGACAGTCGGATAGTTCTGTGCTGGTTGCAGACGTCGGTACATACACTTGAGGTTTTCGTGGCAAATCGGGTGTCACAGATTACGGGGTCGGAAACTCCGTTAGTGTGGAGGCACGTACCGGGAGAATGGAACCCAGCGGACTGCGCTTCGCGCGGGTGCAGGGCACCTGATTTGGTGAGTCACCCACTGTGGTGGGGACCTCAATGGCTGACTGAGTCGCCGCAGGAATGGCCATTCAACGAGTGCAGGGCGCCGCTTGGGCCACCTGATCGAGGTTTGCGAGTGAACGTGGGGCAACTCGTACCGAAGCCTAACCCAGCTTTCTTGCTGGAACGGTATAGCTCCTCGACAAACTTCTTGGGGTGACAGGTTGGATCAAGCGGTTCGTGAACAACTGCAGGAAGCCTCAAGCAGAACGGAACTTTACACCTGTCCTCTCGCCTGCGGAGCGGAATGCGGCTCTATGCTCATTGGTTAGAGTCGTCCAGGCGGAACATTTTGAAGAGGAGGTCAGGCTGCTCAGGGATGGACGTGGAAAGCTGAAGGGAGGAATTGTGCGCCTCAACCCATTCCTGGATGAGCAAGGTATGCTCAGGGTTGGAGGCAGACTTCGAACGCTAGCCTGCCCTTTCGGCTCGGCATCCACTGTTACTTCCAAAAGGGACCCTTAGTTGAGCTCTTAGTCAGGGATCGTCATGAGAAAAACTCGCACGCGGGCTGTAATGCGCTATTGGCCATCCTACAGCGCGAGTTCTGGATCTTATCGGGACGACGAACGGTACGTAGCGTTGTGTTTAGGTGCTTGCCTTGTTACCGCTTGAAGGCAGCCACAATGCAGCCACAGATGGGAGATCTCCCACCGGACCGGGTGACGGAGGCCTGGACGTTTGCAGGTGTGGGAACGGATTTTGCAGGCCCTTTCATGGTAAAGGCATCACGCCTACGGAACGCAAAGTCTATCAAGGCGTACTTGTGCGTGTTCGTGTGCCTAGCCACCAAGGCCGTCCACTTGGAGCTCGTGGCCGACCTATCTACGGAGGCCTTGTTGGCAGCGCTGGAGAGATTTACGTCGCGACGAGGGCGACCAGCGCTGATCAGGTCGGATTGTGGTACCAACTTTAAGGGTGCTGATCGGTGTATGAAGGAAATTGTAACGTTCTTAAGGGAGAACGAAGAAGCCATCAGCACGGGCCTCTCCCGTCAGGGCATTACCTGGGTGTTCGATCCACCAGCGTGCCCTCACTGGGGTGGTATTTTTGAAGCGGTTGTAAAGTCCGCTAAGACGCATTTGTTGCGCGTTGTAGGGTTAACAATTTTGACTTTCGAGGAGCTGGCGACCGTGTTTTGTAAAATTGAGGCTGTACTCAATTCGCGTCCTTTGTGTCCGCTCAGCTCAGACCCAAATGATTTAGAGGCCCTGACGCCAGGGCATTTCTTAATTGGCCGCCCACTTAACGCCTTGCCGGAATATCCCTATACGGAGGTGAATAGCAATCGTTTGTCGCGTTATCAGTTGTTGCAGCAAATGACTCAAAACTTTTGGAAGCGTTGGTCGCTTGAGTACTTGCACATTCTGCAGCAACGCCTTAAGTGGACGGACAGGACTGAACCCCCCTGCATTGGGGATCTCGTTCTGGTTAAGGATGCCAACCTACCGCCACTGCGTTGGCGCCGGGGGCGCATTCTCAACCTGTTTCCGGGTAGTGATGGCACTCCTCGAGTTGCAGAAGTTCAGGTGGGGGATTCAGTCCTTAAGCGAGCAGTAGCTACATTATCACGCCTGCCATGCATAGAGCGGACCGATGGGTCGGTCCGGGGCGGGTGAATGTTTAGTTTTCGTATAAAATGGGCGCGCGGTGCTGGCAACACTGCTCTGTCATTGTCACGTCCTCTGCCGTCGCCCGCATCGTGGATGCGAATTTTAATTATAAATGGTGTAATTTTGTGTGCTTTCGGTTTTCTCGTGTGGTTTTCCCTGTTCGGTGGGGAAGTGAACCAAGTGATTTTGGTTCCGGCGCTTTGATTGAGAGTCACGCGACCGCCGGCAAAATATAACCTCACTTTTCGTTGGCTCGCGTCGTGGCTGCCGATAGCTACGTATTTTAATTATAAATGATTGAGGCCAACGGGGCCGATTTCTCATTCGGAGAGAAATCTTTTAGTTATTTTGTGTTAAAAAACATTATGTGATGTCGAACTGTGAACTATAGTGCAAATTGGAGGAAAGGAGTTCGAGAACGAGCGGATGTTCCGGTGCCGTGAGTTTAGGTTATTCCCTATTCCTGTGCTCCTCAAATATCCTGAATACCTGATTCCTGTCATACTTAAACTCACAAAGAAACGGCGTCATCGTTCGCTCGGTAAGCAATTCGTTGCTGGGCCCTGTTTAAGTAGATTTTGGAAACAAGAATTTCTCGGCCGGAAACTTTCCGGAACAAAATTCTCTCATTAAATTTATTTTATTTAGCTATAGTAAAGAGCACTACGAATCGTAGTCAAATGTTGTTCCGAGGCTGATCGACCATTTAGTTTAGATTTTAAGGTAACTTTAATTTGCTTCCACTGCGCTAAGATCAGCTTCGGAATCAAACAGACACGCTATCTGCGTCATAAATTTAAAATATGAAAATGTGGGCAAACTTAGCTTATTTTGGGAAAACAAAACTTTTTTAAGGAGCATTTATTTTATTAGAGTAATTAAATAGTAGTATTTAGATAACATTTCGGTATATAACAAAAAACATCGCGGTCGTTGTCACGCCTGTTTCGTGCTCCGTGTAATTTAATTATTAAAAATGTTTAAAGTGGCTTATACGTAACAAACTATACATATTATTAAAGTGTATTAAGTGGACTTCTAAATAGTGAATTTGGAATTTTAAAAAACTATACGTTTATTGTTCTACAAACAAAACTTTAGTGACAAAATTTCATGCCGTGAACTGTGCTGTAACTCTATCACTATTCTAAATAGTAGTGAAATTGTACATAAATAATAACTATTTTACTAGTGTTAGACATTTTATAAACATAGAACAAGGATTTTACCACAACACAAAAGGATACGTTTTTGCAAATTTTTTAAATGAAAACGGCGTTTCAACCGTCGCCGCGCTGTGTCCGCGTCGCTATTCCCGCACGCGTGAGTTCATTGACCGCTCAGCCGCTGTAAGCGCTGCAAGACGCTAGACGACGGCTTATTTATTTTGTATGAAAATATAATTTGTGTTCGAAAATGTCGAATTCGAAAAATGTTTGTGGAAAATGCCGTCAGGTGATCCCAAATAGACGTTTTGTGAGTTGTACGCATTGCCATAAGAATTATGACTTGGTTTGCGCGGATGTTTGTGATAAACGGTTTGCATTAATAGTCTCTGATCCTGATTCTAAAAAGAAATGGAAATGTAAGTTCTGTGCGCAATCCAGACTTCCAATATTAAAGGCCACACCCCCTCCTCCACCTGGGCGGGGAAGCAAACCCTCTCTACCTGCCGATGTGTCTCCGGTATTTGACCTCAAAGTCAACAACAATAATATCCGCGCCAATAGTAAGATTGATGTAAGCAATAGTTCCGAATCTGAAATCTTTAATCGAACAATGATCCAAAATGGCGAAAGCTCATTGGTTTTAGAACTACGTCTTTTAAGAGAACAAATTACCATTATGAATGCGACATTAGGAAAAGTAGTCGACTCTGTCCAACGTTGTCACGAAAAGGTAGACGAATGTTCCGTAAAATTAACAGATATAGATGAAAGACTCTCAACCCTTGAAGCTTGTCAGCCTCAACCTGAAAATGAGTTTGTCAGTCCAGTGGCCAGTCCCAAAAAAAGCAAAGCTAAGCGCCGTAAGAACAAACCAACTAGTAAAGATACTTCTACGCCACCAGCAAAAGATTCGACGAAAACCAATATTACGGAAAAAAGATCACCTGACGTAACCGACGCGCATTTAGCTACTGCAGGACCTTCAAAACATCCAAGCACTGAGAAAAACAGGGAAAAACTAGATTCTGATGATGATAGTAGCGATAATGAGCTCAATCCACATGACTGGCAAGTACAGCGTAATAAAAGACGTCGGCAGAAACACAGCTTTCAGTACGGTACTGCGGGCCCTGATGCAACTACCCTGCGCGCGATAGAGCCACGAAAATACATCCATCTTTGGAATATGGCGTCAGGAAAAGAGGAAGTCCAAGCTTATCTACAGCACACGTGTGGCTCTGGTACTTTTACTATTGAAGAGCTAAGGGCACGAGGTGATTACAAGTCGTACAAAATAGGCGTACATGAACCATTGTTTGAGAAGTTTATGTCACCCACATTGTGGCCTAACAATGCGAGAATCAGGGAATGGATGCCCTTTCGAGCCCCCCGACCAAACAAGTAAACCATCATACAACTCATGTAGTTCAGGACCGAGTCTAAACTTTATATATCAAAATGTTCGGGGCCTCAAAACAAAGCTGAAATATTGGAGATCAAACTTGGCACTTCACGACGCTGATTTTGTAGCTGTTACCGAATCAAATCTTGATGCATCTGTTTTGGACTCGGAACTGATGGAAAGTGGATGGACTATTATACGTCGTGATAGGTGTCGACGTGCCGGAGGTGGAGTGTTACTTGCAGCTTGTCCTGGCATCTCTTTGCGGCGTTGTCACGATATGGAAACAGATAGAGGTGAAGATCTGTGGACTACATTCTCTACTAAAGACTTCACTTTTTATGTGTGTGTAGTTTACATTCCACCTGCCTCACCAGATGAAATGTACATGCGGTGGTTCGAAAAAGTTGAACAAATTATGTTGTCTAATGTTAAGGGTAAAGTTATAATAATCGGTGATTTAAATTTAAATAGCTGTTCTAAGACTGTTACTGCCTATTTTGGTTACTTTTTAAATGTATGTGGATTAAAAGATGTTTGTGAAATAATGAATACCCATGGTGGCAGACTTGATGTAGTTTTGGTTTCAGAAGATATGGGTGAAGTAAGAGTAAGTAAGGCCATAAATGGATTAGTGCCTACCGCAGACAAATACCATCCACCGCTTGATGTTTCTTTGCCTCTAACTAAATCTAAAATTAAAAATTCTCCCCTGCTACCTAGTAATATCAATAACCGTAGAGATTGGAACTTTTCAAAAGCAGATTTCGACTTATTGTACTCTCTTTTCTGTAACGCTATTTGGGACTCCGTTTTTGATGCTAGTGACGTAGATAATGCTGTCGAATTATTTTATGTAATTATTTACAACATATTTGACCAAAGTGTGCCGAAAAAATGTCGTCCTAAAGGTGCCGTAAGACGTTATCCAGTTTGGTATACAATTGATATTATTAAAGACCTAGGACGTAAGGCAATATTACACCAAACTTGGAAATCGACTAATGATAAATCAGCATATAAATGCTATTCTAAACTTAGAGCCGACCTTAAATTGCGAATTTCAGAAGCATACGAATTTTACGTTTACAATATTCAGAAAAATATAAAAAAGAACCCAAAGGAATTTTGGCAACACATTAATAATCTAAAGACCAATGGTGGATTTGTGTCTCGAGTAACTTACCGCGATGAACCTGTGGAAGGTGCTGCTGCTGCTGAAGCTTACGCTAATTTTTTCTCAAGTGTGTTTCTTCCCCAAGCACCTATTTTATCTGCTGAAATAGCCAGTACACAAGACAAAACTTCATCTGCTAATTATATTAACATAAACAGTTTTACCGTGAGCGACCTTCAATTAGCATTCAGAAAATTAAAACCTAGTTGTGCAGTAGGTCCCGATAACGTACCTAGTTACATTCTGAAAGCGTGTCAAGAATTCATCATAAGTCCTTTAATATACATTTTTAACCTCTCAATTAGAACCAAGAAATATCCATCAATCTGGAAACTTTCCCAAGTCACTCCTATACCAAAATCAAAAGATAAAATACCAGTGGAAAATTACCGTCCTATCGCAATTTCTTCCGCTCTGGCAAAGATTTTTGAATCTATTATCCATTCCAAACTTATTAAACAAATAGAGCCATATCTAAGCAACTCGCAGCACGGTTTCCGGTCAGGTAGATCCGTAAATTCTAATTTATTAACAAAAGTAAACACTCTTTCTGGCTACTTAGACAAAGGTATTCAAGTAGATGTCGTTTATTTTGATTTCACTAAGGCGTTTGACAGAGTTGATAATGATGTTCTGTTGTGTAAGCTTTCTGCTCTTGGATTCGCACCATCCCTACTTATGTTTATTGCTGACTATCTCGCTAACCGTCAACAGTTTGTGAAACATGGTTCTTTTGTTTCTCAGCCTTATCATACTCGCTCAGGCGTTAGCCAAGGTTCAATATTAGGTCCACTCCTATTTATCCTTATGATAAACGATATAGATTCCGTAACAAATCATTCATCTTGCCTGCTTTACGCTGATGATTTAAAACTTATACGACCGGTACAGTGTATTGAAGATTGCTATCGACTCCAGGCTGATATTGATGCCATTCTTCAGTGGAGTATTACTAATAAATTGCTATTTAATCCATCTAAATGTTCAGTACTTTCATATACCCGTGCCATTAAACCTTTACACAACATATATTGTCTAGGAACAGAAATCATCACTCGTGTCGATTCCGTCAAAGATTTGGGAGTACATTTTGATATGAAGCTCACCTTCAATGACCATATTGGATCTTTGGCTAATGCATGTTTCCAAAGACTCGGATTTGTCATACGTAATGCAAAAGATTTTAGCGATCCAAAGGCGATAGAGCAACTTTATACAGCATTAATAAGGAGTAAGCTCGAGTCGGCTTCTGTAGTATGGGGTCCGCATGAAAGCTCTTACATATTGATACTAGAGAAAGTTCAGAAGGCTTTCTTAAGGTTTATGTATAAAAAAAGTTTACGGGTACTACCCATTTTTATACCCAACCAGGTTTATACAAGGTACTTTAAATTTTAATTCATTAGAGACCCGAAGGGACTTCCAATTAGTGACCACTGTTGTACGTATTTTACGAGGGGAATACAACAGCCCCGAATTGGTATCTGCCGCACTCAAATTTTTTGTACCTGACAAGTATTTACGTGGTCGCTCACACCATCTTCTCTCCATCCCTTGGTGCCGCACTGTGGCGCACCGCGAGTCGCCTATTTTGCGCGGGGTTGGTCTTGTAGACCAGCTGTTGACCCAAAGTCCGCATGTAGATGTGTTTGCAGATAGGTGGAGCATTATTATAAAAGAGTGTATGAGTTTTTGCGAACACATTAAGTTGTTAAATTTAGAATAAAAGTTAATTGTTTTGTATATATTTATTATTTGTTATGTTTTAAGCGCATTGCTTTATGTCATTATGTTATTATTTCTATAGATTTAAATAGTTTAAGATTTCAAGATCTCAATTATGTATGCTAGTGATAGTTTTAAGCCATTATTAATTTCATGTATAGTTCTTATGCAATCGCCTTAGGCTTGCCCTGTAATGATTGTGTAAATGTTTTAAATAAATAATAATAATAATAATAAGTATAAATTGGAGTTTAAATTTTGGTAAACATTTACTATTTATTAGATAATTATATTATTTTTGGTCTCATGTACTTTAATTGGCTAACGTAAAATTAAATAAATGTATGCGTTTAAGTATTAAATAAGGTGTCAAATTTTGGTAGACGTTTACCTTTTTTGGGTTGAAAATTAATTTTTTTGGTTGGCGATTTTTATTTAATTTGGTAAACAGTTAAACCAAAGCCGTTAAGAATCAACCTATTTTTGCCGGTTGCTGTGCTGATAAGATTACCTATAATTTTCTGCAGGTACTGCATGAGCTTTACAACAAAAAGCTAAGACTCGCGTTGAACAAGTGTTTTCAAAAATATTTTCGTGAAATAAGAACGCTAGACACGCGTTGAAGGCGCTAAGACTTATCTTTATGGCTACAGGGGCTACAGTCGATAAAAAGCGATGAAAACATTATAGTAGTTAGTAGCTATAACCACAAATTAAAGCACCCCTTGAGTACAACTTAAACAGGTGTTTCATATAGTAATTAACAATAACTAGTATTCGACGATCCCCTAAATAGGTAGGTTATCTACCTACTTACTTTTCTTTTCAAATGGGACAACCGTGTCGTCTAATGACCCGATGAACCTCTGGTGTCACAGTTCTTCAACCGAATACTACAACTACAAGTGCTGTGCCGTTTAAGATATAGACATTTACTGAGAACAGCAGCTTAACGTGCCCTCTGAAGCACAGAACCGTCTTTATTTTTGGACAATGAGGTAGTTTAGCCCGTCATGTTGTAATCGGAGTGGAAATAAATTCATAAAATGCAAAATATCAACTTTGTGAGTGTCCCACCGTGAACCAAACCTGGAACTTTTTGCGTCACTGCGCCACTGCGCTAAGTCGGTCGTCGGCAGGAGTAAGCTTCATAGTAACAACTGCAAGCCCAACACGTAGTTACCGAAACTGACAGTCTATTTACCCCTTCTGCAAATGGTGTCAAAGGTCCAGCTAACGATGTGCAAACCGCGGTCGCAAACAGACCCGGCGAGCGGTGAGACCGGTCTGTACACTCATTAATATCTGTTCAAGTGCCTCGGTAAGGTATCACGGTTTAACGAGGATTTGTTTTGGCAGCGGTTGTCGCTATGGATACACAAGCCATTGTATTTACTACAATACATTCGTAAGGAGTAGGTCTAGGTTACCTGATTGATATAAGTCGACATATCCACTCACCAAAAATAAGACAAAAATAAACTGTAGGTATATTAAGACTGCAAACACTGCATTACCAATGTTTTAAAGAAATAGCGTGGAATCTCAAGTAGTATGTGAAACCTGTCCAATCTCTATCTAACTTATAGTCTATGACTTTAAAAGAATTTTTATTTTCTTTTATTTTATTTGGGAGATTACCATTTTTATACAATAGTTAGCACAGAATAGTACATGATACCTATTGCACTAATAACAAATCTCCACCTATTATAGTATAGTAGAATATACCTAGTTGCTGAGGTGTGGCTATTAAAATAGCATTTAAAGTATAGTTTCTAAAACCTTTCAATGGCCACTTACAAACTGAATATCTAAATTTGAGATTACCTACCATATCAACTTTCCGTTTTTCCCGAAGTATTAAGTATTGTTACCAAACTTGTTCTTGGCAACGTCATCTACCACCTAAGAAATATTCTCAACAACAGAAAAGTCGTTATCCCAGTTCCGAACTTGGGACTTTGGTGATGGATGGAAAAAGTACCTACAAGAAATTGTGATCATCCGCGCTTAAAGAGGCATTAGAGCAAATCTATACATTCGAATAATAAAGACTCTTTCTTTTCAGGGTTAACGTATGGGGTGTAGTGTAAGGGACGCTGTAGGTAATACCGAATATTTGCGTTATTTTTGCACTGCGTAAGAATGATACGAATTTTGACGTTATTATCGTACGGTTTATGTAAAATTGTTTACCAAATGCATCCGTTCGATCTTACGTGTGTGTGCTTCATGCCTTACTATAGAATTTTTCGTTTCCCGACGTCTCTGTACTAAGGCGAGGAACACACGCAACGTCGGTTTGTGCGTCGTTCATTCGATTCTCCACCCTACCTGCATATGAATACGGTTTGTGTCAAACGGCATCGCACAACGCTGCGTTGTCTGTCAAATCGTTTGACATAAACCGTATTCGTATAAAAATAAGGTGGAAAATCGAACAAACGACGCACAAACCGACGTTGCGTGTGTTCCTCGCCTAAAGTTGGTAAGATGCCTGCAAAGTTTTCGGTACACTGTCTCGTACACCCCTGCAAATATTTTAAGGGCAGATCAAATAAAAATATAAGCATGTACTAGGCAAATTTTTAAAGACATCTACACACTAGTTCTCGAGAAAATTGCATTTAACTAAAAAAACAACACGAAAAAAGTGCACCCTGTTTGTCCTAGAAACACACACTTCGATGAATTTGAATTACGCGCCAAAAAAAGGTGCTGTGATTGGTTGATTGTTAGTGTGCGTGGCGTGTAAGTGAATCCTGTTTACCTACGTGGCGGAACGTCAGTCGGGTCAGTCAAAGGGTGTTCACATAATTAAATAAAAAGTTTGTTTGTAAATGAAAAAAAAATCTAGCGTGTAGATTTTTTTAAAATGCCTTACATGTTTTTCTTATATATATTTACGCATGCCCTTAAAATATTTGCAGTGAACTTAATAGGACCTTATATAATTATCATGACCTTGAGTTTTGCTTGGTGCAACGTTACGAGTAGGTAGGTAGGTACTTAATGTAGGTCACAAATAGGGTGATTGTGGTCGTCACGCACGATTTCCACGTACCGATTTGAAAACGACAAAGAAATAAAAAGTACAGAAAGGGTAGGTTACTGTGCATGACTCCATACCATTTAAATAAAGTACCTATGTTGGCGTTCCTATTTCCAATCAAATAAAACACCTTAATGCGCTTGCACACACGCTGCGGTAGCTCTGTGACCCAAAAAGAATATTGACCTCCGTCCGTAGTACGACCAAAAAAACGCTAGCTGTTTTGTCTCTGTCTGGGACCATGCAAAAAATCGAATAGAAAAACATTGCGCAATATTTCGCCAAGCGCATACATTAGATGCATCATGAATGAAATGACTCATGCTAAGAGAAGTGAAGTAGTGTTCATTTTGGTCGATCCAAACACAGTTGGAAAAGGTGGTCCGATGGGTTCTATACCCGCGCAGGTTCGAATCCTGCCCCCAGCGATTTTTTTTATATAGCGGTACAATTTTTTAAATTTTTTAATTTTCCGTACCTCAAAAGGTAAAAAACGGAACCCTTATAGGATCACTTTGTTGTCCGTCTGTCTGTCTGTCTGTCATTCTGTCAAGACCCTTTATCTCAGGAGTTAAGATATCGATATGAAATTAAAACCATATAAGTACTCAAGTCCATGCATGGTCGCTAATAGTTGTAAAAAAACTCCAGCTCCTAACTTCAAGTTAAAAAAGATATAGCCGGCCGTTTATGCTGTAAAAACGCGTGTTTTGTACCCTGTTAAGGGCATCAAAATAAGAGGGTACTTCCCGTAGACCTAGACCATTGAAACTTGGCAAGTAGCTTCATTTAGAAGTAAGAATTTAGGAAAAACCCTATAGTATTATTATTTTTATAAATTTATGGTTTTTATGGGGACCAAAAAAAAATACATATAATTTGGCTAGTTGTCCAAGTGGAGTATCATAATGAAATATAGGTTTACCAACCTACAAACCTTAGTACGGAACGCTCGGTGGGCGAGTCCAACTCGCACTTGGCCGGTATTTTTTAACAGTCATAAAAGCTATAATTTCCTCTAGCGTCACAGCGCTCCTATATAAAATGATTTATTTTTGATGAGCTTTTTTCGCGAATTGGTTATTTTTGGTTTCTTCATTTTTTTAATACAGGTAAAAGGGGTAAAAGCGTTTTAATTTTAATTTTTTATTACCCCAATTAATTATGCAAGGAAAATTTAACCACAACCCCAGTTTAATAAGCTCCCCAGGAAATTGAAACACAGCCTGTGCTTAATCTAATGACTTTCGCTGATAACAAAACAGAAGGGTTCAATTCTCGATACCACTTGCAAAAGCTATTTGAAGTAACTCCATGTTCCAAACAAATACTTATTTTTGAAGATGAATATAAATAGAGATAAGGGAGTTTTAGTGAAAAGATTCACATTTGTTTAAAAAAAAAAGCTAGTTCAAAGCAAGAGACAAAAAAATAGAAAAGTCAAAAAAAAAATACTTACGAGCAGATTTCGAACCCACAACTTTCGATTTTCGTTTCAAGTTAGGTGTCCGTATTTTTGGTATAATAGCATTATAAAGTACACTGCCAAAATGTCAAACAAATAAAAAAATTTGGAAAATTTGTCTTTTTCTGCATTTTCTGCGGTATATTACTTTAACTTACTTGTTTACTTCGCTGACTCAACGACCCAAAGTGGATCTTGGCCTCCGACACTAGGTTTCGCCATTCTTCCCTGTTCTGAGCTGCTTGTCACCAATCGGCCATTTAAGCGCTCCTAGGTCTTTTTGGACTTCGTCAATCCAGCGATACCTAGGACGCCCAACTGGACGTTGTCCAAGTGGTTGACCCAGGTATGCTCTCTGGGCCGCACGATCCTCCCCCATTCTCTCGACATAACCAAGCCAGCGAAGTCGGGCAGATTTAATTTCCCCGATGATGTTAGGATATAAGCTGCTCCATCTTCAAGTTATTACTTTAACAGCATCCAGAATTGAGCCCGGTGTCCCGTGTGACTAATATTTCAGCGAAATGTTTGGTAAGTGCCCCGAGACCCGAGACCGGCGGACGGATTCCGCGAATTCTCACAGATGACATTCATAAATCGTCTTCAAAGATTGAACGCTTTTCCCCGCCTGCTTTGTTATTTTGTTGTTGTTCTCATATTGAGCTTTTGACTGATATTTTTAGGATAAGTAAGTACTCAGAGGTAGGGGTCGTCTTTATATTATATTCTTTATTGTGTACCATTTATAAAACAGGTGAACTTAGAAACTAGACAACAAAAGGTGGACTTATCTCTATAAAGAGATCTCTTCCAGCCAACCTATACAGTGGAATCAGAGAGAAGAATGAAGACGGGAACAAGACTGAACACATAAATGTCTTTCACCTACAATAGCATTGCCTAAGAGGGTGATGTGATGTCAAGCAAGCGGCCGGCCATTAAACATTGCTAAATCTTTTTGCTACATAATTTTGCGCATATCCAACTTATTTGGGTTAAAGGCAGGGAGATGATGATGAAGTTGGTACATAATTGTCGGTAGTGGGTATCATATCATAATGCAAGGTGTGATGTAATGTGAGCCATAAGATTCAGTTAGCATCCAAAATACGTAAACCTCGGGGTTATCCTGAATCCGAACTAAGCTGAACTGAATAGAATTTCAGTTTGAACATAAATTTCTTTGGACCCATCTACACGGGTGTTAAAATGCACTGTACCTAAAAATCCAATTAAACTTTGTTTAGTTTTAAGGTAGGTGCAGATTAGATACATTCTAAGTTTTGGAAAAGGAAAAAAAATAGGTAGGTTCAATTCCCGGGGGCACGCCAAAATATGATATTTAATACTTTAAGAATTTGTTCCCAATTTGATTAGAGCATGCGGGCAGAACCACCTGTACCTGATTTTACGAAACTACAGGCTAAAATTCTACAGGCGAAAGTTTATTGCGTAGCCGATTTCATAATGGAATCATAATAGATAGCCGGCTGCGCAACATACATCGAATTTCTCCTGTAGAATTGTAGCCTGTAGTTTCATTGCATAGGCCACTGATTGTCCGAAAAGAGTATGATTCCGTGTTTCGTAGGACGCGTTCCTTCAGCCTAGTTGCTGTCTATGATTGATTACTTAGACGGCGGTCGACACAAAAACTATGTCAGAGGCAAACAACTAGTAGTATAATAAATTGTATAAAAAGCACCAGGGTTCATCGGGTCGTTCATAAACTTTTTGTCCTTCACGAATGAAGAAGAAGATGCCAGCGCTGTTCAGCGGGACCTCTATTTCTATTGTGACGCTGGTGAAGTCTCCCTTAAAGTAAGCAAGGTCGGGCCGCGCCGTACTATCAAAGCGTAAGCAGTTGCTCCATAGATACAGATGTCAAATGTATGAGAAGTCATAGAGATTCAAAAGTGTTGTCACTAGCGTTTTGCTACTGATAGACAGAGAGGTTGTGTCAGGCCTCTTTAACTCCATGTACTTGCGCGCGATAAGTACCTACCGGGCGCCGGGCAGCCGGCTGCCCATTTTTCAAAAAAATTACACCTCCATAATATCCGTCCGAGCCAACTTTGTACGGGATTTCATAATTATTTTTCATAAATTTCTATGCCTCTTGGGGTAAGTTAATTAGTTTCATGAGCTGGTTCACCTCTTAAAATATTTGCAGTTATTTATTTGGTACACCCTACCCCTGGCGATCCACGCTAATCACGTGGCGGCGCGCACATCTACAGGGCAAAGTTAACTTTACGCTCATGGGCTTTGGTTCATTTTGGCTTGCAGCTTCTCGTGTTAGGTAATCAATCATTTTTTTTGGAAAACTTCCAAAATTTTCACTTCAGGCAGGATTTGAACCTGCGACCTTCGGCATCAGTACTGCCGACGCCCTAACCTACTGGGCTACCGCGGTTCTAATCGAGCCCGCGAAATTATGGAATATCTTGTCCACTATCGCGAGGATGGGCTCCATCTACCGGGATAGTTTTGCAACTAATTCCCAGCGACTAATTCATTCTTTACAGATTGAATGTAGTCAAAGCGATGAAAACCCGCGATAAATTGAATACCAAATTTTAAAACTATTTTACCTAAATTTTAAAACTAAATTTACCTAACACGAGAAGTGTTTTAAAATTTTCCACAAATTGGCTTGCAGCGTTTAGCGGCTCGAAAGAGTAGGTTATTATAGCAGTAGGTATTGTAATTTTTCTATGGAGTGATTTATCTGTTACGTAGTAACTATTAGGTAATCTGTGGTTGTGTTCTAACTACTGACAATAGTTCAAAGAGTTTCCCTAATCCAGAAGTGTGCTAGTGGCAATCGCACGAGTGAAGTTGCGCCCAACCAAACGTTATTGTTACCTCGGGCACGTGCTACAACACAAGCTCACTTCATGCATAAGTATTAAATTTTTATAAACACGAACAATAGTGTGACATTTTGAAAAGAATTTTGCAGCAAAATTGAAACCGAGTGGTTAGGTTAACCTTTAAACAAAAATGACACATCAACGTAAACAAAGACGCGGATTTTTTTTTTGATATTTAATAAAATAAAACTCATAAAATAAATACCTACGCCAACATGGGCTAAAATATCTTTGATGCCATAATCAAACTCAAACTACTTATCAAAATTCCCCGAACCTTTACTTTATGATGATAAGTATAAACGAAGGATTTTTTGATCTAAATGAAATGAATATGACAGCTACTGAAGAAAACTCTTTGATATTACCAGTAGCAAAGTTATATTTATCCGAATATTTTAAATTATAAGTTCTGTTTGACTGAGAGCGGAGCCGTCGCTCTCGTATATATATTAGTTTTAAGTTATTTATTATATTGTTTATAATGTATTTTGATATCAAAAAATTAATATATTTAAATATACTTAATTAATATGATATCAACCAACACTGTTACTTACCGCCAAAACTTGTGGTTTCTGGAACTTTCCGGCCAGTTGCGGCTAAAAAGGATTTTGCGAGGGACAACGGATTGCTAGCGAGAAGATTACGCACGCAGCGCCCTGCTAATATGACTCAAACAATCCTGAAAATGAGACGCATATACACTCCTCATAAAAAAAACGAGACACCTCGGTTTTTCCTGCTTTTGGCCGAATTATGCACCATAAAGTATTGTTTGCTTTAAAAATATTATATGACTGTATAGCTGGCAGTTTTTCCTTTTTAGTGTGTAGGTATAAAAAAAACAAAATTCGAAATTGGAACCCCACCTGTTAATGCTTCTCTTCAGAATAGAAGCATAATAGACACGAAAATTATTATTACCTAGGTAGAAATTTCAATTCTGACATTGAGACTTACCTAAATAAAAATAAACTGGTCGAACTATTTAGTTTTTTTGCGGTTAAAAATGCTGGTTGGTGATTCTTTCCAGCCTTATGCCGCTAAAAAGGATCCCACCCAAAACATAAATGTGAAAGGCTGCCAAGTTCGATAATATTGGAATGCTTCGCCTATAAAAGAAGTGAGATCTAAATAAGTACCAGGACTGAACTGACTGACTGAACTGACTTTACAGGAATAAAAATAAGAATCTACTTTCCTTTTGTAAGGTTTTTTTTTTATGATTAAGTTAGGTAAGGAAATATCTCATTTATACTTTACTTTGACTAAATACAAACCTTCGTAACCAATTTTAGGTCGGTACGACGATTGGAAGATATAGATAAATTTTTTGTTTTAGTTCCTTAGGGGTATGAATTTACACCTTCATTATTTTTAAAACCGACTCACACTTGGCCATTTTCAGATTTTTTCCTTTACCTTGACCTAAAGACCTACCTCCATGCCAAATTTCAAGTCAATACGACCATTGAAAGTGGTCTAGGTTTTTGATGAGTGAGTGAGTCAGTCAGTCAGTCAGTGAGTGTATAGTAAAAATAGCGATTTTCTGACGCCAATATCTCAAGACCTACAATAGGTACATTAATGAATTTTTGTATTTTAGATAAGTAAGTAGATCTCGACAGATACTAGAAATTTCATATGCGTAGATAAAATAGATTTTGAGTTATAGGTGGGTCGAACTTGGCCCGAAATGGTTCGTGTAATTTAATATAACCCACGGCCGGTGTGTCGCTTTTTTTGCTCGAACTTGGCGGACACACTGCCGTGTGTCTAGATTCCGCGAGGGCCCGAGAAGGTTACAGGCTTAGCCCAACGCTTAGCCTCCGTACTGCATGAAGCTGGACGATAGAAAACAGACAAAAGCTGGTTTATAGGAAAATCCATTATAAGTATGCTGATCGCTTTGCTGAGGTTGATAACGTGCTGTTTACTATTGCTCAAAACAAGCCTATAGACACGAAAATATTCCTGAAAAAGAGACGCATGACATTTTTCGAATTCACTATCTACATATTTTGCATTAAAAATACTGGTTGCTGATTCTTTCCAGCCTGATAGATACCTGAAAATGAGGAGTACGCGCGGTAAGCCAACTTGCTCGTTTTGCAAACCGGCGCGATTCGCCAACTCGCTTTCTGCCGACTGGCGTGCTAAGCCTACTTACGCCATTCGCCGACTGAGCTATTGGTAAACTATAGCTACAGTGTACAGTCAATTAATGAGATGCTTAAACTTTTCGGATGCATAAACTCTTTTTGCAGTTAAAAATGCTGGTTGCTGATTCTTTCCAGCTTGATGCCGCTAAAAAGGATTTCGCGAGGGCCCGAGAAGATTACAAGCTTAGTCCAACGCTCAGCCTCCGCATTGCATGGAACTGGACGATAGAAAACTGAAAAAATATGTACGGTAAAAAGGTTTTGGGAAACGCTCTTTACGGTAGCTGTTTATTTTCGGCTCGTTTTATCAGTAGCGCGCCGAGTAGACCATTTAATGGATTAACATGTTCTGGTACATCATACGAGGTATAGAGACGGTGTAACGAAAACCATGCAGTTGTGCTCAGAACAACTTTCCCCATAGAACATAGTGGTAAATAAAAAAGTTTATCTTCCCGTACACAGTCAGCTTACCTATCATGAATTTTGTTTGGGAGGTCAGATATTAAATTTTCTCGTTTCCCTCCATTGGTTCCACAGTAAAAGTTATTTAGTTTCAAGGTCTGATCATACCTGCAAAGTTTTCGGTACACGTCCTTTACACCCTGTAGAGTTAGGTTACTATAGTTCATATAAGCATCTCTCATGCGAGTAACTGGACGAGCTGCAGACGCATCAAGAAATTCGGCTTTCCATAAAAATGTTTTTCATAATGGCCCATGATCCTTGGGGAAAGTTGTTCTTTTTTTAAGCCTGTACAAGCTAGCACCAGTTGCATTGTCTAATAGTAAAAAACAAAACAATGAAATAAAAATGTTGCACCTACTAAAAAAGTGTCATTCGCTGAGGGTAGAACCCATTGGATTTCTAATCCAACTCCTTAACCACTCGGACACCTCAGCTACATTCGGCTTTACCAAAATGAACACTATTCTCTTCATATTGCATGCGTTTTGCTAAATATTGCGCAATGTTTACAAAAAGTATTTTTCTTGACAGCCTGTACGAGGTACACATTTAACTAGGCTGAATCTGAGCGGTGATCCACAGTCCCGGGTTCAAATCCCGGCGGTCGCTAGTGAATTTTTCAACTTTCTCATTATTTAATTTATAAGAAATATAGCGCTGTGAGTGCATTAAAACTTCCATTACTAATCTTCCATAAATAATACATTGACTAATCACTATCTTTATATTAGCCCACATCTACCCACTGCTGTGTATAGGCCTCTTCTTTTTGTCGCCATCTACGCCGGTCCTGTGCTTCCCGCATCCACTGTCACCCAGCAATGGCCACTAGATCGTCCGTCCATCTGGCGGGTGGTCTACTTACTGTGGCCTATGCAATGAATCTTCAGGCTACAATTCTACAGGCGAAATCCGATGTCCCGTCGGGGTCGAAAGAAAAGAGATACCTAGGAACACCTCACACTGAGAAAATCTGAAGTTAACCGAGGACCTTTTTGGCTTGTTTAACGGAATTTTATTTAGCATCAATCAAGTCTTAGCTGAAAACTCACAACTGTGTATGATTAAAAACAAACACGTCATCTTTGTTGAATTGTGTTAGTCAGCTACAGCACTGTATTTATTCGTTTTTAAATATAATAGTTATTATTCGCAACCAAACTTGACTTGATAAATTCAATAACTTTATTCAGTAGTTTTAGCAAGCAATATCTGTGATCTAAAATAAGTGTATGCAAGGTTGGAGACAAGTATCCATAATATTTAAAAATAAATTAGTTAATTGGTCACAACTAAACTAAATTGTCATTTAAAATCTGAAATACTTCTGTTTTTATTGTAGTTTAATTGTAGATATGTAGTGTTATTAAAGTTGACCGATCAATCGATAACTGCAACTTAATTACTCGAGAACTAATACATACGTGTAATATAATTTTTAAATTAACTTGTTTGTAGTTTTTAACATATCATGTTTATTAAATACATGATGTGAAGTTTTGTGGCCGTGCGCATGCGCTTTACATACTTCCATACAGTTCTGAAACGCGGTATCGAAGTGTTTCCGCCGATCGCTATATATACAACTTCCAAAAATGTCTGGTTGGACCAGTTTGTCCCCTGGTCACACAACACCCGACCAGGTGGGTAGCTTAAGCCCTTAAGGCGTTCCGTTTCCATACAAAACTTCAATGGAGTTATGTCTGTAAAGGAGACACAAGTCTGATTAAAATACTTGATAAGAAGTCCCGTGGGTATATAACATTTTCGCAAAACCCTAAAAAGAATTTTTAAACCATCAGATTTCCCCGTAAAAACCGAGTCGCCACTTTACAAAAATAGATGGAGCTACTGCTGCAATAAATACGTTTAATTTTATTTTGCAGAAAATACTTATTATCTTTTGACCATAAGTAGTTTTGCGACAAAGTTACGTGTGCCTTCATCATTTCACATGAAGTTTTTTCAAAAATTTGCTCTGCAGTTCATGTATAACACGGCTGGAGTGCAGTTTTTCGTTTGTATGACGTAACGATCCACCTTAACCCTCCTCTGTCGTCACTCGGCCAACTGGCCTCATCATGGTGACCCTGACGTGATCAACAGCAACGACGTAACTCACATTGCAACACTCTTCAACGGTGCCACAAGTCATCATCATCAGCAGCAACCACTGCAATCACAGCATCTCCAAGAACCAAAGCAGCATCATCCCTGCCTGTACATGTCATCGACGCCTCGAAGACGTATATAGGTACAACTTCCACATGACCAGGCGGGAAGCTCCTCCTTTTGCCTCCTCATCACTCGGGCAGCTGGCCTCATCATCCATCACTCCTCCTAAAGTTTATTTTTATGTTCAAATAAAAAAGTTTACTACCAATAGCAAGCATACATTTTTTAACTAAGTAGTTCAATCACAGCTGCAATGTAAATCGGCTATGTCAATTATGTTAATTATTTATGCAGGGATACATATCATATAGGTTTTATTTGTCAGCCATGTGAGGCGACAGCCGATGTGGCGCAGTGGTTAGTATGCCTGCCTGCCACGCAAAGGTTCCGGGTTCAATTCCCGGTGGGGTCACTCACAAAGTTGATATTTATCACTTTATGAATTTAGTTCCCAGTCTGGTTAGGACATTGCAGGCTGAACCACCTGATTGTCCGCAAGTAAGATGGTTCCGTGCTTCGGATGGGCACGTTAAGCCGTCGGTCCCGGTTGCTGTCTATGATGGCGGTCGTTACACAACCATGTCAGAGGCCTGCTACTTGCAGTAGGCGGTTGAAAAACTCTGACACCAGGGTTCATCGGGTCGTTGAACGACTCGGTGTCCCACACGAAAAGAGAGAAGAAGGTTTTATTTAAATGGGAAGACCTGCTATAGTTAACTTTGTTATTTGGCTATGAATGAATGAGGTCTTAAGGACTTCTTTAAACCTAACTTGGTTACTTGTTTAGGTACTACAAAGAAAAATGGTTAGTTATAGGCCTAAAATTTGACAAAACTAGGTGGTTGGTTTTATGGAAGTATTTTAGCCATTTTCACTTATTTGTTTTTAGCAGTAAACTTTGCAAGCACTATATTAACAAAGTCGCTTTGTTGATTACAACAATAACTTATTTAGTTCTTAATATGCCATTTTCTCAGTGCAAATGGTTAAAAATATCAGTAAATTATTATTTTTTGTTCTCGGCCGCCACTCCGTTACCGCCTCCGGTCCACCGTCCATTATCCTGACGTGCCAATGACACTTCTTTATAGCTGACTAAATGCTAAAAGTACAACAAGTGGATAGGTATGGTAAAAAACAAAAATCCCGAATGCGGTAATTTTGAAGTAGTATTCTGCTGTAAAAATTCGCCATCTTGAATCTACGGGGTGTAAGGGACAGCCCTCCGAATACTGAAAGGGCGCATTCAGACTATGAAACTGAACAACTTCCCATAGAAATAAATGTCAGGAAACGAAAAAAAAATTTCGACTTCCCATACAAAATCACGATCAACTGGTTGCATTTACTATGGGAAGGCAAAAATTTTTTTACGTTTCCTGAAATTTATTTCTATGGGAAGTTGTTCAGTTTCATGGTCTGAATACACCCTTTCAGTATTCAGAGGGCTGTCCCTTACACCCTGTATAATTTTTTAGTTTCACTCGCGCTGCTGAGACGAATCTTACGACATCTCAATGTCAAAATCCAACTGTCCGTTTGGGCTGTAGCTCGTAAAAAAGGATTTTATTGCCACATAATATATATGTCGCAGTACGATGGCAGAATTAGGTTTTTGGCCAAAAACCTAGGTTTTTGGCCAAAAGCCGGCATATGGCAGAATCGTAGACTTCCTTCGGCCATCGTTCTAAGCCAATCCAGGTTTTTGGCCAAAAACCTAGGATTTTGGCCGAAAAACTAGGATTTTTGCCGAAATCCTGGATTTGTTTAGTATTATGGCTTTTTTTGCATTTCGGGGGAACTTCTTCGTCTTCGAGTGGTACACCAAGTCGCCCAACGAGCCGATGGACCCTGGTATCAGAGTTTTCAACCGCCTAATGCAAGTAGCAGGCCTCTAACATGGTTGTGTAACGACCGCTGTCTAAGTGATCATAGAGAGCAATCGGGACCGAAGGCTTACCGTGCCCGTGTGGTTCGGGGGAACGAGGAGTGGAAAGGTACTTTATGCGAGGTGCATAAAGTACCTTCCACGTTCCACTCCTCTGATCTTTTGAGGGTAGACCGTAAATGGACACCCTGAAGGACGGAGAGTAACATCAGACAGTCTGAACAGCAGGATTGCCTCGGATTCCCTGAAGGGCAGGGGGGAGCATCAGACACCATAAGAGCAGGACGTACCACTGAACGTTCTAGAGGATTGGTGGTAGCGTTGGACGCCCTGGAGACCGGGAGGTAGCGTCGGACCCCCAGAAAATCCAACGCCCGTCATCTTACATCCTCCAGAGTGTCCGACTCTACCCACGCCCACCAGAGCGTCTGACGCTACCTCCCACCCTCCAGAACGTCCAATGCTACCTCCTGCCTATCAAGGTGTATGCCTGAACTACACGGGCACGTTAAGCCGTCGGTCACGATTGCTTTTTTTGATCACTTAGACGGCGGTCGTTACACAACCTTGTCAGAGGCCTGCTCCTTGCAGTAGGCGGTTTAAAAACTCTAACACCAGGGTTCATCGGGTCGTTGGGCGACTTGGTGTACCACTCGAAGAAGAAGAAGTTCCCCCGAAATGCAAAAAAAGCCATAATACTAAACAAATCCAGGATTTCGGCAAAAATCCTAGTTTTTCGGCCAAAATCCTAGGTTTTTGGCCAAAAACCTGGATTGGCTTAGGACAATGGCCGAAAGAAGTCTACGATTTTGCCATATGCCGGCTTTTGGCCAAAAACCTAGGTTTTTGGCCAAAAACCTAATTCTGCCATCGTACTGCGACATATACATACATACATATAACCCTCCTTTTGAGGCAGTCGCGTAAAAAGATGTCCGATATTTCTATAAAATTCTTTGAGACATCAAAAAAGTGTATTCGCTGAGGACAGGATTCGAACCTGTGCGGGTAGAACCCATTGGATTTCGAAGCCAACTCCTTAACCGCTCGGACACCTCAGCTGCATATGCCTCTGTCAAAAATAACACTATTATCTGCTAGCATGAGTCATTTCATTCATTATGCACCCAATATTGGCGTTGAGCGAAATATTGCACAATGATTTTTTCTCAGATTTTTGTACCGATCGCTGTAGACTATTGATGCTGTTGGCACTCAACATATAACAAAATAGAGAGTCTATAGAAGGATCACTCGACGCTGTTTAAAATTTTCATAATTGTGACTTGTTACATAGCCAAGATTGCTACTGCCAAAAAGCCCAGAGTAAAAAATAACAAAATAGAAAAATCTGATACAAGAACGTCATAGAGACATTTTTAATCCAAGAAATGACGCTCGTGGCAACCATCTTTTAGTTACCTTGGTACTCCTGTTTAAAGATAGGCTTAAAAACCAAGCGACAGCGACAACGACGCGCGTCGTTGTCGCTGTCAAATGTCTGGTTTGTATGGGTTTGTATGGGGAACCAGAAAGACCGAGCGTCGGCGTCGTTGCGGCGCGCCACGACACCGTCACGTTGACAGCGCGCTGAGATGCTTAGAGTTTGTATGGGATGCGGTCGGGTTTTTCTACAAGACCGCAGCGACAACGACGCCGTCAAAATTTGACGGCGTCGTTGTCGCGACGCTTGGAAAATAAGGGTACCATAATCCTGACACACCTATTTCGCTTCTTCAACATTCATCAATCTTTTCGTGCACGCTCGTTGTCAAAATAAACTGTCAATGTATTATTTCATTAGAGTAGGTACCTACCGGCTGCCTATTAACTAAGTGAACCCTAATATCATGTTATGGCACAAAATGCAGTGCAATCAAAGTTAAAAGTGTTGATATACCTAAGTGTAAAACCTGACTTGCAAGGATTCTACTTACCGTACAGGTCGATTACGGAAAAGTGAGAGTGGACACTCGTTTACATGCCTAATTAATGAATAACTAGGCATTATGTCATTGCATCCTAGGTTATCTAAATACCTAGTTAAGCTTCTTAGGAAAATATAAGGCTCTTTCCGCACAGCAAATTTTATTCGCGTACCGCGATTTAATTCTCGCGTGATATTATGTTTTGTATGAAAAAACAAGCGATATTTTTTTGCGGAAACTTGCACAAGATTCAGTGTGTTACAAAAAACAAAAAAAAATACGCGCAAAATGGAATTGCTGTGCGGATATAGCCTAATAGGTCAAAGATAAATCTGGTTAAACAAGTTTTTTTTGCGCTAATGTGCGCCCATATGAACTTATTCCAGTAGCTATTAGAGCTACATCACTGAAACTGCTTGAATATTTTGACCATATCTCTAGATTGATAGGAGTAGTGAGTAGATTTAGGTTTGAACATGGTAGAGCGCAGCATTGTTGAAATAAAACATCAAAAACAATGTTAACCGTTTATTGATTTATTTATTCATCACATACTAGGTACTTCATAATCTCTAATTTATCTTGCTGTTTTACTCATAAAGAGATTCATGCTAGTCGCTACTTTATGATTTTGCATAATTCCACTTCTTTCCTTACTTCTTCCTTTTCTCAGGCCTCTTTTTTTTAATTGTAGCTACGACGTCGATATACCTACAGTGTGTAATGTAATGTAAGGGACCGCCCTCCGAATACTGAAAGGGTGCATTCAGACCATGAAACTGAACAACTTCCCATAGAAATAAATTTTAGGAAAATTCTATGGCAAGTTGTTCAATTTCATGGTCTGAATGCACACTATCAGTATTTGGAGACCTGTTCCTTACACCCCGTCTACCTAAAAAGTTTCATCTTTATGATTTTGGATGGTTGCACTTGTTCTTACAAAGCTGACAGATGAAGGTAGGCTTCTCGGTAGGAATGGGAGGCATAGGTAGTGGGTTTTGGTTAGCTGGTGGTCGGGTGTGGCTGGCAGAAGTAGAATGGGCTGTAGTGGTCGAAGGGTATGCTGGGAGAGCCCAGGAAGTCAATAAATAGCAGATTAACATGGAGTTGCAACTTTATGATTTTAGTAGTTGTAGGTAATTCTCTTTATATCCTTCTACTTCACTTTTTTATTTTTTGAAATTTGCTCTACAGTATCACTAAATAGTTAGTAGATTTTTTGGAATTGCAACTTTACGATTTTGGGTAGTTGCACTTCTGCTTACAAAGCTGACAGATAAAAGTCGGTTCTTCCGTAGTGGTAGTGGGTTTGCTAGTGGTCGGGTGGGGTTGGCAGAAGTAGTACGGGCTGTGGTGGCTGTAGTGGTCCAATGGCATGCTGGGCCCATATCAGCAGTAGGTAAATAGCAGATTTACATGGAGTTGCAACTTAATGATTTTGGTTGTTGTACTTACTTCTCTTTTTTCCGCCTTCTTCCACTGTTTCTTCTTTTTTGAAATTTGCTCTACAGTATCACTAAATAGGTAGCAGATTTGTATGGAGTTCAACTTTATGACTGATATTTTTTATTTGTAATTAGTTTTTAATTTTGTTTTTGTTATTGTTAAATTCTATGTTTTTGTTCAAAATAAATGATATTACATACTTTATGACTTCGGATAGTTGCACTTCTGCTTACAAAGCTGACAGATGAAAGTTGGCTCTTCCGTAGTGGGTGGGTTTGCTGGTGGTCGGGTGGGGTTGGCAGAAGTAGTACGGGCTGTGGTGGCTGTAGTGGTCCAATGGCATGCTGGGCCCATATCAGCAGTAGGTAAATAGCAGATTTACATGGAGTTGCAACTTAATGATTTTGGTTGTTGTACTTACTTCTCTTTTTTCCGCCTTCTTCCACTGTTTCTTCTTTTTTGAAATTTGCTCTACAGTATCACTAAATAGGTAGCAGATTTGTATGGAGTTCAACTTTATGACTGATATTTTTTATTTGTAATTAGTTTTTAATTTTGTTTTTGTTATTGTTAAATTCTATGTTTTTGTTCAAAATAAATGATATTACATACTTTATGACTTCGGATAGTTGCACTTCTGCTTACAAAGCTGACAGATGAAAGTTGGCTCTTCCGTAGTGGTAGTGGGTTTGCTGGTGGTCGGGTGGGGTTGGCAGAAGTAGTACGGGCTGTGGTGGCTGTAAGGTTTGCTGGGGCAGTCTATGTTGTCAGTAAATTGTATATTTATTATGATGCATCTCTATGGTTTTTAGTAATTGTACTTCTCTTTTATCCGTCCTATTCTTCTTTTTTTTGCTCTACAACGTTACTAAATAGGTAGCAAATTTATATGGAGATGCAACTTTATGATTTTGGGTAGTTGCACTTCTGCTTACAAAGCTGACAGATAAAAGTCGGCTCTTCCGTAGTGGTAGTAGGTTTGCTGGTGGTCAGGTGGGGTTGGCAGAAATAGTACGGGCTGTGGTGACTGTAGTGGTCCAATGGCATGCTGTGCCAATCTATGTTGTCAGTAAATTGTAGATTTATTACGAAGATGCATCTCTATGGTTTTTGGTAGTTGCAGGTACTTCTCTTTTTTTCCGTCTTATTCTTCTGTTTTTACTTTTTTGAAATTTGCTCTACAGTGTCGCTAAATTGGAAGCAGATTTATTATGGAGTTGCAATTTTATGATTTTGGATAGTTGCACTTCTGCTTACAAAGCTGACAGATGAAAGATGGCTCTTCCGTAGTGGTAGTGGGTTTGCTGGTGGTCGGGTGGGGTTGGCAGAAGTAGTACGGGCTGTGGTGACTGTAGTGGTCCAATGGTATGCTGTGCCAATCTATGTTGTCAGTAAATTGTAGATTTATTGTGAAGATGCATCTTTATGGTTTTTGGTAGTTGTACTTCTTTTTTCTTCTTCTTCTTGTTCTGCTCTTCCTCATCTCTTTTTTAAATTACGCTACAGTGTCACTAAATAGTTAGCAGATTTATATGGAGTTGCAACTTTAGGATTTTGGGTAGTTGCACTTTTGTTTACAAAGCTGACATATGAAAGTCGGCTCTTCCGTAGTGGTAGTGGGTTTGTTGGTGGTCGGGTGGGGTTGGCAGAAGTAGTACGGGCTGTGGTGGCTGTAGTGGTCCAATGGTATGCTGTGCCAATCTATGTCGTCCGTCACGTCCGGCCAAGGTTCGTCTTCTGCGTCGAAATGGTAGTGTTCTGGTGGGCCTGGAAAAGTTTTGTTCTAAGTATTATTAAGGGCTCAAGATTTAATAGTTTTTCATGCGCTAGATAAGATTAAATAACCCATAAGTTGATCTTTGAAAAGTAGTATTATAAATAAAAAATCGATAAATAAGCTTTCATCTTTCGTATTTCAGATTATTTGAATATGGCATCCCTGACTATCCACTGTAGGAATTCAATTTCTGTATAGATACAAATAATTTATTTTCACGAATTCACTCGACAAGAACTCGTGGATTGGAATGGCCTGGTTTTTCCAAAATTATTAATACAGAGCTCATACTGGCATTTGAAGACAGACTAATAGTCTATCATAGATTCTATGAATTCATCCAAATGATGTTCCTTCGAAGGACATTCATTACTTCGTATTCGTTATTTGTAGGAAAAGAAAGTCTTTATATTAAACTTAGTCAGGCATTCAGAGTCAAAGCAAAGAGTTACATTTCATACCAATTTGTTCGTACGAATATTGCGCTTTCCTGTCTTATTGAAACTCGTAATTTGGTCCGGAGAATCTTACGACTCAGTAGAATTTTCAATGTTCATTCTATTGCCTTGGCATAGCAAGCATGTATTCGGGTCATAGCCACATATTTGAGTAGATAGTGGTTTGCCCAAGCCCAGGAAAACTAAGTGCGTTGATACAACAAACAGATGTAGGTATTAAAAAAATAGACTGCGGTAATTTCAAAGTTGTATTTTGCGATAAAAATCCGCCATCTTGAATCACTCGCGCTGCTGAGACAAATCTAATGCTCTAAATCTCGATTTATTGATTCAATCAGGGATTGCTATACGCTATGATGATGATGACTTCATATGTCAAGATCCGCCCAGACGTCATTCCTTGGCGAGACGAAGTTCGCGACGCGCCGTTTCCCTAATTTGTGGTTCGCGCGCATACTTACAGATAGTTTTAACTAAAAGTTTTCTTAAAGCTAATCAAAACTTACCAATATCACGTCTGCGTCTAGTCTTGGGGTGACAGTACAACGGGCACACTTTAATGCAGAACAATGGTGACGGCTCCGTGTGCACTGAAAAATGGTCTTTACTAATTATAAAATTACTTTGGAAAATGACAGGATGCCATCAAAACAGCAACTTAGAAATATTTCAAGGGTAAACGAGCGCATGAAACTTTACAACCTTCATCAAGGAACGGAAGTAGGTATTTCCAAATTGACATCCCGAAAGTAAAGTATTTCGAATGTTGGCTCTAAAACTACTAACACATTATATTGGTGGGAAACACGTGGGAAGTTATTTTAAATGTACTTTGTCATTTTCCTTGAAGAAAATTGTTCACTTTCAAGAGATCGTTTTTTTTTACAGTTAGGTAGGTAAACATACCTTTCATAAGGAAGAAAGCTTCACTCAAAGCCACACTTAATTCCAGTAAGGAAATTATATACAAAATGATATTCATTTGTTTGTCCAACACTGGTAACTTCTCCGAGTAAATATGGAAACGTAACACCAGATAAGTTCTAAGATAACTTCTGAACAACACGCATGTCTCACGCTGCTTAAGAGACAAGTTTTCTTCGATACTTTCCACCATCTTTATATCGGCTAACATCAGAAAGCCGTCATTACGTATCGAGATGGGGATTGGGGATTACTTTCTAGTCAAAATAAGTAAGTACGTACATACCTATTAATTTTATTTAATAATGTGGGACACCGCACCCGATGTAAATGTCGCAGAACGATGGCAGAATTAGGATTTCGTTCGGCCATCGTTCTAGGATTAAGGAAGCTGGCAAATGGCTAAATCGTAGACTTCGATCAGCCATGATGTCCCGAATCAGACCCAGGATTTCTTTAATAATAAGGTTTTTATTTCGATTCGGGGGAACGAGGCGAGTATGTCATAGTTCGTCCCTTATATCTAAATGGGTGGGTGGATGTGCTGATACCAGATACTTAGTAAACAAATCACACAAAAAGTTCAATACGTAAGGTTAGAGATTAAAATGCTCGTAAGTAATTCATAGTTTCAGTCTCCAAAAAAGAAAGAGTAAGTAGATAAGATTGGCTAAGACAAAAATTACTTTCGTGATATAAAGGAGTTCCCATTCAAACACGTTACAATATCTCGAGACATAGAAATGAGGAAGGCGCTACATAATTTCCACCATGTTTGGCGAGAATCACACATATCGTCCATTTCTATCGCATGCGTTAGGTAAATGCGGTTTTCCACCTTATTTTCATACAAATACAGTTAGACAGAACAATTTGTCGACGCAGCGTTGTGTAATGCGTCAAACCGTTTGACATACGTAAACCACATTTTATGGAA
This sequence comes from Phthorimaea operculella, assembly GCA_024500475.1. Lineage (NCBI taxonomy): Eukaryota > Metazoa > Arthropoda > Insecta > Lepidoptera > Gelechiidae > Phthorimaea > Phthorimaea operculella. The sequence continues at coordinate 219,718 of JANFCV010000082.1, forward strand.
ATAAGGTCGAAATTCGTATTGTTCTAACGCATGAGTGACGCAGCGCTAGAATAGTGCTGCAACGGACGTTACGTGTAATCCGCCTTAAGACTCATCATTGGAAAGAACCAACCAAACTACTACATATCTACTGACTAAGTGTAAGTACCTACTTTAAAAACAAGTAGGTAACAACGCGCTTAATTTGATAAACTGATAAGGAACAACTTTCCCGAAGGAAGATAGGTCGAAATAAAATAAAAAAATTTGGACTTCCCATACAAAATTTCCAATGAGCTGATTTGAGTGCTACGCCCTAAATTACTAGGTAGGTACCTATGTTTCTTCGGGAAAGTTATTCCTTATAACTAGCCTGTCATCTGAACGGGTCTTATTTATTTGACTTTTAGGTATGTTTCAAAATAATTTATTAATATCGATGTTACTTCACAGCTGAGCGAGCAAAGTCAAAGTGCCATTTATTGGATAAAATAAATTTCAAAAATACCTATTTCATGAAGAAAAATAATTTCGCCGTTGTCTGAACATTATTAAATTTTATACCCAATATTGGATAAAATAACTTTTAAAAGTAATCTGTAGAGAAAAATATCTCTTGTCTTCGTAAAGACACACTCTCGCTTTCGCCGCCGACATGACAGTGAAAACAAATTGTACGTAATGAATTGGTCATTGTGTAGTTTCAGTAGGTAGGTAACAGAACCAGACACAAATAATAAAAAATATCATAGACTAACTAAAAGAAGAAAACCTCTAACTAAAAGAAGAAAACCCTCATATCATTCTTCAGGTATCTCTATCATTGTTAGTAGATTATCTACCTACACAAGAATTTAGGTACCAATTACTTCTGGTGTTTTAGAAACTTAAGTAACTTAAATTCACTTGCGAATACTTCAACAGCATAATATTGGATTGATTAAAATATCTAATAGTTCGGTAGTGCATTGTTTAAATGTGACATGACTCCAAAATTGTTTTTTTTTTATTACTTACCTAAGTATTTTATGAAATCTTCAATACCGCGACTGAACTTTACGCCGGTGAGGTCAAGCGACAGAATACCTTACATCAACAATGTCCTACGAGCATCATAGATACTTTATTTGAACAGCTGATTATTTGACATTGCGCAATATTTCTCTAGCTAAATGCACACAAGGAATGACTCATTGCAATGAAGATAGTGGCTTCAATTTTGGTAGAGGCAAATGTAGCTGAGGTGTCCGAGTGGTTAAGGAGTTGGACTTGAAATCCAATGGGTTCTACCCGCGCAGGTTCGAATCCTGTCCTCAGCGAATGACACTTTTTTGGCACCAAGTTTTTATTGAAATTCCAAGCATATTTTTTCTTTTAGCCAAACTAGGTTGTAAACTGTACCTATACCCGTAAAAAAAAGTTTGTAAAAGCTGTTGAGAAAAGTAAATACTTCTTTCTTTTCAAGCGGTGATAGGGATGGTAGAATGAAGTCCGATGAAGTTGAATAACTTTCCCCAAGGAACATGGATCGAAAAAAATACGGACAGTGTCAGCATGCATGGGAAAGATATACCTATCTTATGAATATTTATAAGTAGGTACGAGTATATTGCGCAATATTTACCAAAACGCATACATTACCTGCATTATGATAGGAATGACTCAACTATGAAGAAAATAGTGTTCATTTTGGTAGAGCCAAATGTAGCTGAGGTGTCCGAGTGGTTAAGGAGTTGGACTTGAAATCCAATGGGTTCTACCCGCGCAGGTTCGAATCCTGTCCTCAGCGAATTACACTTTTTTGGCACCTGAAAGTTTTTTATTGAAGTTCCGAATAACATAATTTTTACACGTACAGCGAGCTTAGCCCAGTACGGCTAGCTTTTGGTGTATCAAAAATATTAAAGTCGATGGTTTTCTGCTCGCAGTTTCTGCACCATTCATTGATCCCAATTTATTAGTTTGTGCCATTATAGGTTTAAGGAAACATACTTTCGTTATCAGTGGAAAAGCAATTCAAACAAGGTTTTTACACGGTGCTAACTGTCACAGAGACAATACTGGTAAACTTTCTAATATTTTTCTGTAGGTACCTACATACTTAAAAAATAATTTAATAAATGAGCTGCCATACATTGAATTGAAAATTTACGAGAGTGTTAAAAATGGCACAAAATTAAATATGTGCTTTATAGACACAAATTGCACAATCGTACAAAAAATATAAGCGACTTTAGAATTTTTGTAAGTTACACCCTCAAATAATGCCAGCCATACCGGTTTAGCTGTAAGTGTTGTGTAGGTAAAGTCTATTCAAAATCATGGTGTCATGTCATGACCAGCCCTAGCGGAAGGCCAAGTCACGCAGGTCGCAATATTTACGTATTACGCGACCAGCTTAACATTTCATGACACTATGATTGCGAAATTGCGAATATACCTTATAAAGGCATTTAAGAAAAGTACTTTTTGTTTCCAAGCGGTGAACCCTAATTTTCCCCAACAAACATGAGTCGAAAAAAGTTCGAACAGTTTCAGTATGTGAAAGATTGGTTAATAAATTATTGCGCAATATTTATCCAAACGCATACATTAACTGCATTACAATAGAAATAACTCAACTATAAAGGGAATAGTGTTCATTTTGGTAGAGGCAAATGTAGCTGAGGTGTCCGAGTGGTTAAGGAGTTGGACTTGAAATCCAATGGGTTCTACCCGCGCAGGTTCGAATCCTGTCCTCAGCGAATGTCACTTTTTGGGACCTGAAAGTTTTTTTCTATATGTTCCGAGCAACATATTTTTTACGTAAAGCCAGCTAAAAGTGTTGTGTAGGTAAAGTCCATTAAGTAACTTATACAATTTTGACCTTACTTAAACCAGAGATTTAACATAAAATATTTAAAGAAATTAACGAGTTTATGAAAATAAACCACATTAGGCACTAATAGAAGGCCAATCCAAAATTTGGGCGTTCGTATTGACCTAACGCATGCGTTACGCAGCGCTAAAGTTACGTTTCATGTGATCCCCTCCTAACATCGATGACGCATTTCTACCTCTTTATCTCTTTCAGTTCAGACCAGACCCTTCGTTATCCCTGAAACAAAAGCTTTAAGAAGGTACTTAGGTACATTACATGGCAGAAATAGGTTTCCTATTGTTTGTTGGTTTCTGTATCACAAAGTAGGTACTCAGTTCTTTTCTAAAAGTTCATTAAATGTAAGTAGGTATCAACTATCAAGTTTCTTCATAAATAGGTGTATAGATTTTCCTGTGACGTCAATTTTGACTGCGGCCTCTAAGTCAGCGGGAGCGTTAGCGAGTTAAATACCCTATCTGCACAGCGTTATTTCTTCATCACGCTATCATTTTAATTAATTTCATTTACACAAAACCTTATACTTATACAGTGTCCGAATAGTCAATAAATACAGCCAATCATACAAAACAGAATGCGGTATAAAAGTCGCGCCGAAACGATCGCTGTGCGTACTACAACGCGGAAGTCAGGATTGTTTGAATATGACATAAAGTGCTACTTGTCATATCCCATCCATACTATCTGAACTTGTTTAATTAAAGAATAAACAATTTATATTAGGTTATGCGAGAATCTGGCTTCCATTCATCGGTTTCTTTTGTATATTACTTTTCGCACAGCGTAACAGTCTCTGCTTAAACAAAAGCGGAATAGAATTGAAAAGTCCTCTAAATCCGCACGGGTTTGTGATTGGTAAAGAGAGTTAGCGATACAAACCCGTGCAGATTTCAAGGCAGTACTGTCACCTTCTGAGCACGGAAACGAAAATAGGCATCCCGTTCTCGCTCACTCCCGCATCGTGACCACAGCCTAAGATAACGGCAAGGGTTCCATTCTTATAGCACATCCTTTCAAGTCATCTTCCTGACATCTTTTGTCGTCGACTGTAGCACCACAAGGTCTAGACGTAAAAAATACCTTTTTATCTCATTCTCGTAAAAGAAGATGAGAAATGTTTGAAGGCAACTCTATTGGGGTTGATGAAAGCCTTATGGTAATAGGTTTGCCTACCTTTCCTTAATAAAGACGTAGGTACAGATCATCAACCTACCAATTTAAGGGACCAGCTTGTTTTGGATTTTCATACAAATGCTAAGAAAGCCCAGCACAAGTTGATCCCTTAAATGGATAGGTTTATCTTCACATACGCAGCCATTAACATCCTTACTGTAGGTAGGTAGATAAATGGTAATGGGTAATGGTGGGTTATAGACTAGTTATAGGAAATTTAGTTATAGGAAAAACATTACCCTGGAATTTTCCGAGCAACCTCTATATTAAGCTGTAGATCTTGATAATTATCATATTATTACCTGAAATATTTTTCAGCTGTGAACCGGTCCATGAAACTGAAAACCTTTCCCTAAGATAATCAACTTTTGAACCTCTCAGTTTGTGTCTATGAGTGGCGGTCCAAATTATTTTATTCCTTGAGGGAAGTTGTTCAGTTTCAATAGCTTACGAAAATTTTATAACACCAATTACTAAGTATTTATAAAACTGATATTGGACATTGGCCCAGAATCTAGGGAAGGCCTTAGATTTAGGGCTAAAAGACTATCTAAAAGGGGTTTTAAACGTTCTTATAAAATTGTCTCTCGAACCACTGAGATTGTCGCTTGTAATATTAAGTGCCTCATTATTCCACAGAGTACGTCCGTCATTACTGGCTGCTCAAAAGGCGTTCAAAAAGCCTCTTAAAACTCAGCAACAACCGTTTAAAGAGGGGCACTGGGAAGTCTGGGCCTCTTGTCTAATTTATTGTCTGAAACAAGGACATTCAGTGCAGGGGCCGCGATTCTTTGCACCATATAATATAGAGTGATATTTTACTAGTGACCGATAGAGAAAACTCAAAATCGTCTGGTGATAAGGAACAACTTTACCCAAGGAACATAGATCGAAATCCAGAAAAATTTTTGGACCTCCCATACAAACTTGCCGATCAGCTGATTTCAGTTACCTACTATGGGAGGTCCAAAATTTTTTTTCGTATTTCGACCTATGTTTCTTGGGGAAAGTTGTTCCTTATCACCAGTCGATTCTGAGTTTTCGCTATCGGTCACTAGTAAAACATCCTAATATATTTCGGGTGTAGTCAAGTTTTTAGAAAATAAATGTGACAACATTTTTCATAATTGTTGCGTTCTTTAACGGAATACTTAATGCAATTATCTTAAGTTCTTGAGCAATTTTCCAAACATTTCCGGTCAGTAGCATAGCAAGCTTGAATAATATTGGATTTTCGTTCCTTGATTGATCTTTTTAGTTGCCTGTCTATAAAACCATCGTAGAAAAATCGTAAAGTATTTGACCTAGATTTATGTGCCCGCCTTTTTTTTAAATACCCATGGGTAGAGATAATGATGAGGGTTTCCCTTTCTTTTATTATGGGCATTCTGCGCCGCAAAAAATGTGGAAAACGGCGAAGATAATAAACAACGTTAGGTAAGAAATATTGGCTCATTGAGACCCCTTTCACTTGCAGCCATTTTCAATACAGGGTGTTAATTGAAACGTGTGCCATAACTTATAAGGGTGGCTTAAGTATCAACAAAGAATGCCGTAATTTGATTCAAATTATGCCATATATTAGCCAGGTTTGATTTGAACTCAAAATTGATTAGACGAAAGTACCTACGTATTTATTGGCACTCTCTATAAGTACGACAAAAACGACTAGAAAATATTTTTTCATAAATTAAAAAAAACTATAATTTTGGCTAAGTTAAATTTTTTTCCCCAGTATTTTTTCCATATTATTTATGGCATTCTTTATGAATACTAAGCCTACCTTAAAGCTATGGCATGCATTTAAATTAACATCCTGTGTAATAATATCAAGTTCCTATAATGCTTGAAACGTAAACTGAACTTTTCTTATATGTATTACCTACCTTAAACCACGCACGCTGTAGGTATTTAAGCCGTCGAAGAAAATATTTTTGTAGGGGTAAGAACCACTGTTAAACACTTTTTCAGGAAGAGAAAAGTTGAAGTAATGGCAGTAATAAGTAGGTTAAGACAAGGGTTATGATTAATCACACACAAACACAAATCGCACACGCACCCTGACCATATTGCTATTCTTGATAGCCACCAATTCACCATACAAAATGACAATACGTGAATCATTTATCATAATTGACATGGATTCCACCGATTTGTGCAGTGCGCTGAAAATGTACCGATTTGTAGACGTGAGACGTAAGTCACGTACACGTAAGACGCGAGTCTGACAGATGTCATTATTGCGCGTTGCGTCGCGCGTCTGTTCTGTGGAGCTTTGGATTCTACCGGAAATTCGTGCATTGCGCTGAAAAACTACCGATTGGTAAAGTAAGTAAACACTAGAAATCTGTTATCCATGGAAAATATCTCATTCCTACGATAAATCGAACAGAAAGGGGTAAACCACGGTATTCGAAGTATCTGATAAACTGATTTTATTATGTTCCTCATTCCTCGATAGTCGTAGTAAAATGAATTTGCCAATTTCGGAGATTCCTCGCATTCCTTATTTTATTTATTGGATCCAATAAAATAATAGATATACAGGGTGGACCAGTATACGCTACGTGAGAAGACATCAGACGTGTCAAATCGTATGGAATCTATTAAATCATCATCATCATCATTCTCAGCCCACATCCACCCACTGCAGGGTATAGGCCTCTTCTCTACAGCGCCAATCCTTACGGTCCTGTGCCACCCTCGTCCAGTGCGGTCCTGTAAGCTTGACGATATCGTCGGACCATCGAGCAGGTGGTCTGCCCACTGACCTTTTTGCTCCTCTTGGCCACCACTCTGTAACCGCTTTTGTCCACCGATCGTCACTCCGTCTCACCAAGTGTCCTGCCCACCTCCACCTTAACCTTGTTATTCGCTTTCCTACGTCTTCGACTTTTGTTTTACGTCGAATCTCAACGTTTGGTACGCGGTCAACAAGGGAGATACCTAGCATAGAACGCTCCATAGCTCTTTGTGCGACTTTGATTTTGTGCATGTTTTGCTTAGTGAGCGTCCATGTTTCGGCACCATAAGTGAGAATAGGCAGAACACATTGGTTAAACACCTTGGTCTTCAGGCATTGTGGAAGTTTTGATTTAAATACGTCATCCAGCTTCCCAAAAGCAGCCCAACCTAGTCCGATACGTCTTCCGATCTCCTTTACCTGTGCTTCTGGGTCAAAGGACAAACGATGTCCAAGATAGACGTAATCGCTGACTACCTCAACAGTGTCATTTCCTACACAGATGTTAGGTATACGTATATTGCGGTTCGTCATGATCTTTGTCTTGGACATGTTCATCCTGAGCCCGACTTTCAGAGAAGCTTCATGCAGATCTGAGAGCATTTTCTGGAGATCCAGGACACGTTCAGCAATAAGGACGAGGTCGTCTGCAAATCTGAGATGCGACATGCGTATTCCGTTGATATTGACGCCTCTCTCACTCCAATCCAACATCTTCATGACATCTTCAAGTACGTTGGTGAAGAGTTTAGGTGAGAGAGTGTCTCCTTGTCGGACCCCCCGGTCAATCGACACAGGGTCGGTGTTTCTGTGCATGCGCACCTGCATTGTCGCAGTCCCGTATAGCTCCCGGAGGATATCCACATATCGCTTGTCAATACCGCAGCGATGGAGAGAGTGAAACACGGCTCAGTGTTCGACACTGTCGAATGCCTTTTCGTAATCAACGAAGGCGAAACACAAGGGCCGGTTGTACTCTTTGCACTTCTCCATTAGCTGCTTGACAGCATGTATGTGGTCCATAGTCGAATATCCACTCCGGAAGCCAGCTTGTTCGACGGGTTGGTACTCATCCAGGTTAGTAGTCAGTCGGTGGCACAGGACTTTGGCGAAGAGCTTGTACACCTGTGAGAGCAGGCTAATGGGACGGTAATTTGTCAATTTTGTCTTGTCTCCCTTTTTGTGAATCTATTAAAACAAGTGAATAATTTTGACATACAGGTGTAGAGAAAATCTATGTCGCGTGGTCGTACTCGTATGCTAAAGGGGGAGACAGTGACGTCAAGAAACAAAATTTAAATTATATCTGAGAGGTATCCTAATCACTCCATATGTGCCGCGATTTTATGTACTTTTCGTGTATTCCACTTTAATTCGGCGGTGATTCAAATTCAAAACAAATTAGGGAAACGGCACGCGTGGCGCCTATAGCTTCAGTATAAGAAATTAAAATTTTGCCTTGTATAAGAAATTGAAATTTTGTCTTTTAACTTCATTATTTGGTCCACCTTGTATAATACGAGTAAGTACCTAGACAGTAGACCGTAAAGAAGATTGATGTGGCTGAGTAAGTAAATGAGCTCTTGTCTTGAAAGCCAAGCACAAAAATTGCTGGGATAGGAATCAAATATCGAGCGAAGATGATGTGATGTGATGATGATATGATAATTTTCATCTTATCTGTGCTTGTAAAACATGGTGTAGCGTGTAGCTAGAACAAGGAAATGATCCAGAAGAAATACTTTAACTCTAGAATGAAGTCTTGAAAGCCCCGTTGCAACCAGACTAGCCGAGCGCTAATAAACTGCAAAATACCATTTTTTTTAATAGTCCTATATAGGACTTTTCCACAGACAAGCCTACCTATAAAAAATGGCGCCACAGAGGAGAGGATAATAATCTCCCAGAACGAAATAAATGTTAGTAAAAAGGAACAGACAAAAATAATATAGGTAGAGTACCAGAGGTACAAATATTAATCAGATTCAAGCAAACTCACTCCCATTCAATTTCGGTGGTTTGCCCTTTGACGTCAACACCCATCCCTAGGTGACAATCGACGACCACATAGCCTACTAGCCGTCACAGAAACTAAAGGTGGCAAATAGTACCTTCTGGCAAGACATCTTCGGAACTAAAAGTGTAATGAGTAGGCCCATCTCCAGTAGTGGATTGTTATACACTCAGCAAGCGCGCGTTACCCTCACACAGAAGCATTACCAGCACCTTAACTTGTTCACAAAATTGTTTGTTGCACATTAGAGGGACTAAGCCTTAGTCACTAAGAATAAAATTCATCCAAGGGATAGGCAGCAGCGTTCTCTTTGAATGCAATATCTTGTTCTGCGCTCTAATCCACTTGCCAAGTATGGTGATATTGGTGATTGTGGATACTTCCCAATAGGAGGAGGCTCATATAAGTAAACTATGGAAAGTTTTGACTGCAATTTAAGCGTCTAGTAGGCTGTGTGATCGCTTGAGACAATATTTTACTCAATTTGCGGAGGATTAACACTTTGGTTTGCAAATGGGCTTGAATACATTACAAACCATTCCGTACGTAAGTGACGGTTGAAAAGTGGAACGTTTCTCGAGGAGGCACGAAGTTGATGTGTGGCAGACACTGATTTAAACTTCATTAAATACACGCAACACATGTTATGTTTATCGAAAGTACGTTTGTATGTATGTAGGTAGGCAGATATTGTTAGGGTACATGGGAAGCAGAGCATACACAGGTTGAAATAACAAATTATTGTATATTTATATCAAAAGTAGCTGCATCAGCGAAACCTAGATGAGGAGTGGAATTTTGACGCTTTGTTTGTTTTCACAAAACTAAAAACCGAATGTCAATGTATCTGCCACTAAAGTAGAGCAGCCAGCAAAGTTTAGGTTTACACAAGAGGAGGATCATCTCCAATACACCCCCTTAAGCCTAAACCTAGAGCAACGCGCCTGGTCAGCATGGATGGATGCCCAGGCCCGTCATGCATCTTTGGTGCTTGATGCCTTGCAGGGGTTTCGTCAATACGTCCGCTGGCATCGCGTCGGTGGGTATATGTCTCACCTCTATATCGCTGTTCAGCTTGAGTACCGACCTAATAAAATGATACCTAATATCTATATGCTTACTTCGCGCGTGGTATACGGGGTCCTGCTCGAGGCAAATAGCGCCCTGATTATCAGCATGCAACGTAAGACTAGCATACCTGTCTAGGCCAACCTCTCTAAGCATCATATTTAAATGTAATGCTTCCCGCATAGCTTCGCTCATGCTTATGTACTCGGCTTCGCACGTCGATAAGGCTGTACTTCTTTGTTTCCGCGACGACCAGGAAATGCATGAGTTTCCCAGGAGGAAAGCGTATCCTGAAAATGAACACCGATCAATAGTACAGTTCCCCCAATCAGCATCACAGTACCCCTTGACTGGTTGTCCCGTCTTCCTGAATACAAGTCCGTAATCTATTGTTCCTTTTAAATATCTTAGAATGCGCTTTACGGCGAGCCAATGCTCGTGTGTAGGACAGCTTGTAAACTGTGCTAGGTATGCGACGGCATGCGATATATCTGGTCTTGTACCAACACTAAGATACATGAGACTTCCAATAGCTTCTCGATATGGGAACTCACCTTTCAAATTATTTATATTAGTTTCATCTTTCGGTCGCTTTGAATGCGATTCCATGGGCGTTTTTGCCGGCTTACATTGCGGCAAATTATATTTCACTAATATATCGGAAATATATTTCTTTTGATTTAGCGAAATTTTATTATCATTTCGACAGATGTCAATTCCAAGGATATATTGAGCTTGGCCATAGTCCTTCAAGTCAAACTCTTTGGCTAGTTGAGTTTTGAAGTTGTCAATCACCTTTTTATTTTCGCTAGCTACTAATATGTCATCAGTATAAATAAGTACAAAGAGGTTCTCACTGTCACATTTTTTATAGTACAAACAGGGTTCATTTAAACTCTGATTCAAGCCTAAATTTTTTAGGGTTCCGTCCAGTCTAATTTTCCACTGTCTTCCTGATTGTTTTAGTCCATACAGTGAACTCTTTAACAAGCACGTATTAGATCCATCTTCTATGGCATTCAACATCGCTCCCGCTCGTTGCTTTATTATCTGGGGGCACGGCAGTGCCCCCACCAAGTCGAGCTGAAAGCGGCACGGCCGTACCATCCTTTTCTCGAACCAGTTCAGGCCATTTTTGACCCCCCCATAACTCCCTTGTCGATAAGTTTAGAACCCTCATTTTAAAATATCTTATCAAACACTGCATAGACACGATATATTTTAAATTTCATTTAATTTGGACCATTAGTTTAGAAGTTATAGTTAGTCAAAGTTTCTTAATTTTCTGCCTGACTGACTGACTGACCGATCATCAAAATTCTAAGGTACTTCCAGCAGACTGAGGAGCTTAAAACTTAGAATACACCTTGTATTTAGTGTATGAATAAAGGGAAAACTATAACATTTTACAAATTCGGTTGCAACCGCATAACTAACTTTGTATTTCCATACAAATGTATAGGATTACAAAGTTAAGTTTGCGGATGGGCTTTGAGGAAATCTGTAGCTGAGGCTCAAGAAGTAGTACCAGACAAGAGAAAGAGGAAGACTATCTACAAAAAGAAATGAGATCCCACCAAAAACATTTACTTGTAAAAAGAACCAAGTCTCGCCTCTCAGTTCATCTACTGTAAAAAGTTGTGAGATCCATGTGATGCCAAGTCGGTTATTGATTTATTCAAGGACTACTTCAGGGAACTTTCATCTTAAGCTATTGCGTAATTAGGTAACAGACAACATCTTACAGTAACTAAATCGATATTTAAAAACTTTTATATTTACAATAACTAGAATGACTTGGCAATCGCACACTATTTGCTTGTGAGATACGATGGTCTAGTGCGATGGCCGGGTCATTCTAGTTATTGTAAATATAAAAGCTTTTGAATATCGATATAGTTACTGTAAGATGATGTCTGTTACCTAATTACGCAATAGCTTAAGATGAAAGTTCCCTGAAGTAGTCCTTGAATAAATCAATAACCGACTTGGCATCACATGGATCTCACAACTTTTTACAGTAGATGAACTGAGAGGCGAGACTTGGTTCTTTTTACAAGTAAATGTTTTTGGTGGGATTGGATCTTCCCCTACGTTTTCGGAAAGTTTTGATAGAAAATGAGCAAGTAGTTTAGGTACTTCCATATAAATTTCTTCATCTAGGTAGCCGTTCAGATAAGCTGTATTGATATCTATCTGATGGATTTCCATATCCATTTCGACAGATAAAGCTATTAACAGTCTTACGGTATCGAGTCTTGCGACTGGTGCGAATGTTTTATTATAATCAGTTCCATACCGCTGACTAAAACCTTGTGCAACAAGTCTAGCCTTTTTCTTTGTCGTTTTGTCCACACTCAGCTTCGTAGTCAAAACGTAACGGCAGCCTACTACATTACGATTTATGGGTCTTTTGACTAATTCCCATGTACCTTTTTGAACTAAACTTCTTACTTCTGACAGTATTGCATCTTCCCATCCTTTCCAGTCCTCACTTTTCATTGCGTCTTCTAATGAGATTTGTGCTGTGCCCGCGAAGTCATTACAATCGGTAAAAGTATCCACCTCGCTCTCAGAACTACCTTGAGCATCAGTTATAGGCCTCTCCGGTTCTACTTCAACCATTCGGTAAACCTTTCGCGGCCTTCCTACATTACCGGTTCGTAATATTTTAGGTCTTCCTGGGGCTCGCTTTAGTATTATCTCATTCTGATTATCTTCATTTGAGGGATTAATTCGTTCGGGGGTATTTCTTTCTTGGCTGTTCGCACAGTTCTCTTCCGCAGGGTGATCTTGTCTTATTTCTTGTCCTTCATCTTCAGCAGGCACTTCAACTCCTGGCATTTCTGGTTGCTCTTCATTATTAGATACGCGAGCTGGTATCTCAAACTCGAAGAATTTCTTTTCAGTCTCCAAATCAGGATTCTTAATAACTACGTTCTCTTGCTTCGAGACCTCGTCCCCTGAATCTATTTCTTCATGGAACCTCACATCTCTTGCAATTACGGACTTTCATTTATCTGGAATCCATACTCGATATCCTTTTGTGCCTCTAGGATATCCTCTGAAGAAACCCAGGATGCTGCGCGCGGCAAACTTGTCCTTTCCAGGATCTTTACAGAGAATATATACTTTTGCACCGAATTTTCGCATATAATCGATGTTTATCGGCTTTTCATGCCACTTTTCGTAAGGAATCTGACCGCCTAAGCTACTGGTAGGACATCGATTTCTCAGGTAACATGCCGTATCAACTGCTTCTGCCCAAAATCGGCTAGGCAACTGGCAGGATAGCATCATACATCGTGCCATGTCTAAAACGGTTCGATTCTTTCGTTCCGCTACACCGTTCTGTTGTGGTGTACGCGCCACAGTTAATCTTCTCGATATGCCTTCTTGTTTCAGGAAGTTATCAAATTCAGTACTACAGTACTCACCACCTCTGTCGGTTTGTAAATATTTAATTTTCTTTTCAGTTAAATTTTCGGCGTAATTCTTATATAACTTGAAAGCTTCCAGCGCCTTGTTTTTCTCGGTAAGAAAATATATCTCACACCATCGTGTACAGTCATCAATGAAAGTGATGAAGTATCTCGCTCCTGTTGTGGATTCGCATTTCATGGGTCCTACTATATCTGAGAAAATAATTTTTAATTTCTCATCACAGGGTCCACTTTGGTTAGTAAATGGTAAAGCAGTCATCTTTCCCCTCGCACATGTATCACAGTTCTGTAATTTACGTACCTCGTTCACGTTTATATTCGCACCCATTTTCGAAAGTATCTTAGCGACATCCTTCCCATTCAGGTGCCCTAGACGTTCATGCCATAAGCGGATATCAACATTACATCCGCTGATAGCGTTTGCATATTCTGACTCTAGCAAATAATATAGGTCTCCCCTTCGTCGAGCTATCAACCTAGTATTCCCTTTTCGATCTCTAATGAATGCAGCGTTCTGTTTGAAAGTAACGTCATGGCCATTATCGGTTATTTTCGCAACAGAAATTAAATTGTTTCTGAGATCAGGAACAAATAGAGTATTCTTAAGTTCAAATTCTTGAGTCCTATCGCTGTCTATGCATGCTGATAATCTAACGGTACCCTTACCTTTTACAGTTGTGCTAGAATTAGTTGCCTAATACAATTTGCCAGCAGATTCGGTCATTGTACCTCGGAATTTTGCTCGGTCGTTACAGAGGTGAGACGTACAGTCACTGTCGAAGTGTCGACTATCCATTCAGGCGCGTTGCTCAAAGTGTGACAACATTCACAGCTTCCTGAATCTGTAACATTAAAGGATATAAGTTCACTTAAGTCTGTAACACTCTCAATTTCTTCAGTACAGTTATAATTAGCAACCTCTTCAACGATGTGGGATCTATCAGCTGCTTTCTTCATGCATTGTGATGACTTATGCCCATATTCATGGCATTTAAAACATTTAAATTTGAATTCTTCTTCCTTTTGTTTGGCTCTGAAATTCTTCATTTTGTGTTGCTTTGGCTTATAAGTCCTTCCATACATAGCGCCTTCAGATGATGATGTCGTCTGCCTCCTCGATTCATATTCTTCAAGGATCTTAATCTTTAGGGATTCCGGTTTTGGCAGTTCATCTCTAGATTCTATTGCAACGAAAGTTTTCGAAACTGGCCGGTAGACTATATAGTAACATAATTGATAGTAGGTCATCGTGTATAGTTACGTCCATATCCATCAATCTGTCTACTGCATCAAAGAAAGAATTCAAATGCTCACGAACATCGCCGTCTTGGCTCATTCGATCAAGAGTTAGTCTTTTTAGTAAAGTCGCCTTCTTAGCAGGCCCTCTTGAGGCGTACACGGCTTGTAGCTTCAACCAAACATCGTGGGACGTTTTGCACCCTTTCACGTGCCTTAACTCGGTTCCACTCATCGACAAAATAATGTCGGCTTTGGCCTTTTCGTCTTCTGTGACCCATTTCGAAGCTTCAGACTCACCTTCAGGTCTTTTTCCGTTCCGCTGACATATGCCCAATACCCATTCTTCACTAGCAGGGCACGGCACTGTATTTTCCAGCTCTCGTAATTGTCGCGATTCAATACTTCTATTTTGTAGTTCATATTTACTTTCCCTTTACACACGTAAAATATAAACAACGTATTGACTTGTACGTCAAGTCAAGTTGTTACGAACTAAAATACAGGGTGTTAGGGACGGTGTAACGAAAACTTTGCAGGCATGATCAGACCATCAAACTGAACAACTTTTATTATGGAGCCGATGGTGGGAAACGAAAAAAAATTTCCGACCTCCCATACAAAATTCACGATCAGCTGACTGACTTTGTATGGGAGGCCGGAAATTTTTTTTCGTTTCCCACCATTGGCTCCATAGTAAAAGTTGTTCAGTTTCATGGTCTGAGCACGCCTGCAAAGTTTTCGTTACACCGTCCCTAACACCCCGTATACAATAAATTATTATTTTCGTATGCTTGCTCTGGGCCCATAACCAATGTTAGGGTACATGGGAAGCAGAGCATACACAGGTTGAAATAACAAATTATTGTATATTTATATCAAAAGTAGCTGTATCAGCGAAACCTAGATGAGGAGTGGAATTTTGACGCTTTGTTTGTTTTCACAAAACTAAAAACCGAATGTCAATGTATCTGCCACTAAAGTAGAGCAGCCAGCAAAGTTTAGGTTTACACAAGAGGAGGATCATCTCCAATAGATATATGTGTAATGTAGACAAGGAATTCGTTTTCACGGGCTACAGCCGAAACGGCTGCGCGGATCTTGACATGTGAAGTGTCTTCAGATTTGTCTTAGCAGCGCGAGTGACACTGGCTGATTTAAAAATTCATAAATTCAAGATGGTGGTTTTTTTAACGTAAAATACTTTAAAATTACTGCAGTCGAGTTTTGTTTTTTGATATATCTGCTTGTTGTACTTTAAAGTCTTCTTCTTCGTTTCCTATACAGGGTTTTAAAATAAAATATTTATTTTTACTTTTTTAAACATGGTCAAGGCACTCTGTTATACCTACCTACTTCTTTTCCTAACACCCTGTTAAGTGTTTTATGGAAAATAAAATCTAGCAGGTAATTTCGATAAGATATTAAGGAAGGTCCTTGTTACTAATCTGGCTTGACTAGAAATTCAATACATTTCTAAGATATCTGCTGTTTCTTGGCCGTTTGTCACTATCTCAATTCAAATTCCAGAGATTCAGATCGCAGTTCGCAGCACAAAGACAAAGAGCCAACTATTACTACTCCGAGACTGTTCTGTAGAGATTCTAACACACAATCACTTGCTCAGATCCTTTGGCTATCCACTAGTGTTGTGAAGGAACCTCACATCCGCATCCGAGAATCTCAAAATAGAAACTTCCGCAAGAATAAGACACACTATTTGCAGCACTTTTGTTTTTTTTACCCGACTGCCGGAGCGTTTTGTTTTTTGAGAGTTTCACAGGCTTTGTTTGGCCGGCTGGGCGGATCCTGACATGTGAGGTGTCGTTAGATTTGTCTCAGCAGCGCAATAATTTTATTCAATTTGAACACTGGCCATATTAAAAATTCATAAATTCAAGATTGAAAATTGAAATTGAATTTATTTATTATCAAAGGTACAATAATTCTTCAATCTAGTACATAGCCCCACAAAACCACTTTATAGGGGTTTGTCTGTGGGATCGCCGAGTCTCACAAAGTTATAAGATAAACAAATACAGAAGAAACTTAGTATCAAAAAATTATTTGATTTAGGTACAAGCACAATCAGTTGGAAATTTGTGTATGAGATGGCGGATTTTAATCGCAAAATACAACTTTGAAATTACCGCAGTCGGATTTTTGTTTTTAAAACATCTGCTTGTACTATTTCAGACTGATTCTACAGATTCATCCCTGGACACTATCAATCCTACACCTGACTATTTGGTGTCGAGCGAGGGATCACCCGGAAGTGTTTGTGTGGTTGTTCAAACAACAAGCCCAACCGCATCCACGGGCTTATAAATGTGGCGGTCGTTATACAACTATGTCAGAAGCCTACACGAAGAAATCAGCCTAATTTCAGAGCTCATGTCAGAGATCAACTAGTAAGTAAAAACACTTTATTACACATTCAAAGCACAAACACATAACAGGAAAACTTAAACTAAAATGCGCAAAGGCGTTGGCGTAGATGCCTAGTACTTAGGAGGCGGTTTAAAAACTCTGACACCAAGGATCACCAGGTCGTTCGTCGACTTGATACCACTCACGAAGAACAAGAACCCCTCAAAACCACAGATTTCTCTAAGAAGTTCATCGTTACAGCACTATCTATCAACTGAGAGTCTGCTGCTGCTGCATGACCATTGACTTCGGACACCTAGTTGCTTGTTATAAAGTATGGGGACAGAGGTCTTGAGCGCTGGTTGCAACTCGCTTTGAATGTATTCCTGTCTAACTGTAATCTATCCTACAGTCAATGGGAATCTGGTTGTGTGATTCATGCCATAATACTTAGTTACACATCTTCATACATATATACAGGGTGTTAATTTAAATGCGTGCCATAGCTTCAGGGTAGGTTTAGTATCGTTAAAGGATGCCGTAAAAAATATTGACAAAAAAGTCTGTAGAAAACGGCCATTTTGACCACGTCTGACAAAAGTTTGAGAGTCATTAAGAAGACTGTTTATCACCATTTTGACAGGTTGTCAGCCTGCCGCCTAAAACTGCAATACATATCGACATATAAGTATCTGATACGTGTTACACATCTATCTGATATGTAACTATCTCTGTCTTCTATCATGCAAGGAGTCGTGATATCTACTTAAGTAAAGGATTGACGTGTGATGCCGGATTACAACAGCATCACCCCATTTCTACCCGTGGATGTAGTAAAAGGCGACAGGATCGAATGTTAGCTGTGGGCAGCGACTTACACTGCGCTCACCAATCCGTCTGCCAAGCGTAGCCATGTGCATAAGGGTTCATATCTTACAAAGGAAACCTTACAAAGGGACGGTCACCTCACGAAGTAAGTATTGGCAGGCGCCCAGTACAGAGAGACGGCTACAAGGAATCGTCACTACACTCACACACACATCTACACGTCGTTGTTTACGCGCGAGTTCAAACCGTTTCGAACCGGCTTGTAACGAGTGTCAACAGCAGCGTTCGGTGCGGGCGGAACAAAGGGCGAGCTATCCTTCTGTAAATCTGTATTTTGTGGTCTCCTGCAGAGTTACCTGACTCCCCGGGGACAGGGGTCAGGTAACTCTGTAGGTAAATACATATTACCCTCTTTACAAATTTGATCAATCAATACCTTAATTTTCACAAACTGATTCTTTTGGGGAAAGCCTTGAATAAGATTTTCTTCTTAGAAAAGTTTCAATTAATCTTCTCCCCTGAGTGGGGCCAGGAAATCAGGGTGTAGGGTTTCGCGTATCGGATATTCGGAGGACATCTCAAATCTCAATATTGGACCTAGAGACTATAGTAAGTATAGGCTTTAGATAGTGACTTTGAGTCTACATATTTACGTAATTGTGAAGTGCACCAAGCACCGCTCAAATTATTTCTGAAACTAATTAACATTATTTCTGAAACTTATTAACATTATTTCTGAAACTAATTAACTTTAACATTATTTTTTAATAAATAATCAATAACTAAACTAAAGTAAACTGAGCTAGGTCGGTACGTACCTGTAGGATTCAAAATTAAGTACCTAGGTAAGCGACTCTACCTACATCACTCCATGGTCTCTACAAAACCACAAAACAACTAGCATTTCTGTCGGTCTCGGTCGCTATTATTCGAATCGTGGTCATCTTCAACTCAAGAGCGATACATCGATTTGTGAGTTTCCCACTCATTTCGTGGCCCGCGCTGTATCAAAGCCTTCCTTATTTTATTATTCAAAGAATCTCATTTGTCACAAAGGTTCCAACGACGGCGAATGACAACGAGGTCTTTTTATCGGATCTCGTGAACAGGTCCTCGTTTAAATAAGTGCCATTCTCTAACTTCTCGCCCATTGAGCCATTTCTCTAAGGAAGCTGCTTTACAAGCAACATTTGTTGTTGGCACAGATTGTTCCGACGTTGCAGGTGCCTACTGAATTGCAGTTCCCCGAACAAAGCAAAGTTTACTCAAGATTCCCTGAAGATAGCTTACAATTACAAACTACCCCTGTCTATGTAGGCGTGCAAGTTAATTGTGCAACACGACTCCCACACCGATGAACTTTTAAACGGACAACACAGCGCAATTCCAGGCATACATGTAGAGACTGTCAATACCAGCTCGTTTCCCGGACATAAGCCCCGAGTATTGATTTTTTTACATTTTGCGTACATACAACTATGTACTAGGTATGTATGTGCGCTTTTGCATTACCATGAATTGCTCGGAAAATGAGCTTTCAGTCGCGTCCGGCTAGCTGCCCGAATCCGCCGCCCGGCGCCCGGCCGCTGCCGTCTCCGGCCCTTTGTGCTCGGACGCTAGACGCCCGATAGGAGGTAACGGGTCGCAGTAATTACTACAGCCACCTTGAGACGGGAATCCACCTGAGTGCGGCAGATGCGCCGCAGCTGCCGGCCCGGCCGGTTCCGCGCCCCCGCCCCGCTCCGCCCGCCCCCGCTGCCCGCGCAATCGCGGCTAACAGTTTTATTCTCCCGAATAAAGTTTATCAAACAAAGCGTGCGTATCCGCGCCCTGCATCTGCTCGCCCAGCTGTTCCCGCGGCTGCAGCTGGCCGCGCCCCTTCTCGCTCTCGCACGCACGATTTCCACTCGCCCGAGTGAGAGAGCACACTAACAGTGTAAAAGCGTCGAGCCCTTCGAGTCCCCGCTCGTGTTTGCGGCGCAGTCTAAATCCCGACGCCGTCGAACTAACAATGACTAACACTAACAAACGTAAACGCGATGCTGACGAGCGGAAGGCGAAGCGGCAGCGTCTGCGGCACCGCGCCAGCAGCGAGCCGCTGCTCAACGACAGCAGCAGCACCGAGAAACGCCAAGCGCTGAAACGTCTCTTCGGCCGGATCTGCTCCGTCGACTTGGAGAACCGTGCCGCGCCTCAGCAAGAGCGAGAAGACGATACAGCTTCGGAGTTCACGGACGAGAACGAGGATCCTTTGCTAGACTCTGTGCCGGTAGACATGGATTCGGAGCAGCTAGGGTTCTTGGTGTGCGCGCAGGAGACGCTGCGGTTCCTGCAGGGGCGCGGCATCCCCCCGCACCACCCGATGTTCGCCCGGCTGCGCACGCGCCTGCTGCAGGGCATCGGGGAGATGGCGGTTGCCTGAGCGATGCTGGGCCCGGAGCCTTCCCGGCCCTGCACCAAGTAATACATCGAATAACAAGTGGAAAAATCAAAGTGCGTCTGAAAACTAAAACTCAGTTCCTACAAAATTCAACCGAATTTCTTCAAATTATTAACAAGGCTCTGTAGATTTCAATAGACAAATTGTGTATGTTTCTTCCCAGTGTTTGTGTATGAAAAATCTTGAAGGAGGCTCTGAATAGTTTTAAGAACTGTACGTTTAAGTAAAGTGTAGAGTCCCGGAGCAACAGGTGGCCCGCTAAGGGAATCTAGTCACTATTCTAGTCAAACATAAAGATTATATTTAAGAAATTTACTATTAAATGTGTATGTACTTACTGTATGGATTGGATCTAGCACTAAAACGAATACGAATTTAACGTACGTCCAATATCTAGGAATTATTTGACATTCTACTGAAAGTATTACCAGCAAAATCTTGATTTACCCATGAATTAGTTGTTCATACAGCTAACAACAAGAACCACTATTTATTGACTAAATGGTAACTCCAGGTACTGCTGATAGTAGCTAAGTTATGTTACGATTAAGTAACTCACTCTAACTTAATTTAATTATTATTTTTAAATGAAAATGAAATGGTGTTATGACTATCCTAGGCACAGAATTAGTAGTAATTGTTACCAACTTAGCACCACCCTAGAAACCTTATTGTTTCGATAAGTGTAAAGGAGAAAAAATAAAAATAAAGTAAATGTTAAAGTAATTCAATTCTGAAAAACTTGTCTTTTATTTTACATCAAGAATAAATATAAGTACTTATCTTATTGATCTTAAAAAATTCAATAATGTTAGTATAGACAAAAGACCACTCGCTGCAAATGCGGTCGCATAGCTCTCACTTTCTCACTTAATTTTAAACCTCAAGTGAGAAAGCGAGCGCCATACGACCGCAATACAGCCGCAAATGCAGCGAGTGGTCTTTTCGACTATGCTCTACATTGCATGTTGGCAACTGAGGCGAAAGTTACGTATGATTTTGACCGCGCCTTATTGAGGCATAAGTACTTATGTCAAATAAAATAAGAAAGGGAAATTGAATTGAAATCCAAATACCTACATGTTATGTTATCTACGAATGTCTCGGCCACAGTAGGTAGCTAGCATGCAATGTAGGAGCACGTTTACAGAAAAATGGCATATTTATTATTATTTTATTACATTAGACTAGGTTACTTTGGTATACAATTTTCCTTATTATATTATGTGTTACTAAAAAAGAAATAGTTAAAAATAGCAATAGTAGATACTATCGGCAGCATTATAGAGTCACATTTAAGGGGTCAATCACTACTGGTTTTGGCAAAAAATGGCATATTTATTTATTATCATTAGACTAGGTTACTTTGGTATACAATTTTCCTTAATATATTACCTATGTGTTACTAAAAAAGAAATAGTTAAAAATTGCAATAGTACAACAGCATTATAGAGTCACATTTAAGGGGTCAATTCCTACCGGTTTTGAATAAAGTTATTGAAAATAACCAGTGTATATCGGTCCGTTAAAATTATATTGCTAACAGTACCATCACAATATTTCATTGTTTTGCTTTAAAAACACTACAATACACAGTCCATTTGCTACAAAACCAATACATAGGTAACTTTGCTACTCTATTTGGTAACTAATTAACTAAAACCTGAAACATCGAGTATATAAAAGAACATAAATGACACAATGTACAAATGAGTATCCATTTTTGGAATACATAATAGTGCAATGGCTCTCAAACTTTCGTAGCAGGTCATTGGTCAGTTTAGTTGGATTGAATATTTATATTGTCAGTCTAAAAAAAAATATGTAAGTATTTCAATTTCTTTTTTGAATAATACATTAAAAAGCAAGTCACTCTACTATTTGTATCAAGTTACTTGTAGCATAGGTATAAGGTACAAACATCAAACAAAAACCCAACTTTCAAAAATGTAGAGCTAGACAGAATGTTATTTTACGGAATGTATCTCTTGCCAAGGTAGTAATTTAGCACACCTACCTACATAGATATTACCAAAAAGTCTTACTCAACAAAAATCTAACTGTCAAAAATGTAGAGCTAGACAAAATAGTATTTTATGTGATTCGTCGCTTGACTTAACAAAAACCAAAGCGCTTACCACAAAAAGTTAGACAAGCGTTGAACGTGTTTCTAACGTTTTATTAATTGTATGAAGTTTGATAGTTAACACGCGTTCAATGTGCGTCTAACTTTTTATTGTAAGTAAAAAAAGCTCGACGCGTTACGGTTGAATCGCAAGAATTGTCACGGTCGGTTATAATAATGTAAAATTAAAATCGGTAACTTAAAAAAATCGTTCACAGTTTGTAAACTGCATTATCCCTGTAAGTAACAAAGGCTACTTATGAATATGAACATTTCGCTCGGGTGAGACTGGGTCAGTTTCCTTGTAAGTGACGTCGTGCGTCTGTTTTGAGTTTCCTCACTGCTGAGCGCAAGCGAAGCCATACATTCACTGTGGTAAGGCCATATTCGTCCAGTCAACAATGTAAAGCTAGACAGACGGAATTGCACTTTATGGGATTTGCTGTAGTAAGAGCCCTTTCAGACGAGCGATTTTGTTGGGCGATTTCTCGGCGGAGCGAGATCTCGGCGAGTACGCGGCGGCTCACGGCGTGAACGCAGCGATATCGCCGCGAGTGTTCAATCGCCGGGATAACGCAGCGTGCTCGCCGTGGTCCTTTTTCGGTACAGTGTCAGCACGCGGCGATCAAAAACTCGCGGCGATATCGCTGCGTTCACGCCGTGAGCCGCCGCGTACTCGCCGAGAAATCGCCGAACAAAATTGCTCGTGTGGAAGGGCTCAAACACTTTGAGAGCCACTGTCTGGATGCATACAATGAAACGGGAGCCGTGTTCATAGTTACTACACATCAAATTGAGCGCTCTTTGTTCCCCACTGACTATTTTCAGACTAGATCACATTTTTAGGGTTTCGTAGTCTACTAGAAACCCTTATAGTTTCGTCAAGTCTGTCTATCTGTCTGTATGCCGCGCCCTCATAACTCTGTCAGTTTTGGAGCTGTCGACATGAAATTTGGTGTGAAGATAGATCGTGTTTACCCAAATTAAGAAATATTGAGAAAAAAATATTTCAGATGTTTTTTGGACAATAAAATTTTTTGTAGGATACAATTTGAGAGCCACTGTCTGGATGCACACAATGAAACGGGAGCCGCGTTCCCGATAGTAACTACACATCAAATTGAGCTCTCTTTGTTCCCCGCTGACTATTTTCAGATATTCGATAAAAGCCGAACGCGGTGCAAAATATTGGATTTTCAACGTCACGTGATATTTTAACGGTAGATGAACTTTGGTTGTTGTGGGACTGTGAAATTAAAATAAATGTTTTTTAGACTTTCTACCCCGTTTTTTTTAGAAAAGCTTTTTTACTGATTTAAGGGATCAGCTTAAACTGGTCTTCTGAACAACTACCAAAATGGGTAACCAGTATTTGTTGGTTGGTTAAATGGGTATTATAAGACAAGTAGGTATACAAGGAATAATATTGCATTAAATAAGTAAAAAAGACTCTATTAGTAAATGTTTCTACATTTAACTCTCATTAGCCGTACTCACGAGTCACGACCTCAACAGTGCAGAAATACAATTACTTATTCTAGGAATTCAAAAGGGATCAACGGGGGATCAACCAACACTGTTTTCAGGGAAATGAAATTCGAACTATCTACAGATAACCCGAAAGAGAAAAAAAAGATAATACGTAGCCGTGGTTAGAAAATGTGTTTACAATTTCATTGCATAGGTTTACGGAAAATACAGCAATAGGTACATTAAGTATATAATTTAATTAAATTTTAACGATTAAAATAAATTTTTATTTTAACGGTTCTTGAATTTGAAAACTTTAAAGTAAATTTAAAAAAAATACGGAAATGATCCAAAACCTCAAAGCGTTTCCAAATTCTTTTAAGGATGGAATTTCTTTTCTAGGTACCATAAGTACATACATAACTTAAATAAACAGCGAACTTTTACTCAACTTTTATATTAAAATGCGATTTGTATAACTAACATGGAAGTCAATTAGATTTAATCCCATGAGAAAGATGTCTTAATTAAGTTTCTCCCTTCAAGATTATTTCTCGATTTACACTGAGTTTGCAATACTCCTAGATAGCTTGTGACGCAAATACATGGGTAGTAAAAATTCTCTACTACCTATACCCTTGAGATGTAGACTCTAGGAAAAACCGGCCAAGAGCGTGTCAGACACGCCCACAAATAGGGTTTCGTAGTAAACGTTTAAATATCAGGTTTTTCAGCATTACAAACTTAATTTTGTTGCTGGTTTGTTAGCAGCAGTATGATGACCAACCGCAAATAGAAAAACTCGATTTTTTCTGGAACCTTTAAGGGTACAATATCCGTTATAGTTTTCATTGTAACTTCAGATTGTAAGCTATATTCCATATTTATTTCAAATTTTTAGCGTTTATACTTTAGAAGTTACAGCTGGAACAAATTATGGGTCAAAAACGCCCTTTTTAAAAGCAAATATCTCGTGACAGAAACATTTTAGTGACTTTGTTTCAAAGAAACCTCACCTTAGTTTTAAAAGACCTATTCAACAATACCCTACTCAATATTACAGAAGAAAAAAAATTTTTTTGCCCCCCTTTCACTTGTATGGGAGGGGGTCCAAAAAACATTTAAAATATTTTTTTCTTAACATTTCTATATTTGGGTCAACACGATCTATCTTCTCACCAAATTTCATGTCGATAGCTCTAAAACTGACGAAGATATGAGGGCGCGGCATACAGACAGACAGACAGACAGACAGACAGACTTGACGAAACTATAAGGGTTTCTAGTAGACTACGAAACCCTAAAAATTAAATCTAGTCAATTTCTACCTACATCTAAACTAATAATTATAGAGAGGAAAGATTAGATTTTTTTGTTTATGTGTGTTTGTATGTAATCGATAAACTCCGAAATTAATATTGGACCGATTTTGAAAATTCTTTCTCCATTAGAAAGCTACATTATCAGTGAGTATCATAGGCAACTTTTTACTACGGGAAAACACTAAGCAGTGGGTGAAACCGCTGGACTGGTCTTATAGAAAAAAAATAACAGCATGGAAAATATCCTTTACCGATTTAATATCATTAGACTCACAAAAGTAAGCTAATTTCAATAATCTAACTTAACCTAACCTTTGGCAGAATACTTTGGTTTTATAAAATAAGATATCGCAACTATTGCATCTGAGTCTTGAACCCGGAAATGCGGGATACCGTTCCACCTCCTCCGAAATCCTAGCCACAGTTACCCTAATCTCTGAGTGACACCAGGGTTTATCGGGTCGTTCGTCGACTAGGTGCCCCGTGTGACAGCATAGGAAGAGATCTCTTGTTTATAGAGACTTCTTATCATTTCTCGTTATCTTCTCTTTGGCGCTCACTGGATTCCTATATCTGATGTCGGATCCTCGATACGCGTACTCCACCAGCAGCCGCTCCATCTGACTGGTCGTCATCAGCTCGTAGCATCGAGGATCCTTGGAAAAAGCTTCCCTGAGGGCATCGAAGAGCTCGTGGGCCTTCTTCTTGGGTCTTGGTAGAACTTCGGTTTTTAGTATCGAGTGCTCTGGTATCATCCTGAAATTACAGTAATAATTTCTAAGGTATCTTCATAATACTAGGACAAGATTATAAACTGAATATCTACGTTCTAAACTTCTAAGGTATCTTAGTAATACAGGACACAAAATAGAGAATTAGCCAATACTTACTTTGTATACAGGACAAGACTATAAACTAAATACCTACGTTCTATAACATGATAGCTTAATTAATACTAACGAGCAACTAACTCTAATTTTTTTTCCGCGGAACATCTTTGATGTCATCCATCATTAAATAATCCGAAATATAAAATTTTATGATTAGGACAACTTGCTGAGAAAATCTAATCCAGATTCGCGTTTCGATAGTACTAGTAGATAGATTGAGGTGCTGCTGATTATATCCAACCCACCCATAAAAATGTATGCCACTAGGAAAATTGCTTATCAAAGTGAGTGGCACGGATCACAACATCAGCTGTGATAAAAACTGCACGTATAACGACTACTTAAATAACTTGCAACTATGTAGGTATGTAAATGTATGATGTAGAGCTCGGTGGTTCTAGGTATTTCTAAATATGTAATTAGGTACGTTGTATTTCTGCAAATAAATCAGTATGACGTCAAATCAAACTTCAATTTATGCAGGTCCATGAATCCATGGATCAGCGAGTTAAGATTAGGTAAGTATTATTTTGTTTACCACTCTAAAGTAACAACCATAGGAGTTGCCAACAGATCATAATAAAATACTTATTTTTAAAGGTACACAAACGAAACCGTACCACCCTTATACAATGTATGTCACTAGCCATATTGAAATGAAAACAGCACGCCCCACAAATGTACAGCCCTTCTTCGACTTGACCCCAAAAGGCAAGTGAACTCAAATAAAGAACCCACCTGCTCTTCCTGCCGAAATCTTGCACTTTATACACGAAACGCCGTGTGCAACAACAAAAAAACACCAAAACTACACACACACGAAGTCTTACGTACGACCAAGGACTGCCGGCGAAATGCTGGTGAACGAACTTTTAGCCAACCATTCATGGGTTTTTTTAACTAACCCACGCTTCTTTCAACAATCAACTTTCTTCCTAGGGTTTAAAGCCCCTTTTTGTATAGCAGTAGTTGAATAAGGGGTGCATCTGGTCGTCGTATGGCCCCAGCTAGTGTGATTTACCCCAACATGTGGCTGATTTGTTCCGATTGCGGTAGTTTGTTTAGACCCACTATGAAGTTGTATTGAGAAGACTTTATATTTTGCAATTCTTTTGGTAGTCCCACGAAAGCTAGCCCCTTTCTAATATAATAAATGTATAGCCAAATTGCTACGACTCTATGGACATTTTAGAAAATGGTTTCCTTTCTCTTTCGCGAACAAGAAATTTATTTATTTCTGTGCTAAGGTCAAGCTGATGAAATAAGAGCAATGATTTTCAGAAGAATTCCAGACCGTTTACTGTCATTTGACAAGAAAAGTTAGATACGTACTAGTAAATAATTAATAGAAGTACTTAAATTAATATCGACCTTCTATTCAAATTCGAGCTTATAGGAACATGGTAGAATATAGCTGTAGAATTGATTTCTGATATTGTGTCATGTTTGAATGAAAAAGAGAAAAAATAAAATGAAAATATTGTGTATTTCATTCAGCGTAGAACTATTTTTTGTATTCAAATGAAATACATATTACAATTATTACCTACTTTATTTGATTATTGTATAAAAAGATTTATCGTATCACTCAGCGCCTTATAATACAGTCAGAGCAATCCTACAGAATTGTCTCTTCCAAATATCGAAGGCGTTTAAAGAGTGGTGTAGTAGTCTGCCCGGTGCCCGCCCGCTACGAAACGCTTCCCTCGGCGTATTGACCTTTATTTTTACCCGACTGCCTTAGAAGGAGGGTTATGTTTTTCGAGAGTATGTATGTATGTGGACAAGAAAATTCTTTTTCACGGGCTACAGCCCAAACGGATAGTTGGATTTTGACATATGAGGTGTCGTTAGATTCGTCTCAGCAGCGCAAGTGACACTGGCTATACTAAAAAATCATAAATTCAAAATGGCGGATTTTTATCGCAAAATACAACTTTGAAACTACCGCAGTCGAGTTTTTGTGTTTTAATACATCAGCTTGTTAGGTTTGACTTTATACAGGTACTAAAAATCCTCAATTTTTCAGTCTTTAGGTAAATATATTTTCCGCGTCTGGAATCAGGAAAAATATTTTTATGTAGGTATGAAAAATGCGCTATGATTCAGTTTAGATACTGTAGAGCATTTAATCACTATCAATTAGTAGGTAATTGTTTGTTATAGATTAATCAGTATTAGGCATTAGCAAACTAATCTCATTAATCAAATATTAAATACCTAACCTGTAAGAGCCCTCGTGGTCTCGGAGTTTTCATACAAACGTATTCTTCTGTTTTCTTTCCGTATGTAGAACTAGGTAGGTAGGTATATTAATTTGATTTCAAAGAAGACCTACCAATAGGCATTCCTCTATCTTTTGTTTTTTGAAATAATAATAACGAGTAGAAAATATGCCTCAAGTAGGCCTTAATTTAATAAAAATAGAAATAGAGCTCCACCTACATGAACATGAGTAGAATATTCGGGAAAAAGACGTTTGCTTACGAAAAGGCCAAAAACAGACATTACTCAAATATCCTACTATGTCTGATACTGAAATCTAAAGATGAGCATAATGTAATCGATCGTAACTTTCCCCAAAGAACATACATTGAGGTTCTTATTATATGTCTGGTACGTCCACTCTACCATACTAGCCTACTTATCCATGTCTTCCTAACAAACAAACAAATATTATAAACGAGGGTCGGATCACCTACCTAATTACCTATAATGATTTTTAGTACGAAAACTAGGTGTTACGATTACGAATTCACTCCTCGTTTATGTATGAACATTAGTATGAACAATGTTTGCTTTATCAGAAAAATAAAATAATCTACGTGGATTTGTATAGACCTTCAAACAACAATTGTAATGTTATCAAAGTATATTTAACATTATTTGACGTGAACAATAAATATTAGCCGAGCAATCTAATCTTTAGGAGTCTAGATTGGTGTATTGTATAATACTAGAGTCAAATAAATAGGTGTTATGTTGTTATCACGTACAGGTTTCGCATACAACACTACAAGGCTGCAGTAAACAGTAGTTTAGTGATGTTAACAAGTAATATTAAAAATAATAGTTATTCTACTTAGTACGTAAAGAACAGGTTGGCATAAACGAATCAAATGTAAAACAAACAAGCAACCTATGACACAGAATAGCTTAAATAAACAGTTAGAAAATTTCGCTTTTGAACAACACCAACCAAATCCTGACGAATCCAACTCTGACAACATTGGAAAATTTCGCCAGAGCCCACGAAACTACGTTGAAAACGTTAATTACTTAATCCCAACCTCACATAAGTTTGATAATCGGTCATGATATCATAGATACAAAATAGCAGGACGGACAGCACCTATCATCATTCATACATATCATTCATAACATAACAGTTACGTTGAATAATTGTTCCGTACCAGTGCTACAGCACTTACGTTAAACAATAGTACCAACACAACATCGCACGGGCAGATGATTACAAGTCTTGGGCTGCGCGGACGCACATATCGCGATCATAATCGATAACACAGCTTATGGATTACGAAGGGAAACTACCGGAAAATACGTGAAAAGAATAATAAAATAACAATATAAGTAATATGACGTGACTTGACTGAACAATATTGTGAACACGAGGATTCGGTCATGCTCGAAGAGTGATGTAAGTATATGTAGTTTTCCTCTAATTTTCCGAGCCTGTTTCGCTACAGCTGGTTGTGGGTCTAATGTGGCAAGTATTACATCATTTACACCCATATCGAGGGAAGTCTATGTCAAGGGTCCTAGGGTACCTACCTATAGATTTGGTCATGGTATGGCATAGTTATTTGTATGTAAGTAGTAAGTAAGATGTAGGCATGATTCGTCGCGTTAGTAATTTGGTAACTAATTTAAATAATCTTTGAAACCAATCTTTCCGTGAAATCACACTTTAATTTTCGTATTTCGTAAATCTTCAGCTAAGTATATTAATTTATTAAGAACTTCGTTCAAATTATGTTCTTCATAGTGTCAAGAGCTCAAGGTTTTAAAAGTATATTCGCTTGCTAATATTTGGCAACAATAACATTACAAACAGTAAGAAAAGGCGTGCATAATAAAATATAGGAGTATGTTATCGCGTTTCAGCTGTTATCGAAATAATGTACCTAACGTAAAAAAAGTATCAGTAAATTCTTACCTTATTTTCCAGATATCATCCCGATGTCTTCTCAGATGTGGACGTACTCGAGCATCGACATCCCCGGAGCCACCAGGTTGTCCAGAGCTGACCGCATCAAGATATATCTCTCCGAATGCATCGTTTGCTTCTGTATAGTCTTCTTCATAATATGCGTCGGACTACTGCTGTATTTGTTCTTCCATCTATACAGCTCTGTGAACCGCACTGGGAAGACCATGATTTTGGCTGAAAGCTAATCCTTTGAAGAGGCTCAGTAATTTGAACTGATTGTTTGGGAAAAACAGACTAGTACCGATTTCCTTAAGGTTGGCCACTCCTTGCTAGTCTTAAATAGTTTTTTCTTACGTCATATAGATGTGAACTAATAAAGTAAGAACAGACTTATCCAAGGGCAGGACTCTAAAGGGAATTTCAATTCAATATCACCTGCTGAAGAGTCAGGAGAAAATTGTTCTTGGTTACACAAGTCTCGCCCTGCAAAATTAGATTTAAGTAAGGTACATCGGGGGTGTAAGGCCCCCAGTCTTCGAAGGCCCAAACGCAGAAAACCGTTTAAAATACGTTCGGTTGGCGCTAAATTCATAGCAAGCGTAAAATGAACCAATAGGAACGCAGGGACGCGGGAGCGGGCCGCGTGCGGCCGCTATTTTGCCAGTGACGGCTGGTTGTTCGGTGACCTCGGGCACGGCCAGTGTTTTTGCTATTTTGCGCTCCCACTAAACAGTAGTTTTCAATAGTTAATACTGAAATTTATTAGTAGATTATTGTTGAATGTGTTTATTGATTTATCATTCCATTGATATTCGTGTAGGTATGTCTGGTATTAACGCTATTTTATTCATAAATTGAGAAAACGGGTTGCAAGGCCCCGATCGGTTAGGAAGGCCCCACAGGGTAGTTGCTTGGGCCTTACAAGCCCTGTTGGGGCCTCTCTACACTGTTACTGTCTTATAAGGCCCATAAATTTTTGGAATTTAAATTAACTTTACATCTACTTATGTTATTAATAAAAATAAATTTTGACACCACATTTTTATTTTGGGCTTTGCAACCCGCAATCGGGGCTATCCAAACCATATACCGGTAATAAGGCCCAATGTATGAAAAAATAAAATCAAGTAATTTTAAAAATTTATACTTTTTTCTAAGCTAAACAAAAATACTTTTGGGATTAATGACAATTTTGTTGCACTTAGCTCCTGAAATTTCGATTGCCAGGCTGTTTTCTTCCTCATTGAGAAAGTGAAGTCTTTTTGGAAAATATTGATGATTTCACAACTTTTTGCTTTTATTTAGGTTCAATAATATGTAAACATTCATACAAGTGAACATTTTTTTGTAATTAACTCTTACTTTAACTCCAAACGTAATAAAATTGGCAGGGGCCTTATAACACATGCCCAGTTTAGGAAGGCCAAAAATCGATGTTTTGAAAAATGATCAAAATTGAAACTTTTTATTGTTAAAATCATAAAAAAATCATATAGGTCAATTAATTGTAAATTTTGCTATACGTTGCAAACGTTGTTTTACCTGAGGGTGATAAAATAAAGGTTTTATTTCGGTTTGTTGTTAGGTGGGCCTTATTACCCGGGTCTACCTTATAAGGAAAATATTAGAAATGAGACAACTGAAGTATGTAATGTATGTAGGTGAGTGGGCACCTGCCTAAGTCTTAGTTTTATTGCGAGTTGATTTTGTAATAGGTATTTTACAGTGTATAATATAAAGTACCTACGTTACAAGTAGATACCTAGGTATTACTTATAATTTTTTTTATCTTAAAATAAAGAAAGCAGTGATTATGATTCTCTAGTCGGAGTTGCAAATAAATGTGTGTGTTTAAGTTATCTTTTTTTACTAGAATATTTTAATAAGAAAAAGTAATTAGCAATAAGACTAGGCAAGTAGATAGAATGTTGATTATTCTAAGATACTAATAAGTATTTCTTTGTTTTCTTATACCCACATACCTTAGGTTAGGTATATTATAAACCGAATTTAACTAACTTCACACGCAGTTTTACGTCACATCAAAAAGTCGCCACATCGAAAGGCTGCCACATCGAATGTGCATTACATTGAAGGTCGCCATGACGAATGTTTACTGTATTCAATGTTCCCTCGTCTGGTGAATAGTTCATTGGGTCATAAGGGTTCATCGAGTCATAAAGGTTCATCGGCTCGTAAGGGTTCATCGGGTCGAAAAGGTTCATCGGGTTGTAACTTTGACTTTGATAGTAACTATTCACCAGACGAGGGAACATTGAATACAGAAACATTCGTCATGGCGACCTTCAATGTAATGCACATTCGATGTGGCAGCCTTTTGATGTGGCGACTTTTCGATGTGACGACCATTCGATGCGGCGGCCTTTCGATGTGGCGACCATTCGATGTGGCGGCCTTTCGATGTAGAGACCTTTCGATGTGGCGACCATTCGATGTGGCGACCATTCGATGTAGCGACCTTTCGATGCAGCGTTGTCGATGTTGCGACATTCCATGTAACGACCTTCGATGTTATAATCTGGACCCTTTTAAATCCTGTATGTGCCTTCCTATACCTAAAATCATTCGGTCCTCCATTAGGTACAAAAATTGTGACAGGGAGGTGAAGGACACAGGTACACACAAACATGAACTAAGATAACTCAGGCTAGAGAACACATTTTTTAATGTATCCTTTATAATATCTGCCCCATCTGGGTATCGAACCCGGGACCTTTTCGAAGCAGGCAGTCCCTCTTCGCAATAATGACCATTGCTTTTAGCAGTAATGATCAATTACTCCTAGTGGTAGCGGCTGGCGGTACTACCTAGTCCATTCAGGGTGTTTCGTAAAAGTCGACGTAGAGTTTTTGACCTCGGCTGATAACTGTCAGCTGACGATGGTGGCGGTAATACCACCTACCATAGCATTCCCAAAGAGAGTTGACGTCAGACAACAGGCGGCCTGTCAGAAAACATTGCCAAATCCTTTTGCTACACGATTTTGTGTGTTCTAACAAAAACATGTTGGCCCACCCGATATGATTTGGGATAAGGGCAGGAAGATGATGATGATGATGGATGAGCTTTTAACAGTAATTAACTCCTGTAACAGTAATTAAGTCCCTCACTAAGTGTCAATCAACAGCATCACTAGATGTCACTTACTGCAAACTTTTCTACACTTAAACAT
Organism: Phthorimaea operculella; assembly: GCA_024500475.1. Lineage (NCBI taxonomy): Eukaryota > Metazoa > Arthropoda > Insecta > Lepidoptera > Gelechiidae > Phthorimaea > Phthorimaea operculella. The sequence goes on from JANFCV010000082.1 coordinate 253,061, forward strand.
ATCAGATATTATCAAGCCTTAATATTTTGCGGGGTATGCAAACTGTCAATGGTCGTAACAATACGATCGCTGTCGCCACGTCTAACGAAAATTTGAGGGCATGTTAGATACATATTATTACCCCATAGCACAGCTTCTTATTTTATCAAACTTCTACGTAATTAAATTCAGAATAAATTAAAAAGACGTGCACGTATTTGTCCCAATTAAGATAATATCTTTGAAGTACAAAAACTTGCCACGTGGTGGGCTGTCAGTGACCAGTGACTCTAACATTTAGTACTAGCTCATCTCTCAATTTTTAGAAACATTGACAGACAATTGCAAAATATTTCTTATGGGAATAGTAATGATATGAAAAGAATACTTTGACAAATATAATTGATTCAAATGCATAGTTTCAATAAATATTGTACTTGCACGACAGGTTGCCAAGTCCATATAAACTGTTAGAGTCACTGTGTACCACAGGGGTTGAGTCAGTGTAGACAGGTAATAGTACACAGTGACTGACAGTGTGATAGTACTAAGTGTCGTGTTATTGCAAAAAATTATAATGCGTAACGAAAGAGTAATAACCAATGCATCCTAGATATGAATTTCAGTTTGATACTTCAAAGATTTCTATAAAATTTTATTGGTTGAAGAAATCCGAGTCACTGTAGCCTACCTGACCTTACCTACATATTTTTTAAATATTTCGATGTAATACTTTATTCACTTTGGCTTTATTTACTCATTAAATGAGAAGGAGTATTTAACTATTTAACTTAATGTTTCGAAACTGATGACTCCGTGAAGTACCTACCTAGGCACCTAGATATTTTCAACAATAAGTTGACCATAAGAAAAACACACATTTTTCCCCGATTTTTGCGACACGCACGATAGAAATTGGAATAAAGACGCTAATAGAGCTACCTACAAGAAGAGAAGAAAACGCCGTGTGATGCCGGCTTAGAATAGCATCACCCCATTTCTTTCCTGTGGGTGTCGTAAGAAGCGACTAAAGGACTCGAGGGTATCATGTGTATTGCAATTTTAGGCGACAGGCTGACAACCTGTCACTATAGCGATACACGACAATAGCTAAAACGGCCCTCAAATATGTGTCAGACGTGGCGATAACGACCGTACTTTTACGGTCGTTGACTATCTGCCTACCCCGCAAGGGATAAAGGCGTGATGTATGATGTATGTAGAGCTATCTAGGTATTTTCTGAAATGGTATATAAAAATTCCCGCAATATGAACACAGAATAAACATTTTATAAACTAAACTATTAACTAATTTCCGTTCCGCTGCGTAACCTTGACGCCGCTCTGCGCGACAAGACAGCATCATACCGTGACCATTAAGGCTAAATGCTCGGAGGACAGGAAAATGGCGCGAAAATCGTTATCAATGGAAGAAAATGCGCTCGCGCAATCAAACGCTCGTCTTCAAATTTTCGCCGCAGTCGCGCCCCAACCTCCGTCCGGAACGGACGTGTGGCGCTCGCGAAAACAACCGTCAATCTCGTGATATCGCGTGTCAAACAATAAAAACATGGTGAGTGCAATGTGATTGATTTAATTTTATGTACTCTCGTGATGTGATGTGTCGTTGCAATATATTGTTATTCTGCATTTCGCAACGACCACGTGTTTTCACGGTCTGAAATTCAAGTGCAAATACCTGAATAAGTAGGTAATGTAGAGCAACTAGCGAAAGACAAATTTATTTTCGACTCTTATCAGAGCGCTCATGATGACTTGATGTAAATATAATTCTTGATTATGATAATTTTACACTTATATCAATATTAATTTAAGAACACTTGATGATGATAACTAGGGCAAAGTTCAAAAAAATGCAATTGCTTGAAATGTGTATAATCAATGGTCATCAAATTTCATCATAGTAATCAAGTAGGAATTCATATAGGTAGCACGTTGAAACCAATTGCACTGCAATTATATGACTGTGTAGGTACCTAATGTATCTATCTGCTAAAATTCGGTCTATGCTGCCCTCATCATTACGAACTACTCTCCTCAACATTTAATTATCAATAAAACAACAATTTATTTCTCATTAAAACTAGCTATTAAATAAAAACAATTAACTCGATTCAGGTTGGACCTTAGGTTGGACCTACAGGTTGTCTATCATGCAATCTCTGATGGATGAGAATTTCACTGACAGAAAAAAAAATAAGTTGCTGGCACACCGGTAGCGGATAGAAATTGTAGGTATTATAATTATAAGTATGATCCCTGCCACAATAAGTGGAATCAAAGTTGAGTGGAATCATAGTGCAATCCCCGAAACTCTCCGCTACGAGGCATGTGAGTAAAAGTACGCTTCAGAAGATCTACTTTAAAATTGTCGCATCCAAAAGTCTGCAACTAATTGTGCATATAATATACCTATCACAGGTTCCACTACACTACAAGCTCTTGACTTTCGTAAAGTAGAATCTGCGTACTTTGTGGTTTGATCTGTCCATGCGGACTTCCGTATGCGAAATCGAATTATGGAGTACGTCGTTTTCTACGGATATACTTGCTGAAAGTTTTATTTATTAGCCATGCGGTAGCTTCAAAATACTATCCAGAAAATATTATTCCGAAAAAAAAAACGAATCCTTACCTGTTCAGGGTCACACGTTAAGAGCGCATTCAATTTTTTCTAGCAAATTTGCAAATATTGGCTTTATAAACATGCGAGTTTCTCGAAAACCGTTATGTAAAAATAATATGTTACTTGAACATTTAATCAAGCCTATCTTCATCTAAAAAATGTACAATGTAAATATTAACATTTTAGTTTTAAACCTATTACAAACAGCGATATCTAAAGCGACAAAACCAAAATTCAGGAAAAGACCTCAAATCAAGCGTGAGTTTTAGAGTTTTGGTTCCCTGTAAAAAAATATCAATTATACAAAAAAATAGAGTATATATTTGAGAACAAAGTCTACAGTGAACATTTTACAATTTTATTCAGAAATATAGAATAATACCACGTTTTTATATACGATTTTTTGCAAAATAATGCGCCATTATAACGGCTTCTGTATGAAAAAATAACAGTAGTATTAACGACGAGAGCGATAAAAAGACTATTGATTATTCAAGCAGCGGTATTTTTTATTAAACTATCCAAAAATCGTAATTTTATAACATTTTACAGAAATCGCAGAAAATCGAGAGCAAAAAACCAACGTGCAATGACGTAGTCAAATCCAAAGGTCATGCACGTCATAGACAGACTCCTGGCTGGTTAGCACCATGGAGTCTGTCGTCAACATTCCCCACCCCAGTGCTAGCACTCACTCCAAGGATATAGGAGCCACCCGTGCCGCAGAGCGCCGCAAAGTCCCAGTCCCAGTTCTCACCTCAACCATCCTGACGCGGCCATCCTTGCCGGGAAAGACCTCAGTGACGAGCCCCTTTGGCCACGCGTTCCGAGGTGAATCAGGATCTACGACCAGGACTAGATCTCCAACTGCCAGTGACCTCCGTTCCTCTTGCCACTTTCTCCTTGGCAACAACTCAGGCAAAATTTCCTTAACCCACCTTTTCCAAAACATATCTGCTAGCGCCTGAGCCTTACGCCAGTTCTTGCGTAAGTTCAGGTCAGAGAAATCAAACGCACCCATGACCGGCAAGTTTGACGACCTTCCAAGAAGAAAATGATTGGGGGTCAGAGTCTCCAAGCTATGTGGTTCAACAGAAACGTGCGCTAACGGACGACTATTTACAATGTTTTCCACCTCGGCTATAAGAGTACTAAGTACCTCATCACGCGGTGCGCGTTCCTTCAAAATTACCTTCAGTGAAGTTTTCACACTTCTAATAAGTCTTTCCCATGCCCCACCCCAATGGGGACTGGCGGGAGGGATAAAGGTCCATTTTATACCCCTGTTTGTGCACTCAGTTTGCAGCGCTTCCGAATTCAGCACCTCCTGCATCGACTTTCTTAGCTCCTTGTCTGCACCTCTTAAATTGGTGCCGTTGTCCGAGTAAAAGCGACACGGCCAGCCGCGTTTGTTCGCCATTCGTTGCAGCGCCATGATGAGCGAATCCGTGGTGAGACTGTGTACTATCTCAATGTGGACCGCTCTAACTGTGAGGCAGGTGAAAAGAACTCCGTACCTTCGTTCATGGCGCCTGCCCACAGTGACTTCCATCGGGCCAAACAGATCGAGACCGCAGTGGCTAAATACAGGCTGGTGATGAGCTAGACGAGCGCTAGGAAGATCTCCCATTCTAGGTACCTGCGGTTTTGCTTTCCGTATCCTGCAGAGCATGCACCTTGACGCTACAGACTTCACTACAGACTTCACAGTAGGCCGGAGCCTCGTTATCCAATATCTCTGCTTTAACTCATTGACAATTGTTTCCTGGTTACCATGAGCTGCCTTTACATGATAATACCTCACAATGAGTCGCGAGACAGGGTGCTGTCCGTCGAGAATTACAGGCTGCTTCATTTCATGAGTGACGTTCTGTGCAGCATCAATACGACCACCCACGCGTAGTACACCATGCTGATCCAAAATTGGTGAGAGGGCAGATAACCTACTACTAGAGGACACTAGTTTACCTTTTGTAACCGCAGCTAGCTCTTCAGGGAACGATTCGGCTTGCGCATGTTTAAGCAATAATCGTTCTGCTTGTTCCATAGTATCGCAGTCTATGTTACCTTTAAGTTTTTTACACCTATCGATAAACTTTAGCATCGTGGCCGTGCTCCTCACTAGTCGCAACCAAGATGAGAACCGCTGCGGGTCAGGAACTGATAATGTAACAGGAACGTTTTGCGTCACCATAACGCACTCTAAAGTTTCCTCGGGCTGAATAATATCCTCCGGCCACGAAGACTCAGGCTGGTATAAAAACGTAGGACCCGTAAACCACTCACTTTCAAAGATCTGATGATCAAATGACTCCCTTGTAGCTAAATCAGCAACGTTCATTTTTGTCGGTACGTACCGCCATTCCTCTGTGCGAGTTAATTCATCAATTTCACCTAACCGATTTGCGACAAAAACTTTATACGTACGCGTGTTGTTTCGTATCCAGTGTAACACGGTGGTAGAGTCGCACCAAAAATATCTACGCACGGGTGTGAGCTTGTGTTCCTTTACAATAGTATCGGCCAATCGTGCTGCTAACAAGGCTGCTTGTAGCTCTGCCCGTGGGATAGTTATAGGTTTAATAGGTAGAACTCTGCACTTACTTGCGATCAGCGCCACCTGTATGTCGCCGTCGTTACTAACCCAGCGCCAATACCCGACTGCCGACATGGCTTTAGCGGACGCGTCACTAAACATGTGCAGCTGTAAGTCATTGTAACCTGGAGCAGCGGGACCGCTTATGGTGCTTGTAGCTGATGCTACGGTTTCGTAGCATCTCGTAGCAGGTGATGTAGACCCTCCGGGCCAGCGAACGCCGGACGCGGGAGTCGCAGGGTCTATTTGGCCTGCACAAGTAGACATATGGTAGCACCTAGGTATACGTACCTCTTTAACTATTTTGAGAAGGTCTATCCATTTGCACCATTTGATGTAAACTTCATCAGGTATGTAATCGTCCCAGCCGATGTTAAGGCGCCATGTGTCTTGTAACATAATGCGGCCTTGAACCGTAAACGGCGACAAGAATCCTAAAACATCGAAGATTGACATTACAACCCGAAGCATCAAACGTTTAGTCGGACGTTCCTTACCCTGTATTACCTTTTCTGGTACTCGTTTCAACGACACATCAAAAGCCAACTGGTCGTCTCCAGGGTACCAAATCATGCCGAGAATTCGCTCACCTTCGCACTGCTGATCAACTTTAAACCTTACGGCAGCAGTACCTAAAGCTTCGTTCGGCACACTGTTCAAAACTGAGACGCTATTGCTAGTCCAGTTCCGAATCTCAAAACCTCCTTCTTTGTGAATATTTATTACATTTCTTACCATTTCGATTGCCGTTGGCTCATCAGGAAGGCTATCGATATAATCGTCCATATAATGCGAGTTCACTATCGCATCCACAGCAGCTGGTAGCGTCGCTTCGCAGCGCTTCGCATTTTTATTCTTAATAAACTGCGCTACGAAGGGCGAGCAGTTAGCTCCAAAGATGAGTGACGTCATCACGTACGTCTTAATTTGCGTAGTCGGGCCACTTCTCCATAGAAACCTCAAGGCGTCCTGGTCCTCGGCGCGAATTTTTACCCTCAGGAACATATCTTTAATGTCACCTGTTACTGCGACTCTATTTTGCCTGAAGCGCAGCATTATACCAAACAGCGATGCCAGCAAGTCCGGTCCTGTGAGCAAATAATCATTTAAACTTTTACCATTTACCAAATCGGCCGCGTCGAAAACCAAGCGAAGTTTTTTCTTGTAGGGATTGTCAACTCCAAAATGTGAAAGGTACCACTTTCGCGGTGAGACCCTTAAAATTTCCTCTTCCTCCAGTTCCCTTGCAAAATCGTTGTCTAATAAGTGAATAACTCTTTCCTCATACCTTTCAGCAAAACCCGAGTCCTTCTGCATCTTTTTTACAATACCTTCCAACCTCTTAGCTGCTTTAGGGTAAGTATCTGGCATCTTACAGTGCTCGTCCTTCCACGGCAGGCCTACATGCCAGCGCCCATTGATGAGCTCGGAGGTACGTTCCAGTTGAGCAATGGCACGAGCATCATCCGCGTTTTGTCGAGGCTTACTTTCAACACCTACTGCGTCGAGTTTGAACGACCGCCGCACCTCGTCGTGGATGTCCCGCAGTAAAGTTTCCTCACTGGATGCACCAATAGAGCCTGTGGAAAGATCCGACCCACATTCAGCTAAGAATAAGGTAGCTTCAGCAGTCGAGCGACGCCCCCGCTTGCGACAGCCCTGCGGCAAGGGTGCGTTACCGTGCACGCACCAACCTAGGCGAGTGAGTGTAGCGGCTGGCTCGTAAGATGACTTCCCTTCTACACATTGCAAAGGTCTCAAAAGATACAAGTTATCTTGCCCTATCAACATATCAGGTTTTACGTCAGAGTTACACATATTAGCGTTATCATTTAAAAACCTAAGGTGATCATAATCATTACAATTTATGTATGACAAATTTTGCATCGGTAGGTCCAAATTTTTGACACTGCGCGCTCTCATACTATATACTTTGTTGTCCATAGTGCCCGAAATGTTTACGTTTACAACGTTAGTATCGCACACGAGTTCGCTATCCGACCACGCGCCACGTACACGCATTGTCTCTTGATGGCCACGTAGGCCTGCGCGTTCCGACAGCTCTGCACTAACCATGGATACAGTCGAACCGCCGTCCAACAAAGCGTTCGCATTTATAACACCTTTAGGCCCGTGAATGCGAATTGGCACGACTTGTAGTAGAGTTGTGTTACTGCTGGCCTTTACGTGTGCTACTGTTTCAGTTTCAGGTTGTTCCGCCGGTTGCGATGGCTGTGCAGTCATTTGTAGAGCGTTTTCAGTGACGTCACGCGCGCGAGCACTCGGACCCGTAGTAAGATGCAGCAGCCGGTGGTGTTCTTGTCCGCAGTTATCCCTGTCACACACCGGTGACACACATGTCGCTCGAGGGTGACGAGACACTAGGCAACGAAAGCACAATCCATTACGCTTTACGAACTCCCATCTTACCTTACGTAGAGCTCTTTTGAATTTCTTACAATCTGTGAGCTTGTGGATAGAGTCGCTACGACAGAATTTACACTTCATTTCAGTAGAGTCATCGCATTGCATAAGCGTCGTGTGTGTACGCTGTTGGGACGTAAAGATTTCAGGGCGCCTACCAGTTGTATTTTCATGTTTACCAATCGTAAAAACGTTTGCAGTGGCAGCTGTCTTTTTAGCCTCTCTGTTCAAGAATTCCGATAGTATGACTAGTCTTGGTGTTGTCCCTTCGGTGATCTGGTCATAGCTATAATCCGACCACTTTGACACGAGCACGGTAGGCAGTTTGGTGAGCAAGCTAGATACTATTGTTACTCCTTGCAGGTATTCGTACGAGCCCACTGCTTTCACCGCTTCCACGTAGTTTTGCACCTTTACCGCGAATGTTGTGATATCCCTTTGGTAGTCGTGACAGAGTGGTGGAAGTTTCTGGATGTCACGCAAGATTCTGCTCATTATACGGTCAGGGTTGCCGAACTGTAGCTCTAGCGTCGACATTATTTTATCGGGTGACGTAGCGCTGATAAACAAAGCATTGACCGTATCTTTGGCTGCGCCTCGCAGACATTTTCTTAACCTCCATAGATTCTCCTTATCTGAGAATTTGCAAACATCAGTAGATTCCTGGTACGCTTGTTTGAACTGAAGCCATTCCATCGGGTCGCCGGAAAATTCAGGTAAGTCCTTCGGCGTACATAAGCGGCTGAGTAGACCAGCGTTCGGAGAGACGTCGTTACGAGGGATGGATAGGTCCTTCACTGTAGCAACTAACATTTGAACAGAGTTGAGCAAGCTGGTGACCGTGGCGTCTGCCGCAGGGCCGCTCGCCGGGCCGGGCGCAGTCTGTGGCGCGGGCGCGGCGGCGAGGGCTACGGCGGGCGATATTTCAACCGCTGGTTTTTCCATTTGCTGTTCTTGCTGCTGATCTTTTATCCATCGTGCTGTATAAGTTTGACGGCTCACGCTACTTCCTTCGCGTGGACTGCTACATTCAGTGCCTACTTCCAGAGCCGCGATCTTAGACTCTAGTTCTTTGTCAATAAGGGCCATCTGAATCTTTGCCTTTTCTTGTTCAGCTAAAAACTCTAGCTCTTTCTTTTGCGCTTCGATAGAAGCGTGCGATTTCTTAGTCGATTGTTTGGTATTTTTAGTGTCGCTACTCGAAATTTTACTTGACAGTTTAGAGCCATTGCTGGACGCCTTGTGTGATTTTTCAGCCACTTTTTCCAAATCGAGGACGTCATGCGGCTCCGGGTCGTCGTAGCGGTCCTTTTTACCAGCTTCATTGTCGCTGTTCTTGTGCTCACGGGCCATCCGCGCCGCAGTCTGTCGCAAATTGTGCGGCGGTGGCGTGTTGAACATATCTACCTCTCGAAGACCAAAAATATTAACGACGAGAGCGATAAAAAGACTATTGATTATTCAAGCAGCGGTATTTTTTATTAAACTATCCAAAAATCGTAATTTTATAACATTTTACAGAAATCGCAGAAAATCGAGAGCAAAAAACCAACGTGCAATGACGTAGTCAAATCCAAAGGTCATGCACGTCATAGACAGACTCCTGGCTGGTTAGCACCATGGAGTCTGTCGTCAACAAGTAGTAAAGATTTAAAAAATATATATGTTATTTAAGAAGATGTACTTAATCTAATTGCAGAAAAATATATTTATTTTTATTCATAATATCACTGTAAAAAATATTCAAACATCCCCATGTTTTTCGCAAAATGACGCTCCGAGAGGTCTGGCAGGGAAAATTGTATGGGCTTCGTGAAAAGCTCTATAGCGGCCTTAATCCTAGGGATGATGAATTTATGATCTTTAACGATTTCTCCCAATTGGACACGAAAGTAGCTTAGATATTCTTAGCTTTTGTTATGGCTTTGAAAAACGAAAGAACTCTTTTCTTTTTTCAAAAAGGACATGTGCCAAAAGTCGCTGGGTGTGTTCCGGCCCTAAGTGTCAGTCAGACGACAGACAGACAGCAACAACTAACAACGGATGCAAATGATTTGGAGCACCCATTGCGATTAGGTTCGTTGTATTCGTTCCATAATGGATGCAGTATATAAATCTCTTATCACTTTAGGCAAAAAAAAGAGGATAAAAGTTCTGTTGCGTCTATTGCAAAGAATTTACCTTTTAAAGCAGTTTAGGTTTATTTAAGGTTTCGCTTATTAAAGCAGCTCTATTATATTAACATCCCGGCTAGGTGAATCACATAATGCTCCAGACGACATTATGCTTTAGTTCCTGACAGCAACCAATCCACTATACTGGTTTTTGTTTGGGATAATAATTGAACAAGATTCAAATTAAAAAGTATGCTGAATAATTTCAAACCTTTTGTTTACCTACTTAAGATGTTTGAAACTTAAACTACTTTGCCTTATCGAGTGATTGATCAATTCAATAGTGACTTTTCTACACTGATTTTTCGCAGGAAATCAGTTCTTTTCATAGCTGTAGAGGTGAAAATCAGTTTTTCCGGTAGGTACCATTAAGTACATACCTATTTATTCTTGTTTTCATCAAGTCCATTCGACCATTTCGACCAACTACGTTATTTTGAGTTATTCTTTTCAGTATGTAACAATATGTAGATACTTTATTGTAAAAAAACCGTGACAAAGATATTAAAAATAAACGTGGGTACATTCGTGCTGTGCAATATAATTATAAATAAGTAATATGTATGTTTGTAGAGTTTTCATTCCACTTTTGTTGAGGAACGTGAAAAACATGTTTTCATTGCCATTTTTACTTCTGTTTTACACAAGTGCAACTATTGAAACTGACAACAATATGAAAATGTATGTATTGTAACATTTTTCATCCAAACAAAAAAAGAAAAGTAACTTAATGTGATATGATAATACAGAGTTAAGGGGCTATATCCAGAAAAAAATGAAAGGGACGGCGCTAATGAATAATTTTACTAGAAAGAAAGGGACGGAGCAGACCGGGACGGCGTGACGCTGGCGCTAAAATTGATTTAAATTAAATTGTGTGAAAACAACCACTCCTATGTTTTATTGTATTCTACAAATGGCTGGGTAACATTAATACCAATATTTCAAAATAAGATTTATGTTATACTTAAGTGAGGTTTCGTAGAAATATCTATTCTGGTCCATTTAAGACCCATCTTTGGATTTCTTTTCTATCGAGAAAATTTTATTGAATCGTGTTTCTGCTTCAATGCAACATTAGCTGATATGTTCCAGATAGACATACCTACCTGAAAATCAAAAGATAAATCTTCATCATTCTTGAGATCTTCTAATTTTAAGAACGCAAATTTTTGAACATAGCCCCTTAATTAACCATTAGATACCTTGTTTACCCTAACTTTGGTAAGTTTACTTTCAGTTCATATGTATTTTGAGCCTTTTTAGGGTGCCGTACCCAAAGGGACTAACACTTCGCCGTTTGTTAGTCTGTTTGTCCGTCTGTTATCTCATACACCGTAATAGTTAAAGAGGTTAGAGAGTTCAAATTTTTACAGATGCTGGATTTCTGATGCCGCTTTATAGCAAACAAAATACTAAAATTAGAACAAAATAAAAAATACGGGGTTCACATACAAAAGACGTGTCATTTTTGCTTCATTTTATCTTTCCTGATATAATCAGAGTTTCAAGTCTATATTATGTACCTCTAAGTAAGTACCTCAGGCTACATCAACTATAGAGAAAGAACTTATACCTACGGGCTATCTTAAATAACCGATGCAAAACCACTCTTTGTAGAGCTATAAAAATATACCTACCGAATCATCATCATCTATCTCCTCTTATCCCAATCGGTTGGGGTCGGCGCAAATTGTTTTTTTAGAATACAAAATCATGTAGTAGCAAAGATATCTACTGAAATTATAAAATGGCTTGTAAACATGAAATGTTACGTATCTATCTTCTTGATTATCCTGATAATTATGACGGCAATACAGTTGTCAGCAGAACATTATCGTCATATTAAGTGATTATCTTTATTAGTACAGGATTAATAACATTCACTGAGCTCGTTTTAAGATAACGCGTATATTATCAACTATAGACCACTTTTAAGTATTTTATAGCCAAGTACACACCTCCGTCACATTTTGTATCTACACATACCTACCTACTACAAATACCTTGAGTAAAACTACGGTTTGTATTTATACTTAATGATTACAAACAACTTCGTTCAAAAAGCATGGCTAGAATATGGAAAAACTGGACCTCCCATACAAAGTTGCCAATAATGCACCTAGGTAAAAAATTTACTTACCCGCCAAACTCTACATTCATGTTACCTACTGTTTAAAAAAGCTAAGTCTCTTATTGAGCCCGTCGGGTTAAATCAGAAAAAAATTGGCTTATAAATTACACACTGTTAGCTACCTACCTACTAAGTACAAAAAAATTATATCTTCCTAACCACAAAAATAAACGTATTGATTTCAGATAAACAATTTTTTGTCTGAAATCAATACGTATTTATCCGACGCTACTGCTAGAATTTTATTGGTGTAGGTATGTATGGGTAAGTCTTTGTGGTTTTCACGAACTGACGTAACAGATTTCAGAAGGCTTCCTAATTGCAGCGATAAAAAAATTGTTAGGAGTATCTAATCAACTCTACTTACTTAGATTATTGTGATTATCTAAGCAGAATAACAATTCAAATGTAAGTTAAGTCGTCACACTCCTTTCCGATTTTTTTAATCGCTGCCTACCTGAGACCTGCTGAAAGCTATAAATGTCAGTTCGTGAAAGACGAAGATATATGGATCTAACTTTTGAAGCACTCGCGATTGTTTTCACACATTTTAAGTATTGAACCGGGTCTGTCGCGATAATATTTAGGTAAACCTTTATAATTTACCTGTGTCCCGACGTTTCAGCACAGTTTCATGTGCTGTGGTCGCGGGTTGACTAAAGTCCCAGCGAGATGTCATCCAGGCAGTGGGCGACGAGTTCTTCTGCTACCCACATATGTCTTTAGAATTTTGATATTTTATTAATGGTCTGTAAACACTGCACTAGGCCGGCACACAACACTCACAGTATCCGACGATTGCTCCGATGATAAATCGCGCGGTTTCAATTTGTCAATCACTGGACTCCATGCGGATGACAATTTAAACCCGTCCTCTCGGTTGAAATTATTTGGGTTTTTCTTAATTTGAATAGCCTCGCGGACGATCCTTGGGTAATAATGACGTTCCACAGAGAGGATTTTTGGGGCATGAAGTTCAATCCAATGATTAGGACCGGATGTTAGAAGGTGTTCTGCTATCGCTGATTTATGCATCTGTCGGTTTTTCACAGCTGCGATGTGTTCTTTGACCCGTTCGCTGACAGTCCGCTTCGTTTGGCCAATATATGATTTACCGCAGCTGCATTGTACTTTATAGACTCCTGCGTTCTGAAACGGAATGACATCCTTCGGCGTCCGTAAACAGTGTGACACCTTCGACAATGGAGTGAAAACAGTCTTAACTGAATTTTTACTCAACACTGTCCCAATCTTGTCTGTTACTCCTTTCACGAGATGCTAGTGAGCTTTGATGTCGAATCGCTCTTTACCAATGTTCCAATTAAAGAATGTCTGAAGGTGATCGAAGGCAGACTAATAGACAAGGGTATTCCGAAAAGATACAACACTTTACTGGAGCAATGTCTGGAGGGAAACTATTTCCTTTACCATGAGCAGTATTACCTGCAGATCGATGGAGTGGCAATGGGCAGCCCTGTGGCGCCGGTTATTGCAAACATCTGGATGGAATACTTTGAAGAGTTGGCGTTGAGTGCCGGTCCTTCAACTATCACGCTCTGGAAGAGATATGTTGACGATGTTTTTGGTGTCATCAAAGGGAACACGGACACAGTAAAGCAGTATGTTGAATACCTAAACTCTATCCATCCAAAAGTCAAATTCACCTATGAGGTGGAAAGCGATAGAACTTTGGCCTTCCTTGATGTCAAGGTGATGGTGAGACCCGATGGGTCCCTTGCGCATTCTGTATACAGAAAGACAACACACACAGATCGGTACTTACATGCGACTTCTCATCATCATCCGCGTCACCTGCAATCTGTAGTTTCGACACTGACAAAGAGGGCCCACGACTTATGTGACTCAGAACATCTAGAGGACGAGTTGAACCATGTACAAAAAGTACTTGTTCAAAATGGTTACACGACGGGAGTTCAGCGTCGAATGAAAACCAGGAAAGAGAGACATCCGGAGGTAAATAGACAGCCAGCGTACTTACCTTTTGTGAAAGGAGTAACAGACAAGATTGGGACAGTGTTGAGTAAAAATTCAGTTAAGACTGTTTTCACTCCATTGTCGAAGGTGTCACACTGTTTACGGACGCCGAAGGATGTCATTCCGTTTCAGAACGCAGGAGTCTATAAAGTACAATGCAGCTGCGGTAAATCATATATTGGCCAAACGAAGCGGACTGTCAGCGAACGGGTCAAAGAACACATCGCAGCTGTGAAAAACCGACAGATGCATAAATCAGCGATAGCAGAACACCTTCTAACATCCGGTCCTAATCATTGGATTGAACTTCATGCCCCAAAAATCCTCTCTGTGGAACGTCATTATTACCCAAGGATCGTCCGCGAGGCTATTCAAATTAAGAAAAACCCAAATAATTTCAACCGAGAGGACGGGTTTAAATTGTCATCCGCATGGAGTCCAGTGATTGACAAATTGAAACCGCGCGATTTATCATCGGAGCAATCGTCGGATACTGTGAGTGTTGTGTGCCGGCCTAGTGCAGTGTTTACAGACCATTAATAAAATATCAAAATTCTAAAGACATATGTGGGTAGCAGAAGAACTCGTCGCCCACTGCCTGGATGACATCTCGCTGGGACTTTAGTCAACCCGCGACCACAGCACATGAAACTGTGCTGAAACGTCGGGACACAGGTAAATTATAAAGGTTTACCTAAATATTATCGCGATAGACCCGGTTCAATACTTAAAATATATGGATCTACTTGTTGCTTACATATATATAAGTCTATGTTGCTTACCTAATTACGCAGCGCGAAATAATTATTATACAAGTTCAAGTTCATACATTTTTTGTGTACAGCACAGCTAGGTACCTAAGTATACTTATTAGTTATCTTATTACCCAAGTATTGGCAGCGCTCATCCAGTAAGGTCGAGATCTAAGCACGTCTAGTTTTTTATGCTAACCTCTTACGGATCATTCATGATCAAGGTCGAGGTGAAGATACTTATTGTGGTTTAGAGTTTTCTATAGTTGGATGGTTGGATTACAAAGTCAGACTCGCGAGGCAATAAGGAAAAAAAAACTTTTTCATTAAGGAAGGCAGGTAAAGCAAGTCGTAAGGAGTTTGTAAAAATTAAAACGGCTCTACACTAGAGAAAGATTTAACTGCATGTCAACCTACCTTCAAAAATAACGTGTTATGAGGCTACTATACCGAGCTGGAAGATCGTGAGCTGTCAGTTGATAAAAATATTTCTATCTCATTTATGCATCCCACCCCTCCCGCAGCCGTAAAAGAGACAGTTATAGCTCGCTACCGGAAAATTTGCGTTCTGGGTTTACCAGGTTCCCCGTTCGAAATCGCCACCAAATTTGTTGATAGTGGCATTATTTTGCTGCCAATAAAATATTCTATGCCCGTATCATTTATTTTGCTGAAATTATTGTCATATTTAGAAGATACCAAGGCGTAAACTTGGTGATAATTTTAGAGCATTTTGCCACGGCCATATCTTTTTTTAAATGCATTATTACAATCAGAAAAAGAATATGGAGCATAGATCTAGTCCAGAAGAGTAACCGTGCCAAAAATTGAGTCGATCGGTTGCGAATTGGCAGAGGGATACGTTGAAAGCGTTTGTATGAAAAATAATGACTATAGATCCCTCTTAAGAGCTATACAGGGAGTAACAATAACAAGCCGAAAGGAAGTCAAGGTACTCATGAAACTGAACGTTTTTCCAATAGAACATGGGACAAAAAACAAAAAAAAATTTTTGATCTTCAATACAAAGTCGCCGATCAGCTGATTGATTTACTATGGGGCGTCTAATTTTTTTTTCTTATATTCGTAGATTAGCGAGCACCTGAGTACTCTTTTCCATGAAGGGAAAAGTTCATTTTGGTTGATAGATTACTCTTAGGCTGTTATTCTGTCATCGTAGGAAGTAGGAAGAGTAAAAGAGACGTTTAACCCAAGGGCGAATAGTGTAGATAGCAGTTAGTTACGTCTAGAAATACTGGACTAGATCTCTAACATAAGAGGTGACCTAAATGCCTTTCCATTCTGGACATTGGTGCCAAAGAAAAGTAGAAAACGTTTCTTACACATTTAAAGGGCAGTACACGTGAGAATTGGACATTGTAGGTAGGTATTGGCAGTATTGGACCGTTTTGAAGGGTTGGACATTTTAGGAATTGGACATTATGTAGGTACCTAAATGATCTAGGCATCTAGCGCCAATGTGCGCGAGACTATTTCAGTTCGAAATTTCATTACATGAATTCGATAACTGATATTAACCTAGCGTTCTCGAGAGCCGTTTCATGCCCAAATTTCGACATAAATATAAGCACCCTGCCGAAAATGACCTTAAGTTTACACCAACCCTAAAAAGGAGATCAAAATGCTGAGTAATACGATATGGATTTTTATTTTGATCGAGCCCACCCAAGATGCACTGCCTATTTCTCATAGACGTATCGATTACTCAATTGCAATAAAAAAAATAAAGTCATGGGTTAATGATTATGTTAAGTATCTTTATCAAAGTTGGCCCAAATTTAAAAATTCAAGAACATATACTAAAGTAATATTTTATCTTAATAATTTGGCAACCATAATGCTACGTTAATTAAATTTACTCATATAAAATGTCGTCGAGGTAACTTATCAATTATCTATCATACATGAAATTAATACAAAATCGATTACTTTTAATCATTTGATAAGTAAATGCCTAATCATTGAAAAGTTTGCTGTAAGGAGGTGTGATTGGCACGTGTCTGATAACATCAACAGCCACAACTGTCCACTGCTGGACATGGGCATCTCCTTATTAGGGGGTGTTGGTCGTAGTCGCCATGCTTGGCCGGCGGATATGGGAGCGCAGTGCAAGGTTGATAATGAGAAAATTTTAAAAATTCATTAGCGACCGCCGGGACTTGAATCCGGGACCGTGGGGTACCGTCCCACCACTAACTAAGACTAGCGGACGCTGATGAATCTTTCAACCTCTTGATGCTCGCCTCAAAGCGACGAATGGCTAACGAAATTTTCAATTTTCTAATTTTTTATTTATGAGAATAATATAGCACTGCGAGTGCATTAAAAATCCCAATAGAGCAATGCAATGTGTTGCTCAGGGATAGCCTAGCTTTTACGACAAGGATAGAAATGGGGTTATTCTGTTCCAAGCCGACAACCGCACACAGTTTTTTTTCACCCGTACAAAGTTCTTCACAAAAATTTACCAGGTTGTGACACAAATCACATAGGTACCCTAGGGTACCTAGATCGTTGACCTAGATGATATAACATCTTCCCAACTGATTTGGTATAAGGACAGGAAGATGACCATACCTATCTACTACTAAAACGTCACCCAAATAAGCCTCAAATTTTGCCTCAAAATGGTTATCTAATCGAAGGTCTTCTGAAGACATTAAAAATTAAGGATTGCACAACACAAATCATAAAATATGCATGATGTTAATTCAACGCTTCCGCCACTCTAAAATATGGCTATCTGGAGATCCATACGACATTGAATTCGACAGATTAGAATACAAGTTATAATAATAAAAATACAAGAATGGAACTGTTATCGAAATCGATCAACTGCCTATTCGTGTAATCCAACCTGATAATGATAGGTATATCACGAATTTACCAGTGAATATGTGTAAGCATATTTAGGTAGTGAACTACTTTAGCATACCTTACCTATTCTTTTATATGCCGGACGCTACGGTTACGCTCCCAGGACCACCTAACCTGACTTTTTGGTATAGAGATTAGGTGGCATGTGACGTGGTAATGCAAGTGAGAGTAAATACGAGGTGGTATGGCAAAGTGCCTAGCCCTAAACAGGGGGATCAGAGGAAATTACAAAGAGGTTGTATCATAATTACTGAGGCGTTGTGGCGTATGTTGAGGCGCCAGTCGACAGGATGCCGAAAGTCGCAGTTTCAAATCCTGCCTGCCGAGGAAATTCTTGCAAGTTTTCCAAAAAAGGTTATAATTATGTCTATGTTTCTACGATAGGCCTTCGCTTCATTCACACATAATACACAATCGAACAACATACAGCAAGTATTGTAAAGCGATTCTTTCAATGAAAGATCGTTCTATCACGTATCGTTAAAATGACTGTTTCGTGAAAAGGCAGTTTTTGTAGCAGCACCAACGCAACGCTAATAATCTTCCGAGAAGCGAAGAGTCTGCGCCACGAAAGAGTTCAGTGAAGAAAAATATTGCTTAAAGTAGATGTGGAGCAATAACAGACACAGCAGTGCACTGCTGGACATGGCTCTTCCCCGATTGGAGGGTAATGGTAATGGTTAAACGGGCTGTTTTCCGCAACTCGACGTCTACATACGCCTATTTTGTGTGAAGGGTGGAGCTCCCTACTCGCGCCATCCTAGTTCCCCAAAGAAGCTCAGCAACAAATTGGAGGGTATTTACCATACTCACCACGTTTGGCACAGGGGGATTGTGGAGCTCAGTGTAGGTGTTGTAGATATTCCCAGGGATCGCGGCTGCCCATTCCCAGGATTCATGCCTTAGTTGCCTTTTACGACACCCACGGGTACGGGTAGATATGGGTATTGAAAGGAAGAGAAGATTGCCTTCTTTATCCGCAGTATTTTTATTACCCGACTGCCTCAGAAGGAGGGTTATGTTTTTCGAGAGTATGTATGTATGTATGTATGTGGACAAGAAAAATCTTTTTCACGGGCTACAGCCCAAACGAATTAACTTTGTAATTTACGCAGTCGGGTTTTTGTTTTCTGATACATCAGCTTGTATAAATAGTGCTTGTACCCCACACTTAGGCAACCCTATGCGATGACAGACAGATCTGATGTTCTCGCTGCGCCCGCGGGCCTCCTTTCGTGGCGCGGGTTGTTAGAGGGGCGGCGCCCAATCATCACAGGCACGCTGGCATGCAATTTGGCCAAATAATGCGGTGCGACAGCAGACAGACCCTGGCTGCGGGATGGGAGGCCGTTGACCTTTCATTTTGGCGCAACACGATATTTCCAGCCCAGACAGTACCTTACCTACCACAAAAACATAGATGCACGTTGAGTGCGTGTTTAACAAAATATCTCCCACAAAAGAGACTAAATACGCGCTCAACGCGGGTTAACTTTTATGTGGAGGCCTTAGGTTTCTTCTATCATTTGACACAACACCGCTTAGGATGTGTAACCGGTAGTGTGTAGGTTCAGATGTCAATACAGTGTTAACCATACATCAGACGTCCCATTAGAGACGTCTCACACATGAAGGGATTTGTCCAGAATTTGTCCATTATACCCCCTGTATAATGACATAATACAAATTCTGGATAATACTTTACGTCTAAATAAAAATTCGTAATGTAATCAGCATGGTATCCAGTCCACCCTTAAAAATCATGCTCTTGTAAAAATTCACACCCTTACAATAAAATATTAGGCGCCGCCGGCCGCCGTCATATTGTTCAAGAAAGGTATTTTTATTGCGGTGTACCTTTTGTAAAACTTATTCTTCTTCATTTGGAAAAAAGGTACAATAACATTCTCGGACTGGAGTGTTTCATTCATTGAAATATTGTAAGGAATGCGAGGGAACAAACATTTTTAGGTTCATTCATAAAATGTAGAGCTATTCTTGAATGACGTTAACAGTAGATACCAAGTATATACCACGAAACGCAACAAATGATAAGATGATATGTAGGTAATTAAAAGTAGATTTACCTACTAAATAAGTAGGTACCTACAACTATTGTCCTCAAAAATCTATAATATACGACGTATACAAAATGCGCATATACCGAGGCAGATACCGATATAAGCGCCAGCTTAGAGTAGCATCACCCCATAATATCTATACCGTGGGTGACGTAAGAAGCGACTAAGGGATTTGAGAGTTGATATGTATTGCAATTTTAAACGACAGGCTGACAACCTCTCTGTCACTTCACTATAGTCTTCTTCTTCTTTTCGTGTCGATGGCAAAAGTTAAATTTTGTGCGCCCAGAATTCAGCCACCCGGACAGCATTTGCAGTGGCTTTCATTAGATCATCCACTGTGCTGGAGTCAGGACACATGGGGCAGGTCAAGAGGTGTTCCATGGTCTGAGGAATTGCACCACACTCGCATACATTAGAAGAGCCGTCAATGTATCCCCATCGGGCCAGATTGTCTTTGCATCGGCCAACCTGGGTCCGCAATCTGTTTAAAGATTTCCAAGTTGGCCACGGCAGGTCATGACCCGGAGGGAGGCTTTCAGCTGCTGGATCGTATGAGGTGGGTATCCTATCCTTCCAAAGTTCAACTCTGGCCTGGGATGGGTCACTCGAAATAGGGAGCACACTCCTGAGAAAGCTCCGACGACTTGAGAGCCGTGATGTGAAAATAGAGCTTCCATACATTGGGTGCCGAGGATCTTGCTCTTTTTTGGTAACTTCTAGAGAGCTTGCTACCGCTCTGCGAATATTTGGTGGAGGAATACCGGCCAGTGGGTACAGCATACTTAGAGGAGTCGGCTTTAGGCAGCCCGTGATTATCCTACAAGTCTCGTTTAGTGCTGTATCCACTTGTGCGGCGTGCGCTGATCGACTCCACACAGGGCAAGCGTATTCGCCGGCAGAGTAGCAGAGTGCGAGCCCAGTAGTGCGTAGAACCTTTGGAGTCGCTCCCCATTTGGTAGTCGTTAGTCGCTGGAGAAGATTGTTGCGACTATTCACTATAGTGATCAAAAAGGTTGTGTGATACACAGTCATCCGAATGACTCTTAAACTTTTGACAGACGTGGTGTTAATGGCCGTTTATGCGCTGCCTACCCCGTAAGGGATATAGGCTTGATATTTTATGTATGCTGAAAGATAACTGCTTATTTTCAATAGATAGTAAATGTCCAGGTAAAGATTAGGTAATTTGATGCTCATACATAATCATCATAATAAATAATCCAACGTCTATTTTCATTCCAGAACCACCTATACCAAATAGCGGCCGTCCTGGCTGCGGCCACCATCACATCCACCAGCGTTGTCAAGTCCCCAGGCCTTAACAAGACCTTCGAACTCCTCATCCTTCACAACAACGACATGCATGCGCGCTTCGAACAGACATCGCAGCTTAGTGGGACTTGCACGACAGCTGACAGAGAAGCTGGGAAGTGCTACGGAGGTTTCCCTAGAGTGGCCACTGTGTAAGTAGCCCTAACATCTAAAGAAGTAAGCTAGTCTCAACTATATAATAGGTATATCCTTCACGACAATGATATATGCACGCACGTTTCGAACAGACCTTTCAGCTTAGTGGGACTTGCACGACAGCTGACAGAGAGGCTGGGAAATGCTACGGAGGGTTCCCTAGAGTAGCCACTGTGTAAGTAACCCTAACTATCTATAGAAGTAAGCTAGTCTCAACTGAAAGGTATATCCTTCACAACAATGACATGCACGCACGTTTTGAACAAACTTCTCAACTCAGTGGGACTTGCACGACAGCTGATAGGGAGGCTGGGAAGTGCTACGGAGGGTTCCCTAGAGTAGCCACTGTGTAAGTAGCCCTAACTATCTAAAGAAGTAAGCTAGTCTCAACTGAATAATAGGAATATCCTTCACGACAACGACAACTGTGTAAGTAGCTATCAAATTATCAATAGGTATCGATATCCCTCCACCATCAACTACAATTATATCAATGGCAAACTCACGTGCCCACACTACTGTCACAAATTAGGAAAACGGCGCGCGGGCGCCTTTATACTCTCTATTTTGTGCTACTATGTACGGGAATTTACTGCCAAAATCGGCTACAATAGCCACCTACGGGCGCATTAGCGCTGACTTGATTAGGAGTAGAAGTGGCCGCCATATGGCCGAAATCGATCAGAGCAATTATCATCTTCAATCAATACATAGTGTAAAATGAATTAGCTTTTTGCCTCTGTCTCTAACTCCTCTTAAAACACGCAACAGATTTTGATGCGAGTTTGAAGTAAGTAGGTAGATAGAGTGATTCAAAAGGAAGATTTATATGTACAACACATGCCGAGAAAACGTCTTTTTCCCCGCGGAAAATAAGTTGCAGCCAATCATTCGCAGTAGTTCCATTAAGATTAGTCCAATGGAACTACTGCGAAGTTTTTTTTCGCACTAGTTCCATTGGCTCAGAGCAGGTGACACCACTGACGGGCTTCATCATCTTCCTGCCCTTATCCCAATTACTTGGGGTCGGCGCAACACGTTTTGTTAAACACAAAATCGTGTTGCAAAAGGATTTGGCTTAATTTTACGACCGGCCGCCTGCCTGACGTCAACCCTCCTTGGGAAAGCTTTTGTGGTGGATTAACCGCCACCATACGGTTTTCCCTGGCTGTTTGGGTCGGGTTTATCCCTCGGTCGCCTCTTACGACCTCCACGGGAAGAGAGGGGGTGGTGCTATTCTACTCTGCCGACACCACACGGCTTACTGACGGGCTTCTAGTCTACAAATAGAAGCTAGTTTCTTTTGAGAGCTTGAAGTTTTAAAAATGTCGTCCACAACAACTATTTACATAATTCAAATACTGTACACAATGCTTATGCTTTTCCAGTCTTCAAATTTAAGTCCAAAGGTTTAAAGTACAGCACATAAACCAGCATTTACCTATTTAAGATAGTCCTTGTAAATATCTGCTTTTGTTATGGAAAGTAACAGTTTTGTACGGTTGTACCTACTCAAGTAATTATAATAAATCTTTATTGTCGACGGAGCACGTAGTATCATCCATCTCATTTGACCAAACAAAACTCATGAAGCGAAGTATGAGTGTGATATATGAGTAAAGATACATTCCTAAATATATCTATCTATTTATAATTCTGGTAAATGATATTACTTCCGCTTGCAGGGATGTTGAATATGTCATGTTTGCCGATGACACGTGTATACTGGTCAGTGCTCCAGACATGGCAAATTTAAAAGTAGGGTCAGGTAGGCAACAGTGACTCGGATTTTTTCAATCAATAAAATTTTATAGTAAACTTTGAAGTATCAAACTCATATTCATACCTAGGATGTATTGGTTATTACTCTTTCGTTTTGTATTATCATTTTTTGCAATAACACGATAATTAGGTCACCAGACATTTTTTTCTAGAAAAAAAAAATCGAGTCACTCTGTACCTGTACCTGTCTACACTGACTCAACCCCTGTAGTACACAGTGACTCTAACAGTTTATATGGACTCAGCAACCCTGTCGTGCTAGTATAATTATTTATTGAAACTATGCATTATAATCAATTATATTTGTCAAAGTATTCTTTTCATATCATTACTATTGCCATAAGAATTATTTTACAATTGTCTGTTAATGTTTGTAAAAATAGAGAATTGAGCCAGTACTGAGTGTTAGAGTCACTGTGTACCACTTAAATTTGAGCCAGTGTAGACGCCAAAGCCATTTTGAAATTATTAGCCCACAAATATTACCAGACTTCTCTAAGAGCTAGCAAATCTAGCTTATTATCTAGTTTATAAATACCACTTTCGATCATAATAATTACATTTACCTAAATCTTTCAATCTTAACGGATAAAAATACATGTAGGGTAGTTATAAAAGCATTTTTAGAGGTGAAAAACCATTCGCACATTTTTTTCACAATCAAACCGCACTGGAGTTGATGGATGGTTGGTTTGTATGTATTTGGTTGTCAAGAGCTACCATTAAGTTAAGAATACAGTTAGATATTGCTGCCCTGTTACGAGATATAATCGTGAGTCGATGTACCCGCCTGAGTCACCGATCCCTACTTGACCCTAAAATTAAAACTAGTCATGCAAAATATACATAATTGGTTCACTGCGAACGGCATGATGCTAAATGTTGATAAAACCCATATTATGCAATTTAAACTTCGTAGCTGCGACCTCATAGACTTAAATATCACACTGGACGGTGTACGCGTGCCATAGGCAACACAGGTAAAATATCTAGGCTTTATTATTGACGCTGGATTGTCGTGGACCCCCCACATCGACTCACTCTGCGACAGGTTGTCGTCAGCCTGCTATGCCCTGAGTAGACTTTCACACAGCCTGTCAGAAGTTAATATGAAAAATGCATATTATGGCTACTTCCACTCTGTACTTACCTACGGAATCGTTTCATGGGCTATGGCTGCAGACCGTGAAAGGGTACTCAAGTTGCAAAAGCGCGCTGTGCGAATCGTGTGCAAAAAACCCTTCGACTATCCAGTAAAAGAACTATTTCAACAAACTAAAATACTTACTCTCACATGCGCCTACATGCTTGTGGCTGCCAAAATTATAAGAAAGAATATAAAAAACATACAAACTTACGCCCATCGACACAATAGGAACACACGGGGCCGTCTCCAGCTGTATGCTCCTCCTAAAAGACTAGCTAAATCTCGAAAGTCCGTAGAAACATTAGGTATCAAAATATATAACGCGTTACCTGATAAAATAAAAAATGTGGAAAGTGACAAGGTATTTGCTTCACAACTAAAAATCAAACTACAAAATATGGCTTGTTTTGATCTCAAAGAATTTTTCGATGAGATTGGATCATCAACTTAACCATAGAAAAAACCATACACTACTATTTAAAAACCAAATATTATTAATTTAAAATTATGAAAAATGAAATATTTAAGTTTTGATATAAAATGAAATACATACACTACTATTTAAAAACCAAATATTTTTAATTTAAAATTATGAAAAATGAAATATTTAAGTTTTGATGTAAAATGAAATATTTTAGGACATTTGACTTGTAAAATTTATTTTTACCAATAAATGCTTGAAACTTGAAACTCACGCCTATATCCCTTGCGGGGTAGGCAGAACGTAAATGGCTATAAAAAACGGTCACTTACACTACGTCTGAAAATAGCTTGACAGTCACGCAGAAGACTCTATCACCATAGTGACAGGTTGTCAGCCTGTCGCCTAAAATTGCAATATGAGTATATTATATTGTAATCAACTCTGTAATCAATAGGGCTGGCGTATACTTAATGTATTAAAGCCCTTTACCAAATAAATAGATTAAAAAAAAAAAAAAAAAGTCCGTTAGTCGCTTCTGAAAGATATGGGGTGATATATTCTAAGCCAGCACCACACGTCATCTCATTTTACCAAACAAATTTCTTGAAGCGCAGTAGGTATGAGCGCTTCGAACTTTTATAAAAGATCTTCTTACCTAAACGCGCTCATGCGTAAAACGAATTTTGAATCTTCAACCACAAGAAGGGACTCTTAAAAGCACCACTTTTTATAGAATTCCGTAGAGTCATTCATCCGAAAACCTCCTAATTTTTAGAGTGCCGTGCCGAAAACGGAACCCTATTACTCAGACTTCGCTGTCTGTCCGTCCGTCTGTACCAGGCTGTATCTCATAAACCACAGAAAATTTCACAGATGCCGTACTTCTGTTGCCGCTATAACAACACATACCAAATACTGGAATAAAATAAAAATTAAGGGAGGCTCCGATAGAAAAAAACTATGATTTTAGCTATTATGGTTTGGAGGGTAGGGTATCCTATCCTATCTGATAGATGAGATGAACGGTAATTGTTAGACAGTTAATACCTATTTTCACAGAACATTATTATTACTATTGCCACTAATAACAACAAATACTAAAAAGTAGAATAACATAAAAAATAAGGGAGGCTGAAGGCTCCCAGACAACAAACATGACTATTATGCAACTTTTAGGTACGAGTATACAAAATAGTACGGCACCCATGGTGCGCAAGTCCGATTTTTTATGATTCCACCCCTAAAGGATGTTATATAGCTTTGTACTACTATTAATAAACGTAGTAAGTGCCTACACATTTTTTTTGTCTAACGAAATGAAATAGTGGCACTGGCAGACCAACATTGGCAATGTTGACGATAAATGATAGATAACTCAAAAAGTATTTAGTGCGTCTCTACAATAATAACTGAACGCCTATATTATATGGCCTTGACATGCTTTATCAATACAATAGTGTCTGCTATTAATTGATTAGCGTTTCGAAGTTTCATTCATAAATGCGTTCGCTTAGGTCATCGAAACAACGGATACTGTCTTAAAAATAACAGCTATCGCTTCTTAATGTCACATAATTAATGTATAGTTTAAATATATATTTTTGTTTCAATAGTAGTCAGATCTTGTTGTTTTAAACTTTCCCAGACTATCTCTATTAGAACAATCGGGGAATCTTTACAAGGACTTTGACTGAGATGTTACCTTTTTTATCTGGCGTAAAACTGATGATGTTTTCCTGCTTTTCGAACTAGATAATCAGTTAATGATTTATTTTGTGTTGATGTGAAATCGAAGTACTTACACGATTCTATTTGCGATGCCAACTGCCAGTGCACCAGTTCCTTTTTAGTCTTTAAGAAGACCTCCTGGCACCAAGTTTAAGAATTTCTTCTGTCTTCATTATATTTCATCATATTCTTACTTCTTTCGCAGTAAAGAAGGAAAAGAAGACTAACCCATCTTTTTCCTACTGCCAGTGCGCCAGTCCCTTTTTAGGCTTTAAGAAGACCTCTTGGCACCAACTTCAAGAATTTCTTCTTCCTTCATCATCATTCATCATATTCTTACTTCTTTTCACATAAACCACTTCCTAAAGTAAAGAAGGAAAAGAAGACTAACCCATCTTTTCCTACTGATTCCAGAGTGAAGGAAGCTAGACGGAAAGCAGTCACAGGCGAAGGTCCCCCGGTACTGTACCTGAATGCCGGCGACACTTACACCGGGACTGCCTGGTTCACCATCTACAAGTGGAAGATAGCTGCTGAGTTCATCAACGCTCTGCAGCCCGACGCTGTGGTAAGTTACAGTAGAATCTCCTAGTAGTAGCAGTCACAGGCGAAGATCCCCCGGTACTGTACCTGAATGCTGGTGACACTTACACCGTGACTGCCTGGTTCACCATCTACAATATAGCTGCTGCGTTCATCAAAGCTCTGCAGCCTAGGTTAAGTTATAGGTAGAAGAATAGTAAGCAAAGGAGATATAACTTTCGCAGATACATAATGGATCCCTAATTGGCAACATTATTAACATTTTGCTCATAATATGTCATAAATTGAATACCAAATTTTTAAAACACTTCCAGTGTTAGGTATGAAAATTTTGAAAGTTTTCCTGTAATATGTCATAAAATTGATAAAGAGGCAAACAATGATGTTGCCAATTCGGGTTCCATTCTTTATCTACGCAAGTTATACCTATTATTGCGTTCGGTATTTTTACCACAGAGCAGGACAGTAATTTTCCCTGCTCTGTGGTTTTTACCGACTTCAATAGAGGTTATCAATTTGACCCGTAGTACGCTGATATATTGATTACGGAATCCAAAATTTTACAAATTTTATATGTAGGTCTGTTTGTCCTTGCATGTCCCAAAACCACTGGACTAATTTTGATGATTCCTTTTATTCATTCAAGCTTCATCAAAATCGGTTTAGCAGATTTCAAGATACAAATGTTTCTCCAATGTGAAGTCGGTTTAGTCGTCTTGTGTGCGTACCGAATTGTGTTGTTCTATCGTAGGTAAATATTTTCGAAAAGACTTTTTGTTCTCCTTTTTGTCAGTGCCGCTTCTAAAGGCCTTTGATGAGTAAAGTTGATGGCAACCATAAAAAAATGCGCGTAATAATGAACCTGTACCGAGTATCTGTATTGTTATGCGAGTTTTTGTATTTTAATTGTGTCGTTGTCTACGTGTAAATGTATCGCTTAAATGGGTTCGGAATAGAAGTTTTAAAATCGTATTTTCGAGAAGATTTTAAGACTTGTAAGAATTCCTGTGTGATGTGATGTATCCCGTAGGTAAACCAGGAGCCCAATATATCCGCCGACATACGTCATATTCATACCAAAAGAGCTGTTTTACCTTCGCACAATGTCTCAAAACTCAAACCACCAAAAACAGGATTCTTACCGCGATACTCGTTTTTGATTGTTTTGATGATTTGTAGATCTGGTAATTTTCTTGATTTCCGATGATCGATTAACTCAGTAAGAATTCCGCTTTTAGTGTTTTGAGTCATTAGCTGCAATTTTGTGTGTACCTACCTAGGTTTGTAAAACCTAAACCAGAATTTATTATATTGGGCCATTAAGAGGATACCCGAGTGATGCCCGTTTATTGCATTTTCATACAAATGTGTTGCCCTGTTTTCTTCTCGAATATTGCATGTAGAGCTACAATTCTTTTTATAAGGACAATAAGTATTTATTACTAAAGGCATGTCCCTATTTCTTATTTTTCTAGATAAATCATTTTCTATGTAAAAGTAAAGCGCTTTCAATTTCTACGCGATTTTCTTTAAAACAATAATAAAATAGGGGCTTGTCTATAGTAGGCCTTAATGGAATGAAAAAGGATTATAGCTCTACATTCACAATTCCACGTGCATTATTCGGAAAGAAAACAAGGGAAATACGTTTGTATGAAAACTAGTCTCTCTCTTAAGGCCGCAAGTGAAACAATGTGTGTGGGTTTTGTTCGCGTTTCGACGTAGAGCCAGCAGCTCAAACGAACCAATGTGGTTTTGTCCAGTGCTTTTGTGTGTTTCAGTGTGCTGTAGGTACCTGTTACGTGTACCTATTTCATATTTATTTTTAAGAAAACATCGTCATGTTATCTTATCATCACCTTGTCAAGAATTTCCCACCTAGATTTGCAAGCTAAGGTTTTTGACGAAATACTTATTCAATGAGCTAGAATCTGTATTTATTTACGCAAAACAATATTTGATAATGATAGATAACGCATCTTATGACATCAGCATCCGTTGTTGTTCGAAGGAAGACAGGGATTATTTTTGAGGACATAATGTGACAAGAACAGTTTGGTGCAGTAAACACAACCATTGACTCTATGAGCCTTTTAAAAAAAAGTGAGTGAATTTATTATTATTAATGATGATAAATAATCTACTAACACTATTTTGATTTAATCTTAAGTTAATGACTCTAACAACGGCATATTAATATCTAATTAATGCTAACGGATATTAACGAACGCTTAGTTTTACAAAACTTTACTTCACAATTCATTATAAGTAAGTACCTATGTAATGGTAACAGTCAACAACGAGCACATAAATAACCTAATAATAAATTATTCGTATATTTTTCTTACAGCAAGTAAAATATTTATGTACTGAGTAATTTATTTAAATTGTGTTCCTATGCTTTTCTATGTTGTTTGTTCTATTTAGTTAAGCTTCTATTGGTTTTGGGCAAAAAACTGGTTTTGGTGGTGCTATTCATACATAAAAAATTGTGTTTGGTCTGACTGAAGCAAGTACTTACCTACTAACCAACATTTCTTAAAAGTTTTAAATTATTATATTTTTTCTAATCTAACCCTTAAAAAAACTAATTTTAATAGCGATTAACGTCATCTAAAAAGTTAACCTTTTTAATAAAGTAAATTGCTAAAACTTTATTATACTTAAAGACATTCAGTAGGAGTTTTACATTACAATATATGTTTTTTTTTTTCGTTTACAGTCTCTTGGGAACAACGAGCTACAAAAAGGCTCAAAGAAGCTGTCGCCATTTTTAGAAAATTTGGAATCCAGCATCCTGGCCACTAACATCATTGTCAAAGGACAAGAAGAAAAAATACACAAGTCAATAACATTCGACATCGAAGGGAACAAAGTTGGTATAGTGGGCTATCTCACTCCTGACGAAAGTATTCTAGATAGCGAAGGAAATATTGAATACATAAACGAAGTTTTAGCCTTAAAAGATGAAGTGTCCAACCTCCAAGCGCAAGGCATTAACATAATAATAGCTCTTGGTCACGCTGATTCAGACAAAACTATAGAAATAGCGAGAGAAGTCGAAGGCCTTGATTTGATAATTAGCGGTCATAAGAATGTTTTCTCATGGACTGGAGCGAGAGGTGAAAAACTAAACCCAGAGAAAACTATCGAAATCACTCAAAAATCTGGCAAACGTGTTCCTATTGTAGTGTCATACGCCTATAATTATGTGCTTGGAAAGGTCCTTGCGAAATTTGACGATACTGGCGATATCGCTGCCTACTATGTAGATCCGATAACCCTTAACGATACGATTCCTCAAGATTCCGAAGCTGTTCAAAGATTAAACAAACATCTAACAGAAATGGCAGTCCGGTCAGAAGAAATTGTCGGTAAAACTGCAGTGGTTCTTGATGGAGACTCTTGCAAGTCTGAAGAATGCAATCTCGGCAACTTGATCGTTGACGCGATAAACTACTATCACGCAGTAAGATTTGAAGGAGAAGAGTGGACTAATGCTCCTATAACCGTTATTCCTGGAGGCATTATTGCCGGGTCAATTGCTCCTACTAATAGACCAGCTGACATAACTTTTGGAGATTTGATAGCAGCTGTTCCCAACGAGAGCCGATTAGTAATCGTGACCATGAGTGGGACAGTATTGAACCAAGTACTTGAACATTCTGTTTCAAGGTACAGCGTCTCGAAACCGACTGGGCAGTTTCTGCAGTTTTCTGGTATCAGAGTAGTGTATGACTTGACCAAAGAAAGCGGCTCACGGGTAGTGTCCGCGGTAGTACGTTGTTGGTCTTGTTTTGTGCCACAGTTCTATGTCATCGAAGATTCTAGAGAATACCCGGTGATTATGCCGGCGTCTATGGCTGATGGAGACTATGGATACTCTATGCTGACTGGACTGCCAAGGATAAATCTTGAGTATGATGAAGTGACGTGTACTGCGGAGTACATCAGGCAACGAAGCCCTGTTTACCCGGATGTTGCTGGTCGCATTGAGTTCATCAACTATCTTTCTGAACCTGATTCAGCCGTAGCAATAAGCTCTACACTGACTGTTCTCTTACTAACATTAATTCCTTTCATCGTGGCTCAAAACTGATTGCTTTTATTTAAATTATTTTGTACATAAATATACAATTTTTTAATTACGTTTTCTTCTTATTTAGTTTTTCCTCACTTTCATCCTGACATCAAATAAATGCTGTATTTTCTTGCACAAAAGTGAGTTTTTTTCTTCAGCATATATTTAGCGTGACACTAATACTAGCTAGCTGTTCCTTTCCATATTGCTATTTTCTTCTATTTTGGGATGCTATGGCTTTGCTCCGTAATCACGGTGCGATGTTGGGGTTTCTAAATGACGGATGCATGTACCGTTTTAGTATTCACCTAATTATAGAATGACAAAAAATTTTTTAATATGCCGGCTATTGCCGACTGCTGCTGCACAACTTTCATAAAAATATATAGTCCTGTAGACTTTAGTACCGTCTAAACTGTAAAAATAATCTCTAACTGCACCCCGTTTTATGCATGGGTCAATAATATAATGTGACAAAGAATGCGTTTATGTTTTCTTTTTCTATTTCAGTCTCTCGGAAACCACGAGTTCGACCAAGGCGTGTCTGGCTTAACGCCGTTCATAGAGAACATAACATGCCCGACGCTGGCTTCAAACCTCATCCTCAACAATGTACCCGCTCTGTATAACGAACCGAAGCTGATGAAATCAGTTGTCTTCGACGTGAACGGGACTCTAGTTGGAGTCATCGGATACCTTACGCCTGACACGAAAATCTTAGCTATCCGAAACGATGTCGAATACATGGAAGAAGTCATAGCTATACGACAAGAGGCAGTGAGACTGAAACACACCGGAGTTCATATTTTAATAGCTCTTGGTCACTCAGGTTTTAGTAAAGATTTAGAAATAGCGAAGAAAGTAGAATATATTGATCTTGTTATTGGTGGTCACACGAACACATTTTTGTGGAACGGGACTAGTCCAGATGTTGAAAAACCTGAAGGCCCATATCCTACGCTAGTTAAACAACCTTCAGGGAGATTGGTACCAGTGGTCCAAGCTTATGCTTACACGAAATATTTGGGAAAGTTGCATTTAGTGTTCGACTCTGATGGAGAAATTGTTAGTTTTGATGGAAATCCTGTCCTTTTAGATAAATCTGTGCCACAGGATCCCGAAGTTTTAAGTATTGTAAATCGATACAAAGACGGAGTCATGCAGATATCTAATGTAGTTGTTGGAAACACGTCAGTAGTTTTGGATGGAATTTCTTGTAGACTAAATGAGTGCAATTTAGGGAATTTGATTACTGATGCTATGGTACAGAAACGTGCTATTATGTACAAAGGAAATAATACGTCAGGTTGGACTGATGCTCCAATTGCTATTATTCAAGCGGGAGGGATAAGAACTTCTGTTTCTCATATAAATCGCCCTGCCAACATTACCAAAGGCGATCTTTTGATTGTTTTACCTTTCGAAGGTCAAACAGTTATGGTCGAAGTGAATGGGACGATAATACTAAAAATGCTGGAGCGTTCTGTAGAAAACTATAGAACAAATCGTCCAGTTGCTCCATTTTTGCAATTTTCTGGTTTGCATGTAGAGTACAACCTTTACAACAAGCCCGGTTTGAGGGTAGTCAAAGCTTTAGCCCGCTGTGGAGCATGCGATATACCAGAGTATTCACCGGTAAACAGGACTGCAACTTATCGCATCTTGATGCCTGCGTTTTTGGCTTCGGGGGGAGACGGTTATTCCATGTTTGAGGGGCTACCAATAACTCATTTTGATTATAACGAGCTGGACTCCCTTACGGAGTATCTAATGCAGCACAGCCCGGTGCATCCGGCTGTGGAAGGGCGTATCGTAGTGCACCGGCCAAGCACAATTAGTAGTGCGCCGGTAACGAAGTTTTCGTTACTTTTAGTCGCAGTGGTTCTTTGGTTCCATAAATTAATTTGAAAGTTATATACTAATACTTCGCAATCATATTAAGTATCGAATAGAAAAAATCTGTTGTAAAATCTCAAAAAGTAGGTCTGTACCTACTGAAAATTATGCGTATTTTTGATAGGTATAGAAAATAATTATGAAATACCTCTGCCAGTATTATTTATTATTATATTAATTACAGAGCAAAATAATGTAGAGTAAGAGAAACTATATTTATTGTAATTATGTTTATGTTATTTTTGATGTTTTGTTAAAGTTGATTATTGTTTGAATGAATAAAATATAAATGTTCTATTAAATGTTGCTGTAGAATTAGCTTCATCGATCAAATGTGTAGTGAAATATGTATTTTATAAACATGAAAATTTTATAAACTGTATTTTCTTTATACTTACTAAATAACTTCTTACTCTTTTAACCTGCATGCATGTAATATCTAGCACATGAAGCCTATCCGTTAGCCTTGACGGTTAAGGTAATAATTTTGTCATGTAAATAGCTTATAAATCTGATTGATAATAATAAGAAATGACCTTTTCTTTTGTTGCAGTCTCTTGGAAACCATGAATTTGACAACGGCATTAGTGACCTCACACCCTTCATTCATAATTTGAAATGCCCGGTTTTGGCTGCTAACCTCGTACTCACTAGTGTACCAGCATTGCAAAAAGAAAACAATCTGAAAAATTCAATCGTTATTGATGTTAATGGTACCAAAATTGGAATCATTGGCTACTTAACTCCAGAAACCAAATTGCATACACTTCACAATGAAGTCGATTACATAGATGAGATTGTCGCGATTCAAGAAGAAACGGACAAACTACTAAAAGATGGAATTAATATCATCATAGCTCTCGGTCATTCAGGCTATATTAAGGATCAGCAAATAGCAAAAGAAGTTGAAGGTTTGGATTTAGTTATTGGAGGACACAGTCACAGCCTACTCTGGAACGGAACGGCGCCAGATTCAGAAGAGCCCATAGGTCCATACCCAACATATGTAACCCAAGCCTCAGGCCGAGCTGTCCCTGTCGTACAAGCCTATGCATACACCAAATACCTTGGGAAACTTCACTTATTATTCAATTCTAAAGGCGAAATTACTTTTTCGGATGGCACTCCGATACTTTTAGATAAGAAGATTCCTCAAGATCCAAAAATTGTTGAAATATTGGATCGCTATCGACACGAGGTGGACAAGATAGCAGGTGAAACAATTGGAGAAACCACGGTTTTATTAGATGGTAACATATGCGACAAACAGGAATGCAATTTGGGAAACTTAATTACAGACGCAATGATTCATTACTATGCCACCAATTATACGGGTGAACACAGAACAGATGTTCCTATAGCATTCTTACAGGCCGGCGCCATAAGAGCATCAATTGACCACAAACTACCAGCACCAATCACTAAAGCTGATATATTGACAGTATTGCCCTTTAAAGGTCCTCTAGCAACAATGAACATCAACGGCACAGTTCTGATTCAAATGCTTGAACATTCTGTTTCTGATACTGATCAGCCAAGAGTGAGAGAATTTCTGCAAATGTCAGGTTTACGTGTGGTGTACAACTATAGCAAACCAGTTGGTCAAAGAGTTGTAAGTGCAAAAGCCCAATGTTTGGACTGCGAAACGCCAGAATATTACAACGTGAAACCAAAAGAAACGTACAGTGTAATACTGCCTAAAATCCTGGCTCAAGGTGGTGATGGATATTGGATGCTAAAGGATTTGCCGCACAACGTGTTGCCTTATAATGAGGCTACGTGCACCATATATTATGTTGAAAAGATACGTAATATATCGCCCGTTGTTGAAGGGAGAATCATTATACTAAGTGAAATTAGCAACAACTGTAGTATACCATCGTTATCTTTAGCAATTTTAATAATAGCAGTAGTTAGCTCATTTATAGCTTAACTATTGGTCTCGTTTTAGAAACAATTACCTAGCTCTCTTTTTTGTACCAGTGCATTTTTTACTTATTTAGTATTTTAAGCTGAGGTTGTATTTTCGTTTGTGATACGTTTTATCTTTATTTTTAATAATATATGCATAAGTAAAGTAAGCTATGTTCCTAAATGTTATACCTACCACAGAACAAATTAAAAACTGATTAAAAGTAAATATGAACATTTTTATTAACCCCACCCTAAGACCTAGACGAAGACAAGTCTTGCTATCTTTTAAAATCTTAAATTCAAGAAGGAATTCAAGTACGTAACTTTCTTCAAACTTTTGGCATATCATTTTTACAAAAGTACCAAAAAACTAATGACTAAAATTTTATTTCAGTCATTGGGAAATCACGAATTCGACGAGACAGTAGAAGGAGTTGTGCCCTTCATCAATAATCTGACGACACCAGTACTCGCAGCCAATCTGATACTTAACAACGTACCAGAAATGCAACATCTCGAAAATCTACTGAATTCAACAATTCTATACGTCAACGGAGTTCCAGTTGGCGTCATCGGTTACTTGACGCCAGACACAAGCTTTCTAGCTCCAAGAAATAAAGTCGAATACGAAGATGAAATTGTGGCATTAAAACGAGAAGTAGCACTTTTAAAATCGAAAGATGTTAAAATCATTATAGCCCTGGGTCACTCTGGATTCATAAAGGATTTGCAAATCGCTAAGGAAGTTGAAGATATAGATTTGGTAATAGGAGGCCACTCAAACACTTTTCTTTGGAACAGTAATACTACTGATGAGAAACCAGAAACGCCACAAGGTCCATATCCATACTGGGTAACACAGATTTCAGGGAGAAAAGTTCCTGTTGTCCAAGCATATGCTTACACGAAATACTTAGGAAAGCTACACTTGATATTCGATTCAAATGGAGAAATAATAGAATGCGACGGTACTCCGTTATTACTAAATCAAGACATTCCAAGAGATCCTCAACTTCTAGAATTAATAGATAATTATCGTTCCGGTGTTGATACTATCATCAACGAAGTTGTCGGCACTTCCATGAACTTTTTAAACGGGGAAGATTGCCGTCTGAGAGAATGTAATATGGGAAACATCATTACTGATTCCATTTTGTACTATACTAAGAAATATTACGATGAAAAGTTTCCTGATGTCAATATCGCTGTTGTTCAAGGGGGCAGGATTAGAACGTCAATAAGCAAGCCAGGAGGACCGCCATTTGAAATAACACACGGAGATTTACTCGCTGTATTGCCGTTTTCTGACACTCTTTCTGTTGTATCCATGAATGGTACTATATTGATGCAAGCACTTGAACATTCCATAGAAGGTTGGCGGGTAATAGACACTCCTGGACAGTTTATACAAGTATCTGGGATTAGAGTTGTGTATGATCTGGCAAGACCGCCTGGTTCAAGAGTTATTTCAGCGCAAGCTGCTTGTTCAGACTGCGGTAATCAAAAACTAATAGACATACAGCCCAACATAAACTATAAAGTTATGATGCCCTTATTTTTAGCTGATTTGGGTGATGGGTATACTATATTTAAAGGACTCGATAAAGAAATAGTGCCATATGATGAAGTGACAGCTTTAATTGCTTATTTGAAAGTGTTTAGTCCAGTGGAACCAACTGTATCAAATCGTATAATAATACTTAATGAAGATAAAGTAAATGTGCTTAATGATATAGACGAAAATATACTTAGACAAGATAGATCTCTAGCGTCAATAGCTTTAACTATTAATAGTAATTTAAATGCTATTATTGTCAGTATCACAGTTTCTTTATTTTATTGTATAAATGTGAGTTTATGAGTGTATATTTTAGACAAGATTTACGATTTTTTGACGCATGGTCAGTCATGTATTATTTAACTTAACTTGTTTATGGTAAACAGATTTAAGTACAAAAATCAAGTATTTGTTTTAAATAGGAATATTTTATTAAACTTTTTAGATTAAAATAACAATCAATAATATTATAAAACCGACTAAATAATTAGCGAATAATAAGGCACTATGTTGAAATGCAAAAACTTATATCTACACACATTTCAGAACTAATGTTACTGAGAAATCTATTTTAAAATTTGCAATACATACTTAATATTCATATACTTTTAAAATAATGTAAACTAGTGAGTCCAGTAGATAAAGTACATGTACATAAGTTGCACTAGTAATAATAATAAATATTTGATTTTTATGTAAAAATTATTACCTATAATATAAAATGTCATTTTTATTACTTCAAACCTACAAATTGTATATTTTACAGTTTACACCTACAATCTATACATAGCAATATGACTAAAACAATAATTACTATATTTTTGTCAATATATAAAACTTTGGAAGACTTTAGTAGGATATAAACAATGGCTTCAATTATGTCAAACATTTTCATTGCTTTAAATAGTTATATCTAGTACATCCTTGATATGTTATAAATAAACAAAACAGATATTTTAGGAACTTATGTTTCTGTATGTTTTATTGGAGAATCCAAGGTCACTTCCTTTTTATTTAAAGGCGCCACACACCGCCTCCGTAAGCAGGATGTATGCGTGCCGGTGCGCGCGATCATGCGTGTTCCGTCCGGTTGTAATGTATGGCATTGTATGAGAGGCCGCACACTGCCTGCGTAATCGTGCGCGTAATCAATCACGCGCGTACCGCGGTGTGCGGTGTCTAATACGGTCCCATACAATACAACGTCATAGCTACGCGCGTGATGACGTGCACGGCACGCATACGATGTGTGGCGCTATTTAAACTGAAAAAATTACAGTAATGTAAGGATGTGCACGCATTATAAGGCCATTGTAATTTGTATGTACGTCTATCCGATTGCTCAGATTTTTAGTGGATCCCACTCCACCAAATCACTATAACCATAAGGCACCAGTCCTTTTAGAATTGTCAGACATTGCTTTAGAGATTCTTGACAGTCTGCCAGCTCTCCACATGGAGCATACTGGTCTAACTCCTGGACTAACTGACAAAGAGGTTTAAATAATTTCAAAGCAGTACCTCTATTTCCTTTTTGTAGGTCGTCGATGGCGTCTGAGTTCAATATTTTGTCTTTTCGTCGTAGGATATCTGACGGGACGTTTGACCGTTTCATGTGGAGGTATGTGGGCCAGTCGTTGACACAAGCTTCGCAAAGGCAAGTGAATTTGTATTGGAACTTCAGCGAGTCTTGTCTGGTGCGCCGGTCTTGTAATGCGTGATGTGCGCTGTGAATTAGAAAAATTACTTGAATGAGCATTTTAAAAGGATTTAATAAATATATATTATAATTGTTCAAAAGATTGTTGAATGATCTCAACTTGTGATTTGACTAGTCACACTCAAATAGTTAAACATATTGTTTAATAATTGTAAGAAATTCTGCAAAAATATTTACTTGAATTGCTGTTTTACAAAAGTTAAGACGGTGGCCAAACTTATGGAGAAGCTTTGAAAACTGAAAGTACTTTATAACATTTTTTAAAAGGTAAACCTACCATACATGCATTATATGTATGTGATTTACCATAGACTTAATCTTTTAGATAAAGGTTTTAAATGGTTCTGTGGAATTAAGTCCCTTGGCTTTTTAATTATTCTATACTCACCCATAATTATCAAACAGCTGCATTCCCTTCTTGATAGGCCTCAAAGCATACAGAGTCATTTGTCCAGTGCCCAGCTTGCCGAACCTCACCACATTGGGGGCACAAGAGTGGTTTATCAGACTGTGGAATGCATATGGGGCACTCGCTAGGCTCACTTCTTCAATATAGTTCCCATCTGGAGTCTGTATGTTGGTGCTCAAACCATGCATGTTTGTTGGGCTTGTCATTATGTGCAGAAGCAACATTCCTGCTACACATTTAAGCACTTCTTCAGATTGAGACTCGTTATCTGGTTTAAGAAAATCTGTGTTACTTTGAAGAAAGTTTAAGAATACAGCTGCTGTGACTGACTTCTGAAATATATCTGATATTGATCTTTTTTCTATGTTAGATGCCAGGGTATGTATTGAGGCATAGTATTTAGAATCATACACCCATGTGTCGCCAACTTTTACATGGCCTCGGAATTCTGTGTCCATGTATTCATCTGCCTGTTTGATAGTGTCAAACAAGCTTTGCCAACTTGCATGGTCATTTCTTGCTTTGATTGCAGTTCTTAGGGCTAAAAGTTCCAATTTTGTAAAGTCCATTGCTACTAAAGTAGCCATCAAAACACATTCAACCTCATGATAGTCTCGCATTGCATTCTTTTTGCATTCTTCACTGCAGTATAGTGAAATACAGCAATTGTCACAAGGCAGCAAATTCAGTTTTCTAGATAAACAATAGCTGCATGAGAACAAATACTGAGATTTTAATAGGAGAGTAAAGTAAGGGTCTTCCTGTACCAGTATTTCTCCTACTTTAATGTCCTCCTTGGCTATGACATGACGGCCCATCTCATGGTTAAATATGACCTCTAGTTTAGAACTAGCACAAGGATATCTGGGGTCTCTAGGACCTTGTAGTGTTAACAAAATTTGATTATCATTTGATCCATTTCTAACTTCCTTGTCTTCTGAAGAATCATTCTGCAAAGCTTTGTTACAATTCGCTTGCCTATTCAACAACTTATCTTTGAGTTTATCTGGGTATTTCCTTGAGAGTACTTGTTCCACATCTTCTAGGCACTCTTTGTATTTCTTTAGGGAGTGGAAGACAGCTGATCTGTTGGCTAAAGCTA
The DNA here is from genome assembly GCA_024500475.1 of Phthorimaea operculella. Lineage (NCBI taxonomy): Eukaryota > Metazoa > Arthropoda > Insecta > Lepidoptera > Gelechiidae > Phthorimaea > Phthorimaea operculella. The sequence goes on from JANFCV010000082.1 coordinate 292,515, forward strand.
AAGAGTAGTTATCAGATTCTATTGGAGCGTGAAGTAGAGACAGGTTGTAGTATTGCCAGGCATGATAATCCTGTTTGTTTTGGAAGCATTGGTTGCCACGGTTACGGTAATGTGTGGACACTTTCTCAGTCTTCGTTACAATTTGTACCTTTGGTAGTGCTTTCAGACTGCCCAAGATTTCATAAACATACAGAACTCTGTCTGCATTGGTAGTCAAGGACAGTAGTTTCTTGGAAATTTCTTGAATCTGTCCCTGATTGGTTAATTTCGCAATTACGTTCTCGTAGCAAGAATCGATAGACATTGTGAGGTAATTGGTATTGATTTGTTTCCAATTTCAGTGCTGTTTGTAAAGTGTTACTGAAAACATTGAGATTGTGTTGCAAGCATGTCACACTACGCCACACCCTTTATTGTGGCGAACCTGGGCTGCGAGATGATATACGTGGTAGAACAGCGGTTGAAAGCTCAAAATATCCCACTGGATAAGTCTGATAGAGGTTAGTTTTATTTTATACATAGTCTTTTCACCTGCAAACAAAGCAATAACTTGGGTTTATTCTCTACCAAATAATCAAACCATGTAAGTAATACATGATAAAATATTTCCTCCCGTCGACAAATGTCACAGTAGCGAAATGTCCCGCTTGAAATCGGGACATTTTGCTAGTAGCTAAATGTCACACTCGCGTAATGTCACTTTCGCGTAATGCCACATTCGTATAATGTCACACTCCCGTTTCGCGTAATCTCACGCTCTCTTTCACTATTAGAAATGTTTTTATTTCATGTCGCAGGTACAAATCCTGCCTATGGTGAAAAATTTTGCAAGTTTTCCAAAAATGTATTGAAAGATTTGGTTATTATTTGTTTTTCTAAAATTTAAGAAAGATATGTTTCTTTTATAAAAATAAAGTTGTTTTTAAATGAGTCCATTTTATTATTTATTAAATAATAATCTACCCACATTCCTACTGGATAGATAAAACGAGAGGGTGACATTCAGCTACAGGGACATTTAGCGACAGGGACATTCAGCTACAGGGACATTAAGCGAGAGGGACATTTAGCTACAGGGACTTTTAACGACACCGGGACATTTCGCTACTGTGACATTTGTCGACGGGAGGAAATATTTCTTGCAGTACTCACGGATATAGTTGCAGTGCTATTCCATCCCAAACTCCTCGATGAGCTATTTATACCTCAGCCAGTGGCCACCCAAGGGGTCATCAAACAACTGCTTAAAGACATATCCGCCACCTCTATTATGAAGCTAGATGATTATTCTATGAGTAAATTGTGGGATTTAATGACTATGATCTATAAATGGCAGCTTTCTGTAGCAACAAACAAAAATATTTTTGACATTACGCGCCGACATCTAAAAAGTGTTGCCAACGTGCTGCCGCATTATTTCTCCAGATTCATCATCGAAGAGGCCTTGTCAAGATTCAACAATCTTTGGCACATATTTACAGAAGACGATTACAAATGCTTGCACAATACCATGATTTTATGGTTCTCAGAGTATCACACAAAAATTTCTGTACTTCTTCGATTGGGATTGCAAAAGAAAGACGGCACTTTTAGTTTACCGGCGACAATAGATCCAAAAATGCTTGAAAATCTGGGTGAAAATATTTACAAGTATGATATTAAAAAGAATCCTGTCGAAGAATATGAAAGTCGATGCACAGATTTTAATGAAATCAGTTGTCTTTTGCCAAATGTACAAAAAGGATCACCGAAAGACGTAGTCGAGTTACAGTTGCCTATTGAGTTTGGGAGTCAGGTTTCCAAAAGAAAAACGATTGAAATATCAAGAATAACACAATTTGAAAGTATCGCTACAAATGTAAAGAATAAGATGGCGCATGATCTTACATTCTGCCCAGATATGCCGAAATCGACCCAAGAAGATTTACTGGATATGCTAGATGATATTAACCCTTCACAGGACGAATAAGTTATTTATCATACCTACTCATAAACCCTTTTCCAATGACATTGAATTTCAAACTTAAAAAGATAGTAAAATGAAATTACTAAATAATAATATACAGCTCTGATAAATTTTCTTAATGTGGCAACATTTTTACGTCATAACTAACTTTTTTAAATTGGTTTCCCTTTCGGCAAGGCAAATAGAGCAAAGCTTATAACAGCCTTCACTAAATATGAATCGTTTTAAAAGTTCCACTGAGTTTACAAACTGTTTGTTCGGGGATCACCCTCACTCAATAATAAAACTTTTTGCCGTTTGGTTCGGAGAAGGGTTTTGTCTGAATAATAAATTACCTATACCTATAATAACTCGGTTTTTACCCGACTGCCTCAGAAGGAGGGTTATGTTTTTCGAGAGTATGTATGTATGTATGTGGACAAGAAAATTCTTTTTCACGGGCTACGGCCCAAACAGATAGTTGGATTTTGACATATGAGGTGTTGTTAGATTCGTCTCAGCAGCGCGAGTGACACTGGCTATATAAAAAAATATATAGCTTCAAGATGGCTAATTTTTACAGCAAAATACTACTTCAAAATTACCGCAGTCGGGTTTTTGTTCTTAAACTCATCTACTTGTGTTCTGTTGAACTCTTTGGATTAGTCAGTTGGACGGGCTGCCCAAGGCCAGCTGATGTGATTTTTAAGGATTAGGAGTAGTAGTTTACCCGAGCAGTTACCATACCCAGTTCAACTCACTGGTTTCATGGTTTATCTACGCCATAGAAATCACATCACCTGGCTGGTTGAGACAGAAAATAAAAAAGAACGAGATTAGGTATTTACTATTGTAGATTACTAATTAAAAAACATTGTTTTTCCAAAATAATTTATTCACTCACCTCGTTACTTAATCTAAAGAGAGGATACAAAACTGTAAAACACAAATACGGGTAGGTAGCAGCATGCACAACTAGCGCAGATAAAGAATGGGTCATAAATTGGCAAAATTATTGTTTGCCTCTATCATAACAATTGACAAGAGCAGGATGTGACATGTGAACAATAATATTGCCAATTTATGATCCATTCTATATATTTATTTCGAAGTTCTTACAAACTACATGTTGTCCACATCTTATTACAAAAAAATCACAATCACGATGGGACTCGTCATCAAGATATGATTTTCATTTTAAGAAATTATTTCATGTAATTACAGATAAGTACTCAGCTTACTTATTAAAACACTATTTTTATAAAACGATTTTTGAATCGTATTACATTTCAACAAGATCCATTTAACACAAATATAACCTATGACTTCATTTATTTACAAGCTAGTAAAGTTGTTAGACAGCCAACAATTTCACACTAAATTTGAAAAACATTTACAATCGCAGTAGAATATGTGAGGTAGTTACAAGTTTTTTAGCATAATTTCTTCAATTAGTTTACTCTGAATTCGTGGTAATAAAATAAAAGCACAAATTATTGCAGTATTTTGGTGCCGTGACCTGGATTATTAATTTTATATAATGTCTATGGTTATGTATTTTTGACTATAAGTGCGGCATTGCATTAGAATTATTACAATCTTCAAATGCCCTGCGACGCGAACATATTAAAATTATGTATAGAGTCTTGTGTCGTAAAGAAATGCAAAAATATATATTGTACAATACACATAAGATTATTTTAATTAAAGAAATACTTCATTACAAACGATACTTTTATTATTATTTGAATACGCTGAACAAGGATGAATCTTTGACTACTCCAATCTCGACCACAACCTTTGTTGATACAAATGTAAAGTTATAGTATGATTAGATTGCTACCGTTAGAATTAAATCTGCACTCCTTACAATCGATACCAATGAAAATTGGTCGGTTGTACCACCAAAATTATAAAAAATCAATATAGCTTATATTGTTTACTAAATATAACAATATATGATACCCTGCCCATAAAATATGTAAAATCTTCCATAAAGATAAAAGGAGGTCTTTGTCAGGAAACTAAGGAAAAAGGACTCTGGGATCTTCTGCGGGTATGGACTGGACTTAAGAGTGATAATCTTGCCACATCTATCAGCCCTTCATAAGGTCTTTGAAGTCTGGAAGATAGCAGAAAAGGAAATGTAGGAAGAATGTAGGGAGAAAATAAGAAATAATATTCTAGCGCCATTTGATGAGTAAACGTGATAGGACTTGGGATCATGCCAGCCAATATAAACTTTATTATAGTTAAACAATCGTTTCAATTTGCTAGGGATAACTTGCGCAGATAAAGAATAGATACCGAATGTGCAACATTTGTTTTCCTCTCTATCATAATTAAAAGACATATGAGCAGGATGTCAACAATAAAGTCGCCAATTCGGGATCCATTATTTTTCTGCGCAAGTTATACTGAAAACGTCGAGCGCCAAATGACATTAGATATGCGCTGGCCTCTAGGATGAGGACCGAAGGTCTTAGTAATGGCCTCCGCGATTATAAAATCATTTTTAGTTAATTAACAAGTGTATTATTTCTATCAATGAAAGTACAATACAAAAATGCCCACCAGTATTGGTACATATACCTACATATCTAGCATTGAAACACAAAAATGATAGGGTGACCTGTCCAACAATGAGCCACCTTTTTTTCAGAGTCTCGTAACTTTTTTATTTTTCATCCTATAGTTATCAAATTTTGCTATTAGATAGACAATTTTATTAGGTATCATTTGTCCTTAGACAGTTTTCGAATAACTACAAAAGTTTTTTTAGGAAAAAGGTTTTTCGAAAAAATGGGAATTGGCTCATTGAGTACAAGGTATGGTTCTCAATGAGTCAGTCAAAATTACACTATGAGTCACGGTTAGCATCAGATTAACTAAAAGATCTACTTTTAAAATTAGGGTTAAATTATTGAATAAAATAGAAAGAATTTTTAATACAAGTATTTAAAGCAGTAACATTATGTTAATAATATTTTTTTTGTTGAACTGGAACAAATTAATTTGTGAAACAATTGTAAGTTCAAAACTTTTAAAACGTAAGCTTTATTTTTTTACCTGTGCATCTCAGTTTATAAGCTGCCTTTTGTTAACAATAATTTATAGTCATATTGCCATTTTTTGACAAAAAATATTTTAGCGTACAATAATATTAGGCTCATAGTGTACCACATAGATTTGGCTCATTGTTGAACACGGCAGTCATTTTGACAAAATGATTAAATTTTCAGGACAAAAATATTACCAAGCAAAGTATTATAAACGTAATTAGACTGCGAAATATACGCTTAGTGTCTCGAAATATTAAAAATATGCTTATATGTCACTACAAATTTTTTTAAAAATGCTGAACATAATTTTTTTGTATCACTTTTTTAGGGGAAAACCCAATAAAGTTGCACTAAAAGTGTATCACACGTGCTACTCTTCTGGGAACTGGGGTGGCGGGAGGTAATGTAAAGACACGCTTGTACCTGTTTTTGCACAATCAGGTGACGTCGCATTTTAGAAACATTGGCAAGTCTCATTGTGTACCACTGGCTCAATGATGGACAGGTCACGCTATACATTTTTGTTATGTATGAGTACATACATACTGATTTAATATTGAAGAAAGTTATTGACAAAGTTGAGTAATTTAGGTATACTCTTCATAGAAATGTTTGATGTCACAACGAAATTAAAAGCATGTTTGTTTACGTAAACAATAAATAGTAATGATAGTCCTAAATTATTTTCTAAACAATGAGAATAACGTCACAAACAAAAAGCTAGGCAACTTTGAAACATAAACTGACTTTGGCATTGCCTAACTTTTAATATTAAACTTACCTATATCTAGTCTATTCAAAAATATTTCTCTCCAAAGGAGTATTATTAAATTTCAGGATCGGATTCTCAAAGTTTCGTCCCCCATATAATTACTACAATACTTAATTATATCACATTTCAATGGGGGTGTATTTACGAGTACGAAACTTGGATTTGAAAATTCGACCCTCGTAGTTCACAATGTTATGGCGCGCTGCGCATTTTTTTATCACAAGATAAAATTTTGTACTTTATTACACTTATACCTCCTAGCTTTAAATCAACAGATATTTTTGACAAATAATTAATATAATAGTATGTAGATGTCATTTTGAAAAATAATTTTCAATAATGCCCCAGCGCACCACAATACAAACACAATTTACCACTTAACTTGCAGTATTTACCAAAAAACTACACAAAAATGAATACAGCCGATTACCAGACCCAAAAATTACCATTTTCTTTTTAACAGAACTGTACAGTGCAGCAAAAAAGAGTAGACAAAAAATGAGGGCGCCACTGAAATTTCGAAATAAATGGCAACATTGGCTGTGAATGGCAACAATTTAGTATGATTTTTTTTTAGTTCCATTTTATTTAATTTCTATTCTTTTTTGCTGGACTGTAGTACGCAACTGTCGCGCACCAAGTTGTCTAACTATTAGTCGAGTTGTCAATGTCATACTACTACGGAACGTATAAATAATAGAACCAGCACGAAAAAAAAACCTGAATACGATTACTCCACTTGCTTTTCGGGGTAGAAATAGAGAGTGTGATCAAACTACCAAAGGTACTCATAATTTAGGTTGTTTGATAGCGTATTCATGGATTAACTAACTAAAATTCACTGCTATAGAAACCTGGAATGTATCCTGGTGGAGTTGGGCGAGAAGCTGTGATCAGGCAGCGCGCTAGCATCACCATACACCGGGGTGGTGGGGCCGGCCGCGTACGGTGAGCGTTCAACTTACACTGGACATTCATACAGAGCTCATTGATAACCAGTATAAATTGATCTCTCATTACTTTTATCGACTATTTTATTACTGAAAATATGAAGTATTCACTGCTATAGAAACCTGGAATGCATCCTGGTGGAGTTCGGCGAGAAGCTGTTATCAGGCAGCGCGCTAGCATCACCATACACCGGGGTGGTGGGGCCGGCCGCGTACGGTGAGCGCGCCCACGTGCGGCTGCGCAGAGGGGGCGTGGTCTCCGCTGATGGTGGCAGCACTGATTGGCTGGCGGTAGTGTTGCCGCTCGATAGTGGACTATCGATTGTTTAACGATAGTATCGATACTATTGATACTGTCTAATAGTATCAATACTATCGATAGTGTCTATACTATCGTTAAACAATTCGTTAGTATCGATACTATTGATAGTGTCTAATAGTATCGATACCATCGATAGTGTCAATACTATCGTTAAACCATTCGTTAGTATCGATACTATCGATAGTTTTGGACTATCGATAATCCAAATACTATCGATAGTATTGCACCTTGTCAATAGTATTGCTTCATTTTTAACTATCGACTATCGATAGGCCTATAAATTGTAAAGGCCTTAATGAATGAAAACTTTCGATAGTAAAACTTAAGACTAAACTATCGATAGTTCGGCAACACTAGCTGGCGTCCTTGCGACGCCGCCACGCTACGTCTTTATTTTGACCTTTATTATGAATTTAAAAAGTCAAACCGGGCTTTTTTAAAATTTTCTCAACTGTAGCTACTGGAAGTGAAGTATTCACTGCTGTAATGAAGTATCTGCTGCTTTTTTCACAACTGTAACTATAGGAAGTGAATGATTCACCGCTATAGAAACCTGGAATGTATCCTGGTCGAATTCGGCGAGAAGCTGTTATCAGGCAGCGCGCTAGCATCACCATACACCGGGGTGGTGGGGCCGGCCGCGTACGGTGAGCGCGCCCACGTGCGGCTGCGCAGAGGGGCCGTGGTCTCCGCTGATGGTGGCAGCACTGATTGGCTGGCGTCAGTGTTGCCGCTCGATAGTGGACTAGCTATTGTAAAACGATAGACAATCGATAGTTTCGTTCAAGTATCGATTGTTTAACGATAGTATCGATACTATCGGTAGTTTTGGACTATCTATCGATACTATTCGATACTATCGATAGTTATTGCACTATCGATTGGTCAAAACTATCGAAAGTATCGACACTATCGATAGTTATTGGACTATCGATAGTCCAAAACTATCGATAGTATTGCACCTTGTCAATAGTATTGCTTCATTTTGAACTATCGATACTATCGATAGGCCTATCGAGTGTATAGGCCTTAATGACTGAAAACTATCGATAGTTCGGCAACACTAGCTGGCTTCCTTGCGATGTCGCCATGCTAGGTCTTTATTTTGAACTTTATTATGAATTTTAAATGACAAATCGGGCTTTCTCAATTGGTTTAACTATAACTACTGTATTCACTGCTATAGAAACCTGGAATGCATCCTGGTGGAGTTGGGCGAGAAGCTGTTATCAGGCAGCGCGCTAGCATCACCATACACCGGGGTGGTGGGGCCGGCCGCGTACGGTGAGCGCGCCCACGTGCGGCTGCGCAGAGGGGGCGTGGTCTCCGCTGATGGTGGCAGCACTGATTGGCTGGCGGTAGTGTTGCCGCTCGATAGTGGACTAGCGATTGTGAAACGATAGTATCGATACTATTGATAGTGTCTAATACTCTCGATACTATAGATAGTGTCTATACTATCGTTAAACAATTCGTTAGTATCGATACTATTGATAGTGTCTAATAGTATCGATACTATCGATAGTGTCTATACTATCGTTAAACAATTCGTTAGTATCGATACTACTGATAGTGTCGATACTATCGATAATTTTGGACTATCGATAATCCAAATACTATCGATAGTATTGCACCCTGTCGATAGTATTGCTTCATTTTGAACTATCGATACTATCGATTGTATAGGCCTTAATGACTGAAAACTATCGATGGTTCGGCAACACTAGCTGGCGTCCTTGCTCATGCTAAGTCTTTATTTTGACTTTTATTAAGAATTTAAAATGTCATATGGGTTTTTTTTCTCAACTGTAACTACTAAAGTACTCGAATAATTCACTGCTATAGAAACCTGGAATGCATCCTGGTCGAATTCGGCGAGAAGCTGTTATCAGGCAGCGCGCTAGCATCACCATACACCGGGGTGGTGGGGCCGGCCGCGTACGGTGAGCGCGCCCACGTGCGGCTGCGCAGAGGGGGCGTGGTCTCCGCTGATGGTGGCAGCACTGATTGGCTGGCGGTAGTGTTGACGCTCGATTGTGGACTAGCGATTGTAATACGATAGACAATCGATAGTTGAACGATAGTGAATACTATCGATTGTTTAACGATAGTATCGATAGTTTTGGACTATCTATCGATATTATTTGATACTATCGATAGTTATTGGACTATCGATTGGCCAAAACTACCGAAAGTATCGATACTATTGATAGTATTGCATCTTGTCGATAGTATTGCTTCATTTATTGAATGAAAACTATCCATGGTTCGGCAACACTAGCTGGCGTCCTTGCGACGCCACAACGCTAGGTCTTTATTTTGACCTTTATTACGAATTTAAAATGTCAAATCAGGCTTCTTTTTCTCAACTGTGACTACTAGAAGTGAATGATTCACTGCTATAGAAACCTGGAATGCATCCTGGTGGAGTTGGGCGAGAAGCTGTTATCAGGCAGCGCGCTAGCATCACCATACACCGGGGTGGTGGGGCCGGCCGCGTACGGTGAGCGCGCCCACGTGCGGCTGCGCAGAGGGGGCGTGGTCTCCGCTGATGGTGGCAGCACTGATTGGCTGGCGTCAGTGTTGAAGTTCGATAGTGGACTATCGAGTGTAAAACGATTGTTTAACAATAGTATCGATACTATCGATAGTGTCTAATAGTATGGATACTATCGATAGTGTCTAATAGTATCGAAACTATCGATAGTGTCTAATAGTATCGATACTATCGATAGTGTCTATACTATCGTTAAATAATTCGTTATTAATGATACAATCGTGTATACTATCGTTAAACAATTCGTCAGTATCGATACTATCGATAGTTTTGGACTATCGATAATTGTAATACTATAGATAGTATTGCACCTTGTCAATAGTATTGCTTCATTTTGAACTATCGATACTATCGATAGGCCTATCGATTGTATAGGCCTTAATGAATGAAAACTATCGATACTAAAACTTAACACTAAATTATCGATAGTTCGGTAACACTAGCTGGCGTCTGTGCGACGCCGCCACGCTAGGTCTCTATTTTGACCTTTATTACGAATTTTAAATGACAAATCGGGTTTTTTAAATTGGTTAAACTATACTGTATTCACTGCTATAGCAACCTGGAATGCATCCTGGTTGAATTCGGCGAGAAGCTGTTATCAGGCAGCGCGCTAGCATCACCATACACCGGGGTGGTGGGGCCGGCCGCGTACGGTGAGCGCGCCCACGTGCGGCTGCGCAGAGGGGGCGTGGTCTCCGCTGATGGTGGCAGCACTGATTGGCTGGCGTCAGTGTTGCCGCTCGATAGTGGACTAGCGATTGTAAAACGATAGACAGTCGATAGTTGAACGATAGTGAAAACGATTGTTTAACGAGAGTATCGATACTATCGATAGTTTTGGACTATAAATCGATACTATTCGATACTATCGATAGTTATTGGACTATTGATTGGCCAAAACTATCGAAAGTATCGATACTATCGATTGTATAGGCCTTAATGAATGAAAAATATCGATAGTAAAACTATCGATAGTTCGGCAACACTAGCTGGCGTCCTTGCGACTCCTTGTTAGGTCGACGAAGAAAACCAAACCTAGCATTAAATATTAATTGTAAATGACAAATCGTTCTTTTTAAATTGGACTATAACAACTGTATTCACTGCTATAGAAACCTGGAATGCATCCTGGTGGAATTCGGCGAGAAGCTGTTATCAGGCAGCGCGCTAGCATCACCATACACCGGGGTGGTGGGGCCGGCCGCGTACGGTGAGCGCGCCCACGTGCGGCTGCGCAGAGGGGGCGTGGTCTCCGCTGATGGTGGCAGCACTGATTGGCTGGCGGTAGTGTCGCCGCTCGATAGTGGACTAGCGATTGTGAAACGATAGACAGTCGATAGTTTTGGACTATCTATCGATACTATTTAATACTATCGATAGTTATTGGACTATCGATTGGCCAAAACTATCGAAAGTATTGATACTATCGATAGAATTGCACCTTGTCGATAGTATTGCTTCATTTTGAACTATCGATACTATCGATTGTATAGGCCTTAATGACTGAAAACTATCGATAGTTTAGCAACACTAGCTGGCTTCCTTGCGTTGTCGTCATGCTAGGTCTTTATTTTGACCTTTATTATGAATTTAAAATGTCAAATCGGGCTTCTTTTTTCTCAACTGTGACTACTGGAAGCTCAACTGTGACTATTCACTGCTATAGAAACCTGGAATGCATCCTGGTGGAGTTGGGCGAGAAGCTGTTATCAGGCAGCGCGCTAGCATCACCATACACCGGGGTGGTGGGGCCGGCCGCGTACGGTGAGCGCGCCCACGTGCGGCTGCGCAGAGGGGGCGTGGTCTCCGCTGATGGTGGCAGCACTGATTGGCTGGCGTTAGTGCCGCTCGATAGTGGACTAGCGATTGTAAAACGGTAGACAGTCGATAGTTGAACGATAGTGAATCGATTGTTTAACGGTAGTATCGATACTGTCGATAGTTTTGGACTGTCTATAGATAGTATCGATACTATCGATAGTTTCAGTCTATCTATGGACAGTATCGATACTATCGATAGTATTACATCTTGTCGATAGTATTGCTTCATTTCATGAATGAAAACTATCGATAGCTCGGCAACACTAGCTGGCTTCTTTGCGACGCCATGCTTGGTCTTTATTTTGACCTTTATTATGAATCTAAATTGTTAAATCGGGCTTTTTCAATTTTCTTAAATGCTACTACTGAAAGGACTCAAATGATTCACTGCTATAGAAACCTGGAATGCATCCTGGTGGAGTTGGGCGAGAAGCTGTTATCAGGCAGCGCGCTAGCATCACCATACACCGGGGTGGTGGGGCCGGCCGCGTACGGTGAGCGCGCCCACGTGCGGCTGCGCAGAGGGGGCGTGGTCTCCGCTGATGGTGGCAGCACTGATTGGCTGGCGGTAGTGTTGCCGCTCGATAGTGGACTAGCGATTGTGAAACGATAGTATCGATACTATTGATAGTGTCTAATACTCTCGATACTATAGATAGTGTCTATACTATCGTTAAACAATTCGTTAGTATCGATACTATTGATAGTGTCTAATAGTATCGATACTATCGATAGTGTCTATACTATCGTTAAACAATTCGTTAGTATCGATACTACTGATAGTGTCGATACTATCGATAATTTTGGACTATCGATAATCCAAATACTATCGATAGTATTGCACCCTGTCGATAGTATTGCTTCATTTTGAACTATCGATACTATCGATTGTATAGGCCTTAATGACTGAAAACTATCGATGGTTCGGCAACACTAGCTGGCGTCCTTGCTCATGCTAAGTCTTTATTTTGACTTTTATTAAGAATTTAAAATGTCATATGGGTTTTTTTTCTCAACTGTAACTACTAAAGTACTCGAATAATTCACTGCTATAGAAACCTGGAATGCATCCTGGTCGAATTCGGCGAGAAGCTGTTATCAGGCAGCGCGCTAGCATCACCATACACCGGGGTGGTGGGGCCGGCCGCGTACGGTGAGCGCGCCCACGTGCGGCTGCGCAGAGGGGGCGTGGTCTCCGCTGATGGTGGCAGCACTGATTGGCTGGCGGTAGTGTTGACGCTCGATTGTGGACTAGCGATTGTAAGACGATAGACAATCGATAGTTGAACGATAGTGAATACTATCGATTGTTTAACGATAGTATCGATAGTTTTGGACTATCTATCGATATTATTTGATACTATCGATAGTTATTGGACTATCGATTGGCCAAAACTACCGAAAGTATCGATACTATTGATAGTATTGCATCTTGTCGATAGTATTGCTTCATTTATTGAATGAAAACTATCCATGGTTCGGCAACACTAGCTGGCGTCCTTGCGACGCCACAACGCTAGGTCTTTATTTTGACCTTTATTACGAATTTAAAATGTCAAATCAGGCTTCTTTTTCTCAACTGTGACTACTAGAAGTGAATGATTCACTGCTATAGAAACCTGGAATGCATCCTGGTGGAGTTGGGCGAGAAGCTGTTATCAGGCAGCGCGCTAGCATCACCATACACCGGGGTGGTGGGGCCGGCCGCGTACGGTGAGCGCGCCCACGTGCGGCTGCGCAGAGGGGGCGTGGTCTCCGCTGATGGGGGCAGCACTGATTGGCTGGCGGTAGTGTTGCCGCTCGATAGTGGACTAGCGATTGTAATACGATAGACAATCGATAGTTGAACGATAGTATCGACACTATCGATAGTTTTGGACTGTCTATCGATACTATTAGATACTCTCGATAGTTATTGGACTATCGCTTGGCCAAAACTATCGAAAGTATCGATACTATCGATAGTTTTTGAACTATCGATAGTATTGCACCTTGTCGATAGTATTGATTCATTTTGAATTATCGACTGTATAGGCCGTAATGAATGAAAACTATCGATAGTAAAACTATTATTAAAAATGTCGAACCGGGCTTCTCGAATTTTCTCAATTGCAACTAATGTTAAATTGGGCTTTTTAAAATGGCTCAATTGCAACTACTGGAAGAGAATGATTCACTGCTATAGAAACCTGGAATGCATCCTGGTGGAGTTGGGCGAGAAGCTGTTATCAGGCAGCGCGCTAGCATCACCATACACCGGGGTGGTGGGGCCGGCCGCGTACGGTGAGCGCGCCCACGTGCGGCTGCGCAGAGGGGGCGTGGTCTCCGCTGATGGTGGCAGCACTGATTGGCTGGCGGTAGTGTTGCCGCTCGATAGTGGACTAGCGATTGTGAAACGATAGTATCGATACTATCGATAGTTTTCGGCTACCTATCGATACTATACGATACTATCGATAGTTATTGAACTATCGATTGGCAAAAAGTATCGATAGTATCGATAGTAATGCACCTTGTCGATAGTATTGCTTCATTTTAAACTAACGATAGTATCGATAGTATAGGCCTTAATGAATGAAAACTATCGATAGTAAAACTATCGATAGTTCGGCATCACTAGCTGGCTTCCTTGCGACGCCGCCATGCTAGGTCATTATTTTGACCTTTATTACGATTAAAATGTCAAATCAGGCTTTCTTAAATTTTTCTAAACTGCTGCTACTGGAAGTGAATGATTCACTGCTATAGAAACCTGGAATGCATCCTGGTGGAGTTGGGCGAGAAGCTGTTATCAGGCAGCGCGCTAGCATCACCATACACCGGGGTGGTGGGGCCGGCCGCGTACGGTGAGCGCGCCCACGTGCGGCTGCGCAGAGGGGGCGTGGTCTCCGCTGATGGTGGCAGCACTGATTGGCTGGCGTTAGTGCCGCTCGATAGTGGACTAGCGATTGTAAAACGATAGACAATCGATAGTTGAACGATAGTGAAAACTATCGATTGTTTAACGATAGTATCGATAGTTTTGGACTATCTATCGATACTATTTGATACTATCGATAGTTATTGGACTAGCCAAAACTATCGATAGTTATTGGACTATCGATTGGCCAAAACTATCGATAGTATCGATACTATCGATAGTATTGCACCTTGTCGATAGTATTGCTTCATTTTGAACTATCGATATCGATAGGCCTTAATGACTGAAAACCATCGATAATTTGGCAACACTAGCTTTCGTCCTTGCGATGTCGCCATGCTAGGTCTCTATTTAACCTATATTATGAATTTAACATGTCAAACCGGGCTTTTATAACTCAATTGCAACTACTGGAAGTGAATGATTCACTACTATAGAAACCTGGAATGCATCCTGGTGGAATTCGGCGAGAAGCTGTTATCAGGCAGCGCGCTAGCATCACCATACACCGGGGTGGTGGGGCCGGCCGCGTACGGTGAGCGCGCCCACGTGCGGCTGCGCAGAGGGGGCGTGGTCTCCGCTGATGGTGGCAGCACTGATTGGCTGGTGGTAGTGTCGCCGCTCGATAGTGGACTAGCGATTGTAATACGATAGACAGTCGATAGTTGAAGGATAGTGAAAACTATTGTTTAACGATAGTATCTATACTATCGATGGTTTTGGACTATCTATTGATACTATTCGATACTATCGATAGTTATTAGACTATCGATTGGCCAAACTACTGTCGATAGTTATGTCTATCTTATCAAAAGATTTTGAGATTGGCCAAAATTATCGAAAGTATCGATAGTATTACACCTTGTCGATAGTATTGCTTCATTTAATGAATGAAAACTATCGATGGGTCGGCAACACTAGCTGGCTTCCTTGCGATGTTGCCATGCTAGGTCTCTATTTAACCTATATTATGAATTTAAAATGTCAAATCGGGCTTTTATAACTCAACTGTAACTACTAAAGTACTCGAATGATTCACTGCTATAGAAACCTGGAATGCATCCTGGTGGAGTTGGGCGAGAAGCTGTTATCAGGCAGCGCGCTAGCATCACCATACACCGGGGTGGTGGGGCCGGCCGCGTACGGTGAGCGCGCCCACGTGCGGCTGCGCAGAGGGGGCGTGGTCTCCGCTGATGGTGGCAGCACTGATTGGCTGGCGTCAGTGTTGCCGCTCGATAGTGGACTAGCGATTGTAAATCGATAGACAATCGATAGTTGAACGATAGGGAAAACTATCGATTGTTTAACGATAGTATCGATACTATCGATAGTTTTGGACTATCGATAGGCCAAACTATCGATAGTATCGATACTACCGATAGTATTGCACCTTGTCGATAGTAATGCTTCATTTTGAACTATCGATAGTATCGATACTGTCGATTGTATAGGCCTTGATGAATGAAAACTATCGATAGTTCGGCAACACTAGCTGGCTTCCTTGCGATGTCGCCATGTTAGGTCTTTATTTTGACTTTTATTATGAATCTAAAATGACAAATCGGGCTACCTATAACTACTGTATTCACTGCTATAGAAACCTGGAATGCATCCTGGTGGAGTTGGGCGAGAAGCTGTTATCAGGCAGCGCGCTAGCATCACCATACACCGGGGTGGTGGGGCCGGCCGCGTACGGTGAGCGCGCCCACGTGCGGCTGCGCAGAGGGGGCGTGGTCTCCGCTGATGGTGGCAGCACTGATTGGCTGGCGTCCTTACTACGTTTTTATTTTGACTTTAAGCTAGTTAATTAGCAAGTTAATGCTATGACATAAGGTCTATTTATCTTTTTTGACATTGCGCCGATTGGCTGGCGTCAGTGTTGCCGCTCGATAGTGGACTAGCGATTGTAAAACGATGGACAATCGATAATTGAACGACAGTGAAAATTATCGATTGTTTAACGAAAGTATCGATACTATCGATAGTTTTGGACTATCTATCGATACTATTCAATACTGTCGATAGTTATTGGACTATCGATTGGTCAAAACTATCGAAAGTATCGATACTATCGATAGTATTGCGCCTTGTCGATACTATTGCTTCATTTTGAACTATCGATAGTATCGATTGTATAGGCCTTAATAAATGAAAACTATCGATAGTTCGGCAACACTAGCTGGCTTAGTTGCGGTGTCGCCATGCTAGGTCTTTATTCTGACTTTTAATATGAATTTAAATGTCAAAACGAGCTTTTTGAATTTTCTCAACTGCTACTATGTACTGGAAGTGATTGATTCACTGCTATAGAAACCTGGAATGCATCCTGGTGGAGTTGGGCGAGAAGCTGTTATCAGGCAGCGCGCTAGCATCACCATACACCGGGGTGGTGGGGCCGGCCGCGTACGGTGAGCGCGCCCACGTGCGGCTGCGCAGAGGGGGCGTGGTCTCCGCTGATGGTGGCAGCACTGATTGGCTGGCGGAAGTGCCGCTCGATAGTGCACTAGCGATTGTGAAACGATAGACAGTCGATAGTTGAACGATAGTGAAAACTATCGATTGTTTAACGATAGTATCGATACTATCGATGGTTTCGGACTATCTATCGATAGTATCGATACTATCGATAGTTTTGTAGTCCAAATCAATCGATAGTATTCATACTATCGTTAAACTATTGGCCAAAACTATCGATACTATCGATAGTATTGCACCTTGTCGATAGTATTGCTTCATTTAATGAATGAAAACTATCGATAGTACGGCAACACTAGCTGGCTTCATTGCGATGTCGCCATGATTTATTTCTGATGATCATTATTTTGACCTTTATTATGAATTTAAATTGACAAACCGGGCTTTTTGAATTTTCTCCATTGCGACTACTGGAAGTGAATTATTCACTGCTATAGAAACCTGGAATGCACCCTGGTTGAATTGGGCGAGAAGCTGTTATCAGGCAGCGCGCTAGCATCACCATACACCGGGGTGGTGGGGCCGGCCGCGTACGGTGAGCGATCATCTTACACTGGACATTCATACAGAGCTCTTTGATAACCAATATAAATTGATCTCTTATTACTTTTATAGAGTATTTTATTACCGAAAATATGAAGTATTCACTGCTATAGAAACCTGGAATGCATCCTGGTGGAGTTGGGCGAGAAGCTGTTATCAGGCAGCGCGCTAGCATCACCATACACCGGGGTGGTGGGGCCGGCCGCGTACGGTGAGCGCGCCCACGTGCGGCTGCGCAGAGGGGGCGTGGTCTCCGCTGATGGTGGCAGCACTGATTGGCTGGCGGTAGTGCCGCTCGATAGTGGACTAGCGATTGTGAAACGATAGACTATCGATAGTTGAACGATAGTGAAAGTGATTGTTTAACGATAGTATTGATACTATCGATAGTTTTGGACTATCTATCGATACTATTCGATACTATCGATAGTTATTGGACTATCGATTGGCCAAAACTATCGATAGTATCGATACTAGCGTTAAACTATCGATAGTATCGATAGTTATTGGACTATCGATTGGACAAAACTATCGAAAGTATCGATACTTTGATAGTGTTGTATCTTGTCGATAGTATTGCTTCATTTATTAAATGAAAACTATCGATGGTTCGGCAACACTAGCTGGCATCCTTGCGACGCCGCCACGCTAGGTCTTTATTTTGACCTTTATTATGAATTTTAAACGTCAAACCGGGTCCTTATGAATTTTCTTCATTGCAACTACTGTAAGTGAAGTATTCACTGCTATAGGAACCTGGAATGCATCCTGGTCGAATTGGGCGAGAAGCTGTTATCAGGCAGCGCGCTAGCATCACCATACACCGGGGTGGTGGGGCCGGCCGCGTACGGTGAGCGCGCCCACGTGCGGCTGCGCAGAGGGGGCGTGGTCTCCGCTGATGGTGGCAGCACTGATTGGCTGGCGTCAGTGTCGCCGCTCGATAGTGGACTAGCGGTTGTAAAACGATAGACAATCGATAGTTGAACGATAGTGAAAACTATCGATTGTTTAACGATAGTATCGATACTATCGATAGTTTTGGACTATCAATAGATATTATTCGATACTATCCATGTATTGGACTATCGATTGGACAAAACTATCGATAGTATCGATACTATCGATAGTTATTGAACTATCGACGACCGGCCAAAATTATCGATAGTATCGATACTATCGATAGTATTGCACCTTGTAGATAGTATTGCTTCATTTTAAACTATCGATACTGTCGATTGTATAGGCCTTAATGAATAAAAACTATCGATAGCTCCGCAACACTAGCTGGCGTCCTTGCGTCTAGGTCTTTATTTTGACCTCTATTATGAATTTACAATGTCAAACCGAGCTTTTTGAATTTTCCCAACTGCTACTACTGGAAGTGAAGTATTCACTGCTATAGAAACCTGGAATGCATCCTGGTGGAGTTGGGCGAGAAGCTGTTATCAGGCAGCGCGCTAGCATCACCATACACCGGGGTGGTGGGGCCGGCCGCGTACGGTGAGCGCGCCCACGTGCGGCTGCGCAGAGGGGGCGTGGTCTCCGCTGATGGTGGCAGCACTGATTGGCTGGCGTCAGTGTTGCCGCTCGATAGTGGACTATCGATTGTAAAACGATAGACAGTCGATAGTTTCGTTCAAGTATCGATTGTTTAACGATAGTATCGATACTATCGATAGTTTTGGACTATCTATCGATACTATTTAATACTACCGATAGTTATTGGACTATCGATTGGCCAAAACTATCGATAGTATCGATACTATCGTTAAACTATCGATAGTATCGATAGTTATTGGACTATCGATAGGCCAAAACTATCGATAGTATTGCTTCATTTAATGAATGAACATGACACTAGCTGTCGTCCTTGCGACGTCGCCATGCTAGGTCTTTATTTTGACCTTTATTACGAAATTTAAAATGTCAAACCGGGTTTTTTTGTATTCTGTCAACTGCAAACTACTGGAAGTGAACGATTCACTGCTATAGAAACCTGGAATGCATCCTGGTGGAGTTGGGCGAGAAGCTGTTATCAGGCAGCGCGCTAGCATCACCATACACCGGGGTGGTGGGGCCGGCCGCGTACGGTGAGCGCGCCCACGTGCGGCTGCGCAGAGGGGGCGTGGTCTCCGCTGATGGTGGCAGCACTGATTGGCTGGCGGCAGTTTTGCCGCTCGATAGTGGACTAGCGATTGTAAAACGATAGACAATCGATAGTTGAACGGTAGTGAAAACTATCGATTGTTTAACGATAGTATCGATACTATCGATAGTATTGCACCTTGTCAATAGTATTGCTTCATTTTGTACTATTGATAGGCTCTTTGATAACCAGTATAAATTGACACCCCAAAAAGATGACTCGAGCTAGTTTGTAGGGTATCTACAAAATGAGCGTTTTAGAATTCCGAGGGCCATCCTTGCAAACCCAATTTGACAATTGTTAGGTCGACAATGATTTTAAATGACAAATCGGGCTTTTTAATTTGGTTGAACTATAACTACCTACTGTATTCACTGCTATAGAAACCTGGAATGCATCCTGGTTGAATTCGGCGAGAAGCTGTTATCAGGCAGCGCGCTAGCATCACCATACACCGGGGTGGTGGGGCCGGCCGCGTACGGTGAGCGCGCCCACGTGCGGCTGCGCAGAGGGGGCGTGGTCTCCGCTGATGGTGGCAGCACTGATTGGCTGGCGGTAGTGTCGCCGCTCGATAGTGGACTAGCGATTGTAAAACGATAGACAATCGATAGTTTCGTTCAAGTATCGATTGTTTAGCGATAGTATCCATACTATTGATAGTTGTGGACTATCTATCGATACTATTCGATACTATCGATAGTTATTGGACTATCGATTGGCCAAAACTATCGAAAGTATCGATAGTATTATACCTTGTTGATAGTATTGCTTCATTTAATGAATGAAAACTATCGATAGTTCAGCAACACTAGCTGGCGTCCTTGCGACGCCGCCACGCTAGGTTATTTTTTTGACCTTTATTATGAATTCAGAATGTCAAACCGGGCTTTTTAAATTGGCTCAATTGCTACTACTGAAAGTGAACGATTAACTGCTATAGAAACCTGGAATGCATCCTGGTGGAGTTGGGCGAGAAGCTGTTATCAGGCAGCGCGCTAGCATCACCATACACCGGGGTGGTGGGGCCGGCCGCGTACGGTGAGCGCGCCCACGTGCGGCTGCGCAGAGGGGGCGTGGTCTCCGCTGATGGTGGCAGCACTGATTGGCTGGCGTCAGTGAGATAGTGGACTAGCGATTGTAAAACGATAGACTATCGATAGATTTTAGTATCGATTGTTTAACGATAGTATCGATACTATAGATAGTTTTGGACTATCTATCGATACTATTTAATACTATCGATAGTTATTGGACTATCGATTGGCCAAAACTATCGATGGTATCGATACTATCGATAGTATTGCACTTTGTCGATAGTATTGCTTCATTTAATGAATGAAAACTGTCGATAGTTCAGCAACACTAGCTAGCATCCTTGCGACATTGCCACGCTAGGTTTTTATTTTGACCATTAATTATGAATTTAAAATGTCAAACCGGGCTTTTTGAATTTTCCTAACTGCTACTACTGGAAGTGAATGATTCACTGCTATAGAAACCTGGAATGCATCCTGGTGGAGTTGGGCGAGAAGCTGTTATCAGGCAGCGCGCTAGCATCACCATACACCGGGGTGGTGGGGCCGGCCGCGTACGGTGAGCGCGCCCACGTGCGGCTGCGCAGAGGGGGCGTGGTCTCCGCTGATGGTGGCAGCACTGATTGGCTGGCGGCAGTGTTGCCGCTCGATAGTGGACTAGCGATTGTAATACGATAGACAATCGATAGTTGAACGATAGTGAAAACGATTGTTTAACGATAGTATCGATGCTATCGATAGTGTCTAATAGTATCGATGCTATCGATAGTGTCTAATAGTATCGATAGTGTCTAATAGTATCGATAGTGTCTAATAGTATCTATAGTGTCTAGTAGTATCGATACTATCGATAGTGTCTAATAGTATCGATACTATCGATAGTGTCTAATAGTATCGATACTATCTATAGTGTCTAATAGTGTCGATACTATCGATAGTGTCTAATAGTATCGACACTATCGATTGTATAGGCCTTAATGAATGAAAACTATCGATAGTTCGGCAACACTAGCTAACTTTCTTGCGATGTCGCCATGTTAGGTCTTTATTTTGACCATTTAATATGAATTATAAATATCAAATCGGACTTTTAAATTGGCTTATTTGCAACTACTAGAAGTGAATGATTCACTGCTATAGAAACCTGGAGTGCATCCTGGTGGAGTTGGGCGAGAAGCTGTTATCAGGCAGCGCGCTAGCATCACCATACACCGGGGTGGTGGGGCCGGCCGCGTACGGTGAGCGCGCCCACGTGCGGCTGCGCAGAGGGGGCGTGGTCTCCGCTGATGGTGGCAGCACTGATTGGCTGGCGTCCTTGCGTAGGATGGACGAGGAGCGCATCTCTTGTGTTTTCGCTTGCACTGTAAAAGGGATTGGTACTGTTAGGTACTATTGAAATTTGATAAAGTTGTATGTAGCTCATAAAGTATATAAGGTGTAAAAAAATCAACTGCAAATATTTTAAGGAATGATCCAGCCCATGAAACTGAACAACTTTCCCCAAGGAACATAGGTCAAAATATGAAAAATAAATTTGGACCTCCCATACAAACTGACTCGCTCGGCTGGTGAATTTGTATGGGAAGTCCAAAAGTTTTATTTATATTTCGACCTATGTTCCTTGGGGAAAGTTGTTCAGTTTCATGGGCTGGTTCACCCTTTAAAATATTTGCAGTTGTTTTTTTTACATACGTATACTTATAAGCAGGCTATAGAGTGTCCTAGATATGACGGCACTAGTACTAACACAACTCTCTGGTCATCAGTATTGAAACCGTATACTTCTCATACAATTAAGTAGGTATCTATGAACCTATTGCTTGCGCTTTACATTACGGCGCGGGGCGATAAGCGCTCTCTATAGTTTGCTCATGACACTCTAACAACTATGTCTTTGATGATACTTAGATAAAATATTATCAAGTTCTATGACTTGATCTTTTAATATTACACTCGAGAGACTTAATTCAAGATCAATAAAAAAAGATTTTCCTGGTGAAAAAATATTGCAAAATATTTTATTTGATCTGCCCCTAAAATATTTCAACCTCACGAGTATATATAAGCAAGCTAGTCTCAACTATGTAGGTACTACGGTATGGTACCGTATATTTTTATAAAAGTATATAATCCACTTACCGAACAATATCCCCGCGGCGATAGCTGCAATAGTAATCAGCATCGACAGATACGGCTTGATCAGCGAGAAGATCGCCCCGAGCAGCGTCCCGCACGTCACGTCACACTTGCGGTCGATTTCCACCCTTATGTTCTGCGCGGTAAGCTTCGATTTCACGTTCACCCACCCGATGCCACAGACCGTCGTCTCGCTCTTCACTAGGACGTTTATATCGCCGTCTTTCACGTATTTTTCGATCTTCAAACCCGGCGACACAGAAGTTTTCACCCCTTTGAGGGCTAAGGGGTGTCCGGTTATGGTGAATATAGGGTTAGGCTCGGCGAGGGATAGAGTTCTGTGTGAGACTTCAATGGGTGGTAGAAGTAGCACTTTGGTGCAAGTGCGGTAGACTTCCCATTCGGCGCAGAGTTCAACTTCTGAAGCGTCAGTGTGTGGCGCGGCTGGGATCACTTGGCAACCGAGTTGACCTGAAAATTATATGAATAATTTTACTATCTGCAAAAAATAGGCTTACAGTTGTCTTGACGCGAGGTGTTCGCGACGCTTCCAGATTTTTGTTGTAGTTTGCTGGTAGATTAGCAAATCATAACATCTCGGTCGCGTTACATCATTACATATTTAGTATAAAATAAAGTCGCTTTTTGCCTCTGTCTGTCGTGGAGTTCTTGATGCGGTTTTTGTAATGGATAAAGTGATTCAAGGGGAAGGTTTCAATGATTTACCAGTAGCGATGTCCAGTCTCGGTTGCGCGGTATGCGGCGCCTTAGTACGGCATGTGAACGGCAGCACAGCCTCGACGCCTTCCAATGCGTACTTCTGGTCTTCTGCACACAGCAATGGACCTGAGGTCAGGCCTGAGGCTTCGATGGACAGTGGTACTAGCGCTGCAGGCCATTCGCCGGGGAGGAATTCCATCTGGAGAAAACAAGGTGGTCATCGAAAATCTCTAATGGCTTTTATTGTTGCGATTATTCATAAATGGTACAAAAGGTCTAAGGTGCCAAAAGACGAATCACGATGCGTTCTTATTGTAAAAATATCTTGATTTTTGAAGGTATTTATAAAACTAGATTTTAAGTGCACTTGCTAGCAGCCATCATAATATGAAGTAAATAAAACTTTGATA
This sequence comes from Phthorimaea operculella, assembly GCA_024500475.1. Classification (NCBI taxonomy): domain Eukaryota; kingdom Metazoa; phylum Arthropoda; class Insecta; order Lepidoptera; family Gelechiidae; genus Phthorimaea; species Phthorimaea operculella. Next base: position 316,331 of record JANFCV010000082.1, read on the forward strand.
AGAAGTATTTATGAATCGCATTTAATACCTATAAGGTGTAAAAAAATCAACTGCAAATATTTTAAGGGGTGAACCAGCCCATGAAACTGAACAACTTTCCCCAAGGAACATAGGTCGAAATATGAAAAAAAAAATTGGACCTCCCATACAAAATGTACCAGCCGGCCGAGTCAATTTGTATGGGAGGTCCAAAAATTTTTTTCATATTTCGACCTATGTTCCTTGGGGAAAGTTGTTCAGTTTCATGGGCTGATTCACCCCTTAAAATATTTGCAGTTGATTTTTTTACATCCATATGGGGTAAAATTTTACTAGTGACCGATAGCGAAAACTCAGCACCGGCTGGTGATAAGGAACAACTTTCCCCAAGGAACATAGGTCGAAATACGAAAAAAAAAATTTGGGTCTCCCATACAAAATTGCCGATCAGCTGATTTGAGTTACTATGGGAGGTCAATTTTTTTTTCCTATTTTGACCTATGTACCTTGGGGAAAGTTGTTACTCTGAGTTTTTGCTATCGGTCACTAGTAAAATTTCACCCAATATAAAATTCTGGATTGAAACAATCATTTTCAAAGATATAATGAAAAGTATCGCAATAAAAAATCCTGCCATGGCAAGAAAGTTTCAATACCTTATTGACGGGTATCTGATGTATGGTATAAGTGTTGGCGGCCCTGTCCAGTCGCAGGATGTGTTTGGCCGGCGCGTCCCTCGTCAGTACTGCCAACGTGACGCCGCTACCCGCGTGAAGGGAATCTTACAATAGTATAAAGTGACAATACCTTGTTGACTGGTATCTGATGTATGGTGTAAGTGTTGGCGGCCCTGTCCAGTCGCAGGATGTGTTTGGCCGGCGCGTCCCTCGTCAGTACTGCCAACGTGACGCCGCTACTCACGTGCAGGGAATCTTACTATAGTTAAAGCCAGGTATTCATATTGGGGACAAAATCGCAGATACTTTATATATCAACAACTTCACGCATGTGTCACGGCATTCCCGGTAACTTCATGTGTGTTTCTGGGGACTTATTTTTGTGACATTTTGGCAGCAACGGACAAGTGTGGACGGTTTTTGTATCCGATACTTTGTATCTGGCAATTTCGTGGGAACATTGTGTCTTATACAAAGTTCCTGGGATTTTGTCCCCAATGAATACCCGTCTTAAAAGTTACAATATCTTGTTGACGGGTATCTGATGTATGGTATAAGTGTTGGCGGCCCTGTCCGTCGCAGAATATTTTTGGCCGGCGCGTCCCTCGTCAGTACTGCCAACGTGACGCCGATACCCACGTGAAATGAATCTTACTATAGTTATAGGGAATCTTACTATAGACTGCAGGGAATCTTACTAAAGTGACTATACCTTGTTGACAGGTATCTGATGTATGGTATAAGTGTTGGCGGCCCTGTCCAGTCGCAGAATATGTTTGGCCGGCGCGTCCCTCGTCAGTACTGCCAACGTGACGCCGCTACCCAAGTGAAGGGAATATTACTATAGTATAAAGTGACAATACCTTGTTGACGGGTATCTGATGTATAGTGTAAGTGTTGGCGGCCCTGTCCAGTCGCAGAATGTGTTTGGCCGGCGCGTCCCTCGTCAGTACTGCCAACGTGACGCCGCTACCAGCGTGCAGGGAATCTTACAATAGTAGAATGTTACAATACCTTGTTGACAGGTATCTGATGTATGGTATAAGTGTTGGCGGCCCTGTCCAGTCGCAGAATGTGTTTGGCCGGCGCGTCCCTCGTCAGTACTGCCAACGTGACGCCGCTGCCCGCGTGCAGGTAATCTTACTATAGTAGGTAGTTACAATACCTTGTTGACTGGTATCTGATGTATGGTATAAGTGTTGGCGGCCCTGTCCAGTCGCAGAATGTGTTTGGCCGGCGCGTCCCTCGTCAGTACTGCCAACGTGACGCCGCTGCCCGCGTGCAGGTAATCTTACTATAGTAGGTAGTTACAATACCTTGTTGACTGGTATCTGATGTATGGTATAAGTGTTGGCGGCCCTGTCCAGTCGCAGGATGTGTTTGGCCGGCGCGTCCCTCGTCAGTACTGCCAACGTGACGCCGCTGCCCGCGTGCAGGGAATCTTAACCTTAGCAGCTACAAGGGTCCACTGCTGGACATGGGCCTCCCCTATTGAGGGATTTTGCCATACTCACCACGCTTGGCAGGCGGATTAGCGAGCGCAATGCAAGATGTTAGATAAATCGAGGGTAGAATTGGGGTGATGCTATTCTAAGCCGGCATCACACTGTATACAGGGAATCTTACTGAAGTTACAATACCTTGTTGACTGGTATCTGATGTATGGTATAAGTGTTGGCGGCCCTGTCCAGTCGCAGGATGTGTTTGGCCGGCGCGTCCCTCGTCAGTACTGCCAACGTGACGCCGCTACCAGCGTGCAGGGAATCTTACAATAGTAGAATGTTACAATACCTTGTTGACAGGTATCTGATGTATGGTATAAGTGTTGGCGGCCCTGTCCAGTCGCAGGATGTGTTTGGCCGGCGCGTCCCTCGTCAGTACTGCCAACGTGACGCCGCTACCCAAGTGAAGGGAATATTACTATAGTATAAAGTGACAATACCTTGTTGACGGGTATCTGATGTATAGTGTAAGTGTTGGCGGCCCTGTCGAGTCGCAGGATGTGTTTGGCCGGCGCGTCCCTCATCAGTACTGCCAACGTGACGCCGCTACCCAAGTGAAGGGAATATTACTATAGTATAAAGTGACAATACCTTGTTGACGGGTATCTGATGTATAGTGTAAGTGTTGGCGGCCCTGTCGAGTCGCAGGATGTGTTTGGCCGGCGCGTCCCTCATCAGTACTGCCAACGTGACGCCGCTGCCCGCGTGAAGGGAAACTTACTATAGTCTCTCTCTCTCTTCGTGTGGGACACCGAATCGTTACACGACCCGATGAACCCTGGTGTCAGTGTTTTTCAACCGCCTACTGCAAGTAGCAGGCATCTTACTATAGTTAACTATCGTACTATAATTAAAAGTTACAATACCTTGTTGACGGGTATCTGATGTATAGTGTAAGTGTTGGCGGCCCTGTCCAGTCGCAGGATGTGTTTGGCCGGCGCGTCCCTCGTCAGTACTGCCAACGTGACGCCGCTGCCCGCGTGCAGGGAAACCCCCGCGGGCGCGCGCCAACCCACGCCTTCCAGGCATACCGCCCAACCGCCGGTAGCTAGAAATAAATATACAATATTATACAAATTTAATGTTGTGGATCCTAGGATATAACCTGATTCATATAAGGGAGACCCGAAATTGCAACAATATTGTTGACATCTTGCTCAAATGTCATGTAATATGAAAAAGAAGCAAACGATAATGTTGCCATTTCGGGTCATTTCTTCTATGAATCAGGTGATACACAATCAATTAATACATAGTATAAAATGATGTCGCTTTTTGTCTCTATCCGTCCTGGAATTCGTTACCTCCCCCTAAAACACGCAACGGATTTTGATGCGGTGTTTTTTAATAGATAGAGTACTTCAAGAGGACGGTTTGTAAGTATATCACATATCGAAAAGATGCCTTTTCCCACGAAAAAATGAGATGTGGGTGAAACCGCTAACGGGCCGTTAGTAGTATAAGCTTTGCTATGATTTTCACAATATACATATATATCTGATTAATGCTTATTACTAACCGAATGTTTCTCGAGGATATCGTTTAAATAAGCAAAGATTGTTTGAAACAAATAAAGACAATTAACAAGGTGTTTTAATGAAGATTCATGGAGTATTTTGTTGACTAGAAAGAAGAAGATATTTTAATCGTTTCATGGCGGTTTGTATAAAAATTGTAAGACCCGGAGCTGCAGTCGGCAGGGATTGTAAATTGTGGATGATTCAAAGGCCGGGTTGGTGATGAGAAGGTTTATTGTGGAGAGAAGGAAGGAAGAAGAAAAGGCCCTGGAAATATACAGTTGTGATGATGATATATATACAGATGAAGCAGAAGTATGAGGATACAGACTGAGAGGACCGGGGCGCACTTACCTGAGATTCAGGGCCTGATTAGTTGTACTTTTCTAGATAACAGATGAAAATAATAAATATTCGTAATAAAATGTAATGAAATGTTGTCAGCGAAAGAAAGAAAGTCAAGTGCCAGAAAATGTCGATTTGATTTGATGATGGATGATGGATGTCACGGTTATGGATGAGCAGTTTGGTGGCGGAGTATGGTTTGAATGAGGTTGGCAACGTTACAAAATCAGCTTACCAATGAACCCTGTCAGACCGGGGATCGGTTCCCGTGACCCACACCTTGTGCGTGACGGTGACCCCGCCGGCTGAACTCTCAAATGTCATAAATGTACCCGAGGTGTCCAGGTCTGTGATCAGTAGCTCATTGCCCAGTGTCAAACATGGTCTATTCGAATACCAGGAGGGTGGCGCAGGTCCTGGGCAGCCCTGCGTTTTCCATAATTGCGTCCCAGGCAATGCAGTTCTGTGGAGAGCGTGCAAAAAGCCATGCCGCTCCCGTATCGGCTTATACAGCCATGAAAAATATTGCTTCAGACACTGAATAAATCGTCTGACACAGACGTATGAGGCCAATGATGATGATGATGAGGTATCCCGCACGATAGATAGAAGGTATTTCAATGTTTAATGGCGGTTCAATAAAAATAAGCTTACCAATGACCCTGTCAGACCGGGGGTCGTTCCCCGTGACCCACACCTCGTCCGTGACGGTGACCGCCGGCTGAACTCTCAAATGTCATAAATGTGCCCGAAGTTAACACGATTTTGACAGCTGTCAAATATGGCCTATTCGAACACCAGTACTGTAGGTATCCCACACGATAGATAGAAGGTATTTCAATCTTTTAATGACAGTTTAAAAACCCGCTTACCAATGACCCTGTCAGACCGGGGGTCGGTTCCCGTGACCCACACCTCGTCCGTGACGGTGACCCCGCCGGCTGAACTCTTAAATGTATGGTCTCCTATAAGTCTATAGTCTCATAAAGGTGGTGTACCTAACGACGGGCGTGGACGAATTCATCTGGTTGTTTGTTGACACGATAGAAGAAGGTATTTAAAAAATCAGCTTACCAATGACCCTGTCAGACCGGGGGTCGTTCCCCGTGACCCACACCTCGTCCGTGACGGTGACCCCGCCGGCTGAACTCTCAAATGTATAGTCTTCTATAGTCTATAGTCTCCTATAGGTGGTGTACCTAACGACGGGCGTGGACGAATTCAACTGGTTGTTTGTTGACGGTATTTAAAAAAAAACAGCTTACCAATGACCCTGTCAGACCGGGGGTCGGTCCCCGTGACCCACACCTCGTCCGTGACGGTGACCCCGCCGGCTGAACTCTCAAATGTATAGTCTCCTATAGTCTATAGTCTCCTATAGGTGGTGTACCTAACAACGGGCGTGGACGAATTCATCTGGTTGTTTGTTGACATTATAGAAGAAGGTATTTTTAAAAACCAGCTTACTAATGACCCTGTCAGACCGGGGGTCGTTCCCCGTGACCCACACCTCGTCCGTGACGGTGACCGCCGGCTGAACTCTCAAATGTCATAAATGTGCCCGAAGTTAACACGATTTTGACAGCTGTCAAATATGACCTATTCGAACATCAGTGCTGTAGGTATCCCGCACGAAAGATAGAAGGCATTTCAATCGTTTTATGGCGGTTTAATAAAAATCAGCTTACCAATGACTCTATCAGACCGGGGGTCATTGCCCGTGACCCACACCTCGTCCGTGACGGTGAACCGCCGGCTGAACTCTCAAATGTCATAAATGTGCCCGAAGTTAACACGATTTTGACAGCTGTCAAATATGGCCTATTCGAACACCAGTACTGTAGGTATCCCACACGATAGATAGAAGGTATTTCAATCTTTTAATGACAGTTTAAAAACCCGCTTACCAATGACCCTGTCAGACCGGGGGTCGGTTCCCGTGACCCACACCTCGTCCGTGACGGTGACCCCGCCGGCTGAACTCTTAAATGTATGGTCTCCTATAAGTCTATAGTCTCATAAAGGTGGTGTACCTAACGACGGGCGTGGACGAATTCATCTGGTTGTTTGTTGACACGATAAAAGAAGGTATTTAAAAAAAATCATCTTACCAATGACCCTGTCCGACCGGGGGTCATTTCCCGTGACCCACACCTCGTCCGTGACGGTGACCCCGCCGGCTGAACTCTCAAATGTATAGTCTTCTATAGTCTATAGTCTCCTATAGGTGGTGTACCTAACGACGGGCGTGGACGAATTCAACTGGTTGTTTGTTGACGGTATTTAAAAAAAACAGCTTACCAATGACCCTGTCAGACCGGGGGTCGGTCCCCGTGACCCACACCTCGTCCGTGACGGTGACCCCGCCGGCTGAACTCTCAAATGTATAGTCTCCTATAGTCTATAGTCTCCTATAGGTGGTGTACCTAACAACGGGCGTGGACGAATTCATCTGGTTGTTTGTTGATTATAGAAGAAGGTATTTTTAAAAACCAGCTTACCAATGACCCTGTCAGACCGGGGGTCGGTTCCCGTGACCCACACCTCGTCCGTGACGGTGACCCCGCCGGCTGAACTCTCAAATGACATGAATGTGCCGGAGGTGTCCAGTAGGCCTAACATGCCAGGCACGATAAAATTTTATCACGCCCGTTTATCGTGATTCGACAACATATATCATTTATCGACTGTCGGTAACATGCGCGCACATATTTATCACGTCGCTTTGTCAAAAATCGACAATTTTAAAATTTATCGACAATTCGTAACATGCGCGCCATTTGTTATGAAATTTAATTTTTTTAATGAGTTAAATTACTCGAATTTTATCGTCCATCTTTCGAGTCGACGATAGCAAAGGATAAAATCGCGGTGCCGTATTTTATTGATTTAATTACGATTTAACCGGCTAAATTGAGTGTAGCGTCGGACGCTACGAAGGCGTCGGACACTATAGAGGGTAAGCTGTAGTGTTGGACACCATGAAGGCGTCGGACGCTATAAGTGGTGGAGATAGTGAAGGACGCTGTGTTTAGGGGCTAGCTTCAGATGCTATAAAGGGTGGGGATGGGTTTAACCCTGAAGGGTGTGGGGAAGCGTTGGACGCCTTGGAAAGAGGTGGGTAGCGGACGCCCTGGGGAGCGGGGGATAGCGTCGGACGCCCTGGGGAGCGGGGGATAGCGTCGGACACTCTGGAGAATGGGGGTTAGACCCTGGATGGCGGCAGGTAACGTTGGTCACCCTGGAGGATGGGGGGTTGCCTCGGGGATGGGGGGTTGCCTCGGACGCCCTGAAAAGCAGGGGGTAGCGTCGGACGCAACGGGGGTGACGGATGCTGTGGAGGCGTCGGACGCTATGAAAATATCATACGCTTTAAAGGATGGGGAATATTATCAAACATCATTGATGCTTCAGGCACTATGGAGGCGTTGGACGCTATCGAGAATGGTTGGTAACGTCGGACGCTATGAAGGCGTTGGACGCTACGTAAGATAAGGTAAGTCGTGGGATGGTTGTGTATCAAACAGGGGACTGATTTTCGGTTTAAGCTTATCGAAATTCATTTTTCAATAAGAGTACGAAAATACAGCTATTTTTGCTCTACGACGCTCCGTTTTCGAGATAATTGCACTTTTAGTTTGCATTCGTTTTATATATTAGAAATCGTTACTTTATTGAGATATGATGCTACAGAGGCGTTGGGCGCTACGGAGGCGTTGGACGTTATGGACGTGTCGGACGATACGGAGGTGTCGGACGCTACGGAGGCGATGGACGCTATGGAAACGTCAGTCTTTATGGAGACATTGAACTCTGTACAGGATAGGGAGTATTGAACTCTGTAGAGACGCTATGAAGGCGTCAGGTGGTATAGAGTCGTCGTGGGATGATTGTTAACTGAATATGGGTCTGATTTGTTTTTTAAGATCATCAAACAAACGATCATCTACAGCGTTCAATGTTTCCATAAAGTCCGACGTTTCCATAGCGTCTGTCGCCTCCGTAGCGTCCGACGCCTCCGTATCGTCCGAGACGTCCATAACGTCCAACGCCTCCGTAGCGTCCAACGCCTGCGTAGCATCATATCTCAACAAAGTGACGATTTCTAATATAAAAAACGAATGCAAACTAAAAGTGCAATTATCTCGAAAACGGAGCGTCGTAGAGCAAAAATAGCTCTATTTTCGTACTCTTATTGAAACATTTTTGTTTGATTATCTTAAACCTAAAATCAGTCCCTTATTCGGAACACAATCATCCCACGACTTACTCTGTCTCACATAGCGTCCAACGCCTTCATAGCGTCCGACACCTCCATAGTGCCTAAAGCCTCCATAGCGTCTGCTAAAACCCCCGATCATCTACAGCGTTCAATGTTTCCATAAAGTCCGACGTTTCCATAGCGTCTGTCGCCTCCGTAGCGTCCGACGCCTCGGTATCGTCACACACGTGCATAGCGTCCAACGCCTCCGTAGCGTCCTACGCCTCTGTAGCATCATATCTCAATAAAGTAACAATTTCTAATATAAAAAACGAATGCAAACTAAAAGTGCAATTATCTCGAAAACGGAGCGTCGTAGAGCAAAAATAGCTGTATTTTCGTACTCTTATTGAAAACTGAATTTTGATAAGCTTAAACCGAAAATCAGTCCCCTGTTTGATACACAATCATCCCACGACTTACCTTGTCTTACGTAGCGTCCAACGCCTTCATAGCGTCCGACGTTACCAACCATTCTCGATAGCGTCCAACGCCTCCATAGTGCCTGAAGCATCAATGATGTTTGATAATACTCCCCATCCTTTAAAGCGTACGATGTTTTCATAGCGTCCGACGCCTCCACAGCATCCGTCAACTCCGTTGCGTCCGACGCTACCCCCTGCTTTCAGGGCGTCCGAGGCAACCCCCCATCCTCAAGGGTGACCAACGTTACCTGCCGCCATCCAGGGTCTACCCCCCATTCTCCAGGGTGTCCGACGCTATCCCACGCTCCCCAGGGCGTCCGCTACCCACCTCTTTCCAGGGCGTCCAACACTTCCCCACTCCTTTCAGGGTGTCCGACGCTACACCCCACTGTCTATGACGTCCGACGCCTCCGTAGCGTCCAACACTACCCCTCACCTTTCATAGCGTCCGACGCTACCTCCCCCCCTCACCATCCATAGCGTCCCACGCTACCTCCCCCCCCCCCTCACCATCTTTAGCGTCCGACGCCCCCGTAGTGCTCGCCGCTGACCCTGTTATTGTAGCTTGTTCCATATAGCGTCCGACGCCTTCATAGCGTCTGACGCTACAGTCCACTCTGTATCTCGCCTGACGACTCCGTAGCCGAAGCTACATCCAATTTAACCAGTTTAATTATACATATTTAATTTTAGTTTGCCTTTGCCCTGCACTGGGACACAGAACAGGCTAGGTAAAAAAAATTTAATAAAAAGGCCCTTTGCAAAATAAAATACTTCGGCAATCTCTTTAAAAAAGAAAACAGTCTATCCCTTTCAATACTCATAGTTGTGAAAGAGAACGACTGTGTTTTTCATTCGTTCAATTTTTGTTTCATTCGTTCAATTTGTGTATGGGTGGTTTTTCAAAACTCATTTGACATATCGTCGTGATAAGGGCGAGAAACTGCGATAAAATTGTCTCTCGTGGCGCGCATGTTACAATCCACGATAAATTTATCGAAATCGATAAATTTTATCATTCGATAAGTGATATATGTCTTGCCTGGCATGTTAGGCCTACAGGTCTGTGATCAATAGCTCGTTGCCCAGTGTCTAACATGGGCTATTCGAATACCAGGAGGGTGGCGCAGGTCCTGGGCAGCCCTGCGTTTTCCATAATTGCGTCCCAGGCAATGCAGTGTCTGTGGAGAGCGTGCAAAAAGCCATGCCGCTCCCGTATCGGCTTATACAGCCATGAAAAATATTGCTTCAGACACTGAATAAATCGCCTGACACAGACGTAGGAGGCCAATGATGATGAATCCCGCATGATAGAAGGTATTTCAATCTTTTCATGGCAGTTTAATTAAAGATCAGCTTACCAATGACCCTGTCAGACCGGGGGTCGTTGCCCGTGACCCACACCTCGTCCGTGACGGTGACCCCGCCGGCTGAACTCTCGAATGTCATAAATGTGTCCGAAGTTAACACGATTTTGACAACTGTCAAATATGGCCTATTCGAGCACCAGTACTGTAGGTCTCCCACACGATAGATAGAAGGTATTTCAACCGTTTTATGGCGGTTTAATAAAAGACCAGCTTACCAATGACCCTGTCAGACCGGGGGTCGTTGCCCGTGACCCACACCTCGTCCGTGACGGTGACCCCGCCGGCTGAACTCTCAAGGTTATAGTCTCCTATAGTCGAGTCTCCTATAGGTGGTGTACCTAAAGACGGGCGTGGACGAATTCATCTGGTTGTTTGTTGACACGATAGAAGAAGGTATTTTTAAACACCAGCTTACCAATGACCCTGTCAGACCGGGGGTCGGTTCCCGTGACCCACACCTCGTCCGTGACGGTGACCCCGCCGGCTGAACTCTCAAATGTATAGTCTCCTATAGTCTATAGTCTCCTATAGGTGGTGTACCTAACGACGGGCGTGGACGAATTCATCTGGTTGTTTGTTGACACGATAGAAGAAAGTATTTAAAAAAATCAGCTTACCGATGACCCTGTCAGACCGGGGATCGTTTCCCGTGACCCACACCTCGTCCGTGACGGTGACCCCCCCGGCTGGACTCTCGAATGTCATAAATGTGCGCGAAGTTAACACGATTTTGACAGCTGTCAAATGTGGCCTATTCGAACATCAGTGCTGTAGGTATCCCGCACGATAGATAGAAGGTATTTTAATCGTTCTATGGCAGTTTAATTAAAATCAGCTTACCAATGACCCTGTCAGCCCGGGGGTCGTTCCCCGTGACCCACACCTCGTCCGTGACGGTGACCCCGCCGGCTGAACTCTCAAATGTATAGTCTCCTATAGTCTATAGTCTCCTATAGTCTATAGTCTCCTATAGGTGGTGTACCTAACGACGGGCGTGGACGAATGCATCTGGTTGTTTGTTGACACGATAGAAGAAGGTATTTTTAGACATCAGCTTACCAATGACCCTGTCAGACCGGGGGTCGTTCCCCGTGACCCACACCTCGTCCGTGACGGTGACCCCGCCGGCTGAACTCTCAAATGTCATGAATGTGCCCGAAGTTAACACGATTTTGACAACTGTTAAATATGGCTAACTCGAACATCAGTGCTGTATGTATCCCACACGAGACACGATAGATAGAAGGTATTTCAATCGTTTAATGTCAGTTTAAAAACCCGCTTACCAATGACCCTGTCAGACCGGGGATCGTTCCCCGTGACCCACACCTCGTCCGTGACGGTGACGCCGCCGGCTGAACTCTCAAATGTCATGAATGTGCCCGAGGTGTCCAGGTCTGTGATCAACAACTCGTTGCCCAGTGCACTGCAAGGGAAAACAAAATTTAACTTATTCATTTAGTCAAAAATATGTAAAGCTCGCTTTGCTCGCTACCCGATTTTATGTCAATATGGTGAGAAGCGAAGCTAGCTTCGCTCGTCATTTATATTCATGATCATGGAGTACTATTTAGACTTTTAAATTAAACTTTGCACGCAACCTTCCATTTTAGAAGTCTTGAAATGTGGAATTTGCTTTGCTTGCAGTTTCTTGTTGATAGAGTGAAATGCCGTTTTCGCTTCGCTCGTCATCACAATTCTTGTTCATATAGTGAAAAGAAAACCGCGCTACACTCGCCTTATTTTATAAAAACTCGTGGCGTAAAATGTGGTTCGCAACGCTCGCCTTGTAAACGTGGAGCTGGCTTTCATTGCCGTCAAAATTCATGAAGGTGTTGATAATAGTTTCTTCTCAACTAACAATCAAGAAATTTTCGTTTTCATATGCTCTCTCTCGAAATCTATGTAATTAAAAGTTGAATTTAGAACATTGAAATTATGATTTAGAAGCCTCGTAATACACACTATTGAACGATATTAGACATTTGTTTCTAAATAAACATGCATCTCAGATAGTGTGATTCGTAGAAAACGTAAACTTGCTAAGTGTCTCGATTTTTCTGATGGGAAGTGTATATTGAAAACTCTCGCTTACCCATTAGTGGATCTTCTAACATGCGCTGCGAGCGGCTGCAGCACAGAAACGTTGGCATCGGGCGCTAGAAGCTCTCGTCCGACACTGTTACGGAGAACTAATCTAACTGCCGTTTCGTCGTCGTCGCCGGCCGGTTCCGCCGTGCAGTAGTGCGGCAGTGCCACTTCTACGTGGATTGTCTGTGGGAAAGAATAAACAATTAATTAACCAATATTTTAGGTACAAAAAGATAAAATAAAATTTTATTTTACCTCCTACTCCTACCATATTTCCATACATATTTCAGTGACTTTGTCCATTGTCAAATGAACTCCAAAGTAGCGACTTTATCCGTAAATAGTTTGTATAGGACTATCGCCTCTTAGATGGCGGTCGATTCATAACCATGTCAGAGGCCTGCTACTTGTAGTAAGCGGTTGACAAACTCTAATACCAGCGTATATCGGGATGTTGGACGACTCGGTATCCCACACTAAGAGAGAGAGAGAAGGGAAGTATAGCGAAGGCTCACCAGGAAGTATTATAACACTTACCGACTCCCTATAAACGTTGTTCCTGTCATCCTTATGCATAGCGACGAGCACGCCGTGACCTGGTGTCAAAGCTTTCACTTCCCCATTGGCGGTCAGTTCGAATGCTCCGTCGGTGATCGCCTGCCAAGAACTTCTGGGCATAGACCTGAAGAAAGCAATTATTTTATTATTTTATTTTATTTTATTTTATTTTTGGTTTCTTTGGGAAACTTACAGCTTACATAATTACAGCAAAACAAAACAACAATATAAACTTATAGCCAATTACAAGTTTGCCATTGCCATTAGTAAAACATTTTCAGGGTCACTTTGAAAAGTTTTTGTCAGGTTTTTTGCCATTTTAGTCTGGGTTTACAGGCTGTTATTATTTTTTGGAAAAGATGTCTGTTTTTATTACAAAAGCAGTAATAAGCCATTTTGGACGCTTTACGCGATGTAAGGTATCAGACCAACTGAACAACTCCCTACGAAGGTTTCCCAACACATGCTCGTGCTAAGTTTTTTGGTTCCATGGACTCATCTGATCTGCAAGTTTCAGTGTACCGTCTCTCACACCTGGTATTGATACCACCACACTCCATAACAGCCACAAGAGTCCACTAATGGACATGGGGCTCCCCCTATCGAGGGGTATTGTCAAACTTACGAAGCTTGGCACGCAAATTGGCGAGCGAAGTGCAAGAAGTCGTATTTGAAGGCCGCTGCCCATTTCCTACTTTTTATATCATCTACGCCGTATCATCATTGCCGTGTGATGCCGGCTTAGAATAGCATCACCCCAATTCTACCCGTGGGTATCGTAAAAAGCGACTAAGGGATATTCATCCGGGGAATGGGCAGCAGCGTTTCCTGTAAATGTAACATCTTGGCACTGCGCTCGCCAATCCGCCTGCCAAGCGTGGTGAGTATGGCAATACCCCCCCGATAGTAGGAGGCCCATGTCCAGCAGTGTACTGTTGTGGCTGTTATGGTATGGTATATCATCTACGAGTAGAAATGGGGTGGTGCTATACAAGGATAAGGATATTATAAATACCTTAGCCTGACTAGTTGTCCGGGGGCCAAAGCCAGCCTGTCTCCGGAAGCGAATTCAGTAGGGAGGCCTTCAATACCGGTGCGGATGTCGGTTATAGCGAGGATCTCTATGGTGCTGTCCCAGGAACGAGTTTCTGCGACCTGAGCGAAACAAAATAAGTGTAAATACGGGGTGTTAGCGACGGTGTAACGAAAACTTTGCAGGCGTGCTCAGACCATGAATCAGAACAACTTTCCCCATGGAACATATGGAGGTAAAGAAAAATTTTTTTTGACTTCCCATACAAAGTCAGTCAGCTGATCACAAATTTTGTATAATAGGTCGGAACTTTTTTTTTCGTTTCTGTATATTCAATAGATATATCTTACCTGTCCCATATTGCGTACTCTGACGTCTATAGTGATGACTCCGGCTTTCAAGGGAACTACTCGCACGGACAATCCTTCGGCCACAGATCTTTCTAGCATATCTGAAACAATAGCGCAAGTTCAGTATTTCATTCAGTATGAGGAACGTTGGTTCAAAATGGCACACCTCCGTTGTAGTTCTCGAGGATGGCGACTAAGGGAAAGCCATATTTGTCATGTAAAATGTCAGCGGCAAACGGTCGTAAAATACCAAAGTAACAATAGGACAATGACATAAAATGTGAATCTCATGAATCTCGCAAAATGGTCTAGAGATAGATAGACAAACTAACCATCAGCATGTCCTGTATAAAGCCTGGCATTACTGGGATCTCGTGCACTGAACGTGACTCTAGGTGCTGGTTGAAGGGCATTTAGCGACGCGGCTGTCAACTCGGCAGCTTCAAGCCAAAGTGGCGCGGGTCACCCGACTAGAAGGGTTTGATTATAAAACTATATAGACAACTTACCATCAGCATGTCCTGTATAAAGCCTGGCGTTACTCGGGTCTCGTGCACTGAACGTGACTCTAGGGGCTGGTTGAAGGGCATTTAGAGACGCGGCTGTCAACCCGGCCGCTTCAAGCCATAGAGGCGCGGGTCGTCCGACTAGAAGCGTTTGCTTATAAAACAACATAGACAACTAACCATCAGCGTGTCCGGTATAAAGCCTGGCGTTACTCGGGTCTCGTGCACTGAACGTCACTCTAGGTGCTGGTTGAAGGGCATTTAGCGACGCGGCTGTCAATCCAGTCGCTTCCAACCAGAGTGGTGCAGGTCGCCCGACTAGATGAGTTAGGGTTGAAACACTATTATACAACTAACCATCAGCATGTCCTGTGTAAAGCCTGGCGTTACTCGGGTCTCGTGCACTGAACGTCACTCTAGGTGCTGGTTGAAGGGCATTTAGCGACGCGGCTGTAAGCCCGGCGGCTTCAAGCCAGAGTGGCGCGGGTCGCCCGACTAGAAGGGTTTGGTTATGAAACAATATAGACAACTAACCATCAGCATGTCCTGTATAAAGCCGGGCGTTACTCGGGTCTCGTGCACTGAACGTCACTCTAGGTGCTGGTTGAAGGGCATTTAGCGACGCGGCTGTCAACCAGGCAGCTTCCAACCACAGTGGCGCGGGTCGGACTACATTTGGGCCATTTTTAGCTTAGCATTGGCAGCAGACAACAATTTTAAGGGACAACAGTGTGAAGTAATACTGACCGTCAGCATGTCCTGTATAAAGCCTGGCGTTACTCGGGTCTCGTGCACTGAACGTGACTCTAGGAGCAGGCTGCAGCGCATTTAGCGACGCGGCTGTCAACCCGGTCGCTTCAAGCCAAAGTGGCGCGTGTCGGGCTACATTTGGGTGATTTCTAAAAGCCCAGTTTTACAGTTGTCTAATCGATATAGAAAAAATTACATTACCTTAATAGCGGAGCAGAACAGATTGGACTACCGACTAATACAAATCGAAGCATTAGCTTAGCATTGACAGCAGACCACAATTTTAAGAGACATACATAACAGTAAAGTAATACTGACCATCAGCATGCCCTGTATAAAGCCTGGCGTTACTCGGGTCTCGTGCACTGAACGTCACTCTAGGTGCTGGTTGAAGGGCATTTAGCGACGCGGCTGTCAACCCGGCCGCTTCAAGCCATAGCGGCGCGGGTCGTCGGACTATAAGAGTTCAGTAATGAAACAATACAGACAACTAACCATCAGCATGTCCTGTGTAAAGCCTGGCGTTACTCGGGTCTCGTGCACTGAACGTCACTCTAGGAGCAGGTTGAAGGGCATTTAGCGACGCGGCTGTCAACCCGGCCGCTTCAAGCCATAGCGGCGCGGGTCGTCGGACTATAAGAGTTCAGTAATGAAACAATACAGACAACTAACCATCAGCATGTCCTGTGTAAAGCCTGGCGTTACTCGGGTCTCGTGCACTGAACGTCACTCTAGGAGCAGGTTGAAGGGCATTTAGCGACGCGGCTGTCAACCCGGCCGCTTCAAGCCATAGTGGCGCGGATCGACCAACTAGAAGGGTTTGGTTATGAAACAATATAGACAACTTACCATCAGCGTGTCCTGTATAAAGCCTGGCGTTACTCGGGTCTCGGGCACTGAACGTGACTCTAGGCGCTGGTTGAAGGGCATTTAGCGACGCGGCTGTCAACCCGGCCGCTTCAAGCCATAGTGGCCCGGGGCGACCACCTAGAAGGGTTTGGTTATGAAACAATATAAACCACTTACCATCAGCGTGTCCTGTATAAAGCCTGGCGTTACTCGGATCTCGTGCACTGAACGTGACTCTAGGGGCTGGTTGTAGCGCATTTAGCGACGCGGCTGTCAAACCGGCCGCTTCAAGCCATAGTGGCGCGGTCGGACTACATTTGGACCATTTTTAAAAGCCCAGTTTGACAGTTGTGTAATCAATATTTAGAGAAATGTCGAAAGGAAAATTTACCTTACAAAAGCGGAGCAGGACAGATTAGGCTATAGACTACATGCTGATGCAAAAGCTTAGCATTGACAGCAGACAACTAGGGATTTAAAGAAACTTAAGAGCGTAGTAACACTGACCATCAGCATGCCCTGTATAAAGCCTGGCGTTACTCGGGTCTCGTGCACTGAACGTCACTCTAGGTGCTGGTTGAAGGGCATTTAGCGACGCGGCTGTCAACCCGGCCGCTTCAAGCCATAGCGGCGCGGGTCGTCGGACTATAAGAGTTCAGTAATGAAACAATACAGACAACTAACCATCAGCATGTCCTGTGTAAAGCCTGGCGTTACTCGGGTCTCGTGCACTGAACGTCACTCTAGGAGCAGGTTGAAGGGCATTTAGCGACGCGGCTGTCAACCCGGCCGCTTCAAGCCATAGTGGCGCGGGTCGCCCGACGAGAAGAGTTTGGTTATATAACAATATAGACAACTAACCATCAGCATGTCCTGTATAAAGCCTGGCGTTACTCGGGTCTCGAGCACTGAACGTGATTCTAGGCGCTGGTTGAAGGACATATAAGAAACAGCTGTTAAACCAGCCGCTTCAAGCTATAGTGGAGCGGGGCGCCCGACTAGAAGGGTTTGCTTATGAAACAATATAGACAACTGACCATCAGCATGCCCTGTATAAAGCCTGGCGTTACTCGGGTCTCGTGCACTGAACGTGACTCTAGGGGCTGGTTGAAGGGCATTTAGCGACGCGGCTGTCAACCCGGCCGCTTCAAGCCATAGTGGCGCGGATCGACCAACTAGAAGGGTTTGGTTATGAAACAATATAGACAACTTACCATCAGCGTGTCCTGTATAAAGCCTGGCGTTACTCGGGTCTCGGGCACTGAACGTGACTCTAGGCGCTGGTTGAAGGGCATTTAGCGACGCGGCTGTCAACCCGGCCGCTTCAAGCCATAGTGGCCCGGGGCGACCACCTAGAAGGGTTTGGTTATGAAACAATATAGACCACTTACCATCAGCGTGTCCTGTATAAAGCCTGGCGTTACTCGGATCTCGTGCACTGAACGTGACTCTAGGGGCTGGTTGTAGCGCATTTAGCGACGCGGCTGTCAAACCGGCCGCTTCAAGCCATAGTGGCGCGGTCGGACTACATTTGGACCATTTTTAAAAGCCCAGTTTGACAGTTGTGTAATCAATATTTAGAGAAATGTCGAAAGGAAAATTTACCTTACAAAAGCGGAGCAGGACAGATTAGGCTATAGACTACATGCTGATGCAAAAGCTTAGCATTGACAGCAGACAACTAGGGATTTAAAGAAACTTAAGAGCGTAGTAACACTGACCGTCAGCATGTCCTGTATAAAGCCTGGCGTTACTCGGGTCTCGTGCACTGAACGTCACTCTAGGTGCAGGTTGTAGCGCATTCAGCGACGCTGCTGTCAACCCGGCCGCTTCAAGCCATAGTGGCGCGGGTCGGACTACATTTGGACCATTTTTAGCTTAGCATTGGCAGCCGACAACAATTTTAAGAGACAAAAGTGTGTAGTAATACTGACCGTCAGCATGTCCTGTATAAAGCCTGGCGTTACTCGGGTCTCGTGCACTGAATGTGACTCTAGGTGCTGGTTGAAGGGCATTTAGCGACGCGGCTGTCAACCCGGCCGCTTCCAACCATAGCGGCGCGGGTGACCGACTAGCAGTGTTTGGTTATGTATGATACAAAATAGACAACTTACCATCAGCATGCCCTGTATAAAGCCTGGCGTTACTCGGATCTCGAGCACTAAACGTGACTCTAGGCGCTGGTTGAAGCGCATTTAGCGACGCTGCTGTCAACCCGGCCGCTTCAAGCCATAATGGCGCGGGTCGACCGACTAGAAGGGTTTGGTTATGAAACAATATAGACCACTTACCATCAGCGTGTCCTGTATAAAGCCTGGCGTTACTCGGGTCTCGAGCACTGAACGTCACTCTAGGCGCAGGCTGCAATGCATTCAAAGACGCTGCTGTCAACCCGGCCGCTTCCAACCACAGCGGCGCGGGTCGCCCGACTAGAAGGGTTTGGGTTGCCGCGCGCACGCGAAGACCGGAGATTGGCACCACCTGGGAATAAATGCAACAAACTTTGATACAAAATATCGTAGGTACCTTTAGTTAATATTTATAGTGCGTTTACAAAAATGAAACGTCTATACGGTTCTGTTAATCATAATTTAAGGGCGCCACATACCGCCTCCGTATGCGTGACGCGACGTGCACATCATCACGTGCGTAGCTATGACATTGTATCGTACGGGACCGTATGAAACACCGCACAACGCGCTACGCGCGTGATTATGCAAACTCATACGTCCGGTATGATAGTTTATATACGGAGGCGGCATGTGGCGCGCTTTAGAAGAATATCGGTTGCTTTTGGCGTTCAAACAAAATTAAAATAGCCGGCAGTATTGTGTGCGTGCAATAGTTATTTGTTCAACAAGAAAGCAAAGTTGATTTTTGCTGCGAGTGCTAATTTTGAAACCCGAGGTAGCGAAGGATACTAAAATTGAATCACGAGCGTAGCGAGTGATTCAAAAGTAGTATCCTGAGCTCAACGAGGGATTCAAAAGCACGAGTTGTAAATGTGTTTGCTTTCGTGTGGTACACACAACTTTTCACCTCTACCAGTAAGAAAATTATGTTTTTTAGGGTTTTGTTCTTTATGGCTAGGCGAAGGGTGTGGCTATACTGCCTAGAATTTAGTCTATAAATATCCTGACAAGCAAATTTTCAAAGAAGCGTTCAGAAATTTCACAAAATGTCAATATTTAGAAGTTTTCGTTCTGAAATCGCCGCCTTTATTAAGACTAGTTTTTCAAATCTTTAGTGTTAAATTAGATGTTCGAAATTCAAATTACTTTTCTCCACTACTTTTCTCAACAAGTTGAGAAATGTGATTTGAATTTCGAACGATGGTTAAAGACGACCTTTGCCGACTAATTTACGCAGCCAAATACACAGATGAACTTAAATATGTAGACTAGCTAGCCAAATAGTTCTTTTCAAGCTGGTGAGGTGAAAAGGTTATTTATTATAAAGAAGCACTCATATTTTGAGGCAGACACCGTGTTGACTTATGACCCGATCAATCCTGGATTTTGTATTTATCATTTTATGAGATTTAAATACGTGCATTTATGATTCTCATCTCACCTTAGAAAGCTATTTGATTTGATAGTTTACCTCAACTTCAGACTCTGCGCTGGCCATCTCTACCCCATTGATGTCGGTGGCTGTGAGTTTGATTTTCGCCAAGCCCAGTGACAACCCGTGTAGAGATCCCGACGGTGATACCTAAAATAATTGCAATTATAATTATACAAGGAAAAACAGGTAAAAGGTTTCCGATTCGTTGATGAATTGGGTTTGTCAGTAGATTTTCGATTTGTAAGCGGGTTTCTTGATATGCTGATGATGCGTATGCGCGCGAGTTTATTACCATCCTAAAGTATGCACATCCTTATCGCACACGCCGAGATACTGGCAAGTGGAGGTAATGAATTCAGGATCAGGATGGTAATGAACTCCCGCACGTACTGTAGTTTGTGAGTTTGTTAGTAAGTTCTCGACTTCTTGGTTATATTCTTACTTGTTCATTACATTACCAAGCAAGTTTCCTGATTTCAAACTATTTGTCGTTGATCGTCTATTAGTCAGACCTTCCTCCTTCCCACGGTTCTCCTAAAATGGTATACGAACCGAATCTCGGGAGAAGCAAAGTTAAGTACTTGCCGGGGGCTCTTTCCCACTAAGCATTGTTGCAGGCTCCCTACAAGTTTGCGTCTATTGGTCAGTAAATCCGATCAGATAGTTATTTGCTAGTTACCTCGACATAGTTGACTCCAGACACAGCTTTATACACCGTATTGGCGAGATGCGGCGGCGGCCCGCCCGCGTGACGCAGCTGCAACCACGCGCCGGGCGGCAGCCGGGCGGAGGACGGGATTATTTGCAGTGGTGGGAACACCAGGATCTGAAATCAAAACACTTTTCTCAAACATGCTAGGAAATATGACAATTTCTTTCAAAATAACAATCCAGAAAGTTTGACATTGTCTGTGATTTTGTAATTTCTGAACGATTTCTTTTTTACACACCTGCAATGGATTCCAATACAACTTTTCTGGCGCGATATCAAAATCGTTCAGAAATTACGAAATAAAAAAACAATAACTCCAAATCCACATCTTGACGTAGTAATCAGTAAAACAACTTTTTATATCAAATTACTATAAAATAAATTAATATCTTTATAATTTCCTAGCATTTTTTTGAGAAAAGCACTACGTAAGCCTAGCAAAGTCATTTTCCACTTTGCTAGACTCGTATAATTTCGTCAATACAAAGTCTTATTTTCCGTCCTCGTCAACAACCTACTATTATTGAAAGAACCGAAAATGAAACACACAAGAATTTTGAATATATTGAAGGAAATAATTAACCAAACATATTTAACAGAATATAAGTGGGGGAGAAATCATGAACACTTGGTGTATGTAAAAGCCTAAGGTGAGAAAGCATGACCTCTGCCCGCCATTTATATTCCCTTTCTTCTGCAAATCAGGTAGTATCTCTAACAAATGATATCTCAATTACTTATTTAATTAGGGTCCGTATACAACCATTAAGTACCTATGTCTTTAAATGTGACCTATCATAGCTTCAGAATTCTATATACATCCCGAAACCTTCTTCTAAACCAAAGACTTGTCCATCCTTTATCTGTACATTGCCAGCGACCCTCCATTCGGGCGCTTTGCTAGCTGTCAAGTATCTATGTCACACGCCACGGACTAAAGCTTGTATGAGCGTTATTTAAGACTTTACTAACTAATAGTTACCTCAACTTCAGGACTAGCTGACTAAAGCTTGTATGGAAACCATTAACTAAGAAATAGTTACCTCAACTTCAGGACTCCAAACGCCTCCCAAAGCCGCCCGAATCCTTCCAGAACCTTCTTCTAGACCACAGACTTATCCCTCTTTTATCTGCACATTACCAGCCACCCTCCATTCTGGGGCTTTACTAGCAGTCAAATATCTATGTGACACGCCACGGACTAAAGCTTGTAAGGGCATTATTTAAGACTGTAGTAACTAATAGTTACCTCCACTTCAGGACTCCATACGCCTCCTAAAGCCGCCCGAATCCTTCCAGA
The DNA here is from genome assembly GCA_024500475.1 of Phthorimaea operculella. NCBI lineage: Eukaryota > Metazoa > Arthropoda > Insecta > Lepidoptera > Gelechiidae > Phthorimaea > Phthorimaea operculella. The sequence continues at coordinate 338,123 of JANFCV010000082.1, forward strand.
GCCTTCTTCTAGACCACAGACTTGTCCATCCTTGATTTGCACATTGCCAGCCACCCTCCATTCTGGGGTTTTACTAGCTGTCAGATATCTATGTGACACGCCACGGACTAAAGCTTGTATGGACACTATTGAAGATTTCACAAAGAAATAGTTACATCAACTTCAGGACTCCATACTCCTCCCAAAGCCGCCCGAATCCTTTCAGAACCTTCTACTAAGCCACAGACTTGTCCGTCCTTGATTTGCACATTGCCAGCGACCCTCCATTCTGGCGCTTTCAAGTATCTATGTGACACGCTACGGACTAAAACTTGTATGGTCATTATTTAAGACTGTAATAGTTACCTCAACTTCAGGGCTCCAAACGCCTCCTAAAGCCGCCCGAATCCTTCCCGAACCTTCTTCTAGCCCACAGACTTGTCCATCCTTGATTTGCACATTGCCAGCCACCCTCCATTCGGGTGCTTTATTGGCTGTCAAATATCTATGTGACACGCCGCGGACTAAAGCTTGTATGGAGACTATTAAGACTTTACTAAGAAATAGTTAAGTATACCTCAACTTCAGGACTCCATACGCCTCCTAAAGCCGCCCGAATCCTTCCAGAACCTTCTTCTAAGCCGCACACTTGTCCGTCCTTTATCTGCACATTGCCAGCGACCCTCCATTCTGGCGCTTTACTAGCTGTCAGGTATCTATGTGACACGCCGCGGACTAAAGCTTGTATGGGCACGCAGGCGCCGACGCAGACGGCGCGCGCGGTCGACACTTCCACGCTTAACACTTCTTCTATTGTGACCTGTGGAAAGCGAATGAAACTTTTAATACAGGCTTTTGTCTCTTGCGAGGTAGGTAGAGCGTTTAAGGCCGTAAAAAAACGGCCACTATCGCGAAGTTTCACAAATATATGAGGGCCGTTACAAAAAAATCGTGAATCACCCAGGCCAGTATACCTATACATACGTATTACGAACCTCAACCACAAGTTTCTCTCGGACACACAAATCGGCCACAACGAGGTCGTAGGCCCCCGGACCCGGCATGGAGGCGCTCAGGGCTCCGCTGACGACCGCGCCGCTCACCCCGGCCGCGCCCTCCACCGCGTAGCGCCCGGAGCCCCCGGATACTACTGCTATGTTTGACACGGTCTCGCCTTCCCATGCTAAGTTCACCTGGCGGGTAAAAATACAAGGAAAAAATTATGAGTAAGGTAAAAAAAATTAAGTGTGTAATTCAGGTAAAGGCTCAAACGAATGATGTCGAATATTTACAAAAAAATACATGCTGCATGTGCAGCCATCATCACATAGGCGGCGTAGCCGCACACACACATACAGCGAGCAGCCAACACATAGGCGGCGTAGCCGCACACACACATACAGCGAGCAGCCAACACACAGGCGGCGTAGCCGCACACACACATACAGCGAGCAGCCAACACATAGGCGGCGTAGCCGCACACACACACACCGAGCAGCCAACACAGAGGCGGCGTAGCCTGCACACATACAGCGAGCAGCCAACACATAGGCGGCGTAGCCTGCACACACACAGCCAACACATAGGCGGCGTAGCCTGCACACACAGCGAGCAGCCAACACATAGGCGGCGTAGCCTCACACACATACAGCGAGCAGCCAACACAGGCGGCGTAGCCTCACACACATACAGCGAGCAGCCAACACATAGGCGGCGTAGCCGCACACACACATACAGCGAGCAGCCAACACACAGGCGGCGTAGCCGCACACACACATACAGCGAGCAGCCAACACATAGGCGGCGTAGCCGCACACACACATACAGCGAGCAGCCAACACACAGGCGGCGTAGCCGCACACACACATACAGCGAGCAGCCAACACATAGGCGGCGTAGCCGCACACACACATACAGCGAGCAGCCAACACATAGGCGGCGTAGCCGCACACACATAAAGCGAGCTGGCACCAGATAGGCGGCGTAGCCGAGCACACACATACAGCGAGCAGCCAACACATAGGCGGCGTAGCCGCACACACACATACAGCGAGCAGCCAACACATAGGCGGCGTAGCCGTGCACACACATACAGCGAGCAGCCAACACAGGCGGCGTAGCCTCACACACATACAGCGAGCAGCCAACACATAGGCGGCGTAGCCTCACACACACATACAGCGAGCAGCCAACACATAGGCGGCGTAGCCGCACACACATACAGCGAGCAGCCAACACATAGGCGGCGTAGCCGCACGCACACACATACAGCGAGCAGCCAACACATAGGCGGCGTAGCCTGCACACACAGCGAGCAGCCAACACATAGGCGGCGTAGCCTGCACACACATACAGCGAGCAGCCAACACATAGGCGGCGTAGCCTGCACACACATACAGCGAGCAGCCAACACATAGGCGGCGTAGCCTGCACACACATACAGCGAGCAGCCAACACATAGGCGGCGTAGCCTGCACACACACAGCGAGCAGCCAACACATAGGCGGCGTAGCCGCACACACACATACAGCGAGCAGCCAACACATAGGCGGCGTAGCCTGCACACACATACAGCGAGCAGCCAACACATAGGCGGCGTCTGCGGACGCTCGCACATACAGCGAGCAGCCAAAAAATAGGCGGCGTAGCCGCACACACACACAGCGAGCAGCCAACACATAGGCGGCGTAGCCCGCACACACATACAGCGAGCAGCCAACACATAGGCGGCGTAGCCTGCACACACAGCGAGCAGCCAACACAGGCGGCGTAGCCTGCACACAGCGAGCAGCCAACACATAGGCGGCGTAGCCACACACATACAGCGAGCAGCCAACACATAGGCGTAGCTGCACACACATACAGCGAGCAGCCAACACATAGGCGGCGTAGCCGCACACACACATACAGCGAGCAGCCAACACACAGGCGGCGTAGCCTCACACACACATACAGCGAGCAGCCAACACATAGGCGGCGTAGCCTCACACACACATACAGCGAGCAGCCAACACATAGGCGGCGTAGCCGCACACACACATACAGCGAGCAGCCAACACACAGGCGGCGTAGCCTCACACACATACAGCGAGCAGCCAACACATAGGCGGCGTAGCCGCACACACACATACAGCGAGCAGCCAACACATAGGCGGCGTAGCCGCACACACACATACAGCGAGCAGCCAACACATAGGCGGCGTAGCCGCACACACACACATACAGCGAGCAGCCAACACATAGGCGGCGTAGCCGCACACACACATACAGCGAGCAGCCAACACATAGGCGGCGTAGCCGCACACACACAGCGAGCAGCCAACACAGGCGGCGTAGCCTGCACACACACATACAGCGAGCAGCCAACACATAGGCGGCGTAGCCTGCACACATACAGCGAGCAGCCAACACAGGCGGCGTAGCCTGCACACACATACAGCGAGCAGCCAACACATAGGCGGCGTAGCCGCACACACACACATACAGCGAGCAGCCAACACATAGGCGGCGTAGCCGCACACACACATACAGCGAGCAGCCAACACATAGGCGGCGTAGCCGCACACACACACATACAGCGAGCAGCCAACACATAGGCGGCGTAGCCGCACACACACACATACAGCGAGCAGCCAACACATAGGCGGCGTAGCCGCACACACACACAGCGAGCAGCCAACACATAGGCGGCGTAGCCTGCACACATACAGCGAGCAGCCAACACATAGGCGGCGTAGCCTGCACACACATACAGCGAGCAGCCAACACATAGGCGGCGTAGCCTGCACACACATACAGCGAGCAGCCAACACATAGGCGGCGTAGCCTGCACACACATACAGCGAGCAGCCAACACATAGGCGGCGTAGCCGCACACACACATACAGCGAGCAGCCAACACAGGCGGCGTAGCCTGCACACACATACAGCGAGCAGCCAACACATAGGCGGCGTAGCCTGCACACACACAGCAGCGAGCAGCCAACACATAGGCGGCGTAGCCTGCACACACACACACAGCGAGCAGCCAACACATAGGCGGCGTAGCCTGCACATACAGCGAGCAGCCAACATAGGCGTAGCCTGCACACACACATACAGCGAGCAGCCAACACATAGGCGGCGTAGCCTGCACACACACAGCGAGCAGCCAACACATAGGCGGCGTAGCCTGCACACACATACAGCGAGCAGCCAACACATAGGCGGCGTAGCCTGCACACACATACAGCAGCAGCAGCCCAGGCGGCGTAGCCTGCACACACATACAGCGAGCAGCCAACACATAGGCGGCGTAGCCTGCACACACATACAGCGAGCAGCCAACACATAGGCGGTGTAGCCGCACACACACATACAGCGAGCAGCCATCACATAAGCGGCGTAGCCGCACACACACATACAGCGAGCAGCCATCACATAAGCGGCGTAGCCGCACACACACATACAGCGAGCAGCCATCACATAAGCGGCGTAGCCGCACACACACATACAGCGAGCAGCCATCACATAAGCGGCGTAGCCGCACACACACATACAGCGAGCAGCCATCACATGGCGGCGTAGCCGCACACACACATACAGCGAGCAGCCAACACATAGGCGGCGTAGCCGCACACACACATACAGCGAGCAGCCAACACATAGGCGGCGTAGCCGCACACACACATACAGCGAGCAGCCAACACATAGGCGGCGTAGCCGCACACACACAGCGAGCAGCCAACACATAGGCGGCGTAGCCTGCACACACATACAGCGAGCAGCCAACACATAGGCGGCGTAGCCGCACACACACATACAGCGAGCAGCCAACACATAGGCGGCGTAGCCGCACACACACATACAGCGAGCAGCCAACACATAGGCGGCGTAGCCGCACACACACATACAGCGAGCAGCCAACACATAGGCGGCGTAGCCGCACACACACATACAGCGAGCAGCCAACACATGGGCGGCGTAGCCGCACACACACATACAGCGAGCAGCCAACACATGGGCGGCGTAGCCGCACATACACACAGCGAGCAGCCAACACATGGGCGTAGCCTGCACACACATACAGCGAGCAGCCAACACATAGGCGGCGTAGCCGCACACACACATACAGCGAGCAGCCAACACATAGGCGGCGTAGCCGCACACACACACACACAGCGAGCAGTGCACACAAAAAGCTTGTGAAAAAAACAGAATAGCTGACATTTTTTCAAGCATGTATATAAAACTTACCCTCAAAGGGTCGACTTTCAATGGCGCGACGACTTTAGCCTGTATGCTGGCCGTGGCGTCTGGTATGCTCGCCTTCAGCGCGCCCGACCATCCCACCGCCTTCTCCTCTGCTGTTACAGTCTGCACATAAAAATACACAGAATATCATAAAAAATGCAAATCTGTACACGAGCGTTGTTGGTCCATACTAACGTATTAATTATACATTATATAATTAATTTAACAACTAGTGAATTACTCGATATCCGCAAGAAAGCGACAGATTATTCCGAGGATGCAGTTTGAGTGCTAACGAGAGTCAATCTATAGACATAAGTTAGATGAGACAAAGCGAAACCATTATACTTACAGCCACCAAACTAACAATTTCCATTCTTCCCTCGAATTCAATATAATTTTTATCCTGCTACTTTCCCCACAAATCCTCCTTACCTGATAATATTTATAGGGCACGGGTACAGGCGTGAAGTCCGGGTGTGTTTCGACCATTAATCTGTCGGTCCATCTGTACATGATGCCGTTGTGATGCGGCTCCAATTCCCACGCGACCTTAGGACCGCGCTCGTCGAGTAGTTCTCTACCAACTGCGTCGTAGAGTGTCACTTTCACTGACACTTCTTGTCCTGGACGAAGCCACACTCTGATAAAAATAAGAACAGTTAAAATTAATGCTAAAATTCCATCAACAACAAACCGTTTTTAAAATTATATTTAATAAACGCGAAATAGTCTGATACGCGAAATTGCCGTGTGATGCCGGCTTAGAATAGCATCACCCCAATTCAACCCGTGGGTGTCGTAAAAACCGACTAAGGGATATTCATCCAGGGAATGGGCAGCAGCGTTCTCTGTAAATGCATCATCTTACACTGCGCTCGCCAATCCGCCTGCCAAGCGTGGTGAGTATGGCAATACCCCCCGATAGGGGGAGGCCCATGTCCAGCAGTGGACTGTTGTGGCTGTTAAAGTAAAAAAAAAGTCTGATAAAGTTGTTAATCAATTTCCTCAAACTCTAGACTGTAGCATTTAAGTCTTCTGGCATATACAAGGTAACCATTCTACATACATATCTCACGCCTATATCCCAGCGTAAACGTCTGTAAGAACGACCATTTGGGCCATGTCTGAAAAAAGCTTGAGAGTAATTTAGAAGACGACACGGCACTTTTGAAAATGGATGCCAAATTATCAACAGTTAATTTAGCGATCGTTAGTCTAACCGCTATAGCTAAGCTAGTACACAAAATCCATTGTAATCGCAGTTTTTTGCTACTTACTTTGGACCTCCCGAGCAGTTTCCAGGAGTTTCAGATGGTTCAAGCCGTATTCTAGACACGTGTGGTGCGCAGGCAGCTTCAATTTCAGCTGACTCTTGCTCGTCTTCAGTTTCAGATACCAACGCCAAGCGAGCGTCACCTTTCTGAGGAAAAATTTAAATGAATTTTAAAAATCATGCCGCTTAACACTTATGCAATCCTTTTCTTAGTTTTCTAATATAAGGAAATGTTATACTTTTACTGACTTTTTACTGGATTGACTAAATGGATGAAATCGGTTTCTTGTTTTACTGTTCCGTGTCGTGTGATCTTCAATTAATAAATATTGCTGAGTATATTGACAGATTGACGGCGGATATTCATTGGGGACAAAATTCCAGGCACTTTGTATATGATACTATGTTCCGAAACATGGTTTAAAATGTGTCTTCACTGGAAACATTTATTGGGGAACTTTTGTGTCTGATACAATGTTCCGGAACTTAATCCCAATGAATACCCGCCATGACAATATTTTACACATACCCTTCGGCACTTCATGGTGAACAGTTGTATGTCGGGGAAGCGATGCGGCGGCGGGCCGTCTCTGAACGATAGTTTGTATCTGATACAAAGTTCCGGGACTTTGTTCCCAATGAATGCTTTGACAATATTTGATACATACCCTTCGGCACTTCATGGTGAACAGTTGTATGTCGGGGTAGCGATGCGGCGGCGGGCCGTCTCTGAACGATAGTTTGTATCTTATACAAAGTTCCGGGACTTTGTTCCCAATGAATGCTTTGACAATATTTGATACATACCCTTCGGCACTTCATGGTGAACAGTTGTATGTCGGGGTAGCGATGCGGCGGCGGGCCGTCTCTGAACGATAGTTCGGCAATGCGCGGCTCGCTCGACTGCGCCAATAGAGATTCCCCTTCAGCCAAAACCTGCAGAAGAATAGAACTTATATTTTATTATTTCTTTATGAGCCTGTAATGTCCCTTATAATTACAAGAAAATAAAATGAATAATACAATTGTTGCATTCAGAACTGTGACCGCATAGAAATGCAAATAAGCAAAGATGTGTAGAATTCGTTTGGAAGTTTCACAGGAAAGTATGCAGATTTTAGAAATGGTAAACTCAGCATGATGACAACACGTCTACTAAATGATAGATAACCACGGCCACTCTGTCAAGAGTCTTACGATACGAGATCCGACTAAGAAGAAGATTCGCATCATTGCAACACAAGTACGTATTTTAATTTGATAGACAGGCGGGCGATCATTTGATTATAAGCTCGATACGCAGTATTAGGAATTAAGAAAGTCTCCCTTGCTGTAGGTCAGCTGGAAGAAATTTCTTAGTAGAAATAAGCTGCCCTGTTGTGTCGTCTTTCTTTGTATATATCTCTTGTAATGTTTCTTGTGTGCAATAAATGGTTAATAATAATAATAATGATAAAATTTATTGTGCATACCGGTAGTGTAGCTCCGACAAGCGCGGCTGCGTTCTGCGGCCACAGCACATTGGGAGGAGCGCGCACTAAAATGCGCGCCGTGTCGCCCGTGCGCCCGCGCGACACACGCAGCGTGCACGCACCGCGCATACACCACGACACTTGCAGTACGCAACACGCGCAATTTATCGAAACCGTAAGAGTATATAAAGTAAGCTATAGAGTGCACATAAGGCCCCGCAACGTACTGTCAAAGCGTAAGCAGTTGCTCCCTAGATACAGACGTCAAATGTATGAGAAGTTCTAGAGGTTCAATAGTGCTGTCACTGACGTTTTGCTACTGACAGACAGATATGTAGCGCCCAGACTATTGCCGACAGTTCTAACTTTTTAGGCGCACTCTATAGCTTGCTTATACATACTTTAAGGTTGAAACGTATAATACATACCGGTAGTGTAGCTCCGACAAGTGCGGCTGCGTTCTGCGGCCACAACACATTGGGAGGAGCGCGCACTAAAATGCGCGCCGTGTCGCCCGTGCGCCCGCGCGACACACGCAGCGTGCACGCACCGCGCATACACCACGACACTTGCAGTACGCAACACGCGCAATTTATCGAAACCGTAAGAGTATATAAAGTAAGCTATAGAGTGCACATAAGGCCCCGCAACGTACTGTCAAAGCGTAAGCAGTTGCTCCCTAGATACAGACGTCAAATGTATGAGAAGTTCTAGAGGTTCAATAGTGCTGTCACTGACGTTTTGCTACTGACAGACAGATATGTAGCGCCCAGACTATTGCCGACAGTTCTAACTTTTTAGGCGCACTCTATAGCTTGCTTATACATACTTTAAGGTTGAAACGTATAATACATACCGGTAGTGTAGCTCCGACAAGTGCGGCTGCGTTCTGCGGCCACAACACATTGGGAGGAGCGCGCACTAAAATGCGCGCCGTGTCGCCCGTGCGCCCGCGCGACACACGCAGCGTGCACGCACCGCGCATACACCACGACACTTGCAGCACGCAACATGCGCCATCTATCGTAACCTTAGAGTATATAAAGTAAGCTATAGAGTGAAGCCGGCTTGCCGTGTGATGCCGGCTTAGAATAGCATCACCCCATTTCTTTCCTGTGGGTGTCGTAAGAAGCAACTAAAGGACTCGAGGGTGTCATGTGTATTGCAATTTTAGGCGACAGGCTGACAACCTGTCACTATAGCGATACACGACAATAGCTAAAACGACCCTCAAATATGTGACAGACGTGGCGATAACGACCGTACTATTACGGCCGTTGACGCTCTGCCTACCCCGCAAGGGATAAAGGCGTGATATATGTATGTATGTATGTATAGAGTGAAGGCCCTGCGACGTACTGTCAAAGCGTAAGCAGTTGCTCCCTATATACATACGTCAAATGTATGAGTAGTTATAGAGGTTCAATAGTGCTGTCACTAACATTTTGCTACTGACAGACAGATAGGTAGCGCCCAGACTATTGCCGACAGCTCTAACTTTTTAGGCGCACTCTATAGTTTGCTTATACATACTTTAAGGTCGCAACGTATAATACATACCGGTAGTGTAGCTCCGACAAGTGCGGCTGCGTTCTGCGGCCACAACACATTGGGAGGAGCGCGCACTAAAATGCGCGCCGTGTCGCCCGTGCGCCCGCGCGACACACGCAGCGTGCACGCACCGCGCATACACCACGACACTTGCAGCACGCAACACGCGCAATTTATCGAAACCTTAAGAGTATATAAAGCAAGCTATAGAGTGCGCTTAGGGCCCTGCGGCGTACTGTCAAAGCGTAAGCAGTTGCTCCCTAGATACATACGTCAAATGTATGAGAAGTTATAGAGGTTCAATAGTGCTGTCACTGACATTTTGCTACTGACAGACATATAGGTAGCGCCCACGCGCCCAGACTATTGCCGACAGTTCTAACTTTTTAGGCGCACTCTATAGCTTGCTTATACATACTCTAAAGTTGAAACGTATAATAGATACATACCGGTAGTGTAGCTCCGACAAGTGCGGCTGCGTTCTGCGGCCACAACACATTGGGAGGAGCGCGCACTAAAATGCGCGCCGTGTCGCCCGTGCGCCCGCGCGACACACGCAGCGTGCACGCACCGCGCATACACCACGACACTTGCAGCACGCAACACGCGCCATCTGTCGAAACGTTAATAATGCATCGTTTTTGTACTATTGGAACTTCTCATCAGAAAAATCGAGACACTTAGCAAGTTCACGTTTTTCACGGATCATATTTTCTAACACATATGTTTACTTCGGAATAAAAAGCTAATGTAGTTCAATAGTAAGTATTACGAGGTTTCAAAACCCTTATGTCAATTTTCTCCATTCAGCTTTAAATTTCATAGATTTCATATTTTGTTTGACTATGAAAAGGAAAGTGTTTTTTTATGAGAAATTTAGTTATACGAACAAAAACAGCTTAGAAAATTATACTGCATCTAACTTCATAAAAACCAATTTTGCAATTGACACACTTGAAATAGAAATATAGAAATAGAAATATATTTATTTGCAAGAACATAGTAAATAACATACACAACAAGGCACATGTTTAGATGTTTTAAAGTAATTAAAATAAGTACAATTATGTCCTACCGATATCGGCATGCAAATCTTAATTAATTATTTATTACGATCATTAAAGTATTCATTGAGAGAGTAGTAACACTTATCTAATAACCAATTATTAATTACATTTTTAAATTCAGGTAGTTGTACATTTTTTATGTGGTTTGGTAGAGCATTATAAACACGTATTGCCATTACGAAAGAATTACGCTTATACAAACTAAGTCTGGCTCGTGGTTGGTACAGCTGATCTTTATATCTTGCAGACCTTTGATATACTTCATTATTCGCTCTAAAATACTTAGGATGTTCCTTAACAAAAATACATATTTGCTTGATATACATGCAGAAAAGAGGTAAAACTTTGGTGGCCTTGAATAAAGGTTTGCAAGAGTCCAAGAATTGAGCTCTACAGATGGCGCGTATACATTTTTTCTGAACAGTAAAAGCTTTTTTGGCATCCACAGAATTCCCCCACAAAATAAGTCCATACCCCAAAACTGATGACACATATCCATGGTATGCTGACAGGCTTACTTCTCTAGACGCTATCCTACTAAGTCTTCTCAAGGCAAACACAAATCTATCAATTCTTTGGCATACACTATTAACATGTTCCTTCCAGTCACAAAACTTATCCAATTGAAATCCCAAGAACTTAGTAACTTCTACTTTGTCAATATTTATATTATTATAACTAATATTCAATGGTATGTCACATGTTTGATATGTCCCAAATTGCATAAAATTAGTCTTAGTCATATTAATATTTAAATTATTACATTTTAACCATTCAATTATATTATACAGTGCAATATTAATGTCATTATTAAAAGTATTGTGGTCATTACATTTGATAGTTACGGTAGTATCATCTGCAAACATAATACAGTTATGGCTTACACAATTTGGAAGGTCGTTAATGTAGACCAGAAACAGAAGGGGGCCCAAAATACTGCCTTGTGGTACACCGAACCCATTATGCTTAGCAGATGATTTGTAGATACACTTTTTAGAACTAACTGGATCAACTTTTTGTATTTCAGTGTATTGGTGCCTATTATCTAGATAGCTTTTAATCCAACCGTATGCATTTCCTCTTACACCATATCTACAGGGTGATTGGAAATTCGATGCATTCCCTGAAGGTGGTTAGAGGGGGGGCCATTTCCAACATATTCTTCCATGGAACCAGGGGTCGGAAATGATTGGTTACAAAATTATTAGGACTTTTGATTTTTTAAAGAAAATTTCCCGATTTCAACTTTAAAGTCATGCAGAAAGCTAGCCAAACCGTTTTATGCATAGTTTTTGACATGATCTCATAGTGAATGAATAGGACAATCATTTTAGTTACAAGTTTAGTTAGAAATACTCTTCTTTTTAAAACAGCGCCAAAACAAGAAAATATTTTGGTGGAAAGATTTTTCAACATTCATGGTAATCTACTAAAAATCACTATGGCATAATCCGTAAAACTTCATAACAGAGTTCTCTGTTTCATTAGCTAACCGAAAGGTACAATAATCTACAATCAAACATGTTTTCATAAAATATTAGCATTTAATTCAAAAAGCGTGCGAAACAAGGCAATTGACTATATCGGTCGACTGAAAAGTCAGCAAATGCTCATTAAACAAACTTTTTCAAGTTTTTTCGCTAATTTTTCGGAGTCTGTGGTTCAATTGATTCCGTGACCTACAAGGTTGATATTTCAACAAGTGGTGAATTTATTCCCAGCTTTGGTTTAAAAATTTACGTTGAACCACGATTGTCCGCAAGAAATACGTTTTCTGAATTTAAACCATGGCCTAGATTGATTTCTAATAAACGTCAGACGGTGGTTGTAACAATCTAAATAGCAGAGGTCTAATACTTGTAGTAGCTAGTGGTTTAAACGACAAACCAAGCTTATAGACTTCAGAACTAACTCTAGGAATATTAGTTGCTATCTGGTCAAGGCATGATAAACCTCTGGTCGGTACGGTTATATGAGGTCTGATATTGTTGTTTTTAAGGATACTTATAAGTTCAGCAACCTTAGTGTCACTTTTACAAACATCTAGGTTCCAGTCACCACAGACCACGATCTTGCTTTTTTTACGTTTTGATGTAAGTTTAAACAATAACAATCCAAGTTTATTCAAAAATGGAGCTGTGTATTTTAGTTTAGGTACTCGATAGATATTTATAATAATAATGTTATGATCAGGAAGTTCAATTCCACAGCACTCGAATACATTATTACAGGAAAGTTCCTCACAAATGGGTAAAATATTATAATTGATAGAGTTTTTCACAAAAATGCATGATCCACCTCTTCCTTGATTAACACGTGAGTAAAAATGAGCCAACTTATAATCTGAGAGCATGAGGTTACATTCGCTACCTTTTTTCATAAATGTTTCAGTAAAACATAATACATCGAAGTTTTTATTCATGTTTTTGAGAGTTACTTCAATCAAATCAATTTTGCTCAGTACGCTATGTATGTTCTGATGTAAAATAGTGAATAAGTTATTATTATTGCCGTTATTAGGAACGAAAAAACTGTTGGGTAGATTCTAAGCTGGTTTGATTGGATTGATGCGGATCTCTACCACCCGTTTCGTTATTTCCATTTGATGTCAGGACACCAAGAATAAAATCATTCAATTCCATGAAAATCTGGCGATGACCATTATTATTTAAATAGCCTCTAAAAAGCACAGCATGCGAGTGTGGAAGATTAAGGTGCTGCATCGAAGCCGCCAGCACCGTTTTAGCCACGCCCCCAGGGTGCTCCCTTTGCGGGGGTCAAGATGTCAAAACTTTTCTTTCCAAGTAAATTTACAATAATTAGCCATCTGTTGATCAATTGTGGAACAAATTAGTGCAATGCCATCTAGGGGAAAAGCTTTGAACAAATACACTTCTAAAACAGGTGAAAGTAAATATACCCGAACACCCGCAAGGCAACGCACTCACCGTACGCGCCGAATAATGCGGATGGCTTAGCACACTTAGCAGCAAGCACAGCTGCATCGAATCGAATCGGTGTTGCCAAGTAAGTACTTTCCTCCCAGTTTAATGGATAATTTTGCCATGTATGTGTACTTTTCGGAAAGTTGCATGCGGCAGGCAACAGTAGGTGGAAATATTTTTGCCCACTGGTTCTACGGTGGAACAAAACTTGTGAGCATATCATAGGTGCCACTAGTTCAACGTTTTAAAAATATTATTGTTCAAGGAAGTAGAATGTGCAGAAAGGCAAAATGACAAAACGTCAAAGTAGCAGAATGTCAAATTGCTAGAATGTAAACGTGATAAAATGTAAAGAAGAAGAAGAAAACATTTTGTCCAAATGTGTAAATGTTAAGGTAACATAATGTCAAGTAATTGAATTTTACTATTGTTCATGTAGTTATTGTAATGGCTTCAAAGTAAAAATTGTTCAGGTGTTTTGCTGGCAAATTGTAACGAGGACATAAAGTATAATCCGTTCCACTAAAGAAGGGGAATATAAATGGCGGCACTTGACAGCTGACAGCGCTGCTACAGTCAGCATACAAAGTTTAGTTTATACGTCCGTGTTTTCTTTTTCGTTTTATTTCCTTATATAGCATTAGATTCTTCATGAAATGGATCTTTAATATCAACCAAACCCCGATTACAGTGTTTACACTCAACTATTACATGCGGAAAGTTATAATTTCAAGTTAAACTTGTATATAATTTTGTGCATCGACAACGTCATAGTCATCATCATTATAGTCTATGATCAGCACTGGCTGGGGAATCCGTTCGATTCGGCGCGTGCGGTTCGGCAATATTTTCGAGGTTCCATAGATTTTCATACAAAGCATCCAAAATTCGGTGAGTGCGTTTCGGGTGTGCGGGTATAAGTAGGTACTTTTAACTATAAACAGCTTTGCAACTCTGAATTCATGTAACAAAAAGTGAGAATTGAGATGGAATGGAGTCGATATTTTCTTTTACTTGTAACATTTAATTTTGCTAGTGAACAATACTAAAAACCTAGAACTTGCGTTTAAAATTATCTGCATGGGGTTATGGAACGGAGTAGATTTTTTTTATTGTAAAATGATATTTCGCTAGTGATCAACACTCAAAACCTGCACTAAATTTCAGTAGGTGTAGGTTTTTGTCGTATAGTTTTTAAAATAAGTTAAAATTCACTGAAATAAATTTACTTGTATACGTTTATTAGTTCCTATATATTTTTTTAAATAGGCTAGCAACGCTCGACCGGGCTCGCATGTGTGACGTCACTAGACATAAATCAATGAGACGGAGACCTACGCAACGATGTCAGATGTCTACGCCACAACGTCATAAATGCCTAGGCAATCATATCAGAGGACTAGGCATTAATGTCCGAGTTATAAAAAAATATATTTTAAAGTAGTCTTATTGAAAAGATACCGACTGGCATAGCCATTTTTAGGGTTTTGTAGGGTTTCTACTCATCATCTACCTGCCCTTATTCCAATTTATTTGGGGTTGCCGCAACATGTCTTTCTGTTCCATTCATCAGCCGTCAAATCTTCGTTTACACCTTTGTGATTCATATCATCTTTTACACAATCCATCCAAACTTTTTTAGGCCTTCCTCTCCTTCTGCGTCCATCCATATTCATATTCATTACCTTTTTCGTCACATGATTTCCATCCCTCCTCACGGCTAGCTCTTAACTTTTCTGTCACAGGTGCAACTTTTAAACTTCCTCTAATATACTCATTCCTTTTTTTATCCATTCTTGTCACACCACACATCCATCTTAACATTCTCATTTCAGATACATGTAATCGTCTTTCATCCGTCACGTTTGTAGGCCAAGACTCAGATCCATACATGACGACAGGTCTGACCACCGTCTTGTAAATCTTGCCCTTCAGTTTGAGGGGCATTCGGGGGTCACACACTGTGCCCGTGACCTGTCGCCATTTCATCCATCCTGCATTTATTCTGTGCTTGATAATCCGGTCTATCTCACCATCGCCTTGTAAAAGTGAACCGAGGTACCTGAAGTCGGAGCAGACTGGTAAGGTAACGCCATTTAGCGCTACCGGAGCATAGCCGGAGAGACCGCCGAAATCACAAAACATTTCTTATATTCAGTCTCCGTTCTGCCGTTTCTCAGGCCAACACTCTCCAGCTTTTCCCGCCATTTTTCCAGTCTGATCTGTACCTCATCAGGCTAGTTGATTTATTATTAATAAGAAAAATATATTTGATGAGATATTAGCCTAAGTCAAATCTAGGCAAAGTCATGCCAGGTCTAAGGTTCCTTGATGCTATTTCTTTATTCATATAGTTAAATTTATACGACTGGCCGTTAAATTGTATCCACAAATCGTATGTAAACGTAACGTTCAACGGCCAGTCGTATTAAAGATATAGTATCAAGGAACCTTAGACTTGGCATGACTTTGCCTAGATTTGATTACTAGAGATAAACAAGCAGCTTCATCGAGACTTGGCTACTTTTTACAGAATGTTTTGGTGGGATTTCACTTATTTTATAGAAGAATCCCATCAAGGTGAACAACTTTTGCTTTGAAGTCATATCTGTATCTCCTATGGTGTAGCTGGGCTCCTAGAGGTGTGCCTGGCCTAACCTTCGATTATCCTAGTTTTTTAAGTTTTCCTTTATGTGGTCATTAAAATCTAACTCCGTACTAAATTTCAGCTCTCTGAGTTTATGGGAAGCACTAGTTCTATTTTGATGATCATGAGTGAGTGAGTGTCCGTCTAAAATCTGAAACTTGGCCTTTGCTTAACTTCGAAACTAAATGACCTACGGACTTGAAATTTTGGCTTTTAGTATGTGATTATAGCTTACAACGAGATAGCGGGGCCTGAAAATGCGGCGAAATTGTTCCAGTAAAGGATGGTATGGTAGTGTTTGCTTTGCGCTCGACTCGGCGGGGCACGGCTGCCCCAGATAGACAATAAAATTTCCACCGCTGACAGGATTTGAACATGCGACCTTCGGCATCTGCACTGCTGTATATTCACACTTATGTCATTATCATTGTCCCTTTTTGTAATAATTGACATTTCTCAACTGAAGGTCGGGTTTCCAATATTGCTAAAAAAATATGTAAGTATCTAGGTACTGGAAGTAGTGTTAGAATTCAATGCCAAATTATATTAGGTGAAATTTTACTAGAGGCTGATAGTGAAATCTCAGATCGGGCTGGTATAAGAATCAACTTTGTCCAGCGAACATGGGTCGAAATATGAAAAAAATGTACCTCCCATACAAACAAAGTTGCCAATCAGCTGATATTTTGAGTTACTAGTGGAGATCATATTTTTTTTTCATATTTTGACCTTTGTTCCTTGAGGAAAGTTGAACCTTATCACCAGCCCGTCCTGAGGTGTCGGTCACTAGTCAAATTTCATTGTATATAAATTTTAGTACCTATAAATATATTTAAAAATTGACTATCTGTGTAAGCCATTACTAATAATACCAAGTAAAAAAAAATTTTTGATAGGTACGTACATTGTTTGGTCATCATTGTCATCAAATTTAAATAATGTATTGGCGACTCTATGTACTCTGTGCCAAAGTCTCTGTGACGTCTGTGGCAGATATTTTCGCAATTTAAAAATCTGTAAATATCTAATCTAATCTATAGGTAAACATAAAAATTATTTTGTGAATATGTTCATGTAATTATGATGGTTTTCATTGATAATAAGCAATAAATAATAATCCAATAATCTTTCATCAAGTTAAAAAAAAAACATGAAAGAATAAGTAATAAGTATTAAGAATTTATGATTAAAGTAAGAGTGTAAAAAAAGAAACCCTAAAATATCCAACAAAATAAATACAAAAAAACTATATCTCGGGATTTGATCCGAGTACCCAAAGTTTATTAGTATGCAAAAGAATTCACTCACTCTAGCCACTAAGCCAATGTCACATCCAAGAGAGGTATCAAAATTTAGAGTAGGTATCGGCAAACTCGTTCAAAGTAATGCGATTGATTAGAGGAGATTCCATGCATCAACACTTCTCTCTACCAATCAGGTGTCTACATAATGTGTACGCGTTACATTGGTAAAAAAAGCTAACTATTCTTCTTCACTAACATAAATATAATTTAATTTTTCATATAAATAGATAGTACTTGATAAATATGAACAAAAAAACGTTCACGTAATGCTAAATGTACCTATTTCCTTATTTTTTTGCATTTTGCTATTTTCGCGTTGAAAAAATCTTTTTTGCGCTTCCTCGATGTAATTGTTTTTGATATGTTGCCCATTTTTCAAATTTACATTATGGTTACACTGGATGATGGAGGCACAAGACCGTAAACTGGCGTAAAAAAAACTAGATACACTTATTCTAGTTACGTATCTTATTCAGAGTTGACTACAAAATATTTAGAAGCCTAAAAATTTACACAATCTTCAAATAAACAAATAACTGAAATTACGACAAAAGCTGTCAGTTTCGGCGTAGCGTGCGACATGACCTCTCTCTGGCAGTGGCCACGGTGGAATGAGAGCGGAGCTGGGTGTGGCCTGTTTGCAATTCGCGCGTACGCGTTAGAGAGGGACAGAGCGACCCGTCCGCAAAATGGCTGAAACCAAGCCATTGTTGAAAATCTAAAATTATTGATTTCTCAGCAATAAAAGGTTTAAATAAAAAAACAAACGTTGACGAACTAGATAAGTATAATGTGCTTATGCTTACGAAAAATCATTGATTAGCTCGGCACCGTTTCGGCATAAAGTTAAAAAATCTAAAAAAATGGAGTCATCTTTGGAAAAAAAATCTATCGAGAAAATTTAATCGAATCGTGTTTTGCGAACGTTGAGAATCTAGCAAATATTATCAAAAATCATATATAAAATAACCACAGTCAGGTGTCGTCTCCAAGTGGAAGTATTTTGAATTGAAAAAACCCTTTTTGCATCACGGCACGGCCTTAATATTAGGGTCAAAGATACAAGCGTACTTGTGCATCAAGTTTTCGAGATACAACAAATAGTTAAAACATTCAATACGCTTGTTAAATAATGTAGAATAAGGACTGTAATGGTAGGTCGGTAAACAAATAATTACATTCGTATGTTGAATATTTCGTAGTTCTGTTTTAACGAACTCGATTAGACTTTCATAGTCATTGGTAGATTCAAAGTCAGCTCTACCGATCATAATAATGCAAAAATCTGACAGATTAAAATTCTCTACTTTCTTATTTAAACCATCGAAAAGTTGTCGTATACCTCCGTTCGGTGTGATGTAATGGCAAATACTGGCATCATTAAATACATCCCGTGCTGAAGACAGTATGGAATTCTTGTTATTGCTGCTAATAATGCATAATCTTGATTTCACAGAAAGCGTGGTTAATGGACAAAACTTGCTGGAATTAATTATTCTTCCTAGTCTTGTACCTTGTTTTCTCTTAGGAGTAGTCAGAGACTCTATATTATTGTTAGAAACTCGGTGCGCTTTTCCAGAAAAATTTAGAGTTATTCCATCTTTTGATTTTGTTGATTTCCGCTTTCTGGCACTTTTAGAAGAAGATGAAGAAGCATTATTTTCAGTAAGCCGACAAATCGAAGATAAATGCTTAACTTTTGATTCGTACTCTGCTAGTTTTGTCTTTAGTGAATAGTTTTCTCCCAATAGAGCGGCACTTGCTAATACACTATGCCGTGTGGTAGCGGCAAAGAATTCTGCCATACCTATTCTACTCAGGGTGTTGCGTATAAGGCGACGTAGAGTTTTTGACCTTGGCTACAATATCTGCCGATCATGGTCAACTGTAAGGTGGCGGTAATATCACCTACGATAGCATTCCCAAAGAGGGTTGACGTCAGGCAGGCGGCCGGTCGTAAAATTATTTGCCAAATTCTTTGCAACATGATTCTGTGTTCAAACAAAACATTTTGCGCCGGTCCCAAGTAATTTGGACAAAAAGGTTGTAGGTAAAACTTCACTTCAGTTTCACCTATATATAAGCTTCTTGAATTTGGATAAAAACAGGAAGATGATGACCACTTACCAATAGGTTCTATCCATGTAGCTGCTGTAACATTGTGGGGCTCCGGTCCTTCCAGCAAAGACACTGCGAATGTGCCACAGTTGCATCTGTAAAAAGACAAACAAGTTAACCAAAGACAGCCGACCAATGCCGTGCTCCGGAGGGCACGTTAAGCCGCCGGTCCCGGTTGCTGTATATAATCACTTAGACGGCGGTCGTTACACAACCATGTCAAAAGCCTGCTACTTGTAGTCGGCGGTTGAAAATCTCTGAAACCAGGGTTTAACGGGTCGTTGAACGACTCGATGTCCCACTTGAAGAAGAAGAATCAGACCAATTTTTCCATGAATTTTTAATTCAGATAATTTAATGCATGTGTATCCGTTTATTTTTCCATGTACTACTTTCGCCGTCTGATCGTCGTTAACTTTGACAGACAACTTTACCTAGCCCTCAGTTTTACTCAAAATCAGAATAGTTAGTCAAAAGCTTCGAGGTTAAATGAATCAAGCCGACAAATCCAATAGTTCATTACTACTATAGCCACAACAGTCTCACTACGCTTGGCAGGAAGATTGCCGAGCGCAGTGCAAAGTGTTGTGCACGAAGGAAACGCTGCTACCCGTAGTCGCCTTCTACGACACCCAGCAGGGTAGAAATAAGGTGATGCTATTGTAAGCCGGCGTTTACTTACGAATGGAAGTTGTACAGTTCTCCGGATACAGGGTGCGTTGCAGTGAGCGCTACGTGTAAGTAGTGCGGGCGCCCGACGCGCGCGTGACCGGAACTTGACACTTGGATGTATTCGGCAGGCTGAGACCATACTCTGTGAACGAAAAATCTTTGTTACCACTCTTCCTAGATTTGTGATGTTAGTCAACCAAGGACTAATCCTCCTAAATGAACAAAAACGCCCGAAAAACTACGGGAAATCACATAATAATCATATAAATAGAAGTTTGCCTATTAATTTAATTAGGCGTCCAAATTGGGCCGATCTTGGCTTGCCTGCGCACGAGCGTATGCCGTGATAAATGCAGTGAGCAACGAAGTAGCCTCGCTCAGTGTGGACGCATCTAATTTCGTATTAAGATGTGTCCGGGGGCGATAAATTGATCTACATAGATTTCATTTTAACAAAAACATTGCCTCGCCCCTTTTTTGGGAGTTTCATATATACTAACAACGCCATCTGTTGAAAACCGAGGAAGCTCGGTCAACCAGTTACTATTTCTTGTTTGATTGCTATCACGGAACAATTTAGCCTCTTAGCCACATAAGAAATCATGTTGAATTAAACCGATAACCACTGCATACAGGCTCTTAAGGCATGATAGAATTTGATAGTTTAAACCTAGTGATGAAAAGAAGGTTCCACTACTCACTTTCCGAACGCCTTTACATGCGGATATTTCTTCAAGTGCACTTTGACATCCATTTCACCGACTCCTCGTATACTGAGCACTCCTGTAGGTGTGAGCGAGAAAATACTACTCGCTGTGTCTCTTTCTGACCATACTACTTCTTCCATCCCGCCCCCTCGGTGTTGTAGGGTTATATCGCTGTAACAGAAATACATTTTTAGTAACAAAATAATAACAAATAGCCATCCAAAAGCCTTGCTTGGATAATATTATGACAAATATTAGAAAATTCAGATCAGAAGTACTGGACATTGGTCTTTCAGATCACACCGGACAAGTAATATCTGTTCCATGTACCAGGACATTTTGTGAACGATATTGGTATATTTTCAAAAGAAATACATTTAAATTTTTAGAAGTATTTATGAAATATATAGCCCAAGCAAGTTTTGCTGATGTATACTTGCATAAAGAAGTAAACGGAGCCTATAATACTTTTATTGAAATGTACACCATGATATTTGATTTGTGCATACCAATTAAAAAAGTCAAAATGCACTATAAAAAGCAACCTAATTGGAAAACACGGGGAATTTGGTGGCAAGTAGAACTAAAAGACTATTGCATATTAAAAATCGAAACACCAAATGCCCAAAAATTCAAAATATGTATAAAAGTATTGTAAAATCATGAAAACAGTAACTAAGAAATCAAAATCTATATCAAACATCAAATACATTAACCAAAGTTCTAATAAAAATAAAGCATCTTGGACAATAATAAAACAAAATACTACAGCAACAAATATAATTAAAGAGACAGTACAATATATAAATAAAGAAAATACTATTATCGAGGAAAAAAATCAAATTTCTAAAACTTTTAATAATTACTTCATTCACTTAAATGATAATAAAATAAATTGCAATACATATAAACCAATTGGCAAGTCAATTTGCAAAAGCATGTTTTTATCTCCTGTAACAGCAGATGAGCTAAAAAAAGTTGTAATGGGAATGAAGAATAAGAATAGCGCAGGTTATGATAATATTCCAATTCCAGTAATAAAGTCAACCATAGATTTCATAGTTGATCCGTTGGTCTATATTATAAACCTAGTTTTTGAAACTGGTATTTTCCCAGACAATTTAAAAAAATCATTGATTAAACCTCTGTACAAAAAAGGATCCAAAGCCGACATGAACAACTATCGGCCGATAGCCTTACTTTCTACATTCTCAAAGATCTTTGAAAAGCTTATAAGTAGCAGGTTAACTTCATTTCTGAATTCCAATGATGTACTCACGTCAAATCAGTTTGGATTTCAAAAAGGAAAAAATACAACATCTGCCATTTTAAGGGTTTTGAAAGAAGTGTGGACAGCAATAAATAATAAAAAAACATGTATTGGATTATACTTAGATTTAACGAAAGCATTTGACTGTGTTTTGCATGACATCCTAATTAAACAATTAGATCATATTGGTATTCGAGGCAATGTTCTAAAGCTCTTTGAGTCTTATTTGAGTAATAGAGTTCAAGCTACTGTTATAGACTCGTATGATAAGGAAACCAAGACAATAGAACGAGTACAATCTAATTTTGAAACTGTTATTATGGGAGTTCCTCAAGGTAGTGTGTTGGGACCAATATTATTTTTAATTTATATCAATGAATTGCCATTGGTCATAAAACACTTGTGCGTTATGTTTGCTGATGATGCGACAATATTTATATCAAAAGAAAACCTAAATGATAGTGACTTTATGAATGAAATTAATATGACGCTAAAGACAGTTGTTGACTGGCTAAGCACAATTAACTTAAAAGTAAATTTAGAAAAGACTAAAATAGTACAATTCAGAAATTATAAAAAATTACATTTGCCTCTAGATATAAAATTAAATGACAATAAAATTGACGAAGTTGGAGAAATCAATTTCCTGGGTGTTAACATAGATACACATCTCAATTGGAAATCCCATGTTGCAAAAATTAATAAAAGAATATCCAGCAGTTGCTATGCGCTATCTATTCTTAAAAATGTAACCTCAACTGAAGTTGTGAAAAATGCTTATTATGGATATGTATATCCTTTGCTGACATATGGTATCATTTTTTGGGGTAACTCTGTAAATGTCGAATCAACATTCATAATGCAAAAGCGATGTTTGAGAATAATTTATAACATGCAAAGCACTGATACTTTAAGGAATGTATTTATTGATAATAATATTCTAACTTTGACATGTATTTATATTTTAGAAATAAGTTTATTTGTAAGAAATGACAAGGAATATTTTAGAAAAAGAATTGACATTAGAAAAAATCTTAGATCCAATTATAAATATGACATGTGTATTGAAGGTATTTTAACAACAAGTAGTAGTTTATTTAAAAGTTCATTGATCACTGGATTAAAAATTTTCAATCATTTACCCGTGACAATAAAACAACTGACAGGTGAAAAATTTAGGAATAATTTAAAGAAATGGCTATTGGTTAAGGGTTACTACAATCTAAATGAATATTTTAATGATAAAAATTAAGTTAAGAATTAAAATCAAAATTAAGCTTAAGTTTAACTATTGTACGCCCGAAATGGGTAAGCTGTTGATACTGTAAACCTACTCTGTAACAACTTATGACACAGTTTAACAATAAAGTGATTTTATCTTTATCTTTATACTTACTGTACTGAATCGGTCCATGCAACGAAAAGTTCTGGTGGTACAACTTCCAATGGATCTACTGCAACTGCTGAAACTTGACCTTCAACCTGAAAGCACATAATAAAGACATAATAGTTTCAGAAAAAGAAAACAGAAAGTAAATTGATCTAGGAACAATACACGGCATATTATAATTAAATCTTTAAGATAGTTACATATTTTTAATTCTGTTCATGCAATAAGTAAGAAAAAAAAGTTTCCTAAACTTGATCTTCACTATGGATTTCCTGATTAACCTTTAGTTTTCCTGGTAAATTTTACAAACTAATTAAGACAGTCAACATACCTTCCTACTTAGCGTCTTCCCAGCAATCGAATACAGTTTCGCATAGATAGTGAAACCTCCAGCATTATTCGCGACCGCGTCAGTCAAAGTCCCATTCTCTGTACTCCTTATAAGATCCACATTCGCTTCACCGTCAGTCGTCAGTCTTATCAGCATTTCATCGCCCGCTGTCAACGCATGACCAGATTCATCCAGTACTATACAGTGCGCAATGAAAGGTTCGCCACGGATCAGCAGGTTTGTTGGTCGTAGTGATACTCTTATGGAGTAAGGTTCGGCGACGTTTAGAGTGGCTGAAGCAACTTCTGTAGACCCAGACATGAGAATTACGCTAGTAGTTCCAAGATTAGTGCCTCTGACTAGGCTTATAGTGTCTTCTAGTAAAGCTATGGATGTGTCAGGCACTTTTACGTAGTATAACGTTTCGGATATGTCTTGGATCGTTAGTCGGCCGGCGCGCGCTCTTACCACCCTGAAAAAATGTTATTTATGAATTCGCAAGTTGTTTTTATAGATAATGACAGATATAAGGAACATCGCTGGAACATTTTCACCTTCGGAAATCCTCGTTATCGCGAAACCCCTCGTAAAGTTATTGCGAAACAATGACGTGAAACAATTGTTTCTAAATGAATACGCGCCCTTAAGATTGAGGCCGCGTCATGACATGCCGTAATGTTAACCAGATGGACTTACTTGTATCGAATTGTGTCTTGAGGCGCTATAGTCGCAGTAGCAGGCGTGAGTACAACACTAGCAACTACATTCAGATTGAAGTCAGTACAGATGTTGGTATTGTCCAGGCAGACTGTAACTTTACACTCGCCCATCGCCTGTCCGTATAACAGTACAGATTGCGCGCGGAGCCCGCGGGCTTCCAATTCAGAGACGCCTTTGGGAGCCTCGTAGTCCGTGTCGCGCCAACGGACGAGCCTGCAAGATAGAAATGTTAAGTTAAAGGGCGCAACACAACATACCGCGTCCGTACGCGTGACGTGCACATCATCATGCGTGCAGCTATGACGTTGTATTCTACGGGACACACACGCACGCGTACGCAGGTAGTGTGCGGCCTCTCATACCATCCCATACAATATAACGTCATCACGCGTGGTGACGTGCACATCACGCATACGCAGGCGGTGTATGGCGCGCTTAAACAATGCTACATGCCGTGAGGTTCACCTAGCTAGCTGGATATGGGGTGGTTAAGTAGTGAACATGTGCTTTACCAGTCTACCACAATATTATATTGTCTACCCATTTTCAGAATTTAGCCTTAGCACTCTCCATCCCACTTCCACATCAAAAAAAACTTTTAATTGATGGAACTCTTTAAAACTCCCCATCTTATAAAACAAATCTAACAAAATCCTTTCCCAACACTATTCACATAAATAAATACTTGAACCTGAAATCTCATATTACCACAAAAACTTACTCAATGACATCACAGCACAGTTTCATAATGTGATGTAATAATAATAAGCACATCTTTATGATGTCATGACTAATTTTACTACAGATGTGGTAAGGCAGTAAAGTGCATATGAAATGTTGTGAGTAAATGTAACTTACGTAACCAGATCATCTTCACCGACATTGCTGCCAAGATTCTCAACGGTCCATGTGAAACTAATGCCTTCTAGAGTTGAGAATGTGTTGCCTAAAACATTTTAAAAATATTGGCTGTAGTCTTAAAAGGGTTTTGATTTTTTTAAGCTTGATGGTGCAATATTGCATGTATGATGCTGAAATTTTTTTACCTTTTTATTATTAGGTGGGCTCACCCAGTATTTATTGATTCTAAATTCCAAACTATAAAATAACAATCATTTTAAACACAATTGTGCTTTATTAGATTAGAATGTTTAAATATTGATTGAATATAGCAGGAAAAATAGTCTAATTATATTTTTTACCTTGATCATCATAAGCAATAACATCAAATGCTTCAGGAGCTTCTTCTAAATATAATTTCCATGTTGTACTCATCACTTTTAAATACTTTATTGTATCAATGTCAACATCTCCACGCAAAATCTGAAAATGAAGATTATTGATTAGTTTTATAAAGTTACAAAAATCGCACAAAAGGTATCATCTTCAAAAGGTTTGCCCTTCATTTTCAATTGGATACAATTACACGGCAATCATGATAAAAAGCTGTGTCATTATATTATCATATCACTTCATGCTGTTTTATTATAATAATGTGAATTATCACTGAACAAATTAGCCTTTTATTGAGACTATGCAGCTGCCTAGTGCTTACCAAACATCTACTTTGATGCTTAGCAAGCTTCACATACAAAAAAGTAAAAAATATATGTGTAATTTTCTATTCCTTGATAAATGAGTATGGCTGGAGGGTATGGAGATTCTGGGATCTCACAACCATTGCATCTATGCGATGTTTCTAAGTAAACTGGCATGTTCCCGCCAAATTCGGAAACACCACTCTTACCTCCCCAGAGTTGACTTCCTCGGCCAGAATGATGACTGTTCCGGGTGGCGAGCAAGATTTGGAGACAGAAACGCGTGCTGCCTGAGAGCAATGGCCCCAGGTGTCCTCGTACAGAGGCTCCAAGTCAATGATGTCATCGCGAGACAAACTCCTACAAAAAATGTTAAATCAGCGCAAGATGATACTTTTTAGACCAGGTACTAATTGTCATGATTAACTAGATTGTACATACCAAGTATAACAGCCACCTTCTATGATTTCAAAGGTAAAATTCACATTCAAGTTTTCAAACCATGGTAACAGCACCCTGGGAGTGTTGATTTTAGCACTTTCACACGAACGAACTGTGATGTACAGCAAGCACACAATAAGGGCTGTCCGTGGGAAGATTTCCATTTTCACTTAGAATGTAATTTCATAGGTAAAAGCTGTTTTATTCTCAAAAATAATAAACAAATTATAACCTCAAACGCGCAAGCAATCGCCAGGGTTGCCAGATGCCAGCGAGTCTCAATCGCCCAATCGCGCAATCTGAAGTAGCCCAAATCGCCCAATTATTTTTTTCTTGGGCGATTTGTCGATTTTCTTCTAAAGTAGCCCAAATCGCCCAATTTTTTTATTGGGATTCAAAACTATGACACATTTTTACTGAAGAAACATTTTATTTGCTGATAGGTAGGACGGTTCAAGACATCGTTTATTTTTTGGTCCGTAAAAATAATTCTGGAAAGTGTGTTTAAATTCGTTTATTTCGGCTCAATTTATAAACAAACACACATTTTGCTATCTCAAATTGTGCTCGATTGAAATTTTTAAAGTCGCCAAACACAATTTAGAGATAGCCCAATCGGCGACAGGTCGCCGATAGGGGTTTTCTTGTCGCCCAACGAGGCTCAAGTATCCTAATCGGCGATAAATCGCCCAATCTGGCAACCCTGGCAAATCGCATTTCAAACTATTTTGACAGTTACGAAAGGTATTGCTATTTGTAAAAAATATTTTAAAGATTACCGGTTCGCATTATCTGTGGTGAAAACCGTTTTTCAGTAAAAGATTGTGTGTCACTCACTACCTTTATTTTATTTTTAAATATGGCAACAAAGTTAAAAAACAATAAACGTCAAAATGCAAAATATGGCTGCTTGTGTTCGTCATGTTTTTGTGTCGTATTTTATGTGATTTTTGTAAATAACTTTTGAAATGGGGACGAGAAACTAATGAAATCAAACGTCTTCAATAGCATTATAGCATACTTTTGTGATAAAACTGTGCTAGACCTAGGAAACAGATATGTCGGTCGAGAAGGCTTCAGAAATAAAAGGCAATGAGATCGATAAAAGCAGACGTCGTCATAGAACTGACGACACTGTTGTTGCGACAGTGGCAATGAGTGGCGGCGAGGATACATTGCAATACGCGAAGATGGAGAACGTAGATGAAAGTGCGGGGAAGCCTACGGAGCTATGTTTACAAGGCAACACACATTTGATATCTAGCACAACGAGCAGTCTGGCCGACACGCCGGGTGACTCAGGGGTTCTGTGCCTCGACAGTGAAGCTTCAGAGGTGACCAGTCAGGCCCTGATGTCTCACAGTATGGTTGGAGCCGAGGAATTGACCTGTGATAGTCTGTACGACGCACCTGCGTCGTGTTCTCAAGACATGATCAAGAGCACCACAAGTAGTCTCATGTCTCGCAGTGATATTGATACCCAGAACGCGAATGATGGAGCCCCTGATGACATTGTACCTGAACTCCTAGTGGAGACAAACAAAAAGTCTGCTCTCTATGAAAACTTGCCAGATGTTGTTCTTAAAGCATTAGAAAGTGAGAAAATATGTACAGATGAAACTACGAAAAAATCTGCCTTACGAACAAGTGAACCTAAGAAATCATTGTCTGAAGATATTGTTTACAGAAGACGATGTAGAAAAAAGTCACAAAGTGGGCCAAGTTCACAAAAGAAAAGAGTTTCATTCCATGAAGACATTTTAAACAATACAAAAACAGACAACATTCATATAGAGAGAGGGTTTGTTTCATATGAACCAAACAATTCATACTGTGATAGATTTAGGCAAAAGAACAATGTGGTGACTGATAGATTTTCATGGTGCGCTTCTGGTGATGGTCCAAAAATTAAATATGCAGCTGATGTGGCTCAACAGACCATGTCAGACATCATCGGATATGGAGATTCTAAAAATGATAAAAGTGGCATTTTTGAGTATCAAGTACTTGACCGTGATGATAATAATGATAACAATGATAAAGACAACAACAATGACTCAAGGCCAAGAAAAATGTATGGATGTGATTCTAACAGCTCAGATTCAAACTTTAGCTGTGACTCTGAAACATCATCCAGTGATTCCTTATCATCCAACTCAAATAAAACAGAAACATCTCCAGTGCACAGAAAACATGACAAAGCTCAGAAGTCTTACTCTTGTGATGGGTTTGAAAATGGCCATGTACCTTTCATGAGAAAAACATACTTCTCTGAAGCAGATATTGACCAATCACATGAAAGAAATAAAAAGCCTCTAGAAGTCTCAGAAAGTCCTAACCATGTCAAGTCAGTCTTGAAGAAGAAAAGATACATAACTACCAATGTTGTGGAGGAGAGGAAATCAAATAACAAAGTCTTGAACCTTTTGGATACAAACAATATTATTGTTTCCTTGAAAAGCTTTTACAAGAACTTCAACTTTAATTTTGCACCTGAGAAAGGTTTACCAGAAAGTAGCATGGATATTAACAATGTTGTTGAGGCTTTACCTAATGATGTTAACCAAAATAAAACTCTATCAAAAAGTCTGGATTCTGGCCTGCAAATTGATGATGAAGATGATTTTGTTGAGATCAACTTAAATGGTCAACCAATGGAGACAGAGAAACCAAAACAATTAGCAGCACCAAACAACAATGTGACTGGTAATGTGACCCCTAAAGAAGGGTCTCCAAGGCATAAACTCACTTTGAATATGAGAGGTCAAAATGATAAAAAGTCTAACAACAAAAGTGATGTCTTGCCCCCAATCACTAAGTATGTTGTCAACTGTGAGAGTACTGTTTATGAACACAAAGGTGTTTCTTACAGTTATGTACATGATACATTCCAAACTGCATTTGATGCGCCCAAAGAAACATTTGTTCCTATACCTGAGTCCACTCCAGTAAAAGAAATGACTACCAGTGCTACAAAGTCTGAACTAAGTTCAAAGTTGTCTGATGAAACTTCCAGTAAAACTTCTACACCCAAGCGACAGTTTAGCAAAACTTTGCAAGATGAGACTGATTTGAAAAATGGAGTATCAAAACATTTGTCTTCACCCAAAAAACAGAATGTCAACAGATATAGTCGAAAAGGTGCTTCTTTAGTGCAGAAAGTAACTGACGAAAATAACCAGGTCAACAATAATAACAATAGTGATAACTGCTCAAACACGGATAACTCAACTCTGAAGGGTGCAGAGGACTTCATTGATGAATTTTTCGACAGCCCAGCAAACAGCAAACTACAGTCAAACAAGTCAGCTCTACTAAACAGATATTTGAAAAATGTCTGTCAAAGAAAAGACTTGGAACTAAAAATCAGGAATAACAAGTTCTATCAACTGAAGCTTTTATTAGAAAAGAGGTTTCCCAGCATAATATTTCCTATGAAAGATGTATCAGAAACATTCCACATTTCTGCACAGAGGATGTCAAGGCTTATTGACAAAGAAGTGATTGAGAACAAAAGGCTTTCTGTGCGTCTATTGACTGCCGACGAGCCTACGTTCTTTGATAGCTTTGAGGACAATGTGGCTATTGAATGCAATGAAAAGTTGAGGCTGAAGATCTTTACCTATCCTAATGAGACTTTAAACAGGGTAGGTAAAATTACTTTAGTTTTTCAATGTAGAGAAATTATTAAATACATACATACATACATCACGCCTTTATCCCTTGCGGGGTAGGCAGAGCGTCAACGACCGTAAAAGTACGGTCGTTGTCGCCACGTCTGACACATATTTGAGGGCCATTTTAGCTATTGTCGTGTAAGAAATTATTTTACTGAAACATTTTGCTTATAAAAATATCTTTTTCCAGATGATGAAAGTCCAGTCCCCCTACAATATGGAAGATGGCTCTTGGACACCTTGGCTGGTGTTCATCACAGACTATGCCCTGTATGTGGCCAGTGTGAAGCCTGGAGGGACAGAATATGAAATATTGTGCCGGTTACCTCACAATGAATTGGATGCCATTGCAGTAAGTGGAAAGTTTTGCTTACTTACAATTTATTTTATAACCTTTATCTTTATAGATGGATGTTATTTATACACAACAATAAGATAAGCCTATTGCCATCATTGAATGTAAACAGTATGCTATAATGTGTCTAGAAATGATATAATTATTCATATACTCACATTCAACTTTCTAATTATGTATCATTAACATTTCTCTCATTTATTAGTCTCATACATTGCACATGCTCAGATAATTGGTCCTAAAATTTAATTAAGATAAGCTTACTAGAGAGTTGAGTTAACTTCAGATACCTAGTGTACTCATGACCTTGTCTGCTGCATTGCTAACTACTAGAAGTAGAAACAGACTAGTTAAATATAGCACATTGATTTCTTACAAGTCATAGGGATTATGCGTCAGTATCGTTCAACTAAGCTACTTTACGTAAAAAATTTAGTTGCTAGGCTTGGTCACTAAGTAAAGTAAGAATTGCATAAATAAATTACCTACTTTACATAATTACTGAAAATAATTGATACTTACAGTAGGCGAACGAGTTCATGACCATCCTGAAATATGCGCATCCTTGTCGCACACGCCAGTACCACTGCGAGTATAACAAGGAGGCGCATATTTCAGGATGGTCATGAACTCGTTCGCGTACTATAGTTGGCAATTAAAAATTTAAATTCTAAATCAGAAAACAAAAGTATGTAAAACCCTATAAGCCTAAAATAAAGCTTTTTTGTCCCTAGTTCGGTCCAGAAGGGCAGTACATCCAAATCGTGGACATAGCCGGCAACATCGCCTGCTCGGTCGTCACGGGCGAGTCGTCGCTCGGTTCGCGGCTCGCCTCGTCCCTGGAGTGGAGCGCCAGGACTTCGCCCCTCAAGATCCAGCGGCCGCCCGCCATGCTGCCGCTCACCTGCAGACAGCTGGCCACCGCGGTTGCTAAGCAACGCCATGAGAAGCGGGTAAGTTGGAGCTCATCTTCCTGCCCTTATCCCACGTCGTCCCTGGAGTGGAGCGCCAGGACCTCGCCCCTCAAGATCCAGCGGCCGCCCGCTATGCTGCCGCTCACCTGCAGACAGCTGGCCACCGCGGTTGCTAAGCAACGCCATGAGAAGAGGGTAAGTGTACAGTTGGAGCTCATCTTCCTGCCCTTATCCCACGTCGTCCCTGGAGTGGAGCGACCGGACTTCGCCCCTCAAGATCCAGCGGCCGCAACGCCATGAGAAGCGGGTGAGTGTAGAGTTGGAGCTCATCTTCCTGCCCTTATCCCACGTCGTCCCTGGAGTGGAGCGCCAGGACTTCGCCCCTCAAGATCCAGCGGCCGCCCGCCATGCTGCCGCTCACCTGCAGACAGCTGATGAGAAGCGGGTGAGTGTAGAGTTGGAGCTCATCCTCCTGCCCTTATCCCACGTCGTCCCTGGAGTGGAGCGCCAGGACTTCGCCCCTCAAGATCCAGCGGCCGCCCGCCATGCTGCCGCTCACCTGCAGACAGCTGGCGACCGCGGTTGCTAAGCAACGTCATGAGAAGCGGGTAAGTGTAGAGTTGGAGCTCATCCTCCTGCCCTTATCCCACGTCGTCCCTGGAGTGGAGCGCCCGGACTTCGCCCCTCAAGATCCAGCGGCCGTAACGCCATGAGAAGCGGGTGAGTGTAGAGTTGGAGCTCATCTTCCTGCCCTTATCCCACGTCGTCCCTGGAGTGGAGCGCCCGGACTTCGCCCCTCAAGATCCAGCGGCCGCAACGCCATGAGAAGCGGGTAAGTGTAGAGTTGGAGCTCATCTTCCTGCCCTTATCCCACGTCGTCCCTGGAGTGGAGCGCCAGGACTTCGCCTCTCAAGATCCAGCGGCCGCCCGCCATTGGTTGCTAAGCAACGCCATGAGAAGCGGGTAAGTGTAGAGTTGGAGCTCATCCTCCTGCCCTTACTTATCCCACGTCGTCCCTGGAGTGGAGCGCCAGGACTTCGCCCCTCAAGATCCAGCGGCCGCCCGCCATGCTACCCCTCACGTGTAGACAGCTGGCCACCGCGGTTGCTAAGCAACGCCATGAGAAGCGGGTAAGTGTAGAGTTGGAGATGTTGGAGATCATCATCTTCCTGCCCTTATCCCACGTCGTCCCTGGAGTGGAGCGCCAGGACTTCGCCCCTCAAGATCCAGCGGCCGCCCGCCATGCTGCCGCTCACCTGCAGACAGCTGGCGACCGCGGTTGCTAAGCAACGACATGAGAAGCGGGTAAGTGTAGAGTTGGGGTACGTTGAAGTTGTCCTCTTTCGTCGCTCTTTTATATTATGACGTCGCTGAACGTAAACCTTTCGAATGACGAAAGTATGGAACTGACAGCTGATTAGTTTACGAAAGAGAAATGAAAGATCATCATCTTCCTGCCCTTATCCCAAATCGTTGGGGTCGGCACATGTTTTGTTAGAACACAAAATCATGTAGAAAAATCATATAGCTATGTTTTACGACTGGCCGCCTGTTTTGACGTTAACCTTATTTGGGAATACTACTAGGTGGTATCATCGCCACTATGCGGTTGACCATAGTCGACAGAAATTCAGTGGAAGTCAAAAACTCTACGTCGCCTTTTACGAATCACCTGAATGGACTAGGGGTGGCAGTATTCTTGGCCGCTACCACATGATATTTGCTCAAATAGTTGAAGATATTTGCTTAAATGCCACTCACAACACAACATATTAAAAGGCATACACATCATATCATTCTCATACCTACGAGTATTTATTTGGGCTTGGCGCAATATGTCTTCTTCAATTTGTCTACCAGCAATCGAATTATATCAGTTTTGTATCGTTATTTAGACAATCGATTCAACATGACTTATTGTTTATTATTGAATGTTTTGAATATGTGTATCTGAGTGATGACTATGATTAAATGAAAAAATATTTTCATTTGACTGCTGCGCAGTATGTCAACTTTGTTACATTACATTGTTAGGAATAAACAAGGAAAATTATTAATCACTTTTCAATCAATTATTGATTAAGACTATCTTCGACGTATTAAAGAAAAAGGCAATGCATATAGCTTTTTTACTTCTTTCGAATAAAATGATTAGGTAGGTAAATATAATGTTATCAGCGTATAGAAATAGCTTAGAATTAGCTAAAGAAGTGTCGTGACAGAATCGAGGCCATAGTGATAAAAGCAACTATCTGTCTTACGATACTGTTATCGTAACAAAGCATTGACCGAACAGCAGGGCGCCACTCTCGATAATATCGTTATTTTTTTATAAACATGAGCGTGACCTAGAAGTTGTGCACTCATTTCGTTACTATGCTCGCATAGATGTTAGTTTGTATTTCGTACAGTAGAGAGTACAATGACCTTTTATGGTCTGACCGACCGTGTAGTTTTAGTAACTAACTAACTATATTCTCACTTTCTTACCTGTATTATCATTCATTAATCATATAATACGACTAAAAGGAAACCACAATACAATTTACCCTTGGAATTTACCCTACAACAATAGAAATTACAATTTGAATAGCTAAAATTTGCTCTACTTTATGGACTCTCGGAATCGACAGCATTACTATCTACTTTGTACTACTGCCTTATTGTAAAAATAAAAGTCTGAAGGCACTTATGTACAAGTAAGTGCGGATATTGCCGTAATTATTAGATAGCACAACCATGGCAACCTTCGCGCTCGCTTACAACCGTGGCGTCTTGCCCAATACCTGATTAAACTTTATCGGACCTAGTAATCGTAGACATTTACAAATTATGGAAGGTACTAGTACAAAATAGAGAGTTCACAGAAGAAGGTTTATCGAGAGAAGAAGGTTCACTCGACCCTAATCAGGATTTTTGTGATTGTCGCTTGTTACGTAGCCAGGGTTGCTACTGCCAAAAATCTCAAAGTTAAGGAATATCAAAACAGCAAAATCTGATACAAGAACATCATATGAGTCTGAGCCAATTTTAATTCAAGAATTATGACGTTCGTGCCAACCACCTTCTTAGTTACCTTGACTTCACCTGAGATTCCAGTAACCGTTTCCCTAATTTGTATTACTAGTTCGTCTGTTTGGAGTATTAAGATTGGAAATTTATGAAAAGCGTGCTTACCTATAAAGGCAAATATTAAAATTAAAAATTCAACTCGAGCAGGGTTCGACACCCGCGACCGTCGGTCGGCGTACCGTGCCGTGAAAGGTCAGATTTGCGCATAATGAAATAATGAGTCTTGTATCACAAGACGTTATATTACGTTCCATATTTTTACAATGCTCGTAACCCAGTGTCATTTCATTACATTAGATAATGCTTATTACCCGACTGGCTAGGAGGGTTATGTTTTTCGAGAGGATGTATGATGTAGACAAGAAATTCGTTTTCACGGGCTACAGCCCAAACGACTGGGCGGATATTTACGTGTGAGGTGTCATTAGATTCTTCTCAGCAGCGCGAGTGACACTGGCTATATTACAAAATTCATAAATTCAAGTTGGCAGATTTTTATTGCAAAATACAACATCGAAATTACCGCAGTCTTTTTTAAATGACTTATATTTGTTTACAGATACCACAAATCCTGTTCTACGGTCGCGCCTGTTCTGGTGACGCAGGAGACCGTCTGATGGAAGCCCCCGGAGCCTTCGCCCCGCCGCTTGAAGGGTACCTCATGTGCCGCACGGACAAAAGCCGCAGATTTGAACCCTGCTACTTCTTACTGAGGTATGTTGACTGTATGGTTCCTCTGATGGAGCCCCCGGAGCCTTCGCCCCGCCGCTTGAAGGGTACCTCATGCGCCGCACGGACAAGAGCCGCAGATTTGAACCCTGCTACTTTTTGCTTAGGTATGTGACTATATGGTTCGTCTGATAGAAGCCCTGGAGCTTTCGCCCCGCCGCTCGAAGGGTACCTCATGTGCCGCACGGACAAGAGCCGCAAATTTGAACCCTGCTACTTTTTGCTTAGGTATGTGACTATATGGTTCGTCTGATAGAAGCCCTGGAGCTTTCGCCCCGCCGCTCGAAGGGTACCTCATGTGCCGCACGGACAAGAGCCGCAAATTTGAACCCTGCTACTTTTTGCTTAGGTATGTGACTATATGGTTCGTCTGATAGAAGCCCTGGAGCTTTCGCCCCGCCGCTCGAAGGGTACCTCATGTGCCGCACGGACAAGAGCCGCAGATTTGAACCCTGCTACTTCTTGCTTAGGTATGTGACTATATGGTTCGTCTGATAGAAGCCCCGGCGCCTTCGCCCCGCCGCTTGAAGGGTACCTCATGTGCCGCACGGACAAGAGCCGAAGATTTGAACCCTGCTACTTCTTACTGAGGTATGTTGACACTATGGACCGTCTGATAGAAGCCCCGGCGCCTTCGCCCCGCCGCTTGAAGGGTACCTCATGTGCCGCACTGACAAGAGCCGCAGATTTGAACCCTGCTACTTCTTGCTTAGGTATGTGACTATATGGACCCTCTGATAGAAGCTATGGCGCCTTCGCCCCGCCGCTTGAAGGGTACCTCATGTGCCGCACGGACAAGAGCCGCAGATTTGAACCCTGCTACTTCTTACTGAGGTATGTTGACTGTATCGACCGTCTGATGGAGGCCCCCGGCGCCTTCGCCCCGCCGCTTGAAGGGTACCTCATGTGCCGCACGGGCAAGAGCCGCAGATTTGAACCCTGCTACTTCTTGCTCAGGTATTACGTGATTCCTACTAGATAAACTGGAACGTTCTGGCAAATTCTTGTGCGCGTTCTCTGTTATGAAACTAATGTCGTTACGATTATAAATCATTTTTAGATTTACGGCCGTAGATGAATGACCAGAGAGTGCTGAGTTGAAACTAAAAAACTTTAAACCTGTGCGGTACAAGAAAGTTGCAATTTAATGACTTGAGATGTGGCAAATACTTAGAGATACAGTAGTAGTATAGTAACTATGAACTAGGTAGATAAATTATACGTCCAAAAAATGATATCAATATCCTCATCATCATCGGCCTCATACGTCTGTGACAGACGATTTATTCAATGTCTGAGGCAAGATTTTTCATGGCTGTATAAGCCGATACGGGAGCGGCATGACTTTCAGCACGCTCTACAAATGAAGGTGGAATTGGAGACTGGCATTTGCATGTTTAGATGTCGTTTTTGCCTTTTGTTTGCGAGACCAATAATAGTAGATCAATATCCTATTGTTTGCTTATTCCAGAGGCGGCGTCCTCCACTGGGGCCCGCACCAGCCGGACGGCACGACGCCCTTACCGCACAACATCGCGTTACGCTCTGTTGTTGGCGTCCGGCGGCACGTGGACTCTACGAGAAGACCGCATTGCTTCGAGATAGCGCTCATGGATTCTAGCAGACTGCTACTGGCGGCTCCCGACGATCCGACAGCTTCGTCATGGCTACAATCCTTGCTGTTACATGCGGCACAAGTAAGTGACTACCCAATCACATACAACAAATCTACCTATGTATCTAACTATGACAATGCACAACATCGCGCTACGCTCCGTAGTGGGCGGCAGGCGGCACGTGGACTCGACTAGAAGACCGCATTGCTTCGAGATAGCGCTCATGGATTCTAGCAGGCTGTTGTTAGCTGCTCCGGATGATCCGACAGCTTCGTCATGGCTGCAGTCACTTCTATTGCATGCGGCACAAGTAAGTGACTACCCAATCCAACTACCCAATAACATACAACAAATGTACTTATGCATCTAACTATGACAATGCACAACATCGCGCTACGCTCCGTAGTGGGCGTCAGGCGGCATGTAGACTCGACTAGAAGACCGCATTGCTTTGAAATTGCTCTAATGGATTCTAGCAGATTGTTGTTAGCTGCTCCGGATGACCCGACAGCTTCGTCTTGGCTACAATCACTGCTGTTACATGCGGCTCAAGTAAGTGACTACCCAATCCAACTACCCAATCACATACAACAAATGTACTTATGCATCTAACTATGACAATGCACAACATCGCGCTACGCTCCGTAGTGGGCGGCAGGCGGCACGTGGACTCGACTAGAAGACCGCATTGCTTCGAGATAGCGCTCATGGATTCTAGCAGACTGCTGTTAGCTGCTCCGGACGATCCGACAGCTTCGTCTTGACTACAATCGTTGCTGTTACATGCGGCACAAGTAAGTGACACAATCATACTGACAAAAAAACAATCAAACGAATCAGATCAATAAACTAATAGATGGTTGCCTGGAAGAGATCGCTGCAAGCGATAAGGCCGCCTTTGCTTACTTCTAGATCTAAGTTTTTTTTTTCTTTAATGTTGTTTTACATGTTGTATTGTTTGTAAGCAATAAAGTGTTAATCTATCTATCTATCTATCTAATCTATCCAACCGACCATTCCAACAAACCAATCAACCAATCAAATTAACTAACCAAGCAAACTAACCAACAAAATAACCAGTCGAATCTACTTATTATACTTCTAACCAATATAAACTACCACATCAACGAATGACAAGCGGTTACCGCACAACATCGCGCTACGCTCCGTAGTGGGCGTCAGGCGGCACGTGGACTCGACTAGAAGACCGCATTGCTTCGAGATAGCGCTCATGGATTCTAGCAGGCTACTACTAGCGGCTCCCGATGATCCCACCGCTTCGTCTTGGTTGCAATCCTTGCTGTTACATGCGGCACAAGTAAGTGACACAATCATACCAACACAGATCAACTAACTGATCTATCCAACCGACCTTTCTAACAAACCAATCAGCCAATCCAAATAACTTACCAAACTAACCAACAAAATAACCAGTCGAATCTTCTTATTATACTTCTAACCGATATAAACTACCACATCAACCAATGACAAGCTCCGTAGCGGGCGTCAGGCGGCACGTGGACTCGACTAGAAGACCGCATTGCTTCGAGATAGCGCTCATGGATTCTAGCAGACTGTTGTTAGCTGCTCCGGATGACCCTACTGCCTCGTCTTGGCTGCAATCCTTGCTGTTACATGCGGCACAAGTAAGTGACAACTAAGCAATCGAGCCCATAATTTTTTTCTTACAAATCAAGCAATAAAGCTAAACTTATTAAAGGTTCTACCAAAACAAACCAAAAGACCTGGCATTCTTATCGACATCGAGCAAATAAACCCAACCAATTTATCAATCAAAACAACCAACCATTCCAGCTTACCTACTAATCAAACCAACTTTTCACAAAGAAACTAACATATCAATCATACTAACCAATCATACCAATCAATGACATCTAATAAAGACATAGAAATCCCCTTACCGCACAACATCGCGCTACGCTCCGTAGTGGGCGTCAGGCGGCACGTGGACTCGACTAGACGACCGCATTGCTTCGAGATAGCGCTTATGGATTCTAGCAGACTGTTGTTGTCCCGACTGCGTCTTCCTGGCTGCAATCCTTGCTGTTACATGCGGCACAAGTAAGTGACTACCCAATCCAACTACTACCCAAACACATACAACAAATCCACCTATGTATCTAAATATGACAATGCACAACATCGCGCTACGCTCCGTAGTGGGCGTCAGGCGGCACGTGGACTCGACTAGAACACCGCATTGCTTCGAAATAGCGCTCATGGATTCTAGCAGATTGTTGTTAGCTGCTCCGGATGACCCGACAGCTTCGTCTTGGTTACAATCACTGCTGTTACATGCGGCACAGGTAAGTGACTACCCAATCCAACTACCCAATCACATACAACAAATCTACTTATGCGTCTAACTATGACAATGCACAACATTGCACTACGCTCCGTAGTGGGCGTCAGGCGGCACGTGGACTCGACTAGAAGACCGCATTGCTTTGAAATTGCTCTTATAGATTCCAGTAGATTGTTGCTAGCTGCTCCAGACGATCCCACCGCTTCGTCTTGGTTGCAATCCTTGCTGTTACATGCGGCACAAGTAAGTTACTAACCAAGAAACATTCTCAACAATAACAACCGCCAACTGTAAACGACTGACTAATTAAAAACCTAACTGACCAAAGAACCAACCAATCAAATTTACCCACTAATATAACCAACCTTACCACCTCAAACCAATATACCAACCTTCTTCTTCTTAATTTGATGTGGCAAAGCCCAGGGGCGTATTTACCATAGGGGCAAGTGGGGCACGTGCCCGGGGCGCAAGGCTCAGGGGGGCGGCGTTAGCCTTCGCAACTGTAAAAAAAATTGCACAACTCTGGTGCCCTCTTGCAGTCAGTCAGGTGCCGCCTTTCCCTCTCAAAGCTGCTTACACCTATAAATTTAACGCGAAAATTCGAGCTCGCTTGCTCGCCGTACGTTTGCTGTCAAAGCGCCCTGAAACCCTAATAGCGCTGCTTGCACCGCAACTGTTTCAATGTAAAAAATTGCCGTTGCTTCTCTCGCAATTACGTGTGGTCTTGGTCTAGCGTCCCTATCACCAATTATTTATAACTCAATTTCAATTTCTTGAGATATATCACGCTACAGCACAATGTTGTTCGTACTTACATGTCTTTCTCTTAAAATTACTGCTTGTTAAGAGAATCGTCAAGCTGACAAATGAAGCTTCGCTCGCAGTACACAATGCTGGTGTGGTGCCTCTCTTTCCTCTTCAAACGTGAAATGACGAGCTCGTTTTGCTTGCATAACTTTGTATTGTGTTTAAGTATGTACAGTTATCCCTCTCGCTGTCTTTCTAGCAGTCGAGCGTGAAAAGTCGAGCTCGCTAAGCGTAGGCTTCTCGCCCGTTTGTTGCGGGAAATATCGCGAGCGAAGCGTGTCTGCCAATTTTACAATCGCGGCTAGTGTTTTTGATCCTCGTCGTTTGTAGCGTGAAAGGTCTAGCTCGCTTCGCTTGCGATACGTGTGCGTGTCTGTCTATTTTACTGCCATGGCTAGTGTTTAAGCTCATCACCCGTTTATGGTGTAAAAAGTCGAGCTCGCTTCGCTCGCAACGCTTCGCTCGCAACGAGTCTGTCTGTTTTCATGCCGCGGATAGCGTTTCAGCTCATCTCCTTCGAGCTTGCTTCACTTGCGGTGTGTTTCTTAAGACTTGTTTTACACTCATTACATTCCTATTTGTTTTACACTCGCGCCTATTGATGATGTTCCACGTCCGTTTATTGTTTGAAATATTTTTCTCGCTTCGCTTCCGATACATACAAGTCAGTGCTTATGGGCTGTTTTAACAGAACACTTGTGCCCCCAACCCAGAAAAGTTCTGTATCCGATCCGCCCTTGAACTCTACTATCGACAAGGATAGACGCCGCGTACGTACGTGTGAATTTTACCGCGCTACGAGTTTTTTTTTGAAAGTCGCCAGTACGCCACTGGCCGGGGGGCGCCGAAAAGTGAGTGCCCCGGGGCGCCAAATCTCTAAATACGCCCCTGGCAAAGCCACTGGCTTCACATCTCTTTTGAGTCGTATTTCGCCAATATCAAAGTATAATATGTATTACAAAGTAATAAATAATGTAGTTAAAGCAATGTGGCACTATGCCAGGAGCGCAGGCCGAGGGAGAGTCAATAACCAACCAACCTTTAACAAAATAATAACCCCAATAAAATAAACCAACCATTTCTAAATATTCCCATTACTTTCAGGCTCTAGAAGAAAAAGACGGCGCGAAGACCGACCGACGCGCGGGGGGACCGCCCGCCGCATGCACCGTCATCGTCACACCTACAGAAGTCATCAGCCTTAGAGAAACATTGGATATGGCGTTCGTAGCTGGGGCAGCCGGGTATCTGAAGGACAGAGGCTCTGATGCCTTGCTCAAAGGTTAGTGTAAAGAAAAAGCAGACATAGTCACACCCGAGCCTTAGAGAAACATTGGATGTGGCGTTTGTAGCTGGGGCAGCCAGGTATCTGAAAGATAGAGGCTCAGATGTGTTACTTAAAGGTATGTTGGTTGATAATGGATACCGCACATCGATTAAGATACCCCTCTTAATGAAGAAGCCATAGAAACAAAGGACCATTTCTGGTATAGAACAGAAGGACAGGCTAGGCACAAACTATCGGTTACGTATTACTGTAATATTTGATTTAGATCGAGACACAATATTCAAAGCATAAATTATATTGCAAATATACTTTTCGTCCTTCACTCTCCCTTTACTAGTTCAGCGTAAAAACTGATCTAATATAGTTTTACTATGAATAAAACATTGCAGTTGTAGGTCAGAAAATTACACATTTTGTTATTTATTTTTTGCAGAATACATAGAAGAGATGCGGACAGATGTCGAGATCCTCGCTTGCGGATCCATCAAGAACTTGACGGCGTTCAAAATACCAGACACCGACGAAAACTGGTGCTGCTTGGTGAGGATACTTTATTTTATTATATCGATGATTGCTTTATTTTATTATATCGATGATTGCGAGCTTTCTGCAAATGTGTCAGAGTAGAAATAGAAGTAGAGTATGCCTGAATCTGAGGGCTTTTCTGACAAAAGTTAGGTCAATAAATGAACCAGTTGACTGACGTAGCCAATTTTTACGTTGCCTTATACTTCAATGCTCTTAGTTTTTCCTGAGATGCGTCGAAATGAACCCAACCAGACTCCCGATAGCTGTACCAGTCATTCCTTGAAGAGACCATCACCCAGTTTATTAATTTTAATTTAATTTAATTTAATTACAATTCAGTTTATTTTAATTTCGCTACAGAAAACTGTGCTCGATTTGCTCTGGTTTATAATTGCATATCAATTGTAATTCCAGTAACTGTCGTTCTATTACTAATAATATGATTGTCCATACTAAAAACTGTTAGCAGAATACGAAACTACCAAAACCATCCAACATCCAACTGAAAGATTATTATTTAGCAGACTTCGGGCCCTGGTTTTGCATTGTGATCGATTAGCACACAGATAATAGTAGTTTATGCAACTGCCTAATAATGAGAGGCTTTAGGACGTGAGTGTCTGTTTATCACACGAGGCGCAGCCGAGTGTGATAATAGTTTGACACGAGCATTCTAAAGCCTAATTATTTGCAGTTGCATACACTATTTTATCTACACTCTACAAGAAAAACTATGAAAAATAATTCAAACCTCCGCACAGCACTATGGCGATTGCAAGCCTATCTATCTACTGAACCACCAACTGAACGACTTTTGTACATAAGTAACTTTTTAACTAAACGTTAAAATGGAGGCTCATAAAAACTGAACAACTTTTAAAATTAAAAAGCATTTATCGGTGAATTTTAATTCGAAAAATGATTTGAAGCAAAGATTTAGTAATAAATAAGTCCTCATAATTTTAAGTGGCGGGAGCCCGG
Organism: Phthorimaea operculella; assembly: GCA_024500475.1. Classification (NCBI taxonomy): domain Eukaryota; kingdom Metazoa; phylum Arthropoda; class Insecta; order Lepidoptera; family Gelechiidae; genus Phthorimaea; species Phthorimaea operculella. The sequence continues at coordinate 381,079 of JANFCV010000082.1, forward strand.
GTGACACTTGTTTTATTTTTCATTTGATTTACTGTTGGCCAGTATCAAATTGGAACAGATTACAATTTGGTACGCGGGTCAATTCGTTTAATTTTTTTCAAATACTAGAAATCGAGTTACTTTATGTAGCTGCCAGTAGTATGACAGTTTTTTTTAAAGGCTGTATATTCGTAATGCAGTTCATTACGTTCGTACTTTCGATTCTGTAAAACGAATATTACGAAATGAGTGTAAATAAACTTTTTTATGTAGTTTAAGTGTGCAAAGAATGTAAGAAATATGTATACTTTTTAAATAAATGGATCAATCATAAAAAACACGGATCAAGACTACTTGCTTATAATTGTGTATAATATTTCCTCAGGAATGGAGCGTGTGCGAGGCCCGGGAGCGCGGCGCAGGACTGGCCTTAGTGCTGTCGAGTAGCGCCGAGCTCGAACGACTTATTGCCGCCGTCGAGCACGCGTACAATAAACTGACGGTAAGTACAACACTTTGCGATTGATTTGATATTTTTATGCCAGAGAAAACAGTCTCAAAATAGACTCGAAAGCGAGCGAAATCGAAGCATCGTGCAAGACCATGACATTCCTTCACATGAACAACCATCGATAGTATTTTTCGGTGCACTATCAGGATAGAGTAAGTCCATCTTTTCATTGTCTTTTATTGTCCGCAGACGGAACCGTTCCCACTGAGTGTAGTGGAAGCGTCCAAGTCAGCTTGCAGCACCGCACACTCTAAATACGAGGCAGCGTGGTGCAACATGCTGCCTTCACATCAGTAACTACCATCATATGCTGGTAGGGTTCATCGTGTCGTTCGGCGACTCGGTGTCCCACACGAAAAGAAGAAAAAGGATACGCGAAGGCACAATTTCACAAAACTACCAAAGCTTAGTAGAAAATTTATTTGTAAAATGGTAACACTATTTCGGCTCTTGTTCGTGATTGGTCTATAGTTTTTAATATTGCCAGTTATTTTGTTGTGAAGTGCATTGGTAGTTTTGTGAAGGAAAACGGGGAGACTTGTAAAGGTAGGTGTTTGTAAGAATTTTAAATATTGCAGCTAAGTCGAGATCAAAATATGGTATTGTAAAAATTCTCGGCTCAATCTTAGGTTTCTGCTTTTATGAAACATTTGGCAATTAGTTACTTGTTAATATTATCAATTTAAAAATGTTACCGTTCGGTTTAAATAAATACGAAAGAATAAAACTTGATAAAAGTATTAAAAGATACTCCAAAAATATTTATTTTCTAATAGGTTTCTTTTAAGTTACTTGATAATACTCAAAACTAGCATAATATGCACTTCGTGTACATTAAATTTAGGTTGTAAGTTTGGGAAGTGAAGAGCACAACTTAGTAAAATTATAGATTTAACTCCCATACATACTTGAACGCACTACTGAATGAAAAAACATAAGAATGCGTATTTTTAGCTCGGAATTATTTTGGGATGATGGACTTTCGAACGAAACATTATTATATGAAAAGAAATGTTGGTCATTTTGTAATGCATTGTCTGTCAGTATCTCAATAAAACTACATCTATTTTTAGACATAGGTATTAAACTATTTATGCAGCTATATGTAGACTTATTAGCGTAGTTTTGACCTTAGCTACAAAAAGGTCACAAATTGATCTAAAATATTTTGCTTAATGAATTTGAATATGAAAAGTAGATTCCTAAATAAAAATAATTGAATCACCAATCAATAATTTACTATCATTATAATATTATTCGAAAATTATATTACCGCGCATATCTAAATTATTACTTCAAATTAAATTGAATAATATACCAAATTTATTACCAAAATCAAATAATCTCATGATAATACTATTTATTATATATATTATAATAAAAAGTAATGTATTGTCCATCTCATAGGTATAGAATAGTCCCTTAGTATTTTTGTGTTCTTAATTATAAGGGACCGCAAGGAAAGCTTAGCTGATTGTATTGTGATTCGCGCTATTCTGAAACTTGACATAATAGTTACAGATTTCCCTTTTCGGTTAATACCAAAAATGCTACTGTCTAAGAAAACTGAGTTCCAAGACTGCAAAAAACTTGTTCTACAAAATAAAGCTAAACAAAGATTCTTGGTTAGATTGGACAAGTGGTAAAAGTTTAGTTTTAACTGCAGGCAGTAAAAATTAAGGTCGTATGCTGGTCATGCGGTCAAATTTCGTGGTACTATCCACAGCACATCCACATAAGCTGGTTTTTCATGCAGTTAACTACAATCTGCTGAACTTTGAAATGGTAACTCGATGTGCTGCTGATAGAACTATTTTGATTCAAAGGGATCAGTTCTTAATATCAAGTTTCAATGAATAAGGCTGCTTGAGGCAGACGGCGGGGGCTAGTAGATTTTGTACGTGAAAGAGTTATTTGTATCGCGAACCTTTTGTAGCTTTATTGCGTTTGTAAAGCTAATTTTAATGGTTTCGTTGTTTTAAAAATAAATTATTTTTGATGAAATTTTTGTAATGGAATAGGTTTGTTAGAAAATGGGGATGTTTTTATCGACGGTTCTTTATCATTACAAAACGGGTTTATTTTCTCAAACGTACGTTTATTAGTTGCTATTAGAACAATTTTTCCACTATGGTTGTCTTATGCGTTTATAAAATTATTTGTTACCAAATATATCGTTGTATATCAGTCATGTATGTGTATAAGGCCTCTGTAATGGTCGTGTGATATTATCGTATATTTAGAATAGAATTAGACGAAACGACCTAGAAGAAATAACTATACAGTTGTATCTTTATAGTTATTTTTCTAGTTTAAAATAGTAAAAATACAATAATAATAAAATTAATGTAATTTTATCCTAAACCAGTCCCAGTGTTTATGTGTTTTATTAAAATATTAATCGATGAAATCTAATCATTATTAAATTTGGAGCTATAGTTCGCTTTAAAATGTTATGTTTATTTACAGGGATTTTTACAGCCTTTATTTTCTTATATGATTATTTTTAAATGATATTAATTATTTTCACTTAATGTTTTGCGCTTGAACTCTTTGCAAATGTGATTTTTCTGTTCACCATTAAGTTTATTGTTGCATAATATAAAATTATAATAAATAGAATCAATGTTTAAGCTCTATTACGAATACCGGTAATGTCAGCTAGCAATACATAGAATTTTATTTAAAAATCATACGATATGTTTAATCTAGCTAGAAGGAATAATATAACTATTTGACATTTCTGTATTCATATGCATTGTGATCGTTGTTTTTGTAAGTAACCCGCATCGGTAGAGTGTGCCTTTCCTAAACTTTGATTCAATTCTAATAAGACGTTTCTTCTTTGTGTAGTGTTGCTTAGCAAAGAAACACTACTCTGGTAAACGGTCACATGTTTTGTCTCAAGTAAGTTTGTGAAAGACTCATTCTGTTATTTTAAGGCTGTTGTTTTATTATGCTGTTATTAAATGTAAAATATTCGCTATTGGCTATGTTTAAATGTAAGGGTAAGCGCGGACTTGTCAGTGTGTAACTTTGGAAACTGGCGGGCTCATTGGGCACAAATTGAAAATTAAAATTATCTCGAAAGAAATACATATTTATGCATGAAAATTTCCACCATATTGTGCACATTTTATTGTTACGTAGCACTGAGATGGCAGCTTCTAAGTAGTAACAAATGTAATTCCCAATTTTCGCCTAGGAACGTAGCGATTTTATTACACTCAGAATAGAAATTATTACTAACAACGTAAGAGAGAATGTTTGTTAGTTTATCACTGACAAGTCCGTGCAAAGCTGTTTCTGTAATCTCTATATTTGTAGTATTGTAACTTGACAATATCTTCCGTTCCGTGACACTGATGTAAAGTATTATTACGAACAATAATAATGTTAAAGATCGCTGTAAGAATTAGATGCCTTTCGAACATTGTATCGCCATTTTATTAATATTTCATGCGCCTTTAGGGTGTTCGTACACTAGACCGCTGGATCAATTAAGGAAATCCGTTTCACTCTTTAAGCCGGTTGTCATTATCTTAGTATTAGTTGCGCAGAAAAGAATGGATTCCGAATTGACAAAATTGTTGTTTGCCTCTCTATCGTATTGTATGACGTATGAGCAGAATGTCAACACTAATGTTGCCAATTTGATATCTATTCTTTATCAGCGCAAGTTGTATAGTGATTTAGGATAGTTATTTAGTAAAAAAGTGCTAACGCTACTCGCTTTAGTAGCTCTACCAACTAAAGCATTTAGGTGACCTAAACCACGCTACTAAATACTAAGATAATTTATACCGGAAGTAACAAAAAGGGTTTATCAAGCCGAAAGAAGATCAAAGTACCCATGAAGCTGAACAACTTTCCCCATGGAACATGGGTGCAAATATGAAAAGAAAAGTTTGGACCTCGCATAGTAAATCGATCAGTTAATCGACAATTTTGTATGGAAGGTCCTTTTTTACATATTTGACCCATATTTTCTGGGAAAAATTGTTCAGTTTCATGAGTACCTTGACCTCCTTTCGGCTTGTTTATACCCTTTTTGTCAGTCTAGTGATCGAACTCTCTTATGTTGGTAATCTCGATATAGATACGTTTAAATTTAATCGTAAAAATTAATGGGTTAAAATCAAAGATGGTCGACAGCAATTGCATATTCTTGCCAGTTTATTATAAACTAGGTATTTCGAGGTGATCATCAATATATAATAGGATTTGGCCTTATCTACGTAATTTTTCAGGCTTACTAAAACAGACCCTTTACAATCAGTCATCAGCAGTCAACATTTTCATCAATCCTGAATCTTAGTTTTATCTATGAGTATTGCCTCATTGGTAATACCTGTTTTAAAATTATTAAATACATTCTGTACATTTTCATGATTGAAGAAAATATTGACTGCTTTGATTTAGGTAAAACACGTATCAACCAATATCATTGTAGTATAGCCATCTCATCGTCATTATGATTATCAGCAAAATAGATTCTTACTGCTTTACTATTCATGTCAACAATACAAGTACCTATGTTAATAAATACTTACGGAAGAAGTTTGTTTTTTACTTAATTCTAAGAATTAATTTATTAAAAACCTTTATTTTAGTACAGACAGGCAGACATGTTCAATACAATTTCTAGTGTTTGTTATGTATTTTGAAATTTGTGTTATGTTGTTTTATGTTATGATGTAAAATAGGTAGGTATTAGAAAATGATTAGTAGGTACTCTGAAACTGGACTGCCTTCCCCAATGAACGTATTGAAATATTTCGACTAAGTGGTCCAAGTCTCTCTACCTAAGTTGCGCCGACTCCAAATATTTGGGGGCAGGGATAATTTGATCAAAACTGAACCTTTGGGAAAGTTGGTCAGTTTTATGACTATCTGAAATTCTGAACCCAAACCTGCTTTGTTAAACCATTTTTGTTGCAATTTTTGCTTGAAACTTTACTATAATAAGGAAAAAGGTACGGTAAGGCACGCCTTTGTCGTGTAGTCAACTCGTAATACTGTTGATCACGTATAAATGTGGGTGTGTCCTTTATTAATAAGACAATTTTGTGAAATATCTATTCACCCAACAGTAAACAGGGATTGGAGCTATTTCTCGAATACCAGAGAAACCAGTCGTCGGTTCATTTACATACTTGCTGCACGTACAACACTTGTACCATTGGTATCGATTCCGGCAGGCGCATTCCTTAGCAGATTTCAAGATACTTCCCGCGTCCCCTCTAAAGATTTTATCAACAGTTAGTGTGCCTATCAGGTTGGTTTTACACACGCGGTCTCTACTTTTAATTATAAGAATCTTAATAAATAAGAATCATCTAGGCACATTTCTTATCTCTTATCTTATACCAATTTGAAAAGATAATCCTTCTAAAACATGCGAAGGTACGCCACACAATAAACGAGTTAGTCTTAGGACCAGGAGGAACCTTTAATTCCTACATTCGTTAACACCTCTTGTCAAGATCTGATCCTCGTACCATCTCATGCTTCGTCATGCTCATGCCTCGTCAGATCAGCAAAATCCTCAGTTTTTAATAGCGTCTATTACCTACATCTTAAATAAGATTTTTCGAGTTCTTAATTCCGACTGATAAGTAGTGTAAATAACGTTGAATGATTCCACAAATACCTGTTATCTAGAATAACAAGGCATTTGCATACCGGCGCCGCGGGATGGTGTAAATATCATGTTGTACCACCGGTGACCAGTTTTGAAGGTGCTGCGGTGCTGAGAAGCTGGAAACATGTCGCTATTGAAGGTAAGATATAGGGATTTCCAAGTTTTTTCATTGTTTTCCTGGCTTACATTCTGTGATAGTAAGGTTACCTTAAGATAAGCCGAATAAAAGTAAACAATATTTTTATTGTGTAGTAATTTTTATGATTAGGTAGGTATGCAGTAGTAGTAACAACTCTATCAGCTTAAGGTTGAAAGGTTATCAATGAGGTGTTTTATTTCGTAATATTGGCGTAATAACTAAGTAAGATAGTCCTTTACGTACAGAAGCTACACTTATCTATTAGTAGAAGTTGCATGACTTTAAATTCTTATTAGATTAGTAGAACCAAATTGATTGATGGTTCAATTCTTTTTGATTAAGTACCTACTGAACAAAAAATTTTCATTAATTATCATTTTCCAGTACCTATCTGGATTCGGTTCCGAGTTCTCCTCAGAGGACCCTCGACGTCCAGGCGCCCTTCCAGAGGGTCAGAACAGCCCCCAGCGGTGCCCTTACGGCTTGTACGCGGAACAGCTGTCTGGCAGCGCCTTTACTGCCCCACGACACGATAATAAGCGCTCTTGGCTTTACAGGCAAGTAGTATATTTGTACCTTCTAAACTAAACGCTGGTAGCGACTGGATGGCAATAACGGGAGATCGTGCCTTATGGCGCTCCCTGGGGGAGGCCTACGTCCAGCAGTGGACTGCAATAGGCTGAAATAGAATAGAATAGAAACTAAACAAAATTAGTTTCTAATAGAAGGATATTGAATAAGAATGGACCCAAATGTGATCCTTGAGCCACTCCTCGTTATGAAGAAGCTTTAGAAAACACCTTTAATTTACTGAAATAAACGAGAAGCTGATAGAAGACTTATAATGTGCCTAATTTGTTATTTTTAACCAGTTTTTAACTGTCGTTTTGGTTTTCAGAATTCGTCCTTCGGTAGTCCACACACCTTTCAAGAAATACAATGATGCAAAATACCTCACCCACAAGTGGGATGAACAAGATCCCGACCCTAATCAGGTAAATAGTTTGTGTAGAGTCATAATTCGTTATATGATGCTGTAAAAAAAACTGCGTAATGATTTTATCGTAGGTAGGTAGGTACATAAAATAAGAGACAATATCAGTGGCTAAATAATCGAAAACAAAAGTGCACACAAGGTGGCCTTATTGCTTAAGTAGCAATATCAGCCAGGAAACCAGGGACCTTTGGCGCAAAACGATTACCATTTTCATCCATTCCAGTCCCGCTGGTTGCCATTCGACATCCCGCCTCCATCGAAGCGCGTGGACTTCGTAGCTGGCCTGCACACGGTGGCCGGTGCTGGTGATCCTCGAGCCAGACACGGCATCGCTATCCATGTCTACTTGTGCAACGCCTCTATGGAAAACAGTGCCTTCTATAGCAGCGATGGAGATCTCCTCATTGGTAATAATTTTTCTGCGTTATTCACTTCAAGGATACTACGTACGACTCAAGATTCTTTCTACTGAGTAGTAACTCCAGCTACCCGATCAGGCATCAATAGTTATCTAGGTAGAAGACTTTAAAGATCTGACACCAGGTTTCATTCTGACATCCTGTTCGTTGACTCGGAGGCCTAACACTAAAACAAAAAGAAAGTCACCAGCTGCCATACCTGCGAGGGAGTGCGAAAATTAATCTAATACCGAACCTAATGAAATTGAAGTTGTATGCTTTTCGAGATAATGCCCATTTACACGTTCCATTCTTACCACCTGATTTTCTTTGATTCTCAGTACCACAGCAAGGAAAGTTGAAAATTACCACAGAGTTTGGAATAATGGAAGTGGCTCCGAACGAGATTGCAGTCGTTCAACTTGGCATGCGGTTTGCCGTCGAAGTTGAAGGACCCACAAGGTGCGTTCTTAAGGAATAAGTATTGTCATTTATTTATTCTGTGGTGTATAGTATTCAAGCTTAGTGTAGGTAGATAGTAGAATAGATAATGTTTTTTGGACACAAAATTGAATTCTGTTTAGGTACGTAGAGCTTCGATCTCAGAGTCAGATTTTATATACTTGTCTAACCTCTGAGAGGTAACCTCTCCCTCTGAACTTGGAGGTCCTTAGAAATAAAACTCTCATGTCACTGGTGAATTTTGTCGAGAATGCAGTTGGAAAGAATAATCTTTCACCTTTCGAACTATATCAAATATATTATTTTTACAGAGGATACATTTTGGAGGTGTTTGATGGCCACTTCAGGCTGCCGGATCTTGGACCTATCGGCGCGAATGGCCTGGCCAACCCTCGCGACTTCCTTACACCAGTGGCCAAGTACCACGACGAAGAGATTCCTGGTGAGTTATCAGCAGTTCATAGTGTGCTTTAGGGCAGAAATGAAGGCATCACACATCAGCCTATAGCAGTCCGCTACTGTCCTAGAGTACGCCGCAAAGCACGGTCTCACATTTTCGCTATCCAGTCGCTACCAGCCGCTCTCTTTTAGTCAATAGTACATCAGGCCGGAGGGTGTCCAACGCTACACTTGCCAGGGCGTGGCCTCCACTCGATAACCCTCTTACTCAAAAGTAGAACAAAGAGTTTAGTGACCAGAGCTCCTTGATGTTCTCGAAATATGTATGCGAACCAAAATTCGAACTTTCAGAAACGCTACTTGCTTACAGTCTGATTCACTCTTCTCAGAACAACTCCTAAGGCCAGTCCTGCCCCAAGGGCTGATCGTTTGAATAACCTTTCTAATACTTCCGGGAGAGCCCTTGATCCCCACCAATCCGAATGGCGTAGTTTTGATGGCTTTGAGACCAAAATCACATCAACCATCGCAAAAAAGAACTAGTCTGTTGCATTGAGCCACTGCTTGTCAACGCGAATTTAAATTAAATCCGCCATTGATTTCCCAGGTTTTAAGATCATCAACAAATACCAAGGCGCCCTCTTCGTGGCCCAGCAGAACCACTCTCCGTTCGACGTGGTCGCGTGGCACGGGAACTACGTGCCCTACAAGTACGACTTGAGCAAGTTCAATGTCATCAATTCTGTCTCCTTCGATCACTGTGTAAGTGTTTTTTTTTCACACAACAATACAAACTTTTGTCTCTTTATTTTTGTTGATTTATCAAGAGTAGGTAGATTTTTTATAACTAGCAAATTCCACCGCAGGCAGGATATAAACCTGGGACTTTAGCCATCTGTACTGGCGACGCCTCTGGGCTACCGCGGCTCAATCTTAACCTGCAAAATTTAGGCAATCTTGGCCATTATCGCGTGTCAGAGCTCCATATTAATTGTGAACCTAACGCGGGAAGTGTTTTAAGAACTTGGTATTTAGTTTAGTTAGCCGATCAAGAGGTTGAAAATTAGGCAGCGTCGTTCGAGGTACCGGTAGCTCGTTTGGGACAGTACCCCCTGTATCGCGGGCTTAAACCCCGGCCGCCGCTAACATTTGATGTTACGGTTTCAATATCTTATTTTCATTTATAAGAATGAAGCTATCCTACCTGAGAGCTAATTTTACAGAATCATTTTTTAATGCTACGATTGGGTGCTGTAATTAATTTAAATTATTCCTAGGACCCGTCCATCTTCACAGTACTGACCTGCCCGTCCACCAAGCCGGGCGTGGCCATCGCAGACTTCGTCATCTTCCCGCCGAGGTGGTCGGTGCAGGAGCACACATTTAGACCGCCTTACTACCACCGTAAGTTATAGCACAGTATAATTAATAGGTTATAGAGTGTTTCACAACAGAAAGGAAATATAAATGGCGGCCTCATGCTTTCTCACTCGCACTAAGGCTCTTACGTACACCAGGCGTCCATGCTTTCTCCCTCCTACTTATGGAATCGCCGCCATTTAGACACGGATAGTACAGTACTTATTGCAGGACCTGTCAATCTTCAGTGTTGACCTCTGCCCGTCTACCAAGCCGGGCGTGGCCATCGCAGACTTCGTCATCTTCCCGCCGAGGTGGTCGGTGCAGGAAAACACGTTTAGACCGCCTTACTACCACCGTAAGTTACTATAGAGTGTTACTGGACTTCGTCATCTTCCCGCCGAGGTGGTCGGTGCAGGAGAACACGATTAGACCGCCTTACTACCACCGTAAGTTAATATAGGGTGTTATATATTATATTGTAGGGTACCGCTGGAGAGACGTAGTAGAGGTTGACCTGCGCGATCTTGGAGTCAGCAACTGGCAGGAGATCGCGCAGGACAGGGATCAGTAGAAAGAGCTCGTTTCGGAGGCCAAGATCCTCTTTGGGTCGCTAAGTCAGCGGAGTTAGTTAGTTACTCTACTGTAGGACCTGTCCATCTTCAGTGCTGACCTGCCCGTCCACCAAGCCGGGCGTGGCCATCGCAGACTTCGTTATCTTCCCGCCGAGGTGGTCGGTGCAAGAGAATACTTTCAGACCGCCTTATTACCACAGTAAGTTAATACTCGTATGAGATTATGTTATATAGTCTGTTCGCAATCATAGTGTCATGAAATGACATGACAAGCCTAATCGGGAGGCCAAGTTACGCTGGTCGCAATACTTAGATACTACGCGTACGCGACTAGCGTAACTTGGAGGATTTTGGAGGCATTAATTCGATCTGTCGTCATCATCGTCATCTTCCTGCGTTTATGCCCAGTTGGGGTCGGCGCAACATGATTTGTTACAACACAAATTCATTAATTACACACACACACACACATTCTAATAGGTACACATGAAACCCTCGAGTCCCTTGGTCGCCTCTTACAACCTGCGGGAAAGAAATGGGGCGATACTATTTTAAGCCGACGGCATCACACGGCGGCACACAAATAATTACATACCTAGCGCCTAAAAAGGCTTTCTTTTTATAACTCACTCCTACGCTTTTATTTTTAGAACCATATATGCGTCACAAAACAATTTGTTTTGCGAACGCAGGTAAACCTCACCCGTATCATTTTCTACATCACCCACCCCTGATGTTTATTAAAATATTAATATGAGTGTTTTTTCACTCTCTGTCTATACGATAAAGACCATTTTGCATTAAAAAGGCGAACTACGTCGACGGTTGTTTGCTGTCAACAAGTTAGACGGACAGTAAACACAAGTTTGTAGGTTCGCTAAGCACGCAACATGTGATATCGATCCAAGTTTCATTCATATCGTTCATAACAAGTCTGATAACTACCTACGTATAAGAGCAGCAGACCAAGCGTAAATGAGTCATCTTGTCACACATCACATCAGACTATAGGTAGCAGTCCACTGCTGGACATAGGCCTCTCCTATGGTACTTACGCTACAAGGCACAATCTCCCGTTTTCGCCATCTATTTGCTACGCTACCAGCCACTCTCTTTAATTAGTTAGTTAGTGTGTCTGGCCCGAGGACGTCCAACGATATCCTTTCCAAGATGTGGCCTCGAGTCGGTTTTATGTATAACAGATGTGACCAGGCCACTGTCACTTCAGCTTGCTAGACTTCTAAACTATATCCGTTACTTGATTCCCTATAGATACGGGGTGCGGTGGACTCGGACATAAATAGGTATCCCTAGCCTAGACCCAAGAACAGATGTCTAGATTCTTCAATGGGCGTTCTTTGAATAAAATGAATCCTCGAGATGGCATTATACGCCGTCACGGACAAGTCGTAATAACTGGAAAAATTTAACCCGCAAAGTTTCAATCCCGACATTATTTCTTGAAAAAAGCTTTTATTCAAGTTATCAATTGACCCTGTGCTAGAGATTCGATCGAACCGATAATAACCATTACGCCACATCACAAAAAAACATCGTTGCAAATAATCTCTTCTTGTTTGTCCACAAAGGAAACTGCATGAGCGAGTTCATGGGCCTGATCCTGGGTTCATACGAGGCGAAGGAAGGCGGGTTCCTGCCCGGAGGTGCGTCGCTTCACTCCATGATGACTCCGCACGGACCCGACGCGCAGTGCTTTAAGGCAGCCTCGCAGGCAAAGCTTGAGCCGCAGAAGATCGCTGTAGGCACACAGGTCTGTATCCAATCATCCTGGGTTTATATAAGGCAAAGGAGGCACGTCGCTTCACTCTATGACCCCACATGGACCCAGTACTTCAACGCAGCCTCGCGCGCTAAGCTGGAGCCGCAGAAGATCGTATGCAACTGACACTGGGGTCATAATATGAGGCGAAGAAAGGCGCGTCGCTGCGCTTCATGTTGAACCCGCACGGACCTAAATTATTTTCTCGTGACGTCATGACATGATCGACGGCCGGTAGAGTCCAAAGATCTTATAAAATAACCACAAAAAGTTGTTCTAGAGGTAAGACGTCTGTCTGCAGTCTCTTCTAAAGAAAGTCATCAATTGGAAAAAATTAAACTGGAAATAAGTTTGAAAACTAAAGTACCTAGCTTTTTGCAAAGGAATTCACATTCCTTCAGTGCAAAACAATTTTGGTCACTAAGAGCAAGTCTTCAATTAAAGTTCAAGAGTAAATTAATAAAACAGCGGCGCTTACTAATTTGAAAATCCCAAGTAGTAGTTGTGGCTTATGGGTTTTTGATTGTCATTTCAAACAAATGTATATTAGCAAAGTCTTCACTACAGACAAAAGATGGTAACTACTATCTACTACAAACTATCGAATCAAAATCGAAGAGTTAGCGAACTCCACGACAGACAAGAAACTTGTTTTTTATATTATGCTATAGTGTTTACAACCTGTTAGCTTGATAAGGAAAACGGACTGGACCAATCGTCCAGATAATTTTAGTGAATGTGACCGAATCTAGACACACGGCAGTGTGTCCGCCAAGTTCGAGCAAAAAAAGCGACACACCGGCCGTGGGTTATATTACACGAACCATTTCGGGCCAAGTTCGACCCACCTATAACTCAAAATCTATTTTATCTACGCATATGAAATTTCTAGTATCTGTCGAGATCTACTTACTTATCTAAAATACAAAATTTCATTAATGTACCTATTGTAGGTCTTGAGATATTGACGTCAGAAAATCGCTATTTTTACTATACACTCACTCACTGACTGACTGACTCACTCATCAAAAACCTAGACCACTTCCAATGGTCGTATTGACTTGAAATTTGGCATGGAGGTAGGTCTTTAGGTCAAGGTAAAGGAAAAAATCTGAAAATGGCCAAGTGTGAGTCGGTTTTAAAGATAATGAAGTTTACACCTTCAGTACCAAGTTCCATACACAGACCTCAGTTAAAAATAGTTACAGGAATGCACACTTGATTTTCCGCAGTTTGGAAAGTAGATTCTTATTTAGATCTCACTTCTTTTATAGGCGAAGCATTCCAATATTATCGAACTTGGCAGCCTTTCACATTTATGTTTTGGGTGGGATTCAACTTTACAAGGTCAAATTTAAACGCATGCATTTGGACGTCACGCTATCAAATATCGAAAGGCCATGACATACAGGTTGTTAATTTAAATGCGTGCCATAGCTTCAGGGTAGGTTAAGTATCGATTAAGGATGCCGTATAAATTATTGAAAAAAAACCCAGTCACAAAATTTTTTTACCTTACCACTTATCGGTATTCGGAGGGCTGTCCCTTACACACCGTATAAATCAACCTGTTGTAAATAAATACCTACATATTATTTGTTCCAGGCATTCATGTTCGAGTCTTCGCTGAGCATGGCGATCACGAAATGGGGCGCGGAAACCTGCCAAAAACTGGACGCGAAATATTACGAGTGCTGGCAGAATCTGCCCAAACTGTTCTCCGACAAAATCAATGTATGATTGATGAGTTGTTTGCCACATGACAGACAATGTATGCCGATGATTTTTATTTTTGTACCTTTAAGAGATAACGAGATATTATGTAATAAAAGTTTTGTTCGACATGTCTGTTTTATTTTTATTAAGATAAGAAGTTGGAGGATAAAAAATCGGGTACCTTACCTACTTATTTTTTATCTATTAAAAACGAAAGCATTTCCGAATAGAATAATGGAAATAGGTACGACAGGGTTCAACAAAATCAGCTTATATTTCAATACAAATGCCTAAGCATTAAGATTGTGCTAAAAGTTATAAATAACTTAGCCACTTTAATAAATAATTAATAAATTACCTACTTAATTATGTAAAGGTACTAGTGCTAGCTCTACAAAAGGCTAATAAACCTGGAGCCTAGGCAGCAAGTTGGGGGTGGCAAATAATTTAATAAATTTAACACCGTCGCAAAGTAGCTTGCTTGTCGGTATTCTACAGGATACATTTCGGGGAGTGTGCACAGTCTCTCCATGACCTGATACCTCCGTCACCATTCCATCTCCGGTGCACGAGACGCCGGTTGGGATTCCTTATATGTTCGACATCCCGCAAATTCGCACAAAGCGCTTCGCTTCTACATTTTTAATCCGAACTGCTAAGGAGTGGAACTCCCTGCCTGCGGATCTGTTTCCGGAACGTTATAACCTGGGCCTTTTCAAGGCGAGAGTGAATAGGCATTATCTGGGCGAGCATGTTCCATCATCGTCTGCATCGTCACTTAACATCAGGTGAGATTGCGGACAAATGCTTACCCATTGTTTATATATATAAAAAAAAATTTTGGCGTAAAGGTACAATTATTTTAAACAATTATTTATTTTAATAATAAAACAACTGTAATTTTAGTCCATTTTCACAATCAATTTTAATCTGAAATGGCACTTCTCTTGCCTGTTTTATCTTGGAATGTCGAGCTCGCTTGGGTCGCAATCTTCGAGCAACACGGGAGGTATCAAATGTATAGAGACTAGACTACAAAATACACAACTAAAGACAATAACATTACTAGTTGCACTACTGGCCCGACACGAGCCGTATCACTTCGGAGTGAGCTGGCTGCATATCGGAGTGAGCTGGCTGCATATGGCTTCAGCAGACCACAGTCGACTTTCTTCTTTATCGTATGGGAAGAATCTCTGTAGTAGCGCACCATGTAACAATCCATCCCAGGCGTTACCTCGATAGGCGGACCTTTTTGCTCTAAAGCGTCCTTAACTGTAGTGGATTCCTGCACAGTCGTAACCACGGTGCCACTGTTATCAGCAGAATGCTCAACTTTCGTGGTATTGACGACCGTTGTCGTAACAACATTTGTATTTGTCGGAACTCTATTGATATTTTGATCGACTTCCAGTATGAAACTGGACATCAATTGGCAATCCATCTTGGCCTTTTCATATTCTCCATTAGTCTTGATTATTTGGAACTCGCAGTATTCTCCTGGTGGTGACCTGTATGACTGCATCTGCGCGTAGTGGCTGTCGTGATGGGCGGACATTCTGCCCAAGTTGTAAAAAGCCAGGCCGGTCAGCAAGTCATTAAATCTGCTGCCAGAATTACGGTACGTGTAAACGTAGACCGGAGGGGGGCCGTGAAAAACCGGGTGGTAGGTAGTCCCGTAGTGCACTTGCTGCGGTGGGTGGTAGTGGTGAATTGGTGATGAACTTCAGTCTTGTGAGCAGTGGCGGATTAACCCTTAAGCAAAATAAGCAATTGCTTGGGGCATCACGTCTTGGGGGGCACCAGAAGAAGCACCATTTTTTTTCGTTAAATACGTTCCGGCCTTAGGGTATCACGTCACATGTCTCCTCTAGAAACTGCACCACATAAAGTTACTATACTCTATCCGCGCGATGAAGATAATATAGCGTCCTCTCAACCGCACTTTTGTATGCAAGTGAAAGGGACAAATGATTGCCCTTCCAGGTAAGTGGGCGTCAACAATTGTGTAAAAACGTAAAGATGCGTTTACATGGCTCTTTGGTTAAAGAAGACTCATAAATAAATATTTTTTACTATTAAATTTGGTTTTCTTTGGTCTATTACAATATTTAATAAGTAAAAATAATTTTAGGTAAAAACATCTGTGTATGTTTCACAGGAAATAGTCCAAAACACGCGCTAGGTCGTAGGAGAAATAAAACAATCGATATAAGAACAAAAGAACGCGTCCGCTCCGTGCAAGCCACAGAAGTAGACTGATATTGCACCGCCATGTAAACGCACCCTTGCCTCGTTATCGCTAACCAATGGCAATCATTTTGCATTTTCTGGTATTATCTTCATCGCGCGGATAGAGTATAAAACTAAATTTGAAAAATTGCGCGCTTTAAGTTTACATTTGATCAGCGGGTTCATGACCCCGCTCGCGCTTGCTCATTCGCTGCCCGCTGATGCATTCGGCAATGAGAATGCCACCGTTTTGCAGTTACCCAATCACAAACCACCCCTGCCCCGCGGCCCCCCCCCCGTTTCGCTAATCTGTCAATCGAATTGTTTTGTTTTTTGTCGTAGATTTATGTTCAGTCAATAGTTAAAACTTTCAGTAAACTATAAATCTATGGTGCAGTGTGTGTGGAAGAATCCGTAGGCAAAATTAATTCAGAGATTCTGTGCATATCTTGTTCACTCACTCACACAGGTGCGTAAACTTTTATTTTGTTTTCATTTTATCCAAACTTGAAATAACTAGAGTACCTATTTTGTTAAAAAATTAGTTATTTGCGGAAACATATTGATGCTGAAGGCTTTCGCATGCTCACAATGTTTTTCTAGGTAGGTAAATTGGTTGGGGTGCACTATAGGTAAAATAGGTAAGGTCAAACACGCGCGTCAAATGATACCTACCGAAAGACGGTTACCCTACCGATACGCCGATACCTAGCGATCGCGCGTATTCTTTAATGGCTACAGAGAGTTATACTTACTCGCACTCAGGCTCTTACATAACAACCCAGGCGTTTTTACATCTTTATCTGCGTGACTTATAACGTTGAAAAGTCCATCATATTACTGCACTAAAAAAAATGTTCTGAGATGATAAAAAATCAAAGCTGTTCCTACGGATAGGGGGGCCCACAGGCATGGATTGCTTGGGGCACCAAGTGGTCTTAATCCGCCCCTGCTTGTGAGTGTAAGAAGGTCTGCTATTGTAGTTGTTGTTTCCAGACAGTCCTGGGCCTGAGGGGTAGGTATGGCTCGGGTATATATGTCGTCCTGTGTTGTGGCTGTAGCTTCCACCACCGTGGCCATAGCCGTGGCCATAGCCGCCTCCACCGCGCCAGCCACCGCCTCTACCTCCGCGACCGCTCGCTAGGACCGGTAGCAATAGCAACGCGAATATAACAAGCCAATTTACGCGCGGCGACATATCTCCATGGATGTCTCGCTACAACTGAATAGTCGATCGCACTGTCGGGACATCCAGGCGGCATATCACTCGGAGACAAGAATAATTAAGTATAATAGAGAGCCTACCAACACGAAACGCAGTTCGCAGTCTCGTGCGGACCTCGGTTGAGTTGGTCGCGCCGCACACCGCGGAGCATGCGCTCGCGCACCCCGAAATATTTTCTATTTTAGCACGAACTTTCTTAACTTGATACCCAGACAGATAGTGTTGTGTTCTGTTACCACAACCACGCCAGGATAAACGCGCCCCACTGGGCATTATTTGGTGATGTCGTTCATATTATTTATTTGCATTGACACCGACCAATTTAAATCTACTTAATTATGCCTGCATTATAAGGCCATCAACTAACATAACAGTGTGCTATCTAACAATTAGGTAGGTATTTAGAAACATGAGATTGTACTAGGGTTAAGTCAAACAATCAGGCTTTATCGCGCTTTCAAGTCTTAAACTTAGGTTTGTCATTATAATCAATCACAATGTCCAGACACTTTCGCACCTACACTGCGCCAGGAGGTATATTAAAGTTACAAGATAAAGTCAAAATCATATTACGATATAAAACTTGGAATAACCATGTAAGAAAATACTTAAAGTTTAAAGTTGGGTGGGTCAGTTCTATTGCTTAGCAGGCAAGTAGGTACTTACTTGGACAGTAGTAGTAGCCACAACGTGCAGGGACAAAACACAGTAGCAATACAAAAACAATAAATCACAAACTTTCTAGAATTCGCTTCACTCTGCCTGCTGGCAGGATAGGGACAGCGTCAATAAATGAAACAAAAGACCACAATATGTTCCGGTTGGACAACAAAAATCGTCAAGCGCGTATTCGACGAGGGAATTTACAATTAGTTAGCAGCGATATAAATTTATGCAATTTGCGAGTGCCGTCGGCTAAATCCAACAACACTACGTTCTGCTGCTACAAGCGCCGGCGACTGCATCATACGACACTACGTTCGGCAGCTACAAGCGCCGGCGACTGCATCATACGACACTACGTTCTGCTGCTACAAGCGCCGTCGACTGCATCAAACGACACTACGTTCTGCTGCTACAAGCGCCGGCGACTGCATCATACGACACTACTTTCTGCTGCTACAAGCGCCGGCGACTGCATCAAACGACACTACGTTCTGCTGCTACAAGCGCCGGCGACTGCATCATACGACACTACGTTCGGCAGCTACAAGCGCCGGCAACTATATCATACGACACTACGTTCTGTAGCTTCATTATAATTATGCAGCCCTTATTCCTTCTATAGTTTATTTATTACACACCAACCAAGTATAGTATCTATCTTCCTCATGCTGACTTCGATGCTAGTATTCAGGTCGGCTAAAACTTCCCGTCTCTCCTCTTCCTGGCTGCCCCACCCTAACACTCCTGATCCTATTTACTTGGCCAACCGGTTTCTTGGACAGGCAGTCAGTGTTTAACTCTACGGCTTGAGGTGACACTATCCTAAGGCTATAAATCTTCTCTACCTAACTGAGGGAGCAGTACAGCTTTCATGGCGGTGCTATCAAGAGCAGCCGGAGGTACTCCTCGCTCTTGCGTTCTTGCAGCAGAAGTGCTGGCTGGTGTGGTCGCCGGAACGGAACGGAGAGAGCCTCCCAACACGAAACAAAAAAAAATCGTCTCATAGTCTGTGATAAAATACCTAAAAGTTTATAAAATAAAATACATTTCTGATTCTTAGTTAAGAAAGAAAAGTAGAAAAAAGCAACACGAATTGCGAGTACAAAATACAAAATCAAAAATATTTCACGATTCCTGATTTTTTATTTCACGGAAGTCGTTCAGTTTCATGGTCTGAATGCAGCTTATCTGTAATATCAGTATGGGGGGGGGCTGTCCCAGCTGCCCCTTACACCCCATTATAACTCAACCTTATCAGTTGTAAATAAATATTATTTGTTCCAGGCATTCATGTTCGAGTCCTCCCTGAGCATGGCGATCACGAAATGGGGCGCGGAAACCTGCCAAAAGCTGGACGCCAAATATTACGAGTGCTGGCAGAATCTGCCCAAACTGTTCTCCGAAAAATCAATGATTGATTGATATATTGATGACAAACAATACAATGCATGCCGATGATTTTTTATTTTTGTATGATAACGAGTTATTATCTAATAAAAGTTTTGTTCGACATTTTTTTTAATGTTTTATTTGTTAAGATAACAAGTACCTAAAGTTGAAGGATAAGATAAAAGCGGGTTCCTTACTTATTTTTATTTATTACAAACAAATGCATTTCCGAATAGAATTATGGAAATAGGTACGACAAAATCAGCTTATATTTCAGTACAAATGCCTAAGCATTAAAATTGTGCTAAAAATTACATAACTTGGCCACGCTTGGTTTATAAATTACCTAATTCTAGGGTGAAATTTTACTAGAGACCGAAAGGAAAACTCAGAATCGCCTGCTGATAAGGAACAACTTTCGCCAAGGAACATAGGTCAAAATACGAAAACATTTGGACGTCCCATAATAACTCAAAATCAGCTGATCGGCTATTTTGTATGGGAGGTCCATTATTTTTTTCCATTTTTGGACCTATGTTCCTTGGGGAAAGTTGTTCCTTATCACCAGCTGGTTCTGAGTTTTCGCTATAGCAGTCACTAGTAAAATTTCACCCTGTATACTAGTGCTAGCTCTACAAAAGGCTGAGTAGCCTGGAGCCTAGGCGGCGGCGGATTTTAGGAGGTGGCTAATTATTTGATAAATATTTTCTAAACTCGTTTCTAAATGTACCTTTACATTAAATTGTGCCATAAATATTTTGGCATTAAGTTTTCAATCATTTCAACCAATTATTTATTTTAATATATAATTGAGTTAATAAAAAAATCTAGTATTGACGTTTTCAACTCTCATCAGTATCGTTTCAAGCACTCTGTAGTCCAAGTACTTAAATCTTGTATCGAATAATTATAAGTTGTATGTTTTCTACTTAATTTGTAACGGTCATAATACCTTTTAAACCTTATTTTTATTAACAACATTGTTATGCTTATCATGTTGTACGACACTTTGTTGGTTCTACAATTTGGAACAAAACCTGTGTACCCTCTTTTTAAGTTTACTTTTATAAGATTGTGAACTGTTGTGTTCGTCTTAATAAATAAATAAAAAAAAAAAAAAAATAATAAAACAACTGTAATTTTGTTCAGTTTCATGAGCTGGTCCCCACCCTTGACGGTATCGTGACATATCATAGTATCACGATTTCCATCAGTCAAATTTCACAATCAATTTTAATCTGAAATGGCACTTCTCTTGCCTGTTTTATCTTGGAATGTCGAGATCGTTTGTTTCGCTATCTTCGAGCAACACGGGAAGGTATCAAATGTGTAGAGACTAGAGTACAAAATACACAACCGAACACAATAACATCACAAGTTTCACCACTGGCCCGACACGAGCCGAATCACTTCGGAACGAGCTGGCTGCATATTGCTTCAGTAGACCGCAGTCGACTTTCTTCTTTATCGTATGGGAAGAATCTCTATAGTAGCGCACCATGTAACAATCCATCCCAGGCGTCACCTGGATAGGCGGACCTTTTTGCTCTAAAGCATCCTTAACTGTAGTGGATTCCTGCACAGTCGTAACCACGGTTCCACCATTATCAGCAGAATGCTCAACTTCCGTGGTATTGACGACCGTCGTCGTAACAGTATTTGTATTTGTCGGAACTCTATTGATATTTTGATCGGCTTCCAGTATGAAACTGGACATCAATTGGCAATCCATCTTGGCCTTCTCATATTCTCCATTAGTCTTGATTATTTGGAACTCGCAGTATTCTCCTGGCGGTGACCTGTACGACTGCGTCTGCGAGTAGTGACTGTCGTGATGATGGGCAGACATTCTGCCCAGGTTGTACAAAGCCAGGCCGGTCAGCAAGTCATTAAATCAGCTGCCAGAATCCCGGTACGTGTAAACGTAGACCGGAGGGGGGCCGTGATATACCGGGTGGTAGGTAGACCCGTAGTGCACTTGCTGCGGTGGGTGGTAGTGGTGATGAACTTCAGTCTTGTGAGTGTAAGAAGGTCTGGCATTGTAGTTGTTGTTTCCAGACAGTCCTGGGCCTGAGGGGTAGGTATGGCTCGGGTATATATGTCGTCCTGTGTTGTGGCTGTAGCTTCCACCACCGTGGCCATAGCCGCCTCCACCGCGCCCGCCACCGCCTCTACCTCCGCGACCGCTCGCTAGGACCGGTAGCAACGCGAATATAACAAGCCAATTTACGCGCGGCGACATATCTCCATGGATGTCTCGCCACAACTGAATAGTCGATCGCACTGTCGGGACATCCAGGCGGCATATCACTCGGAGACAAGAATAATTAAGTATAATAGAGAGCCTACCAACACGAAACGCAGTTCGCAGTCTCGTGCGGACCTCGGTTGAGTTGGTCGCGCCGCACACCGCGGAGCATGCGCTCGCGCACCCCGAAATATTTTCTTTTTTTAGCACGAACTTTCTTAACTTGATACCCAGACAGATAGTGTTGTGTTCTGTTACCACAATCATGCCAGGATAAACGCGCCCCACTGGGCATTATTTGGTGATATCGTTCCTATTATTTATTTGCATAGACACCGACCAATTTAAATCTACTTAATTATGCCTGCATTACAAGGCCATCAACTAACATAACAGTGTGCTATCTAACAATTAGGTAGGTATTTAGAAACATGAGATTGTACTAGGGTTAAGTCAAACAATCAGGCTTTATCGCGCTTTCAAGTCTTAAACTTAGGTTTGTCATTATAATCACAATGTCCAGACACTTTCGCACCTACACTGCGCCAGGAGGCCCAGGAGGTATATTAAAGTTACAAGATAAAGTCAAAACCATATTACGATATAAAACTTGGAATAACCATGTTAGAAAATACTTAAAGTTTAAAGTTGGGTCAGTTCTATTGCTTAGCAGGCAGGTACTTACTTGGACCGTAGTAGCCACAATTTGTCCCTGCAGACAAAAAACTGTAGCAATACAAAAACAATAAATCACAAACTTTCTAGAATTCGCTTCACTCTGCCTGCTGGCAGGATAGGGACAGCGTCAATAAATGAAACAAAAGACCACAATATGTTCCGGTTGGACAACAAAAATCGTCAAGAGGGAATTAACAATTAGTTAGCAGCGATATAAATTTATGCAATTTGCGAGTGCCGTCGGCTGAATCCAACAACACTACGTTCTGCTGCTACAAGCGCCGGCGACTGCATCATACGACACTACGTTCTGCAGCTACAAGCGCCGGCGACTGCATCAAACGACACTACGTTCTGCTGCTACAAGCGCCGGCGACTGCATCATACGACACTACGTTCTGCTGCTACAAGCGCCGGCGACTGCATCATACGACACTACGTTCTGCAGCTACAAGCGCCGGCGACTGCATCAAACGACACTACGTTCTGCTGCTACAAGCGCCGGCGACTGCATCATACGACACTACGTTCTGCTGCTACAAGCGCCGGCGACTGCATCATACGACACTACGTTCTGCAGCTACAAGCGCCGGCGACTGCATCAAACGACACTACGTTCTGCTGCTACAAGCGCCGGCGACTGCATCATACGACACTACGTTCGGCAGCTACAAGCGCCGGCAACTGCATCATACGACACTACGTTCGGCAGCTACAAGCGCCGGCGACTGCATCATACGACACTACGTTCTGCTGCTACAAGCGCCGGCGACTGCATCATACGACACTACGTTCTGCTGCTACAAGCGCCGGCGACTGCATCATACGACACTACGTTCTGCTGCTACAAGCGCCGGCGACTGCATCATACGACACTACGTTCTGCAGCTACAAGCGCCGGCGACTGCATCAAACGACACTACGTTCTGCTGCTACAAGCGCCGGCGACTGCATCATACGACACTACGTTCTGCAGCTACAAGCGCCGGCGACTGCATCAAACGACACTACGTTCTGCTGCTACAAGCGCCGGCGACTGCATCATACGACACTACGTTCTGCTGCTACAAGCGCCGGCGACTGCATCATACGACACTACGTTCTGCAGCTACAAGCGCCGGCGACTGCATCAAACGACACTACGTTCTGCTGCTACAAGCGCCGGCGACTGCATCATACGACACTACGTTCGGCAGCTACAAGCGCCGGCGACTGCATCATACGACACTACGTTCTGCTACTACAAGCGCCGGCGACTGCATCAAACGACACTACGTTCTGCTGCTACAAGCGCCGGCGACTGCATCAAACGACACTACGTTCTGCTGCTACAAGCGCCGGCGACTGCATCATACGATACTACGTTCGGCAGCTACAAGCGCCGGCGACTGCATCATACGACACTACGTTCGGCAGCTACAAGCGCCGGCGACTGCATCATACGACACTACGTTCTGCTGCTACAAGCGCCGGCGACTGCATCAAACGACACTACGTTCTGCTGCTACAAGCGCCGGCGACTGCATCATACGACACTACGTTCGGCAGCTACAAGCGCCGGCGACTATATCATACGACACTACGTTCTGTAGCTTCATTATAATTATGCAGCCCTTATTCCTTCTATAGTTTATTTATTACACACCAACCAAGTATAGTATCTATCTTCCTCATGCTGACTTCGATGCTAGTATTCAGGTCGGCTAAAACTTCCCGTCTCTCCTCTTCCTGGCTGCCCCACCCTAACACTCCTGATCATATTTACTTGGTTTCTTGAACAGGGAGTCAGTGTTTAACTCTGTACGGCTTGAGGTGACACTATCCTAAGGCTATAAATCTTCTCTACCTAACTGAGGGAGCAGTACAGCTTTCATGGCGGTGCTATCAAGAGCAACCGGAGGTACTCCTCGGTCTTGCGTTCTTGCAGCAGAAGTGCTGGCTGGTGTGGTCGCCGGAACGGAACGGAGAGAGCCTCCCAACACGAAACAAAAAAAAAATCGTCTCATAGTCTGTGTTAAAATACCTACCTAAAAGTTTATAAAATACATTTCTGATTCTTAGTTAAGAAAGAAAAGTAGAAAAAAGCAACACGAATTGCGAGTACAAAATACAAAATCAAAAATATTTCACGATTCCTGTATTTTTATTTCACGGAAGTCGTTCAGTTTCATGGTCTGAATGCAGCTTATCTGTAATATCAGTATGGGGGGGGGCTGTCCCAGCTGTCCCTTACACTTCATTATAACTCAACCTTATCAGTTGTAAATAAATATTATTTGTTCCAGGCATTCATGTTCGAGTCTTCGCTGAGCATGGCGATCACGAAATGGGGCGCGGAAACCTGCCAAAAGCTGGACGCGAAATATTACGAGTGCTGGCAGAATCTGCCCAAACTGTTCTCCGACAAAATCAATGTTTGATTGATGAGTTGTTTGCCAGAAGACAATGTATGCCGATGATTTTTATTTTTGTACCTATAAGAGATAACGAGATATTATGTAATAAAAGTTTTGTTCGACATGTCTGTTTTATTTTTGTTAAGATAAGAAGTTGGAAGATAAAAAATCGGGTACCTTACTTATTTTTATTTATTAAAAACAAATGCATTTCCGAATAGAATAATGGAAATAGGTACGACAAAATCAGCTTATATTTCAGTACAAATGCCTTAGCATTAAAATTGTGCTAAAAATTACATAACTTGGCCACGCTTGGTTTACGAATTACCTAAATAAGTATAGGGTGAAATTTTACTAGAGACCGAAAGCGAACAACACTCACAGTATCCGACTTCTGAGTTTTCTAGTGCTAGCTCTACAAAAGGCTGAGTAGCCTGGAGCCTAGGCGGCGGATTTTAGGAGGTGGCTAATAATTGAAAAAATATTTTCCAAACGTACTTTCACATTAAATTCTGCCATAAATATTTTGGCATAAGGGTACAATTATTTTAATTATATATTTATTTTAATATTAAAACAACTGTAATTTTCTTCAGTTTCATGAGCTGGTCCCCACCCTTGACGGTATCGTGACATATTACCAGTATCACGATTTCCATCAGTCAATTTTCACAATCAATAAAAAGTAATCTGGAATGGCACTTGTCTGTTTTATCTTGGAATGTCAAGCTCGCTTGGTCGCAATCTTCGAGCAATACCTACGGGAAGGTATTAATCAAATGTGTAGAGACTAGAGTACAAAATACACAACTGAACACAACATCACTAGATTCACCACTGGCCCGAAACGAGCCGAATCACTTCGGAATGAGGTGGCTGCATATTGCTTCAGTAGACCGCAGTCGACTTTCTTCTTTATCGTATGGGAAGAATCTCTGTAGTGGCGCACCATGTAACAATCCATCCCAGGCGTTACCTGGATAGGCGGACCTTTTTGCTCTAAAGCATCCTTAACTGTAGTAGATTCCTGCACAGTCGTAACCACAGTGCTACTATTATCAGCAGAATGCTCAACTTTCGTGGTATTGACGACCGTCGTCGTGACAGTATTTGTATTTGTCGGAACTCTATTGATATTTTGATCGGCTTCCAGTATGAAACTGGACATCAATTGGCAATCCATCTTGGCCTTTTCATATTCTCCATTAGTCTTGATTATTTGGAACTCGCAGTATTCTCCTGGTGGTGACCTGTATGACTGCGTCTGCGAGTAGTGGCTGTCGTGATGATGGGCAGACATTCTGCCCAAGTTGTACAAAGCCAGACCGGTCAGCAAGTCATTAAATCTGCTGCCAGAATCCCGGTACGTGTAAACGTAGACCGGAGGGGGGCCGTGATAAACCGGGTGGTAGGTAGACCCGTAGTGCACTTGCTGTGGTGGGTGGTAGTGGTGATGAACTTCAGTCTTGTGAGTGTAGGAAGGTCTGCTATTGTAGTTGTTGTTTCCTGACATTCCTGGGCCTGACGGGTAGGTATGGCTCGGGTTATTATGGCCAGACATTCCTCCACCACCGGAGGAGGGGTATGTATGTCCTGTGTTGTGGTTGTAGCTTCCACCACCGTGGCCATAGCTTCCACCACCGTGGCCATAGCTGTGGCCACCGCGCCCGCCGCCGCCTCTACCTCCGCGACCGCTCGCTAGGACCGGTAGCAACGCGAATATAATAAGCCAATTTACGCGCCGCGACATGTCTCCGTGGATGTCTCCCCACAACTGAATAGTCGATCGCACTGTCGGGACATCCAGGCGGGCGGCATATCACTCAGAGACAAGAATAATTAAGTTTAGAGAGAGCCTCCTGACACGAAGCAACTAAAAACTCGTCGCACTCGGGATAACTTTTATGATTGCGATAAAAGTCAATAGCTTCTTTAGAAACAGCTCGTTCGCTACGCTCGCTACACTGATCCACTCCCCTCGCAATCCGCCTGCGTGATAATGATAAATAAGGCTCTAATAGACGCTCATGTTCAAGTTATGAATTTTAATAAGTATCAGCAGTTCTCAACTCTGGGTGGCGCTTGCGGTACCTAATATCTTGTATTTTCTAAATCTAATCAAGACTGGTTTTCGTAGCTTCACTCTGCACGTTCGTACGGCTCCCTCTAACCGTTTTCCCCTTCGCCCAGGATAGACCCTGCGTTTGCGAGAGCGTATGACGTCATGGGCGCCGCGATGCCACGGGGAGACTGCGTGACGTCATTACTCGCATTTCACAAGCTGGGCGCGTCTCGTCGACGGTTGTTTTTGTTTATTTACACGCGACGTCAGGTTATTTTGTGCTCAGGTGCTACGGTTTTTGCACGAACTGTATCAATTAATTCATTAATCTAATTAGCTTTAGGAGTGGCTCATTTATATGGGTTTTGCTAGTCCGAACGGTCGACTTGTTTATTATTATTTAGATTGGTACATTTCTTCATTTTCATTACTATTAAAGGAAACCAATTTTTTGGGCTAAGAAGCTAGCTGCTCCTAGCAACTTTGAACTTTGCTACCCACCCACAGCGACCCAGCGAACTACAAATGAAATACCTACGCATAACACACACACACACACAAGATACTACTATTATTTTAGGTACTTAATGATTAATAATTATTTTTCGCTCAACTAACATTTCACACTCGCATCAGAACAGTAAATTTTATTTCGTTATGAGTAGGTAAGTAGGTAAGAACCTTACCTAGGTAATTTTCTAATGTATTTTGATGCTTGACGAAAATTGTTTGGTTTCGCAGGCCCGAACAGGATCACCGCATTTTCCTTCCTGTAGGTATAATAGGTATAATCTACTCATTTAATTAGTCCGTTTTGGCATTTAATATAAGTTACATCAATAATCTCAAGAGAAAGTTGTCATGTAGTTATTCAAAACAAGAACCCAATTATTTGTATACCCATGGCTGATGGCACCTATTATCCGATATACCTACTTTATTAGGAAAATGACCACAGTGTCGATTTAACAAAAAAAACCACAACAGACACAGTCAGTTTTGAAATTCAAAGAATCTGAGACGACGTCACAATAAATGGTTTCGTGTGGTCACTGGTCAGTGGTCTGGACTGCATTATCCTGGTTTGGTCGCTATCGAAAAACGGTCTTGTTTCGGTAACTTAAGATCTATTATCTCTTGACGTTGTTCGATGCTACCAAACATGTAAACATGTTTGTAACCAAATTTGGGCATTTCGGGTATTTTTGGCGATATTTCCTTATTTTGTTTATTAAATGTAACGGCGATAACACAGTGTTTATGAAAGTGTAGGTATTTTTTAAAGAGAGATACTATATTTTTCTTATTAAAAATTCAATAAAACTTGTTTGCTCATTACGAAAAAACTTTAATAATAAAAAATTTGCCGAACTTAATATTACATTACTGAATAAAATACCCTTAGTGACGTCACAGTATCGTGGCGCAATTCAACCGAAATTAATTTGATGGCAGTTTTTTCAAGAGACCAATAACCAAAACAATCAAAGGACCTATTGCGGCCATTACATTTATGAGTTTATAACTATTGTTCATGACTTTGCATTGTCTTACTAATGGCCTGATTGAGCAATACGACCGAAATATAGGGTAAATTTTTACTAGTGACCGATAGCAAAATCTCAGAACCGGCTGGTGATAAGGAACAACTTTCCCCAAGGAACATAGATCGAAATATGAAAAAAAAAATTTGGACCTCCCATAGTAACTCAAATCAGCTGATCGGCAATTTTGTATGGGAGCTCCAAACCTTTTTTTCAAATTTCGGCCTATGTTCCTTGGGGAAAGTTGCTCCTTATCACCAGCCGGTTCTGAGTTTTCGCTATCGGTCACTAGTAAAATTTCACGCTATATACACCGTGTTACAAAACAACCAATAAATCTCCCATACAAAGTGAGTTCATTTTGTATGGGAAGTCCAAATTTTTTTTTCATATTTCGACCTATGTTCCATGGGGAAAGTTGTTCAGTTTCATGAGTACCTTGACCTCCTTTCAGCTTTATTGGTTGTTTTGTAACACCCAGTATATAATATTTTGACTGTCTCTTTTGATTGGCGTCATATAAAAACCCAGCCCCATACAGCAGACGACAAAATAAGGTTTATTTATAAGAAACCACACAGCAAAAGCGAAGTAACAACAGAATAATAATCATCTGCCGAATACGTACAATGTACAGTACAGGAAAACCATTGAAACATACAGGGTGTAAGTGTGTAGACCAAAGACCTTACATACTAATGTTAGTATATAAAGTCCTTGGTGTAGACACACTACACTACGAAATTCGGCAGCTGAATTTTCGTTCCGTCAGTTTTCGGCGTTTTTGGTTGGGATGACACTCTACACGCGCCGAAATTACGTCCAAATCACACCAAAATTACTCCGGACCAAAATTCGGCGACGGAATTTCTGTTTAGAGGTGTGTTATCGTTATCGGTATTGGGAATAACATTGCTGGCGTATTTGCGTCGAATTCTATACCGTAATTTCGGCTGTAGTGTGTCGAGACACTAAGAGGCAGCTCTCCGAATTCTGATAGGGTGCATGCAATATTTTTGACCTCCCATAGAAAATCAGTATCAACTCACTGCATTTACTATGGGAATTCAAACACTATGTCTCCTGAAATATTTTATCATGGAAAGTTGTTCAGATTCACGATTCGAATGCTATAAGTATTCGGAGAACTGTCCCTACACCTGTATAGTTTTCAGGTAGTGTTGCCGCGCGGTAGTGGGCTATCGATTGTAAAACGATAGATAATCGATAACTTTCACTGTCGTTCAACTATCGATTGTCTATCGATACTATAGGCCTATCGATTGTATAGGCCTTAATGAATGAAAAATATCGATAGTTCGACAACACTATTTTCAGGTGAACCTGCGCCCCCTAACAAAATAATCTATAGTAGATGCAAAACTCTTTACTTGTAGCCTCTGGTAATCATCACCAAAAGCTACAAGTAAAAGAGCTTTGCATCGTCAATACAAATTACCAGGTTTACTTTATTTACTTACTTTGATAATTGTTTATTATCCTGTAGTCACTATACCCGTGCTGTACGATACTGATAAAAACTAATAAATTAAATAAATGGAATTATCACGGCGAACGCGGTTTCATTTTATTTTAAATATTCATTATCAAATTCATAATTTCCGCTTTCTTTTTGCCAATATTTATTGCGTTATCTAAATAGTTTGTATGCACATTTTATACAAAAAATTGTTTTACATGTGGGTTTGTGTGTAGCACGGCCACAAACTGTTCGCATGTAAAACAAGCTTTACTATGCTAGAATTTTCTAATTACCTGGGTGAGATTCAAGTGCAAACTCATTTACGTCATTGTTATACGTAGCCAAAACATCTTTCCAAAATTTATACATAATTTATGTGATCAATTTTTATTTTATTTTACATTACCGTATAACCCCCTAAATATGACAAAACAGTGCCGAAATATACTATTTAATGAGAGATTAACTTGCAGATCGGGAAGCCGCGTTGTTCAAAATAATAAGAGAAAATACATCGCCTGAGATTTTGGCGAAATTATTGCGAGACTAAAGACAACCTTTTACATCTTACATGGTTAATATACATACTATGAAATATGAAGGGGATTACACATTTAGATTTAATTAATTTTATAATAGACACTAGCTTTCTCGTGTTATTTATTACAGACATAATAATGGTATATTCAAAATATGATGATTTTGCTCGTTGTTTTATTAATTTTCAGTATATCTTGCGCGCATAAAGAAAGAAGCCTGAGCAAATTAGAAACATTATTGTTTGCCTCTCTTCATATCATATGACATACAGGGATATTTTTTTATCACCTAGGAAAATTTGCAGGGTGGTTCTACTTACGATTCTGAACAATTTTTACCTTATTGTGATTATGCAAATTTTCCTGGGTGATTAAAAAATAACCCTGTATAAGCAGGATGTCAAGAATAATCCATTCTTTATCTGCGCAAGTTATAGTAGTATTTGTGCTAGTTTCCATAATAAAAGAGTTGATGGGTACAGGCTATCCTTGCATAATTTTATGCCGAAAATAAACAACTAGTTTATGCAAGTTTAGCCTGTACAGTCATCTGCAGACTTATTTATATTATATTAACTTTGCTGGTGACTGTATCATCTTAAACATAGAGCCGATAATCGAACATCAATCAACATCCACTTACGTTTACGTACCATCTTAGAAATTGTAAGCTAGAATGCCCCTATCGTTATTTAGTATCGTTGGTAAGAAAATACGCCTGTCATGAAAACGTTTCTCAAATTTATAATGTACTTACTTGTGCGCAACAGTTAATTTTATTTTATTGTGATTATCAACGAAAATTTTCCGTCAGCCTATCTTTATTCTTACGAGAGTGAAAGAGACATCCTTAATGAGTTTTATCGTTATTATTTTTCCTTGCATTTTCCTATAAGAAATTTCGCTTTTGCAAAATTAGCTTTATCTTATTTAGAAAAATAATCGTGGTACCGTTTTCCGTTTTACAAAAAACAGTTTTTACAAGTCCTATGTTAGCAATATAGTAGGTAGCTCAAAATATCAAATCTCATAGGAGGCCAAATATGGAATGATCTGGCACCTCAATCGAAAACAGAATTTCATTTAATGTTTCATTCCACAGTTTTCCTTGGGAATATGTATAATGTTCAGGTTAGCACAACCTTCAATGAATAATTATACCAGGGAGATGCATTTTTAAAAGTCACCGAGTGACGCAAAAAAGTTAAGTTAGAGATGCATTGATGATATTTATCGATACCTAGATGATTACTTTGTTTCGTTTATCGCCGAACCGACTCGAGTGCAGAAATATACAAATAAAAAGCTGTATTCTTAATTCATAAAAGTTTATTAATTAAATCACTCGGTGGCTTACATAAATTTATCTCCAGGGTTCGTTTGTAATTTTTTATATTGAGGGTCGCAGTCCGCGTCGTTACGCTTTCACTTTTAATTAACTGTTTTGTAATTCAAAGGGTTGACGCTCAAAATTTGTAACGTTATGAGATCTTCGGATTTTCAAGCATCAATGAAAAACCGATACGATCTTTTATCCACCAAGTGATCAACCTTAAACGAGTTTCGATTTTAGACATTTAATACTTTTGTGTATAACCGAGAGTACTGCGATTCTACGACCCTCTTGGAACATTGATTGTACATACAGACGCATGCTAGTGTGGCGCGGCGCGCGGCGCGGGTTGAACGCCCCCTACCCGTGGTTGACGTTGACGCCGGACTCGAGCTCTGCTGCGGGCGTCTCCGGCTCCTCGTCGTTGTAGATGTTCTCAGCCATCTGCCACACCTGGGGACAACACAAAACAGGTATGAAGATGAAGAAACCAAAATTTTCCGAGTGGAATTTGAACCCGATTTGTGTATCACTGTCTTCATTTTCCACGTGTTTACTTATTAACTCCTGATCAAAATTAGACATGGAACCCAACGGGCACCACCCCCCTTAACTTTTTACCGCCCCCTTCTTATTTTCAAGCTATCGATTCCCAAGAGGTATCAAAAGTTGCATAATTGAACACAGATTGCAAAAAACCTAAAATATCTTTAAATAATATTTATCTTTAGGGCTTTACCGAACATTAAAGAACAATAAATAATAAATTAGTTTCGTGGTCACAACATTTTAACGATCGGTAGAACCCTAAAGATAATTATTATTTAAAGATATTTTAGGTTTTTTGCAATCTGTGTCTAATTACGCAACTTTTGATACCTCTTGGAGAACGATAGCTTGAAAATAAGAAAATCTCATACAAGCACGAGACATCCCACTTTTAGGGTTTTTGGGCCCCCGGGGGGCGTAAAGGGTAATTCTGAGGGCGCAATAAGCTTCAAGAGATGTTACGCACGATATGAAAAAAAGCGACCCTCCAAGTCAATTACTTCAAAAGTTACGCCTAGTAAAGAATAAGGGCGGTAAAAGAATAAGGGGGTGGTGCCCGCTGGGTTCCATGTAATTTTGATCAGGAGGTCAAGAAGTACCTAAATAAATGCCGTTTTTCAGCTTCATGGGTCAATCCGAATAGCAGTGACATTAATCCCTAGGGCCTAGACTAACTGTATCTCCATGGCAATCTTAGTGTGACCTACAAGGTATGATCACATTTCTTTCATAACACGAGCGTTTCTTTTTCGTATTTACCTGCATGATGTTATCCTCGGAAACGGAGCAGATGACCCATGGCTCGTTGGGGTTCCAGCTGAAGTCTGAGATCTTGGCGGTGTGTCCGCCGTGGATGAACAGCAGCTCGGGCGGACCGTCCTCCGCGTCCTCGGCGGTTTGCTCCTCGCCGATCTTGGACAGGTCCCATACGTGCAATCTGGAAAAGGGAGGTTGTATTTTAGATCTTCTGGTCATGTAATCTTATTTCCAGACTATTACGTACTCATATTCAACAAAATTGTTCAAATAACGGAACTCTCATTTTCGGCTTCAAAAATTTTTAAAATATAATAAAAAATATTCTCCCGAAATTTAGACGTTAAACCAATTTATATGTTCCGTCGTTGTATGGGCAAATGAAGTGAGGATTTTCGCTCAAGCTTTGATTACCTTTATCTTACCCATACCAGTATCTAAGGCAATTCATATAGGAACTTCCTTACCTTCTGTCAGTGCCAGAAGACGCAAGGATGGTTTCATTGTGAGGAGACCACTGCACTTGGAAGATCTCGTCCTTGTGCGACTCGAACGAATGCAGCTTCAGCTTGAGATTGCGCAAGTCCCATAGTGCTACCTGAATACAAAATTAAATAAGAATGTTTATGACATGAGTATTTTTTAATAAACGACTAAATTATTTTCGAAAAACAAATCCAAGAAAAATGCGTATAACAAGGTTGATATTTGTCAATTTGTTGTGAAACTATTATCAGTTTGGTCAGGCCATTGCAGTTTCGTCGTTTCGTTACAGTATTAATCTCTAGAATGAATAGCTTCTTAGCTTTTTTAAATTTTGTTGCTTACAAATTTTTCGGCTCTGCTGGTATAAACTCCGAGTAGGGATTGAAGTTATGAAGTGTTGTTGTATCTAAGGACTACTACTAAAGTAGGCACGGCAATCCATTGCTGGATATGGCCTCTCCTAATTGGACTGTATTTTCCATACTCAAATGCGCAAGACTACTTATGCACATTCTTTGCTTACAAAAAAAGCACCACCAGACAAGGGTCGACCAATAGAGATTTGCTTACCGTTTTGTCTGCGCTGCCGGTAGCCAAAATGAACTCCGAGTATGGGTTGAAGCTGAGGCAGTTGACCTCGGCAGTGTGCGCGTCCACCGTGTGAGACGGCTTCGATGTGTTGTTGCATCTGAGGGGATGAAACATACAACACCTTTATTTGGTGAATCTAATGTTAACGTTGAATATGAGAATATGAATGACTAGTTCTTGAGGGTGAGCTTTGCAATTGATTGGTGAAAATTGTGACTGAAATGATACACTTCTGGCAGATTTTTGTGGGTTTTGTAATTAATAAAATAATAAAACGGCTTTGTAATTTCTGTAATTTAGTACTGAAATGGTAGGCTTCGTGTGTGGTGATGCGGTATAATTGTTACTGAAATGGTGTGATTTGTGACTTATGTGTTGTGATTTGATACTGATGTGTTGTATTTAGTAACTGATGTGATGTAATTTGTAACTGATGTGGTGTGATATGTAACTGATGTGGTGCGATTTGTAACTGATGTGGTGCCATTTGTAACTGATGTGGTGCGATTTGTAACTGATGTGGTGCCATTTGTAACTGATGTGGTGCGATTTGTAACTGATGTGGTGCCATTTGTAACTGATGTGTGATTTGTAACTGACGTGGTGTGATGTGTAACTGATGAAGTGCGATTTGTAACTGATGTGGTACAATTTGTAACTGATGTGGTGTGAATTGTAATAACTGATGTGGTTTGTTTTGTAATTGATGTAGTGTGATTTGTAACTGATGTGGTGTGATGTGTAACTGATGAAGTGCGATTTGCAACTGATGTGGTACAATTTGTAACTGATGTGGTGTGAATTGTAATAACTGATGTGGTTTGTTTTGTAATTGATGTAGTGTGATTTGTAACTGATGTGGTGTGGTTTGTAACTGATGTGGTGTGACACTTGATTTTAAGGTTCCGTGGTTATTATCACTAAAACTATAAGACATTATAACGGGTTTTAACTCATGGTAGGGATATATCGAGCACCCAATATTTCGGCGATGTTGCAATCGCCATGATCACGGGTAAACTGGAGCGGCTGCGGGTGGCGGCTAAGGGCAAACATATCTGTCTAACCTCATTCTTCTGCGTTTTTTCGGAACACTTTGGTCACTATCGGTACTCACTCACTAGTGTGTGTTGTCGAGATGACTTTCGAGTGAGTACCGATAGTGACCGTGGTTTGCAACTGATGTGGTATGATGTGTAACTGATGTGGTGTATTTTGAAACTGATGTGATGTTTGTAACTGATGTGGAGTGATTTGTAGCTGATGTGATGTATTTGTAACTGATGTGGTGTGATTTGTGACTAATATGATGACATTTTTGAATGACATGGTGTCATTTGTGAACTTTGACATATAATTTCGAACTG
This sequence comes from Phthorimaea operculella, assembly GCA_024500475.1. NCBI lineage: Eukaryota > Metazoa > Arthropoda > Insecta > Lepidoptera > Gelechiidae > Phthorimaea > Phthorimaea operculella. The sequence continues at coordinate 416,585 of JANFCV010000082.1, forward strand.
ATATTACTATGATTGTCAGCCATTACGTTACCTGGTGTCCCAGATCATGAGTTTCTGGTCATCAGCGACAGATCCGAACAGGGATTCATGCAGCAAGTGCCAAGCGACGTCTTCTACGACCGCGGTGTGCCCGGTGAACACGGACTTGGCCTCGATCACGCGCCCCTCCTTAGGCGTCGCGTTTATATCTCACGGGTATATTGCTGCATTGGTAACTGATGTTGTGTGATTTGTAAATGATGTGGTGTGATTTGTAACTGATGTGGTGCGATTTGTAACTGAAATGGTGTTATATGTAACTGATGTGGTGTGATTTGTAACTGATGTGATGCGATTTGTGACTAACGTGGTGTGATTTGTAACTGATGTGATGTATTTGTAACTGATGTGGTGTGATTTGTAACTGACATGGTGTGATTTGTAACTGTAATGGTATGATTTGTAACTGATGTGGTGTGATTTGTAACTGACGTGGTGTGATTTGTAACTGTAATGGTATGATTTGTAACTGATGTGGTGTGATTTGTGACTAACATGATGACATTTGTGAATGACATGGTGTTATTTGTGAACTTTGATATATAATTTCGAACTGATATTACTATGATTATCAGCTGTTACGTTACCTGGTGTCCCAGATCATGAGTTTCTGGTCGTCAGCGACAGATCCGAACAGCGATTCGTGTAGCAAGTGCCAAGCGACGTCTTCTACGACCGCGGTGTGCCCGGTGAACACGGACTTGGCCTCGATCACGCGCCTCTCCTTAGGTGTGGGCGTTTGTATCACAGGGGTATATTGGGTGCATTTGTAACTGAAGTTGTAACTGATGTGGTGTGATTTGTAACTGGTGTTGTAACTGATGTGTAACTGATGTAGTGTGATGTGTAACTGATGTAATGTGGTGTGGTTTGTAACTGATGCGGTGTGATTTGTAACTGATGTGTTGTATTTTAAAACTGATGTGATGTTTTGTAACTGATGTGGTGTGATTTGTAACTGATATGATCTGATTTGTAACTGATGTAATGGTATTTGTGTCTGACATGATAGCCTTTATAATCGATATTATGTGATTTTTACTAGTTAGGGATAATTTGGAACCAATATCATTCAAAATAAAGTAATTATGATCAGTAGTGGTTATGTTACCTGGTGTCCCAGATCATGAGTTTTTGGTCGTCAGCGACAGATCCGAACAGGGATTCGTGTAGCAAGTGCCAAGCGACGTCTTCTACGACGGCGGTGTGCCCGGTGAACACGGACTTGGCCTCGATCACGCGACCTCCTTAGGCGTCGCGTTTATATCACACGGGTATGTTGTGTGCATTTGTAACTGAAGTGGTGCAATTTGTAACTGATGTGGTGCCATGTGTAATTGATGTGGTCTGATTGTAATCCCACATGTATATTTGTACATTTGGCACTGATGTGGTGTGGTTTGTAACTGTTGTGCCTTGTGTGGTGAGATTTGTGACTGGCATGAATCGCTTTGTCTACTATATCATAATTTGTGGCTAACACGTCACCTGGTGTCCCAGATCATGAGTTTCTGGTCGTCAGCGACAGATCCGAACAGGGATTCGTGTAGCAAGTGCCAAGCGACGTCTTCTACGACGGCGGTGTGCCCGGTGAACACGGACTTGGCCTCGATCACGCGCCCTTCTTTAGGTGTCGCGTTTATATCACACGGGTATGTTGGGTGCATTTGTAACTAATGTGGTGTGAATTCTAACTGATGTGGTGTGATTTGTAACAGATGTGTAACTGATGTTGTGTAATTTGTATCTGATGTGGAGCGATGTGTAACTGATGTAGTGTGATGTGTAACTGTGTGGTGTTATTTGTAACTGATGTGGTGTGATGTGTAACTGAAAAGGTGTGATTTGTAACTGATATGGCGTGATTTGTAACCGAAATGGTGTGATTTGTAACTGATATAGTGCGATTTGTAACTGATGTAGAGTGATTTGTAACTGATGTGGTGTGATTTGTAACTGATGTGGTGTGATTTGTAACTGACGTGGTGTCATTTGTAACTGCAATGGTGTGATTTGTAACTGATGTGGTGTGATTTGTTATTGTTACTGATGTGGTGTGATTTGTAACTGATGTGATGTATTTGTTTGATTAGTGACTAACATGATGACATTTGTGACTGCCATGGTGTCATATTTCGTGAATTTAATTTAATGTATAATTTCGAACTGATATTACTATGATTATCAGCCGTTACGTTACCTGGTGTCCCAGATCATGAGTTTCTGGTCATCAGCGACAGATCCGAACAGGGATTCGTGTAGCAAGTGCCAAGCGACGTCTTCTACGACCGCGGTGTGCCCGGTGAACACGGACTTGGCCTCGATCACGCGACCCTCCTTAGGCGTCGCGTTTGTATCACACGGGTTGTGTGCATTTGTAACTGAAGTGGTAAGTAGTGTGATTTGTAACTGAAGTGGTGCGATTTGTAACTGATGTAGTGTGATTTGTAACTGATGTGGTGCGATTTGTAACTGAAATGGTGTTATATGTAACTGATGCTGTATTATTTTTAACGGATGTGGTGTGATTTGTAACGAATGTGGTGCTATTTGTAACTGATATGGTGTGTTTGTAACTGACGTGGTGTGATTTGTAACTGATGTAGTGCGATTTGTAACTATTGTGGCTCGTGTTTTAAAATTCGTGACTGGCATGTATTGTTTTGTCTACTATATCATAATTTGTGGCAAACACGTTACCTGGTGTCCCAGATCATGAGTTTCTGGTCGTCAGCGACAGACCCGAACAGGGATTCGTGTAGCAAGTGCCAAGCGACGTCTTCTACGACGGCGGTGTGTCCGGTGAACACGGACTTGGCCTCGATCACGCGCCCTTCTTTAGGCGTCGCGTTTATACAACAGGGGTATATTGGGTGCATTTGTAACTGATGTTGTGTGATTTGTAAATGATGTGGTGCGATTTGTAACTGATGCTGTGTTATTTGTAACTGATGTGATGCGATTTGTTACTGATGTGGTGTGTTAAGTAAATGTGATGTATTTTTTAACTGATGTGGTGCGATTTGTAACGGATGTGGTGCGATTTGTAACTGATGTGGTGCTATTTGTAACTGATGTGGTGCTATTTGTAACTGATGTGGTGCTATTTGTAACTAATGTGGTGCGATTTGTAACTGATGTGGTGCTATTTGTAACTGATGTGGTGCGATTTGTAACTGATGTGGTGCTATTTGTAACTGATGTGGTGCTATTTGTAACTGATGTGGTGCTATTTGTAACTAATGTGGTGCGATTTGTAACTGATGTGGTGCTATTTGTAACTGATGTGGTGCTATTTGTAACTGATATGGTGTGTTTGTAACTGACGTGGTGTGATTTGTAACTGATGTAGTGCGATTTGTAACTATTGTGGCTTGTGTTTTAAAATTCGTGACTGGTATGGATATATCATAATTTATGGCAAACACGTTACCTGGTGTCCCAGATCATGAGTTTCTGGTCGTCAGCGACAGATCCGAACAGGGATTCGTGCAGCAAGTGCCAAGCGACGTCTTCTACGACCGCAGTGTGCCCGGTGAACACGGACTTGGCCTCGATCACGCGCCCTTCCTTAGGCGTCGCGTTTATATCACACGGGTATATTGCTGCATTGGTAACCGATGTTGTGTGATTTGTAACTGATGCTGTGTTATTTGTAACTGATGTGATGTGATTTGTAACTGATATGGTGTTATATGTAACTGATGCTGTGTTATTTGTAACTGATGTGGTATGATTTGTAACTGATGTGATGCGATTTGTTACTGATGTGGTGTATTAAGTAACTAATGTGATGTAGTTTGTAACTAATGTGATGGTAGTTTGTAACTGATGTGGTGCGATTTGTAACCGATGTGGTGCTATTTGTAACTGATATGGTGTGTTTGTAACTGACGTGGTGTGATTTGTAACTGATGTAGTGCGATTTGTAACTATTGTGGCTTGTGTTTTAAAATTCGTGACTGGTATGAATTATTTTATCTACTATATTATAATTTGTGGCTAACACGTTACCTGGTGTCCCAGATCATGAGTTTCTGGTCGTCGGCGACAGATCCGAACAGGGATTCGTGTAGCAAGTGCCAAGCCACGTCTTCTACGACGGCGGTGTGCCCGGTGAACACGGACTTCGCCTCGATCACGCGCCCCTCCTTAGGTGTCGCGTTTATATCCCACAGGCATATCGTGTGGTCGTCGCTGCAGGAGGAATTATGCTTATTATAAGTGCGTACTTTTTATTTTTAAAAAGACCTAAGCTCCGATGGCTGAGTGTTGTTAAGAGCGATATGGCGAGCTGCGAATTAGTAGAAGAGGGCGTCCAGGACAGAGCAAAGTGGAAACGGAAAAGCAGGAAAGTGGACCCCGTCGCAAGGCGGGACCACCGCTAGGAAGAAGAAGAGTATTTCAAAAGAATTGTTAATAGAATTTTCCAGTACAATTTTGTAGCAAATGTTACATGTGATCTAGAATTGAAATATATTCTATTGTAAAAAATAGTAACATTGGCTTAGCAAAGCTAAACGAATACAGACCTGGCTGAAAGTAGATAACCATTCAAATTGGGGTTCCATGATAAACCATAGCCTTCTTTCTGGTGGCCGCGCAATCTAAACAAAGAAATAATAATATTAGCACAATCAGAAAATCAATTTGTTTTAGAAGAATAAGGAAAAATTGCTTTTTTAACAAGTGTAGCCAGTTGAATAATTGACATTGGTATTGACCTAGCAGATTCAATCGAAAAAAATTATATTCTGTCTTACAATCAAAATATACCCCATTTCTATGAGAGGGTATTGTAAGTGGCCAAGTATGTACAGCAACAGTCTTTGTAAAAGCGAGATCTTGCATTACATATTCCCAATCCGCAGGCCAGGCGCCTGACCTAAATCTGACCAACAGTGGATAAACCTGAGCCCAATTTATACACTTCCCATGTTAGGTATACACCCTGCCACGCATTAGTAGCAAGATACACTTGCTTTATTCGCTAGGATGCTGCCTAGGATTGAGCCGCGGTAGCCCAGTTGGTAGAGTCGGCAGTACTGATGTCGAAAATCACAGGTTCAAATCTTGCTACGAAAATTTTGTAAGTTTTCCAAACATGTTACCTGAGATCTGGGTGGCATTCGCCTGACGGCTCGGGCTTGGAAGGATGTTTGGTGTAGTCAAACACCAGCACATCTGAGGAGGGGGTTTTGGTGGCGATGACGCAGGGGTTTTGCTTTAGGCCAGGCGCCTGGCCTAAAGCCTAAGGCCGAAACAGGGAGACCCATGACTAACAGTGGACCGTTGTGGCTAAGATATTACCTGAGATCTGGATGGCATTCCCCTGACGGCTCGGGCTTGGAAGGATGTTTGGTGTAGTCAAACACCAGCACATCGGAGGAAGGGGTCTTAGTGGCGATGACGCAGGGGTTTTGCGGCATGTAGCGCGCGCGGTTCACTTCGCCCTCGTGGTTGATCTTGATCTCTATGTCTATTTTGCCCGACACTGAGCCGAAGCCACCAAATTCTGGAATATAGAATATAGCCATTAAGAAGAAGTAAACACAAAGCTAGATTATCAACAATCTATGTGTAATGTAAAATTATAATTACCTTTTAAATCTATTTTATCTTCCTTCAGCAGATATGCAAAACATTTGTCAACAAATATTTGCCAATATAGCAAAGTGCAAAATTTAGTCAAATGATTATTACTGTTTCAGAGAAATTGATGCAAAAATTGTGTATTTAGCAGACAGTGACCTTTCATTCATAGAGATAAAAGGTATGTAATTTTGTACTGTTGGATAGAAAAAGTTTGAACTAATATGCTCCTTCACTGACACTAAAGTCACTGACTTCATTTCAAATCCATGTTTCTTACCATTATTTTTCTTTTTCCTCAAATACAAAGAAACTCAAGCCAGCCAAACAAGCAACCAAGATAATGAATAAGTGTGGCTTAGTTTGGCTTGGACTGCTAGTGCAAGTTTTGAGAATAGTAAATGATTTTGTGCTCTAACAAAACATGTTGCACTGATCCCATCTGATTTGGGCTAAGGGTAGATGATGATTAAATGAAAAGTTTATCTATTGGGATTTTAATGCACTCACAGTAATATATTTTTCCCATAAATAAATATAAAATTACATGCATCAACCGGGGCTTGAACCCAGGCCACATGGGTCAACCACTCTGCCACTGAGCTATCGATTTCCTGGTAGATGCCTGCCAAATTTTTCAATCTCTTGATGCTTGTCTCCAAATGAAATAAGAAGTTGATAACAGTTTTCAAATCACTCACCCCCCTTGTCATTGTCATAATGGCTGGCATCAAACTGTGCGTCTTCATTGGGCAGCTGCACACTCGCTATCAGCAGGTGGTTCTGCTCGTCTGATGTGTGGGTGCCGAGGATCAGCCTGTTGCAATAGAGGAAAACAGCATAGTCGTAAACTTGCATGTGTAATGTACTTTTCTTCATAATTTAGTATTTAATGTACTTATTTCTTTTGTTACCATTCTTACATCAAATAAAGAAGTAGGTATGTTTTGTAATTCAGGGTGATTGAGTACTTATATTTGCATTAAGGATACTAAGAATATTGAGGATTTTATCTGAATATCAAGAGCTTCATTGATTATTCCCATGATTTTTTGAGTTGATAGTAAGCACATGGCCTTTGTCTCAGTATGCAACAGTTTGATTTATCATTCATTAAATATTGTACAATAAAAGAGAACAATTCTCGAAACACCTCAGCAGCCTCAGGGTTCAATAAACTGTATGAAAGATGACATTTACACCTAAACAAAAGAAACAAAAGATGAATTAATTTGAGGCCCTATTGTCACCTGCTTAGGACCAGATCATACCTGTGCACTGAGTAGTCCTTCCCTTCGGGTCTGGTGACGTCTGGAAGCCACTGGGCAGTCAGCGAGGGCCACTCCAGGGCATGGGTCATCACCAGGTCGTACAGAAATGGGGTATTCTTCTTCCATATTTTGTACTCCTCATTGATCACTCTTTCCTCCACCGCGTCATCGAAGGTTTCTGAGACACAAATTATATTATAATTCTTCTGATATTTCATAGGATAACCAACAAAATCGAAACCAAGCTGTCAAGATTCCGACAGGATGTTCTGATGCTGCTAGAGGCTTCTAGTAACACTGTTATAGATACGCAAGATCATTTACCTCCGCCACCGTCTCCTTTATCACCCATTTTATAAGTTCACTAGAATTCGCGTGAGGAAAGTGAGAAATTACAATAAAATTCTACCGGCACGCAAAGGCGCCAAACAACTCCCTTGGCTGGCGTTGTGTTCGGTTCGGTTCGACAAGCGTCAAGCAGCCTCTCCGACAGGACACAAACTTCCGTTTGCTAGTCAATTATTCATTACTTTTATTGTATTTTATTACTTTTATTTAGTCAATCGGCCAGTATAAATTTTATTGTAATATTTGAATCTTTTTTCGTTTGTACTAAAATGAAAAAATAATTTTTATTCATAGAATTTAAAATAAAAGTTTTGAAAATGACCGGATATTGCTGAAATAAAATGTTGCCATATTGAAACTTTAGCTCATTGATATGTCACAATCGATCGATTACGGTAAATACCGGTTTAGACAGCACTATTGAACACATCGCACATTTTTTTTACTGTAGTAACATTTTCAGAACTGTCAAAATTATTTGACTGAAAATCATGGCTGATGCTGCAGCAGCTCGACGAGAAGCTCGAAGAAAGAGAATATTAGAGAATTCTCACAACAGACTTGAGCTAATTGCTGGAAAGAAAAGCAGCGAAGACTGTTCCCGAGGTAACTGAAAACCTTCCAGTCATGTGCGCGTGAATTAGATAAGTTTCTTGTGTACTAAATTGAACACTGTTGTTTTCAGTATCATCGAGTAAATATTCGTATTCTGACCAAGTCTGCGACTCCTCCGCTGATTCAAGCACGCGCGGAAGTGCATACACAGAACCTGTCAACAATGGTGTGCTTTCTTCCGAGCCTGAGCTACTCACATTTTTATCAGAACCAGAACCATTCAATACAATCCAAGCAGGTGACACAGCAGAGATAGTAAATGACTTCGCAGGTTTTACTCTTCCATCTACTACTTCTATAGAAACTCCCAAGGAAAAGTCCCGACTGGAGAAACTCATTACCTACAAATATGATGTAGTAATTATTGCTATACTAATCCAAATTTTGTATAATACATTTATATTTGAGTCAACATACTTTTTCCTCCCGCTAGTAATGTATACTGTGACTAAAATAATATGGTTCCCTGCACCAAGTAACTCAAATTTTGCTAGTGCAGTTCTGTTACTGCATGGAGTACCTGCCGGCAAGGCTCAGAAAATCATGAGTATTGGTCAATATCTTACAACAATTTCTCAAGATATATGTGTTTATTTATTCGCCACAATTTGCATACAATCGTTTGTGATTGCAGTAACTGATTACCTGGTAAATATTTAGTTGAGCCAAAAAATTCATTTGAATCTGACTAAACCACATTAAATTTGCTGAAGTTGATTGAAAATTGATAACAATAGCCAGCTTGCACCACATGGTATGATCTAGTTTTTGCTTGTGCCTTCCATTAAGTGAGATGTTGAATATGATGTGAGTTTTAGTCACATTGCCATTTTAGTTTTAAATACGGTCAAGTTTGTACATAAATAGCAATTGATATTTTTAGTTAAATCATCAGAAGCTCTATTTTTCCACTGTTAAAACTTATATAACATTCCTACACAAATTGACTGCTATGTTCATAGGTATTCAGTAAGAAGGGCTACTCTAGTCCTGACCAGTCACAAAAATGCTGTGCAGCATTTATCTTTGTATGGATTATCTTGCTTTTTAATGATTCTTTTGCATTTATCTGGTATTTATTACAACTAAAAGTGTTAGTATAAATTAAATTTTCAAAATACTTACCTGTTACCTATTTATAACTTCCATTTTTATCACTATAATAACAATTAGGTCTCCTGGCAGTACATAAATAAAATCTAAACAAATTACCTACTAGGAACACTAGGTATAATGAAATTAAGTTATTTATGCCTAATTAATTTTTTCTTTTATCTAACATTTAAAAAAATTACAACGTTTTAATGTGAGTGAAGTGTATTAAAAAAATAATTATTATTTCTTTGAAACCACCAGACCAGTTAACTTACTAGCATTGAAAATTATTATTTCCTCTGCTCTTTTTGTTGCATTTCCTTTCATAGAATTCTATGTAAATTTGTATGTAATATAAAATATTTTTAATACTACTATTTAAATGTTTTTATTGGGTGGTGTATATTTTTAATAATTGAGAAATACAATAAATCAGTGCATACATTTATGTCTTATGTTATTTCTTATAACAATAACTGTTAAATCCCGTGGTTAAATCAAGCAATAAATTATTCTTTTTTATTAGGCAACACACTTCTGTAATACATCATAGTTCTGAAAAAGCAAACAAACATTGTTCCTTGAAACTGTTTCATCAGAAGAGATCTCTTCAATGTAAAGCCAGCTGTAAATAAAAAAATCACTTGATTATCCTTTGCATGTAAATTAAGAATTTTGTACAACATATAACTTTCAGTCATGGCTGGATGAGTCTGGCACAGATTGCCAGGGAGAAAGAAAAGAGAAGAGGCATATGTCCAAGAATGGACCTCAAACAGGCCATGATGATGATGATGATAACTTTCGACACATGAAGGAATAAATATAAAATAATATATCATTAAATAATATTATTAGATTAACCCTTTGACCCATGGACAATAATGGCTGACAGTGGAAACTCTACAGCTACAAATTAATAATCTAATATAAGCTGTAAGCCTCATACATGGTATTGAAATATGCCAAACTTTAGTGTTGTGATTCACATTATGTATGGCTTGCTGGAGGTCAAATAGGTGAAGGTATGTAAATGAGTTGAAACAGGTAAAATGATGAGTGGTGCAGGTAAATAAAAACTAAACAAATACTTAAAGAAATACTTTACTACCAATAAAGAGAAACTATAAACTACATTTTAAAAATAATATATCCCTAAAATGCATACAACTTACAATAAAAAATGTCATATACACATTAATGATGATGATGTCAACATATAAAGGAAGAAGCAACTTAAAATTTGAAGAAATTCTTAATACTACCAATGATAGTCTTACTTTCTTTGCCATCATTTGTAGGATTGGTGGGCACATGTATTTTTGATTCCTGAGGCATTTTTGCAACAGGATCTTTTTCACCCGTGCTCTGACGTATAGACTCTTTGACCTTATTTTGTACTGGAAGTGTTTGTTGTGGCTCTATTGGACTAGTGGAGTTGCTACTGCTGCTAATACTTTGTACAATGTTGTCCTTATCACTAGGCGAGTCGGAGGTAGTAACGTCAGAGCACCCGAGTTCCTATTGGGCTTTCTTTGCTTCTTTTGGCTTCTTCTCTCGCACTGTTCGCGTGCGGACAAGGTCTGATCTGCCTTGTGCCACCATTTTTAATTCCCACGCCTCCATATCTTTCCTGTAATAAAAACATTATGCATTAGTCAAATTATTAAAATGTTGTAAGGTACATGTGCTAATTGCTTTCATAAAAGCTTATCTATAAGGCTTTTATCACACAAGCGGTTTAGGAACAGAGGCGCCTGCTAAGCGAATTCGTTGCGAACGCGCGGCGTACTTGCAACTTATTGCTACAAAATCGCCGGTATCCGCCGCGCATCCGCGACGAATTTACTGCGCATCCTCCGCGTGACCTCATCCGCTCCCAAACAGCTTGTGTGATAGGAGCCTAAAATAAAACCATTGAAAAAGAAAGCACACCACATAATTATTCTCATTAAGAGATACATAATTTTGGAATAATATAACTTGTATGTACTCTTACTTGTATTTCTTCATAAGCTCCTGTGCCTGTTTCTCAAACTTGGCTTTTTCACTCTCAGACAGTTTGAGCCAGTCTTGTTTGATTTTCTCCTGATACTCCTTCAGGCTCTTCCCCTGAAAGATGTCTTTTCTGGATTGTATGTAGAGGAAATATGAGGACATTGGTTTCTTTGGTTTTCCTAGCTCCTTGTATTCCTGAAAATAAGATGAAGGATAAATAATTATGATTAGGGTTACATGAAACCTATTTTTTTGTGATGGTCTAATGTTTTTGGCCCCGGGGCCATTAAAATGGGGAGGCCTTTGCCCAGCAGTGGACAGCATAGAAAGATAGGATTATGTAATGAAATAATAATGATAAAAAATTTAGAAGACATGTTGATACCAAAAAAATTGGGGTAATGATAAGCAGAAGATGTGTCCAACCAAGTTCTAGCAAAGTATGACTTACAGCTTTAAGTTTCCGCTTCTCCTTTGCAGCTGCCATTTCTTCCTTGACCCTCTTTATATCTTCCTTCTGTTTCTCTGTGAGAGATGACTCGTACATGGCTTTGATCTTCTTATAGTCTTCCAAGTCTTTCTCATATTCCTTCACCATTTGCCCTTTTGTCTATAAAATTATAGGGAATATGAATTTCTTACAAGAGTATGAATTTTCTAAACAGTCAGCTCTAGTTTTAAGCCATTGCTCTAGAGCTATGGAAAATCCATTCTGCTTTACTCAGTTCAGGAAATATATGTTATTGATCTTAGCTATAATTAAAATTGGTTCTTGACTCTCTTCTCTTTTCATGTGGGATACCGAGTTTTTCAATGACCCAATGAGCCCTGGTGTCAGAGTTTTGGTTCTTGACTGATATCTGATCATTAATTAGTTTTCCATAAGGAAGTAATGATTCTACTAAAAAACATACTCATAAAATGTTTATCAGATGTATTATACACCTCCCTCTTACCTCAGTATCTAACTCTTGCCAGTGCTTGGAACTCCAGGCAATAGCTTCCTTGGAGGTGATGCCAGGGTTTTTGGCCAGCAGTGCGGGTCGCATCTGCTGCATGAACTTGAAGAAGGGAGTAAGAGGCCTCTTGGGCTTCTCTATACCTAATTTTTCTTCCGCTGACTTCTTTGTGTACGAGCATGTTTGTATCGGACTTAGCCAGTTGGTCCTGCGATCAATATTAGGATTAAACTATATATAAAGTGAGTTATAGGTCTTCGAAATGTTTTTGGGTTACTGGGGGAGGTAAATAAAAATAATGGTAGCTGAATTACACGCCTACAGTTTGTTGCTATGCGTACTCAGTCTATTTTCAGCCACAAACGCCGGGAATCGTGTAAAATCTATGATGGCGTATTTACGTAAACATGATTAGGTAGAGTTGATTGACCTGGGCTACCTAAGCTATAATTGATTAAAAATAAGCTTTAACTGATTCTGTTCGGATAATAAACAAGAAATTACAAATAAAAGCGATGTAAAACTATAATTAACTATTTAAACTGCATTGTAAACAATGGAAATAGAAAGCGTCCTAACCTCAAAACTTACCTCGCTGGGATAACAGATCTGTAGCTTCCTATCACGATGTTACTTAGACGACATAATTGTGATATCGACGACATCTTGTTAATTCAAAAAGGACCAATTTCATGAGAGTTTAGCTTCGAAGATAATAAAATTGCAAAAAATCCCAAACGCGCCCTAGATTGTTGTTGTTTTAAAAATTCATCCATCAGGATAGGCAATGGTACTAGCCATACAGCCTAGTCTTTTATTAGTTCTTTCTGTTATCTTTTCAAAAATAAGGCATTAAATGCCAATTCTTCTATAGTTCATTTCTTATTTCCAATAAAAACAAGGCAAGAATGCCATTTCTTCTATATATTCTTGTGTAATTTTCAGGTTCATAAAATTCCATGTCCGGGTTAAATCCATGTCAAAGCTCTCCAACCGTGGAGATAATAAAGTCAAATATTGGATTAAAAGTGGCAGGGTTCGATAGAAGTTCTTGAAGCGAAGGCGGGATACTGTCTTTGTAAATATCTTGCAGCTTGTCAATTAATAAAATTCGGTTAATATTTAAAGCGAGACAGTTGAAAAATATATGTTCCAGCGTTTGATTTTCATTTAGAGAGCAATCTGTACATAAAGGTGAGTTAATCATTTTCATGCGGTGTAGATGGGCTTTAAATTTACAATGACCAAATCGTAACCTGCATATTTGTGTGAAGAATCTTCTTTTTATAAAGGTATTATTCTTAGCGAACCAGGGTTTCTCTCCCAGATTCTTATTGATTGCAGCATACCATGCACCTTTTTCTTGTATTATAATTTGATGTTGATTTATCCAGCTTTGTCTAATTTCCTCTTGAATCAATGGGATTAAATCTCTCCATGGAAGTGACATTCTTCTGGGTTGTCCAATTAAGCTATTGTTTATTGTTCTGGCAAGGTAGTCAGCTGTTTCATTACCTGACACACCTTTATGTGCTGGAGACCATAAAATTCAATTGAAACATTGGCGTTGTATAGTGTTTGCCACAGCTGTTTAATTTTATAAATAATATAATTTGTACTCAGAGTGTTATTCTTTAAAGCTGATAAAACTGACATACTGTCACTAATAATAAGCCATTTAGGGAAAGAGTGATTTAAATTGTTTATATATTCTAAAGCGGCTTGAATTGCTGCAGCTTCTGCCGTAAATATACTGCAGGTTTTGGTAGTTTATATCCATTTCCTGTCTTCAAGGCACTGTGATAGTATGCAAGAGAGACACCAGTATCAGTTTTGAGCCATCCGTGTAAATATGCTGGTATTGTGGCCATAATGATAGTTTCTCATATAGCTCTTCTCTAGTTCTAATGGAGTTATCTATAACTATATTCATATTGCAAAATTTGCTTTCAAAAGCTCCTTCGTAACATGCCAACTTGTCAGATTTGTGAATGTTATGCCTTTCATTATAAACTTTTATTTCAGAATAATCAAGCAGAATAAAGGGGAATTTAATTGAAGTAGATGCAGAGGCCAAAGTTTGATTTTCAGCAATTTTCTCTAATAAGGAATGGTGAGTAAAAGAAAATAATTTCAGTAGAAATCTAAATTTGAGATATTTAAATCTTAACATCAATGGAGGTATATTGCATTCAACTTGCATAGAAACAATAGGTGTTGTTTTCATTGCACCTGTTATTAAACGTAAATTTTTATTCTGTAAAGTTTCTAACTTTTTAACCAAAATAGGATTGGAAGCATAACAAAGAAAACTATATTCAAAGTGGGAACGTACCACAGACTTATATAACATAAGTAAAACTTTAGGATCAGCCCCATGATGTTCTAGCGAGGATTTAAGAATATTAAAAGCTCTAGAAGCTCTATCTGACACATAACTTACATGCTTATTCCATGATAAATTTCTAGTAAAAATTACTCCAAGAAATTTTGCTTCATCTTCTACTGGCAATAAGCTACCATCATAATATATATGAGATATTAAAAGTCTAGATCTACTAAAGATCACAACTTTAGTTTTCTCTAGACTAACACTTAAATGTAAATAATCAAAGTATGTTTTTAATCTTTCTAATGCTAAATTTAATTTGATTTCTGTTGCTTGCATGTTAGACCCAATACAATATATAGCTAAATCATCAGCAAATTGTAAATTTCTTACTTGGTACCCAGTATACTATTTAATTTATTAATATACAAGATGAACAGCAAAGGACTTAAAATTCCACCTTGACAAACACCTAAATATGACGATTGTGGACCATATAAATTATTTTTAAACTTGACATATACTTGCCTACCATTTAAAAAGTTGAATATCCAACTAATTAATTTTCCAGGTAAACCTAACAACTGTAACTCCGCAGCAAGCACATGGTGATTAACATTATTGAAGGCTCCAACAATATCAAAGAAGACACAAACAACAAATTTATTAAATGAGAAGGAATGATGAATGTCAAGAAAGAGATTATTCAAACTTTCGATTGCAGAGTGACCACGTCTAAAACCAAACTGATTTGGAGGTAATAACTTATTAGATTCAATAAAAAATTCCAGTCTTTGTTTTAGTATTTGTTCAAAAACTTTACCTATACAGGATGTTAATGCTATAGGTCGATAAGAATTACAATTATCCGCATCTTTACCAGGTTTCAAAACTGGAATTAAACAATCAACCTTCCATTCAGTGGGAATTATGTCATTAGACCAAAGAAAGTTAAATATGTCCAAAATCATTTTTACTTGACAATGAAAGATTTTTTAATAACTTATATGGAATATGATCTAAACCAAAAACAGTATCTCTTCTAGAGCTAAGTGCACTAATAAATTCATTTAAAGTAAAAGGTGTAATTAAATAATCATTACCACCAGTGACTGGAGAGTTAACAGTAGTAGTGACAATATTTGGAGAAACGGTTGTGTACTTATTTAAAAATGCTGGTATCCAATCTGTGTTAGAAGACCGTATCACATTACATTCAGAAAAAGATTTATTAAACATGCGCATTGTTTTCCATATTACAGACAGAGGTGTTTGCCGGTTAAATGTTTCACACAAAGCCATCCATGAAGCTTCTCTTTCCCTTTTAATGGTAAGTTTTTTAATAGCTTGTTGTTTTTTAAAATAGATATAATTTTCTAATGTTGGGTCATTTTAAATTGAATGTAAGCAGCTTTAGAATTATTTACTGCTAAAGTGCAGGCATTATTCCACCAAGGCAAACATGGTCTTTTCCTACATGTTAAATTTGGCTGCACTGAATTATTTCTGGTTGTGGGATTAGCCTCAAATGCACAATTTAGTAGTAAAGAGCAGAGATTAGAATAGGATTCCTGGGGTCGTTCAAAGTCAAAGTTAAAAGTAGTTAATTTGTCACTAACTATTTCTTGATATTTTTCCAATCGACATTTGAAAAATTTGGACGGATGTAATTTCCTTGATTTAAATTGGAATTGTTAATTCTATTTACAGAACCAAGGATACTAGTAACAGTGGGAAGATGATAACTCCCATTGGATCATCATGAACTGACCAGCTACAACGTAATGATAATGAGGAAGAAACGAGAGTAAGATCCAATGCATTTGGTTTCCACACATGTGAACCCACAGTAGTTGCTTGGCCGTCATTAAGGAGGCATAAATTATTATCATCAATCACATCTTGCAAAATTATACCACGCGCATCAGTTGACGTGCAACCCCACGAAGTACTGTGTGCATTGAAATCCCCAGCCATAATAAGAGGCCCCGGTACAGATTTAATCAAACTATCAAGACGGGAATAAGTAAAGTTGGAAGGAGAAGCCAACGTGGGACTATAGAAACTAATTATTGTAATAATTTCATTGTTGAAATGTAACTGAACTGCCAAATTTTGTAATGAGTTATCAGAATGTGTGTTTAACAAATTGTAACGCAAATTATTTTGTATTAATATAGCAACACCATTGTGTTTAGTACCTATATCTAATCTTTCGATGTTAAAACCCCTAATTTTAATTTTTTTCCCTGGTTTTAACCAGGTTTCAGAAATAAGTGCTACATGAATATTATTATTATATAAAAAATAAGTAAAAGCATGCAAATTACTAGACAAACTTTGAGCATTCCATTGAACAATATTTAACTGATCCATAAATTAGAATTTACTTAGTTTTATGGTCTGTGGTTTTATTGATACTGAATGAATCAAGTAAAGCGCTTTTTATACTTTGAGTAGAGATTGGGATGGGATTTTCAGCATCTTTACTAGCGGAAATAATTTTTATAATTGAAGAAATCAGAAGATTCATGGATTGTTCCGATTTAAACAACTGTTGAACTGGGTCTACTTTACTTTTTAGTGGGGGGAAGTTTTTGTTATTAAAAACTTCAGAATACGAGGCCCTGCGCATCTGAACTTTTATCTCCTCTGCTTTTTGAATTTTCACTGGGCATGATTTGGCAATTGCAACATGTTTTCCTTTGCAGTGAACACAGACTGCTTCTTCTGGCCGTTTTACGCAATCTTTATAATTGTGAGAATCACCGCAGATTGAGCACCTCTGGGCGTTTTTACAGAATTTACCAATGTGCCCAAAGCGCAGGCACCGCAGGCATTGGCTCACAGGAGGCGTGTATGGCCTTACTTCGAAATACCAGCTGTTAATATCCACATAATCAGGAAGTACTGCACTAGCGAAAGTTATCGATACCGCTTGTGTTGGTACCAAGCAGGAGTTACCTTCGTCGTCTTTGGAACGTCGCATGAATCGGCGTACAGATACAACATTTCTGCAACTAGAAATTCCATCATATATTTTTTGTTGCTCATGTATGTTGGAACGTTTGTTATTACCCTGTCACTTCCGTTAATCTTGCTGGAATAGTCGCCCTCAACTTTAGCTCTTTTGAGACTTGAGATTATTGAGAGCTGCATTTGCTAACCCTGGTCGCTCAAATATAACCGCTATTTTGTAACGATTGATTCTTTTCAATTGCTTGATACCTTTGTTACTAAGCTTCAATGCGCTTCCCAAGCCCATCAAGTCTCTCTCACCTATCGGCGTCTTGTCGTCCGCGCTCTCGTAAATTACTATATATTCGAACTCACCGCCATCCTCCGGATACTGACGAATGTAGTTTTCAGTTTTGTATGGCTTGTATTTGTCTACATCGTCGTCGCCCGCATCATCGCTCATAGCGGGGTCCTCTCCTTCGCTTACCTCTCCGCCATCGTTTCCCTTTTTACGTTTGCCTTTGCGACCCATGGCTGGGCAGCAAAGCTGTGTTGCTTTTTTATTGCACTATTAGAATATAAGTTACTAGTAATTAAATTTACTAAGAAATTATCAATTTATTCTGCAAAAAGTAATTTTAAAATTTTCTTTGAAAAATTTTCATCCTCTTGATTCAAATTCCCGCCAAAGAATCTTTTTCACGCGCCCTAGAAATCTGACAACTTTGTTTGACAGGAAGCAAATGTTGCCATTTAAATTTGTGTTTTTGTTCTAGCTTTCCGACTTGGAAACTAGTCTTTTTGGCTTAAGTTGCTTAAACCCACTTAGACCCACCAAGTTTTTTTTTTTTCCGCTGAAGGTTAACCCTTCGAGCATTTCCGTCCCGTTCCGGCCCCAAATGCTCGAAGAGGTTAACCCACCTTCAGGGGGAATTTATTGTGCATAAACATATTTCTTTATTACACATATAGATCAATGTTGACTAAAGGCGGGTATTCATTGGGGACAAAATCCCAGGAACTTTGTATATGACACAAAGTATCAGGAGAATGTTCCCAATGTGGACGTGTTTTGAACAATGTCCCCGAACAAAATCCCCGAAAAAAAGCGTACACATTCGGGACATTGGTCTCTATTCTACAGGTTAGCCATTTTAAATCTCCAAAGTTAAAATCACTAAGTTAAAATGGTTAAAATTAGCAATTTTAAGTTGTGCTATTCCAAAAAAGCCCTGTTTTAGACAATTAAACAGAGGTTTTTGACAGGACTATATTCGATTTTGACAAGGATATAATTACTAAAATCGGTGTTGCAGTTTTTATTAAAGATGGTTAAGGTAAAATTTGAAATAAACAAATAACTGAATTTTATTTCTTTTTTAAATAACTCATGCTAATTTATGTTCGCATCTATATTTTTAAGTAGCGAAAAATAGTTTTATTTGTATTTCACACGATTTGGTGAAATATAAGCGTAATTAAATGGCAAACCCTTAATTAATAAATATGTCCTGTCACTTTCAAACCCAGCTGTAAACGTTAAATTATTTCGAACTTTAACTTGTTGGTTCGTTGGACTGTGCGAAGTGTTGTGAAACAAGAGTTCCTCCTCAAACCTCAGCCTCAAACATAGAAGAAGAAAGACTTTACTAAGAAAACGATTGATTGGTTTGTCAGTGAAAAAATAAAAATGTGAGTTTATCGTCTCTTCTGATCGGGATACAGTTAATATCTTGTGGCGAACCCTGGGTAGGAGGGACCGGTTTAACTCTATTTTTGATAAAAGTCCTTCTCTGTGGTCTTTCTGTTTGCTGAACACCCTTTGTAAGCCCGCACCGCACGGCATTAGTGCTTGCTTAATCATCATTTTGTTTGTTTTCAGCATTATGGCAGAAAGTCGTAAACGTATTAATAAAGCCCAGCAGGAGCTTTTAGTTGAACTCCTGTCACAGAATATAATTCTGGCAAGAGGTAAGCATTCATTTACACACAAATAATAGTACCTATAGTGTTTGACATATCTTGTAGCTCTTTAATTATTGCAATCAGAACAGAAGGCTTAACATGCCCTTCGAAGCTGGAAACCATTTATACGTCTATCAGGCAGTTCTACCTGCAACTTTCTTATCATACACTCCTCCTGAGAACAAACTAGAGAACTATAGATCCCCAGAATAATAATTCAGTGAGTGGCATTTGGTGCTCAGAGACCAAGGAATTCATCAGGCAGTAAGGCCAGCACCTGAGAAACAAAAGTGCAGAAACCATGGCATGTGTTATACATAATTATAAACCTTCTTCTTTAATCCTCTATGCATTACGAAAACGGCATCAAAATCCTTTGCGTGGTTTACAGATAGAGAAATAAGCGACTTCATTTTATACTATGTATTGATACTTATGTTTTGTAAATAACAACAAGAAAAATATAATGCTTTTATGTACTAATCACTACTGTTTTATTTCAGACAACACGGCAAGTTCTGAGGTGGCTGCTTTTAGACGGAGGTGGCTACCGCTCTAAATGGTCAGGGCTGTAGCAGGACTGTGCAGGAATGGCAGTATGTAAGTAGTTTGTACTCTACTCTCATAGTGATAAAATGGTTGTTCTACTTGCATGTAATTGTTGATTTGGTACCCCAAATTTAAGAATAAATTTAAAAAGCAAAAGCCATTTTATTGAACAGCATTTGAAAAGAATTTCATAAACTATATTTAACGTTAATCACAACAGCTCACGTATAACATATTAGTCATGGGTCTACCCTATTGAAGCTGTATTGTCATACTCACTCCAAACTTGGCAAGCTGATTGGCGAGTGCAGCTGTTGCATTCATAATTACAGGGAGCGATGCTGGCTACCCTTCCTTGGATGGATTTATCACTTGGTTTTATGACACTCAAGGGCAGAATTCGGGTGATGGTGTGATGCTATTATAAACTAGCTTTATAATTAATGTATGTGCTATGTATTGCAATTACAGATCTGGGCGCAGTGGGTCCAAAAGGTGAAAGCAAGAGCTCGCAAATTAAGGGAGCAGACACAGGGCACAGGTGGAGGACCAGCACACATCCGTCCGCTGACCGACACCGAGGCACGTGTGTTGAGATTACTGGTGCAGCGGCAGTGGATGGATTTGCTGCTCTAGAAACTCCACTGGTATGTCGTAATTTGAGATGTTCACCATGCAGTTAAATCCTCATATGACGTCCGTTTGTACAAAAAGATAGATAATGCGTCTACCATACATAGATTTAAAAGAGACAAATGCCGCCAAGGAAGGAATAGAACTTTTTGAATAGTTTCATCTGCTACTTATTGCTGATTCCAGTGACGGACTAAGGTAGGGCGAGGGTGGTTCGCCCGGTAGCATGTCATGGGGCAGGGCAAAATGGCCTACAAATTCCTACAAATCTGTCAAAACTTATTGAACAAAAACAGTACAGTTTAGAACTTACTTGAGACTGTCTGTCTGTCGTGGAATTCGCTTACTCCTCCTCAACCACGCAACGGATTTTGATGCGGTTTTTATGCGGGCCGCTAGTTAATAACAAACTGTGTTTCAGGTGCCCCGCCTCAGCCACCACAGAGAGCCCACTCGCCCACTGCTGAAATAGAAGACGACCTTACCCTGCCCCTGCCCATGCTACATCCCAACGCTTTGTACCGGGACAAGCCGTCCATCTCCGTCCCGCCCTGCGCTGGGTGCTGGCCGTCCGTACCCGGCACGCCCAGCGCCACCGAGACCCCACTAACGCCAGCACTGCCTACTGCACCTTCGACGTCCGGTCAGCGGCTGCCGAGGGTGAACCCTTTGCTCAGGCCTGACCGGGCGTATCTGCGCCCCGTCGGGAGCGGCAGCCAAGACCTCCGCGTGCCCAACCTGCCCAAATTGTAACTGAAGCTATTACCCGGAATCACGAACTATTCCGGGCTGCTTTAGGCGAGGCCGCGGGGACTATGGCTGCAGCGATTCTACAGGCGGGCGCAGATATAGCGCGTGCTATCCGGAGTCTGGGGCACCAGGCGAGGCGGAGTATTTAGATGACACATTAGATTTAGAATAAAGGTAGGCACCTCAATGTAAACGTAGTACATCTGTAGCCTGTTAAATAAATGTGACAATTGACTGGTGACAATTTGACAAATTGTCACCAGTCAATGTTCCTAACGACCAGACATGTTTCTCTTGAAACGAACACCAATTCTTTTCTCTTGAAAAGAATTGGTGTCTTTATTTCAATTGACATTAATGTACATTAAGTACTTAATTATTATTAATTTTATTATTTTGACATTTAATTTATAATTATTATAAATTTCATTTAATTTTATATTTTATTGACATCAATTTATTACTCCGCAACATTTGACAGAAAACTAGACATTCAAATTTTGACTAACTCTCCACTGAACCGCATTATAGAAATATTGTAATACCGAAATTTTTGTAATATTATATTGCTATTTCGATTTTAAATAATCGCCCGATTATGATGTTCGAAACCGGTCGCATTCTGTTTAATTATTAAAATTAAACAAAAATAACATAGTGGAACTAGTGAAAAAAGTGTTTTATTAATAAATTATCATGGAGTTCCATCAAGAACCAACAACACAAAGTGAAACTTATGTGTCAATTGAGTATTCGTCGATTCCATTTGTCGATTTTCCACCGTGAGGGCGTTTGTGCACTACAAGGAATTTTACTGTCCGGTATTCCGATTTTTTACGGTTCGGTATGGCAAGCCATTAATCTAAATACTAGCTTGTGCAATATACGTAGTTTTTTTTCAATTTATTTCAGAACAGTAATAAATTGTGTACTAATATTTTACTGTCCGACATTTGCATAAGCCAATTCTTTGGTTTTTCCGTGCCACACCGGACCGTAAAAAATCGGAATGCCGGACGGTAAAATTCCTTGTAGTGCACAAACGCCCTTACAAAGTCAATGCTATATTTTATTCAGTAAATTGTCGGATTGTCATCTGTCATTGTCACGTTTGTTTAACAGGCCGCTGCTAGTGATATTCTATGACAAGGAACAAACGAGTAAGCAACATGTTGTTGTTTTCATTGAAAACTGACTTTAATTTTTGAATGTTGATTGTATTTTAATATTAGAATGTAGGTATATTGTTAATTATACTTTTGTTGATAAATATTATTTGGTGAAACACACAGTGAATAGTTGTGAGTGATTCATTTTAAGTGTTTGTAAGTAGATATATGTTTCTCAGACAATAGGTGCGTACACACCAACCGAGGCTGTCGTCAACGGTGGCGTCCAAATTGGGCCGAACTTGGCTCGCCTGCGCCCTTTAGTTCCAGAATGTCCCTTTCCCAAAATGTCCCTGGGTTCCAAAACGTCCCATTTCCAGAATGTACCTTTCACAATATTTGTCTAAATCGCATCTTGAACACGAATCGGAGGTTCGGGAGTATGATGCCTGGCGGGTTTATACAGGATGTTAATTTAAATGCGTGCCATAGCTTCAGAATAAGTTAAGTTAAAAAGAAAGGGACTTTCTGGGAAAGGCACATTCTGGGTAAGCGACATTCTGAGAAAGGGACATTTTGGAACCTAGGAAATTTTAGGAAAGGGACATCTGGAACTAAAGGGCCTGCACGAGCGTATAAATTAAAAAGCATATAATATTGGAATGTATGTTGTTAATTATACTTTATGTTGATAAAAATATTATTTGGTGAAACACAATTTTCATAGCGTTGATTCATTTTGAATGTTTGTACGTAGATATCTGTTTCTAATAATAATAGGCCGCTAATGATATCATTTATTCTTGCAAATAAATGATATCATTAGCGGCCGGTATCGGTCAATTTCTGAAAATGTGTTTTTCGTAATCGTGCACGGAAGTCCGTGATGAACGGCTGGACTGACCATTATCCTCTTGACGCATAATGTCCGATTCGCATAATGTCCGATGTCCGTTTCGCACCCAAGTCGCACAAAGTCCGATTCGCACAAAGTCCGATTCGCACAAAGTCCGAGTCGCACAAAGTCCGAGTCGCACAAAGTCCGATTCGCACAAAGTCCGATTCGCATAATGTCCGATGTCCGATTCGCACAATGTCCGATTCCGAGTTGCCCTGGTGACAGGTGACAGCTGTCAAACTTTACACGTTTTTTTCTCGAATTAAAATAATAATAATAAACTATGTATGCGAGACAACAAGTTTCTTAGAGAAAGTTGTTAGTCTTAACAAAATCTAAATTTCAGGTGACAGCTGTCAAACTCAAAACTCGTTTTTCTCGGAAACTATGCATGCCAGACAACTAGTTTCTTAGGGGGAGTTGTTGGTCTTGAACAAATCTACATTTCAGGTGACAGCTGTCAAACTTTAAACGCGTTTTTCTCGGAAACTATGCATGCCAGATAACTAGTTTCTTGGAGAAAGTTGCTTGTCTTGAACAAATCTACATTTCAGGTGACAGCTGTCAAACTTTTAATGCGTTTTTCTCGGAATATATGCATGCCAGACTACTAGTTTCTTGGAGAAAGTTGTTGGTCTTGACGAAATCTGCAGTTCAGGTGAGTTACAAAAACAAGTAAGTAGTAAGTTGACAGCTGTCACCAAAAACATAAATGTGAAAATTGGTAGCCAAGTTCAATGTTCTACCCAAAAAAGTATTAATATGAAGTATTGTTAAAAGTTTGACAGCTGTCACCTGAAATGTAGATTTGTTCAAGACCAACAACTCCAACTAAGAAATTATTTTTATGGCATGCATAGTTTCCGAGAAAACGAGTTTTGAGTTTGACAGCTGTCACCTGAAATTTAGATTTTGTTAAGACTAACAACTTTCTAAGAAACTTGTTGTCTCGCATGCATAGTTTATTATTATTATTTTATTTCGAGAAAAACGTGTAAAGTTTGACAGCTGTCACCTGTCACCAGAGCAACTCGGAATCGGACATTGTGCGCATCGGACATCGGACATTATGCGAATCGGACTTTGTGCGAATCGGACATCGGACATTATGCGAATCGGACTTTGTGCGAATCGGACTTTGTGCGACTCGGACTTTGTGCGACTCGGACTTTGTGCGAATCGGACTTTGTGCGACTTGGGTGCAAAACGGACATCGGACATTATGCGAATCGGACATTATGCGTCAAGAGGACCATTATCTTCATCACACTTTCTACTATCCGAATTTGTTAATGTCTTGTATGTATGTGAATTCGTTACATTAGAGTAAGTATGTGGGAATGGATTTGTGGAAGAACGTGGATACAAACTAGGAGAAATGAAGATTTTGTGACATTTAAATAAAAGAATATTCATGAATATCTTATTTCTTTTTATTTTGAAAGAGCGCTTCGATTTTGAGTTTCATTTCATATTTTGGTCATAATATACTTTTCGGGGCGGCAACAGTACAGTACAGTGAATTTGTAAAAAAAAATGTTTGCTGTTGCAAAAGTTCTTAAGCATTAACGATCGCTTATGCTGACACATTTACTTACATCGAGGTTATGGAGTACCTGATGCTGACCACCAGAAGCCCAACTAAACTAAAATGGCATCATAGCAGTTGTTCAGAATGATGGGCCACTTCTGCTGGCACATAGGCATCATGGGTTTCAAGTACATCTGCTGGTACATAGTAAACTAAATTTACTACGGTCAAAGATCCCATGCCCACGGAAAACCCTTTAGTTCCAGAATCTCCTTTCCCAGAATGTCCTTTTCCCAGAATGTCGCTTTCCCAGAATGTCCCTTTCCCAGAATGTCCCTTTCCCAAAATGTCCCTTTCCCAAAATGTCCCTTTCCCATCATGTCCCTTTCACAATATTTGTCTGCAAAGCGCACATCTTGATCACGAGAGGTATGATGCCTGGCAGGTTAATACAGGATGATAATTTAAATTGCGTGCCATATTCTAATTAAGTATCGGTAAGGATGCCGTACAAAATATTGAACAAACTCCTGTGTGCAATACTATGCTCGACCCAAGGAGTCCGGACGACCCGTTTGGTTTGACACCTGTCATTCGAAATGTAGATCTTCGGCAATGCCTACAACTTCCTCTGAGAAACTCGTAACACCTGTATTGAGTTTACCCGCCAGTCATCACATCATACTCCCGTTCCTCTGGAAATACTGCGAATGATTTCGAATCGGAGGTACGGGGGTATGATATGATGACTGGCGGGTAAACTCAATACAGGGTGTTAATTACCGATCCTTAACTTATTTTGGAACATCCTGTATAAACCTGCCAGGCATCATACCCCTCGTGATCGAGATGTGCCGCTTTGCAGACAAATATTGGGAGAGGGACATTATGGGAAAGGGACATTTTGGGAAAGTGACATTCTGGGTAAGGGACATTCTGGAAAAGGGACGTTTTGGAACCTAGGGACATTTTGGGAAAGGGACATTCTGGAACTAAAGGGGAAAAACAGGTGAAAGCTCTGAGCGGCCTGGTATTAAAATCGTTCAGCTATGAAGGCTGCTCGTCTCTGTCGTGCTGCCTCCAAAAAGCTTTCGTTTGCAGGGTCAATCACAGGTTCCGGCTCATCTAACTCGTGGTCATCAATTTCTTCATCTTCATTTTCATCTGGTTCAGAATCTGTATCATCATCTTCTGATTCCGACTCTGAATCCTCATTTCCATCATGATTTTCTGAAAAATTTTGGGTCTATTTAATTTTGATATCACCAGCACAAAATTATCTACTCGTAAAAAGTAAATAACCATATTAGGATCATTCGTAAAATGAGCAAAAAAATTCTATAGCAAATGACTAAGCGGAGGGGCTTGGGACCACTGATGCTTTTTATCCTTTATGTAACATGTTAAAATGATTGGGTAATAAATACGACTTACCAGACCAAATCAAAATGTTGTGAATAGTGCAGCAAGAAATTACTATCTTAGCGGCCTTTTCCGGACTATAATGTAGCGTGCGGTGGCGGTTCAGGCACCGAAATATGTTTTGAGACGGCCAAAAGTCATTTCTATGACAACTCTTGCATGTGAATGCATTTTGTTGTACCTTTCTTCCGGGTACCAGCTCCTACCTCAGCAAGTGGTGTCATCAGCCATGGTAAAAGTGGGTAACCCTTATCTCCTATAAACATACAAATTATTTAACGTGTAAATAAAACCATTAAAGTGAATGTAAGTGAAAGTAAAATCATAAAAACGGCCAAGAGCGTATCAGACACGCCCACAAATAGGGTTTTGTAGTCAACGTCTACATTATCATGTTTTTCAGCGTTACAAAGTAAATTTTGTTGCTGGTTTGTTTGGAGCTGTATGGTTACCAACCGCAAATTGAATAACTTAAATATTTCCTTAATCTTAAGTAGTACAGTAAGCAGGTATTAGTTATAGTTTTTATGGTAACTTCATATTTAGAACTATATTCCATATTTTTTTTTCAAAATTGCGTGCATACTTTAGAAGTTACAGCTGCCCCTTTTAGAAGCAAATATCTCGAGACAGAAACATTTTAGAGACTTTGTTTCAAAGAAACCTCCTTAGTTTTAAAAGACCTTTTAAACGATACCCTAATCAATAGTACAGGTTCATCGGGTCTTAGAATTAATCGGGGTCCCTCACGAAGATATTGAGAGATTACAGGATAAAAAAAAATGATCGCACCCCTTTCACATGTATGGGAAGTGGGTCCAAAACATTTAAAATATTGTTTTCTCAACATTTGTAAAGGGTCAACACGATCTGTCTTCACACCAAATTTGATGTCGATAGCTCCAAAACTGACGAAGTTATGAGAGCGCGGCATACAGACAGACAGACAGACTTGCCGAAATGATAAGGGTTTCTAGTAAGTAGACTACGAAACCCTAAAAACATGTAGGTAATATTAGGCAGTGTAGGTAACTCACCCAGCAGCCATTCCATCGGACGGTGATCCACATATTGATCCTTCAAGTATTGATGGACATTACTTGATTGCCAAATGGCTGCGTCATGGGTGGATCCCGGAAAATTGGGGTTCACGCTTGTAATTCGGCTCTTGGCATCACAAATCTTTAAAGAAAAATGAAACAAAAGTTAGTCTACAGATCATTATTCTTTTAAACTTAATGTTGCCTATAGTAATTTTATAGTAAGTAAAGATTTGTTTCGTTTAGTTTGCTTTTAAAGTTCTTAGTTATTCTATAAATTTTTCACCATCTGAATGTGTCCTACCTGTTACTTTTAAAGCACCACATGCATGTCATTTCACACAGATGGGTGTACATATTACATTACATCAAATAAAAATAAGTACAGAGCGGAATTTACCATAACTCACCATTTGACAGTTAATACTGTAATAACCTTTTCTGTTATAGAAAAGACTGCCAGGGGCTGTTGGGTGGTTGATGGGTGGCTTATGGATTGATATATGGGTACCATCCACAGCTCCCAAAGTGTGGGGTATCCCATACATGTCCTGAAATCTGTAAAATTACATACACATATGTTAAAACCATTGAAATATCAGCGGTTCAGAAGTAAGTACAGATTTTATAGAATGCAGAGTAAGTTGCATTATGTCAACATAAGAAGCAGGAACAGAGACAAATTTATTGGGATTTTAATGATTTTATTTTCATTAGTAAGAACAGCGACTATTTATACATCACAACAGCCATGACTGTCCAGCACTTGTGCATCTCCATATTAGGAGGCTTTACTCACTATGCTTAGTAGGCATACAAGTGCGAGCATTGCGAGGTTCACAGGAAGTGCTGCTGCCTTAGGGTATATATAAGGTGAAATTTTACTAGTGACTGATAGTGAAAACTCAGAACCGGTTAGTGATAAGGAACATCTTTCCCAAGGAACATGGGTAGAAATACGAAAATTTTTTGGACCTACCATTGTAACTGAAATCAGCTGATCGACAAGTTTGTATGGGAGGACCAAAATTTTTTCGTTTTCAACCTATGTTAATTGGGAAAGTTGTTCCTTATCACAAGCCGGTTTTGAGTTTTGTTATCGGTCACTAGTAGAATTTCAGACTATATAAGCAAGCTATAGAGTGCACCTAAAAGTTAGAACTGTTGGCAGTTCCTAGAACACAACCTCTCTGTCCATCAGTAACAAAACGCCAGTGACAACACTATTGAACCTCTATTATTTCTCATACATTTGACGTCTGTATCTGGGAGCAACTGCTTACATTTTGACAGTACAGTGCAGGGTGATATGCGCACTCTTTAGCTTGCTTATATATATTTTAAGGGCTCTAAGGCTGCTGCCCATTCTTTTGGTTCATCTCTTAGTCGGCTTTACGACACCTACAAGTAGAAATGGGACCAATTTGCAGGCAGTAATATGAATAATCAGTTGTGCTATTACAGTACATAAACTACTTTTAACTCACTTACCCTTGCATAGTTGATTCCTTTTCCTGCCTGGTCATAGGAAATTTGATCCATAGCGGGTCAGTCTTTCAAGGATCAGAGAGCAGACCATTTCCAGGCTCCGGCTCACTGTAGGTTGGCTTTGCCCCAAAATGTTGATCTCACCCACGGAAGTTTGGTAACTACCATGGGCGAAAAGTTTAAAGCACTTAGTACCTGAAAGAAGTGAAATTATCTATAATAAATATGATGGAAAAAGTTTGTTAAGTGAATTGTCAAAAGGTCACACTTTTACCTTTAGATGGGCAGGTATAGTGCCTAAGTTTAGGGGATTGTTTTCCCCGGTACATAGCACGTCCACAAAGTTGTGGCCCATTTCACGAGACAACCTAAAAAGCTTCCGAAATTTTCTTTCGGACCGGCTGAACGGATTGGACCTGTCCCGTAATTGCTTGAAATACAACTTTTCGTTCTCTGCATGTCCCCTAAAAGACCAGAAGATAAGGAAATTCATGTAAAGGTTAAGCGAAGTACCAAAAATGGTCAGAAAGGAAAATTTTCAAAACAAAATTACCTTTCGTCTACCACTACAGCAGCCGCGACATATTCATCATCCATTAAACAACTGTACCGCTATTCGAAACATAAAACAAAATATGAGAGCGGCGATGCTTTTCCTTTTTAGGACGGTCGGTAGCGGCTATATCTGTCCCTTTCTAACACTGACATCTCTTTCTCGCATCCCCCCTCCGATTGCGACACGAGGCAGGCGCGCAGCGCTCTTGCCTTCATTGGTGATGTGTTTCCCGGCGGGAGCGGTCGTGGTGAGAAGAGAAAATAATTTCAAATCTTTTATTTGAATTATTTTCAATAACGGTTTTTTCCGTTCGAAAAAATTATCGTTTTCTTATTCGAAAATATTAATTGGTCTATATCTGTTCCTTTCATGAATTTTTATTTTATTTAAGTGTAATTTTATTCCAGGTTTTCTTTCAGGTTTTATTTTTCAGCTTTTAATGATTGTTGCTTACGAGCTCGACATACATTTCTTATTTCCGAAATACGGAAAAGCCAATGTGCAAAAATACCAGGTGGATCCAATCTACATAAAAGGTTAGTCAAATACCATACTAAATTGACAAATCAGTGCTTTGATTACGCCATATTTGTGAAAACACGTAATTTTCATACGTAAATAACAGTCAATTGTCATGCAATTGTCTGAATATCTTACGAGTTTTTCGTTAGCTGACGAAAACTTATTTAAAATGTGCTTCCATTCGAACACAGCCCTTGAAAACGCTTGGACCCAAAAATATGAAATTTATAATATAGCTTTCAAGTTCTATACCGTAGTAGCATGATTAGCTATTATACGTAAGGTAAGCAACAATGTAATTTGAAAGTGTGACCTATAATATAATATTACGAGTGGGTTGTTCTTAACGTATCGGGTTTTCTATAAAACCTAGAAATCAACTCCTGCGCAAGGAGGTTTTCAGTGTCTAAAAACTCATTAATGGGTGCTAAGCTTTTGTCCTCGCAAATATTTTGCAGGGTCACTCACATGCTGAAGCTAAAAGTCCAGCATAAGTATGTAAAGTACATTTCGATGCATTCCTCATCTTAAAAATATTCGCCACATTGGGCACCAATATTTATTCTTTCTCTGGTATCTATGTACCTAGAGAATGACATACTCGCGATCTCACTCAGACGTGGTCGCATAATTTCTAATTCAAACTAACCTTCAAGTACCTAACGAGCTCAGCTCTACAGCAGCGTTGTGGTGCAGTGCAGCTATAATACTTTCTCTAAAGTTAAAGCTCGTCATTATAAAATGCACGGCAAATCCGTTTGGTACTACAAAAGTGCTAAACCTAAAATATCTAATCTTGCTTTTATAAAGCTTCCAATTATTTTAAACAATGTCTAAGGCTAAACTACAAGGAAATTGCATGATTTTATTTAAAATTGCAATACCTTTTGCTGCTAAGCAAAATAAGATGCAATAAAATTAATTTTAGTTGCAAAACTGCATAAAGAGCGCCTGCAAACTCAGCGCCTCAGACGAAAATACCGTCTACGCGAGCCTACGGCCCGCGCCATACCTACACGAACCATGTTCCTAAAAAATTACTGGCAGCGCGATACGATTTAGTCCTGCTTAAAATACTCGCACATTTACGTAATAAAAATCATAAGAAGATGTAAATGCGAAAATTGAAGTCGGTGAGTCATCCCAAACTTGTCCAAATGCTCACCTACGAAATTCTACCTGCAGTACGTCATGTTGCTAAGAGCCAACGCAAATATTACTGATTCTATGTCTTAACATTTATACATGCCCTTCGGCAATTTGAAAAGATTCATGATTGTACAACCTACTAGCGCAATCAATTCACTAAAATAATGATTCATTTCGTGCTTGCTTGCATGTCAACACGTGTTCTAAAATGAACATACACTGTGATATTTCACATACTACCCACTCACGTAAGCACTTATCATGTAACATTATACATGAAACAGACAAAGGGTAAGGAAAACATTACAAGCGGCTATAATATAGGTAATATTGGCCTGCCTGTCGTGGGTACTCGGAAAACCTCTGCCATTCGAAACTATCCTGAGGGATAATCAAATCTATTCCGTTCTCAAATCTAACGGATATGCAAAATTAATCTGTATGAGCATATTGTGAAAGTACCTAGTTACGTCACAGCAAAATAATTCACTGTCCTGTCACCTTTAATTTGGTAAACCAACGACATTTTCAAAGTTATGCGCAGATATCTAATCCCGCAAAAACATAATACGAAGCGTTCGAAACGAACCTATATCTAAGCTAACATACCTATATAGATGCAGGTCCCAATAAAGAGAAGACCACTCTATTGCTTACACTCAAATCGGGTACAAGATATGTACTTATTACCCATAGTTGCATTACCCAATCCTTAACCAACTGAGTCAATTCTCAAAGAGTTGACAACTATGACAAAAACTAGGGTATAGCTACTGAAATATTTCCATACTAATCTTACTAGCAAAATACTTGTTCATAAAGTTGACATGCGATTCAGAAGAGTCAGAACTGCTAAGGTTGCGAAGAAATTCAGATTATCGCATCTGAAGGCAATTTCGGTCACAAAGTACCTAAACAACCTAATATATGATGCGTAAAGTAGGTACCAAGACAAGAAATGTGGCCCTCCAAGACTGAGTTAAATTGTTCAGTTTAACGTTAATATATGCCGTTACCAATGGTGCCTTTGACAGGCGTTCCATAATTTTGACACAATCACATAAAATCATGCCGTTTACCCCTGTGGGATAGGCAGAGCGTAAAAACTTTTAATGGCAAGTCGAACAAATATTCAAGGAACATTGTAACAAAATCGCATTGATGTCGTCGTCACGTTCGTTGACACGTGGTCAACCCATTGATTTAAATCCTTATAGATACACATGGTGCTCACAAGGACATAGTATAAATGGAATAACATTTATCAGCCAAGTATTTGTAGCAAGTCAAACTACTTTACCCCGTCTGACCGTACAAAGCCATGTCTGGTCAAATACGACATGTCCGGCCTGACTGAACTTTTAGCTAGGCCACGCACTTGAGGAAACATTCTCAAACAAATGTACAACCCACAAATTCACGGATATGTTAAGTGCAATCGCAAATTTCAGTGCGTGCAGTGCAATCAATTTCTATACTACTCGCTCGTGTTTATATTTCTATGCATGTCGTTGTTCAATCTCGTAAAAGAAATATGTTGCAAGCATACATGCTAAAATAACATGCGGGCAGCGTACTTTTGTACCAGCCTACAAGTGTTGAGATCTAATACCTACATACTTACATACATACATACAACGTGTTACAAAACAACCAATAAATCTCCCATACAAAGTGAGTTCATTTTGTATGGGAAGTCCAATTTTTTTTTTTCATATTTTGACCCATGTTCCATGGGGAAAGTTGTTCAGTTTCATGAGTACCTTGACCTCCTTTCAGCTTTATTGGTTGTTTTGTAACACCCAGTATATCACGCCTATATCCCTTGCGAAGTAGGCAGAGCGTAAAAGGCTGTAAAAAACGGTCATTTACACCATATCTGACAAAGGTTTGAGAATAATTCAGAAGTCTGTATATCAACATAGTGACAGGTTGTCAGCCTGTTGTATAAAACTGCAAGTTAATGAGCTTTCGGTTTTAGTTGGTTTCGACACGATGTAAGCCCGGATTTTCTACGTATATACCGCTATGGCTTGGCAACCCTATTCACGGACAGATTTATATGAAAAACATTAGTCGATATGTGAAGATTGCCTTTCATCCATCCATACCTATATGAAACATCGAACTGTATTCCAACAGGAGTCGTTACGTATAAAATCTATCTACCCTCAATAATGTTTATGATTGGAATATAATCATGGAATATGTGTGTAGGTACTTGGTAAGTACCAACTCACACGTTTTTTAATGTCACGTACATTGTACAATTGTGTAAGAAATATCGTTGATGTTAATTTTATGTGGTTTGCTGGTTGTTATACGGAAGGAAATCACTATGAAGAAAGGCGTCAAATCCGAAGTGCGTCTAATGTCAACACTGAAGTAAATTGCATAGTGTAAGTAGTAATGCATGGTGATAAGTGCGCGATCAGCGCGTTTGTATGAATCGCACGAATACGGAGTCTTATTATAAAGGACCTCACAATAATGTCGAGTTAGCTTGTACATACACTAAAGAAAGCTTCAAATGCTGAATTCCTTAGAAATGCTTAATTCTTTAGATAAAGGATCAATATCAATACAAATATATTTGACGTTTAAAATCAGAATCTGTCTCTGGTGATTCATTAATCCGACTCGGGTTCTTGTCGATATTTTCAACCTATTTCGTTGCAAGAAGGATGCAGAATCATGTTCATAATGACGATGACCTAAAGTGGAAATGAGATAAAATTTTATAAATTAAATGTATCAACTCTAAAGCTCAGCTTATGCATTAAGTATAAGCGTGTGAAATAAAACTTCTAGGCACATATACTTTGCTTACGAGTGTATTATGCGTAATTCTGCTGAAATCTCATTATCCTTCGTCTAAATTTTGTTTTCTTGTCTCATGCAACAAAATAAAAGTTTGCCATACGTCAAATACGACACGTATCGTATAACGACTACTATGTTATGATATGAACGACTTATGACCGTAATTGTGGTATCCAGTGTCTAGCTGATATATTTCTGTAGTTTATCCTGATTATACCATACTTCACCAAGCTAGAATAAGTGGTTACACTAAAGGGCAAATCCTTCAAATTGCTATCATGATAAGACAACATAAATACTGTTCTTCTGTCATGCCCTTCACCAACCCCAGGGGGTTCAGGAGTGACTTCAATAGCATATATTTCAAGGTAGGGTAGAGTGATCTTAACCGAAGCATGCACGAGTGCACTCCAAGCGCACTACCCTATGACATCGTACTTGTTCTCTTTATAATTATAACTTAATACCTACTTCTAAGTAAAACCCTGCTAAAGGCAACTATCTTTGATAAATATCAATTCCTACTAATATTTACAATTGTGTAGCTGTTGTAAGAAGAACTTAATGAATATGGTTGCATAAATCATCTTAATGATAAAACAAATGTGTACTTTCCTATACACTATATCAATTGCTGTTTCAAATTTTAAATAATGTAATAGTATTACATATCTTCCTATCCTATAATAAATAAAAGCACATTCATGAAATATAAATTATAAAATATAAATAATAATATTTATATTACTTACTTAAAGCTTATAATTGTTTCCTCTTTCTCCTAATAAAATAGGTCATTTTATTATTTATCTGTCTTTCACATTGGTGATTGCTCCACCAGGCGATAACAAACAGGTCTCATATTTTGTTTTATGTTTCGAATAGCGGTACAGTTGTTTAATGACAGCGTTTTACCTATCAATAAAACGCTTATTAAATAACTTACCCTATTCGAAACATAAAAGTTTCTCAACTGCCTGGTGATTAAATAAAAAGAAAATGTATGCAAACATACATTTCTTTTTATAAACATGAGATCCAATGAAGGCAAGAGCGCTGCGCGCCTGCCTCGTGTCGCAATCGGAGGGGATGCGAGAAAGAGATGTCAGTGTTAGAAAGGGACAGATATAGCCGCTACCGACCGTCCTAAAAAGGAAAAGCATCGCCGCTCTCATATTTTGTTTTATGTTTCGAATAGGGTAAGTTATTTAATAAGCGTTTTATTGATAGGTAAAACGCTGTCATTTTTACGTTTTCACAAATTATGCAAATCACTCCAACGCAAATTATAACAAAAACAAATGAACTTGTAATGAACAAAAACGTTAGATTTGTAAAAATTACTCCAACAGACTCCGACGATTCAAACTGTTTTGACAGTACTATTTTTAAGAGGAATCTTTTTAATGGCCGCTAAGATTAGTGATCTTAGCAGCTTTAAATTTTTAAAATGCTTAAATTTGTGCGCCGTGGAATAGCACTAATCGGCTAAAGCTAAGTTTAGCGCTGTCACTTAATTTTAAGTATTTTAAAGATTATAATGCTGTCATTTGAATTTGACACTTACGTGTAGAATAGCAAATGGTTATAGAAACGTCAAATTAATAATAAAAATTTAAAATGTGCCTCTAGAATTGAGTCTACTATTAGAGTAAATAGGAACGTAATTATGATGTATTATCTTATAAGTACTTAAGTGACACTCTAAAAGGTAGAAACTATGTTGATGGAAGTATCTATGGTTGATTACTGATTAAGTATGTTGATTGATTATGTTCAAGATGAATTATATTCTTTTAATGTATTTATTATATATTTGACAAAGTTATTAAATGAGGTTATGGTAGATTCTTTGGTAATAAGTTCTTTTATTACATATGGATTTATCTTTAGCATTTGACAAAGTACCTCGTGATTTGAGCGAGCGGCTGAATAACGCGGACAGTCTTTTAAAAGATGGTCTATTGTTTGTATTTTGTTTTCATCACAGGGGCATCTGTCTGTATCTATGATTTTAAATCTGTGTAGGTACTCACGATGAAAACCATGCCCAGTCAATATTTGGGTCAGGTGAAATCCTGTTTTGGTTACTTTAAAGAGCTCTTTGATTGCAGCTAAATCTGGTAACCATTTTCGTGTGTGTTCTCCTTTAGGGGATGCCAAATAGTCTTGCTCGCTGATAGCCAGGTTTCTTTCTTTAATTAGTCTTCGAACGTAGCTAATAGGAAAAAATGAAAAGTCAGGTGTTTTCTGCATTGAGGCGGCCATCTTCGCAGCTTTGTTCGCAGCTTTATCGGCTTCTTCATTGCCGCGAACTCCAACGTGAGCTTTTGTCCATATGAAGATGACAGGTACAGGAAAGGTAATGAGATATTTTTGGATTGAATTCACCAAGCTGTTTGTGGAGTCACGGTCACTGATTTCGTGAAGAGCCGACAAGCTATCAGAAAGAATGGCCACCCCATTAACTGCCGTGTCATGAGCCCACATTAATGCTTTTTCAATGGCTAACAATTCCGCTTGAAAAACAGAGCAGCTGGGATGGAGCTTAAGTTTCACTTCAACGGGCTCACCCTGAGGTTTGTAAGCTACAAAAGCTGCACCAACCAAGTCTCCGCTGTGTCTGCTACCGTCCGTGTAAATTTTTATAAAATTGGGATTGCAGATTTTTTGGATGTCTTCATCGCTGGTAGCGCTTTCAAAGTTGATAGATTTTCTTGCAGCAGGATGTAACATTTTTGAAGGAGGGGTTGGTCGATGAAGCTGTACATCGTTTGGTAGTAGCTGGGTGGACCCTCGCAATTTTGTTAATTCTACGGTAGCGACCTCGTTTATCTTCAGGTGTAGGGGAGTAAAACCAGAAAGTGCGATTGATGCGTTAGCTGATATCGTTCTAAAACCTCTGATGGCTTTAACGGAGAAGCCTCTTTGAAATGACGTCAGTTTCTTTTTTACCCCCTTGTACTTAATGGCTGTTCCCCATATACCGGATGCGTATGTGATAATGGGTTCTATTACGTGTTGGTATATTATGCTCACGTTCTCGCTTTGGATGCCCCATGTAGGTCTTATAAATTTACACAAACTTTTATATATTTTCAGCCCCTTGTTGATAATGTATTCAGCGTGTCTAATAAACCTAAGCCGGTTGTCAATGATCACACCTAGGACTTTAATTTCATTGACAAATGAAAGGTCTATGGAATCGATTCTGATGGTAGCTTGTTTAGCTTTAGGAGTAAACGCAATAAGTTGAGTTTTGGATGGTCCAAAGGTTAATTTAGATTGTGTACCCCACTCAATAATAGTTTTTAGTATACTATTGGTTGTGCTTTGTAGAGAAGCTACGTCCTTGCTATGAACCACTAGTAAGACATCGTCAGCAAATGCTTGTAGATGACAGTTGTCAGGAAGCTTCGTTTGCAGTAGTTCATCAAGTATTAAGTTCCAAAATGTTGGTCCACATACTGACCCTTGTATACATCCCCTACTCATTGATTTACTGGCCGTAGCATCTGCATAATTTAGGCACACTGTTCTATCTTGCGTATAGTTTTTGATAATTTTGAAGATGTTTGCAGGACAATGAGTTCGGTGTAATCTTGCAAATAATGCTGGCCACCACGCATTATCAAAAGCTGCTTTAATATCGAGCGAGACAGCTATTACCAGATCTTTTCTATTGCGAGCAGCTTTGATCTTTTCCAAGGCTGTATTAAGCGCGTCAATTGTAGATGTCTGTTCTTTAAAGCCAAACTGATAAATGCTTGTGTAATGGTTAATATTGAGGTGATGATTTAAGCGTTTTATTATTAGTTTTTCTAGTACTTTACCAAAAATATCTAAGAGTCCGATAGGGCGATACGACGATGCGTCTGAACTATTTTCCTTGTTATGTTTACGTACAGTAATTACATGAGCAGTCTTCCAACACTTGGGGAAATACGAAGTGCTTAGGCATCTGTTTAGTATTTTAGTCCATAGGGATGGAAACTTTTTGTAAAAGGCCAAACAAATGTCAGAAGTTAAGTGATCAGGACCAGGAGCTTTATTAGGGTTCATTGATTTAAAGCAAGCCAGGACTTCATCTTCTGTAAACGGAACTTCATCTGCAGAGTTTGGAATTTTACTGGCTTCTAATCTGATTTTCTTGTGTATTTCTAGTGTGTCTGGCGTATCATCTGGGTAGAACCTTTTAGTAGTAATTCTGCTGTTTCCTCAGTAGAAGAAGTGAAAGTATTGTTATCGATTGCTAGCGTTTTAGGGGGCGAAGGCTGAGGTGCACTTTTCAGTAAACGGTTAGTAAGTGACCAAACGTTTTCTTTGCCCTGTCTGGAGCAAAACTCTCTGAAATTTTTTGTTGAGGCTTCTCGTATAGCGTTTGAGTAACGTTCCTTTAAAGTGTTACGTTCAGCGATAATATTATCAAGCGGGCGTTTGCTACGAACCAGATCTTGGATGCGATGGTGTAAGTGTATCACTTTCTTTTTAAGTTCTTCCAGCTCGTCGTTCCACCAGGGGATGTAGGTACTACCCTTTCCTTTCCTAGGTAAAGTCTTGTCGCATGTTTTCTGAATGGCTCGCGTTATTTTTATTACCGTGTCTTCTATACGCTCGGGGGAAAGTTTATCGATATCGGATTCAACTAGGCCTAAGTTATTAATATATCTGACTATACTTTTATTGAAATCTGTCCAATTAGCTTTAAGCGTGGTGTATCTGTATGTAGAACGATTTTTGTTTTTATTTATATCACGTTTGTCAAGAGTAAGACTGAATTCTACTGCGTTGTGGTCCGATGACGGACACGCATTAAGGTTGACTGTCCAATTGTTTATTAATGAAAATGTTGCTTCTGATACTAAGGTCAAGTCTACGATGGAGTGACGGCGACATCCGTGGTTAAAGGTTTCAAAGGTTGGTGTTGTTCCTGTGTTACAGATCATTTATCATTTATCATTTATCATTTATTTATTTTAAAAACTTACACTAACAGTTAAAACCAAACATGTAAGCCTAAATTAAATTACAAACATATTCTAAAAGAACAAGCGGAAATAGGAAAAGAAATAACATAATATTCTTAATCTATAGTGATACGACTCCTTGTATATGATTGTTCGATAAAATGTCCTGCTGAAGCTAGAAATTTGTTTTCAGTTGATGCGAATATATCAATATCTACGCTACTGATTATTTTATTCAAGAGCGATAGAGCTTCTACCATAGGGGTAGTTGAATGGGATTTGGTTCGCCCGTAACTCACGTGAAACATTGGCATTTGACGTGGACGCAGGTCGTGGGTATGGTGAGGAGGAACATAGAAAGGGATTTGTCCCAGTAGATAAGGATTAGTAAGGTTTCCGCGAACTAGTCTATAAAAATACTTTACAAGCGCAAGTTTTCGTCGCACTTCCAATGATTTGTACTCAACCATACCCATGATGAAGGCAGTAGGGTACAGGAACGGATAGTAACCGTATAGCTTTTTGTACATGTATCTTAGAAAAGACTTCTGTACCCTTTCCACCATATCATAATAGTATTCTTCGTGTATCAGACCAGACAATTGAATTAATTTCTAGGATGCTACGTACGTATGCGTTATAGATGATACTAATGGCGTCTCTACAGGTGAAATGTTTGGACTGTCGCATAATGAACCCCAGAATTTTTCTGGCTTTTGCGCACGTTTCGACTATGTGAACATTGAATGTCAATTCAGGATCGAATATAGTTCCAAGATCGCGGACTTTTGCTTCTCTTCTCAATGTAACATTTCCGATGTGATAATCAAATTCAATTGGCTGGTGGATTCGGTGATATGATACGACTGAACATTTATTCAGATTTAGTTCGAGACAGTTTTCCACACTCCAGCTACGCAAATTCTCCACATCCCGTTGCAGCCGATGACAATCTTCTAAGCTCTGAATAGGCATGGCTACTTTCACGTCATCGGCGAACATCAGACATGTAGAGCTTGAGATAGCTGTCGGTAGATCATTAACCATCATCAAGAAAAGAAGTGGACCTAGACTGCTTCCCTGTCCAATGCCAGATGTCACGCAGTATTCTGGAGATTTAGCATGCATGTACTCTACATATTGACTTCGGCCTGAGAAATAAGAAGAACAAGATGGTTAAATCAGCAGCAATGGTAAGACTGGCTACTTCGTTTCCGCGTCTATTGGCGAAGGTAGAACCCCACAATGGATGCCATCCATTGAAATCCCCTCCCACTATTAGATATGCACGGTTACAATTTTGAGCTAAATATTCTAACTTTGAAAGTGTGTTGTCCTGATCTGATTCCGGTTCCACGTAGATACTAGCTAAGTATAATTTGCGACCTTTGTATATTATTTGAACTACGCTTAAGTTAGGAGATGAATATTGTGACATGCCTATTACTGAGCAAAAACCGGTTTTGATTAAAATGCAAGCTTTGACTCTACTGTTATTGTTAAACTGATAAATGTCGTAACCTTGTAAGTTTTTCATTGAAATATTCTTTCCGACGTACGGTTCTGATACAAAAGCGATAGGATAATTTTTTGACACAAAATACTGTAGAAACTCGTGCTGCCACGAGTAACAACGACCCACATTACATTGTATTATTGCGATATCGTTTGAGTTGACTATATTATGTACTGCCATTATGAATTAGTATCCGTAATCAACCATAGAGCTTGTACGCTCTTTCATAAATCTAAGTCGCGGACAATCGGAAGAAGTTGCAGAATGTTTGGTGTCGAATTGGGTTTTAGACTTGTTATTTCTTGTTATGCAGTTGTAGCATTCTACAGCCAATGCATCATATTTCTTAGGACAGTTATTATAAACATGTGTAACAGACGAGCAGTGAGAACAGACTTGTTTTTCAGCGTTGGGGCATCTTGATTTTAGGTGACCAAACTGAAGACAACCGTAGCATTGGAGTAGAGGTATGTAGTCGCTTGCATGGACGCGTTGATGATCAATATTGACTCGGCCGCAGCTTGTGATTGTTTTCCATAGCTTCGGTGTGACGAGGAATATTGCGTTGTACAGATTATTGCTTTTGCGATTGTCGCGTGTGAATTTAAGTGCAAGATCTTCTTCATTTTGTTTGAGCAGTTTGATACTGGGATTCTGTTGCAATATTATATCAACAAGCTCATCTTTAGGCGTATCTTTAGAGATACCTTTCATTATCACCATTGGGCGTAGTTTCTTATCTGCTTCAGCTGTTATATCCATGTTAGATTCGAGGCGCTTTAAAGTTTAATCGCGCTGTGACAGATCATCGAATTCGACCCGAAGTTTGTTGTCTGCTAGCGGCTGTATTTTGGATGGAGCGTACGTGGTGGTTTTGAAGGATATCGCCTTGCGCCATTTATCTACCGCTTCTTGTTTCGAAGTAGCATTATTAGCAGTAACTATTATAGCTGGACGAGTAGGTTGCTTTGTAATTTCTTCTGTTTTAGGAATCTTGGTTACCTGAGAATATGTTGCTTTTTCTATCGCTATTTTACTTGACTGCATTTCTTCGCGAACAGACTGGCGCACTGTAGACTGTATTTCTTCGCGGACGGACTGGCGCACTGTGGACTCCATTGCTGAAAGCAATTCCTTTGATATTTGGAATGAGGATTCTACGAGGCTTATGATGCCCCCTATGCAGACAGTTTAGACTAGAGTAACAAATAATATTATGCACGATATGGCTTGTTCTACCACCTATAGCACCATCTCCAGGTTTAATATTGAATCATGCCATACTCTTCAAGCTTGGCAGGCGGGTAGGCGAGTGCAGCGATCAAAAACATTATATAGAGTAATATGCCTTTTTTTAGGTGACTGTTTATTACTTTCTAGTCGTAGATTAGTAGGGAATTTTAGGATTCTTTGAACTCTTCATATTAGATGGTTGTATTGTTTTTTGTTTCGAATTTGAGAGTCAGTTAGATTGAATGAGATTATAGGATAGTTAGCGTAAAAAAACAACAGAGTAGGTATTTCAAGAATTTATTTCATTAGTTATATCTTAATTACTAAGTACCTCCTTACATGGTTTTCTATATTTACACTTACACACATATTTACAATTATTATATGTATAGATAAGTCCATGGGTGGTATTGAAACTGTCACATGAAATCGCTATTTCCGATACCGATGACTATAATTATAGCCTAGTCATAGGGACCTAGTTATTTCAAATATGTAGGTATTAATAAAGTCTCAAATAATTCGGAATAAGTTAAGTAGATAAAATTAGTTCAATAGATTATTTCTTTTGATGCCAGAAAAATTAAGATCAAATACAGTACAGCAAAAAAGAGTAGAAATTAAATAAAATGAAACTAAAAAAAATTCACGCTAAATTGTGGCTGTGCCTCCGCTGCCGGAACCGGTTCCCAAAAAAACTCGGGACGGAAACCGATAAAAAAAATAGAGCTCTATGGTTATATTTTAAAAACTTTTGATAGTCTATGGTTGGGCGTTCTTGCAGTGGTTTTCAAGCGGTTGTTTGTGTTTATGTTATTATGTGTGAAATAAAAGTAAAAACTAGAAGTCGGGGAAAATTTCAGATCATTTGTTGTCTTTAAGAAAAATAAAAAAGAGACGTGTAATGAGTATTACATTAGAGACGCAAAAGCACAAGTCACTTGCACTGATACATCCGATACAAGCTTAAAGTATATAATAAGCAAGCTATAGAGTGCGCATGAGCCCCGCGGCATACGCAGCGTAAGCAGTTGCTCCCTAGATACAGACGTCAAATGTCTGAGAAGTTATAGAGGTTCAGTAGTGCTGACACTGTGCAAGTGACTTGTTTGTAACTGTGTAAGTGACTTGTAACTATACAAGTAACTTGTAACTGTACAAGAACCTTGTATCCTTAGAGTATATAGGGTTACATTTAATTAAGTACAAATCTGGAGAGGTGGAGAGGGTGTGATCTACACACAAAACTGAACAACTTTTGTTAGAAACTTTTCATCGAAATATGAAAAAAATTGGACCTCCCATACTAAGTGACACACTTTTTCAGCATTTTTGTATGGAAGGTCCAAAATTTTTTTTTATATTTAATTCGAAGACAAGTGTCAAACAAAAGTTGTTTAGTTTTGTGAGTAGATCACACCCTCAAGAGATTTGTACTTAATTAAATGTAACCCTATATACTCTAAGGATACAAGTTACTTGTACAGTTACAAGTTACTTGTATAGTTACAAGTCACTTACACAGTTACAAACAAGTCACTTGCACAGTTTCAAGTCACTAGCACAGTTACAAGTCACTGGCACAGTTACTAGTCGCATGCATAGTTACAAATCACATGCACAGATACAAACAAGTCGCTTACATACTTACAAAGTTACAAGTCACTGGCACAGTCACAAGTCACTGGCACAGTTTAAAGTTACTTGCACAGTTACAAGTCACTGGCACAGTTTCAAGTCACTGGCACAGTTACAAGTCACTGGCACAGTTAAAAGTCACTAGCATAGTTTCAAATCACTTGCACAATTTACAAGTCTCTTGCATACTAACAAGTCACAAGTTGCTACAAGTGACTTGTAACTATGCAAGTGCCTTGTATTGAAACTATGCAAGTGACTTATAACTGTGCAGGTGACTTGTAATTATGCAAGTGACTTGAAACTATGCAAGTGAATTATAACTATGCAAGTGACTTGTAAGTAGCATGTAAGTGACTTGTAACTGCATGGTTACAAGTCACATACATGCACGCACTTGCATAGTTACAAGTTACTTGTAACAACATGTATGCAAGTGTCTTGTATCCCACCCAAAACATAAATGTGAAAGGCTGCCAAGTTCGATAATATTGGAATGCTTCGCCTATAAAAGAAGTGAGATCTAAATAAGTACCAAGTTCCATACACAGACCTCAGTTAAAAATAGTTACAGGAATGCACACTTAATTTTTCGCAGTTTGGAAATAAAGATCTACTTTCCAAACTGCGGAAAATCAAGCGTGCATTCCTGTAACTATTTTTAACTGAGGTCTGTGTATGGAACTTGGTACTTATTTAGATCTCACTTCTTTATAGGCGAAGCATTCCAATATTATCGAACAACAGCCTTTCACATTTATGTTTTGGGTGGATTTCATTTATTTTTGTAAGGTTAATTTTCTTTTTTTCTTATGATTAAGTTAGGTAAGGAAATATCTCATTTATACTTTACTTTGACTAAATAAAAACCTTCGTAACGAATTTTAGGTCGGTACGATGATTGGAAGATATAGATAATTTTTTTGTTTTAGTTCCTTAGGGGTATGAATTTACACCTTCATTATTTTTAAAACCGACTCACACTTGGCCATTTTCAGATTTTTTCCTTTACCTTGACCTAAAGACCTACCTCCATGCCAAATTTCAAGTCAATACGACCATTGGAAGTGGTCTAGGTTTTTGATGAGTGAGTCAGTCAGTGAGTGTATAGTAAAAATAGCGATTTTCTGACGTCAATATCTCAAGACCTACAATAGGTACATTAATGAAATTTTTTATTTTAGATAAGTAAGTAGATCTCGACAGATACTAGAAATTTCATATGCGTAGGTAAAATAGATTTTGAGTTATAGGTGGGTCGAACTTGGCCCGAAATGGTTCGTGTAATATAACCCACGGCCGGTGTGTCGCTTTTTTTGCTCGAACTTGGCGGACACACTGCCGTGTGTCTAGATTGTAACTGTGCGAGTGACTTGTAATTGTAACCATGCAAGTAACTAGTAATTATGCAAGTGACTTGTAACTAGCATGTAGGTGACTTGTAACTGTGCATGTAACTTGTAACTATGCAAGTAACTTGTAAAGTAACAAGTCACTTGTTATCATGGAGACCTAAAGGTCGAAATTTGTTCTAAGTACCAACTTTATATGGCAACGGCGGGTTTCGGTATCTGTTCCGGATGCCGGTACCGGCCGCTGTCCCGGGTGCCGGTTCCGGCAACTGTCCCGGCTGTCTCGGGTGCCGGTTCCGGCAGCTGTCCCGGGTGCCGGTTCCGGCAGCGGAGGCACAGCCCTAAATTGTTGCGATTTTAGTTGCCATTCACAGTCAATGTTGCCATTTAATTTTG
Source organism: Phthorimaea operculella (assembly GCA_024500475.1). Lineage (NCBI taxonomy): Eukaryota > Metazoa > Arthropoda > Insecta > Lepidoptera > Gelechiidae > Phthorimaea > Phthorimaea operculella. The sequence goes on from JANFCV010000082.1 coordinate 461,326, forward strand.
AAATTTCATACAAAGTGGCGCCCTCATTTTTTGTCTACTCTTTTTGCTGGACTGTAGACGTCCTTCGTTTTTTTGTCGCTAATTTTTTTTTTAAATACAGATTTAATATTGTAGAGTTAAGATTTTCCAAGTCTAGTTTAAGCAACGTACATTGTTACGTGAAAGTGTAGTCTTCTGGTTTATATCAACCAACAAAATATAAAGACAAAGAAAATGTACATATTATTATGTACCTATATACTCTTCCATTGCACCTTAAATTTAAACGTATACGTTCATACAATTATCTTTAATTAGGTATGGTATATTTTCTTACAAAATCAATCACTCAACTTTATCTGTACAAGGAAATCTTCATTACATTACACATTTTAATTTAACTTCACTCAATAACATACATTCTTTATTTACAACCATCATTAGTTTTTCTTAAATTAATAAGTCTTTTCAACGGCGTCCGGTATTTTCCAGATTAAATTAATTTTAATATTTACAAACATCGACATAACATCCTGTACACAAGTTAAAAAAAACATGTAATTATAAGTATTATACAAATACCATGTACTTTCCTAAGATCAATGGCACCTACAGAAACAGTCCTTATTAATCTTTTAACAACTATACACAAATTAAATGCATTAGAGGTAAAGATGTTCTCTTGTCTCTACATAAGAGCTAAGTATAATTTTCACAAACAATAATTTTGTAATTTCGGTCAAAGAATAGTTTCCCCGGCTGAGTAATGATAATGCCGGGGTTTTCTATACGAATGCTGCTGAGGTGGTCTACTGCTGTACGTCGCATACTTGTGCGAATGCCTCGACAGCGAGTGAGGGTGGGCAGCGTAACAGTGTAATGTCAGAGGCGTCGGCGGCGGCCCAGCGGGGCACTTCGCCATCGCCGGCTTCCGAGGACCAGTGATCCTCCTCCACACTGCCTTCAGTCTTGGAGTCGCGATCCACACCGCAACCATCACGCCTAATATTTGGGTCGCGAATATTCTGAATAGGAACACCCAAAATGCAGGTTGCGGGTGTGTGGAAGGTTCAGATGAAGGCACGGGAGCGGCCAGCCACTCGTCTCTCCACGCGTACTCGTACACCCACGTGGCCAGTATGCACGCGGAGGGAACAGCGTAGAGAGCAGCGAATGCTCCTAATCTGAGGACGCTTTGGTCCGTGTGAGGCTGTGGTGGTGCGTTCAGTAGCGCGGCGGGGGCAGGCACGGGGGCGGGACGCCTGAGTACTGCTCGCAGCCCCGACGACAGGAACACGCAGCCCAACAGCAGGCAGATTGCCTCAGGAACGATCACCAACGCCAGCAGAGACTTGCTGGACTGGTTCCCCACAAAACATGTCCCTGGAACAAAAACACAACTAGGTAAATGAACTGCTCCCAGTGGAGGCGGATATGGATTCTTTCACTCGGGGGCTCTTTATCGAATTGAATAACATTCCAATTTCCGAGCCCTCAATGCGAACACCTACACAAACATACGGCGAGAAAAAAGGCTGCATTAATAAGGCACACCGGTTAAAAAGGCCGGTTTAAAATTGAAATACGACCGTGCGAGGAGGAAAGGTGTCGTATTTAACGGCTCGAATAATGGCCAAGCATTTCTTTCGGCCGCCATAATGGGCTGGGGAAATAATAAAAAATAAAAACACAATACACGAGGCATGATTGAAACTGCAATATGCCTGAGAATCGCGGTGTGGCACTGGCACTGCGCTTGCTCCCCGCGCACTTCGCGCAAAAGCGATAAAAATAAAACGCAAAGGCGTTGACCGGCACGAGTGGGCTCTTTAGGTTTAAAAGCCAACATAAGTGTTAAAATGAATTCGTGATCCAAAAAGTCGGAGCGCTTGTATCGGTATTATCGGTAGTGCTTATAATTTTATATCTTTCGCTAAATCGGAAATGTTTGTCGTCGTCCAAGAAAAGAACTGGATAATATATGCATCGGTTTTTTGGATGTTGCTGTAAATTCGGTTTGTGTTGGGGCGACAAACGACGATGGCTTGTCGAAGTGGCAATTTAGTACATCGCACCGAGCGACGACGCCGCCTTTTCGCCTGATTTATGCAAAAGAGCTTATTCAGATACAGGGAGAAATATTTTAATGCCAGTTTGTTTTATGTTTATAAATAAGAGATCCCATCTTGGGAAGAAACGAAAAAATGTCTGAAGCTTTCGATTGTTACAGCGGGTTCAAAAATCTTTGTGCTCCACAAAATTATCCACTGAGGCATCGGATCTTACTTTTCTTCTCAGGAAAAACATTTGTTTTGCTAGATAATAATTTATATTTCTCAAATCCTTAGTGTTAACAAAGCGGTATCACAAAAGAATTTTAAAATTACATCTAATCCCTTAAACCGATAAGAGACTTTTTGATAAAACTTATTTTTGTTGTGTGCTTGTTGTGTGCGATGCCGCTGTTTGTATAGAGTTGAGTTGATTTAATAAATACGCACGACTATCTGCTTCTGTTTAAAATGAGATTTGTCTTTTATTCGGCCGCTATTTGCTAGTTGGGAAAAGTACAAAAAGATCCGAAACTCCATTTTGGTAGCTACATCAAAAGTTGCACCGACCCGACATAGGTGGACGACGACTTAATCCTTCGTTTCCGTTTACCTAGATCTAATATTTGTCCTACTAAGCTTCTGCGATAAGTAAGAAGGACTTACTACTAAATATTTAACTAGGTAAGTAGCTTTAAATAAGTATCATTTATAGGAACTTTTACTGTGTGTGTTGCGAAGCTATACCTTTGAATGTATAATGGTAAAAATCCTTATAATCGGTCGGTATTATCATTCATTATACTTAGTTCTCTCGGGTTATTTAATTTTTGTTAGGTTAAGTACCTGTTAGGTAATTGTTGTGCAGGGAACATATTGTTTCTTGGTTCATTGAAAGGTTCATTATCTTCAAGCATTTCCGTTCAAAAGGTTGCAAGAAGGCACGTTCGGTTGAACGCAGTGCTCCGACTTCTCAAATCCGTGCACGCATCAGCATCACAATGAGGCGGTTTTCAACAAAACGCGGCTCAATACCACCGGCTGAATGCGTGCCCCCGCGCACTCGCACCAGATTTAATCGCTTTGAAAAACGCCGCCGATCAAACAAGAAAGAGCTATAAACGCGTTCAAAACGAGAATCGCCAACCATTGTGGCACGAACTAGAACGTATTGATTGAATACGTCGAAACAATGGACGCATTCAGACAGAAATCTTGGGCATTTTCTGTAAGGGGCTAGTTACAAAGAACGTGCAATCGCTTGAGCATGTTATGATTTATAGACCGTTGATTGTGAGTTAGCGTTTTTGAGAAAACGCGTAGCTTAGTAACGAGTCATAAACACTCGTAAGTTCTTCTCAGCCGTGACGAACTAGGGACAGAAATAGTGGGTAAATTTTTATTGCTGTTTCTGCGAAAACGTTTAATAAGGCTAGCAACTTAATTATGAACTTTCAATACGCAATACGACAGTTTTTCTGGTTAGGAATCGATCGCCCTTTAAGTCTTGTTTTAATAAGATGTTTCCACACCCCGTATATTTATGAAGCTCGTTGCATCTTATAAGGAGTTTCCATTTAAGGCACTAACCAGGCACCTTATGAAGAATGTAACACGACTAGTTTACAGATACCGAGGCTATGACAAGTTTTCCAATGATAGATAGGCTATTTGATGTGGCCATGTAATATGGGGATAGATAATTGGCTGGAGTATGGCGGTATGGCGATCGTCGATGATGAGAAACGATGTGCAAAAAGTAGAAAACTGGCTGGATCGGCTTCTAGAACGCATTTCTTGGACCCTATCGCAACCTCATACATAAATGTAGGAGGTTGTTCTGCCGGTGAAGTTTTTTACTTTACATCTCTTTATGGGAAAGTTAGTACTACTACGGTGCTGTGTTAGCTATAGGTGCTTATAGATCTACTAATAAAAACCACTTCACCATCGATCATAGCTTTATAGATGTCGGTTTAAGTCTAACTAATAAAGTGAGACATCTGAAGACCTGAAAATGCATTCATCCTCACAAGACACTTGTCTCACCTGTAAGCTCGTCAGCATCGACGTCTCTAGTGACTAAAACGGCGGCAGCTAAAGCAGCCGGCACGCCCCACGCAGCCAGTTGCAACAATGACGAATGGCGATCATTCCGCCCAGCCCCCGACGGTGTAGGTGGCCGCATGACACTCGCTCGCCACGCGCCAGCCACTACCACCCACCTGGAAACATAGAAAAATATTGGTTAAAAAGGCTTCTTTTTTCGAAAACTGGCAGTTGGATGGAAAAATGACTACTGAAGACAATTGTTATTTTATTAGAATAGACTTCTTCTTCAAAAAGTGCAGTGACGTTAAGTTGAGATGTAGAGTCAGATTTGAGAAGTCTGATTTGATTTCCTGCCCGAATGAGCTGCCCTAGAAAGTCTGCCATTATCTCCAATAGAACACTATACATTTTTCAACGCTATTTGGTATTAGCAGCCACCATGTCAGGGCAATAAGGAAACTATATTTTAGTCCAAGCGCAGCACCGGACGCCTTTCACGACAGCAAACTCAAGTAGGCGCATAAAATTTCATAGCTCCCATTTTCCTAACTGCCTCTACATGGAGCCGTCATGGAGCCCAGTTTTTTAGCCGTATTGGTACGTGGTTAAGATACAATTTACTGGAACTGCAGGTATCTGGATTTAACCGGTTTGCCTGTTCGGGGTAAAGATAAATGTATTTAAACGGTAAGCCTCGATCATATCAGCTGTTATTATGGACAGGTGATAATGAAATTGCCAATGAAATGGCAAAATTAAGTGCCCATTTAACAACTCCTAGCTTCATGTTTTCGATCTATTCTGTGTAGGTAGTGGGTATATCGTGGAAAAGTGACCGTTCAAGATCAAAATTAAAGTGTCATCATCTTCCTGCCCTCATCCCAATTACATGGGGTCGGCGCAACACGTTTTGTTGAACACAAAATCGTGTTGCAAAAGGATTTGGCTTAATTTTACGACCGGCCGCCTGCCAGACGTCAACCCTCCTTGGGAATGCTTTTGTGGTGGATTAACCGCCACCATACGGTTGGTCCTGGCTGTTTGGGTCGGGTTTATCCCTTGGTCGCCTCTTACGACCCCCACGGGAAGAGAGGGGGTGGCTATTCTACTCTGCCGGCACCACAAGGCAAAATAAAAGTATGTAGGGATATAATCAAAAGGGGCTGTTATTTACTTGATCTTCTCTGCTAACTTATTTATATCTCGGTACCTATTTTTTTACATGTGAATTAAGTATGTACTAAAAGAATTAAATTAACATAACATGATCATGATTACACACTGAGTAGGTGTAGTACACGACGAAGCTTAAAACATCAGTTGGCGTCGGTAGTGGCATGTCAGTGTGCCTTGTTCAAACAAGGAGGCCTTGTTTGCTGAGAGCGGAAAGTGGTGATAGTACCGGTGTTTGTCGGTATGTATGTGTGTTTGACTGTTTTTCTTCCACCGTGTTGATTCGGCCGTCGTCGCGTACCTACTATTATTTTATAATCTTTGTTGTGGTATTGTGGCGCTGCAATACCAGGTGCTCGTGATACGAAAGAAAGAATAAGAATATAAATACAAAATAAAATAAAAAACAGATAAACAATGTGAAATTCGATGTCTTGTACTTACGCCTACTGTTTGTAAATGTCATATCAGATTGGATTATAGTTACATATTTCATAGTTTAGGTAGGTACCTAACCTACCTATTTCATTCACAAATTCTTAGGTATTATATTATTACAATGTTAACTCTTTGGCCGGCCGATAGTGTAAATAATTCAATTTTTTTTAACTTAAAAGTTTGTAAAACCTACAACACCGGCTTCGGAGTCTCTATGCAACGCGCCATCTATACACGATTTAAAGAACGTAGTCCTGACAGTTCCTCTATGAATAACATTTTGCTAGCTGGGGCTGGGGATACCATGAAACGCAATTTCAACATTAATCGAATTGAACAACAAACCTTCTTAAATTGTACTTAAAATAGATAATTTAAGTGTCAGAATTATAGTCCGAGAGCCCTATGCATTTATTGACCAATAAAAGGGGATTAAGATTTAACGAACTACCAAACGAAACAAGGCACTTTGCCAAGAAAGTTGACCAACCCCTCAAGATCACTGGTTATAAATTCTAGGGTTTAAGGAGGTATTAAAATTATAATGGGATCCGTAGAATTTGCCCTGCACAGTGTAATGCAAGTCAATAAAAAGGAATGGATGGACCAGTAGGTACTTATTTTATATGGCGTATACGAGGCCGTGTTTCTAGTCGATTTTTCAGGTTTTTGTATAAGAAATACCAGTATAGGTCGATCTCTTAAAGGTGCGATCCTTCAAGTGCCTCACTTGCCGTCTCCCACGAAATTCTCTATCACAATATTTTTGTACACCCAACAAAAAATGCGTCAACGATCAAATGCAAATGCGATTGCGGCAAGGCGCGAATGAACAAACCACTTAAAAGTTTTAAAAGGTTTTTATTTTTATTTTTTATTCCGCCGTACCATTCCCGTGGCAAGCTGCCTCAAGTGGCCAGGCCATTTAAAGATAGCGTTATCTTGCCGAGGACCGATTGGTTTCACGCTATGCGTCCTGCTATAAAAGCTACTTTTGTTAATAATATAATTAATTTAAACCTACATCTCTTCCATAGAAATCGTATCAGCCAGCAGGCCTCCAGACGGCAATGTAAGTACAGGGTGGGCAAAAAGAAGTCATCTGATGTGATGTGCCTCCCATTTTTTTATAAGTCATTAAAATTTACTTCTGTTTTCGGAAATCAATCTTCTGAAGATTCAGAATTTATGTGATTAGGTTTTTAAAAAAGACATTGGTCGGGTGGTGGTGATGGTGAAGTAAAATGAAGATTTGGAGGTCAAGACCAGGAAATACGATACTGAAAGATGATGGACGTTGGAGTCGACCTGTGTTACTCGACTCGTCTTTGTTTTTTTAACCTTTTGGTATTAACGGCCACACACGTAGCCGTCATCTGTCCGGTATCGTAAACGTCAAGTCTAATGACGTACGCCCCCTATGTCACCTTAAACTTAAACCCGCTATAAGATGTCTCGGCTTAGCAATAATTTATGGACCACTTTATGTATTCCCATAATTTTATGACAAAGTTTAACGAGAAAGCTTTTTGGCCTTTTTAAGCAAAAGTGTATGTAGGTATTGATATAAGCCATGCCACACATCTTGACCCACTCTACGCGAGATTTCATTATTATTGCGAGATTTAATTCCAGAGTCGAAGGAGCATTGGAATTTTAAGATTTGTGTCGTTACAGATAAGAGTGTCGTTAGTCGGCTACTGTTACTATACCTGTAATTTGATTTGTATGGAAAATATGCACAAGATTTATTATCATTATCAATACATACCAACAATAATAATATAGGTATGTAACAGGTAGGTAAGTAGGTACTTTATGCACTATACAATATCCCATGGGAAATTAAAATACTGCACGGCGCTCTACACCTACAGGAAACTATTACACGTAGAGAAATGAGCACTTTCATTCATGGGAAAAGAAATATTAGTGCGGAATATGAATAAAGTTCTTAAATGTTCACCATTAATAATCACATTAAAAGCACTATATAGAAGTGATTGTGGGGTAATGAATGTCAATAAAATCACAGGGAAGACGTGTGACGCGCCGGGCTTCATAACATTTGTCAGACAAGCGATCGTCCGCCTTTATCGGTGCGATGCGAGTCCCACGTACCTAAGTAGCTTTGTTTCTTCTGTTTCATTAATTTTGTATGGAAACGGTTTCAAGCGTCGAGCTTGCCCCTAAGTGCCAGTACCTACTATTATGTATTCTGTGGTACCTATTCTAAGACTGGAGACAGAATATAATTTGTCACGAATACTGTCGTTCCGCAGAATGTCCCCAACCATGCGTGCGCGCAGGGACGCTATTTCGGGCGGCAACGCTCGTAAAATCGATTACATGCCAGCGCAGCGTTGCCACCATCTTTGCCACCCGGCGGCGACAATACAAACCCTGATGCAGTACAGACAGCCCCCTGTCTGTGCTGCATCAGGGTGGTGTGTAAATCAAAACATGCAACAAACCCTGATGCAGCACAGACAACTTAGGAATATTTAGCCAAGTCCAAAGTCGCAAAATGTCCAAAGTCGCAAAATGTCCAAAAACGCAAAATGTCCAAAAACGCAAAATGTCCAAAGTCGCAAAATGTCCTAAGTCGCAAAATGTCCAAAGTCGCAAAATGTCCAAAGTCGCAAAATGTCCAAAGTCGCAAAATGTCCAAAGTCGCAAAATGTCCTAAGTCGCAAAATGTCCAAAGTCGCAAAATGTCCAAAGTCGCAAAATGTCCTAAGTCGCAAAATGTCCTAAGTCGCAAAATGTCCTAAGTCGCAAAATGTCCAAAGTCGCGAAATGTCCTAAGTCGCAAAATGTCCAAAGTCGCAAAATGTCCTAAGTCGCAAAATGTCCTAAGTCGCAAAATGTCGTAAGTCGCAAAATGTCCAAAGTCGCAAAATGTCCAAAGTCGCAAAATGTCCAAAGTCGCAAAATGTCCAAAGTCGCAAAATGTCCTAAGTCGCAAAATGTCCAAAGTCGCAAAATGTCCAAAGTCGCAAAATGTCCAAAGTCGCAAAATGTCCAAAGTCGCAAAATGTCCTAAGTCGCAAAATGTCCTAAGTCGCAAAATGTCCAAAGTCGCAAAATGTCCAAAATGTCCAAAGTCGCAAAATGTCGAAAGTCGCAAAAAGTCCTAAGTCATAAAATGTCCAAAGTCGCAAAATGTCCTAAGTCGCAAAATGTCCTAAGTCGCAAAATGTCGTAAGTCGCAAAATGTCCTAAGTCGCAAAATGTCCTAAGTCGCAAAATGTCCTAAGTCGCAAAATGTCCTAAGTCGCAAAATGTCCAAAGTCGCAAAATGTCCTAAGTCGCAAAATGTGTCGCAAAATGTCCTAAGTCGCAAAATGTCCAAAGTCGCAAAATGTCCAAAGTCGCAAAATGTCCTAAGTCGCAAAATGTCCTACGTCGCAAAATGTCCTAAGTCGCAAAATGTCCAAAGTCGCAAAATGTCCAAAGTCGCAAAATGTCCAAAGTCGCAAAATGTCCAAAGTCGCAAAATGCCCAAAGTCTCAAAATGTCCAAAGTCGCAAAATGTCCAAAGTCGCAAAATGTGTATCAAACAGGGAACTGATTTTCGGTTTAAGCCTATCAAAATTCATTTTTCAATGAGAGTACGAAAATACAGCTATTTTTGCTCTACGAACGATGCTCCGTTTTCGAGATAATTGCACTTTTAGTTTGCATTCGTTTTTTATAATATAAATCGCTACTTTATTGAGATATGATGCTACAGAGGCGTAGGGCGCTACGGAGGCGTTGGACTTTATGCACGTGTCGGACGATACGGAGGCGTCGGACGCTACGGAGGCGACAGACGCTATGAAAACGTCGGACTTTATGGAAACATTGAACGCTGTAGATGATCGGGGATTTCATCAGAAGACGCTATGGACGCTTTAGGCACTATGGAGGCGTCGGACGCTATGAAGGCGTTGGACGCTATATGAGACAGGGTAAGTCGTGCGATGATTGTGTTCCGAATAAAGGACTGATTTAAGGTTTCGCTTAATCAAACAAAAAAGTTTGTACGAAAAAAGAGCTATTTTTGCTGTACGACGCTCCGTTTCCGAGATAATTGCACTTTTAGGTTGCATTCGTTTTTTATATTAGAAATCGTTACTATATTGAGATATGATGCTACGCAGGCGTTGGACGCTACGGAGGCGTTAGACGTTATGGACGTGTCGGACGATACGGAGGCGTCGGGCGCTACGGAGGCGATGGACGCTATGGAAACGTCAGTCTTTATGGAGACATTGAACTCTGTAGAGGATAGGGATTGAACTCTGTAGAGACGCTATGGAGGCGTCAGGTGGTATAGAGTCGTCGCTCGCTATGGCGACATTAGAGGCTATGGAGGTGTTCGACGCTATGTGAGACAGGGTAAGTCATGGGATGATTGTAAACCGAATATGGGCCTGATTTGTTTTTTAAGATTATCAAACAAACGATCATCAATGTTTCCATGAAGTCCGACGTTTTCATAGCGTCGGTCGCTTCCGTAGCGTCCGACGCCTCCGTATCGTCCGACATGTCCATAACGTCCAACGCCTCCGTAGCGTCCAACGCCTGCGTAGCATCATATCTCAACAAAGTAACGATTTCTAATATGAAAACGAATGCAAACTAAAAGTGCAATGATCTCGAAAACGGAGCGTCGTAGAGCAAAAATAGCTCTATTTTCGTACTCTTATTGAAACTTTTTTGTTTGATTATCTGAAACCTAAAATCAGTCCCTTATTCGGAACACAATCATCGCACGACTTACCCTGTCTCACATAGCGTCCAACGCCTTCATAGCGTCCGACGCCTCCATAGTGCCTAAAGCCTCCATAGCGTCTGATGAAAACCCCGATCATCTACAGCGTTCAATGTTTCCATAAAGTCCGACGTTTCCATAGCGTCTGTCGCCTCCGTAGCGTCCGACGCCTCCGTATCGTCCGACACGTGCATAAAGTCCAACGCCTCCGTAGCGTCCTACGCCTCTGTAGCATCATATCTCAATAAAGTAGCGATTTCTAATATAAAAAAATAATGCAAACTAAAAGTCCATTTATCTCGATAACAGAACGTCGTGGAGGAAAAATAACAAAATTTTCGTACTTCGTTATCCCAGCCTACCATTTGGTTCCTATTTTTCAGAGCGCATGCTTATTTCCTTGCGCATTCTCATTTCTACATATGCGCATATTATTTTCAGTGTGCGCATATTAATTTCGATGCGCATGTTCATTTCGATGCGCATTATATTTCCATGCGCATACTTATTTTCATGTGCATGCCTATTTCAAAGCGCATGCTCATTTCGATGCGCATGCTTAATTTCATGCGCGTGCTTATTTCAGTGCGCATGCTCATTTCCATGCGCATACTTATTTTCATACGCATGCCTATTTCAGTGCGCATGCTCATTTTGATGCGCATGCCTATGTCAGTGCGCATGCTCATTTTCATGCGCACGCCTATGTCAGTGCGCATGCTCATTTTCATGCGCATGCCTATGTTAGTGCGCATGCTCATTTTCATGCGCATGCCTATGTCGGTGCGCATGCTCATTTCGATGCGCATGCTTATTTTATGCGCATGCTTATTTTCATGCTCATGCTTATTTTCATGCGCTTGCTTATTTTCATGCGCATGCTTATTTTCATGCGCATGCCTGTGTCAGTGCGCAGGCTCATTTCGATGCGCATGCTTATTTTCATGCGCATGCCTATTTCAGTGCGCATGCTCCTTTCCACACGCATGCTCGTTACCATGCGCATGCTCGTTTCCATGCCCATGCTCGTTACCATGCGCATGCTCGTTACCATGCGCATGCTCGTTTCCATGCCCATGCTCGTTTCCATGCCCATGCTCGTTACCATGCGCATGCTCGTTACCATGCGCATGCTCGTTTCCATGCGCATGCTCGTTTCCATGCGCATGCTCGTTTCCATGCGCATGCTCGTTTCCATGCGCATGTTCATTTCCATAAGCATTGGTGTCCATTCTTATGCTCATCCTCATTTTCATGCTCATAATTAATATAATTGTAAGGAGAAATGGTACGAGTGCTCTGTGTTGCATCAGGGTTTGTACGTCTGAACGCTGTACAAACCCTGATGCAACACAGAGTATGGGTGTCTGTGTTGCATCAGGGTATGTATTTACGCCACCCGGCGCCTGCCTGCACACCGAGCGGTGCACCTAGGGTTGCCGCTGAAAGTCTAATCTGACTTCACGTTTGTGTTTAGGCTTGCCGGAACGGGATGGAAGATAAGTTGCTCGAAGGGTTTAGGTAACGTACCTAACACTCGAGCAACACGAAGTCCGAAACCCGATCGAGTTTGAGAACGCTCTGGGTTGTGAATATACCGGGTGTAAAGGACATGCCTGTAAACCGTTACACCAAGGTTACCCCCCATAATAACCACAAACTAGCTGGGCCATAATCATAAAGCATGAAGACTCCGTTCCTCCCGTTCTGGGTTGACATTTTGTCTGGCTGGTTCGTTCTAACTAAGTAGTTTGGTGAACTTTGGTGGGACCATCTTTAAAAAGACCGCAAACCTGTCCTGTCCTTGTTAACGTGGTGTAATTGTGTTCTGACAACCCTCGATGCACCGAAACAGGATGCACTATTTCTGAAGCCCCACTCGCGATGACAGCACCAGCCATATTCATGCGCTGATTTCTACGTTTTATTGGGGTTATATTTAGACGACATTCTGTTATTACGTCGACGAGACAGCCTTATGGATTGTGGCGATTTCCTCCTGTCCTATCGAGCCGGTTATTAATGTTTCAGAAGATTATTCTAGTAGTGTATCTAATTTTATGGATAAGTTCCTGTATTTCATAGCGTAGCTAGTTGGAGGAACTTCAATTACTTTAGTTTACAGCTTTGAGTTTCAAACGAGAGTTTTAGTATCCTTCTAGTAACTTGCACTAAATGTTAACTTGGACATCAAAGCATATCTAGGCGAGGCTTGACCAATGATATTACAAGTAGAGTGCCGCATACGAGGGCATACAACTCTTTGCTTCGGAGCAAAAACCTTTGAACCTAGCGATACACCTTTAACGATAACCGAAAACGGCGATGCACAGCAGGTGGCTAAATATGGACGCACTTAGGTTGAACGAACACCATAAACCGATAACCAGCCTTTTCGGACCCCTTTTGAGTTATTCAAAAAGATTTATCAGGAGGAGATAACTGATGAAGGAGAGGTCAGATATAATTTGTCAGGTTATGCATATGCGCCGGATCCGATCGCGTTGAGATCGTATATGATTGATGCGTTTGGAAAGGAAAATAAATGAGCACCGCACACGCATGCCGAGAACATAAAACATCACCATAATTATATTGATGTAAGTAATTTTTTCTCCGTCTCATGTCCAAGAGTAACGTGAATAATTTTTAATTTTGTTTCGCCTTTTTTTAAGCCATGTTTGATTTCCACGCCGCTTGTTGATAATTATAGTCTGTCAATGTAGGATGTCGACTGCTGAGCTCGTTTCTTGTAATTATCGAATCGTTATGGATATTTACGACATCCGATTGCCGTAGCGTTGTTAATATTAGATACAATTTTAGATAGCGTAGACCGGTAGCGAGATTTTCCCGTCGCTTTTGATCTGGGAATGTTGTTAGAAACTGCTGTTATGATTATGAAATATGCGATGTCTATAGTCATTTTTTTCAAACTCTGCCTAAGCAAATTTTAGATAAGAATCAAGAAAATTTGAATTAAGATAAAAGGTACGCTTTGGTACATTATACCTACGGTCCCTTGGCGGTTTAATCGTCACCATATCTGTACCTTCTCCTCTACGTGTAAAAAATCTTCGTCAAGTTTTCTTATTGAATCAGTGAGCCGTATAATCATCTCCCAAGTCCAAGTTTCTCGTGAACTGATAAATATGTATCGACCCGGTGTACCAGGAACGCATAACCAGTATGGTGGTGCTCGTAAGCTAAGGGGCAGGTTACAAGTTGATGTTGATTGCGTTTACTTTATGGCGGCAAATTGCGAACAGGAGAAAGAATTCTCGTTAGTGTACAGACAGCTTTTATTTATTTAGGTTGTAAAATTTAAAGGGGCGATGATATACTGAATTTCATTAGATTTTACTGTCTAGATACACCATAGACTTATATATATAAACTAGTCTACACTGATTCTAATATTCTAATCAAGATTCGCTACTCGATAAAGGATGTCGTTGTGCTTTATTTATAATTAGAGTGGAATCTTTATAAGTACTTACTTCAGATGTTCGTTAAAAGATGTCGCTGCAAGTTTCCTCTGTTTTTCTAAAAAAAGAAACTGCAATAGGTACCTACAGTACGATTATGGTACGATTCGTTGGCAGACTAGGTACCTATATAGATTCACATCATGTTTATTGCACACGCGCTTGGTTAGTAAAAAGCAGTCTAGTCTACACTAATATAATAAAGAGGAAAACTTTGTTTGTTTGTTTGTTTGTATGTATGTAATCGATAAACTCCGAAACTACTGGACCGATTTCGAAAATTCTTTCACCATTAGAAAGCTACAACATTCCTGAGTAACATAGGCTACTTTTTACCACGGGAAAATTCCTCATTTCCACGGGAAAACGGTAAGCAGCAGGAAAAACGGGAAATACAGCGGATATTACCCAAATAAGCCAGACCGCTTTACCGATCTTCGCGAAATTTGGCACTGATATTACTAGCATAGTAAAGAAGGACATGGATTACTTTTTGTCAGCCCTCGAGGATCTGGAGTACCTGATGAGGACCACCAGCATCCCATCTAAACTATAAAAGATACGGTCATGGCTTCATAGAAAAAGTTGTTCACCATGACGGGCCGCTTCTGCTGGCACATGGTCATCGAGGATCTGGAGTACCTGATGAAGACCACCAGCATCCCATCTAAACTATAAGAGATGCAGCCATGGCTTCATAGAAAAAGTTGTGCATCATGACCGGCCGCTTCTGCTGGCACATGGGCATCAAGGATCTGAAGTACCTGATAAAGATCACCAGCATCCCATCTAAACTATAAGAGATACGGTAATGGTTTTTAAGTAAAAGTTACTCAGCATGGCAGGCTGCTTCTGCTGGCACATGGTCATCGAGGATCTGGCTGGAGTACCCGATGTAGACCACCAGTACCCCATATAAACTATAAGAGATACGGTAATGGCTTCAAAGTAAAAGTTATTCAGCATGACGGGCCGCTTCTGCTGGCAAATGGTCACGAGGGTCTGGAGTACCTGATGTAGACCACCAGCATCCCATATAAACTATAAGAGATACGGCAAAGGCTTCATAGACAAAGTTGTTCACCATGACGGGCCGCTTCTGCTGACACATGGTCATCGAGGATCTGGAGCACCTGATGAAGACCACCAGCATCCCATATAAACTATAAGAGATACGGTAATGGCTTCAAAGTAAAAGTTATTCAGCATGACGGGCCGCTTCTGCTCGCACTTTTACCTCTGCTGGATCGGAGTAATGGACTTTTTACTACGGGCAAAGATCCAATTTCTACGGGAAAACAGGTAAGTAGCAGCGGGTGAAACCGCTGGGCGGGCTGCTAGTCTAGAATACATTCAGTCTTTAAGAATCAATCGGTCTTCGTCTCCCTTTGCCATATTTCTTTGTACTTAGGTACCTACTTCGTATATTTTATCCCGCATAAGGAACTAGAGGTTTTTGTAGACTTAGCAACCTCTGATATCTACATAATGCAAGCCGAAGCGAGTAACGAGCCGAGCTGCTCGCATACAAACTACTACAAAACATTCTGATCTTAACCGCTTAAGGTATCGGCAAGAAAGAGTGTTTCGTTTTTCGTCTCTCTGGCTCTCTGGGTATTATTTCAAATTGGCCACCCCTAGGCGTCTCGATACTCTGTGACTCTGGGCTTATCCAAAGCGGTTGCTCACAAATCTCAACCATTACAAATTCGACGACTATCTTTGTTTTCTTTTCATGGAACTTGTTTGTTTCTGTGACTAGTCTTCATACATGGATAATTCGAGATTCTTTTTCGGGCATGGAGATTCTGCCTGAAACATTACCTACTCTCAAATACTTAATAGTAGATTCTGACTCACTTTTCGATTTAGCCCATGAACATATACTAATAATCAAACGCCCGTAAAAGGAATAGGTATTCTCTTTCCAATTCCGAGGAGATAAAAGTCCACTTTATAATCAAAACAAACAATACAAAGTTTGAGTGACAAGTTTTTAAGCCGACGTCGGAGTTGGGAGTAAAGTCGATCAACAATAACGAGCCGATTACGTTTAAAATGCCGCGTGAATGACAGCCGATTGTCGGATCGGAAGTGAAGCGAGAGTTTTGTACAACAAACTACAGAGGAATCCCTTGCACCAAAGAAGGCATGTCCTCATGATGACCTACAATCCTTTCAAGGACTGAATAACGAAAAATGTTTGGAGCATAGTTAAAAAGCTAACCGGCATGCTTTCTACGGGAGGTCTAAAGATTGTTCACATTTCGGATCATTTTCTTAAGGAAAAGTTGAAGAACAACATGGGTGGAGGGAGATATGAAATAGAAGTTTAGGAGATTCGCTCCTTTGCCTGCAACCGTTGAGCACCTGAGCTCGTAAAACACCTTCAGGGCCCGTAGTCTGCTAAATGAAAATCGTCTCAGTTGTGTGTCGATGGCTTGTCAGTTGGATGGTATGGGTAGTTTCGTATTCTGTTAACAGATTTTAGCATAGAAAAATCACAGTGGCAATGGAATGACAGTTGAGTGTCGCTGGCATTACAATGGGTAAAAACTTGGGGCTCTGTTATACGTAAGCTCAGTTATTAACGGACAGGACTACGTTTCTGTCCTCGGATGGCGTAGTACAAATCTTTATACTCCAACCCAATTGTCGATCAGACGGGATGACTGCGCGGGATTGAGGTTCAAGTCCCGCTCGGTAATTTTCAAAGATATTTCGAAAGCTACAATGGGACCTCGTTTTGGATGTTGCAGGTTTTAGTAAAGCTGTTTCATAGTTATTAGAGGTTAGAAGTCCGTCCGTGGTCCGGATGCTTTCCCTTGACAATGGGGTCGTTGACTACAAAGGTTGACTACTAGTCTAACGAGCTACTTTTTTAAACGATTTTGTAAAAGAACATGACTTTGTGAGCGACGTTAGTGCTAAAGATTTGAGGATGTCGTCAAAATAGATGTTTTATTTGTTTTTCCCTTGAACAATTCTATTCTATTTTATTGTTGGAAACTAGGTATTGTCTAAAAATATTTAAGTTTCTCAAAGTGTGAAAATGTACTGTCAGCAGTTGTCTTTTGACATTATTTATTAAATTGTTACCGTAAGTTTGACTCAAAAGTTTGTTAAAGAAAATAATACATCAAAGTATTGTTAAACTTGCATCTAAGTGGCCATCTTACGATACGCAGAATCGATATCCGATCAGGCGATGCCGGTGTAACGAGCCAGCCAGCTCGTTTCCACAGAAATACCGCTTTTTTACTGCTTCTTATTTTGTTGCTCCAAAGCCCCACGTATTATGAAACTACAAACTACAGGTAAAATGTTTAGTACATTGCGTAGCCGTTTAATTTCGTTAGACCGAATTCGGTTATTAGAATAAATTGTGTAAAGCGTAATTTCAGTTTTGTATGTGTAAGTACTGACTCTACAGACTGATACAAATTGATAGAGTGACAGTGGGATAATTTCGTATGTCGTATTGTAATCTGCTGAAAGTTTGTCAAACCTACCTACCTCAATGTGCCGGAGCCGGAACGGGACGGAAGATGCTCGAAGGGCTGGAGCAATAAATCTGATACAGCCGCATTTGTGTCAGTGGAAGTACCAATGGCCAAAAAATTTGAGCATTGGAACCCCCACCCCCATGTATCATAATGGCTAACCGGCTCCGCATTGTACATCGATTGTAACCTGTAAACTTGTAGCCTGTAGTCTTATAATCGGGCTGCGCATGGGCCGCGCTGGGAGCATTGCCTCCGCTTTAATAAACAAGACGATAGACACTATTGTTTCAGCAATAATTGAGATAAGATATTAAGTACATGTATATAACATAATAATATTCTTCTTTGTAAGTACTAAAAGATACATAAAACAAATAGGTATGGTAACCCAACTCATAACTATACCAACTAAAACTATAAAGAAGTTATTAAATTCGTAAGAGTGAAGGTGCTGAAACTACTGAATTAGGTACAAAATACCTTCGTGATTTCCATAGGAAAATTGCTTCAAATTGTAGAAATCGGAAGGTGGAATAGGACTCCCTATATTTACCCAACCTACCTAAGAAAAATATCAGTTTTGTATGTTTGGTCAGAAAATATAAAGGTATGATGCATTTTTGAATTCGATTCAAATTCAATCATTTCAAAATTATTTTATCCTGATCCAAAACTGAACTGATGGTGTCAACATCAGAGAAGGCTAGCACTACAGTTAGAAAGAGAGGTCGATACAGGCGCGGTGCAGGTGTGAACGGGACACGCGCGGAACATGCCTCGAGAGCCTTCTGCAGAGGCACTCAAACTTTACGATTGACTAGGGAGTATAATGCCAGTAGATACATACAATCCTTCTAAATTATTTTATCCTGATCCAGAAACTGAAATGATGGTGTCAACATGAGAGCAGGCTAGCACAACAGTTAGAAAGAGAGGTCGATACAGGCGCGGTGCAGGTGTGAACGGGACACGCGCGGAACATGCCTCGAGAGCCTTCTGCAGAGGCACTCAAACTTTACGATTGACTAGGGAGTATAATGCCAGTAGATACATACAATCCTTCTAAATTATTTTATCCTGATCCAGAAACTGAAATGATGGTGTCAACATGAGAGCAGGCTAGCACAACAGTTAGAAAGAGAGGTCGATACAGGCGCGGTGCAGGTGTGAACGGGACACGCGCGGAACATGCCTCGAGAGCCTTCGGCAGAGGCTCTCAAACTTTACACTTGACTAGAGTATACCGCCAATAAGGATCAAGTACTTGTGTAGTAACATATGTAGTAACCTGGTTACTACATATGTTACATTGTGGGAGCCAAAGGACGGGGAAGGACTATATGACATCACAAATTCCGCCTTATAGTTGTGCACACGAATACACCAAGATAAAAAACAATAGACTGTGTTGGAGGAGGCCTATGTAGAGATATCACCTTAATAGGTAGGTAGAGTATATAAGCTAATTAAGTGTAGAGGCAATGCAGGCCCATCACCCATGTATCTCTGAATACCTAACCTATTTTTACCCGACTGCCTCAGAAGGAGGGTTATGTTTTTATTTAGGAATCTATTGCAACTAGCAAGCAATTAGGAATCTATTGCAACTAGCAAGCAAGAAAATCAGGAACAGAAAAGGCAGTAAAAGCTTGTAGCTGCCAAGCCAACATATTGTATATTCCTGAATTTCCGGCGTCAAGTTCAGTAAATGAAAATTGCAAAAATTCGTTAGTCGGCCAAGTTCAAAGTTGTAAAGTTTGAGATGCACAGGAAGGCTCGTGCTTTTCCTTCGCTTCTCGTTAAGAGCTTTTAACGAGCCGACCTTGCAGTAACGACCCGAGAGAGATAGATATACACAAACACTCAGGTTAGAGAGAGACAGAACATTACACACCTGACCAGGGCTGCCACATGTTTGGATAAATCCGGACAGAGTAAATTTTTTTGGTATGTTTTTCCCAAAACATACAAGAATGTCCGGATTTTAATTGGTTTTTTCGTCGAAATTATCCAAAATTGTGCGTAAAACCCTTTCTTTTCATTTGAAGGCCCGATTTAAGTGCAAAAATGTTCGGATGATATACTGACTGGTCCGGTTTTTGAGTTTTTTACTGTCGACAACCCTAGCAACCCAACAATAAGCTCACTAACAAGCTCCCTGCGTTCAAAGAGAAACAGCTTAAACGCCGCAATTATTTTTTAAATTATGTAACTTATTTTTATTTGGTTAGGGTGTAATTTTCCATAAATAAACATTGGTAGTTACTTGACAGGTGCTGTCACGGTTATAAGGCTAACGAGAATGACTCAGGCGCAGTACTTTGGCCGTTTTTCGAATATAAACCTTATTTTAAGACGATACAGGGCGTTTTGGGTTGTTGGGTTTGGTCAAGAAGTTTTCTCATACGAGGCTCTTTGAAATTTATTCAAATTAGTTTTCCGCTGTAGAGCCATAGTAAAGGCACAAATTAGAGGGACGACCCGCGGGGCGATTTTACAGATGGCTCACTCAGTACTTGCGACGATTACGACGCTTACTGATTTTTACTTGAATGAACTGGAATCTCAGAGGAACTCAAAGTAACTAAGAAGATGGTTACCAGATCGATTCAGCAACATACAACTTTCTTGTATAAGATTTAACCGTATTTCGTACTTGTATTGCATCTAGCAACCCTGGCTATGTAACAAGTGACAATCGCGGAAATCCTAAAAAGGGTCGAGTGATCCTTCTGTAAACTGTCTATTTTGTGGTACAGGCGATAAAGAATGTTTCATGTAGCTCTTTATGGGACCATACAGTGATACGATCGTCTATTGTGGCTATAAATTATAGTAGGAACAGATTATATCTGTAGTAGCTTGGTTTCCCAATATAAACTGGTTTTCCATTTTTTAACTAAGACTATCCAGCATAAGTTGATCCCACAATGTCGTCCAAATACACAGTAGGTACATACTTTGTTATGTACTTATACCTGTATCGCGAGACCAATAAAACCAACAAGCGTTACTTTATGTCTGCAATTAGAATAATTAACAAGATTGTAACAAGAAATTCACTTGGAAATTAAAAGATAAGCTTTAAGCTACAGCTGAGCGCGTTGATGTCTTTTGTATGGTTGAAGTGGATTCTTACAAAGATATTTAAAAAAATCGCAGGAATATTAGAGGAAATAGATAAGTTTAGTAATATTACTGACTAAACTTATTTAAAATTTTATCCAAACTTCTTTTGATATAGCTGGAAATACCAATTTAATTTTATATTACGGTATGTGTGAAGGTTCTTGCATCAACCTCCATTCCTTTAACATGTAAATGGATAATACAAAGTATTTCGGGCAAAAATTACTTGCTTTTATTTCGAATGTTTTGCAAAGACAATCGCTGACATGGTCAGCATGACATCTAAAAAGTATTACACCATTCTGGACAAAAGAGATCCGCAACAGTACGAATAAGTAAAAATGGTTTGAAATGAAATAGATACGCGTTGATGTCTTTCGTATGGCAGAACTGCTGGATATATCGAGCCTTTACTCGATATCTCATTGCTTTTGGATTCACGCTGAAAAACTATTTTATTCCCAAGAAAAATGTACATATAGCACGCCTATGTCCCTTGCGGGGTAGGCAGAGTGCAAACGGCAGAGTCATTCAGAAGATCATAATAGTGACAGGTTCTCAGCCCATTAACTCTCAAATCCCTTAGTCGCTTCTTACGACACCAACGGAAAAGATGCGGGGTGATGCTATTCTAAGCCGGCACCACGCGGGACTCAATATAAAAGGTCTCAAGAAAAACTCAATAATTAAAAACTAAAAGGTCTGTCTGATCCAAACAAAATATTAAGAGTGTGATTTTTATGATTATTCCGTCTCAGTGCTCACGTCAAACGTAATCACGGCACGCCTCGTTGCTCTACGAAATATGATCGATCTCCGTCATTCGATATACGACCAACGACCACAAATTTTATAAAAAATGTACTTAGGTTACATTTATTTTTTGGTCGTACCAAGTCGTACGTAAACCAAGTGTATCTACTTACTTACATTTTATTTTGCCGATGTAGGTAATTTGCCTAGTTTTGTAATGCTATACATGTTTTGTAGAATATTCCAAATATAATGGTCCATTTGACAGTCCTCTGCTCTCTTAAGATGGTTAAAAAAGGAAAACTATATTGGTGGTCGCGAAAGCCGCCACCATAGCGTGTATTACACTTAATATTACGCGGTTTGTCATGTCGTTATAATCTTCGATCACACCTATTACATATTGCGCCAGGTTATAAGTACCTACCTACATCAACATTCTTTGGGCACATAAAATGTCGTGTGATCTCATTTCACAGACTAGGTATCTAATGAGCTCGTTATATTATAATTTTATTAACAATCCGAATTATGCTCTCCCACAAATTTTTGAGACGCGGGTCGCCTTGCTCTACCTATCTTTCTACTGGAAGTAACAAAAAGTATAACAAGCCGAAAAGAGGTCAAGGTACTCATGAAACTACTTAAACAACTTTCCTCTTTTTGTTACTCCCGGTATAGGTACATTCAGTACGAAACAAATGTCTATGGTGTGTGGTGTGGCCTACAGATTTTACAAAACCTATCGTCAGAGCTGTTTTACGCAACTTATTAAATAAAAAATTAAAATAAAATAAATTAAATTACTGAGTAGCAATTCGTTATTTCATTTTCCTGCGCCTGTTTCTCGTGGCTACCAACAAGGCTATGAAATGGCTAGCAACAACTCATATCCATCGAACAAGTAAGCACTAAGCAGCATTTTATCCGTATAATAAGTGTCTGTTTTCTCGCTGCGATGGAAGCAGCGGCCTATGATTACCCCTTTGATATGCCGCCCGGC
Organism: Phthorimaea operculella; assembly: GCA_024500475.1. Taxonomy (NCBI): domain Eukaryota; kingdom Metazoa; phylum Arthropoda; class Insecta; order Lepidoptera; family Gelechiidae; genus Phthorimaea; species Phthorimaea operculella. Next base: position 483,660 of record JANFCV010000082.1, read on the forward strand.
GAGAATGCAAAATAGAGATCAAACCAGCCGACCGCCACCGCCCAAATCGACCGATAATTATCACGTACTTTATCACTTCTAGGCTGCCTATGAAACGTTGTTATTATGAGGACTTTTATGGTACGCGTTCGTGTCAAAGACCTAGGAATTAGGGTGCGTTCACGCGAAAAGGCTTTACGCAGCGCGGGTTGTGTTTTGAGCGTGTCGTTGCAAAGTCACTGGCGTTGCACCCGCGTTGCAACAGTGTTGCATCAGCGTTACACTCAAAGATTTTTGTCTAATATGCGGTTTGTCATTCTACACGGTTATGTACCTACATATCGCGCGTGAGTTCACGACCATCCTGAAATATGTGGCTTGTTTTCGCACACGATGGCGCGTATGACAAGGAGTCACTTATTTCAGGATGATCATGAACTCGCATGTGTACTGTAATATGTTCTTAGGGTATCAACAACACAGACCTACCTTGTCCAATAACTACCCTAATCGCCTCGCGTTAATAGCTTTACCCACATATCAGTTCCACCGCATTGATTTAATCCGAGAATTAACAAGAACTTGTAGACGTGAATACCTAGATAGCACCTAGATGTCTTTTTACACTAGTGGTTTCAACCGCTTACAAAGTAGCGGTACAAGAGCGGTACTGAAGATAATATTGTTCTCAGACTTCTCAGAGATGTCTAGCCCACGTCCAGCCAGTATTTCTACAGATAAAAACAAAAGTGGGTAGCTAGTAGATAGGTTTATGTAGCGTAATGATAAATGAATAGAATAATTAGCGCATGTTTTTGTATGAAAGAAAATGGCACACCCAGATTATTGTAGTGGCTTCTAGACCTGTAGTCTGACTAACGAGTGAATCGTATCTTGTAGAGAGCAGTCCTTGGCCAGACTCTACATTGTTTGAATACACAGAGCGCATTTCTAAAATCTGGTATGTATTATGGTCTGAGACTGGCTTCTCAACAGCGACTTCTCAAGAAATTTAGAGATGCAGCCGCTAGTGTGAAGAGCTTCTTAAATCATATCCAGCCAGTGATAGAATACAGCGAGTGCACCTGCGCGCGTCAGGATCCGTCACGGCTGTCAAATTTCCCTCGCTCGATTCGCGTTTCACGCTGCATCTACAACCGCCATTATTGTTAATCGTATTGCCGGTAAAACGCATAACCTTAACCATATTTACTAGTTATTACTAGTAGAACATTAATAGCATGACTGCTGGACTGAATTCATGATGTTGAAATAGGATTTTTTAGGACCATAGTTCCAGGCATTAACGATCCATAATAAAATAATTTAAATACAAATAAGGTCATTACCAAATTAGGTATGTTAATAAGTAGACTCCCCTGGAAGACGAAAGTAATAGGCAATAGCTTCATAATATCCAATTCATATGAAAATGGTTTTTATAATTGCCATCAAGATAGCAAGGGTCTAATATCGTAAAAGTTGAATAGTCAGGATTAAAAGAGTAATTAAATTTTATAGAGAATGCATAAAGCTTATAAATTGGCAGCCATTTTTATAATTGGCGCGTAAAATAGCTGCCAGTAATGGCGCTACTTTAATGGCTGAAGAATGAAACTATTTTGAAAATTAAACGCGCGCAACTAAATAAATTGAAGTGTTTGTTGCGCGGCGCGGCGGCGAAGCGAAGGCGGGATACAGACGTTGTTAGTGAAAAAAACCGGCCAAGAGCGTGTCAGACACGCCCACAAATAGGGTTTCGTAGTCAACGTTTAAATATCAGGTTTTTCAGCATTACAAACTTAATTTTGTTGCTGGTTTGTTAGCAGCAGTATGATGACCAACCGCAAATAGAAAAACTAATTTTTTTCTGAAACCTTTAAGGGTACGATATCCGTTATAGTTTTCATTGTAACTGCAGATTGTAAGCTATATTTCATATTTATTTCAAATTTTTAGCGTTTATACTTTAGAAGTTACAGCTGGAACAAATTATGGGTCAAAAACGCCCTTTTTAAAAGCAAATATCTCGTGACAGAAACATTTTAGAGAATTTGTTTCAAAGAAACCTCACCTTAGTTTTAAAAGACCTATTCAACGATACCCTACTCAATATTACAGAAGAAAAAAAATTTTTTTGCCCCCCTTTCACTTGTATGGGTGGGGGTCCAAAAAACATTTTAAATATTTTTTTCTTAACATTTCTATATTTGGGTCAACACGATCTATTTTCTCACCAAATTTCATGTCGATAGCTCTAAAACTGACGAAGATATGAGGGCGCGGCATACAGACAGACAGACAGACAGACAGACAGACAGACAGACAGACAGACAGACAGACATGACGAAACTATAAGGGTTTCTAGTAGACTACGAAACCCTAAAAAAACAATCTCGTTATACCACGGTTTATGATCTACGGATCTTATTTTACATACAATTGGACCTTATTTATTATACGATGTAAATAAACTGGTTTCATGGGTTCCATCCTTTTGTTATAAAGACGCTCGTCTCGAGGAAGATTTTTATGGACAAGTCCGACTGGTATGCGACGCGATCCACATTTGATATCGACAGTTCGAGATGACTTGCGGTGTTTTTATATTCTATCGCAGCATTGTCTTGTCAGAGTCAAGCGTATAAATCATATCACGCTGAATAAAAATACTTCTTTGTCGCAGAAACAGGATTGTGTGGGTCTGCAATGGTCTGCTCTGCACACCTCGTATTACTAGGATCGCATAAAGTATCACAATATGTAACGTCCGTCGGCGTCGTCGCCACGCTATTTTTATGTTTTCCTAACGCATGTGTTACGCATCGCTGAAATACGTAGCAACTGACGTTACATACGTTCGATCCTCGCTGAATCAGGGATCAATCGTTAGTTGTCTTGACCACGTCTTGCTTGACTCAAAAAACCACGATAAAAACTACCTATGATTTTTATATGAAAGAAAACTTGTATAATGTTATACTGAGCCCAGTTTCTCGCGTCACGAACGTCGATAGGCTACGAAACAGCTATTATAGCACGTTTATGGCACGTAGCCCTATTACCATAAACGATATGTTGCCATCATAGAGTGCCATAAATAACACTAGCCAGCCGAAGCCTGCGCCCGCGCCGCCGCCGACGCCAAGCCATACCAATTGGATTTATACTAAGTACTTACACTTTACGTTAGAAAAGTATTCGTAAGGAACGAAACCTGAAGTTTATTTCCAATTTAATAGAGGGACTCTTAAAGTAGCTTTAGGTAAAATATAAATAAGCTCTATCTCAACCTCGTAAGATTCAGTATAAGTGCCCAATGATTGGGAATTTGGGAATTGAAAAATGGTCTTTGTCGACTTTTTCTTTCGCAATAGTATGATGGGTGCATAAAAATTTCTCATCTAAATCTGATGCATTAAACTTACTATTCCTGAAGTAGGTAGGTGGGTGGTATGTAAAAAATACGTACCTGTAACAAAAAACATAAAATAATTAATCTTAAATACACATTAAAGTATAATCTACATTTATAACACTGTTTTCATATTTTTACCAACATACTTTAGCTTTCAACTTGACAACATAAGATAGGTACGAGCAACTTACAAGAACTTCCTAATCCTCAAACTTTTTCGAATCTTTTAAAATAAACCATAATCCCTCAGTGGTTGAGTCGCACTTCCAATGCTTAGGAATTATAATCTCGACTAAGCTGGAGGGATTTACCCTCGTAATCTGAAAGAACTATAAATAAGAAACAATCTACAGCAATAAAGTAATTTGTAGAACTGGCGTGCTGTGTCCTTGTCGCTATCAGGCCGATGGTGATACGAGGGAAGAGGATGGAAGTATGGTGGGTGGATGCAGGTATCCCGGGGCGCAGACATGTGCATCTGCTTAGGAGAGGCAGTTGGAACATAGAAGACGGTAGAGTCGACAAATCCATCGAAGTAAAAATACAATCATGGGTCAAAGATGGGTATGTTTTCGTCAAGCCAATACTCCTGATTACTTAATGTATTGGTTTGGTTGCCCATTTTGTGATATTTTTTTTGACTTTGCCGTTATCCCGGTGGTACATAATAGCCGATCTGCACAAGTTCACTCCCAAAGCAGAGACCTGGCTTAAAACCCTTGACATAGACATTTGATCCATACGATGGTATAGTGTCTGTAGATTCGTCACCAAGTACCTAAGAATACTTTCCGCATCCTTAACTAGACGCAAAGTTTTCATGAAATAAGTTAAAGATTTGACTAGTAAATAGGTAAATAAGTAGATAGGTAGGTAAGTGATTGACATTACCATTACAAACAATATTTATAATTTCATAAGCATGTTTAGTTTAGATTCGTGTTTTGTTTATCATTATAATCAAACACACCAATTAAACTAAACATGACGAGGCACAAAATAACTGCCTGTCAAATTTTATTAATAACAACCTGTCCAAACATTTCTATGTTCGGATATCTCCAAAAACGTTCGGTCGGCGTCTGTTTAGATCGAAGTAGGGATTTCTCCTCACTATCTATAAATCAATAAGTATATGAACGGACCGACGGACAGACGAACGGACATTAATGGAAATGGTTGTTTGTTTAGGACCCGCTATCCTGCATGTGAGCATAGCTATTACAAGGATGTAATTTTTGTTCATTTCCTGTGATATAGAAAACAGTTTATTTTAGTTGAGACGGGCGGCGTATTGGATTATTTGTAGAAACCTTAGAAGCATATTTGCAAAGGTCGGTCGGCATTTTGGCATCTTTTGTATTCAAGGTTTTTGTCGAAAACTCTTGAGGGAATATAAAAAATCTGCAAAAGACAATAGGCCCTCAAACTGTACATGACTTACGCCCAAACTACTGTGGGCTCCAAAAAACGCCGCCTGTAATAAATTACGCTACACATTTTTTCCCAATACCCGAGAGCGTGGACAGGAAAAAAGTCTACCTGCTCTCCCCTACACAATGGGGGTCCCACCACCATATATTTGGGGCCGAGACGTCGAAAAAAACAAGTAAGGAAGAAAGAATCCTGCATTTTGAACAAAACTGGCCTTGGCGCTGAAACAAAAACCGCGAGATACGCAGACGACATTATGCAATTTGAAATTCAATCGGATGCTTGAAGCTTTTTAAGGCGTTATGGAGTAGGATGATACGTAATTTAGCTTACTGACACTGGCAGAAATGCTTAAATGCTGGCAGAATTGGCTGCATAAAAAATAAAACAGTAGTACGTTACGTACGAAGCGACAGGAGAGGTCAGAGTACTGAAGATTGGAGAGGATCCTTCCGTGGTAATGTGAGAATGAAGCGTGAAAGCTTTTAAGGTTTGAGACAAGCGCAGGCGCAGGCCGGCTGACGTCTCGTTTGTGAGAGCAGGCGCTAAACGAGACTTGTGCAGCGCACGCCTTCGCGGTAGGGCAACCATACATTTAGGACATTTGCATACTTGATACAGGTAAGTACTGGATCCTCCAGGACAGGTATTCCGCAATTTGAAAAGCACTCATCTGGATGTGATATTGGCCAAAAAATAAGACACTCGGGGCTAATTTACAGAAGGAGGTACCTTATCAGGATTTCCGAGTTGTGGTAATGAAGCGCAAAAGAGAGTAAAAAACTCAACAATTCACAATACAAAATTTGCACATTGTGCAGCGCACGCCTTCGCGGTAGGGCAACCATACATTTAGGACATTTGCATACTGGATACAGGTAGGTAATAGGTACTGGATCCTCCAGGACGCGTATTTCCCAATTCGAAAAGCGTCTTGGGTGGATGAGACAGTGGCCAAATAATAAGACTGGCCTCGATTACGGAAAGACGTGTTTTATTAGATTTCCGGAGCTGTGGTGGTGAAGTGGTAGAGAGAAAAATCGTTAACAATTCTCAATACAGATAACCTGGGGCCCGTTTCACAAAGCACAAGTCACAAGTTACAATTCTACAGGCTACAAGTCCAAGTTTTCTACAAATTTACAACTACAGGTGTTTCACAAACATCGATTGAGGAATTACAATTGTAAAATGACCATAGAGACACCTTACAAGAAATAAAATCTCGATTCAACAAGTGTAGGTGACAGCACTAAACATTCATTCAATTACTCACTCACGTCAATGTCAAATTCTCAACATTTGTAAACAAACAATACTAATCTCTCTAGAAAATAATAAAACAAATAAAAAATATAGGTTTTTAATGGAAAAGAAAGGAAAGAATATGCAATAACGTGTGGTGCCGGCATTGTCGTGTGGTGCCGGCAGAGTAGAATAGCACCACCCCCTCTCTTCCCGTGGGGGTCGTAAGAGGCGACCGAGGGATAAACCCGACCCAAACAGCCAGGGCCAACCGTATGGTGGCGGTTAATCGACCATAAAAGCATTCCCAAGGAGGGTTGGTAGGGGGCCGGTCGTAAAATTAAGCCAAATCCTTTGCAACACGATTTTGTGTTAAACAAAACGTGTTGCGCCGACCCCAAGTAATTGGGATAAGGGCAGGAAGATGATGATGATGATGCAATAACTATATGCAAACAAATACAACAAAAGAAAGATGTGCTGTTCGGGGCATTTCCCCAGAAATCTTTAGTTGAAATCGTAATCGGTACGAAATTTCGTGTTAATTCGCTCTTGAAAAATTCTTGGTAATCTTTTATTATCTTTGTCAGAGAACGAGTCCCGACTCCCGCACCTGCAACATTATTCGCACAGCTCTCGATAATTCTCTAAATTAGCATTAGATACGCTGTATTTGATTTTTAATCTAATAAATTTACAATTCTACCTAGCTCCCGAGGTAGGTAGACTTGGGAAAAATTTGACAGATAAAAAGTTAACCCTTAAGTGCATATTGTATCAAAAATGATACCAGGTGTTTAAATTTAATTTTTATTAAATATATAATTCCAATAAATCACAAAAAATAAATATAAGCTCTTGACATATTACTTAACAAATAAAAAAATGTTGCTGTGTGAATTTAGAGAGTATTCAGTAAAAAATTTTTTTTTTTGAAAATTCTATCAGTTTTGCCAAAAACTGGCATACATTTTCAAAATTGACTTTTTTTGTAAAGATTGCCAATAATTCACCAATCCAGATAGAAACATAAAATAAAAAAGAATATATCAAATCTAAAACGAACTATATAATTTATTGAAAAAATTCTGGATTTATTTATTTATTATATTTTTATAAAAAGAAAATAAAACCGCTATTTCTAAGATAAAAGTAGAAAAAAATTGATTTTTTTTTTTATTTTTCCCACATTTTATACACTTTTTTCAATAAAATACAGAAATTTGATTAGGATCGGGAAAATCATGCACTTAAGGGTTAACAAGTCTGAGATTCTTTGTGAAACACTTGTTCGATTATGCGAAATTTAACAATAAAAGCAAAAAGATTGTCTATGGTTTGTAGAATTGTAATTGTAGCCAAATAAACTACAATTGTTTAAAAGTTGCTTTGTGAAACACTTGTAACTACTAATGTTGCCGCTTTTTATCAGTGTTGCTATTTATTTTCACAAGTTTCTCTATTCTTGTGCTTTGTGAAACAGGCCCTCTGACGGATACATGTGTGTGACGCCTTGAAAATTTGGTGGACGAGCGACTTCAATTTAAAAATATGGTCACCTCATAAAGTTCACTTACACTAAGCAAGCAAGCTCAAGAGGCAGATTCATTTGATGTCCGACGTGTGGAGACAATGTTTGTCCACCTCTACTCTACCACCTGCGAAGATGTAAGACCACCAACTTGATAAACCTATGTAAGTTCGTCCCCTTCTTGATAGATTTACTTTGCTTAAGAAAAATAGTAATAATGAGTACGAGATAACAACCACTTTTGCAAGATAACTATTTTAGGAGTTCTGGTGAAACTATAGAGAAAATAAGGCGCTCAGGGGTCGCGCAAAATGAAAGACGTCACTAGTCTGTGAGTAAAATCCATACAAGCCATTACCTAATTTAATGCAAAGATGAACCTACCTATCCACCAACTGTAAAATTACAATACATCAGTCTTAACAATTCACATACCATAGGTACACAACATGGTAGTTAACTGCATCCAATAAAATTTTACAACGAATAATTGAATGAAATTATCGATTTAAAAAAAACTAGTGATCGGGAAGGCTTGCTAGTACAAACAAGCAGCTTATTACCATAGTAGGTAACTACCTAGAAATTAGCGGTTGATGGTAATTTTAAAATTCCTATCGCGAGGCATGGAACTGGCTGTCTTCGGGCAGGGTCCGTTGTTGGAGATAATCGTCCTTAATTACACGGCTATCCATCATCGAAAACCAACAAATGAGGAGGGTTTTGGAAATACGCGGCCACCCACTCGGGGCGAAATTGGATGGGATGCGTTTTGACAGCACGCTGTGCACGAGAACGAAAACAACCTATGTTCTGTTGCATCAGAAAAGGGACCTCGTTTTGTGGCTCTACAAAACGAGGTCCGTGTGGGTTTACAAATTCACCCATCCATTGCCTCATTTATTTGAATTTTAATAACAACATTAGTTACAACGCAGCAACGTATGGCTAGAAAATTACATGACCCAAGTGATAAAGTCCAACCAAACTTGGATAGGATCCAGACATTTAGGAAATCATCAACATAAACGTCTTTCTGAAAAAATATTTTTAAGAAAAAACTAGTTTGGTTGAGTTTCAAAAAGCAACTGTTTTGTTAGAATGATATAGGATCTTCAATACGCCATAATGCCAATCTTGTCATGTCCGTCTGTCTGTCTGTGCTGTCCGTCTGCCAGCCAGCGTCCGTCCAAAAGGCAACAGATGGCTTCAAGTGGGCACCTTAAATAATGTACAGTTTTTCTACAAGTTTATCTGTGAATCAACAGCAGAGTGTAGGCACTGGTGTAATGGCGTCAGGACCTGTCTCTTGGGGCCATCTTGGAGCACGTTTCGGAATGCTGCGGTTATTGCCGGGCACTATTGTTCGTCTCCGAAATTACCCACTTAAACAAACCTACAGTTATTTGCTCGGCTGAGTGTTGCAAGCTAGGAAATCATCAACTTCTTACCTATAAGGGAAAGTGAGTCGAAACAATGGATAATTGAGTTTGCAATCATGCACGTCTTGCAGAATTTAGCAATCGATGGAGAAATACCTATGGTCTGTTGAGCCGAGGAAGCGTGTCGTTGTGACATGTCAATCAAAACCTAACATCAAGGCTCTATTCGTCTTTACAATTCTTCGAAGAGGTTTATAACCAACCGTGTTCATAAAGTTGATATTTATCAGTTATCAATCACTTTGTGAATTTGTTCTGGTCTGGTTAGGACATTGCAGGCTGAACCACCTGATTGTCCGAAAAGAAAGATGGTTCCGTGCTTCGGATGGGCGGGCACGTTAAGCCGTCGGTCCCGGTTGCTGTCTATGATGGCGGTCGTTACACAACCATGTCAGAGGCCTGCTACTTGTAGTAGGCGGTTGAAAAACTCTGACACCAGGGCGCATCGGGTCGTTGAACGATTTGGTATCCCACACGAAGACAGAGAGAGACCTATAGTTTCAGATGTGCATCTTAGCTAAGTAGGCTGCCCTGTTGCACATGAAGCAGCAATGGATAACATTTACAAGTACCCTCTTCGATAGGATCTCTCGCAGCCGAGGCTGGAAGGGAAACCACTATAATCAAGGAAAAGTCGTGCTCGGCGGTCAACGAGGAAAATATCCTGGACGAGAGATGGTCAAGGAAACAAAACAAGGGCTGTCTCAATAATTCTAAGAGAAAAGCGAGTGTGGACAAGAGAAAAGCGAGTGTGGACAAGAAAGGTAAAATTTATGTAGGTTAGGTACAATAAAGACTAAAAATAAATAAATAGAATAGAGTTTGCGCCAGAAGAGATGCCTTAGGAAGAAAAATACTATAGTAGTAGAGTCATTTATTAGTAAAATTTCTTAATATTCTCTAAGGATTATTTTATCGGGTCCTGTGGTACTTAGAGTTTTCCAAGAGGTCAGAAGGAAGAAAGACACGTAGAAAAATAAAAATGTAGAGTCAACATACTAGCCGCAAAACCTTGTTAAAATTATCTATCTAACATTAAAAATGCTACAACTGTACACACAATACATTAAGTTAAAAGCCCATTTTGAACCTCCAACGAAGACAAACCACAGAGACATGACACGAATGTGAAATGAGAAAAGTTTAGTATCTTTCTTTGACCCGTAAATGTGCGGTCTAAAGTAATTACCTAGCCTTTATGAGCTTTACTCATTATTTTAAAAGTAATAGGGCATTGGGCTACAATACAATAACCACTTTAGCTATGTATGGGAACGTAGCGCTATCCAAAAGGTATTCCGAACAATTTAACCCCTAACAAGGATACTGGCAGCATTCGAACATCCAATTTAAAAACCCATCAATTCCATTTTCAAACAGCGTAGAGATAAGTTGTAAAATAACGCTGGCAGCTTATTATTTTCTTTTTATCTTAGAAGCGTCTTCCAAGTCGCGGTGTACTATTTGGCTCCAACCAACCAACCGCTCCAACAAAGCGTGTTCCAATAATGAGGATGGCGCGATACGATCGAACCGAGGAGGCGCGCGCGCCGATCGACGCCGCAGATTATGCACAATTCCTTCTCCTCGGCTCCTTTGTGCCCTCACAGGGTAAACACTACATTGTTGTACACGGCACACGGCTGGCTGGACCCAAGCTCTTCTTGAAAACCAAAATAACGAGCCAGCTTTTCGAGGTGACCGCAAGTGTGGCGGCGCAGCAATTAAATTTTAAAAGCCCCAATCGAAACTTGAATCTGTCTGCAACTTCGAAAACAATTTTACGATCATTTTATTGTGTCCCATAACGACCGGCAAATAATTGCATTAATTTTATTATTAACTGCAACACCGATAAGGAGAGTTTGCGAATTATTTTGAAAAAAAGAAACAAGTAAGGTAAGTGGATTTCATCTCGTCGAGTCGAGACGAGTAATGCTGTAGGTGGGTAGGTTGTTAAAAATGAAAATGATTCTGGCAGCGCAAACCACGGTGATTACATATCGGGTGAGCCCGAGGGGCGCCGGTGCCGTCTCGGGCAGTTATTGCCGCGTGATTGAAGACCGCCGCCTCCGCCTGCCGGCTGGCGTGCGAGCGGGATGGCAGATACGAAGGGCGTGGGTGCGAAGAGGAACGAGGCAGCTCAGCATCTGATTAGCATCCCAATTACAGCGCGAGCGCAGTGGGATCGAATCCTCGTAGTGATGCACGAACTGTTATGGTTGAGAACGTCGATGAATTTTCTTGAAGAATGTTCATTTTATGTTATTGTAGCAATACAAAGATGTCCTCTTGTCTATGCAAGTAATTAAGTAACTGCTTAAACAAATAGCAAAACACGCTTAAGCATGTTTCAGATAAGACACCGTATCTGAGTGTGTAGAAACGTAGTACAACCTAATATTTAAACAATGAATACCTAGCAGGCGTAAGCAAAACGATTGGCTCTGCTACCACAATCACCACAACACAACAAAAACGTTGTAAACTTCAAGCAATCTGTTTCCAGCCCACGTCCGCCCACTTTTAAACATGGAGCTTCTCGCAAATATGCGCCCATAAATACAGGCTATCTCGATGACAGTAAAGCAAGTTATTCCCAAGTTGTTTCAGATCGATAGTGGTACTTGACAACCCTATAAACAAGCCTCTCAAGCCCAAGACTGGCCGAGGCGAGGGGCGTGCGCGAAGATTACATCGGCAGCGCAAGGAAATTTTAAATAAACAAGAAATTATGAAACGACCCTAAGATTATACCCTTCGTATTGACCAGCCGACAGACAACTAGCGAAGAATGTGGTACCCATCTCGCTTTACCGCCCGACACTGAAAACTCGTAAAATTTCAAGTCTCGAATCGGAATGGAATATCAGTAAAATTTGCCGCAACAAACGAGTTGCTTGAGAACGTACTTCCAGTGAAGTTATGATCGTCGTAAATATCCAACGGCTATTCTAATATTAGAGCATTGTTGGTACTTAGTATATTTATGGTTGCATCGGTGAATGCAGTCAGTTTGTATTGTACACCCGCCCACAGATAACAAGCTCCTGTTTAAATAGATGCAGCCAACACGGCTGTGGGTAGAGCCACAAAGTAAGTATTGGCTGGTGGTAGAGCTAAGGTAAAGCCTTGTCGTCGGCAGCTACACATAGATTATAACAAAAGTATTTTCACTTTTTCCACTTATTTCATAACTTGGCATGGGTAAGTAACTAAGTACATAGTAATTAAATTACATATCCATATCCAATGCTCTAACCGTTCCTAGTTGTAAAAGGAAATCATTGCCGTAGCAAAACATCCAGTGTCAATTCGTGGTGAAAATCTGTAGACCCTAAAAATAGACAAGTTGTAATGCCAAAGAATTTCAGAAAATGCATAATCCGTTGATTTTAGCAGTCATTTAACCTTCGACTAAATACGAATTTTAGGTGGAGCCAAGTTTTTTTGTTGTTTCAGTGCACGCCAACTCTAATTGCAAGATCTTCATTTTGGTTGCTTGTAAGGTTTTTTCTGAAATACGTACTTTATACTCTTGTTCAGAGGCGAGGACGTGTTAAGTAGGTAATGTGCCTTTTCGCTAATATGGATAGGTACTTAAAAAAAGAAATGGTGTCATGAATGAAATAGGTTTGGCGGCAGACATGGGGTATCGTCCCTCTAACTTTTATTGCTGACTCGTCAGTTGTCATTTTTATCAGCGATAATGATAAACCCGTAGATTACTGCAATGCCGACTGTTGTGTAGATAACACTAATTCGTCTCGTCCTAAATACGGCGCGAAATGACAAATATCAACCAAATTGATGAATGAGCTATCACATCAAAGCGCATTTTATTTTTGTTGGCAAAACCCGTGTGATAAAAGTTATCGATGTCATAAATTATAAATAGAAAAAAACACGTGCAGATTACGAGAAAGTTACAAGAATTTCGATTGGTCTTTACATTACCAAAACGTATGTACGATACAGAGAAAATATCATGTCGTAAGTGTAGAGTCATTCGGGGTAAAAGTGCGCAGCGGGTAAAACTGCGCACCGTCGATATTACGGAATAGGGCGCAGCGGCAGGGACGCTGATTTGCTGAGAACACGTGTACCTGAACCGCCATTTTAGGTCCAGACACTCTATGCAGTGCGGGTCGATTTCCTACCTATTAGAACCAAAAATACCAAAACGTGGTTAAATTCGGACTTTATTCAGTGCAAGGAAAAGTTTGTGGGAGTGTGGATTATGATCATGAAGAGCTTGCTTCTACTTTTTTATTTTCTATACATATTGAAGTTCTTTTTCAGTAACAACATTTCAACCGTGCCTCCAAAGTGTCAAAGTAGTGTAAGAGCAATCCTCGTTTTTTGGAAAAAATTCGATATCTGCCTAAATTTTTGGGAATGATTATTTTAAGCAAATCTAAGAACTTATATTCTCGAATCTCCCGAAAAAGCAGACCGGAAGTTAAGGAAAAAAAAAATGCACCCAAATACAATGGAATTCTACAGCAAAGGAGGTATAAGTATTTTTTTGGTAAAAATGTATTTATTAACAATAACAAGAAGTATTTCAACCGAAATCGAACAAGATATCTAACAGGAACATAAAAAAAAATAATGTTAATACTTTCTTCAATAATCTTGAAATCCTATCCAAGAAAATATTCGTAGAAGAATTCTGTCTATGTAATTAGAAAATAAACATTCGAAAAGTCTACATAGATAATTTCGCTTCTATAATTTTTTCCTGAAACTAATGCTCGATATTTTCTTTTTATCAGAATCATTATTTTTTGGCAGCAGATTTAATAAAAAGTATGTTAAGAGATTAATTTTAACTATAGCAAAAAAAAATCAGCTGAAACTATTTTTTGCCAAGCGCTTAACATTTCTTTTTTAATTACGAAAGCATTTTTTTTTGGATGGGACATGTTGCATTAATAAAAATAAAAAGATTATATGTTTGGACGGTCGGAAATAATGTTAAGATGAAATGTTGCAAAGTAATAATATTTATACCATTTTCGCTGTGTTTTTACGGGAATAAAATGTATTTATTATTATTTTTATTGACTGTCGCGGTCATAAATATTGGCCGATTCTTTATAAATTCAAATTACCATTAACTTATCTAAGTAATAGCCAGAAATTATTACAGATATGATTTAATGTTTAATGCCCATACAACGGATTAGGATTGCTCTCAGGGTAAAGTTACGATGAATTGTTTTGAGTACTCAATGAATGGGGTAAAACTGCGGGGGTAATAGTGCGCATATGATGTATGTGTCTAGATGTGCGCAGTTTTACCCCACTATAGGGATATTTAAAAACGCATTTCTGTACAGAAATACCTATATTATATTAGATCTTTATTTTTTATTTTTTTAGACTATAAAATGCCTCGTAATTATAAAATGTAAACATCCGATAAGACCTTAATTATTGTGAAACCCTTGTGCACAATTTTACCCAACACACCGCGTAGTTTTACCCGCATCACGGGGAAGAAGTGCGCACTCTGACTTAGTCACTGTTTTTTTAAATATATAAAAAACCGCAGATTACATCGCAAGTTGTTTGTTTGTATTTGAGAGTCCATTAACCAAGATATAAGACAGCACATACAATGTGTTTTAAATCGCAGTAGTTTGGGAGTTATGAAGTGAAATATCCAAAAGTGCGCACTTTTACCCTGAATGACTCTAGGTAGCAAGTGCACAGTGCTAACAAATGTTCAGAAAACATTTAAAGTTCGAACAGGATAAAAAAAATACGATAAAAAAGCACTTGTGCACCGTTACAAACTTGCCAAAGTGTTTCGCACTTAGAAGTGTCGGCGAAGATAATTAAAAGTTCCATAAATAATAGGTACTAATAAGTTGTACAAAGACAACGGCTTTGGCGGCGCATTTCAACTCCTGCGCAACTATTATGAAACTACAGGCTACGGGTAAAATTCTTAGTACATTGCGTAGCCGGTTAATTTCCTGTTGTTATTGTCACAATATCTACACACATAAAAAAATCTGGTTGGAATAATCAGAATCACTACTTAGCTTTTAACAGATCTTATTGTGGTATGTATGTTACGGGCAATTTGATAAGTCCGGGCACTATTAATAGTGACCGGTCAGTATTAATAATGCCCGACCTAATTGGGCAAGGTGATTAAAACAGCATGATTAATTACTTTTCCCGGTCAGTATGAATAAATCCCACACTACCTTGGGCAAAGTAATAAAAATAAAGAACTGTAATGTAATTTTGTATTAAATGTAGTTAAACTTACATTATTTTAAGGAAAAATTAACAAAAACCTAAGTATTGAACATAGAAGTTAAATAATATAAACAGTTAAAAATGTAATAAGAATAACATTAGTAGTTACCTACGTTTTATTGATTAAATTACTTAAAAACAATAGATTAAAAATTGGTACCAGAGTAAATGAAATTAATATTACATAATTTTTATGAAAAGTTATTAAAAATAATTGAAACATAAAAGTAATAAATAAACAGTTAAAAATGTAATAATATCAGAAGTTGTCTACTTTTTATTTATAAAAATATTACTTAGGAACAACAGTTTAAAAATTGGTAAATGAAATTAAACTTACATAATTTACATTAGTTATCAATTAACTTGAACATGTGAGTTAAAAAATAAATAGTTATAAATGTAATAATATCAGTAGCACTATTTTTGATAAAAATATTAGGTACTTCAATAGTTTCAAGAGTTTCAAGCTATCTCAAAGACTGATTTATTACACGGACCACGGGCATTCGGGCACTATTAATACTGACCGGTCCAAGTGATTAATTAATCACTTTGCCCTACGTTTTTGAGCACTATTAATAATGACCGGTCAGTATTAATAGTGCCCGATTAATCACGTTTCCCGTAACATGTATATGTCGCAGTACGATGGCAGAATCAGGTTTTTGGTCAAAAACCTAGGTTTTTGGCCAAAAGCCGGCATATGGCAGAATCGTAGACTTCATTCGGCCATCGTCCTAAGCTGATCCAGGTTTTTGGCCAAAATCCTAGTTTTTTGGCCGAAAACCTAGATTTGTTTAGTATTATGGCTTTTTTTGAATTTTGGGGGAACTTCTTCTTCTTCGACAGGTACACCAAGTCGCCTAACGACCTGATGAACCCTGGTGTCGGAGTTTTTGAACCACCTACTGTAAGTAGCATGCCTCTGACATGGTTGTGTAACGACTGCCGTCTAAGTGATCATAGAGACAAGACAAAGAAGTTCCCTCGATCATGGGAACGAGTAGTGGAGAAGTACGTTATGCACCTCTCTCTAACCTGATAAGGGTAGAGTTGGACACCCTGAAGGGCGGGGGGTAATATCAGACAACCTGAACAGCACGATTGCCTCGGATGCCCTGGAGGGTAAGGGGGTGGCGTCGGACCCCCAGAAAATCCAACGCCCGTCATTTTTCAGCCCATCCCAGAGTTTTTGAGTATTTTTCAGCCTTCCAGGACGTCCGACGCTACCTCACACCCTCTTGAACGTGCAATGCTACCTTCTGCCTTTCAGGGTGCATGCCGCTACCTCCAACCCTCCAGCAATGCCCTGTACGGCAAGGGGTAGCGTCGGACGCCCAGAAAAACTAACGCCTGCCACCTTTTATCCTCTACAGTGTTCGATGCCACCCACGCCCTCCAGGGCGTCCGACGCTACTTTGTAACATAGTAGTAGGTCCAACGCTACCCCTTACCGTCCATGGCGTCCCTGAGGGTTGGAGGTAGCGTTGGATGTCTTAGAGGAGGGGAGGTAGCGTCGGATGCCCTGGAGGGCGTGGGTAGCGTCGGACACGCTGAAGGATGAAAGATGACAGGCGTTGGATTTTCTGGGGGTCCGACGCTACCCCCTGTCCTCCAGGGTGTCCGACGCTACCTTCGATCCTGTAGAGCGTCCAGTGGTTCATCCTGCCTTTTAGTGTCTGACGTTCCTCCCTACACTCCAGGGCATCTGAGGCAATCCTGCTGTTCAGGCTGTCTGATGTTACTCCCCGCCATTTAGGGTGTCCAACGCTACCCTAATCAGATCAGAAGGAGGTGGATAACGTTCCTTTCCACTTCTAGTTCCCCCAAAATACAAAAAAGCCATAATACTAAACAAATCTAGGATTTCGGCCAAAAACCTAGGATTTTGGTCAAATACCTAGGATTTTGGCCAAAAACCTGGATCAACTTAGGACGATGGCCGAAGGAAGTCTACGATTTTGCCATATGCCGGCTTTTGGCCAAAAACCTAATTCTGCCATCATACTGCGACATATATATGGGGGAAGCTAACGGCTACGCATAGAGAAGAGAAGAAGAAATCAGTCATGTCACCCCCGGTGGGAATCATTACGTCACTGGTCTGTGCAGCTACGCCTAATACAAAGACTGAACGATTGCAGCCTACCTATTGTATATTATTGTAATCTTAGGCACTGCCTCGCGCGCATAAATATAAAACCGATTGGACGTCTCTGGGCGCGACCACCGACCACAGTATGCGCCTTCAGTGTGCGAAGCTAACTAGTTCCGTGCGCTGCGCATCTCGATCTGTTATTATGTTAATGGGCCTAGTTTAGAAAACATCGCTGCCTTTACACAGAATGGTGCTCAAAGTTTTAAAGGGGTTCGAAGGCTCATTAACCGCATTAACCCCTCAAAAAGCTTTCAAAATGAAGCAGGGTCGCCCTGGATCAGAAATTTTGAAAATAAATCTTAGATTATCAATAAACTTTTAAGCTTTGGACAATAATATTCTAAGTAGGAGACGAAGTCCTAAGATTTACTTATGGCAACAAGATTTAGGTGTGAGTGAAAAAGCTTTGGCCTTAAGTGACGGACGACTGCTCGTTGAGTCTGTATAAGGTCCTATTAAATTCACTGCAAATATTTTAAGGGCATGCGTAAATATGTATAAGAAAAACATTTAAGGCATTTTAAAAAAAATCTACACGCTAGTTTTTATTTTTCATTTTCAAACAAACTTTTTAATTAATTATGTGAACATCCTTTGACTGACCCGACTGGCGTTGCGAAACGTAGACAGGATTCACTTACACCGACTTACACGTCACGCACACTAAGAACCAACCAACCACAACAACTTTTTTTTGGCGCGTAATTTAAATTCATCGATGTGTGAGTTTCTAGGACAAACAGGGTGCACTTTTTTCGTTTTGTGTTTTTTTAGTTAAATGCAATTTTCTCGAAAACTAGCGTGTAGATTTCTTTAAAAATTTGCCTAGTACATGCTTATATTTTATTTGATCTGCCCCTAAAATATTTGCAGTGAATATAATAGGACCTTATATATTTTGCGGATTAAAAAACATCATTCCTCAAAGGTACCTAAGTAGGTGGTAGCTACTATTCAACCGTGGTTTCTTCACCACACCAGTCATATGATCATTAAACACCTGAAAACTTTGACAGCCGCTGTCCAGAAACAATTAAACGCGGCTCTTTCATGTGTCAATAGCTTGATAACTGTTTGTAATTGACGCTTCGGCGTTCGGCTGCGCATACGCATTGTACCGCTTCACACTTCGGAGCATAGTAAATATAGGAAAGGATGCGCGTACTTGCATAGGGAAATGACACTTTAGGGTTGACACTTGACAGCAAGAACTTTTCAAAGATATCGTCCATTCACTAATTTATAGGTAGGTACGCTATGCTATGTGATAGATGGCAGACCCAATTCCTTTTTACGCCGCTGTAAACTTAATCAAATTATTTAAATAAAATATCATCCATATAGGTAGACTCTAGAAAACTCTATCTTTAATGTCTGCTCTATCGGATTATCGAGTGGGGATGTTAGTGGCGGAAGAAAAGGTCATCTTGGGTTGCTGTGCAAAAAAAGATAACACTAACAAAAAGTAATAAAAAGTACCAAACTTAATTCTGATACATCAGAATTAAATATGTGATTATTTTATATTACAAGTGGATTTAATACCTTACGAAACCGACTCAAGTTCAAAACGTACTATCGCCTGAAAATTCACCCACTCCTTTAGGGGATCAACTTATACTGGTTTTTATTCGTATTTGTATAAAAATCCTCTATAAGTTGGTCCCTTTTTGTTGGCGATAGTACCAAAGCTCTTTAACGTCAAAACACCTTGCCTGTACGCAAGCTAATTGATGGTCCTTCGAGCCGGATTAAGATGATTAATAGCTTACGGCCCGCACTAATGTATTGCAAAAAGACTGCAGCAGATCATAATGCGATGTTGATGCATCGACTGTCTGTTTGCAACTTATGGGGATTGTTAATTATCGAAACGCATCAGCACAACTACACTGAAATAAAATATATTTTTTTTACAAAATACGCATTTTTTTCCCGCCCCCGGCTTTAAGGTTATCCGTTAAGGGTCTTTCAATCTAAATCTAAGCTACTAAAACTAAACTACGTAGAGCACAGTTATTTTAGGGCTAGGTACAGGTGTAAGTTTCACTAATTTGCTGAAATTAAAAATACGAGATTACTGAATTGTTATAGGTACCAATGTAAAGTAGAAATGTGTCATGCTACTTAAAATACAAAGAATTCTGGCCTCTTGTAGTAAATCTGTCTGTCTTTATAGCATCTCCAGTAATTTCTTAGAAAGCCCCAAATTTTGTAACAAAACTGACTCGTTATGATAATTCCCACTAGATTTATGAATTGTCGGAGCTCTTTGATGCTTTCAACCGACAAATTTAAAATGAGCCTTGAAAAATCATCATGCTCAAGTAAATCTGTAGTTCTGGTCAAAATACACAGCTCTTTCTAAGCTGGTGTTATAAACGAATGTCAGATGACCCTCGGCATAGATTAATAATACGATAGATATCACAGATAATGTAGTGGCTGTGCATCGTGTTTATATTTGGGCAGTATTGGTCATGATTCCAGGTAGTTTGAGTAATGAAGATATTCTTGTTGTATAATACCTGGTAGTCGTCTTGACAAAAGCGATGCAAATGCACCATTTCGCACAGAAGTACAAACATTTAAATTAGGTATTACGGAAGTACGTTTACGTTTATTTTTCCCAAAATACTAATTATTTAAAATAAGGTATTATACGATCAATTACCTACTTAAATCTGCACAAAGCATGTTTTTACAATAGCGTAAGTTTAGAGTGCCTACTCATAAGTCGAGGGCCATTAATTAAGCCATCTGTCAAAATGTCAACTAAGTATAGGTACTTAATGGAAATGGAACTTCCATTTCAAGTATTGAGGGTAAAGCACCCTTAACTCTTTGGACATTTAATTAGTACCTACGTCAATGTTGTTTGTAAGCATAATGTCATCGCGATAACTGAATTGACCTGCAGATTTAAAAACAAGAGGTACCTACCTACGCACTGGATGTTTTAGTAACGCACACCAAATTAATGATAAACTCTTCAAGATAAGCTCGGCTGTGTTTTTGATAACTTGTACCTCTCTTGCATGTAATACATTAAATAACGAATACAATAAATACAAGTGTGCACATCATAGTATCTGTTTTCGAATTCCACGAAAAGACTACTCTTCTCATTAGAACAAAATAAGCTTGTGCAAAACAACGATACCCTTGTAGTAAGAAGTGCATAATTGCTATAAGTACCTATAGGCAAAATAAAATAAGTGTGCTGTTATAATTTGAGTTAGGTACGTATGGTATGTCCAATCATCAAGACCTAAGAGCTGATCTTTCTATATTAAAGAAATATTTTAACTTTCCTAACCGTAAATCTTAAAATTGCACTGAAAAACATCTTGATAGAAAATATAAATGTGCACGGGTGGTTTGTCGAACGCAGGTACTATCGCTATCAAATCCACCTACCGATTTAAGGTACCAAACCAAAAGTCCCACCTTGTGCTGGTTTATCATACAGATACTAAAAAATCCAGTATAATTTGATCCCTTAAATGGTTAGATGGATTTGCTGGCGATAGTATATACGAAAGATCAATAAAATACAAGAAGGAAAGCTACTAACATTATAAAACTCTGCTAAGGATTTTCATACAAAAAGTGATAAAGTGTTTATCATAATTAAGGAACAATGCCCGGAATGGGTCTCGCTTTCGCAAAGCACGTTATGATTCCAGAATATGCGGCGCGTTCAGTTTTGACGGCTTTTTTACCCGACTACCTCAAAAGGAGGGATATGTTTTTTGAGAGTATGTAGATCCTTACTGATGGCGCTGCCAAATGAGTGAACAATTTAGATATCAATCAATACATGCTGTAAAATAAAGTCGCTTTTCGCTTTCTGTCCGTCTGTCAGTCTGTCGTGTAATTTGCTAACTCCTCCTAAACCACGCAACGGTTTATTTAAATAGATAGAGTGATTCAAGAGGAATACATAAGTATCGGAAAAATATGCCACACGACACGAAAAGTTAAATTAAATAATGAGGAAAAGTAAATTTTTTAACTAGGGCTTAAACAGCTCGACGGTTGTTGAAACATGAAGTGTCGTTGCATTAGTTTCAGCAGCGCGAGTGACACTGGATAAGTTAGGATTAAACTTTCATAAATTTAAAATGGACAGAAGTTTCAAATGATTGCAGTCGGGTTTTTATTTTTTAATAAATAGGCTCGTCGAGTTAAGACCGAAATTGATGAAATACTTGGCTAAAGGGCTTTTAATGAAATCATTGTGTTATGTTATGAGCGGAACGCTTTAATTATAAGCGCTACATCAGATGGGGCAAGATTATGCACTCCACAATCTGCTAATTTATAGCACAAAATAGACAGTGCCGTGTGATGCCGGCTTAGAATAGCATCACCCCATTTCTTTCCTGTGGGTGTCGTAAGAAGCGACTAAGGGACTCGAGGGTATCATGTGTATTGCAATTTTAGGCGACAGGCTGACAACCTGTCACTATAGCGATACACGACAATAGCTAAAACGGCCCTCAAATATGTGTCAGACGTGGCGATAACGACCGTACTTTTGCGGCCGTTGGCGCTCTGCCTACCCCGCAAGGGATAAAGGCGTGATATATGTATGTATGTATGTAAAATAGACAGTTTACAGAAGGTTCACTCGACTCTATTTAGTATTTTCGCGACTGTCAATTGTTACATAGACAGGGTTGCTACTGTCAAAAATCTCAAAGTAGAAGAATATCAGAACAGCAAAATCTGATACAAGAACGTCATATCAAATGATTCTGGCTGGGCCAATTTTAATCCAAGAAACATGACGTTACCTTGCGTTTGCGTTCCCTTGAGATTCCAGTTAAAGCTAGTATGAGTACTGAGTGAGCCATCTGTAAAGGCGCCCCGCGCGCTGTTTCCCTCATTAGTGTTTATAAAATCGCAATGATAGAGAAATAAGTTTGTCATTTTGCTAACAAGATTTGTTTTATTACATCGGAAATTAGATTACCAACTTTATTATTATTAGATCCTGTCTAACCACTAAATGGACTGCGATAGCAGGATACATTTCATCAATGTTGATTACGTAACGGAGGAGGTGTCGAGTTACACTAATGAGTTTTATAAAATATGTGACTCCTCTTAATTGCACACAACTAAAAACACATTTTAACCGAAATGTAAACGACGAAAATTCATTACTGTCCGAAAAAAACTTCGGCGAGCTCGTTACGTTCGATCGTTTAAGGATAGGTTGTTAAACTGAAATTTATGTAGAAATGCGAGTTGGCCAGTTTTTGCAGTGCATCCAGTCCCTTCTGACTTGCAACATTATCCCTTCTTCCAGATCCAACTCTACTCCTTCATCTTAAAGACTGAAATCGTTAAAATAGGTGGTAAACTCTTCGTGGTTTCTGAGGCCTAGCGTTTTTCTCGACAACGTGTATTCAGTTACAACGTTAACACAGCTGCTTCTTATTATTTTTTAAAGCCCGTCTCTCATTTCCTATGCAGTAAAGCGAGCTCTCTTGTGACATTATTAATGGTTATCTTCCAAGGAATAGTGTAATGTATGCTGATTGAGTCAGGGAGGTCAGCTAAATTCTGTGAGACTTTATTAATAGCTGGTTGTGAAAAAGCTATAAACAATTTTCAATTTGCTTGCAATAAACCGGGACGACGATATATTAGATTAGACTCATGTTTATACTGAAGCTTTCAATAAACTATTTGTAAAGATTCGAAATGTTCTTTGCGTTTATCCCCGAATTTATCTCGTAAATCTATTTGCAGTTTCTCTAACTTTATTTCTGTTTTATGTTTTTCATATTTTTCTGAACATGATCGTAAAAGATAGTTTATGATTCGTTGGTAATTTTGGATACATTTTCGACATATTATTTGTCTTTCAATTCTCTAGTATAGTGTTTACTCATTTGATTGGAAATGCTCTTATTTCTTCTTTACACTTTCCTTCGCATCGTATGGTCAACTTTGCTATAAGTAATAGGCAAGTAGGTAGGTAGGTACATGTTTGCCAAGCGGACTGACGATTACCATAAGAACAATGAAGGTATTCTTCGCCAAGATTGCTATAAGAATTGGTAATCTGATCCTAAAACTAGCTGCTCAGCTACTTTGAATCCCCTGAGCTTGCTTCGTTGCAGAAGCACCAGGCGTGCCGGTGTCGTCGCTTTCATCCCGATACACACACGGCCGGTGATTTATTTTATGCCCCAATCCGTTTACGACCGCCCCCTCCTAGCCTCGTTTTAGGAAACATGTTTGATTTATTCCCTCGTTTCGTTATTCCGTTTCGAAATTGTTTCGATGGAATGCTGATGCCGAGCGCTCGGCTCGATGCTTTATTGGTCCGTAAACATGTGCGTTTGAACTGAAAGCTATTGTCTCGAAGCTATTAGCATAAACGCCGCTATTAGCATAAACGCCAGACTATTTGCAGTCGCCTTTGAGCTCAATCGGCATGTTACACAAATGTGTCGTTTGAAGTGCCGAATAATTAGGTCTTAGAAATGGAAAGTGTCCTGTCGTTCGTCCTATTCTTGAAGCCTTTTCTATGTTATGTCCATTTTCAAATGTCTAGTTCAAGTCAGCATTTTGTATTTGTCTTTGTGTCTCGTTAAAACACTTGTAAGATAACTGTAGTAAGTGCCTGCTGTATGGTGCCAAGCTTAATGTGCGGTGCGAGTGAGTGTTTTAAAACAAACATGAATCTCCAAGTAGGTAGCTGCGCCAGAGCCGTGTTAAAAGCGGTCTCATTTCTCGAAGCATGACTTATTGCCGAGCAAACAATAAGCTACCAGCTACGGAATTCCTGTTACTCAACTCTATTCACTTACAAATATTATTGTTTTAGCCCTCTGGTCTCGGCTTCGAACAATGTTCAACTCCGATTATGCACAGATCTCGACGAACGAAACTACCTCTTTACATTCGATACCCTTTAGAAAGTTAGGCTTTGTAAGTTCCTCTTTGTAATGTCCGGGGACAAATTAGAAACCATCCTTTATGCGACAAGTGACAAAACGTAATAGACAGGCGACAAAGTTAGGGTTTTGGAGGTGTTGACAAAAGACGCAGGTATCAGTAATCCGTCTTCGGATGCGCTATTGTGTTGGTGACAATTGCTGGGGCTGCAATTTTTTTGCAGACAAATGTTTGTCCCAACATTTGCAAAGGTAATGTTCTTTAGAATTTCGTTATTGTAGTTTCAATTTCAAGGCTGTTTGGTAAAACTGTTTTTGTGATGCGGGTGTTATAAACGCGCAGATAAATCAGCTGAAACTTGAAACTTACAGAGCTTTGTGCTCTTTGACATGCATAGCTTTACCTATAAGCATGATGTTGATGTAGGCATCTAATCTAGGTAGGTAAGTAGGTATATAGGTAGGGTAGGTAGGTGGGAAGGAGCTTGAAAGAAGGCAACATGGAATACAGGTAATTAAAGATGTAATCTAATAATAGAACATTAACTTACCAAACAGAAGCAGCCAGTCCGAAGTAGTAGAGCAAGAGGAAGACGACCGCGCAGTTGGGGTTGGCGAGTCCGTCGTGGGCGAGCAGCATCCTGGTCGGGGAGGTGGAGTCCTTGGCGCAGCCGGCAGCAGCTCGGCCGGCGGCCGCGCGGACGCCCCAGCCGGCCGCCGCCGCGCACCGGCACAGCGCCACCAGCACCAGCGCCCGCTCCCCCGCCCCGCCGCGGTCCCCGCACGCCAGCTGCGTGCCCACAGCCGCCAGCGTGCAAGCGAAGCTCAGCGCGGCCCAAGTCGCCAGCCACACCTCAGCGGCGCGACGCTCCCCGGCCTCCCACAGGACTTCCGCGTCGCAGAACTGAGCACAGCGACCCGACCCTCGCACCCACACCCAACTGTTCGGCTTGATGAGGCGCCTGCAAACTCCACGACCAGCAGACGACGCATCCAAAGGAATCGTCCCCACAGGAGGAGCCCGCTCCCCAGGGCCTTCCATACACATGTGCTCGTGGTTGTTCTCGGCGGGGAACAGCGAGCAGTCCAGTTCTGCCGGCCAGGGGAACCCGAACCCTCGCAGCACTGGGTAGCACCTCGCGTAAACACTCTCGCACAGTCCGCGGCATGGCCCGATCGGCAGCGCCACTTTGTCCGTACACATGGGAACGTACACCGCACACAAAAACAGATGTAACTGGGAGGAGCAGCCGTACTGGACGAGCGGACTGAAGGTCTGCAGCGTCACGTCGGCGTCAGCCTGGAGAGTGTGCCTCGCTAAATTGGGCATTCCGGTCTGATTGTATCCAATGTTCTTGCACATAGCCACTTTGATGGGTTCGCAGGTCCGGACGGAGGCCTCGGCGGCGACGGCCGCCACCACAGCCGCGAAGAACGCGAAGCAGCACTTCATGTTGACGTTTAGAGTGACAACAGTGTCATGTCACGAGTGTAGTCGCGCGCGGGCGCTGGTCGTGCGCCACGTGCGGCGCGGGGCGCGTCTCGAGCCGGAGTGAGGCGCCCGCGGCGGAGGCACGCGGGGGGCTCCAACATCCAAACAAAAAGGTACACAACCCAGCGCGGCGGGCGCGCAGGTATGCGGAATACTGGTGGAGGGAAAGGGAGAAATGCTGAGCTCGTTAGGCGCGAACAGGCCCTCCGTCCTCCGCGCGCCGGTTATCGCTCGTTATCACGATCGACTCACACTCACATGCCACCTAGTTATCCAATATCAGGCGTCCAGTATCGACTTCTTGATATCGTAACGGCATTGATTCGGATTAGAATAGAAGTAGGTACCTATCCTACTAATATTATAAAGGCGGATGTTTGTGTGTGTGTTTGTTACGACATCACGCAAAAACGGCTGATTAGATTGACATGAAACTTTGCAGAAATATAAAAGGGCATCTGGAATAACACATAGGATACTTTTTACCACGGAAAAATGTCTCATTCCCACGGGATCACGCATTTTCCAATATTTTTGAAATAGGTGGCGTGACTGAGCCGATTCGCGTTTTAAACGTTTTCGCCGAAAACTAACAGCGACATCTCTTGGCGAATAAAGGTTGCAGCGGGTGAAACCGCTGACGGGCAGCTAGTTATAAATAACGCTTGACAATGTTTTCCTAGATAGGCACTATCATATCGGCAGCAATTCTAGAACTATATCAGTTCACCCATCGGGATTAATATATTCTGGTTTTCCATATTAGGAACGCATTGATCTGGTTGATCATTTGAATGAATGACTTCGATGCTGTCGATTGTACCAACCTTTATAACAACTGACTTTTTGAACAGCATGCCTGCAAAATTCCAAGATGATTTTTTATTTAGACTGGAATGAGTATGTTTTTTTTTTCAGTGCACAAACAAATAGGCAGCCTTATTTATTACTTAGTGAAAATCTTATTCAGTTGTACAATGATCAACCAGGTTCACGTTTAAAGAAATCCCACTCTCATCTGAAACTGGACCGTAATTTTTTAAATTAAATCCGAATTAATTTTGATATAAATTTATTGTACATAATTTACTACAATAATAAGCATTACTGTATTCGATGAAACATAAATAGGTAGGTAAATACGGGGTGGAATATTATTAGTAAGTAGGTACAAAATTGGACCGAAATGGATCAGTAGTGGGGTATTTATAACTATCAAGCTTGGCTGATACATTTAAAAACGCGGAAAAAGAAATTATTTCCATGGCGATAGAGAAAAATGGGACCTCACACGACTAAAACAAAAGTTAAATACTTTTACAATAATCTTATAATACAATGTTCAATCATTTTCTTTTATACTATATCCATAGTAATTATAATTAAGTTAAAGTTATTTATCAACATATTTTGTAGTCGCCAATGTTATTGGGACTAAAGATATCTCAGTGCAAATAACATAATACATATTTTGAGAGAACTCTACGTTCAATCATTAGTGAAGCAACAAAAAGTCGTCTCGTTCGTATTATGATGCTCGAAAAAACAGTCTCACAATTATACAAAATACTGTGTGGATACGGGGTGTAAGGGACAGCTTTCCGAACTAAGAAAATATTTTAGGAGATATAAACATTTTTCTGACCTCCCATACAATATCACGATTAGCTGATTTCATTTATTACCGGCATTTTTTTTATGGCTTCTGAAGTATTTCCTTCATGGGAAGTTGTTCAGTTGCATGGTTTGCATGCACTCTATTAGTATTCGGAGAGCTGTTCCTTGCACCTTGTATAGAAGCAGTAACTTTATTAAAGCAGTGACTGTGTATATGCATTTTAAAAGTATTTGTGAGACTACATTTAGTTACTTCGTATTGGTGGTCCGTAGGATTCCCTCTAAACATTTATTTTCTTTGCCTTGAGAACGATATACAAACATGAAACAATCTGTTATTTCCATACAAATAACAAGCTTTACTTTCGCCAAAGTTACGACTCGATATTTTTACATTCAACACTCTAATTTAGGTATTTTTACAACATTCATATTTAACAAATAGTCTCCCATATGATGTTTCATTCTTTTTTACAATTTAATTTTCAAAGCATATTTATTTTTTATTATTAAAATAAGGAATGCAATGTAAGCAACACTAGCGCCCATTCTCAACATCTCACTCAAAAACATTTAAAAACAAGTTTTAGTTAACCAAATTTTTGTTTATTGTACAAACTAATTCACTTATTTGATGTTAAATTTACTAGGTACTTCAGATACCTACATCAAAACTAAATGCCATGGTAGATGGTGTCTAAAAAACTAGTGTTAATTGAACAAATAAGGATTCAATACCGAATATTTAAAAATAAAATAACATATTTTGTTTTTAGTATCTAACATGCATATTTTGTAACATGATACCGATTCGCTAGCACAACCATACTTAATACAACATAACAAATGCAGCTACTACGGGAAAAGCTATTATATTATTTTTAATACGTCAAGGCGTTGAACAACTTAATTTTAATGAAGGATATGAAAGACCGATAATTTTTGAGGTAGCTTTTTTCATTCTCAGAAGATTATTTTTATGTACGAAAAGATTGGGAATACCTAACATTATAAATTGACATACAATTTTGGCCAAGTGTATGCGTATTGTATTAGGTTCCTAAATTGCATTTTGTAAGGTATGTATGTACTATCAAAGTTAATACTTTGCTCATAATGGATCTTTAGAAATACCTAGCGCATAAAACAAGCATTAAAATGTATTTACTTATATTTTACTTTGAAAGTCTTCGTAAACTTGGAGACGTTGTGAATATTATTTCAATATCTAAGAAATATTTATATCTATATACAATAAGATTAATGAATTGTAAAATTGTGACTGAATCTCTCATTATTTCAGTATTCCAGTTATTTTAAAATGAATATTTAAAGAAAAAATTAAATAGCCTCTTAATTTAAAAATGGCAAAGAGATACCAAAATAGTTTATTATCACCTCTCCAGCTTAAAAAGATCTTGTTTCCCAAAAACTTGTTTGTTTGTTTGAAGAATCAGTGTGAAAAAGACACTTGCTACTTACTACAATGAGCAAAAATGAACTTTACTCTTTTGTTATATTTGCTGCACAACAAGAGAGCAAAGTTTATTTGTAAAATGTCGATGTTATGAGCAAAAATAAACTATCCTCTCAAATGTTATTGTACTACAAGAGGGCAAAATTTTCTTTTGCTGCACATTATTCATATTTATTTAGATGTTCGAAATTCATTCACTTTGCCTCAAATGAGCGAAAATTACTTTTCCACACTGATTTTACGCGGGAAACCTATTATTTACAAGCTGGAGGCGAAAATGTGATTCAAATGATTATCTTTTGGTTTTGCTACTGGTCAACAAAATTATAGAAACTAATGAACTCTGCAGTTCCCAAAGCATTATCTTGTTTGTGGAGTAGCCAAATTCGATAATTTACTTGTGTATTTTTTGTAATTTCAGTCTTAGTTTTTGATTGTAGTAGACATCAGTATCCAATAGTGCACACTGGGACATACATACATAAAATCACTGATGAAATTCATGGTTTTCAATGAGATTAGCTATAGATATACGATTTTACATATAATTATTAATACATTATGAATAAATAATAAAACGTTCGCACCAAATACGGCACAGAAGCCCAATGCAGGCTTTTGGTTCAAATGTACTACTATAGCAGAAACCATTTAGCATAATCACAGTACTGACTGACCTTTAGTTATATTTTAGAAGAAAAATAATAAGACTCCTTTAGTATAGAATGTTACGATAATAGGTTTACAAAAGAAAAGGGTATAGCATAAGAACGACAGATTTTAAAGCCCTTTTGTTTGATCTTAGCCAGTTTATCCCATGAATGCTAGGTGGTTTCTACTACAGGTACTTTCGCATAGAAAAAGTAAAGACGTACCTTTGATATATCGCATGATCGTATCAAGTCTTTGTGAGATATCCGTGACAATTCCAAACGACGAAACACAAAACTACGACATCACAAATACGCCCAATGAATTTTTGTGATTTTAGCTCATTCGAAAAAGTTATCATGTTCTATCGACACGTATTACTTTTTCGCAGTTTTGTGTTTCGACGTTTTCGATCTTGTGGACTAGACGGGCGTGGAGTGGGAGTCTAACCGGACTCGCAACGCCTCTCTCTCGCGCTGCACATCAGCCAGCTCGTTCTGCAGCGCGCGGCACACGCGGATCAACACGGCGTTTTGCTCCTGCAAAGCTTTGATATCGGGTTCCGCCTCGCAGGATGACTCTCGGGAAGGCTTTCGGTACACTTCGAAAGCTCCGTGCATTTTGGGCGCGTCGTGGAAGCTTTCGGCGAAAGCGTCCGGCGGAAAAGCGGGCTCGCCTTCGCTGCGCTGCGTTATCAAGGGACGTGGGGGGGAAGCGGTCGATGGGGACATTCTGGGGGGAGGTTGGGGCGGCGGGGCGGCGCCTTTGAATCTGTTGAGGTCGAGGGATGAGGAGCGCGCGTGGTTGCGGAGCGGGCGCGGCGGCGGCGGCGGCGGAGGCTCCTTCTTGGGCGCGTATTGCAGCGACTGCGGACCGTCCTCTGCGTGCACAGACGGTTCCCTAGCCGGCGGGGGTGGGAGTACCCCCGCGACTTTCAAAGGCTTCTTCGGCTGCGGTCGCTGGATGGACTTGATCTCCCCGTTGGGCGGCGGTTCGGTCGGCGGTTGCGAGTTGCGTTTGGGGCTCGCCAGCTCGAAAGCGTGGGCGAAGTCGTCGCGTCTCGGCGACGCACTGGACCTTACGTCGCCTTCGCCGTGCGTCGGTAAGGCGTTCGAATCGGGCGTCACTCTTAGAGCGACCGGATGGAATATTTTCGGGTCGCGTTCCAAAGCGGACTTATGGAAATCGAAGTTGACCGGTTTCGGGCCGGGACTAGACACACTCGACGTCGGCGAATCGACGAACTTAGTCCACTCTTTATTATTAGCTTGTTCCGGCTTCGGTGGAGTGAGTGAGGGAGGTCGATCTTCCTTCTTTTTCTCAGTTTCGACGCCAAAGTTGAAATCAGCTGAGGTGCCAGAACTAAACATATCTGCTCCTAGGTCGACTAGGTCCGTGGTGACAGCCTGTTGGGAGAACCGTGAGTCTACCTTGGGGACCAGCGGGGCTGGCAGGACGTCTGGGACCGGTATGTTGTTCCGTCGAAGCACTATCAGATGCATGGCTATGCTGAACTCCTCGAGAGTGAGCATACCGTCCTTGTTGATGTCTGATAGGAGCCATATCTTGCGCAAATCGGCGACTGACAGCCGGGACTTTTCGAAGAACAACCTGAAAGATAAACGATAAACAAGTAAGTCCACGATTTCGGCAGTATTATAAGTCGATAGTTTTGTTTGCGTTGTCAATTAGCAGGTAGATAATTTATAAATACATCACAGATTTTTTAAATATATTCGGAAAAGTCAAGTCATCATGAACTGCACTTGCCAATCTGACTCTCATACAAAGAGCCCAGCTTTAAACTATCAAAGGCTCAAATTATAATGACATGGGTTTCTGAAGATTTTGGGGGTATAATACAGGGCTATTTATTGGTCAGTGCGCAAACTTTGGATGTTTCTACTCTTGATTCTGAACAAATTTTACTATGGGGCCACCTGCGAAATAAAATAAAAATTTTGGTTGTTCCATACATTTTTGCTGAGTAGGTATTTTTTTTTATGGAACATCCAATTTTTTTTGCGAATTCGCAGGTTGTCCCATAATAAAAGTTGTTCAGAATCACGAGTAGAAACACCCTGCAAAGTTTGCGCACTGACTAAAAAATAACTCAGTATAGCTCTAGTGTCAGAATGCTTTTTACCTGGCCACTTGTTCACAGCATGCTCCTATCAGGCCGGAGCTGCCTCGCCTGGTCTGCGTGTCGCTGATGGTAGCATGTCTGCCTACCCCCTAACAGTGTGTAGCGTGACTCACCTGGCCACTTGTTCACTAAGCATGCTCCTACCAGGCCGGAGCTGCCTCGCCTGGTCTGCGTGTCGCTGATGGTAGCATGTCTGCCTACCCCCTAACAGTGTGTAGCGTGACTCACCTGGCCACTTGTTCACTAAGCATGCTCCTACCAGGCCGGAGCTGCCTCGCCTGGTCTGCGTGTCGCTGATGGTAGCATGTCTGTCTACCCCCTAACAGTTTGTAGCGTGACTCACCTGGCCACTTGTCCACTAAGCAGGCCCCTATCAGGCCGCAGCTGATGGAAATGCGCTGCGTAGTGCCTCACCTGAGCGTCGCTGATACGCTACACGTCTGTCTACCCCCTAACAGTGTGTAGCGCGACTCGCCTGGCTACTTGTCCACTGAGCAGGCCCCTATCAGGCCGCAGCTGGTGAAACTGTGTTGCATAGTGCCTCGCCTGAGCGTCGCTGATGGTCACACGGCTGCTGTCTTCCTCTGAAGATCAGCTCTTGATGTTACCTGGCTACTTGTCCACTCAGTAAGCCCCTATCAGGCCGCAACTGATGAAACTGTGCTGCATAGTGCTTCGCCTGAGCGTCGCTGATGGTCACACGGCTGCTGTCTTCCTCTGAAGATCAGCTCTTGATGTTACCTGGCTACTTGTCCACTCAGTAAGCCCCTATCAGGCCGCAACTGATGAAACTGTGCTGCATAGTGCTTCGCCTGAGCGTCGCTGATGGTCACACGGCTGCTGTCTTCCTCTGAAGATCAGCTCTTGATGTTACCTGGCCACTTGTCCACTCAGCAAGCCCCTATCAGGTCGCAGCTGGTGGAACTGTGCCGCGTAGTGCCTCGTCTGCGCGTCGCTGATAGTCACATGTCTGCTGACTGTCTCCATCTCCCTCTGAGGAGCAGCAGATGATGTTACCTGGCTACTTGTCCACTGAGCAAGCCTCTATCAGGTCGCAGCTGGTGGAACTGCGCTGTATAATGCCTCGCCTGAGCGTCGCTGATAGTCACATGTCTGCTGACTGTCTCCATCTCCCTCTGAGGAGCAGCAGATGATGTTACCTGGCCACTTGTCCACTGAGCAAGCCTCTATCAGGTCGCAGCTGGTGGAACTGCGCCGCATAGTGCCTCGCCTGAGCGTCGCTGATGCGCCACACGTCTGACTACCCCCTAACAGGGTGTAGCGTGACTTACCTGGCCACTTGTCCACTGAGCAAGCCCGCAGGCCGCAGCTGATGGAACTGCGCCGCGTAGTGCCTCTGACGGTCTGTCTACCCCCTAACAGGGTGTAGCGTGACTTACCTGGCCACTTGTCCACTGAGCAAGCCTCTATCAGGCCGCAACTGATGGAACTGTGCTGCGTAGTGCCTCTGACGGTCTGTCTACCCCCTAAGTGTAGAGCGTGACTCGCTTGTCCATTGTTATCCCATTATTAAACGGCTATGCAAAGTACATCGAATTTTGCTTGCAGAATTGTAGCATGTAGTTTTGTAAAATCGGGTACAGAAGAAATTGAGGGAAAAAGAAGGCTAGTATTAAAAAGTTTCTACCTGGCCACTTGTCCACTGAGCAGGCCGCAGCTGGTGGAACTGTGCTGCGTAATGCCTCGCCTGAGCATCGCTGATGCGCCACACGTCTGTGGTCTTCCTCTTAGGATCAGTAGATGATATTACCTGGCCACTTGTCCACTGAGCAAGCCCCTATCAGGCCGCAGCTGATGAAACTGCGCCGCATAGTGCCTCGCCTGTGCGTCGCTGATGCGCCATACGTCTGCAGACTGTCTCCATCTCCCTCTAAGGGTCAGCAGATGATGTTACCTGGCCACTTGTCCACTGAGCAGGCCCCTATCAGGCCGCAGTTGGTGGAACTGCGCTGCATAATGCCTCGCCTGAGCGTCGCTGATGGTCACATTCTGCAGACTGTATTCATAGAGGACCTATCTTCCTGTAAGAGTCAGCAGATGATTTTACCTGGCCACTTGTCCACTGAGCAGGCCCCTATCAGGTCGCATCTGGTGAAATTGCGCCGCATAATGCCTCGCCTGTGCGTCGCTGATGCGCCACACGTCTCCATCTTCCACTTAGGATCAGCAGATGATGTTACCTGGCCACTTGTCCACTCAGCAAGCCCCTATCAGGTCGCAGCTGGTGGAACTGTGCCGCATAGTGCCTCGCCTGAGCGTCGCTGATGCGCCACACGTCTGCAGAATCTTTCCATCTTCCTCTGAGGGTCAGCGGATGTTACCTGGCCACTTGTCCACTGAGCAAGCCCCTATCAGGCCGCAACTGATGAAACTGTGCTGCATAATGCCTCGCCTGTGCGTCGCTGATGGCTACATGTCTCCATCTTCCTCTGAGGGTCAGCGGATGTTACCTGGCCACTTGTCCACTGAGCAGGCCCCTATCAGGCCGCAGCTGATGAAACTGCGCTGCGTAATGCCTCGCCTGAGCGTCGCTGATGCGCCACACGTCTGCTGTCTCGGTATCGCCGTCGCCTTCTTCCTCCGAGGAGTGGCGGTCTGATGACTCCTCTTCAGTGCCTGCAAGCGAAGGGATATACAAGATGGAACAAGCTTTTAAGGGCATACAGGATTCATTGGGTCGTTGGGCGACTAGGTTTCCATACATAGTGTCGATCGTGAGCCTGTTTATCACATGTGACACCGATTATGAGAATCAATCCGATGAACCCTACTTTTTATCAAAGAGTTTTTATTTTGCCTACTATGGCTAGCGGACCATTGTGGGGTTAAGACCTAGTCAGACGTCAGACGGCGAAGTGACGTAGGTATCTACTTATTTTAGAAGGGCGAATATTGATTTAACTACGGTGCTAAATTTTTACGACACAAGTTCCCAAAGAACAAAGCACGATCACAAACACCGTAGGTAAGCTTATTAGTAATTACATAAGCTTATTATACAATGCCACGCCGTCTGGCAATGTCAGGGCTATTTGTTACGTTCATTCACGAGCGTTAACGAGACGCGAAACAGCGACAATTAGCGGTGCGAAAATGAGAGCAATTGTGGAGTTTTATTCCACAAATAGAAGGAAATGAGATTCTCGTAACTCCTGGAATACCAGGGCGTTTTAGATGCGAGTAGAAAGAAACAAATACTTATAGAAATGATCAACTGTCGGCTATGGTCAACCGCATTGTAGCGGTGATGCCACCTACAATAGCATTCCCAAAGAGGGTTGACGAGAGGCAGGCTGGTCATAATATATTGCCAAATCCCCCAGCCGATTTGAGATAGGAGCAGGCAGATGATGATGATCATTTGGTAAATAATAGGACTATATCAGTAAATGAAGTTAAAGATGGAATGCTTTTCTGCCCTTTTTCAGACTTGATCGCTAACTCGCCTATTTAGCCGTCATTCTATTTCGTTTTAAATATTAAAGGTAACAATAAGTCAGTGCAAATGCATTTGTAATGAATGAATGAGGTAATTTAGCTATCTGCACAATGATGACTCGATGACTGTAGTATTTGCATTTTAATGATTTTTCCTGCATAATTTGCTAGCAAGTTTTTGAATAGGAATGAACTAACTATGCTGTAGCCCATTTTTTTTTCTCCTGTCAAATTTTTTTCTCTTTCCACTACACTAAGCCAGGCTTTTGGAGTGAAATATTCAGAAAAGGATATACAACAAAAGAATTCAACCAAGAAAAAGTGTTTCAGTTGTGGTAAAAATGGCCATCAAATAACATGTTGTAAATCTGTTAGGTAATGGTAATGGTTATACGAGCCGTTTTCCGCACTCGAAGTCTACATGCGCCTATTTTGCGTGAAGGGTGGGTGCCCACTACTCGAGCCATCCTAGTTCTCCGCGGAAGCTCAGCAAACCTACTAAATCACTGAGTGCCTCAGGGATTGACCTCGGATGTCCGAGGTACTTTGCCTTTATATAATCTCTCTGTTAGGTGTTGGACAAGGACACTTACCAAGTAGCTGTGTGTGTTCCTCGGTGGTGTTGGTAGGCCACACACCGCGGCCAGTAGCACTATGCTCCCACGCAGGATGTACTCTCTCCGCTACACTGTTGGTCGGTGTCGGACTATCACTTGCGGTACTCCATGGAGATCCTGTCTTGTTTCTTCTCTGCAGAGAACAATGACAATCGTTAATACTCTATCCATGAAACAGGACCACTTTTATTGTTGCAGCCTTTATATGAATCCAGAATTCTAAACAGTACAGTTTTTCACTTCCTTTAGATTTGAATCATTAGCATAAGTAAGTGCCACCACCAAAACTTTCGGCATTCTGGATTTTTAGATTTTCTTAGTTTTATGTTTATTAGTTTGTGAGGATAACACATACACAAATAAGTTTATTTCACGCATTTCATTGTACGCAACCTGTATCAAGGCTAAATTAGAAATTATATAGAAAGAGCATATTCCATAAGATGCAGCTATATTATGTGCAAACAATTTTGCCTTCTGTGACTTGACAACCAGTCCCCTCCATATTTCCCAAACATGATTGCACACAATTCAATTGGAATCATCTAATAATACTCCCCAACATTGCTCCCACTCTCAATATCACAGTGATACAGTTACACATATCAATACAGGCTTTGTTCAAGGTCAAGAACTCAGCAACTAACATTGAGATGACTTCAACAGCTCATTGTCCTGTTGTACAGTAAATTAGTCATGCATAATCAAAGAGATAAGAAAACTGAACACTTTACAGCAAAACAACCACATTGTAACTTGTTAATTTGTGTTATCAGTGGTGAAAACTTTAATGTTTGTAAAAAAAGTATGCGACTTGGTATTTTTTATTTATTTAGAACTCTACATTAATTTTAAGTATGTAACCGCAAAGTATCAATTTAGGATACAAATAACATGATGTCTTTGATAAACCTACCATTTCATACAAATCATTGCCACCTTGTAAGCCACACTGTAAGAAGTACCATGGTTTTTCAGTACTGATGCCGAAGGTCGCAGGTTCAAATCCTGCCTGCGGTGAAAATTTTAGAAGTTTTCCAAAAATTGTTTACCTAACACGAGAAGTGTTTTAAAATTTGGTATTCAAAGTACCATGGTGTAATAGGCTATGGTCTAGTCTAGGTAGAGTATAGAGCCCCATTAAACATCACAAGAACTTGCAGTCTTGCACTTTGTAATATTTAAGGTAACTGTCTCATGTGACTGTAATGATTAATAGTAAATAGATGCACATTTGAATACTTACACCATGTGATCCAGATCTTTGTGAAAGGGTCTCCGATTCCATTTCTGAATCTGTACTTAAAGCTTCTGTGTTGTCCGTGTGAGACAATGTTTGAGGAACATCACTATCAGATAGATTTGAAGACAATCGGATAGGTTCATATGCTCCGACATTTTTCTCTCTTTCAACAAACCGCCTCTCTCTTTTAGGGATATGTTGTTCCTTTGGGGAATTGGACAGCTGTATTAGGTCAGCACTAGCCTCAGAGTTGAGAGCCCACGTGAATCTAGGCAATGGAAGATCAAGAGGTGAAGGCAGAAGCTCAGGTTTTAATTCTAAATTTGATTGATGTGCAGCTATTAATTTAAGTGCAGAATAAAACTGTTTCCTATTCATATGGTTCAGGGAGGTATGGCTATTCGGCGCTACGCTGATATCCATGATCTGTAACCAAATTAACGGAGTAAATTGAGAGTACACAAACACAAAGTGATAATGATAATAACATACGAATCGACAGAACCCGTAAATTACCTGCTTCAGGATATCATTCGGTACGTTAGATGATCTAAAAAGTTCCGTTGCTTTCAGAATTGGTATTTTCCCATTGGATTCTTCATCGCAACATAAAAACAAATCGCCGAAATATCTCGTTTCGGTCTCTGTCAGATTGAGATCCTCCATTATAACCAAAAAACCACAACTATATTGATTTATACACTGTTTATTAGATTAATAATAAAATAGGCAACATAAATAACCATTATCTGTTAATATAAACCATATTCATTGATAAATAGACGGATTTGAAACTTGTACATCGCAAAATTTACACGAAGCAAACGATGTCAAATCAGTGTTGCCGGCACTCGAAAACCAAAAGATCCGAAATCTAGTCCGGCAGGATCCGATTGGATCCGATTTTACCTAGAAGCGGCGCGAAAAATATTGTGATTTTGCTACATACTTAAAAAAATATCTTCATGTTTATTTGTGATTTGCTTTGTTGTACCTTGTACCTTGTGTAGTGTCATATGTAGTTAAAATTAAACCTAACACAGACCAGATGTGGTGCGTGGTGACCGGTCTGTGCTAGCCTGTTTCTCACGTAGACATGCACGCCATGCGGCGCATCCGGTCTGTGCTATGCTAGCCTGTTTCTCACGTAGACGTACACGCCATGCGGCGCATCCGGTCTGTGCTAGCCTGTTTCTCACGTAGACGTACACGCCATGCGGCGCATCCGGTCTGTGCTATGCTAGCCTGTTTCTCACGTAGACGTACACGCCATGCGGCGCATCCGGTCTGTGCTAGCCTGTTTCTCACGTAGACGTGCACGCCATGCGGCGCATCCGGTCTGTGCTAGCCTGTTTCTCACGTAGACGTGCACGCCATGCGGCGCATCCGGTCTGTGCTAGCCTGTTTCTCACGTAGACGTGCACGCCATGCGGCGCATCCGGTCTGTGCTAGCCTGTTTCTCACGTAGACGTGCACGCCATGCGGCGCATCCGGTCTGTGCTAGCCTGTTTCTCACGTAGACATGCACGCCATGCGGCGCATCCGGTCTGTGCTAGCCTGTTTCTCACGTAGACGTGCACGCCATGCGGCGCATCCGGTCTGTGCTAGCCTGTTTCTCACGTAGACGTGCACGCCATGCGGCGCATCCGGTCTGTGCTAGCCTGTTTCTCACGTAGACGTGCACGCCATGCGGCGCATCCGGTCTGTGCTAGCCTGTTTCTCACGTAGACATGCACGCCATGCGGCGCATCCGGTCTGTGCTAGCCTGTTTCTCACGTAGACGTGCACGCCATGCGGCGCATCCGGTCTGTGCTAGCCTGTTTCTCACGTAGACGTGCACGCCATGCGGCGCATCCGGTCTGTGCTAGCCTGTTTCTCACGTAGACGTGCACGCCATGCGGCGCATCCGGTCTGTGCTAGCCTGTTTCTCACGTAGACGTGCACGCCATGCGGCGCATCCGGTCTGTGCTAGCCTGTTTCTCACGTAGACATGCACGCCATGCGGCGCATCCGGTCTGTGCTATGCTAGCCTGTTTCTCACGTAGACGTGCACGCCATGCGGCGCATCCGGTCTGTGCTAGCCTGTTTCTCACGTAGACATGCACGCCATGCGGCGCATCCGGTCTGTGCTATGCTAGCCTGTTTCTCACGTAGACGTGCACGCCATGCGGCGCATCTGGTCTGTGCTAGCCTGTTACTCACGTAACTGTGCACGTCACTCGGTGCACTGGTCTAACAATGGAAGATATTTTGAAAATAAAAACTAAATAAAACTAAACAGAGGAAGATCTTTTTGCGGTGAGATTCATTTTACGCTTAGGCTTCTCTTTTACTGCGAGTGAAATTTATAAGTTAAATACGAGCATCTACAATGGTCTGACTATATTTTTATCAAAATTATCCGAAATTATCCGCTGGAAATGAGGATCCGCCGAGGATCCGATCAGACTCGAAAAGATCCGAAATCGCATCCAAAGATCCGCGCCGGCAACGCTGTGTCAAATGACAGCTGCCTGCTGTACTGCGCGCAGCCATTATTCAATAGTGTTGTACGAACATTAAGTAAAAACCGATACTTACCGTAATCGATCGATTAAGAAAAATGTAAAAATAAACTTTTCATCTCTTCAGCTTGAAAAGTTTACGTACGCAATCAGTGTGGAAAAGTCACTTTTGCTCACTCGATGAGGCAAAAGGATTTGATTTTTTTTATTTTATTATCAAGCCTATTTCTTATTGCGTTTTGGGGTTGAGATGCACTTAGACGGGCTTTAGAAATAAGTATTTGTATAGTAGCCCCCTTTATGCACTCCAACCGTAATTTGTACAACAAGAGAGTAAAGTTTATTTTTGCTACAAGTGCTAATTTGAATTCTGAGATCGGAGGTAGCAAAGGAATTAAATGAGCGAGCGAGCGAGAGTGTTAATTAAAAGTATCCTGAGAACAGTGAGGTTGAGGTATTCAAAAGCACGGTACACAGAATTTTCACCTCCACCCATATTATTAGGTGTACTAGTCATGGTTGGAGCCTGCCTTGTAGGAGCAGTTAAACTAGGAGGACAGTAGGAAGGAAAAAGGGGAAGAGATAAAGCTACTACAAGAAGGCCAAAAGTAGGTGTAGAAAAGCGAAAGAAGTTAGCAACTTTTTCTGTACGTATGAAAAGTGTAACTTTACATGAACTCGCGATTTTCCACAGGTTAATTATTAAATATAATTATATATCTACCTAAATATTATCGCCATAGACCCAGTTTAGTACCTAAATGGCTATGAAATTTGTTAAAAAATGTTACCTTAGAGAGAGACAAACTTATCTTGTAATATCATTATCATTACATTACAATTAGATTAAAATTAAAAACAAATAACTTTTTACTGATGAAATTACCGTGGCTAAATTAATGATATAATTTTATTACGGTAGAAATTACTACCAAAGCAGTAAGGCCTCTCATAGGTATTGTGCTCTTCTTTATTTATTTTGGTACAAATAAAGCATCCAATACTTTTATTATTTAATTTTCCATAGTTTTGTCTTATGTTACCTGGAATAATTTCAAGTGCATCTTGTCTGACTGCTGTAAAACATCCGGAATTTTAATTTAGGGGATCAGCATAAAATTGAGCAACTACTTAATTTTAGTTTCTTTTACATCGTAACTAGGTATACTTAATTTTATGAAAAAGGTTTTTTCAAATTCCTTATTATTTATCCTGTTACGATCCAAAAATAATCTACCTCTCTTAGAATCTGATAATTTCGGGGACTATTTGCAATAAAACAAAATGTAAATAGATATTTCAATTTGTATTACAATAATTTTACATGTATGGTTCACGATGATAAAAATAAAGATTATTGTATTTGCTCTAAGACGAACGAGAATAACGCATAACTACTATCAAAGTAGCATAGGTAACAATTTAGATTATTACACAACTATCCTTAAAAATAACTTAAAAGCCGACAATCTCGACAAATAATAATCATCACATCTCTTATACTAAATAATATATTTAATCCTTGGTCTGGATGTACTTGATGAGATCGATGACACGGCTGGAGTAACCATATTCGTTGTCGTACCAGCTGATCAGCTTAACGAAGTTGTCGTTCAGAGAGATTCCAGCAGCGGCATCGAAAATGGAAGAGTGTGTGTCACCAATGAAGTCAGAAGATACAACCTGGTCTTCAGTGTATCCAAGGATGCCCTTGAGGGGACCTTCAGCGGCCTCCTTGACCTTGGCTTTGATCGCATCGTAGCTGGCAGCCTTGCCAAGGCGGACTGTGAGGTCAACCACGGAAACGTTGGCCACGGGGACACGGAAAGCCATACCAGTAAGCTTTCCGTTCAGGGCGGGAATGACTTTGCCTACGGCCTTAGCGGCACCAGTGGAGGCGGGAATAATGTTCTGCTGGGCACCACGACCATCACGCCAGAGCTTGCCAGAGGGACCGTCAACAGTCTTTTGGGTGGCAGTAGTAGCGTGGACAGTGGTCATCAAACCCTCAACGATCTCGAAGTTGTCATGGATGACCTTAGCGAGGGGAGCGAGGCAGTTGGTTGTGCAAGAAGCGTTAGAGATGACCTTGAAAGAGGGGTCGTAGGCTTCAAGGTTGACGCCGCAGACGAACATGGGAGCGTCAGCACTGGGAGCGGAGATGATGACTTTCTTGGCACCACCTTGCAAGTGGAGGGAAGCCTTCTCTGTGGTTGTGAACACACCAGTAGATTCTACGACGTATTCAGCACCAGCTGTACCCCAGGGGATGGCAGAGGGTTCCCTCTCAGAAAAGACGGCGATTTTGTTGCCGTTGACGATAAGGTGGCCATCACCAGCCTCAACGGTTCCCTTGAAACGTCCATGGGTAGAGTCGTACTTGAAGAGGTAGACCATGTAGTCCAGGCCAATGAAGGGGTCGTTGATAGCGACGACTTGGGCACCCTTCTCGACGGAGGCGCGGAGCACCAGACGTCCGATACGGCCAAATCCGTTGATACCGATTTTCGACATTTTAACTGAAAAGAAAAAAAGGAAAGATATTTAGTGCATGTCTCTTGAAGAAAATGTTACTGTGCAGGAAAAGAATCAAAATGGCATGGCATTAAAGCCTTCTTTTCTTTTAGAATGTGTGGGTATTTATAGAAATATATATATACATAAATCACACCTTTATCCCTTGCGGTGTAGGCAGAGCGTCAGCAGCCGCAAAAATATGATAACAACATTATTGGTAATGAATGGCTATGTGTGAAGAAAAAAATATTTCTTGTATACTCTTCTACACATAATATAAAAAATATATAGGTATATGATAATTATGCAATAAAAAATATGAAACGCACAATTAAAATAGCTTAGTTTTATCAGAATTACTTTTAATATAAAAATATTATTAACAAATATTATTCTTATTGGAATTTGCTTTTTAAATTAACGCATAGTAGCTACTAAGGCTACTAAAAAATGTTTTATAAATAATCGATAACTCCGCCATTATAATGCTTTCTAATTCAAAGGGTAGGTAAATTGCTTAAATGCCCCACACATAAAAGTGCAGTAAAAGAAATTAAGTAATCCTGATGCAAACCAAAATTTATCAAAATCAAATCAAATGTCTCTTACATTTGTTTATAAAATCATAGTTACTACAAGAGGGCAAATTCATAATAGGTTGACTGAGATGACTCCTACCGGCGCGTGGAGGTCACTTAGAGGTCATACAATATTCACCGGGATATACACAGAAATATTGAAAAAGATTATCAATACTTCTACTCTGATAACAGAAACTATAAAATCCTTCAAGCATACATTACAAACACGCATGAAAAGCGTGATAAAATAGACAAATCACACAAATGTGTCACAGCAATGGTTACGTTATAATGATGTAAATGTATGCAACTGCCTCATAAATACTTGAAAGAACGCCTCATTATACGCCAGTGTAATGAATATTTGAATACAATTATATGCAAATGTAAATTAATTGGTATTATACACTTACCGGGTTGAAATTTATTGGACTATTTATAATCGACACTCCACACGTATGCTCCCCACAAGATGGAGTTTTGAAATGTCAGCCGAAGGACAAAACCGGGTGGAGATCAATGAGTCAAAGATTCACTAACGTCAGACAGAACGAACATTTCATCATTGATGTTCGGCAAGGGTGATAAGATTACACGAACAAATAAATTGAGACTTTATGTTTTTCTGATTCACGCACGATCGTTTTCTGCCTCGTGCACATTAGAAGTGTCAAATCTAAATATTTTTTAAAGTCGCTAAACAATCGAGTTTTAATGGAGAGGAAAAATCAAAGCTTCCTTCTTATTACAGGAGACAATGCGTGTGCTGAAACGCATCAGAGATCAAGATTTAACCAAACTTAGCCATTAACAGATTACCGACCAATGATTATTCATAGTAAAAAAGTCAGTCAAGAGTGGCGGTACTAGTTGCCCAATTAGCTCTTATGTTTTTTTTGTAGGTTAATCGCAGATAATATAATATGCCAACGTATAGTCACATTACATGAAGTTCTTGATAATAAAATTAATGGCTTGATTTATCATTTAATTCTAAAAATAATTGAGTGATTAAAAAATTAATAATTAACACCAAAATGTCATAACTGCATGTTATTTAATAAATAACTTTATAATTTTTAAATATAATAATTTTTTCTACCTTCATTTATATAATTTTAATGCCTTATCTTCATGTTTGTACAAATCTTGTT
Organism: Phthorimaea operculella; assembly: GCA_024500475.1. Lineage (NCBI taxonomy): Eukaryota > Metazoa > Arthropoda > Insecta > Lepidoptera > Gelechiidae > Phthorimaea > Phthorimaea operculella. The sequence goes on from JANFCV010000082.1 coordinate 527,527, forward strand.
GTTGGCACTTTTTGTTAAATAAAGTGTCACATCTGCAAGCACTGCCTAATCTCTGCCGAAATAAATAAAAAGCCTAGTGATTGCAAAGGCATACCAAATTATCGATAGTTACCGGTTTTCTAGTTTAGATGAAACATGCTATTTAGAATAGGGAGAGAAGAGTTTTCCCCTTGGTTTTCCCAAATAAATACCAAAGCAATACCAAAGTATTTCATTTTCAAACACCATCAACAGCAATAGCAGATTTTTCCTAGGGAATTTACAGATTGTAGCTCGTAGCCATAGCTGATCCGATGATGGTTGGTCGTTGACCCGTTGACCTTGATGTGACACATGTGACATTGTATTTGACATGAGGCGCGTAGTTCAAACGTGGTACACAACGTTCAAATTGAACTCGTGATGGTTAGAAGTCCCTAATACTAAATAATAAACAACAAGTTCTCCAAACTACAGCTAAAAATTTCAGTCTAGCTAAAACTGACATGGTTTTAAGGGTGGGAATAAATGGTTTTGGACGAGTCGGTAGAGTAGTGCTTAGAACCTGCCTCGAGCGCTCTGATGTTGAGGTACCTACACTTACTCACTTTACTTTTAGTTAGTAGAAGTTTGTGGTCTAGATATTTGTTAGACATACCTTAATATAACCAATGGTACATAAACATCTACCTTTGCCATTGGTGCTTTCAGCCACAGTAAAGAATCTATAATTTATAGGACCTCCTTAAAATAGGCAAACCCAAGGTGTTTCTGTAAGTACCTACGTACCTCCCTATAAGTTACCTACCCATCTATTTTGGGAAGGCAGTTCGTTCAGAGAGAATAGCACAATGTCCAGCAGTGGGCTAGTATATATAACCTACCTACCTACCAAGTAGATAGACGTAGGTAGGTATATAAAGTAGATATGTTGAGGGTGGTTGAGGTACTAATGCAAAAGTAGGTACTCTTCTGTAATTATTGGAAAGGTCATATATATCAGATTGTGAAGACTAAATTACAAACATATTTTTGTTTAAGTTCTGTATATCTTTGGGTTGTTCTTTTGACCTTTTGGCTATTCACTCACGCCACTCGAATCACGGGATAGTTACTGTTTATTTTTATTTCTTTCGTAGGTATGTGCCGTCAACGACCCGGCTATAGATATCAGCTACATTTGTTATTTGATAAAATACGACTCCACCCACGGAACGTTGAGACGCAATATTACCCACACAGAGAATGAGATTTCTATCGATGGTGAGTAGGGTTGCCAACCCTACTATTTAATATAGTATTCTACTATATTTCAGCTATTACTACTATATACTGTTGGACAAATATATAGTAGCTAAATCTACTATATTTTGGCTAATTTGAAAATCAATGCCTCGTCGCCTGTTTACAGCGATACAGCGTAAAAAGTCGAGCTCGCTTCGCTCGCAATACCTTTACCTACCAGTCTGCCTGCTGTAAATTCGCGACTATTGTATAGATTCGTGCCCCGTTTGCAGCGTGAAAAGCCTTGTCATTTTCAGCTTACTTTCCAAAAGCGGCTATTTTAGCGTCTACGCCCGTTTGTAGCGTGAAAAGTCGAGCTCGCTTCGCTTGTTACTCAAGCAGATAGTCCTATCATTTAGTAGAAAAAAAAACTCAAAAGGCAAAAACCTTTTAAAGTGATGCTGCTGGGGCTAGACAATACTCTTTTAAAAAGAAATAAATTTCTACTATATATTTTGCAAAGCTACTATTTTTTTTACCTCTGACTTGGATATAAATACTATATTTGGAACAAAAATAGTTGGCAACCCTAATGGTGAGTAGGTTAGGGTGCCATCATTACCACGGTACCAAGGTACCTATCTTCTTCCAGTAGCTGTCGTCAAACGCCGAAAGGAGATAAATAGCAGGAGGCATATTTTTGAATCGTTGGGAATTCCAATTTCATATGCGCCAGTCTGCGACGACGACTATTCTATATAGGTACCTATATAAGGTCCTATTAAATTCACTGCAAATATTTTAAGGGCATGCGTAAATATGTATAAGAAAAACATGTAAGGCATTTAAAAAAAAATCTACACGCTAGTTTTTTTTTTCATTTTCAAACAAACTTTTTAATTAATTATGTGAACATCTTTGACTGACCCGACTGACGTTCCGCCACGTAGACAGGATTCACTTACACGGCCGGCACGCACACTGACAACTAACCAATCACAGCTCATTTTTTTGGCGCGTAATTTAAATTCATCGAAGTGTGTGTTTCTAGGACAAACAGGGTGCACTTTTTTCGTTTTGTTTTTTTTTTAGTTAAATGCAATTTTCGCGAAAACTAGCGTGTAGATTTCTTTAAAAATTTGCCTAGTACATGCTTATATTTTATTTGATCTGCCCCTAAAATATTTGCAGTGAATTAAATAGGACCTTATATAAAAAAAAATTGTTTGGCTAGGTGTCAGTGGGTGGTTCTTCATTCTGATGCATATGAAATTGGTTTTCTACTGGTTAAATAATACGCCCTATAGGTGCCATACTTACAGTCCTGTGTAAAAAATAATCTTTGACTATACTTACCTACATGTCGACTTTGCAGTTACACTTATTTTCTTTCAGCTGATTACCTATTAGCTAGCTTATCGTTATCAGTCATCGACATAAATGTGTAATAATATAATAAAGATGTTATCGATTCATATTGGACTGGTACTCACATAAAATGAAATAGGTAGGTATTTGATGATACGTTTCGTATCATATCTTTTGCTACAGACTGAATTGATAGGGTGACAATTAGACAGCAATATTTAGTAGGTATTCTTTGCTGAAACTTACCTACAGAAGGCCTTTTCTAATTTGATACTGGATCCAGTTTTCGTTTAATCATGTTCTGAAGATACTTACTTATGCAATCTACGTAAGGATTGAGAAACACGTCTCATAAGTGTTTTTTAAAATCCAGCGTAGTACAGTCAAGCTTACATTCGGTTAGGTACTCGAACCGCCAATGTAAATCTTAAGAACGGTACAAAGTCTAATCTGTCCAACCCAGACTGAGCTTGACTGTACCATCACCGACCAACATTGCAGATGCGCGCATCAAGGTGTTCCATGAGAAGTTCCCGACGGGCATCCCGTGGCAGGACGCGGGCGTCGAGTACGTCGTCGAGGCATCGGGGATGTTCACCAGTATGGACAAGGCATCGGTACATACACAGCATCTCCCTATTCTAGGAAAACTTGCTAAATTTTCCACCGCGAGCAGGATTTGAACCTGCGAACTTCGGCATCTGTACTACCTGAAATTTTGCAAGTTTTCCAAAAGTTGTCTAGCTAACATGGAAAGTGTTCTAATTTGGTATTCAATCTACCAATTCACTAGTGAGACAAGGCGATGCGATCCTATTCGTCGATATTCATGCACATAATTTAATACATAGTATAAAATGAAGTCGCTTTTTGAGTTTCTCTATCTATCATGGAATGATCATGAACACCGCAAGTCCACGCAACATATTGGTGAGTTTAAAAAAATATATGTAGTGTTTCAATTAGAAGGTTTATATGTAGTCTTTGTACAGTACATGCCAGAAAAATGATTAGCAGCGGGTGCAACCACTGGGCGGGCCGCTAGTAATAAACAAACAAAACTAGGGGTTTGTTGTAGCGGCGAGAGACTTGTCGATTACGAACCAGGTACCTACCAGTCGTCGACCAATTTCGCATCTTCTTATTCAAGAAAGTAATATAGAAAAGCTAAGGAACTCTAAAGGGAATGTCCTGCAGAATACAGGTCACTGCCTATTTAACAGAGAATGTTTAGAATAAGGTAAAGGTAGGTAGGTAGGTAAAGGTTTAGATTTACCTTCTTCTACTACTACAGCCACAGCAGTCCACTGGACAAGAAATGAACACTCACCACGTTTGAGAGGCGGATTGGTGAGCGTAGTGCAAGGTGTTAAAAAAACTAACTAGATACTGATTGTCCGAAATCGGTCCCGGTTGCTGTTTATGATTACTTAGACGGTGGTCGTTACCCAACCTTGTCAGAGGCCTGCTACAACTCGACACCAGGGTTCATCGGGTATGACGACTCGGTGACCCACTCGAAAAGAAGATGAAAATGAAAATAGATTAATTTTCTTCAGGGTCACCTAGTATCTGACGGCGTGAAGAGAGTGATAGTCACAGCGCCGTGTGTCGACGTGCCGATGGTCATTTTCGGTGTCAACGAGAAGACAATCAAATCAAGTAAGTTTATAGTAGAACCGAGAACGTGTGATACAAGCACAATAAGATTGACAGACTTTCGCATGCGGAAATTCAAAAATAGATCCTGAATCTATCTTTATCTGCAAGCAGCATTGGCAACTTACAGCAAGTGCTTACAATTTTATCACCCTTTGCTCGTTGCAATACTGAGTTTCGTATCAGCGTACCATATCTTACATCCTTAATTTCTCTAAATCATAGATCCTGTTTTATAGAAATAATAAAATCTTCAGGTTTTTAGAATCTATTTCTCTATCCTGTCGACAGATGCACATTGCTGTTCATTATTAGGTATTAACTCTAGATAACCAACCAACAATGTAGGTATGAAGTAGCCACTTTAAATTAAACTTTAAAAATGCAATAAAATATCCAGGTACAAAAGTAATATCGTGCGGATCAAGTACTCTATACTGCTTGGCGCCAATAATCAAGATACTCGAAGACAACTACGGTGTAGAAGAAGGTTTTATCACCAGCATTCACGCCATGACGCCATCACTCAAGCCTCTGGACGGACTGTGTCTCAAAGGGAAGGTAGAGTGACCAATTAGTATTTTTTGAAGTTCTGAGACCTTAAAATATAGAAACGAGAATTTTTATACATACTAGTGGGATTCGATCCATCGATCTAAGGCTTGTACCTATTAATAAATTGCACTCTACTCTGAGATCGATCTTGAGAACGATATTGACAAATGTCAGCAGTATTAAACGACATCTCAAAATCGCTCTATTTTTCAGAATTAAGAACATTCATAAATACGGGCTTAAAAATACGAGCTCAGGGACACTTAGTATAGTCCGGTTTGTAAGGGGAAGGCTTGTATGGAGACCATTCGGATTGTGATTAAAGCGTGAAACTTGGCATAGATGTTCTATGGGTTCATCTTAGTAGGTAAAGCCCGGTTTCCAGGAGTTCCGCCCCCCGGAGCAGGTGGGAGGGGGGGAGGAATGTTACGGCCGCCGTGCACCAAACAAAAAATTCTCACTGATAGAATTGAGGTCTTAAGGCAAGTTTGGTATCGTTTTCGAGTAAAAATAACATGAAGAATCTATTTAACGTAGTAAAAAATAATGTTTTCATTAAAAAATACAAAGAAATACGCAAAAAAAGGAAAATATACCACACTAGTTTCGTCTTCAACACGCTATCACTATAAATTTGCTAATATTTAGGAAAAAATAAAAATAGCACTAAAAAGCTTAGATATTCAGCTTTCTAAAAATATATACTTTTTGTATGGTTTTAACCAAAATTACACATTAAAAAAATAATAATAGGTAGAGCGGTGTCGAGTTCAATACTCTCTGCGTACGTACATCTTCTTAAATAAAGCTGATCTTGCTGTCCACATTTGAGAAAAAATAACCGTTTGTTTTTCATATGTTTTGTATGAAAAACAAAGTTAACTTTTCAGCTTAAACGAATTGAACGCAATATGCAAAAACCGCACAAATACGGTCCAGAGTACCTACCGAGGAAATTTTGGTGCTATTTAACGTGGATATAGTTGTCCCATTACCATTAGCGCGTCGCCTCCCTCACCTCCATCAACAGCTCGAGGTAGATCAGTGTGCGGTAGATCATCCATTTGCCATCTTCAAGTGATCGGTCCATCTGACCGCGAAAGTTGCGCTTATTTTTCACGTGTTATGTGCTGGTTGTGAAAAATCTGAGCCATGTAGCTGGAGAGACTATTTACCAGCAAATAAAACGTCCCTAAAAACGTGGATCCGAGGTGTTTTGGCATGGTTTTGAAAAACAGAAGACAAAATGCCCCAAAACTTAGGCGATCACCCGTATGAGCCACAGAGCCACGTCTGTTGTCTATGCTGTCCCCGAAAGACCATTACTATAGTCCGACAAGTTCGTGCGCGTCCTTCCCTAGGGGTGACAGACGTTGGGGGGAGAGATGTCAGCGGGTAGCGGGAGGTGTAGCGGGGAAGGGAGACGCGCGCATCCCCGCCGCACGTCATATTAAAATGACGTGCTTCCTCGCCTCCCCACCGTCTGTACCCCGCAGGAAGGTCGCGCACGAACTTGTCGGACTATAATCGCGTGGCATTACGTTTGAAACCTTCCAGCCAATGAAACAGGTCGGGTTCTGTAATGAATTCAATACCGTGGCTTGGGTGGACCAAGACATATCCATCTTTACTGCAATTACTGCACCATCCATACAGAAGTCAGAGAAGTAGATCTATTCTCCTCTGTTTCGCTTTTATAATCTACGAGTAAGCCTTCGACTCACGGCCCGGGCCGTGTACATAGTTTTCACATTACCAGCGTCGCGTCGCGTCCCTCACCTCCATCAACAGCTCGAGGTAAATCAGTGTGCGGTTATTTGCCATCTTCATGTGATCGGTCTATCTGACTAAAGGACATTTTTTGTGGTCTACTCTTGCCGAGGCGTGACCTTTACATCGGATTTCCATCAGTTTCTTACTCCACATCTTAGCAGTTCTGTTCCATTACAGATGTGATCAGCTGACAGCTACTTCTATTTGCCACACATCCAGACTATGTCGTCTGGTAAATTGGTCTTCTCTTATATAACTTGATCCATTAGTGTGATCCCGATCAGACTTATTCAAAAGCTCCTAAGTGACCATGTAGGTGGTAGGTCAGCCAGTTTTACTGCGAGGTTTCACATCTAGGCTCGATAATTATGTTAAGGACGCACTGATTGAACACCATTGTAATGAATTGCAGCTAGGAGTCTCAAAGACCTAACTTCTCAAATACTGCCAGACAAGCTGCACTCTTCTAGTGATTTCACAACCCAAGTTGTCTTTACCCAACTGTTATCTCTGCTGAAGGTATGCATATATACTTTTTGATAAATTCAAGGATATACTTTCGGCGAATACCGGCTCTGGAATGATATATTGATAATATTATATGGCATTGGTTTTGTCCGAGTTCATCCCAAGTCCAACGCGTCTCGAAGCAACATTATTGAGAGGTCTTGCAGAAATCTAGAATTATGTTATTTTTACATTATGTCGTTTTCAAAGCGGTGGTGTGTTAAATATTTATCGATGACATTGATGCTAAGACAATCACTGTAGAATCTTGAAGGAGGAGCTCTTTTTCCAGCGCTTTAGTGAAGAGTTGCGGAGGTATAATGTCTTACACCTCAGAGTATTTTGACTTGAACGGACATAGTTGACATTCGGTACTGAATTTCTCAGCACCTCCACTTATCACCAGGCGCCCTGGCAGCGCTGCAAGGGTTCTTAAACGGCACGGGTTTCAATAGAGTCGAAGGCTTACTCGTAGATTATAAAAGCCAAACAGAGGAGATACATCTACTGCTCTAACTTCTGCATCGATGGTGCAGTAATTGCATTATAGATGGATATGTCGTGGTCCACCTAGGCCACGGTATTGAATTCATTACAGAACCCGACCTTTTTCCTTGGCTGGAAGGTTTGAAACGTAATGCCAGACGATTCGTAATGGTCTTTCGGGGACAGCATAGACAATAGACGTGGCTCTGTGATCGCCTAAGTTTTTGGGGCATTTTGTCTTCTGTTTTTCAAAACCATGCCAAAACACCTCGGATCCACGTTTTTAGGGACGTTTTATTTGCTAGTAAATAGTCTCTTCAGCTACATGGCTCAGATTTTTCACAACCAGCACATAACACATGAAAAATAAGCGCAACTTTCGCGGTCAGATGGACCGATCACTTGAAGATGGCAAATGGATGATCTCTACCGCACACTGATCTACCTCGAGCTGTTGATGGAGGTGAGGGAGGCGACGCGCTAATGGTAATGGGACAACTATATCCACGTTAAATAGCACCAAAATTTCCTCGGTAGGTACTCTGGACCGTATTTGTGCGGTTTTTGCATATTGCGTTCAATTCGTTTAAGCTGAAAAGTTAACTTTGTTTTTCATACAAAACATATGAAAAACAAACTTAAATTTGCGGTTATTTTTTCTCTAATGTGGACAGCAAGATCAGCTTTATTTTAATTTCTTTAGAATATGAATGGTAAATTATCTCTTGTGTTAAATTTTGCAGTTCTATTCATAAACAAAGAAGATGTACGTACGCAGAGAGTATTGAACTCGACACCGCTCTACCTATTATTATTTTTTTAATGTGTAATTTTGGTTAAAACCATACAAAAAGTATATATTTTTAGAAAGCTGAATATCTAAGCTTTTTAGTGCTATTTTTATTTTTTCCTAAATATTAGCAAATTTATAGTGATAGCGTGTTGAAGACGAAACTAGTGTGGTATATTTTCCTTTTTTTGCGTATTTCTTTGTATTTTTTAATGAAAACATTATTTTTTACTACGTTAAATAGACTCTTCATGTTATTTTTACTCGAAAACGATACCAAACTTGCCTTAAGACCTCAATTCTATCAGTGAGAATTTTTTGTTTGGTGCGCGGCGACCGTAACATTCCTCCCCCCCTCCCACCTGCTCCGGGGGGCGGAACTCCTGGAAACCGGGCTTTACCTACTAAGATGTACCCATAGAACATCTATGCCAAGTTTCACGCTTTAATCACAATCCGAAAAGTCTGACCCCTTACTAACCGGGGTAGTAGACCTATTGGAGATACTAATACTTGATGGTTTAGATTACGAAATAGGTGCCAAAAAATAAACAATTCAACACTTTTGTCTGCAAGACAATATACCTAAATCATACCAATCTACGTGTTCAACAGGGAGGAACGCTAACGCTTACCTACTTCAAAGATTGGTAATCTGTCGTAGCTACGCAGAAAATAAAAAACCCACATCAGACTATCATTGTGTCAATGCTTGAATGAATTTCAGTATTATTTTACTTCCCGTAGCACTGGCGCGACCACCGCAGCATAACACAGAATATAATACCAGCGGCGACGGGTGCCTGCAAGGCTCTCGGGCGGATTATTCCCGCGGTAAAAGACCGCATGTGTGGACTTGCATTCCGTGTGCCTATCGCAAATGTTTCCGTCATGGATCTCTCCGTCAGGTACATTACTAGATAATACAAATATGTAAGTCTACAGTTGATCCAGTTTTAGTTTTGATTCTGTGTAAATGAAAAAGGAAGAGTACTGGAGCAAGAATGCTCCCCTGTGAGACACCTTGATTGATAGCCAAATCAATGGGTAACATAGTCACTTTACTACATTCTCTTTTTTACAGGTTAAAAAAATTCACATCAATAGCAAAAATAGCCGAAAATATAGAGAAGTTTAATGAGACGACAAAGAATATTATCAAAATTAACTCCGACGAATCAGTCTCGTCCGACTTCTTAGGAGACAGCTACTCTTGTATTTTGGACATCAACTCCAGCATTCAACTCAAACCAAATTCCTTTAAATTAATATGTTGGTATGAAAACGAATATTCGTACGCATGCCGCGTGATCGATCTCATCACCTTTTCCGAAAATCAGTTCATCGAAATACACAGACGCGCTATCATGGGCGTAACAACGCAATATCGAGAAGAAACACCCGCACCGTCGGAGAAAGAAGTTAAAGTTAGACCTAAGACTACAAATTCTGCTCGTCCCTCGGTCGGTTTGAAGAATCAAGGCGAAGTTTCCAATAAAAAAACTGGTGGAAAATCAGTCGTGTGGTTTAATCCTCAAAGTGTTCTGATGGGTAAAATTTGGAACGACGGGGACGGCACCGCTCGCCACAGTCGGTCCTCCGCCTTCTTCCACCCTTGCGCTTGTACCCGCTCTCCCCCCGGCAGATCCCCCGTCGCCACCCCCCCGCCGAGTGACACCAGCAGGCACCAAACAGAGGGTCACCGGGAGTGCACCAGCCGGGACACCGTCTGCAACAAGGCTCAAGATCGCCTAGAAAAAGTAAAACAAGAGTTCACCAAAATGGTCAACATTACAGAGAGTTTACTCAAGAAATCAAAAGACGCTAAACTTGGCATCAAAACTAAAGACGACAATAAAATTGTCGATACGAAAAAACTTGAAGAAAATTTAAGCATATCGACATTGAAGGCGGTTGAAAACTTTACGCCGTGTAGCTCGTCTATAAGCAATAGTACTAATAATAACATAACCAATCCCTTCCCGAGCACTAACACCCTTAACACTCAAAATGTTGTCGACCGTTCTGATTGTGCCGCTTCAGAAAATACGATTGGCAGAAATGAAAAATCCGATTTTAGTATAATGTTAGCACAGTCCGTAAATGAATTGAAAGATGTATTTACAAATATAGATAAAACTAAGGTTATTAACAATAGCTTTGTAACAAGTACTTTTTCAGAAATACTTAAGGGAATGTTTGAGTTACAGCGACAATTTTCAGCGAGCAAAGCTGATGCAGAAGACAATAGGAAAGAGTTTAACATGAATGATATAAAAACAAAAAAATCGTCTGATGTAAATGAGAATGAACAGCTTCAAGACACACAACCTTTAAACACAACACAAAACAACATAGAAAATGGTCAACTATTGGAACCCGTAGCAAAAGCAACTAATGTTGCAGGAATTGATGAGTGTAACGAAAAAGATAACTCCAAAACGAATTTACAAAATGATACCAAAAATGAACCAGAACACACACAATTTGATGAAAATCATAAGGAAGACTTGCACGTTGATAAATTAAACGAAGTGGTAGATGGAATTGACAAAAAAGTCACCGATGAAGGTTATTATCATATTAGTATTACCGATGTTAGCAAACATGATAACATAGAAATAGTAATAGACGCCACAAATGAGGGTGAAGACGACGTTAACATAAAAGAAAACCCTTCTACAAATGAAGATGCAAGTAACGAAGTACCTTTAGAAGAAAACGCTTACAAAAATGACAGGCAAGTCCAATATTGTAAAGTTGGCAACGTACACTTTGAAGAAAACAGTAGAGGTGGCGAGGTCAGGCGAGACGCTGACGTATACTTCGAAGAAAACGCTTGTACACATCCGCCCAACTTCGGAAGCGATCGCGGCGCTTCGCGAGTCTCCAGCCCGTGCTGCACAGACAGAGAAGACATCTATGACAAACTGGACAGCGACAGCGACTCCGAACACTCCTTCGATGCCGAGAAAAAGAAATCACAAGTTATCAAAATCACCGACCTCACAAACTCTTTAGAAGACTTGGACCGTTTGGACAAAATTTGCAAGATCATGGAAATTTCCGACGAACTATCCGATAGTTTGTTTTCGGCTTTAAATACAAATTCCGAAAGTAACGCGCAGCTCGCTAAGACGAGATGGTCGTTCAAAGATTTGTGCGAAAAAGTTAATCTTGACGAATTTTGTGATACTGTGTTTGGTAAATAAATCATGTGAATTTGTAAGTCACTTTTTATTATTTTGATGCGAACGTGTATTAAAATTGCAATCGTTTTGTCAAATATAGTTTATTGTAAAATGCACTGTTTTATTATGCGTGTTTGATTATTAATTACTTACATATTTAAGTACAAAATATTTGTATAATTAAATAATCTCAATATAATCTCTTCTTTACACTATATAGATACAAAAATATTGTACTTAAAATTTGAAATAATATCACAGCGAGATTCTTGTAACTTAAACTAAGTTGCGTAAAAAATACAACCAGGTACGTATTGTAGTTTGAGACTCAAAATGCAGTCATGGAATTGCTCATTGAAAATATTAGATTACTATTACTACTGTACTTACTTATTATAGGCAAGGAAGCGCAGCTTTTGTGCATTTTATAAGCTGGCTTACGACAATATGCCTAAAAATATATAGGCTGTTTCACTATTGACCGTCTAATTCTCCGTTGGGCTGGTGATAAAATCAAAATATGAATAAAGTATCTACAACATTATTGTTGCTTTGAAACGGAAAGCTCATATCGTTTTACCAGATATAACTGTCGCAGTTAAAGAATATATCATGAATTGGCAAAATTATTGTTGACATCCTGCTCAAATGACATATAAATATGATAGAGAGGCAAACAATAATGTTGCCAATTCGGGATATGCTCTTCATTTGCGCCAGTTATTCGGTATTTCACTATTATACATAAGAACTAACAAATTCTTCGTCAAAATCTGAATCATTCTTACCCATTACTCGAGTGTAGCGATTGACTGTCTCTGAGTAGTTTAAAGTTAAGTTGTATAATGGTCTTGGGGAAGATGGCGTCTTCTAGTTCGACGAAGTCTGCGATGACGACGTTGACGGGCGAGCTCTGTGGCGGGTGCGTGCGGCGCGGCTCGCCAGGCGTGAACTCGACTAGTTTCGGCACCACGTTTTTGACGACTGGTTTCGCGCATTTTTCTTTTAAACTGGACACCCATCTGGAAAGGAGATTACATTTGGTTTTTTAGATCGCATCACATGGTTGGTCGCAGTGTAGCCTCTGCCTAAATTATTATTATGTAAAATACACGTGCTCGCTTCGCTCGCAATGCATATACTATTGCTGAGGCGCAGTGTAACACTGTTAGCTCTTCATTGTTTCTATACAGGGTGTTTAAATGCGTGCCATAGATTTAGGGTAGGTTTAGTATCGATTAAGGAAACCGTAAATGATATTGAAAAAAATCCCATTCTCTTAGGCGTTCTCTATAACTTTCCTACCTTTCGACATTAGACAGCGGCGCCTCCCATCTGTTAATCAAAGGATTATTAAAATATGCGTCTTCTCATCATATTTTTTAGGGTTTCGTAGTCTACTAGAAATCCTTATCATTTCGGCAAGTCTGTCTGCCTGTCTGTCTGTCTGTATGCCGCGCCCTCATAACTTCGTCAGTTTTGGAGCTATTTACATCAAATTTGGTGTGGAGATAGATCGTGTTGATCCAAATTTTGAAACGTAGAGAAAAAATTATTTCAAATGTTTTTTGGACCCCCTCCCGTACATGTGAAAGGGGGCAAAATTTTTTTACAGTATTGAGTATTGTTGAATAGGTCTTTTAAAAATAAGTGAAGGTTTCTTTAAAACAAAGTCTCTGAAATGTTTCTGTCTCGAGATATTAGCTTTTAAAGGGGGCGTTTTTGAGCTATAATTTGTTCCAGCTGGAACTTCTAAAGTATGCACGTTAAAAATTTGAGAAAAATTATGGGATATAGCTCTTAATATGAAGTTACCATGAAAACTATAACGAATGCTGTACCACTTAAGATTAAGGAAATATTAAAGTTTTTCAATTTGCGGTTGGTAACCATACAGCTGCAAACAAACCAGCAACAAAATTAACTTTGTAACGCTGAAAGAACGCTGATATTTAAACATTGACTACGAAACCCTATTTGTGAGCGTGTCTGACACGCTCTTGGCCGCTTTTTTAATATAAAGAAATGTATATTAGTACTCTAAAAGTGTTTGGATACATTTTGATTAAAACTAAGTTAGCTGTAAGAAAACTAAGTTTTATTGCAACTTTTGTTATGATGACTAATTTATATTGCACTAGCTGCCCGTCAGCGGTTTCACCCGCTGCAACCTATTATTACGCGGGAAGAAAGCATTACTCGCCAAGAGATGTCGCTGTTAGTTTTCGGCGAAAACGTTTAAAACGCGAATCGGCTCAGTCACGCCACCTTTGCAAAAATATCGGAATATGCGTGATCCCGTAGGAATAAGACATTTTCCCGTGGTAAAAAGTAGCCTATGTGTTATTCCAGGTAGTCTTCTATATTTGTGCAAAATTTCATGTCAATCTAATCAGCCGTTTTAGCGTGATGTCGTAACAAACACACACACAAACATCCGCCTTTATAATATTAGTAGGAAGTAGGATAGGATTAGTAGGAAGTAGAATTTGTGGGATTCAAAATCTTGTTAAAACATTTTCATTGGCAAGTATTTTTTGTACGTACATGTGTTGTGGGATATACATCAATTTTGCCTTACTTACTCGCCAAGAGATGACGCTGTTAGTTTCTAAAACGCGAATCGGCTCAGTCGGGCCACCTTTTTCATAAATATTGGAAAATGCGTGATCCCGTGGGAATGAGACATTTTCCCGTGGTAAAAAGTATATGCTATTCCAGATGCCCTTTTATATTTCTGTAAAAGTTTCATGTCAATCTAATCAGCCGTTTTTGCGTGAAGTCGTAACAAACACACACGTAGGAAGTATAGCAAGACCAGTGTGTAAGATTTTCCAGTATCGTAAGACAAAACTTAACGCCGTGTGGTGCCGGCAGAGTAGAATAGCACCACCCCCTCTCTTCCCGTGGGAGACGTAAGAGGCGACCGAGGGATAAACCCGACCCAAACAGCCAGGCCAACCGTATGGTGGCGGTTAATCCACCACAAAAGCATTCCCAATGAGGGTTGACGTCTGTTAGTCGGCCGGTCGTAAAATTAAGCCGAATCCATTGCAGCACGATTTTGTGTTTAGCAAAACGTGTTGCGCCGACCCATAGCAATTGGGATAAGGGCAGGAAGATGATGTAAGACAAAACATAAATTAAATAAAAGTTCGAAAAAATAAAAACGAAAATAAGGAGAACACTATCCGGATTCGAACGCGAGTCACCTTGTTTAGTAGGCAAGCGCACTATTGCCGCAGCTACCATGACCTTAAGATGACTGTTGAATTAACGGATATGCTTCCCCACAAAGACGCGAATCGGCTCAGTCACGCCACCTACGTCAAAAATTTTGGAATATGCGTGATTCCGTAGAAATGAGACATTTTCCTGGGGTAAAAAGTAGCCTATGTGTTATTCCAGATGCCCTTTTATATTTCTGCAAAGTTTCACGTCAATCTAATCAGCCGTTTTTGCGTGATGTCGTAACAAACACACACACAAACATCCGCCTTTATAATATTAGTAGGATAATTTGTACGTATTGCCCATTCTATAACCCAGTTCACAAAAGAAGGGGACCCGAAATGGCAACATTATTGTTTGCGTCTTTTTCATATTAAATGACATATGAGCAAGATGTCAACAATAATGTTGCCATTTCGGGTCCCCTTCTTTTGTGAACCAGCCTATATATGCAGTTCTTTTTTAATTTGCAAATCGATGACTGTGTCTGTCCGAAAGCCGATATTTTTTTGCCTATGTATCTGCGCTGCTGGCATATGGTTTGAGAGTATTTCAACGGTTTACTTTAACACTGGCATCTCCAGCTATTGTTTATGCCGACTTCGAAATGGAATTTTACCAGAATAATATATTCATCGAAAACATCATTCCTCACCCAGATGAATTAAAACTAGAAAAAATTACAACAGATTTACTATGTGAAAAATTTATACTTAAATCAATGCATACCAATGGAATGATACTTATGACAACAAAATTGATAGTTATTTTGTATCGTAAGAGCAAGAGAGCAAAGTTTATTTTTGCTACATGTCCTAATTTGAATCCCGAGGTAGCGAAGGATAGTAAAATTGAATCACGAGCGTAGCGAGTAGTACTCACCCAGATGATAGTGTCGATACAAAACTAGAGGTACAAAAGAAGTAGGGTAGATTTAAGAGGCTACTATACCGAGCTGGAAGTTCGTGAGCTGTCAGTTGATAAAAATATTTCTATCTCATTTATGCGGGTGGGTTGCATAAATGAGATAGATCCCGCAGCCGTAAAAAAGAGACAGTTATAGCTCGCTACCGGAAAATTTGCGTTCTGGGTTTACCAGATTCCCCGTTCGAAATCGCCACCAAATTTGTTGATAGTGGCATTATTTTGCTGCCAATAAAATATTCTATTACCGTATCATTTGTTTTGCTGAAATTATTGTCATATTTAGAATTATTTTTAATATATATATTTTTTTCATATATCGACCCATGTTTCATGGGGAAAGTTGTTCAGTATCATGAGTACCTTGACCTCCTTTCGGCTTGTTATACCCTTTCTGTTACTCCCGGTAGATACATCATACATACATACCGGTAGGCAAGGTAAACACAAACTAAAGAGCAGAAAACAAAAAAATAGTAAGTATCAAAATTGTTTTATTGTAGTGTTTCAGTGTTAACATGTGAATGATTTTTAAAATTGGCGTCATTTCCGTGTCCAAAGACTCGCTGGCCAGACTCTATTTCGCCAATCTCACGACGCTACCACAAATTAGGGAAACGGCGCGCGGGGCGCCTTTACAGCTGGCTCACTTAGTACTGGCGAAGATTTTGACGCTACTGACTTTAACTGAAATCTCAGGGGAACGTGTGCATGCTTGGACGTCAAAGTGAAAGTTACAACGCGTGTTATAGGTTGGCCCCCTCGCCTTGAAAACTAATCTTTAGCCACGCTGGCATACTTACAAAAAAAAAAAACATTGTATGGAAGATATGTTATGCGTAAAATTCTGCACAACCAAAGCAAAAACTGCCATGTTGTACAGCGTTTTTCTCTCGAACTATTAGATTATGATAAATTATTTGAGAGCAAGGTTGTGCAGAATTTTACGGTGCCATATTTTGATCCTTTGATCTCGTCCATTAATCACCTGGAAATGAGTTGAAGACTGGTTCAGGGACCAGGATGCATATTTGACGCGCTCCATGAAGTTGATCCTGATACGGAGTCGCTGGCTGATCTTATTTAAATTAGGTATGCTTGGCCACTGGTTACCTGACGAGAATGAACTTGGCGGTGGGCGTAAGGACCGCTTGGTGCACGAATCCTATGCCGGGGCCCCGATTCACGTTCTCCATGAAGTTGATCAGCCCTGACACGGAATCCTGGCTGTATTAGGTATTCTTAGCCACTGCTTTATTCTAATCATCATCATATTAGCCATAGGACGTCCACTGCTGATCATAGGCCTCCCCTAAATATTTCCGCCTTGTCCGATTAGAAGCGGCCTGCATCCAGCATTTCCCCGCGGACTTGACCAGATTGTCTGTCACTGCTCACCTGACGAGAATGAACTTGGCGGTGGGCGTAAGGACCGCTTGGTGCACGAACCCTATGCCGGGACCCCGATTCACATTTTCCATGAAGTTGATCAGCCCAGACACGGAGTCCTGCCGCGGCCACGGGGACGGGAACATCTGCGGCTGCCAGAACATCGACGTCGAGTACGCGGACTCGTGACGGTAGATTATTATCACCTGGAAATGAATAGAAAACCGGGTTCAGGTGCTGTATTTTTGATTCAACAGCTTCTTGATTCACGTTTACAAATTCGCTTTCTAATCTTTCTCAAACTTTAGTCAGACATGTTGTAATCGAGGCGCCGGAAACTTAGTTGGCAGAGCAGTGCAACGGTACATCACAAACCTGGTAGGCTAAGTTTCCAAGTCTTACCTCATAAGTCTACCGATGGGAAGTATGCTATAACGATGGATCATGTTTGGGAGGTCATAAAATTGCATGGGTGGCCATCCGAAATCCGGACAGATTATTTTTTATCCGACTTGTAATGTATGTGTGCGTTACGCCAGCCAGAAATTGTCGAAAAATTTTTTTTTTCTCAGCCAATAATTAGTTCTCCTGCTTCTTCAATTCCCTCCGGAACGTTCTGTCTACTTTCCCGATCGGTCTACTTCTCAATCGGTCTACTTTCCCGATCGGTCTACTTTCCCGATTGGTCTACTTTCCTAATCGGTCTACTTCCCGATCGGTCTACTTTCCCGATCAGTCTACTTTCCTGATCGGTCTACTCTCTCAAAAGTAGATGAAAGACTGACTAGCCAAGCTTGTTTAGCGTGCGCAGTGTTAGTTATTTATTACATGCAAAGTAAAGGCCCTGTTCTGATTTAGTCGTTCAGTTTCCTTCTAGCTTGCATAGTTTCCGAGGTAATCCATATTTAATTTTGACAGCTGTCATTCGAAATGTAGATCTCGTAAAGAGCTACAACTTTTACTAAGTAACTAGTAGTCTAACTCGCATAGTTACTGAGATAAACGAGGTTTAAGTTTGACAGCTGTCATTCGAAATGTAGATCTCGTAAAGGCCTACAACTTTTACTAAGAAACTAGTAGTCTAACTCGCATAGTTACCGAGATAAACGAGGTTTAAGTTTGACAGCTGTCATTAGAAATGTAGATCTCGGCAATGCCTACAACTTCCTCTAAGAAACTGATAGTCTAGCATGCATAGATTCCGAGATAAACAGATTATGAGTTTGACAGTTGGCACCAAAAATGTAAATCTCGCGAAGACCTACAACGTTTCGAAAAAATAAGATTTACAAATTCAACTTTTAGAACTTTTTCATATTGGAAACTTTGAACCAAAATGAAACAATGAAAGAAAATGGACCGATGGGGAAAGTAGACGCATTAGGAAATAGACGCTTTGTGAAAGTAGACCGATCGGGAAAGTAGACAGAACGTTCCGGAGGGCTTCAATTGTTCTACTGATTTTTAAATTTGTATCTCTTAAGGTTTTTTAGTTATTTGACAAAAACAGATTCGGCTGGCGTAACGTTACCCCAGCCAGATGTTTTGATGATTAAAGGGTTTATTGAAATAAATTTTAGGTAGATAATTAGTTCTCTATTAGTACTAAATGTTGCCGCAAAAATTGAATTTGTATCGTTTATGGTTCCGAAGATATTCAGGATCCCGCTGGGGTAACGTTTACGTGTTTGCTGTATCTCCGAAACGGTTTAGCGTATATCTATATATTTTTGTACACAACTGCTATGAATTAGTTGTAATTTGTTTGCTAATAAATGAAATCAAAATAATTAACCGTTAAGAAGTATTTTAATAATTTAAAAAAACACTAAAATGGGTCCTAGCTCTTTTAATATGAGCTCTAAAGAGTTACTTGAAACGTCATTTTGTAGCTTATAACTGCCTTTAAATGTATATAAAGTTTCACTAAAATCCTGTTAGTATTTATTCAGTTATAATGGTTTTTAATTCAGTTCTTGCAACGATGCGCTCCGGAGATTTTTATTCACCATTTTACCGAGCTTCCTGTGGTTTTCATAATAAAATATGATATCAACAATTAGTATTGTAGTTCAATATTCCACCTGTAAAATTTCAGCGTAATACATTTAGTAATTACAGAGATAATTAAAAAAAACACATTAATGAGTGCACGACCACGGCAAACCGACCAAGTATGGATGGTAACAAAAAAGCGGCCGCGTAATACATTATGCTTACCCTTTAAAATGTGTAGCATAATAATGCTACATGTTCGATACAGTCGCGTACAAAATTGAACTTTTGAGCCTTTAGTATAGTATATTAATTATCATTGAATGGATTAAGTTATGTTTTCCAAAACTGTTTAATTCATTACCTTTCTTATTTTAGCTGGTGTGATTAACTGATTAGGTCCAAAACGTAAGTACATTAATATTTATTTGAAATATATTGCCGTAAGTAATTTGCCTTTGACATTTAAAACATTTAGTTACATAATACAAACACTAATACAAACACGATCCCGTTGCAGTTTTGAAGTAATTTAGATAGAGATGGAAGACTCGGTACGGTACTTACTTCGCGCTGCATTTGTGTTGGTGTTCTGCACTCTGCCACAGAATACATAATAGTACAGGTACAGAAGACGCACTCTGCCATAGCAATTCAACAAATATAAACCTTTACGCGCGATAATAAAGTACAATTTCCCTCGCGCCGGCTTTGGATGCCTACTTTTATATTAGCCTACTCATTGCGCGCGAGTTCATCTACCGCAGACCGCCTCTGAAGGTCACAGCCGGCGCGCTTGGTAGGGATCATATAGGGATGCAAATTTCGAGATTTAGATGAAAGTAGGTACCTACGAAAAGTGTACTGGGGACACTGGGAAATGTTTTGTGAAGTCAAAGCACAAATATTAAAAAAATATTAAAATTGCATTATTATACAAAATTTACGAATGAGGCAGGCAGGTGATTATCTCGTGAAGTAATGCGAACGTCATCGGAGCGCGTGCAGAGCGAGCGGCGCGCGGCAACCATTTGATTAGCCCCTTCGCGGTGGCCGCCGCGAGTCGTAATAGTCTTCTCGACGGCCGTGAGGCCGTCGGGGAGACGCCATTTAGGCAGAGCCTACTGGGCGTAAAATCTGTCGCCGCCCGTTAAAACGGGCGGGTCATGGGGTAGGGGGCCGTGGTAAGTGTGGGAACACTCCACCACGGCCCGAAGGGTCAAATTAAGGCCCGAGTGCGGCCGGACAGAACCGGCCGCAGACGGACCAGCAGTACCGCCAGCGAGTCGCCCGCCGGGTGGGACCCCAGTGCCCGGGGAGGCCCAGCGAGCGCCTTCCAGCTGGCGGTAGAAGAAAGAAACGTCCGGGGAGCCGGCGAGCCTGACCCGAAAAGTTTCGGGCCCGCATCAGCCGGCTAGTCACAGTCAGGTAGTGTCACTTAGTCAGTGAGGTCAATCCTGTGGGGGCCGCCGACTGGTACGCGCTATCAGCATGACAGCGCGCTACCAGCCGGCGGCCAAGGTCAGTCCGGTGTGTCAGTACCCTCCGCGAGCTCCTCCACCACAGCGAGCTCGCGGGGATTCGGTTTCCAGTCAGGAGGGCGCGCGTGGTACGGGGCCAGGCCTCGGATGTGTCCGAAGTCTGACCTGTCTGCGCGCGCGAACATCCTGGTCGAGAGCTTGGAGACGAACTCATCCAAGGTCTCGACTTTTAGGTCCCTCCGAATGACTTCGTTGCGGACGAACCTCGGCGCGTCGGCTATGATACGCAACGCCTTGGACTGCTGGGCCCGCAGTCTTTGGCGGTTGGTCTCAGAGACCAACGCGTACCATGCCGGTGCGGCGTACGTCAGGCGACTCCTGATGTACCCTTTGTACACGCCGAGCCTCATGCGCAACGGGAGCCTCGAGCGAAGAATGGGTCGGAGCAAAGCAGTGGCAGCCCCTGTTTGCCCGATCACACTCTTCACGTGCTTGGCCATGGACAGGTTACGGTCTATGGTCACGCCCAGGTATTTAGCCTTTGCGGACCACCCGATCTCCTCTCCATGGAGCTTCAGTTTCGGGGGATCTCTTCGACCACGCCCCACGATGATCGCCTGAGTCTTACCCACGTTCACTGTCAATCTCCACTTCGCCAGCCAGGCTGGGAGGGCGTCTAAGGCTATCTGCATTTTCCTGGCCGCGTGCCTCGAGTTGAGGGACACGGAGAAAAATGCAGCGTCATCGGCATAGAGCGCCAGCTTAGTGCCGCCCTCAACCGGGATGTCATCCGTGTACCTGGCGTAGCAAACTGGAGACAGACAGCTACCCTGGGGGACTCCAGCAGCGATCCTTCGGACTTGGGAGAGGGCGTCTTCCACTGCCACCTGGAAGCGCCTATTCTCGAGGAAGGTGGCCACAATCTTAACGACTCGACGAGGAGTCGTAGATGTGGACAGCTTATACACCAAGCCCGGGGTGGCCGCCGCTTGTACCTACTTGCAACTTTATACCTACGCCGCGGAGTGCACCAGGCCTGACTCTGCACAGTTATGCATCGTGAGACGACATCATTGTAACGACAGTCAATAATTAATATTTATGTCAGCGCTCTTATAACGACAGTCAATAGTTGCGCGAATGTTGCTAGAAGAAAAATGTTTAAGTACTTACCTTAATTAAATGTTTGACTCGCACTTGGCCGATTTTTCTTTGTAAGATTATAAGACTTGATACCTTGAGAACCTCTAAATAAAAAATTACAAATTGACATGATATTGGTCTTTTTTTTTTCATTTCTGTACGTCACTGTACTTTACGTTTGAAAATATCCTATTAAATATAAAAGGTACGCTTAATGTACTACGTGGCCGCTTTTTTGTTACCATCTATACTTGGTCGGGTTGCCATGGTCGTGCACTCAATAATGTGTTTTTTTAATTATTTCTGTAATTACTTAATATATTACGCTGAAATTTTACATGTGGAATATTGAACTACAATACTAACCACAAGAAACTCGGTAAAATGGTGACTAAAAATCTCCGGAGCGCATCGTTGCAAGAACTGAATTAAAAACCATTATAACTGAATAAATACTAACAGGATTTTAGTGAAACTTTATATACATTTAAAGGCAGTTATAGGCTACAAAATGACGTTTCAAGTAACTCTTTAGAGCTCATATTAAAAGAGCTAGGACCCATTTTAGTTTTTTTAAATTATTAAAATACTTCTTAACGGTTAATTATTTTGATTTCATTTATTAACAAACAAATTACAACTAATTCATAGCATTTGTGTACAAAAATATATAGATATACGCTAAACCGTTTCGGAGATACAGCAAACACGTAAACGTTACCCCAGCGGGATCCTGAATATCTTCGGAACCATAAACGATACAAATTCAATTTTTGCGGCAACATTTAGTACTAATAGAGAACTAATTATCTACCTAAAATTTATTTCAATAAACCCTTTAATTATCAAAACATCTGGCTGGGGTAACGTTACGCCAGCCGAATCTGTTTTTGTCAAATAACTAAAAAACCTTAAGAGATACAAATTTAAAAATCAGTAGAACAATTGAAGAAGCAGGAGAACTAATTATAGGCTGAGAAAAAAAAAAAATTCGACAGTTTCTGGCTGGCGTAACGCACACGTAATGTATGAGGTAAGACTGTCAATGGGAGCTTAGTTTATGGGCTTTAGTCTGTGAGTCCAGTAAAGTCTCAATACATTACTCACACTTTGTAGCGGCGTAAGTTAATCCCGAATTTAGTCAAAATACTTCGGATCGTCATACCGGTACCAAATTTTAGTATGTTAATAAACATGACATAAGCTCTAGAAAACCACCGGGAGACAAGCTGATGGGGGCTTGTCTCCCGCAGTAATGACGTCATCAAGATGGCGGCCGCCACATTTAGAAAACTGCAAATTATTTGAAAACCATAAGTTGCATTTTCATGTGCATGGTATCAAATGAAAGCTAATTAATTGCTCTACATATTTGTCTTGAACTACGACCAGGTCCATAGCATAATTTCGTAATTAAAAGACTTTATGTAAAAAGAAATCAGCAAATAATTTATTTGTGTGGCTATAGAATTCAAAGTAATCATTTTTAACAAAAGTGACATAGAAGAAAAGTAACGTTCAATGCAATAGCTACAAAAATCTAAAAGCACTTTCTTGTTCGGATAAAGAGAACTTAAGTTACACTGATTTGAGTACAACGCTGTCTCTTTCCGCACCACGACTATTTGTTGTATATGCACGGGTATGGTGTCAAATATAAGGTAAATAATTGTTCTGCATTATTCTTCTGAAGCACAACCAGCTACATAGCATAGTTAAAGAATTAATATTAAAAAAAGAACTTTGAAACCTATTTTTTGTGGGATTATAGAAACTCAAATAATACTTACTACGCTGACACAGCGACCTAAAGTGGATTTTGGCCTCCGCTGCAACTGCACGCCACACTTCCCTGTTCTGCGCAGTTTGCTTCCAATCAGGCTTTTGGAGTGAGTGCAGGTCCTTCAGAATTTGGTCAGTCCAGCGATATCTAGGTCGTTCGACAGGAACTCCGAACAGGTTAGAGGCTTTGGAGGTCAAAAAATGCATTGAAAAAGGCTGGGAAATTTCCGAACCCGAGCGAGACACACTAAAGAGGTGAGACTTAAGATCTTAGGGTGAAAGAAACTACACTGAAAGAGAAAATGGTGGACACAATGATGCGAAATAGATGTAGAAGTAAGAAGCGGAACAAGTTAGTGGCAGGATAAAAACGATAAATTGTACATAAGATGCAAGAATACAATAAGAAATGCAAAAGGACACTTCCTAGAACGCAAAGTTGGAGAAATAAAGACACCAATCAGATCTAGTGAAATTCGTGAATTTTATCAGGAAATAAGATTGGTCAAGAAAGGATATCAGCCCGTCGCTCAGTTTCTTGAAAATGAGGAAGGATACCTCGTTTCTGACCCGGAGAAGCTGAAAACTGAACGGTACAAATATTTTAAGGCCCTGCTTAATTGCTCGCTGATAGTTTTCAGTCTAAATTAGCGAGATATATGTGAAGCGGAAAGCTATTATGCACCTGAAGAACAACAAATGTCCAGGGATTGACGACATGCCGGTAGAACTGTGGAAGTATGGCAGAGGAGCACTACAGTCGCAAATGAGAATATTGTTACTCTAGAAGGAAGAAAATCTGCAAAAAGAGTGGAATATGGGAGTTATCTGCCCGATTCACAAAAGAAGCTCTTGAAATAAATTCTCCAACTATAATGGTAGGTACCTACCGCGCTACTCCCGACTGCCTACAAAGTACTGTCTTCTTGTCTCTCGGATGCTTTTGAAGTGGACACAGGGCTCAAACAAGGAGACGCGCTATCACCGTCTATCAGACGTTTAACTTGATGACGCGCTATCAGACGTTTAACTTGATGCTCAAACACGTGGTCCAAAAAGTTCGTTGATGGAGTGGAGTTAAACGGAATGCATAAAATAATAGGTTATGCCGACGACCTGGCCCTAATAGGTAGAAGTGCTGCAGACGTGAAAGCAATGGCCAGTACACTGGAGGAAGAAGGAAGAAAAGTAAGTCCCACGGTAACCCATGACAAGACAGAGTACCTCCACATGAGAAGATTCAAGAGCGCCAAGACTAAGAGAAACAACCTTATAGCCAATGACACCTCCTACAAAGGGGTGAACAAATTTAAGTACGACGAAATCAACATTCGCGTAAAGAATGCCCCAAGGTACTCAGCAGCCCTGCACAATGTATTGACATTGAAACTTGCAGGATAACAAGGGTTCGTATTTACAAGACCGTCATATGACCTGACCTTAAGGCCTAATAATGTACGGATGCCAAACATGGACGTTATCCTTGACGGAGGAAGAAAAGCTCTTAATATAGGAAAACACTACGGAAAATCTTGAGACTAACTCAGAATGAGCATGACACTTTTAGAAATAGAAAAACAGGGAGATAGAGAAAATCATCGCCCAATACCATCGGGGAGAGTGAAGCCGATAGGCTGCGCTGGCTGGCTTGGCCACGTCGAGCAGATGGAAGGGGTCGGCCGACGGGCAAGCGTCGTGTCGGACAACCTACGTATAGTTAACGCTGGACTGACGAAATCTTATTTCCTGAAAATTTGCGAATTTCACTTGATCTAATTAGTGTCTTTATTTCTCCAATTTTGCGTTTTAGGTGGTGTTTTTTCGCATTTCTTATAGTATTTTTGCATCTTGTGTGCACTTTATCGTACAACTCTTTATCTTGTTCCGCTAGGATTTTGTGATTTCTCCTTTCTTCTACATCTATTTCGCATCATTGTGTCCACCATGTTCTCTTTGAGTGTCGTTTCTTTCTCCATAAGATCTTAGTCTCACCTCTTTAATGAGTCTCATCGGGTCGTTAAACGACTCGGTGTCCCATACGAAGAGAGAGAGAACGTGTCTCGGGTTCGGAAATTTCCCAGCCTTTTTCAATGCACTTTTAGACCTCCAAACCTTCAAACCTGTATCGGAGTTCCTGTTGGAAGACCTAGATTTTGCTGGACTGTCGGAATTTTGAAGGACCTACACTCCAAAAGCCTGATTGGAAGTAAACTGCGCAGAACAGGGAAGTGTGGCGTGCAGCTGCATCGGAGGCCAAGATCCACTTCGGGTCGCTGAGCCAGCGGAGTAAGTAAGTATTATTTTAGTTTCTATAACCCGACAAAAATAGCTTTTAAAGTTTTTTAATTGTTGTAACCATGCTATGTACCTGGTTGTGCTTCAGAAGAATAATGCAGAACAATTAATTACCTTTCATTTGACACCACACACGTGCATATACAACAAATAGAAGTGGCGCGGAAAGAGACAGCGTTGTACTCAAATCAGTGTAACTTAAGGTCTCTTTATTTGAACAATAAAGTGCTTTTAGATTTTTATAGCTATTGCATTAAGCGTTACTTTTCTTCTATGTCACTTTTCTTAAAAATGAATATTTTGAATTCTATATCCACACAAATAAACTATTTGCTGTTCTTTTTTTACATAAAGTCTTTTAATTTCAAAATCATGCTATGTACCTGGTCGTAGTTCAAGACAAATATGTAGAGCAATTAATTAGCTTTCATTTGATACCATGCACATGACAATGCAACTTATAGTTTTTAAACAATTTGCAGTTTTCTAAATGCGGCGGCCGCCATCTTGATGACGTCATTTCTGCGGGAGACAGGCCCTCATCAGCTTGTCTCCCGGCGGTTTTCTAGAGCTTATGTCATGTTTATTAACATACTAAAATTTGGTACCGGTATGACAATCCGAAGTATTTATCGGCTAACTTACGGGACTATTGTCCCATCCTCCTAGCAGAGCTGAGAGTGACGCTTGTCAGGTCTAGCGGACGGGGAACCAACCTAGCACCATACATGTTGAGGAAAAACCTCAGCAGTCTCTGGTGGTTGAGCTTCATTATCATCATCATCAATATCATCATCATGGCTACTCACGCTTTGTCCCATCCTCCTAGCAGAGCTGAGGGTGACGCTTGTCAGGTCTAGCGGACGGGGCACCAACCTAGCACCATACATGTTGAGGAAAAACCTCAGCAATCTCTGGTGGTCGATAGCCGTAAAACCGTAGAAGTGTTGCGCGTCTAAAATCACCACCTGGAATGGTAGAAATACGACAGTTTTAAAAATATGAAAACTAGGCTTAACATTTGAAAATTAAACTGTTATTCGTATTCATGTTACATAAGTTATTATTTCATGTTATGACCATTATTCATAACTTAATTAAAAATTGTAACATGAATAAGATTCGACATCTCTCGCGATCCAGGAAAAGTTTAAGAACCATTATTCTGCACTAAAGGTTTTGCCAGTAGCTGCTATTTTTCTTAGAAATCTTTACGTGCCTCTACCATGATCTTAAACTTATTTTATTACTTACAATACAAACACCAAACAAAGCAATAAATTGATTGACAATGCAAAGAAATTGAATAAAAAGCGATCGTCTGCAATTTAGATCTTGTTACATTTGATTCAAAATTCATAAAAGAATGTATGTGCCTCACAGTTGCATGGAATGCCGTTGCGGGTCAACAACCTGCTTAGGTACAATCTCCGGCTCGGGGAGGAAGAGGCACCCGTAGTGCCGCTAACACCTCGAGCCGGGGAACACGAGGGTCACACCGAGGGGGCGCGTTTCGGGTCCCCCGGGGCACCCCGAGGGGAAGAGGAGCCTATACTGCTCGTGGACTCGCCAGGGGAAGGCCTGTACAACTGCCTTCCCTAAAGAGTGAACACACGAGCAGGAAGGCTGCTCTTAACCCTCTAAATAACCCTAACCCCTACCCACCGCCCCAGTAACAACACTCCCAGCCACAAACCCCATCCACTTTTCCTTTCCCTTCCGCTAGTTTCCCATCCCTTACACCTCTCCCTATCCTACAATATGTTCAAAGTCATTCAAATTAATTTACACCACGCGAAAGCCGCATCAGCTGCGCTTACGCAGCAGATGAACGAACAGGGGCTTGACATGGCTTTGATTCAGGAGCCGTGGATCAATGGTACCGCGGTCCTTGGGCTTGGTGCAGCAGGTAAGTTGCTTTCTAATTCCGGTGGCACCAAACCCAGAGCATGTATAGTGTTTAAGAATAATGTAAAATTTTTACCTATACCTTATTTCTGTACAGATGACCTGGTCGCTGCCTATGTTATCCTGCCGGGACAGCAGGGCAGGAAGATCGTGGTCTGCTCTGCATATCTCGCTGGTGAGGCGGCTGACCCTCTCTACAGATTGCACCACTGGTAGAGTACTGTGAGGACCAGGAGGTGGACCTGCTCCTGGGGTGCGACTGCAATTCGCATCACACCTCTTGGGGCAGTTCGAACACAAACGCACGGGGTGAGTTTCTGTTCGATTTCATGCTATCTAAAGGACTTCTCTCACTAAACACAGGTCAGGAGCCAACTTTCATCACCAGGGCGCGCAGGAAGTCTTAGATATAACTATGTGCTCTGAGCACTTCGCGAATCACGTCTCGGGCTGGCACGTCACCGACGACGCATCGCTATCTGATCACAGGTACATAAGGTTCGACATTGTCACCAAACTTAGCAGGCATGCCGAAACCTATCGAAACCCTAAGAAAACGGACTGGGAAGGCTACAAAGATAGCCTGGCCCAAGAGATTGTTTCGATTAAGGCCGTCAAAACACAAGAACAGCTGGAGTATGCGGCGGGCACGGTAACGAAAGGCATGATAAATGCCTATCACGAAAATTGCCCTGAGAGCACCATGACTACCAACAGGAAGGTACCATGGTGGAACAATAAACTTATGAGGCTGAGGCAAAATGCCCGGTGTCTCTTCAACAGAGCTAAGAGCACGGGGGGACTGGGACACATACAGCAGTGCCCTAACAGGCTTCAATAAGGAACTTAGGAGGGCAAAAAGAAGATCTTGGAGACGGTTCTGTGAGACAATAAACAGCACCCCTCACATCGCCAAGATTCACAAGATACTTTCTAAAGCTCCTCCGTCGCATCTGGGACTACTGAGAGGACCAGGTGGGACTTACACAAACTCGGCGGAAGAAACACTCAAGCTCCTTGCAAAAGTCCACTTTCCTGGATCCGAGGTTTTGGGCACAGATAGGGCCCCCACCTCGCAGGGAAGGAGGCCTCGGCCTTCCCCTGAGGACTGGCAAAGAGCCTCTTCCGTAATTAAACCCCAACGAGTACAGTGGGCTATTAACAGCTTCCAGCCATATAAAACCGGAGGGGTTGATGACATCACTCCTGCCCTCTTACAACACGGTAAAGACGTCATCCTAGCGGTTGTAGTGAAGATTTTCAGGGCTAGTTTGGCCTGGGGATGCCTGCCACTACAATGGACACGGGTTCGAGTGACCTTTATCCCCAAAGGTGGAGACAAAGATAAGGCGGAACCCAAGTCCTACAGACCAATTAGTCTTACCTCGTTTCTGTTAAAAACTATGGAAAAGGTAATTAATCTGCACATTAGGGAAAAATACTTAAGTATTATGCCCCTACATGTTAAGCAGCATGCATATCAGAAAGGCAAGTCTACCGAATCGGCCCTCATGGAGCTAACGGACAGACTAGAGAGGGCTCTGGAGGACAAGGAGATAGCCCTCTGCGCATTTCTGGACATCGAGGGTGCATTTGATAACACATCCACGGATGTGATACTCAGATGTATGACTCAGAGGGGCATCGATAAAACGACTCTTACCTGGATCGAGTCGATGCTGACCACAAGGACAGTCACAATGGACCTTATGGGTACGACTATTGACGTCAGGGTGAACAGGGGCTGCCCTCAGGGAGGTGTCCTGTCCCCCCTGCTCTGGTCGATAGTTGTGGACTGTCTGCTCAACGAGCTGAACTCGGCTAACCTTCCCACGCAAGGGTACGCCGACGACCTGGTCATTCATATTGTGGGCAAGAGCCCCCATATGGTGTCAGATCTCATGCAGAATGCTCTAAGGATTGTTGAACGGTGGTGCAAGGACAACCGACTTTCGGTAAATGCCGGCAAAACCGTTATAGTTCCGTTCACGAGGAGGAGGAGTTTAGAAGGACTTCGGCCCCCCACACTCTTCAACAGAACGGTAGAATTTTCATATGAGGTTAAATACCTGGGCATGCACATGGACCACAAGCTCATATGGAACAAACACATAGACAAAACGGTCAAGAAAGCAAAGTCTGCGCTAGGCACATGCTGTCGCCTGGCAGGGTCCAGATGGGGTATTAAGCCAAAATATACACGATGTGGCTGTACACGGCCGTGGTGAGGCCTACGGCTGTGTAATATGGGCCAAGAAGATGTCCCTGACCACCTACATCAATACCCTAAATGGACTCCAGAGACTTGCTTGCTTGATAATAACTGGGGCCATCTCCTCGACGCCCACCCTGGCCATGGAGGCGCTGCTAAACCTGCCGCCACTACACATCTTTGTGCAGAAAGAAGCTAGAGCGTCCATGGTTAGAGCGATTGAGATGGGAAGGGAGAGCTGGCACTCGAGTGTCATGAGAAACCTTAGGGATAGTCTCATGAATATTCCGCTCATGGCAATGCCATCTGATGCGATGACGTTAACGCATAACTTTGTGAGGTTCTTCAAAGTTATAATACCCGAAAGGGCGGAATGGAAGGAAGGCACTATTCCTCCCATTTTCAGGAAAGCTGAACTGGTATGGTTCACGGACGGGTCCAGGAGAGAGGGACTTGCTGGCTCTGGAGTGTTCTGCAAGAAACCCAAAGTCAGCGAGTCTATTAGCCTGGGACCATTCGCAACCGTCTTCCAGGCTGAGATGTACGCAATCATTGAGTGTGTGCATCTGAACCTGAAATACGAAGGCAAAAGGATACTCATCCTATCGGACAGTCAGGCCGCGCTAAAGGCATTACAATCCGATAACGTGTGTTCCAAGCTGACCATGGAGACCATTGAGCTCCTGAACCAGCTTGGCACTCGAAATCAGGTGACCTTGGGCTGGGTCCCAGGTCACTCTAACATAGGAGGAAATGAGGCAGCGGACGAACTGGCCGGGAGGGCCTCCGGGTCACGACCTGTGGGACCGGAGCCTATCCTGGGCATAAATAAGTCGGCACCTCGAAGAGTCCTGAACATATGGGTGAATCAGCGAGCCCAAGAGCTCTGGAAGAGATCAGCAGGCCTAACACACTCTAAGCTGCTGATACGGGGATTCTCCCAGAAGTACACTTCCGTGATACTATCAATGAACCGGAATAATCTCAGGATGATTACAAGGGCCCTTACTGGACACTGTAATCTCAATAAACACCTCTGCAGGATGGGGCTTACTGAGGCCACTTACTGCAGATACTGCGCTGAGGACGATGAAACACCGCTACACGTCCTTTGCGAATGTGAGGCGCTTGTGCAAACAAGAAGCCGGACTACGGGTGGTCACCTGTTGTCCCCTAGGGAGGTCCAATCCCTTGACCCCAAATAGATCGTGGCCTTCCTTAGAATGGCCCGACTGGATGAGGTCATTTAGTCGTAAGGGTTGGCCACAATAGATCTGAAAAGGTCGCAGTGGCTGTTGGTCTGATCAGGACCAACCCCTTCTAACCAAATAATAATAATATGTGCCTCACCTCCCCTGGGTGGCTGTCAACAAAGTTCTTCACATCACTAAGTCCCCTTGTGATTTCTTGAGCATACAAACCATGTGTAAAATAGAAATCTTCTGTGCCTGTCTTTGTACTTAGTCTTAAATCTAAATATCTGTAAGCAAATAAGAACATACACATTATAAAAATACATACTATAGAGCCATATAAAAGGGACCTACAATTTAATATGAAAATTAAATTACATATTTACATTCTCTTTCTTTTTAGCATTTTCATCATCACCATTTACTGCCTGGTTTAATAAAGAATGGGATTATTATTTGAAGCGGGTCCGTAATCGGGACGGGAAAACTATTAATGCCTGATGTATGGAAGAGCTTTAGTGTGAGTGAGAAAGCATGACTTTCGGCTGCCATTTATAATCCCATTATTAAACAAGGTAGTACCCCATTAGTTGCACAAAGCTTTGAACCAATGAGCACTGTAGCTGTTAAAATTTTTGCTATCTTTTTAACAAAATAATAAAGTTTTAATTTAAAAGTTACATCACTTAGTTTTTTAAGGTGAAACATGGCAAAGGTTAAACTAAACTAGAGGCTGAGTCTACCTTATTCCAAACATCAGTTGTCCTGTGGTGTCCAAGGCTTGTGTGATGGACCACCGCATGATGGTTCCTCGGAACAGTGGGAACAGTGAGGCCCACTCGGGTTCCGCGTCTGGGGCCAGCCCACTTTGACGGGTTATCCCATACGTCATCGAGTCATGGCTGCCTGAAAATTATACATAGGTTTTTTTTTAGTTTGTTATTTACAATTACAGACTCATTCTCGCATTTGGTCCGGATTTGGGCGTTTTTCGGAAAAAAATATTTTTTTGCCGTTATGTCTATAATTTTTATATATATGATAAATATATGCATACTGATAGTTTGTTTTAAATTGCACTCACGTAGGATGATTATTATTTAAGATATCTTAAGGATGGTAATGAAGCCATGGACGGAAATGAAAACTGCATGGATGGAAATGTTATATATTGGACGGAAATGAAATATTACTAAAAATGAATGTAATTTTAATATATAATTTTTAAAAAGAAAGTTAAATTTTACATTATTCGTTTCTATTAGATAAATTCGGTGTCGGAATTCAATAATTATACATTTGTACCACTTATAATCAAACAGTCTTACGAAAAATTAAAAATAAAAAATCTTTGGAACAAAACTGCTTCTTGAAAAAAGAAAGACGATGCAGGCAGCTAAAGAGACGAAGCAACTAGCCCGGTGCACGAAGCCACCAGCCAAGGAGACAATGCAGCCAACCAAAGACGACGCAGCCAGCCAAGGAAACAAAACAGTCAACTAGAGACGACGCAGCCAGCCAAGAACTCAGCGCAGTCAACCAGAGACGACAAAGTCCGCTAAGGAGACAACGCAATCAACCAGAGACGACGCAGCCAGCCAAGGAGAAAATGCAGCCAACCATAGACGACACAGTCAGCTAAACAGACAACTCAGCCAACCGGAGACGATGCAGCCAGCCTAGGAGACAACGCAGCCAACCAGAAACGATGCAGCCAGCCAAGGTGACAACCCAGCCAACCAAAAAATCGACGCAGTCAACCTGAGAGACGATGTAACCAGCCCGGTGGAGGATGCATCTAGCCAAGGAGACAACGCAGCCAACCAGAGACGACGCAGCCAGCCAAGGAGACAGCGCAGTCAACTAGAGCATCGACGCAACTATCCAGAGAGACGACGCAGCCAGCTAAAGAGACATCATAGCCAACCCGGTGGACAATGCAGCCAGCCAAGGAGACAACGCAGTTAACCAGAGACGACGCAGCCAGCCAAGGAGATATCAAAGTCAACCAGAGACGACTCAATCAGCCAAGGAACCAACGCAGTCAACTAGAGACGACGCAGTCAGCCAAGGAGACAACGCAGCTAACCGGAGACGACGCAGCCAGCCAAGGAGACAACACAGTCAACCAGAGAATCGACGCAGTCAGCCAGTGAGACAACGTAGGCAGTTAAAGAGACGCCGCAGCCAGCCCGTTGGACGTCGCAGCCAGCCAAAGAGACAGCGCAGCCAACAATAGACGACGCAGCCAACAATAGACGACACAGCCAGCTAAAGAGACAGCGCAGTCAACTAGAGAATCAACGCAGCCAATCAGAGAGACAACGCAGGCAGCTGAAGAAACGGCGAAGCCAGCCCGGTGGACGACGTAGCCAACCAACGCAACGAGACAAGGCAGACAACAAGAGGCGACGCAGCCAGCCAAGGAGACAGCGCAGTCAACCAGAGAGACGACGCAGCCAGCTAAAAAGACGACGCAGCCAGCCAAGACAACAACGCAGCCAATCAGTGAGACGACGTACCCAGCTAAGGAGACGTCGTAGCCAGCCCGTTGGATGACGCAGCCAGCAAAGCAGACAACGCAGCCTACAAAACAGACGACGCATCCAGCCAAGGAGACAACGCAGCCAACCAAAGAGATGGCGCACGAAGATCGTGGAGATCTTCTCCTTAGCTGCGTGCGGCCGGCGGAGAGTTACCTACGGGGTTGAGCCTCTCTGGTGATGCTTCGATCACTGTCTGCAACGCCATGCGGGGCGATGGAGGGGTCGCTCTGGTGAACATGTGTTAGTGAGAGACCAACGCGGTAGACCGCCAACGGCCCCAACGGAGCGACGAAGAAGCGAAAGCCAAGAAGGAGGAGGAGGCAAGCATCACCCTCGCCCCGCCCTCTCAGGACATGGAGGCACTGTGCTAGCCACGTCACGAGCCACACACGGGTAAGTGGTCGGCTTGTAAGCAATTAGTTTCATAAACTATGAAAGTTGTTAAATTTTTATGCCCGAACACAAACATAAAATGTTTCATTACATACAAAAGATCATTTCCGTCCATAACACTTCATTACCGTCCGAATACATTTTGGACGGAAAGGATGGAAATGAATTGGATGGAAATGAAGTTTTGACAGTTATCGTTCAATTACTCGTGATCATTAAGTATTTCAAAGCCATGATGCAAATTGGATAAAAACACAATGAAGTACTCCTGTATTATGTAAAAAGCTAAACCAAGTGTAGCAATCTTCGTGAGTTGATGACGAGATGGTAATGAGCTCTTACCTGTGACAAAACGATAATTTGAGGGAGAGAATCCGAATATCTTTTTAACGAACGCACGTACAGACCCACCTTCAGTAAGATCTTCCGGCCGACTAAATTGGAAGAGGCACGAGGGGAGTAAACTCTCTTAGGAAGGATACATTTGGGAAAAAACTTATTTCCTTTCTTGCGGACGGAAATGAAGGATTTCGTTTGACAAAAATTAAACTTTGATTCTCTCTAGGTTCCAGTCTGTTTAATTGCTTGAACTACATATCATGCGTTACCTGTCTTCACTGATGATCAGAAAATATGAAAATATTCTTAAGTTTGTCGCATTAATGACATGATACGATTATTTTAATGTTAGATAAACGAAATGTCACACGGACGGAAATGAGATTTTAACTAGTTAATACTCAATAACTCTGAAATGTTAAAACTTAAACCAAATATCGGACATGCATGTCCTAATATATTTTTATTTTAGACCTTTTTGCATATAACTTACTTCTGACTTAATTCATTTCATACCACTTTTATGCTTGCACACGAAATCCGGACCAAACGCGAGAATCACTCTACAATTCAATGGATAAATGTATCTATGTTGTGACTATAATCAAACCCAGCTGCAGTTACACAAGTTACACACTCAGAATGAATTCACTGCATGTTTAATAAATAAACTATATAAACATAAAATAATTTTAACAATGTTCCTTGTGTATTATGAAAGGTTGAAGAATATCTGTTCTGATAAAATAAATAATAATAATATTTACAACCTACTTCTTTGTGTTTAAGAAATAAATTGAACAGGCTACTGTTACCTAAATCTTTGTCTGTATATGTTGATGAGTGTGCTATCCTTGTTTTTCATAGAATAAGAGAGGCACAAACATTATTTACCTGGTATAGCAAGGTATATCAGCGGCACTTCCTTCAACTGCTCCGGGAGATCTTCCATCCACGTCTCCAAGTTCACAGGATCACCAGCCAGGCTGACCTCAGTCATTATTAGGGCTAAAAACAAAATAACATTTACAATACGACTTCTGGTACTTTTTCAGGGTCACTTAAAAATACGATTTAGGTATTAAAAAGAACGTTGAATAAAAAACCTTTTGAATGCACGTGACTTCAATTGTTTCTTTGTTTGTCTATAAACAGGGAAATCAATAAAGCTATTGAGAAATACCTGTGAATCAGATAAATTATAGGCCCTTGAAACGTCATCCTAATTAGTGAGAATTACTATGTTTCAAAGCAATATAGCTTACCAGATCAAAGACGCAATATTTCTGTCTGAATTTATATCAAATGCAACAAGATATTTTATAAGTTTCAGTTAAAAAGCTCTTTAATTATGCGGAAAAACTTTATTATTATTTGAGAAGCGTTTTATACTCTCAGATCACTTATATAATATATGTCCCTTTTATACTAACCGCTAACCGACTTTCTTGAAATGTCATAGACGAAATGAATTTTTGTAGTGAAGTGGTATCTTCTAAACTTGGTAGTATAATATTGTCTACTGTCAATGTCAAGTGCGTTTCGTTACAATTTACCAGCGTTTCGTTACATGGTTTCGTTATCACAAAACTTTTTTGAGAATCGAACATTTGGTTGTTAGGAACGGGACGGAAGATGCTCGAAGGGTTGTTACTTACATAAAATTATGCACAGAATAATCCAATCCTCAGAGAATACCTAATTTAATCGTAGATATAGGACTAGTTTACTCGTACTAATGTTTTATTATACTCGTATTAGTGAGATAAGTACCTACCTACTAGATTTAATAGTAGCAAAATGTGGGCGTCGTCCGCGCATGAAGGGTCCAGTTGTCGGCTTTTAGTTTCCGAGATATTTGCGTTTTTATGAAGTTGGGTGAAAATATGTCATTTTGAGATTTTGAAAGAATATTATTATACAAGCAATTTACTACAATTTCATGTAATCAACACTTTTAATTTTTGTTGCTAAGTATGTTTTTTTTAAATGATAAAGTGTAGTGAAAAGGGTCCAGATGTCGGCAAGTCTGGAGAAGTCGATGTTTTCATGACTGGGTTTAGGTATTTAATGTAAATACTGTTTGTACTGTCACTTCGAACTGGAGTGGACAACGTCAGGTCGACATAAAGATATCTCGACACATGGCATCTCAACAGATTTCGATACACGTTAGGTCGACACATTCAATCTCGATACACGCCTTCTTGACACACAGTATATCGACACATGGTATCTTGCCACACATTGTTTCGACACATGTAATCTCGACACACGTTATCTCGACATTCGTTTTCTCGACACGCGTTAACTCTACACACGTTTACTCAACACACGGTATTTCAACACACGTTATCTCGACACATGCGAGGTGGGGCAAGTTTCAGCAGGGTTGGAGCAAGCTTTAGTAGAGTTAGGCATGGTGAGGTAAGATGAGCCAAGGTGGGGCTAGGTGGGGCAGGGTGAGGCAAAGTTTGGTGGGATGGGGAGAGATGAGCTAGCGTGTAAAGGAAAAACACTGTAAGTACCACATACAGTGTTTTAGCTCTATAAGGTTAATTACATTATTTAGACTCTAATACATACCCTGAACTTGATATTTCATCATAAAAGTGAATACAATTGAAGTTATAGACAAACAAAAAAAAACTGTAAGTGCATAAAACCATGTTTTGTAAAGCCATAACACTGTAAACGCACTTACAGTGTTTCTCCTTTACAATATTGTGCGTGATCCTAACGCGAAATCTCGAATGATTCTATTTATAAGTAACCTTACTTAATGGTTGGGTTGTGTGGAACCACAAAGGTCTCTGTAAGCATGTCAGAGGACTCTGCCACCATGTCAGACGACTCTGCCACCATGTCAGAGGACTCTGCCACCATATCAGAGGAGTCTGCAACCATGTGAGAGGACTCTGCAACCATGTCAGAGGACTTTGCAACCATGTCAGAGGACTCTGCAACCATGTCAGAGGACATTACAACCATGTCAGAGGACTCTGCAACCATGTCAGAGGCCATCGCAACCATGTCAGAGGTCATTGCAACCATATCAGAGGTTTCTGCAACCATGTCAGAGGACTCTGCGACTATGTCAGAGGTCATTACAACCATGTCAGAACACTCTGCAATCATGTCAGAGGACGCTGCAACCATGTCAGAGGACTCTGCAATCATATCAGAGGTCATTACAACCATATCAGAGCACTCTGCTGCTGATAGGCTAACTTCATCCCTACTTTGCGCAACAGTAATATTGTAAAAGAAAAACACTGTATGAACCAATACAGTGTTTTTGCTTTACAAAGCCACAATACGGGGTGTTAGGGACGGTGTAACGAAAACTTTGCAGGCATGACCAGACCATCAAACTGAACAACTTTTACTATGGAGCCAATGGTGGGAAACGAAAAAAAATTTCCGACCTCCCATACAAAATTCACGATCAGCTGACTGACTTTGTATGGGAGACCGGAATTTTTTTTTCGTTTCCCACCATTGGCTCCATAGTAAAAGTTGTTCAGTTTCATGGTCTGAGCACGCCTGCAAAGTTTTCGTTACACCGTCCCTAACACCCTGTATTTATGCCGTAAGTTCATCACGCAGAAGCAGATTACTGTATTTGCATTATATTTCTGTTAGTTTAATGTCTTTTTGTGTAAAATTGGAATGGCTAGTAAGGTATTACCAGTATCCATTAGTTCAAGTCATAAAAAAGTTCAAATGATTTAAGTTATTCATAAAAAAAGCAAATTTCAACAAAAATCGTTTTTGCTCATTTTCTCAAAACTTAGGTGCTCGCACATACAGTGTTTCTGGTTTACACGCTAGTGAGATAAATACAAAATGATCTGGTGGTCTGGTTTATTTTGTGTTGGAGGCCCGATTTTTTTTTCATATCCCACTTTTTTTCAACTTGGTACGGGAGACTATCAGTTGCTTTGAGGAAGTTGTACCTAGGCCTTGACAAGATTTACATTTTCGATGACAGCTGTCAAACTTTAAACATGTTTATCTTGGTAACCATGCGCGCTAGACTACCAGTTGGTTTGAGGTAGTTGTAGGCCTTGACCTATATTTTTGACGACAGCTGTCAAACTTTAAACTTGTTTATCTCGGTAACTATGGCATTTCTACAGAAGCTCTAAAAATAGGAAAACCCTCACTACTTCCTCACATTACAAATTTGTTTAATAGCATGTTGTATTCTGGGCAGATCCCACAAGAGTTGACGCACTCTCATATAATATTATTGCATAAGAAAGGAGACAAAGCAGAAGTTAATAATTATAGGCCCATTAGTTTAATGTCACACATTTATAAACTTTTTAGCAAAATAATTCAAAACCGCATTAAAGGACAGTTAGACAGGAATCAACCACCAGAACAAGCTGGATTTAGACCCTCTTTTTCCACTACCGACCACCTCCACACAGTTAATCAAGTAGTTGAAAAATTCAGTGAATTTAATAAACCTCTGTACCTAGCCTTCGTGGATTACTCCAAGGCTTTTGACAGTCTAAAACATTCTGCCATTTTCTCATCTCTGCGCAGTCAGAAAGTAAACGAGACATACGTCAAACTCTTGGAGCTAATCTACAAGGTTAGTACAGCTTCCATCAAAATATTTTCTCCAGGTCCCAAATTCAGAATAGAGAAGGGCGTGAAACAGGGTGACACCCTCTCCCCAAATCTGTTCACATGCACTTTGGAGGAAGTATTCCGCAGTCTTTCAGTATCATGGCAGAACAAAGGAATCGCGGTCGGAGAGAAAAGACTAACAAACCTCCGATTTGCTGATGACATAGTTCTATTTGCGACCACTTCGGCCGAGCTCGAAACGATGCTCCAAGAACTGAGCACGGCGAGCCTTGAGGTTGGCCTTATGATGAATATGACAAAAACGCAGGTTATGACCAATAGCACGAGACGTAGGGTCGAGGTAGACGGTCAGGTTATACACTATGTCGATGAGTATACGTACTTGGGCCAAATAGCCTCCTTTAAGAACAGGCAGGAAAAGGAAATCGACCGCCGGGTCGAAAACGCCTGGAGGAGTTTCTGGTCCCTAAAACAGTTCTTGAAGGGCGACCTTCCTCTTTCATTAAAGCGAAAGCTCATCGACATGTGTATCCTGCCCGTCCTAACCTACGGTGCACAAACCTGGTCCCTAACAGAAAATCAGAAGGTCAAACTCAAGGTTTGCCAACGAGCTATGGAACGTAGCATTTTGGGCGTCAACCGGATAGACCGCATACGAAACACCACCTTACGTTCAAGAACTGGCATAGCCGATGTAGGTCGCAAATCGGCCAAACTTAAGTGGGACTGGTCGGGGCACGTCAGCCGGATGCACCCAGAACGGTGGGCTAGGATCGTCACAGAGTGGATACCTCAAGATGGGAATCGTCGAAGGGGTAGACCCCGTAAAAGATGGAGTGACGATCTTAGCTCATATCGTGAAGACTGGTGGGAGCTAAGCAAGGATAGAGATTGGTGGAAAAAAGAAGGGGAGGCCTTTGCCCAGCAGTGGGACACCGTAGGCTGATAATAAATAAATATCTCGGTAACTATGCGCGTTCGACTACCAGTTGCTTGTAGGAAGTTGTAGGTCTTGCCATGATATACATTTTTGAAGATATCTGTCAAACTTCAAACACTTTTTCTCGGCAACTATGCATGGTAGACTACCAGTTGCTTTAAAGAAGTTGAAGGTCTTGACGAGATCCACATTTCAGATGACAGCTGTCAAACTAAAACCTCGTTAGTCTTGGGAACCATGCATGCTAGGCTATTATTTTCTTTAGGAAAGTAGACCTTGACAAGATCCACGTTTTAAAAAATCACACAAAAAAATATTGTGATCATGTCATTATAAAATAATCGACATAATTATGTCAATTGTCATAATATGGTACAAGCAATTTTAATCCTTATTGACATTTGTCAAATTTGGTTATTTAAAATACGTAATTACACATTTATAGAAGATTTTTTAAAATCCGAGTCATTCCGAGTTATGTCAATAAGGTTGAAAATCGCTTGCACCACTTGTTTTGCTTTAAAATCGATAGTGGAGAAAAAAATATGGTTTAGGCAATTTGCAAAACAAAGGCACACTTAACGCGCGTCGAGATACTTTGTGTTGATTTAACGTGTGTCGAGTTAACGCGTGTCGAAATAACGTATATCGAGATAACGTGTGTCGAGATACCGTGTGGCAAGATACCGTGTGTCAACATACATATACGTTAAGCTGTTGTAAGTATAAAATGATAGGTAACGCTATAGTTTTTGGGATTTTAGTAAATACCAAACCGCTGAACGCTAGCTAAAGCGTAGCATAAAAAAGGTCCACTTGTCGGTGTTTCATAAAATCTTATGTAAATCTATAAAATTTCGTATAATTTAATACTTTATATTTAATCTAACACTATAAAAGGCAAAAGAGATTTCTAGGATAACATAATGGATGTTAATATCAGGTCAAAACATTAAGTACTAATCCGTGCAATAAAAGGTACCAGAAGTCGGCTTTACTGTTTTCTGAAATTGACACGGCTGATTTTCTTACCTTGATTATTTAAATTAAAGTTATGGTCACATGATTGAATGCACATTAGTGTAACCTTTATGAAAAAATAATGACCTATGTAACAAATAAGTAGAACTGTGTTTTATTTTAACCTAAACCATAAGAGTAAACACACCTAGAGGCGACACTCCCGCTCCAGACGCGCTCAAGGTCATTATATTAGCCTACCGTCTGACACTCGCAGAGCGTTCAATTCGGTCGGGAGTGCGCTTCGTTCGTCGCGCGGGTCAATTTTTGTTTTTTCGGAAAAGTTTAGCCTTGCCGAATGACTATGGTGCTTATGGCTGTAAAAGTAATGCGAGGATGATTCTGCAACTCATTTTTTTAATTTTAAAAAGATAAGCCTTGGCCTACCTTGGTAACTGATGATGACGATGTTAAAGTAAATAGGTACCTACCTACCATTCTTAATACGTAAACGTATTTGGTGTATTCTCCTGTTTGTGTTTTTACTCAAGTCGGTACCTACCCTACTAAATAGTTTCGGTTTTGTAATCCGACATACCTACCTACCTAAGGTAGTAAAGTTATTGTTAGCTTGCTATGGTAACAAACAAATTCATAGGTAGGTACTTATTCATCGCAAATCTTTCAAAATAATTGCATTTGCACGATTTTTCATTCTCTGGCGCGTAGGTATGTAGACATACTACGCCGAAAGTCTTGCAACTGCTTGGCGGGCCGCTAGTTTGGAATAAAACTATTAGCACGTGACAGCCCTGGTTTAAAGTGCGGGAGCGCGCGGGGCGTTACGGGCTGAGGGGGGAAGTAGGTATTTAAAACGCGGCTTTTTTGGCACAGACAAAGGAGTTTCATTTCTACACGGTAGTGTTATTATTTATTCTTATGCCTAAACCTTTAAACTCAATTTTCACGAAACCACTTTTTTCAGAGTTACAACTTTGGATGCCTGTAAAAAAAATACATATTCAAAATATGATCTTTTTTGTAGTCAGTATGATAGAGGGATTATTCTAGATTCTGAAACTGGTCTTAACTCAATACCCTACAACTGGACCCTTTATGCGCGGACGCCCACAAATAGTCTTTTTACCGGAGCTCTTTGCATAGCAGGAGCTGCTATCTTACTTCGCCAAGCCTCCCCTGCCTGCACTGATAGGTGCATTAATTTGAATCGGTAATATGCGGTAGTTGGTAGGTAAAGGTGCTATTTTAAGACATAATATAACATAATGCTTAAGTACCTACTATATGTTCGAAAGTAACTCTATTTATCTGCTACACTTTCACGTTTCAGCCACTGAATCGATTCAGATGAAATTACCTACCAACTTAAAACGGTAACTAAGGGCAAAAGTTAAATACCGCGGGAAAACTACCCTAGCTTATCACGACCAGCGGGTTGCTCGCAGCCCGCGCACCACCCAACCAACATAGTCTATATTCTATAAAAGTAAAAAGCAGCTGCATAAACTGTTACTTTTCTGAGTCACCAATATAATTGCAAACATCCTGCTGCCAACCGAGCCTGGTCTTGCAACAGCAGCGCTAAGCAAAACTTGTTGTCGAGCGTAGGCATGTAGATGCTAAAATAACTTGTTTATTTATTAGTTTATTACATAAAGTTTTCCTTGAGGCATAGGTACTAACAATCATATTTTATTTTAGTTATCGTAACGTAAGTTTAAGCGCGATCTCAGGCTATTAATAAACACGGTCAAAAAGTTACAGTCAAACACAGAGATAAGTTTTTAATAAAGTAAGTAGTTTAAACAACACTTACCCATGGTAAATAATCGAGATACAACTCTCATATCACAGGCACAACCCACAATAAACCGTTGACACCTCTTCATGTTTCGTGACTACCCGAAAACTTTTTGCTTGTTCATAAACTGCCCGTGAAATGACCGTTAGGTCTTCGAGTGTTCGCTTATTATTCTGAGCGCATAAGTACACTGGCCCGAGACGTAAGCTAAAATGAACGCACACGCGAGAGCGAGCTAATCAATGCAAAAAAACCTTTGTTTATAACAATTTATTATACAGTCGTTTCCGATATTTCTTTGTTTCTTATTCTGAATCTCGGCCCGAACTAGCTCACGGTGAAAGGAACTTCGCGATTAGTAGTACTTTTTAATGTTCTTGTCCTCTAATATTGGCATTAACCTTGATTTTTTACCGGGTTCCCCATAAGTCATGAACCTATCTAAGTAGGTACTACAAGACGGTTAACTTCGCTGGTAAACGAAGCTTATATGAGGACCGGCAAAACCCAAATGATCACACATAGCATAACATAATTTGTATACTTATTCATATTTATCTTTCTAGGTCGGTAGTAGCCTATTTACATGTAACCTATGTTTCTGAGATAATTGTTATCTTGTAAGAGAAAGTAAAGTACCTACCTACCTACGAGTAAGAAATTAATTACGTACCCAGTGTTGGGTACTAAGATAAGAGTGAAATTTCAATATTGAAAGTAAAATATGATCAATCTTTCGTCTATAGGTAACTTATTTTTCTGTAAACTGTATACTTTCTTACTACTCGTACAAACGCATCTCAATTAAAAAACTAGCGTTGATGAAAATCATCGCTGATTTCAGTAGCATCCGTATAACTAATCATAAATCAATCACTTTCGTTAGGTAGATGCTTCATAATTCGAACCGTAACCTTCATTGTTACACGAGAATATTGGGTGAAATTTTACTAGTGACGGACAGAAAAAGTACAGTAGTATTAATAGGCTGCTGTGCTAATAAGAAACATTTTTCCCAAGGGATATAGGTCGACACCTGGAAAAAAATGCCGATCTGCTGATCTGAGTTACTATGGGATTATCAAATTATTTTCTCATATTTCGACCTGTTTCTTGGGGAAAGTTTTTGCTTATCACCGGCCCGTTCTGCATTTTCGCTATCGGTCCATGCCACCCTTTATGTATTTTAATCTTAATTACTGTATTTATTTGTTATTAGTTACTTTCCTATTGATTTTTTTCGTAACTCGAACTCTAGCAGTGGTCACTAATCTTTGATCGTTTAATTAGTTAGGTCAAACTGCG
Organism: Phthorimaea operculella; assembly: GCA_024500475.1. Taxonomy (NCBI): domain Eukaryota; kingdom Metazoa; phylum Arthropoda; class Insecta; order Lepidoptera; family Gelechiidae; genus Phthorimaea; species Phthorimaea operculella. The sequence goes on from JANFCV010000082.1 coordinate 571,522, forward strand.
CTCCAACTAATCATGAAGCTATTAGATCTGGAAAACCATTTGTTATGTTTTGTGAGAAAATAATAGAAGAATGAGTCCATAGGTAAAATAATATTTAGATATTGAATAATTAAACAAAATACAGAAAAGTGCTAGCATAAAAACATAAAATTTTACATGAAATATAACGTAATATAGCTGTTTATTTTAAGTGGTATGATATGTATGATATTTAGAATGAGCTAAATAAAAGCCTTTGACTCTATCGAAACCTGGGCTGTTTTGGAGTCCTTGCAGCGCTGTCAAGTCGACTGGCGGTATGTGGAGGTGCTGAGAAGCCTCTATCAAATGGCTACGATGTCCGTTCAAGTACAAAACCATAATACAAGACCCATCCAACTGCTCCGTGGTGTAAGACAGGGTGACGTTATATCCCCGAAACTCTTCACCAACGCATTGGAGGATGTCTTCAAAACTCTACAGTCGGATGGACTGGGCATCAACGTCAACGGCGAAAGTCTCACGCATCTCCGCTTTGCCGACGACATAGTCACAATGGCCGAATCGCTGCAGGACCTGCAAAAAATGCTATCTAGTCTTATAGCCTCGAGACGTGTTGGACTTGGGATGAACTTGGATAAGACGAAGGTCATGTTCAATCAACACATAATCTCCGAGCCGGTCTCCGTCGAAGGTGTAGTCCTTGAAGTTGTCCAGAAATATGTGTACCTTGGGCAAACTTTGCAGATGGGAAGAGACAAATTTGAGGCTGAAATCACCAGAAGAGTGCAGCTTGGCTGGGTTGTATTTGGAAAGCTGCGTCACATCCTCGAATCATCTTTGCCACAATGCCTCAAGACCAAGATGTTCGATCAATGCGTCCTACCAGTCATGACCTACGGAGCCGAGACGTGGAACTTGACAGTAAAACTGGCCCACCGGCTACATACATGTCACTCGGAGAGCTATGGAAAGGTCTATGCTTGGTATCTCTATAATGGATAAAGTCCGGAATGAGGCCATTCGAAAAAAGACCAAAGTGACGGATATAGTCTGGAAGTGTAGCAAGCTGAAGTGGCAGTGGGCTGGCCACATTTGTCGTAGAACCGACGGACGGCGGAGTAAGCGGGTTCTCGAGTGGAGGCCACGCCTCGGCAAGCGTAGCGTTGGACGCCCTCCGGCCAGATGGACCGATGACTTAAAACAGGCGGCTGGTAGCGACTGGATGGCAAAAACGGGAGATCGTGCCTTATGGCGTTCCCTTGGGAGGCCTAGGTACGTCCAGCAGTGGACTGCAATAGGCTGAAAAAGAATAGAATAGAAATAGAAATAAAGAATGGAACTCCCTACTCGCATATTTGTGTCAGGGGAATGAGTGTTTTCAAGGCAAGAATGGATAAGCAATGCTAGTTTACCAACATTATGCTGTTCTACGGCAGCCAAAAACTATATAAACTAAAGAAGAAGGTAGATCATAGGTATCCTCTTAAGCATCATCCATCACATCATCATCAACATCATCGCAGCCAAAAACTAGATAAACTAAAGAAGAAGGTAGGTAGATCATAGGTATCTTGTTAAGAAGCATCATCCATCACATCATCATCAACATCATCGCAGCTAAAATCTATATAAACTAAAGAAGAAGGTAGATCATAGGTATCCTCTAAAGCATCATCCATCACATCATCATCACCATCATCGCAGCCAAAAACTAGATAAACTAAAGAAGAAGGTAGATCATAGGTATCCTCTAAAGCATCATCCATCACATCATCATCACCATCATCGCAGCCAAAAACTAGATAAACTAAAGAAGAAGGTAGATCATAGGTATCCTCTTAAGCATCACCCATCACATCATCATCAACATCATCGCAGCCAAAAACTAGATAAACTAAAGAAGAAGAAGATAGATCATAGGTATCTATCATCAACATCATCAAGAGCTCAAGCATGGAACACCTAAATACTAAAATATGGCCCTAAGCATACCTACAAATGAGAATGGAATTGCCTGATTCACGATTGCCTATTTGACCTTTACGCAGATGCATACGATGCTAACTGCAAGGACACAAAATAGGTAAGACTTCTTCATGCATGATCAAGTGCTTACTTGGATGATACATAAAATATCAATATCAATAAAATCCTCCAGTTTTGTTCTTGTAATATAGGTAAAATGATGTTATGCCCTGCATATACATAACATAACATAACAAAATTCTTTATTGCACTAAAAACAATGAAAATACAAAATCAGAAAAACACAAACAAAAGAAACAGTACAACAAGGCGTTCTCTACCAGGCAACCTTTAGGTGAAAAAGAAAGTGCGACAAGGGAAGCGGGATAGTGCAAATACCTACCAGTAATACAAAATATAATACATATACATATACAATTTACATATTAATACATGCATACTTATTAATTAATAAACTAATGTATATTAAAATATACTAATACATACATATACTCTATGGAAGACAGTAAAATAATAATAATAATAAATATTATGAAAAAGGAATGAAAACAGTAGACTATATTACAATTATAAACAAATGACAGAAAATTATGCATCAAGTTCAGATAAATAATGCTTTTTTATTTTTATCTTGAAAGTTTCAAGTGAAGGAGCCCGACGAACTTCCTCAGGCAAACAATTCCACAGCTTGATCGCTCGCACCGTGAAAGAGTTTGCGTAGAAGTCAGTCCTGTGCGGAGGAAGGTTGAGCTTCATACTATTGCTGGAACGAAGATCCTAAATATGAAAAACTTTTTATTCCCAAGCGCTTATTTCTTAAGCATGTAAAATTGCGTAAGGGTATCCACATGTTAAATATAGCGCAACCCTGCTGAGGAACTCAATCCTCTTTGAAATTGGCTGATTTTCGTACCTTTTCATTAACTCTGGTAATCTGCAAAAAGAAGACTATGAGTAAAATAATAATCGAACGAGTATGTACAAATTCTACTTTGGTGATCTGAATTTAATTTACTTCAACTCTCGGAGTTGTGTTATATAAAAAACCTTCGTAGCCATATCGTAGCAGCCGTGTGATGCTAATTAATAATTGTTAAATACATATATATTTTTATCAATCCCGTTTTTATTTTAATAATATTATCTTTACATGTATTTTACAGACCTTTTATGACCAGTCGTGGCCTACAAAGCTTCATGTGCTTCTAGTTTAAAAAGGTCCTCCAATAACAACTGAACTCTGAATGCTTCGGGACGACGAGCAGTAGGGAGACCATGCTATTGTGGCGGTGAGCGGACACATGCCTCATGCCAACAACATTCCCCCCTCTAGCCGCCCGCACCCCCCCGCCGCCACGAAGGTAGCCGAGCAACAATCGATGTCACACGAAGCTGGTTTGTCGGCCGCTCCACTCCACTCCCTTCCCCCAGCGCGCTTTCGCCTCGACCCAAACAGTCCACGTTATCGCATACCACGACGACATCGTCGCACTGCGTAAACAGAACAGCATCAGCAAAAAATATCAAAATTTTACTTGAAAGTGCCGTGAAAATGAACAAAATCAGATCCGGTGTGAAATAAAAAGCCGATTCAGTTGAAGTTTCATTTCAAAAGGACGATAGCTGCTACAAAACTGTATAACTACATAGTGATAACCCCAGTGCGATGTTGGGGGAGAATTTTGGTTGAAAAGTTGTATCCGGTCGTTTTGTTGGACTTATTGCGAATGTGTATTGAGACGTTTATAGCTATACACGGGCGCACTGCTATGCGCCACGATCTAGTGCATTTCATACGACATACATCCTCCGACCACTATTGCGAAGGCAGGATTTAGTCACTACGCCAGGTGAGGAGAAAGCAAGCCTGTTTTTACACTAAGCTTACACTAACAATGGCTATGGAAAAGGTACCGTAATAAAGAATGAAGTATTTACTCAAACAATCCTTAGTCTAATTTTATTATTAGTTAGTAGCCAAACAGCATTCTCAGCTGCAAGGTAGGTAAGTGTATGCGTCATTTTTACCTAACTCATTTAGAACCCAAACATATTAATCAAATAACATTAACAACCCCAAACATTGCATGGATGTGCTTCGATTAGGTAGACTTTATTACAAAACATAACGCTTTAGATTAGGTAGACTACCTATATCACAAAACATAAAATATGAGTATGATTGAGTTGAGTGAGAGATGATCGACGAAGACCACGAAAGCCACGAGGGGATAAAATTAACTTGAATGAAGAATGACATCCTACATGAAACCATAAAGATCATGATGATGAACTGGTAATTAACTTAGATCACTATACTGCTAATTTGGTAGATACCATTTATAGATACATACAAAACAAAACATACAGTTCTTCAAATTGGAACAGCTGCTATGTTTGTTTCCTTCTTATAGGAGGCTGTTTTAACAAAGGAACATACATACAATACCTTGACAGCCTTGCGGCTTTCATGCTCCGGTTCGCGCAAAGCATAAATTACGAAACAACATTGTATAAAAGCATATATTATAGAAGCTAACAAAGAACGCCAGAAAAAACTCAGGTAGGTAAAGAAATGAAGGAAGGCGAGGCAGCGAAAAGAATGAAAGATGCCAAACAAATAAACTAAACTAGCAAATGAAACAGAAACTTATGTTCTAAAATCTGTGCAATCCTTTTTACGAAAACATAATGAAACGAGAACCATAAAAATCTTATCTAACACCAATGAAACAAGTTGCAAAACAAAGCTACCGATCCAGCCTTCAAGAGAACCAGTTTTATCCAGTTAAAAATTAAATGAACTGTCTTGCGGATATTCTGAGAAAGAAAGCTCCAGAAAATTTAAAATTTCTCTCATACCTTTACATAATATTCAGCAATGTGAGACGAATGAAAATTTTTTTTCGTCGCCTCATTATAAATCTCTCAAGACTCAATAAAACTGTGGTATGAAGAAAACAATCAATAAATGTTAATATTATTCCACCAGTCTAAGTGAGGTTACCCATAGCAGTTGTACAAATCTTTAGGTACATAAACGGTTCAAAAGTTACACAAAATGAAGGCTATGTCAACGTATCTAAGCACTGATGAAATGATGTAGATATAATAGAGTTTTTCTTAAAATCGATAATGAAGATAGTTTCGTTTCAAATAAGTAAATAGATATTTTTAATAGGTTATAGCTTAGGATTATAGACATAGTTATTCAATTTGAGTCTGAATATAGGAAAAAATAATAAGAGGTAGAAGTTGATGAAGTAAGATACAGAGGGGTAGAGTTACAATCAGATGTTGCAAGTAGAGCAAAGAATAGAAAATGAAGTAACACAAGCGTGGTGTAACAAATGCGAATCTGACCATTACTGAGAAAAGACCGCCATTAAAATGTTTGGCACGAACCATGAAAACGAATTTACGCAAAATTTCTCCTCCACGTAACCTGGAAACAGATATTTGCGAAATCTAAAGCCAAATGTTTCCTCTCCAAACAATGACGCAAGTATAGACAAGGATGAAAAAATACAATTTGACCTTTAAATGAATATCAATAATTAACGAAGAACCAGTTATGGGTGGATATATTTAAAACATAATAATAAAGAAAAACATTATCATACTTAAATTTATACGCGTGATTATCAAATTACGCTTACATGACGAATGATTTCAGACAATTAACTGCAATGGATCACTTCGAAATGCCAATTAAGTTTACGATAACAATGATCAATGTAGGTAATCAGGAAGGCTAAAGAAAGAACGAATAACCTACTTAATTACATATATAGAAGGATGTAGGTATGTACAGTAGATATCAAAATTCAGAGGAACAATAACTCATCAGCTAATACCTACTTACCAACAAATATTGAGCCTCAAGCAATGAAGGAGACAAGCAGTCTAGTGTAAAAACACCATTCGTCAAAGCTATTGTGGCTGATGATTACGTGATTGATGACGAACGTGTTAAGGAAAATGGAATTTATTATTTCGCAAGAACAGTTTTCCCATACTTAATCTGATATAGTGTAAATGGAAAAAGCTGTTCTTTGAATGCTACATGAAGCAATCAACCAGGAATTATAATTGCTACATAACACGTAGGTATACAAATTTATGAAAAAGTTCCACGACTTGGCTTAGCTTAGGTCTTGGCAACTACAGCAGCATGTGTATTGTTAGAATGCCCTTAGATAATTTTTGTATTAACCATTGTTCACTATTATTAGACCAAACAAACTTTGGCACTAATATTTTCATCACAGCGGTGGCCTTTGAGTTCATCAACTGCACTATTAAAAACTGTTTGGACTGCCGACTAGCCTGCACTTCGATTAAGCCCATTAGAAGTTTTAATTTCAGACGCCATTTAATGTTTTTTATCATTAGTTTTATTAGCCAGTTAAAGATTAAACCGTTGTTATCTGGAAGACTCGGGAAAAATATTCTACCTATGTTGACGATTTCGTGGTGATAATATTTTAGGCGGATTTTATCTGGAGAGAAAAATACATTGTAGGTAACAAAAACACTATAACATTACAAATAGTTTTCTTTTAATCTTGAATCTTTTGCTTCATTGTTGAATTAAATAATTAATTAAGATTTTGAAATTGTTTTTCCTTTTGTTGCAGATCGCTATTGATGGCGTTTTTCAGCACCCATCTACAGAGCGATTGGTACACATTTTTCTGGCTGATATATTGCAAAATCTACTCGGCCATCATATGGTTGGTTGGCAATCATTGCCGCGGAGCTGATAAGAGCCGGTCCGTGATAACCGCCGGAGTCGTCGGGCAGTCGCCTTCAGGCCTTCACAGAGTGCGCACGCGTCGCAGGAAGCCACAGCCGCAGCACCGCACCAAGCACGTAGTCGCGTTAGCAAGGAGACCGTCTTTAAGAAGGATCGTGATGGCACCTGGAGCTAGCACCGCACACGCAATGATGGAGGACAAAGAGAAAACCCTGCACGGCGCGTCAGGTGAGGATTTATTTATATACACAAACCAGTTTCTCCTCTTCCTTCGAATATCACAAAGCCGGCTTTTGACTTTTCCAAAAGTTTTACAATTTGCAGACAGTCTCCACTGTTACTAAATCTGAAGAAATTTTGAATGGTTAACTAAATAGAAAATAATTTTTTGATGATATATTCTCAAACGTTTTGGGGGTGTGTCACTGACTCTGATGATTCGCGAACTTCGAGATTGTTCATTGCTTAATCAAACGGTTCTATGTGTTATCATATCAATAAATGAGTTATACAACGAAACGATTGACTATGAAATTACTCTCATCTCTAGATATTTTATTGTTTGTGTGGAGTTCGAGCAACATTTAAATAAGTACAAAGCAATCAAAACAAGACCCGTCTCTGAGTTGCATACAATGTAAGATGAGATCTATCTTTATAATATTTTTCGAAGTGTGAATGGCATTCTCTTCCGTAGACATAACTTCCTAGTCAGTCTTGTTCAGTAAGGTCAAAATAGGTGATAAAAAGTTACACGAAATATTTAACGAATTTTCATCAGCGATAGATTTGCTGCAACGTTGACTTCCTGTCGCCAAAATAAATGATTGAACCATAGCTGAACTTAAAAGAGCATTGCCGGAATCTCTACTCCAGAATAAAAGCACAATCATAAACATTAAAATGTTTAAAAATCCTAATCCAATACATATAGGTAAACATAACAGCTTCTCTGGTGTTTTAAAACTTCTTTAAAAGAAAGCACTTCGCTTATTGCTCTTTTGATACCAGAGAGGCAACCAGCATTTTAAAAGTAACTTTTTAGAGAAGTTTTGTAAGTATCGGCATTTCTACACCCCGATGCAACATAACAAGCTGCTGGTTCGTTTTGTTGAAAGTGGTGACTGCCGCGGAAATTAAAGCCAAACCGGCCAAAAATAAACTTTTGGTCATTGCCTTGGATTACTTGGTTCGGTTTCATTACCGTTATTCTGGCACCACACGCAGTTTGGCTTGCATGGGTGGTTTTGGTTACAATGTTGTTATATCATTTTGTGTCAATGATGTCGTTTCTGTTACCAGATTGAATATATAATTTAAAGTTCCTCTAGAAAATGCTATTTATAATAAGCCATGAATATGGCCCATACCTGTATCAGACTTTTGTATGTTTGTACATTTGGAGTAAATTTATGGTATGATGCTGGCTCAGTGCCAAGCACAACACTTGGTTATTGCATGACCTGAGTTAAGACAAGACCTTCGACCAGCTTTCACAAAGCAACTTCACTTTCCGTTCCTTCAAACAAAGGCGCTTATGAATTGGTTGGCTTGATATCTGACTTGATATTTATTATTGGTGCAAAATAAATTATCAGTCACCAAATTCAGGAAGGTATTAAATAAAGATCGCGTGACCTCATTAATCTACCTATTATCATATCGCTGCTGTGGCAAATCTTCATAAGGAAAATGATAACAAAGGCAGAGTACAAAATTTGTGAAGAGAGCCGAGATCAAAGTCCAATATAGCAGTGCCAAGAAGTGCTCAAACGATAGTGACACCGACTGTTACGGATCTCAACAATTGCCTTGGATGACTTGACCCGAGAAGGAATTAAACGATTGGACTCTGGACCCTCTGTAATGAATCAGATCATTTATCCCCCTTATAATATCCCACTTGATATGATATGGTTCCATGTGTATTGCTTTTCAACTATTGTAATATAAAGATGTGTGAGAGTACTTTTCCAGACATGAATTGGCATAATGATATCGCATATCCAAGTCAAGAGTTCAGTAACAACATGTGTGAAATATAAAACAAAAGTTACGTAGCAGATTAGCAGACGGACCTCTGAAACGTAGGACTTTGCAGAGGCGGGTTTATATTTATCTCTTCTGAATATATCGCGGGTTTTTTTGGTACTTTCAAAATGGCGCCCGCTGGTTCGGCCGGTTCGTTAACATTCAACACCACAACATCACGTTATATGACGTAGGAGCCACGCCTCCCGACAATACCTACATACTTGTTTAAAATGACAAACAATTACTTCTAACGTAACCACAGAATGCTCATTTACTGAGTCAGATATTACTACATCATCTTTCACATACGTACACATAAAAAATTGTGTTACGTTAATGTACCTACATAACATAGCGGTTTATTGAAAATGTAGATAGGTACTCAACGTTATATCATTGAAGAGCTTGAAATTTCTTAATCTGATTTGCAATGTATTAATAAGGATACAATTATAATCCATATTCTTACAATCGAATCCAAATCAAGAAGACATCTCAAAACAATCTTATCAGAGGCACAAATCAAATATACCTACACAAAGAAGCCACACCCATAGCAACATAGGCTTTTGATAAAGTTTATTTTTGAACAGATTGAAATGCAGATTGTGAATTGTTTTTCACATTATTATCAACAACTTTGCCCCCAGTTGATTTATCAGAGACACCAGCACTATCAGGAGTTGTAAATAATAAAGTTGTTTGCACAGCAATTTGATATAATAGGTAGGTACATTAAGCAAGGACTGATGAACTTTGAGAATATAAAACAAATAAAAGGTCATGAAAGGCACACAAAACACGAAGGCTGCGCGCGCAGCCCGCGCACCACCCAACCAACTAGTCCGTACAATGTACAAATTTAAAATTGTTAATATGCTGATTGCTGAGGATATGATAAGTAAAAATATATTCAAGCTAAAATACCTAGTATGTAGCTTCAGCATTAACCGCAGGTTAAAAAAAAAACACATTAGAAGATGACTTACACAAACTACTAAACTACAAGAAAAAGTCACGTTGAATGACATGATACCACATTTGGTAAGATCAGAACAAACTCATTGACACCAATGAGCGTACAGTCACACAACATGTTAAATTAAACATATCGATAAACTCGAACAATAACCTCATATACTAACAAGAAGATAAGGTCCCGGGTAGGTACAGCTTTAACCATTGTTGGCTGTATTGTGTTACACAAGCAAGAGATAAAAATATTTTATATTTGAGGGCGTATCACTATACGACACTACACCTACGTAGAGTATTACAAAATTGACGAATAAAGATGGGTTTAAAACCTTGGTTGACGTTTTAGGGTATGTGTTGAACAATAAAATATATAGGGCCTTACCACAAAAAAGATAGACCAGCGTTCAACGCGTGTCTAGCGTTTTTTTTGTATGAAGTTTTATTTTAAACACGCGTTCGACTCGCGTCTAACTTTTTTGTGGTAAGGCCCATATAGATTTTGATAAGAATGTTTATAAATGTTATATAAAACCATTTAACCTTAGCTTTATCCTTATATTTATTTATTTTATTATCTTTATACACTGTCTTCAATGACGATTGCTTCATTTACTTTATTTATTGTAACAGTAACTTATCATCAAGTTTTTAGTTCTTTATTTGCATTTTTCAAATTTGTAATAATATGCTTCCATAAGTAAGAAGATATCTGATAAGAACTCCCTCCTATCCAATTTTCAATCAAGCTAATTATAACTCTTTCTAATTTTACTTATTTAGACGACATAGTAGGAGATAATTTCAATACCTTCTTAATGAAAAACAAGAACGCAATCGTCAACAAGTTCAAATGATTAGGTGGATAGGTTAGGAGTAGACGTCAGAAAGATCATTGGAAGTCTGTAAACATCTGCTGGCTGCGTTTATGGATTAATGGCACGAGCATATTGCATGCCTCAAGTGAGTCCAGCGTCATTGCAAGACCATTGTCGAATCAAATCAAAAACTAATAAACAGTAGGAGGCATGTTGATAGATAAGCATGGTGGTGGTGAATTCACCTACGACAGCATTTCCAAGAGAGTAAAGCGTAAGCCAAATCCTATTAGAACATGATTTTTGTGTTAAATCAAAGCTTTGCAATGAATTATAATATAATTGAGTAACAAACAGGTCGATGAAAATAGTAGGTAATTGTAAATGATAGACAAAAAGGTAAAGAAAGAAAGAAAGAAAATAAATTTATTTCGGTCACAGCACAACAACAATCAAACATATGTAACTAACACTAACTATGTATATAACAGGTAGGCACATGACAATGCATCGTGGTTTAGTAAGTGTTGCAGTTAGTCAAGTTGACCGCATATTTTGATTAAGTGTTAAAAGCACCATTTCAACTGAAAATCAACCTTTTGGTTTGACCTTTTACTCTGATGCCACAAGTAAATTTTTTAGATTCACAATTTTTCATAAAATATTTGTTGATACACAACACAACTAAACTATCTCTATCGAGATAGCCGTCCCAAATAGTTGGCTTGGCATGTGGTGAACAACGTGACTCCAACAGACAGTAGAAAACGCTAGTAGAAATAGGCCGCTGCACTTGATTTAGGTGCCATGCCGTACTATCTCTGCTAGGGTCGATATGGATGCGAAGTGCCAGTCACAAATTTTCAAGAAGTTGAAGGAAAAAATATTGAAGTTCGAATATCCCTGAATACACTTGGTATGATGGATATGAAATAGGTTTTTAAATTCTCCATGAATTTCCAGCAAAAACAAGCAGCCTTTTCGTAGGAGTAACACTTTTGGGAACATTTCCACTTCCAAGACAATTTCTCTTAACTTCCAATAAAATGGTGTCGCTGATCAAAACCGTTGGAGGATAGCTGTTTTCTCTGAGATCAGTCTCTAAATTTAGCTTGTCTCAGGCGTCTCCTCGTTTTAACCACGTATATGTAGATATATACCTACCATCAACATGAGTCTTAAAAGTTCAGTTATTTACACTGCTATATATCTACGGGTCAGTATATCAGAGAAAGACAAGTATCTATCCATTAACGTTGTTGTAAGTTCTGATGTGAAAACAGAAAACTATAAAACGTGCATGTAATCGAAAACAAGATCCTTTGTCCCTTACTTTGTCCACGAAGGGAATATTTTGTTTTTATATGAGCCGCGCCAGAAGAGGGGCGTGGTGCGTCGGACGGCCTCGAAAGGTCAAACAACTTTAATCCCGCTTCAAAATAGGAACAACGATGACGAGCCCATTCATTCAGCGTTCTAAACGAAAAGCGTCTTTCGTAAGAACAATGTCATCCATATAAAGTAATTTGAAAATATTATCTACAATTATCAATTAACTATTGTGTATTATCATCACTAGGTCGAGTAGACGGCTAGTTTCCTTGAGCGTGCCGTCGTATGGGGCAAAGTCCAAGTCGTTGGCACGCACGTTTATAAGTAGTATACGGTTGCGTCGAAGGGGCCACGAGGCGTCTATTTTCTACTATAAGCAGAATTCATAGTATTTCATTCTATGTCCAGTAAAAAGGTCAGGAGAAAGCGTTAGATAATGTAGAAGAACTCTATTACATACAACACGCGCATGTTATGAAAATTATAAATGAAGCAGAATTTTCTGCAAAAGAATATGACGTGTTCAACAATATTATATTCAACAAACCTAGTTTTATTGCTTAACATGCTCGTTTGCGGTCTAGCAATGACGTCATGTGTTTGGTCGAAACAAATGGAAGGCTCGGCGCAACGCAGCGTTTTTATTGGTCGAATACAACGTCGAATAGAAGTTTGAATGTTTCGCTTCATTATACTGGCACCTGTTCGACAATGGTAAATTCCACTATTGATAGAACGATGATTGTTTTAAAGACAAGGTCAAAATCTGAATTCGCACTATTCACAGAATCCACTTCAGAAGATATATGAAAAGAATTGAGATTGACACTGAACAAAATTATTATTATAAAGATGTTTCAAGAACGATGGGCTGGACCAATGAAGTTCTTGGAAATTATCATTCTGACCCGGACAGACTTCATGCTAAGGTCAAATCGTATGATTATTTATTAGTTATTGCAACTCTATGTACCCTCTGCTTACGTTTCGTTACGTTACATACACTTACTGTTAATGATAATATCAAACACATGCTAGGCAATTTCTAATTAAAGATACATCAGAGTTTTGCAAATGGGTTTGTTTACGTAAAATACTTTATCACACGGAAATTAATTTGTTTACGCGATTTATATAACTGTATGAATTACACCATGTTTAGTCTAATTAGATTAATCTGTTTGAGCTGACTTTAGTACCTAATATCGATCAATAGGAAATGCGGCAAGACATGCAAGACAGGACTGAAGCTTGTAAAAGACCTGACACACAAAAACTGGTTGTCAGGCCTGACACACAAAAACCTATTTTTAAAATTTTGGTCACAAAGTTGGTCACTAGGACTCGTCAGTGGAAGAATGTGCTCCAGACATTTCGAAATGGGATTGATGTTATTTTCGGGAAATAGAGAGATAAGTAGATCACAGACATTTCGTGGGAAAGTCATTTTAGGTATTTCATTTTCAAGGAATCTAACAACTTCAACTGCTTCTGGAATTACATAAAAATTACGGAATCCTGTATTTAGACGCATATTAATTATACATTTACGTGACCAGCACGGATACAAAATGCAATTTTTGTGCGTAAATAAAAAACTTAACTGTCGGCAATATGCAAATTTATAAATTGCAAAACTTCCTCTTCGAAAATTTGCCATTTACGGTAAACACGTTCAATAATAATTTATGTCGTACTTACTTAACTACCTACTCCAAACAGGATATCATGCTACTACAAATTTACCGCATTTAGCAAAAACACCGTATCTACCTACTCGAGTTACAATAATAATTTTACATTGACGTTAATTGTTATTTCCGTTTGTTGCAGTGTCCCTGTTGTCCCGTCGCATCAGCCCCTTTGCGCCGCTGCTGATTGCCCTGGTCGGTCTACCCGCCAGGGGCAAGAGCCAGCTCGCCCACCGCCTGTCCAGGCATCTCAACTGGAATGGAGAGAGCACTAAAGGTACCATCATCTACCAAAGCAACATCGTCCTCAACAACATCATCTAGAAAATCGACATCCTCAAGTCCTTCATCTTCTTCGACATCTTATAGAATAACGACATTCTCAATATGAGTCTAGAATGCTTAACGTAAGTCTCTTCTGAAGGTGAATCAATATTCTGCCTAACACCTACGCACTACTACTATTATGCTTCGCATAAAACGACTATCAATGCAGTCTTTGCATTGCATCTTTAATTACTACGCGTTGATTTCTTAATTTTGTTCCTTCCTTTCATAGTTTTATTTACATTTCGAATATGGCTGGTCAGGTCAAGCGATTTCAATACAACTTATGTTTATTTTAAACGTTAGTACTGTAAAATCTGCTGACATCGATGATTGTGAAAGCTGATCTGACACTCAACCAAAAGTCGTTCTTGCCAAGTTGGCTTGGATTACGCAACAGTCAGTCAGGTCTTGTTTACAAACGCTGTAAGTACCTACACAAGTTTTACTTAGATACGCAGGTACTTACACAAAAAATAATATTTTGCTGTCACCGCAATTACTCGTACCAAAGAAAAATATGTTGACGACTTTTTAATTATTTAGGCCAATCGAATCACGCCACACAATAACGATCATACGATAATAATCAGCACTTTTATTGTTATTCATCGTCAGGTTTTTAGTAAATAATGTATATGAATGGTTTATTACGAAGTTTACATGAAATGGTTTTAAATTAACCGAGAACGTACGCCTTGACCTAGATGAAGGAAACAGGCATCTGTTGATCTTGAGAATTATCTTGAGTTACTATGCTACCGCTATTCACACTGGCCTACATATCGGAGAACTCTAGATCCCTCCATATTTCACTGGCTTCATCCATCATAAAATACTAGGTTGTGCCACGCAAACATGCTCTATTTAGATAACGTACGTAGGCGTGGCGATTATTCACAACCCGATTTCCCCATGATATTAACGTTCTGTGCTGTATATTATTTGTTTAGATCATAAGTATTTATTTAGGAGAATGACTTTTCCAGTTACATCTCTGAGAATAGTAGTTGCATTGTTACCTTCGTTTTGGACGGCAAGGCGGCGGCGGCTCGAAGCAATCGAACTCGAAACAGAGATGCTCGAAGCATGAGGAAAACGACGCTCCGGTAAAAATCTTCAAAAACCACCAGATTTCTGACCTCTTTTTCCTGCCCGCAGTGTTCGACTGCAGCCAGTACCGGCGTCGTCACATGGAGCTGTACGGCAGCCACGACATCTTCCGCGCCGACCACGCCCAGGGCTCCGCCATCCGCCGGCAGAGCGCCCGCGAGGCTGTCCAGGACGCCGTGCTGTGGCTTAAGGACGGGAACAGTGTCGCTGTAAGTTAATATTCATTCAGTATCTTTATCCTGTGCGAAGCTTCTCAGTGGCGTAGCGTGAGTGTCGGCTGCCCGGGGCGGAAGACAATTTTGCCGCCCCCTTATTTAGGTATTTTAATTTATTGTATACTATACATATCTACGGAATGACGATAGTACGGACGGGCTTCTTCGTGGTAAAAATTGGTATAGTAGAAGCAATACTGAGGGAGAGCAAGTAGAACACCAAAAGTCAAATCGTATTGCGAGCGAAGCGAGCCCGACTTTTCACGGTAAAACTGGTATGGTCTAAGCAACCCTGAGGGAGAGCGAGGGGCGGAACACCAAGGCAAAACGTATTGCGAGCGAAGCGAGCCCGATTTTTCAGGGCGCTACACACCGGGCCCGTGTGCGTGACGTTCTCCTTTCAATCGGTTCGAATTCATAGTTGCTATAAGAATATAAAATGGTTCAAATATTTCCAATGTAGTTTTATAATTTACCTATTGTTAAATTTTGCCTCCCCCTAATAAGTGCCGCCCGGGGCGGGCCGCCCCCCCTGCCCCCACTACGCTACGCCACTGAAGCTTCTTCTTCTCTTAGTTAGAGTTAGACTCTTATCGGTGCAGTAACTTTCATTCTTTCCTCCTCTCCGTCGCCTTCCTCTGAGAAACAATGCAGCAAATTCGAACCCACCTCGGCTCGAATTGTTCCGCCATCCAGTGTGTCACAAGATTCTACGTTTTCAAAAAGAGGCGTTTCATTTCTCTCTTATCTTTCTAGTTTGCCTGTCTGACATTTTTCTATAGTTACTAACTTTTCAATGTTGTACGTAGCTCACAGATATGAAAATTATCTGGATAAATCAGTTATCTGTTTGAGCAGTAAACTTTGTTTTGACTTCTAAACGCCGTTATCTTAACTCGTGCTATGTGATCCATCACCACCTTACTGCATCCGTAAACAAGATAATCTTTATCTCATAATGATCGTGAGATGTGTTCTTCAACATCCTATTTCCACCTTGAAGTTCCTGTGTTCAAACCATCTATTAATCAATCTAAAGAAGGAACTTATGCAGCGTGCTAGTAAGACGAAGGCGATGATGTAATTATCTATCTCGATTGATAGACAAAGCAATAGAGACTGACGCAAACGTAACTCACTATGACTCAGACAGCGCAAATCCCTGAATACTTGCAAATGCAGACTAATTTACGACGACAGACTTGACCCCGAGAAGCCGACAGATGAAACGCAACGCAATATCAAGAACACGATACACTCATGTGTTTATCAACAGTTGTTTTGTTGCAGATCTTCGACGGCACCAACATCACCCGCGAGCAGCGTCGGGAGCTCAACGAGTACTGCCTCGCTGAGATGGGCTTCAGGATTCTGTTCATCGAGTGCGTCTGCGAGGACCAGGAGTTGCTCGAACGCAACATCATTGAGATCCTGCACTACTCCGCCGATTACAAGAACATGAGCGAAGTGGAAGCGGTGGATGACTTGAGGAAGAAGTTGGAGCACTACATGCGGCAGTACGAGCCTATTGACGCGAGTCTGGAGAGCATCAGCTTCGTTCGCGTGGAAAATATGGGGGAGACTGTGACGGCGCACAAAGTCGCCGGGCAGAAGGAGTCTGGGATCTTAGGATACTTGTCGGGCATGAGGGGCTTGCCTCAAACTTTATATTTCACTCGGGTAAGTTAGTTATTATTTTACGATTTCGATAAACATGTTTTTCAAAAAGAGTATAGTAACAAAAGATTAACCTATACCGACATGCCTAACAGTTTTTCTTGTAACTTCTATAGCATGGCGAGAGCGAGTACAACGTGCTTGGCCGTATCGGCGGCGATGCCAACTTATCCGCTCGCGGGCAGCTCTACGCGAGCGCTTTGGCAGAACACATCAACGCTTTGGCCACCTGCGAGCCCGTGACGGTGTGGACTTCAGAACTCCGCCGCACCAAGCAGACCGCCGCTGAGATACACGCGCCGAAGCGGGCCGTGCGCGCGCTCAACGAGCTAGATGCTGTAAGTGCCATTTATGTCAAAAATCAGAAGTCATACATTTTGTTTTGGTTTTTTTGTTTACTGACATAGAAAAGCTTTTCTCGAAATGTTTTAATCACTAAATCGAAGAAGTAATCGGAGAAAATGTGAATGAACGATTCATTTATTTTGCCCGACGTGATGAGATTGTAAACAATGATAACTTTATCCGGGGTTTTTCAAAAGTAAAATTATTATGCACCTATCTTTTATCGTTATTACACTTTGTCACAATAGCAGATAAGCCTATTAATACAAATTACGTCGATTTCTAGATTATTTTATTTTTCTTGATAACAAAATATTCCTTTCAAAGGATATGCGATATGCCAATATAATATAAGGCTTTATTTACTTTCTATCTAATCTTGCAATTACTAGAGTTGACATTATCTAAACTTTTACTGTAGAGTGTCTGATAATAACCGATTAAAATACGAAAAACAATGATGTCATTAAACGTACCTATATTACACCATATTAAACTATACATTAACTAAGTAATGTCGTTAAATAAGAAAAAGTGAAAAAGATAAGTCAGCATAATTTCAGAGTTATCGGACGTGTCAGATGCTTAAAGGAAAATCAGAAATTTGAACAAGAAGAATACCTACTGAAATCAGCCGATAGTCATTGATATGCAATTAAATCGATTGTTGAGGCCACATAGTCACGTTTCACGTGCATCGCGCATTAGTTTACAATACAAGAATACGTCGCCTGCACCTAATTCCATACAAACAAACTAAGTATACCTAAACAAGAAAGTACGTCTACAAAGTTTACAGATGACACACCTTGGCTAGCCTTTCCTTTCCCTATGATTTACTACTGTTTGTTTCTTGCGACCTACATCACTAAGTACTTATTCCCACACGGTCAATAAATATGTCAATTCTTAGAACACATAGGAAAACTACTAAATCTATTTCTAGGTATTCACTACGTAGTCTATTTCTAGTATGTATTCGCTTGTGTTTAGATTCCGTAGAAATACAACTCATTTCATTCTTACGGGAAAATTCGATCAATACCGCACGCGACAAAATGTGTAAAGTCTGACTAATGGGTATGAGAGTTAAATAATCAGATAGATTAAGAGAAAAGCTCGTAGAATCGTCTGTAGTGACATTGAAAGGATTTAAATAAAACGCCTACACTGTGCGGCGTTCATTCACTTTCGGACGTTCTGCATATTTCCGCGAAAATAGCTTTTATCGTATGATCATGCATGGGTAGATTTTATTTATACTGGGGACATCTTGGGGACACACCGTAACCATCTTTAGTACGTTCGATTCGAATAAGAAGAATTTTTAATAAAAAAAACAATACCTAATCAATGCTATTCTAAGACACGTTTGCTTTAGTTGTCCCACGTGTAGACTGTTACGCAACGAACGGTGAAGCTGAAGTGCATGCACAATTGTACTCTATTTACTGAGTGTATTGCACAATCCTATCAGCAATCTGAAGATGTTTTTGTTTACCTCTTGCGGCAAATTATTTTAAGCTGAAGGAGCGTCTACTGATTACTTGCTGATTAAGGATAGAAAATAATTTATTTCGGTTTTTTTCATTGTAGGCACATCATTTTTATTTAAGGTCTTTGCCTAATGTTTGCTTCTCTATTATCCTCAGGGTATCTGCGAGGGTCTGACCTACGAGGAAATGCAGGAGCGCTTCCCGCAAGAGTTCGCGTGGCGCGACCAGGACAAGCTTCGCTACCGGTATCCCTGGGGAGAGTCGTACATCGACATCATGACCCGCCTGCGCCCAGTGCTGTCGGCCCTTGAGGATGAGCACAACGTGGTGGTGGTCGGCCACCAGGCTGTGCTGCGCTGCATGCTGGGATACTTCTTGGACGCTAAGCTTGGTGAGTTATTCTTTCAAAAAGTCCATGCCGCCACAGAAAAGATACGTGGAAGTTTGTAAATACATAAAGAACCTGTAGTATTTCACTTACGTGTAAATAAATTTCTTTGCAGAAATATTATATTACTGCGCGTCTATTTAGTCACTTAACGTTAGTGTTTAATAATTAGCGTTCACAAATATTTTGTTATGGAAAGTAGGTAAATTCACGTCGCGTGGTTTTGTCATACAAGTTAAAGCGTCAAAATCTGTTTTATTTTTTATTTGAATACATTACCTATCTATCAGATACGGTAACTTTGCTAACAGATTAACAGGCTGTTGACTCAATATATAATTATACCCATTCTACCTTGCTTGATATCTGAGCCTTTTATTAGATGTTCTTAAAATGATTTCATTATCAGCGTCTACTTATTTGATTAACTAAGTTGAGTGCGCAAAATTTCCTTTGGTAATTTAAGTTTTAGCTATCTGCGCTTAGGATTATAAAAAGCCGTTAACTAACAAAATTGAGAGCAAAAGTCATGTGACCTAAGTGCGTACATACATACAAAACAACATACCTACCTTATCTACTACAAATTCTTTTATCTGTTGATAATGTGATTACAATCCTACATGCTTTATCTTAATGTGATAAGCTTTTATGCCAGGGTCTCTCTGTCCATATTTGCTGCAACATTGTATACTTTGAATAGGTTTTTTAATCATTATCTATCATCTACAGAATTCTTATGTTTAAGAGGATAAACAAAATCAAAAATATAATTTGATAGTTAAAAGACAAACATAATGTACCATGTTATCTTTTAGCGGTTAATTGCTCTTTTCCCAAAATTTATCTTAATCAGAAAATAGTTAAAATTAAGCAATAGAATAATACAATACTGGTTTTGTTTCTTTTTTAGATGAGCTGCCTTACATGACCGTGCCCCTCCACACTATCATCAAACTGACCTCCTACGGCTACAAGTATAAAGTTGAAATGATCAAAATGCCCGTAGAGTGCGTTGACACCCATCGCAAGCAGCCCAAAGTAAGCAACTTAATTGGCTTAATTTTTATCATAATATCAGACAATGTGACGGCCACTGATGAACAAAGCTAAAGATTTCCACCTAAACTGACTTAAATGTATTACAAAAATTACACTATTTGACTTAGCTAGCAGACATCGCTAAATTAATGTGAAAAAAATAGGTACATTGTTTGTCTGCACAATCGGAGTACCTAACCAGGAAATGAAAATAATCTGATTGATTAAGTAGTAGAGTATGTTTTATAATTCTTTAATAGGATAAGATTCATGCCAATAAATTAGTTTAGTTGTTAATGACTAAAATATTATTTTGGTTATGTAAATTACATTTCTAAGTATTTCCCAGGGTTTGCCAAATGAGTCCATGATTATTTAAGACGATTGGCGCAATCCCAGAGAAACCAATCACGTGCTAACCGACTGACGATCAAATCTTTTCTTTTTCAGAACTGTTCTACGACTAGAACCCCAGCAGACGCTTTGCTTACCGTCCCATCTCACTACGACACCCTTCCATCCAACCTGTGGCAGAACCCTACCGAAGCACAACTTTAGGCGCCGTGGGTCGGGCCGTGGAGCCCTGCGGCGCATTTCATACCATACCAGCATTACTAGGGGTGCCCCCTGGATAAAACCACAGTATGGGCCACGTCCACGGTTGTGAAAGACCCTGGGCGCGTACACGCCAAGGTTGAGAGTCCCTTGCGATCTCTGTGGGAAAGACTTTGGTGTGCGTGAACGTGAAAACCTGTGTGTTGAGCGCTAGCCTTAATTCGTGTTTAAGATTAATACTGTTAAGTTTGCACGAAGCAAGAGGGTAGAAGGGTTATTGATTAGGGCTAGAAAACTCTAGTCAATTTCTTCATATTCACTATAATCATTTTGATAATGATTCGTTTACCTTTCTTGCTCCGTGGTGAATTGATCACGAGCGCGTATGACGAGACCGGTCGTTTTCAGAGCTTCTTCACTTTCTTGTGATAGATGTGTCTTTAAAGTCGTTGTTAGCGATCTCCAAACAATCAATTTAGCTCAATCGAGTTCGTACAAAATGTGATGGAATTGCGAGTGAATTCTTCCAACCAATTTACTAATAAGACTGAAGGAAAACCTTGTTCCCATCAAATAATTCGATCGATAGGTGCAAAGCAAAACGTAAATATCAAGCTTCACCAAGAAAATATATTTCTTATCACACATTCGGTTTCTGCAACGCTGAAGCTTGGTTTCCTGTAAAAGTGCAAAAATGGCGCCTAGCACGTTTTGCTTTTTACCCGTTGGATTGAAATCAATCATGTAATTTTTGATTAATTTTTTTGTCGTTATTCGTAACAATCGTTTATTTTGTGTTCTTTTACTTAAGTAGGTATAGAGGTAGAAAAGTTAATAATGCTTTTTTCATAGCACATTAAAATTTAGGTACCTTGATTAAACACTGTTGTTGTTATTACGCAGTTAGATAATGTTGAAATTATGTAATTCTTTTATCGCAATACTTATTTAATCTTATATGCAGACTATCTGATATCTTAATAATGATTTAGATGTAAGTAATGCAAATTTTCCGGTGTTTTAATTTTGATATATTTTCTTTCGTCATGATGAGATGACTTTCGCGTATTGCGTTCTATTTTTTTGAATTATTATCTCATCATGATCATAATATTTTTTATACCTACTTTAATGGGTGACGATGCAAAAGCTAAACCTTCCAAACAAGTTATCTAATCATTAAGTTTGTTAAATAGAATAAATCTTATTTTTAGGAACAAAAATGATGAAATACAGGAATTTGATCATTTTAGAAAGATGTGGATTTTAAAGAGAATAGTATGCTTGATTAAGCTTGGATTTTTTAGTACCCACTTCTGGGCAGACTTTTAGTGATAAATACTTACAATGTAAGAATTAATTGATAATTTGTTATACTAGATATTTCAGAACGAATCCATTATTGGATAGTTGGTTAAGTTTACAAGAGAAGTATCTCGAATAATCTTGCATGTATTTTTATAACAAATACAGGAACGTAGCATAATTTAAAAAGTCTTTTATTTCTTTTAATCTCTTTTATTTCGTTTACTGTAAGTTAAACGTTTCAAGCGTTTTTCAAGCAGAACTCCAACCAAAACGTGTCTTCCTTTCTCAAAGTACAAAATAACTGAAAATATTTTAATATTTTGAATCTGAAACTAAGCAATGGGCGTTTTGTACAGCCGTTTACGCTCTGCCTACCCAGCATGGGATATTGGCGTGATATAGGGGTGAAATTTTACTAGTGACACAAAACTCAGAACCGACTGGCGACTCGTCTGATCAAAAATTCAAGCAGCCGTTTGAAAAAACTCTGTGAGAATATGAAATTCATCATTAATAGGTAATGTTGTTATTATACGAAAATAGAGCAATTGAATATTTATTTTTATTAAACTGTGACAAACCTAATAAAACATGGTTAGTTTTTACGTATTCAATTCAATTACAATAATAATAATAAGTGTTAATAGGTCCCTGTCAAAAGGAGTAAGAAAATACATTTCTAAAAAATAATAATAGAAACTTTATTTGCCAAAAATCATTACAATCAGACATTAATGTTACTGGAGGACTCCGCACTAGTTCAAGCCTGTGTCGCGGCAGTCCACACGACCTTTACCAGGGAGAACATTCATAAATTATAAGGAGTTTAAAACTTATTATAAACTTAAAACTAATCTTGAAATTTTGTAGTACATAGTTAGAATTTAACTTACAATAGGTGTAGAGTCGGTGGGAATTTATATGATGATGAATAGTATAGTATAGAAAGTATATTATAAAGTAGATAATTAAATAGAAATGTATGCAATATTTACCAATTTTCGTTAAATAGAGTGATGTTAAAGTACTAACAAACTATAAGGCCCTATGCAAACTGTTGCGGGACCCGGATGGGTACATGGGTATTCGAGCGGAACTCAATCGCTAGACAATAATATTTACCGGAAAGAATACCAGTCTCCCCTCTAGTCTAGCCCCGAACACGGGCTATGCAAACCGGAGCTGAACCAGCGAAATAACGCGCGTAGAGCCCGCGTAAATGTGTAAATACGCCCTAACACACAAAACTTCCCTAGCAAAGTGAACGTTAAGCAGTTGGCTAACCGTCGTACAGCTGTAGTGTAAAACGTTATACAAGGTGTTCCAAAGGAAATACATTAAATTGGAGACGTTGTGTAGACCATTGTACTGAACAATTTCCATTATGGCACCAAGTTTGAATTCTTAACAATTAAGAAGTTGAAATTTCCATACAAACTAAATGCCTACATTTACTACAACCATTATGTATAACCCCTTATCCAAGATTGCACCCTTGCATTTTTAACTTGTTGGATTTGAATCTTCGAAAAAGTTTGAAATTTAACGAAAACTTAAGATAAAAGATCTCTTTCTTGGTGTCAATTTTATTTTATTACCGCCTCAAACTAAAAACTTCTTTTGACTTAGAGAACCCATAGAGACGCAAAGACAAAGGGCCAATCAGAATCAGAGAATCAACTTTCCCCAAGGAACATAGGAAGATTTGAGTTACTATAGGAGGTCCAATTTTTTTTCATATCTCGGCACCTATGTTTCTTGGGTAAAGTTGTTCCTTATCACTGGTTCTGAGTTTTCACTTTCTGTCATTGGTAAAATCTCACCCTACAATTAGGTAATTTATAAACCAAGCGTGGCCAAGTTTTAAGCACAATTTTAATGTTTAAGAACTTGTACTGAAATATACGCTGATTTTGTCGTACCTCCATCCATTCATTCACATCATTATTCTATCATCGTCGTACCATCATCCATTATTCTATTCGGAAATGCATTTGAACATTGAAGGAGAGCAAAAGTGCTATGCATGAGGACCTCCTCCTAAACAAATGATCGACCGAATATCGCTGGTTCATACAGTTCATGCTGCCATTTACAGTAAATCTCACAGAAGTTTGAGAGGCATTCAGAAGACAATATCATCGTAGTGACAAGTTGGCAGCCTGTCGCATAAAATGGCAATACACATCAACTCTCAAATCCCTTAGTCGACACCCACGGGAAAGATATGGGATGATGCTATTCTAAGCCCACACCACACGGCAGGTCACGGCATGGTTCTCTCTCTTTTCGTGTGGGACACCGCGTCGTGCAACGACCCGATGAACCCTGGTGTCAGAGTTTTTCAACCGCCTACTGCAAGTAGCAGGCCTCTGACATGCTTGTGTAACGACCGCCATCATAGACAGCAACCGGGACCGACGGCTTAATGTGCCCATCCGAAGCACGGAACCATCTTACTTGCGGACAATCAGGTGGTTCAGCCTGCAATGTCCCAACCAGACTGGGAACAAATTCACAAAGTGATAAATAAATATCAACTTTGTGAGTGACCCCACCGGGAATTGAACCCGGAACCTTTGCGTGGTAGGCAGGCATACTAACCACTGCGCCACATCGGCTGTCGGCACGGTTGGCTGGCCTAGACTCAACAAAATGTTTGCCATCGTCAAATTGGGCCCTGAAATAATAGAAAGTTCGCGAGTCCACGAGCCTGTCAATTAAAGACAATGCGAACCAGTCTGACAGGATAAGGCGGGGCCGGTCAGTCTGACCATCGATCACATGAAGGTTAAATCGTGATCGTGTACAACCGATATTTAAGTTCGTGCCAGTCTGATAGTATCTGTGGGAAAGTAGGTGAATGGAGCTCTACTAAAAGCGAACACGTTAGTAAGGGGTGAACAAGCTTAAAACTCCACAATTTCTGATGAAATTAATACCTACGACGACGTAAGGTGCAAAGTCATCGACAAAAGTTTTTGGATGCTTTTGGTGGTAGACAGAAGTACAATTACTTTTAGCTTTTTGCTCGTTTTATAGCAAACATGTAATGTGTTTGTGTCCGAGGTACCTAAAGCAATTACCTACAACACTTTTAGAGTTATTTTGGGATTAATCGCCTGATGCGCGTCATTCAGACAAAACAGGTTTTACGTTAACATCTGTTCTGTTTGCACAATAACTAATCAAACTTTGTACCTACTTGGTAAGGTAAAAACCTTACCGTGGTAGAAGCTAAATCATAATATTAAAAGTTGAAAACCAACTTCCAATTTGTGCTTCAACCCTTCTTTAGTCTTCATCAAATCATCGAATCCTTTATGGAACCATATGAATATTATAAACGCTATCAAACATATTAGAATAGCATCACCCCATATCTTTCCCGTGGGTGTCGTAAGAAGGGACTAAGGGATTTGAGAGTTGATGTGTAGACGATAGGGTGACTACATGTCACTATGGTGTGCTATGGTGATACACAGTCTTTAGAATGACTCTCAATTTTTATCAGACGTTGTGGTGTAAATGGCAGTTTTCTACAGCCGTTTACGCTCTGGCTACCCCGCAATGGATATAGGAGTTATATAGGGTGTAATTTTATTAGTGGCGGATCCGTTAAGGGTGTGTTCTGTCAATGAAACTGAACAACTTTCCCCAAGGAATATGGGTCGAAATACAAAAAAAACTTTGGTCTTCACATACTAAGTGTGTTGGCCGGCCGGGTCAATTTGTATGGGAGGGCCAATTTTTTTTTTCGTATTTCGACCCATGTTCCTTGGGGAAAGTTGTTCAGTTTCATTGACAGAACACACCCTTAACGGATCCGCCACTAATAAAATTGCACCCTATATATGTATGTATGTATGTGTATCGTAGTAATTGGAGCATAATCCGCACACTTTCATGAAATAGTAGGTAGCTACGCGTTGATGTCTTTTATATGAGCAAACGACAGACCGGAAAATAAATTCAACAAAGAGTGCATACGAAGTATTGTACGGTGCAAGTGCAAACTAAGTAACGAACGATATTTAAAAAACGGAAAAGAGCGTGTCAGACACGCCCACAGATAGGGTTTCGTCGTCAACGTTTAAATATCCGGTTATTTAGCGTTACAAAGTTAATTTTGTTGCTAGTTTGTTTGCAGCTGTATGGTTACCAACCGCAAATTGAAAAACTTTCCCAGGAACAAGATTCAACTAGGAAGTAAGGAAACTGTGTGAGAGCTATGGTGTGAGCTACAGGTTGAATGACTAGCAAGTACCTCTTAATATCGAAATAGGTAGGTATTAATCAGTACACGTGCCGAACATTCAATTAAGAGTCACGTCGTGCGTAATCTATACCCACCAAACTATTAACCCAATTAATTTCCTTTAGTATTTATAACCATGCTTCTTGCATGTTAATATTACAAAGAAAGACAAAGACACGAAAGATTTACGACTGGATGAAACGGGCGCAAGATTGCCGGGAGTGGAAGAAAAGAGAAGAGGCCTATGTCCAAGAATGGACCTCGAACAGGCC
This sequence comes from Phthorimaea operculella, assembly GCA_024500475.1. Classification (NCBI taxonomy): domain Eukaryota; kingdom Metazoa; phylum Arthropoda; class Insecta; order Lepidoptera; family Gelechiidae; genus Phthorimaea; species Phthorimaea operculella. The sequence goes on from JANFCV010000082.1 coordinate 598,094, forward strand.
ATGATGATGATGATTTACAAAGGCGATTATTGTATTGGAAACACTTCAACATTTGATCTGATAGGATGGCTAAGAAAATTTGCTGCCAAAATCGAGAGCTCTTAGAATTTGTAAAAGGAAACCGAAGATAGATATTGCTTTACTTGTCCAGAAAGACTCTATGCATAATAATGCTTGATATATTCCGGTAACAAAAATCCATTGACTGCCTAAAATCGATCTTAACTTGATTGATAAACGTGTCCATTCATATGTTGTTACATCACAATCGTAACATGGGTGATAAATGGCGTATGTTCGAACCCATTGATCGATCAGTGAGAGGCATCGACCGTGGCTTACTTTGTCGGTCGGAGTAGGGGACGTACTCAGTAAGTTTGATGCAGTCAAACCCCCCCTGAATCCTGAAACGTGTATGATCGAATCTCGGACATGTCAGTCACGACATGAAAGACATCGTCTGTGGTTTAGACACATTGTTCGGTCTTAGTATGAGAAGAGGTCGTACCTAGTGAAAAGTGGATGCATCCGCTGGGAATATTTAACTGGAATAAAAGATTGTATTCGACGATAGTACTTAGTTAGGTTCAGGCTGCAACCCCGGTAAACGGCTGTTGAGTAAACCTAAGTAAATGCTGCGACCCGACGACCCTCGAGCGAAAATAGTGTAGACAAGAGCACTCGCATTGTCATACAAATCGGTAAGACGCGCGCACGCACGTATAGACCCCCCTTGAAAAGGCTCTGGCTACATCTCTGTGGACGGATGCTGAGTAAACCCAAGCAAAGCCTGCTTCCCGACCGAACCATGAGCGAAATTGATGTAGGCGAGTCGCATTGTGATACGAATCGGTAAGACGCGCGCACGCTCATTTGACCCCCTTGAAAAGGCTCTGGCTACATCTCTGTGGACGGATGCTGAATAAACCCAAGCAAAGCCTGCGACCCGACGACCCTCGAGCGAAAATAGTGTAGGCAAGAGCACTCGCATTGTCATACAAATCACAATGCACATTATTGACCCCCCTTGAAAAGGCTCAGGCTACATCTCTGTGGACGGATGCTGAATAAACCCAAGCAAAGCCTGCGACCCGACGACCCTCGAGCGAAAATAGTGTAGGCAAGAGCACTCGCATTGTCATACAAATCGGTAAGACGCGCGCACGAACATATTGACCCCCTTGAAAAGGCTCTGGCTACATCTCTGTGGACGGATGCTGAGTAAACCCAAGAAAAACCTGCTTCCCAACCGAACCATGAGCGAAAATAGTGTAGGCAAGAGCACTCGCATTGTCATACAAATCGGTAAGACGCGCGCACGAACATATTGACCCCCCCTTGAAAAGGCTCTGGCTACATCTCTGTGGACGGATGCTGAGTAAACCCAAGAAAAACCTGCTTCCCAACCGAACCATGAGCGAAAATAGTGTAGGCAAGAGCACTCGCATTGTCATACAAATCGGTAAGACGCGCGCACGCAGTACGCACATATTGACCCCCCTTGGAGAGGCTCTGGCTACATCTCTGTGGACGGATGCTGAGTAAACCCAAGCAAAGCCTGCGACCCGACGACCCTCGAGCGAAAATAGTGTAGGCAAGAGCACTCGCATTGTCATACAAATCACAATGCACATTATTGACCCCCCTTGAAAAGGCTCAGGCTACATCTCTGTGGACGGATGCTGAGTAAACCCAAGCAAAGCCTGCGACCCGACGACCCTCGAGCGAAAATAGTGTAGGCAAGAGCACTCGCATTGTCATACAAATCGGTAAGACGCGCGCACGCACGTCAGCTCGCCGCGATTACCTCCGTTCTATTTTTAAAATATTTTTTCTTTTTTTTTCTACACAATGATCGCCGTTATGATCAGCCGAGTGATTCGATGATTCTATAGAATAGAAACAGTATTGGGAGTGCAGTGATCAGTGATACGACAGATTAAGTGATAAGAACTAAGAGTGTGGTGCGGAATCTAAATAGCTATCTAAATAGTTTGCCCAAAGTAAGTCTAAATAAACACCTGAGTAAGTAAACAGTAGGTATAAATATTCCAAATAAAAGCTTAAAAGGTTTCCTAGAAGACCAAAATACTTAAACACACATGTCGCTCATTTTCTAGCAAAATAGGTTCCTGTGTTTTTCCTGCAGTTTCATTCAAGACTAATCTATCTTGATCTAGAATCATAAATAATAGCTGTAGTCGTGTACCTATCGTGATACTTCTAACCATCATTGTAATGTAATAATGTACTCAGTCTCGTTTAAAATTATTTATACTATGAATTGTATTGATTCATACAAGGTATGATATGAATTACAATTTACTTTATGTTCAAATATATACCTAGGTACTAAAGTTTACCCAGCATGGTCAGATAAAATTATTGAAACTAAGTTGACTTACAATCTATCAACTATCAATAGGCATCGAAGTTGGTACTACCACTACCACCTATCTACCTATATCAATTTTACTTTACAACAACAATCTACCAAGAGTAGACCCTTGAGTAGACCGTACTACTATTAATTCAACCACAACAGTCCACTGCTGGACATGGGTCTTTTCAATTGGGTTCACCAACCACGCTTGGCAGGCGCATTGGCGAGCGCAGTGAAAGTGTTTACACAGGCAGGGATCGCTGCTGCCCCTTCCCTGGATAATTAATCCTTAGTCGCTTTTTACGAAACTTACAGGTAGAATTGGGGTGATGCTATTCCAAGCCGGCATCAAACGGCGTGAACGAAATCACACCTTAAACCCATTCATTATTTATTATCAAGAAGTATCTATAAGGTAAGATTTTACCAGGTAGGTATGGTATGGTACCCAAAGTAAACATTGGCATGGTAGCACACAAGTATTATTGTTATGAAATAATTTAATTAATTACCTATCGTTTACCTAATAAGCATAAATCATTATCTAGGAAACTAATTTGGTCGGCGATCAACCTCGAATTTTATGAGTCGTATATTTCGTTTCGACATTTCAACATTAGAAAATGAAGTTATTACCTAGGTACGTAACTTTTGTACGGCTAATAAGTTTTTGTAAGGAAGGACTAGTAAGTTGGGTGGAAGAGATCGCTTCCTGCGGGAGGACCGTGCTTGTTTGAACGCATTCGCTTAAAAAAACCGTGATGTTGTGTGGATCATTATAATTACTCCTCTTCCTAAAAAGGCAAAGCCTGCTTCTCCTTCTGACTACCGTCCTATCTCTATTCTACCTTTCCTGTCCAAAGTCCTCGAAAGGTTAGTTCACCAACAACTCACATATTTCCTTACCACGAACAACCTTTTGAACTCCTTTCAGTCCGGTTTCCGCCCTGGTCATAGCACGACTACTGCTTTAGTTAACATCACTGATGACATACGACTTGGGATGGAGAACCAGAAGTTGACAGTGCTTACTCTGCTCGATTTCAGTAACGCCTTTAATACGGTAGACTTCGACATTCTGTTATCTATTTTGCATTCTTATAACGTTTCTCCAGCGGTGACAGCCTGGTTCCGTAGTTACCTTTTCGGGCGTCGGCAGCGCATCCGCATTGAAGATACCTTCTCTGCGTGGTGTGACACAACTGCCGGCGTACCACAGGGTGGTGTCCTGTCTCCTCTTCTGTTTTCGATTTTCATTAATTCTATTACTCTTCCACTTACATCTTCTTACCATTTATACGCAGACGATCTCCAAATTTATACGCAAGCACCACTCTCTGGCCTCCCAGGCGCAATTGCGGCAACAAACAGAGATCTTGACAACATTGCTGACTGGAGTCGTTCTTATGGCTTGATGGTAAATCCAGCAAAAACCCAGACAATCATCATTGGCAGCTCTTGGAACATTTCTCGTGTTGACCATAACTCGCTCCCCCCGATTGTTTTCGACGGTACCATAATATCCTTCAGCCGTAAAGTTAAGAACCTTGGGGTTATCTTTGATGATTGTTTATCATGGAAGGACCATGTCTCTGAAGTAAGTCGTAAGGTGTTTGGCGCGTACAATTCGCTGAAGCGTCTTAAGAACTTGCTGCCTACTAAAACTAAAATCTCTTTGGCACACACGCTTCTATTGCCGATTCTGGATTATGCGGACATGTGTTATCCAGACCTAACAGTTGAGCTGGTAAACAAACTGGAGCGTCTGCAAAATCTTTGCATTAGGTTTATTTTTGGTTTGCGGAAGTTTGACCATGTTTCTGCCTATAGGTCCCAGCTTAAGTGGTTGCCCATTTCCTAAGGAGGGACTGCCATATTCTCTCCCTTCTTTATTCTATTCTTTTCCTTCCTCATACTCCTCCTTACCTCAAAGAGCGCTTTATCTTCCACTCCTCGACGTTGGCTCGCTATCTACGTGCCAGCGATTCCTTAAGCTCAACCTTCCTTCCCACAGGACCGACTTTTATGCGAAGTCTTTCACAGTGCGAGCTATCAAGCTGTGGAATTCTTTGCCGGAAGAGATTCAACGGTCACCGTCACTCGCATCTTTTAAGGAGAGAATTAAAAAACACTTTCTTGCCTCTCCTAATCTTAAGTAAGCTGATTTAAATATCTGGTTGGTAACTTGTTATATATCTGTGTTCTTCTGATTGTTTTTCTTTTGTTCCTATTGATATCCTTATTCCATATACCTTTATGTATTAGTTTATCTTATAATTATATATTAGTTTATTTTATCTTATATAATGTATGTATTTGTATGTAAAGTAGTTTATTAGTATATGTAGATGTATGTACCTATGCACTATCCCGCTTCACCGTACACATTCTGTCCATCACCCAAAGGTTGCCTGGTAGAAATTGCTACTCTAGCAATAAGGCCGCCTATATTGTACTGATTTTTTTTCTTGTATATGCTGTATGTTATATCGTTTTTGTGTTTTGTGCAAATAAAGCATTTTGTATTGTATTGTATTGTATCATAAAATCTACAAGAAGTACGAAACTCAAGTATCTATACCTACCTAGGTACTTATTGTATTTAGAAGTCACACGTTTTTTGAACATCCTGTTTACTTTACCCAACAAGTTAAAAATTAATTTAAGGTCGTTGGTCGACACTTAGGTAGGTAAAGGCTTATCTTAGCCAAATTCACACGTAAACACATAATAACACACACGATCAGCATCAAGGTTGATCTCCTGAATCTCACTAGATATTTATCAGGCAGGAGTCTTGGTGATAATGCCTTAGCGAGTACTATAGTTAGTACAGTACGGCCTGAAACTGGTTTTCCCGCGGGATTAAGTCATTTTGCCGGCATATGTATCTATACCATATAAAACTTCCTCTTTAATCAGTTAATCATACTATTTACTACTTACATAAAACCGCATTTAAACCCCTTGCGTGGTTTACGACAGAAAAGGCGTCTTCATTTTATACCTACTGTGTAATTGATGTTGCAGAATGTAAGAATATAATAATATGGACTTGAACACTTGAGTCTCTTCTCAGCATGTATGTTTTCACAGTCATGCCATGCATATTTATTATCTTCCTGTAACTATGAACGGAACATATTAGATTACACGATCAGTCAGACATTTTATATACGAGCTGTGTCGGTAAGTAGGTAGGTACCAGTAGGTACACTTACTTATCTTAACAACTTGAACTGGTAAGCTCGTAAATTCGTAATCACCCTGCGTCAAAACTAGGCGTTTACCTTGGTCACCTTAACTTGCCTTAACTTACCTACTAGCTGGCCAGTTGAAAGTAACGAGATAGCTACAAATATTAATGTACGTCAACGTGAATGCAAAAACTGTGGAAAATCCCACGCCTCGGTAAAACCTCTTACTAATCTTTGATCTTTTTGCTAAAAACTGTTGATTCGGGTTTTATTTAGATTATTTCAGATGGTGTTATGTAAAAAACATGAATGGGGATTTTTAATGCATTGACGTCAAAAAATAACGCGCGCGTTGATGTCTTTTACATGTGCAACAAAAATGCGTAGAAAATATTTCAACAATGTTCGCGCATGTTATACTGAAAAAAATCTCATACGGCTGAATTATTCCAGAATTTCCAGATAAGTTACGTACGAGACCACACAGCTATCGTTTAAAATTTCTTAATCTTATGAGAAAAACGCCTCAGCCAGCGTAATACTAAATCCCACCCAAAACATAAATGTGAAAGGCTGCCAAGTTCGACAATATTGGAATGCTTCGCCTATAAAAGAAATGAGATCTAAATAAGTACCAAGTTCCATACACAGACCTCAGTTAAAAATAGTTACAGGAATGCACACTTGATTTTCCGCAGTTTGGAAAGTAGATTCTGAATAAATATCATATTAATACCTAAAATTCTAATACTTACAAAAACGCAAACCTGTTTTTTCAGCAGTTTCCTTTCCTACTTTTTAATGATATAACTTGGCAAGTTTTCACACACTTTGTTATTTATAAACCTACAAAACGCAATGAGTCAAGTATATAATTTTTTATTAAAACTTGCCAAGTTATATCATTAAAAAGTAGGAAAGGAAACTGCTGAAAAAACAGGTTTGCGTTTTTGTAAGTATTAGAATTTTAGGTATTAATATGATATTTATTCAGAATCTACTTTCCAAACTGCGGAAAATCAAGTGTGCATTCCTGTAACTATTTTTAACTGAGGTCTGTGTATGGAACTTGGTACTTATTTAGATCTCACTTCTTTTATAGGCGAAGCATTCCAATATTGTCGAACTTGGCAGCCTTTCACATTTATGTTTTGGGTTGGATTTCATTTATTTTTGTAAGGTTTTCGGTCGGTTGCAATTTTAGGTCGGTACGACCATTGGAAGATATAGATAATTTTTTTGTATTAGTTCCTTAGGGGTATGAATTTACACCTTCATTATTTTTAAAACCGACTCACACTTGGCCATTTTCAGATTTTTTCCTTTACCTTGACCTAAAGACCTACCCTATGCCAAATTTCAAGTCAATACGACCACTGGAAGTGGTCTAGGTTTTGATGAGTGAGTGAGTCAGTCAGTCAGTGAGTGTATAGTAAAAATAGCGATTTTCTGAAGTCAATATCTCAAGACCTACAATAGGTACATTAATGAAATTTTGTATTTTAGATGAGTAAGTAGATCTCAACAGATACTAGAAATTTCATATGCGTAGATAAAATAGATTTTGAGTTATAGGTGGGTCGAACTTGGCCCGAAATGGTTCGTGTAATATAACCCACGGCCGGTGTGTCGCTCGAACTTGGCGGACACACTGCCGTGTGTCTAGATAGGTACCGAAAATTTTCATTATCGGACCATGAAAATTACTTTTTCGCAAGCAGCATTATGTTGGGAAATGCCAAGAGATACATATAAATTCGACTCCATTCATTCGTACGGGATGTCGAAAATATTTCTCGTTTTCCACCAATGACTCCATACGGAGAGTTGTTCGGTTTTGTTGTCTGATTTCCCATGCAAAGTTTTCCGAATCTACACGGCCCCTTACACCGTTCCTTCATCATCATCATTGGCCTCATACGTCTGTGACAGACGATTTATTCAGTGTCTTAGGCAAGATTTTTCATGGCTGTATCAGCTGATACGGAGCGGCATGATCTGCCGCACCTTAGCTTACACCTAATACGCCTTGCTAAAGCCAGCTTGGCTTCAGTTCATATGTTCACAGTACTCTCTCTAACTTTTGCTCTCAAAGCCTTAGTGGTCAATCGACATGCTACCAGTTCAGTTGCTTTCTAGAAACATTCTAGACATTAAAAGCCTGATTAGCCATTTAAGTGCTGATCAGATCACTGGTTGCTTTGCTTACCATTACCTACATCTGAGGCAATTTATTGGAATCAAGAAACTTATCTAATGTTTTTCTAGTACCTACCTACCTACTTATGAGACATTTTGCGACTTGGGACATTTTGCGACTTAGGACATTTTGCGACTTAGGACATTTTATGACTTTGGACATTTTGCGACTCAGGCCATTTCGCGACTTTGGACATTTCACGACTTTGGACATTTTGCGACTTAGGACATTTTGCGACTTTGGACATTTTGCGACTTTGGACATTTTGCGACTTAGGACATTTTATGACTTTGGACATTTTGCGACTCAGGCCATTTCGCGACTTTGGACATTTCACGACTTTGGACATTTTACGACTTAGGACATTTTGCGACTTTGGACATTTTGCGACTTTGGACATTTTGCGACTTAGGACATTTTGGGACTTAGGACATTTTGCGACTTTGGACATTTTATGACTTAAATTTTGCTACTTAGGACATTTTGCGACTTTGGACATTTTGCAAATTAGAACATTTTGACTTTGGACATTTTGCGACTTTGGACATTTTGCGACTTAGGACATTTTATGACTTAGGACATTTTGCGACTTAGGACATTTTGCGACTTAGGACATTTTGCGACTTAGGACATTTTATGACTTAGGACATTTTATGACTTAGGACATTTTGCGACTTAGGACATTTTGCGACTTAGGACATTTTATGACTTAGGACATTTTGCGACTTTGGACATTTTATGACTTAGGACATTTTGCGACTTTGGACATTTTGCGACTTTGGACATTTTGCGACTTAGGACATTTTGCGACTTTGGACATTTTGCGACTTTGGACATTTTGCGACTTAGGACATTTTGCGACTTAGGACATTTTGCGACTTAGGACATTTTGCGACTTTGGACATTTTGCGACTTAGGACATTTTGCGACTTTGGACATTTTGCGACTTTGGACATTTTGCGACTTTGGACATTTTGCGACTTAGGACATTTTGCGTCTTAGGACATTTTGCGACTTAGGACATTTTGCGACTTAGGACATTTTGCGACTTTGGACATTTCATTGGGATTTCATTTATTTTTGTAAGGTTTTCGGTCGGTTGCAATTTTAGGTCGGTACGACCATTGGAAGATATAGATAATTTTTTTGTATTAGTTCCTTAGGGGTATGAATTTACACCTTCATTATTTTTAAAACCGACTCACACTTGGCCATTTTCAGATTTTTTCCTTTACCTTGACCTAAAGACCTACCCCTATGCCAAATTTCAAGTCAATACGACCACTGGAAGTGGTCTAGGTTTTTGATGAGTGAGTGAGTCAGTCAGTCAGTGAGTGTATAGTAAAAATAGCGATTTTCTGACGTCAATATCTCAAGACCTACAATAGATACATTAATGAAATTTTGTATTTTAGATGAGTAAGGAGATCTCAACAGATACTAGAAATTTCATATGCGTAGATAAAATAGATTTTGAGTTATAGGTGGGTCGAACTTGGCCCGAAATGGTTCGTGTAATATAACCCACGGCCGGTGTGTCGCTCGAACTTGGCGGACACACTGCCGTGTGTCTAGATACAGGCACCTCTACCATATAAGTACGTATCATTTACGAGATCAAAAAATACTTATTTCCCATTCCAGAATGCTGAACGAGCAAGACCTCATAGTGGCTCGGGCCCTAGCAGCGGAGTCCCGCGAGGGCTCCCCGGGTGGGTCACCCGGTCCACTGAGGAAGAACCCAGCTCTCACCAAATTGGAGGACAAACTCAATACATTCAGGTATGAGTATGAACAAGTCGATACAATTTTGAGAGTAATATGATCAAAAACAAAAAAAAACCTTATCAATCGTTGGTCTTTCATTGGTCTTTCGCCAACTTCGAGCATCGCATCTTCCGTCCCGGTAGTCCAGCGTTCCTTCAAGTTCGCCAACACGAAAAGAAAAGGGCTAAAAAAGCTAGTAGCCAGAACTTAAACTAAAATAAAAAAAAAACGTTACCAGCTGTCTCGCTGTCATCTGTCAAAATACTAGCTAGGAAGCCTAACCTAAAAATAATTTATTTTGTGTTGTCTTTGTGTTTTCGCGTTTGAATAATAATGTAGGCACACATTTTAAATAGGTAGGCTAGTAATACAATACAGTTAACTGTTAACGGTGTGTTCAAATTGTTCGTGTTCATATTATGACCATTTTGTGGCGAACTTTGATGAATAAGTGTTATGAAGATGGATAGTGAAAAGAATTTAGAAACAACTTTAGACAACAAAACTGCGAGAGTAAAGTTTGCATCCACTAGCAAAACTACAGATGAAGAAGAGGAGGAAAGGTGCGTATTTTTACTTACAACTTACCTGTTTCCCAGGCCTTTGAAGACGTAGTTTGTTAGCAAGTCGAAAGAGAATCAACAACAGGTAACACCGTTTTGCAAATATTGATGTTAGTAGTTTTATGCAAACCACGACCTAAATATTGTTAAAAATTCATGATTTATTGTATTTTTGGCTTAGATTTTTGGAGAAATAATTTATTTCGGTAAAAATCGGTTTTCGCCGCCCTAGTGCCCGTGACCAACCACAGATGAACTTAAATATGTAGACTAGCTACAGATACGACAGTCACTTGTCCCACTACCACAGATTACATATCCCACTACATTATTGTTCATCTCTTGGCGCTAGTGTCGCGCATTAACCATAGATGTTAATTAGGACCATAAGGAGATAGTAAATCCAAAAAGGTAGTATAATTAATAGTGCTGTCCATCGAAACATTTATCGCCATCGATTATTAGTGCTGTGCGGTCATTATCGATAAAACTGCGGCATTCTACTGTATTGATTTTGATTAAATTAATAAGAAATTGTGAATAAAACCTCAGAAAATGGGATTAAATTGTCAGTTTATTAAATTTTCAAAATACATTTATTCAAAGTAGTTTACAAACTTACCACATTACCACTTACAAAGAGTTTTATCGGAAATTTCCATTGCGATTTTTGATAAGAATTAATTCAACATACATGATAAAGTTATTTCGGCCTGGCGTTTTAGGTACATGTCGAAGCTTGTACAGTGTTCACAAAAATGGGCGAAGGTTGCACATGAATATTTGCTTTTCCCACAAATTAGGTGAGGTCAGAATTATCATCATTATCATAAGATCGGGTCTTGAAGTAATTATGGTCACTCAAAGCATTTTGATCTGAAAGGAAAAAAACCCTTCATGTTAAATAAATAATTAAATGCAGCAAATTGTACACAAAAAATTGCTCTGCTCACTTATGCACACACAAAGAACCACGAGCAAACATATCCAAATGAAGAATCATCATATTTAGGTAATCACCCCGTAAACTAAAAAGGTACAGCTTACCTACCACGTTTCAGGTCATGGTCCACTCCTCAGGTCCACGCATCCGAAGGTTTTGCGAAGGTAGAATCTCTTATCAACAACTCGAGAAATAAATAATGCGCGAATAACTCAAGCATTCATTAATGCGAGGACTACTCATAAAATTCCGTAAATTTCACCGAAAATTTAATCAACAACAGACGCCACGTTGAAATTTTGAAAAGTCTTGTCATAGAAGTGTCTTTGTCACAGATGAATTGACTGACAATAATTTTTTTCATTCCAAATTTAAATTCTGCCGCCACAGTCAAATAAGCGATAGCAGCGACGAGCGTCGAAATTTGGAACTACAACTGACACCCCCCTGTGACCAACTGTCAAAATTTATGTATTTTTTTTCTTTCGACTTATGGGTGGGCTAAGGGTCTAATCCAATACTGCTTTGATATTTTCAGTGAAGTTTCAGTTCAGCTTAATTTTCGCTGATGTTTACGTAACTGTTAGCAACTTTTTATATGCCTTTCAATATGAGCTGAGCAAAACCACTAGTGAAAACCACGAACACTATGCATAATTTATTTCCTCAGGCGTTTCCACAGTTTTCACGAGTTCTTTAATTTAATTTATTAAATTGAATTAGGTACTTTATCTTTAACCTACACTACACTTTTTTCATTTTTCGATCTCCAAAATAAAAACAAGTAGGTTGCGTGAACCTACATAATTTTTCGATCGGTCTGCCTGCTTTTTCTTGTGGCGCTCTAACAAAAGGTCGAATTAGTAGGTTAGGGACCTACTTATTGTACCAAACTAAGGCAGATCCACCTACTGGATCCACTCTATTACGATCATTTAAGTAGGTATACCTATATTATATTCCAAAACATCGAGCAACAACGACTGGCCTGCCACCCTGGATAAAAGATGCGAGTTGCTCGAAGTTCCAGAACAAGCTAATCGTAGGTACAGTACCTACAATGGACTGAGTAAAAGCGGTTAAAAATCACTGATAAATGTCAACCAACTCATTGACCAAATTCTTGGTGACTCACTGACCGCAAAGGAATGCGATTTTCAGGTCGACTACAGTTTGACCCTTAACCTATCTTTATAATGAGTCGTCCTGTTATTAATTTTATTTCCTTTCGGCTTTAAAAAATCATGCAATATTCAATTAATTTCAAGAGGCTTAAATTTTCGGCAAAGTACGATGTTTTGAAAAATATTAACAGCAAAACTGTTATGTATAGTTATGAATTTATGATAGATCTTCCTATTAGAAATTTTGGGCAAAATTAAGCAGTAGCACTTCAAGAGTTCATAACTTAGCTTGGCATTTAGAATTCATACCCATTCTAAGAGTTACGTTCTCTACCGGGAGAAAACTAATAAAGGAAATCCAATTTGCATTAAATCAATAATTACGATTGCCGTCATTTTCGCTGTCATTGCAAGTAAAAGTAAACCATCGCTGTTTAATAGCAAAAAGTAAAAGCAATTTTCTAATCGCTTTTGTAATGTATGATTAGCAAAAACTAGATGCTTCTCGTAAAGAAATTGCTCGAAACAAATCTCAAGTAATTATCGCCTGCCCAATAAACATAAAGTAATGAACTACAGGGGTTATCAAATTATGAAGCTGCAGCGATAAAAAACTCATGCAGTTGATTGTGAACACGCTACTTGAGCACGCGATGTGAGGCTCATTCGATCCCACCAGTGTAGCACATCATCGATGTATATGAGCCTGAAATATCCACCTAGCTACAGCGCCTTATCATATCGCAACAGTTCATCCAAATAGACAAAGCCGATTGAATGTAAATCCGGTCAAGTCGATGCTCGCGAATCGGTGTCAAAGACAGAACCACTATTGTGATCATCCGAGTCCGTCGTGCCTGTGATAATAGTACTAGCCGTACATTTGTTTGCAATTTCGGAGTCGGCGTGGTCGTATGTTGTGTTGTATGTGGTGTGGTGTCCGTCAGTTCGCAGACCGCCCCGAACGAGTAGTGACGCGCGCTCGGCCGCGGCACTCAGTGCGATTTCCGCACTTGAATTTCAATTCGCAACTCCTCAGCCTTGCGATATCCACCCGGTCCGACTGGCTTCACATGTCCGAAATTTTGCAACACCCCGCCGACACCAGAAGGTTACCCGAATACGTATAAACACGGCCGATTGTGAAACTTTGCAGTTTTCGGAGTTACTGACGTTCTAAAACGCATTCCGAGTGTAATTGTTGAGTTATGGTTGCAACAGTGGAGTGCAGAATCTGAGGAATTTTAACTGGCAAGTGATGGATGGTTGTGATACCAGGAGTGCATAAGTTTTGGAGATGTTGTCGATGGAGTCTCTGTGGCGCGGGTCGGAGAGCGAGGTGTCGCGGCTGCGGTGCAAGAGCGCAGACCGCTCGGACCGCTGCGACTACCGGCTGACGAGACGCAAGCTTGCTGCCGTCAAGAGCCTCATCCCACAGGCCTTCCTGCACAACACAGAGCCCCAGCAGCCTAAAGCGCATAGGAGAAGGCGATCTGGGACTTGGCCGTAAGTGCAACCTTGATGGCTTACCTACCTACAATTTTACTAATGTTGGCTTTTCGTTGTTTTTGCTTATTAGCCGAAAAACACTTGAAAAATCTAGAATAATTCAAACTCGACTTAGAGACTCGAATGTTTGGAATCCATCGCTGGTGCAAACAAAACATCGATTATGGACATTGTTCCGAACCATTAAAATTTCTCGTGTTCGCCTGACTACATTCCTTTTCACGCCTCTGTTATCTCTACCTGTAGACTCTACCTCAGCTCATTGATAAAATTTGATGAATTGTTTACTTTATTTACATGACCGAGGATATCGTTTTTCTTTACTCAAAAGATGAAGTGAGTACCACAGATACTCTAGTGAGAACTCTTACACAAAGTAAGTATTGGCTAGCGCAAACTCTTACTAGAGCCAAGAATCGGAGTTTGTGTTCTAGCTGTGGTTACAATCTCCTATTAGATTATTTCATCTTCAGCTGAGATTCGAAGTATCTACGTAAGATCTCCGATGTTCATTGTCTCAGTATTTTTTTTGGTCATAGTAGAGCATAGGAACGATAAAGTCCAAGTGAACCATCATAAAAGCTGACCCAATTGTAAGGCCTGCTCCTCCATCACCTCTGAGATATATTTATTATTCACTGCAAGCAGCCACCGCTAGCTTTCTAGACTTACGATGACATGGTATTATCTGACCAGGCACAGTTCGATACTCGTTCTACTCGTCTTGGTCTATCAAGTGACACACAATGACCTAGATTCCTATCGCTGTACACGATACATTCTTTGACATACCTACGTATTTACATACAATTACATTAATAATGTCACGTTATTTTTTTTGTTACGATCAAGTGTAAATAGAGGCCGCAATTCGGGAAATAAATTATCTTAACTTACTTTAAATTAGCGCTATCACTTTCCGTCAAATAGAGAGAGGATAAGACTTGATCACGACCAAAAATGACTTATTATTTGACGCAAAATGTGCGTTATCTGTCAAAATAAGGCAACGATGAATACAATGGCGACTAAATTGACAAGTAATGGATTAACTTAATATTTAAAAATGAAATTTAGATGGCTCCTAACGCCTTTTATACAATTTGACGAAAAGTGACAGAGCTAATTTAAGGTAAATAAAGATAATTTATTTCACGAATTGCGGAGATATTCCTATGTGACAATAGTTGTCAATTAAATTCAGTATTAGCTATAGATTCCGCGTCTGCTGTAGGACATCTCACACACGATACGAGGGGGCATTTTAAGTAACTTTCTTCCATCCAATCCAAATACAAATAAGTATTACATTTTATTTACCTGCTTCGAGATAAATCGAGCACTTTTTGTTTAGACTGGATTACTCAGTATATGGGACAGCTATCAGACTGATAAGGACAGTCGAGTTTGATAAAACACCTTTCTCTTTTATTGGTTTTGCCTTAACTAAACATTTACGCCAGTCTCCAAGCTAAGTAGTATCGAGTTTCCTTACGGGGTGACAACGTTTTACCAAAGACCTGACATCTGTAGACTTGGCAGGCATACTAATAAAATATTTCACGCAAGATGTGTAGCGTCCGACTTGGCACCTTAAATCATATCTAAAGTTTTTAGTAGGCATCAATGCATCATATTATTTCTGTTAACTTGCATTTTTTTTACCAAAATTCAGCTAGGTACTTACTGTGATGTAATGCTTTATTACTGTCAGCTGTGCACGAATACCTACAACGCTGTACTGCCTCACTTTATTCTTGATTCTGTCTTGGAAGTAAAGCTATAAAAATAGGCGTCAAAAAAACGTCCAATAATCCATAAGTACTACTATAAACCACTGAGAACAATAGCAAATGACTTGACCTGACAAGGACCTGTGCGTGCAATGTTAAAAAGCCCTCTATACGAGTACTATCACGGTTTAAATGTCATTGATATTTACGCGGTTTACGATCAGTACTATGGTTTCACTCCCCTTTCCATAATCAGCCCATTTCTTTGAGCTGTTTACTTCCCTATACCAACGATAGCTCTACATAGGTATTTTTTATCTGCTCAGCAGTTTCGCTTATTAATGGTTAGGCAGGTTAAAAAAAGAACATAAAAAATCTAGTCATTATTATAAAAAGCATGATAGATAATGTGGTTATGCGATGATAGAACCGTTGGATAAAACATAATTTTATAATGTTGTCTAATAATAATAATACTGTTGAATGGTGATGTTAAGTAAGAATAAGATTTATTTTATGAGTGCTGTGTAAAATGTATTCTAAAATTCTGAAAATCATTTAAACTTGTTTCACGTCATTTCATGAATAATTTTGTCGGCAATAAATAACGTTTCGATTGAAATATTACCTAGAAAGCAGTCTATACAATTTATTGGTGTTCAAACTTGCTCGCTGCTAGAAATGCTAAACGTTCGGGCAAGTTGTACGTACATACGCCTTACAATAATAGGTACAAGAATTAGGTAGAATGAGCCCTGCAGTCTGCACGCAAGTAAAATAAATATCCCCAACGGGTGTTAGAGACGTTATATCCCACCCAAAACATAAATGTGAAAGGCTGCCAAGTTCGACAATATTGGAATGCTTCGCCTATAAAAGAAGTGAGATCTAAATAAGTACCAAGTTCCATACACAGACCTCAGTTAAAAATAGTTACAGGAATGCACACTTGATTTTCCGCAGTTTGGAAAGTAGATTCTGAATAAATATCATATTAATACCTAAAATTCTAATACTTACAAAAACGCAAACCTGTTTTTTCAGCAGTTTCCTTTCCTACTTTTTAATGATATAACTTGGCAAGTTTTCACACACTTTGTTATTTATAAACCTACAAAACGCAATGAGTCAAGTATATAATTTTTATTAAAACTTGCCAAGTTATATCATTAAAAAGTAGGAAAGGAAACTGCTGAAAAACAGGTTTGCGTTTTTGTAAGTATTAGAATTTTAGGTATTAATATGATATTTATTCAGAATCTACTTTCCAAACTGCGGAAAATCAAGTGTGCATTCCTGTAACTATTTTTAACTGAGGTCTGTGTATGGAACTTGGTACTTATTTAGATCTCACTTCTTTTATAGGCGAAGCATTCCAATATTGTCGAACTTGGCAGCCTTTCACATTTATGTTTTGGGTGGGATTTCATTTATTTTTGTAAGGTTTTCGGTCGGTTGCAATTTTAGGTCGGTACGACCATTGGAAGATATAGATAATTTTTTGTATTAGTTCCTTAGGGGTATGAATTTACACCTTCATTATTTTTAAAACCGACTCACACTTGGCCATTTTCAGATTTTTTCCTTTACCTTGACCTAAAGACCTACCCCTATGCCAAATTTCAAGTCAATACGACCACTGGAAGTGGTCTAGGTTTTTGATGAGTGAGTGAGTCAGTCAGTCAGTGAGTGTATAGTAAAAATAGCGATTTTCTGAAGTCAATATCTCAAGACCTACAATAGGTACATTAATGAAATTTTGTATTTTAGATGAGTAAGTAGATCTCAACAGATACTAGAAATTTCATATGCGTAGATAAAATAGATTTTGAGTTATAGGTGGGTCGAACTTGGCCCGAAATGGTTCGTGTAATATAACCCACGGCCGGTGTGTCGCTCGAACTTGGCGGACACACTGCCGTGTGTCTAGATAGGTACCGAAAATTTTCATTATCGGACCATGAAAATTACTTTTTCGCAAGCAGCATTATGTTGGGAAATGCCAAGAGATACATATAAATTCGACTCCATTCATTCGTACGGGATGTCGAAAATATTTCTCGTTTTCCACCAATGACTCCATACGGAGAGTTGTTCGGTTTTGTTGTCTGATTTCCCATGCAAAGTTTTCCGAATCTACACGGCCCCTTACACCGTTCCTTCATCATCATCATTGGCCTCATACGTCTGTGACAGACGATTTATTCAGTGTCTTAGGCAAGATTTTTCATGGCTGTATCAGCTGATACGGGAGCGGCATGATCTGCCGCACCTTAGCTTACACCTAATACGCCTTGCTAAAGCCAGCTTGGCTTCAGTTCATATGTTCACAGTACTCTCTCTAACTTTTTGCTCTCAAAGCCTTAGTGGTCAATCGACATGCTACCAGTTCAGTTGCTTTCTAGAAACATTCTAGACATTAAAAGCCTGATTAGCCATTTAAGTGCTGATCAGATCACTGGTTGCTTTGCTTACCATTACCTACATCTGAGGCAATTTATTGGAATCAAGAAACTTATCTAATGTTTTTCTAGTACCTACCTACCTACTTATGAGACATTTTGCGACTTGGGACATTTTGCGACTTAGGACATTTTGCGACTTAGGACATTTTGCGACTTTGGACATTTTGCGACTTAGGACATTTTGCGACTTTGGACATTTTGCGACTTTGGACATTTTGCGACTTAGGACATTTTGCGACTTTGGACATTTTGCGACTTTGGACATTTTGCGACTTAGGACATTTTGCGACTTTGGACATTTTGCGACTTAGGACATTTTGCGACTTTGGACATTTTGCGACTTTGGACATTTTGCGACTTAGGACATTTTGCGACTTTGGACATTTTGCGACTTTGGACATTTTGCGACTTAGGACATTTTGCGACTTAGGACATTTTGCGACTTTGGACATTTTGCGACTTAGGACATTTTGCGACTTTGGACATTTTGCGACTTTGGACATTTTGCGACTTAGGACATTTTGTGACTTAGGACATTTTGCGACTTAGGACATTTTGCGACTTGCGACTTAGGACATTTTGCGACTTTGGACATTTTGCGACTTAGGACATTTTGCGTCTTAGGACATTTTGCGACTTAGGACATTTTGCGACTTAGGACATTTTGCGACTTAGGACATTTTGCGACTTTGGACATTTTGCGACTTAGAACATTTTGCGACTTTGGACATTTTGCGACTTTGGACATTTTGCGACTTAGGACATTTTGCGACTTAGGACATTTTGCGACTTAGGACATTTTGCGACTTAGGACATTTTGCGACTTAGGACATTTTGCGACTTAGGACATTTTGCGACTTAGGACATTTTGCGACTTAGGACATTTTTGGACTGAGGACATTTTTAGACTTTGTACATTTTGCGACTTTGGACATTTTGCGACTGAGGACATTTTGACTTTGGACAGTTTGCGACTTTGGACATTTTGCGACTTAGGACATTTTGCGACTTTGGACATTTTGCGACTTTGGACATCTTGCGACTTACGCAATTTGCGACTTAGGACATTTTGCGACTTAGGACATTTTGCGACTTTGGACATTTTGCGACTTAGGACATTTTGCGACTTTGGACATTTTGCGACTTAGGACATTTTGCGACTTTGGACATTTTGCGACTTTGGACATTTTGCGACTTAGGACATTTTGTGACTTAGGACATTTTGCGACTTAGGACATATTACGACTTATGACATAATTAGAGTGTTGAAATTTTGCGACTTTGGACATTTTATGACTTAGGACATTTTGCGTCTTAGGACATTTTGCGACTTAGGACATTTTGCGACTTAGGACATTTTGCGACTTAGGACATTTTGACTTTGGACATTTTGCGACTTAGAACATTTTGCGACTTTGGACATTTTGCGACTTTGGACATTTTGCGACTTAGGACATTTTGCGACTTAGGACATTTTGCGACTTAGGACATTTTGCGACTTAGGACATTTTGCGACTTAGGACATTTTGCGACTTAGGACATTTTGCGACTTAGGACATTTTGCGACTTAGGACATTTTGCGACTTAGGACATTTTGCGACTTAGGACATTTTATGACTTTGGACATTTTGCGACTTAGGACATTTTGCGACTTTGGACATTTTGCGACTTTGGACATTTTGCGACTTAGGACATTTTGCGACTTTGGACATTTTGCGACTTTGGACATTTTGCGACTTAGGACATTTTGCGACTTAGGACATTTTGCGACTTAGGACATTTTGCGACTTTGGACATTTTGCGACTTAGGACATTTTGCGACTTTGGACATTTTGCGACTTTGGACATTTTGCGACTTTGGACATTTTGCGACTTAGGACATTTTGCGTCTTAGGACATTTTGCGACTTAGGACATTTTGCGACTTAGGACATTTTGCGACTTTGGACATTTTGCGACTTTGGACTTGGCTAAATATTCCTAAGTTGTCTGTGCTGCATCAGGGTTTGTTGCATGTTTTGATTTACACACCCTGATGCAGCACAGACAGGGGGCTGTCTGTACTGCATCAGGGTTTGTATTGTCGCTACCGGGACCAAGGGAAACAGACAAATAAATTCAATCTCTGATGGTAACAAGGATTGTAATTAAATAATATTTAATCCAGGCACTTATTTTGTTATAATAGTCGATAATTAGCTATCTCTCTTTCGTGTGGGACATCGAGTCGTCCAACGACCCCATGAACCTTGATGTCAGTTTTTCAAGTACTGAGAAGGAGAGTTGATTTAAGAAAGACTAATTTGAAATTTGCGAACAGATCGTTCGTACTGAACTTAGGAGTTGTTCTGGGGAGAACAAATCGATCTGAATTTTTCCTTACATTGACTACGAGTAGCAGTTCAGGTGTTCGTACGCAACACAGCGTAATCCGATCAAAGCCAAACAAAACAAAAGCTAAGTTTATGTAAACTAAGTCTCTTACTTCTATGTAGCGATATGAGTGCTATGACCTGAAATTGTTTCACGTAACATAAGGTACCTTCTATTCAGACGAGACCTACCCGTACGGTGCCGGTTCAGCCGACATCCGGTATATGGGACAGTCCCAGAAAGTCGGTAGATTTCCGGTAGATCAGTTTTTCCCAAGACAACCCCTTAGAGTTAAGGCCTTGTTTTGCTTCAAGGTAGGCGGTTAATGGGAGGTGAAGAGAAATGAAACTTTGTGCAAAAGTCATAGTCAGGGAATTTTTAATGCACTCACAGCGCTATTAGTCCTAGCGGTAGTTCAAAACATGCTGCACCTGAGAGAAGAGTTCTGAAATTTGGTACACTTAATCTTTAGGGCAAATGAATCGATTTGACTCGTAGTACTCAATTTTAAAAAAATCCTATCAGGAGTAATGACGTCATCTTTTTTTTGTACGGGGAAAAAATTTTTTTTATTCCAAAACCTATCGTGTGTGGTATCAAATGAAAGGCCTTGCTAAGCCGATTCTAAAAATATATCACATTATTATATTTAAGTCACTTGTATAAAATTAAATAGGAAATAATTCTCGAAACATGCCACGATTGGGCTTCTCCAGGTATGATATGGTTGAATCATTACTTATGAAATATACGTAATATAATGTGTAAGATCCTCATCTCTAACCTCAAGAAAGATACTACGGATTTTTTGTCTTAAAGTATTTTTTTTGAATTTTAAAGTTACAGAAATTTATGAAAACACACTTAGTTGAAATTTGGTATCGAAAGTTCAATTTTGGACACCGAGAATGATAAAAATATAGCCAGTTGAGATTACAATCATATTATTATGTACATCACTTCATATTCGTTTTGCAAAAAGAATGTTATGTGCTTCGGAGGGCACGGTTAACCCTCGGCCCCATAGCAGTCGCTCTCTATGAATAATAAGACGGCGGCGGTCCGTCAGGGTCGTCAGTTAGGGGCTGAATAGTAACCATGGTTCATCGGGTCGTTCGTAGACTCGGTGTTCCACTTTTCAGAACAAGATTTATTAATAATAGGATGATAAATACAAATGCCAGAGAAGTTTTTCAGCTGTAACTTCTAAAGTATAAACGCTAAAAATTTGAAATAAATATGGAATATAGCTTACAATCTGAAGTTACAATGAAAACTATAATGGATATTGTACTCTTAAAGGTTTCAGAAAAAAATCAGTTTTTCTATTTGCGGTTGGTCATCATACTGCTGCTAACAAACCAGCAACAAAATTAAGTTTGTAATGCTGAAAAACCTGATATTTAAACGTTGACTATGAAACCCTATTTGTGGGCGTGTCTGACACGCTCTTGGCCGGTTTTTTCCGTTTAGATGTTTGTATGTGACAGCATCCTGTAAAACTACTGAACGGATTTTGATAAAATTTGGTACTAACATTGCTATCGCATTGAAGAAGGTAAAGGCTACTTTTTTTCTCCACTTGAGGGACTGGAGTACCAGATGTGTACCACTAGAAGCACAACCACGAGCCTAGCTAAACAATGGGAAATACATTTATGGCACCAAAGCAAGAATTGTTTAGCATCATGGAATGCTCCTGCTGGCAAACATAGATCGAAGGTTTGGAGAACCTTATGTGGACCACCAGGTGCACCTCCAAGAGCCCAGCTAAACTACAGGAGACACATATTATATAGTCCCAAAGCAATAATTGTTTAGCGCGATGGGACGTGTCTGCTGGAAAATATAAATCGAAGGTTTGGAGAACTACAGGAGATACATATACGTCCCCGAAGAAAAATAATTCAGCTTGATTGGGCCCCCCTGCTAGCAATTAGAAATCAAAGGTTTTGAAAACCTGATGTAGACCATCAGGAGTACCAAAAATAGCCCAGCTTAAATAGGTACATGAGATATACATATGGCCTCAAGGAAAAGAATATTTAGCATCGCGGGACATTTCTGCTGGCAAATAGCTAATGAAGGTGATGGATACCCTGGGAATAAATGTATGGATGCTGGTGTGGGAATAATGTGTGTATAGACAAATGAAAATTATAAAGATGAACCAAAACTCCTCTCGCATCTGTATTTATCATCTTATAATTAATAAATCTTGTTCTGTTAAGTGGGACACTGAGTCTACGAACGACCCGATGAACCATGGTTACTATTCGGCCCCTATCTATCGACCCTGACCGACCGCCGCCGTCTAATTATTCATAGAGAGCGACTGCGATGGGGCCGAGGGTTAACCGTGCCCTCCGAAGCACATAACATGTTATTTTTGCAAAACGAATATGATGTACATATAATTAAAATCTCATCTGGCTTTATTTTTATCACTCTCGGTAACCAAAATTGAACTTTCGATGCCAAATTTCAACTTAGTGTGTTTTCATAAATTTCAGTAACCTTAAAATTCAAAAATAAATACTTAAAGACGAAAAATCCGTAGTACCTTTCTTGAGGTTAGAGATGAGGATCTTACACATTATATTACGTATATTTCATAAGTAATGATTCAACCGTATCATACCTGGAGAAGCCCAAACGTGGCATGTTTCGAGAATTATTTCCTATTTAATTTTATACAAGTGACTTAAATATAATAATGTCATATATTTTTGGAATCGGCTTAGCAAGGCCTTTCATTTGATACCATACACAATAGGTTTTGGAACAAAATTTTTTTTTTTCCCATACAAAAAAAAGATGACGTCATTACTCCTAATAGGATTTTTTTTAAATTGTGTACTACGGGTCAAATCGATACATTGACTCTAAAGATTAAGTGTACCAAATTTCAGAACTCTTCTCTCAGGTGCAGCATGTTCCATACATTCGGCCAGCGAGCCGCTAAGGCTATATGTTATTCTCATAAATTGAAAAATGAGAAAATTCAAGTCCCGGCGGTAGCTGGTGAATTTTTCAATTTTCTCATTTTCAATTTATTGTCATAGTCTGTACCGTTTTTACTACGAATTCGACTGTATGTATAAACTATTTCTATTGTGACCTGACATGATCACCAGTAGTGTGATGTATGCTATTGTCCACTCTTAGCTAACGCACCGCGCAATATTTGTGGACATACACATTATTCAACTCCAGACCACGTACGTACGACATAATAATATCATTGCACGTACGTAACAATGTACGCACGTTTGACAAAATTCATACCTACTTGGTGCTCGGGATTTCTGGGATAACTGTATCGACCACGCCTTTAAATTTATCGATAATGGGCTAAGTGCTTGTCGGACACGCGTTTGAACGGTTCCGTAGAATTGGTGTATAAATATGGTTTAAAAATCACGTTTGTTGTATTGGGCTCTCATTTTTTTTTGTATAATGAAATTATTGCTATTAAGTTCGTAGCAGCTGTTGCAAAATGTTTACTGTTAATAGGTAATACGAAATTTTTACTGTTTAACTTTTATGGTTAGTTAGATAGGTATTACCTGTTGACAGATAGACGAACGACATACAGACAGTGAATTCACGCTGATAGAATATAGTCCCGTTTTGACCTAAGCAGCGTTTTGACTCTGGGTACAGAACCCAGGACATTCGAATCCAGTTGACTCTGGGTACAGAACCCAGGACCGACATTCGAATCCAGTCTAGGATGAATCAGAATAAGATATAATATATAATAGTTCTCTGCCTTTCTTTGTAAATGTCTCACTTCCGTAGGTCGGCTGGAAGAAATTTCTACCTAGAAATAAGTTGTGCCTGTTGTGTCATATATCTGTTGTTTTTGTCTTTTGTTTAATTTTCTTGTGTGCAATAAATGGTAAAATAAATAAATAAATAAAATAAGATGTTTTTATACAGCACCTCAGTCACAAAAACTTTTTTTCGTCGAGTCTAGATGCAGTTCTGTGTTTGCATCGTGATCTCGTAACCGACTTGCTATTTAAAGATATTTTGTCACACACTTACAGTACCTACAGCCCATTTGGATAGTTCATCACATCACGAAATACTTGCATCGATCGCCGTCGTAGAGTACATAATGGCTTTCTAATTAAATACAATACCTACGGTCTATTTTTAGAACGACTGGCGCATGCATCAAAGCTGAAATAGCACGTTTGTAATCTTTACAATTGATGAATATCAGCTATGTTTGCCTTTGTTTTGATTCAGTACCAACTTATTTATACTGTATCATCATTAATGTTTCTTATGTAAATCGAACAATATTTTGTACAAATGCAATAAATAACTACACTACCTATTTTATTTAAGCGCATGTAAGTGCTTGCTGCCTTTGCAATAGTTTTGGGCGCGCAATTTTTATTTTAAATTTCTTCTTCTTCATAGATCAGATCATAGACAGCAACCGGAACTGAGACGGCTTAACGTGCCCTCCGATATTTTAAACTGTAAATTCGTTTCATAAACATGATTTATGGTCTTCTTTGAACAGGATAGATGTTATTTGAATAGACTTAATTTGTATTGTGCCTGATTAGCCCAATCATGCCAAATTCGAGCACCCAGATGTTTGTCTGCTATTTGGCTGATATCACATTTCCGCATGGATTTCCGAGTACTCACCTTTTAACCTTGACACTGGCAAATTTGCCCTGACAGGCAATTTTGGCAGTGTCAGAACACAGAACTTTTCTCCACCTGTGTCACGTAGAGTCCACGCCATAAAAAAGTACCACCCTGATATCTCACTTTGCGTAGAGTTTAGTTTAGACTATTAAACACATAAAAAAACTAAAAAACATTATTTTGCACTGATATCTAGGTTATCACGTTGGCTCACATACATAGTATTTATTTAGATACAATTATGAGGCTAGCTGGCCATTTCAGAGCATTAGGCAAAGTGGTTTCTCGAGTCGAATGCTAATCCGGCTCGAAGGACCAAGCGCTTTGCGATTTACCCAGTGAAAAGTGGGTGAAATTGAGGGCTTTTATCTTCCTAGGGTTATTTTAAGATTAGTCGCAGGACGTAAAACTGTTAGTGTATGATCTGGATGAAATGTATCAGATCGCCCACGGCCTGCATCTAGGTACCTAAGATAAAGTTCAGCTCTATTACCTATTTTATTCTCTAGGTTTTAATTCTTCCAACAATTCGAAAAAAACACTATTTCCAAGTAGACTACTTTACGTACAATGAGGTATTAAATATTTTATGAGATAGAATAGGTATTTAATCAAAGCACGTGTATTTTTTATGATTTTATCAGATACATCTTTATGTTGTTTTATAATAGAACACACGTTTTGTTTACTTAGTACAGTTTTATTAGGTACTCTTAGTACCTACTATTAGGTATACTACTACTACTACCAATATAATATAAATTAAATTTGGTCAATAGAACCTATCTTCACACAAAGACAGACTTGACGAAATGATAAGGGTTTATACTGGACAACGAAATCCTATTGAGACTCCAACAATTTACATTGATTTACTAGAATCGCTTTAAATTTCATTTAGGTAAATCGGTTCAGTAGTTTTCAAAGCTAGCATTTTCACTGGCTGTTAAGCATTTTTGTTAGGTACTGATCTTGCTACAAAATTACGACATTCTTACCCTTTGCTTTACGACATTCTTACCCAAAGTTCTTGAAATAATCCCAAGAATTCTATTGATTTTCCTACATTCCACAAGGTGGCGTTTTTCCTTCGTAGTCTAGTAACTAACGTCACAGCTATTCGGATTGACCCATGAAGCTGAAAATCAGCATGTAGGTACTTCTTGACCTCCTTATCAAAATTAGACATGGAGCCCAGCGGGCACCCCCCTTAACCTTTTACCACGCCCCCTTCTTTACAAGGCGTAACTTTTGAAGTAATTGACTTGGAGGGTAGTTTCTATTTCATATCGTGCGTGACATCTCACTTGAAGCTTATTGTGCCCGCAAAATTACCCTTTCGGCCCCCCGGGTGGCCCAAAAGTCCGAAAAGTGGGGTGTCCCGTTCTTATATGAGATTTTCTTATTCTCAAGCTATAGACTCCCAAGAGGTATCAAAAGTTGCGTAATTAGACACAGATTGCAAAAACCTAATATATCTTTAAATAATATTTATATCTAGAGCTCTATCGATCGTTAAAGTGTTTTGATGACGAAACCAACATATTATTGTTCTTTAATATTCGGCAAAGCCCTAAAAATAAATATTATTTAACGATATTTTAAGTTTTTTGCAATCTGTGTCTAATTCCGCAACTTTTGATACCACTTAGGAATCGATAGCTTGAAAATAAGAAAATCTCATACAAGGACGGGACACCCCACTTTTGGGGCTTTTGGGCCCCCCGGGGGGCCTAAAAGGTAATTTTGAAGATACAATAAGCTTTAAGTGAAATGTCACGCATGATATGAAATAAAAACTACCCTTCAAGTCAATTACTTCAAAAGTTGAGCCTTGTAAAAGAGGGGAGGGCGGTAAAAGGTTAAGGGGGGTGGTGCCCGCTGGGCTCCATGTCTAATTTTCATCAGAAGGTCAAGAAGTACCTACATGCCGATTTTCAGCTTCATGGGTCAATCCGAATAGTTATAACCAGCTATTGACGTTAGTTACTAGACTATCGAGTTGACCAGTGTGTGTTTATATCTTTGTTGTCATGACAATGTCGTACACACAGTGTACATTGACCTTCATATAACTATTAAGTAGGTAACTATTAAGTAGGTAGGTACCTTCTTAAATTTATGATTATTATAATGCGGTACGCTATGCTAGTCACTTCGGCTGCAGAATGTCTACATATTATTCTGCTGGGTCTAACTTCAGGCTTTATTTTCTAGTGACCGCTACTGAAAACTTGAGGATGCGCTGGTGGCAGATACATTTTAGCTAGGGACATACCTTAATCGAAAAAATCGTTTTTTAGCCTTGATCAATATGTACCTCATTTCAAAATTGATGAGCTAGAGAGGTGTCCTCTTTATATAAATGAAAATAGGAAATTGAAAAAAATGTCGTGCATCAACCGGTGCATCGCGGTAGCTCAGTGGCAGACCGGTGGGGCGTTTACCCATACGGCCCGGGTTCGAGCTCCGGTTGATGCGTGGCAATTTTTTCTATGTCTTATTTTCATTTATGAGGATACTATAGCACTGTGAGTGCATTAAAATCCCAATAGGTCCTCTTTTGTAATATTTCGGCCTATGTTCGTTCATTACTGGAACGTTGTTCATAGGTTGTTAAAAAAGCTTTTCAGCATTTTATACACCTTGTACTTAAATAAATACTTCCAGTAGGTATGGCCTACATTGGCAAGGCTGTTGTGCACATAGCATAACCTCACGTTTTTCACAACGTGGTTGCACCAAAACGATGATAAAGTCCGTTGCCTTGCCGTAAATAATATTAAATTACTTAAATTACGAAGCAGTTAGCTACTTACTTACTACTTACGGTATTTGATGCGAACTACCATTCCATTCTGTTTTGATTTACAGATATTCTAGTTAGGCCGGTAAAAATATGCAAAGATCGATTATAAATTCGCAAAGGACGATGTAGTTCTGCATTTTTGGTATGTTATATGGGCCTGATAGGACAACTTATATTCAAATTTGCAACATCAAAATCCTTGTGCACACTGGGAAAACCTAGGTTGACTTCGAAATTTACGATCATTTTTCAGTTTTTGCTTCCCACAACAAAAACCATATATTTTTTCAGAAAGATGTCTTCTACACTTATAATATAAACTGTCTTTATTGTCTAATTTCAACGGCCTAAGTTTGGAAATGAAAAATTCGAACTTCAAAATTACTAATTCACCGTCACCGCGATTAGCAAAATGGTACAAAAATATGGCTTCTCTGCTTTCCTTCCTCGTGTCGGACCGTTGTATTAGTAGTCAGCTTATAAATCAGGACAAAAACCTGATTAGAAGGTACCTAATTTGTTAAAAGTTTTGCTATTAAATATTTATAATTTATTTTAATGACTAACGGTATGTAGTATTATATAATTTGTACCTATTATTTATATACCTATGGGCTATTAAAAACTTCTTCAGTTTATTTAAAATAGCAAGTTATTATCATTATTACTAATTGATAGGCAATAAAAAAATATTACCTACTTATTTATACCTACAGTACGCGCATGAGTTCATGACCATGTTGAGGAATGCGGTAGTGCTGTGACTAATTCATGTTGATGTCGATATCGAAAATTGTTGCCGAACAGTTCAGTTCAGACTACTCATAGTTATTAGTTGATGGGTTGTTTTTCCTGCAATATTGAGTAGGTAGGGTATCGTTAAATAGGTCTTTATAAACTAAGGGCAGGTTTCTTTAAAACAAAGTACCTAACTAAAATGTATATGTCTCGAGACATTTGCTTATTGGGGCCTTTTTAACCATAGTTTGTTCGAACTGTAACTTCACTGTTTGTAAATAATATTAAAGAAGTATTTATGGTTTCTACACAAAACACAACATAACGACAAAATATCGACAACTTTGTGACACACTTTTTTCCCATCACTCGAATGCGGGCGAATGCGGGTAGTTGGGTATCCGCGGGGCGCGCCGCCCCCGCGCGCCTCCTCATTCCCCGATGGCCAAGAACACATGCGCGTACTGTAGGTAATTATAAGTTTATGTTATATTGTATACAACCTGTTACACAACTAACCAAAAAAAAGAATATCTTTTATTATCATCAATCGATAAAATAATCACATCACTAGTCTAGGTCAGGTGCTACACTACCTGGCGAACAAAGTCCGCTTCGGCATACATTGCTGGTTGACTTAGTTTCTTGTATTGTTGACATTCATGTAATAGCCAGCAATGTAGACCGAACTGCGCTTCGCCGTGTCGGTAACTTCATTTGAACTTTTAGCTGTCAAAATTAGTGCTGCGATGCCACGATTAAAAATAAGTGTAATTTAATAAAAAAATGTTTTTTTCATAGTTTTCAAAAACGATACTACGGCTCTAATTTTTTGTTAATTGACTCTTTGCAACGGACCTTTCCACACCCTTTCAGCTTTATTGGTTGTTTTGTAACACGTTGTATACTCTTCTGATAAGCTTTTTATAATAAAAACAGACTAAAGTAGGTAATTGTTTTTTTAGATAGTTAGTAACTAGTAGATAGTATGCAACTATTAGTTACATAATGAAATACCTAGATGTCCGAACAAAAAAAAACATTTATCTAAACACGTGTAAACCTAGGAATATTTTAAAGTAAATATAGCTACTTATAAGTTAATATCCGAAATAAATAAAAGAAAACAACAAAACATAAAAATAAAACGATAAATTGTAAGTTTATCATTATAACAATAAACTACTGACTCAGCACAGCACATAACGACACTGTACGTGACCATTGACGATATAAATTAAAGGTCCTTGTGAAGTAAGAAAAATAGATAGGTAATGACCTCCTTTATATACCAAATCCTAGTAGAGCTCAAGATCAAAGAACGCCTCTCTACTACATGCCTGCGACGACGCTCGCTTACTTTTCTTGGCTATTTGGCTAGACGGGAGCCCGCTAATCTTGAGAAACTCATACTGGTTGGCCACATGGAAGGAAAAAGGAGTCGAGGCAGGGCGCCTACCCGCTGGACAGATGCCATACTGGAAGCAATCGCCTGAAAGCTTGAGGAAACAACGCAGAAGAAGAAGATATACCAAATATTCGAATGAATCGCTGCAGTGCGCTAAATGATACGTTAATGTTATTGCATTGTATGAATTATCTGATCGCAAACGTAACTCTGTGATTTCTTATATTACAACATCTTAAACTATGCTTGCCAACCCCCCAAGCTTCGTAATTATAGCAAACACCCTCTAATAGGGAAGACCCATCCCATGTCCAGCGGTATGGACTGTTGTTGGTGTAGCTACTGATGGTACATAGTCATTATGTACTACTACCGCACGCTACACACGAATTAAAGTCAATTTCAAAATGGCCCTGTAGCATAGTATAGAGATGTAACAGTAAGGAAGACCAGTTTCTGTTGAAAAGTAAGGATTTTCACTTTCGTTTATAATAATAATTTGAAATAACTTTAAAAAATCTTTTAGTATTTTTAAACTGCATTATCCCTGTGAGTAACAAAGGCTGCTTATTACTATGGGAAAACATCTTATTCCCTTCCCACGAGCATTCGGGGAACAATTCAAGTGAGACTGGGTCAGTTTCCTTGTAAGCCGCGTCGTGCGTGCGTCTGTTTAGAGCGTTTGTATAAAGTTTCCACACTGTTGAGCGCAAGCGAAGCCATTTTTTCGCTGTGCCTGTAGTTAGGTAGGTTCTTAACTCTAGGCACACCTTCCTAGAATTAACCAAATCGAGGACACATACTCAGGTTAATTAAGTACGTTTTCCGCGGTAGAAGAGAATTAGCAGACTATAAATTATATGTTAATACACGTGTCAAGGCAGACAAGCTATAATTTCAATGAAGACCCTAATTCATTTGTTATACCTAAAGAAACCGGCATAAACATCAAATCGGCGTTTGCAAATCCTATAAATTCTGTTACTTTGACTATTTCTAATATTATTGCTGCCACAAATTCCATTCACGATAATTAAGTTACCTTTACAGCCACAGCACCAGCAGTTCACTGCAGGACATGGGTCTCCCCCGTATCGGGGGGTATTGCCATACTCATGCACGACGTTTAATTCACAGGAAACGCTGCTGCCCTTTCCTTAGATAATAATCCCGTAGTCACTTTTTACGACACCCACGTGTAGAAATGGGGTGATGCTTTTCTACGCCGGTATCACACTACAATTTTGAAGTTAAAGTTTCATGGAACAAAACTCTTCTCTCTGTTTTCGTGTGGGATGAGCCGTCCGAAACCCTGGTGTAAGAGTACCCCCTACTAGGCTGCCTTCGGTAAAGCAATAGTGAGTACCTATCTAAATCACCCCACCACCATATTAGGGGCACAATAAGTATAATCCAGAACCGCATTTGGTCATCAATTTAGCGAGCAAATTCGATGAGTGACCACCCGTCGCGATCAATAGTGAAAGTGCTAGTTAGTGTTCTCCTTCGATAATGGACTATCGATAGACTAAATACATAGTCTATTTATAAGTATCGATAGTAACGTTTTTTAGATTGAAAAGCTATCGATAGTATCAATTCGCTTTTTGATTTTTGAAGAAAAATTATGGCGTTTTACGCTGCCAAAGACTAAAATGGAATAAGTGTAAAAAAAAATACAGCTAATCCCTTTAAGTCTATGGAGGCGTACTAAGCCATCTCGCATTAGTTTCTCCAAAAAAACTACCATTGATACTGTCGATATCAATCAATTGATACTGATTGTTTACCAATAAAATAATAATAAATAATAATAATAAAATCGTTTATTTGCCATAAAGATTATTAACAACACAAAATAGTTACTTGTGAACTCCGCACTAGGCTACGCCTGTTTCGCGGCAGTCCACCCGACCCTTACCAATATACATTTTACATTGTCATAAAAGAAACTATTTATGAAAAACATATCTTAAAATTATCTTAAACTTATGAATTATTAATTATTTTAATAAAAACACAATTTCGTAAAATCAAAAATCAGGAATTGCATCATCAAAACAATTCCTGTAACAAAGGTATGAGGAAGTGTATTAAAGGTTAAAAAGGTACATAACGTACAAAGTAAATAGTAAGAGTAAATATAAATAGTAATAGTAAATATATATATATATAATACTAAAAATATTAAATAAATATGTTAAATAGAAACTGTTTAGCTAAGTATTTTTAGAATAGACTCTGTGGAATCATAGTCAAGATTGTGTAGCCATTTTGAAAGTTTATACTTTGCTTCTGATAGTTTACAATCCTTAATAGAGCAGTATTTATTTACCATAGAATAGATAAACGGAAAACTAAAGGTTCTAAAGTGTTGGGCAAATGTTGTGTTTACTCTAGGTGGTCTTACATAGTAGATTCTCCTCTGTGATAGGGATAACTGCGCATCAGAAGTAGAGTTTAGTATTGATTTGTGCTGTTCCAGGCTAGCTTTAAGTACGTATAGTTGACGGACAGTTAAAACTTGAGCTTCCTGATGTAGTAAAATGTCGAGAATCTATAAGGCTTTTTGTAAAGTACCTTTAACACCGATCTTTGGGCCCTCTCTAGCATGAGCATTGAAGTCTTTGCTGCATTTCCCCAGATGCCAATACAATAGGTGATAAGGGACTGACATAAAGCTGTGTATACTAAACGATGGATGTCTCGATCAGCACAGTCACGCAGAAGTTTCATGATACCAATTAGTTTTCTGACTCGACCAGTCATTACTCGAAAGTGTTGTTTAAAGGATAATTGTTCGTCTAGTGTTATTCCTAAATATTTTAATGTATCAGATCTATCAATTGACTTGCAGTCACAGTTGCCAATATTACGGGTACAATTATGAATTTTTAAACCAGACATACCTATAGGAGGAGCGGATGACATTGTTTTATGAAAGCACATAAACTTAGTTTTGCTAGTGTTCAACGTGAGAAGATTTTTGCTTAGCCATTCAGAAATCAATGTCATGCCACTCTCTGCTCGATGAAACACCTCGTCCCATGATTTGCCTTGAAAGACTATGGCTGTGTCATCAGCATAACATACAACCTTCGTTTTTTCGTCACTCAATACATTTGCGATATTATTAATGTAGATTATAAAAAGAGTTGGGCCCAAAACGCTGCCTTGAGGGACTCCATATTTGATATTGGCGAAGTTACTAAATATATTGTCTACTTTTACACACTGCGTTCTATTTTCAAGGTAACTTCGGAACCATTCTAACGCCAGTCCCCTAATTCCGATATTCTGCAGTTTGTTCAGAAGTATGTGAGTAGATACTGTGTCGAAGGCCTTGGCAAGATCCAGAAAGATTCCAAGGCATTGTTCACCTTTGTCCAATGCCCCCGACACAGTATCCAACAATAAGCCAACAGCATCCTCGGTAGACTTCCCAGCTTGGAAACCGAATTGACTTGGGGAAATGATGTTGTGTTTTCCTAAGTAATTTATTAACCTTTTATTTACGAGCTTTTCGAGGACTTTAGAGAAGATACTAAGAAGTGAAATTGGCCTATAATTTGTAGGGTTATCTTTTGGACCTGCTTTGTGTATCGGAACGACGACCGCTTTTTTCCAGCTATCAGGAAATGTACCAGTAGCTAAGCTAGTGTTAAGAATAGAGGTAAGTGGTTCAGCAATTAAAGGGAATATTGTTTTAAGGAAAGAGCTATTTATTCCGTCAATGCCTGGAGCGCTGTTATTATTCAGAGAATATATGATAGACTTCACTTCTTCAATATCCGTAGGGAGAAGATAAAATGAGTGAGGAAACTCATCAGTACCCACATCTAGATCGTCAACTGAAAAGCCCATATCTGTTTTAATTTTTTCAGCTAAATTTTCGCCTACGCTTGCAAAGAAAGAGTTGCATGTATTAAGTGAGTCTAATGGATCGCTATTGATTTTTAGTAATGAAGAAGTATTCGAATTTTTAGTATTCAAACAACAAATTCCATTTATTGTAGTCCATAGTTTTCTTGGATGCTTCTTATTTTCACGTATCTGGGAATTGTCGTGTTCCGTTTTAAGTTTTTTGCGGAGGTCATTATAAAAATTTCGGTATCTTCTGTAAATAAGTTTTTTCATTTCATTTTCAGGGTCTTTTCGTACTTCTAAGTGAAGTTTATCTCTGTTGATCATGCACCTAATTAAGCCTGGGGTAACCCAGTCTTTTTGGTTATTAAATTTCCTACTCACTTTTATTTCCTTAGTATGCCTGTCTGTGATCCTAGTTATAGATGACACTAGATAATTAGCTGCATCTGAAACATTTTCAGTTGTAAAAACGGGACTCCAATCCGTAGAGGACAAGTCTTTGAGAATTTGTGGTAGGTCTTTTACTAATCTGAGTCTAGTTTTAGGTTTCGGTTGGCAAACTTTTGTGACGATACCCGCTAAAACAAAATCATGGTCAGTGATACTAGTTTTACATACAATACCAATGGCTTCAATCCTAGCGGGAACAAAAATGTGATCTAAACAAGACTCCTTTCGAGTAGAGACGGTAATGACAGGTTTTAATCCAAGTTCAGCCGTCAGGCATAGGTAATCCAATAATCGGTCTTGTTCACTATCGATAGTAGAGTTTATATTAATATTGATATCTCCTGCTACGAAAAGTTTAGTATTTATGGGAAGAGAACTAGCGGTGGATTCGAGTGTTGAGAGAAAATTGTCAATATTTATTTTCGAAGGTGAACGATATACTCCCAGGATAGAGATAGAATGAGGGAAAGTTACAAGTAGACTGCTTGCATCATCAATGGAAGGTTCAGATACTTCTATTTCCCAACTGTCTTTAACATAGATTACCACGCCTCCATTTTTATTTACGTTATTCTTAGAGTGGTAGTAGTTGTAGCCGTCAATATTTCTTATTATACGATTTTCTTTAAGATGGCACTCGGTAAGGATTATAGCATCTAGATTGATATTTAATCTTCGAATTCCAATTAGAAAATTATCAAAATTCTTTTGAATACTTCTTACATTAAATGTCATTATTTTAAAGTTAAAGCTAGAGTTCAACAAATCCTTGCACTGTTCGAGGGAATCAAGTGTATGACACTGAACTGTCAGAGAGTTATCAATTTCGGAATCAATATCACATATATTTGCAGTCATCATTTTTAACCGGAGAGAAAAGGTATATTTTTACCTCGTACACGAGTTTCAATGAGCGTGTCATATTTGAAACACCCCAGATGTTGTTCTTTTGTTGGACTCTAGGCTTGGTTGTTATTACTATAGATTTGACAGTACATAGTGTATATAAAAATATTGTTATATGCGTATTAAATTGTTTTACATACATAATAAAATGTTGCTGAATATAGAAGTATAGATAAAATATGCAATAGAAGTAATAATCAAAAATGTTGAAAATATTAAATAGAAGATTTATAACTAAATTTGTACGCTCATTAAAAGTATAAAATGCAAGGTAGTGTGCATTACTTAGAAACTGACACATTCGCATCCATGCGAATTTTTTCATCCAAATCGGACATTGATCGAATTTGAATTGCTGGATAAAATTTTCCATCTGCTTTCCGTACATAGATAGAGCCGTTATTTGTCCAACAATGCTTGTAGCCGGCTTCATGTGCGCAGTGACGGGCTGCTCGAAATAACTGGCGGTTTTCTTTTGTCAACCAATGAAATCGATACTACTTATCGGTAGTATTACACTTGTCTTTTGTATCGCAGTTTTAACTATCAATACTATCGATAGTGTAGGGTTTTTAGAAATAAAACTATCGATAGCAGTAGGTAGGTACGATTAAAAGTACGGCAACACTAGTGCTAGTTAGCACGGTCGATCACGCGAGACCAGCTGACCAATGACCATAGCACTCTATTGTAGTGTAAGTACATACTTACTTACCTATCCTTCGAATGATTCATAAAATCTCCGTGCTTCGGAGGGCACGCTAAATCATCGATGTAGCACCCGTCGCGATCAATAGTGAAAGTGCTAGCAAGGTCGATCACGCGAGACCAGGTGACCAATGATCAATGACCAATTATCGGTAGCACTCTCTTCCACTACTGTAAGTACCTAGTTATCCTTGGAGTGACTCGGAGAGAGGCTTCTGGGTGCCGTAATTCTTTTAACGTCACAGGAAATCTTCACGCCTCACTGACTCATGCAATCAAGTTTCAGTGAATCATATAATCAAGTCAATCAAATCCTAAAGAGGTTCGGTCAAATGTCTACATCGTTTTCTGAAATTAGTTTGCTTCTTTTCGGAAGGTTCAAAGTCTTACTTTATTTATCGTACGTATTGTAGGTTTTCTTTTAAATATCAATTTATCGCAGAAAAGCCGCAACTTTCAACAAAACATTTGCGGTCTTTGCCTATAAAGGAAAGTACAAATCACTATCACAAAATGATGATAGTGCAATCCGTATGCCTGACATGTGACGATCAGGTGCCTTACACATTCACTTTACCACAACCATGCGGAGTCAAGCTCTAGAAAAGCCTGATAGCCCCTTCGCGAGGTCAGCCATGTTATTATGACGTTTCGATAGGTACTAAATGTAAATAAACTTCCATATGTTACAATATAGCAACTATGTAACGATAGTGCCGTGTGATGCCGGCTTAGAATAGCATCACCCCAATTCTACCGTGAAAAGCGACTAAGGGATACTTATCCAGGGAATGGGCAGCAGCGTTCCCTGTCAATGCAAAATCATGCACTGCGCTCGCCAATCCGCCTGCCAAGCGTGGTGAGTATGGCAATACCCCCCGATAGGGGAAGGCCCATGTCCAGCAGTGGACTGTTGCGGCTGTTATGGTATGGTATGGTTATGGTAACGATACTACTGTAAAATTCACCTGGAAAATTATACAGGATTCGGTACTTTGTCATTGTCATAAAGGACAAATGTTGGACCTTGATTAATGAATATCTTGACATTCCCCTTAAATTCAAAGTCACCCTTAGCAATTTTGAATGTTGTAAGCTTTTGGTTGTAAGCATTATTTATCCGGCTCATTTATTTAGGTAGGTGGTACCTAAAATATGACTCTAGCCAAAAATAATTAAATAAGAAAATCTTTGTCATTTTATCGCGATTATTCAGTGGAGGTTTATCGCCGAACTGCCTCCCTTCCACTATGAAACGTACCTATTCGTTTCCTTTTTAGTACGCAAAACAGAAAAGGAAACTTATCTATGTAAAGACTCTAGAGGCTTCGAAATACCGTCAAAAAAGATCAACCAGATACAAATTGTCAATCCCCGACATAGCTAAGTCATCAGAGCTGAATGCGAACAGTGTTATGCGTGGTCGGTGACGAAATCGCGATGAGTGATGTCCTATGTCGGTCAATGCTGATATGATGACACCTGCTACCTGCGACAGACGTAAGGATGGACCTCACACCTTAATGGACGTAGCGCCTAAGTCAACGGATGATACGCAATAGAGGCAAACTTGTGCCCCTCGACACAAAATCGCGGTCTATAAGACTTTGATCAGCAGTAGATGACTCACGCTGTTGGTGGTGATGATGATGTGGCTTTTGGTGCTCTCATACTTATTTTGCTTCTGAAAAACAAAGGTACACACGCAATCAATTCCTTAATTTGCTTCTGATTAAAATTGGTTGATCACAAATCTTGATTCGTAGATAAATAAGTACTTAGGTACCTACCTAACTGCATAGTTTAAATACTTTTTTCAACAATATTATCCAAATTCATATGCCTAACGGCACTCCACAGCGTGCTTTCTTTAAAATTTGTCACCATTAGATATTTATGTAATATTACCTGTGTTGATGAATAAATAATTATGATTATGATCATTTCTAAGATTAAAACACTAACTTAAGCCTAATATTCTTAAACAATCTATTCTACTATGTTGCTTGAATAGTTTACAGGAAATTGTTCAGACCTTATTGCCTATTGTTTTCAGAACCACAAAATACTTACACTTAATGAGCACAAATCTGCATATAAAAAACCTCGGCTCATCATCAGTGTAAGCCTTGACTGAACAATTAGGGCGGGAAATCATTTCCCTTGGCCCTGGATTGGCAGTTGCGTGTAGAAAATGGGCATGGACGGCCATGTAAGTAGGTAGGTAGATATTGCATTGGCATACATTGCTGGTTAACTTGAGTTTATTGTCATGACTCAAAACGCCGCCTATACGGTAGCCAGTTATGTATACCAAATACCTGGCGTCGCCTCTTTACAATCAGACCCACAATATAGAGCAACAGGTCTCATTCGTTTTATCAGCACTCAATCTTAATGTTGACTTTTTAGATCGATTTGACATATATCTTGTGGATCTGATAACCTCATCATTCGTGAACTGTGCCTTGTGCGAGCTGTGGTACAAAACTATCGAGACATCCATAATAAACTGATCGGCGGTCATCATTTGTTTGGATCTTCGAATCTAATTCTAATAGAGGTACTATTTGGATATCCTGGTCGGGACTCCGTCCGACGATCCGATACACATCAAATATTTGGATACCTCTACCACCCTCTACTGATAGATGCGATGCTCTCATTCTTCTTGCACCGGAGCCTCTGCAGAGGTCATTAAAACACAAATCCATTTGAAATCATTGAAACACCTGCCCCGAAAAGTCGGTCAAGCGTCCTAGAAGTTCACTGATCATCTTGGTCAATGCTTCAGACTCAAGGGTATTGGATAACCTGGTGCCTGGGGACAAATATCACGCGCCGCGATGACCCCAGATTAACTGTTTAAACTTGGAAAACGAGGGCATCTTATGGAAGATAACTTTGCCGTGGGTTTATGCTATATTCTAGTTCTTTAGAGATTATTTCTTGTGCTAGCCTAGCAACAGCGAAAACTACTGTATGAAATGTGTAGTGTTTACTCGTTCTTTTGTACAAGTTTACCTTAGCATTAAGGCCGTCTTGTGCAATTTTGTCTGTGTTTACCTCTTTTGTTTGTCGCTTCTCATTAGCCGTCGGTATTCGGAATTTCGGTTTCGGAAATCGATTCGTAAGGAGTGTCTGATAAGGTTGGAGGAGAGGAACCGGCCCGTGAGTGGTTCTATCGCGATAATCTCGCGTCCAAGGTCTCAACTGTCACTGCGCAGAGGCTCCGCGCATGCGCTCGGCCGTCCTCAGTCAGCGGCGCGCGCGCAACAAACAACGCGCATCTCAACAAACATTTACCCGCCGCAATTTGTTTATTTTACACTCATTAGACCCCCTATTACAGTGCTGTCCATTATCTACAGCCTTCACGTTATTTCACTAAAAGGCAGTCAATGAAAAATGGATCCAACACCGTGTTAATAAATTTTACGGAAAATAACCAAATGTTTTTGCGGCGGTTAGTGTTCGGTGTTTTTGTGATCATGGTGCGGTGATGTGAGGTTCTCGCTCAAACTAGTTATTCAAAGGCGAAAATGTAAAAAAATGTGCGGTTCTTGTTATCAAAGTTTGCCATAGTGCGATCCGGATAAGATGCTTCGTAGGCAATTTTCCCACGAGTCGGGAAAATCTGCTCTCAACAGGGCAAGAGAGGAATATTTAGAGAGGAGGTACGTAAATTTTATCCCACCCAAAACATAAATGTGAAAGGCTGCCAAGTTCGACAATATTGGAATGCTTCGCCTATAAAAGAAGTGAGATCTAAATAAGTACCAAGTTCCATACACAGACCTCAGTTAAAATTAGTTACAGGAATGCACACTTGATTTTCCGCAGTTTGGAAAGTAGATTCTGAATAAATATCATATTAATACCTAAAATTCTAATACTTACAAAAACGCAAACCTGTTTTTTCAGCAGTTTCCTTTCCTACTTTTTAATGATATAACTTGGCAAGTTTTCACACACTTTGTTATTTATAAACCTACAAAACGCAATGAGTCAAGTATATAATTTTCTATTAAAACTTGCCAAGTTATATCATTAAAAAGTAGGAAAGGAAACTGCTGAAAAACAGGTTTGCGTTTTTGTAAGTATTAGAATTTTAGGTATTAATATGATATTTATTCAGAATCTACTTTCCAAACTGCGGAAAATCAAGTGTGCATTCCTGTAACTAATTTTAACTGAGGTCTGTGTATGGAACTTGGTACTTATTTAGATCTCACTTCTTTATAGGCGAAGCATTCCAATATTGTCGAACTTGGCAGCCTTTCACATTTATGTTTTGGGTGGATTTCATTTATTTTTGTAAGGTTTTCGGTCGGTTGCAATTTTAGGTCGGTACGACCATTGGAAGATATAGATAATTTTTTTGTATTAGTTCCTTAGGGGTATGAATTTACACCTTCATTATTTTTAAAACCGACTCACACTTGGCCATTTTCAGATTTTTTCCTTTACCTTGACCTAAAGACCTACCCCTATGCCAAATTTCAAGTCAATACGACCACTGGAAGTGGTCTAGGTTTTTGATGAGTGAGTGAGTCAGTCAGTCAGTGAGTGTATAGTAAAAATAGCGATTTTCTGACGTCAATATCTCAAGACCTACAATAGGTACATTAATGAAATTTTGTATTTTAGATGAGTAAGTAGATCTCAACAGATACTAGAAATTTCATATGCGTAGATAAAATAGATTTTGAGTTATAGGTGGGTCGAACTTGGCCCGAAATGGTTCGTGTAATATAACCCACGGCCGGTGTGTCGCTCGAACTTGGCGGACACACTGCCGTGTGTCTAGATACCTTCCTAAAATTTTACATAAGTAAAATAACGAATGACTTTATTACATGCATTTTTTATCATATTATTATGATGATACTTTGCTTAGTTATTTTATACCTATTACTTTTGCTACTGTTATCTGTATGTACAAGTTACCAATGATGCACCACTATGTTGCTAGGTAGGTATTTGATAACAGTAAATGTTTTCGATACCCCATCCATAAGTACCATAGAAAAACCCAGAGATCATAAAGATTCCGATAAAAGTATGAAAGTTACCGCTGTGTTACATTACATATCACCTAGGTAGGTGTAGGTATGTATCTAAGTATAGGATACCTAACCTACTTACTATTTTTAACTTGTGTATTATTGATCTTGCTGAAGCACCTAATCTAGCTTAACTTAGTAGGTATTTATTAAGAAGGTCCGTAATAACTACTTTATAAGGTGCATAAGACATGAATTTCAAAAAAACTGCATATAAATTAAATGGATTGGGATTTTTAATGCACTCACAGTGCTATATTATTCTCATAAATTGAAAATAAGAAAATTTAAAAATTCACCAGCGATCGCCGGGACTTGAACCCTGTGGAGTATCGTTCCACCGCTCTGCCAACTGAGCTACGGGCGCCTAGAGGACCCTGGTGAATTCTCAACCTCTTGATGCTCGTCTCGAAGCGTATTTTAGGCGACGACAGGCTGACAACCTGATACTGTGATGATTCACAGTCTTCTGAATGACTCTCAAACTTTTGTCAAATGTGGTGTAAAAGGCTGTTTTTACAGCCGTTCACGCTCTGCCTACCCTGCAAGGGATATTAGGCGTGCGTGATAAAATGCCGCCGTTGCTTTGGCATATTTTTAGCAATTTTTTGCGTGTGAAGCTTACATTTTTTGTGCTATCATGATTAGTTTTCATCTAAGTAGGAACATCTTCATGAAGAGTTCTTACGTCATTTCCTCATACATAATATAAACTACGAGTGGGTAGGTACTTACTTACTAGCTTTTATTCCCAATCACGTTCAATTAATCACTTATTCATTCATCAGTGTGGTTGTACCTACTTCATCATAAGGTTCCGGGTCGATGATTCCATCAGGTGTCACCTGAAGTACATCCTCGTGAAGGAACTTGAGTATGTATTCACATGCACATTTTACGTCATGTACCTACCTACCTACTTTACTTTAGTACAATTAATTACAAAGTCACGGATGTTGGTGGAGTTTTCAATACAGAACAAATAGTGCTAGTGGCATGGGGCTTTTAGACCTTCAGGTCAGACAGCCAATGCCCTTGGGACCAAGCTATACATTTTGGCTGAACTGTAGAATGAATGAGATTTGGGGGGTTAGTGGAGTTAATGCAGGTGGCATGGAACTTCAGGCCTTCAGGTCAGAAACCAATGCATGTGTGGGTCAGCTATTCATTTTAATAGAGTTTGTGAGATTTGGGAGGTTAGTGGAGTTAGGGCTTGTAGATTCAGTTCAGTACCATGGATTTACCACAGGCTTTACTTGAGATCTCATACCTTTTTCACAGGGTGAGCCATTAGGGCCATGCTCTTGTCTTGGCGACATTTTTGTTATGTTTTTGGTGAGATCACAACTAGGTACACAGTCTAAAATAAAAGTGCTCAAAAAATAAGGTCCAAACAAAAATATCGTTATAATTCTGCATAGTTAGTTTAGCTCGTCTGTCAGAGGTCGGTAGTAATATCTACTATGACCAGGGGCCGAAGTCTACTAAATAAAAATCGTGGTTTAGGTAGTTTCGTATTCTGCTAAAAGTTTTTAGTAAAGAAAATCAAAATAGCAATAGAATAAAAGTTGAGTGTCGCTGGCATTACAATGGCTAAAAATTAGCAGATTTGGGGCCTCAATGTGATGAACTGATGACTGATGATGATCATTATCCAGATACTTTACTGCATCAGAAAACAAACAAAAATGCAATTGAATGTAAAACAAAACCACGCCACGTCATCGTGATATTGATTACATTACACTACCTGCTAAGACCTTGGGGTTAAATCGAAAGTTCGACGTTTAACAATGACGATTTTAATACGTAAGCTGTACACATCGTGTTGTCTTATAGGTGCCTACATATTTTGTTAAAAAAGAGAGAACCAAATATAGGGTTCAGCACTTCATATTCTAACCCTTTTTAGGGTTTCGTAGTCTACTAGAAACCCTTATAGTTTCGTCATGTCTGTCTGTCTGTCTGTCTGTATGCCGCGCCCTCATTTCTTCGTCAGTTTTAGAGCTATCGACATGAAATTTCGTGAGAAGATAGATCGTGTTGACCCAAATATAGAAATGTTAAGAAAAAAATATTTTAAATGTTTTTTGGACCCCCTCCCATACAAGTGAAAGGGGGGTAAAATTTTTTTTTCTTCTGTAATATTGAGTAGGGTATCGTTGAATAGGTCTTTTAAAACTAAGGTGAGGTTTCTTTGAAACAAAATCACTAAAATGTTTCTGTCACGAGATATTTGCTTTTAAAAAGGGCGGTTTTGACCCATAATTTGTTCCAGCTGTAACTTCTAAATTATAAACGCTAAAAATTTTAAATAAATATGGAATATAGTTTACAATCTGAAGTTACAATGAAAACTATAACGGATATTGTACCCTTAAAGGTTTCAGAAAAAATTGAGTTTTTCTATTTGCGCTTGGTCATCATACTGCTGCTAACAAACCAGCAACAAAATTAAGTTTGTAATGCTGAAAAACCTGTTTAAACGTTGACTACGAAACCCTATTTGTGGGCGTGTCTAACACGCTCTTGGCCGGTTTTTCCTCTTATGCTTACTAGGTCTGTTTCGAATGTTTCGGGCCTACCTATTGTTATAATAAGTAACTATATTTAATCAAGCAATTCTTACACTAACTAGGCTAACTACTACTACTACTACTACTACACACACAACAGTCTAGATACTTCTGGACATTGGCATCCCTGATTGGGGTGTGTTACCTTACCATGCTAACCACTGTATTTCAATTATTACGATGTCCAACCAAGCGAATTAACTAAATACTAAAGTAAGCATGAATGAGGGTCTCGTTAGGATGGGATTCCTGGTCATGTATGCCGTACATTTATGGCTAAAAATGTAAATATTTTGTAACAAATAAACAATCATTGTTTCGTTCTTTTTTAGTATTGACATGCAGTGATTGTTTACTTACTTTCAATCACTTTATCATTCGGTGGCTTGTAACCACACATCGCACTGTACCTAAATGAATGTGCATATTTTCTACAAAGACGTACCGTCTGTGTTTTGACCAGTAGCTTCTACAGTCCATTCTAGTTGTTCGTGCAGTTCAGTCTATCTGTTTACCAGTTCTAGTGTCAATAAAGTTTACCATGGACGTCTGACATACAGTTCAGGTAATCTAATCCAAAAGTAACACCTGCACTAAATCTGTATGCTCGATCTGTACGCAGCCACATCAAATTTTAGTAGGCAGACTGACAACCTGTCACTATATAGTGATACGTGATTTTTCTGAAACGCCCCTCAAACAATTTTCAGACGTGGCGATGACGCCTTTATATTTTTAATTCTGCCTACC
Organism: Phthorimaea operculella; assembly: GCA_024500475.1. Classification (NCBI taxonomy): domain Eukaryota; kingdom Metazoa; phylum Arthropoda; class Insecta; order Lepidoptera; family Gelechiidae; genus Phthorimaea; species Phthorimaea operculella. Next base: position 642,305 of record JANFCV010000082.1, read on the forward strand.
CCGCACGGGATAAAGGTGTGATATATTTATGTATGTATTAACCACAATAGGTATTATCGAAAATAAATTAGAATATCTCTCGTGGTAGGTACACTATAATATTAATTCTTTTCAAGCGTTTATTTGATTTTTAACAGAATCTAAATTGGACAAAAAGAAAAATAGTATTCACCTGACAGCTGCCAAAGAGCAAACAAATGCTTAGAAAGATCATCATAAGTATCGACGTATCGACTTACTTATACGAGTATAGAGTCATGAGAACTGGTTCACACACTGCTCCGACCTCCAGTCGTCATAGACGCTGATCACGATGAGGCTGACGGTTGTAATAAGCGTAGTAACAATACTATCGATAGTAACATACTACTATCTTTGTTGCAGGAGGACCAGATCCCTGAACGCGCCCAGCCCCATCCAACAGTTCGGACCATGCGGCAGGATCATGAAGAACTCGGCCATGGTTATGTGAGTATACTCAGCTAAATCTTATCTTAGTAACTATCTTTTTTATTCAAGTAGCTCTCCCTAATATATTGTTTCAAACTTTTGCGGTGACACATTGACTAAACCCCGAAGGAGACGTTATAGAACCCCGTTTAAATATTTAGTCATTATCTTACCCTAGTCTTTGAAAGTGTGGATGAGATCGCGAAAAATTCTGATTTACTTGATTTTTAGACAAAATAAAATCAGTAAAATTGTACATACATACTTAATGAAACACAAGCTGAAGGTTAGCTTGTTTATTTCTGTTCTAGGTAAGTACGTAAGTACCTTGCAGGTTTTAATAAGAGTCATTGTTTTTTTTTAACGACACGATTCAACTGCAAATTCCATGTCATTACATTACTATTTCAATTGAATAATAATAATAGATGCAAAGTTCTCGGAATATTAATTTTCTCTTCGTATTAAGTACATACTTAAAATAAGTTGTAACTCAAAGTAACTATGTAATTGAATATCCTTATAAAAACCATTTCAACAGAAAGGTCCATGTTCTTCTTTTTGAGTGGATCACGGTGTCGTCCAAGGTCCAACGAATGTTTATGGTACGAGTACGACTACCATTAAAACAATATCGTGATACCTAATTTCATTCAATGTCCAAAATACTTAGGTATTGTTTGTTTATAGGTGCTCGAGAGAACTATCTAATAGTGACCATCGTTCGAACACAACTAAAAGAGTCACTAATTCCAACAGTATTAAAGACTGTGGCCTTAGCGCCAACAGCCTAAACAATTCAGCAAATTCTCTTCAAACCTAAACTTACTAACGATCTTCACAAATTGCAGTGGCTAGTCCAGAACAAACCCCTATTTACCAATGCTGACCTTCATAAAATAGGGTTTATGGATCCTCCTGAATATCCGTTGTGTTTCCAGGCAAATCCAGGACCCAGCGTCGCAGCGGCTGACGTGGTACAAGCCGCCGCTGACGGTGCTGGTGATCAAGAAGGTGCACGACGCCACCATCATCGCGCCCTTCGTCCAGTTGGTGCACTGGCTGGTTCATGTAAGTGTCGGAATAAACACCAACCTTTTTTAAAATAAGTTTACCATTTAAGATAAGCTTTTGTCTGGTATGTTAGTATCGCCACTTATCGCTTCCTAAAGCATTTATTTCTTTTGTGTATTGAACTTGTACATGTAGGTACACGGGTGAAGTTAATGCCTTTGGTTGGTGTTATCTCGTAGTAGGTAACGTGGCTAGCATTCGTGGTAACGAAAACAGAAGGAGCCGCGGCTAATCACCTAATGTACCTAATGTTCGTTTAGACCAGTAGATATAGCATCTACAGTACTAAGAAATATTATAAAATAAATAGATATACGGCAGAAATATTTCTTCGACTGACGAAGACATTTTCAATTACAGGAAAAGAGCATGGTAGTGTTCGTGGAAGCGGCTGTCCTAGAAGACGTTCTCCTGAAGGAATATGGAGACTTCCTGTCCATCAGAGACAGGCTGATGACCTTCAGAGCCGGCACAGACGAGCTGACCGACAAGATCGACTTCATCATCTGTTTAGGAGGCGACGGCACGCTGCTGCACGCCAGCTCTCTATTTCAAGTAGGTAGACTTAATTTACGTATTTTAAAAGGCACTTGAAAGAACTCCTTTACTGTTTATAAGAACTAATATTTTTTGGACAACTTGCAAATGTACCGCAGGCAGGATTTGAACCTGCGATTTTCGCTAGAGACGCCTCACTCATCTGGGCTGCCGCGGCTAAAAATTAGAATGCGAAGTTGTGCAAGTGTTACTTGGGCAAAAACGTAATTAGGAAAAGATCGACTAAATTCAAGATGAAGATGATAATAATAATAATAATCTGTGCACATATGCTCTTGCTAAAAAATAAATTCAAATACAATTCAGCGGCTAGCGGAAATGAGACTGATGTAAATTCATCTTTGTAAATCTTAAACTGTACCTAGTTTATTTCCATACTAGCTGGTGCCCGCGAACTTCGTCTCGCCAAGGAATGTTTATGCGCCAACATAAGATAAAAACCGGCCTAGATTGTGACAGACACGTCCACAACGTAGTCAACGTTTAAATATCAAGTTTTTCAGCGTTACAAAATTAATTTCGTTGCTGGTTTGCTTGCAGCGGTATGGTTACCAACGGAAAATTGAAAAACAAAACTCAAAACTTTAGTGGTACAGTATGCGTTATAATTTTCATTGTAACTTCAGATTAAGATCTACATTCCTTATAGCTGGTGCCCGCGAACTTCGTTTAGTTTTGTACTTGTAAAATTCTGATTTCTACACCAGCTTCCTAAAATTGTATCCATCACGCTAATTATACATTAATTGTTGGAGCCAGTTGGATTGCCAGCAGATGCCAACAGAAGTGTTCCGTCAAGCTGAACAACTTTTGCTTTGGAGTCACTTCTGTATCTCCTAAAGTTTACCTGTACTCCGGTTGGTGCACCTGGTGGTTTACATCAGGTACTCCAAACCTTTGATGTCTTTTGCCAGCTGAAGCGCCAATAAAGCTGAACAACTTTTGCTTTGTAGTAATGTCTATATCTCCTATAGTTTACCTGTAGTGCTGGTGGTGCACCTGGTGGTCTACAGCAGGTACTCCAAATCTTCGATGTCTGTTCGCCGTCAGAAGCGTCTCATCAAGCTGAACAACTTCTGCTTTGAAGTCATATTCTGTATCTCCTATAGTTTACCTGGGCTCCTGTTGGTGCACCTGGTGCTCTACATCAGGTACTCCAAACCTTCGATGTTTTTTCGCCAGCTGAAGCGTCCCATCAAGCTGAACAACTTTTGCTTTGGAGTCATATCTGTATCTCCTATAGATTACCTGAGCTCCTGTTGGTGCACCTGGTGGTCTACATCAGGTACTCCAAACCTTTGATGTCTATTTTCCAACAGAAGCGTCCCATCAAGCTGAACAACTTTTGTTTTGGATTCATATCTGTATCTCCTATAGTTTACCTGGGCTCCTGTTGGCGCACCTGGTGGTCTACATCCGGTACTCCAAACATTCGATGTCTATTTGCCAGCAAAAGCGTCTTACCAAGCTGAACAACTTGTGCTTTGGAATCATATCTGTATCTCCTATAGTTTAGCCGGGTTCCTAATGGTGCTTCTGGTGGTCTACATCTGGTACTCCTGACCCTCGAGTGGTAAAATGTATCCTAGATGTTGACCCGACTAATAAGGTATTACTATACAAAATTTGGTAAAAATCCGTCCAGTAGTTTTTCCGTGAAAGATGGACAAACAAACAGACAAACAGACAGACAAACAGACAGACATACAGACAGACAAACAGACAAAAATTTTTTTAACTGTTGTTCTGAGATCTGTATCCTGAGCACAATTGAAAGTAAAAATCCTTTTTTTAAACCATCCCATGTACAGAATTGGTTTCGTTTCTGTTTTATTATATGTATAGATAAAATTAATCCTGATTTGTATGTTATTTTTGATTTTCAGCAATCAGTTCCCCCTGTGATGGCATTCCACTTAGGCTCGCTAGGCTTCCTCACGCCGTTCGAGTTCAACAACTTCCAGGACCAAGTCATGAATGTTTTAGAAGGTAAGAATATTATACTAAGCGGTACTGTATAGTGTCGGCCTAGAATAGCATCACTGCATATATTTCCAAAGGTTTCCCGTGGGTGTAGTTAGAGGCAACTATGGGATTAGAGGATTAATGTGTATTGTAATTTTAGGCGATAGGCCGACAACCTGTCACCAGTGCAAATATGCATGTTTGTAAGGTGAAAATCGCTAAAAGCCTAAAATCGAAATCTCTCCCCATACAGAAATATGATGACTAGCTATTTATCACTCTTTGGAAAGAAGGAATTATCTGTAGGTGCAATAGTAGATTTATATCCTATTGAGGCTATCTAGAGACGTCTGTGATTGATAAGATAAGATACAAATAAAATCGTGTGTACAAACACATGATTTTTACATACAGATAATCTTAAAAGCATTGTTTGGACTAAAATAGAACCATATCGAGATATGATAAACATTGTTGGTGTTGATTAAGATCATCAGTACTTGTTTATGTACTTAATTAAATTTATTGTTAATACCTAACTAGGTAGATATGAATCTAAGAGCGACTGCTATCATGAACGACTTGGTTGTCCTAATAAATATAAATAAATCATTTTTGGTTTGTCTAGGTAAAACTATATATTATATAAGTTAATATTTTTATTTTAGACGTATTGATTTGTGTGGAAACACAAATGCGAGACTTCTCAGCCGTTTTCGATCGTTCGCTTGTAGAATGAATTATGAAAATCGATCGACTATGACGCAGATCCTCGATTATGGATTCACATGGCAGACGAAAGCAGTCGATATTATCGATTCTACATCTGAATAATTGATTTAAATTTCATAACGGTCAACGGTGGCCTTGGTGGAAGGAATGTGAAGTTTTGAATTTTGAAAAATAAACTAAAATTCACTTACTCATTTACTTATTTAGATACGTAGGTATGCATTAAAAACGATCTGTCCCTCATTTGAGTCCTTCTTTGGCAACTGCCGGTATATACCGGGTAGACATAGCCCGGCCGTTCTTCCCAGAACAACTCGTAAGCCCAGTCTCGCCCCAAGGGCGTGACACAAATACTTCCGGTTTTTTTTCTGTTTTGTTTGTTGCACATTTTTACATTATGGTCAAATCATAATTTGTTTTACCACATTTTACATTGTTGTAGTCTAGTAACAAAAGCTCAAGTAACAATACTTCCGGTTAGGTGTAGATTTAATAGCCCGAGGCTGAAATTGTAGTGTCCACTACCAAAAAAAAAACTATAATTTCAACTGATTATGGTGATATAAATTTTTCAGGTCACGCAGCGCTGACGCTACGCTCCCGCTTACAATGCGTGGTGCTCCGAAAGACTGAAGATGGGAAGGAAAAGAAGAAGCCCACCACGATCCTGGTGCTGAACGAGGTGGTGGTAGACCGAGGACCTTCGCCGTATCTGTCCAATATAGACCTGTTTTTGGATGGAAAGCACATCACATCAGTACAAGGGGACGGTGAGTTTACTGCTTTAAATGAGTTAAAAAGGTTATATCGCTGATGTCATGCCGTTTTTTTTGTTTTCTTTTTTGTGGCAACAGGCATTCCGGATATGATTGCTGGATCGATATTTTCTTGTACTTCTTATATGAACTGAAAATAAACCAAGAAAGGAGCAGAAGATTTTAATAAAATTTGCCTGGCTAGCGTCAAATGTTGCTCTAACTAGTGGAATATGTAGTAGTTTTGGTCCGCTACAAAAAGTTATCTTGGTCATGGCACTCTATTGTAACTATACTTACTAACTTAATGTGAAGTGTCGGCGGATTAAGTGTTATATTTACACACCCTGCAGTCTCTCTAAGAGTCAGAGCTAGTCTAGCAAGTAGATTTAGTCCCGCTGCTACTTCTGTTAAAAATCGTTATCCTGGTCACGGCATCAAATTGTAACTATACTACCATAAAGTTACAATCAAGATTATTGTCAATATAAACCTGTTCCTTACTCCTGTTTTTCTGCATAACCACCTAGTTCATTACACTTTTATTGGTTTCATTGCAGTTTTTTTCGTTAGTAATTAATTCTACGACCCAACCTGTTCTTATTGTTTCCACTGTCGTTTCCAGGTCTAATAGTGTCTACACCGACCGGCAGCACGGCGTACGCGGTGGCGGCAGGCGCTAGTATGATCCACCCGTCCGTCCCCGCTATAATGGTCACACCCATCTGCCCGCACTCGCTGTCATTCAGGCCCATTGTGGTGCCAGCTGGAGTTGAACTCAAGGTAGGTTGAAAGGACATTATCTTTTATAAGGTTTTAGCTTCAAACTAGGCTGAACGCTCAGCAGAGGAATAAAGAAATAGATTTTGATTGACGGCAGTGTAATTTGCCGTCTATTTCTTGCAGTAGGCGGTTGAAAAACTCTGACATCAGGGTTCATCGGGTCTTTGGATGACATTTTGTCCCATTCGAAGAAGAAGATCTGCCGTGAAGACTATTAATATATCCTGAATGAAAGGTTTTGAATCGAGTTTAAGCCAAATTCAATACAATGTTATACTAGGTACAGTGAAGCTGGGTTAGACAGTTTGGACTTTGGACGCGCGCATAAGATTTACATTGGCTGTTCGAGTGTGTATCCGGACGTGAGCTTGACTGTACTTAAAAACGCTCAGAGCGAGGCGTTTTTATTTTTAACTACTCTCCTTACTTTTAACAAAATTCCCCCTTAAATCTCACTGACCCATCAAATTCTAGATCGCGTTATCACCAGAGGCGAGAAACGCGATGTGGGTGTCATTCGACGGCAGAAACCGACAGGCATTGTCGCACGGAGATAGGTAGACTACTGAACAAAATTACTTGCAATTGTCGGTCTGCAGACGCTACGCAAATGCTTGGTGTACGCATGCCTTAATGGCTCTATCATCACTAGTGCGTTCTATCTTGCGCTTTCAAAATTCTCTTATATTCGTAACTGCTTTTAAACTGATAACGTCTGTGGTTTGAAATTTCGTATAACGTAAAGAAATTAGTATTGAATTGAATAGTATTGAAAGCGCAATGTCTAAGCGTGCTAGTGAAATTAAAGGCCATTGTTGGTAGATAATAATTTGGACGGTAGTGTATTTTCAGTTACTGTAAAATTGTAGTTAATTGGTATTTTGAAAGTATCATCGTAGTTTTTCTAACAAAACTAAAATCCACCGATCGTGGGGTCTAAAATCTTAGAAACAAACGGGTTATTCATTGAGAAGTATTTTCTTTTATTGAATTTCTATAGGCTTCCTACTAAATAAAGTAGGGTGATTTTCAATTAGATCATGGAGGATATCATTATTTCATCAATATAACAGAAAATCGCAAATCTAAAATTAATTTGGCTCAGTAATCTGGTAACCAAGCCAAAAAATATAGATTAGAAACGCATGATGCTGAAAGACAAAGATTTGTTTCAGATAACTCCTAGCCTAGAGGCGCGAAACGTAGCCAGCGTGTCGTTTGACGGTCGCTCGCAGTTGACGCTAAGGCCTGGAGATAGGTATTGTCCCTTACAGACACATTACATGACTCCATATCCATACATTACATAGAATCACTACAGATATATTAGAAGAGCGGCAAAAGGAACAACCTTAGCGCTCCATATTTTATTTTATTATAGAGGGAGTTACCAAAAGCACTATGCATTTCAGGGTTCATATTAACGGGGTTTATTGTACCTACCTAGTTGTATAAAATTTTAGCCACATAACCTTTTATCAAGGATTGTTTAGTCAAAAAATAAATAAATTCGGTGGTGGTAATTAGAGCACATATGCCTGCTGCCTGCTTTAACACGCTTTTGCTTTTGTACTAATATGTATGTTGTTTATTAGACTAGACCTCACTTATCCTTAGATATAAAAGTACTTACTATCTTTGCTTGTTTGAAAGTCACTTAACTTTTCGTTTTAAACGCAACTGTTTTACAAACAATCTAAATATTTTGATTAACTTTTCGTTTTAAACTTAACGGTTTTATTAACCAAACTTTTTAAATACTTTGAAGCAAACGCAGTGAACCTATACAGCCATAAAAACATTCCTTTTCACGTTGCAGCTTATACGTAACGACGTCAGTGTACCGGTGCCGTCGATCTGCTCACAGGACCAGATCTCGGACTGGTTCGACTCGCTGGCCGAGTGCCTGCACTGGAACGTTCGCAAGAAGCAGAAGGCTATCGACGAGCTCAGTGACCTCACGCACTCCTCAAGCGACCCTATGGAGGACCTGGACAACAGCCACGCGGACCCGGAGCGGCCGCAGGACACGTGACCTGATCATTCAACCAAGTCCTAAGGAGTCTGTGTTAGCGTAACCATTTTTACAACACGCGCAAGGGCCCGGCAAAATCTACTCCTGGTATCTCAATAGTTCATTTCCTAGGCTCATACACAACAGACGCAAGGGTTCAGTAAAATCTGAGTAGTTCTGTATTTTCAATACTGTTAAGACTTTTGAAACACTTTAAACTTTTATGAAATTACGCATATGAACAAACTTTTCCATAAGACATACCATATAATAATGCTACAGATAGCGCTTTTCCTCTTCTTACATCTTTTTCATAATAGTACGGAAATAAAATGTAAATCTCTGTGTAGTTTTACATTATCTATTTGTCCCAATATAGCTGTTTCTCAAACTAGTTAAGTATATATCTGTGTATAAGATGTTGAAGTACTATCCATCCTGCTAAGGTTAAAATTCACTCTTTACTAACAAGCGAATAGGTACCTTCGTAAGTACCTACATATTTGTAAAAAATTAAGACAACATTATATTATAACATTCCCGTAAACAATAATAAATAACTATTGTAATGTCTTTTCGTAAACAGAATGAAAAATGCTTTCTTGGTAAAGCTGGGATGGGGTGCTAATAAAACTGTTTAGTGCCAATTTAAATAAATAAGATTTTTCACCAGTGTTCATTGGGAGCACAAATAGGTGTTTTTATGATGTAGATTTTACACTACGCTTTTGAAGTATGGTGTGGTTTTTAAAATAGTAAAAAGCTACTTTAGTAGTTATGTACCTACTCCTATAAACTGCATAAGAATGTTAAGTACTACGAGTTTTCAGAAACCTTAGCGTTGATTTTTACTTTGTTGCCGATGTTAACTTTGTTAAAATAAGCATGGTCTATTCTTTAAGACATTTGAGTCTTGAAAGGGTCATAAGAAAGTAACGCAATAATTTCAGAAATTGACTAAGTTCAATGGTTAAGTTTTTAAATACGAATAGAATATTCGGGAATTGTTTCACAAATTGAATTATGATGATGTAAATGTATTTTATTATAATGATGAATTATGTTCTATTACTATAAATTTTATAAAACTGAATGACTATGTGTTTAAGTTTTGTATTTCCTACCAAGATAATAGAAATATATTTTCAATACCTATGTATAACAGAAGAACAAAAAAGAACCACATAGACCCCTAATTACACCAATGATGGACTTTGATAAACTGCTGTGTTGCTGTGTGCTGTGGCCAGCCCCCCAAAAGTGCAGCCACACCCGCTTTGTTGGCGGACCAAGTCATGACGTAAGTAGGTACTTACCTAGTATCATAGCCTAGTATCACAAGTAGTCTGATCACCAGACTTGACGAGCTCGAGTATCGTAAGTTTTCGTGAGCTTTTGCACAAGTTCCTGATGTTCCTGCAGTGTAATCAGTTTTATGTCCTACTCATGGTCCTACTAACAGAAGAAGGCAATATAAGAAAGTCTGCGTGTTAGCTTATAGTATGTATGACTTGGTGTGACTGAAATTTCTTAAAAGTTTTAAAAAATCCAAAAATAAAATAAAATTCATTAAAACTTGGTACTAATCCTTTCTCAGTCTACGAAGAAACGGAAAATATCGGTTTTTGGATGCACTACACGAAAAAACCGTAATTGTAACTAATGTCATTCTGACAGACATAACCTCAAAATCCCATGAAAACAAATTTGATTAATACGAATTCTTTAAAAAAATGTCTAAAATAACGCCTTTTCTCCAACTAATAACAAAACGGAGCATATCCCTATCAGCACCAAGGGAGGGTAAACGGAACTTTAGAAAATTCGTCGTTGCCAACAAGAGAGGTAGTCGAATCTTCAAAGAGCGGCAGGCTGGCCCCAACCCAGAGCTACCGATCGACAGGCGAGGAGTGCGTGACACCGGCTATTTTCTAAACGGCCGATTTGTCAAAGTTCCCGAAATGATACCAGAACTGATAGTGCCAGACCTCAAAGACTGCGATCTGAAACCTTACGTATCCTATAAGGCAGAGGACGTGACACAAGGCGTATTCACATCTGAGGACCTGTTTAACGCGGTTTACAGCAAGAAGATTGTTACAGACTTTAGGCAAGGCAAGCTGGATGCCGACGGAAACCCGCTGGAGCCCTCGGACGAGGAGAAACTCCAAGCGGAAGAGGCTGTGGCCCGTGCTAAGAGAACTGGATCAGATATATTTTGAACTGTAGTATTTGTTATGTAGTCAGCTTTAAGTAGTTAAGTAAAATAAATTAATGTTGTTAACTTAAAGTTTTCGTCTTCATTATTCCTTTATGCCATGCTGATATTTACCTACAGATTTATTATAAAAATGTAATAAAACCACTCACTGCAGTTAGGGTCATCATCAAACACGGTGTAATAAACACTACCCTGGCCTCTATAAATAATTAATATTGACATCAATTTGAACTGCTGCCATGCTATTACTAATTTTTTGTAATTAATAAGGGTCAGGGTTCTATTTAATACACCATTTTATGACCCTGACTGCAGCAAGAGGTTTATTGGTTTATAGTAGGTAGGTAGACTCTATAGGGACTAACTTAGCAGATTGCTAAAATGAAACTAGTTCTTTGTAAAGGAAACTTTGTTTATAATTTCTCCTTGCACTTGTACAGAGTCCTTGCAAAAGTTCACATTTCAGATTGTAGTTAGAATATGATACTTTTATTGTGAATCCACCTCAACATTTCATCAAGCATAGATGCTGATGTACACCCTCGGTTAATTTATTCCAAGTATTATGCTTCTTCTCTGTAATAGTCTCATGGTATGAATAACTGAGGTGTGTGGGCAATCAAGCATTATCCATTATCAGTACCTAGAGACAGATAGCTAGACATGTTAGAATTAGACCACCATCATTATTTTTGTATACCCAAGCTCTGTTTCAAGATAATTTCCTGGTCATTTATTGCTGCTGTCTTTTAACTTGTTTAGCTTCTTTTTCCTCGAGGGTTCAAGAGGGAGCTTAAAGCCAAGCTCTATTAAGATAACCCTCATTGAGGATATACTACATTTAAAGCCGTCAATCTGTTCTTTCGCTCTTTCTAAAACCTTTTTCAATGATGGATATTCATCTGCAGATTTCAAGTCGGACACTATTTGTACAATTACACGCTTCTTGGCATCATCGAGTTTGGTCACCTTACATGGTTGATTTATCGTCAGACGGGGACAGCTCGGCATTCCAGATTCACATTCTTTTTTGATGGTTGCTGCTGTTCTTGCACTTACGCCACAAACACTTGCAGAAAGTTGAACTGACTGATTAAAATTAATAACTTCCAATTTATATGGATCTGCTTTAATTTCGTTAACAAATGTCAAAACATTGTTAATAACAATGCGTGCTTGCTTGTTTTGATTTAAACCTTCCTTCAAACTTACGCCACAAATTTTTGCAGTAAGCTCTTCTGGCTGATTAAAATTGATTTTGAGCAATGTGCTTGGTTCTTCCTTGATTTCATTAAAAAATATCAATGCATTATTTATCATGATTCGCGCTTGTGGATGAATATTCGTTCCAACAGAATTAATTTTGCTTTTAAAGAAGTCCTCCATTATTATGTCAAATCAAATAAAATAACAAATGACCATACAAAATCACAAAACACGTCCTTTCCTTTCACTTTCCTTTCCTTTTCACAACACAAATAAACAAGCGAAACAAGGAAACAACATTTTACTTTGCATACCTACAGCGTCAGCTGTCTGTCAAACCGCGTTAACTTAACACATAGCCTGCCAGTATCTTGAGTGTGAACGCGCGGTCTCATGACAATCATTATTCATTGGCCGACATCGTAATGTAAACAAAAACAATGCACGACGTGGAATAGAAATCGCAATAAAATAAATGTACATAGTCCATACAGTGGCACGCCACGCACAACAGACAGAAATTAGGGAAACGGCGCGCGGGGCACCTATACACATGGCTCACTTATTACTTTTTTTTTTTTTTGGATAAGACACACAGTGCCACGCCATTAGTACCTACTAACTTTAAACGCAACTGTTTTACAAACAATCTAAATATTTTGATTAACTTTTCGTTTTAAACTTAACGGTTTTATTAACCAAACTTTTTAAATACTTTGAAGCAAACGCAGTGAACCTATACAGCCATAAAAACATTCCTTTTCACGTTGCAGCTTATACGTAACGACGTCAGTGTACCCGGTGCCGTCGATCTGCTCACAGGACCAGATCTCGGACTGGTTCGACTCGCTGGCCGAGTGCCTGCACTGGAACGTTCGCAAGAAGCAGAAGGCTATCGACGAGCTCAGTGACCTCACGCACTCCTCAAGCGACCCTATGGAGGACCTGGACAACAGCCACGCGGACCCGGAGCGGCCGCAGGACACGTGACCTGATCATTCAACCAAGTCCTAAGGAGTCTGTGTTAGCGTAACCATTTTTACAACACGCGCAAGGGCCCGGCAAAATCTACTCCTGGTATCTCAATAGTTCATTTCCTAGGCTCATACACAACAGACGCAAGGGTTCAGTAAAATCTGAGTAGTTCTGTATTTTCAATACTGTTAAGACTTTTGAAACACTTTAAACTTTTATGAAATTACGCATATGAACAAACTTTTCCATAAGACATACACCGGTGTGAAGTTAGCAGAAAAAGTTATCAGAAAATGTATAACCCGACCAAATTGAGAAGGTCAAATTTAAAATTTTCTAAATTGACTCAAAATGCTCGGAAATGCCTCGAATGTGATGTAGGATGACTAGAAATACAACATTACATGCATTTTAATCACATTCAGCCAGTAAATCGGCCAAAATGCCTCAAAATCTACACCGTACTTTGGACGCGCAATACGCTCGTTTCCTGGGCTTATGGCTGCACTAAGGGTGCTTAAAACGTAACTAATAACACAGATATAGGCATGTCCAACGTAAAAATATTAATACAACGACAAAAAACGTTAATTAACCTAAATCTAGTAACTTTGAGAAAACCATAGACAACTAGCCTACAGCTCGTTCGATTTCTCCCAATTTCCTCGGCTTTGCATAAACCTGCCAAATGAAAAAAGATATTTCTAGATTCTTCTCAGCAATATCTATCCATCGAGGTATAACTCAATAGGATTAAAACGGAAGAGCTATACAAAATAATGAGATAAGTAAAAATTTTCTGCTGAGCAGAAAATACCATAGATAGGTCAATGATCCCGACAATACGAAATATTAACAAATTATTTCCAGGTTTGTAATTTGCTTAAAATGAAGCTTCACTTATACAGAAATACTAATTATTTTCATAAACATGTTGATCCTACTTTGATTTGGGTAATTAATAAACTCTCCACGAAAATAAATCTCGCTGTTATAATATCTTAGTCACTTAGTCGCGCTGACCTAGCATGTTACGTAGTTGATGTGGTATTCACAGATCGACAATTACATAATCTATCAAATGGTATAATTCATACGGGATTAGAATCTTCAGGTTTGGCAAAATATTAGAATAAAACGATATTTTCTGTTCAACCGAAAATACCCATAGACAAACCGACCTCAGGACATTGCCCCTGACTCCACAAGAAATAAGATGACCGGGCCAAGGTTATTTCCAGCAATGTTGCCAACGTAAATAAAATTTTAAATATGGCGCCAAAAGAAAATCGAAAGGCAGGTCAATGACCCCATATTTCGTAAACTTTAGGTATTCATTTTCTCAACTCCACAAGTAGATTCCAAAACGAATGTGGTATCAAACGATTTGTCTTATAAATACCTTTTCAAATCGGTATGACTAAACAGGCCTAATGCGGTCAGGCTGTGTGATAACCTTGATTATAAGTTTTTTTCTAATGAAATTTGTTATGCTCATATCTCAGCTCCACAAGTAGATTCCAAAACAAATGTGGTATCAAAAGATTCCTCTGGTGAAAACCTTTCTAAAAAGGTATTACTCAACAGGCCTGATACGGTCAGGCTATGTGATAACCTAAAATTTATGTTTTTTCTGCTGAACTGTGTTATGCTCAATATCTCAGCTCCACAAACATGTAGATTCCAAAACGAATGTGGTATCAAAAGATTTGTCTTGTGAAAACCTTTCTAAAAAGGTATGACTCAACAGGCCTGATACGGTCAGGCTGTGTGATAACCTTGATTATAAGTTTTTTTCTGTTGAAATTTGTTATGCTCATATCTCAGCTCCGCAAGTACATTCCAAAACGAATGTGGTATCAAAAGATTCGTCTAGTGAAGACGATTCCAAAAAGGTATGACTCAACAGGCTTAATACGGTCAGGCTATGTGATAACCTAAAATTTATATTTTTTCTGCTGAACTTTGTTATGCTCAATATCTCAGCTCCACATGTAGATTCCAAAACGAATGTGGTATCAAAAGATTCGTCTGGTGAAAACCTTTCTAAAAAGGTATGACTCAACAGGCCTGATACGGTCAGGCTGTGTGATAACCTTGATTATAAGTTTTTTCTGTTGAAATTTGTTATGGTTATATCTCAGCTCCACATGTAGATTCCAAAACGAATGTGGTATCAAAAGATTTGTCTAGTGAAGACCTTTCCATAAAGGTATGACTCAACAGGCCTGATACGGTCAGGCTGTGTGATAACCTTGATTATAAGTTTTTTCTGTTGAAATTTGTTATGCTCATATCTCAGCTCCACATGTAGATTCCAAAACGAATGTGCTTCAAAAAGATTCGTCTGGTGAAGACCTTTCCAAAAAGGTATGACTCAACAGGCCTGATACGGTCAGGCTATGTGATAACCTAAAATTTATGTTTTTTCAGCTGAACTTTGTTATGCTCAATATCTCAGCTCCACATGTAGATTCCAAAACGAATGTGGTATCAAAAGATTTGTCTAGTGAAGACCTTTCCATAAAGGTATGACTCAACAGGCCTGATACGGTCAGGCTGTGTGATAACCTTGATTATAAGTTTTTTTCTGTTGAACTTTGTTATGCTCATATCTCAGCTTCACATGTAGATTCCAAAACAAATGTGGTATCAAAAGATTCGTCTGGTGAAGACCTTCCCAAAAAGGTATGACTCAACAGGCCTGATACAGTCAGGCTATGTGATAACCTAAAATTTATGTTTTTTCTGCTGAACTTTGTTATGCTCAATATCTCAACTCCACATGTAGATTCCAAAACGAATGTGGTATCAAAAGATTCGTCTAGTGAAGACGATTCCAAAAGGTATGACTCAACAGGCTTAATACGGTCAGGCTATGTGATAACCTAAAATTTATATTTTTTCTGCTGAACTTTGTTATGCTCAATATCTCAGCTCCACATGTAGATTCCAAAACGAATGTGGTATCAAAAGATTCGTCTGGTGAAAACCTTTCTAAAAAGGTATGACTCAACAGGCCTGATACGGTCAGGCTGTGTGATAACCTTGATTATAAGTTTTTTCTGTTGAAATTTGTTATGGTTATATCTCAGCTCCACATGTAGATTCCAAAACGAATGTGGTATCAAAAGATTCGTCTGGTGAAAACCTTTCTGAAAAGGTATGACTCAACAGGCCTGATACGGTCAGGCTGTGTGATAACCTTGATTATAAGTTTTTTTCTGTTGAAATTTGTTATGCTCATATCTCAGCTCCACATGTAGATTCCAAAACGAATGTGGTATCAAAAGATTCGTCTGGTGAAGACCTTTCCCAAAAGGTATGACTCAACAGGCCTGATACGGTCAGGCTATGTGATAACCTAAAATTTATGTTTTTTCAGCTGAACTTTGTTATGCTCAATATCTCAGCTCCACATGTAGATTCCAAAACGAATGTGGTATCAAAAGATTTGTCTAGTGAAGACCTTTCCATAAAGGTATGACTCAACAGGCCTGATACGGTCAGGCTGTGTGATAACCTTGATTATAAGTTTTTTTCTGTTGAACTTTGTTATGCTCATATCTCAGCTTCACATGTAGATTCCAAAACAAATGTGGTATCAAAAGATTCGTCTGGTGAAGACCTTCCCAAAAAGGTATGACTCAACAGGCCTGATACAGTCAGGCTATGTGATAACCTAAAATTTATGTTTTTTCTGCTGAACTTTGTTATGCTCAATATCTCAACTCCACATGTAGATTCCAAAACGAATGTGGTATCAAAAGATTTGTCTAGTGAAGACGATTCCAAAAAGGTATGACTCAACAGGCTTAATACGGTCAGGCTATGTGATAACCTAAAATTTATATTTTTTCTGCTGAACTTTGTTATGCTCAATATCTCAGCTCCACATGTAGATTCCAAAACGAATGTAGTATCAAAAGATTCGTCTGGTGAAGACCTTTCCAAAAAGGTATAACTCAACAGGCCTGATACGGTCAGGCTGTGTGATAACCTTGATTATAAGTTTTTTCTGTTGAAATTTGTTATGGTTATATCTCAGCTCCACATGTAGATTCCAAAACGAATGTGGTATCAAAAGATTCGTCTGGTGAAAACCTTTCTGAAAAGGTATGACTCAACAGGCCTGATACGGTCAGGCTGTGTGATAACCTTGATTATAAGTTTTTTTCTGTTGAAATTTGTTATGCTCATATCTCAGCTCCACATGTAGATTCCAAAACGAATGTGGTATCAAAAGATTCGTCTGGTGAAGACCTTTCCAAAAAGGTATGACTCAACAGGCCTGATACGGTCAGGCTATGTGATAACCTAAAATTTATGTTTTTTCAGCTGAACTTTGTTATGCTCAATATCTCAGCTCCACATGTAGATTCCAAAACGAATGTGGTATCAAAAGATTTGTCTAGTGAAGACCTTTCCATAAAGGTATGACTCAACAGGCCTGATACGGTCAGGCTGTGTGATAACCTTGATTATAAGTTTTTTTCTGTTGAACTTTGTTATGCTCATATCTCAGCTCCACATGTAGATTCCAAAACAAATGTGGTATCAAAAGATTCGTCTGGTGAAGACCTTCCCAAAAAGGTATGACTCAACAGGCCTGATACAGTCAGGCTATGTGATAACCTAAAATTTATGTTTTTTCTGCTGAACTTTGTTATGCTCAATATCTCAACTCCACATGTAGATTCCAAAACGAATGTGGTATCAAAAGATTCGTCTAGTGAAGACGATTCCAAAAAGGTATGACTCAACAGGCTTAATACGGTCAGGCTATGTGATAACCTAAAATTTATATTTTTTCTGCTGAACTTTGTTATGCTCAATATCTCAGCTCCACATGTAGATTCCAAAACGAATGTGGTATCAAAAGATTCGTCTGTTGAAGACCTTTCCAAAAAGGTATGACTCAACAGGCCTGATACGGTCAGGCTGTGTGATAACCTTGATTATAAGTTTTTTCTGTTGAAATTTGTTATGGTTATATCTCAGCTCCACATGTAGATTCCAAAACGAATGTGGTATCAAAAGATTCGTCTGGTGAAAACCTTTCTGAAAAGGTATGACTCAACAGGCCTGATACGGTCAGGCTGTGTGATAACCTTGATTATAAGTTTTTTTCTGTTGAAATTTGTTATGCTCATATCTCAGCTCCACATGTAGATTTCAAAACGAATGTGGTATCAAAAGATTCGTCTGGTGAAGACCTTTCCAAAAAGGTACGACTCAACAGGCCTGATACGGTCAGGCTATGTGATAACCTAAAATTTATGTTTTTTCAGCTGAACTTTGTTATGCTCAATATCTCAGCTCCACATGTAGATTCCAAAACGAATGTGGTATCAAAAGATTTGTCTAGTGAAGACCTTTCCATAAAGGTATGACTCAACAGGCCTGATACGGTCAGGCTGTGTGATAACCTTGATTATAAGTTTTTTTCTGTTGAACTTTGTTTTGCTCATATCTCAGCTCCACATGTAGATTCCAAAACGAATGTGGTATCAAAAGATTCGTCTGGTGAAGACCTTCCCAAAAAGGTATGACTCAACAGGCCTGATACAGTCAGGCTATGTGATAACCTAAAATTTATGTTTTTTCTGCTGAACTTTGTTATGCTCAATATCTCAACTCCACAATAATTGATTTAAATTTCATAACGGTCAACGGTGGCTTTGGTGGTAGAAATGTTAAGTTTTGAGTTCTAAAAACTAAACTAAAATTCACTGACTTATCACATAATTAGGTACTTACGTAGGTATGCATTAAAAACTATCTGTCCCTTATTTGGGCCCTTCTTTGGCAACTGCTGGTATATACCGGTTAGACATAGTCCGATCCGTTCTTCCCAGAACAACTCGTAAGCCCAGTCACACATACTTCCGGGTGAGCCCTCGCTCCCCACCAAATAGTTAGGTGTAGATTTAATAGCTCCTTGGCTGAAATTGACAAGAAGCAAAAAAAATATAACAGTAATTACAACTGATTGATTATGGTGATATAACATTTTCAGGTCACGCAGCGCTGACACTTCGCTCCCGCTTACAATGCGTGGTGCTCCGAAAGACTGAAGATGGGAAGGAAAAGAAGAAGCCCACCACGATCCTGGTGCTGAACGAGGTGGTGGTAGACCGAGGACCTTCGCCGTATTTGTCCAATATAGACCTGTTTTTGGATGGAAAGCACATCACTTCAGTACAAGGAGACGGTGAGTTGACTGCTGTAAATGCGTTAAAAAGTTTACATTGCTAATGTCATGCCGTTTGGTTTTCTTTGTTTTAAATGTGGCAACAGCCATTGCTGATATGATTGCTAGCTAGGTATTTTCTTGTAAATCTTGTATTACTTAACTGAAAATAAACCAAAAGTAAGAGCAGCAGATTTTATTTAGCCTGGCTAGCGTCAAATGTTGCCCTAACTAGTGAAATAATAGGTTTTGGTACGCTACAAAAAGTTATCCTGGTCACGGCACTCTATTGTAACTATACTTACTACTTTAAAGTGCAGTTGCGGTTATTATATTAAAACACCTTGCAGTTCCTCTAAGAGTCATATGTTGCTCTAGTCTAGCAAGAAAATTTGGTTGCGCTACTTCGTTATCCTGGTCACGGCACCAAATTGCAACTACACTACCGCAAAGCTACGTTCAAGATTATTATCAACACTACAATTCTTCTTAAATTCAACGATTATTCTTGCTCCTGTAATTCTGCATAACTACCCAGTTCACGAAACTTTCGTTGGTTTAGTTGTAGATTCTTTTTGGATTAATTTTATGACCTGACCTGTTCTTATTGTTTTCACTGTCGTTTCCAGGTCTAATAGTGTCTACACCGACCGGCAGCACGGCGTACGCGGTGGCGGCCGGCGCGAGTATGATCCACCCGTCCGTCCCCGCTATAATGGTCACGCCCATCTGCCCGCACTCGCTGTCATTCAGACCCATCGTCGTGCCAGCTGGAGTTGAACTCAAGGTAGGCTGAAAGGACAAATATCTTCTTAGACAAGATTTGACCTTGAAATTAGGCTCAACGCTCAGCAGAGGAATAAAGAAATATATTTTGGTTGTATGGCAGTGCAATCTGCCGTGAAGACAATGAATACTGGTAATTGAAGAACTTTGAAAGATGTTCAATCGAGTTTTAACAAAATTCAATACAATCGCTAGGTACAGTCCAGCTCAGGCTGAGTTAAACAGTTAGTTTGGACCGTTCTTATGCGCATATTACATTGACGGTTCGAGTGTCTAACAGGACGTGAGATTGACTGTACTTAAAAATGGATCAGTTCGAGACGTATTTGTTTTCACAGCTCTTTCCTTACTAAAGGTTACTTTTAACAAAGTTCCCCTTAAAATGTCACTGAATCATCAAATTCTAGATCGCGTTATCACCAGAGGCGAGAAACGCGATGTGGGTGTCATTCGACGGCAGAAACCGACAGGCATTGTCGCACGGAGATAGGTAGACTACTGAACAAAATTACTTGCGATTGTCGGTCTGCAAACGCTACGCAAATGCTTGGTGTACGCATGCCTTTATGGCTCTATCCTTACTGGTGCGTTTTATCTTGCGCTTTCAAAATTCTCTTATATTCGTAACTGCTTTTAAACCGATATTATGCCTGTGGTTTGAAATTTCGTATAACGTAAAGAAATGAGTATTGAAAGCGCAATCTCAAAGCACGCTAGTGGAATTCAAGGCCATTGTTGGTAGATAATAATTTGGACGGTAGTGTATTTAAAAGTAACCGTAAAATTGTAAGTAGTTAGTTAATTGATATTTCGAAAAGTGTCATTATAGTTTTTCTAACATAACTAAAATCCACCGATCGCGGGGTCCAAAATCTTACAAAGGGGTTATTCATTGAAATGTATTTTCTTTTATTGAATTTCTGTAGGCTTCTTAATAAATGAAGTTCCTAATAAATTAGATTATGGACGATTTCATTTTTCATTCATTTTAACAGGAAATCACAAATATAAAAATTAATTTGGCTCAATGATCTAGTAACCAAGCCAAAAAATATAGATTAAAAACGCATGATGCTGAAAGACAAAGATTTGTTTCAGATAACTCCTAGCCTAGAGGCGCGAAACGTAGCCAGCGTGTCGTTTGACGGTCGCTCGCAGTTGACGCTATGGCCTGGAGATAGGTATTGTCCCTTACAGACACATTACATGACTCCATATTAGCGATGGGCAACTCGAGTTGTTTTGATCGAGTTACTCGAGTTAAGCTGCGACCGAGTCAACTCGAGTTGCTTTTTCTACAGACCGAGTTGACTCGGTGACGCGGCCGTACGACCGCGGCCTGCGCCCGCCACCCGAGACGACCCGAGTTGACCCGAGTTAATGACTCGGCTATTCCACCGTATCGTTCATGTTCGTTCCTTTCGCATGCGATTTGGCAAGCGAGGGTGGGATGGCGTTCGGCCGTCTCGCTCTTACAACCCGTAGCACCACTGAAGTAATCCCGCGGCGAAAATAAAAGGCTGTTTAATTATTATACATAAGTAGGTACCGCTTATAATTACTATGTCGGTATCTTATTTTGATTATAGGTACAAGAAGAATAAATATATTATTTTGATTAAACTAATTTTTAATTCACCTCTAGCTCTACATTAAAAAACAAAACAGTTAAGCAAGTTGATACTCGACTCGCCATTTTAACCGAGTTTACCGAGTCGACAATTAATACGCAACTCGCGCACTTGATCCATACACAAACAATTGCGAGCAAACTTCGCGTCTAGCGCGCCGACCGAGTTGACTCGAGTTGTAACTCGAGTCAGCCTCCGAGTCAACTCGAGTTGATCGAGTTGAAAAAAAACCGAGTTGACCCATCTCTACTCCATATCCATACATTACATAGAATCACTACAGATATATTAGAAGAGCGGCAAAAGGAACAACCTTAGCGCTCCATATTTTATTTTATTATAGAGGGAGTTACCAAAAGCACTATGCATTTCAGGGTTCATATTAACGGGGTTTATTGTACCTACCTAGTTGTATAAAATTTTAGCCACATAACCTTTTATCAAGGATTGTTTAGTCAAAAAATAAATAAATTCGGTGGTGGTAATTAGAGCACATATGCCTGCTGCCTGCTTTAACACGCTTTTGCTTTTGTACTAATATGTATGTTGTTTATTAGACTAGACCTCACTTATCCTTAGATATAAAAGTACTTACTATCTTTGCTTGTTTGAAAGTCACTTAACTTTTCGTTTTAAACGCAACTGTTTTACAAACAATCTAAATATTTTGATTAACTTTTCGTTTTAAACTTAACGGTTTTATTAACCAAACTTTTTAAATACTTTGAAGCAAACGCAGTGAACCTATACAGCCATAAAAACATTCCTTTTCACGTTGCAGCTTATACGTAACGACGTCAGTGTACCCGGTGCCGTCGATCTGCTCACAGGACCAGATCTCGGACTGGTTCGACTCGCTGGCCGAGTGCCTGCACTGGAACGTTCGCAAGAAGCAGAAGGCTATCGACGAGCTCAGTGACCTCACGCACTCCTCAAGCGACCCTATGGAGGACCTGGACAACAGCCACGCGGACCCGGAGCGGCCGCAGGACACGTGACCTGATCATTCAACCAAGTCCTAAGGAGTCTGTGTTAGCGTAACCATTTTTACAACACGCGCAAGGGCCCGGCAAAATCTACTCCTGGTATCTCAATAGTTCATTTCCTAGGCTCATACACAACAGACGCAAGGGTTCAGTAAAATCTGAGTAGTTCTGTATTTTCAATACTGTTAAGACTTTTGAAACACTTTAAACTTTTATGAAATTACGCATATGAACAAACTTTTCCATAAGACATACCATATAATAATGCTACAGATAGCGCTTTTCCTCTTCTTACATCTTTTTCATAATAGTACGGAAATAAAATGTAAATCTCTGTGTAGTTTTACATTATCTATTTGTCCCAATATAGCTGTTTCTCAAACTAGTTAAGTATATATCTGTGTATAAGATGTTGAAGTACTATCCATCCTGCTAAGGTTAAAATTCACTCTTTACTAACAAGCGAATAGGTACCTTCGTAAGTACCTACATATTTGTAAAAAATTAAGACAACATTATATTATAACATTCCCGTAAACAATAATAAATAACTATTGTAATGTCTTTTCGTGAACAGAATGGAAAATGCTTTCTTGGTAAAGCTGGGATGGGGTGCTAATAAAACTGTTTAGTGCCAATTTAAATAAATAAGATTTTTCACCAGTGTTCATTGGGAGCACAAATAGGTGTTTTTATGATGTAGATTTTACACTACGCTTTTGAAGTATGGTGTGGTTTTTAAAATAGTAAAAAGCTACTTTAGTAGTTATGTACCTACTCCTATAAACTGCATAAGAATGTTAAGTACTACGAGTTTTCAGAAACCTTAGCGTTGATTTTTACTTTGTTGCCGATGTTAACTTTGTTAAAATAAGCATGGTCTATTCTTTAAGACATTTGAGTCTTGAAAGGGTCATAAGAAAGTAACGCAATAATTTCAGAAATTGACTAAGTTCAATGGTTAAGTTTTTAAATACGAATAGAATATTCGGGAATTGTTTCACAAATTGAATTATGATGATGTAAATGTACCTATTTTATTATAATGATGAATTATGTTCTATTACTATAAATTTTATAAAACTGAATGACTATGTGTTTAAGTTTTGTATTTCCTACCAAGATAATAGAAATATATTTTCAATACCTATGTATAACAGAAGAACAAAAAAGAACCACATAGACCCCTAATTACACCAATGATGGACTTTGATAAACTGCTGTGTTGCTGTGTGCTGTGGCCAGCCCCCCAAAAGTGCAGCCACACCCGCTTTGTTGGCGGACCAAGTCATGACGTAAGTAGGTACTTACCTAGTATCATAGCCTAGTATCACAAGTAGTCTGATCACCAGACTTGACGAGCTCGAGTATCGTAAGTTTTCGTGAGCTTTTGCACAAGTTCCTGATGTTCCTGCAGTGTAATCAGTTTTATGTCCTACTCATGGTCCTACTAACAGAAGAAGGCAATATAAGAAAGTCTGCGTGTTAGCTTATAGTATGTATGACTTGGTGTGACTGAAATTTCTTAAAAGTTTTAAAAAATCCAAAAATAAAATAAAATTCATTAAAACTTGGTACTAATCCTTTTCTCAGTCTACGAAGAAACGGAAAATATCGGTTTTTGGATGCACTACACGAAAAAACCGTAATTGTAACTAATGTCATTCTGACAGACATAACCTCAAAATCCCATGAAAACAAATTTGATTAATACGAATTCTTTAAAAAAATGTCTAAAATAACGCCTTTTCTCCAACTAATAACAAAACGGAGCATATCCCTATCAGCACCAAGGGAGGGTAAACGGAACTTTAGAAAATTCGTCGTTGCCAACAAGAGAGGTAGTCGAATCTTCAAAGAGCGGCAGGCTGGCCCCAACCCAGAGCTACCGATCGACAGGCGAGGAGTGCGTGACACCGGCTATTTTCTAAACGGCCGATTTGTCAAAGTTCCCGAAATGATACCAGAACTGATAGTGCCAGACCTCAAAGACTGCGATCTGAAACCTTACGTATCCTATAAGGCAGAGGACGTGACACAAGGCGTATTCACATCTGAGGACCTGTTTAACGCGGTTTACAGCAAGAAGATTGTTACAGACTTTAGGCAAGGCAAGCTGGATGCCGACGGAAACCCGCTGGAGCCCTCGGACGAGGAGAAACTCCAAGCGGAAGAGGCTGTGGCCCGTGCTAAGAGAACTGGATCAGATATATTTTGAACTGTAGTATTTGTTATGTAGTCAGCTTTAAGTAGTTAAGTAAAATAAATTAATGTTGTTAACTTAAAGTTTTCGTCTTCATTATTCCTTTATGCCATGCTGATATTTACCTACAGATTTATTATAAAAATGTAATAAAACCACTCACTGCAGTTAGGGTCATCATCAAACACGGTGTAATAAACACTACCCTGGCCTCTATAAATAATTAATATTGACATCAATTTGAACTGCTGCCATGCTATTACTAATTTTTTGTAATTAATAAGGGTCAGGGTTCTATTTAATACACCATTTTATGACCCTGACTGCAGCAAGAGGTTTATTGGTTTATAGTAGGTAGGTAGACTCTATAGGGACTAACTTAGCAGATTGCTAAAATGAAACTAGTTCTTTGTAAAGGAAACTTTGTTTATAATTTCTCCTTGCACTTGTACAGAGTCCTTGCAAAAGTTCACATTTCAGATTGTAGTTAGAATATGATACTTTTATTGTGAATCCACCTCAACATTTCATCAAGCATAGATGCTGATGTACACCCTCGGTTAATTTATTCCAAGTATTATGCTTCTTCTCTGTAATAGTCTCATGGTATGAATAACTGAGGTGTGTGGGCAATCAAGCATTATCCATTATCAGTACCTAGAGACAGATAGCTAGACATGTTAGAATTAGACCACCATCATTATTTTTGTATACCCAAGCTCTGTTTCAAGATAATTTCCTGGTCATTTATTGCTGCTGTCTTTTAACTTGTTTAGCTTCTTTTTCCTCGAGGGTTCAAGAGGGAGCTTAAAGCCAAGCTCTATTAAGATAACCCTCATTGAGGATATACTACATTTAAAGCCGTCAATCTGTTCTTTCGCTCTTTCTAAAACCTTTTTCAATGATGGATATTCATCTGCAGATTTCAAGTCGGACACTATTTGTACAATTACACGCTTCTTGGCATCATCGAGTTTGGTCACCTTACATGGTTGATTTATCGTCAGACGGGGACAGCTCGGCATTCCAGATTCACATTCTTTTTTGATGGTTGCTGCTGTTCTTGCACTTACGCCACAAACACTTGCAGAAAGTTGAACTGACTGATTAAAATTAATAACTTCCAATTTATATGGATCTGCTTTAATTTCGTTAACAAATGTCAAAACATTGTTAATAACAATGCGTGCTTGCTTGTTTTGATTTAAACCTTCCTTCAAACTTACGCCACAAATTTTTGCAGTACCTAAGCTCTTCTGGCTGATTAAAATTGATTTTGAGCAATGTGCTTGGTTCTTCCTTGATTTCATTAAAAAATATCAATGCATTATTTATCATGATTCGCGCTTGTGGATGAATATTCGTTCCAACAGAATTAATTTTGCTTTTAAAGAAGTCCTCCATTATTATGTCAAATCAAATAAAATAACAAATGACCATACAAAATCACAAAACACGTCCTTTCCTTTCACTTTCCTTTCCTTTTCACAACACAAATAAACAAGCGAAACAAGGAAACAACATTTTACTTTGCATACCTACAGCGTCAGCTGTCTGTCAAACCGCGTTAACTTAACACATAGCCTGCCAGTATCTTGAGTGTGAACGCGCGGTCTCATGACAATCATTATTCATTGGCCGACATCGTAATGTAAACAAAAACAATGCACGACGTGGAATAGAAATCGCAATAAAATAAATGTACATAGTCCATACAGTGGCACGCCACGCACAACAGACAGAAATTAGGGAAACGGCGCGCGGGGCACCTATACACATGGCTCACTTATTACTTTTTTTTTTTGGATAAGACACACAGTGCCACGCCATTAGTACCTACTAACTAGCGACAATGTTGACCTGATGCTTACCTACTGAGGAATCTCAGGGGAACTCAAGGTAACTAAGAAGATAGTTGGCATGATCGTCATATCTCTTGGATTAAAATTTACTCCAAATCATATGATGATCTTGCATCAGATTTTGCTGTTTTGATATTCTTATACTTGGAGTTTTTTTACAGTAGCAAGCAACCCTGGCTAATCTGTAACAACTAACAAGTGACAATGGCAAAAATCCCTATATAGTACAGCATTACGCTCAAGAACCGTGACGTTATTATAATTTAGCTCAGCACCCTCTACATGACACTTGAGATTCCCCAGAAAGTTTTCCATTGTTTTGGTTTACAATACGGTGTCGGCCATTGATTGTCATGCATTGACAGCTGACGCTATTTTGTATTGTAGTAGATTTGTAGTCTGTTCTGTCTGTCTGTATAGTAGTCTGTAGTGTACATTCCTTGCTGTAGTGGAATCGTTTGGTGCACAAACTATATAGAGATACTAACATTATAAGTGATCTGTGATACTAACGGTTTGGTGGAATCAGTGGAGTGGAATCAGTGGAACAAAAAAATAACAAATTGAATTGAACGGAAGGATCATTAGAAGTAAAAATATTAAAGAAAGTGAAAGGAAAGGACATGTTTTGTGATTTCGTATGGTTATCATAACGAACAATGGAGGATTTATTTAAAAACAAAATTAATCCTGTTGGAGTCAATATTCATCCACAAGCGCGTATTATTATAAACAATACATTGTCATTTTTTAATGAAATTAAAGAAGAACCAAGTACATTGCTTGATATAGATTTTAATCAACCAGAAGAGCTTACTGCAAAAATTTGTGGCGTAAGTATAGAGAAGGGTTTAAATCAAGACAAGCAAGCACGCATTGTTATTAACAATATTTTGACATTTATAAATGAAATTGAAGCAGATCCACATAAGTTGGCAGTTATTAATTTTAATCAATCAATTAAACTTACTGCAAAAGTTTGTGGCGTAAGTGCAAGAACAGTGGCAACTATCAAAAAAGAATGTGAATCTGGAATGCCAAGCATTCCCCGTCTGACAGTAAGGCAACCATTCAAAGTGACCAAACTCGATGATGTCAAGAAGAGTGTAATTTTACAAATAGTGTCTGACTTGAAATCCGCCGGTGAATATCCATCACCGAAAAAAGTTTTAGAAAAAGCAAAAGAACAGATTGATGGCTTTAAATGTAGTATATTCTCAATGAGAATTATTTTGACAGATCTTGGCTTCAAGCCCTCTCTTGAGGGCAGGAAAAAGAAGCTAAACAAATTAAAAGACAGCAGCAATAAATGACCCAAGAAATTATCTTGCAAAAAAACTTAATTATACCAAAATGATGAAGGTGGTCTGGCTATCTGTAATGTAATGGACAATGCTTGATAGCCCACACAGCTCAGTTTTTCATACAATGGATATGACAGAGAAGAAGCATACTAGACAACACTTGCAAGAAATTAACCAAGCATGAACATCAATGGTTACATTAATAAAATGTTGAGGTGGTGTCAGAATAATAAAAGATGCAAATATCAAACTACAACCTGAAATCTGAACTTTTGCAAGGAGTAGGTAGAGTGTGAACTTTTGCAACTTGAAATGAGCCTGAAATGTGTATGTACAAGTGTAAGGAGAAAAATCCACTAAAATAGGTTAAAATAAACATTCATCTTATCTTTATGCATTAGTTTCATTATAACAATGTGCCAAGTTAACCCCTTATATGTACTACCTACCTGTGTACTTACTTAAATCTATAGGTAAATACTGGCACAGTGTTGAATTTTAATCCTTTCCCTGCCTAGCAATACCAAAGAAAACTTGCACACAGCACCGCTGGCAAGGCAAGGCAAGGCAAGTCAAGGGTTGTCGTCTAGATAATTGGAGGTGAAAAGTTTAAAGCAAAAATAATAAACACAAATAATATAACTTTAATAAACAACATATGTTTCTCTAACTTAACTACTTAAGACTACATAACAAATACTAGCATTTATATAATAATTTATAATATATCTGATCCAGTTCTCTTAGCACGGGCGACAGCCTCTTCCGCTTGAAGTTTCTCCTCATCCAAGGGCTCCAGCGGGTTTCCATCAGCATCCAGCTTGCCTAGCCTGAAGTCTGTAACAATCTTCTTGCTGTAAACCGCGTTAAACAGGTCCTCGGATGTGAACACGCCTTGTGTCACGTCCTCTGCCTTATAGGATACGTAAGGTTTCAGATCGCAGCCTTTGAGGTCTGGTACTATCAGTTCTGGTATCATTTCGGGCACGGTGACAAAACGGCCGTTTAAGAAATAGCCGGTGTCACGCACTCCTCGCCTGTCGATCGGTAGCTCTGGGTTGGGGCCAGCCTGCCGCTCTTTGAAGATTCGACTGCCTCTCTTGTTAGCAACGACGAATTTTCTGAAGTTCCGTTTGCCCTCCCTTGGTGCTGATAAGGATATGTTCCGTTTTGTTATTAGTTGGAGAAGAGGCGTTATTTTAGACATTTTTTTTAAAAGAATTCGTAATTTGTTTTGATTTTGAGGTTATTTATATTATGTGTCAGAATGACATTTACGGTTTTTTCAAATAGTGCATCCAAAAACCGATTTTTTCCGTTTCGTCGTAGACTGAGAAAAAGATTACCAAGTTTTAATGAATTTTTATTCCTGGATTATTTACTTTTATCAAACTTCAGTAATACATACTACTATATGCTAACACGCAGACTTTCTTCTATTGCCTTGTTCTGTTAGTAGGACTGTATTGATTGTGTCGTGGATTCCGTTCCGCCGTT
The DNA here is from genome assembly GCA_024500475.1 of Phthorimaea operculella. Classification (NCBI taxonomy): domain Eukaryota; kingdom Metazoa; phylum Arthropoda; class Insecta; order Lepidoptera; family Gelechiidae; genus Phthorimaea; species Phthorimaea operculella. Next base: position 671,500 of record JANFCV010000082.1, read on the forward strand.
GGAGTCAGACCTTTCCTGTGGTCCGGCTCCGACCGTACCTACATCTGATGACTCTAACGGCGGAACGGAAGGCACGATAGGTACACACACACACAATCCAAGACTCTACGCAAAGTCCAAATATAACTTATTATTAGTAGATATAGATACCTAATTATATAATTAATTTCAAGATGACCCTAAATCAGTATACAGGTAAAGGTAACTAGATATGTCTAGGTAGGTAGATACCTACTTAGCTACCTTAACTAATGCTTAACTACTAGTAGGTACTAGATAAGATCTGAACTTTAACCTAATGATAAGAGGGTGGATCATCAACAAAAATGTCTAAAACGTGGGTAGAGATCAGCAGAACTACCTACATAACTAGCGTGACTGTTTGACCCGACTTATCAACAGAAACGAGACATTAAAATATTTCAATTGGTATTTACTCAGTATCTACGCTTATTTCATTCAAACAGACGCTATCTTTTCGCGCGGTTGTGTCGCGCGTGCGCAGTAAAAGCCGGTTCTACACACGATATAAATAATACAAGTATGGGAGGCAACTATTCTGCTATGGACCCGATGGACGTGCCAGTACCCGATCTCAACAAATTGCTCGAAAGGGACCAATATTTGAAACCGTACGAACGGGAAATCCGCCGCAGGTATGTTAACGCTACTTTCTACTTAATAATTAATTCATATTGTCGCTGTTTTCTTCGAATTTGGGAGTAAAAACTGCGGTTAGATTAGGTTAGTTACAACTCATGTATGTTTACTACACGTTGGCAATACAGCGCTTCAGCGCTGCAAAGTGTTAGACGATAACACAGCTTGATTAACCTTATATTTAGAAATTTAGACACGAAAACTTCTATTTTATCGCCAATTTGGCTTTTTTACAGCAATACCTACTCTAATTACACTAAATCTAATAGGATAACAAAAAAAAAAGATTTTTCATTAGACCAAACACAAAAGTGCTTCAAGCGCTTTTTGTTGGTTGAGATGAGTTATCTCAATGTCAAACATAAGGTCATTGCATCAAACATAAATGCAACGGAACTTACTGTAAAACTAAAGTTAGTAATAAATAAATTATTACCTAGGTACCTACTTAAGGCCAGGCTTAACAATACCTACCTAGGTCGTAAAACCTAGATTAGATACTGTGTAACGGACTATAGGTAACTTAGGTAATTCATATTAGCTAACAACAGTGTAGGTAGGTAGGACCATAGAGTACTTTATATATTTGGGTAGGACCTTAGAACAGACTATACCGCGCAGCCAAATGTCGACTTAATTTCAATCTACATAGAGCTCATGTACAAATAAAAAAATTTAAACGCCGCGCGACGAAAGCGGCTAGGTGTATGCCGACCCTAAGACCCTGTGCACACAAGCGACTTTTTTGTCGAGGGACAGTCGCAAAGTCCCTTTCTCTCTTGCAGAAAAGGCAGAGAAATCTGACTGTCGCGTCACCAGAGAACAATGGCGCAAAAGACAAAAACTTAAAAAAAAAACTTAAGTACCTACATAAGTCTATTATTATTATTCTATTCTCACCAATAAGGCCGCCTCTCTTCCAGATATGGCTGCTTCAAAGACCTGTGGCAGAAGATGGAGTCGTGGGAGGGAGGTATCGACGGCTTCACCCAGGGCTACAAGTACTTCGGGCCGCAGTTCAATAAGGACGGCTCTGTGACCTGGCGGGAGTGGGCTCCCGGCGCGCACAGCATTCACTTGCAGGGGGATTTCAGTAAGTTACATGATCATCCATCACATCAGCCTAATAGCAGTCCACTTCTAAACGCAGGCCTTCCCCAGGGTACACCACAAGGCCCGATATTTATTAAGTAATTACAATCACGAAACATTTTTTCAGCGCGACTCTATACGTCTGTGCTAAACTGCTTATTCCTTGAGCATGTTTCTGAATAATTCTTTAGTTATTGTCTATCTATACCTACGTAAGAAGACTTACAAACCTGATTGCTTAAAATTATGCCGTTGTTGTAATCCTTATTTTCATAAATTATTTACACCAATAGATGGCGCTACATTATCGTAAATAGTTACGAAACGAAACCTCCGAAATACTTCAGTTATGATCTGCTCTTTCTTCTTCTACTCTTTGTGAGATCTTACCTTGTATCACATAAAATAATGCTTTCCAGATTGCTTATAAATAGATATAAATGTGTACATAGGTTTTGTATTAAAATAAGTTACTTACAAGTTCATGTTTTAATCCAAATTCATTAAACTCTTTGTCTAGACGGCTGGAACCCAAAAAGCCACGCCTTCAACCGGCTCGAGTACGGCAAATGGGAGGTCCACATCGCGGCGAACCCGGACGGTTCGTGCCCTCTGAAGCACGGAAGCCGCGTGCAGATCATCGTGAACGACCACCTGTACAGAGTTTCTCCGTGGGCCAGCTACGTCAAACCTCATGAGGGGTTCACGTACCAGCAGTTCATTTATAAACCAGATCAGGTAAGGTCTTAAATCATGCCTAGGTACTCTAAATGCCTGTTTATGTTTATTTCATTAATTTATTTTATTACAACATCCCATTGAAATGTAACTACCTACAGCATTGGTTGTTCGTCTTTAAACTTACACTAACAGCTAGAAGCCAAACATGTTCTTATTATAATCTAGGTATTGCAATAATACTACTTCTGGTATAGCATTGTTCGAGTTGAATATGGGACTTATGGAGTGGGCAGGCGATCATCAGCAGTTACCATCTGATTTGCCAACTTTTTTAAAACCTCTAACAAAACTCTAGTTTTTATATGTGTGAGAAATATTTTATTTCATGTTGATTGATAACGAGATCGACTGTTGTTTTGCGTGATATCGACATGTTAATTCAGTGTCTATTAAATAAGTAGGTATGTAATTTTTTATCACTTCGTTATCTAAGCCGTGTTACTCGTAATCTGCGTGTCCAGCAAGCTAAACTTATAGAAATTATCTGCATACTTTTGTCTCCAAATGATGTAGTTACCTACATCTCTGTAAAATGCGATTTTATTTATACTTAAACAATGTTTACTTTTGCATTTAATTTACTTCATTTAAAACAAAATTAATAATTATGTCTAGTAGGTAGGGGGGTGTAAAGGACGACGGTGTAACGAAAACTTTGCAGGCGTGCTCAGACCATGAAACTGAACAACTTTGGCACATATGGTGGAAAAGGAAAAACCTTTTTTGGCTTTCCGTACAAGGTCAGTCAGCTGATCTTACCTTTTGCGTGGGAGGTCGGTCAGTTTCATGGTATGAGCATGCCTGCAAAGTTTTCGTTACACCGTCTCTTACACCCTGTATAAATTATTTTAATCATCATTAATCTTCACAATATCTTTATTTTCCTTTCAGCCATACCAGTTCAAGCACAAGAAAGTGGACAGGCCCCGTAATCTGAAGATCTACGAGAGCCATGTCGGCATCGCCACGCCCGAAGGAAGGGTCGGCACCTACAACGAGTTCAGGGATAACATCCTGCCTAGGATAAAGAGACAAGGTAAACACCCATTTACTACTATCTTTTCTGAGTAGCCCTGTTACTCAAAAGAGGGAGAGAAAAGATCTTCAGCAGGTGAGCACAGTGAGCAAAAATTTTCATAAACTTTACTGTTGTTGGTTGTTTACAAACAAAAGCATACCTAGAAAGTCAAAGATAGCTGAAGAGTCTACCTACACCCCGAGGCAGTGGAATCTTGTAATTGGCTACCTATAAGTTTATAAGTATTTTTGTTACTACTCTTATTATGTAAGCTGTAAGTTTCTTAAAAATACATAACTGGAACAAAAAACTTTTTTATGAGTTTCTTTTATCGTTTTTTATAGGCTACAATGCTATACAGCTGATGGCGATAATGGAGCATGCGTACTACGCTTCGTTCGGATATCAAGTGACCAGCTTCTTTGCGGCTAGCAGGTCTGTATCTCTAGTAGGGTTTTGTGGTTTTAAGATAGGTAGGTATTAGCTCAGGGGTTGATTATAAAGTTACGATAGTAGGTACAAGTATTTCGCTATTTTACTAGCGGTTTCCATTAGATAAGTATAGATTTAGCAATCAATTCCCACGCATTAAGTTATACTTAAATATCTGCAGTGCAATTATACCTACGTCTAAAATGGTACTAATTTTTATAGGTACTCCTTATCTTAGCATGCCGATAATGCTTCTAACCCTTGCTTGCCTAATTTTAAAACATCAGTATGATTCTTCTGCATACTCCTTGAGATAAAGACTAGACTAATCTTAAAACAATTCTTTTTCCAGTCGCTACGGCACCCCCTGCGAGCTAAAACAGCTGATCGACCGCGCACACGAATTAGGCCTCTACGTATTACTAGATGTGGTTCATTCTCACGCCTCGAAGAATACTTTAGATGGGCTCAATGAGTTTGACGGCACTACGGCTTGCTACTTCCACGATGGGCCGAGGGGGACGCATTCTCTGTGGGACAGCAGGCTTTTCAACTATTCTGAGTAAGCATTCTCTGTTAGCTTGGTGAATGACGTAAAGAACTAGCGACCAATCCTGGCTTCGCTGCTACTACCTGTGTATAAACCTATACGCTGAAAATTATATAAAGCGCAGTGAGTATTGTGTAATAGAAAAACCAGTCGAAATTCTATTGGGACATTCTGTGTTAACTTGTTAGTAAAAATACGTACACAGAGAATTCTAACACAAGTTATTTTATCTATTTTCAGGACCGAAGTTCTTAGGTTCTTGCTGTCGAACCTCAGATGGTACCAAGAAGAATACCAATTTGATGGATTCAGGTACGGAAAACTACTCACTTACATCCCACTTTGCGATATTGAATTTACACTGTTAGATATGGGTAGGTACGACTGTTGTATAGCGCAAATCGGAAACACGCAAATCGTGGCAACAACTAATATAGACGTGTATCACTTTAGTCAGTATTTAGGTCAGCTGATGCGATGAGTGCCGAAGTAAGAATTAAGTTGAATAAGGATTACTAGGTATGTAATGGGTACAAGTGACTTATCGTAGAGGACAAAACTCACAAGAGTTGTCAAAAAACACTCATGAGACCGATGCCTCGCAGATTTGCATTCATAGTCCGTCTGGAGTACAGACTCTGGACTACCTATCCTGAAAGTTATGTGAATGTTCTTAACCACTTAATTAATGTTATAAATTCTGATCCTTAGATTCGACGGCGTGACTTCAATGCTGTACCACAGCCGCGGCATCGGCGAGGGGTTCTCGGGACACTACGACGAGTACTACGGTTTAAATGTAGACACTGAGGCCCTGGTGTACCTCATGCTCGCTAACGAGTTGATACACACGCTAGACAGCAGGGCGATCACTATTGCCGAGGTGAGGAGGCTTGTAGGGACACTACGACGAGTACTACGGGCTGAACGTGGATACTGAGGCCCTGGTGTACCTCATGCCCGCTAACGAGTTGATTCACACGCTAGACAGCAGAGCGATCACTATTGCCGAGGTGAGGAGGCTTGTAGGGACACTACGACGAGTACTACGGGCTCAACGTGGATACTGAGGCCCTGGTGTACCTCATGCTCGCTAACGAGTTGATACACACGCTAGACAGCAGGGCGATCACTATTGCCGAGGTGAGGAGGCTTGTAGGGACACTACGACGAGTACTACGGGCTGAACGTGGATACTGAGGCCCTGGTGTACCTCATGCCCGCTAACGAGTTGATTCACACGCTAGACAGCAGAGCGATCACTATTGCCGAGGTGAGGAGGCTTGTAGGGACACTACGACGAGTACTACGGGCTCAACGTGGATACTGAGGCCCTGGTGTACCTCATGCTCGCTAACGAGTTGATACACACGCTAGACAGCAGGGCGATCACTATAGCCGAGGTGAGGAGGCTTGTAAGGACACTACGACGAGTACTACGGTCTGAACGTGGATACTGAGGCCCTGGTGTACCTCATGCTCGCTAACGAGCTCATACACACGCTAGACAACAGGGCGATTACTATTGCGGAGGTATATTTAGTTATTTTTCAAGTGTTTTTAATAATGAGCAAAAAATTGTCAGGAGTAATAGTGATAACGACCATTTTTACGGCTTTCTAACTCTGCCTACCTACCCCGCAGAGGATTAAGGCATGACATGCGTGAATGTGTGTTTTCTCTATTAATAAGTAGTTCAAGCGGCTGACCAGACAAACATTGCGTAGTAGTAGCACATTTTATTCAAAATAGGACAATTCATTTTTTAAACATTCTGTATAAACTTGGAGACTAGGTACTGAACTACTGCTGCGTTACAAACGAATAAATAGAGCTTTTTTACCGAATGAGGTAAAACTCACTTTGGCGATGAAGAATTAATTTTTAATTATAATTTTGTCTTAAATAAAAAAAAAATTAAGCCTTCGTAAAACATAATTTCAGATTACAATTATGTTTGGACACAAATCACAATGTTTGCAGGACGTATCCGGCATGCCTGCGTCGTGCAGACCAGTGAATGAGGGCGGCACCGGGTTCGACTACCGGCTGGGCATGGCCATCCCAGACATGTGGATCAAGACCCTCAAGGAGCTGAAGGATGAGGACTGGAAGATGGGCCACATAGTCCATACTCTTACGAATAGACGGTGGATGGAAGGCACCGTCGCTTATGCTGAGAGTCACGATCAGGTAACACTTAGTCAGCATTTAAGCTAAAGCGATGAGTGCCGAAGTATCGATGGAGAAAGGTCCTGGTTGTTTCACCTTCATTTCGAATCATCAGGTATGGAAGTGTCCATACGGCAACCTTTTAGGATATATATAGTCCAGATGGACTATGAATGCGAATCTGCGAGTCATCGTACGAGTGTCTTGCAATAACTCTTGTGAGTTTCGTCCTCTACGATAAGCTACTTGTACACATTACAGTATAGGTAATACTTGTACGCATAAGTGTGTAATTGTAATCCTTATATTCGCATTCATAGTCCATTTGGACTATACATACGATCAGGTAACGTTATCACACTTTTTTATGGCTATAGCTTTAGTCATGGCCATCCCCGACATGTGGATCAAGACCCTCAAGGAGCTGAAGGATGAGGACTGGAAGATGGGCCACATCGTGCACACTCTTACCAACAGGAGGTGGATGGAAGGCACCGTCGCTTATGCTGAAAGTCACGATCAGGTAACAATAAGTCAGCATTTAAGCTGAAGTGATGAGTGCCGAAGTACCGATGGCGAAAGGTCCTGGTTGTTTCACCTTCATTTCGGATCATCAGGTATGGAAGTAGGTATATCCACGACAACCTTTTAGGATATGTAGGTATAGTCCAGATGGACCATCATACTTTTTATGGGCATCGCTTTTGGCATGGCCATACCTGACATGTGGATCAAGACCCTCAAGGAGCTGAAGGATGAGGACTGGAAGATGGGACACATCGTGCACACTCTTACGAATAGGAGATGGATGGAAGGCACCGTCGCTTATGCTGAAAGTCACGATCAGGTAACGATAGATATCATTTTATGGCCATCACTTTTGGCATGGCCATCCCCGACATGTGGATCAAGACCCTCAAGGAGCTGAAGGACATCGTGCATACCCTTACTAATAGGAGGTGGATGGAAGGCACCGTCGCTTATGCTGAGAGTCACGATCAGGTAACGATAGATATCATAGGTACTTTTTTAGGACCATCGCTTTGGGTATGGCTATCCATGTGGATCAAGACCCTCAAGGAGCTGAAGGATGAGGACTGGAAGATGGGCCACATTGTACACACTCTTACGAATAGAATGTGGATGGAAGGCACCGTCGCTTATGCTGAAAGTCACGACCAGGTAAGGATAGATATCATCAATACTTTTTATGACTATCGCTTTGGGCATGGCCATCTCCGACATGTGGATCAAGCAAGACCCTCAAGGAGCCGAAGGATGAGGACTGGAAGATGGGACACATCGTGCACACTCTGGAGGTGGATGGAAGGCACCGTCGCTTATGCTGAAAGTCACGATCAGGTAACGCTGTCACACTTTTCTACGGCTATAGCTTTTCTTGTGTCTTGTTAATTCTTTGATTCTCCAGTATACGCGCATTGTAGCCTTGTAGGTGTCGTATAAGAAATTGAGCGCTCACTTCGTTCGCGATAGTTGAGGCGTTGTTTCTTAATCTTCCTTATGTTTTGCACATGTTTCGCCAGCGATTTTTTCTGTCCTCTCTTGCCATGTCCGCATTCTTCTGAACTATGTTTTTTCCTTTCAGGCGCTAGTGGGAGACAAGACGCTCGCATTCTGGCTGATGGACGCCGCGATGTACACACACATGAGTACTCTGAGCGAACCAAACCCCGTGATCGAGCGCGGCATGGCTCTGCACTGCTGTATTAGACTCATCACGCACGCGCTGGGCGGCGAGGCGTACCTTAATTTTATAGGTAAGAGAAGCCTAATCATACAAAGCCAATTTATCCTACAAATATTTTTGATTCAGTACTTCTTTAAAATATTATTTACTACCTCTATTTTAGACAAGAGATTGTACCTACGCTCACATTCACTCGTCCTGTAATATTTTTTGGTGCCTTTTTAATAGTACCAGTATTTAATAAAGTACCCACGTTAAATTTTAAACGGACAATACGTATTGTGCCTACGTTATTTCCATGCCCGCTTCACTCGTAATTTGTGTATCCTCAAAATAATATTCTGAACCAACTAAATAACCACCACTTTTCCACCCCCAGGCAACGAATTCGGTCACCCCGAGTGGCTGGACTTCCCTCGCGCCGGGAACAACTCCTCATACCACTACGCGCGGAGACAGTGGAACCTGGTGGACGATCCATTGCTCAAATACAAGTTCCTGAACGAGTTTGATAGAGATATGAATACTTTGGAGGAGAAATACAAGTGGCTGAGTTCTGATCCGGTAAGTATAGCTAAAAAGCTGGTAGAACTAATGATTTATGAGGTGACAACTTACTGTACGATAGCATGAGACGACTATCTTTACGAGGTAATAACTCCTCGTACCACTACGCCAGAAGATAGTGGAACCTGGTGGATGATCCATTGCTCAAATAAGTCGTATTAACACTTATGGAACTTATGATATATTTGAAGTAACTCCTCGTAACACTACGCCAGAAGACATCGGAACCTGGTCGACGATCCATTGCCTTCATACAAGTTCCTCAACGAATTTGATAGAGATATGAACACCTTGGAGGAGATATATAACTGGCTGAGTACTGATCCGGTAAGTGTAGTCTAGTGTAGATCACTGAAAATTTTAGGGAACGCTAGCTGTGGACAAAATGGATGGCATTTGATCAGCAGTAGCTTTAGTTCAAGTTCCTCAAGGAACTCTACATATTCCCAATACGATTACGAACCGAAATATGCCTCGTTTTAATTACGCATTGTATGAATAAACGTGCGGCGACCTATTGCGCTTAGTTGGTTTAGTGGGTAGGTATGTTTTTAATGACGTAGCCCATCGATCCAATGACGACAGAGAATCTTAACTTATTCACTACTTAACAAAATATGAGCATAGGTACTCAATACATGGGGTCGGCGCAACACGTTTTGTTGAACCCAAAATCGTGTTGCAAAAGGATTTGGCTTAATTTTACGACCGGCCGCCTACCAGACGTCAACCCTCCTTGGGAAACGGGAAGAGAGGGGGTAGTGCTATTCCACTCTGCTGGCACCACTCGGCTGTCTGCTGGAATTAATCGGCTGTCTGCCGGCACCACACGGCTTAGGATAAGCATAGGTACTCTGCGATACTAAATCGTACTAAACTGTACCTACGAACATTCTGTGCTAACTTGCAACTATCTTGTAACGTTCCAGGCGTACGTGTCGTGTAAGCACGAGGGCGACAAGGTGATAGCGTTCGAGCGCGCCGGGCTGCTGTTCGTGTTCAACTTCCATCCCTTCCAGAGCTTCACAGACTACAGAGTTGGCGTCAATGTACCGGGGAAATACAAGGTAAATTGATTACCGTCTTGCTATCGATTGTTACCTATTCAAGCAGAACTCAAACCAAGTAGAGAAATGAATTGGACCTTTCTATCGAGCCAATCGATTAGTTGGACAGCCATAAGATTCTCTCTCAGCCCCTGAAACACTGGTTTTGGTTAGTTATTTTAGGAGAGACCTACAGTACGCGCGCGAGTTCATTGCAATCCATGTGCAATCCGTATGCGCATTCATATCGCCAGTATCTCGTCATGTGTGACAAAGAGGCGCATAATTCAGGATGGTAATGAAATCGCGCGCGTACTGTAGATTCGAACGTTAATTTTAGTCCAGTGAAGTGACTTTGAATTGAATTAATTAAATTGATATCTTTATCGAAATATTTTTCTCGTTGTAGGCGGTGCTTTGTACAGACAGTAAGAAGTACAACGGGTTCGGACGAGTGGAGCCTGATGGTGAAGAACATCTAACGCAGGGCATGCCTTGGGGCAACAGGAATGATTCTATTCAGGTAACAGTTTTATACAGTTGTTTTATGATATACTTATATACTGTTTCACCGTGAAGTGAAATAAATCAGGCTTACATACTGGTAAGTAATATAAATATTCCCAATAACAAAAAAGTTTGAAACATAGTGTAAGTGCCTTGTAAGTCCAAATAATAATAATTAAGCCAGCAGAGTCTAACATGGCCTGTGACATGGCGTTTCTACGCCATGGCATTCTTGCCATCTTTCAGATTTGCTACTTCAAACATTGCCTATTTATAATGATTATTTATTTATTTCAGGTGTACATCCCGTGTCGCACCGCCATAATATATGCTAAAGTTGATTAGGTTTAAGTTATTATGTTGCCATTAATGCACACTTTTTCATGAAAAGTGTGTTGAGTGAATCTTTTATGTAGATCCTATGGAAATCACATGAATCATTTTTAGATGTTTTATACTATTTTAAAAGTTCTAATATGTTATGCTTATTTTTATAGAAATATAAAAGACTTGTTAGAATTAAATGCATGTTATTTGAAATCTGAAAGATTGTTATAAAAATATATTTTATACATAATTTAATTCAGTTTTATTTCTAAGTCGGAACACCTATAAGTAAATTATTTTTAGGTGTGCAAGTCAAAGGTTTCAGTCTGGATAATGTCACTTTATAGCCAAATTCTTCTGCAAGTCTTCCTCTGTCTGAATCTATGACAGCCATACATCTATCTCCTCTGACTTTTAGTGGATGTTCCTCATGGGTCTGGTCTGCTGCATGTCCAATACACAAATATTCATCAATTGTGATATTTCTAAATACACTACTCCTAGGATAAATCAGTCTATCTGTGGCATGAAGAGAGCCATAACAACAGGGACATAGGACAAACTTTGCATTGGCTTTCAGGCATTTGTCCAACACCAAATCACTGGCAATTCCACATGCATGCAGTGCAATTCCTATGTCAAACTTCCCTGTGAAGAAATCCAAATTACATTGGAAGAAGTACACATTTTTCAGTCCCATATCGTGCACCCTTTTTCTAGCTCTTAATAGGGACTGCTCTTTATTTTCCAACAGTACAACTGTACATTTAGGCAACAAATGAGCTATAAGGATTCCCAGATGTCCACTTCCTGAGCAGAAATCAACAATTTTATCCCCATCTTTTGCTATCTCCAGCACAGCTAAGGCAAGGTTCTCTAATTGCTGTGATTTTCTTGCCATTCTTACATCAGGTAAGTGACCTGCGGAAGGATTTGCCCCATCCGGTATATTTTTCCAATCTATACCTTCTTCAAACTCATTAGGACTTATATTCAGTTCCATATCATCATTTAGTGTGTTCAATGCATTTTCAATATCTTCTTCCTTTGTGAATAATCTTTTCTTAGGATTGTGCCTTTTGGGATCACATTTATACAGGCTGACATCTTCAGTGCTGGGGATGGTCAGGTTTTCAGCTAAAACTGGCTTAATTTTTACACCATTCATTATTGCAGATACAATTTCAAATTCAGGTAGGCTCATCAGATTTTTGTACCATTTACAAGTCAAAGGTAGCAGAGATTCAAATACAGATATCCCAATAGTCTGAATTAGAATATGATAAGATGGGAGGAGAACCAGGTCTGCTAGGGTCAAAAATGGCCCTTCAGCAAATTGGTGATGTAAATCTAAGTCTTCAATTTTAGTTGAACTGTTAATTTCAAGTTCTTTTTTAACATTTGACTTCCATTTTCTTGTTTTAGGCTCTCTTCGTTTGTCTTGATTTTCTTTATTGGTTTCCTTGTTTTGGTTTGACGCCTCAATCTTTGATTTAAGATTTAATTTCTTTACCTCTCTAGCTAATTTATAAACATTGTGAACTCTGACAGGCTTGTTTAAATGGTTTTCGAAACGAACAATGTTCTTTGGGACTTCATTCATTTTCTCTGTTTGGAATAGTTCAATGACAGTTTTTATAGTATCAACTTCGCAATATTTAGTCCAAATAGAAACTTCATTGGGTGCTTGCAGGCATCCTTTTCTGAAACCAAGTAGGCCTTCTTCGTGTTCATGTGGGGATATTTTCGTGGATCGGTATTTGCTGATATGTCTAGCCACAGCGCACAGACCTGTAATAACTGTGTCTTCATACAACACCACTGGGTACACGCACGATGCAGCTTGCCACGGGATATCAGACTCATCGATGAATTCTAAATGATCTACGTAATTCAGCTCTACTGTATCAATACCATCAGTTTCAGCCGTAGGCACAAACTTCAATGCAACATTCTCAGGGCTGCAGCACTTGAACGCAGAGTAAGTTATCAACGAAACCAAAGGAAGTTTTATGCTTGAAGAAGCCAGGAAGTCTTCCCGAGTTGAATAAGCTTGCAAGTACACGACGTTGGCCATTTTTCGTAAGCTTTTGCACAACTTTTTGTTTCAAATCACAATACACAAAGACATAACATAACCTCAAACAAAATCTAAAACAGTTCATTTTCGTTCAACAATAGATTTGACCATGGATTTGACATTTAGAAAAAAAAACGTTCAGAATTTTTTGACAGTTGCGTTTTATAAGCATAATCACAGCTCAAAGTAGCTAATATGAGCGAGGTAAAAATTTGAAAAATTGTATCGCCCTTTCTCTTTTAGGCTTATCAGTGATAGCAAAAATCAACTATTTTAAGTGCAAATATCACACACTTGTTCCTGTTAATTTACAATTTTCTAGCCTAGTTAATTTTTTTCAAGGAAAAACCAATCGCGTGACTCACAATACCAATTATTTATGCATTACTGAATCATTCGATAAGGTATTATACATGCTTATCCTCAATACATTAACTATTCTGATCCAAGTAGTGTTCATAGTGTTCCTTTCGCTGATTTCTATGAATATTATTCGTCATTTCACTAGTGTCGCTAAGAAAATGGTTGTGATAGCTCCAGCAGTGTTTGTAAACCATGGCGGGGGACCTATGCCGCTTCTAGGAGATAAGGAACATCGAGGTTTAACAAACTTCCTAAGGGATGATATAAAGAAACATGTAAACTTAGAAAACATTAAAGCAATTATTTTAGTGACCGCCCATTGGGAAGAATCCAAGGTAACAATATCTTCAGGTAAACATCATGATTTGTACTTTGATTATTATGGTTTTCCCCCAGAATCCTATCAGTACAAATACAATGCGCCAGGTGACCCTGAGCTAGCTAAGCGGATTCAAGAAGTTTTGAAAAAGAATGGAATAGATTCAAAACTAGATCCAAAGAGGGGTTGGGATCATGGAGTATTTGTACCCATGATGCTTATAAATCCTGCTGCTGATATACCAATAATTCAGATATCTGTCCTTAGTAATCAAGATGCTGAAGAACATTATAAATTGGGTCAAGCGCTGCATGCTTTCCGCAAAGAAGGAATCGCCATATTTGGTTCCGGAATGTCTTATCACAACATGAGGGAGTTTAGGTATGGAAGACAGAAAAACGAAGTAGTTAATGAGGAATTTGATAATTTCTTGAACAAAGTATGTACTTCAGAAGATGCAGAGAGAAAAGCAGGGTTGGTGAAATGGAGAGGGCAACCAGGAGCAACTGAAGCTCATCCTATGGGAGCGGCGGAACATTTCATGCCGCTGATAGTTGTCGCTGGAGCAGGAGGTGCCAAACCTGGAGAAAGAATATTTAACTGGGACATGAGTGGTGTCTTTAGACTTAGTGGTTTTATATGGAAAGAAGAATAAATTGATCTATTTATATTATTCTCATAAATGAAAATATGATATTGAAAAAATATGCAGTGGGGTGTTGGCCTATGCGGCCCAGTCGATGCATGACATTATTTCAATTTATTATTTTTATTTATAAGAATAAATTAGATAAAACATCATTGTTAATCAAATGGTCTTATGATATGGCTGCAAATTATTGATAAGATTGAACAAGTACAACAAAGTAGTTGGTACATGTTAGATATTTTATATGAACCTAATTTAAACACTTCATTTTTCTATTTTTAAAGTTTATCTTTATATACCTTATGTATAATAGTTTTATTTACCTAAATAAATCAGTTGGTTTGGTATATTTTTAATGTCACAATCTTATGTCGAACAAAACTAGAACTAAGAAAATACTGCTTTTAGTAAATTCCATCTTTACCTTGTTTTAGAAAAATATTTGTGGACAGGAGATGATTTTGCCTTAGTAGTTATAAGAGTTAAATTAATGCTGTAAGAATAAATTTGTTGCATATTATTTAAGCTTTTTTCTTTTATAATCTGTTGAACCCTACTGATTAGGTCGCTACCAAATCTATTGCCGTACAACTTCTTTCACTACGCACATATAAATAAAACATTTGAATTGGTAATAGAGGCACAAGTAAGGCATATGCACACGAATTCCTGTGGTTTGCTTGCGAGCCTTGGCGCCTGCAGGTACCACTCTATAGCTGGTCCTTACATTTTGCTTGAGAACTATTTTTCCCCTTTGGGCTTTTCCACTGTTAGGCACCGATTTCTCTCCAAGTTGATTTTCTTGATTACCAATTAATTTAATTTTACCGCCGTTTCAGTCTGGCTACTCGGGATTTTAGCAATTTTTTTTTCTCGAACAGGCATCCACTGGCTTCATTACTGGCTCGAACTCCTACTTGACCGATGTTAACGAGTCCTAGAAAAAAAAGTTTGACAGATAGCTCAAAAAAACAGCTGATATTTATTTATTTAATCTTAATTTCTCATAGTTTCGACAAATAACAGGCACAAGAAGTTCAGTAGTAACGTACCTATCTTGGGTTTAGTGGCCTTTTTAAAGCATAATTATTTAATTCCAGATAATTAAATCGAACAAAATGATTGAGGTTATAAATGGGTACCTCTTGGTTTACTTCGTAATCTTATGTCTTCTCAGCGCTCTGGTGCCACATTTGGGCAAAACGGTAAGTCCAAAGTTGTATTCAGCAATGTGTATATCATTTTAACCTCGTGCACAGAATAGAATACATAATAGTACAGGTAAGTCAATTCTAATTGAAAATTAATATTTCAGATTGCCATTTGCTTCGCCAAGCCTTCCAAACAGGAGCGCCAAACGTGGGCTGATATCTTGCAACTCAAAGCTAAACAGAAGACTCTATCTATGAAAGATGACTTTGCCGCCTACTCCAAGATCCAGAGAAAAATAAACGTACTAGAGAACCAGCTGAAAGACAATACTCAATCAAGACGAACAAAGAGTTTAGCTATAAAAGGCTCCATTCATATCGGTCTCCAAGCGTTCGTGGGCTTAATCATACTAGCATCAGTTATTTGGTACAGACGAGAACCTATTGTTGCTTTGAAGGGCAACTTATTCCCTTTGGAGACAATTCTAAGATACCCGAGCGATGTGCCCAATTCCATTTCAACTCACATGTGGGTTTTGATATCCAATGTGTCCATCAGATCACTGCTGAAACCTTTCACTTCTTGACTTGAAATAGCATTCAATAAGTCTTTGGCTTGCGATTATCCAACTGCTGGGCATTTGCATCAATTTGTTGATGAAAGTGGAAATGTAATACTTTACCAATCTGATCCAATGAGGTTCGGGAATTTCGACCTAAAATTTAATGTTTTTTATTGACTCTATAAATTAATTGTGTGTGTGTGTTTTGATGTGGGAGGGAATTAAGGACAGAATGGAGATGAAAAATAAATAATAACCAATAATATTTTAAAGTTTTATTTATTTAATAAACAATGTTATACTCAGTCCGACTTTAGTCCAAATCTGTCCTCTAAAAATATTTCAATGATTAAAGATTTTTGACTACCCATGAGCCTTATTATTATGCTTAATATTATAAAGAATCATCAACTTTTATAAAACCTTTACAACTTCAGGCCTTAAACAAATAACATAACTATACAAAGAATAAAAAGCTAAACCCAATTATTATTGAGAATGTAGACTATAAAAACATGGCATTTTATTGTATAAATCATACGAGGGCACAGAATAAGTTGGTTGTAAATTATTGTAACTAACAAATGTCAACTGCACTGTATGTAACTCATGGAGTAACTAATTTTTTTACCTGTGCTAAAGATTCCTACAGCCTAGTCCTGCTCTGGTTAAACACTTTGAAATGAAAGATGTCCTTACATTGGTCATTGATCTATATTGTTTAATTGTTTAACCAGAGCTGAGAATGACTGTACCATTTTGTGCACATTCCATTTCTTGTGCATACAAATTAAAATTACACTAACTAATATTTACAAGCTCTATATCACAGCTTAAAACTTACTAACTTCACAAAATGGACTAAGGATTTCGAAAATAATGTATAGCAAAAAGATGATGACGAACTAGATGACCAAATAGAGAAATATACATCCACAGTTAAAGAAAAAATGTAAGAATACATTATTTGGTAGTCTCACTACACCACAGGCAATCGTTATTTTTATAGGCACCAACAGTTTAAAATTGCTTTGTATATTATTTATTATTATTATTTTTGTAATTTTGGGAATTTATTTCTTTTAACATTAATAATTCTATAAAATTGCCTGCAATACAGTGATTATTATCGCAAAGATTTTAGAGAACCATTTTATCGGACTTTGACTGACTAGTAACTACTAAACGAATACAATAATATATCTAAACTTCAACTGGCTTCGATGAAAATAGTTATTTCGCAACTACTAACAGTCGTAAACATTTACACATCTTTCATGTTTCTATGAAGCTTCTTTTAATTTACAATACGGCAATGTAGTCTTAACATTTGGCACAGGTTTTGTATCGATCAGTGATCTTATACCTCGCCTTTGACACATTCTAGCTTTCCACACTTTACAGCTCCCCAACCGGAATGTGAAGCGTCGGTGTACACACCTAATGGTTAGCTAGCATTAAAATCGGCCTTACGCGGATTATGTGCGTTGTATTGTGCGTTACATTGCTCGCTGGGCTCTCTATGGCGGACGCATACGGACTAGACTATGACTACGGGCATTCAACAGTCACAACAAGGCGGATTATTTAGTAAGACTTACACAGCATTCTTCCTAAATAATCTTCAAACACTGATATTTCAATTTCTCGATTAAAGTAACTAGTAAGTACCACTTTCGATTCGGAATCTCATGAGCTAAATGGCAACAAACTATTTTAAAGCTTTTATTTGTCTACCTTTACGTAAATCAAATCATCGTGAAAAGCTTCAAATACATGGTACCGACCAAGAAATAAGAGTATAAAGAAAAATCGTTGGCGATTGCCAGTCTGTCTTTAAATTATGAATAGAACTAATTCATAGTAAAACAGTGATCAATTTGTCTTAAATACTCTATTCTATGAGACCCATTTCGAACGATATACCCACTTATCGTATCGTGTTCTACACCTATATCTAAAAATAATATGTACAAAAAAATAACATTTGTAAATTCAGTCGCGAAAATTGCCAATAACCATGAAGCGTTTACGATTTGTCTCAATGTCCATTTCCGGGCATTGACGAAACAACAAATAGTCCATTCAATGAAATAACTTTTCACTTCTTGAAAATTAAACCAGCAAGAATGAATTAGCATTCAGATATATTTTGGGATGCTATTTTAAAACTAATATGTTTCAAGGATTTAAGAATGTTTTTGAGCTACATTTTACAATAGCTTTTGAATTTTTTACGTGCAAGATTTTTAAAGCAATTACTATGTTGTTCATTTAAGAACTTTCGAATTTTAGAAATAGGACTCTGTATCAATATTTCTTCCCATCATATTCTCTCTCACGTATCCAAAAACCACGACTTTTCACCTTTATGATTAAACAACCTTTTCCAAACGAGCTCGAAATGCGGATACTGGCCTTATTTCTTCAAAATGCTGGTGTCTCTCGCTTGTATTTTTAGCCAGTACTTTTCAAGCCGTGTAAAAGAATCTCCAAATCGTTTCTACTAGTGGTCTAGGACCTACGTTCGGTTACTGGTGGTTTAGGTGTTCTCGTAATAGTTGTTATTGAAGTGTGTGGTGAGGAGGTACACGACTGCCTCGTAAGTGGACATCATGATGGCGGTGTTGGGGATCTGGCGGACCAGCTGCGTGCCTAGGCCCCTGGAAATCATCATCATCGTTTTAGTACAAATAACATAGGTTGAAAACAGAAATTGATAAGTTATGAATACGGAAAAGTCTCCATCTTGATATATGTGACACCGATTCAGCGAAAGACTCGGTGAGATAAGGTAACTGCTCAGTACCTCATTTTAAAGCCTTTAAAAAAAAAGGCCATGTTGCGTTATCTGACCCGAACTTGCTACTTTTCTAGAACCTTATATGCCACTACGAGAACTTTGCAGATGTTGTCTATTCATAACTATAACATAGCAGAGCTCTGTTTTGAAAACAAAAATTTCATCGAAATTAATTCAATATGTGGTAAAAATAGACAGATTCGATCGATCGATCAACTAAAACTCGGTTAGGCAAAGCATCTTCAAAACCAGCAAAGGTTTTATTACCTGTAGACTCCACGGTAGCCCTCCTCCATCCACACGGTGTGCAGCGTCTGCCAGAACTTGCGGTACTTGTCACCCTCCTCGCGGAGACGCGTGCGAGCCACCTCTGCAACAAACAATAAATACATGGTAATCAAATCAAAACATACGTTATGCACAACAAAATACAGACAAAGAAACAAATCCAAAAAAGAGAATGATACAATTGGCAGTCTTATTGCTATAGTAGCCAGGAAACCAGGTAGTAAGGATGAAGTCACCCAGACAGGTGAACAAAAAAGTGAAGGGCCCCAAGTCTGCTATATTTGTCCGAAGCATCTGCCATCGTTATTCCAGTGACATCCACCTGAGACTCCACTGTCATTATGCCAAAGTATCGTAGTCTACTAAACTTCGGTTACAATGACCATTCAATGACAATGGTCAAACAACAGGGATTTTATAAAAACATTCAATTTTTTTAAGTGCGTGGCTCCAAATGCCGGGACAGTTTTACTATTCCACGCTTTATTAGCATTAAAATACACTTGCAAATTTTCGCAGCCAACGATTGAGCCGCGGTAGCCTAATTGGTAGACGCGTAGGAATAGCGAAAGTCGCAGGTTCAAATTAAGAAGAAGAAAGATTAGCAGGGATTCTATTCCTCAATAATAAACAACATTTTATAATTAGACACCCTACTCCTTTGACATTTGTTTCTACCACACAACTTAGTAATTCGAAAACTATAAATAGCACGAATGTTTTGAATAGTTTGCCAAGATCTGATACAACACTCATTTATATGTAAATAAAACGCAATATAATAAAAATGCATATGAGACCGTTATATGATCTTGTCCTACATTAAAACGCATTGCAGTTAAAACGTGACACGGTTCATTGTACTGTCTTGGAATTTACTAGTAGTAGCATATCTTTAGCTACTAGTTTGTTTGTATACGGGTGAATAACTTATATTACTTGTGAGCTATATACATACGTATTTTGAAAACTAATCAATGATGGATAACAATCAACTTTCCGTAAGGAATATAATTCAATTCATTTATTAAATACGACACATACGGCCAAATGTGCAACTGATTTGGATAAATGTTCCCTTTCCTATACTTGTTGATCACCTATCTAGCAGTAAAACAGACTTGTTTTCTATATCTGCCACTTCAATAATTAAAAGTCGATTGATTGATTAAACAGTTTTTTAGGCGACAACACTATTAAACCTCTATTACTTCTCATACATCTGAGGTATTTGTTTATGTAACAACTGCTTACACTTGCTTGACAATACGGTGTGGGGCGATACACGCATTCTATTGCTTGCTTAATATACTCTAAGGTATGAATGGACTCACCATGTGGATACGCAATGCATGAAGCCACTGTCTTGGAGAAGGCGCCGGCCCCCATGAACTCAAGGAAGTCCCTCGGGCTCCGGTGGTCGCTGGGGACTCCGTCCACGCTCCTGGCGGCCATCAGGCGAGCCTTCACGCCCTTAGAGAGCACGTTACTACATACATACATATATCACGCCTTATCCTATCCCTTGTAAAGCAAAGCGTAAACGGCTGTAAAAACGGCTATTTACACCATGTTTGTCATTAGTTTAAGAGTCATTCAGAAGACTGTATCACCATAGTGGCAGGTTGTCAACCTCTTGACTAAAATTACAATACACATCAACTCTAAAATCCCTTAGTCGCTTGTTACGACACCCACGGGAAAGATATGGGGAGATGATATTCTATTCTACATAGTATTCTGAATGACTCTCTAACTTTTGTCAGACGTGATATAAATCATCGTTTTTTACGCTAAGCTTACCCCGCAAGGGGTATAGGCGTGATTAATGTATATGTAGGAAGCTGGTATGATGTGTCTCTCTGTATGAATGTACTCACCATGTGGATATGCAATGAAGGAAGCCACTGTCTTGGAGAAGGCGCCGGCCCCCATGAACTCAAGGAAGTCCCTCGGGCTCCGGTAGTCGCTGGGGACTCCGTCCACGCTCATGGCGGCCATCAGGCGAGCCTTCACGCCCTCGTAGACCACGTTACTATATATAATACTTACCATGCGGGTAATATAGCATGTAGGAAGCATGTAGTCGTGTGTCGGCTTAGACCAGCATCACCACAATATTTCCCGTGGGTGTAGTAAGAAGCGACTAAGGGATTTGAGCATGTAGGAAGCTGTTATTTTGCGTGCTTAGAGTATACATATGCAAGCTATATAGTGCGCGTATCGCCGCGCACCTTACTATAAAGCGTAAGCGTAGTAACATAGATATCGACGTCAAATGTATGAAGGATAATAAAGGTTCAATAGTGTTGTCACTGTCATTTTGCTACTGATAGACAGAGGTCGTGTTCATGGTTATGCCACCCGTTCATAATTGGTTAGGCGCACTCTATAGCTTGCTTATATGTATACTCTAAGGATGCGTATATCTGTATACATTACATTCACTCACCATGCGGGTATGCGATGCAGGAAGCCACTGTCTTGGAGAAGGCGCCGGCCCCCATGAACTCAAGGAAGTCCCTCGGGCTCCGGTGGTCGCTGGGGACTCCGTCCACGCTCCTGGCGGCCATCAGGCGAGCCTTCACGCCCTCGTAGAGGATGTAGGAAGCTGTTATGTTGCGTGCTCATAGTATACATATGCAAGCTATAGAATGCGCGTATCGCCCGCCCAGTACCTAAAGTACGGCCATTCGAACATCTTTGCCCTGCGGCTCAAACGGCTAACACCGTATTGTGAATTCTCTCTAAAGATTTAAAGATTTTTTGTGTTTATACCTAATCCCGACGATTAAATTAACGTGCATTGTGCTCAGTGAACATCAACACTTTGATATTAATAAGTGAAATTAATCAAATATACGGAATATTTGGATTTACAAGTGAAATAACCGAGGTATTGTTGTATCAGTCGCCGAGCGCGTGATCGACCGGTCGCTCGTAGTGCATGCGAATCGCACGGTAAAGCGTACTGCGTACGGGTCATATCCGCTAGCGCCCTGCTTCAACACCGTGCGCCGCGGTGAGTAAGCATCGCAGAGCCGACACTGGAATTGCCTACGAGTGGCTTGCATCCGGGAGGCATGGATTGTTACATCTGCACCAAACCTATAGCAGACGACCTTCTTTTGAAGTGCAATGGATGCAAGGGATGTTATCACTATATTTGCTGTGGTATGGGTGATGCTGATTATAACAATAAATATCTTAAAGGCTACCCCTGGTACTGTCAACACTGTGCAAATGTTACAACGCGTCGGTCTGCATGCCATGGCCCAACTGAGCCGTCGCTGGATGATTCTAACCTGACATTGGGTGATTTTGATGCCATAAATTCACGACAAAATTTAAATGAAAATGCAAAACAACAGCACGGCCCAACTTCTGCTGCTGGCGGCATAGTTTCTGAAAGTATTACCTATGATCGCTTTCAAATCCTACTCAATAATTCGCTAGATCAGCAATTTCAACGGATGAAGTTATACTTCAATCAACAAATAGATACAAAAATTTCTGTAGCGGTAAAAGGGCTAGAAGATAACTTCAACAAAGCTACGGAATTTTTAGAGCTTAATCAGAAAGAAATCAAATCTGATGTTTCCGCCGCGACAAACCGCATAAAATCACTAGAATCTGAGAAGCTTGCGCTCGAAACAAGCATAATTGATCTCAACCGCAGAATTGAAACACTAGAAAAGACCTCCAGAAGCCGGAATATTGAAATCCAAGCCGTCCCTGAAAAGAGATCTGAAAATGTCATGTACATAGTCAAGAAAATTTTTGAGGTGCTCAACGTTCCATCACCGGCGGAAGCTGAAATTTGCTCAGCTCGCAGAGTAGCTAAGCTCAGACCGGAGTCCGACAGACCACGAAACATTCTTGTCACTCTACAATCGGAACGTCAACGTGACCAGCTGATCTCCGCTTTCAGGCGTTACAATAAAAACAACCCTAAAATGGAATTTAGTTCTTCTTCAATAGGATTACCTGGACCGAGCCAACGAATCTACTTGTCGGAACATTTATCATCTCAGTGCAAAGAACTTCACTACGCCGCGCGTAAATTTGCAAAAGAACATTCGTACACTTATGTCTGGATCAAATACGGTCGGGTATACCTAAGAAAAAATGATAATGAACCCGCAATTTATATAAAAAGCCAAAGTGACTTTGATAAACTTAAGTAATTTTAGGCTGGTTCATTTAAATACTTATTCCATAATTATCGTTAAGTCATATATTTGGAACTTTTCCGTATTTTAATGATGTTTATGTTCTACCAAAATGTAAATAGAATACGGTCTAAGACCACTGAACTGTTCCTTAATGTATTAAACTCTTCATATGATCTCATATGTTTAACTGAGACAAATCTGAATTCTGGGGTTTTCGACAACGAATTATTCGATGACAGATTTATTATATTTCGTAGAGATCGCGCCTCAAGCTCATCAAGTAAAATAAATGGGGGAGGTGTATTGGTTGCAGTAAAGAAAAACCTAGATGTAATACGTCACACAGAATGGGAAAGTGAGGTTGAGGATATTTGGCTTACATCCTTCCATCTTGTCTAGGGCAGCCTCGAATTCATTTGTGTCTATGTTACCTTCCACCTGATTTACCCATCGCTAAGTACAATTCGTTTCACGAAAACCTGTCACTTCGTATAAATGACTTTGAGAACGAAGATTTTCCTATTATAATTGGAGACTTTAATCTACCTAATTTGAACTGGAATCAGGACCCCATAAATAAGTTCCTATTGCCAGATGCCCCCCCTGACTCTAAATCAAGACTGTTTTGTGAAACCGTTTCATACTGCAATCTTTATCAATTCAACAGCCTTCGAAACATCAACAATCGTTTACTAGATCTTATTTTATCCACATGTAGCACTGGTATAAATGTATTTGGCGCTGATGCCCTGACTAAAGAAGATCGTCATCATCCCTCTCTAGAAATAGAAATCATGTTACCAAAAATATACCAAACAATTACACCCAAAAATAAACTTCGTTTTAACTTCATGAAGGCTGATTATGAAATAATACGCAATGAAATTAAAAGAATAGACTGGAAATCAGTTCTTCTTAATAATGAAGACGTTGACATGGCTCTTGATACATTTTACATGCAGATTCAAGCAATTATTATAAAACATGTGCCATTAACTGCCCATAACCCTAGTCAATATCCGGTTTGGTATTCGAAAAGCCTCATAGCCTGTATAAATGATAAATTAAAATATCATAAAAAGTACAAAATGTATGGTAATCCCCGCGATTACGATACCTTCTCTCTGTTACGCGCAAGATCAAAATTATTAATCGAAGAGTGTTATCAAAGTTTCGTATCCTCAACCGAAAACTTATTGCATGTCAATGACAAGGCTTTTTGGCATTTCGTGAACGGCAGAAAGAAAAATAAAAATGGAATTCCTAGTATTATGCGACTCAACACAGAAATAGCTACAGATACTCAAGGTAGTTGCGAACTCATGTCTAAATATTTTGGCTCGGTTTTTGAACCGCCAGATACCAATCCTCTGCCTTCCCTAGATATCCCTACCTGCCATGACACTTTGTCCAAAATAACCCTGCGGGAGACTGATATAAAACTTAAACTAAAGAAGTTAGACCCTAACAAGGGTCCAGGGCCAGATGGAATACCTTCCATGTTCCTTCGTGAATGTGCCGCCGAACTTAGTTCTCCTCTGCACATTATTTACCAATGGTCCCTGGACTCTGGAGTTTTCCCTGAAGACTGGAAGGTCGCCCACGTAGTACCGATTCTTAAGTCCGGTGATCCGTCGGTATGCAGCAACTATAGGCCAATAAGTATTCTGTCTAGCATTGCAAAGGTTTTTGAGAGTTTAGTTTACGATCATATTTCAAACCATGTCAAACCAATTATTTCAGAAAAGCAACACGGTTTCGTTAAAGGGAGATCGACTATTAGTAATCTTTTGGAGTATAAGCACTACATTTGTTCAGTTTTTGCTAGAAGAGGGCAAGTTGACTCAATATATACTGACTTTCAAAAAGCCTTTGACAAAGTCAGTCACAAGCTTCTCTGTCACAAACTTCAAGCATATGGAATCCATGGAAGCTTATTGCGATGGGTAGAATCTTACTTGTGCAAGCGCAGTCAACTTGTATCCATTAAGGGTTACCAGTCAACACCTGAAATCATTACTTCTGGCATACCGCAAGGTTCACACCTAGGACCATTGTTCTTCATTTTATTTATAAATGACCTTACCGCAAAAATTCAGTGCCCTTGCTTGTTATATGCTGACGACCTGAAAATATTTACCTCCGTCTCAGATAGTAATGATTGCGACTTATTGCAAAACGACATAAACACCCTCACTGAATGGTGCTCAGCAAATAGAATGTTCTTAAATATAAATAAATGCTTTATAGTATCTTTTACTAATAAACGTTCAAAAATAACATATACTTATAAAATAAATGATCATAACTTAAACCGTAAAAATGTTGCTATGGATTTGGGTATTTCATTTGATGAACAACTTACGTTCAGACCACACTTTGAAAATATTGTTACTAAAGGTAACCAACTCCTTGGATTCATAACACGTACCACTAAATATTTTAAAAAACCTACTTCTTTTATACATCTATTTCAATCCCTAGTCAGAAGCGTGGTTGAATACGGCTCTGTAATCTGGTCACCGCATTATAAGTTACATAGTGAATCTATAGAAAAGCTGCAACAAAAGCTCTCCGGACGATCTTCTTTAGACTAGGTTATAGTAAAAGAAAAATGCCATCGTATGAAGAAAGACTGGCTAAATATAATTTAAGTAAGCTTAGCACTAGACGTGACCTCTTTGATTTAATATACTTGCACAAAATATTGCACTCCCAAATTGACGCCCCTTATCTTCTCTCTCAACTAGATATTTTCATAAAACCGAACCCTCGCCATCCAAAGACATTTCTATTAAAAGTATATAAAAACAATACCAGTTACTACAACCCTCTAACTAGAATGTGTCGCCTGTATAATGACCTATGTATGAACAAACAAGATATAGATATATTTAACTCAAATCATTATTTATTTAAGAAATCAGTCTCAAAAATCCTCAACCTCAAATAGTTAAATAGTTGTATTGTATCCAACTGCTAGCATGTTGCATGTTATTGTACTTACCATACCTACACAGTTAATTTTCTAAATTTATCTAAATTTAATTCTGTTTATTTATTAGTAGCCATTTGCTTAACCAAGCTGTACGTTCACATTTATGGTTTTCAATCTAGAATAGTACCTAAGATACCCTTAATGTTTGTATTTGCATTGATTGTAAACTGTTGTGTACGTCTGTGAAATAAAATAAAATAAAATAAAATTCGAATAGGCCATATTTGACAGCTGTCAAACCTATACTAGAATTTATGTCAACAAAGTAAAATAGACCTTATGTCTTAGCATAAACACGATTTTTACAACTGTCAAATCTGGCCTATTCGAACGGCCATACTGTAATGTCAAGCGTAAGTAGTAGTTCCATAAATACCGACGTCAATTGTATGAGAGATAATAAAGGTTCAGTAGTGTTGTCACCGTCATTTTGCTACTGATGGACAAAGGTCGTATTCATGGTTATGCCACCCGTTCATAGTTAGTTAGGCGCACTCTGTAGCCCGCTTATATATATGTCGCAGCCAACTGGTTAAAACCGCTGTGTAATTAAACAACTAGTTCTTTAATCAAACGTCGCCATCTAACCAAACAACTAAACATTCATCAGCTAAGTGGTTGAAGATAACGTTCTACACTATAGCTGTATGACGGTTAGCCAACTGGCTTACGTTCAATTTGCTAGGGTAGCAATGTGTGTTAGGGCATATTCACACATACGCGGGCTCCACGCGCGTATATAATGTCACACGCACAGCTTACGCGTTGCGAGTCGCAAAAGCAAAGGCAGCGCGTGGTTTGCCCAGTGGGTGCGTACCAAACTGTCAACACGCGCAGAGCCCGCGTATGTCTGATTCTGTGATCTGAAAGTAAGCGTAATCAAAATATAGCGGAATCCGGGTAGGTACGTGAGTACCGGAAGTCCGGAACTCAATTACTTGATATTTGTACTCGTCAGAATACCGCGTACCCACGTACATAGCCGGTTCCGCTCCGGTTTGCATAGCTTATGCTCAGAGCTAGACTATAGGGGAGTGCACTAGGGGGGCGGCCATACAAATGACACGTTTTCAAAATTTTCTTAGTGTTTCTCACTGGTTGATTGAGGTGTATGAAAGGAAGGGGGTGCCTGTAAATAGCAACCTTTTCCATTCCCGGTCAAAAAATTGTAGGTCATCATGGCGACCCACAGGTCGAATTATTTTTTAAGTCCCAATTTTAAGACTGTAGGGCCCTAAAGGCTAATCTAGGCCTCCCAGATGAAAACTTTGTAGATAAAGTAGTTGTATATGAGCCACTCTAATCATTTCCGTCAAAAAATAGGGGGATCCATGGGATCCTTTAACGGGGCCCTGGGAGCCTCTGACCGATTTTGGGCCTCCAGAGAAAAGTGTTCTAGCTAAACATTGTTGCTGATGAGCAACCCTGTACGTTCCCGTCATAAAAAAGGGGGTCAATATGACCCCAAGGGGGCCTATTGTGAATTTGTGAAGGTGGAAAGGAGAGGGTATTTCTTTTCTATTTACAGGCAGCCCCGTTTCATACACCTCAACCAGAGAGAAACACTAAGAAAATTTTGATAAAGTGTCATTTGTATGGCCGCCCCCCTAGTGCAAGCAACCCCAGTCTCCCCTACAGTCTAGCCCCGAGCATGAACTATGCAAATCGGCTCTGTACGTCGGTACGCGGTATTGTGACTGGTACATATTGTCAAGCGATTGAGTTACACTACGCTACTCAAGTACCCATCCGAATCCCGCTGCAGTTTGTATAGGGCTTTATACTTTGTAAGTACCTACGTTCACATCACTATATGGGTCAATATTTGAAAACCGTTCTTCGGGTCCCTTGACTGGTGAATTTATTATTTTCGTTTCATGGTTATTTTAATATTGCATAATTATTAGGACTTTAATTCAAAGGTATTAGTGAAAAATCACTTAAATCGAACCACACGTTTCGTCAAAATATAATTTTGAAATTTGAGGTGCCAGTCAACGGGACATTTTGCGCCAGTCAAGGGACAAAATGAGTTGAAACTCTTACAATTTGCTTTTAACTAACTAGAATTGAAATAAAAGACGCCGCTGTCAATCAGACACACAACAGAGACACCACGAGTCTACCTGAAACATGACGAGCCAGCTTGAGATATGGCGCAGCCAGCCTAAGAGACCAATAGGCAGCCTGAGAGGCAAAGCAGTGAGCCAGAGAGACGATGTAATCATCCTGAGATATGACACGGCTAGCCTGCGACATGACACGGCCAGCCCGAGATACGATGTGGACAGCCTTAGAAATCACGCAGACAGCCACAGCCACGAAGCCATCAGTCTGAGACAAGACGCCAGCCCGAGTGGCCTGTACCTGTAATGCAACGCAGTCAGTCCGAATGAGTCATGACACGGTCAGCCTGAGATACGACGCGGTCAGTCTGAGACACGACGCGGCCAGCCTGAGGTAAGATGAAAACAGCTTGAGAAACGATGCAGCTAGCCTGAAACACAATAAAGTGCGCTTGTGATAAGAAGCAGCCATTTTGAGTGACTACTAGGCATCCTGTAACAAAGCGCAGTCAGTGAGACATAACGAGGCTAGCCTGAGACATGAAGGAGACAGCTGAAACACAATGAAGCGTATAATGGCTGTAGGTTTTGTGCAAAACTGGAGCAATTAAATGCAGAAATTTCATCGTAATAATGCAGTGTATTGTCAGTCAGTTATACATGGAGAAATGTCTTGCTAGCAAGCACACGAGTAATTCTGTAACTATGGTGATTTGACTAAAGTTGTGCAGCTCTACATAGGTAAAAACCATACATTAGTAGGTACAACGAGCACCAAAATGAAGCCAGCCCAAGTGACTACTAGGCTGTCTGAGACACGACGTAGTCAGTCTGAGAGACGATGCAATCAGCCTAAGACACGACGCGGCCAGCCTGAGACACGACGAAGTCAGCTTGAAAGACGACACATATAGCTTAAGAGACGATGCAATCAGCCCGAGACATAGCGCGGTCAGCCTGAGACATGACGCAATGAGCCTGAGACACGACGCAGTCAGTCTAATCTAAAGATACGACGTGGTCAGCCTAAGAGGCGATGTAATCAGATTAAGATATGATGCAGCCAGTCCAAGACAACACTAGGCAGCCTGAGACATGATACAATAAACCTGAGATACAGCGTAGTCAGTCTGAAAGACGATGCAATGAGCCTGAAACACGACACAGCTAGCCTGAGATACGACGATGTCAGCTTAAAAGATGACACATTCACCCTGAGAGACAATTCAATCAGCCTGAGACATAACGCAGCCAGCCTAAGCAACTAACCAAACACATGAGAATTGATGAGTGACTCAGGCTATCAACACGGCAAACGGTGCTGCTCACCTCCTAGAAACCCTTAATATCCACGACCATTGGGCACCAGCAATATCCACAGAAACTGGGCTGACATGGGGTGATGCTATTCATCTCTGTAGACACGCCACAAAACACGAAAGTATGCACAAAGAGTACAAAACCAATCAATTAAATAACATGTGTCCTTTGACTGGTAAGAAATGTCCATTGACTGGAGAAAATGCCAGTCAAATGGCGCCAGAATTTTATGTTTTTGTGACTTATTCGTAAACCATTAAATATGATCTAAATTTCAATGAAATATGTGACATTATGTTCAAAGAATAATTTCTTTGTAATAACTCTTCCACTTAGAAAACATGCCCAGGAAAAGGACCTGACGCATGTATAAAAATATGACCCGAAAACTGAAAACCTCCTATTTTATTTTGGGAGTGCCATGGAGCCACCTGTTTCCTCTCCTGACCTGAGATGACGAAGAGTTCCTGGCAGAAGGAGGAAACAAGACCTAGCTAATAGTTCTCTTAGTTGCAACATACGAGTCGTATAAGACCACGCGTTCAGAAAACACAAAAACGTGTGACCAACATAAAACGACAGTTTTATCGGTGAACACTGTTAAATATTGTACTATTTATAATTTATTACAAATCTACATTATATAAGGATTATTTTAATAGGTAAAATATTCCATCATGTCCAGCTAGATAAAATTCTACACGTGTTTGAATTTTGGAACAGCTAAGTGTGACACGCGAAGAACGCGTATTTTACCCCCGATTTCAGGTTTCAAATCAAGTTTTAGTTAAATATATTTTTTATATTGTGGATTAAATTTAACTTTCCAGATAGCCAATTAAACATTCTTTCATATGAAAATTAGTTAAACTCTCTAAGTCTTATAACTTTAAAACAATTAACGTGTGACCGCAAATTTTGACCTCTCAAAGATTCACCCATATTTTCACCGAAAATTAGTAGATACTGCAAATTGAATGATTACGTAACGAATTACCCATGTTTTATTAGGTTTGTGACAGTTTTATAAACATTTAATGGCTCAATATTCGTGTAATAACAACAAAATTACCTTGATGTTGGATTTCATAATTTCGCAGAGTTTCTTCAAACAACTGTTTGAATTTTTATTCAGACGTTTCCCACGTAGGCGCCTCCATCACTTATAACCATGAAACAGCACTGATTACGCTAATTGCTGATTATTTAACATAAAATAACAAAATACGGTGTTGATTTTCGTGCCGCTGACGCCATCTTGTAAACAAACCGGCTCTAGCGCCGCAGTGGCGTAAAAACGTACTTATTCAATTATACAGCGGGTTTTCGGTCCGCCGCTGTGTTGAATGTTTGGAATGCTTCAAAATTCAGCCAGTGAACTAGTTGTTTGGTTAGATGGCGGCGTTTGATTAAAGAACTAGTTGTTTAATTACACAGCGTTTTTAACCAGTTGGCTGCGACATATATACTCTAAGTATGTGTCTATCTGTATGAATATACTCACCATGTGGATATGCGATGCAAGAAGCCACTGTCTTGGAGAAGGCGCCGGCCCCCATGAACTCAAGGAAGTCCCTCGGGCTCCGGTGGTCGCTGGGGACTCCGTCCACGCTCCTGGCGGCCATCAGGCGAGCCTTCACGCCCTCGTAGACCACGTTACTACATACATACATATATCACGCCTTATCCTATCCCTTGTAAAGCAAAGCATAAACGGCTGTAAAAACGGCCATTTACACCATGTCTGTCAATAGTTTCAGAGTCATTCAGAAGACTGTGTATCATAGTGACAGGTTGTCAACCTGTCGCTTAAAATTGCAATACACATCAACTCTCAAATCCCTTAGTCGCTTCTTACGACACCCACGGGAAAGATGTGGGGAGATGCTATTCTATTCTACATAGTATTCTGAATGACTCTCCAACGTTTGTCAGACGTGGTATAAATCATCGTTTTTTACGCTAAGCTTACCCCGCAAGGGATATAGGCGTGATTAATGTATATGTAGGAAGATGTATTGTGTCTATATGTATGAATGTACTCACCATGCGGGTACGCGATGCAAGAAGCCACTGTCTTGGAGAAGGCGCCGGCCCCCATGAACTCAAGGAAGTCCCTCGGGCTCCGGTGGTCGCTGGGGACTCCGTCCACGCTCCTGGCGGCCATCAGGCGAGCCTTCACGCCCTCGTAGACCACGTTACCACATATAATACTTACCGTGCAGGTAATATAGCATGTAGGAACTAGGAACCATGTAGCTGTGTGCTGCCGGCTTAGAATAGTATCACCCCTTCTTTCTCGCGGGTGTCGTAAGAAGCGACTAAGGGATTTGAGCATGTAGGAAGCTGCTATGTTGCGTGCTCAGAGTATACATAAGCAAGCTATAAAGTGCGCATTTCGCCGCGCGCCTTACTGTCAGGCGTAAGCATAGTAACATAGATATCGACGTCAAATGTATGAAAGATAATAAAGGTTTAGTAGAGTTGTCACCGTCATTTTGCTACTGATGGACAGAGGTAGTGTTCATAGTTATGCCACCCGTTCATACTTGGTTAGGCGCACTCTATAGATTGCTTATGTATACTCTAAGGACGTGTCTATCTGTATAAATACACTCACCATGCGGGTATGCGATGCAAGAAGCCACTGTCTTGGAGAAGGCGCCGGTCCCCATGAACTCAAGGAAGTCCCTCGGGCTCCGGTGGTCGCTGGGGACTCCGTCCACGCTCCTGGCGGCCATCAGGCGAGCCTTCACGCCCTCGTAGACCACGTTACTACATACATACATACATATATCACACCCTACCCTATCCCTTGTGGGGTAAGCAAAGCGTAAACGGCTGTAAAAACGGCCATTTACACCATGTCTGTCAATAGTTTGAGAGTCATTCAGAAGACTGTGTATCACCATAGTGGCAGGTTGTCAACCTCTCGCCTAAAATTGCAATACACATCAACTCTCAAATCCCTTAGTCGCTTCTTACGACTCCCACAGGAAAGATATGGGGAGATGATATTCTATTCTACATAGTATTCTGAATGACTCTCTAACTTTTGTCAGACGTGGTATAAATCATCGTTTTTTACGCTAAGCTTACCCCGCAAGGAATATAGGCGTGATTAATTGTAGGAAGATGTATTATATGTATATCTGTATGAATACACTCACCATGCGGGTACGCAATGCAAGACGCCACTGTCTTGGAGAAGGCGCCGGCCCCCATGAACTCAAGGAAGTCCCTCGGGCTCCGGTGGTCGCTGGGGACTCCGTCCACGCTCCTGGCGGCCATCAGGCGAGCCTTCACGCCCTCGTAGAGCACGAAGTGGACCACGGTCTCGCTTATGCCCATGTAGGACGCGGTTATGCCTTTGTAGAAGCCTTTTATACCCTGAAATGGACGAAATAAGTAAAATTAACCAAAAGGGAAGATAATAATAAAATTTATAAATTTAGTTGTTCGGGTCATCAAGTCGATAAACGATATTATCGAAAAATTGGAATTAACAGAAAAAAATTATTTAAAGAAAGTTCAAAAATCAGTGACAGCACTCATTTAAGTTAAGAGCTTTTGGTACAAAAAACGGTTTCTAATTTATGTAGTGGATTTCGCGAGACCCATGCTGGGCGCCAAAGATATTTAAGTTCCATTAATGACTCGTTAATGAGATACAAACATATATCACGGCTACATTTCTTGCGGGGTAGGCAGAGCGTAAACGTCCGTGTAAAAAACCGTAACTTACAACACGTCTGTCAAAAGTTTGAGAGTCATACAAGTATCATAAAGAATGATCACGTTTATTTTGAATGGGCTCTATCAAAAATGTAAGTACAAGTATTAAACCGGATTCTAACTAGTTACGTAGGTATAATAAATGTTGTCTTATCTATCAGATACAATATAAACATTGATGTTCTTTCTATAGAACGCATATTCATAGCCACACATCAGAAATGATTTGATCTGAACTGAACAGAGCGATAAAACAAACAAACAAACGAAAATTTAATAAAAAAAAAATTACCAATTTGTAATTAACTTTTAAAATGTTGTAGAAAATCAACATTTTCCAGAACACGTAGACATGCAGAAGCAGAAAAGACTTTCCGATTTATAATAATTCTCACAGCTTTAAAATAAAACAAAATACACTAACGGCTTTAAAATTGATTTACAGATTTAGATTAACTTACATATATATGTACAGATTTAAAACAGATTTACTAAGTTAGAAAACACTTACAGATTTCGAGTATATCCTTTTGATGCACTGAATGGCTGTGACATTTTGACCGTCCAACTGAAGTCGCGTTTTCACGAACCAGATGGGATTAGTCATCGTGCATGATACGAAGCCTGCAACAAACAACAACATGGAGTCAGAAAATCAGAAGTCATTGACTAGTTAGTAGGCTCTAGGCTACTGTTTTTATTTAGATTGCCTGACGTTGTCACGTGATGCAGTGGCCATATTATCTGAATAGTCAAAGTTCTTTATAAACTAAGCAAATACGTAGTATGTACAAGAATGTAGGTATATCGTTGCTACGGAAGAATTGGTTGATTTATAATATAATCAGATCATCATGTCAAGCCCATGAATCTTCTCCCTTATCAGAATTTATGATGATCAATCTACCTTTATCTAAAACAATATTTAAACAGTATTTTTATCCATAGACCAGACCTATCACAGGCAGAGAGATATTCTTGGTTTTCAAACCCATGACAACTACACCAAACCCATCACAAGTAGGTAAAACAAGTACAGTTGCCGTCAAACAAAATGGATGCGCAAGAGCAATTATAGGGTGAATTTTTACTAGTGACCGATAGCGAAAACTCAGAACCGGCTGGTGACAAGGAACAACTTTCCCCAAGGAACATAGGTCCAAATACGAAAAAAATATTCGGACCTCCAATACAAAATTGCCGATCAGCTGATTTGAGTTACTATAGGAGGTCAAAAAAGCAAAAAGTGAGGGATGCCACTATCGTCCGCCAGTTATTTGATGCTCAAGAATTTTGGTTATTCCCTGGCTAATACTCGACCAGTTTGTTCTAATAATAATATGCACAGCCAAAATGTGCAATAATCAATTGTCAGCCGCCATACATCTTGATGCTGTGCACATTATCTTTATACTTGCGGAGTACGGACGGACCCACAAAAAATGCGCTTTGGGTTTGTCGGTAAACCTCAAGCTACTCAGGCAAGTCATGATAACAATTATTATGAACTTACGCGTATTATATGTTATTTACGGTTTAATTAGCGTGACGAAGTGGCGCCATGATTGATCTTAAACAAGCGCCAACAATATAATTATTTCTAATGAGAATCGTAGTCAGTGTGGCCAACTGCAATTATTGTATAAACACTGCAATTTATAAGTGTGGACCTACTCAGTTACGCCTTGTTTAACAGCGTGACACTATGTTTTATGCTTAACTAAGTGCTTTGTATCACACGCTATGCTACCTGTTTTTCACTAGGAATACTATATTTTCTCATAGTAGCTCCATCAAACCTCTGTCTTATATTAGTACCTATAGTATAGATAATAGTGTTAGGAATCACTGAGAACTGCAGAGGGCGTCGGAGTCGCGGCATGCAGTCTTGTGTCGATAACTTCACAAAGGTGGACCAGGCATCGCGAGAAAAGCGACTCCAACGAGCCTCACTCACACACTTTGGCTCGACGCTTGGTTCTTCGGTGCGGTTGTCTTTAGGACTTGTAGGAATTGCTATTAAGGGAAACGGCGCGCGGGGAGCCTATATTTTGTGCTATTCAATTGTAATTTCTTTATGTAATTCGTTTTTTTAGTTAATTAAAGGTTTTGTTTAGTTTAAAACGTCTTGTTTTTGTAAATTTCGTAGCTTTTGGCTAATATCAGAAGCGGGGATAAATTTACGTTGTCTAATTCGCTTTGCTATCCAATACATCGGTTTTTTTAATTGCATTCGTTATGAACTTTCCTTTAAAAAACCTCAGATAGTGTGTCCACAATCCTTTGTGAGTGTTGTGATAATTTGGTAAAATTCTTTTGTACCTAGTCGGAAGTCTAATGATTTTGTTTTCCGTAAATCGTAAGTAATAAATAAATAACGTTTTATGATTTAGTTCGTATGCTTTTTGTCTTCGAGCATCTTCCGTCCCGTTCCGGCCCCGGGGGAGTTCGTATAGTTACTTTACTCTATACAAATATTTCTGTCGTTTTTTGCGGGGGGAGAGGTAAAGCTGTCAAATCAAGCTAGTGTTGGAATCGACAATATCGATACTTGACCTTTCGATTAATTACAACAGTCTACTCAAAATTGTGTCATATTATTGCATTTTCAAAAGCAACTTAGTTCACAAGAATAGGATTTTTAGTAAATAGAAATATTGGTGGTGGTTTAGCCTGTGTGGTGTTCTGACCAGTCTAGGAACATATTCACAAAGTGATAAATATCAACTTTGTGAGCGAAAGGAATTGAACCCGGAACTTTCTGCGTCGCAGTCAGTCGGACTAGCCACTGCGACACATCGGCTGATAGCCGATGTCACCCGATCAGCTGAGACTGATATTAATTTTCAATGAAACTCGAACAAAATCAGGTTTTCCCAAAATTCATTGCAAAAGTTGTTCAATTTCATAATCTGATCATGCCTGCAAAGTTTTCGGTACAGACTGTCTTTACATTATATAGGTTTGAAACTATGGCGATAGAAAAATTATCGACGTTTTGTATTAGTTGACTCACTGCACTAGCTTGGGTTCAGTGTGGCTCGATACTTCAAGTTAAATTTATCGTTTTTTCATTAAATATCGACTGGAAATGAACATCATTGAATAAGTAAAACAATCCCAAACTAACATTCTAATCTTACTTAGCAAGCTATTTACTGTTAATAAAGGCATCGGTAAACTAAGATCGTTAATTGTTACCCATTTTATGGTGGAATATTATAATCTTCATTTGAAAAATAAACGATACTATGATGAACACTATTGTTCGACACAAAATAATAACAAAAGGAACAAAATACAATTATTTTATTATAGATCCACCTAAAAAAGAACTCCAAATCAGTCATTTTGTACGACTTACTGGCAACACTTATGTACAATTTTCAATCGCTTATTTTATATATTATTTAGTGATATTGTACTGGAGGAATGCTTTCAGATGAAAAGTGATATTGTTCTGTTGTAAATTGGTATTTTTACATATTTTTTTAGGCATTATATTAGCTCTACAATTCCGCTTTTTATCGGAGCTCATTTGACATGCGCGGCTGGAATCGTTCTAGGAAATAATCTGACAGCAACTGGTTTTTGTAGTAAGGTAAGCCCCCGTGGGCAAAGGCCGTGACAGAGGGGAAGTGCTTCGTATAGCGTCTCCCTACCCCAGCTTTCCTCCAAGGCTTTTTGTAAATAGTTCTCTAAAGTAGGTACGTGCCGTAGTAGGTTAAATTATTTTTTACAAAAAAAAAAATTATAACGTCGGTAGTTTGCAACTGGATAAACCGTGTTTTTGCTTGAGTTTTATTTTTTTTGGTCGACGTAATTTAGTTTCGACTTCGGTTTTTTTTTGAGAAGATTTCTTTCTTTTTACAATGAACGACGAGCATCATCGGAAGTCACGTTCTCGTAGTCGAAGTCAGTACCGTAGCAGACGAAGTCAGGGTCGTTATTCTGGGAGTTCAAAATCTTCAAATGACGATTATAGGCGACAATTACAGGGCATTTTAGATCGACTTAATGCACTGGAAAGACAACCGTGCCCGACACCATCTGTGTCGCTGCCAGCCACAGGTACAGCTGGCAGAGGATCAACGCCAGGCACGCCACCGGGCTTACCACCTTTAGGACTACCTCCGTTGCCGTCTAGCCGTCAGCGCAGCCCGACCAGCGTGCGAGCCGACCACGTGCCAGTGGTGAGCGTCGCTACGGCTTCGCAGACACCTGACAAGACAGCAACAAATGCAGATCCAGTTTTGCGGGCACAGTGTGTGGGTGGCGCCGGACATTCAGAGCACCTTGCAACCGAGGCATTGGCAAATGCGTTATTGTCCATCAATACTGCGGTGAGATCGAACCAACCTTACTACATATCTAATTTTGATCCTAATTTGCATGATATCGAAGTTTGGTGTTCCGAGGTAGATAGGGCAAAAGTGACAAATAATTGGAGTGATAATGAATGTTTGTCTAGGATTACCAATTGTTTAAAAGGGGATGCTCGAACGTGGTTAAATGAGTGGGTCACCACAGATCGCAGCTGGAGCAATTTCAAGCGGGAGTTCAAACCTTTGTGCCCAAAAGCACCAAACAGAGCTAATATTTTGTTTGAGGTCATGAATACTTCTTCGGATCATTATCTTACGTACGCGGACTATGCACGCCGTTCTTTGCTTCGTCTGCGTATTGTATCCGGCCTGAACGAGGAATTGATTTCTTCGATAATAATTCGCGGAATTACGGTCCCTCAAATTCGGGCGGCAGCTACAAATGCAAAGCTCATGCCAAAAGATTTAGTGGAATTCTTTTCAATTTATGTCAAACCTAACTCTAATTATTTTACAAAAGAACAAAACGACCGCGGTAAAGTGAAGCACAAATGTTCAGATGATGAAAGAAAACGTCGTTATGAGTCTGGTGGGTGTTTTGTTTGTGGTGTACCAGGTCACATGCAGGCCTCATGTGGTAAGAAGCAAAAAACCGACCCCGTTTCTAATTCTAGTAATGTACCGCCTAGATATTGCAACATCGACATCAATTTTACCTGGTCAATCAATCTGTTCGTTTTGCAAAAAGACTGGGCATACAGTTCAGAAGTGTTTCGCTAAGATAAAGGCAGATCAGAGCCGTTTAAACCGTGAAACGTAAATAAATTAGTTCACCTGTAAGTACGTAGCTGTAGTCTTAATGTTAAAAATTGTGATTTATAAAAAAAAAAAAAAAAATTGTTTTGGTCAGGGAATCATAGCCGAGCGTTGTGGTGCTTTGAAGCAATTTTCATTTTTGTGAATAAGACTTAATGTGACCCTTATCATGTGCTCAGGGAAACTTGCCTCAAAACGGAGATTGAGCAGCAGCTGGCTGCGCTTCTGGGTCGTGTGGTGTACCTACCCAGGCTGCGGCAAAGTACATAGACCGAGGCGAGTGGACCTTGGACACGTGCTGCCTTTTTCATTGGTAAGTGGTGAGCAGACCTCACGCTTTTTCCGCGAGCAGACCTCGCTTGTGAGCAGACCTCACGCCTTTTTTCGCGAGCAGACCTCGCTAGTGAGCAGACCTCACGCTTTTTCCGCGAGCAGGCCTCGCTTCTGAGCAGACCTCACGCTTTTTCCGCGAGCAGACCTCGCTTGTGAGCAGACCTCACGCTTTTTCCGCGAGCAGACCTCGCTTGTGAGCAGACCTCACGCTTTTTCCGCGAGCAGACCTCGCTTGTGAGCAGACCTCACGCCTTTTTTCGCGAGCAGACCTCGCTAGTGAGCAGAGCTTACGCTTTTTCTGCGAGCAGACCTCGCTTCATGAGCATACCCCACCCACTGTCTTAATAGGTCTAATTTTGTCATGCAGGTGATGGAAGTAGACCCAGCCGACCAAGAGCTTCGGATTCTACGCCAGCTGATCAAAGCTTCGGGGTCCACTCCAGCCGGTCATGCTGCTTGCTCCATCCTCACGAAAACAAAGAGAACGAGGGCGTTCTCGCGTCAGGAGAGGCCGTGTTAGGAATCACTGAGAACTGCAGAGGGCGTCGGAGTCGCGGCATGCAGTCTTGTGTCGATAACTTCACAAAGGTGGACCAGGCATCGCGAGAAAAGCGACTCCAACGAGCCTCACTCACACACTTTGGCTCGACGCTTGGTTCGGTTCGGTGCGGTTGTCTTTAGGACTTGTAGGAATTGCTATTAAGGGAAACGGCGCGCGGGGAGCCTATATTTTGTGCTATTCAATTGTAATTTCTTTATGTAATTCGTTTTTTTAGTTAATTAAAGGTTTTGTTTAGTTTAAAACGTCTTGTTTTTGTAAATTTCGTAGCTTTTGGCTAATAATAGTATAATCTGACTGCGAGCCCAATTTCGAAATACAATTCGCTACTTGACAGGGTCATAAATAAAATACAAAAGATGCATGCTTAAAAACAGTGTCCAAAAATACTATAGACTTCATTCATCGTTTGCTAAAATAATATAAGTTATAATTTATAAACAACAAAATTTTATAAAAGATTTTGTTTTGACTCCGTCCAAAATATTGAATTACGACGAAATATTTCTATAATTTCATACAAAATATCGTTTTCGGTCGTCTTAAAAAGTAGCTCATTTGACCTGTTAGTCAAGTAGCGAATTATTCGATGAATGGTTATTCGACTGAACAAAGTAAATAGCCCTAGATGGCACCACACGTACAATATTCGTAGAACCAAGTAGTCTTCCAAAATCGAGGTCCATTGAGGCATCTGGGGCCAGCCTATGTCCATCAGAGGACCGTCTCAAGGCTGTCAATGATGATAATGATTTACCTGCTGCGCTAGCCGCTGACAAATGGACGATAGGAGTATCCGGCCGGCGGTATGTTCTGGTCGAGTATGTGCAGAAGTAAATGGCCCTAGATGGCGCCACACATACAATATTCTTAGAACCAAGTCGTCCAAAATCGAGTCTGGGGCCAGCCTATGTCCGACAGTGGACCGTCTCAAGGCTGTCAATGATGATAATGATTTACCTGCTGCGCTAGCCGCTGACAGATGCACGATGGGAGTATCCGGCGGTATGTTCTGGTTACCAAATGGTAAGTAAATCCTACAATACTCTTAGAACCAAGTATTGGTCGAAATCGAGGCACCTAAGGCAGGCCTATGTCCAGCAGTGGACCGTCTCATGGCTGTCAATGATGATAATGATTTACCTGCTGCGCTAGCCGCTGACAGATGCACGATGGGAGTATCCGGCGGTATGTTCTGGTTACCAAATGGTAAGTAAATCCTACAATACTCTTAGAACCAAGTATTGGTCGAAATCGAGGCACCTAAGGCAGGCCTATGACCAGCAGTGGACGTAATACGACTGTCAATTATGATAATGATTTACCTGCTGCGCTAGCCGCTGAGAGATGCACGATGGGAGTATCCGGTGGTATGTTCTGGTTTAGTATAGCCTTCGCTTGCGAGTATGTGCAGAAGTAAATGGCCCTAGATGGCGCCACACGTACAATATTCGTAGAACCAAGTAGTCGTCCAAAATCGAGGCCCATCGAGGCGTCTAGAGCTAGCCTATGTCCAGCCGTCTCACGGCTGTCAATGATGATAATGATTTACCTGCAGCACTAGCCGCTGAGAGATGCACGATGGGAGTATCCGGCGGTATGTTCTGGTCTAGTATTTGCAGAAGTAAATGGCCCTAGATGGCTCCACATATGATATTCGTAGAACCAAGTAGTGGTCTAAATCGAGGTCCATTGAGGCGTCTGGGGCCAGCCTATGTCCATCAGTAGAGTGTCTCAAGGCTGTCAATGTTGTTAATGATTTACCTGCTGCGCTAGCCGCTGAGAGGTGCACGATGGGAGTATCCGGCGGTATGTTCTGGTTGAGTATAGCCTTGGCTTGCGAATATGTGCAGAAGTAAATGGCCCTAGATGGCGCCACGCCGACGATGTTGGGTCCTAAGCCCTTGAATAGGGCCTTGGTGCCTTCGGTTTGGACGATGTGCCTGAAAAGTTGAGAATCATCAGTAAAATTATTAAAATATAAGGGTTCTGGGAACAGTTGGAAGGCAAATTATGTAGCTTAATAAAGGACAATCCTATCGTCTACAGTTTAGCCGAAAGGTACTTCAGTTTCGACACTGGCCATGGGCAATATAGAATGGCCTCTAAAAGATAAAAAATTAAGGCGTGTCTCCTGCGCATGTCTTTTTCCAAATATACACCAAAAACATCTGTATATTGCCACACATTGCGGCGTGGCCATACAGATTTCTCTATGATTTGCTTTCCGCGATCAATGGCAAGCAATGCTTTGGTACAGTGTTTGGAAAAGTACACGCGAAGGCAGGAGACTGCTTTTAAGTGATAGACGGATAGTAATAATTACGATTGCAGGTAGCATAGTTGATAAAGCGATGGGGTTGTATTTCAAGATACGATACGAGTGCTTTTGTAGAAACTTCTGATTGCTTCGTCTTAATTAAAGTTCAAGACTGCGATAACCTTCGACTTGCACCTGGGTGCTGGGTTTAATTTAGCGTAATAGATAAGTGCTGGTTTGACGTCAATGGATGGCGAGTTATCTGTTACAGATTACACGAATGTCAATAAACAATCTATTCTGGTAGGCAAGTTGAGAAAGCCGGGTAGCACGGGGCACCCGAGTGATCATGATCAGCTTTTGGCACATGAAACGGGAGAGGGCAAAGTTGTTCATAACTTAGATAGTTGAACAACGATTTCATTTCGTAATTTTTCTTTTTTGTTTCTAGCGTAAAGATTTCAGGAAATCCTGAAGGTCTCTATTTTCAACCTAATATAACCAAACCTCTCTACCAAGTTTGACCAAGCATTACAAACATAATCCTATTTTTGCACTTCACAAAAGACTCGAGCCTTGAGTCTACGTCTAAGCCTGAGTAAAGGCAATAGTTCCGAGCCAATAGAGTTGTGAGCTACCCGGCTTAGAGGAAGATCATTCCATTTGTTTTCTCGGTTGTGGTAAGAAACAACTAAGGGACTCAAGGATTCTTCGGGGATTTCAGAAAAGACTCGCAAATTCTAGTACTCTAGGACGAGTTGAAAACGACCGTTATATCAGGCGGCTGATGAAGGACCGGTGGCCACTCGTGGCTTAAATCTGGCAGGATCAATTAATCGAATCGTCAAAGACTGTCAAAAGCAATGTATAAAGCAGTGATTGTGTAGGTATCCGTAAAATTTGGCTAGCGACTGGGGGTTGTGCAAAACTGTAAATTAGTACGGAGCA
The DNA here is from genome assembly GCA_024500475.1 of Phthorimaea operculella. Classification (NCBI taxonomy): domain Eukaryota; kingdom Metazoa; phylum Arthropoda; class Insecta; order Lepidoptera; family Gelechiidae; genus Phthorimaea; species Phthorimaea operculella. The sequence goes on from JANFCV010000082.1 coordinate 714,071, forward strand.
CCACGCCGTCTGCTCGTGATCATGACTCTTATCTATTTACAACGCGATAACTAAGATACGACTCAGTTTGAACTCCTACTGGGTAGATACAGTAACATTTTTGTAATGATAAGAATGGATTTAAGACATTTTTGCGCCGTTGGGGGGTAATATTATTGCTGCAGTGCAGCTACCTGAGTCGAAATTCTTATAACCGATGTAAGATAATCATAAGTATTTATTGGAATATAAGTGATATGGGACATGAGATGAGTGAGAGTCAGAGCCAGTGCAGAATCCAGCTCCTGGGATAAGATTTTCTCTTTGTCGATGTCGTTTTTATATGACACTAACGGCCCGTCGAGAGGTTGCATTGCATCCGCTGTTACACATTTTCCCGTTGGAATAAGACGTTTTACCGGCATGTATTATACGCTCTGCCTACCCCGCAAGGGATAAAGGCGTGATGTATGTATGTATGTATGTATTATACATATAAACCTTATTTACATAATATAATTCCTGTTGAATTACTCCATAAATTAAAAAAAAAACTGCATCGAAATCCATTTTAGAAAGAGTTAGCGGTTTCCGTGACAGACAAACACAAAAACGACCCTATATTATACCATGTATTGATAGTTCACTTAGAATCGTTTGCCTCTAATCTAGGTCTGTCGTGCTGTGGAGACACCTGAGTTCACGAACGACCCAATGACACTAATGTTTTACTAAGAATATCAAACTGTCTAAAAATAAAAAGCTACTTATACGTTTGGACCTCCCATACAAAATCGCCGATCAGCTAATTGATTTACTATGGGAGGGCCAAATTTTTTTTTCATATTTCGACCCATGTTCCATGGGAAAAGTTGTTCAGTTTCATGAGTACCTTGACCTCCTTTCGGCTTGTTATACCCTTTCCGTTACTCCCGGTAGATACCCAACAAACTAGAAGCTACCGGTACCTACGAGTTTTCTTTTAGTCATTCGAAGAAAGATGAAAGTCCGGAATGAGATCAGTTGGCAATTGCCCTCAACATAAATATGTAGCTTTCTTTCTAGACGCCAACATGGTCGAATTCTAAAGCTGTTAGTTACAAGCAAAAGTAAATAAAGAGTGTCGGGAGTGTCACGTTTTTCCCCCGTGCTTGTAAACACAGGATGAGCTAAATTTTTTTTTGGAAGTCTTGCAAAGTTTTCCACCGCAGACTGGATTTGAACCAGCCTTGAACCAGCGACCTTCGCCATCTGTACTGGCGACGCCTCTACCATCTGGGCTACAGTGGCTCACTCCAAGCCCGCGAATTTTGCAAGTGTATCTTGGCCACTAATGCGTAAAAAAATTGTATACATAACACGGGAACTGTTTCGGGTATTCGAAAACTATAAAGTTTTATGAAGTGAAGAGCTAAATTTTCGACTCGGATTTAGGATCTGAATTTTATGCTATTTTAATAACTGTAAGCCCGTACGTTTATTGATTTAAAAACTGGAGAATTTTAATCATGTTTCGACTCATATGCGCGGGACCCTAAGCCCATGTCTCGATCTATTTTCTGTGGGCAGTTACATACGAACAAAATTTAGGTAATGTCAAAAACCAACTATTTTTGGATTGCACGGCAAGAATTTACATGGAGGGGGTTTTAGTCCTTAGGTCGCTGGTTCATCTTTCCAGCGGCGTCGGGCATGCCATAACGCCCGTGCCTATGGTACCAATACTATGAGTATTTTACCCTACTTACTAAAAAAATACCAAACATCTCAGAAGTCCCACCCTTTATACCAAGATTTCTTTGTACTGTACGTTACTGTATCTGTCCCGGCATTCGGTGGCTTTGAGCCAACTTGTCAGACTGCATCTTTTACTACACATCTCTCCGAGCCGTGATAAGATGAGTATTTTCATCAACAAACTAGCTTTACGAATGGAGTGTCTGTGTCACCGAGGGAAATAAGTAAAAGAAAATAGCATTCTTTTGCAGTAAATAATATTTCTTTTTGCCTGCAGTGTCGTAAACAAACTGAGTAAAGGCCCGAATTGTGTATCTCGTGATGAGAGGACCAAATGCTTAGGAGACCCACGAGGTGCCCAATTATTGATTCTTCATTTTTGACAAGTTGAACCCTCGACTCAATCTGTCATCCTAGCAATATATTTTTTATTTCGCATGATGTATATATGTACAATTAATAAATAGATGCAAGTAGCACAGCTGTGAGCTCGACACGGTGCAAAGTTCTCATTTGTTTTATTAGTGCCATGAACGATTTATGGAACGATTAATGGTTGCAAGTCGGACAATACCATTTAGAAACAAGAGAAAGAAGCTCGTTCAACGTCGTATCGTCGGAGTCAGAAGATGAGCACGTATCATACGTTCTTAAAAACGAAAGACAACACCAATCTTATTTGGATCTACGGGAATAGATAGTTTATTGACATTTTGTAGGTAGGCAATTTCTGATAGGTTTAAGAGAGACTGAAATAATAATAGAGAGGAGAAATACAAGCTAATACAATACATACATAAACTCACGTTCCTTTGCCGGATGGTTAAGCAAAGTCGACGTTCATCCACTTGCTACGATCGCTATTTCACTCACTTTCGCTTCCTTTCATCGACCTTTTCATACATGCTTGTCAGTTTAGTTTACTCTTGACCTAACTTTTCCTTATATCGTCCATATTTCGTCCACATATCTCGATCCCTAGCAACCTCCCACCAGTTTTTGTCGGAGGCATCCAAGCCATCTCGCTATCTTTTGCGAGGTCTTCCCCGTCGTCGTTGTCCGTCAAGGGAGACCTATTGGGTGACAACTTGTGCCCATCGCTCCGGGCGCATACGGCTAACATGTCATTTCTAATAAAAAACGTTTTTAATTTTAATTAGGTAGTTTCTTACCTGATGCACTGTATGAGGCTCATCCTGGACACCGGTCGGGCGTGGCCTGCGCGCGCGCACTGCTGCACCTGACAATTGTAGGTCATCAGCATACGGTCCGCTTGCTTACTGTAGGCAAACATGGCGCCCATCGTTCGCCTGTACCCCCACTTGGCCTCCTGTCAGGTATTAGGCCACGGTTACTAGTGCTACAATTGCCATCGCTTGTGTCAAGTTTGCATGCGGATTTGGATGTGTATTCAGTACCAATAGAGATATTCTCTGATTAAAAAATATCTCCTGCAGCAGTGGAGTTTTAAACTTTTGTGAAATTCGTAACATTTTATACGGGACTTTTGCCTGCAGTGTACAGATAGAGATGTTTTACAGTTTTACAGTTCAAAAGAGCAGGTATTGAAATATTGTAAGGTACGAACAACTCTGCATCTGCAACTCTTTATTATGCAAGAAATGTGGGACTTATGAACCTGAAGTTCGCGATTACATAATAACAAGTTTCACATTCAAGTATAATTTTGTCCAAATACAATCTTGTCGCTATATTTACCTTGGTATTAAATACACAATCTGTTTCTGGTTTTTAGAGCAAGGACTGCGCGCACGGTTGATGATAAAAATCGGCAAAAATGTTTACATAAAATCAGCGAATCACGATTATCATCATCCGACCGTGCGCCTAGCCATTATCCATATTTATATCAAGCCAAAAAAAGTTAGGAACATTGCCAAAATATCTGGAAGCACAACATGGTAACGCAACATTTGAGATAATTATTCATCTGTCAAGACACAGTTATAACTAGGTATTCTAAGCAACATTGTACACAGTAGTTCAAAAATACTACACAGGATTGTAAAGCGTGGCGCCACTAATAATGAATACAATGTATAAGCAGTAATTTTCACAGATTGTCTGTGGTAATTTTGTTCACGGACACATCGATTTACAACACAATGTGTGTTCTGAAGTTTACCCTATAGATCTTTGTATGTAGGCAATAGGAATACATATCAGCAAAAAGAAAACGTAACCATCTGCAACGCAACGTCCAAAACATATGTCAGTTTCTGGTCAGTTTGTATGGGAGGTCCAATTTATTTATTTTCATTTTTCGGAAAAAATTTACTAAGAAAAGTTGTTCAGTTTCACGTACCCTAAAAATATTTGCAGTGAATTTAATAGGACCTTATATAAATAGAACAGTGATGTGATGATCATAATTTCATGTGGCTATTAAACTTACCCTGCCTTAGGACCCGATTATTGACATACCTTACTGGTTATCTCAAGTTTGTTGTAATGAGGTCCATACAATATGGAACCAGCAATTTATACCTACCATATCGGATCGTGTCGGCAGGGTAGTTTAATAGCCTCTTTAGTCCACATTTATTATGCAAATCCTGAAATTGTTGCCTGGACGTCCAATTTTATTTCTTCCGTTTACGCAAAATATATCATAATTAATTATGAACGTCACCATACCACGACATGGTATAAATTATAATGGGTTTGGCTCCTGCATCGAAAACAGGACGTCAAAACCCATACTCGAGAGCGTTTCAATGTTGGGATTGCGTCAGAGATTGTAATATTTGCTCTCTCGACTTCTGTGTTTTTTATACTCATCTAGAGTGTAATATCAATAAGTTTTATCAGCCACAGCAAGTGGGTACGTTTGCTCGTGTTCAACTCTTCCTATAGTATAGGTAAACGTTTGAATCAGTTGGTGGTTGTTGCAAATAGTTGTGACTGAAAATCTGTCTTTTAAATTAAAATGCTCTGACATTGGATGTCTGGAAATGATTCAAATTGTTCCAAAACGTATTGTGAGTGTACTTTTGAGGACGAGGGCCGGGTTCGATTCCACTTCACATGACACTGGCTGAATTGTTTGTTGGCAAAAGCCATAATTAAAGAAAGAAAGAGAGAGATTCTCGGTCGGAGCAGATTATAGAATGATATTTTTTTTAAGCTAGCAGTTCTCGGTCCTGGATGTTATTAGAGTTATTAAGGACATATGTATCTTGATACAGGATGTGTTTTTCGTTACGTGGGGTGCCACTACGCCAGCCATATGCCTTGCATCTATCTACACAATTACCAACCAAGTTTAGCACTATTCTATCTACGCCAACATGTAGAAAAAGCAACATTTACACTTTACACAAGTGATGGAAAGTAACATGTAGAAAAAGCAACATTTACACTTTACACAAGTGATGGAAAGTATTAAAGGTCTTTTTATAAAATACTAGGGCACAATGTTTCCATACATAATGTTATTGTAGAAGAAATAGCTAAACAAAACAATCTATCTACCAATTAAATAAAAATATTCTCTATTTAAACTTATAATAGAATAAAAATAACAGTCACGATTATTATAACATGACAACATGACCTAGCTTCGTAAGTTAACATTTCTGAATATCTAGAGGCAGCCTAGCGGTTTTATCCTCTGCTAACCGTTTTTCCGTGGAAATGCAACCCGCAAGTATTTAATTTAACTTATAAACCTTCTTCTGTAACATGTATCAACGTAACCCCAAACAAAACTGGATTTATGAGGCTACGTATTACCTTGGTGTAAGGATTTTTGTAATTTTCATAATATAAACAACCGCATCGAAACCCATAGCGTAGTTACAAAGATCTAACTAAACATACATAGCGAAGCGATTTTAGGTAGAGTCTATTATCCATAAAAACATAAATCTCACAGGCCCACAAGCGCTTGAGAAAAATATGTCACCAAAAATACTGTTTCTAAGCAAGTAGGTACCTACTTATATGATAAATCGAAAATAGAAATTTTTATCATCAGCAAGAGTGATCAGTGTTCTTATCACGAGCGTGGAAAAATACCCCAAGCTGTGTAGAGCAGTAAGAAGCCTTGTGTGCTAATGAAATTTTGCTCTCGACTTGTTGACTCGATCTATTTTATGCAACTCGCTAATGGAAAATGTATCCTATAACAACATTGTCTTTGAGTGGAACGGGTAGCTCTGTTGGTAGAGCTCTGGAACTGGAACTAACTTCCAAAGTTCTGAATTATTGATGTTTTATTTTCATATTTGTCGTTTTCGTAACTATGGTTTTCTTATACCCAAAAAAGAAAGAAAGATTTATCTGTAGATCAATTTTTTCTATACTGATTGAATTTCAATTGTATTGTGTTAAACTCGAATCATAAGATTTGATAGTCGTTTCAGACTGTGATGATGAATTAAAACATTATTCTTATCATTATCACCACATTATATTAACCCTTAAGTAGGCGCGCTGAAAAAGTTACGTTAGTAGGCGCGTGGGGTGTTTAACACCCCTATTTGTTAAGTTAATATAAAATAAAATACAAGCATAATCAGAAATTTATTCATCACAACTTAAATTTTTGTTTCTAATTAACGTCTTAAATCTCCTTTTCAAAAAACAAAACAATTCACACGAAAAATAATTGGTACTTAAGAGACCTATTTTCTTAGACACATTTTTCGCACACTATGTTCAAGTGGCCATTGTTTAAATGATTCAACGGGCGCGTGGGGTGGACTACACCCCAAACGTGTTTTTCTGACAAAAACACATACAATTGAGCGCTGCTCGAGACTGGAACGCAAAGTTAACATCCATTTTTGAGGCTAGATGGAAAATCAGCATGGTACTTTTAAAACTTTTAAAGTCCTAAACCTTTAAACATACGTTGGGGTGTAAACGACCCCACGCGCCTACTAAAGGGTTAATAACGACATTGTTAGTTTCTACGTTAGTACAATGTCTATAAACATTGTAGATGCGTGTGTAAGAAATTTAGAAAAGATACATCTCTGCTAATGTTCTCAAACCTTTGCTACATGCATGCGCTAATAAATAACTTAATACATGTAACTGTTAAATCAACAAGTCGTGTAGCACATGTTTAAGTTTAAACCGATATAGGTCTACTTCTATACCCGAGTATGTATTTTCAATTAGATAAGTTTCAATTCAATTAATGTTGATGGCGCCTACTAGACCTGGGTGTGGTGTGACTGGGCGTGGAAACTCCCTAGCTCCCTACCCATTGGAAAGTGAAAAGTAATAGCAGAAATAATAAATAGAAAAGTAAATAAAATGGAAGAAAATAGAATAGAAAAGTAATCCTTGGTCAAGTTAGGTCATGAAGACACGATAGAATTAAATAATAGTCACATTCCTGCTTAGTTTGTCTGGAAGATATTGCTTCGTAGGAATAAGGCCACTTATTAATACTTCTTTTTTAGTCGACTGCTTCAGAAGGAGGGTTATGTTTTTCGAGTGTATGTATGTATGTATTTATGTACGACTAGCTGCCCGTCAGCGGTTTCACCCGCTGCAACCCATCTTTTACCCCAGTAGGTGTTACAAATTTAAAATCCTTGAAACATGTACTCAATTTTTTTAGCTGTTTGATCTAATTGCAAGCTTTGAAACAGGTCGCATTTAACCATACAACCCATTTATTTACCCCTTTACAGGTCGAAAACTAAAAACTCCGGAAACACGTATTTAATTTTTTAGCTTTTTCATCTAATCGCAAATTTTGAAACAGATCGCATTTAAAAATAATGATTTTCCATGTAAACTGTTAACCCCTTTTTACCCCTTTAGGGGTTAAGAATCGAAAATCCCTGAAACACATATATCTTTTTTTAGCTTTTTGTTTTGATCTAACCGAAAATTTTGAAACAGATCGCATTTAAAAATAAAGATTTTCCATACAAACTTCTAACCCCTTTTTTACCCCTTTAGGGGTTAAAATTTGAGGTTAAGAATATTTAAAAACCTGCCCCTTAACTTACTCTATTACAAAAAAAAACCGCATCAATATTCGTTGAGGGGTTTTAAAGATATCAGGAAACATACATACAGACACGAGAAGGGATTTTACTTTATACTATGTACTAGCTGCCCGTCAGCGGTTTCACCCGCTGCAACCCATCTATTACCCCTTTACGGGACAGAAATCGAAAATCCCTGAAACATGTACTAATTTTTTTCAGCTCTTTGATCTAATCGCAAATTTTGAAACAGATCACATTTAAAAATAATGATTTCCCATACAAACTTTTAAACCCCTTTTGTACCCCTTAAGGGGTTAAAAATCGAAAAAACCTGAAACACGTGTTTAATTATTTTACCTTTTTGATCTAATCACAAGTTTTGAAACAGATCGCATTTAAAAATAATGATTTCCCATACAAACATTTAACCCCTTTTGTACCCCTTAAGGGGTTAAAAATCGAAAAAACCTGAAACACGTGTTTAATTATTTTACCTTTTTGATCTAATCACAAATTTTGAAACAGATCGCATTTAAAAATAATGATGTTCCATACAAACTATTAACCCCCTTTTTACCCCTTTGAGGGTTAAAATTTGAGGTAAAGAATATTTAAAAACCTGCCCCTTAACTTACTCTATATACTTAAAAAACTGCATCAAACTCCGTTAAGGGGTTTTAAAGATATGAGGAAACATACATACAGACACGGGAAGGGACTTTACTTTATACTATGTATTGATTGATAAGAAAGTATGAAAATTATATGTGAGTGCATTAAAATCCCAAGAGATTGTACCTATCTACTTTTATTTATTACCTGACTAGCTGCCCGTCAGCGGTTTCACCCGCTGCAACCTATTATTCCGCGGGAAAAAAGCATTATTCGCCAAGAGATGTCGCTGTTAGTTTACGGCGAAAACGTTTAAAACGCGAATCGGCTCAGTCACGCCACCTATTTCAAAAATATTGGAAAATGCGTGATCCCGTGGGAATGAGACATTTTTCCGTAGTAAAAAGTATCCTATGTGTTATTCCAGATGCCCTTTTATATTTCTGCAAAGTTTCATGTTAATCTAATCAGCCGTTTTTGCGTGATGTCGTAACAAACACACACACAAACATCCGCCTTTATAATATTAGTAGGATAATAATATATATGTGGGTTTGTTTGTATGCTAGTTGACGAGAATCTTATTTTCACGGGCTCCAGCCCAAACGGCAGGGCGAATCTTGACATATGAGGTGTCGCTATATTTGGAATAGCAGCACAAGTGACACTGGCTATAACAAAATTTCATAAATTCAAAATAGCGGATTTTGACCGCAAAATATAACTTTGGAATTACCGCTGTCGGGTTTTTGTGTAGTATCTGCTTGTTTGCAAACATACAGTCCAGCAAAAAAGAGTAGAAATTAAATAAAATGGAACTAAAAAATTTTCATACTAAATTGTTGCCATTTAGCCAATGTTGCCATTTAATTTTGACATTTCATACAAAGTGGCGCCCTCATTTTTTGTCTACTCTTTTTTGCTGCACTGTACGTACCTACTTATTGTTACGTTTAGAGTAACACGAGCTGGCTATCGAGTGAATTCGAGTGTCGTGTGACAGTGTCAGATCGTCACATCGGATCGGAAGTGACATTGTTTGGTTTCGCGACTGCTCGCTTGTGTGTGCGCATGCGCATATGTCACATACCTGCTTAGTTTGTCTGGAAGATATTGCTTCGTAGGAATAAGGCCACTTATTAGTACCGAAAACTTTGCAGGCGGTTTACCATAAAAGTTGTTCAGTTTCATGGTCTGATCACGCCTGCAAAGTTTTCGGTACACCGTCCCTTACACCCTGTATAATGTGAGTTTGTATGTATGCTAGTTGTCAAGAATTTTATTTTCACGGGCTCCAGTAAAAACGGCAGGGCGAATCTTGACATACGAGGTGTCGTAAGATTCGGCATAGCAGCAAAAGTGACACTGGCTATATCGAAATTTCATAAATTCAAAATAGCGGATTTTGAACGCAAAATATAACTTTGAAATTACCGCTGTCGGGTTTTTGTGTCGTATCTGCTTGTTTGCAAACATACGTACCTACTTATTGTTACGTTTAGAGTAACACGAGCTGGCTATCGAATGAATTCGAGTGTCGTGTGGCAGTGTCAGATCATCACATCGGATCGGAAGTGACATTGTTTGGTTTCGCGACTGCTCGCTTGTGTATGCGCATGCGCACATTGCGAACTCTAGTAGAATCAGGGTTGTAAAACTCTGACATCAGGTAGCATCGGGTCGTTGGGCGACTTGGTGTCCCACTCGATTAAGAAGAAGGGTTATTCGATATTTCATAGTAAAAAAATTAAATTAAGAAGATGTTTTATTTTTAGGGTACATACATACCACCATCAACAACAAGATTTAAGAATACCTCTATTTAAAATATAAATATCCTTTATTTATGTTCTCAATTCTTATCTCAATACTCGTTTATTTGTTATCATGTCGGACAAAGATGTTATATGCAGTGCAGTATTTTAGACATAACAAAATTTCAATTTGATTGCTAACTACTGTCTACTAAAATAACTTCAGGTTGATGGTAGGAAGAGCTAATGACCACGGAATTCCAGACTCAGAGATTCTGGACTCAAAAGCATATCAAGATCTTCACAAAGTAAAAAATACCAATTGCAATACGATACATAGAGTTTCTAAAAGAGGCAGCCCTGTGCCAAGCAAGTAAATGGAATGTTCAATACATCGCTATAGCTATGAGCTATCCAATAGCCAATCAACTGAAATAGCAAACTTGCACTACGACGAGCATAGCATAGCATGCATACATACGACATAGTCTATCCATAAGTATAGACGACCTTGATATATCCCGATTCAAATGACATTGGGCAAGGTCATGTTTCGCCGTCTGAGGCCACAACTGACCACTGTTGGACACAGACCACCCTCTATTGGAGGGAGATTGCAATGCTCGCTTTGCAGGCGGATTGTAGAAGTTGGTTTTTGACGTGTCGGAGAGAAAAGAGAGTGATGCTATTCTAAGCGAGCGCCGTACAGCAGTAGCGTATGAACCGGGACCTTGAGCCATGGTGTCGGGAGCAATATTTTTGAATTTTCGCATTCGGTGGTCTGCTACTACTCGTATCACACGTTTTACTTTACATATCAATTAACACGTTGCCTAATTCATACATACATTAGATACGTATATCAGGCCTAGGTAGGCAGAGCGTGAATGGCTGTATGGCTATAAAAACGGCCATTTACACCATGTCTGACAAAAGTTTGAGAGCCACACAGGAACACCGTGCATCACCGTGACAGCCTGTCGCCTAAAATCAACTCTCAAATGCCTTAGTCGCTTCTTACGACGCCCAAGGAACAGATATGGGGTGATGCTATTCTAAGCCAGCCCTAATCCATCCTAGACATTAATAAATTCGAGTAGTAGAAAGTGTGACACGAGTGGTCAGACCAGTCGTAGCGGACTTCCGTGCGGACGATTTCAGATATCACATTTTCATAAATTGAGCTCCAGACCCTGATAGCTATGACATTGGACAAGGTCATTGCACCATGTTTACGCGTCTTCTTAAATATTTGGAGGGTAAATTAATAGAGCATCTTAAGATGTCTGTTAATTAAAGTAATTGATACGGCGACAGTTATTTTTAGTTCACGTCTTAATTAATAGCAATAAAAAAATGCTGGATTATTTTGTTATTGGTACACGAAGTTAGGCACACTTTACTTCCATAGTAGTAGCATTGAAGGTAAAGGATCGCAATCCATTATCAAAACGTAGATAGTGCTTGATTATCATGGGACAGGAACTGAATTTACTTGTTACATAATACGTAGATACCTTGGTAGATACTGATATGATAACACTACAAACATAGACTAGCCACATTGTAGTTTGACACATTATGTAAAAAGTCATCCCAAGATATTTTCATGGCTTGAAAAGAACAGAAGTCCCGCTTAAAGTGTAGAATAGTCACTGTTGCTCACTCGATGAGCCAGATTAAAAACGAAGTTTTTAAACTTATTTTGCTAAACTTTTTGCGTTTTGTTTCCCTACCTTTTTACTTGACATTGGCACACATAGTGCCAAAAAAAAAGTAATATCGGAGAGATGAAATTATGTGTAAACGAGAGCAAATTCACAAATTCATTTACAACTCCTACTTTTGAATCCCTCACTGAACTCAGGATCCTACTGTTGAATCACTCGCGTATCGGGATTCAAATAGCACTTGTAGCAAAAAAAACTTTGCTCTCTTGTTGTAAAAATAACTATTCCCGCGATAAAAAGCCCTTCAGCTGCGTCTTTCCCAATCATATATAAATAAAAATATTTACTTTCCTGCATAGTACAGTTGTAGTATATCAAATGCACACATTTTCTTCCTCACCCCGGTGACCGCTAGACATGAGTCAACTGCTTGTTTATTTACTTCATTACCAGATAAAAAAACTTCAATGTTATACCTCGAAGATTTATGATGAAAAACAAGTACCTACCTACCTAAGTAGTCATTCTATAATTTGAGTTCGAAAAATTCGATTTAAGTAGCCATAGATGAAATAGAAATGGGTTTCTTGGCTCCTGTCCAAAGAGACGTATTACAGGCCAAGGAATATTGATTTCATGGTCGTTTACCGATGTTGCATGCTGGTTCTCTTTACTTTCCTACAGCGCCGCGTACATACATAAAAATATCACGCCCTTCGCCCTTAAGAGTTAGGCAGAGCGTTATCGCCACGTCCGACAGAGATTTGAGGGCTATTCAGAAAAATCGAGTATCACTCTCACTCACTATAGTGACAGGTTTTCAGTCTGTCGCCTAAAATTGTAATACACATGAAACCCCTCAGTCGCCTCTCACTATGCCCACGTGAAAGAGGGTGATGCTATTTTAAGCCGGCATCACACGGCGTCGTATTACATGCCAAGGAATATTGATTTCATAGTCGTTTACCGATGTTGCATGCTGGTTCTCTTTAACTTCTGTGTGATCAATATTTCTTTAATAATAAATTTGTAACTGCAAGGCTTTGGCAAGGTTTATGTAGCTTAGTCATTTTAGTCGATACCTTCAATTTACGACTAACTTCGTCAGTTCTGCTCCTCATCATCACATCAGGCTATAGCAGACCACTGTTGGACGTAGGCGTCCCCAGCCAGGGTACGGCTCAAAGCACTATCTCCGGTTTCCGCCGCATCCAGTCGCTACCAACCGCCATCTTTATAAGTCATCATGGGACCAGCACATCACATGGGGATGGGAATCGTAAAAAGCGACTATGGATTAACCATCCACGGAGTGAGCAGCAGCGTTTCCTGTAGTAAATGCAACATCTTGCACTGCGCTCGCCAATCCGCCTGCCAAGCGTGGCGAGTATGGCAATACTCCCCGATAGGGGAAGGTCCATGTCTAGCAGTGGACTGTTTTTGCTGTTAGGTATGTATGGGACCAACACCAGTCAAGGTGAAACCATCTTGACGGAGGAGGTTCTCAACAAAAAAAAAATACATGCTGATGCAATGAGCTATTAGTATTCAAGGCTTTCATAAACATTGTTGGTTTGGTACCTGCCTGGTTCAATGACCTCAGGACATGACATGATGGCAGTCCTTGTTAAAACTAAATGTGGAATTACTTAGGTATCTACCTAATAAAAAATGTCATGAGTAATACTAATAACTAATAAGAAATCTTTTGATAAAATAAAACTGTTGGGACTATAAGGGTTGTGTTATAGGCAGATTTTCAGCCATAGGTGGAATTATGTATGAAAAAAAAAATAGAAAGATTATAGAATCATAAAATACAACTATATACGATGTTCAGAAATATCCGTCCTTTGCCGCCCAAATATGCTTTTGATTCTATGATCTCAAAGACTACATACATGCCAGTCAAAAGCGTATGAAAAAAAACCTAAAGCTAAATGGAAGACAACATACATACATGGAACACATCTATGTCCCTATCGGGGTAGGCAGAGCGTAAACAGCTGTATAAAACGGTCATTTAGGTACACCATGTCTGACAAAAGTTTGAAAGTCAAGACTCTGTATCACCAAAACAGGCCTGTCGCCTAAAATTGCAATACACATCAACTCCTAAATCTCTAAGTCGCTTCTTACGACACCCACGGGAAAGATATGGGGTGATGCTGATCTAAGTCGGCACCACACGGCACAAATGCTTATGAATGGGTAAGACAATGCTCTTCCTTCTTCCTTATCGCAAGCGAATTCAACAATGAAGCATTCTTTGCCATTTCTTCGATTAAAAACATCAAGTGCAAGTGTACCTACTGTCAACATCATGAATGGATCAACAATAACTGGATATTCTTATTAACTGTACGGAGAACCAGTATTATGCTGCCCTCCTGAATGTAACTTGAGGTGGTTAAGGCGCCATCTTCATTCGTGAGACGTAAGACATTAGCATTACACATCGCGACGCTCAAAACCCTCGAAACATATTTTGGAAACCTTGCAAAATTTTCCACCGCAGGCTGGATTTGAACCTGTGACCTACGGCAGTATAGATTTCGAAGATCGCAGGTTCAAATCCCGCCTGCGGTGGAAAATTTTGCAATATTTTCTAAAATTATATATCTAACACAGAAGTGTTTTAAAATTTTGTATGCAACCCTCAAAAGATTTTCTAAATAAAATGTATGAAACAGAAGAGACCGCTCCACACCCGTGATATGCATGCCTCATCGCCGACGGTCGACGTCACAGTTGTCGTCTTACGTCTCTTATGTGTAGACCGGATGGAAGTTCTGCTGATAACACTTATTGCGCAACAAAAGTGCATACTAATCAGCCGGCCGGCACATTACATCAACCGACTATAAAACCTATTGCGTAACGCATAAGCATACTATTCGCACATGTAGGTAAGGTAGGTATGAATGCAAAACGTAAACAAGATTGGGACCTTGAAGTTTGTATGGGCACTTTTTATGTGATTTCGAACTGCGTGTTATGATGTTGGCGTGATTAAAGATAACCGTTTTATAACCGGTTTCTGCCATGGTATGCTAAACAACATGAACTTGAAATAAAATGTGCAGATCAACTTGACAGACCTTTTTCACCCGACTGCCTCAGAAGGAGAGTTATGTTTTCGAGAGTATGTAGGTAGGTGGGTATGTAAATTATGTTTGTATGCATGTGGGCAAATTCTTTTTCACCTGCTACAATCTTTATGGGGTCTTTTGTTAGGTGCTTGCTATGTACGTACGCAGCCAAACAAAACAAAAATGTATTAAAAAGTTATGCAAAGACAAGAGGAAACACTACAATATGGTTATTGCTTTCCGACTTCACGTTGCAAAAGGGCCTATTTTTACAGATAGACAATTTTACGACAATACCCATAAAGATTACATAACAACAAAGAGCGATAGTAAAAATAAAGGCACACAAATAGCCGTAGTTATAATTTTAACTACGTGCCAAGGGCTACGATACGAGTTCTATGACACGTGTGTAGTGTGGAATCTAACTAGCGTAGTAGGTATTTTACGATCACGGTGAACAATATTTGGTTACGCAGGTCAAGAAACTACGTGGTCAATAAAGCCAGGTATCCATTGGGGACAAAATCCCAGAAACTTAGCATAGGAAACACATCAGAAACAAATGTTCCCACGAAATTGCCAGAAACATTGTTTAAAATGCGTATTCGTTGGGAACATTTTTGGGGAACTTTTGTATGTATGCAATGTTTCCGAACTTTATCCCAGAAATGTTCCCAAATGAATACCAGCCTTAAATGCTGTGATTGCGTAGGTATATAAGTATTTTATAAACAATCATTTTATCGAATCATGATAAATGCAGTTGATCGCTTATTTTGAGTGCCTTGTTTCTACGTCTGATATCAGAAGTGGGATTTGAACCAGAGACAAAGTTCTCTACCTCTGTCTGGTATCGATATTTTGTAGATTTAGGTAGCCACTATAGTTCCCTGTCTAGCCAGATTGAAGCGACCTAGTAAAACTTATTTTAGGTGCAATATCGATCGCTTTCTACCCACTAAAAGTCGGTTTCAGGCAGCCCGGATAATAAAATGCTTTTCGTTCCGGTTGTAAAATTGCAAGCCGTATTTATGACTTTGTTTTAATGTTTACTATTCGAAAGGCAGATGTAGGAATATAAATATTTACTGTATTATATATGCCTACATGTCGTTCTAAGTCTATTAAAAACAAGCATAGAGTAGGTAATTACCTTCTATGTATTCATTCTCCCATTAACTGCGCTCTGCGATCAGTTTATGTGATAACAATGACAATGATGACAATAACAAGACCTGCGTTGGTACCTAGTACGATCAACCTCGCACATCGGATCTAGTACAAGATGCAATTTTTGACAACCTGTCACTATGATGATACACAATCTCCTGAATAACTCTCAATCTTGTGGGACGTATTGTAAATAACCGTTTTTTACAGCCGATTACGCTCTGCCTACCCCGCAAGCGATATAGGCGTAATATAGTATGTATGTACTAGGTAGCAAACTGGAGAACTACTGGCGCACCCTCGTCTGTGCCTTCTATGTGATTAGTCGAAAATGTACTCTTAAAGTTCAGTTACTCTTTATTGGTGTGTATTAAGGCACAGTTTATTCTGCTGCCATCTGAAATAGGCTTAGATTTTTTTTCCCCATTCCCTGATAGATATGTGATATCGCATTAGTAAAAAATATGAGATAAAGGAGAGGTGAAGATGGGCAGGAAAAAGAGAGCGTAAGTGAAAATGAAATTAAACTTTGCGTTGCGCTCTTTAATTCTACTTGGACCTGGGGTAGATCTGTATATGGGTAACCTTTACATGGGTCTATCTGCTAGTACCTATTAGAGCATCTTACAATAATAAGGTCAAAAGGGTAGTATCGAGACCAAAGGCGTTTTAAGAGCCTGCAGCCGATCGTACCCACCCATCGCCTGACTTCAGGAGTAAACAACTGCATGTACTTATCTATCTAGTAAACCTATATACTGCTTGTGCGCAGTTATTTTGAATGCAGCTAAAACAGAAAGCCGTGAAAATAAGAAATAGATAAAATGACATGCATCGACCGGGGATCGAACCCGGGCCGCATGGGTAAACGCCCCACCGCTCTGCCACTGAGCTATCGATGCACTGCAATGCATTATCTATCTCTTGATGCTCGTCTCCAAGCGACAATCCAGCGACATCTGTAGAAAGTATTTAGAACTTACTTACTTTCTACAGATGTCGCTGGATCGTCGCTAATATAGCACTGTGAGTGCATTACAATCCCAATAGATTGATTAAGCAAGCTTCATCATATGGTTTGAATTCCACTCATAATGTGGACTAACCATGTAGTAAGTTCTAAATACTTTCTACAGATGTCGCTGGATCGTCGCTTGGAGACGAGCATCAAGAGATAGATAATTTGGCGTTCATCGGCCGTGCATCGATAGCTCAGTGGCAGAGCGGTGGGGCGTTTACCCATGCGGCCCGGGTTCGATCCCCGGTCGATGCATGTCATTTTATCTATTTCTTATTCTCACTTGTGAGAATAATATAGCACTGTGAGTGCATTACAATCCCAATAGACAGAAAGCCGTGTTTGCGAATTTAAACGTTATGTCAATGGTTTTGGCCTTAGGACCAACTTAGGACAATACCTAGTCAATAATATTTACTGTACACGCCAATCATGCTTATATTCCAGTCAGATAAGAAGACGGGGGTAAAGTAAAGGGTAGGTGGGTAGATGGACGGTGGCGTTAGCGTGGATGTTTTGAAATTCGAGTGGATCGTATAGTTGTTTTTTACCATGGGAAAACAGTTAGCAGCGGAAGAAACGGCGGCCCTCTTTCATACATCATAACCATCCACGGAAAAATGGTTAGCAGCGAGTAAAACCGCGGCCTCTAGTCATAAATAACCGTCATGCCAACACAATACTAAAACCTAATTTGCATAGCAAAATGTGTAATGTCTACAAATAGGTAATTTTCTTTTATACAAACTATAAATAGCTGTGTTGCATACAGATGCACCTAATTGCTATTCAGTATTATGAACCTTATGTAAGACATTGATAAACTTACAACCTATGTATTATGTATGTAGGAATGTTTGATAACTCTTATCAGATAATATCTTATCTCATCATTAAGCTTTTCAATGACCTTAATACACTTAAAGGCACTTATGGCACACAATAAAAAAAAATATAAACCTAGGTACTACTAAGAGCAATCTCTTCTAGACAACCTTATAAACGTAGGTAGGTATGCAATGAAAAAATAAAACAGACTTATTATAAAAGTAGTGATCCAATATTTAAGACATTAGAGTGAATGAATGAACAAACTTTTGTCACACCACACCTAAATAAATACCTAGTATGTGGATAAAAATAAATGTGTTTATGTAGCAATATGACAGTTTTGTTTGTTTGTTTGAGATATAAGTTTAAAACAGAGGTACCTAAATTCTTTTGAGTGAGATTGCCCATACATTCTAATTAATCTTTAAGAACTTTTGCCAAGTTCGCGTAAGCTACAAAAAAATACTCTTATGTGCCATGTTAGTAAAGTATTCAATATTCAGTTGAAAAATTTAACTACTTTACTGTTTGTAATATCACCAGTAAATTCACCACTTTAAGAAAACCGCCAATACTCATTTTTTTAGGATTTGTATGAAAAATCAGTATAAGTTCATCCCTGAAATGGGTAGATTGATTCTCTTGCGATAGCACCTATGTGTTAGATAACAAAAAAAATGTTAAATTTTAAAGTGTACAATGATGATTTTGTTTGACTAAAAGACTGAATTGAATATTACCAAAGTGTGAACTGACCTGATGTTTAGGTATCTTAGAGCAGACCCTCTTAGTGGTGGTGGCATCTGAGGGCGGGGGGTTCCCTGGAGCCCCCAGACCCTTCGAGGACTGCAGCCTCGTCTTCACCACCTCCAGTGGACATGTCACCACTGCACCCGCAGTGCCAGCCACTCTGAAATGTTTGGGCCATGTTTAGGGACTCTGGAACTTTTATTTTTTACTGCAAATAAAAGATGTAAATTTTATGAGATGCAAAAAATTATAACTGCAAATATTTGAGGTGGTGAATCAGTCCATGAAACTGAAAACCTTTCCTAAAGAACATAGGTTGATATATGAAAAAAAGGACATTGCTCTTCCATACAGTTTTTTAATATTTCAACCTATGTTCCTTATTAAAGTTGTTCAGCAGAATGGACTGGTTCACCTCTTATAATATTTGCAATTAATTTTTTTACACCTTTTATGTTACAGTAATACATGAGTTTTTATGTTTTAGGAAAGATGGCATCTTATTTTAAATAGGTACTTTTAAGGTGGTATGTATTAGGCTTGATTAAGTTAGACAATGTCTGAGACAGATAAGTTTTGATATCTTGGAACTACAACCAAGGAAGAACATTATCTGACTTATCTTCTGATAGCCACCCACAGCCCACATTACAGATAAATTTTACAACTAGGTAGGTAGATAAATACATGAATTGTATTGTATATTAAGATGGATTTCCATGAATATTGGTGAAAGCATAATTTAATTTTCTTTGATCAATTTGAGTTTAAAGGGGGCTTTTTTTAAAATAGCCTGTTCTGTGTCCCACTGCTGGGCAAAAGGTCTCCTTTCTTGTATTGTAATATCTAAGTCTTCGGTTTACAAACAAATGGCAGTAAGGGGAGGCTGCCTTATGAAATTGTATGTGACTAACTGAATCTATAAACTGAAAATTATAAAGTTCATAGAAATGAAATTCATAGAAATAAAGTACAGTTGTTCTGTTTACTTTCCTACTAATAGAGATAAGACCTCAATATTCTTCTCTAACATCAGCAACAGAAAATCTAACGTGCTGTAAGTTTTGTCTATTGTTGTGAAATAACTTAGTACCAACTGTTGGTATGTTAACTTTCCTACTACTAATTTCATACAACATTTCATAGAAATGAAGTACAGTTGGTATGTTAACTTTCCTACTACTAGAGATGAGACCTCAATATTCTTCTCTAATATCAGCAAGAGAAAATCTACAGTGCTGTAAGTTTTGTCTATTGTTGTGAAATAACTTAGAAGCATGTTTCAAGATCAATTTACCTACCAATTTGCAAAAACAAACTTCTAATGTACACAGACCATGCATTGGATGAGTGATTTAGTTATAACTGTGCTATCGCATCGACATTGCCTGTACAAGGTTATGTTAGCATAACTTATCAATATTACAGATTTCTTCGGCATACCAGCTCCAGCCAGATTTCCAATTCTATATTTAGCCGGCCATGCGTTGCCACGAGTAATTACACCAAACCGCTCGCGTAAACAACCTCTGGCCAACGACCACATGCCCTCAATAATACTAAAATGATACAGATAACGAGTGATAATGATAAATAAGAAATCTTCCTCGAAGCAAGCCACTTACCCTCCGGCCACTAGATGTATCGCTGTATCACGTTGAGACATTTTAGCGCCACGAATTTACATGACTGCAAATTGCGACGTCTATAAATAAACAAATGCACCACTTATTTGTAGCAACGTACGTAACCGCACCGCAGGCGGTAGGTAAACACAACAAATCGGCCAAGACGATGGACAATCAAGTTTAGTACACGATGAATAGTGTTTTATTGATATTTTAAGTTGTTTTTTCACTTTATTTTAACTGATAATCGGATAATATCATCACAACACGGCTCTCCACAATCGTCGTCGTAATAATATTACACACACTAACACAAAATTCGTATTTTCTTCAGATACGTCTTGTTCGGACACGGCACACTATCAAAAGTGAGGGAAATAGAGGGAAGGGGAGGGCAAACGGGCGGGGGAGGGCAACTACGTCGTACAAGAAAGAGAAAAATGATATGTAATTTATCTGTGCAGAACAGAGAAACAAGAGGGGCGTGCACAACAAATGGCACAACAACAACAAAATGTTGCTATTTTCAAGTCACATATTGTGCAGAAAATAAAATAATATTCTTGTAATTTTTCCGTAATAAAATTATTTTCAATATTTTTTTAAAGTTTGCATATTGCGGCGTAAGCTTTACGCATATTTTTTAAAATATCGCTAACATAGTCCTACACTGCAAACTATAGTTAAATCTTATTTGTGCGTACGTGACGTATTGCACGCACGTGCGTAAATGCATTAGTGTGCGTGTGTTATTTTGACATTACCTTATGCATGTGTGCTACAATGGTCCTCCCGTCCTCCCCGCCTGAGAGAGGGGTGGGTGGGTTCTTCTTTTCTCTGTGTTTGGTAAGGGGGTTTGCTTGTCTCTCTTTGGCAACTCTTTGGCTATTCGACTGTAGGTTGATTGAATGGTCTTGCCTTTCCTAAAGTAAAGAGGATGGAAGGAGCGAATCATCTAAACGAGGCATAATAACATTTTAAGAGGTTGGCAGCATTGAGCTCAAAAGACTAGTAGTCATTATCCAATTTGTCAAATAAACAGCTGTCATTTGTTGACGGCTTTTGCCATTCTTTGACGGGTTTTATTGTTGCATAATTTATTTTCGCACGATTCCTTAGCAATCGCTGCGCCGGCAAAACTACTAACATATTGTAAATTATATTGTATTCCTTGGCTTTCAGTAATCATCATGTTTGCAACGCAGCGAGTAGGCACTCTTATGTAAGTAGCCGGCGTTTAATTTGCGGTGTTCTGCTAATAAGATTCTTGTTTGCCAATTTATTTATTTATTTATTCCATTGTTGCGGTGAAACGAGTATTCTTCAATCTTTGGACCTAGTTTTACAACCTGCAAAACAAGCAGCTTATATGTATTGTATTTACAGTATGTTGTATGTATCTAGATAGCTACCTTGTGCTTTGGACCTATAATTTTTAAAAGTACCCTGAATTTTAAAAGTACGTATTCATAGTTACCAGGTCCATATGGTCATGATGCATGCATGCTCTTTCAGAAATTTACACTGAAAATCAATAAACTTTGTTTAGTTTTTTTTGAGGGCTCCCTTTTTCGCATTTAGATTAGAAAGCGGTCCTATATGCTTCGAGTGATTTGTACCCTTATTTAAATTAGAACATAAGTTTTACTTTCCAATCAGTCTGAAAAGGTCATATTTTTATTATTTAAATTCACAGGCGCACACTATGCGCATCCCGCCAGAAGCACACACTGCCGGACCTGCCATACGAGTACAGTGCTCTGGAGCCGGTCATCTCTCGGGAAATCATGCAGCTCCACCACAGCAAGCATCACGCTACATACATCAACAACCTGAATGCCGCTGAAGAGAAGTTACAAGCTGCTCAGGCTAAAGGTTGTAGTTATTTTATCCTAATTTACCCACTTTCTGTGTAACTGTATATGCAGTATTGCCTTCAAAATCATGAATATACATTATTTAGTACTTCTTATTGTTATATGTATAGACAGAGCTTGAAGCTACCCATTTAACACTGCGGTACTCGCGCCCAGATTTTTGCTATGGATGCTCGCGTGGCCTACTATAGTAGGCCATATTAGAATAACGATATAGGTGAATAAATATCATAATTAAGTAATAAAACATAGTTTTTTTAGATAATTAGTTTATTTGTTTACTATTAGGACCATTTACACAAGAGTTAAAGCAGGTATCACTTCAAATAATATTTGAAATACTAAATAACACAAATTGCAGGTATTTTAAACACACCTAAAAGTATTGAAAAACAAATCACTCTTTTGTTTTATTGTATACCAAATTTATATCAATTCGTAACAATCAGGGTATACAATAGCCTGATAAGCCGAAAAAATCAACTTATTATAGGCTTGACATAAAAAAAAATGTTGATTGATTACGCGCTCTAGGACAAATAGCGCATCTGGCAACCCTACCTAATTCTGGTGTAAGGTAATGCTACTGTTCGGATTCTTGGGTCCCCGAAAGAAAAGAAAACCAGGCTCTCAAGCTTTTTCATCTTCTTCACTCTCAAAAACTTCATCATCTGTAATCATCATCTCCCAACAACCAGCCTTCTATTTGCGCTTCGTTCATAGTGATGGAATCTAAAATATCAATAAAAAAATACGTAATATAAGTAAAAAACTCAAATTAATATAAAAAAGAAATGAAAAAAAATAACGTGCAAAAAAATTCATAAAAAACCTATAGATATCAACCATAAATCAATAATAATAATGTGTTGCCTTACCTTAACTTTTAGTACACTAGTAGTCGCGCGGATTACTATGGTAGTCCCGCACCTTTAACACCTATTAATTGACAAAAGCAAACGTGTCCTTCACTCTACAACAACTAATCTGGTTGCTCAGTAAACTGACGAGGCTTTAATGAAATCTACCCTCATTTCCACGATTATTTCAAAAAATATGCCACTTTCTATGACTATGGTCTACTATAGTAGGCCACGCGAGTACTCTAGTGTTAAGGGATTAACTTATACTGATTTTCTTAGTATTTGTGTTAAAATTTAGTATGTTTGTCCTAAATGGGTAGGTTAGTGTGCTGGAGATCTTCTTCGTCAGCTTGGTTTAGCCCACTGTTGGGCATATGCCTCTCCTAATCTGATCTAATTGTGTGCTGGAGATAGAACTCTGCAAACATTATTATGATTTATCTAAAATTAACTTCTTGAGGCTTGAACTGATTCACAAAACCTTTTTATAGTATTCTCCTCATTCTGAGAATTTCTTCTGATAATACTTGATACACCAAATGAAAGGCCAAGTATTGTGTTGACAGCAGCTGATACAAGCTCAATGGTTGCTTTGCTGAATGCAATAAAGTTCAATGGCGGAGGACATATAAACCATACCATACTCTGGTGCAACCTGTCTCCCTGCAAAAGCGAACCATCTTGTGCATTCAAGCAGGCTATTGAACGGTTATTTTTTAATTTGTTTTGTAGATAAAAGTTTTTTTGGTTACCAGGTAGTATTTAAATGTATTAAAGATATTTTGAATTACGGTAGATTTTAACATGTAATGTAGGAGTTTAGTGTAGGAATTATGTGTATGTCTTAGTACTTGTCATTGTAATTTAAAATTAATTATTATTAGTGTTTTAGTACCTAGTATAATATTTAAAATTAGTAATCAGGATCAAATGTTGATGGTTTATTTGCATTCATCCAACAGGTGACATTCAGACCGTGATTTCTCTGGCTCCTGCTTTGAAATTCAACGGAGGTGGTCACATCAACCACTCAATCTTCTGGCAGAACCTGTCTCCCAAAGGCGGAAAGCCCTCACCTGCTCTTATCAAGGCCATAGAAAAGTAATAATGAGTCAATATTTTGTGACTTTCCCTCATTTTGCTTTCCGCTAATGCTTTCCTGTTATTTTCTTTGCTTGTCCAATCTCTTAAATTCCTTTCATACTACCAATCCTTAAAAGTTTCCTTCATTTAACCCATTCATATCAGCTACTATAGATCTGCAAAGGTTGCAGTGGCTGTTGATCTGACTTAAATAACAATAATAATTAAAACCCCTTCATAGAAAAGTACCCTACCTGTCGCATTTTATTTCCAGTCCCTTATACCTATACATTCGGTTCCCTTTTAATCTTGTATTATTTATTTACTTTAAAGAAAGAAAAGGTCACTTTGATTCGACGCCCTCTAACATTATCTTTACTGACCTCTAGTTAACTTATAGTTTATCTATTTCACCTTTGTATTGTCCATCTCATTTTAATTGTATTTTTGTTATAATAATCATTGTATTACTAACTTTATTAATCCGAGAGTTTGTATGTAGAATTGGTAACACTTTAAATTCTTTCTTGCTAGATTTAGCTTGGCATACAAAAAGACCCGGATATAATACATAGGATATTTATCAGTTTGTGAATTTGTTCATAGTCTGGTGATGACACCTTAAGCTTAACCACTTAATTGTCCGAAAAGCAAGATGGTTCCGTGCTTCGGAGGGCACGTTAAGCTTACCGTCCCAGTTGCTGTCTATGATTACTTAGACAGCAGTCATTATACAACCATGTCAGAAGCCTGCTAGGCGGTTGTAAGAAGAGAGAAAGAGAGAGAGAATATAGGCTACTTATTACTTCGAGCAACTCGATCTTCCGTCCCGTTCCGGCCCACTTATTACCACAAACACAAGAGATCAATATTTTTTTTTCTTTAAAAAGATTCCTACCTCATACAAATTGCATTTATCAATTCCAGTGATTTCGGCTCATTGGAAAACATGAAGAACCAACTGGCGACCACAAGCGTAGGCGTGCAGGGTTCTGGATGGGGATGGCTCGGCTACAACAAGTTGGCGAAGAAACTCCAGATCGCCACCTGCCAGAACCAGGACCCGCTACAGGCTACCACTGGTAAATAACATATCACGCCTATATCCCTTGCGGGGTAGGCAGAGCGTAAACGATTGTAAAGAACAGCCATTTACACCATGTCTGTCAAAAGTTTGAGAGTCATTCAGATGACTGTATCATCATAGTGACAAGATGTCAATTGTCGCCTAAAATCGCGGTACACATCAACTCTCAAATCCCTTCGTCGCTTCTTAACTTCGACACCCACGGGAAAGATATGGGGTGATGCTGGTAAATAATACCTATGTTGCGAAATAAACCATAACGAATATGGATTGCCTAAACTTTTGCCAATAATAAAGAAGTCGCGATTTTTATAAAAAAAATAGAGTATTGTCTAGAATACAGAATGGCCCAATTCTTGTCAAGAATACAGCTTTTATTTAATTCGAATCAACAAATAAATTGTTTATAAATACGATCGAGTGGATGATTGACAACGATTTTATAAATGTCTACTACGAACGCCTTTGAGTACTTACTTGATCGGTGCCTCCAACGCCAAACTAACAAATAACAAACAACTAGCAAGAAAATAATTCAAAACATTTTCAGCATGAGTCAACATTCTCTGTTAAATGGGAATACCGATAAAGTGACATAAATCTTCTGTTACAGGCCTCATCCCCCTGTTCGGAATCGACGTTTGGGAGCACGCTTACTACCTTCAATACAAAAACGTGCGCGCCGACTATGTCAAAGCTATCTTCGATGTGGCCAACTGGAATGATATCTCCGCCAGATACGAAGCTGCCCTGAAGTAATTTACCACACTAGACCCCCCACAAATAATCTCAATAAGCATTTTTACACTCTGTAGTTTTTAAATGTGCAATGAAATTCACATAGTGAACAAACGGCGGTTAATGTAAGAGTGATGTAAGCTAATAAAATTAATTTACATTATTAATGCTTTTCATTTATCATATACATCACGCCTATATCCCTTACGGGGTAGGCAGAGCGTGAACGGCCGTGTACATCACTTCTGACAAAAGTTTGATAGGCATTTATCATGGACTAATGCTTTTTTAAGCTAATCGCTTTTTGAGCTGTTATTTTTTTGATGGTATTGTGTCCTTGGCCCGCATCAGATTCAATGCGTACCATATGCGTACAAGAAATGCAGAACTGTTGCTACTACGTCCTATGTGTAGGTGAACATGAATTTTGAAATAAATCAGGTTGTAGGCGAAGCAAATCGGACGGAGTGACTGTTTTTGACGAATGATGATTGGTGGTGGTTAGGGACCTCAGGGAAGCCTGGTAGCAGTGTCCTAGGAACCGGGGACAAAACTCGGTCATTCTTCGAGGATGGTTTAAGAGATTTCGAAATTACTGTGGCCCATCGGAACTACAAGCTACAAATTGTACAGGTGAAATTCGATGTACATTGCGTAGTCGAAATTGTACAGGTGAAATTCGATGTACATTGCGTAGTCGGTTAGCCATTATTATCCCATTGTTAAACCGGCTACGCAATTTACATCGAATTTCGCCTGTATAATAGGATTGTAGCCTGTAGTTTCGAAGAACTGGGCACTGGAGATAATGCTGTATGCCACCTGCCTTCCCCACAAGAGATGTGCTAAAAGAAAAAGTAATTAATGTTGCCAGTTTAGGCCATTTATCGCCATTGTATTTATTTTACGACTCTTTTATCTTATCAACAAGTAAAGAAATTAATAACAAATACAGTAACAAAACAACTCCCCCAAGCCGGCTGGTCACCGTGGGGGCAGTAGACCTACACCCTCCAAATAAAAAGAATAAGAATATTAAAAACATAAGCACAAACTACATAAGCCAAGAACAAAATAAAGAAAACCAGAAAAAACGTAATATACCAGAGAGGAAAGATATCTACATTGCTAACTTAAATGTGAGAACATTAAAAGCTGACGAGAGAGTACAGGAACTACGATTTGCCTTAGAAAACATAAAGTGGGATATACTAAGAATGTGTGAGACAAGACGACCAAACGAAACGATAGAAGAACATGAAGACTTCATAATGTATCACACAGCAACTTGTTCAGGAAAGAATGGAGTTGGATTCCTAGTTAAAAAGTACCTGAAAAAGAACATAGTGGCATTCAAAGAGTTTTCAGACAGAGTAGCTACCCTGGAACTGAAATTTGAGGATCAGGGACCAATATGGTCAATAATTCAGATTTATTCCCTACGGAAGACTATAATGATAGTGATATGGAAATCTTTTACCAAACATTAGTAACAGCTATAGAATCACTGAGTGGAAAAAATTTGATCCTGATGGGTGACCTCAACGCACAGATAGGAGAAAAACGTGTAGGGGAAGATAAAGTATTTGGAAAGTTCTCATATGGAAAGAGAAGTAAAAACGGACAACGACTAGTAGAATTCCTGCTTGAAAATAATTTAAAAGTAATAAACAGTATGTACAAGAGGAAGGTACACAAGAAATGGACTTGGAGTTCACCTGGCGATAAATACCACAATGAAATAGACTACATAATAACAAACAAAACAGAAAACATCACCGGATTTGACATAATAAACCAATTCAACTTTAACACAGACCATAGAATGACGAGGTGCAAAATTAGACTAGGTCAGAAGAAGAAAAGGAACTTCAGTAAAGCAAATGCGAAAGAAACAAGAAAGTTACCTAAGCTGGTAGGAGAAGACGCTAAGAAAATCAGAAGTAAAATGATAGAAGCATTGAAAAACCAGATGATTTACAAAGAAAGTATGATAGTCTACAGAAAGAGTTAAAACAATTTATAGAACAATTGCCAAACAAAAAGCCCCTTAACTGCAAATCAGAATCTATAAATACCAACTTGCTATTAGATAAAAGAAAACAACTATATAAAGAAAAGAGAACAAAGGAAATTAGAGATAAGATAACCAAAGTAAGTAAGGAAATTAACAGAAGCTTAAAGAAAGACAAGAAAGATCAGAGAGAGAAAGTATTTACCAGTATAATAGAGAAAACAGGAGGCATAAAGAAAGCATTCAAGGAACTGGATAGAAAGAAGGAATGGGCTGTTAGTATGAAAGACAGAGCAGGAAAGCTGTTAAGTAAAAGGCCCGATATAATCAACGAAGCAACACTTTTTTACAAAAA
This sequence comes from Phthorimaea operculella, assembly GCA_024500475.1. Lineage (NCBI taxonomy): Eukaryota > Metazoa > Arthropoda > Insecta > Lepidoptera > Gelechiidae > Phthorimaea > Phthorimaea operculella. Next base: position 742,310 of record JANFCV010000082.1, read on the forward strand.
TCTATACACCTCAAAAGATACATCTTCGGAAGAGCTACCACTGATATCAAGCGACGACTCCAGTCCAATAGCAGACATAAATTCCTAACTTCAGAAATAGAGACTGCAATAAAAACATCAAAAATGGACAAAACACCGGGCGAGGATAAAGTCACCAACGAAATTCTTAAATGCCTAATAGAAGCCATAGTTACACCACTTAAAAACTCTTTGACGAAATATTAGAAAAGGATATGCACCTGACCAGTGGTCTAAATCTACAATTACCCTTCTATATAAGAAAGGAGATCGAAATAACTTGGAAACTACAGACCTATCAGCCTTATGACGAACATATACAAAACATTCTCCAAAACACTAACAAATAGAATTACGAAAATCCTAGACGAAAATCAACCGAGAGAACAGGCGGGATTCAGGAAGAAATACTCAACTCTAGATCACATTCAAGTGGTAGCACAACTGGTGGAAAAATGTAAGGAATATGGAAAGACAATATATATCTGTTTTATAGACTTCACAAAAGCCTTTGATTCACTAGAACACAAAGCCATATGGAAGGCACTCAGCCAGCAGGGTGTTCAACCAGAATTTATCAAAGTGATACACAACATATATTCAAAGTGTTCAGCAAAAATAAAAATGGAAACCGAAGGCAAAGAGTTCCTTATCCGAAAAGGTGTGAGACAAGGAGATCCAATCTCACCTAAAGTGTTTACTGCGGTATTGGAAATGATATTCAGAGAGCTAAATTGGGAAAATAAAGGAATAAAGATTGATGGAGAATATCTGAATCATCTTCGCTTTGCAGATGACATAGCAGTTTTTGCCGAAAGTTATGGATGTTTACAAAATATGGTACAAAATCTAGCTCACGAAAGTAAAAAAGTCGGTCTATACATGAATGCTTCCAAAACTAAAATTATTACAAATGGAGCAAAAGGAAAAGTAGAGGTTGAAGGAGAAAGCATAGAATTTGTCATATCATTTGAAGACCAGACTGAAAGAGAAATAAATAGAAGAATAGCAATAGCATGGACAAGATTTTGGCAACTAAAGGAAATCATGAAAAACAAGAACATTAGCCTACATATAAAGAAAAGAACATATGAGTCAACTATCCTACCATGCCTCATTTACGGCTTCCAGATATGGGCACTGAGGAAAAAGGACGAACTTAAATTGGCAATATGCCAAAGAAAAATGGAAAGAAGTATGTTAGGAATAAGACAAATAGATAAAATCAAAAACATAGACATCAGAATTATGACAAAACTAAAAGACATTATAGAGAGGATCAGGGAGTTAAAATGGAATTGGGCAGGACATGTGAGTAGGATGAGCAATGACAGATGGACAAAAAGGGTCACAGAATGGACACCTAGAGAATGCAAGAGGAGAAGAGGAAGACCAAGGAGAAGATGGATGGACGTGTTTGTGGAAAGAGCAGGAACAAATTGGATGCAGAAGGCGAGAGACAGAAAACTGTGGAAAACTTTGGGGGAGGCCTACGCCGAAGAGGAGGAAAATTAATAAAGAATAGACTTTAGTAGGTTACTTTAATTACTTTAATTATTAAATTAGATTTAAGTTAAAATGTTAAGAACGCATTGGTAGAATAAAGGCTTTTTTTATTTTTTTATTTTTTTTATTTTATTTTTTATCTACAGAATCTCCGAGAGAATCTCCGACCTCTACTACAGAACAAGCAATGCAACTCAATGAATTGAGAATACAAAAGCATCTTCAAAGCACACCCAACAACCTTGCAATAACCTAATAGCACCTTGAAGCCGCCTCAGCTGATTTATTTAGTTGTGTGCGTTAAGTTTTTACCTTTCGTCTTATTACATGCCTAAAGTTCATTCGCTGTCAACGACAATGTCATTCACTTAAATAACTTCAAATTATGTATGGAATGACATTGTCACCGCGGCACTATCTAAGCATGATCTAAGCGAATAAACTTTACCAGAATCATAGTCTAATAAAACATGGTCTTTCCTTCCCAGAGAAACACAAGTCAACGTCACTTAGTATTGCCATTTTATTTCAATAAAATACGTTATGGGGTAAATTCAATCTCAGAACAATGGGTTAAAATATTTCTTAATAATTTTATAATTTAGATTTACGTGTGTATTAACTTGAACTTTACAACAACACTTCAATTGTATTTATTAGTTAACAGTATCATAAATGATTTATAAAAAACATCATAAGAGTGGGTAATTCTGGTAACCCACAAGCATGATGACGTACTCATGTGTTGGTCACGTGGTTCACAAGTCTCGGAAAGAAATACCAGGCGGAGTATCTTATTATACCATGACCAGAATTAACAGATTTCGACATCTTATCGCTGGCAACACTACATTTGACAGCTGTCAAACAAAACTTGTGAACGTCCTCTCGTTTGTTGCAAGTTGTGATCGAAAATAATAAATAAAAACACTTTTTCCTGTGCATTGTGAACTAAAAACTAACTTTTCGTGTGTGCTAAGATCTGCTCCATCTACGCATGAAGTGGTAAGTACTATAAATATGAGTAAATACGCAGTTTCATTCAAGTAACTCGCCTGGTAGGTACGATCGGGGTGTTATTGATTTTTCAGTAGACTGAATCGACGATACCATTACACAAGACTTCCTTCTAATTTGCTGAAAGGATATCGTGGTTTTCTCATTAAACTGTTGGATTAAATCATCGTTCTCAAGGTAAGAGCTGATCGAGACTATCCCAGTGAGAAAGTTATTGCAACGAATTGCAGATAGATTCGGCGAAGGTCGTTATTTCAGTGTTTTGAAATGTTTGACTGTTCTGCTGAGTGCATATCTAGGTTTTTTGTCTAGTTGCACGGTTATTCTGCTTCTTTGTCATTGTTAGTGTGGTTTTATTTCTTTGATTGCAGATTTTCTTTGTTTGATTGTCAGTAATTAGATTATTTTTGATTTTATTGTTGTTTTATCAGTACTAGTACTTTACCATATGATTATTTGCAAATGAATACTATTAGAAAGCTACTGAATATTTAAATAGAAAATTAGTTTGGTTTTAGAATTATTCTAAAATACACACACTTATTTAAAGCTAGACAATTTGTAGTAATTTGTACTGCCAAATTAAAGGTATAATATTATATGAGATTCATTAGAAAGACTTACTTTACCTAGTGAATATGAGGAAAGTAAAATGTTTAAACTACAATAATTGTAATTATACTATGAATAAACCTGCCTAGTTGCCCAAATTTGGTTGATAAATGTAATGATACTAGTTGTATATGAAATACTGTGTTCTGTTTTAAAGTAAATTGTGATTATTCGTTTGTTAAGCACTAATTCTTAATTAATATTTGCTAGTTCAATGCACTAATTCTTTCATACATTGTATTATATTTTTACAATCTTAGTTGCTCCTATCCTTGCACTATTTTGCTACAATGTAATATTTTCAAAGTGTACATAATAGCCAGTTTGAACCCGAGCAACCAAAGGGAAATTACGGCAGTGAGGGGTTTAATTGCAGCGAGGCAGTCAGGCAAAGAATATGCACTGTAGATAGGTCAGGTATTGTTGAAGGGTGGCAAAGTATTCCTGGAAAGGGTGTGTTTTAGTGAATTAAAATTGAGTAAGGTCTGGTTTTTTTCATTGAGTTATTCTGAGTAATTTTGTTGTAGACTGATACTATATGTATAAAAGAATATACACTGTAGATAGGTCATGCATTCTTATAGGATGGCAAAGTTCTTAGTGAATTAAAATTGGAGTAGATATTGAGTTAGGTCTGTTTTTTACAATGAGTGTTTCTGAGTAATTTTGTTAAAGACTTATGCCATAAAAAATAATATGTAGATAGGTCATGCTTTTTTGTAGGGTGGCTAAGTTTTCCTGGAAGATAAGTTATTTGAAAGGTGTTGTTAGTGAATTAAAATTGGGGTAGATGTTGAGTTAGGACTGGTTTTTTCAATGAGCAGTTCTGAGAAATTGAATTGAATTGGGTATTCATGATTCATGATATGATTGAATATTTAAATTGGGATAGGTCAGCTCATATTTACAATAGGGTGAGATGGGAGTGGTAGGAGATCATTTTTATGTTTTTGCAGTCTTTGCAAGGAGTGTAGTAATTTTTTATGCAAGCATTTCACTTTACTTGCACTAAACACATTATTAATGCTGATGGGGGTGCCTGAGAGAGGGAAGTTTTTAACATTTTAAACTTCTGTTGAATAAATACATACCCATACATTTCAGTTATATTGCCTTGCAGAGTAGGCAGAGTGTAAGCGGTTGCTATCACCATGTCTGATATATTTATTTGTCTTGTCAACAGTGAAAGGTTGTATTTTAGCTAATATTGTTATACACCTCTTATGACAACCTTAGGCAAGAAAATATAAATTCTGTTATAAGTCGACATCATCATCTTCCTGCCCTTTTCCCAATTACTTGGGGTCGGTGCAACATGTTTTGTTTGAACACAAAATCTATTTGCAATAGGATTTGGCATTATTTTACGACCGGCCGCCTGCCTCAGCCTGGCGCCAACCCTCTTTGGGAATGCTATCGTAGGTGGTGTTACCGTCACTATACGGTTGATCATGGTCGGCAGATATTGTAGCGAAGGTCAAAAACTCTACGTCGCCTTATACGAAACACCCTGAGTAGAATAGGGGTGGCAGAATTCTTAGCTGCTACCACACGGCAATATGCGGCAATTTCTGAACCTATAGCTTCCTTTTATTCGTTAGTAGGGCCCTGGTAACCACCTACCATGATGGTACGTTGCATGCGGCGCCTCACGCGAGTTGCGCCCCGATCAGCGGTGAATGCACCCGATCATGCAGATACCTTACCTACGTAATTGGGCTGTGTGATGCACTAACCCCAATTTAAAAGTTGGTTATGACCAAATCTTTTTCCATAACTAGGCAACTAACTATATAGGCGTTTTGTAAATAGGTGACGTACTTTCTTGTGGCATAAAGATACCCACCTTACCTACGTAATTGAGCTATGTGATGCACTAACCCCAATTTATAAGCTGGTTTTGTCAAGTACCTACCAAATCTTTTTTTATAACTAGTTCTTTTGATAACTGGACGACGTCTATAGATGCCAATTGCCACTTGCTTGTGGCATAAAGGTTCGTTTACTTTAACTTAGGGAGTGGTTTTTGTCTAGACTTCAAAGAGACTATTTCTTTAAGTAGCCTGAAGGCTAATAGAATAGACCTTGAATTGACCGACAGCCTGTCTTTGTTGCAATGTAAAGTCTAGCTTCAGTGATTCATACTAAGATTCTCTAGAATTTAATTAAACACCAAGTTAGTCAGATAGGCACCTTACTGGTTTATAATTTATTTAATTTTTAGCCAATACTTACTTTGTGTTTTTATTATACCCGACATTCAAAGGACTTGTAAGAATAGGTTAATTTAGATACTTACTTTTGTAATAATATGTATTTACTACTACTTTGATAAAGTTTTTTATTCATCCTATTCCTACTTTCCTACTAATATTATAAAGGCCGATGTTTGTGTGTGTGTTTGTTACGACATCACGCTAAAACGGCTGATTAGATTGACATGCAATTTTGCACAAATATAGAAAAGTATCTAGAATAACACATAGGCTACTTTTTACTACGGGAAAATGTCTTATTCCTACGGGATCACGCATATTCCAATATTTTTGCAAATGTGGCGTGACTGAGCCGATTCGCGATTTCAACGTTTTCGCCGAAAACTAACAGCGCCATCTCTTGGCGAGTAATGCTTTTTTCCCGCAGAATAATAGGTTGCAGCGGGTGAAACCGCTGACGGGCAGCTAGTTAGATATAAAAAAGTCTTTCACGCTCATTCAAGTTCTTTGACCTGCCGCCGTTAAGCGTTAATGGTATAACGATACAATTGACGAGACGAGATGCGAACGTCGACCTGCTGTGTGAATTCGATGAATCATCTAAGTAGCTAAAGGTGCAAATTCGGCAGGTCCGGCCAATGCGGCTTTAGTCGTATTATGAAAGTGTATGGCGCCGCGTTCGAGGAGTGCGACAGACGCGTGCGTAGTGCTTTACTATAATTTGCGCAGATAAAGAATGGTTCCCGAATTGGCAAAATTATGGCGCTTTACATACACAGCGTCCGTAGGTGCGTTATTTTTGCGCAGCGCTATTCATTGCTTTTGAAAATACGATTTTCCACCTTATTTTCATACAAATTCGGTTTATGTGAAACGATTTGACAGACGCATCTGTTAGCGCAAACATAGCGTCCAAATGGCGTCCAACCATACGTCCAACGCTGCTGCGTTGACGGAAGCATTTGTCAAACAATTTAACAAACACTATTTGTATGACAATCAGATCTAATTTCGTATTGTCCCAACACATGCGTTGCGCAGCGCAAAAATAACGCACCAACGGACGCTGCGTATGTTTTTCGCCTATTGTTTGCCTCTCTATCATACTATATGACATAGGAGCAGGGTGTCAACAATAATGTTGCCTTTCGTGATCCACTCTTTATCTGCGCAAATTGAACGACTCACCTTCAGTCGGCCGCACCTTACGAACTCACACCTTAACAGTAAGTTGATCGTAATGTTTTATTAAGTTTCAACTGTATGTAAAAACTTGAACCAGTTTCTGGTATGGCCTTATTACGTATTATGAAAAAAAAAGTAATTGCGTTAGGTACATATAAGTATTAACTAAGGTACCTAATGCTACGAAATAGCATTGGAAATTTATTTTATCGTATCTATTCAGTTTTGTTTAGTATTGCAATTTTGATAACCTGTCACTACGGTCTTCTAAATGACTCAAATTTTTGTCAGACGTGGTGTAAATGGCCGTTTTTTGCAGTCGTTCACTCTCTGTAAGTCGTTGCTGTCTACCCCGCAAGCACAAAATAGAGAATTTAGCCAATACTTACTTTGTGCCGCAAGAGATATAGGTGTGATATGTGTGTATCTATCTAGTGAAGTTTTGGAATATTTGGTAGGTACAGCTTATGTTTTGATATTAGTCGTGATTAGGGGAGCCGAAACGAGTAAAGTCCGAACATTAGCCGTACGGTGAACCCTCGTTATGATAAGAGTCTTTTGGGCCAACCATATTACACTGGCGCATACCTATTATAGCGATATTCCGCACGTGATTTTATATGTATGTATGTAACAATCTATCTGTAAAACGGCCGTTTACACCACGTCTGGCAAAAGTTTGAGAGTCATTCAGAACACTGTGTCACCCTAGTGACAGGTAATAACCCTGTCGCCTTAAACTGCAATAAGTACATATCGACTCGCAACGTACCTTCTTACAACACCCACGGGGGTGATGCTATTTTAAGCGGGCACCCCATTGCATAAGATATACATATTGTTAAACTACTTAAATGTGGATCATCATCGACAATCAGTCCACTGGTATACATATGGTCTTTTCTGGGGAGGGCTCCCCCTATTGAAAGAAGTTTGTTATATTCGCAGTCGGGGGCTAGCAAGCAGTGTTCGTGGTGCTAGGTGATGTATTCCATAAGGATCGCTGTTGTACATTCCCATGAAAGTAACCAGTTTATGTTATCCACCGATAGTACAGTACCCCAACCGAATACCTTTGCATTGCTGTCCTTGACGTGGCAGCCATGGCGTGACGTCCAAGTTTACGGCCCTGTCCTTCATTTAGTTAAGATTATAGGTAGGTACGAGGCAATTCATTACGGCTTTCTTATTTTATTAAGATTTCATGTTATTTAAAGAGACATAATTTAAAACGAGTCCACACTTACAGGCAAAGATTAGAAAATACTTCATGTCGTACGCGTGTAAACGTGTTACGAGTATTTAATAGGTATTTGGTTAAAACTCTAAAGTTCGGGTTAACCACAATACATCTGCAAAGTTCGCAGTAGCTGTAGGTGTAGGTCTGACCAGGGTCAACTCAATAACAATAATACAGGTCTGGGATAGTAACTAGTGGTAACTAGTAACAACTAACAACTTTGGACGTTTCTAAGTATTTATGTCCAAACTAGCGGACCGTTAGCGGTTTCGACCACTGCAACTAATATTCCCGCGGGAAAAAGGCACTTTTTCCGTATGTAAAAACAAATCTATTACAAAAACCCATCAAAATCCGTTTCATGGTTAGGAGGAGTTAGCGAATTCTACGATAGATAGAGAAACGCAAAAAGCGACTTAAATATATCACGCCTATATGCATTGCGGGCTAGGCAGAGCGTAAACGGCTGTATAAAACGGCCACTCACACCACGTCGACTGACAATAGTTTGAGATTCATTCAGAAGACTGCGTATCACTACAGTGACTGGTTTTTAGCCTGTCGCTTAAAATTGCTATACACACCAACTCTCAAAATATCTTATTTTATTAGGACTCTTGTTTTAGTGTCGGCAAGAATTTAGAGAACACTCAGACTTACGGGTGCGAGCTACGAAAGTTCTCGCGCACATCACACGTAGAGCTCGTGTAGATCTGATCATCTGACTGAACACGCTCATAGAAGGGAACGAAAAGTTCTCAGTGGGTAGGTAGTAAATTCTACTAACTAACTAACTCCGCTGACTCAGCGACCCAAAGAGGATCTTGGCCTCCGAAACGAGCTCTCTCCACTGATCCCTGTCTTGCGCGATCTCCTGCCAGTTGTTGACTCGAAGTTCGCACAGGTCAGCCTCTACCACGTCTCTCCAGCGGTACCTGGGGCGCCCGATAGGATGGCTTCCTGTGGGACAACCCATGTACGCTCTTTTTGCTACACGATCCTCCCCCATCCTTTCTAACTTGGCCGAGCCAACGGAGTCGGCGAGCCTTGGTCTCCCCGATTATGTTGGGCTGGGGCACTAGCTCTTCTATTTCAGCATTTTTCCGCAATCGCCACCTGCCATAATCCCGTATAGTTGGGCCCAGTACATTCTACGTTTAGAAGTATTTTGTACAAATACGGCATGAAAATAAACCCATATAAAACCTCCACGAAACCGTTGCCACCGTTGTCCATTAACTTGATTTCGTTGCTAGTTTAATCGCTTTGCGCCGGCTTCTGGCACATTTAGCCCTTAACATGCCCATAACTTAAGGGCCACATTGCGTGACCGCCATGGCTGCCGAATTGCTATTTTGTACGTTATTTCGGCGTTATTTAATTAGAAGGTACGATTATTTGGTTTGGTGTGGTTTTGTGAAATATTTGTTTACTTATTTTTATTACCTGTTAAGGCGGGTTCAGACGTATCCATACGCTTGCGGTGCGCATATTACTAAATACGAACACATAGAGTTAGACAGTTATAGAACGTGTAGCACTACTTGTTTGTATTTCCATACTATTCATAATTCGAGCTACCTATTCATGCTGCGCTATAAAGTTGTGGAAATTAGCAGGCGATATAAAGTATCTTCGACAGAAAGTCTACACAGATGTATTAAAAAACAAAAACCTGACTGCAGTAATTTCAAAGTCGAATTGCGATTACAAGAGACGAATCTAATGATACCTCACATGTCAAGATCCGCCCAGCCGTTTGGGTTGTAGCCCGTGAATACTTTCTTGTTACTTCATCATTGGCCTCATACGTCTGTGACAGACGATTTATTCAGTGTCTGAGGCAAGATTTTTCATGGCTGTATAAGCCGATACGGGAGCGGCATGACTTTCCGCACGCTCTACAAACGAAGGTGGAATTAGAGACTGGCACATGCATGTTTAGATGTCGTTTTTGCCTTTTGTTTGCGAGACCAGCGAACCAGGCATCATCGTGAGCTTTACGCCCATCAAACACACGCTTTCTCCATACATCCCTATTCTCAGCAAGCTTCTCCCAGCTTTGATGGTCGATGTCAAACGCAGCCATGTCCCGTTTGGCGCAATCTTTGAAGCGTAGCATCGGTCTTCCAACTCCTCTTTTGGCGTTAGCTACGGCGCCAAGCAGGACACGCCGCGGTAGACGCGAAGGTTCCATGCGGTACACATGCCCTAGCCACCGCAATCGTCTTTGCTTAAGCAAAGCGGTAAAGCTAGGCAGCTGTGCAATTTCTAGAACTCGCTCGTTTGTGACTCTGTCCTGCCAAGTTATATGCAAGATGTTTCTTACGCAGCGCATATGAAATGTGTTGAGTCGACGTTCTTGTTTTGCGTACGAAGTCCAGGTTTCAGCTCCATACAAGAGTATGCTTAGAACGCAAGTTTGGTAAACAATTATCTTGGTTTTTGTGGTCAGGTGTTTATTATTCCATACTCTTGTACTGAGCCTGCCGAACATGGTCGCCGCTTTGCCGATACGAGTATTGATCTCAGCATCGAGGGTGAGATTGTTCGACACAGTCGACCCCAAGTAGCAAAACTTGTCAACTATGTTCAAGGAACGCCACCGAGCAAAATACGTGGTGTTTCTCCACCTTGAGCTAGCACTACTGTTTTTGGCATTAATGGACATTGAGAACAGAGAACACGCGTGGGAAAACTTATCAACAATGTCTTGAAGCTCACTTTGAGAATTAGCAACGAAGGCTGCATCGTCAGCGAACAAAAGGCTATCGACGAATAAGTCATCGCGGTTACGCTTTGACTTAAGAAGCGAGATATTGTACAGCTTCCCGTCAGCCCTAGTGTGCAGGTGTATACCCTGTTGGTCATCGCCGAAAGCAACTTTAAAAGCAATGAGAAGAAAATACCAAACAGGGTAGGAGCCAACACGCAGCCTTGGCGAACACCTCTACGCATTTCGAACGGCTCGGATGTATTGCCGTTAAATACAACAGATCCTTTCATGTCCTCGTGGAAGGATTTAATGAGGCTTAGTAGTTTCGGAGGGCACCCGATGTTTAAAAGTGCAGTATAGAGTCCTTCTCTGCTGACGGTATCGAAGGCTTTGTTAAGGTCGACGAACGCCACAAACAGAGGTGTTTTCTGCTCTCTACACTTTTCCTGCAGTTGGCGAAGTGTAAAGATCATATCTGTTGTGGAACGTTGGGCGCGGAATCCACATTGCGATTCGGGATATACACGATCAGCAAGTTTCTGGAGTCTTATTAAGACTAGCCGAGCAAATAATTTACCTACTATACTTAAAGGGATATTCCACGATAACAGTTACAGTCACCGCGGTCACCTTTGCCTTTGTATAGGGTAATGATGTTAGCATCGCGCATATCCTGTGGTATATATCCCGCTTCCCAACATTTACACAACAGATTGTGCAGGATGGGTAATATGCACTTGAGCCTGATAATTTCGGCGTGGGTACCATCGTTTCCAGGTGATTTTCCAATTTTAAGCTGCTTAACAGCCTTGTGGTACTCCCTTATGGTAGGAAGATCATCTAACTCAGTCCAGGTAGCTAGTTTTGGCATGCAATCTGCAGCTTCTGGCATTATGTTCACTGGTTCTGAGTAGAGACCAACATAATGTTCTACCCATCGTTCGAGTTGGTGTTGAGCATCTGTAATAACAGTGCCGTCCGCTTCTTTAAGGGGGGCTGTTTTTTTAGGAAAAGGACCAAGGGCCTTTTTAATCCCAGCGTAAACACCACCAAAGTTTCCCATATCAGCGCATGATTGAATGCTTTGACAAAGCTCGGTCCAGTATGCATTTGCGAAGTACCGTGATGTGCGTTGTAAAGCTGATTTTGCATTCGATAGGTCGATACGCGTCTTTTCGGATGGGTTAAGGCGATGTTTTAGCGCAGCTTGTCGTTTGGACTCGAGCAGAGGTGTAATGTGTTTGAGATTTTCAGCGAACCAGTCCTGGTTTTTGGCTTTCTGATGACCGAAAGCCGTACCGGCTACTTCTGTAAGTAGCTTCTTTACTTTGCCCCATTCCTCCTCTATCGGAGCGTCTACATCCCAGGTAGCAACTTCGTCGCGTACCAGCTCTTCGTACTTTTGGACCACCTCATCGTCTCTGGTTTTTGGAAGATCGAGCTTCTTCCTACCAGGCAATTTGGATGAGTGGATCTTTTGTGAGCTATAGCAACTTGTGATGCCACCAGGAGTGATCTGTGTCACAATCAGCGCTGTGAAATGATCGCGTGTGCAGGGTCTCGCGGAGATTTTTCTTTTTGGTAAGGATAAGGTCCAGTTGATGCCAGTGCCCAGAACGAGGATGTTTCCAGGACACTTTGCGAGTTGATTTGCCTTTAAAGTAGGTATTGGTAACACACAGTAGGTGTTTAGAGCATAGCTCTAATAAACGTTGGCCGTTTTCATTAAGCTTCCCTATACCGTGGTTACCTATACAATCTGGCCAAGCAATGTTGTCCTGTCCGACCCTAGCGTTAAAGTCGCCCAGAATATATAAGCGGTCAGATGGTTTTAACCCGCGTAGAGTCTGGTCGAGCTGGTCATAAAACTGTGTTTTGGCTTCATCTGTTGCGGATAGTGTTGGTGCGTAAGCAGAAATCAGTGATACGTAACCATGGTCCGTATTTAATCGCAGCAACATAATGCGTTCCGAGATGCCGCAAGGAGCCTCTATAGATGTTAAGAGGTCGTTGCGTATGGCAAAGCCAACACCATACTCGCGCACAGCGCTACTGTCCTTTCCTTTCCAGTAGAATGTATAATGTGTCTCACGCAAGGAACCCTCGTCAGGGAGTCTGGTCTCTTGTAAAGCACAAACAGCAATGTTCAGTCTGTGTAGTTCGGCGTCGATTACGGCAGTTTTACGCAGATCTTGTGCGTCAGTAGAAGAACCTCCACAGGTGTCAGGGAGGCCTGTCCTCATAGTACGGACATTCCATGTTGCAAATCGCATGGATAAGCGGGGTTGGTTTGTGGTATTTTTATGCCTGTTAGTCGCAGGTGTACAATGTAACGGCGCCGATTGTCCAGTTGAGGCTGGTGCTCTCTACAACCTAAAAGAGCAAACCAGCACCGGGGCGGATCAGTACCTTATTGGTCGGGGGCTGCCCAACTTGGAGCGGGCGGTAACTGATCAGTGGGTCTACGATGGACCCTCCCACTGACGGAAGCGACCCCTGGCGCCCGCACTTACGCCCATACGTGCAGACTTATAACCGGTCACTGCCACTTCCCGTGTTGTTATCCGCGAGACGCGGGTGAAGTTTCCTCTCCACAGACACTGCGTTGCCTGGGACGCAATTATGGAAAACGCAGGGCTGCCCAGGACCTGCGCCACCCTCTCGGCCTTCCTGGCTGACTCCACAGGAACGACGAGTCGATACGTGCGGAGCCAGGTCGGCTGCAGGAGTCTGCCGCACGATATATATGAGTGAATCGCACCTGACGGAGACCCCATTCCGGGTTTAAGTGTGGAGTTTTCCTTCTCCAGGACCCTGATCGATTTGGGTCGGAATGAATCCCTCGGTCGGCTCTTACGACCCCCATGGGAAGAGAAGGGGTGGTGCTATTCTACTCTGCCGGCACCACACGGCTACTTTGTTACTTACTACATAAATAAATACACACATGCATACTCTCGAAAACATAACTCTCCTAGGCAGTCGGGTAAATAGGGTTTCGAGATGGCGTATTGTATGCGGAGGCACAGGATCGCGAGCAGTGGAGGAAGGGGAGGGAGGCCTTTGCCCAGCAGTGGGATCCTGATCACTAAAGAAGTTAAGTATGTAACCCATAAATACTGCACGAATGCTGTTTCACAATCATAACGAAACTTGTACATCACATTTTAATTTACTAATGATACAAATACAGTTCAATGCATTGGCGTATGATCTACGCATGTTATTTATTAGTCATTCATTATGTACGCACTATTGACAATCATTTCCTTGCATACCACATAAGAGTTATCATTATTATCCAACCACATCCTTCTATGCGTTAATAGTTTCCTTTGCGTTTCTATTCTAGTCCCCAATTTTTTACGCAGTTACGCTACGCAATACGCAAGTAATTTGTAATCCACATATTCGGCGTTCCTTCCTATAAATTTTCAGCTCATGTTCATAGATTGATTTCAAATTGACTAGAACGAAGGTAGCGTGGTGAGTATGGCAATGCCAAGCGTGGTGAGTATGGCAAAGCCAAGCGTGGTGAGTATAGCAATACCCTCCGCGAAGGGAAGGCCTATGTCCAGCAGTGGACTGTTGTGGCTGTAAAGGTATACACTAAATCAAATGCATAGGTAGTAGTGGAGCCAAAGTTGCAGCTGATACGGTAGGCTTTACTTTCATGCTTTGTTCCCGGTTGAATAGACTCTTCTCCAGGTCTTTCTCTTTGTGTCTTTGCGTGACACGAAGCGGTTAGATCTTGTTTATTTTTAGCGTATTGTGTAGGGAACGAGTTTTGCACAGCTTTTCGAAATAGATTCTCATTCAGGCCAGCGACCTATAAGTCCCGAAAAGGATTATCCGGAATAACTACACGTACACAAAGCTTTAGTCCCCAGCTTTCGTTTAATATACCTAAAAAGGCTCTAGATTAAATTATAAATGTAATAGAATAAAACTTTATTATGTCAGGTCAGGATACAATGTCAAAATAAAAATAAAATACATAAATAATATGTCAAGTAACACCAGAACCCGCCCCTTATCAATCCTGGTGCAAAACGTTGAATTGCAATGGCCAACCTTTGTACCAGGAAAGAACCAGCGCGGGGGTCAGAGCCTCTATCTCTTAGCCTACTGCCCAACTCAGCTACAAAGTTCTTCGCATCACTGCACCAGCGCCCAGCCGCTTCCACAGCGTAGGGAATAATAGAATAGGTAATGAACATCTTTATAATATAAGGATACGTAGGCGTTAATAATACTCGCTTTCATTCACATACCTAGCTCGCGTAGTGCGGCGCGGAAAATCCCAGAAAATCCAGAACTTAATTATTTTAATGGCTTCTGCTCTCTTACATAAATCTCTTTGCAAGTATCTATATGACGATTTAATTAAAAACATTTATTTAACGCATGTAGCTGTATTAGAGAAGCAGAATTTGTATGTGATGAGAAGGTTCGATAGACGGCGATTATTACACAACCATGTCAGTTGTCTACTGTAAGTATGATTATTGGGAAGTTATTGGGTCGTTCGTCAATTCCGCGTCCAACACGTCAGAAGAATCTTACAAATTCCTGATGTGGTTATTCGAACTAGACAAAACGCCTTTTATCAAACCGTTGACGCCCTGCCAACTTTTGAACACTACGAGCACGATTTTATGAGCTGTGTCTGTGGCTGTGTCGCTCTGTTTACATAGACTATAACTTAAATTAAGGGTTTACACGTCTGTGCAGCATCTAATGGCATGTTTTTATTCGTGCTTTATACGTTTTTATGTGCACAGTGCAGTCGTAAAGTGCATTCGCGCGTTGAATGTGCACAACAGCTGGAAAGCAGCTCGTGAATTATTCCATCAAAGGATGGGCTTTTAATTTTTTAGTGGAAAACTTAATGTTTTTGATGTTTTACTGGAAGACTTTAAAAAATGGGTGCTACACCGACACTATGCAGACGCACTGCTACTGCGGAGCCCTGTCACAAACTATGGCATATTTAATGACTTGCCCTCTGTTTCCCGTCAATTGCGATGTGTGGATGCCACTCTTATGTTATTCCAACTCCATTGATCGTTGCTTGCAACTTCAGCTTCCTAACCTTGTATTGTTATGTCACATTTGTTCGTTTACGAATTCATTTACTTTTAATTGCATCGTGCAACACATCACCGAGCTTATAGCACACTCTATTCCATACTTCTTTTTATTGAAAGTTAAGGCACAGAATAAATAATAGTACTAGTCTAGGGACTGTCTGTATCTACTCTAAGACAAGTAGGTATAGAAATAAGAATACTTAATGCCTCAGTCTGCATCAACGCTAAAAAAAAACTAAACTCAGCTTGTTTTGCACAGCAGAAGATGTTATAAACGAGACACTCGGTGCAATTAAGGCGCGTCTCCCGGCTATTACATTTGCATCAAGTGTCGAGACGGGGCCTTAACAGACCTGTCAACGGCTTAAAGGACGCTACTACGTGGCTTTAAGAGACTTGACTTAGGACGACAAATTATAAAACAAGACTTAGTTAAGTAGGACTTCGTTAAATGTATCACCGACGTAGGTAACCTGAACAGTTTGTCTAACGAAAACGATATATTTTCGAATCTTTTTAATGCCTAATTTGGCATTAAAGCTGAAGCAATAAATTGATATAGGTAAGACCATTCTACATTGCAAATAGTCAATAATCGTTTTTGAAGGATTCTTTCTCTTTTTCTTTCTTGTATAACTTTAATTAAAAAATTGCTGAAACTAGGTACATGGCTCCTTGAATACAGAACAGAAGCCATACTGATGTAAATTATACACAACATGAATACATTTGAATATGAAATCCGATTCTGTTTCAGACAGGCTGGTAGATCAACGGTCCTATCCACACTAGCGCGCTTCCAACTTGGCACTTGAGTAAAGCTGTATTGTACGGGGTGTTAGGGACGGTGTAACGAAAACTTTGCAGGCGTGCTCAGACCATGAAACTGAACAACTTTTACTATGGAGCCAATGATGGGAAACGAAAAAAAATTTCCGACCTCCCATACAAAGTCAGTCAGCTTATCGTGAATTTTGTATGGGAGGTCGGAATTTTTTTTTCGTTTCCCTCCATTGGCTCCATAGTAAAAGTTGTTCAGTTTGATGGTCTGATCATGCCTGCAAAGTTTTCGGTACACCGTCCCTAACACCCAGTATAACTGGCGCAGATAAAGAACATATCCCGAATTGGAACATTATCGTTGACATCCTTCTCATATAATATGATAGAGGCAAAAAATAATGTTGCCAATTCAAGATCCATTATTTATCTGCGCAAGTTATAAACTGGATATAGATACGTCCATCCCTGTTAAAAATGCAGTTCTTCAAAAATAGTTTCTTAGGTAGTTTCGGAAAGTTGTCTTTCTCTTTTAGTTTGTTGTACAGTTGTAATTGACAAACGTCTGAAACTGCAGGGCTCCTTGCATACAGAACAGAAGCCATACTAATGTAAATTATACACAAAGTGAATACATTTGAATATGAAATCCGAGTCTGTTTCAGACAGGCGGATAGATCAACGATCCACAATAGCGCGCTTTCAACATGGCACTTGTGTAACGCCGTACTGTATATTACTGTAGCGAAAAACAAATAATCAAATCAAAAAGCAGCAATAAATTTCTAGCCATGTCAAAGTGCACGAGTGAATATAAATCCCATCAAGTCTAGTTTGTACCTACTCTACACAGACATACAGGCAGACTGATCGATTCTGTCAGATTCATATCCTACGTCAATTAATAATACGAATAACAGAAGAGAAATAGAGATCCTACTATCAAAAACATGTAAAACACCTATATAGGGTGAAATTTTACTAATGACCGATAGCGAAAACTCAGAACCGGCTGGTGACAAGGAACAACTTTCCCCAAGGAACATAGGTCGAAATACGAAAAAAAATTTTGGGCCTCCCATACAAAATTGCCGATCAGCTGATATGAGTTACTATGGGAGGTCAAATTTTTTTTTCGTATTTCGACCTATGTTTCTTGGGGAAAGTTGTTCCTTATCACCAGCCGGTTCTGAGTTTTCGCTATCGGTCACTAGTAAAATTTCACCCTATATAAAGGATCAACCTATTCCGGTTTACGGTAGTTCCTTATAACTGTACGTAGATCCAGATTAAGTTGAACCCTGAAAACTCGAGAGGCTACTGTTGGTACCACTACAGACTGCCCAAGTTTCGTTCTTTCCTAATTTCCCCCTATAATGATGTTATTTGTATTCGAAGAGCATAACGATTCCCCAAAGTAAGGATCATATTCCCATTAGCTGTATCTGCTTGTAATCTAAAGGTGATTGATACACATGTGGATGGCTATTAATAAATAACAATTACTTAGATGTTATTTAATTCAAGCTTACGTCCGATTTAACATACTAACCGCAATATATGTATGTATGTACCTAAGAAAGACTTATTATGCGCGCGTCATAAAAATGTTCAAAGTAATACAGCCTGAGCTTATACCAACATCGTAATAAAATATACATTTTCTGAAAAGTAAGAACTAATTGATGCATTCCATTCATTCGGTCTCAAGTAGTATCTACTTTATTATTAATTCAGCGCTTTTCAATTAAAGCTGAAGCCTGAGCATGTACATCGTTATAAAATATATATTTTCTGAATAGTCAGAAAAGAACAAATTAAATGCAGTCTCAAGTGGTACCTACTTATTATTAATTTATTGCTCAAGTTCCATACCAAGATTAAGAAATTAAGTTGTTCATTAATTTTAAATTTTTACTTCAATGAGCTCCTAACGTGAAAACCCTATTGCGTCAGCAGCAAAATTCGAAATATATTTCAGTACAGGTAAATTTTAAGGTTCTATTTATAGCCCTATTTCAAGTTGTGAATTAAATTTCCCCTCTACAATCGTGGGAAACTTCCCATAGTGGAAACTAAGCTTAACATTCGGCCTACGTCCCCGTCTCTTAAAAACTCTATCGGACGTGCCGTGGTGTTCGTGTATTTATTACTTTATATATTTACCACAAGCGAAATTTACTTTTAAAGTGTTATCTGAAGGTTGGTTTTCGCGTGGCAGGAGGCGTAGGGTTTCCAACCATACTGTTTTGAAAAGTACGTATCATAGGTACTTTATACATACATACACATACATACATACATACATAAATCACGCCTTTATCCCTTGCGGGGTAGGCAGAGCGTCAACGGCCGTAAAAATACGGTCGTTATCGCCACGTCTGACAAATCTTTGAGGGCCGTTTTAGCTATTGTCGTGTATCGCTATAGTGACAGGTTGTCAGCCAGTCGCCTAAAATTGCAATACACATGAAACCCTCGAGTCCTTTAGTCGCCTCTTACGACACCCACAGGAAAGAAATGGGTTGATGCTATTCTAAGCCGGCATCAAACGGCAAAGGTACTTTATAATGGTTCTTTCTAGGCGAACAACGCGGATTATTTAAATAGTAGGCATAGGGGATATTTACATGTTTATAATTTACGTTATAATATTTATAGTTTACATTATCAATATCGGCATGGTTACCTATTAGTTTTCCAGTTCTTTACTTTCACAATTTACGAAAAATATTCATAAATACTGTTTTCACGCAGATAGTACTTTAGATCGAATTGAGATTTATCCTTGTTTTTACTCAATACTGCAATGCCTAGTGTTGGAATTTCTTTCGTCACAATGTACACGCTTTATTTTTGTGATAAATGTTGGCAACCCTAGTTGGCGGAGGCAAGTCTGAGGTGTCGTTTTGGGAGCTTACTCGGGTCGCGTTATTAGAGTCTTGTCCTTCTTTATTGGAATATACGAGAGGTCTCGAGCATCTTCCCCCCCCACCCCCCCCCCCGTGCCCAGGTCTCAGTGACGTCTGGATATCGACGTCTTTGCAAGATTGGAGACGTCATGTGCAGTGCAGCTTTGTTAAAGTTTGATCCAAGATGTAGGTACAGCGCCTTTGTCATGTCTATTTAGGTTGTTCTACCCGTAATATTTTTCAAGCTGTCATTAAATATTTGTACCATACCTATTTGTTTCCTTGCAGTCATTCATCCTACAGCTTTGACTGACTGACGTGCGATATTTAAAAGCTCAGTAACGTAAGGTTAGGTAGGCAACCTACTTACCTGCTGAATTTTGTCGGAATATGTAAACGTGTAAACGCAAAGGGGTTAGTTGGCAACTGGCTAGCTGAAAGTCGAACATATACCAGTCTTGAAATTACCTTATTTTATATTTCAGTTCCTGCTGATTTTACTTCTTATACCTACTGTCGGTCACCCTAGACCTTAAGTCAAGAGCAAACCAACTGCATATAAAAAAGCACTTGCAGGCATGCAGTGTGCACGCTTACATAACTTATGCAAGAGCGAACGCGCACTATAATGTGGCAAGCGTCGAACGGAACAGATGTAAAACGTGCCTATTCCGCTGGAGTAAATGGTATCAGCGTTTGCATCGCTAGGTATCCACTTATTTTAAAACCAACTCTACCTAATATTAAAATACCTTTATGAGCATTGATTCGGTTTGCTTTATCATCGCATATCAAGTCAACAAACAACCAACCAGCGGCATATAAAAAAAGCACATGCAGGCATGCAGTGTGCACGCTTACATAACTTATGCAAGAGCGAATGCGCACTATAATGTGGCAAGCGTCGAACGGAACAGATGTAAAACGTGCCTGCTTGTTTCGCTGGAGTAATGGTTTCAGCGTATGTACTACTACTTTTATACTTATTTCTTAACTGGGTAGTAGGGTACACATTTTTTTTCCTATAAAGTAGGTATTGTGGTGTTGAACTTTGGCTTCTTTTCCAATAAACACATTTTTTTTCCTATAACGTAGGCATTGTGGTGTTGAACTTTGGCCTCTTTTCCAATGGTAAAAATGTTTCAGTTTCCAGAACGTCTTCTTCTTCTTCGAGTGGGAAGTCGTCTCACATCCGGTAAAACATATGAACTGTCAATAAGCGCATAATGCACGCTGCGCGGCATTCATATGACGGTTCCAAACTGTCTTACTCAGCCTGTACTTAACTGTACAAAGCTGGCTCTGGCGACAATTTGTATACTTTGCTTTCCGTTCTTCTTTTGACCAGAATGGATAAAAATAGTAGGTTCATGCATTAACAGTTAATGTAGGTATTATTATCGGCCGCACGCACTTTTACAGAGAGAGTAAATAAATAGACGCCCACTCTTGGAATATCACACACAGTTCACTTATTGAATAACATCTTTTCGTGTGATAGAAATAGACATACCTAAATGTTAATCTCATCTTGTAATTCTTGTTTCAGATGTATCCAGCTGAATCCCAGTAATTTCAAAGCCATAAAGGTAAGATTAAGAGAAAACTTCTTCTTATAAAAATACCTCCAAACTCTAATGTTGTCCCGGGGATTAAAGAGCTTAGAAGCTTACGAACTAAATTTAATTGTGGAGTGTACCTAAATCACAAACTTGGACTTATAAAACAAGAGAGTTTCGCTTAGCTTAATTCACTTACTGTACAAAAACGGTAGAGATTTTATTAAAATAAAACGATTAATTGTATTGTATGTTCCTAACTATTAGCATATCATGCTATAAAATGTTAATTTTAATTCTTTAGCACCTACTTCGGAAAGCGTATGCTCACCAAAAAGAGCTAAGCTCTGGAATATAGAAGAAGAAGCACTTACTATTTATTAAATACGATAACGATTCTGCCACCCGACAACTATTCCACTCAGGATGTTTCGTAAAAGGTGACGTCGAGTTTTTGACCTTAGCTACAATACATGCCGACTATGGTCCACCGGATGGTGGTAGTAATACCACCTACCATAGCATTCCCAAAGAGGGTTGACGTCAAGCAGGCGGCTGTGCAGCCAAATCCTTTCGCAACATGATTTTGTGTTCAAACAAAACGTGTTGCGCTGACCTCAAAGAATTTGGATAAGAGCAGGAAGATGATGAACGATTCTGTTGAATAAGCTGTGTTTTATGGTGCGGAATTGTACTACAACACCCCATTTTGACCCGTGGGATATTGTAAAAATCGACCTAATGACAGGTGTAGCACAAAGTAAGTATTGGCGGTGTAGCCAGGCAGGGAATTCTCTGTGAATACATTTAGTACTGACTGAGCTCGTCAATCTGCCGCCCAATCCACAAAGTATGATGAATAAGAAAATTATCCCCAATAAGAGAGATCCATGTCCAGCAGTAGACTGTTGATTTTATGATGATGAATGGTTTAGATGGCTTAACTAGGATTTTTTATAATAGGCTCATTTCATGACACTATCCCTTTTATGGAACGACCTTAGACCGCAGCATCCTAAACATAAAATAAGGGTATCCGTCACATTAATTTGTCCCTTTCCCGTTAAAATCCCATTTAGCTGTCAGGTGTGCTGTGCCATAATTGGTTTCGTATTACATCAAAATGTTGAAATACAAAATGGCCGAAAAGTCGGAGCTTGTACAGTCGAGCTCACGTCCGGTTACACACTCGAATTACCAATGTATGTCTTATGCGCGCGGCATAAGAACGGACCAATAACATAATGTCCAAACCAGCCTGAGTTTGGTCTATCTAGCTTCGAGTTACTCTTTTAAAGAATAATAGTTGATATACCGAGCTCGCTTGGCTTTTATATTCTCCTCAATAGATGGCGTTGTTAGTTTTAAAACAACTTACATATAAAGGGTGAAGGAACGTTTTTTGAAAAGTTATCTATCTAGATCGATTTATCGCCCCCAAAAAGCCCTAGATACGAAATTTCGAGATATTCGTTATAGCCGTTTTCGGGATGCCGATTACAAATCTTTCCCGTTTAAAGGTATGTGATTATATTCTGGATTCTTCAAACTGTTACTTATTACAATAGAACCAGTGTAACCAGTGTGTTCATACTTTCATGATCAGGACTTTCGAGTGAGTTCCGGTAGTGATCAACAGAATGTTATGTAGAAATGCTTACCTATAAAATGAAGACTCCATCTAACCACCCGCAAAACATCAGTTGCTCCGTGATCATGGCCCCTATCACTGGGTTATAATCGGACAATCAATAATAATATCGAGGTAAGAACCCCGTTCTTACTATTTTCAGTAAAAACCAGAGTAAGTTGATACCTTTGCAGCAGTTTGAGATGCTGCTTTAAATACTGCTGTTGTATTAAATACCTTATTGTCTTACAATACTTTACTTCTTAGAACTTATCTCTTCATGATTACGGTTACGGAGTCCTAAGATGCCATTTTTAATTAGCTTGTTACCTTGTTATAGTATAAATTCTTCTACATGAAATACCTACGACTAATTGAATCTTCCCTGCAGCAAAATACTGTAGTTCCAAGAAATATTGGCTTTAAAAGCAACATCATTTTCCACGAGACATCCTTACGACTGGCAGACTTTACTTCCGGTCGTATTACAGCATTAATTGCACATCCGGCGGCTGGTAACCGATAAACCGTTAAACTGGGTATTTCACCGGTAACGGGATCTTTACGGTGCTACCGGACCTCTAGGGACGTAAGTTGTGGTTACTGACCGGTACTAACGGCTTGAGTTATGCTCTTTCTAAAAGTTTTAACGAGTATTCGTGTTACTTTGTAACTACTTACCTAATTGTAGTTTATTTCCGGAAATGCATTTGATCAAATAAGACAAATCACTAAAGGAAAATAGGTCTAATTTTCCAGCTATCATATCCTCACTAGCAAAACATTAACTTGGAAAAATAAACCTTCCCATGTGTAGTGTATGTAAGATAGTATTATGCATCTTACAGTGATCTTACAGTACAGAAATTGGACATCATTCTTGGCATAAATTCATCTACTGGTTTATGTTCACCTAAATACAGTCGTGAAAAGCTTAAAATATTGGCAATTTAGTTTTAATTTCTTTACAGAAACTTCGCTACCTATTTTCCTAAGCAAAAATTAAAAAATGGAACTCCGTCTGCCCCATTTATTAACTCTGACAACTTGACTGTAGGTATAATCAGTAATTATACAAGTAGCAGGCCTCTGGTTTGGTTTGGTAACGACCGTCGTGTAAGTAATCATAGACAGCAACCGGACCCGACGGCTTAACGTGTCATAACCAAACTGGGAACAAATTCACAAAGTGATAAATATAGGTTCTCTATCCATTTGCATAAAAAGAATTGGCATAATATATTTTGGCACACTGTAATTTAAACTAATGATACTTACGCATAATTCATGTACGCATAAAAGTTTAGGCATAATTTCTTTACGCACAAAAAATATTGCCATAATAGTACATAGGCCTAAAATACAAAACCATAAATTGTCATATCCATAATCAAAATAGGCATAAAAATCTGATGCATTAGAAGAACCCCTAAATTGTATAAAAATAACCTAACCTAACCTAACCTAACCTATACTGACCTAATTTAACCTAATATATCTTAAAAAATACTAAACTGACTTACATTTCCTGCCATTTGAACTTAATAAAAAATATATTATATTAGTCCAAAAAAAAATATTACTAAAGCAATTATGCCAAAATATTGTTAGTATAAAATATAATAGTCTAAAATATGATTATGCCAAGATAAATATTATGGCAAGAAACTATTATGTCAAAGCAATGGTAGGCGAAAAAAAATTATGCGAAACATGTTATGCTAAAACATATTAGTGGAAGAAAAATTATGCCTATGAAAGGGATACCTAAATATAAACTTTGTGAGTGACGCATCGGGAATAGAACCCGGAACCTTTTGCGTCGCAGGCCGTCGCACTACCACTGTATCACATCGGCTGTCAAAGTTATGTTAACATTTTTCAAAGACAGCTGTATTTTCTGCTGATGGGAATTTTATACGGGATTTATAAACTTCAAGAGCCCAGGATATTGCAATTCGGTTTTGGATTTCCAATTTCCTCTGCAGACTATTAGATTGTCCCGGTCTATTGGCTGTAGTAGACAGACAGTATTTGATTACATTTGTATTGTATATTCAATCAAATAAATACGTATCAAATGGGTATTTATTTATCTTGTAAAAAGTAACGCTGAAAATTTTCAGTAGGTACAATTTAATAATTATACCCAAACATAAAAAAATGGTACAAACATAAAATTATATTGAACTAGCGTAGGTAGCGTATTCTATGTATGTTGTTTAAATAAACTGAAGTATGAATATCGCAAAAGTGAAATCCTAAGTTCTTTATGATTTACGTTTAACCTTACGGCGTCAGCGCTAAGTCATGTAGATAGTCTATCAATTTTCAGACTAATACGTAGGTAGGTTCTTGCATTTTATCGTATATCTTTCTTGTGCAGTATAAAGCTTTTTATCGGTTAAAAGTTGTGATATTATTACTGCTGATAAATAAAACTGCGCGTGGAACTAAAATAGTCATTTAATTTTATTGAAGCATCATTCAGTCCCTTGCCGGGCGCCAACTAAGGCTAAAGTTATTAAAATTGCGTATAAACTATCTAACTACCCTTGGCGTTGATTATGTTAAATGCCGTTACTAACCTCGACATAAAACGCGTGAACAATTATTATTTTCAATCAATTAATCGCTATAAATATGGTTGTTGAAATTAGATCTTGATTTGTCTTTGAGCAGAGAGTATTCTGTAAACTAGGCCAAGAATAGCCTAAGAACGCCTAGTCACTTTATAAATAGCCTTAAGTTATTCCGAGTTGTTTTCGGAAGTTTCCCATCCTACTCAAGGAGTTTGGAATTATAAGGGTCAAATAAATGTTATGATAATATTACTCTGGATCAATAAAACTACACGTGCCATTTATTGAAGGATCTTTCAGTCCCTTGCCGGGCGCCAGCTAAGGCTGAAGTAATTAAAATTATCCAACTACCCTTGGCATTGATTATGTAAATTCCGTTACTAACCTCTACATAAAACGAGTGAACTATAATTATTTTAATCAGGAGTATTATGTAGGTTAAAATTTGGACCTTGTTTTGTAAGATGTTTGAGCAGAGAATATTCTGTTAAACTAGGCCATGAAACGCCTAGTCATTTTATAAATAGCCTTAATTTTATTCCAAGTTGTGTTCGTAAGTTTCCTATCCTTCCCAAGGAGTTTGAAAGGTTAAGGAGCTTTGGGTAGATTCTTGAAAGTGTTTGACCGTGAATTTGCTTCTGCACTTAAGTTTTGAGTCACAGTCGCGACTGCTCGGCGCCTTTTCGCAGCTACGAGTATCACGCTCGTAACAAAATTATACATGAATACTGGATTTCAAATATCGTAAAAGAACTTGAATTTCGTTGTGTTTCGTTGTACCTAAATAAGTCTGATGGCTTGAAGTACCATTTCAAATGCATAATCAGATAATTTTAGTATATCTTTGATTCAACCAGTCTCTGTTTTTCGTGCGTAACGTCGAGTCGTTTAACGACTCGGTGATTCCTAGTGTTAGTCCCATAACCGCCTACTCCAATTAGGAGGCCTCCGTCATGGTTGTTTGGCTGTGTGATGATCGCTCATAGAAAGAAACCTGGACGGACGGCTTAACGTGCGCTCCGAAGCACGGAACCATTTTTCTTTTAAGACAATCAGTTGGTTTAGCCTGTAATGTCCTAACCAGACTGGGAACAGCTAAGAAGTGAAAAATATCAACTTTGTGAGTAACCCATCAAGAATCGAACCTGGAACGTTTTACGTCGCAGGCAATCGCACTACAACTTACCACTTTACCCAATGGACAGGGCCTTTGTCTCGCGCCATCCTTTGTTTTTCTATTTCTATTCTAAAACAAAGTTCTTACCAGTCACAATAATAATAAATAAATTTCCTCGTTCCTCATAGAGTAATTCAGTTTCGTATGAAATGGTTTTGCGTTGCGTGCTTCAAGTCTAGGGTTTCATTTACGTTGATTACCGTCAAATGCGACTCGCCGGCGCCATACTACCATCGTAGTTTGACTTTGTTATACGAACGCCTACTTTTAGTATAACAGTACAATAGGTATAATTCAAAATCTAGTAACTGCCATTACAATTTTTTCTATTAAATATAACTCCGGCGTATTTTGCAAATCTAAATTGTGTTTGATTTTTTGAGACCCACGTTGGGCGCCAAATAAGATTTATAATAATTTACACTAGAGAGATCTTTTTATTTTATCGAGATTAAAGTTTTTGATAAAACTGATTGTTAAATTTCCATAGCCGCGTACATAGACGATTCGCTGGCGCCAAGCTCTATTATCCAAATCCAAGATTAGAATCTTGTACTTACATCGGTAATGTTTCCATTTAAGACTTGTAATCTATGTTTATTAGAAATTCATGGAGTGATCTACATTTTTTTATTGGATGATCACTGAAAGTATATTAAAAATGCCTTTTGACAGAAACTAAAACAATAAGTTATTTTTTAAGCACTTGCGATTACTTTTTCACTATTTTTTTTAACTAAAGCTAATTTCTGTAACAAATACTCTAACTTAGTATTATGTGGGCTCCAAGTGTTTACGAGGTACAATCCTCTATGGTATAGTCAACCTCACGTTCGGTGAGACAATTGTTACCGTCAATATGAGTCCTATGCGTGCGGCATAAGGCGCAAACACCACAGGCGAGATGTAAGACATGAAAAGGAGACGTGAGACGCGCGTTGCATCGATGATGACTGACGATCACTTGTCTGACGGAACAGATGTCATCTTACAACTCACGTCACACTTCTTATCTGTTAAGATAGCCCCTAAGAACGATTCGAAGTTCAAACTATCTGACCTAACTGGTCTTGACTGCACTTAGAAGTTCTTTTAATTTCACTTAAATAAGGAAAATGAGTGTTTTTCTCAAGCAACAGACGCTAAAGAGCTTTCAAAGGCCCTATTTGCTTTGTAGTTTACACGTGCTCTGCAACTTCCGCTTTCCTCTTCCTACGATTTCCGTTGAAAAAAAAAGTTGGAAGCTGTTCTTATGAAGTGAACCCTTTATTTTTTAAAGCTTTACCGAACCTAACTGAAAAAGTTGACGCATTTAGAATGACTGACGGTTGAAAGAAATGAACAAACATTTAACGGACTATTATTTATACTTGAAAATGAACCCTGAAACAGATCTCCATTGCTTATTTATCAGCCTGGTTTGTCCCATCAGGCGAATATGGGTATAGGTAAGAATAAAGTCAGTTACCTAATGATATTTCCTCTAAGAACGTAAACAAAGGAAACGCACCCCAAGAGTTCGCGACTGTATTTTGTCGCGAGTCAACGTGACCGGAAATCTAGAACATTTCCATGATCATGAGCGTACCGGGACATTCTTTGCTGTTGAGATACGACTGCCCTTGGGTTTTCTGTGTTCCTGGTACTGATATGTAATAGAAATGGCGCTATATCTTTGCTGCTTGGATAGGGAGGTATTATCAGTAGTTTTTGATTCGGGAATGTAATAAAGTCAGTTAGCTGATGGTGTTTCCTCTAAGAATGTAAACAAAGGGCGTCCCTAAGGTTCGCGACTGTATTTTGTCGCGAGTCAACGTGACCGCAAATCGAGAACATTTCCATGATCATGCGCATCCCGGGACATTCTTTGCTATTGAGATACGACTGCCCTTGCGTTTTCTGTGTTCCTAGTACTGGGAGTGTTTTAGAAATCGCACCATGTCTTTGCTGCTTGAATAGATAGGTATTATCAGTACTTTTTGATACTGGCATGTAATAAAGTAAGTGATATAAAGGTGTTTCCTCTAAGAACGTAAACAAAGTAAACGCACCCCAAGAGTTCGCGACTGTATTTTGTCGCGAGTCAACGTGACCGGAAATCGAGAACATTTCCATGATCATGAGCATCCCGGGACATTCTTTGTTGTTGAGATACGTCTGCCCTTGCGTTTTCTTTGTTCCTGGTACTGGTAGTGTATTAGAAATCGCACCATGTCTTTGCTGCTTGTATAGATAGGCATTATCAGTACTTTTTGATGCTGGTATATGTAATAAAATAAGTGATATAAAGGTGTTTCCTCTAAGAACGTAAACAAAGGAAACGCATCGCAAGTTTTCGCGACTATTTTGTCGCGAGTCAACGTGACCGGAAATCGAGAACATTTCCATGATCATTAGCATCCCGGGACATTTTTTGCTGTTGAAATACGACTGTCCTTGCGTTTTCTGTGTTCCTGGTACTGCTAGGGTTTTAGAAATCGCACCATGTCTTTGCTGCTTGGATATTTATAGACATTATCAGTAGTAGTTTTTGATACTAACATGTAATAAAGTAAGTTACCTAATGGTGTTCCCTCTAAGAATGTAAACAAAGGGCGTCCCTAGGTACGTCCTAAGGTACGCGACTGTATTTTGTCGCGAGTCAACGTGACCGGAAATCGAGAACATTTCCATTATCATGAGCGTCCCGAGACATTTTTTGCTGTTGAGATACGACTGCCCTTGCGTTTGCTGTGTTCCTGGTATTGCTTCAGAAATCGCACCTTAGCTTTGCTGCTTGGATAGGTAGGTATTATCAGTAGTTTTCGATACCGGCATGTAAAAAAGTAAGCGACCTAAAGGTGTTTCCTCAAAGAACGTAAACAAAGAATCCGCACCCCAAGAGTTCGCGACTGTATTTTGTCGCAAGTCAACGTGACCGGAAATCGAGAATATTTCCATGATCATGAGCATCCCGAGACATTCTTTGTTGTTGAGATACGACTGCCCTTTCGTTAGCTGTGTTCCTGGCACCCTAATAACACCCTATCGGTGCTGCGTTGTAAATATAGGTACTAACAAAAATCTCAATCTAAGCATTGCTGCATTCCTTCAAAGAATACTTTAAGGCTTTGATTCGCATACGCGAGCACAAACATACCTACACACATATTTTCACACACTTGCTTACTCGTAGAAGCTTCCCGAAATACTTTGGAAACTTAAGCCTACATTGCCGTATCAATGTTGCCTACATCATATCTTTCTTTCCATTGTGTCCGTTGATTGGTCATGAAAAGCAAATGATTGTTGAATATCACAATAACATTGTTCTGCTTTGCCATGATTGCATTAGGACCGTTGTGCTTGTTGAGTTTTACCCTGGGAATAAATACAGGCTTTATCCGTGCGCTTTTGTATTATATACATCCATTTCTGCTTATGTTTGACAATAAAATCGACAATAAGTCGGATAGAGTCAATCATAAGTAGGTAGTGTACTCAATGAATTAGAAACTTCGACGTAAGTAAGTAGGTATTTCTTTTTCTTAATTAGGGAGTTTTGTATATGTTACCGGCCAAACCCGATTTTAGGATAAACTAGTTTTTCCTAGGCCAAAGTAGTTTATCCTACATGCGGTTGGATAAACCGGTATAGACTAGGCTAAACCGGTCCGTCCGATGGCCGCGAGGAGATACTAGTTAATCCTAGGCTTAACTAGTTGAGCCTAAAATTAATAAGTACACTTCAGGATAAACTGGTTTGGCGTAGTTAAAAATGGTTAAGGCTACAGTGACGTAGCTCTAGAGGGTAAAGGGTAAAGTTGGACATCCTGGAGACATCAGACACCCTGGAGACTCGAACACCCTAGAGGGTGGGGTGTAGCATTGGATACTGAAGGCTCGGAAGCCCTGGAAGGACGCCCTATAGTGAGGCACTACGTACACCCTGGAGGCATCAGACACCTGTAAGGCTCGAACACCCTGGAGGATGCGGGGTAGCGTCGGACACCCTAAATGCTCAGACGCTGCCTGCCGTGGGCTGGACTCCCACAGACACCTGTGATGTGACAGCTCGTGAGAGCTATCGCCGACAGCGACGTTGCAAGTGCTCGCATCACGGCCTACATGGTGTCCGACGCTACCCCGACCCTCCAGGGCAATCGAGCCTCACTTTACGCTCTCTCTAGAGCTACATCACTATAGGACGTCCCTCCAGGGCGTCGGAGCCTTCAGGATGTCCGATGCTACACCCCACCCTCTAGGGTGTTCGAGCCTCCAGGGTGTCCGATGTCTCCAAGTTGCCCGACGTTACCCTTTACCCTCTAGCGCTACGTCACTGTAGCCTTAACCATTTTTAACTACGCCAAACCAGTTTATCCTGTAGTGTACTTATTAATTTTAGGCTCAACTAGTTCAGCCTAGGATTAACTAGTTTCTCCCACCGGTTTATCCAACCGCATGTAGGATAAACTACTTTGGCCTTGGAAAAACTAGTTTATCCTAAAATCGGGTTTGGCCGGTAACATCTACACACACATACACGTTTACATACATCAAACCTCTATCGCTTGCGGGGTAAGCAGAGCGTAAAGGACTGCAAAAAACGCCTTTTCTCTGACATATATTTGACGGGCATTTTAGAAAACGGTCTATTACTACATATCAGGCGAGTAGTTTATATTTAGTGTTCTGTGGTTGTGTGTGCTATTAGCGAGCGACGGTTTTTCGCTGTTAACTTCTTTGCGATATCGGTATCATCAAAAATATATGTTCTTGCGAAAATACAAGTTTGTTTCTAATCCCCAAATAAGAGATGAATATTCTAGAGAGTGGAGGTGCGTGCGTAAAATCGCCCGTGGGGTGGGAACCCCACGATTTATTGACCTCCATGTCTAACTTGTGACCCCCGGGGGTTTGTTTACACGCGGCAGGTACAACTGTACAAAAACAGCTACGGAATTGAAACTTACCTATCTCTTATCAATTATATTTGATAAGATATCTCTTGATAGTTAAATTTCATTCTGTACAAAAACAGCGAAGGAATGATAGTTATCAAGAGATATCTTATCAAATATATTTATCGTGTGATGCCGGCTTTGATTACCGTGTAATGCCGGCTTAGAATAGCATTGCCCCAAGTCTACCCGTGGATGTCGTAAAAAGCGACTTATCATCTAGGGAATGGGCAACAGCGAATGTAACATCGTACTCTGCACTCGCCAATCCGCCTGCGTGGTGAGTATGCCAATACCTCTCCGATAGAGGGAGGCCCATGTCCAGCAGTGGACTATTGTGGCTGTAAATGTAAAGGTAAAATAATTTATTTCCCGAATTTCGGCCATTGACTCCTGGTTTTTCCCATTTATTCAACAAGGCACTTACAAAATATAATTCATGCGTTAATTTTAATTACTAAGGTACTCTACTCACTGTGTTTTGAAATGTTAATTAATGTTTTGAAGGATCCTTGAAGGTCCTCCTATGTCCCTTGTGGCGTAAGAGACGAGTGACTCTTGTGAATTGTGAACTTTATAAACTAGATACATAATTGTTAACTTGAATGTTTTCAACTTAGTTTTCATTATGGTACAGTCTCTCCTGATCACTCATGAATAAGCCAAAATTTAAGGATTCGATTTTTTTCACACTGTCACGTCACATTTTAATGCTATAATTGTTACTTTTCTAGATGCAGCAAAATTTACTGAATTGTACAACATAGTTTCTATCCGGTTTGTCCGTATCAGACACAAGAAAATCGAAACCATAAAACAGAATTGTTCGAGAAACTGTAGCTCGAATACGCTTTGAAAATGCCCATAATAAACAAAATTAATTTTAGATGTTTTAATCGACTTCAATAAAGTATTCTTAAACTCAATTCGTCAGAGTCTTCGACGCTCTAGCACGCTCAGGCTTATTTGGAAGACCTACTTAGTAGTCCCCTTAGTCATCAGAGACGTCAGGTCATAATTTTATGATGGAATCCTACAGAAATCGAAGGAAATTTCCAAATTAAAACGTCCAACACAATTATTTAATAGATAGAGCATGGTTGAGTGAATTTTGTCTAACTTGAAGCCCATCAAATTGCGTAGGGTCTAGATATTTTAGATTCAGAGTGTTATTTACGCGTGTTAGCTCACATAACTCGTTCAGTATTTACGCCCACGAAGTTTTTACCCGACTGCCTCAGAAGGAGGGTTATGTTTTTCGAGAGTATGTTTGTATGTAGACAATAAAATATCCTTTTCACGGGCCAGAGCACAAACGGATAGCTGGATTTTGACATATGAGGTGTCGTTAGATTCGTCTCAGCAGCGCGAGTGACACTGGCTATATTAAGAAATCATAAATTCAAGATGACGGATTTTTATCGCAAAATACAACTTTGTAACTACCGCAGTAGGGTTTTTGTTTTTTTATACATGAGCTTGTTGGCCCTAAGGTCATGTTTCAGACTGAAATATTCCCTTGGAGGTATTTTCCCAATTTCATGTCGTTTCTTTATCCAAAATTGCCAAATAAAGTTTCAATTAGTTTGCAGTAAAATAAAGTTTAAAGTTTTTTGCGTGTAGTGCTTGAGACATTAAGTGATTTTTATTTAGTTAGAAGAAGAATTTAATGATATTTTTCATGTTTTATTTTACGTAGGCGTCTCAACTTCAGTATACCACTTTATTCAACGAAATTTAATTACTTTTCAGCGGTAGCTAAGTTAGTACTTAATATATTTAAACTTTGTTCGGCAGAGTGACGTTATATTTATCAAAAATATTGCGAAGGACCTGGCAAATTATTCCGATGAGTTCATATTTAGGCAAATTATTTTAATGTTGGTAGAATTAATAGCGGAAGACCCAAGGAAGGCCAGACTAAATATGTATGTTTGCGAACCCATTTCGAGGAAATAAGCTTGAGTATGATGCCGTAAGTGGTAAGTTTCATACGCTAGATCCACACTTGAGACTTGAGTGACTTGAGACGTAAGACAGAGCGATGCGACGCTCGTAACCGTTGCCATGCATATTATAAGGTGTAAAAAAATCAACCGCAAATATTTTAAAGGACGAACCAACCCATGAAACTGAACAACTTTCCCCAATGAACATAGCTCGAAATATGAATTTTTATACATACATACATACATATATCACGCCTTTATCCCTTGCGGGGTAGGCAGAGCGTCAACGGCCGTAAAAGTACGGTCGTTATCGCCACGTCTGACACATATTTGAGGGCCGTTTTAGCTATTGTCGTGTATCGCTATAGTGACAGGTTGTCAGCCTGTCGCCTAAAATTGCAATACACATGATACCCTCGAGTCCTTTAGTCGCTTCTTACGACACCCATAGGAAAGAAATGGGGTGATGCTATTCTAAGCCGGCATCACACGGCAAATGAATGAATTTTTATGAGAGGTCCAAAAATTTTATTTATGTTTCAATCTATTGTTCCTAACAGAGAGTGTTTCAGTATCATAGGCTGGTTCACCCCTTAAAATATTTGCATATGATTTTTTACATACTGTATAAAATGTAAGAAAAAGAAGAAACGCTGTCTACACTCGTGAAACACGCGTCTCATCGCAGACGGCCGGTTTCATGTCACGCCTCAGTCTCAGATGTGTAGATAGCGCCTTAGGGTAGCACATCAATCATCCTTCGGGTAACATATTGCGGACTAAAAGAACACTACCCCAAGCGTCGTATTTCGTACATAAGGCTTTTAATGTGTTTTGGATGATTTAGTACTCGTGCCGTATTAAGTGATCGAAATGCAAGCAGGGAAGAGACATAATATGTACTTGCATAGGTTAAGATTCCATTAGAACTATACGGTTAAGATTTCAAAATGCTGAAAAAATATGTTCTGATAAAGTAAGGACATTTTTCAAAACGTTGGATTCCTACAGCCATGTCTAATTTTCATTTGCTTCGACAAAAGTTCCTACTACTTGTGCTTTAACCTACCTACGAATGTTAAATAAACTATTTATCTAATTGACACTGAAAACAACTTAGTACATGTAGTGAGGTAGTTAGGTTCATCATACATTCTCAAGTTGTAGGCAAATATATAGTCATTTAGGTATGCAAATGCATAATATAAGAATGTAGATGAAATAACCATTATTTCAGTCTTAAAGCGAATGCTCTCAAACGATATTAGAGTATTCTCATTCTGATTTTATGTTCTTTTTATGGCACTATGCCTGGATTGGTATGATCTCATCTTAATCCTACTTATAGAAAGATTTTCTGTCATTCTAAAGTACTACCTATGAATGATCAGCTCTTCAACATAACCTAACTATTATTTTTCTTTTAAAAACCAGTTGAGAACTTAAATGGCAAGTTGAGGTGCTGCTGATAGTACCTTATTTATCCTTGATTATCGGTTATATATTATGTATAGTTGTTGATGGTGACTGTAATATTAATATTTTGATGTTTGTTTCAGGTAAGAGGCATCTTCACAGTTTACATGACGATTTCGGTAAGATATCAGGGCAGCGTAGTGAAAAAAATAACCGTTACTTCAAAATAGCATTTGACGCCTACATGACTTCTTTGAAACCTTGGAAGATTCAAACATGAAAGTAAGTTAAGACCACAGTCTATCTTACCATTAAACTACAAGATAAGAGCGCTTGAAGTTCTAATTCGGGTTATTCCAATCTGCAACCCCAGGATGGATATCCTAGGATAAATTCTTGGAAACTTATGACCAACCAGTCACCCTGGGATATGTACCCACCCAGGGTGTCCAGTGCATCTTAGGATGTCAGATTGAATAACCTCTCCAAACCTCGAATTTACAGTCTAAAATCCACAAATGATTAACCGTTTGGCTGAAATACTTAAATATTCTGCATCCAATCGAGGCCGCAGGCGATGCGGGTACTCAAATAGGTGCAGGTACAGTCAAGCCCAGTTGAGTTTAAACACTGCAGACTTTGTATCATTTTTATTCAATTATTAGGTACTTACTTTTGTTCTTCTTATCTTGATATTTTCAATGCAATAATTGACATCAATAAACAACCCAAAAGCTAATGAAGATATTGTTCACATTTTGGATTTTATTAATTTTTAGTTGAAAAGGTTTTTATCTTACATTAGTCGCATCAAGAAAAACTAAATGACTTAGTACTTACGATACTAAATTTAGTTTAAATGATTCAGAACAACCCAACGAAGCATCTCTTAAAATGCCTACATCAATCCGCCGGACACTCTGTATAAAGTTGATATAAAAACAGTATTATGCTGATCCCTTGAAGGTACATTGAATTGCTGCTGATCTGTTAGTACCTATAGGGGTTTGATGCGATCAAGTTTGACCTTGATACGCAATTCCCGTAGCAAGATCGATTCAATACTCACCGTCCCCGAATGTGAAGATTACATGAAGCGATAGTTGCGTCCTCAAAAAAACCCGGCATCATCATCTGCATGCCCTTTTCCCAAATTAGTTGGGGTCGGCGCAACATGTTTTGTTAGAGTACAAAATCAGGGTGCAAAAGGATTTGGTAATGTCTTATGCCCGGCTGCCTGTCTGACTTCAACCCTCTTTTTGATTGCCATTATAAGTAGTATCACCGCCACCCCACCATTGACCATAGTGACCACGGTGGCCTTTTACGAAACATCCTAAGTAGTCTAGGGGTGGTGGCAGTATTCTTAGCCGCTACCACACTATAGTAAAACTATCTTTATAACGCTTTGGTTCATACTGTAATGTTATAAATTGATGAATAAACACACAAATAATAATATACCCGCCATTGCATAGAAAATCGAACAATATCGACTGGTACCTAAACTGCGTGAAATACCATTTTCCTGATCACAGTTTGTTTAAGTATTTAACACCAAAACAACATAGAAACTTCAAAGGGTTCTTCAACCGAAGTGTACAGTAAAGAAATTGGCTTGTACAAATTGACCCAAGAGTTTCGTAAACAGAAGGGCGCTTCTTTGATGTTTGTCCGGATAGTGACGTCTGTCTCCATTCTGACCTTGCCCTTGGTTTGTCCTTTTCGTTACAACCAAGGTTTTACAAGACCAATTTAGATTTTTCCCTTTGAAAGACACTTATTTGTTTTTAGTTTTCAATCATGTCGTAACCATGCGCGAGATAGAGTATAAAGTTGCAGAAAGGTCAACCTGGAAAACCTATTATAAAATGCAAATAACAATGCCCAAGCTAGACTCTCATTTAAATAAACCATGTTTCTAGTCTATCTCTGTGACTTTAATGAGAATTCCAAGAAATTCTTCAGCATGATGACGTGATGAGAAAAATAAAATCGCGTACGATAAAAAGGCTATTCAATGCACCTTGAAAAGTCCTCTTGACGTGGTAACAAGGCATAACGGACGGGACGTCTTTTCAAAAACTAATACCATCGAAGCCTTTAATTCATTATGTCCGTCAACACACACGGACGAATCGCGTGCAAGCTTCGAGTTGACTACTA
This sequence comes from Phthorimaea operculella, assembly GCA_024500475.1. Taxonomy (NCBI): domain Eukaryota; kingdom Metazoa; phylum Arthropoda; class Insecta; order Lepidoptera; family Gelechiidae; genus Phthorimaea; species Phthorimaea operculella. The sequence goes on from JANFCV010000082.1 coordinate 779,024, forward strand.
TAATGTGAATTCCAAGAAATTCCTGAGCATATGACTGATGAGAAAAATAAAATCGCGAACGATAGAAAACGGTTCTCAATGCATGAAAAGTCCTCTTGACGTGCTAACAAGGCATAACGGGCGGGACGTCTTTTCAAAAACTAATACCATCGAAGCCTTTAATTCATTATGTCCGTCAACACACACACGGACCAATCGCTTGCGAGTTCAAGGCGACTTTAATGAGAATCTCAAGAAATTCCTGAGCGTGATAGGAAAAATAAAATCACGAACGATAAAAAAGGTTCTCAATGCATCTTGAAAAGTCCTCTTGACGTGCTAACAAGGCATAACGGGCGGGACGTCTTTTCAAAAACTAATACCATCGAAGCCTTTAATTCATTATGTCCGTCAACACATGACGGACCAATCGCGTGCGAGCTCGGGATTGGCGCATGCGCGGGTGTGGGTGGCGGGTCGATAGGGCTGGTGACGTCACGACATAACTGACCAATGGCGAGCCGCCGTCGCTCGTCAATCGATGTGAACGATTCCGACGTTTCCGCGGTTTTATTGTGGCCGCCATTACCCATTTGTTGACTCATTTATATGTTGTCGATGATTTTTCGCGGTCATCGTAACGGCTTTGGGAGTTCCTTGACCTAATTTCGTATGCGTTCCAACACCCAAAAATAGGTATTAAGTTATTAACTTGCTAGGCATTCGTAGGTCAACTGAAAGTACCGTATTTTAAATAAAAGCTCGCTAAAAGTAGCTTAAAGGGTACGAGTTTAATACTTACTCTCTGTCATATAACGACGTTAAGCTCTTTACAGAGTGCTTTGAACATTTTTGAGATTGCTTTTGTGTGTTGATCCGTGAAATGCTTTTCGAGAACAATTTCTGAATATTAGTGTAATGCGGCTTTAGGTTGGGTTATTTTTATTTGGCCTTATGGATTACACTACACGTAATTTTAGAGGTTTGTAGAGTGTACTTGTCATGTTTCGTAGCATTCGTAGCTGAATGCTACGGCGTAGCAAGCGGCGGCGTATTGGCATGCTACCTTACTAAAGTGTTTTATGTACAATTGTACATACATATACCACCCCTTTATCCCTTGCAGGGTAGGCAGAGCGTAAACGGCTGTAAAAACGGAAATTTACACCATGTCTGACAAAAGTTTGAGAGTTATTCAGAGTATTGTGAATCACCATAGTGACAGTAGCCTAATATTGCAAATTCAGGGTCTACAGATCCGTTCACCGTTGACTGTTACAATAATTTACCGAACCTTAGACATTTTTAATAAGTCTGAACAAAAAACAGACGGTAGGTACTAGTGCTTTGTAATTCCAGCGTGGAGTATTGCAACTGTAGCAATTTTCCATAATATATGATTCCTTACATGCTGGCAAACTTGGCCGCAGTCGAGGCTATAATTTAGCTCGTAAGTGCATTGTCTGTTGCATGTATTCTTTATCATTTCTGCTCGTTACTGTGACTATATAGAGTGAAATTTTACTAGTGACCGATAGCGAAAACTCAGAACCGACTAGTGATAAGGAACAAATTTTCCCAAGGAACATAGGTCGAAATATGAAAAAAAAAAATTGAACCTCCCATACAAACTTGCCGATGAGCTGATTTCAGTTACTATGGGAGGTCCAAAATTTTTTGTCGTATTTCGACCTATGTTCCTTGGGGAAAGTTGTTCCTTATCACTAGCCGGTTCTGAGTTTTCGCTATCGGTCACTAGTAAAATTTCACCCTATATATACGAGTATACGTAGTTTATTTATTACTGTGGTGCCGAGAGGTGTGGTGCCGGCTCAGAATAGTACCACCCCAATCACCCCATATCATTCCCGTGGGTGTCGTTAGAAGCGACAAGGATTTGAGAGTTGCTGTTTATTGCAATTTTAGGCGACAGGCTGACGACCTATCCCTATAGTGACACACAGTCTTCTGGATGACTCTCAAAGTTTTGTCAGACGTGGTGTAAATGCCGGTTTTACAGCATTTTACGCTCTACTTACCCCGCAAGGGATATTGGCGTGATATATGTATGTATGTATGATTCCTTACAGTCCCGGCGGTCGCTATTGAATTTTTCAATTTTCTCATTATTTAATTTATGAGATTCCTTACATGTTGTCAAACTTGGCCGCTTCCGAGGCTATAATTTAGCTCGTAAGTGGATTGTCTGTTGCATGTATTCTTTATCATTTCTGCTCGTTACTGTGGCTAGTTTATTTAGTTAGTTTATTTATTAATGTGGTGCAACGTAGCGCAATAACGAAAGGGTCATCGACTCAGCAAACTTGCCTATCTCAGAAAAAGACTGCTGTTTTTCAGTCGAAACTTATACGAATGAACTACCTACCTATACGAAACAGATATAGAGTGATGTGAGTATATTTTAAGCCCACACTGGAAAGTTCCAGCAACTCTTGACATTTGGAGTGCTCTCGACAGCAGAGGCGCAAATGTGAACCTGTTCGCGGTAAACCGTTTTCAGACGATTTCGACGAATTTCAAAACGTACAGTTTCCAACTAACTCACCGATGTATTGATTTTTAGTACGAAGTTTTCTAGGCAGTTATTATTTTGTTGTTGAGTACTTATTTGGTATGGTTTTACTATTATACTGCATTTTACTAATAATTAGAGTGGTGCCGGCTTAGAATAGCATCACCTCATATATTTCCCGTGGGTGTCGTAAGAAACGACTAAGGGATTTGAGTGAATGCTTATTTCAATTTTAGGCGACAGGCTGACAACCTGTTACTATGGTGGTACACACACAGTCTTCTGAGTGACTCTCAAACTATGTATTGTCAATTGTCATACGTCGTGTAAGTTTGTTAAGCCGTTTACCCCGCTTACCCCGCAAGGCATATAGGTGTTATATATGTATGTACTAATTATCAATCAATACTACTTGTAGAGTTGGTTTAATATTTCGTTTTTAGATCACAGGACGGAAGGGCTTTGCCGTAGCCAAATGCTACGACAGGCGTAGACATTTGCTACGTAAAAGGGTAAAAACTTTGTGGTTATTTTTCTTACTGATTGTCATGTGTGCTGTTATAAAATTCGATAACACTTTTAATTATTAATTTTAAATGTTTTAATGAAAAATAAATGACATTCATTCAGTTCTTGTGACCCCAATTATTATACTCATCCAGTACTACAGAAGTTTTATCAAAATGGGAATTGTCTCTGTAAATTAAGAGGCTTCGTTCTCGTCACGTCGTTGAGTTTACGCGCAAAGTTCAGGACTTGTGAATAATTTGGGAACTTCCTGCTCACCCGTAGGTAACGGTGTGAACATAAAATTATGCAGACGTAAACTCCACCGGGGCATGAAGAATATTTAGAATATCTCAGTAGGATGCACAGTGTTTATTATTATAGGTCAGAAGATCCAGGTTAATTTTATAGGAGAAATAAGGGACTGCCGTGTGATGCCGGCTTGGAATAGCATCACCTCAAATCTTTTCCGTGGGTGTCGTAAAAAGCGACTAAGGGATTTGAGAGTTGATTTGAGTTTTAGGCGACAGGCTGACAATTTGTCACTTTGGTGATGCACGGTCTTCTGAATGACTCTCAAACTTTTGTCAGACGTGGATTAAATGGCCGATTTTACAGTCGTTTATGCCCTGCAAGAGATATAGTTTGTAATAAGAGACTCACCCAGCAGATTCAGTTTGCTGCGGTTTTCTTATTTCCACGGGAAAATAGTTATAGATAGAGCTTGTTATTGCGGATGAAACCTTTAAAAAACGAAACATATCACTATATAGTTTCGTTATACGTATCTAGTTTTTGTAATATTATAGTACCTACATCAAGCGTTCTTAGGTACGAAATCTATCTACTAAGTATGCAGGTACTAATCCATCACAGACTATGACGACTGTACCAATCCATCACAGAGTGATAGAACAACTCCAAAAAACATGGGACGAAATAGAACCTACATATAATATCATTGACGAAATATAAAAAAATATTGTACCTCCCATAGTAACTCGAATCATCTGATGGGCAATTTTGTAAGGGAGAACCAAACTTTTATTTTTTCATATTTCCACATTATGTTATTTTTAAAGCATATCTTTCGTCCTTACTCATCCTGCCTGTTTGATATCGGTCACTAATAAAATTAAACTCGATACAGTGGCACTTTACTTAAAACTCTATCACCACCCAAAGGTCACTCGTGGGTGGGTAATAAAAACTACTACTTTTCTACAAAAACTATAAACTTTGTCGTTTTACTGCCGCTAATACGATTTCTATTTATCTCGAAGCATATTACTTTCTTTATTCTAGAAATTTATCATTATACGCACGTATTATAATGAAAATAGATGTAATTTAATACGAGACCTACATATATCACCTTAGTTTGGGCATAAAAGGTGAAAACCTAATACCAATTTGTTTTTATACGCTCTAGAGGATAATTTAGAAGTATTTATGTTAGTGTTATATCGCAATTTTGTGTAACTAAAGGAATATTAAAGGGTTCCTTTCAAGAAACTAAAATGTAATCAAACTTTTCACGAGCTTCAAATGTATATTATAAAGTTACCACTCTTAAGTATTAAAATCGGTATTAAATAAAAAGTTTAGAAACTTATGGTGCTCATGTATCACAAAGATGTCGTCCGCACTGAGCCATTTTGTGTCTTTGTTATCTTGGAAATGACGACTTGTTCAGTTCATATTTTCCCTTACACTATAGTGCTATTTCAACACTATGAATCTCCTTTTCGATGAACTCTTGTAGGTAATAAGTAGGTATGTATACCTTCTTAAGTAGAGCATCAAGATGCCAGATACTCTACTTAGGAGCTAATCGATAACCTACTAATTGCATACCTACCGTCGCACATACAGGTATTTTCACGATCTAGGCGGCCAAAATTATTTGAATGCTTTGTTGGCGTCTAAATAACGTAAATAAGTAATAAATACAATTTTATCCAAAAATAAGCGTGTTTCACAAAAAAAAAATACTTCTTGAGACCGCTTTGGTACAAAAACGATCATAATAACGCTAAGTTTCTGGACTCTCTTTTTCGCTATCTAGTTATTTTTTTGATCTGATATTGGATCCAGCGATACAAACATGGTCAAGGATTCAGAAAAATAATATTTTGCTTTTCTGTTTTTTACAGTTTTCATGCTATTGAGCCTAAGATCTGAAACGATAAGACGGCGGTTAAATATCTTTGAAGCCCTAAAATTTTATTAATCCGGACGTATCCGGACATACCTTTTACAGAAATTATAAGGAAAAGGACCAAATAATATTTAATCATAAAAAAGATAGCGGAATCTAGCGGAATACATAAACAAAATCACTAGTAAAGAAAAAAATAAGGCAACCGCGCGGTATGAACATGATGTTCTAGCTATTATTTTTAATAAATGCAGTTTTATAAAAACTTTATTTATGTAGTTTATAAGTCTTTTATCTTGTCCATCAGAATTTATCACTTTCAGTTGTTATGAAGTATTTGATAACACAAATAATCACGATGAAAGTTCAATGTCTAGAAAAGCGCACTAAGAACTGATGCGAACAATAATGAACTTTCGAATGTTGCTACTAGTTTTAGGTGCATAGAATCAGGTGGATAAAGCATGAATATTGTTCCCTGGTTCATACTCTTACCATATACCTGTATTTTGCAATTAATATTGTTCGTTCGTTATTGGGACTTTTGGCCGCCTAGATCGGGCAAATACCTGTATGTGCGTCGATGCTATAAGCTTACTATACGGGGTGCTAGGGACGGTGTAACGAAAACTTTGCAGGCGTGCTCAGGCCATCAAACTGAACAACTTTTACGTGGAAACGGTGGAAAACGAAAAAAAAATTCTTTCCTCCCATACAAAGTAAGTTCAGCTGATCGGGAATTTTGTATGGGAGGTCGGAATTTTTTTTTCGTTTCCCACCAATGGCTCCATAGTAAAAGTTGTTCAGTTTTATGGTCTGATCATGCCTGCAAAGTTTTCGGTACACCGTCCCTAACACCCTGTATAACTATGCTAGATTGTATAGATAGATCTGCCCTCATTGTCTGACGTGTTCGTGACTCGTTTACTTAGTGATTTCAAACAAAAACAAACAACAATCTTTACTGGAGTGTTATTAGTGTAGGTAGGTATTAGGAAAACGATAACTTTCCTTCTTACAAGATATTTCTCGATCGCTTTTTTTCTTGTGATAAAAGTATTTTTCAATTTTAATATCTTTAGCCGCAGCTTAAAACAGAAGTCGTTTTTCCAGAAGCCTCAAAAGCTTATCGACTGCTTCGAAACTGACACCAGGATTCGTCGGATCGTTGTCCCACTCGAAAAAGAAAAAGACCTGCTAGTCTGTCACAATTTGTGGCTAAGTAAATATTTGATATTGATTTTCAAGGTCAGCTTTATCCAAGTTATCGTAGCCATCAGTTTCTAGATGAAACCTTTTATTTTATTACGCTCTACTCTATAGCGGATAACAAGCCAATCTACTCCACTTTATACGTGTTCCAGATTTGCGCGTTATGTGCCAAGTGCATTACTCTTAATCTGCGCCTTGGCCTCTTTTCAGCCTTTATTTTTTCAAGCCTGGCAACATTATTGGCGTGATTTTTCTTTTTTAGTGCCAAAGGTTTTGATTGTGTTTGAGAACTTTCAGAGCACGATTTGGTTTTCAGATGGTAAGCTTACTATTTGCGTAAAGATTTCAGAGAATTTGTTAAATTAACTGTCATTGTGTGTGAAAATATAGAGCCAAAAGTTTCACAAGAAGGGATTTAAACCCACGACTTCCGGCATACATACTTTACCTATGCTCCAACCAAATTTTTGCATGAGTTGCTACATACATATTACAATAATATAATGTTACTAACGTTCGTATTTTAGTCATCTTCATTTCGCGTGGGAGACCGAGTCTCCTTGTTTTAGTAATTATATTATTATTCAAAAAAGGTTTACGTCCATGTACATAATTAATATTTCCCACCTTTGTCACACATATCTATTAATAACTAAATTGTCCATTAATAACCATTTTTCCCTTTCTTACCCTCTAATTACCTTTATGATTCTGACGTAAATTAGGCACTACAAGTTACCTTTGTCTGATTTTCATAGAGCCTTATCTCCAAAAGGGCTTGAAGTACTTAGTAATACTCAGGTCGTTAACATCTGAAAGTATAGGCCCTTGAACTCTACACAATGTGCCCTCTGCTTGTTGCAAAAGTTTGAAATCAATTTTATTAATTTAAATAAATTGTATCGGATCGACAGTGAAATATTTATAAGCCACTCGAAAATGCCTTTTACTTTTAGGTTTTTGTGATATTAGCATTTCTATGCTGTGTTAAAAAATGCTTTTTTAAAAGCGGAGAGACTTGGACAAGAATATATCAATAATTTTTGTTTGCGAATTAATGAAGAAGTATGTAATAACGCATAAACATAACAAACTTTTGGAAGATTTCTACAAAATGGAGAGTGAATAATGTGAACTTTAAATTTTTACTTAAAAATTTATATCATAAAATAGAGTCTTCTAATTTTATGAGCTAGTACGTTTTGCAACTTTTTTGTCCTAAAAAACATTTCGTGAGATAATATGTTCTTATTTATTTACTTTGCCATTCTTTTAGTCAATCAATGTATGTCACCTAAAATTATGAAGAATATAAATTCATACTTATTTACATAATAACACCGTACGCACGAAGAAAGAATTTCTAAAGCCTAAAATATGCCACTTTATGAATGAAAACATGCGTCAATTCACATTACATACATTACTTTGTCGCACACGAGATTATCCCCTGACATCGCATGGATATAATTTTATTTAGGTACGGTTTTTTTGTATTCTCACCGTTGACTTCATAATATGTTAGGTAAAAGATATTAGTTGTTGTTATTCTATGCCCCTGAAATTATGCAACAAAATAATGTACGCTTCGAGCCTAAAATATTCTACTTTATGAATGAAAACATGCGTCAATTCACTTTACATACATTACTCTGTCGCACACGAGATTATCCTCTGACATCACATGTAGACAGATATAGATAATCTTAATACGAGCAGATTTGTTTTCATATACATTTTTTTAGGTAATTCCATTGTTTAGCTGATATTTTTTTAGATAAATGCTTTTGATTAACGCTACCACATATAAGGTAGACGGTGCGCTTTTCACAAATGGCTCACTCTGTACTAGCGACGATTTAGACGCTTACTGACTTTAACTGGAAGTAACTCGAATCTCAGAGGAACTCAAGGTAACTAAGAAGTCACGAACGTCATATTTCTTTGCCTATCTAAAGGCGTAATTTGATTGTTTGTTTTATCGTGCGAGGAAAGACATTTAGAGAAAAGGACTTTTTGCGAAAAGGACATTATGATATGTAACACGTGACAATCGCAAAAATACTGAATAAGGCCGAGTAACCCTTCTGTAAACTCTCTATTTTGTGCCGGTTACTAAATTCTCAACATAAAATTATTGTTTGTATTTATCTGTGTTAATATTGAAACCTAATTGGTTAGCAGATGTCTATTGCTAATTGTTAATTAATTCTTCATTATCATTTATTTTGTCAAAGTAAAGCTTTATGTATTTTCTCGTACGTTGCGTAGGTGTAGAGTATTTTCGTTACTCCAAAAATAATTTGTTCCAGAATACATAGGGTGTCCTTTCACTTAACAGTTTGGGTAAAAAAGCCTGGCAAATAACGCCACTTGTATTACTCCATTTTAGAAAATTATCTACATAAACAAAGCGGAAAAGTTAGTTTTACAAATCATAAGTATTGATGACCACTTTCGTGTCCTTTTTACTATTCTTACACCCTGTATGGTGTAATTGAGACTCCTACGCCGCCTACGCCTCTGGATAGCTCTGCGCAACTCTAGGTCACCTTGCCAGATAAATTATACATATTTTTGCTGATTTTCTCGCGTTTGCATGAAAAAACTTTCATCAATAAAGCAATACGAGTATCTATGAGGGCTAAGCATTTCTTATGATTATGATATTGGTTTGTGATAAAGTATACAGGGAGTAAGCCGAAAGGAGGTCAAAATACTCATGAAACTGAACAACTTTCCCTATGGAACATGGGTCTAAATATGAAAAAAAATGGGCCTCCCATAGTAAATCAATCAGCTAATCGGCAATTTGTTATGGGAGGCCCCAATTTTTTTTCATATTTGAACCATGTTTCATAGGGAAAGTTGTTCAGCTTCATGAGTACCTTGACATTCTTTCGGCTTGTTATACCCTTTCCGTTACTCCCGGTATGATATTGGTTTATGATTAAAAATAAAGTTGACTATGACGCCATGCAATTTTGCTACGAACAGCGTAGAAGCGCTACGAACTTGCGTAGACGCGCTACGAGCGAGCGTTGACGTCAGAACGCTACGTAAGCGTTTGAACTTGATGAAATCAAATGCCATGAAAAGTTTATTGCTTATGGTTTGTTCATTGTAGACACACATCTAATAAATTATTACATCGGCACATAATTCAAATGTTTTCGATCCGTGTTATCACGCGAACAAGATTGTGTAATAGTAGTTTATGCAACTGCCTAATAATGAGAGGCTTTAGGATGAGAGTATCTGTTTATCACACGAGGCGCAGCCGAGTGTGATAATAGTTTGACACGAGCATTCTAAAGCCTAATTATTTGCAGTTGCATACACTATTTTATCTACACTCTACAAGAAAAACTATGAAAAATAATTCAAACCTCCGCACTGCACTATGGCGATTGCAAGCCTATCTACTGAACCACCAACTGAACGACTTTTATACATAAGTAACTTTTTAACTAAACGTTAAAATGGAGGCTCATAAAAACTGAACAACTTTTAAAATTAAATAGCATTTATCGGTGAATTTTATTTCGAAAAATGATTTGAAGCAAATATTTAATAATAAATAAGTCCTCATAATTTCAAGTGTCGTCCCGCTGCGGGTGACACTTGTTTTTTTTTTTCATTCGACTTACTGATGGCCAGTGTCAAATTCTAACAGATTACAATTTGGTACGCGGGTCAATTCGTTTAATTTTTTTTCAAATACTAGAAATCGAGTTACTTTATGTAGCTGCCAGTAGTATGAAAGTTTTTTTTTAAAGGCTGTATAATCGTAATGCAGTTCATTACGTTCGTACTTTCGATTCTGTAAAACGAATATTACGAACTGAGTGTAGATAAAAACACTTACTTAGTAAAATGTTGTTGACATTGATTGGTATTTGGAAGCAACATGGACTGTAATAATCTATGGTAATAATACCTAACAGTTCGCTCGCTTAATTGGTGACATAAAAATGTATAAGAAGCTATCTCACGCGTCCAACCTCCATATTGCCTTCTAGGTGTTACCTAAGTCAATAAAACCGCGGGCTAAGGTCGAAGTTCAGCGTCAATCAATATACTTAAGCTCCACGCGAGGTGAACTTGTTTATTAGGAGCTTGTAAGAGCTTTTCTGATGCTACTACTACTACAGCCACTGCTGGACATAGGCCTATCCTAATTGGGGGGTATTGCCATACACACCACGCTTGGCAGGCGGATTAGCGAGCGCAGTGTAAGATGTTGCATTGACAGGGAACGCTGCTGCCTATGCCCTGGATGAATTATTAAAATTTTGTTGTCATTGGTATTTGACCGACAAATACTATGATAATACTACTAAAAGTTGCATAAAAAATGGTTGCCTGTATAGTCGGTATACTGGCGAAATTTGAACGTGACAACGTCTTTTTCCTGGTATAATTCTCGAATGCTGCGCGCGCAGCGCACCGATTATGTTTGAGTGGGAGAGAGACGGCATTCAGCGTGCCTCTCTCTCCATGACTAAGGGGGAGGTGAAGTTGTTTATTATGAGACTTTCTTTTCTACAGACACATATCACACCTGTATCCCCTGCGGGGTAGACAGAGAAGCTATCTGAGTCAATAAAACCGCGGGCTAAGGTCGGAGTTCAGCATCAATCAATATACTTAAGCTCCACGCGAGGTGAACTTGTTTATTAGGAGCTTGTAAGCGCTTTTCTGATGCTTGGTATTCTGGCTTGGCGAGAGTAGGTAGCTCAAGATATTACATTCACATGGAAATCAAATTGCCATTCTCAAAATTTTCCTTATTGGTCTTTTACAAGGTCCCGACCCCAAATGAGTTGGGATAAGGGCAGGCAGATGATGATGGTCTTTTACAAATCGGCGATAATATTTAATCCGGCAATTCAATAATGCAAAACCAACTAATAAATACCATAGTTGATGATGATGATATTAAAGAAGCAGCTGGTTCCAAGTGGATGCAGGTGGCACAAGATAAACAATAATGGCGTGTATGAAAGAAAGCCTACACCAAATTTAAGTAGGTACTTAAAAATCTTATAGGTGGAAACAGAAACTTAAAATTATAGGTTATTTGACACAGGTGGTTGGACAGGATAATTGAGTGGATGTTGTTTATAATATTAATAATAATGTCTGTGAAACTACCTTGCCATGGCTAATATATTTTGTGCTGTAATTGTTAACTTACAGTTCTATTTATTCCCATTATTATAAAATTAGAGACTCTCTTTTGAACTATCAATTTTCACTTCTAAGTGCAGCAATGGATTCAGTGTGAGGTCATTATATAATTATTCCTAAAATACTCTTTTATGACTGACGTAGGTTCACGACAAAGCTTGTAACAAATCACGTGGACCTCTTAAAATCGTGATATCAAATTCACGTGCTAAAGGGCGATAACCTATCTGAAAGTAGCTTTACACCTGCCAAACTTGTTACACAAACAAATAATGTAGAGTTTAAAATTAGTTCTTTCATGACTTCTCAATAGATAACGTAAGAGTCCGCACGTTTCTATTTTATACCTACCTGCTAAGTAGCTTTTTATGTTGTACCACAGATAATATAATATACTAACGTGTTGTAATTGTAAGATATGAGCGCGAAAGGATTACCTAGTATAGTGCCTTGCCTATTGCGCAAAAAATAATCATGGACATCTAATTCCAATTTCGCCCCGTTTTATGTTTTTTCTGGTGAATAGGTAACTTTATCTTGGTTTTCGTACCTTTTTCATACAAAGTGACAGGCAGTGTGCTAATGGACAGGATTAAAGTAGACTATTTGATAAAGGTTCGGGTTCATTGCCCTCTGTGACGAATTGCTTCGCGCAAAAGTAATCAAATCCTTAAATATAGATGAGGGTAAATGGCACGTCGTTAGAAATAGACCAACGATGATGGAAACATTTTGTTTTGGTCGATATTTACTTGGGCATAGTAAGCTCAGCTGCAGTCTTTGGAATGGATATGTGTATATTCTTATTATATATTTCTTTATGGCATTTTTTTTGTTTTACAGCCAAAAGTGATGTTTATTATGTGAGAGGTACATTTAAACTCCAAGTTAGGTTAGCCAATTTGATCTTTTACTAATACCGCGTACATAAGTATGAAGTAGCTATACCTATTTAGTATCTCTGGTATGACTTACATTGGCGGATCGAGCGTCTAACCTGACGTTCTTTGACTATAACAACTACCTTTGCATGTGCATCGTAATTTTGCAAAACAACCATTTTAAAAGCACATATTGACACAATGTTGGTTGCAATGCCATTATCACTGTGACACACATCCTATAGCCTATAGATAGACACCACACCACTGCTGTGAAAATGTCATAGGTCAACCTGATACAGCCATACATAACCAAGTATACCTATAGTTTGCAGCCTGCAGCGCAGTTCTAGGTAAACAGATCACAATGTATGTACATTTGTTGTTGTTCCAGGAAATGGGATTGAAAAGGTCACAGGTTTTCTTTGCTCGAATCGTGTCTGTTGTTTAAATTTGTGTCCAGAATATGAATTAGTTTAGTGGCGATACCCCCAGAGAAGGGGAGGCCCATTTCCATCAGTGAACTCTTGTAACTGTAGAATATGAGTTAGTTTGGTTTATATCGTGAAAGCCTGTGTTACCTTTTTATGTATTTTCCGTAATATAACGGAGCGTTCACCGAATTACGCAAATGTAAGTAAATGTTTGTTAGGTTAGGTAGGTACACTAAAAATACGGTGTGTAAAGGACAGCTCTCTGAATAGTGATTGACTTTTAAACTGAACAGCTTCCCATAAAAAAAAATCTTTTAGGAGTCGTAAAAAAAATCACGATCACGATCAGCTGACTGCATTTACTATAGCAAGTCGTAAAAAAAATTACTTCTCTTGAAATATTTTCTTATGGTAAGTTGTTCAGTCTCATGGTCTGAATGCATCCTATCAATATTCGGAGAGTTGTCCCTTACATCCTGTATGAAAACACCTAGGTGCAGTGCAGCTTCCTACAAAGTAGTAAAGTCGAAGGTCAACAGAAGTATCCAAATACAAAATACACAGCTGCGGACGCTGCAGTAGAAATATATTCCCCTTTCTCTGCTGAACTACCTACATTTTGTGTTGCAAAGCGCTTTTCCCCGAACAGGTACTGTACAAATATGAAACAAATAGACGACATCCACAAATAATTTATACAAAGAACTGAAACTGAAATAGTAAAGAATATTCGTGTATCGTACTGCATTTTTTAAAGACCTAACATTTCGTTCCTGGATGTGAGTAGGTAGCGAAACAAAAAATATAAATAATAATCATAATGGCAAGTTATTGATCTCATAAATTAGTTGAATTTGCAAAATCTGAAACAAATATTTGCTGTGTGGCTACAATTAAAGTAGTGTTACAACAACACATTTTATAGGTCTATAAGGTCAACTTCATCATTTTCTCTCTGAGATCCTTGTGTAAGTAATCTATCGGGAAAGCTATTGCAGTTTCCATTTGAAAGTCAATTTGCAGAAGATATAGCGTCCGTGAGCTAGTGACCGCGTGTGTTTTACCAAAGATCGATCATGTTTAGACACTGCTTCTTCTGAGAACTTTGTTCTTATTTCTCACGTCATAATTTCACAAGCCCCACTTGCAGTTAGCTAATAATATACTATGGTCAGAAATACGAATCAAAAATTCTGTAGCGTATTATTCTGTAATATAGCGTTAGCGGCCAATTCTTGCAATAAATGTGTCGATGGACATGACTTTTTAAAGGAGGGTTATGTTTTTCGAGAGTATGTATGTGGACAAGAAAATTCTTTTTAACGGGCCACGCCCGAACGGATAGTTGAATTTTGACATAATATGTCATAATTTTTAATATAGCCAGTGTCACTCGCGCTGCTGAGACGAATCTAACGACACCTCATATTATCTGGCTAAGATGGCGGATTTTTATCGCAAAATGCAACTTTAAAATGACCGCATTTGGGTTTTTGTTTTTTAATACATCTGCTTGTTGTAAAAATTTGAAGCCGAGTCAATAGATGATAAGTTGTTGTTTTGAACCTTGTTTTCAGTGAGAAGCGGGGGACCAAGGATAACGACTGTTTGTTTTAAATAGATGGGAATGTTGTTGGGAATGTTGCAACTTTGTAACAGACTGAAATTGCAGTGTACTTACTCAATATGAAAAAAATAACATCTATATCGTCTACAACAGTCCACTGCTGAATACGTTCCCAGGTGTCTTATTGTCAGTTCTACCATAGGACAGTTAGGAAAATTAATAATTACTTTAACGAGTCTTATCGCGATAGTTTTTTTAGGTAAATAAGCGATTTACCTGGACACTCGACGGTTCGACTGGGTTGCACCAGTCGTGGTCGCGAGCAGACTGAAGTAGCAGCGAGCATAGTCAGCGAGTTGTCATCAGGGCGGTGGGCAACTAGATTTTCTGCTACCCACATATTGTCTTAATAATTTAAATTGTTTGTAAACATTACACATTAGGCCGGCACACAACACTCACAACAAACTATCGCGATAAGACTCGTTAAAGTAATTATTATGTGTGAAAGTAATCGCGAGTGCTTTAAAAGTTATAGTTAGGAAAATTATTTCCCACGAGTTCTACGGTGGAAAAAGTGAGCACATTAAAGGTCCTACTTGTTCTACGTTTTAAAAATATAATATTCGGAGGAAGTAGCATGTGAAAATGGCAGAATGACGAAGTAGTAGAATTTTAAAATGCCAAAATATCAAAATAGATTATATCTAAGATTGTCAGGATGATTGAAGAGACAACTAATTTTAATATGTTGTTTGTATTCACAAGGAACGCTGCTGCCCACTCCCTGGATTCATAACCGCTTTATACTCTGGTTATTCGCTGCTTGCAGAGTCGGTCGTAAATCATCGGAGCGGGGCCGCGATATTTTCGCTCCCTTTCGCACTCACGGGCCTTATGGGAGCAAGAGTGGGGGCAGCAGTGCTGCGTATTTTTGCTGTCGATGCTGCTGCAAGCAGCGAATAACCAGAGTATAGTCGCTTTCACGTGCAGAAAACGTACTTTGCCTTCAATAATTTATGCTGCATTCTTAGAATAAAATATTACGGCTGCGATAATGTCGTCGTCTTCGTAGAAAAATAAATTAAACCGGGAAACTTCATCTTTTACGATGCATTCACGTCCCACGCGAAATGGAGCGAGCGCAGCGCGTCAATCGACTTTGTAATTTGATACCTATAGTATAGGGTTCAAATCATACATAATGCAAGTAGGTTAAATTCTAGGTAGGTACTCGTAAATACCTATAAACTATTACGTCTCGTAAGATCTCCAGGCTCTAGAGTCCTCTAGAGACACTTACTTGATGTTTTCTGCAAAGTATTATAATAGTGCAAAGTAGATCTTGTTAATTTAAGTCGCAGTAAAAAGCTTTGTGATTTTAATTTTGACTTGTCTTCGAAATAAGTATACAAGATGTTAGTATACAAAGTAATTGCTTCTTGTCGGGGGGTAAATGGCGGGACCCAAATTGAACCGAACGATTATCATGCGTAATAAATACCATGCCGTGTTGTGCCGGCATAGAATAGCATCACTCCGTATCTTTCCCGTGGGTGTCGTAAGAAGCGTCAAAGGGATTTGAGAGTTGATGTGTATTGCAATTTTAGGCGACAGGCTGTCGTCTGTCCGCCTGTCGGCCTGATGGTGTTTCACAAATATCTGAATGATGACTCTCAACCTTTTTATACTCCGCAAGGCATAAAGGCATGATATATGTATTGTATGAATTTTATTATCATAAAAACATATCTACTACGAAACTTAGAAAATGGGTTCTCTGATGAACGAATCGTAAGCCTTGCAAACTCTAACCTAGTTTAAACGCAGCAAGACTAAACGCATTTAGATTATCATAATTCTGCCTAGGGAAACACAGGGTTGAACATGTAGGCGAGTAGGTGAACAGGGTGCAAGGATGGCATACGTAATACGCCTTCAGTATGCCGGTAATATATTCGGTGGTACAGAATATATAATAGTACTAGGGTAGACCCACGCAGTCACTGCGTCAGTAGGACTTGGTCTGTACTAGTTTAATAAAGTTAGCTGTCTTTGTTGCCTTGTAGTGTGAGAGTCTAGTTTAGAATCCGGAGATCTCTGGCTCGATTCTCCAGTAGACATTGTCAATTTATTATGTATTTAAAAAAACGCCTCGGCGTCTATCTACATCACCATCTTGCTGCCCTTATGCCGATCAGTTGAGGTTGGCGCAACATGTTTTGTTAGAACACAAAATCATGTAGCAAAAGGATTTGGCTATGTTTTATGACCGGCCGCCTGTCTGGGGTTAACCCTCTTCACCTCGTCTACATAGAGTTGATATTGGTAACTTTGTGAGCTTGTTCCTATATTGTTTAAGACATTGCAGCCTGAACCATGTGATTGTCCGTAAAAAAATCGTGCTTCAAAGTGCACGTCAACTGTGATTAATAACCTTTCAATATGTCGATGTAGTGACTACATTGTAGTCTATGCTTCCCACGCAATGCACACCAGCGTCACTAGGTTAATAGTGTTTGACGAAAGGGCAAACATACTTAATTATGTATGGAACCTAATATCTTTGCTCTTGAGTATGTAACCTAGGCATCAGACTTATCCAGACGTACTAAAAGCACTCACACGCGAACTCTCAAAAGTAAAATAAAATAAGAAAACTTTAATAAGTACCTACTTACTACTTTACTTTTGCCAAAGCTCGAAACGAGTCTCGTCTTACTTAACTTTGTAATTGCTTGCACTCTGAAAAGTTACGCCGCTCTTTTAGGCTGTTCTTTTGAAAAATAGTTACTTATAAAAAAATCACTAAGGTCGCGCAGCTCAAGTGCGACTCAAAAAATGCGATGCAGTATACAAGAGTCAGCAACAAAACGCCTTTTGAACTCGCTTTGTGGATGGCAAAACACGACAAGCTCTGTGTACCCTGCAAGTCATTAATGCGTGATTTGTATATATGTGCCACGTGTGTGCATACTTGTAAAATATGGGATGCAGCATAAGTACAAGAGTCAGCAACAAAACGCCTTTTGAACTCGCTTTGTGGATGGCAACACGCAAACGCCGCTGTCCGCCAGCCTTTGAGCCAATGCGTTAAATATTAAAATATTCATGAGGCTCCAGCGGAAAGCCCCAGCACTGCCACAGTAGAAATGTATTGAAACAGTAAGACGTGCCTGCTTTTGATAGTCCGTGGCGCCGTGGCGACTATTTTGATGTGTGATGCTTTGGAGGCGTGCAGACAAATAGTACTATTTCTGGCGGATGACGCTTAACTACCTATGCATATCTAATCAGCTACAACAGCCTGCAGCCCTGCATACTTATTTCTATTCTGTCAGACAAATCTATAGTTTCACTACTTTGATTTCCTAATTTTTGGTTTAACGGTGGCTGATTTTCCTCTTACTAACATTCATAACTTAGCTACTAATTCTCCTTCCAATAAGTCCTGCTTGGCTTTTCGGAGAAGTCGACATTAGTTTCGAAGAACATGTCCATGAAAGCATTTATTGTGGTTGTGTTGGCTATCATAATTTGGAAGGTGCAGTACAGCTTTCTATTATCCGCTTGTGTAGATTTTTTGTGCTCAATCCCATGTCTAGAGGTTTGTACTGCTTTTTAGTTCTACTGTGGTGCTCTCCACTGTTCCTGAAAAGGTGACATAGACGACGGAGAGGGGAAAATATGTTGGAGATTATTGATGAGGCCTTCGGCGGAATATATAGAATGTACCTTCTATTTTGAAATTGGAATATTCGAAAGTTTTCTTTTTCAAAATAATTTTTATTTCTAAGCTCAACTAGAGGCAATAAAATCTTAGTAGGTAGGTACTTTTGTCTTGTTCGCAGCAGGTATTCTAAAATTTTAAAAAGGCTGGAGTTTGTGCACAGTTTACATGTTTAAAAGGTAGGAAGTATAGCTAATTTATTTCAATGTTCTTTTTTGTGCTTTATTGAAGTAGATAAGACTGACCCACTGAAATAACTAGGGTCCAAGAAATTGTCGTTTAATAAGGCAGCAACTCGCCTGAATCTCATTAAGGTCCTTAGTATCCTCACTTGTTAATTGGGGTCCACTCCACAGTGTGACAAAAAGTGCTTCGTCAGTTTATTTTTCATGAAAAATGCTGAAATATGGAGAATAAGAATGCTGGGCTTAACCTTTTTCATGGAAAAAGAAATTTAATTTAACTTAGAGCTAATGTGGCGAAGCATTTCGGATTCTCAATTATTTTTTTGTGTTCTCTCTTAGTGATTTTTAGAAAATTTTGGAAGAATTAAACTATTTTTTCGTAACCTACATACATCACGTCTATATCCTCCATGAGGAGTTAATGGATCAATCATCATATTTATTCCTTGCAGGGTAGGTAGAGCGTAAACGGCTGTAAAAAATGACCATTTACACCATATCTGACAAAAGTTTGAGAGTCATTCGAAAGACTGTGTATCACCATAGTTTAATTGATAAAGAGGTTGGCAGCGAGTCGCCTAAAATTATAATACACATCAGCTCTCCAATCCCTTAATCACTCTTTACGACACCCATGGGAAACATATGGGGTGATGCTATTCTAAGTCGGCACCACACGGCATGTAGAATCTTTGAATTCAATTCAATCAAAACAAACAAAGAGCTCCTTGCAAGTCTGATTTCAAGGTTAACGACCGTCCTTGAGGAGCAGCCATGTTGAAGACAATTGTCTTTATTCTCTCACCAGCTTTCATTATTATTGTCTTATTCAATGCCGCTTTCGTTTGAAGTGTGTGTCACAAGTTTAGACGTAATGCAGAAATGTAAAGCGTAGTTAAAGCTGAAAACGTAAAAGATAAGGGGTAAAAAACCGTGGTCCTTGAAAGAAGCCCTTATAAAAGCTTTTGTCTTTGCTAAGTATATTTCAATCCCTTTGTTTTGTATCAAAGTGTCTCATGATGCGATGACCTTGCTGTATAGACAAAGTGCCGCAAAAAAAGTATTTTTAAAAGCAAAGCTCTCTCACTAGTAAAGCCATTTTCTAATTTCGTAGTTTTGAATGCACTTGAATTTTTGTTTTGAAAACGAAGTTATGCTAACTCGGTTCTACTTTGCATATTTCTTTTCTTTGTAAGAGCAATGCTTAGCTTAAACTTTAGTTTAGAAAATATTTCAAGGATAATGCTCCAACTACTAATGGAATCTAGAAAAGTTTTACTTCTGCTTTTCCCAAAAGGAAGATTCGCTTAGCAGGTAACTACAAATCTGGTCAGTTCAAGTTGTACCAAGGAAGTATAGTATCGTCTCGAAAGACCTAAAGTTTGTAACAAACAAGGTAGAGTCAGGACCATAGAGTAAAAATAAGCAAGCTATAGAGTGCGCGTATCGCCCCGCGCCATAGGTACTGTAACGCGTAAGCACAGTTACATAGATAGATACCTACGTAAAATATATGAGATGTATAGAGATTCAATAGTGTTGTCACTTTCGTGTTGCTACTGATGGTCAGAGAGGTTTTGTTCGTATTAGTGCCACCCGTTCATACTCAGTAAGGCGCACTCTAAAGCTTGCTTCTATATACTCTAAGAGACAGGACATATAAATAAAGATGGTCTTGTTTAAGCTGGTTCAGAGTTCGATTCCCGTGGCAGCAATAAAAGGACGTGCCACACATATATTCTTGTCAGGAAAATGTTCTAACGTTAACTGCTAAACTGCATTTGGATGCAGTATGGTATTAGTCGCTATGGATGGAAGTATGAACCGGAAACATTGTTTGCTAGAAAGACGACTTTACAAAGCGTTATGTAGGTATAACGTAGTAGTTCTCGAACTATCCTAAAGACGGAAAATAGTGCTGACAAGCAAGATTTAATTGGATAAAAGGCACTAGCTCATGAGGCTCAACAATTAGACCCTTCCTAGAAATACGAGATCCAAAGATGAAAAATATATTTGGACATACTCAGCGAATTTTTAACCCACGTTCGCATTGAAAAGTTGTTAAGTTTAATGGGCTGATCGACCTTATGGAATTTTTTCAGTTATTTCCTGCAGCAAAACAACGCTATAAAATAAAAATACAATGTAGTGTATTCGATACTATGTTGTTCTCATAGACATAGAAACGATAGACGAACATAGTGTGCAAAAGAGAAGAAAATGATTTATGGAAACTCAGTAAGATAGAAAAGAATAGCGAACCTTATGTCACTGTAACCCGTTTTGTATGACAGATCGTCCCAATTCAACCCGCTGGTTTTTACTTGTACATTATTTTGGTGTTTTTTTCAGAAATCCTGATTTATTTTTATAATTTGATTAGTGTGCAACGATGGTTATGTATTCAGGATGCGAATTTGATGCGAATCTTCACATTTACCCGGAAAACTGCACATTTTACAGGTAAATTCTCAGAAAGTCGTCACTGGGATTACACGTGAATTTTTTGTTTAAATGTGCCTTTTTTTGTAAGTAAAATAATATAATACTCAAATCCTTATATTTCCTTTCGTATTTTCGATATGTAAAAGTGTATTAGTTAGTAATTTTCATAATATTTGGGGATAAAATAATTTCGCAATTAGGCCAGGGATTGACTGCAATTTATCGACAAAGTTATCGATAGTTACCTTACATACTTTGAATAGTATGACAACAAAAAATATGCAAATTTTAAAGATTCGCTAAATAGTTACTTGAACAATTCAGACATAGTTTTTTACAAATACATATAACATTATTTTCAACTACATCCAACAGATAAACTTTAGATCCAGTTATTAGAGATCGACTCGGTGACTCATGCAAAATACTTATTAATACCTATTATTTTCAGGGTCGTATTAACGAGAGATTCGCATCATCGTACGTAAACCGTGACATAGGCCCATCTACGTCTCAACATTGAAGGATGAAGAAAGATGTGTTTGACCACCGGCGATCACTTGTCTGACAGATGTCATTCTATTTCTGGTTTCGCACGTCTTATTTATGAAGATAGCGCCTGGATTGACCTTGACCAGGATTCTTACGAACAACCTTCTCAGCAAATTCTATAAAGAAACCTACGTAGGAAATACGCTGACTGCAAAAAAGGAAATGACCCGCCGCAGCAAAGAAAGCATTATGTCAACATTTCAATTGAACAAATAAATAAAGTTGAAATCTTCATACCCTTTTTTTATTTGAAATTATCGATAACCCTCCAAATTGAATAATGTACATCACTAGCTGAGGTAACCGCGCCAAAACCAAAATTGGTCACGCGAGATCGAGCTGTCAGTTGGTCTATAAACGCTAGTTTATATATATAAGTCTATGGTTGTTCTAGTCTAGGTCAACTCGACTCGTGTCGTGTGATTTCCTCCCGGGATTCAAGATGGCGGACAGAATGTATTGGAGTTTATTTTCCAGAGTTATTTTCTCTCCGATATAAAGTTCATATAGCGCTTGTATTCCCAGCGGTGCGCTTTAAATGGCTTTTTGTGTGCTATTTGTCTTTCATTGCTGCTATCTGAATTACGACCTCTAGGTTCTCTTTTTCGTTCACTGTATTGCAGACAACAATTGCGCTGCGACAGTAGTACCAAGAAATACTAAATGAAATATCAACTGTCGAACTAAATTTTCTAGAACTTTTAAAAAATTAGATGCTGTTTGGTTTGTGTAGGTACCTCTACAATTTTTAGAAGAGATACTCAAACAGTCTATTATCATATCATCCATGAAGTCCGGTAACTGTAACATAAAACACTACTTTGAATTTTAACTAGCAATGAATATCTTGATACCAAAAAAGCACCGTATCGAAAATACAGCGATGTTTTTATTTACTTCGTTTGTACGTTCAAGAGCGTTTTAAAAATATCAAAGAATGAAAAATAGAGGTTCACGTTCATCAATCGTCATTGTTAATTCGATGTTCCGTAATTGGATTCCATTTACGGTCTACAAAATTTATTTTCGGCCATTATCGGTTTGGGGGAAAAAATGCGATGGTGCTGCTCTAGATTGGAAATAGCTTTTATTGTGCGTATCATTGTAACCCATTTATTTATTTATTACCCAATCTTCTAAACAGAATAGCGCTGCTTCTTGTAAAAAGATATTTTTTGTTGCAAGCTATTTTACCGTGTGGAACATACCTAGAGCCTGTGAAGGACATGTTTAACCATGGCCAGAGTTTTTGTCCGCCCTACTGTAGTGTAATCATCGTTCGCCGTGATTTATTCTTCAAGTGATCTAGATGTCATTGATGAATACCAACTAACCTGAAATGTGCTGTCCTTCCCATGGGATATTTCGGGAATGAAAATTTCTGGCCATGATGCAATTCTTTTGACTAATTTTTGTTTATCTTTTCGATAGTTAAATATTAAAACAAGGAACTTTTGATACTATACATTCCCTTTTGCTTCTTTTCAATCTACACGTTTAGGTTGTTTGGGTGTTCAGCTCGGCGGTTTTAGGACGTGTTGTTGGCAATGGCAACGACGGGGTCAAATATCTCGTAAAACAGCACGCCGGGCTGAAACTGTACGGTTTTTGTACCCACAACGGTACGGAGACGGTACATGCGTTTGGGGTGAAAAAAGTGTTTGTGCGTGTATTTGTGCAAACATAAGTATGTTGCACATTATCTCCAAAACAGCTGGTCGGATTTTGATACGGTTTTCATTAATGGATTAGGATTTCATTGGTGCATGTTCTTATATTGGTATTACGCAAACAACTCGCCAGGTGGCGCTGCAGTAAAGATTTGTTTGTGCAAACCAATGTTACCAGTTATCTCCAGAACCACTGGCCTGATTTTGGTGCGGTTTTCAGAGATACATGAAAATTTGAAAGAGTAATGCTCTAGGCTTGGTTTTACGTGAACAACTCACCAGGGGGCGCAGCAGTAAACTATCGCGGGTTTTTTTTTACACCGATCAGTAGTAGGAAGGTGTATAGGTTCTCGATTTCACTCGTAACTCTGAAGATATATAGAAAGTTTTAAGTTCCGGAGCACTTCGGCATTTACCCATTACAGATCTCATAATTTTGTACATTATGTTCGTTTAGTCTATATCTAACACAAAAAAAGGAAAATGTGCCTGCAATAAAATGATAAAGCCAACAACCATAACCATAACAGCCACAACAGTCCACTGCTGAGCATGGGCCTCCTTCTATCGGAGGGGATTGCCCTACTCACCACGTTTGGCAGGCGGATTGGCAACTGCAAGATGTTGCATTTACAGGGAACGCTGCTGCCCGTTCCCTGGGTGATTATAACTTATTCGCCTTTTACGATACCCACCGGTAGAATAGGGGTGATGCTATTTCAAGCCGACATCACAAGGCGCCTACAAACGCAAACAAAATGTAGAAAAGTAGAACGATACAAAAAGCGTCTTAGAAAACTAATAATTTACAACTAAGCCGCATAAATATCAACAAAGAAAATATTTCCTGGCACTGCACAACTGAAGTCAAATAAATGTCGTTGAGAAATTAATCTTAAAGGAAAGGAAAAGCTATTTCTCAACTTTCATTAAAACGTGACGGGGCGGAATGATTGTAGGGCCTCCCACGCACTACAGTACGGTCGTTCGAATAGGCCATATTTGACAGCTGTCAAACCCATACTAGAAGACATGTCAACGAAGAAAAATAGACCTTATGTCATAGCATTAACTTTAGTTTCACAGCTGTCAAATATGGTCCATTCGAACGACCGTACTGTAGCTTTGTCTGAAACCGCTGGACCTAGAAAGGAAAGATATTTATTCTACCGGGAGTAACAGAAAGGGTATAACAAGCCGAAAGGAGGTCAATGTACTCATGAAACTGAACAACTTTCCCCATGGAACATGGGTCGAAACACGTAAAAAAAATTTGGACCTCCCATAGTAAATCAATCAGCTGATCGGAGATTTTGTATGGGAGGTTCAAATTTTTTTTTCATATTTCGACCCTTGTTCTATGGGGAAAGTTGTTCAGTTTCATGAGTACCTTGACCTCTTTTCGGCTTGATAAACCCTTTCTGTTACTCCCTGTAGAAATATCATTACACTGCCAGACAATACAGCCTCCCTTCTTCTTCATCTTTCTTCCTTTGTCATCGTGCCAATATATAAGGTGTAAAAAAAACAACTGCAAATATTTTAAGAGGTGAACCAGCCCATGAAAGTGAACAACTTTCCCCAAGGAACATAGGTCGAAATATGAAAAACAAATTTGGACCTCCCATACAAAATGTACCAGCCGGCCGAGACAATTTGTATGGGAGGCCCAATTTTTTTTCATATTTCGACCTATGTTCCTTGGGGAAAGTTGTTCAGTTTCATGGGCTGATTCACCCCTTAAAATATTTGCAGTTGATTTTTTTACATCCTGTATTGGTAGGATATACAAGTGTACTTTAGGAAACCTAAGCATAGCATTACACAATATTTTGAACAGGACGGCTTGATCAAAAATATGGGCTGTGTAAGCTTAGGTACATATTCTTTATTGTACACAGTTTTTTTTACAGAAAACGCACACACAGAATAAACGTGTACAAAGGCGGGTTTAACTAAAAAAAAACATTGAGTTGTCCTCCAGCTTACAAGCTGATAGGAAACTTTGATTTCAATTAGCGGGCAAGACTGTACCCTGTGTGTTTATAATTCCTATGAATATATATTGTGAATATACATTGAATGTATGTAAATTATTGATGTATCAATCAAGTCACTAATAAAATGCTTAGTTTTCTTATCTGAGCTAAAAAACTAGGCTTTGCGTGATGTTTAATCTTCTTGGGTTTCCTGCCTTTGATCGAGATAACCTCATTCACGCCGCAGTTACTGTAAGTTTATTATTTGATTCTTATATAATAATATATATTTTTGTCCGAATAGAGCAGATATATTATGATCTTGCCTTCTGGAGCTTAGACTTGTCATCCTTCGAGATTCAGCCTGATTGTTTTGCAGGTCTCAATTTGTTTTCTTTATCGTTTTCAGTTCTCAAACAAATTGAGAACTACGCATTATCTATCACCATGTGCTCCCGTGGAATTCGGACTACGACCTTCGAATTATCATTTGAGTAAAACCCAAGTCCGAATGTTTCATCCAAATGAATAGTAATACATCACTCAAGCTCATCAGTAGAAATTACTTTTTGTATCATCCACTAGGGGTATTAGAGGCTTCCCTTGGAACATTTTGCGTCGTCATTATGAGCTTATGAGCAAAACGCGCGTCTGTTTTCAGCCGTGGACAATAAAAACGTGGGTTTATATGGGACTTGGGACTTGGGAAGGACATTGTTTGTTTATGAATACAAAATATTATTATGAAATTATTACACGAACAAGGATAACTCAGCTTGTATGTTATAAAAAAATATTGTTTTCTACACTAAGGGCATGACTTTTCTGTGTAATAGGTACGTTTATGCTCCCGTATAATCCCATCCCATCCCATTCTCTACGTTATATATAAGTAAGTAAGTTAGGTACTATATTGAGAGCCTGTCCCTGTCACTCAAGTCTTGTTATTTCTAAGAAAAACTTCTAAGTGAATCTCGAGTCTAGATGCACTTGCAAATAACTAATTCGCGTCTGAAGTGCCTCGTGTACTTAATTTTCTAGTCTTCGTTTTCTTTTTAACTCTTGAGTTTATTCTAGTTATCTACTTGCAAACACTTGTAATGGAATTTTCATCATTGCGTCGAAGAGCACTGAATCAAATATTTTTTGTTTTTGTCTAGGTTCTTGCATTACCTACTTACTGGAAATAAGTAGGTATATATCAACCTCATCTAGTTTTCACGATAACTGTACAAAAACCAAAAGTACATGTATAGATATGTAGGTCACAAAATATCTAAAAGAGCCCGTCTTTTTTCGGACACGTCCCAAAACATCGAACTACGATAACGTCCACGGATGGGTACATCCATATTTACCTGACTGCCTCAGAAGGAGGGTTATGTTTTTTGAGAGTATGTATGCAGACAGGAAACTCGTTTTCACGGGCTTCAGCCTATACGGCTGGGCGGATCTTAACATGTAAGGTATTTAGTTTCGTCTTAGCAGTGCGAGTGACACTGGCTCACTGGCTATATTAAAAATTCATAAAATAAAGATGGCGGATTTTATCGCAAAGTACAAGTACAACTTGGAAATTATCGTAGTCGGGTTTGTGTTTTTTAGTACATCAGTGCTTAACTTGGATTTTATTTCACTTTGAACCAACAGTTGTATTGGACTATTGCAACGAAAAGCTGAATGGGTTTTTGTTTTTAGTCTTTACTTACTTGTATTGAATAACCGTAGGTACATGAACTAAGGGATCGTCTACAAATAGGTAGGTTCGTTACAAAATATCTCATAGAGCCCGTCTTTCCCCGGACACGTCCCAAAACATCGAACTACGGTAATGTCTACGTCTATATTTTCTAAAGCATGAAAGCATCCCGGTTTTCCCGGACACGTTTCAAACCGTCACGACCCTCGAACCAGTTACAACTTTTCGTATTTTCCTTATGCCATTACATTATTAATAAAAGAAGGTTCTTTTCGCGGTCACCCTCATAGACGATGGGTGTAACATAAAGACCCTTTATTGGCTCGTTATATGTAATGACTTTGTATAGGTACTTGAACTAAATATAGCCGTAGTAACAAAATTGGGATGTCTTTATAACCAATGTTGTCTATTGGAATCGTTTGGTTGTTGCGGCGTGATTAAATAAATGTATGAACATCTTGGTATTCTTTCCCATAATTTATTTTTCAGTTACCAAAATGTTTGGCAGTCGTCATAATGCCAAATTCCTTAGAAATTATTTTACAGACATTATCACGCCTATATCCCTTGCGGGGTAGGCAGAACGTAAACGGCTGTACAAAACGATCACTTACACCACGTCTGACAATAGTTTGAGAGTCACTCAGAAGACTATGTATCACCATAGTGACAGGTTGTCAGCATGTCGCCTAAATTGCAATACACATTAACTCTCAAATCCCTTAGTCTTGTCTTACGACACCCGCGCGAAAGATATGGGGTGATGTTATTCTTAGCCAGCACCACACGGCGAATATTATTTTACAATCCATTTGATTTCGTACACCTACTTAAGATGTAAATATCCATTAGATTCTCTGCCCTTTACATTACACATCATTACGTTTGCGAACTCTATATTTTTTTATCTGTCTTGATTCAAGAACGGTTAGAGGTTATAATAACATCCTACGCAATTCTTGCGTCAAGCGAAGTGGGACTTTTATTTTTCTTCCATTTACGACTCTACCATCTTATTATTTTGCTTGAAAATTATGAAGAGCACTTGCGCGTAGCGAAGAGACTCGTTAAATTGTCTATGCATTCTAAAAATTTGAAATTTTAATCTTATTCCTTAAGTTTAACTATATAGGGTGTAAAGTACACCGATTTTTATACATAAATTGTTTCATGGTCTACATCTAGTTTTATTAAATACTCTTTGGTCTGCATGCACCTTTTGGTTTTTCGGAGGACTGTCCCTTACGCCTCGTATATGGTGGATTTTGAACTGTCGGAAAAGTGCCGTTTCCAAAAAAGCGTACCTATTGAAAAATTGTTCTGATGACAACAGATTTTCTTTAGGATTGGGAATAGCAATATGAATGATCTAAAATCTTGGAGGTCCTCTACAGTGGAACCATCAATGATTCCTGCTGATCAATACGAGTGGTTGCGTCACAGTTCTGGTCTGGGCAAGTGCGTAGTTCGTAGTTCGGAGTACCTTGACCCGCGGCCGTAACTCTTCTATGATCGGTGGAGTCTGGGCCCTTGAATTTCTGATATATGACGGACCCATATTATTGGGTTTGCGTTTGATCGAAGGTTCACGATGTTTGGGTGGACTTTGATGCTTGTTAGGTTCCGATATTAAGGTACTGGAATTTTAGAAGGAGAGTCGCATCCAGTCTTAAAAAACTGTCTAAAGAAAGGAGGCATCCGTTACCTATTGTATATAGTTAGTTACTTATGTGTAGGTTTTAGTTTTAAATTCAAAGCTTCCCCCAAGTAGATCTGGACGCTGAAATCAAAGCGCACGTGCCTGGAATCCGTCGAAGCCCACCTCCATACCCACCGGCTCGTTTGCATACCAAGCACCTATAAATAATTCCAGCCTGTAACATTGTTACTGGAATAACCTCATATTGGCATCTGGCATACAATGTTTCCATAATTCATGGCGTCTAAGCTTTTAAGTAAACAGCCTCATATGTGTGAGCGTAGAGGGCGATGGGGACAGCTTGTCTTTACGACATATTTATGTTTCTAGTTTTGCATTTCGCATCTGGTTGCTTCTAGAAATGTCTCGGTCACAGTGGTAAGAAGAATGTTGGTTCTGCCAGGTCTAAAGGCGATGGTGACGGTGAGAGAAGTAGGAACGGTCAGGTTAGTGTGGCCAGTGTTATTTGCGGTGTTGGTGCGCGGCTCGGGGTCGCGCAGCCGGCGGTAGATCGAAGGCTCGGTCGCGGGGGCGAGCGCGCCTGCGCGGTGCCTGCGCGCCCGCTCCGCGGCACCGGCCCCGCAGTCGCGCCGCGCACCCCGCCGCGAAGCGCCATGTCCGGTACCGTTGCGACCTGACCGGAGCGCCCAGCTCTCTTTAACGCGTAGAACCTTCCTCTATTGCGGAAGCTAGGGTAAGTTTCCACCAGTGCTACTTCCAATACTACGCTTCGCCCGACAGTGTCCCAGTAGGTCTTTGGATGTGTAGAGGGCGCTAGTATAGACGTATGAGTCATCCCTGCGACACGTTTTCATGGCCGCTTCGATCTTGGAGTCCCGTACGTATCCTCGGATGAGGTAGACTGCAGTGGGTGTTACGTAACGCGTGCTGAGCGGCTGCAGCTGCCGACACTTTCGACGGGCGCAGCACTGGCTCGCCACTCGGCCGCAGTCGTGCTCGGCCGACCGAGACCAATTACCAGCACACGCGAGGATCGCTTTCAGGAACACATTCACCATTCTGTACGCGTATCTTGTGCTAGTTAGTGATTTCGGTGCCGAAACGTCTTCGATCTCTACATTGCGTTTGTGCGAAAATGTTTTTTGTTGAGGATTGTTGTGCGGATCATCTCTTGGATTGTGAAAGTGCTTTTGGTGATGCGTTCGAAAATAGTGTTGCTTGTTAATTGCATAATATGCGTACATTCGACTGCTGTAGGTATCTCGTATCTTTAGAGGAATGATAGCCTTCTACCTCCCACATTCCCTTGGGGAAATGTAACTGCGCAGTTCAAGTGCGAGCTCGTAACGACCTTTTCCCGTGGCTTTGGATTAAGTAATTGGATTCTCCGGTAAGTCTGGCCGTGACGCGGCGGTTTTCAGCGTTTCGCTATTTAATGAGCGATATTTTTTGAGGTTTCGATCCGTCTGCTCCGTCTGTAAGTCTTTTAAAACTATTTTGATGACTTTCGTCTCGCATTGTACGGACGCTAAAATACGCTTGATTTACTTTTTTTTCTAAATACGTATGAAAAACACATCATGCGTATATTTTTCTTGGGTGTAAGGTAGAGCATAGATGGCTGTACTAAACGGCAGTTTCCATGCATGATAAATTTCAGAAAATCTTAATTACAGAACATTGTGTTTCACTGCAATCAAATCAATCTCTTGCAAAATACATTTCAAACATTCCGCCGAAAAAAACCCAGAGATACGATGACAAAGACGGTTTTACATTGCAAGAGTCAACACAATCACGCAACAATTTAAAAATGAGTTGAATTGTCTATCAACGCACTTGTTTGTCTGTTTGTTTGTAAACTCGATCAGCTGATGAGCGTGACGGTCGAACATAATAACTATTGGGAACGGAGCTTGACTACAGAAGGTTCACTCGACCCTATTTAGGATTTTCGTGATTGTCACTTGTTACATAGCCTGAGTTGCTACTTCATAATTTCAAAGTTTAAGAATCAAAAAAGAAAAATCGGATACAAGAAATATGACGATCGTGGCAATCATCTCCTTAGTTACCTTGACTGAGTTCCTCTGAGATTCCAGTTAAAGTCAGTAAGCGTCAAAATCGTCGCTGGTACTGAGTGAGCCATCTGAACTATTGTTACAGTTTTTTTGCACAACAATATAAAAATGTGTCAAATTCTCTACCAACACACTAGTTTGTCTGTTTGTTTATAAACTCGATCAGCTGATGCGCGTATGCGCAGCGGTGGTGCGCCGAAGCGTGACGATCGAACATAATAACTATTGGGAACGGAGCTTGACCTACTGCGATAATTAAACAGTTAATGCAGTTTTTTACTTGGCTATTTGTTTGGATTTTTTATTAAATAGGCACTTACTGCTTAGATAAATGATTGGTAGATTGAGTCGGCGTACTTGTAAAATAAAGTACCTAATAAATATTAAAATAGAGCCGGAGTATGCTCATCTTCATACATCTAACATTTACCCAATTATTTAAAAATGCACTTCGAGCTGTCAAGATTCATAGTTTGAAGTACATACTGCAAATAAACGGATTAAACAATTTATGGCTTTATTTTCCCTTTGGATAGTGCTCGATCTACCGAGCGCAGCGAGGCAATCATTTATCTAAGAGGTCAATAAGAGGTACTGAAATACTCGACAAACTTTGTTCTTTCGCATACCATCACTAACCTCAGCGAAAGTTTAGATTCTCTATTTATATCTTAATATCATATAGCATACCGTAGAATTCACATCAGCTGGCCTTGGGTGGCGAGACGTCTACATATCGATGTGGTATATAAGCCTTAATGCTTGCTGAGTATCTGCAAGAATTCCAACTAATGTTTGGATATCAAGATTACACTCTTTTTATTTCAAGCGATAATAGAGCTGTTGGAATCATTGGATATGTCTAACATAACATGGCTTTGGATTAAAGCCGAGAGCTGAGGATTCTTTCTGTTTTTGGTCTTCAGGTTAAACGACATTCAGATCATATTATTGACAAGATATTTTCAGTTCTTGATCAATCTCTGAAATATACTCGTAAGATTTGTCCAGATTGTTTTTAACAATCTGGCCTTTGTGGAAAATGCAAAAAGCAGTTCACCTTAAAAGCGTTAGAGCTTACTGATCTTCATTTGGAATTAAAGAATAGTACTATAAGGTGTAAAAAAAAACTGCAAATAATTTAAGGAGTGAACCAGTCCATGAAAATAAACAACTTTCCATAAGGAACATAGGTCGAAATATAAAAAAAAAATTGGACCTCCCGTACAAAATGTGTTGGCCGGCCGTGTTGGTTTGTATGGGAGGCCAAATTTTGTTTTCTCAATTCGACCTATGTTCCGTAGGGAAAGTTGTTGAGTTTCATGGACTGGTCCCCTGGACTTTTTTTACTGTGCTGTAATGTAAACTCTGTTTCAATGTGAAACAAGAGCCAATATTGCTAAACTGAAACAGTGAAACCCTCAAGACCATCACTGGCTCATCGTCGCCTTAATGACGTCACTTTACACTAATTCGCAGCGTCTTGGTAATTGTTATGGCTGGAGGAACGCGATTATCATCCGTTTTCGGGTGGAAATTTCTAGATATTTTCCTTTATTTCCCTTATTTTGCTGCAAAACGCACTTAGTACGTGTCTGAGCCCAACTAACTGGTTATAATAAGGGTCTTCCATTCCGCCATCTCTACGTTTTAACGTCTTAATTGTAGATTCAGGGTATTTCGGAGTCTGTGTGAGAATTGGCCAATGCTTTTAGAATTCTTGTATTAGAAGTTTTAGTTATTTTCTGTACTAAGAATTTGTTTGAAATTAAAAGATCTTCTTCTTCTTCTTGGAGTGGGACACCAAGTCTCCCAACGGCTCGCTGAACCTCGGTTTCATAGTTTTTAACCGCCTAATGCAAGTAGCAGGCCTCTGACATGGTTGTGTAACGACCGCCGTCCAAGTGATCATAGACTGCAACTGGGACCGACGGCTTTTCGGGCCTTCCGAAGCACGAAACTATCTTGCTTTTCGGACAATCTGGTGGTTCAGCCTACAATGTCCTGACGAGACTGCCTGGTTACAAATTCACCAAGTGATAAATATGAAGTTTGTGAGTGATCCCACCGGGAATTGAACCCGGAACCTTTTGTGCTGCACTACAACGGTTGTCAAAAGAATCGGATTTTTCCTGAAACCATACTTTCTGTATTTTATGTTCGCTCTTGCAGTCATGTTTCGCTTACAATTTAATATGGTGTACATCGGGAAATCAGTCTTTGCTTGTTTACATCAAAGTTCTAAAGCTTCTACAATAAGACGCAGACGCAGACGCTTCTACAGAAAGATGACGCAGCAGGTATCGTGCCGGGTATACTTACCAAAGTGTAAGTTACCGAAAATGCATCTTCAAAGGTGTGATTTCCTTATCATAGTATCATATATGTCTTCTTAAAGAGTTGCATATCACTTGAGTAGATACAGTAAAGGGATAACATAATTAAGGTAAAACGAAACTCATATACGAGTTGTCGTAATACATACACTCACGACTGGTGCCTCGTAGATTCGCACCAGTAGTCCAAATAGATACAGTTTCAAACTATCTACGGTTAGTAATCCTGTGCTCATGCTTTCATTACCCTAATCCAGTAGCTCGTTGGAGTTATGAAACTAATCTAACTTTGCTAACCGGGCTAAATCACGACCAGCTTTTAGAAGCTTGCAAAGTTAGCTTTGTTGCACTAAAGCAATATAACTGCAGTATACATACAATTCAATTTATTCGCTGATATTTCATTTGACCTCTTTAATTGTACTCATTCTTCTAAAGGTTGAACCTGGACAATTGGTACTTCTTCTTCCGAAAATTAACCATCTAAAGGTCAAATAACCTTATCCGACACTGATGCTCAAAAACGTGTAGTATTCACAAAGAGGGTTGACGTCAGGCCGGTGGCCGGTCATAAAACATAGCCAAATTCCTTTTGCTGCATAAGTTTGTATTGTAACAAAACATTGATTTGGGATAAGGACAGGATTATGA
This sequence comes from Phthorimaea operculella, assembly GCA_024500475.1. Lineage (NCBI taxonomy): Eukaryota > Metazoa > Arthropoda > Insecta > Lepidoptera > Gelechiidae > Phthorimaea > Phthorimaea operculella. Next base: position 812,485 of record JANFCV010000082.1, read on the forward strand.
TGATGAAGTACATTCTTCTTCTTCGTCTCATCGTATGGGACATTAATTCGACAATATTGTTGCTAAAGGTGCAACCTCAAAGCAACTTCAAAGTCAAAGGCTTAAACCTAGTCGCAAGGCAGTGGATTGACTCTAAGGACGACTGTGTGAGAATGTGTACGAAATTCAGTTATCCTGTCTGTTTAAAAAAACTAACACAGTATCCTTTGTTGCAGGTGTAAACTGGGCGTAGCACCGATGTGTTAGAAGCGAGCAACACAAACCGCAGCAACCATGTCGTCCGTGAAGGTGGCGGTAAGGGTCCGCCCCTTCAACAGCCGCGAGATCGCCCGGGAGAGCAAGTGCATCATAGAGATGTCTGGCAACACTACAGGTAAGCTAGCAGCTGTTTTCATACATAGTTACATCGTATAGGACATCAAGGTGGTAAGGGTCCGCCCCTTCAACAGCCGCGAGATCGCCCGGGAGAGCAAGTGCATCATAGAGATGTCTGGCAACACTACAGGTAAGCTGTTTGCAGCTATTTTTACCCGACTGCCTCAGAAGGAGGGTTATGTTTTTCGAGAGTATGTATGTAAATTGGTCGTTACACCGATGTGTTAGAAGCGAGCAACACAAACCGCAGCAACCATGTCGTCCGTGAAGGTGGCGGTGAGGGTCCGCCCCTTCAACAGCCGCGAGATCGCCCGGGAGAGCAAGTGCATCATAGAGATGTCTGGCAACACTACAGGTAAGCTGTTTGCAGCTATATACATACATAGTTACATCGTATAGGACATCAAGGTGAGGGTCCGCCCCTTCAACAGCCGCGAGATCGCCCGGGAGAGCAAGTGCATCATAGAGATGTCTGGCAACACTACAGGTAAGCTATAAGCGGCTATTTTATTATTAAACGAACAAGTATCAATAATTATGTAGGTTTACGAGCCAGTCGACAATCGCAACTGGCGGTTGCGCGTGTGTGATTGTCGTCCTCCGGGAAGAAGGCTGTCGTAACCAGCCGAAACGTAGAGGGCTACACCTTCTACCAACTAATTAACAAGTAAGTCGCGTAAACCTACATAATATATGCAGCTATTTTCATACATAGTTACATCGTATAGGACATCAAGGCGGTGAGGGTCCGCCCCTTCAACAGCCGCGAGATCGCCCGGGAGAGCAAGTGCATCATAGAGATGTCTGGCAACACTACAGGTAAGCTATAAGCAGCTATATACATACATAGTTACATAGTATAGTATAGATAGGTCATTTTCATACATAGTTACATCGTATAGGACATCAAGGTGGCGGTGCGGGTCCGCCCCTTCAACAGCCGCGAGATCGCCCGGGAGAGCAAGTGCATCATAGAGATGTCTGGCAACACTACAGGTAAGCTACAAGCAGCTATATACATACATAGTTACATCGTATAGGACATCAAGGTGGTAAGGGTCCGCCCCTTCAACAGCCGCGAGATCGCCCGGGAGAGCAAGTGCATCATAGAGATGTCTGGCAACACTTCAGGTAAGCTAGCAGCTATTTTCATACATAGTTACATCGTATAGGACATCAAGGTAAGGGTCCGCCCCTTCAACAGCCGCGAGATCGCCCGGGAGAGCAAGTGCATCATAGAGATGTCTGGCAACACTACAGGTAAGCTGTTTGCAGCTATTTTCATACATAGACCTCGTCTAAGCTGAAATGACGCGCCCCACTACCGAACTTACTTACCACTTGTGTGCGTTAATGCGATGGTGGGGCGTGTCATTGCAGCTTAGACGAGCTATACATCGTATAGGACATGAAGGTGGCGGTAAGGGTCCGCCCCTTCAACAGCCGCGAGATCGCCCGGGAGAGCAAGTGCATCATAGAGATGTCTGGCAACACTACAGGTAAGCTATAAGCAGCTATATACATAGTTACATCGTATAGGACATCAAGGTGCATCATAAAGATGTCTGGCAACACCACAGGTAAGCTAGCAGCTATATACATACATAGTTACATCGTATAGGACATCAAGGTAAGGGTCCGCCCCTTCAACAGCCGCGAGATCGCCCGGGAGAGCAAGTGCATCATAGAGATGTCTGGCAACACTACAGGTAAGCTATAAGTAGCTGTTTTCATACATAGTTACATCGTATAGGTCATCAAATCGACGAGCGACCCTGATAGCTGATATTCTAAAACGCCTTAGTATACTTGGCTACTCGCGTGATTGTGTGACGACCGCCTTCTTAGTGCCATAGACAGAAATCGGGACCGATGGCTAAAAGGGCTCTCTGAAGCTTGGAGGTGAGGGTCCGCCCCTTCAACAGCCGCGAGATCGCCCGAGAGAGCAAGTGCATCATAGAGATGTCTGGCAACACTACAGGTAAGCTGTTTGCAGCTATTATAACCCGACTGCCTCAGAAGGAGGGTTATGTTTATTGAGAGTATGTATGTAAACTGGGCGTAGCACCGATGTGTTAGAAGCGAGCAACACAAACCGCAGCAACCATGTCGTCCGTGAAGGTGGCGGTGAGGGTCCGCCCCTTCAACAGCCGCGAGATCGCCCGGGAGAGCAAGTGCATCATAGAGATGTCTGGCAACACTACAGGTAAGCTATAAGCAGCTATATACATACATAGTTACATCATATAGGACATCGGGTAAGCTGTTAGCAGCTATTTTCATACATAGTTACATCGTATAGGACATCAAGGTAAGGGTCCGCCCCTTCAACAGCCGCGAGATCGCCCGGGAGAGCAAGTGCATCATAGAGATGTCTGGCAACACTACAGGTAAGCTATAAGCAGCTATATACATACATAGTTACATCGTATATAGGACATCAAATCGATGAACGACCTAATGAATCCTGGTGTCTGACATTTTAAAACGCCTTAGGTATAGTTGGGAGAGCAAGTGCATCATAGAGATGTCTGGCAACACTACCAGGTAAGCTATAAGCAGCTATATACATACATAGTTACATCGTATAGGACATCAAGGTAAGGGTCCGCCCCTTCAACAGCCGCGAGATCGCCCGGGAGAGCAAGTGCATCATAGAGATGTCTGGCAACACTACAGGTAAGCTATAAGCAGCTATTTTCATACATAGTTACATCGTATATAGGACATCAAAATGACGAGCGATCTTATGCCCCTGTGGCTGATATTTTAAAACCCCTTAGGTATAGTTGGGAGAGCAAGTGCATCATAGAGATGTCTGGCAACACCACAGGTAAGCTATAAGCAGCTATATATATACATAGTTACATCGTATAGGACATCAGGGTTATGGTTCGCCCCTTCAACAGCCGCGAGATCGCCCGGGAGAGCAAGTGCATCATAGAGATGTCGGGCAACACTACAGGTAAGCTATTTGTAGCTATTTTTACCCGACTGCCTCAGAAGAAGGAGGGCTATATTTTCGAGAGTATGTATGTAAATTGGGCGTAGCACCGATGTGTTAAAAGCGAGCAACATAAACTTCAGCAACCATGTCGTCAGTAAAGGTGGCGGTAAGGGTCCGCCCCTTCAACAGCCGCGAGATCGCCCGGGAGAGCAAGTGCATCATAGAGATGTCTGGCAACACTACAGGTAAGCTAGCAGCTGTTTTCATACATAGTTACATCGTATAGGACATCAAGGTGCATCAAGAGATGTCTGGCAACACTACAGGTAAGCTAGCAGCTGTTTTCATACATAGTTACATCGTATAGGACATCAAGGTGCATCATAGAGATGTCTGGCAACACTACAGGTAAGCTATAAGCAGCTATATACATAGTTACATCGTATAGGACATCAAGGTAAGGGTCCGCCCCTTCAACAGCCGCGAGATCGCCCGGGAGAGCAAGTGCATCATAGAGATGTCTGGCAACACTACAGGTAAGCTATAAGCAGCTATATACATACATAGTTACATCGTATAGGACATCAAGGTGGTAAAGGTCCGCCCCTTCAACAGCCGCGAGATCGCCCGGGAGAGCAAGTGCATCATAGAGATGTCTGGCAACACCACAGGTAAGCTATAAGCAGCTATACAGGGTGTAACGGAATGGGTATTACAAGCCAAAAGGGGCAGAACGTACTGGTGATAATAAACCTTTAGCGAGGACTGTAATCGCCAATTCAATCATTTTAAAAAGTAACAACATCAAAAAAAAGGGTAACAGTTCCCGATACGAGTTACTTGCCCATCACTAAAGTGGGTCCTCCCAAACCTCATCTTCAAAGAGTGCTTTCAAGTCATACCACCTCCTAACAGATATGCTCCCTCGGCGATGCATTACATTGAAGTTTATCAAAAGCATTGACAACAAACGCAACACTGAAAAGTAGCAATGTACACAGTCTTTCCACTCTTTGTTTATGTTTTCCTGGTATTCTCCCACTATGAAATGGCAATGAATGACGTCAACAACGTTTTTTTTGTTTTTTAAGTACTTTTTACCATTTTACAAGCTCTTTTTTGCTATGTATTCTTGGTAACAATCTAAGGTAAAATAGCATAGCTAGCATACATTTTCAATGGATTCAACAACAGATCTACGAGTATGTTTGAATTTACACAACATGACAAACGTTGTCAAACAGCTATGTTCTTCTTATCATACCAAAAAACATCCATTATGTCTGTTTTGATTATGTCATATCCATATCAGAGTCTACGTAGATTGGTAGTCAAACTAAAAAGATCCAAGATCTTTTTGACCTAATGTTGAATGCTTCCTTGGGATTTATGCTTTCCTATTCCATATTCCATCTTTTCTTTGGGTGTTTTTTTTTCTACGATGTTAGTCGGCAACACAGTTGGCAACAAACCGTGAAAATGTACTAGGATTCCATATTCTTAAAAAGTAGGTACAGCCTAAGTTCCTTTTCAGCAAAAAGTATGGATGCTGTATGCTATGCCAATTTCAGCAAAGAGATGACAGCTGAGAATAAAAATAAACAATACCCATTGATACGTAATTGTCATTGCCACGTTTGACGTTTTTGTAAAACTTATGAAAATTAATAACAAAACGAGAAATTGAATTTAATTAATTTATTTCGCTGAAGACTACAATTATTTTATCTGAAAAGTCCATTAAAAAACGAATACGGTATTTGGTAGTTAAAATAACATGCAATAACAAAATTTGACTTGGACAAATAGTGAACAATAAGTAGGTCCTAGGTACTAATTGTCAAGAACAAATTCAGCTGCTTTTTCCGGACCAAGACGAGGCACGCAAAAATTGAAGAGATCACCATTGATTTGTCCAGAAGAATAAGCTGCTTTGTCTTGTGTTTTTTTCCACACAAGAAGAAAATGAAGACTTCGAAAGACACAAAGAAGTATGCCGAAACTGTTCTGAAGGTCTGACTGTGCATTTTTGAGAATCCCTGGACAGTGTAGTGCAGTGACGTCGAAGGCATCTAAAGGAGGCAGCTCTGTGAACTTTAATTTTGAATAAAATATTGAGGTTTATAGCTTATTTCATTTACTTAAACTTTGTAGGAATAACCGAGCTTTCTTGTGTAGTTAAGGTGCAAGTTCGTTCATCGCGACTGATCACGGTCGACGACATACGACAAACACGCGCTTTTGATGCGGCAATAAGTCGTAATCTCTGATTTCATACTTCCTGTGCACGTTAGACGTATGTCGTCGGCGGCAATGAACTGTGGCAATGAACAAACTTTCACCCTAAAGTTTGTTGTTTGTTCATCCCGCACTGTCACATAACCTTGCACACACACAGCACATCTCTGAATTGCCACTAATTTCGACCACGCGAGTTATTCGCATGTTGTCGACCACTTGCGGTGATAGGCTGCATGCAATGAACGAATCTGTACCTTAAGTACGACAAACACGTCCGCGCAACGTCCGCGACTTTCAATGCGTGGCATCGGAGATTTATTTTTTGACAGTTTGTGTTGAGAACTACCAGGTTAGCATAAAATGAAGAAAACTTGTAAACATTTTGTTTGATGGTTTTGAGGACGACATCGTGAGGGCCTCGGAGCTTTGTTTAGTTTGTGTTGAGACCTACCAGGTTAGCATAAAATAAAAAAGCTCATCTAAACATTTTGTTTGAGGGTTTTGAGGACATCGTGAGGGCCTCAATTTCGTTAGTGATGGGAACGATGAAATTTGTACTACCTTAACATACTAGGTTACAAATGTTATTTTTACGTTTCCAAAAATTTGCTATTTCCGGTGTGATACTTCACACAAATGTTCCATACCACCAGTAAGTTTTGCCACTTTCGGCTTGTAAGGGTCTTTCCGTTACACGCTGTATACATACATAGTTACATTGTATAGGACATCAAGGTAAGGGTCCGCCCCTTCAACAGCCGCGAGATCGCCCGGGAGAGCAAGTGCATCATAGAGATGTCTGGCAACACCACAGGTAAGCTATAAGCAGCTATATACATACATAGTTACATTGTATAGGACATCAAGGTAAGGGTCCGCCCCTTCAACAGCCGCGAGATCGCCCGGGAGAGCAAGTGCATCATAGAGATGTCGGGCAACACTACAGGTAAGATATTTGCAGCTATTTTTACCCGACTGCCTCAGAAGGTGGGCTATGTTTTTCGAGAGTATGTATGTAAACTGGGCGTAGCACCGATGTGTTAGAAGCGAGCAACACAAACCGCAGCAACCATGTCGTCCGTGAAGGTGGCGGTAAGGGTCCGCCCCTTCAACAGCCGCGAGATCGCCCGGGAGAGCAAGTGCATCATAGAGATGTCGGGCAACACTACAGGTAAGCTATTTGCAGCTATTTTTACCCGACTGCCTCAGAAGGAGGGCTATGTTTTTCGAGAGTATGTATGTAAACTGGGCGTAGCACCGATGTGTTAGAAGCGAGCAACACAAACCGCTGCAACCATGTCGTCCGTGAAGGTGGCGGTGAGGGTCCGCCCCTTCAACAGCCGCGAGATCGCCCGGGAGAGCAAGTGCATCATAGAGATGTCTGGCAACACTACAGGTAAGCTATAAGCAGCTATATACATAGTTACATCGTATAGGACATCAAGGTAAGGGTCCGCCCCTTCAACAGCCGCGAGATCGCCCGGGAGAGCAAGTGCATCATAGAGATGTCTGGCAACACTACAGGTAAGCTATAAGCAGCTATATACATAGTTACATCGTATAGGACATCAAGGTAAGGGTCCGCCCCTTCAACAGCCGCGAGATCGCCCGGGAGAGCAAGTGCATCATAGAGATGTCTGGCAACACTACAGGTAAGCTAGCAGCTATTTTCATACATAGTAACATCGTATAGGAAATAAAGTAGGCGGTAAGGGTCCGCCCCTTCAACAGCCGCGAGATCGCCCGGGAGAGCAAGTGCATCATAGAGATGTCTTGCAACACTACAGGTAAGCTACGTTGTTCATAATAACATCGTATAGATAGGTCATCAAATCGGTCCGCCCCTTCAACAGCCGCGAGATCGCCCGGGAGAGCAAGTGCATCATAGAGATGTCTGCCAACACTACAGGTAAGCTATAAGCAGCTATATACATACATAGTTACATCGTATAGGACATCTAGATGGCGGTGAGGGTCCGCCCCTTCAACAGCCGCGAGATCGTCCGGGAGAGCAAGTGCATCATAGAGATGTCTGGCAACACTACAGGTAAGCTATAAGCAGCTATATACATACATAGTTACCTCGTATAGGACATCAAGGTAAGGGTCCGCCCCTTCAACAGCCGCGAGATCGCCCGGGAGAGCAAGTGCATCATAGAGATGTCAGGCAACACTACAGGTGAGCTATAAGCAGCTATTTTCATACATAGTTACATTGTATAGGACATCAAGGCGGTGAGGGTCCGCCCCTTCAACAGCCGCGAGATCGCCCGGGAGAGCAAGTGCATCATAGAGATTTCTGGCAACACTACAGGTAAGCCACATTATCCATAATTACATCGTATAGGTCATCAAATCGACGAGCGACCTTATGGACCCTAACTAATTAACTAACTAACTCCGCTGGCTCAGCGACCCGAAATGGATCTTGGACTCCGAAACGAGCCTTCGCCACTGATCACTGTCCTGCGCGATCTCCTGCCAGTTGTTGACTTGGAAATCGCGTAGGTCAGTGTCCACCACATCTCTCCAGCAGTACCTGAGGCGTCCCACAGGAAGCCGTCAGGTAACAGGTAAGCAACATTTTCCATAATTACATCGTATAGGACATCAAATCGGCGAGCGAGCTCATGAACCCTGATGCCTGATATTTTAAAACGCTTTTACTATAGTTGGCCACTCGCGTGATTGTGTGACGTCTGCTTTCTTAGTGCCTTAGACAGAAATCGGGACCGGTGCTTTTTGAAGAACAAATCGACAATGTTCATTGGGGCAACACATGCTTTTACTAGGTATCCGATTCAAGGCATTGTAGTAAGGTGTTGATACTTTGTCATATGCCATAAAACAAAATCAACGCCTTTCGTTCATCGGAACAGGACTGCAGACGCGCGTTGTTGGAAGCACAAAATAAATCGACCTTTTGTCGTTTCGTCAATTCTCTAATGAAGTACTACAAATAGATTATACGAAATTCGTTTAATCGGAGTGTGAACAGAAAAGCGTAGGCGGTCGATACGCAAACACATACATACAACAGCTTTTTATTTAAAGGTCAGTCCGTTTCACAGAACCTCCAATGTAACGTATAATGCGATGTGACGTTTAGCGGTCGTAAACCACCCGCTGCCATACCCTGTCCGATAGACTGATAAACTCAATAAAATGGGAAGTACCTTTGCCAAGGTAGAGGTCGCACGACGATTGCAATAATGAAGACCGGAAAACAGGATCAGATTTTATTCATCTTTACACAAAGTATCTAGCTAGATACTTGTAAGTTGAATTAAAATCATCGTTTAAATATGACACTGAGAAGTTATCTAAAGGTCAGACCATTTCTTAGAACGTCCAATGTACATAACGCTAAGAATGTCCGATACACTGAAAAACTCAATAAAACGGGAAGATCCTTTACCTGTACCAAGGAACGATGACAACAAAATTGACGACTATAAAACCTTTAGTTTGATCAGATTTTGTTCATCTTTATACAAAGTTGGTATCTATCTAGGTACTTGCAGATTAAATTAAAATCATCTTGCTAATATGACATTGAGTTATCCAATTGTTTCACAGAACCACAGAATCAATAATATTAGAACCTCCAATGTAACGTATAATGCGATGTGATGTTTAGGGGTCGTCCACAAATTACGTAACGCAAAAATCACAAATTTTTGACCCCCACGTAACGGGACCGTAACGCTTGGTCATGACCCCTCCCCCCCTCCCCTATCCGTTACGTAACGCTTATGTTGTAATATTTTTCAGTTTATTTTTTGTGATAAAGCAATGAAATATTTTTTAGAAAACTTGCAATTTTTTCTACAATTAGACTGAATTTGAAGCTGCGAATTTCGGCACTAGTGCTGGCGACGCCTCTTCCTTCTGAGCTACTGCGGCTTAATCATGGTCTGCGAAATTATATTAGTGTATGTATGTTTGTAGGCTAATAACGCTTGGCAATGGATCTTTTAACAGGGAGAGTTTTGCAATTAGTTCCCAGCAATTAGTTTTTGGTTCCAGTTTGTGTTATGTAGTCAAAACGATGAAAACCTGCTAGGATATAAAATTTACTCACGCACGATTAAGCCGCAGTAGCCCAGATGGAAGAGGCATTGTCAGTACTACTTTCGATAGTCGTGCGTTCAGATCCTGCCTTTGGCAGTTATTTTAAATAATTTCTAAAGAATTGCATTCCTGACACTGACACCAAAAGTGTGTTAAAAGTTTGTTATACCATTAATTTGGTGATATCTGAATTAGGTATAAAACAATACATGAAAAAATCTTTAAGAAAGCGTTACGTAACGCTTGACTCTGACCCCCCCTCCCCCATAGTAACGCGACCGTAACGCCCGGTCAGAACCCCCCCCTCCCCCCTAAGTGCGTTATGTAATTTGTGGACGACCCCTTAGCGGTCGTAAACCGCCCGCGGCCCTACTCTGTCCTATGGACTGATAAACTCAATGAAATAGGAAGTACCTACCTCGCTCTACCAAGGTAGAGGTCGATATTGACATTGAAAACTCCCTTTAGCTTGGTCAGATTATAATCAGCATTCAGCAGAATATTGAAGGATATGATCGTTGAGTTGAAATAATCTTGGGTTTAAGGGCGCTACACACCGGGCGCGTATGCATCACGTGCACGTCACTACGGCGTAGTTACGGCGTGATCACGGCCGTAGACCCCTTCACACTGGGTTACGCGCGTAACCCTACGGATGCGTACTGCGAACGCAACGCAAGGGGTCTGTTGCGTAGACTGCGTAGTTGCATGCACAGCTCTGGTGTTTGTTTTACGTTTCTGATATTCACGATTCTCTGAATTTTCAAGTCACTGTCAAGGTATCTGTCAAAGTCACTGTCAATGTCACAAAGTCACTGTTAAAGTTACTGTTAAAGTTACTGTCAAAGTAACTGTCAAAGTCACTGTCAAAATCACTGTCAAAGTCACTGTCAAGGTAACTGTCAAAGTCACTCTCAATGTTACAAAGTCACTGTAAAATTTACTGTCAAAGTCACTGTCAAGGTATCTGTCAAAGTCACTGTCAATGTCAATAAGTCACTGTTAAAGTCACTGTTAAAGTTACTGTCAAAGTCACTGTCAAAGTGACTGTCTTAATCACTGACAAAGTCACTGTCAAGGTAACCGTCAAATTCACTGTCAATGTCACAAAGTCACTGTTAAAATTACTGTCAAAGTCACTATCAAAGTCACTGTAAATTAGCCACTGTCAAGGTTACTGTCAAGTTTACTGTCATTGTCACTGTCAATGACACAAAGTCACTGTTAAAGTCACTTACTGTCAAGGTAACTGTCAAAGTCACTGTCAAAATCACTGTCAAATTCACTGTTAAAGTCACTGTCAAATGATCTGTATTGAGAAGGTCTGGCAACGCTACAACTGTCATGTCCGAAGGCACGTGCGTAGAGTTACGCTCAGGACTGAGCTGTGCGTGTTGAACTTGTTCGGTATGAAGTTCAATAGGGAATCTCATAGGATACAACGTCATCACCGCGTGCAGCTCTGCGTAGAGTACGCAACCCTTTTGTCTCCTGGTGTGAGCTGTGCGTAACCCTACGCATTACGCGTACGTGCACGTCTACGTAACGCAAGCAGTGTGAAGCCTCTCATACAATCCCATACGATACAACGTCATCTCTACGCGCGTGATGACGTGCACGTGATGCATACGCGCCCGGTATGTAGCGCCCTTTAGTGTCAGAACTTTTAGATTTCTTATACTTAACCCTGACACCAGGGTTCATCAAGTGGATCGAAGTCCCACACGACAGAAGAAGAAGAGACAATGAATCGGACCCATTTCTTCGTCAAGCCTATTGGTAATCATCACTCCAAGAAATCACGCTCTGACGGGTATCATGTAGGCGTTTTCCTTTGGTTACCCCTAATACTTTAATGTGTTTTTCTGCTTATCAAGTCTTGTCACCCTTTGTTCCAAAAGCAGACACTTAACTCGGCTAAAAATAATTGATTAGGGTCGGTGATCTAACACCTCTATTGTAATTATGAGATAAATCATACCGAAGGAAAAAGAAAATTAATAATACCCAGAATTCATACTGGATTTTATTTCAGTTCTTGAGTTATTCAGCTCACAAGTGAAAATAAGAAATAGAAAAGATGACGTACATCGACCGGGAATCGAACCCGGGCCGCATGGGTAAACGCCCCACCGCTCTGCCACTGAGCTATCGATGCACGGCCGATGGACGCCAAATTTTCTATCTCTTGATGCTCGTCTCCAAGCGACGATCCAGCGACATCTATAGTAAGTATTTAGAACTTACTACATGGTTAGTCCACATTATGAGTGGAATTCAAACCATATGATGAAGCTTGCTTAATCAATCTATTGGGATTGTAATGCACTCACAGTGCTATATTATTCTCACAAGTGAAAATAAGAAATAGAAAAGATGACGTATAGCACTGTGAGTGCATTACAATCCCAATAGAGTTGTTTAGTTTCGTATCAAAAACGGTTTCGTACCTTTTTGAGCGGACGGTGCTGGCAACACTTTTCGGTCCGCCCCGTCTGTCATCTTTACGCTAGCGTTGTTGAAGCGAATTTTAGTTTTAAGTGGTGTAAAATTAAGGTGTTTTGGCGGTTTTCTCGTGTGCTATTTGCCACAAGCCATGGCTTCCCTGTGCGGTGGGGAAGTGAACCAAGTGAATTTTGGTTTCGGCTTTTTGATTGAGGCCAACGTGGTCGCCGGTAACATAACCTCACTTTGAGTCGTCGCTCGTCGTCGTCGTGGCTGCCGATAGCTACGTATTTTAATTATAAATGATTGAGGTTAACGGGGCCGATTTCTCATTCGGAGAGAAATCTTTTAGTTATTTTGTGTTAAAAACATTATGTGATGTCGAACTGTGAACTGTAGTGCAAATTGGAGGAAAGGAGTTCTAGAACGAGCGGATGTTCCAGCGCTGTGAGTTTAGGTTATTCCTAGTCCTGCGCTCCTAAAATATCCTGAATACCTGATTCCTGTCATACTTAAACTCACAAAGAAACGGCATCATCGTTTGCTCGGTAAGCAATTCGTTGCTGGGCCCTGTTTAAGTAGATTTTGGAAACAAGAATTTCTCGGCCGGAAACTTTCCGGAACAAAATTCTCTCATTAAATTTATTTTATTTAGCTATAGTAAAGAGCACTACGAATCGTAGTCAAATGTTGTTCCGAGGCTGATCGACCATTTAGTTTTAGATTTTAAGATAACTTTAATTTGCTTCCACTGCGCTAAGATCAGCTTCGGAATCAAACATTTTTGGTAGCAGAGCGTGGTTGCTTTATTGCAACATAGTTAGCCGTAATTTAGTATTAAGCGTGTTTTTATATTACCCACATATTTTATTAATTTTGGAAAATATTGTTTCGGTTTTTTTGTGACTGTATTGTTTGCCTAGTGAACGGTATCTTATCGGTAAGGTCTAGGCCAGTCAACTAACATTTATTTTGTGGTATTTGTTTATTGGTTTTTCGTTTTATTAAGTCGAGTGTGTAAAAGTTGGTACCATGGCTCCTCGATCGCCAGGTATAAGGCTGCTATAAAGACAGAATTAAGGTGGTTTACTACCACAGCGGCAATGATCGGCCGCGAGGACCGGGAGGACGCGCTCTTGAAAAGTGCACTACAGGCAGATGAACGGGTTCGGGTTGTGTCGGAACACCTCACAGAGTGCCTCATGCTCCTTGAGGAAGCTCCTAACCCTGAAGATAAGGAGCTGGTTGAGGGCGATGTAAGCCAGTGCTTGAGCTGGCACAGGACATTGCGCAGGCAGCTGCGGACATATCTAGGCGACGTGACGGAAAGGAAAAGCCATTCCGTGGTAAAGTGGGACAAGGATTACAGGTGCCTCTTCCGCCTGTTACGGTTCCAGTCTTTGCAGGCGATTACGCCGACTGGCCGGCGTTTGAGGACCTGTATAGCAGTGTGGTCCACACACGGACGGACATAACGCCGGCGTACAAGATGGCTCAGCTGATGTCCAGGCTACATGGAGAGCCTCGCGAATTGCTGACGCATTTGGCTGTCTCGGATAGCAATTATGAGGTGGCGTGGAAGATCCTTACCGACCGGTATCGAAACAAGCGCCTGATTGTAGACAGGCTGTTAGACCAGTGGCTGTCAATACCAACCATAACGCGAGGTACGGACCTCCGCGAGAAAATCTTCCACCCAGTCAGTGTCGCGGTCAGCGCACTAGAGCGACAGGGTTTGCCAGTGGCGGGCTACGGTTATATCTTGGTCCACACAGTGCTTCGCCGCCTGCCGAGCGAAATGGTCGCTCGATTCGAGCAGCTACATGGGGGCAAGTCCTCGGACCACCTCCCGACCTACGAGGATCTGAAGTCGTTCCTCGAGGCCGAAAGCAGGCGAGTGGACGTCCAGGCTGGTGAAGCCCTCGCAAGGAGACCTCTGCCCTCGCCACCCGGAACGGCCGGGTGCACCGGCGCGAGGAGGCAACAGTGGGCAACCCAGGCGGTACAACACCGCATTGGAATCAGGGTGTGCCTACTGCAGGGAGACAGGCCACGGGGTGGCAGCGTGTCAGGAGTTTGCTGCGCAGCGGGTTCAGAGGAGACGGGGTGTGGCACAGCAGAGGCGTTGGTGTTTCCGGTGCCTGGGGCCGCATCAGGTGCGAGAGTGCCCTTCAAGCACCAACTGTAGGTACTGCCAGGGTGCACACCATCCGCTGCTCTGCATGAATCGCTCCGGAGGCGCCGGGGGCAGCGCTGGATCGGATCAGCGAAGGGAGCCTGCCCACCAAGGGAGGGAGCAACGCTCCCCACCCCCTCCAAGGAGGAGCCCACCTCCGCATCGGTCACAGGGACAGGCAGGGGGACGTCAACAGACGGAGCCCACTTACCCAAGGACGTGGGGACAATCCCCACCACGGCAGCAGGTGCCGGATTGGGGAAGAGCGGCACAGGAACGTGGCCTAGGACACCCATCCCAGGTACGGGATCAAACGGGCGGGTGTCAGGGGAGCACTAGGCAGCCACCAGGGTACATGCAGTATTCTGCGGGCTTGAGCCACCTGGTTGGGTCTCAAGACCCACGCATGCCTCCGCCTATGCCTGAGTACCCGCGGCTACAGGCGCAACCTCGGTACGGACGTTTGCCGTCGGGGTACTATAGAACTCCAGCCATGGCCTTTATGGGCAGACCTCCTACCAGCAGGAGTGGGACCCATACACAGGTTTGGGTAGTGAGGATACCCCGCGGGACGCGGCCTCACCGCGTTTAGATTCCCGCTAGGTAATCGCCGCCTACTCATCAGCTTCGGCTCCCCGTCCAATCACGGTACTTTGCCAACGGCTAAGATTTGGGTATGGGGATACGGTGGCCGGACCATTCAAGTAAGAGCCCTACTGGATACAGGGGCTCAGGGATGTATTGTATCGAGTAAGCTGGTGAGTAGGCTAGGCCTAAATGTACGGCCAAGTGAGGATGAAGCTGTAGGCATCGGGGCCTAAATGTGCCTGACATTCGGGGTCAGACGAACTTTGAGTTCACATTAGGTAGCACATGTACAGGGTCAGCTATCAAGTCTCAGCCGTGGTGCTAGATGAAGTGGTTGGGAAACTCCTCAGGTTAGGTTACCACCAACGGTAAGAGGGTTAACCACAGGGTTGGAGTTGGCTGATCCTGATTTTGATACTCCTGGTACGGTGGACGTACTTCTCGGGTCAGACGTCCTCGGGAGATTATGGTGCGGTAGGAAGAAGGTACTCCAGGAAACTGGTTTGGTGGCCGTAGATACCACAGGGGGGCATGTTGTTTTCGGCCCAGTTTGGAGACCTCAGGACCTACCAGAAGGGGATCCGGTCCTCTATGGTAGTGTGCTGTCAGAGGTGCTGCAGAGGTTTTGGGAGTCCGGACAGACGGAAGCCAGAGGATGACGAGTGCGAGTTGTTCTATCAATACAACACTGCGAGATGCCCGTCAGGCAGATTCGTGACCAGGCTACCTTTTCTCCCAAACCGCCCCGCTTTAGGTAGTTCGCGACAGCTCGCGGAACGGAGACTACTCGGAATGGAGCGGAAGATGAGGCGAGACCCAGCACTTCGGCAGAAGTATATAGAATTCATGCGGGAATATATTCAATTGGGCCACATGTCGGTGTCCAGCCTGGATTGGAGGTGTGTCGAGCATTATTACATTCCACACCTGGCTGTCTTGAAGTCACCTGAGGCGAAAATACGGGTGGTGTTTGACGGTTCTGCTCCTACCTCGAATGGTGTGTCTGTGAACCAATGTTTGCACGCGGGTCCTAAATTGAACCGGGACATTGTGGACATTCTCACAGACTTTCGGTTACACCAGGTAGCGTTCGTCGCAGACGTCAAAATGATGTTTCGCCAAACCATGATACATCCGGATGACCGTCGGTATCAGCTGATTTTGTGGCGTGAGAGCCCAGATGAGCCGATGGTCACATACGAACTTAACACGGTGACGTATGGACTTAAGCCAAGTCCGTATTTGGCAGTACGTACGCTGCGAGAGTTGGCCGCACAGGAAAGGGTAAGATATCCTCGAGCCGCAGCAGTACTGGATCGCGACGTCTACGTGGACGATATCTGCACGGGTGCTGATAGCGTGGAGCAGGCGCTAATTCTACGAGACGAGTTGATCGCGATCATGGGTTCAGGAGGTTACGAGTTGCGGAAATGGTTGTCCAGTTGCCCAGAGCTCCTGGCCGGTTTGCCAGGCGAGTTCCATCAGGACCCGCACCTCTTTGAGAACCCGGACAATCCAAACACGTTGGGCATCCTCGGGGTGCAATATAGGCCAACGCATGACGTATTCACGTACAAGATCGAGCCCGACCTTTGGAGAAAACTTGGACTAAGCGGTCGGTACTGTCGACAATCGCTAGAACGTTCGATCCTAGCGGATGGATCGCCCCGGTTACGTTCATGGCGAAGTGCTTTTTACAAAGGTTGTGGCTAGCCAACTTAGGATGGGACGACCAACTCTCCGGAGAGTTGTTGAAGGATTGGCTCAAGTTTGTGACCACCTTACCAGGGATTGTGCACATCGCGATACCCCGCAAGTTAGTCCCATCGGTGGGATGTAAGGCTACCCTACATGGGTTTTGTGACGCCTCGGAGCGAGGGTACGCGGCAGCTGTATACCTTCGGACAGCAAGTTCAACGGGAACTGTGCACGTGCGTCTGGTTATGGCCAAAAGTAAGGTGGCACCAGTCAGAACTAGATGGACCATCCCCAAATTGGAATTGGCAGGGGCAGCTCTTCTAGCGCGCTTGCTAAATCATGTAACCTGCAATCTGCGTGGTACCATCAACTTGGATGAAACGGTGTACGCGTGGACTGACAGTCGGATAGTTCTGTGCTGGTTGCAGACGTCGGTACATACACTTGAGGTTTTCGTGGCAAATCGGGTGTCACAGATTACGGGGTCGGAAACTCCGTTAGTGTGGAGGCACGTACCGGGAGAATGGAACCCAGCGGACTGCGCTTCGCGCGGGTGCAGGGCACCTGATTTGGTGAGTCACCCACTGTGGTGGGGACCTCAATGGCTGACTGAGTCGCCGCAGGAATGGCCATTCAACGAGTGCAGGGCGCCGCTTGGGCCACCTGATCGAGGTTTGCGAGTGAACGTGGGGCAACTCGTACCGAAGCCTAACCCAGCTTTCTTGCTGGAACGGTATAGCTCCCTCGACAAACTTCTTGGGGTGACAGGTTGGATCAAGCGGTTCGTGAACAACTGCAGGAAGCCTCAAGCAGAACGGAACTTTACACCTGTCCTCTCGCCTGCGGAGCGGAATGCGGCTCTATGCTCATTGGTTAGAGTCGTCCAGGCGGAACATTTTGAAGAGGAGGTCAGGCTGCTCAGGGATGGACGTGGAAAGCTGAAGGGAGGAATTGTGCGCCTCAACCCATTCCTGGATGAGCAAGGTATGCTCAGGGTTGGAGGCAGACTTCGGAACGCTAGCCTGCCCTTTTCGGCTCGGCATCCACTGTTACTTCCAAAAAGGGGACCCTTAGTTGAGCTCTTAGTCAGGGATCGTCATGAGAAAAACTCGCACGCGGGCTGTAATGCGCTATTGGCCATCCTACAGCGCGAGTTCTGGATCTTATCGGGACGACGAACGGTACGTAGCGTTGTGTTTAGGTGCTTGCCTTGTTACCGCTTGAAGGCAGCCACAATGCAGCCACAGATGGGAGATCTCCCACCGGACCGGGTGACGGAGGCCTGGACGTTTGCAGGTGTGGGAACGGATTTTGCAGGCCCTTTCATGGTAAAGGCATCACGCCTACGGAACGCAAAGTCTATCAAGGCGTACTTGTGCGTGTTCGTGTGCCTAGCCACCAAGGCCGTCCACTTGGAGCTCGTGGCCGACCTATCTACGGAGGCCTTTTTGGCAGCGCTGGAGAGATTTACGTCGCGACGAGGGCGACCAGCGCTGATCAGGTCGGATTGTGGTACCAACTTTAAGGGTGCTGATCGGTGTATGAAAGAAATTGTAACGTTCTTACGGGAGAACGAAGAAGCCATCAGCACGGGCCTCTCCCGTCAGGGCATTACCTGGGTGTTCGATCCACCAGCGTGCCCTCACTGGGGTGGTATTTTTGAAGCGGTTGTAAAGTCCGCTAAGACGCATTTGTTGCGCGTTGTAGGGTTAACAATTTTGACTTTCGAGGAGCTGGCGACCGTATTTTGTAAAATTGAGGCTGTACTCAATTCGCGTCCTTTGTGTCCGCTCAGCTCAGACCCAAATGATTTAGAGGCCCTAACGCCAGGGCATTTCTTAATTGGCCGCCCACTTAACGCCTTGCCGGAATATCCCTATACGGAGGTGAATAGCATAGTTAAGTTGAATAGTTTTTTCGCGGGTAGCCAAGGAAAAGTAAACAGCAGAATTTAGCTCTCTCTAAATTTAATTAAATTAAAATAGTTAAAATTTACTTACATGTCTTAAAAGTGTATCATTTGCACAATTTGACTACCACCTTTCTATTTACTATTTAATTTAACTTCAGTACCAGTTTTTATTATCAACATCAACAATGGATAACACTGCACAACTTGCTCAAAGTATTGTAGAGCTCACTCAGTGGATGGACACCCGGATGTCAGAGTTTGAGAAGACCCAGCAACAGGTAGCGTCGCAAGGTTATCCTACAGTAAAAGCATTATCAGCAGATTACATCAACTTCAAGTCACTTGTGTGGAAGGCGTTGGCTTTGTTGAAGTCGCAGCTCGAACATATCATCACTGGATTGGATAGAATGGAGACCCATTCTCGACGTAAAGTCCTTTTACTCCATGGTGTGGCAGAAGAAGACACTGAGGATGTGTGCAAGAAGGTTCAGGACATCATTCAGAGCCAAATGAAACTTTCTTCTGTGACTGGTGATGCAGTGGAGGTGTGTCACCGCTTGGGTGCCAAGAAGGATAAGACACGGCCAATACTGGTGCGTTTTTCTACTGTGAAGCATAGATCTGCAGTTTGGAATGCCAAGACGACACTCAAGGGCTCCACGATATCAGTTTCGGAATTTCTCACAAAGCCCCGACAGGATGTTTTTACTGCAGCCAGGAAACATTTTGGTAAGAGGAACAGCTGGTCATCTGAGGGCATCATAATTGTTCGTCTGGCCGATAGTAGCAGAAAGAAGGTAGTGACCATGACCGAGCTACAGCAGCTAATAAAACAACATCCCCAGCCGGCGGATAGCCGAAAGTGATAGAAAAACTGTGTTGTGTCCGCGCCCGACATCGCGTAATATTAGTGTATTGTGCTCCATACATTTTTTTTACTTGACTGTTCAAAGGTCACATTTAGCCGTTAGTCACATAATTCTTATTTTTAGGGTATAATTGTATTGTCTAAAGTATATTCACAATGCGTTGCTTTCGTAATATAACATAACCTCTAAGCTAATGTCAGTGTGATTGATTTTGACGTATTCGTTCAAAAATCAGTTTTGTTTTTTTTTTTTATACGTTTCTTTCTACGCTTGCTTGTTTTTTTTAGTCAAGTTTTTGATTGATCTTTCATATAATTTGCTGATTGATTTATGTTAATTGGTAATAGTTATCATTAGTTTTTCAGTTTGCTTTGCTTTATGTTAGTTGTATTGTCTCTTCTGTAGTCAGATTGTGTGGATGAAAGTATAATAAGCCACTTTAAGTTTTATATTTTATATATGGTTATCATAGTATTTATTTATCCATACTAATATTATAAATTCGAAAGTAACTCTGTCTGTCTGTCTGTCTGTCTGTCTGTCTGTCTGTCTGCTACGCTTTCACGCCTAAACCACTGAACCGATTTTGATGAAATTTGGCACAGAGATTGCTCATACACCGAGAACGGACATAGGCTACTTTTTCTTCCACTTGAGGGTCTGGAGTACCTGATGTAGACCATCAGAATCACCACCAGCAGCCCAGCTAAACTATAGGAGATACAGATATGACTCCAAAGCAAAAGTTTTTCTGCTTGATGGGAGGCTTCTGCTGGTGAAAAGACATAGAAGGTTTGGAGTACCTCATGTAGACCACCAGGTGCACCAACAGGAGCCCAGCCAAACTATAAGTGATTCAGATATGACTCCAAAGCAAAAGTTGTTCAGCTTGATGGGTTGATTTTGCTAACGAATAGACATCGAAGGTTTGGAGTATCTGATGTAGACCACCAGGTGCACCAACAGGAGCCCAGCTAAACTATCGGAGATACAGATTTGACTTCAAAGCAAAAGTTGTTCTACTTGATCGAAAGATTCTGCTGGTGAAAATACATCAAAGGTATGGAGTACCTCATGTAGACCACCAGGTGCACCAACAGGAGCCCAGCCTAACTATAAGAGATTCAGATATGACTCCAAAGCAAAAGTGGTTCAGCTTGATGGGACGCTTCTGCTGGCGAATTTACATCGAAGGTTTGGAGTATCTGCTGTAGGCCACCAGGTGCACCAACAGGAGCCCAGGTAAACTATAGGAGATACAGATATCACTGTAAAGCAAAAGTTGTTCGGCTTGATGGGGCGCTTCTTCTGGCGAATAGATATCGAAGGTTTGGAGTTTCTGCTGTAGACCACCAGGTGCACCAACAGGAGCCCAGGTAAACTATAGGAGATACAGATATGACTCTAAAGCAAAAGTTGTTCGGCTTTTTGGGGCGCTTCTGCTGGAGAAAAGACATTGAAGGTTTGGAGTACCTGATGTAGACCATCAGGGATGTAGACCATCAGGTGCACCAACAGGAGCCCAGCTGAAACATAGGAGATACAGATATGACTCGAAAACAAAAGTTGTTCAGCCTGATGGGGTGCTTCTGCTGGCGGAAAGACGTCGAAGGTTTGGAGTACCTGATGTAAACCATCAGGTGCACCAACAGGAGCCCAGATGAACAATAGGAGATACAGATATGACTTCAAAGCAAAAGTTGTTCAGCTTCAAGGGACACTTCAGCTGGCGAATAGACATCGAAGTATTTGTACTTGATGTAGACCACCAGGTGTACCAACAGGAGCCCAGCTAAACTATAGGAGATATTGAAACGGCCCCAAAGAAAAAGTTGTTCAGTATGATGGAACGCATCTGCTGGCATCTGTTGGCAATGCGATTATGGTTTGAGAAATGTAGTAGGTACCAACAATATTAGCGTAATGAATATCCAGAGACACTTTATTGCTCACATTAAAACATAGATACAAATGATTTAATATTTTTTAGGATGCTGGTAAGGAAATAAGAATTTTGCAAAGGTGTAAGGAATGAAACGAAACGAAGTTCGCGGGTACCAGCTAGTATTTAAATAAGTTTATAATTATAGCTACTATTTATTTTATTATATATGATAAACAATGAATATTTATCTTGCTCTTCATCAGATGATTTTCTAAGTGCGTGTAGTGATAGCTCTTCTCTCACCGATTTCCAGCCACTGGAAGAAAAACTAGCTTCGTTCTTTCATCATACTTCCCCGTTCCTTTCCTTGGTGCACATCAACGTACAGAGCATACCTGCTCATCACAATGATCTTCTTGCATCCTTCAGCAACAGCATAGTCGATGGAATTTTAGTTTCCGAGACATGGCTCAAGCCATCTCTCTCTTCCAAGTCTGTTTCTCTTCCAGGTTATCGGTTTTTCCGCAACGATCGTGTAGGTGCTAAGGGCGGCGGGGTAGGTATTTACCTACGTCGGGACATCCAGGCGACAATTATCAGTTCTTCGCCAGCCAAATATTCTGGTTTACTAGAACATCTATTTCTTGAAGTTGTTCTGCACCATACGAAAATTCTACTCGGAGTTGTTTACAGCCCTGACAGTGGTGTAAACTATTTTTCAACTTTTGAGACAACGCTTGAACATTTCAGCTCAATTTATGAACATCTTATAATTATGGGTGATCTTAATACTTGCCTGTTGAAAGACGATTCCCGAAGCGTTGCTAGAAGCCAGAAACTGCTTTCTATAACTTCATCATTGAATTTAACTATTCCCCCTCTTTCACCTACACACCACCCACCTAATTTTAGATCTTCTCTTATAGATTTAATTATTCTTTCTAAACCAAATTTAAATATTTCTCATGGGCAAATGACTGCGCCTTTTTCACACCATGACTTGATCTTTCTTGCCTATAAGGTACGTCCTCCTAAAATTAAGGCTAAAGTTATACTTCAGCGTAATTTTCGCAACATTGACTTGGAGCGTTTGAGAGAGGATGCGGCGAATATTGATTGGTCCCCTGTGTTGTCAGTTGACGCGATAGATGCGAAGGTAGCGGCTTTCAATCGTATCCTGATTGCATTGTTTGATAAACATGCACCAATTAGACCAGTTAGGTTAAACATATGCCGGCCCCGTGGTTAACACCTCTTATTAAAAGGACGAGGGACAGGGCAAAGAGTAGACTCAAAAAAGACCCATCTGAGGAAAGCTTGATTACATACAAAAAACTGCGAAACATCTGCAACAGAATGTGTAGGGACGCAAAGCGTCGCTATATTCATTCTTCGTTAGAAAATCTGTCTCAGGCTTTAACCTGGAAGTTTCTAAAGACCATTGGTGTGGGGAAATCCATGGAAACTCCTAAAGGCTCCATGGACTTAAATAGTCTAAACATTCACTTTTCTACTCCACCTGTTGTTCTTAACCATTTAACCAAAGCTTCTTCTCTTTCTTATCTTTTGAACCTCTCCCACCCAACTGTGCTCCTTTTTCGTTTCAGTCGGTCACTGCAGACAATGTTAAGAAGATTATCCTATCCATTTCCACAAAGGCAGTTGGTTGTGATGAACTGAGCCTAGGTATGATTCTCCCCATACTGACTAACATTTTGCCTGTTATTACACACATTATAAATTTTTCTCTCACGGTAAATGTTTTTCCCACTTCATGGAAAAAAGCCTATGTCATACCACTGCCTAAAACCTCAAATCCCACATCCATTTCCCAATACCGTCCCATTTCTATCCTTCCCATACTGTCAAAAGTGCTTGAAAGTGTGGTTCATCATCAACTCTACTCCTTTCTGACTAATTACAACCTCCTTTGTCCTTATCAATCTGGTTTCCGTCCCTCTCATAGCACAGTTAGTGCGTTGCTGAATGTAACCGAAGATATCCGACACGCTATGGATAATAAAAGACTTACTGTCATGGTTCTTTTAGACTTCAGCAACGCATTTAACTCAGTGGATTACGATATCCTTCTTGGTTCCCTTCGTTCTCTTAACGTTGCCCCTGCAGTGATCGAGTGGTTTCAGTCCTATCTTCGTGGTCGTCAACAGTGTGTTAAGGCCGACGATGCATCGTCAGATTGGTCGAGCTTAACAGCTGGCGTACCTCAGGGCGGCGTTCTTTCCCCATTATTGTTTTCAATTTTCATAAATAATATTTCTAAAGTCATCTCTTCTCCCTACCATCTGTATGCGGATGATTTGCAAATTTACAGGCATTTCTATTTTGGCGATGTGAGTGAGGCAGTTGGCGGTATTAACCAAGATCTTGCTGCTATTGAGGCATGGGCTAGAAACTTCGGACTCCTTGTTAATCCCACCAAGTCTCAGGCCATGATTATTGGCAGCAGTAGGCTAAGTTGTAAAATTGAGGATGACGACTTGCCAAAAATATATTACAACAATGTGTGTATCCCCTACACAGAAAAGGCCAAGAATCTAGGTTTGATTCTTGATTCTGATTTGTCTTGGTCACCACAAATTTGCGAAGTAAGCAGACGTATGCATTATTCGTTTCACTCCCTCAAACGCCTCCAGACCTTCCTTCCATTTCATACTAAAATCATGCTTGCTCAAGCTCTTCTACTCCCCATTCTCGACTATGCTGATGTCTGTTATTTGATGCAACTGAGGAGCTGCTTAACAAACTTGAGCGCTTACAAAATTTGGCTATTCGGTTTATTTTCGGTCTTCGTAAATATGACCACATCTCTGAGTTCCGCGCTCAATTGAAATGGCTCCCAATCCGACTTCGCCGCGATGTACACATCCTTACAGTCCTTTACAAAATCCTGAATGACCCATCCTCTCCCGAATATCTCCGCTCCCGATTCCGTTATCTATCTCCAGACTCCCGATCTAGGCGCGCTTGCATCACTAAGGTGCTAGAGTGTCCTAGATCAAATACCAATTTCTTTTTCAACTCCTTCACTGTCCGGGCTACCCAGTTGTGGAACAAACTGCCTAAATCTTTACAAGAATGTACCACTGTTGCTACATTTAAAACAAAATTGAAAGAGCACTTTTTATCTCAGTTATAACAATTTTATTTATGTACAAACTATTATTCAAACGTTTATTGTATTAGTTTATATATTAGTTTATTTTATTATTTATATGTGTATTCGAATTTAGTTAGTTGGTATATATTTTTGCAACATGTTTCGGTTATATTTATTTATCTCTGTATTTTATTTAGAAATTGTTCATATTTTATTTTATTTTCTAATGCTCCCGTATATTCCTCGATTTTCATCCACGCTAGGTTGGCTGGAAGAAATCTCTTATAGAGATAAGCTCGCCTTTGTTTTTCAATTGTATGTATAACTGTGTATTTAATGGTGAACAATAAAGAATTTAATATAATAGCAATCGTTTGTCGCGTTATCAGTTGTTGCAGCAAATGACTCAAAACTTTTGGAAGCGTTGGTCGCTTGAGTACTTGCACATTCTGCAGCAACGCCTTAAGTGGACGGACAGGACTGAACCCCCCTGCATTGGGGATCTCGTTCTGGTTAAGGATGCCAACCTACCGCCACTGCGTTGGCGCCGGGGGCGCATTCTCAACCTGTTTCCGGGTAGTGATGGCACTCCTCGAGTTGCAGAAGTTCAGGTGGGGGATTCAGTCCTTAAGCGAGCAGTAGCTACATTATCACGCCTGCCATGCATAGAGCGGACCGATGTGTCGGTCCGGGGCGGGTGAATGTTTAGTTTCGTATCAAAAACGGTTTCGTACCTTTTTGAGCGGACGGTGCTGGCAACACTTTTCGGTCCGCCCCGTCTGTCATCTTTACGCTAGCGTTGTTGAAGCGAATTTTAGTTTTAAGTGGTGTAAAATTAAGGTGTTTTGGCGGTTTTCTCGTGTGCTATTTGCCACAAGCCATGGCTTCCCTGTGCGGTGGGGAAGTGAACCAAGTGAATTTTGGTTTCGGCTTTTTGATTGAGGCCAACGTGGTCGCCGGTAACATAACCTCACTTTGAGTCGTCGCTCGTCGTCGTCGTGGCTGCCGATAGCTACGTATTTTAATTATAAATGATTGAGGTTAACGGGGCCGATTTCTCATTCGGAGAGAAATCTTTAGTTATTTTGTGTTAAAAACATTATGTGATGTCGAACTGTGAACTGTAGTGCAAATTGGAGGAAAGGAGTTCTAGAACGAGCGGATGTTCCAGCGCTGTGAGTTTAGGTTATTCCCTATTCCTGCGCTCCTAAAATATCCTGAATACCTGATTCCTGTCATACTTAAACTCACAAAGAAACGGCATCATCGTTTGCTCGGTAAGCAATTCGTTGCTGGGCCCTGTTTAAGTAGATTTTGGAAACAAGAATTTCTCGGCCGGAAACTTTCCGGAACAAAATTCTCTCATTAAATTTATTTTATTTAGCTATAGTAAAGAGCACTACGAATCGTAGTCAAATGTTGTTCCGAGGCTGATCGACCATTTAGTTTTAGATTTTAAGATAACTTTAATTTGCTTCCACTGCGCTAAGATCAGCTTCGGAATCAAACAAGAGTTATTCAGCTGTTCTTGGCCTAGAAGCTACAATAAATTATACAAGCTTAAGCAGCCTGCCAGCTGGAATTTTAACCTCTTAAGCTGCGGTGGTCGTGCCGTTCCACCTTGTGTAAAATTTACTGCCTCGACCTACATCTAACCAGCTGTCCAACTAATTAAATCTTATGATTTTGATGTAGGCTTTAATTTGGCCTTCACCGTCTTTTGAAGTGCCTTGGTTTAAATTAAAAGTTAATAAAATAAAATATAAAAATCTCTAATTATCAGTAGAGCACGCGTTTCGTTTAAAAAGCGCAGTGTTTGATAAAGTTGTATCTGTGTGCGTGCGTACACCATGGCCTATGTTATAGTGTTACACTATTGATACGTCCTTGACTCTTAGCCTTGACTACGCAATTATGATCGATTATTTTTCATTCGTCCATACCTTACAACCACCATAAAAAAAAACAAACAAAATGCGTAAGGTTGGTCTACCCAGTATCTACATATATTAATAATGTATGTTTGTACATTAAATCGACGATATTATCAAGTTCATTGCCGCCTCCACCCCGAGGTGATGACGTCACCACGTGTGTCACTCCAGGCACTCAGATTTTACTGCCATTAATATTCATTTTAATAGGGAAAGCTAACACTGTACAGTTTTTTATTCCCAAAAAGACTTAGCTTCTAACTTTTTACGTGACTTTGTGAAAGGACATTGTCCTTTGCAAAAGAGAGGTTAGAAGGGTCGCCGAACGAAAAGAGCAATCTAAAGATTGTCTTTTTTGAGCAGTATTTTTTTTATTTTTCGGTGAGAAAGTGCAACGATACAACGAGATTGTAACTTCAGTTCAATTTTCGAATAGACGGAAGCCATCTCCGGTTCCGCTCGATAGATGAACTCTATTTTCAATTCGCGGGAGGAAATAATCTCAGCTTTCTAAAAGCTACTTTTGAAAAGCTATCAAGTAAATAAACAGAGCTGTCTAAAATCCATAGTATCGAGTAGTTTCTGTATTGCCAAACTTACTGTTATTTGCAAACAGACATATTGGGCATAGTTAATAATTTCTATCAATTCACTAGAATGTGCGAATGGCTAATTTTTTTCTTTTTAGTCAAACTTAACACTTTATTTTTTTTATCACAATACTTTAGCACCTCTGACCGAAGTTTGCCCGTAATCCATGAAAAAAGACGACGACCTCAGTCCATTTCACGGCGTTAAGCGAAATCCCTGAAACATTCTCCTGTTGTTTAGGTGCACAGGATGGCTCATAAACCCTATAATGCGCCATAAACCTTGTCCATGGGGTGCTGACGGGGCTCGTAAATCTCCATGGTTTTAACTCAACCCCCTGGATGCCACTCACTCTAATTACAAGTCTGTTTAGCGTTGATGGGGATTTTAGCAAATAAGAGTAAGCAGGAGTTATTAAATCTACCAATAGTAAAGTTGAATCAGTCACTGGTGTTAATCTTTTATGCAAACGATGAAGTACCATTTACCTTAGATAATGTCATACATAATGATTAAGTCGTTTATTTATCGGGAGATAATTTGATTTGAAACTGTTCTTAGAGTTACCAAATCCTAATTTTAACCTTATTAGGTTTCGTGCCGTATTAGGTTTCGTGGAGTCTAAAGAGTTTAAAACGTAGTCACTTGAAATAGCTTTTCTTTAATAATAAGCACCGGCGGATCCAGCCTTGGCTCAGGGGAGGGGTCACATAGACAATTTTATAGGTACTATATAGATAATTTTTGACCCAACTGCCTCAGAAGAAGGGTTATGTTTTTCGAGAGGCAGAATTAGATTTTTGGCCAAAAGCCGGCATATGGCAAAATCGTAGACTTCCTTCGGGCAGGCCATCGTCCTAAGCTGATCCAGGTTTTTGGCCAAAATCTAGCATTTCGGGGCAGTGAGAAGTGAAGAGGTATGTTATGCACTTCTTTTAAGGGTAGAGTTGGACACCCTGAAAGGCAGGGGGTAACATCAGACAGCCTGAACAGCAGGATTGCCTCGGACGCTCTGGAGGATCGGAGGTAGCGTCGGACGCCCTGGAGGACAGGGGGTAGCTTCCTAGAAAATCCATCCACCGTCATCTTTCATCCTCCAGAGTGCCCGACGCTACTCACACCCTCCAGGGTGACCGACGCTACCTCCCACTCTACAGCACATGCAACGCTACCTCGGACACCCTGGAGGACGTGGGTGGCGTCGGACACTCTGGTGGATAAAAAGTAGCGGGCGTTGGTTTTCCTGGGCTTCCAACGCTACCTCTAGCCGTAAAGGGCATCTCTGGAGGGTTGAAGGTAGCGGCATACACCCTGAGAGGCAGGAGGTAGCTTTGGACATTCTGGAGGGTTGGATGTAGCGTCGGACGCCTTGGCGGGCGTGGGTAGCGTCGAACACTCTGGAGGATAAAAGATGGCGGGCGTTGGATTTCCTGGGCGCCCGACAATACCCTCTGCCGTCCTGGGCGTCTGACGCAACCTCCCGTTGTCTCGAGCGTCTAGTGGTACTTCCTGCTCTTATGGTGTCTTTCTCCAGGTCACCCGAGGCAATCCTGCTGTTCAGGCTGTCTGACGCTACCCCATCCTTCAGGGCGTCCGATGCCTCAGGGTGTCCAACTCTACCCTTAACAGATCAGGGAGAGGTGCATTACGTACCTCTCCACTCCTCGTTCCCATTAGGATTTCGGCCAAAATCCTAGGTTTTTGGCCAAAAACCTGGATCAGCTTAAGACGATGGTCGAATGAAGTCGACGACTTTGCCATATGCCGGCTTTTGCTTATGTAATTGAATGGAATCTTGTGTTTGACATCGACAAAAAAGACATTGTCAATATGTAAACCATAATAGGTATAACCACTTAGTCAAGGTCCTGGGCCAGGCTCAGGGGGGGGTCATGACCCCCATGACCCCCCCCCCCTGGATCCGCCACTGATAATAAGTAATGATTTTGATTCACGGTGATAGTACAAGTGTAAGAATCGTAAACCTTCGTTTAATTTTTACCCGACTGCCTCAAAAGGAGGGTTATGTTTTTCGAGAGAAAGTATGTGGGTATGTATGTATGTATGTGGACAAGAAATTCTTTTTCAAGGGCTACAATCCAAACGGCTGGGCGGGTCTTAACATAAGAAGTGTCGTTAGATTCGTCTCAGCAGCACAAGTGGCTATATTAAAATTCATAAATTCAAAACGGTGGATTTTAAACGCAAAATATAAGTTTGAAATTACCGCAGTCTCGTTTTTGTTTTTTATACATCTGCTTCTTTTACCGCTGTAAAGGAATAGGGCGTGATTCGCATGTGTGTGTGCATGTCTGCTTATAATCTACCTATCCTTACCTTACCTTAACAGCCACAACAGTCCACTGCTGGACATGGGCCTCCCCCGTATAATCTATCTATCCACACTTTTTTATTCCAAAAGTATATTTAGAAAAACCACTCTACGCATTATTTATTCGTTAATTAAAAGCGAGTCAAAGCGCCCTCGTCGCATGAGAGCTCTCTGAACCGAAACCGCATTTGCCAGCCGAAGTGTGAACTACCTTAATTGCTGCTGAGAATTAATTTGCTTTTCATTATAAATTCCAACCTACTCCACTGCGCTTTTTAAACGAAATAAAGTCACTATTCATTATAGTTTTCTGGCTAAATTTAATTGAAATATCACATTAAATTTTGCATGTAAAATGAGTCCTGAAGTAGAGATAAGCTTTTGAACCTGCACGCCAGTGTGCACAATCCAAATTTCACAAACTCTACATCAGAGTCAAAATGGAGTTATCAGAGTAAAAGTGTAGGTACGAGTTAGACCTAGGCTTTGTTCTAACATCGAAGAAAACCAAAGTTATTTATGAGGGTTCAAAAAACGGAAGAATTACTTCAATGAAAGATAGGAAGTGCCGTCGTCTTGGCGGAAGCACGATCGCGTGCTCTTACTAATAATTAGAGATTTTTATATTTTATTTTATTAATTTTTAATTTCGAATTTAGGCACTTCAAAAGGCGGTGAAGGCCAAATTAAAGCCTACATCAAAATCATAAGATTTAATTAGTTGGACAGCTGGTTAGGTGTAGGTCGAGGCAGTAAATTTTACACAAGGTGGAACGGCACAACCACCGCAGCTTAAGAGCTTAAAACTTCAGCTAGCGAGATGCTTAAGCTTGTATAATTTATTGTAGCTTCTTGGCCAAGAACAGCAACTTAAGGGCTGAAATATAGAATTCTAGGTATTATTATATTTTCCTTCGGTATTTTTACAATAGATCAACACACGCGGCAGCGTGTCCAGCCAAGTTCAAGCAAAGAACTGGCAGAACTGGTCCGCCAGTTCTTTGCTTGCCTGGGAAACATATTGAAGATTGTGATACCTACAATGGACACAAAACAAAACCCGCTGCGGTAATTACAAAGTTATATTTTGCGATAAAAATCCGCCATCTTGAATTTATGTTTTTTTTATATGAACGTGTCACTCGCGCTGCTGAGACATATCTAATGACACCTCTTATGTCAAGATCCGCTCAGCCGTTTGGGCTGTAGCCCGTGACAACGAGTTTCTTGTCTACATAATACATACAATACTCTCAAAAACATAACCCCCCGGCAGTCGGGTAATAATTCACCCTGAATTACTCTTTCGAGTATTTTGTTAGTCTTACAAATGAATAAAATCGTCAGAAACGTAAACGAAAGTGGCACACACGTCATGCTGCGCAGTCATAGCCAGTCACACATACAACAAATCTGAATCACCGTTATTGTTACGCATATTTGAAAGTAGAATGGAAATATTTGAAATAAGTATAAGTAAAAAACCAAGGCAAACGAAGATTGATTAAAAAATATCTAGACTTAATCCAATTAAAGAAGAAAGTCATTGTTCTGTCAATCAATCGCTAGTAGAGAAAGGGAAGAATGGAAATTAATCCTCCGACAGTCTTAACTGTTAAAGAAGAATGATGATATGATAACACAGGATACAGTTTGCTATTCCTTCCGTAGGAATAATATCGCAATTTTTATATTGGACTTTTTATTTTATACCGTTAGCGGTTTCACCCATTGCAAATCATTTTCCCGCTAATAAAATGCTTTTTCTTGGTATTTGTTATACATATACATACGCACATCCTGAAAAAACCGCATCAATATCCGATGCGTAGTTTAGGAGTAGTTAGCGAATTCCACCACAAACAGGGAATTCTGAGAACTTCATTTTATACTATGTAAGGTAAGTTCGTCAATTACCGCCTATGTAACTTTGAAAGCAAATATTTCTAATAAAAGATAACAATTTAAATAAGAAAACAGGCGCGTCATATAATTTGAATATTCTTTTTATAAATAGCATACAGCAGAGTAACATAATACTTTTAGAATATGAAATAAAACCAAAGACAAAACACAGTCGCGCTGGCAGAATTAAACTACGTGGGAGTTTAATTCGCCTATAGTATTACTTGACTGTAAAATTCTAATTGAGATCATTTCTGTAGTAATCATTGTATTAGGTAATCTGTCTTCATAATATTAGGCTAATCAGTAATCATTCCTTGTTTCTAAATTATGATTTCTCAATTTTATAACACATAACACAAATTATTTGATTACTAACGTCATAGTTGCTTGCAACTCTTTTTGTTACAACGACATCGAAACAAATAAGAAAATATATAACATTAGGCCATTTTAGAATGAAAAATTGATGTTTTGCTAAAAACGTCGGTAGGCGCTTTTAAACTTGGAGCCTAATTACGCCTGCCTAGGTGTCTAATTACACCTACCATACTAAAACTAACTAGTTAAAAAAGAACAAATTCAAAAACAAATCTTTCTTCCTACCTGTAGGTTCGATTATCCACCATTTCATAAAAAATAAACATAATATCGCAAAGTTATTCTTGGATTTCCGTGTAGGTGTTAATAACGCCTACAGGTGGGTAACAACGCCTTCAGCTGGGTAATATCGCCTATAAGGAGTCTATTATCGCACAGGCGGTATTAACCTTTATGACATTATCTAACAAAGATTTTCGAAAAAAACATATCCGTGATGCTTTTGTAAAAAGCTTAATGAAATTTAGATTGCAAAATATACAGTTTAACTAAAATAGTCCATGAAAGTTATCAAACATTTTTAAATGAAGTTATAACTTACCTGATGATTTCACGTATTTTTTTAAGCACAACCAACAGAAACATCTGCCACGAACAACACGCTGCCACTAGCATTACGCGCGTGTGAGGAGCTCACCGCGCTCAGTGCAGAATGGCAACACTACAATGTTGCTATTCCATGCAGATTTTTGGAAATTATTCTTGATTTTCCTGCTTTTTTCAACGTAGGCGATATAACCCGACAGGCGGTAATCGACTAACCTACCTTATTAAAGTAGTTTTTATTGAAGTTTTTAGAAGTCACGGCTTTAGTATTTAATACCCCAGTAATTCTGGCCATGGTTGCCACAGTCAGCTCTCTACATTCGAGCACTAAACCGTTTATTTTCAATGTAAAACCATTACATCCGCCATAAAGACCACAATGTTTCAAGTTACGAGTGAACATACAATGTAATTTTACCACCGTCGCATTACAATTTCAACCCTCAAACGTGGCGGTAAAGTCGAAATTGCTTTTGTGGTGTCAAATTGTTTTGTAATTTAGTGTCTGAATTTGGGTTGAAATTCCAGTGTTCAACTATTGTCACCGTATTAATCTTGGTGGGATTGAAAGCAGTAGGTAATTTTATTGTTAGATGTAGAGATGGCGTGCCTAGAGCCATTTGAAGCGCTAGCAAATTGAAAATGTACTGTCTTATTTTTTAACTGGAATAAAATCGATATTGTCTGACTCGCGCGGACACGGATTTTTTTAGATTTCAATATAGCAAATTTTTTAATTTGCCACTGTAACGGCTCGCGTAGAATGGCACTAAATATGCATCGGCAAAGGCGCGTTAGGCGCAGAACGTACATTTCAAGTACAGGTAATAATTAATTCGGTCTTGAAACAGTCTTTCTAAAAGTCTTACCCTTGATCACTTTACCAAAGAGAGACATCTGTAGCACCCTCTCATCTGCCTTTGTGCTACTCAACCTTGCAGCGCGCACAAGGACTTTTGATACTTGAGAGCGATCCCCAGACGGCTCAAGTCGAGTTACTCCGACTATGCAACGCACGCAACCCTCTAGAACTAAATGCAATGATTTGAAATAGAGGTAATAATTAATTCGGTCTTGAATCAGTCTTTCTAAAGTCTTACCCTTGATCACTTTACCAAAGAGAGACATCTGTAGCACCCTCTCATCTGCCTTTGTGCTACTCAACCTTGCAGCGCGCTCAAGGACTCTTGATACTTGAGAGCGATCCCCAGACGGCTCAAGTCGAGTTACTCCGACTATACAACGCACGCAACTCTCTAGAACTAAATGCAATGATTTGAAGTAGAGGAAATAATTAATTCGGTCTTGAATCAGTCTTTCTAAAGGATCACCCTTGATCACTTTACCAAAGAGAGACATCTGTAGCACTCTCTCATGTGACTGCCTTTGTGCTACTCAACCGTGCAGCGCGCACAAGGACTCTTGATACTTGAGAGCGATCCCCAGACGGCTCAAGTCGAGTTACTCCGACTATGCAACGCACGCAACCCTCTAGAACTAAATGCAATGATTTGTAGTAGAGGATATAATTAATTCGGTCTTGAATAAGTCTTTCTAAAGTCTTACCCTTGATCACTTTACCAAAGAGAGACATCTGTAGCACCCTCTCATCTGACTGCCTTTGTGCTACTCAACCTTGCAGCGCGCACAAGGACTCTTGATACTTGAGAGCGATCCCCAGACGGCTCAAGTCGAGTTACTCCGACTATGCAACGCACGCAACCCTCTAGAACTAAATGCAATGATTTGAAGTAGAGGTAATAATTAATTTGGTCTTGAATAAGTCTTACCCTTGATCACTTTACCAAAGAGAGACATCTGTAGTATCCTCTCATCTGGCTGCCTTTGTGCTACTCAAGCTTGCAGCGCGCTCAAGGACTCTTGATACTTGAGAGCGATCCCCGGCTCGGCTCAAGTCGAGTTACTCCGACTATGCAACGCACATCTTTCCCGTGAGTGTCAGGACTGCCGCGTGGTGCTGGCTTAAAATAGCACTACCCCATATATATTTCCCGTGGGTGTCACAAGAAACGACTAAGGATTTGAGCATTGATGTGTATTGAAATTTTAGGCGACTGGATGAAAACCTGTCACTATGGTGATACACAGTCTTCGTAATAACTCTCAAACTTTTGTCAGACGTGGTGCAAATGGCCGTTTTTTTCAGCTGTTTACGCTTTGCGGACCTCGCAAGGGATGTAGGCGTGATATATGTATGTCTGTATGTAGTAGGTACCTATGCAACGCACGCAACCCTCTAGAATTAAATGCAATATGCACGCTGAGGAATGTTGACCAAGGTCTTTCACAAAGAGCACGAATCTAATTGAAATACCGGCTCAAATGAAGACCTTGACTTTAGATTTGTGCAATATTATAGAAGTAATAGAAAATGCCAGAAAGAAGTTGTGCACCTGTTTAGATTTTGGTGCCATTTCACTTTAGTGATAAATTTCTGACTGGTAATGCCGTACTCACCACGCTTGGCAGGCGGATTGGCGAGCGCAGTGCAAGATATTTAATTCACAGGGAACGCTGCTGCCCATTCCCTGGATAATTATTCCTAAGTCGCTTTTTACGACACCCACGGGTAGAATTGGGGTGATGCTTTTCTAAGCCGGCATCACACGGCACTATCATTAGGTAATTTAAATACTACAACATAGGATATATTTGTCAAGGCCTGAAATGTCTAGCAGCTACAACATATTTCTTTTTTTTTCAATTTCTTTCATACTTCAAAACCAAAATACCGACGCTATGCTATCTCTCATGAGAAGAGATAGATAGATTTAAGGTTATTCACCTTCCTTCATAGATCAAAAGTAGGAAAACCGAATCTCGTAGCCTCATTTTCCCGTTTCCGCAATAAAGTCATCATAATCAATCACTATTCTAATATAAGTCAAGGGGATATTAATGATAAACACGTGGCTTACATTGCGGTACAAACACAGTATATAGATGTAACAGTAAAGAAACTCGACCCGTTTCTGTTGAATCGCAAAGATTGTCACTTTTGGTTATAATAATATTAAATTGGGTGAGACTGGGTCAGTTTCCTTGTAAGCGGCGTCGCGCGTCTGTTTCGAACGTTTTATGAAGTTTCCACACTCCTGAGCGCAAGCGAAGCCATTTTTTCGCTGTGGTATAAAGACCCTTCAAAATAAAGATTCATTCACCCTCGAATAGGGTAAGAAGGAAGGCGCCGTACAAAAATGGCCGAACAAATGAATGAAGCCGACCGAATTTTCCACACCATCACTTCACAATCACTGCCCTCTTTCGGCCTTTGTAGGTTGTCTTTTGACCTCTTTAGACAGGAGTGAAACGCTAGTGAAAAGATACATATTATTCTTCTTTTCGCTACACCACAGAGGGCTTTGTTTTGAAACTATGTAGACCGCTCGGGGTGATTCCACTCAAGATTGTGAACATATTTTACTGTAGTATCTCCTAAGGGGCAAGCTCCACAAAACGGACGCTACTCGCAACATGACATCTGTGAGACAAGCGATCGTCAGCCGTTATCGATGGGACGCGCATCTAATGTGTGTACAGATTTACGTAGTTCATACTTTCCTTACCTGATTGTCTCCGTGAGAGCCTATTCAAACCTGGGCGATTACCGCGCGTTACTTCAGTAAGCGGTATTCACATTAGTTAGCGATTGAGTCTCGCGTACCGCGCGGATATCGCTGACGTTTGAATAGGGCTGTAATACGTTTCTTCGTTTCACTGTCAAAGCGAGCCTTTGTCTATTGCCCTTGAAACCTTGAAGCTGACAATACGAGTCCGATGCAGCTGAAAGGCTTCACTCGACGGGCGTTTCCGTTCTGGAGACAAGATGGCCGCCTTGTTGTAGGTAAGTAGTTGTCGGTTACTGTAGCATATCACGTTGTATTTTGCGTGGTATTGACAAGCGCCACGTGAGTGATACAGTCCAGTATGATTTAGCTATAGATAGATAGGTATTATAGATAGAACCTCGTGTGTCCACGGATAAATAAAAAAAAATATCGCTCTCTCTCTTCGTGTGGGACATAGAGTCGTTCAACGACCCGATGAACCCTGGTGTCAGAGTTTTTCAACCGCCTACTGCAAGCAGCAGGCCTCTGACATGGTTGTGTAACGACCGCCATCATAGACAGCAACCGGGACCGACAGCTTAACGTGCCCATCCGATGCGCGGAACCATCTTGCTTTTCGGACAATCAGGTGGTTAAGCCTGCAATGTTTTAACCAGACTGGGGACAAATTCACAAAATGATAAATATCAACTTTGTGAGTGACCCCACCGGGAATTGAAGCCGGAACCTTCTGCGTGGCAGGCAGTCATACTAACTACTGCGCCACATCGGCTGTCAAATTTAATGTTTTTTTACTAGCTTCATCATCATCTGCCTGCCCTTATCCCAACTTATTTGGAGTCGGCGCAACATGTCTTTCTCTACCATTCATCTTTATCAGCCGTCGAATCTTCGTTTAGACCTTTTTGGTCATATCATCTTTTACTCATACTAGCTTATGGATATACGTTTTTGAATAATGCAAAGGTTTTTTTTTCTCTGACCGAAATAAATATAATTTGTCAAAAATACTAAAAACCATTCTGAATCCAATCTAACTAAAACAGACGTGACACAATTCTCGTAAGACACACATTTTTACGTGTACATTGTCGTGTCGTACAACGACCAAATGACTCGTAACATCCCATCTTATAGGTACACCGTAAAACTACTACACACTGAAATTGTCTGTAAAACTTATGATGCCACTAAATGTGAGTCACATCCTCAAATAACAGCTTCCAGAAATTGCATTGCGGAATTGGCTCCGAGCAAGACATAAAGCGGGAAATAAAAACGCGGTTTAAAGTTTTAGCAAGCGTAAAATAAATAGAATAAGAGTCAGTAAACGGTACTAAAGTTGGCACCATGGAAAGTAAAATGACTTACACTATTTGAATATTTAGGACGACATGATCCATCATCATCATCTGCCTGCCCTTATCTCAAATCAGTAGGGCCGGCGCAACATGTTTTATGAGAACACAAAATCATGTTGCAAAAGGATTTAGCAAAATTTTAAAACCGACCGCCCGCCTGACGTCAACCCTCGCTATTTAGGACGACATAAAAGAACAAAGAAAAAAAATACTTACAAAATACCTAAATGAAAAATTCGTAGTAGGTGTGTGAAGTGAACCCTAAATGGCCCAAAAATAATATCTTACTCTTATGTTAATTACGCAACGTTCCCGTCTCTTCTTTTAGTAGAAACTACAAACCGTTCCGAGTTCTTTGACGCTTGTTAGAAACTCGGAGCACAAAAGATGAGTCAGACCGCAGTTGCAGCTTGAAACTGCAAGATACATAAAACTGGTAACTAGGAATCGTCGGGATGCACAGGGAAAGGATGACTCAGCGAAATCGAGGGAGCAAGTCATAAGAGGGGGAGCTGATTCATTCCTGCAAAGGAAGACAAAATGTGTCATGAACATGGTTATGGAATTGAAATGTCAACGGAATTAATGGTTCCTGCCATCTTACGCAATATGCAAAGAAATATGCCTAATGCTTATCCTTAGCTCTTGCTTCTTTGTATTTTAGCTACACACAAGCAATAATCATTATATATAATAAAACTAAGTTGATAAAATGTACGTGCCGATAAAACTTAAAAAGGATTCCCGGTACGAAAAAGGGACTTATACTGTGCAATAGTCCTTTATCTCAACTCGAACAAGAAAGTTCACATTTTAACTTAAAGGGCGTATTTTTTAAGATATAGGTAAGGGCTTTTACAATCCCTAAAGCAGTGGCGCCATCTGCTGTCGAGTAGTCGAAATGCACTTCCAGTTCGTGATTTTTGATGCAATCTGTTTCGAAATTTTGTATTTTAAATGCAATGTATTTAAAACATTTTTATTAGACCAAACAGATAAATACCGCGAGTGAAACTGCGGGCGGAAGGCTAGTAGGTAACTAAATATGGCACACATGTCACAATGAAGTTAGATTAAAACATCAAAAACAGTTTTTCCAAAGAATTACTATAGTTACCTATACTAAGTCAGTTGGCTTTCGTAATGCAATCATGTCAGAAGCCTAATAGCAATAATGGGCGCCTTCAAAACTCAGGCACAAAGTGACAAAGAATCGTTCCTTTACACGGTGTTCACTAACAACACGCCAGAGAAAATAATCCTAATAATACAAACTGTATACTTAATACTTTGTCAAGCGCACCAAAACATACGGATGGGTCTCGAAATATCGACACACTACACTTAGGAATATCGAAACTTGTTCAACCAGTAATCACATCAAATAAATGTCGTTGGTTATTGACACCTCTGAGTTCGGTTCTAAGTTAAGGTGTGGTAATTTAGTTGTGTCAGTTTAAATTATCTTTTGCTGTAAATTGATTAGGATTCTTGATTCAGCTTTTGTTACACGGATTTTGAACTTGTAGCTTTCTCGTATGAAATCTTAACATAGCCGAGATTACATTCGAAATTGGAGTAAAGTCTGGAAGGTCCGCCCACTCTTTCTGCCATAAACCACTCTCTGGCGACACAAACGGGTCCTGAGTTAAGGTTTGGTAATTTAAATTATC
This sequence comes from Phthorimaea operculella, assembly GCA_024500475.1. Taxonomy (NCBI): domain Eukaryota; kingdom Metazoa; phylum Arthropoda; class Insecta; order Lepidoptera; family Gelechiidae; genus Phthorimaea; species Phthorimaea operculella. The sequence continues at coordinate 851,126 of JANFCV010000082.1, forward strand.
TTTTGCTGTAAATTGATTAGGATTTTCATTCAGCGTTTGTATATAAAATTAGAACACAGATTCCTTGTAGCTTGTAGTCGGAGAACTTGTAGCTTTCTTCCAAATTCATGGCAGACCCGAGATCACACTCGAAATTGGAGTAAAGTCTGGAAGGTCCGCCCACTCTTTCTGCCATAAACCACTCTCTGGCGACACAAACGGGTCGATACGGCGCGACGGAGCGACGACGCACGCCTGCAGGCTAGCGAACGGCTACATACAAAGCTTTTGCTATTCTGTCCTTTCAAGTTGATGCGAGGTTTCATGTTCATGTCGTACCTACTTTTCTGAGCTTTGGACGCTATGACAAGGATTAGGAAACGCAGAACCACATCGAAGCAACTTTATCCACAGACACAAACAATCTCATTCATAAAAATACTCGTATCCGAGAAAAAAAACCGTCCGAATACCGTTCAAATAGACGTGCTTGTTATATACGGTTACATTTAATCAAGTGCAAATCTCTTGAGGATGTAATCTACTCACAAAACTGAACAACTATTGTTGGAAACTTTTCTTAGAAATATGAAAAAAACATTTGCACCTCCCATACAAAAATTTTGGAAAATTGTGTCACTTAGTATGGGAGGTCCAATTTTTTTTTCATATTTTGAGAAAAAGTTTCAAACAAAAGTTGTTCAGTTTTGTGAGTAGATTACACCCTCAAGAGATTTGTACTTAATTAAATGTAACCTTATATATTTTTCACTTGTAATGTAACCTAAGATTTCATTTGGGCGACAACGTACGCCTTCAGCCTAGCTCGCGGCTACCTACATTGAAACTCTGTCCTTTGACGTTGATTGCAAAGAGGTTTTCATGTCTCTACTAGCAGGGAATACTAGCAGCAACGAGTCTGTACCTACAATCACAAGCATCTATAGACATTCACATAGCAGTTTCGAGCACAAGGGGTTCTAAAAAGGAATAGGGAACAAATAAACCCATCAAACACACTGAAAACAACTCGACGCGACACGATACTTTTACATACATACATTACATACAAATAGTACTTTTAGTTATTATGACTTCTGACTTTGATGGCAGAGATGTAAATATCTTCATCTGTGACGGGTACCCACAATCATACAAATACGTATAAGCCCATGGTATAAGCACCTAAGTGATATGTACTATTCAGCAGCATCTCGGATCAAACTAAACTGTCTATTCTCATAAAAGAAAAAAATAATAATTGTAAAATATACCTACTGGCGTAGGCTGGGATTTTCAATTTTCTTTTTTTTTTCACTTATATGAATAAAATAGCAATATACTATTTTAAGTGCTGCTGATAGTAGGTACTATCGCCAGAAAATCCACCCACCCATTGCAGTATAAGTTGATCCCTTAATAAGAGGTAGGTGGATTTCTTGGCGATAGTACAATCTGTATGTTGAAACGATATGTTCAGTTCAATACCACGTTGAATTTGAGTCAATACAAAATTCGATATATTTGCCACTAGCCACGAGACAAGACATATACTTTGACGAATATATGTCTTCTTATTCCAAAATGTCTTCAAATCTTTAACCGTATTTTAATCGTTGCTTATTTTGTTACAGTGATAGTGAATCCAAAAGCCCCACCGGGCAGTAAGGACAGCGCCAAAAGCTTCAACTTCGATTTCTCATACTGGTCACACAATGTAAGTACATAGTTATTTGTATTTTAAGTTACACTTCTCATCAGAAAAATCAAGACACTTCGCAAGTTTACGTTTTGTAGGGATCACGTTATGTGAAACATATGTTTATTTTGGAATATATATCTAATGTAGTTCAATAGTATTACGAGGTTTCAGAATCCTAATGTCGATTTTCTAGATTCAACTTTTTGTTTCATAGAATTTTCATATTTTGTTTAACTATGAAAGTGACTCGAACTTTTTGATGAGGAGTTTATTTATTGCTAAAAACCCTTACACCTAAGTAAGAACTGTTTCAGATCCAAATTCTTTTCTTTTATCTACTAAACAGAATCACAAAATAGAGGGTGTACAAAAGTATCACTCGTATGATTTTTCGCGATTGTCACTTGTTACATAGCCAGGATTGCTACTGACAAAATACGAGAACGAAATACAGCTAAATCTGATACAAGAACGTAATATGATTCTGAGCCAATTTTAAAGCAAGAAATAAGACATTCGTGGCAACTATCTTCTTAGTTACCTTGAATTCCTCTGAGATTCCAGTTCATTCCAGTAAAATTACCTTGAATTCCTCTGAGATTCTAGTTCAATCCAGTAAAAGTCAGTCAAGCGTCAAAAGCGTCGCTAATATTAAGTGAGCCATTTGTAAAGGCGCCCCGCGCGACGTCTCACTAAATTCTGACAGAATTTATAATTTGTTCGTAGCAAACCGCTACGAAAAGCTACGCCGTAGTAAACGTAGCTGTTTCGTAGATAGGTCAGCTACGCTGTGCGTTTGATGACCCTCGATCGATAGAACTCCAGTTAATCATGGCGTCTGATATGATCTGAAATATTGTGTGGCGAGGAACACACGCAACGTCGGTTTGTGCGTCGTTCATTCGATTCTCCACCCTATCTGCATATGAATACGGTTTGTGTCAAACGGCAACGCACAACGCTGCGTTGTCTGTCAAATCGTTTGACATAAACCGTATTCGTATAAAAATAAGATGGAAAATCGAACAAACGACGCACAAACCGACGTTGCGTGTGTTCCTCGCCATGATTATGATTGATGGGTTAAAATGGCGCAGGTTGATGAGCGAGCCTTTTACTTTTAAAAGCAATAAAACTCAAGTTTGAAGTTTGAATTATATATTTGTATAAATGATAATAATGATGAACAACGGTCTCTGAAAATAACTTTTTTATCTAAATCTATCTCCCCGGGGCAACGTGATGATTATTGTAAAAAAGACATGAAAAAGTGTAATGAATGACATCATGTTGGTAGAAACTTTACACTGAAATTTTGATTAAAACTATTAACGAAGAGCTAGGGTTTAGTATTGATAAAGGACACCGTAACGAATATTGAAAAAAAAAAAACGTTCGAAACTTTGTTTTGGATTAAGCCAATTGCCTAAAAACAAAGAAAGTCATAAATATTGATATTTATGACTTTCTTTGTTTTTTTTATTCTTTTGTCATTTAGAGAGTGCCAATACACGTATTTTCTATAAATTAATAGGCTGAGTGAGAAGCATTTGATTCAAATTTCGGATAATTAAAAAAAGCTCTGAAATTTTTCAGTATTTTTTACCGCATCCTGTATCGATACTTAACCTACCCTGAAGCTCGGCACGCAATTAAATTAACACCCTGTATAGATAATCCTTACATTTTCAAACATATTTTGTTAAACATCCTCGTATATTTCCGCACTCGCGTCTGCTATTTTGGCTGGCAGCATATTTGATTTTGCGCCGATCGCACCGATTTATAGGATTAGCATTATCGGTAATACGCTCGATATGCTCTATCACATTTTATGGCTTCGTCGGACGCATAGCCTTCATATAGTTTGCACTAAAAAGAGCAATTGTATGAGTCTACATAAAACATAATGTTGTAATGAACATAACATAATAACGCAAAATAGAAAGTTTACAGAAGGTTCACTCGGCCCTATTTCAGATTTTCGCGATTTGCATTTGTTTCATAGCCAGGGTTGCTCCTGTCACAAATCTCCAAGTATAAAAATGACAAAACAGCAAAGTCTGATAAAGAACGTCATATTCTAAGCTAATTTAAAAAACAAAGAAAGTCATAAATATTGATATTTATGACTTTCTTTGTTTTTTTTATTCTTTTGTCATTTAGAGAGTGCCAATACACGTATTTTCTATAAATTAATAGGCTGAGTGAGAAGCATTTGATTCAAATTTCGGATAATTAAAAAAAGCTCTGAAATTTTTCAGTATTTTTTACCGCATCCTGTATCGATACTTAACCTACCCTGAAGCTCGGCACGCAATTAAATTAACACCCTGTATAGATAATCCTTACATTTTCAAACATATTTTGTTAAACATCCTCGTATATTTCCGCACTCGCGTCTGCTATTTTGGCTGGCAGCATATTTGATTTTGCGCCGATCGCACCGATTTATAGGATTAGCATTATCGGTAATACGCTCGATATGCTCTATCACATTTTATGGCTTCGTCGGACGCATAGCCTTCATATAGTTTGCACTAAAAAGAGCAATTGTATGAGTCTACATAAAACATAATGTTGTAATGAACATAACATAATAACGCAAAATAGAAAGTTTACAGAAGGTTCACTCGGCCCTATTTCAGATTTTCGCGATTTGCATTTGTTTCATAGCCAGGGTTGCTCCTGTCACAAATCTCCAAGTATAAAAATGACAAAACAGCAAAGTCTGATAAAGAACGTCATATTCTAAGCTAATTTAAAATCCAGGAAATATGACGTGGCAACTGGCAACCACCTTCTTATTTACCTTGACTTCCCCTGAGATTCCGGATTTTTCCAGTTTTCGTCAGGAAGCGTCAAAATCGACGCTATTAGTACTGAGTGATCCATCTGGTAAAGGCGCCCGCGCACCGTTTTCCTAATTTGTGCTCGTAGATTTTCCGCGTCTGCTATTTTGGCCGACAGCCATATTGGATTTTGCCTCGATCGCACCGATTTATAGGATTAGCATTATCGGTAATAGGCTCGATATGCTCTATCACATTTTATGGCTTCGTCGGACGCATAGCCTTCATATAGTTTGCACAAAAATAGAGCAATTATCTCCATGGGGTAACGTGATGATTATTGTTCAAAAAGACGTTAAAAATGTTATGTAAGTATGGCATTATGTTGGTAGGAACTTTTCACCGAAATTCTGTATGCCTTCAGGGTAAACTATAAACAAAGAGTTAAGGTTTACATCTGGTTAACAACAAGAAACATAATAAAATGCTAAATAAGCAAAGTAATGTAGAAAATCCTTACATTTTCAAAATATACTCGTAGTTTTTCAGCACTCGCATCTGCTATTTTGGCTGGCAGCCATATTGGATTTTGCCTCGATCGCACCGATTTATAGGATTAGCGTTATCGGTAATAGGCTCGATATGCTCTATCACATTTTATGGCTTCGTCGGAAGCTTAGCCTTCATATAGTTTGCACAAATATATGAATCTACATAAAACAATGTTATTATGAACTTAACATAATAATATGAGCGTAGAAATGCATCACCCCAATTCGACCCAACGAAATTTTGTCATCCTTCGAGGTAAACTATAAACGAAGAGCTAGGGTTTACATTTGGTACACAACAAAAAAAAACATGAAAATTCGCGAAATTTTTTTTTTTTTTTTTTTTTTTTATGATGGGCTTACTCTTGACCCCAATCTCGCCCTAGAGCAGAGATGGGATCTACGGTGGAGCGAGCTTGCCCAGAAGATGCCTATTCACTCTAGACTTAAAGAGATTCAGGTTATATGCACTCGGAAATACAGACGCAGGCAGGGAATTCCATTCTTTAGCCGTGCGCATAATGAAAGATGATTTGAAGCGCTTAGTGCGTAATGTGGGTATATCAACTAAGAACGGATGGTAGCCGGCCGTGCGTCTGGATGTCCGATAGAAGAAAGGAGACGGTGGTATGAGCTCATGCAGCTCACGCGCACACTCTCCGAAGTACAATCTGTAGAAGACCGATAGGCAAGCAACCTTGCGGCGGTGAGCCAGGCTGTGAAGCTTGGTCGCCACCAGTTTTTTATCGCCTATTAATCTCTTGGCTCTGCGTTCCACCGAATCCAGTGCAGCAAGTTGGTATTTAGCCGAGCCATCCCAAAGGTGACAGCAGTACTCCATGCAAGATCGGACTTGAGCTTTATAAAGAGTTAGAAGCTGTTCAGGCGTGAAGTACCGCTTGACTTTATTCAGGACGCCCAACTTTCTAGCTGCAATTTGAGCCTTGGACTCGATGGTGGTGCCGAAGTTGAGGTCAGAGGACAACTCCATGCCAAGGAGTTGAAGAGTGTTGGTCACTGGAACAGATGTACCCCGAAAAGTAGGAGAAAAGGTGAAAGGACTCCTTTTGCGGAGAAAAGACACGCCTGCGTTTTTGAAGCATTGAAGCTGACGAGATTGTCTTCGCCCCACTGGGAGACGTTACTTAACGTCAGGCTCGTCCGCTCAATCATAGCCTTTCTCAATCTTTGGATTTCATCACCACTGGCTCCTGCGCCGGACAGATATTTCTCGGTGACAGTACTGTCATCTGCGTACCCAACAATTCCTGAAGATAGAAGGTCATTGATGTGCAGCAGGAAAAGCGTCGCGGAGAGTACAGACCCTGAGGAACTCCGGCGTCAATAGCCTTGAGGTCAGAGGAGCAGCCGTCTATGACCACTCGGATCGACCGTTCACTCAGGAAGTCAGCCACCCAGCTACAGAAGCCAGTGGGTATGCCGTACGCTGGAAGCTTGCTCAACAGACTCGCATGCCACACCCTATCGAAGGCCTTTGAAATGTCCAGCGACACTGCTATTGCTTCGCCGTGGTTTTCAATGGCCTCGCCTCAGCAATGCGTTACGTACACTAGAAGATCTCCCGTGGAACGCCCTCGGCGGAAGCCATATTGACAATCACTGAGAAGATCATTGTCTTCGAGGTACGAAAGCAGTTTGCAGTTCAGAACTCTTTCCATAACCTTACAGAGTACGGAAGTGATGGCGATCGGTCGATAGTTGCTAGGGTCGGCACGGCTACCCTTCTTGGGCACAGGTTGCACATTGGCAAGCTTCCAAGATTTTGGTACAATTTTGACACGAGAGAGGCGGTACAAGCGTGTCAGTACAGGAGACAACTCAGGCGCACAATACCTCAACAATCTTGCTGGTATGCCATCAGGACCACTGGCCTTGTTCACGTCCAGACTGCGAAGGGCTCTACGGACCTCTTTATTGTGCACTGTGATCTCAGACATCAAAGAATCGCAGTGAGGTAAGGTGGGTGGATATTTCGAGCCAGCGTCTATACGAGAGTTGCTCGCAAACAGATCGGCAAATAAATTTGCTTTCTCTGCCGCGGTGTGGGCAAGCGACCCATCAGGTTTCTGCATTGGAGGTAGTGAGGGACGGCAGAAGTTGGATTCGACTGATTTCGAAAGGGACCAGAACTGCTTACTACCCGGTGGGTGTGATGCAAGCTTTGCCCCAATACGGCTAATATGGTCGAACCTAGCTTTTCGTAGCACCCGTTTGCAATACCTGGCGGCGGCATTATATGCTCTCTTCTTTGCTCGCACTCTTCTCGCTCGCACTTTTCGATCACGAGCTTTTACCCAAGCGTAAGCGGACTGTTTACGAGCCTCAGCTCGAGCACAGTCCGCATTGAACCAAGGTTGGGCTTTATAACCGAGCGGGATATCGGAGAAAGGAATGAAATATTCCATTCCCTGCCGGATTACAGCTGTGATCGCATCAGCGACGGATGAGGGTCTTCCGAAGAGAAACACATTTGCCGCCACGGGTATGAAGCAAAGAAAGCACGCATCTCGTCCCAGTCTGCTGACTCGTATCGCCATACTCTCCTCGTGCCCCTAGGGGTGTAATCCGGAGGAGAGCAGATGGACACGGATTTCACCACACAGTGGTCGGATGATCCCAGCGGAGCCGAGACCGAAACCGAATGTCTGTGCGGATCAGTTGTCAGCAGAAGGTCCAGGCAATTGGGTGTGTGGTCTGTGATATCTGGTATTCGCGTCGCTTGTTCCACCAGCTGGGTGAGATCTAGCGCCAATGCTAGTTTACGCGCCTCTCGCCCAGCATGGTCAGTTTTCTGGTATGGGAACAGCCACTCTTTATGGTGAGCATTGAAGTCCCCAGAAAAACAAGCTCTGCTGTTGGATATCGCTGAATTGCTGTATCTGCCGTCTCAGAGAGGTACTCCATGAGTCTAGTCGTCTCCTGATCTCCGCTGTGCGAACGATAAACACTGGCGTAGAGAGTTTTCTACTCCAGTGTCAACCAAAAGCCACAGCACGGGAAACCCTGAATTCTCAAAGCCACGGAGACGCTTACAGCAAACGTCATCGCGAACATACACACAGACCCCTGCACGCTTCTTAAACTTGTGCTCAAGAGTGTAACCAGGGTAGTTGAGGTATGCCACGTCCAACGGTGTTGCTATCTGCGTCTCCGTTAAGAAGAATAAGTGCGGCTTCTCGGTCTCCAGGTGGTGATGGACCGGGTCTAGATTTGTGTAGACCTCGGATGTTCGTGAGGTGCACTTTGAGTGGGAGGAAGTGTTGCCGTTGGTCAAACTTTTTCTTCTTTTTTAGCTTTTTCATGTTTTTAAAAGAGTTTTTGTGGGGGAAAGAAAAGATAGTCGAGGCGCTGCTTAGAAACCCTACTCGTACCTTTCGGTTCAACTGATCAGAGAGGAACTCGCTTGGAGACTGCGGGGACGCCCGAGCCCCCGATAACACTCCACCGGGTCCTCCCCATCCAGCCGCCAACTGGCACGGTGGAGTATACCGGGATTTTTCACAGTTGGCGGGGCAGCCTTTGCGCGTGGCTAGCGCGCAAGTCGGGCCCCCTACTGACTGCGGTCGGCCAACGGCTAAGACCGTGCCTCGGATCCCGCTACCCTCCAAAACGAGTTACCGGATACAGCATCACCTAAAGACAAAGACCGGTTCCGGCAGCGCAACTGACTACATTGCTACCCCCCAATGGCACTGGCAGTCCCGCACACCGACGGAACACAGCAAGGCTGTTTGGCGCCGGACTCCGGCGGGATGGTGGTCGCGAGCCAGGCGGCCCCTTTCATGGCCTACCACCGCTTTTGGGATCTTCAGCCGCCAACACGTATTGTGAGGACGTTGCCCGGGGTGGACCGCTAGGAGGTAGACCCCACCCACCCCAAAATGAAATAAGTAAAGTAATATAGAAATCCTTGCATTTTCAAATACTTTGTTAAATATCCTCATAGATTTTCCGCCCACGCGTCGTCTGCTATTTTGGCCGACAGCCATATTGGATTTTGCCTCTATCGCACCGATTTATAGGATTAGCATTATCGGTAATAGGCTCGATATGCTCTATCACATTTTATGGCTTCGTCGGACGTTTTGCCTTCATATAGTTTGCACAAAAATAGAGCAATTATCTCCATGGGGTAACGTGATGATTATTGTTCAAAAAGGCGTTAAAAATGTTATGTAAGTATGGCATTATGTTAGTAGGAACTTTTCACCGAAATTCTGTATGCCTTCAGGGTAAACTATAAACAAAGAGTTAAGTTTTACATCTGTTTAACATCAAGAATCACGAAAAAATGCTAAATAAGTAAAGTAGTATAGAAAATCCTTACATTTTCAAATAACCTCGTAGATTTTCCGCACTCGCGTCTGCTATTTTGGCTGGCATTCATATTGAATTTTGCGCCGATCGCACCGATTTATAGGATTAGCGTTATCGGTAATAGGCATATGCTCTATCACATTTTATGGCTTCGTCGGACGCTTCGCCGTCATATAGTTTGCACAAGAAGAGTAGATGTTTCCCAACATGTTATGTTATAAAAATCGCAGATTAACGTCTTAAGGGGCACCAGAAAAATTACCAGGGCCCCGCGACCGATTTGTGTCCCCATTTGTAGCATGTCAATAACAAGCTGATTCACCTCTGTATTTGTTGCTCTATTTTTTCTCAGTATTAAATGTCGAGCTCTCTATTCTGCCGGTCCGTTAGTATAACTGTGCCCTTTTTGAACTAAAAACTTGGCTCTCACGTTCTTTTTAGGGTTTCGTAGTCTACTAGAAACCCTTATAGTTTCGTCAAGTCTGTCTGTATGCCGCGCCCTCATATCTTCGTCAGTTTTAGAGCTATCGACATGAAATTTGGTGAGAAGATAGATCGTGTTGACCCAAATATAGAAATGTTAAGAAAAAAATATATTAAATGTTTTTTGGACACCCTCCCATACAAGTGAAAGGGGGGCAAAAAAAATTTTTTTCTTCTGTAATATTGAGTAGGATATCGTTGAATAGGTCTTTTAAAACTAAGGTGAGGTTTCTTTGAAACAAAGTCATTAAAATGTTTCTGCCACGAGATATTTGCTTTTAAAAAGGGCGTTTTTGACCCATAATTTGTTCCAGCTGTAACTTCTAAAGTATAAACGCTAAAAATTTGAAATAAATATGGAATATAGCTTACAATCTGAAGTTACAATGAAAACTATAACCGATATTGTACCCTTAAAGTTTTCAGAAAAACATGACTTTTTCTATTTGCGGTTGGTCATCATACTTCTGCTAACAAACCAGCGACAAAATTAAGTTTGTAATGCTGAAAAACCTGATATTTAAACGTTGACTACGAAACCCTATTTGTGGGCGTGTCTGATACGCTCCTGGTCGGTTTTTTTTATTGTTCGCGCGACTAAGCGTTTTACCATCTATCCTATTTTTAAGAATTTCGAGCTTGCTTCGCTCGTGTTACTTGACTTCTGATTTACATACGAATAGGGGGCCCACAGGCATGTATTGTTTAGGGCACCAAGCAGTCTTAATCCGCCCCTTATAGATCAAAAGCCACAACTGTCCTCTGCTGGACATGGGCAATCTTCTTTTGGTATTCACCGGGAACTTTGTTGCTCGTTCCCTGGATTCAGTCCTTACTTGTTTGCCTTATATATTACCTAAGAAATGGATAGATATGGAAAGTGTGATGCTATTTAGGCCGGCATTACACCGCAAGTTAATTATAAATGGCATCTGTTTACGTAGCAAAATTAATTCAGTATCTAATTACAATATTTTAATTGCTCTAGATTGTGACATCTGGCATTAAAATACTGACACAGGAACGGCAATTACTCCGGAGAGTTCCAGTTATCTAAATGTACAAACAAGTGCTTTATTCTACCTACATTTTAGGGATCAATTTCAATGACAATGAAAAGCCACAAAATGAGAAATAGCTTTTCGCAAAGACTACGTTTTCAGGGGGCGTATTTTTGAATTAATACAATATTATTTTGCATGCGCAACGAGTGATCATGCCTGTCTTATACGTATCATAGTAGCTTTTCAAAAATCTGTGTAAGTACTTATTTCTTGTTTAAAACACACGGACGAATCAGAGAGGTCTTCTTCTTCATCTTCTTTAATGATCAATATTGATATTTTTGATTGCCAAAATTTGGCGAACGCAATGGCATTCACCGTATGTGTGGTGGAAGTCATTGCCAGACGGTATATGATCCATTGTGTTGAAGAGGATCTAAGGGGTCTAGCTGCTTCCAGGGTGCGCCGCGGGGAGGCTCCTAATGCACCTCAGAGTGTCTTAATCGGATAGAGAACCAAACTTTTACATGCGACATCAAATTCATTGTGTCAAAAATACGCCTTCTGTTCGATTGAAATTCGAATTGTAACAACCTTTGTGACCGCTAGAGGCAATCCCTGTTGTAATTAATTTCCAATGGGATCGGGGCTGCGGTGTATAGTTGCGGTTTCAATTGTTGATGCCTTCGACATTGCCAATTTCGTCGCTATCAGATTGTAATGAACGTATTTGTACTGGTGCTTTTGTTAGGCCTGTGTTTTGCAGGATCAGTTTGAAGACGCATATGTTGAATAGTATTGCTAGCGCCTAACTATGCTGCAACTAGGCAGCAGTGTGAAATGACCCCAATCGACGGAGGCCCATGTCCAACAATGGATTGTTGTTTCCAATAAGAATCACTTGAAATACTGCCTCGATTGGATACATCATTTTTTTCCCAGTGATAGACTTCTTTAGCAACTTCTCGTAAAATATTACTATTGTCTTAGCATTTTATGTAAGCAACATTTCGGAGACAAAATGATTGGTTTCCATACAAAATTATGATAATTTCTGCTTGAAAAGAATATTGCCCTAATATTATTTAAATATTTGAAGCTCGTATTGAATTACTCAGTGAGCAAAGTACTGCCCAATTTGCAATTTTAACTAGATATTTTGGTCTTAATCAAATTCAAATTTATTCTGCTTTGACTCTCGGCGCAATCAGCTAAAAGGCAATGATATAAGTCAGAAATGAAACGGGTTTTATTGCTACTTTAAAGTAAAATCTTTTAAAAGGAATGGTCTTAGGGTTCCATGCCAAAAGGTTCAATACGGGATAAAAGTTACTCAGACTCCGCCGTCCATCCGTCCATCTGTTACCAGGTCTTATCTCCCATAAAATAGTTAGACAGTTCTGCACATACTTATGATAAATTGCTGATGTCGTTCTAACAACAAGAAATAGAATAAATAAATGTTTATCGTCCTTCCATATAACAAAGTGATATTTTTGTATTTTATAAAGATACTAGCTGCCCGTCAGCGGTTTCACCCGCTGCAACCTATCATTCCGCGGGAAAAAAGCATTACTCGCCAAGAGATGTCGCTGTTAGTTTTCGGCGAAAACATTTAAAACGCGAATTGGCTCAGTCACGCCACCTTTGCAAAAATATTGGAATATGCGTGATCCCATAGAAATAAGACATTTTCCCGTGGTAAAAAGTAGCCTATGTGTTATTCTAGATATTCTTCTATATTTGTGCAAAATTTCATGTCAATCTAATCAGCCGTTTTAGCGTGATGTCGTAACAAACACACACACAAACATCCGCCTTTATAATATTAGTAGGATTAGTAGGATAGTACCTACGGAACCATCCACGTGCGAGTCCGACTCGCACTTCGCCGGTTTAATTTAATTTAAAAGTAATAAAAACTATTGAAATTCAATCCGTGAATGCGAGCTAATTGCACCAGCTCTTTAGTTAAATGTTGCGCGTTACGGTGGCTGCATTCATAAAATGAAAAGCGTCATTTGCAAACTTTATTCACCGGCGCCCTATTATGCTGAAACTTAATTGCGTATAAAGTTAAATTATAGCGTAGCATGAAAGGCGTGAAAAACGAAGTCACATTTTTTTGTACGCCTACGTAATATATGACAGGTATGTGCGGGATATAAACAATAACGTAGCCATTTCGGGTCTCTTTCTGTAATTGATCACGTTATACCGGGAGTAACAGAAAGAGTATAACAAGCCGAAAGGAGATCAAGATACTCAATTAACTGAACAACTTTTTCCAAGGAACATGGGTCGGAATATAAATTTTCGGCATCCTTTAGTGATACATAAACTACAATTAAGCTAGGCGCAGTAGATACCAAGACACCTTTGCAATAGGCTGATTCTTCTTCTTTCGTGTCGATGACGATTCTATTCATATTTAGTCTTCAGTGGAGTGATGTTGATGAAGATAATGATGATTCTCTTCTTATTCTGGCGAAGCATAGGTAGGTACTTTCAGTGATTTTCCCTCATTAATCTTTGTTTGTTTTTTTGTTACAGCCAAGTGACCCCGACTTCTCCTCGCAAATAATGGTCTACAAAGACATAGGCGAGGAGATGTTACAACATGCGTTCGATGGTAAGTCTTCTATAACTCTAGTTGACCTAGTTGACAATAAAGATTTAAGTTATATTAACCTATTTGAGAAACAACTCTATAAGAGATCCCGGACGAAAATAGCGCTCCTACTACCTAAAACAACACAATTCACTACTCAACGAAAACGCAATGGTTAATGAAAATCTATTTTGGTCAGATTCAAGTGAGGGTTTTTGTACCTTCTAGGAATAAATGGTAATTGATTCCCAAAACGGCTTATTTCTAACTCAACTACCGATTATAAATAAAAGGTCCATAAAATACTTAAGTATTTTTGCCAAACCATACTTTGGCAATGTTTTGAGTCATCTCAGATAACTTTAACGATTTTTTTATTGATTGGTAAATAAAACTAACTTTATCCCTTCTCCCTAGGCTACAACATATGCATATTCGCGTACGGCCAGACCGGCGCGGGCAAATCGTACACGATGATGGGACGAAACGACGACGGCCAAGAGGGAATCATCCCGCAGATCTGCAAAGACCTCTTCCGCCGCATACGACAGACCACTTCTGATGACCTCAAGTACTCGGTAAGTGTATTAGACCACTTCTGATGACCTCAAGTACTCGGTAAGTGTATTATACCACTTCTGATGACCTCAAGTACTCAGTAAGTGTATTAGACCACTTCTGATGACCTCAAATACTCGGTAAGTGTATTATAGTATAGGGTCAAAGTCATACACGATGATGGGACGAAACGACGACGGCCAAGAGGGGATCATCCCGCAGATCTGCAAAGACCTCTTCCGCCGCATACGACAGACCACTTCTGATGACCTCAAGTACTCGGTAAGTGTATTAGACTGCTTCTATTGACTTCAAATACTCGGTAAGTGTATTATATAGGATCCAAGTCGTACTCAATGATCTGACGCAACGACGACGGCCAAGAGGGGATCATCCCGCAGATCTGCAAAGACCTCTTCCGCCGCACACGACAGACCACTTTTGATGACCTCAAGTACTCGGTAAGTGTATTAGACAACTTCTTATGACCTCAAGTATTCGGTAAGTGTATTTGACCACTTCTGACGACCTCAGTACTCAGTAAGTATCCACTTCTTATGACCTCAAGTACATGGTAAGTGTAATTAGACCGCTCATGATGACCTTAAGTACTCGGTAAGTGTATTAGGCCACTTCTTTTGACCGCAAGTAGTCGGTAAGTTTATTAGACTACTTCTGATGACCTCAAGTACTCGGTAAGTGTATTATATAGGATCCAAGTCATACACGATGATGGGACGAAACGATGACGGCCAAGAGGGGATCATCCCGCAGATCTGCAAAGACCTCTTCCGCCGCATACGACAGACCACTTCTGATGACCTCAAGTATTCAGTAAGTGTATTACCGGGTCGTAAATCGACTCGATGTCCTTCACGAAAAGAGAGTTAAAAAAGCGGCCAAGAGCGTGTCAGACACGCTCACAAATAGGGTTTCGTAGTCAACGTTTAAATATCAGGTCTTTCAGCGTTACAAAGTTAATTTAGTTGCTGGTTTGTTTGCAGCTGTATGGTTACCAACCGCAAATTGAAAAACTTTGATATTTCCTCAACCTTAAGTGGTACAGTATTCGTTATAGTTTTCATGGTAACTACATATTAATAACTATATTTCATATATTTTTCAAATTTTTAGCATGCATACTTTAGAAGTTACAGCTGGAACAAATTATGGCTCAAAAACGCCCCTTTTAAAAGCAAATATCTCGAGACAGAAACATTTAAGAGACTTTGTTTTAAAGAAACCTCTCTTTAGTTTTAAAAGACCTATTCAACGATACCCTACTCAATATTACTGGAGAAAAAAATTTTTTAGCCCCCCTTTTCACTTGTATGGGAGGGAGGGGCTCCAAAAAACGTTTCAAATATTTTTTTCTCTACATTTCTAAATTTGGGTCAACACGATCTATCTTCACACCAAATTTCATATCGATAGGTCTAAAAATGACGGAGTTATGAGGGCGCGGCATACAGACAGACAGACAGACAGACAGACTGAGCGAAACTATAAGGGTTTCTAGTAGACTACGAAACCCTAAAAAGACTTCAATACTTCATGTGTAATTTAAATTGAAATCAATTGATACAAATGCAACTAAGAATTTTAGGTTATTATGTTATGATGGATAGATAGATGTACAGATAAACCGTTGATGGCAAACACTTTGTGGGTACATGATATAACTGTCGTATGCAGAATGCAAAGTAAAATGAAGCTTTTTCTTCTTTACGTAATACTTCACAGATTTCATGCTTATATAATCAATACAGACCATCCTACGCACAAACGTGATACGGCTCACGTTTTAAACGTTTTATGTAAAGTTGCCTTTCTATTGTCATTTAAATGACGAGCTTTAAAACGTTTCTGAGCCGATAAAGGGAATTGCGTAATAGTTAGAACTTTAATGCTTAATCGTTTGAGAGTTTTCAGAGGTGTTTTGTAATGGTCACGTTTTGTAAATCGTAAGAGTTGGCATATCTTTTTGTTTTCAGTCGAGTTATGTTATATCATCATAAGTTATAATAACATGTTACATGTCGTGCACAAGTATCAAACGTACTAAAAAAACACTACCTCAAGATTAAGAAAAAAAAACTTTGCAAATAAAACTTCCTCTTTTCAAAACATGTCTAATTCATCATAGATAACTTTAAAAAATGTATACCTTTTTTAGTTTTGATTTCGTATTCATATTTATTCTGCAGGTGGAAGTCTCCTACATGGAGATCTACTGCGAGCGGGTGCGTGACCTGCTGAACCCTAAAAACAAGGGGAACCTGAGGGTCCGCGAGCACCCAGCCCTCGGGCCTTACGTGGAGGACCTCAGCAAGCTGGCCGTCACCTCCTTCCAGGACATCAACGACCTCATTGACGAGGGAAACAAAGCCAGGTAAGATTGACCTCAAGGTCCTCTGTGTGATAGCTCTCTATTAGCTGGGTCAGGTTGAATACTTGCTTTACTTGAAGAACCAGTGGATCTAGGAGTATCCAGTACTCGGGCCTAACGTGGAGGACCTCAGCAAGCTGGCAGTAATCTCCTTTCAGGACATCAACGACCTCATTGACGAGGGGAACAAAGCCAGGTAAGATAGACCTTGGGATCCTTTAGATAGTTCAATATAAGCTGGACCTGATGAATACCTGTTTAACTTGAAGAGCCAGTGGATCTAGGAGCACTCAGCCCTCGGGCCTTACGTGGAGGACCTCAGCAAACTGGCCGTCACCTCCTTCCAGGACATCAACGACCTCATTGACGAGGGGAATAAAGCAAGGTAAGATTGACTTTAGGGTCATCTTGTGATGATTCAATGTAAGATGGACCTGGTAGAATTTGTTTAACAAGAGGAACTAGTGGTTCTAGGAGCACCCAGTACTCGAATCTTACGTGGAAGACCTCGGCAAGCTGGCCGTTCAGGATATCAACGATCTCATTGATGAGGGGAAAAAAGCCAGGTAAGATTGACCTTAGAGTGGTGTTAAGATGGGACCTGATGGAATACGTGCTTAACAAGAGGAACCAGCGGTTCTTGGAGCACCCTGCACTCGGGCCTTACGTGGAGGACTTGAGCAAGCTGGCCGTCACCTCCTTCCAGGATATCAACGACCTCATTGACGAGGGGAACAAAGCCAGGTAAGGTTGACCTCAAGGTCCTCTGTGTTGTGTGATAGCATTGTATGAGCTGGGTCAGGTTGAAAACCTTGCTTAACTTGAAGAACCAGTGGATCAAGGAGCATCCAGTACACGGGCCTTAAGTGAAGGACCTCAGCAAGATGGCCGTCGCCTCCTTTCAGGATATCAACGATCTCATTGACGAAGGGAACAAAGCCAGGTAAGATTGATCTTAGCTCAATATAAGCTAGACATGGTGGAATATTTGCTTAACAATAAGAGATAATGGTCTTCAGCACCCAGCCCTCGGGCCTTACGTGGAGGACCTGAGCAAGCTGGCCGTCACATCCTTCCAGGACATCAACGACCTCATTGACGAGGGGAACAAGGCCCGGTAAGATTGACCTTAGGATCCTTTTGATAGTTCGATATAAGCTGGATTAGGTGGAATACTAGCTTAACAAGAAGAGACAATGGTCTTTAGCACCCAGCCCTCGGGCCTTACGTGGAGGACCTCAGCAAGCTGGCCGTCACCTCCTTCCAGGACATCAACGACCTCATTGACGAGGGGAACAAGGCCAGGTAAGATTAGCCTTTGCTCAGTATAAGCTAGACCTGGTGGAATACTTGCTTAACAAGAAGAGGCTATGGTCTTCAACACTCAGCCCTCGGGCCTTACGTGGAGGACCTCAGCAAGCTGGCTGTCACCTCCTTCCAGGACAACAACGTTGACGAGGGAAACAAAGCCAGGTAGGTCCTTCCATGACACTTACGCGTCGCTGATTGCATTGTTAGGCTGGCACTTATCAGCCTTACTGCTCAGTGCTCAGCATACCTACCGTAGGTAGCACTTGATGGCAGAGCATTTGCCTGAATTTCTACGGATATCTTTGTGCGACACTAAAATAATATCCGTAGAAGTCTATATCTAGGAGTTAAATTGTTTGTTGATGGGATTGATCGTCCAGAAAAGCTGATCTGAAAGAGTTTTAGTTGACGCTGAGTGATATTTCTATTCTCATTGTAAATGACATTATGAGCAACATCATCTATATCAAATCTGGTACATCTGCGTCGATTCCGTGTCCCGTTAGTTCATTACCAGATGGACAAAGTGAGAGAAAAGTGGCCCATTCGATCACAGATTTATTAATGAATGTGTGTTTTTCAGGACGGTGGCTGCTACTAACATGAACGAGACGTCGTCTCGCTCGCACGCAGTATTCACCATCTTCTTCACGCAGCAGAGGCACGACAAAACTACAGATCTTATGTCTGAGAAGGTATAGTTCATTTTCCTTTAGTACCAAACGCTTAAATTCATAATATGTTCAGTTTTTTAAATGCTGAATTCTTTTCATGTTGGAAAAAGATTATTTTGAAAAATGTTGTAAATGATTGTAAAAGGTGTAAATCGAAACTTTCGAAATTTTCTGTGTTCATTCTATCATACAGATACAGTTTAACTCTTATATTGTGCGTTTTGATCCTATAGGTACGTAAAGTCCACTCTTACTAAATTTCTATTTCTCAAAATAACTACTTTCCCAAAAAGTTAACTTTTTCAAAATGACTACTGTCCCAAAAACATTTTGACACAGCAAATTTTTTTCCCAAAATGTCATTAAGCGTAAAATGACGTAAATTGATAGATAACTATAAATTTTGAGTTCGGTAAAATGTGCTGTATCATCCAACTCTACTTGCCTAATCCATATTGCCTTGGTGCAGGTGTCGAAGATATCCCTGGTGGACTTGGCCGGCTCGGAGCGCGCAGACTCCACCGGCGCCAAAGGCACCAGGCTTAAGGAGGGAGCCAACATCAACAAGTCCTTGACCACGCTGGGCAAGGTCATCTCCGCTTTGGCTGAAATCGTAAGTTCCTGTCTACAGTTTACCGTTGATCAATAATCTGGTGACCCTGGAAGATATCTCTGGTGGACTTGGCTGGCTCCAGGCTGAAGGAGGGCGCGAACATCAACAAGTCCTTGACTACACTAGGCAAGGTCATCTCCGCTTTGGCTGAAATCGTAAGTTCCTGTCTACAGTTTACCGTTGATCAGTAATCGTTGATTTAGTGAAATCTGGTGACCCTGGAAGATATCCCTGGTGGACTTGGCCGGCTCGGAGCGCGCAGACTCCACCGGCGCGAAAGGCACCCGGCTGAAGGAGGGAGCCAACATCAACAAGTCCTTGACCACGCTGGGCAAGGTCATCTCCGCTTTGGCTGAAATCGTAAGTGAAAATAAGAAATAGAAAAAATGTCATGCATCGACCGGGAATCGAACCCGGGTCGCATGGGTAAACGCCCCACCACTCTGCCACTGAGCTATCGATGCATCGGTCGATGAATGCCAAATTTTCTATCTCTTGCTGCTCGTCTCCAAGCGACAATCCAGCGACATCTGTAGAAAGTTACAACTTTACTTGTGACAAAAATATAGCACTGTGAGTGCATTAAAATCCTAATAGATTCAAATCGTAAGTTTCTATCTACAGTTTATCGTTGATCTAGTGACTCTTTCCAAAGGAACTTCAGGAATTACGATGGGTTTGATCCCTGGGTCAGATGGAGTGAACTCACCTATTTTACGTTATTATGTGCACTTTAACACAATTAAATTATTCATATTATGCATAACATAGTTTTCGTAATTCTATCTATATTTATTCATTATTCATACTTTTATGATAATTATATATTCTGTATATTATACATAGTTTAAGCTATATTTAACGCTAACTTGTATATATTTCCAACAATCATTAATCACCTTTTATCACATTTTTCGCGTACTCTCATCATGGATCAAAAACAGTCGGTGAGTGAGCTAATCAGTCATAATTTCATCTACATAGTCTTAGTTATAAAATATATCACTATTCGGCCATTTTTGTAATATACCTACAATACAACATAATCATCATCTGCCTGCCCTTATCCTAAATCAGTTGGGCTCGGCGCAACATGTTTCGGTCGTGCACAAAATCATATAGCAAAAGAATTGGGCATGTAAAGCTTAACTTGAAGACGTAAAATAAGAAATCCATTTGGAGATATTTTGGTCTTTTATAGTATTTTCATGTTTTTAGTTCTAAAAAGTTCAAGATCACTTTGATTTTTGCAAAAATCTAAATAACCTTAATTTGACCTTTGTGATGTGCATACTGTGCAAAAAATTAAATGAAACTCTTTCGAGACGCCTATAACGAACTTCCTCCCCAATAAAAGTTACCTACTCTTTGCTTCACCCTTGCTTGCTTCTGTCATGTCAGTTGGACGTTTGATGTAGTGTTGCAAAACTATCGATAGTACCTACTACTATCGATAACACTGAATTTGCCAAAGACATTACAATCCTGTGGACTGGCTGTACCCTCTGAATGTGCGTGAATACCTAAACAATGTTGGACTCATAAAATGGCGGATTTTTGTAGGGTTGTAATCATTTTGGACCCAAAAATCGATATCGATAGTCGGTAACTGCCTACTGCCTAGTTGGGATAAGGGTAGGAAGATGATGATGGTTTTGACGGGCATTATGCCTACGCTGTTGATATTTTTTGTGTACCTTACTACTGTATTATGCTTTATGCTGTTGTGAATTTTCATAATACTTAACTGTTTTTTGTGTGTAGTAAATAAATTGTTAAAAAGAAAAACAAGTTGTAGGGGTAAAAATTTATAATAATAATAATCAAACAAAAGCCAAAAATAATAATTTATCATAACTATTCATAACAAAACACAGGTTGAATTTCTTGTGCTATTCCAGAAATTTTCCTTTTCCTTCCACTTTGTTCATGTTGCTGTTCAGTCAAAACAGATCTGTCATTTTCCTTAGGTTTTACCAAAAAGGGGTTGGCAAGGCAAGGCTTCTTCACGTTGGCATAACTTATCCAGAGTTCTGTTATAACACTCGACACCAAAATACAGGGAGCATGTCAATATTTGTCCACTAGCTGTTACCCGCGGCTTCGCCCGCGTACTCATATAGATATATTAATTAGTTGCGTATTCAAACGACACATCATAAGGCAAACAACTGAGAGGGCACTAAAATCACTATTCACTGATATGCAGACGACATTACGTTGAAATGGTTTACTTCAATTCAATTCAATTTATCCACTTCCTTATATAATAGAAAGGATAAGCCTAGCACTGAGTCTCTAGGTGTCTCCGTTCGTCTCTCCATTATGAAACATTTCCAGTGCAAGCGGACATTCTATATTCTTGGTGGTCATGGTCTTGGTCTTGGTCCTAGTCTTGGTCTTGTTCCTGGTCCAGGCCCTATTTTCTGTTTCGGTCTCATTTCTGGTCCTTGTCTCGGTCTCGGTCTCGGTCCCGGTCTCGGTCTCGGTGCTGGTGCTGGTCTCTGTCTCGGCCCCAGTCTCGGTTTCGTACTCGTCTCAGTTTGGGTCTCGGTCTCAGTTCTGGTCCTGGCCTTGGTCTCGGTTTTGGTCTCAGCCTCGTCTCGGTTTCGGTCTCGGTCTCAGTTCTGGTTCTGGTCTAGTTCTCGGTCTCAGCCTCGGTCCCGGTCTCGGTCTCGGTCTCGGTCTCGGCCTCGGTTTCGGTCTCAGTTTCGGTCTCGGTCTCAGTTCTGGTTCTGCTCTAGGTCCCGGTCTTAGTTTCGGTCTCGGTCTCAGTTCTGGTTCTGGTCTAGGTCTCGGTCTTTGTCTCGGCCTCGGTTTCGGTCTCATTCGCAGTCTCGGCCTTGTCTCGATCTCGGTCTCGTTCTTCACTTAAGGGCCAGTCTCCGTCACGGTCTCGGTCTTCGGTCGTATACTATCATTTTAGTATATGTCTCGGTATTGGTCACGGTCTCCATCCTGGTCTTGGTCAAGGCCTCGGTCCTGGTCTTAGTATTGGTCTCCTTTTCCCCATGCCACTATACCTCTCCCTCTCCCTCTCTTACCCCATTAGGGGATGAATTTCGAAATATCCTTTCTTAATGAATACCTACGTTGCCTAAAGAATACGCATGCAAAATCTCAAGCTTCTAGCCCTAAGGGTTTGGCCTTTTCAGCATTGCATAACTTTCGTCCCCTATTTTGACATCCC
The DNA here is from genome assembly GCA_024500475.1 of Phthorimaea operculella. Lineage (NCBI taxonomy): Eukaryota > Metazoa > Arthropoda > Insecta > Lepidoptera > Gelechiidae > Phthorimaea > Phthorimaea operculella. The sequence continues at coordinate 873,321 of JANFCV010000082.1, forward strand.
GTGGTATGATTTTTGAAAACTTTTGAATATAATGATATTTACTATACCTACATCAGAAATAAGTGTGCCAAATTTCAAATATCTAACTCTAAGAGTCCGGCCGGCACGTTAATATTAAACTTCCGTCCGTTTTTTTACCCCCTTAGGGGTTGAATTTTGGAAAACGCTAAAACACGTCTTAAATTATTTTCAAAGATCTTCCATAGTACGAAATTTCAGCCAAATATTTATCAAAAGAAAATAAAGTTCCATACAATATTAATTCATCTACTGTTTTACCCCTTTAGGGGACGAATTTCGAAAAATTATTTCTTAGTGGATACCTACATTATCTAAGAAATACGCATGCAAAATTTCAAGCTTCTAGCCCTAAGGGTTTGGCCTTTTCAGAATTGCATAATTTTCATCCCCTATTTTGACACCCCGGGGTATGATTTTTGAAAACTTTATCTACTATACATCAGAAATAAGTGTGCTAAATTTCAAGTCTTTGGCTCTAAGGGTCCGGCCAGCACGTTAATATCAAACTTTCATCCCCCTTTTTACCCCCTTATGGGTTGAATTTTGGAAAACGCCAAAATACATCTTCCATAGTACGAAATTTCAGCCAAATATATCGAAAGAATAAAAAGTTTCATACAAACTTTCATCCCCTGTTTTACCCCTTTTGAGTATGTATTTCGATAAATTCTTTCTTAGTGGATACCTACATTGTCTAAAGAATACGCATGCAAAATTTCTAAATTTCTAGTCCCAAAGGTTTGGCCTTTACAGCATTGAATAAATTTCATCCCCTGTTTTGACACCCCGGGGTATGATTTTTAAAAACTTTTGATTAACCTCTTGTCTGTCACATTCCGTCTGGTGGAATAACCCCCCACTCCCCTTCCTGTCGATCCACTAGGTGGATCGCGACAGACAGGGGTCTGAAAGCGTCATTGTTGCAGATTTTCGCGAATTATCGAGAATCTTATTAGAATCTTGTTAATTTCTAACTGGAATATATATCTAATTGAACTAATTAATATTCCACGGTTTTTACAATTGTTACGTCTAATATACATCAGAAATAAGTGTGCCAAATTTCAAGTCTCTGGCTCTAAGGGTCCGGCCGGCACGTCAATACCAAACTTTCATCCCGCCTTTTACCCCCTTAGGGGTTGAATTTTCGAAAACGCCGAAACATATCTTTAATTATTTTTAATGATCTTCCATAGTACGAAATTTCAGCCAAATATATCAAAAGAATAAAAAGTTCCATACAAACTTTCATCATCTGTTTTACCCCTTTAGAGGTTGAATTTCGAAAAATCCTTTCTTAATAAACACCTACGTTGTCTAAAAAATACGCACGCAAAATTTCAAGCTTCTAGTCCTAAGGGTTTGGCCTTTTCAGCATTGCATGACTTTCATCCCCTATTTTGACACCCCGGGGTATGATTTATAAAAAACTTTTGAATATAATGATATCTACTATACATCAGATATAAGTGTGCCAAATTTCAAGTCTCTGATTCTAAGGGTCCGGCCGGCACGTCAATACCAAACTTTCATCCCCCCTTTTAACCCCTTAGGGGTTGAATTTTGGAAGTCACCGAAACATATCGTGCTCGGAGTGCCAACAGAAATATGACCTGATTTGTGTCAATGTCAGTGACGCACGTTACAATCTAATAGTTTCCGATCCTGACGCAAAGAAAAAATGGAAATGTAAATTTTGCATTCAATCTCTATCTAAATTACCGAAGCCTAAAATCCTTTTAGCACCAATACGCCAGTCGACCGAAAAATCCCCATCTCCGCCACGCCTGCCAACTGATGAAGATCGGATGAACGTAACCATACGCAAAGAAAGGACAACTGTTAACTTCGATAACGAGGACCTTCCCAACAGTCCTGACCACCCTGGAAGCTCACTGAGTTCTGAGATAAGACTTCTAAGAGAGCAAGTAGCGCTGATGAATAGCAACCTTTTTAAAGTTATCGACTCAGTTGAACGAGCCCACGAAAAAATTGACGAATGCTCGATGAAACTCACTGATATCGATGAACGCATTCTGAACCTGGAAAGTGCCCTATCTAAGATGGAAACAGCTGAAGCTCCAGTTATCCAGAAACAAAAACGAAAGCGCCGTAAAACAACGACTAGCATCAATGTTAACTTACCTGCACCACCACCAACTAACGAAACCGACAATAAAAACTCCGAAGACATTTTAAGCCCTGACAACGAAGCAAATTCTGAAACAACTGATTCCATTGATGATGATGATGATGATCAAACAGCAGGCAACTGGATAGAATATCGTGGTAAGAAGAAACGTATAAGAAAACCCATTTTCCAGCGTGGTACAGCTGGTCCTAATGTTACCACCCTGCGCGCTGTCGAGCCAACCAAAACCATTCATCTATGGAACATGCATATGGAATCGCGTGTGGATGAAATACACACATACTTGAAAACATTATGCGGCCCAAAACCATGCAAGGTAGAAGAACTCAAAGCACGTGGGGCATATAAGTCATTCAAATTAACAGTTCCTGAAGAGTTGTTTGATAAATGTATAGCGACTAACTTATGGCCCAATAACGCTCGCATAAAGGAATGGACGCCCTTTCGTTTCTCAAGACACACCAAAAATACCACAAACTAATGCCTTACCTTTATCGTCGCACAGTTCTACTCTGAATCTTTCTGTATGCTATCAAAATGTGAGAGGACTAAAAACCAAGTTAAAACACTGGAGATCCACAGTTTTGCCGCTTGAAGCCGATATTATTGCTGTCACCGAAACAAACCTTGATTCATCTGTACTGGACGCCGAACTATCACCTGGTGGTTGGAGCATATTACGACGTGATCGCTTAAATGCAGGCGGTGGAGTACTGTTAGCAGCGCGTCCTGGTCTTTCCCTTAATCGACAAGCTGATTTCGAAACCAAAACTGGAGAAGATCTGTGGGCTTCTTTTTCAATAGGCAGCAAAAAGATTTATACATGTGTAGTATACATACCGCCTAGCTCTAAGGAGGAAGTTTATATGAATTGGTTCACAACAATAGAGTCTATATTGTCAGATCTTTCTGTTAACATATTAATATTTGGAGACTTAAACTTAAATAGTGCTCCTCAATCTGTAATTGCTTACTTTGGTTTTTTCTTAAATACTTGTGGACTAATAGATGTTAATGATGTGGTTCATGCTTACGGTGGTAAATTAGATGTGGTCCTTGTTTCTGAGCGGTTCAATGACACGAGTGTCAAGCTCGATACATTAGGCCTAGTCCCGCATGCCGATGCCTATCACCCTCCCTTAGATGTAACTATTCCTTTAGGTAACATTAGTTGTACTGATCGTCTCTTGCCGAGTAATATCGACTCTTCTCGTGACTGGAACTTCTCTAAAGCCAACTTTGAATTAATGTATAAACTTTGTAGTGAAACTAATTGGGATTCTATACTAGAGACTAATAATGTAGACACTGCAGTTGAACTTTTTTATTCATTTATATACAAAATATTCGACTTATCTGTACCAAAAAAGTCTCGCTCAAAGGGAATTAAGAAGCGCTATCCGGTATGGTTTACGTTGGATATCATAAAAGACATAGAACGAAAGTTTCATCTGCATCGGCAATGGAAAGCAACTGAAGACAAAGGTATTTATAAGGTTTTTAGCGACCTCAGAGCCGATATTAAAGTTCGTGTATCTGCTTCCTATGACTCTTACGTTAACCGCATTCAAAACAACATCAAGAGAAAGCCACAAGAGTTTTGGAAACATGTTAATAATCTAAAAACTACAGGTGGCTTTGTTTCGCGTTTAACCTACCAGGAGAAGGTTTTGGAGGGACACGAAGCTGCAAATGGCTTTGCTAGCTTTTTCTCTAGCGTTTTCCTACCAAATCAGCCGACCCTTAACGTTAACGATGCAAACTCGAGCGACTCTAGCAGATCAGCTAATTACGTTCATATTAAATCTATATCCATTTCAGACGTAGAGTATGCATTAAAGAAGCTTAAACCAACAAGTGCAGTAGGACCTGACAATTTACCTGCATATATATTAAAGGGGTGTAAAGAGCATTTAATCAAACCAATAGTCCATATTTTCAATCTATCAATCAACAGCGGTAGGTACCCTACACAATGGAAGTTATCTCAAGTCACTCCGATTCCTAAGAATAAAGATAAGGCATTGATAGAGAACTATAGGCCTATTGCCATTTTGTCTGCAGTTGCTAAAGTTTTTGAAATAATACTCCATAGTAAAATACTTAAACAAGTCAGTCCGTACTTAAGCAACAGTCAACACGGGTTCAGATCAGGACGATCAGTTAACTCCAACTTACTAAGCCTCGTAGATCTAATATCTTTCCACATGGACAAAGGGGCACAGGTGGATGTTATATACTTCGATTTCGCTAAAGCTTTTGACCGTGTTGACAACGATTTACTGTTAAAAAAACTATGTTTGATTGGCTTTACACCTTCCCTGTTAAAATTATTTGCTGATTACTTGAGTGATCGTCGTCAATACGTCCGATACGGCTGCTACATATCCGAACCCTATCACACGCGTTCTGGCGTTACTCAAGGATCCATATTAGGTCCCCTTTTGTTCATTTTAATGATTAACGATTTAGATACAGTATTAAAATATTCATCTTGCCTCCTATATGCTGATGATTTAAAGCTAGTCCGCGTTGTTAACTCATTAGTCGATTGTGAAAACCTACAGTCAGATATAAATTCCATATTTCAATGGAGCATTGCCAATAAACTCCATTTTAACTATGATAAGTGCTGCACCATATCATTTACACGCGCACTAAAACCTATTCATAATCAATATTACCTAGGCACTAATACAGTCGTACGTGTTACGTCAGTTAGAGATTTAGGGGTCATATTCGATACTAAGTTGACGTTTAACGACCACATCGCGGCTCTAGCAATTGAATGCTATCGAAGACTTAGGTTTGTTATTCGCAACACGAGGGACTTCACTGATAGAAATGCTATTCAATTACTATATTCTGCACTAGTGCGTGCCAAAATAGAAACTGCTTCACTTATATGGGCGCCACATGAAACTACATATTGCTTGCTTATTGAGAAAGTTCAGAAAGCCTTCCTACGGTCGCTTTACAAGAAATGCTTTGGATATTATCCATTCCTTTATCCAACAAAGTTCATTCAGGGCACATTGGGTTTCAATTCCCTAGAAACGAGACGGGATTAGCAGCTCATGGTAACGATTTGTCGTATCCTCCGTGGTGAATATGATAGCCCAGAGTTGGTGTCGAGTACATTATTATTATATGTTCCGGATAGGTACTTGCGTGGTCGTGGACACCAACTCCTAGCTGTGCAGAATTGCCGCACGGAGGCAAGACGTCAGTCGCCTTTGCAGCGAGGGCTTAATCTCATTAAACAGCTCCTAAATGAGACATCAAACATCGATTTATTCGCCGGAAGCATGTCTGTTTTAAGTAAGCGGTGTCTAGAACATTGTGAAAAAGTTAATGATTTAATATAGTGGTAGAAATTAAGATGATCTCACTATTTTTAAGTAAAGTTAAGATCTCACTATTTTAAGTAATTAATATCTATTGTTTTTAATTGTAAAGTTTATATGTTTTTGTTATGTTTTTCTTAAGGATTTTTCTGTTCCTTGTATGGTATTTTTAGGTTTATCCTGTAAACTATACATTGTATTTAATAATAAATAAATAAAAATAAAAATAAATGTCTTTAATTATTTTTAAAGATCTTCCATAGTGCGAAATTTCAGCCAAATATATCGAAAGAATAAAAAGTTTCATACAAACTTTCATCCCCTGTTTTACCTCTTTAGGGGTTGAATTTCGAAAAATCCTTTCTTAGTGGATGCCTACGTTGTTTAAAAAATACGCATGCCAAATTTCACGCATCTAGCTCTAAAGGTTTAGCCTGTGCGCTGATCTATGGCCTATCCCCTTTGCCTTTTATATATATATATGACGTGGATTTATATTTTCGGTGCCAATAATATCAAGCCATTTCCTTCTTTTAACTTCATTTTTTGGTCATCTGTAAAAAAAATATTAAAATTATTAAACAGGTATATACAAAAATAACTTGGTAACTTTGGCACATTACCTATAACTTTCTGAATTGAACTCTCAAGATTCATTATTTCCTTCCATTTTTACGAATTCTGGCAAAATATATCGATACCGAGACTATGTACTACCCCAACCCTAACCGACGATCAGATTGTATGAAATCAGTATCGGCAGAAATAAAGAAATTAATGATATATTGGGGAAAAAAACGTTTATAGTTTGCTGCTTTATAGCGGAAAATAGCTGCTCGTGGCTTTTTATTACATATAATCTTATAAAGTTCAAGTAAAATAGCAGATTTGTGTACTTACGTGTGCAAACTAATTTCAGGGCGATTTTTAATAAGACGCACGCCGCACTGTATTAAGGAACAGCCAGGCATGATGTTATTTCCTTAATTTAGTCTTTTATCACTAAAAAATGCACTGCAAAAATAATATTTCAAGAAAAAAACTGATAAATCGCGCTTTGTTTACAAGACTTTGACACTTGACGTACCATAAATTGTTGACACTATAAAATGGCGAAACAGTCGCGTTCGAAAATTAAAGGGATCTGACAGACAATATTTTATCTCAATCTCCTTACAGAAAACCGTTTGAGAGAAAAGGAAATAACATTATTTTTCCGCATTCTACATTGACAGAACAGATTAGTTCTAGTCCAGTCCAATCAGGTTTATTATGTCTGTGGAATTTGCAATAAAGCATGGTGGTTGTTCGCAAAGAGTATGTTAATAAAGTTGTTCGTTTCATTAGTTGCCCAGTGATGACGTCATTAATGAAAAACTTTTAAACAATTATAAAAAAATAAGGGATAATCAAATAATCAAAAGAACCAAATTAGTTTCGTAAAATTGCATAAAGTTTTAGAAAAAAATATTAAACCTATACATTTTACATACCCAATTGGGCAATGTTTTATGACCGATCGCCTGTATGACGTCAACTCTCTTTGGGAATGCTATTGTAGGTAGTATCACCGCCACCATGCTTTTGTTGACAGATATTCAGCCGAGGTTAAAAACTCTACGTCTCCTTTTACGAAACACCCTGAGTGGACTAGGGGTGGCAGTATTCTTAGCCGCTACCACACAACCTATACAATACAATATAAATAGTTAAATGAATCATTTTATACAATTCTCATGTTTCAACTTAGCATTAATTATTTAGTTGTGTAGCCCTGCTCAAATATATATTTTTAATATACTAATTCGCAATTTCTCCGCCCAGGCGTCAAAGAGTAAGAAGTCGAAGAAGGCCGACTTCATTCCGTACCGTGACTCTGTGCTGACGTGGCTGCTGCGGGAGAATCTCGGAGGCAACTCGAAGACCGCCATGATCGCTGCCATCTCGCCCGCTGACATCAACTACGATGAGACTCTTAGCACACTCAGGTATAATGGTGTATAACTGTCAAAGAGTAAGATGTAAGAGGTACACTTCTATCTCGGAGACAACTCGAAAACTGCCATGATCGCTGCCATCTCGCCCGCCGACATCAACTACGATGAGACCCTTAGCACACTCAGGTATAATGGTGTATAACTGTCAAAGAGTAAGATGTAAGAGGTACACTTCATTCTCAGAGGCAACTCGAAGACCGCCATGATCGCTGCCATCTCGCCCGCCGACATCAACTACGATGAGACCCTTAGCACACTCAGGTATAATGGTGTATAACTGTCAAAGAGTTAAGATGTAAGAGGTACACTTCATTCTCAGAGGCAACTCGAAGACCGCCATGATCGCTGCCATCTCGCCCGCCGACATCAACTACGATGAGACTCTTAGCACACTCAGGTACTTATAGTAAATAAATGCCTACCTACACGAATCTCGGACCACTCCAATAGATCCTTTTCGTCAGCTGTCAAAATGATGTTAATACTTTGACATAAGGTCTATTTTCCTTTGTTGACTGACACTTCTGTTAGTATAGAACTGATAGCTATCAAAAATAACTTATTGGAGTGGCCCGAGATTAGTACTGGCGTCAAAGAGTAGGAAATCCTAGAAGGCACACTTCATTCCAACTAGAAAACCGCCACGATCGCTGCCATCTCGCCCGCCGACATCAACTACGATGAGACTCTTAGCACACTCAGGTATAATGGTGTATAACTGTCAAAGAGTAAGATGTAAGAGGTACAGTCGCTCACGCTAACACATGAACAATTCCATTTTTAAGGATTCGATTTTCTTGCGATTTATACCGACAAGCCGGACAAAAACAATGTTGTTCGATTCAATAAATGTTGCTGCATCTAAAAAAGTAACAATTATTGCTGTAAAAAAATACAGTCTGAGAAAAATCGAAACCTTACATTTTGCATTGTTTATGAGTGAGTGGGAGTGACTGTACACTTCATTCTCGGAGACAACTCGAAAACTGCCATGATAGCTACCATCTCGCCCGCCGACATCAACTACGATGAGACTCTTAGCACACTCAGGTATAATGGTGTATAACTGTCTAAGAGTAAGATGTAAGAGGTACACTTCATTCTCGGAGGCAACTAGAAAACCGCCATGATCGCTGCCATCTCGCCCGCCGACATCAACTACGATGAGACTCTTAGCACACTCAGGTATAATGGTGTATAACTGTCAAAGAGTAAGATGTAAGAGGTACACTTCATTCTCGGAGGCAACTCGAAGACCGCCATGATCGCTGCCATCTCGCCCGCTGACATCAACTACGACGAGACTCTTAGCACACTCAGGTATAATGGTGTATAACTGTCAAAGAGTAAGATGTATAAGAGGTACACTTCATTCTCGGAGGCAACTCAAAGACCGCCATGATCGCTGCCATCTCGCCCGCCGACATCAACTACGACGAGACTCTTAGCACACTCAGGTAAATACCTACACTAGTTGCGTCAAAGAGTAGCATAATCTCAGAAGGCACACTTCATTCCAACTCGAAAACTGCCATGATCGCTGCCATCTCGCCCGCCGACATCAACTAAGATGAGACTCTTAGCACACTCAGGTATAGTAAACACCTACACTTATTGTACTACACTAGTGTCATAGAAGGCACACTTCATACCAAATCGAAAACCGCCATGATCGCTGCCATCTCGCCCGCCGACATCAACTACGACGAGACTCTTAGCACACTCAGGTATAATAGTCTTTAACTGTCAAAGAGTAAGATGTAAGAGGTACACTTCATTCTCGGAGGCAACTAGAAAACCGCCATGATCGCTGCCATCTCGCCCGCCGACATCAACTACGATGAGACTCTTAGCACACTCAGGTATAATAACAAGTAGAGTAGATGTATTAAAAAACAAAAACCCGACTGCGGTAATTTTAAAGTTGTATTTGGCGATAAAAATCCGCCGTCTTGAATTTATGAGTTTTTGTTCTGCTGAGACGAATCTAATGACACCTCATATGTCAAAATCCAACTATCCGTTTGGGCTGTAGCCCGTGAAAAAGAATTTCTTGTGCACATACATACATACATCCTTTCGAAAAACATAACCCTCCTTCTGAGGCAGTCAGGTAAAAACTGGTGTGGGCAACACCAGTTTTATAATCACTTTAAAGAACAACAAGTCGTAGAAGGCCCGTTTCATGCCATACTTCTTTTGTCGGTTGCATCATTTAAGTGGACTTTCTCAACTAAGACTTTTCCCACATAACAAAGAACTCTCAAATTGTTTTAAAAATAATTTAATTTTGGACGTCATTTGCATTGCGTGATATTTGCGTGATTCTAGGATTACGTGTTTAATTCTTCCATGTACTGGGTGGCGCAATAGTACGTGCGTATTGCGTAATTTTTTGGCGGGGTAAATGGTACGCGGTCGGAGGGAGCCTTACGTGGTTAGATAGTGACACTAGTGGAGTATTAGTTAGTAGCCATAAATCACTTCGAGGGGTAGCATCGCGCTTTTTGTGTTCGCACGTTTTAAGAGAACGGTCGTTCATACATCTCTACGAGGCGACTGTATTTTTCTAAATATGGATTAAAACACATTAATGAAGCTCCGAGTGCAAATTTAATTAAAATACGGATAAAGCGTTTTTAAGAGACCGATTCCACGTTTAAACTCCCAACTTTTACAACCAAAAAAAGGTCGTCCAAGAACGTCTAGGACCACGGACAATATTGAAAGGAGTCAGTACGGAATAATCCGCAAGTGTCTACTCAGAAGCGATCGGCGGCGGCTTTACGTTTGTCACGACGAAGTTTACAGCGAATTTTATAGGTACTTAGCTCTTAAGCTGCATCCTTATAAGCTCCAGTTAACACAGGATTTGAAAGAGACCGACTTCAGAGCAAGGTTGGCATTTCCTGAAGAAAAACTTAGTCGATTTTCCACTTTTGATAACATCCTTTTTTCTGATGAAGCCCATTTTATTTTGTCGTAATTGGAGCGACGAGAATCCCAAATTGAAACAAAAATCCACTGCACAGTCCGAAAGTAACGGTATGGGCAGCAAGCAAAGAAAATGGCGGCAATCACCCCAGCCTTATTGAAAAGAGTTTTCACAAATTTCGCTTCCCGTTTAGAGGACTGTCGTTTCACACGCGTGCATTCACCGCTACACCTGCTACCCGCTGACATCTTGGATACGTTACCCACTATAGTACCTACTTTATAATACCAATTTTTCTCTTTAGATACGCGGACCGCGCCAAACAGATCGTGTGCAAGGCGGTCGTCAACGAGGACGCGAACGCCAAACTCATCCGCGAACTCAAGGAAGAGATACTCAAGCTGCGCGAGCTGCTCAAGGCTGAGGGCATCGAGGTCGAGGAAGGTCAGTGGAGGGGGAGGGGGTAGAGGGCAGAGTGCGCACAATGTGTGTGAAAACTTGTTCAAACAAAAATGTTCTACGTCAAATGTGCAGTGAATATTTGGTGTCAATTATCCTGATTCATAGAAGAAAGGGACAAGAAATGGCAACATTATTATATGACATTTGAGCAAGATGTCAACAATAATGTTGCCATTTCGAGTCCCTTTCTTCTATGAATCAGGTTATAGCTCGGACGTCATCTGAGAGCAGCATAGAAGATACATTACACGAAAGCTTTGTCATGACGCAAAATATTTGCTGCACATTTTGTGATAAACATTTTTGTTTGAATATTTTTGTCACATATTGTCGCATAATTTCACCCAGATGGCGGAGGATAACGATATTACCTACTTACTTTTATATAGGTAAATGCTAAGGATGATATGGTATTAGGCCAAGAAAGGGGCGTAAAAAAGACATTGAATGAATAAGCTTCTATTATTTATTCTCTTTCAGCCCATGAAATTTCAAAAAAGCAGAGAGATTATACAAAATAATGAATTGCTTTACAAAAATTAAATCTTTGAACCACAAAGAAGGTAGACACAAATTATCAGAGTAGTGGGGATATATTCTTCAGTAATATCGTTAGTCTCCAATGTGTCATGAAAAAGCTTGTAAATGAGCCAGGATATGTTAGTCGTCATGTGGTCGGTTAGAGTGTGAATGTGTTAGTTACCAACCAGGCTAGCTAAAACTACCACGACGGAAAAAAACTACCAAAACGCCACCATTTTAAAACTACCAATAATTACTTCTCAATACTAAACTACGATTTTTATTCTTCTTTCAAAATCCACGAACTAGGACCAGATGGTAAAGTCTTATACGAAAAGAAAGAAACGACCAGTAAGTAAATTCTTTCGAGGCTTGCAACGCATAATGTACACCCCACCTGTACGCTTAGCCTCTAAGGGTTGCCAGAAGGAGAAAATCCTACCATTTTGGTAATATTTCAGTGAAATATCTGGCAACCCACATGATCAAAAATGAATTATGATCAATATAATTTGCACCCTTGTCCGAAGCTTGTGGCGTCGTAGGCATTTAACTAGCGTTCACTTGGCAATATCTGAATATGTATTTTGATAGTCTATGGGAGGGGTTCAATAAATATTTATCTGCGCTTTATTATATTGGTGTTGGTTTTATCACCTATCGTTATACTTACAAGGGATGTATTTATTCAACTTTTTTATTAATATTAATGTGTGTAATGTTGGAATATTGTGGTCAACAGGGCATTTCTACACAGTTTTTTTTTTTACATTTGTACCAAAACGGTAAGAGGAAACTGTCATCAAATCATCTCTGAAAGTCTAATCTTTAAACATCATGTATGGAAATGCCTTGTTGAATTGTTGAATATCTATTTATATAACCGTTCGCGGCTGAAAAGAAAAATAAAAAACCATTGGCTGAAAAGAAAAATTAAAAAATATACAAAATAAAAAACAACCAAACTGCGAAGCATATTAGAAGTGAAATCAGATTGGTAAGTGTATGGTCGCGGACGGATGGGTCCATTTAAAGAAGGATCTAAGTATTTATTATTATGTGTTATGGCAGAAAAGCTTTATATAGCTTGAGGCCTTGCATGTTTCTTACATATATATGTGTCCGTACCTAGAGCAACGTAGGTATTTTTAAAGTATATCATATTCTATTCGTAACTCGAGTATGTATTAATAGTTCTGCATAATAATTATAAACCCAAGGTTTCTGGTAGCACTTGCAATAAGTTGCTATTCATTTTGGCACTTTCGGAGCTGGTGCACTCATGTGGTGTCTTTATAATTGGTCTGGAATCCCAGAGTAAGGCACCCTCTATAAGACACACTACTAATATTTTACGTCAATATCATAGTCGTTTTGAGTTCGTCTTTGCTCTTCTATTGACTAGAAGCAATAAAGGAAAAACTGGATAGCGAACACGGGAAATTGTGCCTTTTGAATTCGTACTCTGCGGAAGGCTTACGTCCAGCATTGGACTTCTATAGGCTGATGTGATCTGTGATAATGAAAGATGGTAAAGACCAATGCTCAAAAAAACTGTTCCCACACATCGACAAAATACAGCAAGCCACGATCTGAAAAACGTCGCATCATCCATCTGTCTCTTTCCAACTAATGCAACTTACATAAATAAAACAGGAGAGGAGAACGCGTCCCCAATGCGTAAGAAGAGTGAGGCAGAGGAGGCACTGTCACCAAAGCTGACTCGAGCTGCTACTACCATAGCTGAAGAGGCAGTAGACCAGCTCCAAGCTTCCGAGAAACTCATTGCAGGTAAGATTTGATATAACTGTATCTTTACGCCTAGGCTATGATTCTGGGTAGGATTTTTTTTGTCCTTTTTGCTCAACAACTCGTTAATTTTCCAATATTTATAATGGGGTTTAAAATAAAATCATGCCATATCGAGTTTATCGTAATTCGGAAACTAAGGGACATCCAGTATACGGACAGCAACGTTTTTTGTTAGCAGCGAATCTACCTCTAATAATGCACTTGCAGTTATGTCAAATGCAGTCCCTCCCTTTTCGCAAAATGTTCACATTTCAGAATAGAATATCCTCATGTCCTGCTATTGTGCGACTTAGGCAAACCTAGTAAATGGACAGCAACGTTTGTTGTGAACGTAGAGTCTTGTATTGCAATTCTACTAAGCGGAGGCATTTAACATTTTCTCCAGAACATTTACTATCTAAAATCTGAGAACGTTCGGCTACTAGTCGTCACTGTCTTTCTTTGTCCTCAAAAAGTTCAATATCTTTTCAGAACTAAACGAAACCTGGGAGGAGAAACTCAAGCGTACAGAACAGATCCGCGTACAACGCGAGGCCGTTTTCGCTGAGATGGGAGTGGCTGTCAAAGAAGGCATTACAGTGGGGGTGTACTCGCCTAAGAAAACACCGCATTTGGTCAACTTGAATGAGGATCCTAACCTGTCCGAATGCCTTATCTATTACATCAAAGATGGTAAGTTATTGTTGTGAAATTATAGGTTCTAAGTAAGTTTGGAAATACACTTTTTTTGGTACAGCAGGAATTTGGCAAGAGAGTAGTAATTTCATTTTAAACTAATAGCAATATATTTTTCATCGTAATCAGCTCAAAAAGTTATGTACATTTTTATACTTAGCTCCAAATGCAAACTCAATTATTTTGTGCTGGCCAGGCAGTAGTTAATATATTGTATTTTATCCACCAGGTATAACCCGCCTGGGCACTTCCGAGGCCAACATGCCTCAGGACATCCAGCTCTGCGGGTCCCACATCCTAAGCGAACACTGCATCTTCGAAAACACTGACGGCGTCATTTGTCTTATCCCGCACAAGAATGCGTTAGTCTATGTCAACGGACGGGAGGTTAGTTTGCTTATATTATATTTTGTATTTGTAGTGGTAAGTCAATGTATGTTACATATGGAATGTGAATGACGGGGTCGCCAACTAATAGATATTTGGCGCCCAGCAAGGGACTGATGTCATGTAGTTCTTTATTTTCAATATTGATTACAAAAGTAAGGAAGATACTGATCAAAAGGGTTTCTTCATCGACCTTTGATAGACAAAGATTCGTACGCAGCCTTGAATGGTCAGATAATAAAAAAAGTTCGTTGGAAGTAAAAAATATGTACTTTACGACTTTACTTAGAAAATAGGAAGGCCTAAATTCTTTTTTAATTTCATAGGTGACCGAACCAATAATCCTGAAGACTGGGTCCCGTGTAATCCTGGGCAAGAACCACGTGTTCCGTTTCACGCACCCGGGGCAGCCGCGCGAGCCCGCCAAGGAAACCAGCAACAAGGAAATCGCTGCTGCTGAAGGTATTTTAATTTTTAATTTCAGTAAGAAATGAATATTTTTATAAAACAAAATTTTCCACCGCAGACAGGATTTTAACCTGCGTCCTTCGGCATCTGTACTGCTGCACCAACTGGGCTACACTAACTAGTGGCAAAGATATTCTTGCTCAATTCGCGAGCTAGGGTAGAACCGCGGTAGCCCATTTAGAAGTGGCGTCGGTAGTACAGATGCCGAAGGTCGCAGGTTCAAATCCTGCCTGCGGTGGGAAATATTGCAAGTTTTTCAAAAATGATTGCAGCTGGGCTATCGAACTCGGGAATATTAGTATCTTGGTTTCTGTCCTAAATGTCAGCAGATGCTATGCTTCAAGAAGTCTATCATCTTGAGAATATTTTGTTTTTGAAAGTGAATGCCGGGTCTTCCATAATAATTGTTGACCTCTGATTTTAACATCTAATATCTGCGACTCGCAATTTGTTAGATAAAACTTATGATATGATCTATCAACAAAAGACCCTGTTATTCACTAATGTTTGATACTTATTTATTTCTCTTGCTTCTTATGGACAATCGAGAAGAAGAGAGAATCGAAAAAGAAGGTAGAATTTTATGATACAGCACATAACTACATGCACTTTCATTTTAGTTTCAAAACCTAAATTCATTCGTATTTTAATTCAATGTAAATATCTTCATAAGCCTTACCGGCCTCTGAAAAAACAGCCCATGAAACTGAAAAATGATTTTTCATTCTTTTAACGAAAATACATTGGTGCATTTTCGAAAGTGCTAGAACAAAATTTTAGCAGTTTTGTGGGCTGCAAGCTCTACAGAGTAGACGTGAGACGTAAGATGGCATCTGTCAAACAAGTAATCGTAGGACACGTGAGACATGCGACATCGCGACGCTTGAAACAGTTTCCATATAAAATGTTTGAAACAGAAAAAACAAAGCTATACACGTCAGACGCGCGTCCCATCGATAACGGCTGATGATCGCTTGTCTGACAGATGTCATGTTGCGCGTCGCGTCGCGCGTCTATTCTGTGTAGTAGCTTGCCCCTCAGTAAAACCACGAGAGATTTTGTATTAATTCTTATTCTACTCTTACGTTTAAACAGGTAGCGAAGCCGAGAACGTTGACTGGGACTTTGCCCAGTGCGAGCTGTTGGAGAAGCAGGGCATTGACCTCAAGGCGGAGATGCAAAAACGCCTCAAGGCCATGGAGGAAGAGTGGAGGAGAGAAAAAGAGATAGCCGACGAACAGTTTGAGGAACAGAGAAAGGTAGATCTAGAAGGCATCATTATTGATTTCTACCTAGCAGTTCCAGCCGTAGCTGAGATGTATGTCAAGTTTCTTTCACATCCTTGCCGACCAGTGTTAAAAGTATTATAAAAATCAGTTTAGTAATTTCTTATAAAAACAAGTTTTATTTTAAATATTTTTATAATCTACACTTCTACACTAATATAATAAAGAGGAAACCTTTGTTTGTTTTTTTGTTTGTTTGTTTGTTTTTTTGTATGTATGTAATCGATAAACTCCGAAACTACTTGACCGATTTCCAAAATTCTTTCACCATTAGAAAGCTACAACATTCCTGAGTAACATAGGCAACTTTTTATCACGGGAAAATTCCTCATTCCCATGGGAAAACGGTTATCAGCAGGAAAACCGGGAAATACAGCGGATATTACCCAAATTAGCCAAATCTCTTTACCGATCTTCGCGAAATTTGGCACTAATATTACTAGCATATTAAAGATGGACATGGACTACTTTTTGACAGCCCTCGAGGATCTGAAGAACCTGATGAAGATCACCAGCATCCCGTCTAAACTATAGGAGATACGGTCATGGCTTCATACAAAAGTTGTTTACCTTGACGGGCCGCTTCTGCTGGCACATGGTCATCGAGGATCTGGAGTACCTGATGAAGACCACCAGCATCCCATCTAAACTATAGGAGATACGGTCATGGCTTCATACAAAAAGTTGTTTACCATGACGGGCCGCTTCTGCTGGCACATGTTCATCGAGGATCTGGAATACCTGATGAAGACCACCAGCATCCCATCTAAACTATAAGAGATACGGTCATGGCTTCATAGAAAACAGTTGTTCACCATGACGGGGCGCTTCTGCTGGCACATGGTCATCGAGGATCTGGAGTACCTGATGAAGACCACCAGCATCCCATCTAAACTAAAAGGGATACGGTCATGGCTTCATAGAAAAAGTTGTTCACAATGACGGGCCGTTTCTGCTGGCACATGGTCATTGAGAATCTGAAGTACCTGATGAAGACCACCAGCATCCCATCTAAACTATAAGTGATACGGTCATGGCTTCATAGAAAAAGTTGTTCACCATGACGGGCCGCTTCTGCTGGCACATAGTTATCGAGGATCTGGAGTACCTGATGCAGACCACCATCATCTGATAAGTGATAGGGTAATGGTTTCAAAGTATACCTAAGTTATACAGCATGACGGGCCACTTCTGCTGGTCATGGTCACGAGGGTCTGGAGTACCCGATGTAGACCCCCAGCATCCCATCTAAACTATAAGAGATACGGTAATGGCAAAGATCCAATTTCTACGGGGAAACAGGTAAGTAGCAGCGGGTGAAACCGCTGGGCGGGCCGCTAGTTTCTTATAAAAACAAGTTTTATTTTAAATATTTTTATTTCTCAGGGAAAGTTACAAATTTTCCTATGCCTTGTTAAATATTTTCAGTAGCTTAACGTTTTATAGCGTGTAAAAAACGACATTTAACATTTTCTTCTACCGTTCATTCCTCTCAAACTTCTTTCCTATAGAGTTTTCTACACTAATATAATAAAGAGGAAACCTTTGTTTGTTTTTTTGTTTGTTTGTTTGTTTTTTTGTATGTATGTAATCGATAAACTCCGAAAATACTGGACCGATTTTCAAAATTCTTTCACCATTAAAAAGCTACAACATTCCCGAGTAACATAGGCTACTTTTTACTACAGGAAAATTTCTCATTCCTACGGGAAACCCGTTAGCAACAGGAAAAGCGGGAAATATAGCGGATATTACTCAAATTAGGCAAACCGCTTCACCGAACTTCGTGATATTTGACACTGATACTACTAGCATATTAAAGACGGATATGGACTACTTTTTGTCAGCTCTCGAGGATCTGGAGTACCTGATGAAGACCACCAGCATCCCATCTAAACTATAAGAGATACGGTCATGGCTTCATAGAAAAAGTTGTTCACCATGACGGGCCGCTTCTGCTGGCACATGGTCATTGAGGATCTGGAGTACCTGATGAAGACCACCAGCATCCCATCTAAACTAAGAGATACGGTCATGGCTTCATAGAAAAAGTTGTTCACCATGACGGGCCGTTTCTGCTGGCACATGGTCATCGAGGATCTGGAGTACCTGATGAAGACCACCAGCATCCCATCTAAACTATAAGAGATACGGTCATGGCTTCATAGAAAAAGTTGTTCACCATGACGGGCCGCTTCTGCTGGCACATGGTCATCGAGGATCTGGAATACCTGATGAAGACCACCAGCATTCCATCTAAACTATAAGAGATACGGTCATGGCTTCATAGAAAAAGTTGTTCACCATGACGGGCCGCTTCTGCCTGCTGGCATATGGTCATCGAGGATCTGGAGTACTTGATGAAGACCACCAGCATCCCATCTAAACTATAAGAGATACGGTTACGGTTATGGCTTCAAAGAAAAAGTTGTTCACCATGACGGTCCGCTTCTGCGGGCACATGGTCATCAAGGATCTGGAGTACCTGATGTAGACCATCAGCATCTAAACTGTAAGAGATACGGTAATGGCTTCAAAGTAAAAGTTATTCAGCATGACGGGCCGCTATTGCTGGCACATGGTCATGATGTGTCACATCAGCTGGAACGGAATAATGGACTTTTTACTACGGGCAAAGATCCAATTTCTACGGGAAAACAGGTAAGTAGCAGCGGGTGAAACCGCTGGGCGGGCCGCTAGTTTCTAATAAAACACTGTTTTGTTCCAGAACTACGAAGCCCGCATCGACGCTCTGCAGCGTCAGGTGGAGGAGCAAAGCGTGACCATGTCGATGTACTCCTCATACACGCCTGAGGACTTCCACAACGACGAGGACATATTCGGTAAGTCCCATTGAAGTGTATCATCATGTGCTCGCCCTTATCCCAAACCAGTTGCGGTCGGCGCAACATACTTTGTTACAGCAAAATCATGTAGCAAAAGGATTTGGCAATGTTTTATGACTGGCCGCCTGCCTGACGTCAACCCTCTTTGCAGAATGCATTTGTATTTGCGTTTGCGGTGGCCACCATGCGGTTGACCATAGATGACAGATATTCTGCCGAGGTCAAAAACTCTACGTCGCCTTTTACGATACACCCTGAATGGACTAGGGGTAGTATTCTTTCACAGCCATCAAGTAGTCGGCTGTTCGCCCTTAAAAATTCGATGCGATACTGAAGTAATGACTGAAATAATATAGTGTGTTATATGTATTGTGGGCGCAGTGAACCGTCGTCCTTATGGATCTTTTCTTCATTTCAAAGAGGCGTGTTGGTATCGCGATCGGCAGCGCGCCCCCACAAGGCAATGCCATACTGTAGTGACTGAAATAATATAGTGCGTTATATGTATTGTGGGCGCAGTGAACTCACTGTCTTGTCGGTTCGTCGGTAGTTGCGCTTCCCCAAAGCCCAATGCCATACCGAAGTAATGAATGAAACAATATTGTTGTGGGCGCAGTGAACTCACTGTCTAGTCGGTTCGTCGGTAGTCGGCTGCGCTTCCCCAAAGCTCAATGCCGTACTGAAGTAATGAATGAAACAATATTGTTGTGGGCGCAGTGAACCCGCTGTTCGAGACGGAGTGCTGGTCGGCGCGCGAGGTGGGGCTGGCGGCGTGGGCCTTCCGCAAGTGGAAGTACCACCAGTTCACCTCGCTCCGGGACGACCTGTGGGGCAACGCCATCTTCCTCAAGGTACCGTATACGGTTTTATTCTTAGAGTACCTATACTAGGTGAAATTTTACTAGTGACCGATAGTGAATACTCAGAACTGGCTGGTAATAAGGAACAACTTTCCCCAAGGAACATAGGACGAAATAAGAGAAAAAAAATTGGTCCTCCCATAGTAACTCAAATCAGCTGATCGACAATTTTGTATGGGACGACCACTTTTTTCATATTCGACTTATGTTCCTTGTGAAAATTTGTTCCTTATGACCCGTCCCGCCCGTCCTGTATTTTCGCTAACGGTCACTATAGTCCGACAAGTTCGTGCGAGACCTTCCCTAGGGGTGACAGACGTTGGGGGGGGGAGATGTCAGCGGGTAGCGGGAGGTGTAGCGGGGACGGGAGACGCGCGCATCCGTGCCGCACGTCATATTAAAATGACTGACGTGCTTCCTCGGGTCCAACCGTCTGTACCCCGCAGGAAGGTCGCGCACGAACTTGTCGGACTATAGTAAAATGTCATCATCCTGTACGTATATAAAAAGAAAATCACTACCTATGTGAAATCAAATCAGCCGCGTTTATTTCTATCTACATATATTTATTGATCGTTCTGCCCTTTCCAACAATTCTTACATTCTTCACAACAGGAAGCGAACGCAATCTCCGTGGAGCTGCGCAAGAAGGTCCAGTTCCAGTTCACCCTACTGACGGACACGCCCTACTCCCCCCTCCCCGCGGAGCTGGCCCCCCGCGACGACGCGGACGACGAGTACCGCCCCTCCGCACCCACCGTCGTCGCCGTCGAAGTCACCGATACTAAGAACGGCGCTACGCATTATTGGACCCTCGAGAAACTGCGGTAAGTCTGTAGGAATTGTGGAGTCATTTCATGTCTTGGTAGGATGAAAGGTGTGAAATAGAAACGACGCGCGATAATGGTTCAAAATGCAGCAATACTGTAGACACTATCGTTTCTCAAGATTGAAAAACTATCGATGGTATTGATTCAGGCCTGTTCCGCTCTGGCCGCCAAGTGTCGCTGACATTAGCTACCTATCGATAATTTTACTAAGTATCAGTTTTTGAAATAGTTGTTTAAAAGCCTTCATCCTATCGTTAGTATCTATACCTACTATCGATTGTTTTTGAATCGATTCTATCGATAGTATTGCACCGTTTCGATAGTATTGTTACATTTTGAACTACCGATTGAATAGGACTCGATAGTACTGCTATCGATAGTTTTCATTCGAAAAGTCCCATACAACCACTCGGCAACACTAGTGTGAACTAAAAAGATTTGCGATCAGTCTAGCCGAAGTCACTTGCTGCTGCTGCAGTGTAAAGATGACTGATGATTCGATCGATCTGATGCACAAAATGTCACGCATGATGTTTGCATGTTGTTAAAACTTACACACGTTAACATTTCTTTAACAAATTGTTAATACACTTGCAACAAACAACAGAAGTGGCTTATGACAAAACTGACTGCAAAATCTACAAATAAAAATTACTTATGTAGTTAATATGGATTGATTGTCGAAAGAATATATATTAGTAATAGTAGGTACTATAAATTAGTAGTTGCGTGAAGTGATTTTTTTGTGATTGTGATAGAACAGAATTTAGATGAATTCTGAATTTAACAAAATATTATAATTGTTAGGAAACATTTTTCAGTTAATTATTATTTATTTAGTTTTATAAATCAGTGAAAATACACGTAATTCTCTGTACTTTCTCATTTCATTTTGAACATTTCTTTGCTTTCTTTTTTGTGTGATTTTGTACTTTCATTTGTTTTAATGATTTTTTTCCAATTAACGAATTTTGCTCATGCAGTGATGAACTCCTTTATATTTTCTTTGTTATTTCATTAAAAATTCGCAAATCTATTCCAATCTGGTTAAACACATACTGTAAATATCTAATTATTTTCAAAAATAAGTAGGTAGAACATAACATAACAAACTTGGTAAGTACTTTTGTATTAGGTCTAAAATTTTAATGTCTAGATTTGCAATGTTCTGATATTTACAATGCGCTTTTTTCATTTGCTGCTTCATTTTAATTATTTCACATTTCAAATTATGAGTCATTTTATCACACTAGTTCTTAAGTCTATAAAACGACTAGATGATGAGAACATTCATTCTTACATTGTAGATGTATTTGTATACTTTTAGAGATCTTTATAATATGCAGTAGCGCGCTCTTTGTAAATTAGTTGTAGTATGAATGTTCTGATCGCCAGAATCCAAAGGTACCTAAAAGTAAGACTGAGATAGATGTACAGAAAGTTCCGAGACAAGAAAGAGATAGAAGGTAAATAGGTGTAGGATATGATAGGTACTGCATGCGGGGTATTGTTATAGCCACCGGCTGGAACTGATGCGCCAGATATACAACATGAACGAAACCGCGGGAGGGGAGGATGACGAGCCGCCCCCCGCCCCGCTCGTGCTGGCCCCGCCCCCGCCCGGCCACGCCCCCAAAGACAGCCAATCACAGCCGCAGGATCTGCTGCAGTGTCTGTCGGCGGCCGCCCAGCAGACGCGCCTATCGCTAGCCAATCTGCTCCCTTCAAGGTTTGTTCGCCGCTTCCGCTGCGACACGCCGAAAGGGACGCCTATACACTTATATATCTAATGTATCTACTCACTTTTCCGACCCAGCAACGTAAAATATAGAGATACGACGACGCACGAGATAGCAACCCTGTATTCAATCCAAAAAAGAGTCTCGATAAGAAAGTTGTAGATGTAATATTCTGTAGACTGTTTTCTAGCAATAATGTCCCTGCTTAGACAATCAGAATACTAGAGCTTTGGTCATGCTTAGAAATGAAGTCTATAAATATGTTTACTGAATTTCAAAATATTTATTAGAGCCTTTATACAGGGTGTTCGGAAATGAGCTGTGTTCTTTTCAAAGAGTGAATTATTTTATGAAACTGAATAATGTTTTTTAAGAAACGTAGGTTTGATAGTGAAATTTGATTCTCTAATACGAAATGACTCGATCGATCGGATTGATCCCTGTGTGTTGGGGAACGTTGTTCAGTTTTATGGGCCACTTCATATTTTTAAAGAACGAAGTATTCGTACTATTTCCGAACACGCAATATGCGTATCGTATTGCTTTGCAATAAAACTAGTGTTTCTCTTGTATTGGATTATTTATATCTGCATTTTTCCTTTTATTTTGTCAAGGTAAATATTTATCATACTTAGCTTTGTACAATTTGTAGGTATTTGTGAATAAAAATAAAAGACGTATCTAAATATGTATAATATCTAAATGAAAATATAAGTCTAACAGCAAACTTTAGTTAAGCTATGCTATGCATATTCGCTTTAAATGTTAATGTCGCATGCTAATTACATAGTAGTAAGATTGACATCTCAAATAAATAAAACACTAGAAGTAACTGCAAAAATAAGACTTTTTGGGGGGTGTTTTTTAAATAACTTAGCAATGAAAGAAAAGGCAGTATAGTTTTTAGCAGGAATTCTACATTCAGACCCATGAAAATTCTATTTTTGCGGTTACACACTGTATCAAGGATATGCAGGGAGAAAAGGACAGCTCTCCGAATACTGATAGAGTGCATTCAGACTATAACACTGAACAACATCATATAAGAAAGTATTTTAGGAGAAAATAAAAAAAAAAATACTTCCCATAGTAAATGCCGTCAGCTAATCGTGAATTTGCATGGAAGAATGTTTTATATTTTATAGAAATTTCGCACAAGATAGTAATTTCGAATACTTGATGTTTTCATCAAACACTGGATATTGATATTAACTTTTCATTTTGCATGGAAGGTTATTTATATTTTGCAAAGTGGTTCAGTCTCATGGTCTGACTGAATGCATCCTATCAGAATTCGCAGAGCTGTCCCTCACACCCAGTAGGTACCTACATGTATTGAAATTTTCATAAGTTACCAAAACACGCTTTAACATTTCTGTTGTTTACAGACAACGCCTGGAACTGATGCGTGAGATGTACCATAACGAGGCCGAGCTCTCTCCGACCTCTCCGGACCACAATGTAGAGTCCGTCACTGGAGGCGACCCCTTCTACGACCGCTTCCCGTGGTTCCGTATGGTCGGCAGGTATGTTTGTTTATTCTTTATTATCATCTTACCACAACGTAGAGTCCGTCACTGGAGGCGACCCCTTCTACGACCGCTTCCCGTGGTTCCGTATGGTCGGCAGGTATGTTTGTTTATTGTTTATTATCATCTTACCATAACGTAGAGTCCGTCACTGGAGGCGACCCCTTGTACGACCGCTTCCCGTGGTTCCGTATGGTCGGCAGGTATGTTTGTTTATTCTTTATTATCATCTTACCACAACGTAGAGTCCGTCACTGGAGGCGACCCCTTCTACGACCGCTTCCCGTGGTTCCGTATGGTCGGCAGGTATGTTTGTTTATTGTTTATTATCATCTTACCATAACGTAGAGTCCGTCACTGGAGGCGACCCCTTGTACGACCGCTTCCCGTGGTTCCGTATGGTCGGCAGGTATGTTTGTTTATTCTTTATTATCATCTTACCATAACGTAGAGTCCGTCACTGGAGGCGACCCCTTCTACGACCGCTTCCCGTGGTTCCGTATGGTCGGCAGGTAGGTTTGTTCATTATTATACCTACCTTATTCAAGTTAAGTCAACAAATTCTATTTAAGTACATACTAACTTCTACTTGTTATCGCGTTGCGTCTCGTTATATCCCATTTTCAAAATGTCTTAGTAGGTATGAACTAACTATGAGCCACCACAATGCATTGAAGGCTTGGTAGGTAGGTACATATTTGGAATGAAAAAGGAGGTGATGTCTTGCTGGTTTTCTAATGAAACAATAAGGTATTCATGCTTGTGTATACCTGATTAATTTTGTTTACTTCTGGGGCAAAAATTAAATGGAAATATAATTTTAATTGATCAAGCAAACCAGGAAAGTTCTTTATTACATTTCCAAAACAAAGTTCGTAGGCAGCAAAGCAAGTATGAGTTTGTCCTGAAGTACCTGTAATTTTTCCCCTTTTCCAGGGCTTTCGTCTACCTGTCGAACCTGCTGTACCCAGTACCATTGATCCACAAGGTCGCCATCGTCAACGAGAAGGGAGACGTGAAGGGATTCCTGCGCGTCGCCGTGCAAGCCGTTATAGAGGCTGAGAAAAGTGAGTTACGTTTTTATTTACTTAGCTCGACTGCGTAAATGATTTAAATGCCAAATAAAATACCTCCTGTGCAAAACTGTCTCTGTAGATGCAGCCCTGGTACGCATTAATGACCAAGATATTCTTGCTTAATACGCAGGCTAGGATAGAACCGCGGTAGCTCAATTGGTAGTGGCATCGGCAGCACAGATGCCAAATATGTGTACAGATGTCCTAATCCTGTCTGCGGTGGAATATGTGGAAAAATAAATTATTTAAATAGGTACTTTAACAGAGTAGCTCCAGGCCTGTTACCGAAAAGTAATTTATACTAACGATAAATTGTATGAAAAAACACCTCTGCCACTCATTTGAGCACTTGGAAAAAATGTATCGTAGAAGCTTCCGAGTTGATAATAAGCTTGACTATCCCTAAAGGTTGGAGTTCGTACGAAACCTTTAGCATGATATGATTACTTAAAGTTATAGTTATGAAATAACTTGTCGTTTGCTTGCAGATAACGCAGAATTCGCAGCAGGTGTAAAGCAATCCGCCAAGATCTCGTTCGACGACGACATCGCACCCACTCGCTCCCGGCTCAAGGCTCTCACAAATGTGGAGAAAAATAATGCTATGAACCTCGAAGACAGGATCCAGGACTTGAACATCAACGACTCTAACATCAAGATAGAAGGTAAGCCTATTTCCACTTTTCTGATATGCCATCTTTTCCTCTTAAAACATTTTTTACTCGACTGCCGGAGGGTTATGTTTTTCGAGAGTATGTGAGCACGTATGTATGGAGACAAGAAATTAGTTTTCACGTGCTACAGCCCAAACGGCTAGCCGGATCTTGAGTTGTGAGGTATCATTACATTCGTTTTAGCAGAGCGAGTGACAGTGGCTATATTAAAAATTCATCCAATTAAAATGGCAGATTAATATCGCAAAATACAACTTTGAAATTATTGCAGTCGGGTTTTTTCATTACTTTGCTTGTTTTTACTACCTACTTTTCTTTTTAATATCTTTCATTTTTTTTTTATCCTGACGAGGCCAAGTAAAACGCTTCCAAAATATCTGAAAGAAATGAAAATTGTTATATAAAATAATATATCCTTTTGAATTCAAGCGATTTTTTAGATACTAAAATGGGTTTTTGTAATTTAACCAAAATTATTCTACGACTAAATTACAAGATTTCAAAATCAAGCCATTTTTTAGATACTAAAGTGGATTTTTCTCGTGCAGAATTAAGCGTAAACGAATGCGACGCGGACAGCGGGCGCGGCGACAGCTCTCTTGCCTCCGAGCTGAAGGAAGAAGAACTTCCCGAGCATTTGACCTTGGGCAAAGAGTTTACGTTCCGCGTCACCGTGCTGCAGGCGCACGCTGTCTCCACAGACTACGCCGACGTGTTCTGTCAGTTCAAGTAAGTTGATGGTCCCTTGCTGGGCGCCAAATTTCCGTTAGTTGGCGACCCTGCCCTATCGATTTCGAACGAACGTCCCTTGTTGGGCAAATTTCCTATTACCTCCAAACATTTGACCTTGGGCAAGGAGTTTAAGTTCCGTGTCACCGTGCTGCAGGCGCACGCTGTCTCCACAGACTACGCCGACATGTTCTGTCAGTTCAAGTAAGTTGACACAACATAGTACCTCGCCGGGCGCCAATTTTACGTTAGTTGGCGACCCTGTTATTTGGTTTTCTTTTGAAACTTGCCGTACACTTGACCTTGGGCAAGGAGTTTACATTCCGTGTCACCGTGCTACAGGCGCACGCTGTCTCCACAGACTACGCCGACGTGTTCTGTCAGTTCAAGTAAGTTGATATAGAATAGTCCCTTGCCGGGCGCCAATTTTACGTTATTTGGCGACCCTGTTATTTGTTTTTTTTATGAACCTTGCCGTACATATAACTGTGGGCCAGAGAGTTCAATTTCCGCGTCACTGTGCTGCAGGTTCACGCTTTCTCAACTGACTACGCCCACGTGTTCAATATGTTCAAGTGAGTTGATGGTCCCTTGCTGGGCGCCAAATTCTCCATTACTTGGCGACTCTGCCATTCAAACCTCCCGAGCACCTGACCTTGGGTAAGGAGTTTTGCAAGTGACACAGAATAGTTCCTTGCCGGGATGCCTGCTTTTGAGACTTACCATTCACTTGACCTTGGGCTTTGTTTCCTAGTCACTATTGTTCTCTTATAATTGCCTTCTAACGTATGTTTTTTGTCATGTTTCAGCTTCCTTCACCGTAATGAAGATGCATTCTCGACAGAACCCGTCAAGAACGCTGGAAAGAATACTCCACTTGGTTTTTACCATGTGCAGAATGTACGTACAACTTTCATTGAAATACAATTGTAATTTAAGTAAAAAGTTGATAAAATTATTGAAAATTTAATTGTTCTAGTCCCGCAAATCATCTAGTAAGAAAATATTTATAAAATAAATGTTTGTTTTTCAGATCACAGTACCAGTAACGAAATCATTTATCGAATACATAAAGACACAACCGATCGTTTTCGAAGTTTTTGGACACTACCAACAACATCCTCTTCACAAGGTAATATAAACTAAACTATTGTTAATATTTATAATTGTTCGTTAGTTTTAAAAACATAAATTAGATTTGAAAGTTATGTATGATTAAATTTTGTCCAACTGTCGGAAACAAAAAATGCTAAAGTTTATGGGCCTTACCACAAAAAAGTTAGACCAGCGTTGAACGCGAGTCTAGCGTTTTTTTTGTATGAAGTTTTATTTTAAACACGCGTTCGACACTGGTCTAACTTTTTTGTGGTAAGGCCCTATTTGTTTCACTTTGACCTTTATCCTCAATTTTTCAGTAATTGGCATCATATTCTGACAGTTTTTCCGACTAATTCTCTGGTGTGGCGTCATATAACGCGATCTTGCGGATCAAAAATAGTGTTTGTTATCAAAAGTGTGTACCTCGTTATGATTATTACGAATCTATTTTCTAGGAAACTTGCAGAACTATTATAATAGACAAGAAACGGACGCACAAGAATTTTGAAAGTTTCCTATAACCAGCACGATTACCTATTTTGAAGCAATTTTCTATAATTTTCATAT
Source organism: Phthorimaea operculella (assembly GCA_024500475.1). NCBI lineage: Eukaryota > Metazoa > Arthropoda > Insecta > Lepidoptera > Gelechiidae > Phthorimaea > Phthorimaea operculella. The sequence continues at coordinate 901,333 of JANFCV010000082.1, forward strand.
TATTCCAGGACGCGAAACAAGACGGCCCGGTGGCCGGGCGCACGCCCCCCCGCCGCATGCTGCCCCCCTCCATCCCCATCTCGGCGCCGGTGCGCTCCCCCAAGTGGAGCCTGGCAGCGGTAAGTTTGACAATAACATCATTGTGGTCAGTCTGATATGCTGAAAAGTATCTAATCAATCTGGACCAAAGAGATCGGTAACAATCATATTATATTGCCATAAACATACAAAGATACACATACACATATCACGTCTTTATTAAAGTTAAAGTGTGAACATTTATTTCTTGGTAGGAGTTTACAAAGATCTCTTCAAGAAAGTCGCATTCTTATTAAATCTAATAATATGAATTGATAAGTCATTATAGAAAAAGTAGATCGTACATCACTATAGTAACAGATTGTCAACCTGTCGCCTAAAATTGTAATACTCATGCAACATTCGAGTTCCTAAGTCGTGTCTCCTCCGGGAAAGAAATAGGGTGATGCTATTCTAAGCCGGCATCGTACCTACGACACATAATATTAGATTCACTAGCATGCAAACCAATATAAGAACATAGAAAATTACTACACTTAATGTCATCAATATTTATTGTTAAATCCTCACCAGGTGGCGCCCCCGTGCTGCTCCAGCCACCTGCACTCCAAGCACGACTTGCTGGTTTGGTTCGAGATCTGTGAACTGGCGCCCAACGGAGAATACGTACCCGCAGTGAGTAGATTGAACCCTCATTTTATAGGAATTGTTCCAAATTAAGCAGATTATGTAGTTAGTCTATCGATCTAGTTGACTGGATCAACATCAACAATCAAGTAGATTCGACCAGCATTTCTGTGATTGGACCTACAAACCGTTTATGAAATGATTGGGCCCACAATCTAGTAAATTAGACCATCCATTAGTGTATTGTACCATCAATCCAGTAGATAAGACTATCGACGCAGTAGATTGGACCGTAAATCCTATATATTAGTCCTATTCATCAAAAAGCCAGCCACCTCTACTTCATACACGCCTTGCTAGTGTAGTTCGAGATTTGTGAACTGGCGCCTAACGGGGAATATGTTTTCAAGACAAACCCATTTTTCTTGTAAGGGTTTTTATGATACCATTTTTAATTTATGTAATGTTTTGTAAAGTGACTAACTCAATAAAAAAAAAATGTACCGGCCGCAAGTATTCTTTGACACTTTGAAGCGATATATGAGATTGGATCCTCGATCCAGCATACCAGCCCCTAGATCCAGCATGAAAGCTCCACAATCTAGCATAACAGCCTGTCGTGACTGTACAAAAGCTCCTCGGTCCCTCGATCCATTAAATTCACCCCTCTAGGTAGAGGAGTGAATTTAAGCTTTTAAGCTAGAAAGCAAGGCTTCTCTAACGTAAAAGCCCCTCGATCCAGCTTAAACGCCCGTGACTCTTATAAAAATACCCTCATTTGAGCATAAAAACCCCGTAGTATTGAAGCTCCTCAATTCCATTCTCTTTTTTTAAACGTAACTGACATGATTACTTTATTATGTTCTTTGCCTAGGTGGTGGAACATAGCGATGACCTCCCCTGCCGAGGATTATTCATCCTGCATCAAGGCATCCAGCGCCGAATTCGCATCACCATACTACACGAGCCCAGCCAGCATTTAGTGTGGAGCGACGTACGAGAACTAGTTGTCGGTAAGTAATGATTTTCCTTTGAGAACTTAGTATAAACTAAAGGCAGGTACGCCAATGAAACGTAATTTGGCGCCCAAAATGGGACCCAGATCAGATTTGGTATCCTTATGCCAGCATTTAATGTTGAGTGACGTTGTAAGTCATATTTTTATTTTGCTTTACTCTCTAGTTTCGGCTGGAACTGTAGACCAGGTAAAGTGTGCATAGGGTTTACAGCGAGCTCTCCTAAAAATCCAACCAAAGTGGGACTAGCAGTCCCAAATAACAGCGAGAATTATTCATCCTGCACCAAGGCATGCAGCGGCGTATTCTCATCACCATACTACACGAGCCCAGCCAGCATTTAGTGTGGAACGACGTGCGGGAACTTGTAATCGGTAAGACAAGTTAGCATTTAGAAAATCTATTAAAAGTCGTATATCATCATATATCATCCCGGGTGTTAAGGGGCGATACCTATAGGAGTAATTTAGACTATTGAAGAAATTAAATTAGAAAATATCTGTTAAACTTTAGTAGCTGGGTCGCCAATAAAACGTCATTTGGCGCCCAACTTGGGACTGGGTAAATAAAATAATCAATTATCCTGAACATTTCACACAGCGCCCCTTTTCCAATAAAGTAACACAGATAATATCTTGTTTATAGGCCGCATCCGTAACACACCCGAAGCTAACGAAGACACGACAGACGGAGATGAAGATGGCGCGCTCTCCCTAGGACTGTTCCCGGGTGAAAGACCCAATCTCGACGACAGGGCTGTTTTCAGGTAGAGTAACATTTTTATTATCGACCAAATCATTTTGCATAAAGAGTCGTAAGCTTAGAGTATTTATACGCAAGCTAGCTTATTGATACTCTAAGTTCGTAAGCAGTTCGATTGCAAGTTCTCTATAAATTGTCCAGGTACCATTGTGACAATGAAATTACATTTGAACGGTAACAAATCTGGTGTCTCCATCAACAATATTATTTATTGTATTGTTTTTAAGATACCAATGTTTGTTGTGAAATCAGGTTCGAAGCAGCATGGGACAGCAGCTTACACGGATCCCCTATGCTGAACCGAGTCAGCCAGAACGGAGAAGTCGTCTACATCACGCTCAGTGCTTACCTTGAGGTAAATTCATCTTAAAACTGTTATCATATTAACCTCTTTCCATATTTTATAAATCCCATTTGGTTTAATAGCCTCAGTCTCAATATGAAAGACTGTGTTTTAATGTGATTATTTAAAGTTTGTGTATGAACAATACAAGATTAATCTAAACACCCATTTTGTACAAAAGGCAGTAGGAAATCCAAAAATTTCGTCTTTAGTGAATTATTGTGACGTGAATTTTTTACACTTGCTTCGTTTGTATTAACTTTGTAACTAAAAAGTTAATATTAATACCTAGTGTTTGATTAAAACACCAAATATTCAAAATTACTATCTTGTGGAAAAATTTCTACAATATAGTAAATAAAACATTCACAAATTGGAAAAAGCTCCACCTCTCGTCAACTTGTACATAAATAACGTTGTCAGTTGAGTGACTGTATGTATAGTTCTACTAAAAGATGGCGCTAAAGCTACTCGTAAGTAGTCAAGTAACTAAATTATATAAACGAAGCAAGTGGTTCACAATTTTGCTTATTAATTACCGTGATGTAGCGGTCAACACGTTAGACCCGGCTTGTCAGAAGATCAGATGATGTGGCTTGTTCGAATCCCATCGGTGGCGTGAATTTTTTCCACTTGCTTGCTCGTATTAAGTTTGTAACCAAAAAGTGAATTAGTTTTTATTAAGCTCTTATATCGAAATTTATTTCTTCCTATAGGTGGAGAACTGTAGTCGACCAGCCATAGTGACAAAGGACCTATCGCTAGTGGTTGTCGGCCGCGACGCTCGCTCTGGCAGGTCTTTGAAGAGGGCCTTGTTTGGGTCTCGATCCGCCCGGGCCGACCACTTGACGGGAGTCTATGAACTCAGCCTGCACAGAGCTTTGGAACCAGGTTTGTCCCTTGAATTTACTGTTTTTCATTATAAGTTTTTGTAAGTTTACCAGCCATAGTGACAAAGGACCTATCGCTAGTGGTTGTCGGCCGCGACGCTCGCTCTGGCCGGTCTCTGAAGAGGGCCTTGTTTGGATCTCGGTCTGCCAGGGCCGACCACTTGACCGGCCTGCACAGAGCTTTGGAACCAGGTTTGTCCTCTTAAATTTACTGTTTGTTATAATAAGTTTTTGTAAGTTTACCAGCCATAGTGACAAAGGACCTATCGCTAGTGGTTGTCGGCCGCGACGCTCGCTCTGGCCGGTCTTTGAAGAGGGCCTTGTTTGGATCTTGGTCCGCCCGGGCCGACCATTTGACGGGAGTCTATGAACTCAGCCTGCACAGAGCTTTGGAACCAGGTTTGTTCTCTTGAATTTACTGTATATCATAATAAGTTTTTGTAAGTTTACCAGCCATAGTAACAAAGGACCTATCGCTAGTGGTTGTCGGCCGCGACGCCCGGTCTGGCCGGTCTCTGAAGAGGGCCTTGTTTGGGTCTCGGTCCGCCCGGGCCGACCACTTGACCGGAGTCTATGAAGTCAGCTTGCACAGAGCTTTGGAACCAGGTTTGTCCCTTGAATTTACTGTTTCTCATATAAGTTTTTGTAAGTTTACGAGCCATAGTGACAAAGGACCTATCCCTGGTGGTTGTCGGCCGCGACGCTCGTTCTGGCCGGTCTTTGAAGAGGGCCTTGTTTGGATCTCGGTCCGCCCGGGCCGACCACTTGACCGGAGTCTATGAACTCAGCCTGCACAGAGCTTTGGAACCAGGTTTGTCCCTTGAATTTACTGTTTCTCGTAATAAGTTTTTGTAAGTTTACCAGCCATAGTGATATCGCTAGTGGTTGTCGGCCGCGACGCTCGCTCTGGCCGGTCTCTGAAGAGGGCCCTGTTTGGATCTCGATCCGCCCGGGCTGACCATTTGACGGGAGTCTATGAACTCAGCTTGCACAGAGCTTTGGAACCAGGTTTGTCCCTTGAATTTACTGTATATCATAATAAGTTTTTGTAAGTTTACCAGCCATAGTGACAAAGGACCTATCGCTAGTGGTTGTCGGCCGCGACGCTCGCTCTGGCCGGTCTTTGAAGAGGGCCTTGTTTGGGTCTCGGTCCGCCCGGGCCGACCACTTGACGGGAGTCTATGAACTCAGCTTGCACAGAGCTTTGGAACCAGGTTTGTCCTCTTGAATCACTGTTGACTATTATTATCATCAATTTTTGCATTTCATTCAACTGTCTCTGAAAGTCGTGACGTTGATTATTCTGTAGTCGGTCGTCCTAACACGTTTGTCTTAATGTTCCCAAACGATATTGATGTTTTTCTGTCCTAAGGTTTTGTTAGGATTTACAACATCTATCGTTTGTCTCATTTTTTCTAGTCCTAATAATCTTTCTAGTCCTATAGAAAGATTATTAGAAAAAATGGGACAAACGAAAGATACGACGAAAGAAGTAAAGACTATTGTATAGCATCGAAATTAGGATGTTAGAGACAAACGATAGATAAGACTACAGTGCTTAGGACAATCAACTTTAGGATCGTACCTAAATTTTAGGGACCGTTTACTTACTTATGCTTTGTTTGTAAACAGGAGTGCAGCGTCGCCAGCGGCGCGTGTTGGACACGAGCGGCACCTACGTGCGCGGAGAGGAAAACCTACACGGCTGGAGGCCGCGCGGGGACTCGCTCATATTCGACCACCAGGTTAGAACATATGCAATTGCTGGGTGGTGGTACGAACGACACTTTCTTCGCAAACGCTAAGCTCAAACTGAAAAGCTGTCCCTAAAGGCCAAAGTACAATGATAAAAATTGGACTTCCCATACGAAAAATCTGCTCTCCGAGCAATTTTCTATGGGAGGTCAATTTCATTTTTGTTTTTTATATTTAGTTCTTAGGGAAAGTGGTGCAGTTTGATCGATTGAGCTGATTTGAGCTTAGCGTTTTTGGAAAAGTGGGTCGTTCGGTACTGCCATGTACCTTATCTCCTCTTTTATCCGATCATTATATTAGTTCATATTTGCAACCACTATAGTACACCGTATTTCTGATGAAATGTATTGTTTTTAGGGCATCATACTGAACAATTTTCTGTAAGGGATGGATTCAAAATAATGGAAAACGATGATTGTTTTCGACCTAGTACAAAGTCAGTCCGCCGATCGTGAATTTGTATAAGAGCTCGAAAGTTTTAATGCATTTTCTCCGAAACACGGTTCATTTCAATCGCATTCGCTCATATTCGTCAGCAATCGTCAGTCCTATTCATCTGTTATATTTTGTCTTACCTGTTGACTAAGACAACTACTCTACTATTACTAGTTACTAGAAAGTAATAGATAGGTAACCTTAACCTATGAATTATATCTTATTATTTTCGTACTTTGGTTTTTCTACATAAGATTTTTTCGTAGTTTGGTTTTTCTTTGTCTTTCTTTCTACATACTAGTTGCTAAATTGTAGATTTGATGTGTGTCGTGAATTTACGCAAGGTATTTATTTAAGGTACTCTTAAAACACTACTTCATTTCGTATTTTAAACTTAATTTCGTTTGGAATTTCTTTAAAATTGGCGCATATTTTTATTTTCCATGCTAACAGAAAGCAGTCAGGCGCAAATTGATCTATGATTGGCCCTCGGACACGATCGCGAAGTACCAGGTTCACAAATTGTTATTTTTTTAGCTATTTAGTATGTCATTTCCCATTCAGTGTATATCTTTATCATTTCTCATACTAAATAGCTATTAAAATTTAATTTGTGTACTGGTATAATATTCATTAGAATTTTAGTAGTATCGCTTATATAGTCTTTTCGATAGATGCGTATCTAATTTTGAAAACATGTATTTTATGCTTTTGCCTTACACGATATTTTTATTTGTGTACAACAAATTCACAACGAAGTTACAAGGTGTTCCAAAGGAAATACATTAAATTGGAGACGTTGTGTAGGCCATCGTTCTGAACAATTTTCATTATGGCACCAAGTTTGAATTCTTAACGATTAAGAAGTTGAAATTTTCATACAAACTAAATGCCTACATTTACTACAACCATTATGCATTACCCCTTATCCAAGATTGCAACCTTGCATTTTTAACTTATTGGATTCGAATCTTCGAAAAAGTTTGAAACATAGTTGTCTATGTTATAAATTTAAACGAAAACTTAAGATAAAAGATCTCTTTCTTGATGTCAACTTTATTTTATTGCCACCTCGAACTAAAAACTTCTTTTGTCTTAGAGCACCCATAGAGACGCTAATAGAAAGGGCCAATCAGAGAACCCAGTAGAGTTTGTAGTGTCAGTTGTGTCAGTTTTTGACGAACATGACATTTGACCTTATTCTACGCCACAAGTGTTGTCTTGGCAACTAAATAACCGCCACAAACGTTGCCTTGGCAACAGTTGTGGCGGTAATTTAAAAAGTTTTCACAGGAAGGCAACATGACATAAATAAAAATCATCATCAATAAAGGTCTTTTCATAATGTGACACTCAATTAAATTTAACAAATTTAAGTTGCTCATAACTTCTAAACGAGGGGTTTTCAGGACTTGGCCCCATAATGAAAATTATTCGGTATGATGGCCTACACGACGTCTCCAATTTAATGTATTTACATTGGAACACCTTGTATACTTCAGAATAGTTGTTTTCAATATTATAAATATTATAATTATCTAAGTAATCTGCTGCACATATAATATTAGAAACTTTAAGTGCACATAAGCATCACACAAAACTTTTAAATTGATCAATTGGTAGTTGGCTAGTAATAAATAAGTGTTTTAACTTGTGACTTCAGGAATACAAAATATATTTGTCGTGTCGTGTTTAAACATCACTGACTGGTTGTTTCTGAAAACCACGAGTTTTCAAGTTCGATATCTGATATTATAGTAGTCAAGTTAGAGTTAAGTTAGAAAAGTTAGAGAAATGATTACATCAATATTTGGGTGACGGCGAATTTGACTAAAATGAGTACTAAAAACCTCCGTGGATTTATCTAAAATGAACAAAAAATCAACCCGATAATGTTACCTATTCAGTCACTTACTTGTATACTTATTTCAGTGGGAACTAGAGAAAATGACTCGGCTGGAGCAAGTGGGTCGCACGCGGCACTTCCTCGCGCTGCGGGAACGATTGAAGCATGGACACGAGAACGCCATCGCGCCCAACGACTTCACCAAGACAGAGAAGGTTAGTACACCTTTTATGCATACCTGCACCTCTTTTGAGTGCATTTAATGCGTGTCAAAAAATATTCATCCGAAAATGTAATCATATCGATAATATTTCAAATACAATACAGATCGAATTCAATTTTAGTTGGCGACAGCCAATTTTTAGTTGAAAATAATCGCGAGTGATCCGGCAAAATTTAATAAGTAAAATTTAAAAAATCTGTCGTATTTATGAACAAGATAATCCAGAAGATGGCGGTGTACGCCGCCAGAGACTAAGTCGGAGTTACTGCCAAAACCTTAGAACTAATCCGGCAATGTTTACTTTGACGTAGCGGTAGCGGCTCGCCAGCTTTGTGACTTGTGCAGATATATAATGGATCCCGAATTGGCAACATCGTTGTTTGCTTCACGTTACATTTTACACGCTGCTACTCCCGTTTTTCCGTGAGAATCGGATCTTTGACCGCTGTAAAAAAGTTGATTACTAAGTTCTAGCAGTAGTGGCTCATCATTCATTTGTGCTAGGCTTCTGGTGTTCCACTCTAGGTACTCCACATCCTCGATATCTAAGTGTCAGCAAAAACTCCCTATCATGCTGAACAATTTTTACTTTGAAGCATTACCGCATTACTAGTAACGCAATAACTTAGATCGGATGCTGGCTGGCGGTCTACATCAGGTACTCCAGGCCAGCAGAAGCGGCCGGTTATGCTGAAGAACTTTTTCTCAAACATGCTAGGAAATATGACAATTTCTTTCAAAAAAACAATCCAGAAAGTTTGACATTGTCTGTGATTTTGTAATTTCTGAAAGATTTCTTTTTTACACAACTGCAATGGATTCCAATACAACTTTTCTGGCGCGATATCGAAATCGTTCAGAAATTACAAAATAAAAAAAGAATAACTCCAAATCCACATCTTGACTTAGTAATCAGAAATATAAAATAAATTAAAATGTTTATTATTTCCTAGCATTTTGTTGAGAAAAGCACTATGTAAGCCTCGGGGAAAATGACTTTGCTAGACTCGTATAATTAAATTCCTCGCCTGCGGCGATCCTCCCTTATCAGACTCTACTCGTCAATCAAAGTCTTATTTTCCGTCTTCGTCAACAACCTACTTTTACTTTAAAGCAATTAATAATAACAACTACTCACTGTCCACTATATTGTAACCAGGAGGTGTCGAACATGGCTGCGAAGGCTGCGGCGGAGTGCACGCACCAGCCGCGCGACGAGGCGGTCTACGAGCCGTGGGAAATGTCCCCCAGGGAACGCGAGCTCGCCACCAAGTTCGTCAAACTAATACAGGGTAAGTCACTGTAGTTTTAGAAGACCAGTTGCAAGTTTTAGAAGACCAGTTGCAAGTTTTAGATGCCCAGTTGCAAGTTTTAGAAGTCCAGTTGCAAGTTTTAGATGCCCAGTTGCAAGTTTTAGAAGACCAGTTGCAAGTTTTAGAAGTCCAGTTGCCAGTTTTAGAAGTCCAGTTGCAAATTTCGCAACGAGGCGGTCTGCGAGCCGTGGGAAATGTCCCCCAGGGAACGCGAGCTCGCCACCAAGTTCGTCAAACTAATACAGGGTAAGTAACATAGGGTGAAATTTTACCAGTGACCGATAGCGAAAACTCTGAACCGGCTGGTGATAAGGAACAACTTTTCCCCAAGGAACATAGGTCGAAATCCGAAAAAAAAATTTGGGCCTTTCATACAAGCTTGCAGATCAGCTGATTTCAGTTACTATGGGAGGTCCAAATTGTTTTTTCGTATTTCGACCTATGTCCCTTGGGGAAAGTTGTTTATTATCTATCACCAGCCGATTCTGAGTTTTCGCTATCGGTCACTAGTAAAATTTCATCCTATATAGAAAACTACAGGATCTGAAAAATATGTGGATTATACTACACAAGAAACTATTGCAAGGCGGTTCTAGTAATCAATATCAACAAATTTTACTCTGGGATCACCAGCGAAATCACGAAAAAAAAATATATCTAAACAGCTATTTCCTTTCGCGATTTTGTTGGTGGTTCCATAGTGTCATGTTGCTGAGTAAATTCATCCGGAAAAGAATACTTTCTGACAGAAAGGTAATATGATTTTATATAATTAGTTTTTACCCGACTGCCTCAGAAGGAGAGTTATGTTTTTCAAGAGTATATATATATGTATGTGGACAGGAAAATTCTTTTTCACGGGCTACAGCCCAAACGGATAGTTGGATTTTGACATATGAGGTGTCGTAAGATTCGTCTCAGCAGCGCGAGTGACACTGGCTATACCAAAAGTTCATAAATTCAAGATGGCGCGTTTTTATCGCAAAATACAACTTTGAAACTACCGCAGTCGGGTTTTTGTGTTTTAATACATACCATAACAGCCACAACAGTCCACTGCTGGACATGTCCCCCCCCCCCCCTATCGGGGGGTATTGCCATACTCACCACGCTTGGCAGACGGATTGGCGAGCGCAGTGCCAAGATGTTACATTAATTAACTTAATTAATTAAATTAATTAATTCCCTGGATGAATATCCCGTAGTCGCTTTTTACGACACCCACGGGTAGAATTGGGGTGATGCTATTATAAGCCGGCAACACACGGCATAATTTAATTTATTTAATTTAATTTTAATAAATAAAATTTTTATTTTTAATACATCATCATCAAAAATTGGTTGAATATTCGTTCTAATGAGGGTAATGTTCGTGTATGTTACAGGAAGAATAGGCAGCGGCACCACGGGCAAAGAGGTTGAAGCCGCTCAGTCGCCATCCACACCAGTTGATGAAGGAGTATCAGCTGATATCTCCACACCAAGCCTGCTGTCTTCTATTCACAGTGCCAGTAGCATGGAGTGAGTTCTTCTAACACTTCTTATTTTTTGAATGATTTAGCTTATCGAAAACTAGTAACGAACCCTAATCGTTAAATATTTGCTATCTGTCCAAAGTTTCCATAGTGACACTGGTTTAATTGCTTATTGGCAAAAGCTATCATTTAAAAAAAGATGAAATAGGTAAAGTTACGTCAATATCTTAACTGAAGTAAAAGAAACCTCAGATAGATCAGCAGTTTTTAATATAAGTTTTTACCCGACTATCTCCTGTTATGTTTTTCGAGACTATGTATTTTGTTTTCACGGGCAACAGCCCGAACGGCTAGGCAGATCTTGACATATCAGGTGTTGTTAGATTTGTCTCAGCGGCGCGAGTGACACTAGCTATATTAAAAGTTCATTAATTCAAGATGGCGGATGTTCATCGCAAAGCACAGCTTTGAAATTACCAGAGTAGAGTTTTTGTTTTTTAACATATCTGCTTGTTACAGGTTATGTTCCCCGGAGCGGCTGCTGCTGGAGAAGTCGATGGCGACGTGGGGCGGCGGCGGCGCGCTGTCCGGCGGCGCGCTGTACGTGCCGGAGTGCGAGGAGGTGCGCGTGTCGGCCGCCGTCGCGCGCCGCGGCTACCTCAACGTGCTGCAGCACGGCTCGCACGGCTGGAAGAAGCGCTGGCTGGTCAGTATACCATCTGAATCGTAGAAGAAAGGGACCCGAAATGACAACATTGTTGTTTGCGTCTTTTTCATATAACATGACATGTGAGCAAGACGTCAACAATAATGTCTTATGTTATGAATCAGGAAGTACCTACCGTACACTATGTGAAGGACTTGAGCCTTTGCAAGGCAAGAGTGGGCACTACCTAGGCGAGCCTGTTCTAACATCTTCTGCATCATCACTTACCAACCAATGGGTACGATAGCAGACATCTGCGTGCCAATCTTATTTTTTAAAAAAAGGAAAAACCTCCTAAAAGTACATACAATACAAACTGTCATAACAGGTCTTACTTTGTCGCTCGTTTCACTCGCGACACTTGTACAGTCTGGGGTAGCTCGTTTCACTCGCGATTCTTACACACACAGGGCGGAGTTGCTCGCTCGTTTCACTCGCGATTCTTACACACACAGGGCGGAGTTGCTCGCTCGTTTCACTCGCGATTCTTACACACACAGGGCGGAGTTGCTCGCTCGTTTCACTCGCGATTCTTACACACACAGGGCGGAGTTGCTCGCTCGTTTCACTCGCGATTCTTACACACACAGGGCGGAGTTGCTCGCTCGTTTCACTCGCGATTCTTACACTGTTTAGTTTCGTATCAAAAACGGTTTCGTATCTTTTTGAGCGGACGGTGCTGGCAACACTTTTCGGTCCGCCCCGTCTGTCATCTTTACGCTAGCGTTGTTGAAGCGAATTTTAGTTTTAAGTGGTGTAAAATTAAGGTGTTTTGGCGGTTTTCTCGTGTGCTATTTGCCACAAGCCATGGCTTCCCTGTGCGGTGGGGAAGTGAACCAAGTGAATTTTGGTTTCGGCTTTTTGATTGAGGCCAACGTGGTCGCCGGTAACATAACCTCACTTTGAGTCGTCGCTCGTCGTCGTCGTGGCTGCCGATAGCTACGTATTTTAATTATAAATGATTGAGGCCAACGGGGCCGATTTCTCATTCGGAGAGAAATCTTTAGTTATTTTGTGTTAAAAACATTATGTGATGTCGAACTGTGAACTGTAGTGCAAATTGGAGGAAAGGAGTTCTAGAACGAGCGGATGTTCCAGCGCTGTGAGTTTAGGTTATTCCCTATTCCTGCGCTCCTAAAATATCCTGAATACCTGATTCCTGTCATACTTAAACTCACAAAGAAACGGCATCATCGTTTGCTCGGTAAGCAATTCGTTGCTGGGCCCTGTTTAAGTAGATTTTGGAAACAAGAATTTCTCGGCCGGAAACTTTCCGGAACAAAATTCTCTCATTAAATTTATTTTATTTAGCTATAGTAAAGAGCACTACGAATCGTAGTCAAATGTTGTTCCGAGGCTGATCGACCATTTAGTTTTAGATTTTAAGATAACTTTAATTTGCTTCCACTGCGCTAAGATCAGCTTCGGAATCAAACATTTTTGGTAGCAGAGCGTGGTTGCTTTATTGCAACATAGTTAGCCGTAATTTAGTATTAAGCGTGTTTTTATATTACCCACATATTTTATTAATTTTGGAAAATATTGTTTCGGTTTTTTTGTGACTGTATTGTTTGCCTAGTGAACGGTATCTTATCGGTAAGGTCTAGGCCAGTCAACTAACATTTATTTTGTGGTATTTGTTTATTGGTTTTCGTTTTATTAAGTCGAGTGTGTAAAAGTTGGTACCATGGCTCCTCGATCGCCAGGTATAAGGCTGCTATAAAGACAGAATTAAGGTGGTTTACTACCACAGCGGCAATGATCGGCCGCGAGGACCGGAGGACGCGCTCTTGAAAAGTGCACTACAGGCAGATGAACGGGTTCGGGTTGTGTCGGAACACCTCACAGAGTGCCTCATGCTCCTTGAGGAAGCTCCTAACCCTGAAGATAAGGAGCTGGTTGAGGGCGATGTAAGCCAGTGCTTGGAGCTGGCACAGGACATTGCGCAGGCAGCTGCGGACATATCTAGGCGACGTGACGGAAAGGAAAAGCCATTCCGTGGTAAAGTGGGACAAGGATTACAGGTGCCTCTTCCGCCTGTTACGGTTCCAGTCTTTGCAGGCGATTACGCCGACTGGCCGGCGTTTGAGGACCTGTATAGCAGTGTGGTCCACACACGGACGGACATAACGCCGGCGTACAAGATGGCTCAGCTGATGTCCAGGCTACATGGAGAGCCTCATGAATTGCTGACGCATTTGGCTGTCTCGGATAGCAATTATGAGGTGGCGTGGAAGATCCTTACCGACCGGTATCGAAACAAGCGCCTGATTGTAGACAGGCTGTTAGACCAGTGGCTGTCAATACCAACCATAACGCGAGGTACGGACCTCCGCGAGAAAATCTTCCACCCAGTCAGTGTCGCGGTCAGCGCACTAGAGCGACAGGGTTTGCCAGTGGCGGGCTACGGTTATATCTTGGTCCACACAGTGCTTCGCCGCCTGCCGAGCGAAATGGTCGCTCGATTCGAGCAGCTACATGGGGCAAGTCCTCGGACCACCTCCCGACCTACGAGGATCTGAAGTCGTTCCTCGAGGCCGAAAGCAGGCGAGTGGACGTCCAGGCTGGTGAAGCCCTCGCAAGGAGACCTCTGCCCCTCGCCACCCGGAACGGCCGGGTGCACCGGCGCGAGGAGGCAACAGTGGGCAACCCAGGCGGTACAACACCGCATTGGAATCAGGGTGTGCCTACTGCAGGAGACAGGCCACGGGGTGGCAGCGTGTCAGGAGTTTGCTGCGCAGCGGGTTCAGAGGAGACGGGGTGTGGCACAGCAGAGGCGTTGGTGTTTCCGGTGCCTGGGGCCGCATCAGGTGCGAGTGCCCTTCAAGCACCAACTGTAGGTACTGCCAGGGTGCACACCATCCGCTGCTCTGCATGAATCGCTCCGGAGGCGCCGGGGCAGCGCTGGATCGGATCAGCGAAGGAGCCTGCCCACCAAGGGAGGGAGCAACGCTCCCACCCCTCAAGGAGGAGCCCACCTCCGCATCGGTCACAGGGACAGGCAGGGGACGTCAACAGACGGAGCCCACTTACCCAAGGACGTGGGGACAATCCCCACCACGGCAGCAGGTGCCGGATTGGGGAAGAGCGGCACAGGAACGTGGCCAGGACACCCATCCCAGGTACGGGATCAAACGGGCGGGTGTCAGGGGAGCACTAGGCAGCCACCAGGGTACATGCAGTATTCTGCGGGCTTGAGCCACCTGGTTGGGTCTCAAGACCCACGCATGCCTCCGCCTATGCCTGAGTACCCGCGGCTACAGGCGCAACCTCGGTACGGACGTTTGCCGTCGGGGTACTATAGAACTCCAGCCATGGCCTTTATGGGCAGACCTCCCTACCAGCAGGAGTGGGACCCATACACAGGTTTGGGTAGCGAGGATACCCCGCGGGACGCGGCCTCACCGCGTTTAGATTCCCGCTAGGTAATCGCCGCCTACTCATCAGCTTCGGCTCCCCGTCCAATCACGGTACTTTTGCCAACGGCTAAGATTTGGGTATGGGGATACGGTGGCCGGACCATTCAAGTAAGAGCCCTACTGGATACAGGGGCTCAGGGATGTATTGTATCGAGTAAGCTGGTGAGTAGGCTAGGCCTAAATGTACAGCCAAGTGCGGATGAAGCTGTAGGCATCGGGGGCCTAAATGTGCCTGACATTCGGGGTCAGACGAACTTTGAGTTCGCATTAGGTAGCACATGTACAGGGGTCAGCTATCAAGTCTCAGCCGTGGTGCTGGATGAAGTGGTTGGGAAACTCCCTCAGGTTAGGTTACCACCAACGGTACGAGGGTTAACCACAGGGTTGGAGTTAGCTGATCCTGATTTTGATACTCCTGGTACGGTGGACGTACTTCTCGGGTCAGACGTCCTCGGGAGATTATGGTGCGGTAGGAAGAAGGTACTCCAGGAAACTGGTTTGGTGGCCGTAGATACCACAGGGGGGTATGTTGTTTTCGGCCCAGTTTGGAGACCTCAGGACCTACCACTACCGGTCCTCTATGGTAGTGTGCTGTCAGAGGTGCTGCAGAGGTTTTGGGAGTCTGAAGAGCCGCCCACGGCGGACAGACGGAAGCCAGAGGATGACGAGTGCGAGTTGTTCTATCAATACAACACTGCGAGATGCCCGTCAGGCAGATTCGTGACCAGGCTACCTTTTCTCCCAAACCGCCCCGCTTTAGGTAGTTCGCGACAGCTCGCGGAACGGAGACTACTCGGAATGGAGCGGAAGATGAGGCGAGACCCAGCACTTCGGCAGAAGTATATAGAATTCATGCGGGAATATATTCAATTGGGCCACATGTCGGTGTCCAGCCTGGATTGGAGGTGTGTCGAGCATTATTACATTCCACACCTGGCTGTCTTGAAGTCACCTGAGGCGAAAATACGGGTGGTGTTTGACGGTTCTGCTCCTACCTCGAATGGTGTGTCTGTGAACCAATGTTTGCACGCGGGTCCTAAATTGAACCGGGACATTGTGGACATTCTCACAGACTTTCGGTTACACCAGGTAGCGTTCGTCGCAGACGTCAAAATGATGTTTCGCCAAACCATGATACATCCGGATGACCGTCGGTATCAGCTGATTTTGTGGCGTGAGAGCCCAGATGAGCCGATGGTCACATACGAACTTAACACGGTGACGTATGGACTTAAGCCAAGTCCGTATTTGGCAGTACGTACGCTGCGAGAGTTGGCCGCACAGGAAAGGGTAAGATATCCTCGAGCCGCAGCAGTACTGGATCGCGACGTCTACGTGGACGATATCTGCACGGGTGCTGATAGCGTGGAGCAGGCGCTAATTCTACGAGACGAGTTGATCGCGATCATGGGTTCAGGAGGTTACGAGTTGCGGAAATGGTTGTCCAGTTGCCCAGAGCTCCTGGCCGGTTTGCCAGGCGAGTTCCATCAGGACCCGCACCTCTTTGAGAACCCGGACAATCCAAACACGTTGGGCATCCTCGGGGTGCAATATAGGCCAACGCATGACGTATTCACGTACAAGATCGAGCCCGACCTTTGGAGAAAACTTGGACTAAGCGGTCGGTACTGTCGACAATCGCTAGAACGTTCGATCCTAGCGGATGGATCGCCCCGGTTACGTTCATGGCGAAGTGCTTTTACAAAGGTTGTGGCTAGCCAACTTAGGATGGGACGACCAACTCTCCGGAGAGTTGTTGAAGGATTGGCTCAAGTTTGTGACCACCTTACCAGGGATTGTGCACATCGCGATACCCCGCAAGTTAGTCCCATCGGTGGGATGTAAGGCTACCCTACATGGGTTTTGTGACGCCTCGGAGCGAGGGTACGCGGCAGCTGTATACCTTCGGACAGCAAGTTCAACGGGAACTGTGCACGTGCGTCTGGTTATGGCCAAAAGTAAGGTGGCACCAGTCAGAACTAGATGGACCATCCCCAAATTGGAATTGGCAGGGCAGCTCTTCTAGCGCGCTTGCTAAATCATGTAACCTGCAATCTGCGTGGTACCATCAACTTGGATGAAACGGTGTACGCGTGGACTGACAGTCGGATAGTTCTGTGCTGGTTGCAGACGTCGGTACATACACTTGAGGTTTTCGTGGCAAATCGGGTGTCACAGATTACGGGGTCGGAAACTCCGTTAGTGTGGAGGCACGTACCGGGAGAATGGAACCCAGCGGACTGCGCTTCGCGCGGGTGCAGGGCACCTGATTTGGTGAGTCACCCACTGTGGTGGGGACCTCAATGGCTGACTGAGTCGCCGCAGGAATGGCCATTCAACGAGTGCAGGGCGCCGCTTGGGCCACCTGATCGAGGTTTGCGAGTGAACGTGGGGCAACTCGTACCGAAGCCTAACCCAGCTTTCTTGCTGGAACGGTATAGCTCCCCTCGACAAACTTCTTGGGGTGACAGGTTGGATCAAGCGGTTCGTGAACAACTGCAGGAAGCCTCAAGCAGAACGGAACTTTACACCTGTCCTCTCGCCTGCGGAGCGGAATGCGGCTCTATGCTCATTGGTTAGAGTCGTCCAGGCGGAACATTTTGAAGAGGAGGTCAGGCTGCTCAGGGATGGACGTGGAAAGCTGAAGGGAGGACTTGTGCGCCTCAACCCATTCCTGGATGAGCAAGGTATGCTCAGGGTTGGAGGCAGACTTCGGAACGCTAGCCTGCCCTTTTCGGCTCGGCATCCACTGTTACTTCCAAAAAGGGGACCCTTAGTTGAGCTCTTAGTCAGGGATCGTCATGAGAAAAACTCGCACGCGGGCTGTAATGCGCTATTGGCCATCCTACAGCGCGAGTTCTGGATCTTATCGGGACGACGAACGGTACGTAGCGTTGTGTTTAGGTGCTTGCCTTGTTACCGCTTGAAGGCAGCCACAATGCAGCCACAGATGGGAGATCTCCCACCGGACCGGGTGACGGAGGCCTGGACGTTTGCAGGTGTGGGAACGGATTTTGCAGGCCCTTTCATGGTAAAGGCATCACGCCTACGGAACGCAAAGTCTATCAAGGCGTACTTGTGCGTGTTCGTGTGCCTAGCCACCAAGGCCGTCCACTTGGAGCTCGTGGCCGACCTATCTACGGAGGCCTTTTTTGGCAGCGCTGGAGAGATTTACGTCGCGACGAGGGCGACCAGCGCTGATCAGGTCGGATTGTGGTACCAACTTTAAGGGTGCTGATCGGTGTATGAAAGAAATTGTAACGTTCTTACGGGAGAACGAAGAAGCCATCAGCACGGGCCTCTCCCGTCAGGGCATTACCTGGGTGTTCGATCCACCAGCGTGCCCTCACTGGGGTGGTATTTTTGAAGCGGTTGTAAAGTCCGCTAAGACGCATTTGTTGCGCGTTGTAGGGTTAACAATTTTGACTTTCGAGGAGCTGGCGACCGTATTTTGTAAAATTGAGGCTGTACTCAATTCGCGTCCTTTGTGTCCGCTCAGCTCAGACCCAAATGATTTAGAGGCCCTAACGCCAGGGCATTTCTTAATTGGCCGCCCACTTAACGCCTTGCCGGAATATCCCTATACGGAGGTGAATAGCAATCGTTTGTCGCGTTATCAGTTGTTGCAGCAAATGACTCAAAACTTTTGGAAGCGTTGGTCGCTTGAGTACTTGCACATTCTGCAGCAACGCCTTAAGTGGACGGACAGGACTGAACCCCCCTGCATTGGGGATCTCGTTCTGGTTAAGGATGCCAACCTACCGCCACTGCGTTGGCGCCGGGGGCGCATTCTCAACCTGTTTCCGGGTAGTGATGGCACTCCTCGAGTTGCAGAAGTTCAGGTGGGGGATTCAGTCCTTAAGCGAGCAGTAGCTACATTATCACGCCTGCCATGCATAGAGCGGACCGATGTGTCGGTCCGGGGCGGGTGAATGTTTAGTTTCGTATCAAAAACGGTTTCGTATCTTTTTGAGCGGACGGTGCTGGCAACACTTTTCGGTCCGCCCCGTCTGTCATCTTTACGCTAGCGTTGTTGAAGCGAATTTTAGTTTTAAGTGGTGTAAAATTAAGGTGTTTTGGCGGTTTTCTCGTGTGCTATTTGCCACAAGCCATGGCTTCCCTGTGCGGTGGGGAAGTGAACCAAGTGAATTTTGGTTTCGGCTTTTGATTGAGGCCAACGTGGTCGCCGGTAACATAACCTCACTTTGAGTCGTCGCTCGTCGTCGTCGTGGCTGCCGATAGCTACGTATTTTAATTATAAATGATTGAGGCCAACGGGGCCGATTTCTCATTCGGAGAGAAATCTTTTAGTTATTTTGTGTTAAAAAACATTATGTGATGTCGAACTGTGAACTGTAGTGCAAATTGGAGGAAAGGAGTTCTAGAACGAGCGGATGTTCCAGCGCTGTGAGTTTAGGTTATTCCCTATTCCTGCGCTCCTAAAATATCCTGAATACCTGATTCCTGTCATACTTAAACTCACAAAGAAACGGCATCATCGTTTGCTCGGTAAGCAATTCGTTGCTGGGCCCTGTTTAAGTAGATTTTGGAAACAAGAATTTCTCGGCCGGAAACTTTCCGGAACAAAATTCTCTCATTAAATTTATTTTATTTAGCTATAGTAAAGAGCACTACGAATCGTAGTCAAATGTTGTTCCGAGGCTGATCGACCATTTAGTTTTAGATTTTAAGATAACTTTAATTTGCTTCCACTGCGCTAAGATCAGCTTCGGAATCAAACATACACACACAGGGCGGAGTTGCTCGCTCGTTTCACTCGCGATTCTTACACACACAGGGCGGAGTTGCTCGCTCGTTTCACTCGCGATTCTTACACACACAGGGCGGAGTTGCTCGCTCGTTTCACTCGCGATTCTTACACACACTGGGCAGAGTTGCTCTCGAGTCGAGAGATTGATTAATTGATTGCTCTTTTTACTTAGCAAATAGTAGTTTATGCAACTGCCTAATAATGAGAGGCTTTAGGATGAGAGTGTCTGTTTATCACACGAGGCGCAGCCGAGTGTGATAATAGTTTGACACGAGCATTCTAAAGCCTAATTATTTGCAGTTGCATACACTATTTTATCTACACTCTACAAGAAAAACTATGAAAAATAATTCAAACCTCCGCACTGCACTATGGCGATTGCAAGCCTATCTACTGAACCACCAACTGAACGACTTTTGTACATAAGTAAATTTTTAACTAAACGTTAAAATGGAGGCTCATAAAAACTGAACAACTTTTAAAATTAAATAGCATTTATCGCTGAATTTTAATTCGAAAAATGATTTGAAGCAAAGATTTAATAATAAATAAGTCCTCATAATTTCAAATGTCGTCCGGCCGCGGGTGACATTTGTTTATTTTTCATTCGACTTACTGATGGCCAGTGTAAAATTGGAACAGATTACAATTTGGTACGCGGGTCAATTCGTTTAATTTTTTTTCAAATACTAGAAATCGAGTTACTTTATGTAGCTGCCAGTAGTATGAAAGTTTTTTTTTAAAGTCTGTATATTCGTAATGCAGTTCATTACGTTCGTACTTTCGATTCTGTAAAACGAATATTACGAACTGAGTGTAGATAAAAGAATATATCTATCGACTTGGAAAATAATATGATGGTTTTGTTTCCTTTACAGGTGGTCCGCCGGCCATACGTGTTCATGTACCGCGACGAGCGCGACCCGATCGAGCGCGCCGTCATCAACCTCGCCAACGCGCACGTCGAGTACTCAGAAGATCAAGAACAGATGGTCCGCATGCCCAACACATTCAGGTGAGATCGCAGGTGGTCCGTACGTGTTCATGTACCGCGACGAGCGCGACCCCATCGAGCGCGCCGTCATCAACCTCGCCAACGCGCACGTCGAGTACTCCGAGGATCAAGAACAAATGGTCCGCATGCCCAACACATTCAGGTAATGTTCACATCAATCAATACATAGTATAAAATGAAGTCGCTTTTTGCGTTTCTCTGTCGTGGAATTCGCTGAATGTTAAACAAAATGGGTAGGTGCCTGAAACTGCGTCCATACAAATTACTGGAGCGAATTTGCGAGGCATCGGTCACATGAGTGTCTTACGACAGCACGGTATGAGTTTCGTCCTCTACGATAAGCTTTCTGAACATGTAAAAGAGAACGAAAGACGAAATGTATTCTTGCAACCTAATTAGGCAACAGTTTCGCTTTTGATTCAGCTCTTCAGGTCAGGTAACGTAGTGACCTTACAACAGTTGGAGTACGGCTAAAGTACAAAAAAATTGTACTATGCGTTCAGTACAGATTTGAGAGTCGAGGTGTTATCTTACGATACTGTATTCTTCCCAGCGTGGTGAGCAAGGAGCGCGGCTACCTGCTGCAAACTCTCGGTGACAAGGAGGTCCACGACTGGCTCTACGCTATCAACCCACTGCTCGCCGGACAAATCAGGTGAGCATATATTATTTGGAATATTTGGGTGAATCAACTTTTTTTTGTAACGCGATTTCCGACTTTTCACCAATTAAGACTTGTTTCTGAACCACACAATAAGTCTAGATATGATAACATAGATACATAAATAAATTAGATATCTATAGTTACTTTTGCACTAAATGAACTTTATATTTATTTCTGTTTTTATCAATTTTGTAGCGGTTTGCCAGATTTATATGAAAATATGGTATTGTTTCCTGGGTAACCGACTTTATGCAAATAAATATTTTTATCTACACTCAGTTCGTAATATTCGTTTTACAGAATCGAATGTACGAACGTAATGAACTGCATTACGAATATACAGCCTTTAAAAAAAACTTTCATACTACTGGCAGCTACATAAAGTAACTCGATTTCTAGTATTTGAAAAAAAATTAAACGAATTGACCCGCGTACCAAATTGTAATCTGTTCCAATTTGACACTGGCCATCAGTAAGTCGAATGAAAAAAAAAACAAGTGTCACCCGCGGCGGGACGACACTTGAAATTATGAGGACTTATTTATTATTAAATCTTTGCTTCAAATCATTTTTCTAATTAAAATTCACCGATAAATGCCATTTAATTTTAAAAGTTGTTCAATTTTCATGAGCCTCCATTTTAACGTTTAGTTAAAAAGTTACTTATGTACAAAAGTCGTTCAGTTGGTGGTTCAGTAGATAGGCTTGCAATCGCCATAGTGCAGTGCGGAGGTTTGAATTATTTTTCATAGTTTTTCTTGTAGAGTGTAGATAAAATAGTGTATGCAACTGCAAATAATTAGGCTTTAGAATGCTCGTGTCAAACTATTATCTCTGCTGCTGCTGCGGCTGCGCCTCGTGTGATAAACAGACACTCTCATCCTAAAGCCTCTCATTATTAGGCAGTTGCATAAACTACTATTAAAATGCTATTTTTTCCACTTGATTTGTATTGACTGTTTAAGTAGCAATAAAAGAAACTTATTAACACTTACAAATATCGACAAACATAAGAGTTATTCCAAAAATACGGCAATACAAGAAAAAGTTGATTCACCCATTTGTACTCTTTTATTGTGTCATAGATTCAGACTTGTTCAGACCCTTTCGGCATCAAGTGTTTTGATCTTGCCACGTCTTGTGTTTTAGAAACTAACGTTATCATCATACTTTTATATTTGCATGATATGATATGGAATATTTTGTTCCGGGTTCAATTCCCGGACTCAACTAACTAAGGTTACTTTTAATTAAGTACCTACAAATATTTTAAGGACGTGTTCTACTCACAATACTGAACAACTTTTATCAGAAACTCTTCATCAAACATGAAAAGAAAAAAGAATTTACCTTTCGTACGAACTTTTTCAACACGTTTGTATGCAAGGGTAATATTTTTTCCTACTTTGAAGATAAGTTTATAATAAAAGTTATTCAGTTTTGTGAGTAGAACACATATGTTTGTACATATTATGTAAGTACAAACATTTACAATTATTTATTAAAAGTAACCTTTAGTTATGTAGGTATTAAAAATTTTGATTCTTTTCGTTTGCTTTTGTCTTTCTCTCTTGTCTTTTGGTTTTCTATTCGCTGTTTAGTTAAATCCCTCTTTAAATTGCGCTTTTCTATGAAAATATGCCCTTTTAGTCCGGTAATAAAAGTATTTCGAAGCAGATTTTAACCCTCACTTACTTAAACAAAGTTTGATAGTAAAGAGCAATTTAAACAAAAACAACAAGCGAATAGTTCGGCCGCTGACAATATACACGTGTGAAGATGTCCGCATTCAGGTCCCGGTCAGCGCGGAGGGGCCTCAAGGAGCTCCAGGGGGCCCCGGGGGGCACCGCGGCCGCGCAGGGGGCCCCCGGCGCACCGCAAGGGGCCGCATGAGACACCCTCACAATGGAGTCTATCCTCGTTTTTTAATTTCAAATGCGTAACCGACGCCGGCACCTTCAACGCGCAAAGGGCGTTGACCGACGCGCATCCTACTTAAACGTATTGAAACTGTTCTAGAAAGTTCTGGAAAGAGCTGGGGATGTAACTGGTTATGATCTAGAAAGTTCCAGAAAGAACTAGTAGTGTAACTGTTTACGTTCCAGAAAGAACTAGGGAATGTAACTGGTTGCGTACTAGAAACTTCTGGAAAGAACTAGGTATGTTACTGGCTACGTTCTACAAAGCTCTGGAAAGAACTAGGGATGTATTACCGAACTGACCCCAAATTAATTGGGTCTAGAAGTTTGAACCTCCCGTATGTGCACAAATTTTATGGAGTGCCTCCAACTTCGTGTGGACAGTTGATAATTTACGAACTGAATATTCTCGAAATTTCGAATAGTCTCGAAATTTTGACCTATGAAGAGTAGGTAAATGAGAAATGGAAAAAGAAAATTGTGACTGGTTTGGTGGGATGTTTCAGAAATAAAAAACGAAGGTATTTGTGGTCCACAATAGGCTGATGGTAGAATTTTAGTTTAAATTTTAATATGGGCCTCAAATAAACAAATATGACGATTTTAACCGTAACATGACAATGAATCAATTATTTTAGCATATCTCTTTATTAGCAGTATTAATAACAATGCATTTAATGCAAAATACGATCTATACGTAAAGATATATGTATTTATATAATATACCTATGTTGTATCGTTTTAAAGAGAAGGGTAAAAGAGTTAGTGGGGACCAAACCGGTGCACTGAGTACTCGGGAGCGGGGTAACTAGCAAGATGAACTATTTACAACAAGAATTTTAAGCATTTATTCGTTTGAAGATACATACTTTGAAGGCAGACTTCTTTGATCCTAGAATGTTTTAATGGCATGTGTTTAATCATCACGCGATGGTTGCAAAACGGCAGAGTAACAAATTGTCAGGGTGACAAAAGGTCACCGCAGCAAAATATAAATTTTTGCTTCTATAGCCAAATGTCATTGTTGCAAATTGTCAACTTCATGCAAATCTGTTATCAATGTTCTGGGATCTAAAGAATCTGCTATCGTCAGTTTTCAGTCTGTTTTTAAACGAATAAAGGATAATATCTATCTAATATACTGTTTCAATATCTAGTAAGGATGCCCGTTGATCAAATGCTCTTAGTATTTATGTACTTGTAACTCATATCTTTTTTAAAGTTGTATGTAAGTAAAATGTGCAATATTATTGTCAGAAAATACAACTAGTATTTTTTCTTCCGTTGAAATGGTTGGGAATGTTCATTGTCTGTTTAATTTTTCGTTATAACTCTTTGATTCTCATTTGTAGGCTGGGCTGGGTGACAATACGTTTATGTTATCGTGCAATAATTTATATATGTCAATGTTTAAATAAATATTGCGCACAAATGTAATAATACGTCGGCGGTTTCTGATGGACTCCATTTTGTAAGGCGAGATTATAAGAATTTAATAATGAATGTTTTGTGAAAAGAAAATGACAAATTACTGAAAAAACCCTATAATAGATTTTCTTCTAATGTTGGATATATTATAATGTAATTTACCTTGTATATACGTATGACCCGAACGATAGAATAAATATATTTTGAGGCTCAAAAAGCCAGTTTGAAATGTGGCGAGGTCCGTATGGCGGCATACGTAAAGTTTCTTTTCACATTTTAGTATTGACTGTAAATACATAATAATAATTATAACAAAGTAGTTAATGTACCTAGACTACGCATTTTGAAGAACTATAACAATGTACGCTACTTTTAAGTAGTTGAGATTAATTTAATAATACAATTCTGTTTCCATCCGATTCAGTTTTTCGAGTGGATTGTATAAAGTAGGTTATAGCGACGTTCAGATTACCTACATTTCTGATTATTACACAAATATGATAACTTTTTGTTATAATTGTAACTTGCTCTTATGTGGAATTGGATCAATTCAATTCTTTACCATTTGTTTTCGTTAACACTTAGAATACTTTCATTACAAATAATTTCGAGATGTTACCATTTTTTATGTGATTACAGTGATAATAATTTTGTTTGTACGTTTTTGTGTAATAATCAAACTTGCCGAACGTTCGCATCTAGTCGTGTACTGCTCCGTAGTACATTGTGTGTGATAGAGGTAGCTCCATACCATAGTTACGAAATGCGTGTCGCGAACAATCACCACGTAGATAAATACTCGTCTCAATGTTACTTTCTAGAGTGTGAACATCGTGAGTTTGACTCGTGCAAGTAAGGGTCATGGTTAGGCTGGTCTTCTTACAAGATGTATGCATTGACCAAAGCGACTTGACCCATTTACAAGGATACTGGACATTAGCTGGACGATTTGTATGTAATTCATAGGTCGACCGACTTATCATTGATCCCAGATTCGCACGGCTCATACTTGCAATGCTCACACACTTATATCACTACTCATATAATTTCTAACACACTATAGTATTTATACAACAAAAAAAACATTTATATCGATGTAGGTAGATAATCGATGTGAGGATAGTTTTATATGGATGACCTTCTGTTCCTTCCTTTGATGTTACTCTGCCGTCTGTTATAAGTCCAAGCTCTTAGCATCGTTACCGCTTCAATTAAATGTTGATGTATCGTCACTACACTTACGCTTTTAGGTGACTATTTTCAATTACATTCCAAAAAGTCAAGCAAACATAGATCTATTTATGACAAAATCTTAAGCTTAAGTGGGTCTTGTAAATACTTTTCATTAGTTAATTTGATTATTTGTTTTTGGAAATCATAAAAATAAGCTTTCATTCGTTCGGGAGTCCTGTCACCGGCTTACACAATGATAGTTGATAAATACTTGGCTACACTAGAGAATATCCTGATAATAATTTAGCATAGACTTAAATAGGTGTAAGATCAAAAAGTATTATCCAAAAGTTTAGACATGCTGTGTGTTATTATTATATTTCTTAAATTGAAATGAAATTAATACTTCGAGGTTAATACTGCGTATTTCCGTTTGTAAAGCACAACGTCAAATGGGGGCAAAACGTCACGCATGACGATGTGCTCTATTGACGAATTCATACTTCAATGTCTCAGGAGTGAATGTGTTTTAATCCAAATAATTCTTCATCACATCAAATTGCTATTCGTGTATGATCTCGTGCTACCGACATTATATTGTTATAATTACTTTTTTTCTAGTCATTTTGTATAACATTCCAAAGTTTTGTAAATTATTTTCTTTTTCGAATAACTAGGGTAATGTATTTTGCATAGCAAAATGGTGTTTACTTAGATGAATAGTGCTAACAGAATCTCGAGAGTGAGGGGTGGGGGGAGGGGGATGATGGTTTATTCACAATACTTCGTTTTGCAGAGCTTATTATTAGTTATTATTTTTGTAACATTAAAATGAAACTTCTTGAATTAGAGATTTACAGCTATCGCTGGATTATATATTTTTTATAGGATGTACTTAGCTATACTGCTATTTTTATAGGACTAGTTGTTTTCGGACATTTGTTTATGTTGATGGGTTCTGTATTTTGCGGGGTGTATGCTCCGATATTATTTAGTTTATCGCTTAAAGTGAAGTGTTTGCGGGGACGGGCGACCGCGCGGCGACCGCAGCTGCAGTCGGCGTGCAGTCGGCGTGCAGTCGGCGCGTGTCCCCTGTGATGTCGATTCGATAGTGATTGTTGATTGTTGGGCGAGAATGATATTTGAAAAATTATATATTCTATATATAATTTATGGATTTCATTCGATTTATGAAAATAAGAACAATGTAATGATTGGTAATATTACTAATTGCTCTAAATGTACTATCAAAATATATTATACACAGTGTTAAAGGTCATAAATAAAATGCTTTGAAAATTTCCAGATAGTTGTTTTTCTTATGCCCTCACCAAAATCACCCTTTATAAACTTTAGCAAACAAATCTCAAAGAATAAACAATTTCGTTTTCTGAGGGGGAAAATATGAAGCAAAAACAGATCATATAATAATTCTTAAATATTTATTATTATCACAATCTGATACAATAAAGGAAATCAATTCGCTGGCTATAAATTAATATAAAATACTAGCTTTCTGTCCCGCGGTTTCACCCGCGTCTTAGTGAGTTTTCTAGCTAGTGAGTAATTCTCTAAGGTGCGTGCGTTACCAAATTAGTCAACAAACTAAATAAATGAGCAAAATTTAAATAAAAATCCTTGTGCAAATGTGTAAAATTAATAAGTGAATTGTAATAGTGCTTGTTTTTTATCATGACTTGGACTTAATAAAAGCGGCCAAGAGCGTGTCAGACACGCTCACAAATAGGGTTTCGTAGTCAACGTTTAAATATCAGGTCTTTCAGCGTTACAAATTTAATTTTGTTGCTGGTTTGTTTGCAGCTGTATGGTTACCAACCGCAAATTGAAGAACTTTAACATTTCCTTAATCTTAAGTGGTAGAGTATTCGTTATAGTTTTCATGGTAACTTCATATTAAAAACTATATTCCATATTTTTTCAAATTTTTAGCACACTCACTTTAGAAGTTACAGCTGGAACAAATTATGGCTCAAAAACGCCTCTTTCAAAAGCAAATATCTCGAGACTGAAACATTTTGGAGACTTTGTTTTAAAGAAACCTCCCCTTAGTTTTAAAAGACCTATTCAACTATACCCTACTCAATGTTACAGAAAGAAAAAACTTTTTTGCCCCCCTTTCAAACGTATGGGAAAGGGGTCCAAAAAACAATTAAAATATTTTTTCTCAACATTTCTAAATTTGGGTCAACACAATCTATCTTCACACCAAATTTGATGTCGATAGCTTCAAAACTGACGAAGTTATGAGGGCGCGGCATACAGACAGACAGACAGACTGACAGACAGACAGACAGACTTACCGAAATGATAAGGGTTTCAAGTAGAGTACGAAACCCTAAAAATGGGTTTAATAAAGTATTTTAAAAGCATCAAATCTGAATTCATTATTCAAATATTTTGGTCGATCGAACATCTTTAGCTTGTATGTATTTTTTGTAAGCTGTACGATGTATTATCCCACTTGTACGACAATCTTGGCTCAGCTACTTTATAAAGGATGTCGCTGCCATCCACTACCCAGGTAAATAATTTTTGTCTTGCATGTCATTTTTGTGAACAGAATGTAGTATCCCACTGATACGACTATCTTGGTTCAGCTACTCGATAGAAGATGTTTTCCAAAATAATGGAGGAGTATTTTTGTCTCGCGTGTAATTTTTGTTAGCAGTAGGTATATATTATCACATAGATACGACAATCTTGGTACAGCTACCTGATGGGGAATGTCGCTGTTTTCCAATATCTTGGTCAAATATTTTTGACATACATGTCATTTTTGTAGGCGGTAAATATTATCCTACACAAAAGCGATATATAGGTGAACTAAGTATTTACGCAAATAATGTATCGTCACATAGATAAGACAATTATTTTGGAACAGCTACCCGAACAGTCTTCCCAAAATGATTTTTGAGTGTCTTTTTTCTTTGAGGAGCAAGCCCCCCTCTAACCCCCGAGTTGGTGCTTGCAGCTGGTCTCCTCTCCCAAACAAACTTTTGCTTATCTTTTTTTCCTTGAGGGGGGCAAGCCCCCCTCAACCCCCCGTGCTGGCGCTTGCGGCTGGTCTCGTCTCCCATACAAACGTTTGCTTATCTATTTTCTATGAGGGAAGCAAGCACCTCTCTACCCCCCAAGTTGGTCTTGCAGCTGGTCTCCTTTCCCAAACAAACTTTGGCTTTTCTTTTTTCTTTGAGGGGGGCAAGCCCCCCTCAACCCCCGTGCTGGCGCTTGCAGCTGGTCTCGTGTCCTATACAAACGTTTGCTTGTCTTTTTTCTTTGAGGGGGGCAAGCCCCCCTCAACCCCCCGTGCTGGCGCTTGCGGCTGGTCTCGTCTCCCAAACAAACTTTGGCTTTTCTTTTTTCTTTGAGGGGGGCAAGCCCTCAACCCCCGTGCTAGCCCCTCAACCCCCGTGCTGGCGCTTGCAGCTGGTCTCGAGTCCTATACAAACGTTTGCTTGTCTTTTTTCTTTGAGGGGGGCAAGCCCCTCAACCCCGTGCTGGCGCTTGCGGCTGGTCTCGTCTCCCAAACAAACGTTTGCTTATCTTTTTTATATGAGGGGGGCAAGCCTCCCTCAACCCCCCGTGCTGGCGCTTGCAGCTGGTTTCGACTCCCATACAAACGTTTGCTTATCTATTTTCTATGAGGAGGGCAAGCCCCCCTCAACCCCCCGTGCTAGCCCCCCTCAACCCCCCGTGCTGGCGCTTGCAGCTGGTCTCGAGTCCTATACAAACGTTTGCTTGTGGTCTCCTCTCCCAAACAAACTTTTGCTTATCTTTTTCTGAGTGGGGCAAGCCCCCCTCAACCCCCCGTGTTGGTGCTCACAGCTGTTCTCGTTTCCCAAAAAAGACTTTTAGGCTAAATAGGCTTTTGCTTATCTTTTCTGCGAATCCAATAGCTTGGCAAATAATTTTTACTGGCAAGTCATTTTAAATGTAGTATGTATGTATTTCGGGGTCTAATAATCTTGGTAAAACAATTTTACAGCCCCGCTATTTTTGGACGTAGTATATGTATCTGTAAGATCCAATACATTGTTAAAAAAAATCACAGCACTGTAATTTTTCAACGTCGTATGTATGTATTTGTGGGATCCAATACCTTGATAAAACATTTTTAATGGCATGTCATATTTGTATGAAATATGTATGTATTTGTTGGTTCCAATGGGTATTGGTTGGTAAAAATTTTTACCTGCCATGTAATTTTTATACTGTATTTGTGGGATCCAAATGTTGTTAAAACATTTTCATTGGCATGTTATTTTTGTACGTACAATCGTACATGTGTTGTGCCATATACATCAATACTTCATATTATGTTTGTATTTGTGGGATCCAATATCTTGGTAAAACATTTTCATTAGCAAGTAATTTTTGTACGTACATGTGTTGTGGGATATACATTAATTTTGCCTTACTTACTCGCCAAGAGATGACGCTGTTAGTTTCTAAAACGCGAATCGGCTCAGTCGCGCGTTCAAAAATATTGGAAAATGCGTGATCCCCTGGGAATAAGACATTTTTTTGTGGTAAAAAGTATATGTTATTCCAGGTGCCCTTTTATATTTCTGCAAAGTTTCATGTCAATCTAATCAGCCGTTTTTGCGTGATGTCGTAAAAAACACACACGTAGGAAGTATAGCAAGACCAGTGTGTAACATTTGCCAATATCGCAAGACAAAACTTAAATTAAATAAAAGTTCGAAAAAATAAAAACAAAAATAAGGAGATCACTATCCGGATTCGAACGCGAGTCACCTTGTTTGGTAAGCAAGCGCATTACCGCCGAAGCCACCGTAAGTTTAAGATGACCGTTGAATTAACGGATATGCTTCCCCACAAAGACGCGAATCGGCTCAGTCACGCCACCTACTTCAAAAATTTTGGAATATGCGTGATTCCGCAGAAATGAGACATTTTCCCGGGGTAAAAAGTAGCCTATGTGTTATTCCAGATGCCCTTTTATATTTCTGCAAAGTTTCATGTCAATCTAATCAGCCGTTTTTGCGTGATGTCGTAACAAACACACACACAAACATCCGCCTTTATAATATTAGTAGGATAATTGAAGATCTTATACGATTTCTTAGAAATAATAAGCTATTTATACATATCTCGTAGCTTGACTAATGCGTTATACTAAATTGCAAAAATACAATACATTTTGCTGCATAAAGTTGAAATTATTTTGCTTATAATTATATAAATACGAGGTGTTAGGGACGGTGTAACGAAAACTTTGCAGGCGTGCTCAGACCACGAAACTGAACAACTTTTACTATGGAGCCAATGGTGGGAAACGAAAATAATTTTCCGACCTCCCATACAAAGTCAGTCAGCTGATCGTGAATTTTGTATGGGAGGTCGGAATTTTTTTTTCATTTTCCACCATTGGCTCCATAGTAAAAGTTGTTCAGTTTAATGGTCTGATCATGCCTGCAAAGTTTTCGTTACACCGTCCCTAACACCCTGTATATACCGAAGTTGATTAATCTTCAAATAATCTTAGGACCATAAACCAAAGTTGATTGACTTGTCAATAATCTTGGGACCATACAATACATGATTCCTCATGATCCCATAACCATGGTGTCAACATGATAGAATAACTGCCCCCAAAGAATATGACTCGACCTGAATACATTCTGGATATACGATGTGTAAGGGACGGCGCAGGCGTGATCAGACTATAAACTGAACACCTCTCCCATGGAACATATTTTAGAAACATTTCGACTTCCCATACAAAGTCGGTCAGCTGATCTTGAATTTTGTATGAGAGGTCAAAAATTTACAAGGCTAAGGATTGGCACCGTTACATATAGGTACACTTTTCAGTTTTTACATTTGCAATACAGTGCAAGTATACAAAATTCTTAGTAATAATCTCCAATGCAAATTCAAATCACACTTCAAACTCACGAGAACGGGTTCAAGTTCTTGTCATAATCGTCGTCTTCGTTAAACGGGTTGGTCGGATCGTCGGCTTCCTCTGCGAACGGATTCTTACCATCATCATATGCGTCCTCTTCGAAAGGATTTTTGGAGTTATTCGTTATAGCTGCGGAGATTTTCGGTGAGCTAGCAAGACTGCTTTGTCCTTCTTTTCTGTTGGGCATAGGGGATGCCATTGGGGAATGTTTATGGTGTATCCGAGGTTCTAGCCGGTTCATGTTTGCTTCTAAACTGGAACTGTATCGTTGTTGCTCTAGTAACCGCATGCGACCTTCAGGCACGGGAACGATGGCCGAGCCTTTCGGTGCGGTCTGCTTTGTTGTGTTCGATACGTATACTGGAAGAGAAAAGAAACATTGATTGGTTGGTGATTTTTGGCACATACAGAGCTATCTTTTTCATTAGGTCGTGTGATTAGGTCACCGATTAGACATAGAAATATGAAAATCAAAGAAATCATACGAATGGGATTTGACTTAATAGTCAAACAATCAAAACTACAGATAAAGCAGTCCACAGAATGTTTTTGTGAGTAGGAGAAAAAATGCATATTGGGGTACACAAAATCCCTGTTAGTACAGGGTGTCTCTGTGTAACTAACTGGCTTAGCTACCAAACTGGAATATTGTTTTTTTGGATGACTAGAAAGTAGATTTCTTTGGACCACTTAAAGAGGTCCCTGTTTAACCGATATAAAGAGGTCCCTGTTTAACCGGTATAAAAGAAAGAGGTCCCTGTTTAACCGGTATAAAAGAAAGAGGTCCCTGTTTAACCGGTATAAAGAAAGAGGTCCCTGTTTAACCGGTATAAAAGAATTAGGAGCTACTGGTCTACATTGGCTTACCTTGTTTGCTCTGTCCCTCTTGCTGCCTCAGTTTGGCCTCGGCGCCCGGTCCATACGTCTGTACCGCGGGGGCGGGGGCGGGAGCGGAGGTAGGTTGCGCGGGGGGCGACTGTGCATCTTCTAGTGTGTCTCGTTCTTCGTCTGTCACTAGTGTCAATTTGTTGAACAGGCCGCGGCCGAAGTATTCGGATACCACTGCGTAACTGGAAATATAATGATATTGCTTTAATAGATGATTTGACGATGTTTGAAAATTTCTAAACTGTATTGTTGTATTGTTTTTGTTTGTTTTTACTGTTATTGTATCTCTGTATAAATGCCTGTCTCCACCTGTCTCATTATGCATGTTTTTTTTTCAAACGAAAGACAAAAACATAGATAAGGTCCTGTTAAATTCACTGCAAATATTTTCAGGGTATGTTCTACTCGTGAAACTGGCCAATTTTTCTTAGTAACATTTTTCCGAAATATGAAAAAAAAATTGCATCTCCCATACAAACTGACACATGTTTTGGACATCTTTGTATGGGAGGTCTAAAATATTTTTGATAAATGTTACTGAGTATAGTTGTTTAGTTTCACGAGTAGAACGTCCCTAAAAATATTTGCAGTGAATTTAATAGGACCTTATATACAATGTGCCGTTGACATACACAATTCCTATTATGATTTCTATTCCAAGAGCGATAGATATCTTTGTTTTTGTCTAATGTTTGAGAAAAACACGCACAAGAGACACGGGTTAAAGAATTTTGTTATTATGTGATGTTTATGAAAGAAGGCGACGCACTACGACATGCTAGAATTATTTTACTTTTAGGGGGTTTTCTAAAAGACCTTATATGGCGTAGTAGTAGTAGGAACCCCAAAACAACTGAGTAAAAGCATTATCCAAGAATAATAATTAGATTCCTTATCAGCTGCTATCGATTCGAACTTCTGATACGTAAGAAACAAATTAAAACAAATGTAAAACATTACAATAACAACATTGGACATAAATAAACATGTAAGATTACTTAATCAATTAGTTATCTAATATTTTTTCGCAGGTATCAATTCATAATTTAACACTACTGATTACGATAACCTCTATCCTATAGTTCATATCAACACACTATTTATTTTTCTATTGAACACGTTGTTGCCACAAGACATTATTAATTTTAACCACTTCCTTTCACAATTTTTTTTTTATTACCCTTCATAGTTATCCTCGATGGTATTTCTAAAACACCAAGAAAACGGCGGTAACATGTCGCGATACCGACACAGACTGTTTAAAACGTATTAAAAAGCAGTTAGAATGTGTATCGTAAACTATACAGGTGTCGATACGGTGGAACGCGTTGATAAGCGTTTAGACATCGCAGAGGCGCGAACGGTAGTGGTATGTGACGTCATGAGAAACTACGTGGTATAGTAACTTCTTAGGGCAGATATACAATGTACATCAAGTTTGATACTGAATCTGCATTCTATTGAGATTGTAACCTATTAGCTTGTTATTGTTGTATTAGCTTGCTGTATGTTATCATGAGTAGAATAAGTATCACATTACCTTTTCAACGGACAAACCAAGCATGACTTTTTAAAGAAGTGTGAAACAAGCATGAAATTGTGCTCTTACTTATTTTACTGTTAGCAAAAGAGAGTCCAAAAGGTTTATACTAGTTTTTAATTAATGTATTTTTACTATCGTATATTCAATGTCAAAGTGAAAACAATTATACCTTAGTAGGAATTTACAAGATTCTCTTTAAGAAAGTCACATTCTAATTCAATCTTAAAAAAGTGAAAAATTTAAGGCAAAATTTTCTCTTTTTATTACAACTTTGTGTTCCTACTCTAAACGTGGCTCATATTCATAAGGATAGTATCTGCCAGTATCTTCTAGGAAAGAATCAGATGTCTTTAAAGAGAATTAATTGAAAGTATTGTTAACGATCGGGTTCAGCCTAAACATTCTCTTCTGTTTACACAGCTGAGTCTATAAGAATGCTAACAATACACTCCTATTATATGACTTGATGCTTCTGTATTAAACGAAATATCAGACGCAGAATATCAAAATCGTCGCCTTTAAGTCGATTCGTTACGTCATAGAAACGAAAATCAGAACTTCAATCTACTTAAACATGATAAACAACATTTTTTTCAAAAAAACTTTTTTTTATTGAAGGCACATGTTAATTTGTCGCAAAACTGCTGATAGTCAAAAGATAACAAGTATTTTCTCCAAATCATCTATGTTCATAAAATGGCGAAACAGTTTTTACAGAGAAATGTGATATTAACTTTTTGGTTACAAAGTTAATACAAACGAAGCAAGCGGAAAAAATTCACACCGCCGGCGGGATTCGAACCCACGTCTTCTGACAAGCCGGGTCAGACGTGTTAAGCCGCTACACCACGGCGGGTTCTGCCCGAGGCGGCGAAATTGTGATCCACTTGCTTAATTCATATTGCTTTGTCACTTGACTACTCACGGGTAGCTTGAGCGCCATCTATGACTTTGTAGTAGAACTATACAGTCACTCAACTGACAACATTACGTATGTACAAGTTGACGAGAGATGGAGCTTTTTCCGATTTGTGAACGTGAGTAGTCAAGTGACAAAGCAATATGAACGAAGCAAGTGGATCACAATTTCGCCGCCTCGGGCAGAACCCGCCGTGGTGTAGCGGCTTAACACGTCTGACCCGGCTTGTCAGAAGACGTCGAATCCCGCCGGCGGTGTGAATTTTTCCGCTTGTTCGTTTGTATTAACTTTGTAACCAAAAAGTTAATATCAATATCTAGTGTTTGATTAAAACACCAAGTGTTCCAAAAAATACTATCTTGTGGAAAAATTTCTTCAAAATAGTAAACATTGAGAAATGTGATGGTTAAAAACTTATTTGTATTATTTTGCGAAAATGTTATAAAAACACGAGACTTCCCATCAGGGTTTTTAATCATATTTTTGTCTCTTTTACAGACGTAACTCCGTTTAACTTTTGTATGGAAAGCGTCCCACCTTAAAACGTCTCTTTCACAAAACATTCTTATTTTTTTATTTTTTTTATTAGGTAAATACAACAGGTAACAATCATTTTTGCCTATTATAGATGCATTACAGTTCAGAACTAGACTGATACCCTAAGCGCATTTACACAGCTTGATATAAAAACTTATACAATGAACATTAGAATTATACGTACACGCAGGTACTTAAAATTATCAAAATAAAATTTATATTAGAACTTACTCATTTTACAGTTTTTAAGACAGCCTTTTTAAAGGCGTAAGAACGTGAGTCGTATATATCGATATCTGTATCAGCACAAGATATTTCATTATAAAGACGACACATTCTCACAATTGGATTGTAATAAGATGTATTATTAGTATATGTTTGGAGAAGAAAAGTTTTGGGTTTGCGGAGATTATGGGCAGTATTAATGTTTAACTGAGACAATAAAGTTGAGGAATCAAGTCTAGAATGAATAATCTTGTGCAGATTTATCAGATCAGCCTGTTTTCGTCTGATGGACAAAGAAGTTTCATGAAATTGGCGCAATCTATCGACGTAGTGATACAGTGTGCGACCATAATGAAATCTATAACACAACATTCTTAAAAACCGTTTTTGCACTCTTTCTATACTATCACTATGAACTATATAACTAGGAGACCAAATGACGGCAGCATATTCTAATACACTTCTTACTAGACTGTAATAAAGTCGTAAAATGGTGGAAGGATGTTTGAAACCTTTCGTTGATCTTATGATAAATCCTACCAGTTGAAAAGCTCTATTAGTAATGTAGTCATAGTGATTTCGAAAGGATAACTTATCATCAAACAAAACTCCCAAGTATTTTGCAACTGTTTTACGTTCCAGATTTTCATTATTAATAGTATAATTAAAATCGAGTCTATTCCGTTTTTTTGTGAAGGATATAGCAAAACATTTTCGTATATTAAGTATCATACAATTTTCTTTACTCCATTTATAAACAATATCAGCGTCATTTTGAAGTGCGGTACAATCAGCAATAGTAGTAACTTTACAGAAAATTTTGAGATCGTCAGCATAAAGTAGATTAGGACAATTAAGTTTAGCAATGAGATCGTTTATAAATACAATAAAAAATAGTGGTCCTAGATGGGATCCTTGAGGAACACCAGATTTGATTTCAACTGCGTCGGATGTATGCCCTTTAATTGTAACCAACTGACTTCTTTTATAAAGATATGAATGTACCCACCGCAGTAAAGACCCGTGAATACCATAACCTTGCAATTTTAAGCAGAGAAGTGTATGGTTGACTTTATCAAACGCCTTGCAAAAATCTGTATATATTACGTCGACTTGTCCTCCACTGGCAAAACTTGAACAAAGATAATTTTTAAACTCTAGTAAATTTGAAACAGTGGACTTTTGTTTCACGAAACCGTGTTGATTTTCGGAGAGAAAAGGCTTAAACTGATGGTAAAAATGACTGTACACAACACATTCAAAAACTTTAGCAGCACTAGAAAGAATACTGATTGGCCTGTAGTTGGCGCAATTTGCCTTATCACCGGATTTGTGTATAGGAACTATAAACGATTCTTCCGCAAAATTGGATTGTAGATAGCTTCATGACTCAGTGTCCCACTCGAAAAGAAGGAATAGAATAGAATAAAATAATAATTTATTTGCAATAAATACGGTGTACACATGTTACATGTTTTAAATAAATAGTAGAGTGGTGGAAATGTTATGTAGGTAAGTGATATTTTTATGGTAGTACTTTATCTTGCACTTTCAAGATTAAGTTGTTAGGTGTAAGCACGATAGTCTAGTAACTAACGTCAATAGCTGGTTATAACTATTCGGATTGACCCATGAAGCTGAAAATCGGCATGTAGGTACTTCTTGACCTCCTGATCAAAATTAGACATGGAGCCCAGCGGGCCCCACCCCCCTTAACCTTTTACCGCCCCCCCCTCCTTTACGAGGTGCAACATCTGAAGTAATTGACTTGGACGGTAGTTTTTATTTCATATCGTGAGTGACATCTCATTTGAAGCTTATTGTGCCCTCAAAATTACCCTTTAGGCCTCCGGGGGGCCCAAAAGCCCCAAAAGTGGGGTGTCCCGTCCTTGTATGAGATTTTCTTATTTTCAAGCTATCGATTCCCAAGTGGTATCAAAAGTTGCGGAATTAGACAAAGATTGCAAATAACCTAAAATATCTTTAAATAATATTTATCTTTAGGGCTTTGCCGAACATTAAAAACTATAATATGTTGGTTTCGTAGTCATAACACTTTAACTATCGGTAGATCCCTAAGATACATATTATTTAAAGATATATTAGGTTTTATGCAATCTGTGTCTAATTCCGCAACTTTTGATACCTCTTGGGAGTCGATAGCTTGAAAATAAGAAAATCTCATGTAAGAACGGGACACCCCACTTTTCAGGCTTTTGGGCCCCCCGGGGGGCCTAAAGGGTAATTTTGAGGGCACAATAAGCTTCAAGTGCGATGTCTCTCACGATATGAAATAAAAACTACCGTCCAAGTCAATTACTTCAGAAGTTGCACCTCGTAAAGGAGGGGGGGGGCGGTAAAAGGTTAAGGGGGATGGGGCCCGCTGGGCTCCATGTCTTATTTTGATCAGGAGGTCAAGAAGTACCTACATGCCGATTTTCAGCTTCATGGGTCAATCCGAATAGCTGTGACGTTAGTTACTAGACTACGAGAGCTATGGGCACAAAGAGAGACGGCGTGCGGAGCGCCTTTACAGATGGCTCGCAGTACCAACGATGATTTTGACGCTTACTGATTTTAGTTGGAAATACCTAACTGAATTTTCTCCGTGGTTGTCGTAAAAAGCGACTAAGGGATACTCATCCAGAGAATGGGTAGCAGCGTTCCCTGTAAATGCAACATCATACATTACGCTGGCCAATCCGCCTGCCAAGCGTGGTGAGTATGGCAATACCCCCCGATAGGGGGAGGTCCATGTCCAGCAGTGGACTGTTGTGGTTATGGTAACTGGAATCTTAGAACTCAAGGTAATTTTGCTACAAATGTCATATTTCTTGAAATAAATATGGCTCAGAATCATATTACGTTCTTATATCAGATTTTGCTGTTTTGATATTCTTTCTTATACATTTGAGATTTTGACGGTAGGAACCTGAATATAACAAATGACAATTGCGATAATACTAAATAGGGTCGAGTGAACCGTGTTTAAACTCTCTATTTTAGGGTTCTAAAAACATAGTTATTGGTAACTTACGCATCATGCTGCGATCTAAGTCTTGCGTGTAGTGTTTCGGCCGCATGTGCGGGCGGCGCCGCGCGGCGTTGCGGCGAGCACGCTGGACATTCGGATTCAGAGTCGCTGTAGCTCTGGAAACAACTGAAAAATACCACGTTTTAAAATATTTAGTAGAGTCACAGTCAAAACATTCATTTTTTAATAGGAATTTACAAGTTCTTTCAAATTCAACCATAAAAATGAGGAAAGTAAGGCAAATTTTTCTCTTTTTTATAACAATTTTGTGTTCCTACTCTAAACCCGGCTAGGGCGGGACATAAAAAATAGAAATAAAGACTCTGTCTCGGGGCTGACCAGGCTAACCACATAGCATGTAACATTATGACTCAATGAATGACAAGTAAGAATAGAGTAACATCTAAAGAAGGATTGATAAACCGCCTCGGCTCGGATTTCTAAACTTAGACTTTTCTGAAAGGCCATTCAAGACGCGTATCTATTTAATTCGATCAATTTAAGAGAGTTTTAGCAACAAACGACATTGTTCAACAAAGTTCGCGAGTGTTTTACGACCTCAAGGAACAACATTTTTGTATTAGAGGTTTTCTTGCTAAACTATGTCGCGCGTTTTTTTTTTTTTACCAAATACGCGGCTATTCAGTTTCAGTTCCATGAGAGATTTTTCACTTCAGGGTTATACTTCATGTATAATGGGGTTATTAACACGGTGTACTCTGAAAATTTGAATCTGTAAGTGTCTCGACACACTACGACCGAAATTACGCGACAGAATTCGGCGTAACTACGCCAGTTATGTTATTTGCATTACGAATGACATACTTTCGAATTTCGGTTCGAAGTATTTCGACGTGATTTCTACGTAATTTCGGCGCTTATACCGGGAGTAACAGAAAGGGTATATAACCAAGGACGTTAGTATGTAAGGTCTTTGGGTATAACAAGCCGAAAGGAGGTCAAGGTACTCCTAAAACTGATCAACTTTCCCTATGGAACATGGGTCGAAACTGGAAAAAAATTTGGACCTCTCACACAAAATCGCCGATCAGCTGATTGATTTACTATGAGAGGTCCAATTTTTTGGGAAAGTTGTTCAGTTTCATGAATACCTTGACCACCTTTCGGCTTGTTATACCCTTTCCGTTACTCCCTGTAGTGTGTTGTCCCAACCGAAAACGCCGAAAACTGTCAGAACGGAATTCAGTTGCCGAAATTCGGTCTACACACTAAATGGTGATCATGTGACGTAAAAGACTTTAGTGCGTTGTACCATGGGTTGCACTTACTGTCTATGGAAGGAATGCTGGCACAGGAAATGTTGCGTGGGCAACTCCAAAGGTCTATTACAAGCAGCACATTTTGAACTCTGGAACACCACTGGCTGAGTTTGCAGGTTGTGTATGTGAGAATAAAATAGTAAAATTTTGACAGAATGTTATTCCATTTAATTGTCATTCATTGAGGCATAAAGTTGCATGCTGTGTGGTTAGCCTGGCCAGCCCCGAGGCAGTGCCTTTATTTTTATTTTTTTATCCCGCCTGTGCCGCGTTTAGAGTAGGAACTCAAATTGTTATAAAAAAGAGAAAATTTTGCATTAAAAATTTTCTCTTTTTTAAGATTGTATTAGAATGTGACTTTCTTTAAGAGAATCTTGTGAATTCCTACGAAGAAATCAATGACTGAATTTTGAATTTTTTTGAATTTTGAGCCTTCATCTTGCTCTCTGTGGCTGGTGTTGTATACTCACTGTCTATGGAAGGAATGCTACATCTTGAACTCTGGAACACGACTGGCTGTGTTTGCAGGTTGTGTATGTGAGCTTCATCTTGTCACTCTCTGTGGCTGGTGTTGTATACTCACTGTCTATGGAAGGAATGCTACATCTTGAACTCTGGAACACGACTGGCTGAGTTTGCAGGTTGTGTATGTGAGCTTCATCTTGTCACTCTCTGTGGCTGGTGTTGTATACTCACTGTCTATGGAAGGAATGCTACATCTTGAACTCTGGAACACGACTGGCTGAGTTTGCAGGTTGTGTATGTGAGCTTCATCTTGTCACTCTCTGTGGCTGGTGTTGTATACTCACTGTCTATGGAAGGAATGCTACATCTTGAACTCTGGAACACGACTGGCTGAGTTTGCAGGTTGTGTATGTGAGCTTCATCTTGCTCTCTGTGGCTGGTGTTGTATACTCACTGTCTATGGAAGGAATGCTACATCTTGAACTCTGGAACACGACTGGCTGAGTTTGCAGGTTGTGTATGTGAGCTTCATCTTGTCACTCTCTGTGGCTGGTGTTGTATACTCACTGTCTATGGAAGGAATGCTACATCTTGAACTCTGGAACACGACTGGCTGAGTTTGCAGGTTGTGTATGTGAGCTTCATCTTGTCACTCTCTGTGGCTGGTGTTGTATACTCACTGTCTATGGAAGGAATGCTACATCTTGAACTCTGGAACACGACTGGCTGAGTTTGCAGGTTGTGTATGTGAGCTTCATCTTGTCACTCTCTGTGGCTGGTGTTGTATACTCACTGTCTATGGAAGGAATGCTACATCTTGAACTCTGGAACACGACTGGCTGAGTTTGCAGGTTGTGTATGTGAGCTTCATCTTGTCACTCTCTGTGGCTGGTGTTGTATACTCACTGTCTATGGAAGGAATGCTACATCTTGAACTCTGGAACACGACTGGCTGAGTTTGCAGGTTGTGTATGTGACCCTTCATCTTGTCACTCTCTGTGGCTGGTGTTGTATACTCACTGTCTATGGAAGGAATGCTACATCTTGAACTCTGGAACACGACTGGCTGAGTTTGCAGGTTGTGTATGTGACCCTTCATCTTGTCACTCTCTGTGGCTGGTGTTGTATACTCACTGTCTATGGAAGGAATGCTACATCTTGAACTCTGGAACACGACTGGCTGAGTTTGCAGGTTGTGTATGTGACCCTTCATCTTGTCACTCTCTGTGGCTGGTGTTGTATACTCACTGTCTATGGAAGGAATGCTACATCTTGAACTCTGGAACACGACTGGCTGAGTTTGCAGGTTGTGTATGTGAGCTTCATCTTGTCACTCTGTGTGGCTGGTGTTGTATACTCACTGTCTATGGAAGGAATGCTACATCTTGAACTCTGGAACACGACTGGCTGAGTTTGCAGGTTGTGTATGTGAGCTTCATCTTGTCACTCTCTGTGGCTGGTGTTGTATACTCACTGTCTATGGAAGGAATGCTACATCTTGAACTCTGGAACACGACTGGCTGAGTTTGCAGGTTGTGTATGTGAGCTTCATCTTGTCACTCTCTGTGGCTGGTGTTGTATACTCACTGTCTATGGAAGGAATGCTACATCTTGAACTCTGGAACACGACTGGCTGAGTTTGCAGGTTGTGTATGTGAGCTTCATCTTGTCACTCTCTGTGGCTGGTGTTGTATACTCACTGTCTATGGAAGGAATGCTACATCTTGAACTCTGGAACACGACTGGCTGAGTTTGCAGGTTGTGTATGTGAGCTTCATCTTGTCACTCTCTGTGGCTGGTGTTGTATACTCACTGTCTATGGAAGGAATGCTACATCTTGAACTCTGGAACACGACTGGCTGAGTTTGCAGGTTGTGTATGTGAGCTTCATCTTGTCACTCTCTGTGGCTGGTGTTGTATACTCACTGTCTATGGAAGGAATGCTACATCTTGAACTCTGGAACACGACTGGCTGAGTTTGCAGGTTGTGTATGTGAGCTTCATCTTGTCACTCTCTGTGGCTGGTGTTGTATACTCACTGTCTATGGAAGGAATGCTACATCTTGAACTCTGGAACACGACTGGCTGAGTTTGCAGGTTGTGTATGTGAGCTTCATCTTGTCACTCTGTGTGGCTGGTGTTGTATACTCACTGTCTATGGAAGGAATGCTACATCTTGAACTCTGGAACACGACTGGCTGAGTTTGCAGGTTGTGTATGTGAGCTTCATCTTGTCACTCTCTGTGGCTGGTGTTGTATACTCACTGTCTATGGAAGGAATGCTACATCTTGAACTCTGGAACACGACTGGCTGAGTTTGCAGGTTGTGTATGTGAGCTTCATCTTGCTCTCTGTGGCTGGTGTTGTATACTCACTGTCTATGGAAGGAATGCTACATCTTGAACTCTGGAACACGACTGGCTGAGTTTGCAGGTTGTGTATGTGAGCTTCATCTTGTCACTCTCTGTGGCTGGTGTTGTATACTCACTGTCTATGGAAGGAATGCTACATCTTGAACTCTGGAACACGACTGGCTGAGTTTGCAGGTTGTGTATGTGAGCTTCATCTTGTCACTCTCTGTGGCTGGTGTTGTATACTCACTGTCTATGGAAGGAATGCTACATCTTGAACTCTGGAACACGACTGGCTGAGTTTGCAGGTTGTGTATGTGAGCTTCATCTTGTCACTCTCTGTGGCTGGTGTTGTATACTCACTGTCTATGGAAGGAATGCTACATCTTGAACTCTGGAACACGACTGGCTGAGTTTGCAGGTTGTGTATGTGAGCTTCATCTTGCTCTCTGTGGCTGGTGTTGTATACTCACTGTCTATGGAAGGAATGCTACATCTTGAACTCTGGAACACGACTGGCTGAGTTTGCAGGTTGTGTATGTGAGCTTCATCTTGTCACTCTCTGTGGCTGGTGTTGTATACTCACTGTCTATGGAAGGAATGCTACATCTTGAACTCTGGAACACGACTGGCTGAGTTTGCAGGTTGTGTATGTGAGCTTCATCTTGTCACTCTCTGTGGCTGGTGTTGTATACTCACTGTCTATGGAAGGAATGCTACATCTTGAACTCTGGAACACGACTGGCTGAGTTTGCAGGTTGTGTATGTGAGCTTCATCTTGTCACTCTCTGTGGCTGGTGTTGTATACTCACTGTCTATGGAAGGAATGCTACATCTTGAACTCTGGAACACGACTGGCTGAGTTTGCAGGTTGTGTATGTGAGCTTCATCTTGCTCTCTGTGGCTGGTGTTGTATACTCACTGTCTATGGAAGGAATGCTACATCTTGAACTCTGGAACACGACTGGCTGAGTTTGCAGGTTGTGTATGTGAGCTTCATCTTGTCACTCTGTGTGGCTGGTGTTG
Organism: Phthorimaea operculella; assembly: GCA_024500475.1. Classification (NCBI taxonomy): domain Eukaryota; kingdom Metazoa; phylum Arthropoda; class Insecta; order Lepidoptera; family Gelechiidae; genus Phthorimaea; species Phthorimaea operculella. The sequence continues at coordinate 945,373 of JANFCV010000082.1, forward strand.
TATACTCACTGTCTATGGAAGGAATGCTACATCTTGAACTCTGGAACACGACTGGCTGAGTTTGCAGGTTGTGTATGTGAGCTTCATCTTGTCACTCTCTGTGGCTGGTGTTGTATACTCACTGTCTATGGAAGGAATGCTACATCTTGAACTCTGGAACACGACTGGCTGAGTTTGCAGGTTGTGTATGTGAGCTTCATCTTGTCACTCTCTGTGGCTGGTGTTGTATACTCACTGTCTATGGAAGGAATGCTACATCTTGAACTCTGGAACACGACTGGCTGAGTTTGCAGGTTGTGTATGTGAGCTTCATCTTGTCACTCTCTGTGGCTGGTGTTGTATACTCACTGTCTATGGAAGGAATGCTACATCTTGAACTCTGGAACACGACTGGCTGAGTTTGCAGGTTGTGTATGTGAGCTTCATCTTGTCACTCTCTGTGGCTGGTGTTGTATACTCACTGTCTATGGAAGGAATGCTACATCTTGAACTCTGGAACACGACTGGCTGAGTTTGCAGGTTGTGTATGTGAGCTTCATCTTGTCACTCTCTGTGGCTGGTGTTGTATACTCACTGTCTATGGAAGGAATGCTACATCTTGAACTCTGGAACACGACTGGCTGAGTTTGCAGGTTGTGTATGTGAGCTTCATCTTGTCACTCTCTGTGGCTGGTGTTGTATACTCACTGTCTATGGAAGGAATGCTACATCTTGAACTCTGGAACACGACTGGCTGAGTTTGCAGGTTGTGTATGTGACCCTTCATCTTGTCACTCTCTGTGGCTGGTGTTGTATACTCACTGTCTATGGAAGGAATGCTACATCTTGAACTCTGGAACACGACTGGCTGAGTTTGCAGGTTGTGTATGTGAGCTTCATCTTGCTCTCTGTGGCTGGTGTTGTATACTCACTGTCTATGGAAGGAATGCTACATCTTGAACTCTGGAACACGACTGGCTGAGTTTGCAGGTTGTGTATGTGAGCTTCATCTTGCTCTCTGTGGCTGGTGTTGTATACTCACTGTCTATGGAAGGAATGCTACATCTTGAACTCTGGAACACGACTGGCTGAGTTTGCAGGTTGTGTATGTGACCCTTCATCTTGTCACTCTCTGTGGCTGGTGTTGTATACTCACTGTCTATGGAAGGAATGCTACATCTTGAACTCTGGAACACGACTGGCTGAGTTTGCAGGTTGTGTATGTGAGCTTCATCTTGTCACTCTCTGTGGCTGGTGTTGTATACTCACTGTCTATGGAAGGAATGCTACATCTTGAACTCTGGAACACGACTGGCTGAGTGTGCAGGTTGTGTATGTGAGCTTCATCTTGTCACTCTCTGTGGCTGGTGTTGTATACTCACTGTCTATGGAAGGAATGCTACATCTTGAACTCTGGAACACGACTGGCTGAGTTTGCAGGTTGTGTATGTGACCCTTCATCTTGTCACTCTCTGTGGCTGGTGTTGTATACTCACTGTCTATGGAAGGAATGCTACATCTTGAACTCTGGAACACGACTGGCTGAGTTTGCAGGTTGTGTATGTGAGCTTCATCTTGTCACTCTCTGTGGCTGGTGTTGTATACTCACTGTCTATGGAAGGAATGCTACATCTTGAACTCTGGAACACGACTGGCTGAGTTTGCAGGTTGTGTATGTGAGCTTCATCTTGTCACTCTCTGTGGCTGGTGTTGTATACTCACTGTCTATGGAAGGAATGCTACATCTTGAACTCTGGAACACGACTGGCTGAGTTTGCAGGTTGTGTATGTGAGCTTCATCTTGTCACTCTCTGTGGCTGGTGTTGTATACTCACTGTCTATGGAAGGAATGCTACATCTTGAACTCTGGAACACGACTGGCTGAGTTTGCAGGTTGTGTATGTGAGCTTCATCTTGTCACTCTCTGTGGCTGGTGTTGTATACTCACTGTCTATGGAAGGAATGCTGGCACAGGAAATGTTGCGTGGGCAACTCCAAAGGTCTATTACAAGCGGCACATCTTGAACTCTGGAACACGACTGGCTGTGTCTGTAGGTAAAATGGTAATAAGTATAAATATTTTATGGGTGGACCAGTCTATTAACTGAATAATTTTCCCCGAGAAACAAATGAACTAAGTAAATAATTCTGTCTGGAAGGCCAAATTATTCTATACAGGATGTAAAAAAATCAACTGCAAATATTTTTAAGGAGTGTTGTGACCCAGCCCATGAAGTTGAACAACTTTCCTCAAGGAACATAGGTCAAAATATGGAAAAAAATGGATCTCCCGTACAAAATGTACCAGCCGACCAAGTTATTTTGTATGGGAGGTCCAAATATTTTTTTCATACTTGGAATTTTCGACCTACGTTCCTTGGGGAAAGTTATTCAGTTTCGTGGACTGGTTCACCCCTTAAAATATTTGCAGTTGATTTTTTTACATCTTTCCTGGGAAAGTTGTTCATGGACTAGTTCACCTAAAATTTGCAGTTGATTCTTTAACAAATAACCATACAAAAAATAAAAGAAATTCAAACAAAGACATACGCAACAATCTTAATAGATATTAACCTGTAGATTATGTATGTGAGCCTTCATCTTCTCACTCTCCGTGGCGTATTTAGTGGCCAACTCTTGCTCCCGGGTTATCACTTCGTTCTCCGATTTGAGTACGTCTGATAGGTATCTGTGGAATAATAAATATAGTCACTGTAGTCACAACATGAAAAAAAAATCAAAAGGTGATAAAAGAAAAAGAGGAAATTATGAAAAGATAAATTGTTTTTGACGATCAGGAATCAATTGATAAGAAATACGGAAAACGGCAACATGGTTTAAATAATATCGTAATTTATAAAATAGTACCTGTGGCCTATGCAACGAAGCTACAGGCTACAAATCTACAGGCGAAATTCGATGTACATTGCGTAGACTGTTAGCCATTATTATCCCATAATTAAACCGGCTAGGGGTCGTCCACAAATTACGTAACGCAAAAATCACTAATTTTTGACCCCTCCCTCCCCCCACGTAACGGGACCGTAACGCTTAGTCATGACTCCTCCCCCTTCCCCTTTCCGTTACGTAACGCTTATTTTGTAATATTTTTCATTCAGTTAACTTTTTGATAAAGCAATGAAACATTTTTTAGAAAACTTGCAATTTTTTCTACAATTAGACTGAATTTGAAGCTGCGAATTTCGGCACTAGTACCTGGCGACGCCTCTTCCTTCTGAGCTGCGGTTCAATCATTGTCTGCGAAATTATATAAGTGTATGTAGGTATGTTTGTAGGCTAATATAACGCGTGGCAAATATTTACAGGGAGAGTTTTGCAACTAGTTCCCAGCAATTATTTTTTTGCTTCCAGTTTGTGTTATGTAGCCAAAACGATGAAAACCTGCTACAAATAGGATATAAAATTTACTCACGCGTGATTAAGCCGCAGTAGCCCAGATGGAAGAGGCATTGTCAGTACTACTTTCGATAGTCGTACGTTCAGATCCTTCCTTTGGCAGAATTTTTTTGAATAATTTCTAAAGAATTGAATTCTGACACTGACACCAGAAGTGTTTTAAAAGTTTATTATAGGTACATTTAATTTGGTAATATCTGAAAAAGCGTTACGTAACGCTTGACTCTGACCCCTGAATTAAACCTTCTAGATCGAGTTATCGTTCCCGAAAACCCTAAATACAAAATTCTGAGAAAATCGTTGAAGCCGTTTCCAAGATACGGATATACAATTCTTGCTCGTTTAAAGGTAGATTAGATTAGTATTATTGTTAATACAAACGAAACAAGTGGAAAAAATTCACACCACCGGCGGGATTCGAACCCACGTATTCTGGCAAGCCGGGTCAGACGTGTTACCTTTACACTACGGCTGGCACTACCCGTATTAGATTAAATAGATGATAACTTACTTGCGAACATCTCCGAGGGTATACGAAGGCGTGCTGGTGAGGCAATCAATGACTAGAATAGGAGACAGCAGTTTCTCGTTACCTGAAGGAAAAAAGAGAAAACATCAAGCTTTATTCCTACTGATTTATACCTCATTTCCTACTTATTCATACCTAACGTCCAGCAAGGAACGGTTGGTCAATTTGGTCTGTAATAGTGATTACTTTATCTATCAAACATTATAGCTGCTTTTTATCCGACCGGTCAAGACATTGCAGCCTGAACCACCTGATAATCCGAAAAGCAAGATGGTTACGTGCTTCGAGAGCCACGTCAAGCCGTCGGTCCCGGTTGCTGTCTATTATCAGATCACTTTAGACGGCGGTCGTTACAGAGGTCTGCTTCTTGCAGTAGGTGGTTTGAAAACTCTAAAACCAAAGTTCATCAGGTCGTTGAACGACTTGGTGCCCCATTCGAAGAAGTTCAAAAAATCCTCACTCGACAGCCGATGTGGCGCAGTGGTTAGTATGCCTGCCTGCCACGCAAAGGTTCCGGGTTCAATTCCCGGTGGGGTCACTCACAAAGTTGATATTTATCACTTTGTGAATTTGTTCCCAGTCTGGTTAGGACATTGCAGGCTGAACCACCTGATTGTCCGCAAGTAAGATGGTTCCGTGCTTCAAATGGGTACGTTAAGCCGTCGGTCCCGGTTGCTGTCTATGATGGCGGTCGTTACACAACCATGTCAGAGGCCTGCTACTTGCAGTAGGCGGTTGAAAACTCTGACACCAGGGTTCATCGGGTCGTTGAACGACTCGGTGTCCCACACGAAAATAGAAGAGTAGGTGGTTTAAAATCTCTAAAACCAAAGTTCATCAGGTCGTTGAACGACTTGGTGCCCTATTCCAAGAAGTCCACAAAATCCTCATTCGATTCTTACCAATGACGTTGAGTAGTTCGGGCAGACAGGAAGCGTTCGGCGCGCTCCACAGCACATCCAACCCAGAGATGGGCAAAAATTATTCGCCAAATATATTGCCTGGCGAATAAATTTTTCACGAGTAAAATATAGACAAATGGCAATGACCCATAAAAGCTTTTGGATGAAATTGAGAGTACAGAAGTATCTTGTAATAAAGAATATAAAAACTTGCATTTTATTCCTTGTTCAATTAACTTACCTACTCATCAAAATTTATTCGCCGGGCAATTTATTCGGCGCATAATTTTTGCCCATCTTTGATCCAACCAGAGTTTCGGACACGAGGCTCCCTTTAGAGCGCCCTCTGCGTCTGAACTACTGTAGCTATTAGTTACCGATGACGTTGAGTAGTTCGGGCAGACAGGAGGCTGGGGGCGCGCTCCACAGCACGTCTAACCATAATTTGGGGCAGGAGGCACCCCTGCGCCGGCACACCCCTAATGCGCCTTCCGCGTCCGAACTGCGCATGTGTAGGGCCACTTGGGCCCGCCATCTACGAGAAAAAAACAGTATATTTAACGCCAGTTACTTTTACTTGATACAAACATACACTTTAAGTGCAAGTAAGACAAGCAATAAAAAAAGTTATACAAGTAAAACAGCTTCTGCAAAACCGAAACTTCTGCGATTGGCATGGATGTAAAAAAAAACAACTACATATATTTTAAGGGGTGAACCAGTCCATGGAACTAAACAACTTTCCACAAGGAACATAGGAATGTACATATAAAATACAAAAAATGTCCCATACAAAATGTACCAGCCGACCAAGTTGATTTGTATGGGGGGTAAACATTTTTTTTGACATATTTCAACCTATGTTCATAGGGGAAAGATTCATAGGCTGGTTCACCCCTTTAAATATTTGCAGCTGATTTTTTTACACCTTATATAATGTGTACGTCAACTGCAGGAAAAAAGCAGAGAACAAGGTCGTCAGTTGTACCTCTGCTTTGTTGACCTGGAGAAAGCGTTCGACAGTGTGCCTCGTGAGGCTCTCTGGATGGTGCTAGGAAAACTGGGGTGCACGGAGAAGTTTGTGCGCCTCCTGAGACTCCTGCATGACAATATGCAGTGCTGCGTCTCTGTAGACGGTGAACAGTCTGATTTTTCCCGTCACCTGTGGTGAAACAAGGGTGCGTTCTAGCGCCCACACTGTTCGCCTTATACTTTGCGGTAGTAGTCAAGGAGGTCCTAAATACTGTCTCCGAAGGAGTCCGCATCCGCTTCCGCACTGATGGCAGTCTTTTCAATTTGGCTAGACTTAAGGCGCGCACCAAAGTCTCGCATGCACTTATTACTGAAATTATGTATGCCGATGACTTGTGCTTTCTTGCAGAATCCCCAGAAGGCCTACAACAACTGATGACCGTTTTTCACCAAGCATGCTGCAAATTCGGCCTAAAGATTAGTGTCAAAAAGACGGAAGTGATGTCCCTGGATACACAAGGTCGTGAGACACTGACAATTAAGCTTGGTGAAGATATGTTGAAACAGGTTGACAAGTTCCGATATCTGGGGAACACTATTACAGCTAAGTGTGACCTTGATGCTGAGATCAATAGCAGAATCAGTGCTGCAGCTGCAGCATTTGGGAAGCTGCGTTCCAAGGTTTTCTGCTCGCACGACCTTAAACTAGCCACAAAAATATCTGTATATATGGCGATTGTACTGCCAAACCTTCTGTACTCTTCCGAGACCTGGTGTATGTATCGTCACCACATACGCACTTTGGATCGATTCCACTCAAATGCCTTCGCACCATCATGAAGATCAGATGGTCCGACCGAGTGCGAAACACCGAAGTTCTAAGACGAGCCAATGTTGGTGGCATTGAAGCCTACTTAATGCGTCGACAGCTTCGGTGGTGCGGTCACGTATCCCGGATGGCGGATGAGCGTGTGGCGAAGCGCATCTTCTATTCTGAGCTAGAGGAGGGCAAGCGAAAGCATGGCGGTCAACTCCTCCGATTTAAAGATGTTCAGAGGAGACACATGAAAAGATGCAATATCGAACCCTCTCAATTTGAGGTTTTGGCAGCGCAACGGCCAGAATGGCGCGGTCTTGTAAAGAGGCGAATCCGCGACTTCGAGGAGCAGCGTAAAGCAGACCTTGACGCTAAACGCGATGAACTGAAGGCCCGTCCTCCCGCCGCCATTAACTACAATTATATCAATGGCAAACTCACGTGCCCACACTGTGCACGGGAGTTTACTGCCAAAATAGGCTACAATAGCCACATACGAGCGCATCAGCGCCGACTTGATTAGGAGTAGAAGTGGTCGCCATGGCCGAAACCGGCCGGAAAGATCATCATCATCAATGTGTACTATCAGAACTTGTTTGTCAGGTTTATCGGACCCCAAGGGCCTTATCTGCTGCGCCCGTTTATAAGGTTTTTCCGTGATAAGAAGCACTCAAATAACTATCCGCTTACCCCCAAACGGGTCAAACTTCCATTCATTATCGGCATTGTAATTACCAAAAATGTTGTATACATGTTACGGGCAACTTGATTAATCGGGCACTAGTAATACTGACCGGTCATTATTAATAGTGCCCAAAAACGTAGGGCAAAGTGATTAATTAATCACTTGGACCGGTCAGTATTAATAGTGCCCAAGTGCCCGTGGTCCATGTAATAAATCAGCTTGCAGTCCTTAATTAATAAATATTTCAGTTGATTTTTCCCTTTAGGCACGTAATGTCCACTTTCCCAAAATGCCTATTTCCCAAAATGACTACTTTCCTATAATGACTACTTTCATAGAATGACTACTTTCCTAAAATGACTACTTTCCTAAAATGACTACTTTCCCAAAATGACTACTTTTCAGAAATGTAAAATGCTAACAAGTCTAAACTAGAAGACATGTCAACAAAGAAAAATAGTCCTTATGTCAAAGCTTTAGCATGATTATGATAGCTGTCAAATATGGCTGATTCAAATTAGTTTTTTAAAGAAGTTGTAGCATGGTTGTAGGCCTTGAAGGGATATACATTTTAAGTGATAGCTGTCAATTTATATAATCATTTATCTCGTTAACTGAGAATGCTACGCTACTAGTTTCTTTGAAGAAGTTGTAGTCCTTGATGAGATCTTCATATTTAGTGACAACTGTGAAACTTAAAACTCGTTTATCTCGTTAACTGAGCATACTACACTACTAGTTTCTTTGAAGAAGTTGTAGGCCCTGATTAGATCTTCATTTTAAGATAAACTAGTTTTAAGTTTTACAGCTGTCACTTAAAATAAAGCTTTTAATAAGGCCTACAATTCTTCAAAAGAAAGCAAAGCGAAAGTGGACATGGGCTGGCCCGGAGGGCTTGTCAAAAATGGAATCGACTTTTTGCTCACTAACAACAAAAATATAGTCACTGATGTGTCGGTTCTCAACCAGTTCAAAACAGGAAGCGACCACAGGCTAGTACGAGGTGCCATAACCATCAATACAAGGCTAGAAAGAAACAAGCTCGTAAAGAAAGGACTAAAGAAGCTGTGTATACCTGGCGGAGTCAGCGAGCCTTATGAAAAAGCTTTGAAAGAGTCCTTACAACGCTCGGCCGCTGAACACTTCGATGATGACCTACAGGCAAAATATAATCGATTCGCACAGACAGTAAAGTCCGTCGCCAAAGATTACTTTACGACCGAAACTAAACCTAAACGCTGGTGTCTCTCCCAAGAAGCCCAGGATCTAATGGAAGAACGCAGAAAGGTGACAGCTGATGACTTCAATGGCAATGCTCATCGTGAACTATCTCGCAAAATAAACAAAGTTTTCAAGCGTGACGTTAGAAAAAGGAACACAGAACAAATACTTAAAATCATAGAGCAAAATAAGGGCATGAAAGTGTTTCAAAGATCTAATGCATCTAACCAGATAACAGTTCTGCAGAAACAAACTGGAGAGCTAACGTCCAATGTGCTTGAAATACAAGATATTACGGAGCAATTCTATAAAGATCTATATTCCTCGAGTATCCCTGAACCTTTTAACGACGACCCCACAGAACATCGAGCTCCTTTAATTCGGCACTATACCGAAGATATCCCCGAATTCAGTGCAGACGAAATAAGGAGAGCATTGGGACAGCTTAAGAAAAATAAAGCACCAGGAGAAGACGGAATCACAATAGAATTGCTCAAAGCGGGAGGCAGTGCTATTAGAAAAGAGTTGATGCTACTTTTCAATGAAGTGCTCTTTACAGGAGAAGTCCCAAAAGACTGGACCAGCAGCATAGTTGTGCTTTTTCACAAGAAAGGCAACAAAGCTGACTTGAAGAACTACAGACCAATATCGCTGCTGAGCCAGGTCTACAAAGTATTCTCCTGAGTTTTGACCACACGGCTGGCAAACAGATTGGATGATTACCAACCTAGGGAACAGGCAGGGTTCAGAAAAGGGTTTGGAACCATAGACCATATATTCACCATGAGGCAGATCATACAAAAGGCTGAAGAGTACAACTTGCCACTGTATCTGGGATTTGTGGACTACGAAAAGGCTTTCGACTCTGTGGAACACTGGGCTGTAACGAGATCTCTCCAAAGGTGTCTAATAGACGAGCGGTACATCCAAATCTTAAGGAGCTTGTACAAGGCGGCTACGATGACGGTACAACTTAAAAGCAATACCAATCCAATCCGGGTCGAGAAAGGTGTCCGACAAGGCGACGTGATATCACCCAAGCTATTCACAAACGCGATAGAAGACGTTTTCAAGACCATGAACTGGGAAGGCAAGGGTATCAATGTTAATGGTTCGTACCTAAACCACCTACGGTACGCCGACGATATAGTCATTGTGGCCACATCTGCACAGGACCTGCAGCAAATGTTTGACGACCTGTTCCATGCCTCACTCAAAATCGGCCTAAAAATGAACATGGGTAAGACAAAGGTGATGGCGACAGCCGATTTATCACAAATCCCCATCACATTGGAGGGTCGACAGCTGGAACAGGTACAACACTACGTCTACCTTGGACAGCAACTTACACTTGGCCGTGATTCTCTTGGGGCGGAAATAAAGAGACGGATCCAGCTAGGATGGGCTGCATTTGGCAAGTTGAAACACGTGTTGGAGTCTAAAATACCTCAGTCGCTCAAAACAAAAGTGTATGACCAATGCATCCTCCCCGTGATAACGTACGCGTGCGAGACGTGGACCTTGACGAAAGGTATGATCCACAAGCTCCAGGTCACGCAAAGGAGCATGGAACGCAGGATGCTCGGAATATCTCTACGTGACAGAGTCCGGAACGAGGTGATCAGGCAGCGTACTCGTGTAGTGGATATCGGACTCCGAGTCGCCAAGCTAAAATGGGCATGGGCTGGACATATGTGTCGCCGAAAAGATATGGGATGGAGCAGACGCGTTCTGGACTGGAGACCATGTCTTGGGAAGCGCAGCGTAGGCAGACCACCTGCCAGATGGACTGACGACATCAAGGATCGCGCCGGGATATTGTGGATGCAGAAAACGAAACTCCGAGCAGAATGGAGAAAATTAGGAGGCATATGCCCAACAGTGGGCTAAACCGTGCTGACGAAGAAGAAGAAGAAGACAATTCTTCAAAGAAACTGGTAGTGTAGCATGCTCAGATAAAGAGATAAACGTGTTTAAAGTTTGACAGCTGTCACTCAAAATGTAGATCTTTTCAAGGCCTAAAACTTCTTCAAAGAAACTAGTAGTGTAGCATGCTCAGTTAACGAGATAAATGAGTTTTAAATTTGACAGCTGTCACTTCAAATGTAGATCTCGTTAAGGTCTACAACCATGCTACAACTTCTTAAAAAAACTAATTTACATGCGCGCTGATGAAAGCTCTTAACGTGAGCACGACAGCGACATACTCGAAAACGTGAACTACAGGCAACAGAACATTATTTATTAGCGGTTTAATTTAGGTAAAGTGGTCATTTTGGTAAAGTAGTCTTTTTGTGAACAAAAGTAGTCATTTCGGTAAAGTAGTCATTTTGGTAAAGTAGACTTATTGTGAAAAAAAGTAGTCATTTCGGTAAAGTAGTCATTTTGGTAAAGTGGTCATTTTGGTAAAGTAGACTTTTCGTGCCTAAAGGGATTTTTCTTAGTCTACTAATTTTTAAACTATTGAAGTACCTAATATTTTTATCAAAAATTGTGCTACTGATATCATTACATTTATAACTATTTGTTTTTTAACACACATGTTCAAATTTATTGATAACTTTAATGAAAATTATGTACCTAAGTTTAATTTCATTTACCAATTTTTAAAATGTTGTTTTTAAGCAATATTTTTACATAAAAAAGTAGGCAACTTTATTACATTTTTAACTGTTTATTTTTTACTTTCATGTTTTAATTATTTTTAATAGCTTTCATAAAAATTATGTAAGTTTAATTTCATTTACTTAGGTACCAATTTTTAATCTATTGTTCATAAGTAATTTTATCAACAAAATGTAGGTAGCTACTATTGTTATTACTTTTTTAACTGTTTATTATTCAACTTCTATGTTCAATACTTTGTTTTTTAATAAGATTTCTTTGAAATAATGTAATTTTTACTTCATTTAATAAAAAAAATACATTACAGTTGTTTATTTTTATTACTTTGCCCAAGGTAGGGTGGGAATTATTCATACTGACCGGGAAAAGTAATTAATCATGCTGTTTTAATCACATTGCCCAATTAGGTCGGGCATTATTAATACTGACCGGTCACTATTAATAGTGCCCGGACTTATCAAAATGCCCGTAACATACATACATACATAAATCACGCCTTTATCCCTTGCAGGGTAGGCAGAACGTTAACTCCCGCAAAAATATAGTCTTTATCGCCACTTCTGACAAATATTTGAGGGCTGTTTTAGCTATTGTCGTGTCACTATAGTGACAGGTTGTCAGCCTGTCGCCTAAAATTGCAGTACACATGTAACCCTTAGTCGCTTGTTGCGACACAGGAAAAAAGGGGGTGATGCTATTCTAAGCGGGCATCACACGGCAAAAAGTTGTATACAGATGGTAAAGCCATAAAGCCAGAGAACTTACAATTTGTTTTCCTCATACAAGTACAGCACGCCCTGCTTGAAACCGAGCATCTGACAAATGAACAGCGTCTGGTCCTTGTCATAATTGGCTTCAGGGTCCTTCAGCAGTTTCATAATCTTCTCTTCGTATTCGGCCTTCTCTTTGTCCGACGATTTCACCCTGAGAAACATAATTATTGGTAAGAAAAAAAAAAGTAGAAAAAGCCCCTGACACATCTTATTAATATTATCTTATATTGTCGCCTATCTATCAATTATCTTTCACCCTATTATAGAGGTAAATTTATCGAGAATACGATTTCGCAGCCTGACGAATTCAAACTTCAAATAAATAGTTCATTTTCAACATCAACCGGGATTAACGTGCCTACTTTAACAGAACATAATACATATAATATAACGCCATGATCCCTATTGAAAAACTGTATGAACTCTTCATAGGTTTATCCAAGATTATCGGACCGTTGTAATACTTACCACACATGAATATAGTGTTCTATAAGCGCGTTATACACCAGTTTAGAACACGTGATTTCTTTATTGCTGCACATATGTTCCAAGAACTCGATCAATCGTTCAGAATTGCTCAGAAACATATGTATGTAATCGTCTGTCTGATTTAGTATATATTGTATTAAAATTCGACTTACCACACATGAATATAGTGTTCTATAAGCGCATTATACACCAGTTTAGAACACGAGATATCCTTATTGCTGCACATATGTTCCAAGAACTCGATCAATCGTTCAGAATTGCTCAGGAACACATGTATGTAGTCATCTGACTGATAATAACATGTATAAAGTCCTATATAACTTACCACACATGAATATAGTGTTCTATAAGCGCGTTATACACCAGCTTAGAACACGTGATTTCTTTATTGCTGCACATATGTTCCAAGAACTCGATCAATCGTTCAGAATTACTCAGGAACATATGTATGTAATCGTCCGGCATGGCGCGGTCTGGTTCCCGGTAAGTGCCGGTGAGGGAATTCTCATCTACCAAAGGCTGGTTTCGGGGTTTGTAGTCTGTGCATAGTACTAGAATAGAATTGAAATATCATGAAGCTATCTAAATCAGTACACAAGTTATAAGAATGGTTGGTTGATTCGCCTACCAGCCAAGTTTAATATTTATACAGGGATTAACAGAAAGGGTAAAACGAGCCGAAAGGAGGTCAAAATAATATACAAAACACAATCGCCAATCAGCTATTTAATTTACTATGAGAGGTCCAATTTTTTTCACATTTCTACCCATGTTCTAAGAGCAAAGTTGTTCCGTTTCACGAGTACCTTGACCTCCTTTCGGCTTGTTATTCCCTTTTTGTTACTCCCAGTAGACGGTATTTTTAGTCAGTTGACAAACATTGTAGGGTGACTCTATTCACAGTTTTAAACAACTCACAACGCGGCGACGTTTGATACTGCCTAAAAACTACTACTTTTTCCGCCGAAGGCAGTTCTGAAATATCTTTTCTGCAACAAGCCTTACGTAAAGACTAATCCTGTAAAAATCAACGATATTTTGATCAAATGTATAATCATTTAAAACATGGAACACAAAACTCACATTTCAAAACTTCGTACTCTCCTCCGGTTGATGTTGTATCAGCCTATGTCCATACAACTTCATATATTTATCAGCGTCGTCAAACTCCAGATCCGCCATGTATTCCAGAGCCTGCTTATAATCCTTTTTGTCTTCTAGCATCATTGTGAGGTACCAGTCGTGGCGCTTGTAGTTGGCGGCTAGGATAAAGCGTCGTCCACGCTCACTTGACGAACCACCTACAAAATAGAAAGACTTTTGGTCAAAGTATGCCTTTAACTTGTTTTCCGAATTAATATATTAATAATTCTTCATCTACCGTGTGGTAGCGGCTAAGAATACTGCTACCCCTAGTCCACTCAGGGCGTTTCGTAAAAGGCGACGTAGAGTTTTTAACTTTAGCTGAATATCTGTAGTCTATGGTCAACCGCATGGTGGCGGTGATACAACCTATAATAGCATTCCCAAAGCGGTTGAGGTCAGCCAAGTGGCCAGTTTAAAAACATCGCCAAATCCTTTTGCTACATGATTTTGTGATCTAACAATACATGGTGCGCCGACCCCACCTGATTTGGGAGAAGGGCAGTCAGATGATATGTGAAACAGATCTTACCTTGATAGCGACGTTGACATCAAAGTGTATGATTTTATCCTTGGAGTTGATGAATTCCTTTAGCTTCCCCTGCTGGTCGTGTTGGTCGATCTTCACATAGCACGTTAACAATAAAGTTGTGTGGTCCTCTGTTGCGAATCCTATACAACAGTTACAAGTTGTAATCAAATACATACAGTACGCGAACGAGTTCATGCCCATCCTGAAATATGCGCCTCCTTGTCATACTCGCAGAAATACTGGTGTGTTTCTGCGAGTAACAAGGAGGCGCATAATTCAGGATGGTCATGAACTCGTTCGCGTACTGTACTACAAAAAGAAGTCGCTTCTTGCGTTTCTCTGTCTGTCTGTCGTGGAATCGCTTACTAAACTCCTCCTAAGTAATGGATAGAGGAAGGTTTATATGTGTAACACATGCCGGGAAAATGCCTTTAACTAGCGGGAATAGTACATTACGTCACAGGCCGAGTATATAGCAATTTCTGGTCGAGTGGCATTGGAAGGCCGAGACGAAGTCGAGGCCTTCTAAAGTAAACGAGACCAGAAATTGTTATTTCGGCCGCGGATAGTTTAGTGCTTTTCTCCAATTTGCAAGGAAACATAATTAATAAACATTTAAATCGTGACAAAATTGACACTTCACAACTTCTAAAGTTCGCAAAGCGCATGCGCTGGTTTTGCTTACGTTCCGTTTCATAAAGAATGCGCGGGAAATTCACATTCAGCCTTCAAACTTCAAACAAATTGTGATCTATAAAACACCTAATCACGAAAGTGTGAAGTTAAAGAACCTTTTCTTTACCGGCCTAGTCCGGCAATTTCTATTACAGTCCTCTGCGCCTTGACAACATAAATGAGCCCATTGACGTATTCTTTTTTTAAAGTAATGAAGCCATTTCCGAGCAAATTGGAGAAATAGTACATTACGTCACAGGCCGAGTATATAGCAATTTCTGGTCGAGTGGCATTGGAAGGCCGAGACGAAGTCGAGGTCTTCTAAAGTAAACGAGACCAGAAATTGTTATACCGGCCGAGGTTCGTATAGTGCTTTTCTCCAATTTGCAAGGAAACATAAATAATAAATATTTAATCGTGACAAAATTGACACTTCACAACTTCTAAAGTTCGCAAAGCGCATGCGCTGGTTTTGCTTACGTTCCGTTTCATAAAGAATGCGCGGGAAATTCACATTCAGCCTTCAAACTTCAAACAAATTGTGATCTATAAAACACCTAATCACGAAAGTGTGAAGTTAAAGAACCTTTTCTTTACCGGCCTAGTCCGGCAATTTCTATTACAGTCCTCTGCGCCTTGACAACATAAATGAGCCCATTGACGTATTCTTTTTTTAAAGTAATGAAGCCATTTCCGAGCAAATTGGAGAAATAGTACATTACGTCACAGGCCGAGTATATAGCAATTTCTGGTCGAGTGGCATTGGAAGGCCGAGACGAAGTCGAGGTCTTCTAAAGTAAACGAGACCAGAAATTGTTATACCGGCCGAGGTTCGTATAGTGCTTTTCTCCAATTTGCAAGGAAACATAAATAATAAATATTTAATCGTGACAAAATTGACACTTCGTAACTTCTAAAGTTCGCAAAGCGCATGCGCTGGTTTTGGTTACGTTCCGTTTCATAAAGAATGCGCGGGAAATTCACATTCAGCCTTCAAACTTCAAACAAATTGTGTTCCATAAAACACCTAAACACGAAAGTGTGAAGTTTAAGAACCCTTTTATTACCGGCCTAGTCCGGCAATTTCTATTACAGTCCTCTGCGCCTTGACTACATAAATGAGCCCATTGACGTATTCTTTTTTTAAAGTAATGAAGCCATTTCCGAGCAAATTGGAGAAAAATAAGTTGCGATCCGCTAACAGACTTCAGTGTGGAACACTCAAAAGACTTCTTTGAAGTTTTTTTTACTTTTTTTTTTTACTGAAGATCTAAATCAAAAACTAATAATGGAAATCCGTTAAGTAGTTTTCAAGATGTTCAATAATTTCGTCTTCGTAGAGCGGGCTGTTAGTTTTTAAATATTCTATGTCTTACCTTTCTTATGAAGTTCTTCTAAATACTGCACTAGAGGTTCTAAGTGGCGGGATTGCAGGTATTTTCGTATAACATAGGATGTCTCCAGCCAGCCAATCGTCTTCACGTACTGTTCGATTGCGCCTTTGAAGTCACCCTAAGAAACATATCGGAGTGTTACACGAAATAACAATTCTTAAGGAATAAAAGTATAAAAAATAAGCTTTTCATATCCTCATAGCCGTTAAGAAAGCGATAAAATACCGGGTGTAAGGAACGGTGTACCGAAAAGTTTCCAGGTGTGATCAGACGATAAAGCTGAACAACTTTTACTAAGGAACGTATTATTATGATGGGAAACAAAAAAGAAATTCGAGTACTAAAAGAACTTTGAATGGAAGGTCGAATTTTTCGTTTACCAACATAGCCCCCATATAAAAAGTTGCATATTCAGTCAATTTGTCAATTTTATGGCCTAGCCATGCCTGCAAAGTTCTCGGAACTCAAACTGTCGGCCGCAAATCTCGTATCAGAATGTTACACGAAATATCAATTCAGAAGGCGTGAAAAATATAGATTGAAGTTTTTGTAGTCGCATAGAAAATGAAATACATTATTTAAGCTAATTATTACTTTAGATAACAACCCTCACCTTTCCATACAAATGGTCGCCATACTGCTTATGGATCTCGGTCAACCCCTCTGCATCATAGTGCTGACTACTCGCCGTCCGTATCGCCACGTCATAGAGGTTCTTTTTGAACAGCATCTGCAGCTTACTCTGCAAGTCTTTCTCATCCAGATAAATCATTTCCTTCTTCTTTGTAAGGATGTAAAACGATCCCCATTCGGTTAGAACTGCGTCTATCTCATCGAAGGTTTTGGAGAATACTTTGAATTTGTTTTGGACATCTAGAATAGTGATGTGGTGGGATTTGGGGGCTGGTTGGGAGCTGGTGCTGGCTTTGGGGGGGGTTTCGTTGGTGGTGATGACGAGGTAGCTGCGGAAGCAGTTGAGACGGACTTTCTCGCCTTCTAGTGCGTAGCACGGACCGCGGCCTTCCGTTGTGTAGCAGTATATGGCCTGGCCGGAGAAAGAAAAACTAGAATTATTTCCACTGCAAATGAAGTGTATTCTGTGGAGGGTCTTGCATCGAAACCTTTCTTAAAATTCTACCGTTTGGATATTTGTGGGCTTTCGCTCAAAAAGGTTCCATCAGTGGGGTATTGAGTTATGATCTGTTTCAGAATCAACTGGAGTCCTTCTATCATACTGACTAGAAAAACCAATATATTTCTTGAAACTTTCTATTTTCTAGACCTCCAAAGTTGTAACTCCAAAAACCCCAACTTCTTAAAAATACAAATATCTCGGGAGATCCAGAATAAAGCCGATGTAGACTTATGACCGATTTCGGAATCTACTTTAGTCCTCTATTGGACTCTGTTGTAATATTAACTACCAAAAGCTGGCTATTGTAGCCGATTTTGGTAGTTAATAAACTCCCGTGCACTGAGTGGGCACATTGATATAATTGTAGTAAATAGCCAACAACGGGCGCATCAGCGCCGACTTGATGATCACTAAATGACTCTTTACGACTCTTTACGCGCGAAAGCTCTCATCCACCCACTGGACACAACTGTATTTTTATATAGCTCGATTTTTATAACTGTGCGCATGGAGCTGTCAAAATATGTATGGGATCTGACAGTTGAACTGTCAAATCGTATGGGATTTTTGATAGCTCCATGCGCACAATTATACAAAATCGAGTTATAAATAGTATAAGCTGAAAATGGGAAATAAATATATCCGTTTATCAGGCATGCATGATTTTATTTACGCAGTTTTTTTAATACCTGGAAAAGTTGTAGTTATTATTACCATACTTACTTATTATTTTCGTTAAAAAAAAACATTTCTTGAAATATTGAATCAGATATTATTTCTGCTGCTTACATCATTATTAGCGACAGTGAGCCGGTGTTTGTCAGCTAGCACGGAGCAGCCCGGCGCAGCACCCATCGCATCCAGCGTGACGCAACGTTCAGATGTCAACCAGCACACCATCACATACGCTCGGGACACTACGAATAGTTGGTCCGCTCCCCTAAAACAACAAATTTTATCATGCCACATCTTAGAGTATGAGCTAGGTATAGATAGAGTGCGCCTAAAAAGTTTGAACGGTTGGCAGTAGTGAGACCACAACCTCTCAGTCCAACAGTAGCAAAACGCCAGTGACAACACTACTGGACTGACTGAGTAAGCCACTGTAGGTTCTCTATCCATTTGCATAAAAAGAATTGACATAATATATTTTGGCACACTGTAATTTAAACTAATGAATGATACTTACGCATAATTCATGTACGCATAACAGTTTAGGCATAATTTCTTTACGCACAAAAAAATAGTGGGTTATTTTTTAGTCAGTGCGCAAACTTTGCAGGGTGTTTCTACTCGTGATTCTACATAGGCCTAAAATACAAAACCATTAATTGTCATATCCATAATCAAAACAGGCATAAAAATCTGATGAATTAGAAGAACCCCTAAATTGCATAAAAATAACCTAACCTAACCTAAACTGACCTAATATATCTTAAAAAATACTAAACTGACTTACATTTCCTGCCATTTGAACTTAATAAAAAATATATATATTAGTCCAAAATTAATTATTGCAAAAGCAATTATGCCGAAATATTGTTAGTATAAAATACAATAGTCTAAAATATGATTATGCCAAAATAAGTATTATGGCAAGAAATTATTATGTCAAAGCAATTGTAGGTGAAAAAAAAATATGCGAAACATGTTATGCTAAAACATATTAGTGGAAAAAATTATGCCTGTGAAAGGGATACCGCCACTGTATAGGCGCCCCGTGCGCCGTTTCCCTAATTTGTGACGCGCGGCTGCTCGTCCGGTATAGACACAGCTTTTCACGAATTCAAAACTAAGTAACTATCTTAAATAATACGATGATTTCGCATATAAAATTACGTAAAAGCTGTTGTTAGAAGCTAGAACCTTTGCTTACGCTGGGTACAATGGTCCGGAGCGAAACAGAAACCCTATAGCTTGCTTTTTTTCTCTAAGTTTGAACCTTACTTTATAAAGGTCTAAATTGAAAACCTACTTGAAAGCAAGTCCAGTGATGGGGCTACTTCCTGTGTCAGGTAACGTCTTCATCTTGCCGCTTCTCTGCCGCGCGATGTCACCGCGAAATAGAGACACGGAGCCATCTTGGAAACCGACTGCCAATAAATTCTGGAAAACAACAAATGGAAGGTAAGATATCTCTCAGATTCAGAGGCTCTCTCAAGATAAAATGGCATTCTTATTACTTCGATATCAATACATAGTATAAAATGAAGTAGTTTTTTGCGTTTCTCTGTCGTGGAATCTGCTAACTCCTCCTAAATCACGCAACGGATCTTGATGCGGTTTTTTTTTTGTAATAGATAGGGTGATTCAAGAGGAAGGTTTATGTATACCGGGGAATACCTTTTTCCGGTAGGAAAATAAGGTACAGCGGATGAAAACGCTAACGTGCCGCTATCTTTCTTGGGGAAAGTTGTTCCTTATCACCAGCCCGATCTGAATTTTTGCTGTCGGTCACTAGTAAAATTTCACCCTATACCGGGAGTAACAAAAAGGGTATTACAAGCCGAAAGGAGGTGAAGGTACTCAACTTTCCCCATGGAACATGGAGCGAAATATGAAAAAATATTGGGACCTCCCATAGTAAATCAGTCAGTTGATCGGCGATTTTGTTTTATGGCAGGTACATTTTTTTTTCAATATTCAACACATGTTTCGAACGAGCAAGAATTGTTAAATAAATTTCGTATATTCGATCTAGCTAGGTTTCAATCTCCAAAAATCGTTTATTCACCTGTTTTTTGAGAAATGTCTTTTAACTAACAACAACATCTATTGATTAAACGAGGAAACTCGGTCAACCAGGTAATGCGGGACCTCCTCACGCATATGGGGTTGCCGTGCCGGTCGCTGCGGGACCAGTCCCATACTTTTATAAGGGGATTCACTCCCACTTCGACAGACAGACAGACTGATAAGGGTTTCTAGTAGACTACGAAACCTTAATTAATCTTCTTCTTCTTTGTCGTATCCGCATGACTGAGGGACGTGACTTCACTAGGCTATATTCGTCTCTAGCTTCCTCCAAACTCCACGGTCATTCATGAGCCATGTGTATGGCCGTCTGTAAGGTGCTGGAGTACGGTGGCATATGGTACGCATATGGGGTTGCCATGGATGATGGGTTAAGTATCAAATTAATCTACTCCTCATCATCTCACATCCACCCACTGCAGGGTATAGGCCTCTTCTGTATTTCGCTACTCCTGTTCTGTCCATTGAGATCCGGTCAATTTGATATGTCATCGGACCCCCGGGCTGATGGTCTGCCCACTGATCATTTTGCTCCACTTGGCCACCACTCTGTGACTGCTTTGGTTCACCGTCCGTCTAGTCTCCTGCCCACCTCCACCGTAATCTTGTGATTCGCTTAATTACATCTTCGACTTTCGCCTTAATTTATCGAATTTCCTGATGCAAATTAATCGAATGATATGATACCTTATTATCGTGGATGGCGAGCGCAGTGGCGGGCGTGGGTCGCATGTGCGACGGCACCGCGCGGGACATCCTCACGCATATGGGGTTGCCGTGCCGGTCGCTGCGGGACCAGTCCCATACTTTTATCAGAGGATTTACTCCCACTTCGACAGACAGACAGATTGACAAGGGTTTCTGGTATACTACAAAACCCTAATGAATCTCACAATACCTTATTATCGTGGATGGCGAGCGCGGTGGCGGGCGTGGGACATCCTCACGCATATGGGGTTGCCATGGATGATGGGTTAAGTATCAAATTAATCTACTCCTCATCATCTCACATCCACCCACTGCAGGGTATAGGCCTCTTCTGTATTTCGCTACTCCTGTTCTGTCCATTGAGATCCGGTCAATTTGATATGTCATCGGACCCCCGGGCAGATGGTCTGCCCACTGATCATTTTGCTCCACTTGGCCACCACTCTGTGACTGCTTTGGTTCACCGTCCGTCTAGTCTCCTGCCCACCTCCACCGTAATCTTGTGATTCGCTTAATTACATCTTCGACTTTCGCCTTAATTTATCGAATTTCCTGATGCAAATTAATCGAATGATATGATACCTTGTTATCGTGGATGGCGAGCGCAGTGGCGGGCGTGGGTCGCATGTGCGACGGCACCGCGCGGGACATCCTCACGCATATGGGGTTGCCATGCCGGTCGCTGCGGGACCAGTCCCATACTTTTACGAGAGGATTCACTCCTACTTCGACAGACAGACAGACTGATAAGGGTTTCTAGTAGACTACGAAACCCAAATTAATCTTCTTCTTCTTTGTCGTATCCGCATGACTGAGGGACGTGACTTCACTAGGCTATATTCGTCTCTAGCTTCCTCCAAACTCCACGGTCATTCATGAGCCATGTGTATGGCCGTCTGTAAGGTGCTGGAGTACGGTGGCACTCCAACTAACTAATCTAATGATACCTTGTTATCTTGGATGGCGAGCGCAGTGGCGGGCGTGGGTCGCATGTGCGACGGCACTGCGCGGGACATCTTCACGCATATGGGGTTGCCATGGATGATGGGTTAAGTATCAAATTAATCTACTCCTCATCATCTCACATCCACCCACTGCAGGGTATAGGCCTCTTCTGTATTTCGCTACTCCTGTTCTGTCCATTGAGATCCGGTCAATTTGATATGTCATCGGACCTCCGGGCTGATGTTCTTCCCACTGATCTTTTTGCTCCACTTTGCCACCACTCTGTGACTGCTTTGGTTCACCGTCCGACCAGTCTCCTGCCCATCTCCACCGTAATCTCGTGATTCGCTTAATTACATCTTCGACTTTCGCCTTAATTTATCGAATTTCCTGATGCAAATTAATCGAATGATATGATACCTTGTTATCGTGGATGGCGAGCGCAGTGGCGGGCGTGGGTCGCATGTGCGACGGCACCGCGCGGGACATCCTCACGCATATGGGGTTGCCGTGCCGGTCGCTGCGGGACCAGTCCCATACTTTTATCAGAGGATTCACTCCCGCTTCATCATCCTGTAAGAAGAAAGGATTCAATACTCATGTGCACTTATTTTATTACAGATCCCAAGTGACTTTAAAGTCAAATGAATGATCATTGCTTTATCATCAGTTTTACAGAACGTAAATGGCAACATACACTTCCTCTTTACATGTGAGACACCAAGTTGTACAACGACCCAATGGTGTCAGTTTATCACTCTCTAGCTTATTTATGTAATTCTTATCATATTCTCAAATAAACAAAAAAGGAGTAAGTATAATTCCCAATTTATAAATCTTCAGTAGTAAGTTTCAAGTGTGTATAGTGAAATAAATTGATATGAGAGAAAAGTGATATAAATTGTTTTCTTTCCTACTTGTAAGCATATTAAAAATAAATATCCTTGGACGAGAGAGAGAGAGAGACACTATCTAGCCCCAAACTAAGCAAAGCTTGTACTATGGGAACTAGACAACCAATTTAATATTTATATTCTTCTTTTTGTAAATAAATACATATTATACATATAAACACAAGTATTTGAAAATTGACTTGACAAATATTTGTGCCCGGTGGGATTCGAACCCATGACCTCGGCATGGAAGGCAGGAGTACTAATTGCTACGCCATCGGGACTATCAAGCTATTATTCTCTTATCAGTCTAAAATTTTAGTAAATGTATTTATATGTAGATTTGAGATTTTATAAATGAACTCAAAATAAAAATTTGCATACCCCAATGGTGACTAAGTAAGGGTCATGAGGCAGCTGCTGAGCCAACGTCACTGTCAACTCGTAAGCCTTGAATGACGTAATCTCCCACGTCCGCGAGATGAGATGCGCCCAGCCGGTGACGTCGCAGAGCACCACATGGTTGTTACCTGATGTCGCTACTGTTACATTTGTATCCTGCATTGAAAAAAGTAATTTTAAAACTAGGAAATAAAACATGTTTATTATTGGGATATAGTCATTTTTTTAATACAACACCTAATTGTCCTAAGTCCTGTCCTTTTTTACTAAAGATTCACCAGATTTTTACAAGATTTATTGGGGTTCAACAGGATTCTTGGATTTATTAACCCTAGAGTGGGCGCGTTATTCCATATAACGCGAGTGGGCGTGTGTGAGCATTTTGCCGCCCGTACCTATAATTTAAATTTTTCAGAGAAATGGAATATTTTTTATTTATTATGCATTATTTGATTAAAACAGACTATAAACTTAAATGAAAAAATAATACTCATGCAAATTGAGTTCTTTGTTTAAGACAATAGGGCTTTTGACCAACTTTGGCAATAATTGTCAGTTTTCTGGAACATTAGTAATGTAAATGGATATAGATCACATAAATTCTAAAAACATGACATTTAATTTTTTTCTGAGCAAAAAAATATTAACACAAATTCACGCAATGTTCACTGCACAAACATTACACCCTTTTTTAGCCCTATTTTTCTTAATAGATACCATGCATATCACTTCCCTTCGTGAAGTTAAAAGGTTGGTCTTCAGGTGATACAAGTCAATTATTATTATTTATAGGACAAGCAGCAATATATGCTGATAGGTCCTTGCAGTGTTGGTTATATTATTTATTAATTGAAATTAATGTTTCTTTTTAATTATTTTTGTTTTTATTTACTCACGCAAATATTTTTATTTATAAAGTCTTTAATTAATTAGCTTATTAAAAATATTTTTTTAATATAATTAAAACATGTTTTACATGCTATTCAACATAAAACATTTACAATATTGATATAAACCGTAGGTGGGCGCGTGTTTAGCAATTCGCCGCCTCGCGACACACCATGTTGACAAATGCTTCGTCCTGTGGCTGCCTGCGTATGGATCCTGTGGATTTTTGTGACACAGGAAGGGAATATGCAGTGGGTCAGCTACTCATGAGTTTAAGCTTTTCAAGTGTATAGTTCAGAAAATATTTTAAAAAATCTACCATCGGCAGCAAAACGCTCATAGCGCACCCACTCTAGGGTTAAGGAGGTATTCATTAGGTAGGTAATACTTGCATTATTTTACTTTAGACACACAGAGTTATTGCTAGCAATAATGGTTTGAATAACCATGGCTTTCAATGTTCGAGTATCCAATCCATTATGCTTGGGTTGAGGTGCACTTATAGTACGGTCATTCGAATAGGCTATATTTGACAGCTGTCAAACCCATACTATAGTCCGACAGCTTCGTGCGCGACCCTCCCTAGGGGTGACAGACGTTGGGGAGGGAGATGTCAGCGGGTAGCGGGAGGTGTAGCGGGGAAGGTAGACGCGCGCATCCGCTCCGCACGTCAATTATTAAAGTGACGTGCTGCCTCGCCCCCCCACCGTCTGTATCCCGCAGGAGGGTCGCGCACGAAGTTGTCGAACTATAGGAAACATGTCAACAAAGAAAAATAGACCCAATATCATAGCATTAACATGATTTTGACAGCTGTCCAATATGGCCTATTCAAATGACGGTACTATAGCACTTAGGGGGGGGCTGGCCAAACACTAGGAAAATTTTGAAAAAAGCTATTTGTATGGCAGCCCTCCTAAGGGCCCTGCAACCAATACATGCGACGTGTGAAATATAAGTATGTATTTTCCAGTTGGATACTTACTTGTAAGCATTCTGCAATTTTTCCTTTGTCCACATTCTCCTTTATGTCGAAGAATTGGAATAGCCGCCACTGTAAACAATAAGACCGATAGATACAGCATACAGAGACTCACGATCATGAAAAAACACCAAATTTTATTGAAACTAACAGGAAGAATGGGCGTTTTGGATTTTCCAAACATAGCTGGTTTTATGCAGCATACAGATGAAGAGCGCCATGCAAACTAAATACGCACCTCTAAAAATGCCATTTTATTGTTATTTTATCTTTATGCTCATTTTATAACAATATATCCAGTGTTTTTCCTGTTTTCTAATTAATTTGTATCACAAATTCACAAAATCACGGAACGAAAACACGAACTGACTGACAGTCAGGGTGACCATCTCAAATATGGCGAATCTGCCAGACCCACACTGAAATCTGCCAAAACCTGCCAAACTCAATCCCTCCCAGCCTCGGATGAAAGAAACCCTATGGATCTGAAATAGTTGTCTATAGGAAAAAATGTTATACATATATGATGCGTTTTGACGGTAAACTTATATACGTAATGCGATTTCTTTCTTATATATGGTTTTCTTGGTAAGCCGAAAGAGACGACACAAATTTTGACAGTTACTATTTCGGAAATTATTTTATGTGACATCACCGTAACCATTCTTCGTGGCAAATCTGCCATTACAAAAAACACGTGTCTGTGGTAGCTCATCTGTCAACAAGCGTTGAAATAAATTTTTGTTGTTGAATATAAGTAAATACATAATCATTTGTGTGAAAATTACTAATAAAAAGTGAAGAAAAACGTATAAAAGATGCTCCGGTGCAGCGTCATTGGCTGCGGCACCTATAGTAGAAAAATGCCGCCGGATATAACATTACACCAGTAAGTACTGCGTATTCCATTGAAATATCTCAGTATTTTTCAATTTCTCAAGTGCACTTGCTGTAAATAGACCTATTGCTTTACTATTCATACAAATACAGTCCATATTTTTATTTAGATTTGATGAAAAGTGGTTAAAATTTGTAAAAATGTTTTGTATGGGATTTAGTGATGTAGGGTTTGTTCCCGTATCGACTGTCGATGATTCGGTTAGAGTGCACTTAGGCGGGCTGCCATACAAATGACCTTTTTAGAACCAGGCACATACTTACAGACATACCTATTCTTTTCAGTTTATCTAAGATGGAAGAAAAGCGAAATGCATGGCTGGAAATACTTGGTGTGGAGAATACAAGAAAGCATATCTTTGAATGTTCACAACAATTTGAAAATTCCTGTTTTAACCGAACAATGAATAATTATAATAAAACTACGAGATGGAGCCCTGCCATCACATACTTTATTGGTTAATGATAATTCAATTTATTAATTAATCCGCCTTCATTACATTTATTGTTTCTGATTCAAATGGCAAAATTCGTCTGTTCTCAAATAAGTCGGGTTTTCTTACTTTTTACAATGAAAACTGTTATTGTATACTTTTGATTGGCTAAATAAAATAATAAAAATTGCAATCTGTTGTAAATAATTTGTGAATATTTTGAATTTTTGTAACAAATTGTAAGTGATTTATAAATATTGTAGATAATTTGTAAATATTTTGAATTGTAAATACTTTTGGTTAAATGAAATAAAAAATGCAAACTGTTTTAATGAATTTGTAAATATTAAAGATTGTTAATACTTTATAAAATTTGTAAATAAATAGTATAATTTTGTTTGGTCATTTAGTTTTCTCCTATAACATTATTAAAATTATAATTTTGAAATAATGTTATGATATCGCACTGTTGCTATACAAATCAACTTACCTAGTGGGTTGACAGGTTAGCTTGTTTTTTTTAAATCAAGCTATTTTGTAGGTAGCTGCTTGCATACAAACGCGGGTAAAACGCCCTAGTACTCAGGTTGTCTTATCAACTAACTAGTTCTGTGAGTGCCTACAGAAACTCACCATTATGCTGAACAATCATTGCCATAAAACCATACCTTTTATATAGCGTGTAATTTTACTAGTGACTGATAGCGAAAACCCAGAACCAACTGGTGATAACGAACAGCAACTTTCCACAAGGAACATGGGTCAAAATATTAAAAAAATGGACCTTCCATACAAAATTGCCGTTCAGCTGATTTAGTTAGTACGGGAGGTAATTCTTTTTTTTCCGGTATTTGATTAATTTTCCTAGTGGAAAGTTGCTATTCCTTATAACCAGCCGGTTCTGTGTTTTCGCTGGCGGTCTCTAGTAAAATTTCAATTACAAATTTCATTTTTGACTATACATTGATAATATCGATATCGATAATTTTCTTCTTATACTCTAGTAACATCTCTAGTTCAATCCGCCATTACAAATTACCATCAAAATAGGCAGGCACGTTTTTTTCGTAGGTATTTCGGATCCATAGGGTTTCTTTCATCCGAGCTCCCAGCCTAAATCTGCCAAGTTCCCTCAATAAATCTGCCAAAATCTGCCAAACTAAACCCAACTGAAATCGACCCGAAATAAAAAATCAACACGATTTTTATCATGAAAAGTAAACAAATTATAAGAAAGTCCATCTATCTAGATCTAAGTTTTAGTGCTTGATAATTAACAGATTTCTTTGAAAACATTTAATGTGATGTTTTAAATTAAGATTTGCACAACAATTACAAGATTTTCCTCGAAATTCCCCAAATCTGCCAAAACCTGCCACTTTTCTGATCCGTCAACATAATCTTCCACAGTCAAAATTTAAGAGTCAAATCTGCCCAAATGGCAGAATCCTGCCACAAATGGTCACCCTGCTGACAGTACTGACACGAACATTGACATTGACATTGTTTTTTTTTCTCTTTTCCCATTACGACAGGCTAAGGATCATACCGCTTTGCGCTTCAGGACATGCAGAGGCATTATTTCATACCGCTATGTTTTCTCGGTTTTCTCCCTGATTCGGGGCCTGTGTTCGGGGCTATAATATTTAGTTCTGCTGTTCAACGAAAACAAGTATATGATAAGTATAACGAGCGCAGATAAGGAACATTATCTCGAATTGGCAACATTATTGTTGACATCCTGCTCATATGTCATATGATATGATAGAGAGGTAAACAATAATGTTGCCAATGCGGTAGGTATACAAGGTGTTCCAATGTAAATACATTAAATTGGAGACGTTGTGTAGGCCATCGAACCGAACAATTTTCATTATGGGGACAAGTTATGAAAACTCCTCGTTTAGAAGGAATCAGCAAACTAAATTTGTTAAATTTAATTGAGTGCCACATTATGCAAGGAGCTTTATTGATTATATGACTTTTATTTATGTCATGTTGCCGTCTTGGAAAAACTTTTGAAATTTCCGCCACAACTGTTGCCAAAGCAACAGTTTTGGTGGTAATTTAGTTGCCAAGGCAACAGTTGTGGCGTAGACCAAGGTCAAATGTCATGTTCGTCAAAAACTGACACAACTGACACTACAGTCTCTACTGGGTTCTCTGATTGGCCCTTTATCTTTGCGTCTCTATGGGTGCTCTAAGTCAAAAGAAGTTTTTAGTTTGAGGCGGTAATAAAAGAAAAGTTGACACCAAGAAAGAGATCTTTTATGTTAAGTTTTCGTTTAAATTTAAGACAAAGACAACTATGTTCCAAACTTTTTCGAAGATTCAAATCCAACAAGTTAAAATTGCAAGGTTGCAATCTTGGATAAGGGGTAATACATATTGGTTGTAGTAAATGTAGGCATTTACTTTGTATGAAAATTTTAACTTCTTAATTGTTAAGAATTCAAACTTGGTGCCATAATGGAAATTGTTCATCACAATGCTGCCCTGGGATAACTAAAATGCCGTTAACCCTCAATTTCTCAATTTTCACTTTTTAACGGCATTGTAGTAAGGAAACGATTCTCTTTCGAACCATCTGACTCATTTTTCTCTATCTTTTTAGTTCCGGAGATACGAAATATAAAATTGCCGCTAAGTGACAGTTTTGGGCACCCAAACAGGGCTATAAGGTCGTTATCTACACAAACATAGCTAAAATGCCTTTAAAACTCGTTAAACTTGAAAAACGTTGACTTTTTTCACAATTTTATACCCAAAATCCATAACATAATTGCCGTTACCTAATTTTTCCAAACAATATTGCAGCTAAAATACTTTAACTGTATTATAGTTAAGTCAAGTTTTAAACGTGTAAAAACTAATTTCTAGATTAAGATGCCGTTATGTGAAAATTGCAGCGCTAAAAGGTCGTTTAAGGATTTTAACGGCAATGTAGATTTTTATTTCCCGTGTATAATTTATACAAGTTACATTTATTAATGCCGCTATCCCACAATACTGCTCTAAAATGCCGTTAACTTTTCTCACTTTGGCGCGGCGTTTTGGATGATATTAGGATGATTCATATAAAAAATGCAGAAAATAAGAAAGATTTGTTTCTTTCGTTTGTATCTAACCGAATAACTCCGAAACTACTTAACCTATTTCAATAAATCTTTCACCACTAGATAGCTACGTGTTGTAGCTTGAGTAGATATACTAAGTAAATGGTAACTTTTTACCGTAGATAATATTTCATTACTGTGGGAAAATGGTAAGAAGTGGGCATAACCGGTCTTGTCGCTATATTTTACGACCAAACTCCTTTACTGATCTTCATGAAATTTAGTAAAAAATTTTAACAAATAGGACATGATAATAGCGTAATTTTTATGAACACTCGACCGTCTGGAGCCCCTAGATTTTGTAACACAAAGATTGCGCTATACTACTTATAAGACATTACGGAAATGCTGCATTACAAAAGTTGATTAGCATATCAGTCGACATGGAGCTTCTAAAATACCTGATGTAGGCATTAAAGAGCCTATCTTTACTATGAGACAAACGGAAATGCCTCCATAGAAAAAAAAACAACATGATGGGTCACTCCTTCTGACACGTAGACGTCAAAAGCTGAAGTGGGTACATAGTTATAGAGAATCAGGAGCTCTGGTTATCATTAGAAAGACAAAAACGCCTCCATAGCAAGAGTTTGGAAAATCTGACGTAGAACTCAAACCCAGCTGTACAATACTTTATAAAGAGATACGGAAATGACCTCATAGCAAAAAATATCGAGCATGATAGGCTGCTTTTGTTAAAATATAGATATCGAGGATTTGAACTGCCTAGTGTGTAAAACTAGAAGCCAAGCTAAACTGTGCGAGACACAGATATGCAATATTATAATAGAGACCAAGTTCTGTTTTCTGTAACACAAGTAACCTCATTAATTGCGGGATCTGGAACATCTATTTACACAAAAAAACTGTTGCAGCGGGTAAAACGCTAAACGGGTTTGTCCACTAGAATTGTATAAAAGCGGTTAATAAATTGGTTACTACCTAAAAACCAGTGCCAAATACTTAAGTTTTATTTCTCTGCACCTGATGCTTTTCACAAAAACTTATATCACTGCTCCCGCGGTCTAAAATGTTCTTTAGTTACACTTACTTCATTAAGGTTACAAAATTATTCTACAGCATTCCTAGTTAAATTTTACCATTGACCCAGAATTTCGAAAGGTTTAAGTGTTATTTATTCCTTGATTTGATGGTGATAACCTAATGTAAAAACAATATTTTTGTAAAATACAAAATTGTTTTAGAAACTATTAAAATATTTGAGATATAAAACTAATTAGAGTGAATTAGAAAGAAAGAAAGAAAGAAAGAAGAAAGAAAATACCAATTAAGTAAATTATAAATAATAAATATTATCCAAGACGTCATATTAAATCAGGTTTTTATGTAAGCACTCAACATTCGCAACTCGAGGAAAAAAACGAAGCAAATTATTAAATTTATAATGCAGTGTTGTTAAAAGACACTCAACAGTGCCTCAAAAGTTGATTGTTTAATAGAAATATAGCATTAAAAGTTAAAGATTCGGTCCTTTTTATTCTGCTTCAAACTAACATTTCAAGGGAATCTTTCAATTTTCTTATAATGATTACTTTGATTACTAAGCTAAATTGCCGTTATGGTGAAAGGTTTGTAACTTAGCGGCAATTATGCGTTGTAAAGGACTTGAAAAAACCAATACAAGATACTAAATTGAGGTATAAAGCTTCGCTAAAATGCCGCTAAAGGACCGTGACGACATTGTAGAGAAGTATTTATAGATACAATTCTTGTATTTTACAAGGCAATGATATTAGTGCAAAACCAAGCACTAAAATGCCGGTAAGGTAACCTTAGCGGCATTTAAGTAGTGTTTTGATAAAGCAATTAAAAAAATAATACTTAACGACAACACATTTTTCAATATATTTCTGTAACCCTTTCACTTAGCGTAATAAAACTAAAAGCAGCGTAAAGTATAAAAAATTACCGTTTCAATAATATCTTAAAATTTCAAATAACTTTTGTATTTATCAAACAGCAACGTTTTTAACTTTAAACCCGCGTAACTCAAAATTTTGATTTTGGGGATAACGGCGTTTTAGTTATCACAGGGCAGAATGGTCTACATATGTATGTAATGGTCTTTAATGTATTTCCTTTGGAACACCTTGTATGCTCCTTATCTGCGCCAGTGACTATTATAAACTCCTTACAGCTAACAGGAATGTATAAAATGTGGCAGTGTGGCAGTCGTCAGTGCCAGTCAACAAGACATGAGTCATTTATTGGTCATTTATTAGTCAAAATAAAATGTAATTTCAAGTGTAATTTCCAATAATTTCTGCTGTAATAGAATAGTTTTTTTTGCTAAATTATTCTTGAACCATGCCTAAGTACTACAGATTTCGGGCACTTACGCCTACCCGGAAACCCAAAAGATGCCGCGATAAAGAAGCCACCAAGTGAGTGAGAATAGCATCACACCAATTCTACCTGTGGGTGTCGTAAAAAGCGAATAAAGGATAAGTAATCACCCAGGGAATGGGCAGCCGCGTTCCCTGTTGTAACATCTAGCACTACGCTCGCCAAACATCCTGCCAAGCATAGTGAGTATGGCTATGGCAATACCCTGCTATAAGGGGAGGCCCAAGTCCAGTCGTGGACTGTTGTGCCTGTTAAGGTCAAACTTGCTTGCCTATTCACTATCTTACAGGCGCGCCACTCCCTAATTTGTACTCTTACCGTCTCTTAAAAAGAAGCATAGGAAAAGGATTAACATCAGAATGGCGGGACCAAGACGAAGGTTCGAATTTTCCATAAAACAAATATTTAGTACCTAATTTCTTCTAATTAGTGCCTATGATAAGGAAATTTCTTCCTGATCGGTTTAGAAGTTATTTCAGTTTTAAAGTGGTCCGCAATTCTGATGTCAGGTCTGCGGGACCATTCACGGTTTACCAAGACCTACACACTGAAATGTTTAACTTTATATATCATTATTTACTTCTACATTAGTTCCTAAGCACTTATTGAAATCAAGCTAATAGCCTTGGAGGAAAGCTGGGGTAGGGAGACGCTATACGAAGCACTTCCCCTCTGTCACGGCCTTTGCCCACGCGGGCTTATCTTATTACAAAAACCAGTTGCTGTCAGATTATTTCCTAGAACGAGTCCAGTCGCGCATGTCAAATGAGCTACGATAAAAAGCCGAATTGTAGAGCTAATAATGCCTAAAAAAATATGTAAAAATACAAATTTACAACAGAACAATATCACTTTTCATCTGAAAGTATTCCTCTAGTACAATATCACTAAATAATATATAAAATTAGCGATTGAAAATTGTACGTAAGTGTTGCCAGTAAGTCGTACAAAATGACTGATTTGGTTTTTTTTTAGGTGGATCTACAATAAAATTATTGTATTTGGTTCCTATTTTTATTATTTTGTGTCGAACAATGGTGTTAATCATAGTATCGTTAATTTACAAATAAAGATTATAATATTCCACCATATAATGGGTAACAATTAACGATCTCAGTTTATTGATGCCTTTATTAACAGTAAATAGCTTGCTAAGTAAGATTAGAATGTTAGTTTGGGATTGTTCTACTTATTCAATGATGTTCATTTCCAGTCGATATTCAATGAAAAAACGATAATTTTAACTTGAAGTATTGAGCCACACTGAACCCAAGCTAGTGCAGTGACTCAACTAATACAAAACGTCGATACTTTTTCTATCGCCATAGTTACAAACCTATACTAAGTATGTAAAGAAAAACTGTACTGAAAACTTTGCAGGCATGATCAGTTTATGAAATTGAACAACTTTTACTATGGATTTTGGGAAACCCTGATTTTGTTCGAGTTTCATTGAAAATTAATGTCAGTCTCAGCCGATCGGGTGACATCGGATGTCAGCCGACGTGGCGTAGTGGCTAGTTTGACTGCCTGTTGTTCAATTCCTTTCGCTCACAAAGTTGATATTTATCACTTTGTGTAGGTATATGTTCCTAGACTGGTCAGGACACAGAACACAGGCTGAACCACCTGATTGTCTGAGAAGCAAGATGGTTCCGTGCTTTGGAGCCACGTTCAGCCGTCGGTCCCGGTTGCTGTCTATGGTCACTTAGACGGCTGTCGTTACACAACCATTTCAAAGGCCTGCTTCATGCAGTACTAGCGTGTAAACCAGAAACACTGTATGTGTGAGCACCTAAGTTTTTAGAAAATGAGAAAAAACTATTTTTATTGAAATTTGCTTTTTTTATGAATAACTTAAAACATTTGAACTTTTTTATGACTTGTACTAATAGATATTGGTAACACCTTACTAGCCATTCCAATTTTACACAAAAATACATAAAACAAACACAAATATAATGCAAATACAGTAATCTGCTTCTGCGTTATGAACATACCGCATAAATATTGTGGCTTTGTAAAGCAAAAACACTGTATTGGTTCATACAGTGTATTTCTTGTACAATATTACTGTAGCGCAAAGTAGGGATGGAGTTAGCCTATCAGCAGCAGAGTTCTCTGATATGGTTGCAATGACCTCTAACATGGTTGCAGCGTCCTCTGGCATGAGTGCAGAGTCCTTTGACATGGTTGTAATGACCTCTGACATGATTGCAGAGTCCTTTGATATAGTTGCATAGACCTCTGACATGGTTGGAATGACCTCTGACATGGTTGCAATAACCTCTGACATGGTTGCAGCGTCCTCTGACATGATTGCAAAGTCCTCTAACATGGTTGTTATGACTTCTGACATGATTGCAAAGTCCTCTGACATGGTTGTAATGACCTCTGCCATGGTTGCAATGACCTCTGACATGGTTGCAGGGTCCTGACATGAGTGCTGAGTCCTTTGACGTGGTTGTAATTGTTAGGCGCAGACCTTTTTGGACAAAATAGTGGCCTGTGCATAGAGCTCATCTGTGTATGACTTTGACTGTGTCAAGTGTTGTCGTGTCACAGTGATGTGAAAAAACTACTGTCAACAAAAGTCTCTAGGTGAAAACACATTGTTGTAAATAAACTCGAGAAAATAAAATTCGCCAGCGCTCTTTTGATATTATAGTTATATTTTATTAATAGGTCACGGACCCGCTAATATTTGGGCGAAGAGTCGCGAATAATTTTTTCGAAGATGGATTTTACGACGAAAATTGATATTGGGAAGCTGGCCGGTAAATCAAACTGGACGACGTGGAAATACAAAATGTCAATAATGCTGGAAGGGACGGAGAATGCAATGGCAGCCGTCGAGGGCAAATTGACTCCACCAACTCCTGTAGAAGGCCCAGAAGGTGACGCCGCCGTAACAGCTTATAATGCGGCTTTGGCCAAATTTAAGAAAACTGAAACTGGCGCTCTTCTAATGCTGACCACAAACATGTCAGAAGACACCTTAACCAAAGTAATGAGGTACAGGAAGGCATCAGAGGTATGGCAGGAGCTGCACAGATTATTTGACGGGAACACGGGTGACAGGGCATACACGCTGTGCATGGAATTCTTCGGCACAAAACATGACAAGGCAGATGACATCGCGACACATATGTCAAAGCTGAAAAATCTGTGGAACGATCTGAAAGCTGAATTATCCAAAACAGACACAACTGCGAAACTACCCGAAATGTTCTTAATATGCAAGATTCTTGATACTCTGGATGACCGGTTCGTCAATTTTAAGTCAAGCTGGCTCATGCTGAAGCAGTCTGAAAAGACAATTGACAGTCTGACGAGTCACCTCTGCACCTTTGAAAGAGACTTAGGCAGTCAAGAGACCACTAGAATGGAAGCCCTAGTGACTGCACCGAGTGGATATCGCAAATGCAAGGACGAGCACCTGATTTGCAACTATTGTCATGCAAAAGGACATAGAGTTCGCAAGTGTAAGAAGTGGATTGGAGATGGGAGGCCACCCAAACCAGTACAAGGCACGTCAGGCAAAAGCTCAGAATCCAAGCAAGTGCAACAGATCTCACTGATGGTGAACGCTTGCTCCAGTGCGAATGGTCAAACTCAAAATAGAGACAATTGGTTTGTCGACAACGGAGCAACTACACACATAGCTGTAAGGAGAGACTTCTTCAAAGAGTTCCATGAATTCGACAAAGACCACACTGTTACAACAGCTGACGGAACCATAATTCCTGCCGTAGGAAAAGGCTCTGTAGAGGTCGAAGCGAAGGTCGATGGCAAGAGGGAGAAGATAATGCTCCGAGATGTGTGGCTAGTACCAAGTCTGACAAAGAACCTTTTCTCGCCGCTCGCTGCACATGATAGAATGCAGAATACTGAATTCACGTCAAAGACTACAGAGTGCAAGTTTGACGTTGATGGTACGACAAGAATTGTCGGCAAGAGATCGGCGTTTGGCGGACTGTATGAGTTGGAAATGAAGACAGTCATGTCAGTTAAGCCAACCATAGAGGTTAACGTGATCGATGGCTCAAATATGCTGCAGCTATACCATGAACGCCTCGCTCACCAGGATAAGAACCACGTCATTCGCGTAGTGAAACGCGAGTTAGGCATAGAGCTTACTCCTGACAAAGTGAAGTGTGAAGGCTGTATCTATGGGAAGGCACATAGAAAACCCTTTGGTACCAGGAAAGAGCCTCGAGATGTGGAGAGCTTATCCACACAGATGTCTGCGGACCCTTCGCTGATAGCATTACGAAGTACAAATACTATGTACTGTTCAAGGACGACTACTCGAGTTACCGACTTGTCTACTTTCTTAGACAGAAATCAGAGGTCAAAGACAAGCTCATCATGATGCTTCAAGAAGCAAAGAAGGCTGGGCACGAAATCAAGACTATTCTGTCAGACAATGGAGGCGAATTCGACAATGCCGCTGTCCGAAAAATATTACAAGACCAAGGTGTGCAGCACAGGCTAACAATGCCTTACACGCCCGAACAAAACGGCTGTAGTGAGCGAGAGAACCGCACCCTCGTAGAAGCTGCAAGGTCAATGATGCATGCGAGAGGAGAGATGCCGCAAGTACTATGGGCAGAGTTAATCAACACGGCCGCTTACGTGCTAAACAGAACGGGCCCTACTAGAGTGGAATCTAAGTCACCCTACGAACTATGGCACGGAAAGAAACCGAAGATTAGTCATCTGAAAGTTATAGGTAGCGAATGCTACGTCCATGTACCTAAACATAAACGTAAGAAGATGAGCAAGAAAGCCATCAAGGGCATGCTCATAGGCTACGAAGGTGACGACGGCTATCGGATTTGGAACGGAAGAGAAACGCTGAGGTCGAGAGATATCTCTTTCCAAACCGACGTAGAGTTCAAAATCTCCACTAATATGCCCCTACAATCAGAGGGAGCTGAGAGCGGAGATAGAAACATCACCGAGACCGAGCCGAACGTGGAAACTGAAGACCATGAACTAGCTCTAGAGGGAGATAGAGTGGTAGATGAAGATCAAGTTCATGAAGAAGAACAGAGCATTGAAGATCCCGAAGATGCAAACGACGTGATCTTAGAAAATGAGGAAGAGCTAGAGATAGCTGAACCTGTCGAGCAGGAACCTCGCTATAATCTGAGAGACAGATCACAAATTGCAAGACCACGAAAACTCGAGGACTATGTTTGTGGAGTGTGTTCTGTGGTCGATGACAGTTTTCCAGAATCTTACGAAAATGCCATTGCACGACAAGATGGCGAAGAATGGCGTAAGACAATGGACAGTGAAATAAATTCGCTTAAGGATTTAAATGTCTGGACTCCCCTGCTCCTTACCAAAAGGCAGGAAGGCGTTGCCCTGCAAGTGGGTCCTGCGCATCAAGAAAAATCCGGATGGGTCCATAGACAAGTATAAAGCCCGACTTGTTGTAAAAGGCTTTAGACAAAGGAAAGGTATTGATTTTGATCAAACCTTTAGCCCTGTCGCCAGAATGGCTACGATAAGAGCTTTATTGAGTGTCAGCGCCCAAGAGAATCTGCACCTTGTACAATTCGATGTCTGTACTGCGTTCTTGAATGGGAAACTTCAAGAAGAGATTTACGTACAACAACCAGAAGGTTATGCAGACGGCTCGCAGAATGTTCTCAGGCTGAACAGAAGCTTATATGGGTTAAAGCAAGCACCACGCTGTTGGAACTCTTGCTTCGAACAAATACTGCTGGACATGGACTTCAGACAGAGTGAAGCTGACTGTTGTCTATATACCAAGCGGATCAATGGAAAAAAAGATACTCATCACCCTCTACGTTGATGACGGGCTAGTAGCTGCCACTGATGAAGAGCTTGCGAACAGCTTCCTGGCTGATTTAAGGACAGTGTTAAAGATTACGACGAAGCCAGCGTCGTACTATCTAGGTCTGGAAATTAACAGAGAAGCGGACGGTTCTATCTTTATCAAGCAAGAAGCTTATGCCAAGAAGGTCCTAGAACGATTTGGGATGGCCAACTGCAACCCAATCGGGACACCAATTGAGAGTACTCAATCAGGGAAAGTGGATGCTACAGAAGCACACTTCCCCTACCGCGAAGCCGTTGGGTCACTCGCTTACTTAATGACGGGAACGCGCCCAGATATCGCTTATGCCGTCGGAGTTGCATCTCGTAAGCTAGAGTCTCCAACCAAAGAAGATTGGCTTTTAGTAAAGCGTATCATGCGCTATATCAAGGGCACCAGCTCCTATGGAATCAAGTACAAGGCTCACCAAAAGAACCCCTTACTTGAATGCTTTAGTGACGCTGACCATGGAGGGTGTCAATTAAGTGGAAGATCAACCACAGGGCTGATATGCCGTTACGCAGGAGGCATTGTATCATGGCTAAGCCAAAGACAAGCGTCAGTCGCCATTTCTACAACAGAAGCAGAAATCGTCGCTGCTAGTGAAGGAGCCAGAGAAACACTATGGCTCTCAAGGATCTACAAAGATCTTACTAAACTGAAAGAAGTTCCAGTACTGTATGTAGACAATGAGGCTGCTATACGGCTGGCGCACAACCCTGAGTTCCATAAGAGAACCAAACACATCAGAATAAGACACTTCTTCGTCAGAGAAGTTGTAGAAGAAGGCTGTCTGGTAGTGAAGAAAGTGAGCTCAGATGAGCAACTGGCTGACTTCTTGACCAAGGCTGTTCCGAAGCCGAAGCAAGCCAGAACGTGTGCCCTATTAGGTGTTTGCAGTAGAAATACCTAAAGTGCAAGGGAAAGTGTTAGGCGCAGACCTTTTTGGACAAAATAGTGGCCTGTGCATAGAGCTCATCTGTGTATGACTTTGACTGTGTCAAGTGTTGTCGTGTCACAGTGATGTGAAAAAATACTGTCATTGAAAGTGTCTAGGTGTAAACATTGTAAAATTATCTAAATCGTAAATAAAATTTGTTAGTGCTCTTTGAACCCGAATATCATTCCACTGTTACTCTGCAGAACGAGTATAAAACTTAATAGTAATGACATCGACATGATTGCAGAGTCCTCTGACATGATTGCAGAGTCCTCTGACATAGTTGCATAGACCTCTGACATGGTTGCAATGACCTCTGACATGGTTACAATGACCTCCGACATGGTTGCAGCGTCCTCTGACACGATTGCAGAGTCCTCTGACACAATTGCAGAGTCCTCTGACATGGTTGTAATGACCTCTGACATGATTGCAGAGTCCTCTGACATAGTTGCATAGACCTCTGACATGGTTGCAATGACCTCTGACATGGTTACAATGACCTCTGACATGGTTGCAGCGTCCTCTGACACGATTGCAGAGTCCTCTGACATGGTTGTAATGACCTCTGACATGATTGCAGAGTCCTCTGACATAGTTGCATAGACCTCTGACATGGTTGCAATGACCTCTGACATGATAGCAGAATCCTCTCACATGGTTGCAGCGTCCTCTGACATGGTTGCAAAGTCCTCTGACATGGTTGCAGAGACCTCTGACATGGTTGCAATGACCTCTCACATGGTGACAATGACCTTTAACATTAATGCAGAGGCCTCTGACATGGTTGCAAAATCCTCTGACATAGTTGCAGTGCAGAGGCCTCTGATGTGAATGCAGAGTCCTCTGACATGGTTGAAATGACCTCTGACATAGTAACAGAGACCTCTGACATGAAATCAAAGTCTTCTCACATGGTTCAAGAGTCCTCTGACATGGTTGCAGATGCCTCTGACATGGTTCCAAAGGCCTCTGACATGGTTGCAGAGTCCTTTGACATGGTTACAATGACCTCTGACATGGTTGCAGAGTCCTCTAACATGGTTGCAGAGTCGTCTAACATGGTTGCAGAGTCCTCTGACATGGTTGCAGAGTCCTCTGACATAGTTGCAGAGGCCTTTGACATGAATGCAGAGTCCTCTGACATAGTTGCAGAAGCCTCTGACGTGAATGCAGAGTCCTCTGACGTGGTTGCAGAGTCCTCTGACATGGTTGCAGAGTCCTCTGACATGGTGGCAGAGTCCTATGACATGGTGGCAGAGTCCTCTGACATGGTTGCAGAGTCCTCTGACATGCTTATAGAGGCCTCTGATGTGGTGGCAAAGGCCTAAAATACGTTTCCACAGAACCCGAAAATTTTAAGTAAGGTTACTCATAAAAATAATTATTCGAGATTTCGCGTTCGGGGCACGCGCAATATTGTAAAGGAGAAACACTGTAAGTGCGTTTACAGTGTTATGGCTTTACAAAACATGGTTTTTTGCAGATCAGTTTTTTTTTGTTTGTCTATAACTTCAATTGGATTCAGTTTTATGATAAAATATTAAGTTCAGGGTATGTATTAGAGTCTAAATAACGTATTTAACCTTATAGAGCTAAAACACTGTATGTGGCACTTACAGTGTTTTTCCTTTACACGCTAGAGTAGGTGGTTGAAAAGCTCTAGCACCAGGGTTCATCAGGTCGTTGGACGACTTGGTGTCCTTTAAATTGTTTAAACTTAAGTGCGACATTGTAACTTTAATTATATATATAAAAAGGATTTCGCACTTACCTACTTCTTATTACATCGCGGTTTCGCGACCGTTTCGGTCCAGTCGGTGGCCTTTGTCAGCCGGAGTCCGAATATTTGAAAATTTACTTTATAAATATTTGTGTCTGGTGGAAATCGAACCCACGAGCCTCGGCGTAGAAGACAGGGGTACTAACCACAACGTCATCGGGATAGTCGAAGTTATTATGTATGACTTGTTGTGCAGATGGTTTTTTAGTAAATTCCCTTACATAATATCCTATGATACTTAATTATCAGTAAATAGTAGGTACGTATTGCATTGATTGTACCTACATAATTTAATTAACTGGTCTTTGGGGAAAGAAATTATTATTTTGGTTAATTTAGGGTAACTTATGCAATATTTAAAATGATGTTATTGCGCCAATATTTATATTTACTACAAAATCCTATTCTTGAGAACTAAGTTGCTTTTGAAAATGCAATAATATGACACAATATTGAGTAGACTGATGTAATTAATCGAAAGGTTAAGTATCGATATTGTCGATTCCAACACTAGCTTGATTTGACAGCTTTACCTCTCCCCCCGCAAAAAATGGCAGAAATATTTGTATAGAGTAAAGTAGCTATACCCACTCCCCTTCCGGGCCGGAACGGGACGGAAGATCGAGTTGCTCGAAGCTAATAGCTGCTGCCATTACCTTTAAATTACGATATGAAATATTATGAACATTTTACGCCTAAATATGAGAACATAGCAATTCTTTTCATCAATAATTTGCTCTGCTGTGTGTAACAGGCGTAAGGCGTGTACATTGCCACAACATTGCTTAAATTACAAGGTAATGGTAACAGTTACAAGCTTGAATTGAATAAGTGTTAAGGAACTAATTGAGAAGTAATTAATGACACACAAAGTTAAACATTGCAGTGTGTAATTATTGGTAAACCTTGAATGGTTCCGCGGATCTGACATCAGAATCGCAGACCAATTTGAAATTGAATTATCTGTAAAACCGAAACGGAAGAAATTACCTCACCATAGGAACTAATTGGAAGAAATTAGGTACTAAATATTTGTTATATTAAAATTCAAACTTTAGCCTTGGTCCCGCCATTCTGATGTTAATCGATATTATTTAGTTTATCGCTTAAAGTGAAGTGTTTGCGGGGACGGGCGACCGCGCGGCGACCGCAGCTGCAGTCGGCGTGCAGTCGGCGCGTGTCCCCTGTGATGTCGATTCGATAGTGATTGTTGATTGTTGGGCGAGAATGATATTTGAAAAATTATATATTCTATATATAATTTATGGATTTCATTCGATTTATGAAAATAAGAACAATGTAATGATTGGTAATATTACTAATTGCTCTAAATGTACTATCAAAATATATTATACACAGTGTTAAAGGTCATAAATAAAATGCTTTGAAAATTTCCAGATAGTTGTTTTTCTTATGCCCTCACCAAAATCACCCTTTATAAACTTTAGCAAACAAATCTCAAAGAATAAACAATTTCGTTTTCTGAGGGGGAAAATATGAAGCAAAAACAGATCATATAATAATTCTTAAATATTTATTATTATCACAATCTGATACAATAAAGGAAATCAATTCGCTGGCTATAAATTAATATAAAATATAATTGAAGATCTTATACGATTTCTTAGAAATAATAAGCTATTTATACATATCTCGTAGCTTGACTAATGCGTTATACTAAATTGCAAAAATACAATACATTTTGCTGCATAAAGTTGAAATTATTTTGCTTATAATTATATAAATACGAGGTGTTAGGGACGGTGTAACGAAAACTTTGCAGGCGTGCTCAGACCACGAAACTGAACAACTTTTACTATGGAGCCAATGGTGGGAAACGAAAATAATTTTCCGACCTCCCATACAAAGTCAGTCAGCTGATCGTGAATTTTGTATGGGAGGTCGGAAATTTTTTTTCATTTTCCACCATTGGCTCCATAGTAAAGTTGTTCAGTTTAATGGTCTGATCATGCCTGCAAGTTTTCGTTACACCGTCCCTAACACCCTGTATATACCGAAGTTGATTAATCTTCAAATAATCTTAGGACCATAAACCAAAGTTGATTGACTTGTCAATAATCTTGGGACCATACAATACATGATTCCTCATGATCCCATAACCATGGTGTCAACATGATAGAATAACTGCCCCCAAAGAATATGACTCGACCTGAATACATTCTGGATATACGATGTGTAAGGGACGGCGCAGGCGTGATCAGACTATAAACTGAACACCTCTCCCATGGAACATATTTTAGAAACATTTCGACTTCCCATACAAAGTCGGTCAGCTGATCTTGAATTTTGTATGAGAGGTCAAAAATTTACAAGGCTAAGGATTGGCACCGTTACATATAGGTACACTTTTCAGTTTTTACATTTGCAATACAGTGCAAGTATACAAAATTCTTAGTAATAATCTCCAATGCAAATTCAAATCACACTTCAAACTCACGAGAACGGGTTCAAGTTCTTGTCATAATCGTCGTCTTCGTTAAACGGGTTGGTCGGATCGTCGGCTTCCTCTGCGAACGGATTCTTACCATCATCATATGCGTCCTCTTCGAAAGGATTTTTGGAGTTATTCGTTATAGCTGCGGAGATTTTCGGTGAGCTAGCAAGACTGCTTTGTCCTTCTTTTCTGCTTGGCATAGGGGATGCCATTGGGGAATGTTTATGGTGTATCCGCGGTTCCAGCCGATTCATGTTAGCTTCTAAGCTGGAGCTGTATCGTTGTTGCTCGAGTAATCGCATGCGACCTTCAGGCACGGGAACGATGGCTGAACCTTTCGGTGCGGTCTGCTTTGTTGTGTTGGATACGTATACTGGAAGAGAAAAGAAGCATTGGTTGATAAGTAAAATTTTGGCACTTAAGATTATACAGTAGTTTACTGGAGTAGTAGACAAAATGTGAATTTGGGTAGGTAGTAGATAAAGTGCAAATTCTGCTGTTTGATAAGGTAGACTACTGATCTGATTCCCTAAATTGACGGCAACGAAAAAAAAAACGTAAAATTCCGTTTAAAAAAAGATTTGGAGCCACTGGTCCATACGTTTGTCTTGTGCGGGCAGGAGCGGATCTAGGGTGTGGCTATAGGGGCCGGAGCCAGGGGCGCAGACCGAGGGGGGACGTAAAACTAGACTCGCGCCCGCGGGCGCGGGTTTGGAGTTCAAGCCTCGTAAGATTCGGGTTATTATTGAGAGCTAAGGTATAATCTTTTATACTACACCTGCATAGTAATTTACCTATAGCTTAACACTCTATAGGGGGGAACGTTAGTCATTGTTCAACATACAAATTAGCGGGAGGGAATTAACCATACAAATCACTCAGGGTTGCCAGATGGTTATAATTTTTTCTCGTACCAAGCTTGCTAAAAATCTCGTAATTTCAACAAAAATCTCGTAAAAGCATAAATTTAAAGAAACTTAAGGAAACGTTATAATTTTAAGCTATTTACTGCATTATGTAACTTGGGTAATCATGTTCTTTGCGCTTGGGGCTGTTAAATTTAAAACGAAAC
The DNA here is from genome assembly GCA_024500475.1 of Phthorimaea operculella. Lineage (NCBI taxonomy): Eukaryota > Metazoa > Arthropoda > Insecta > Lepidoptera > Gelechiidae > Phthorimaea > Phthorimaea operculella. Next base: position 989,151 of record JANFCV010000082.1, read on the forward strand.
AATATAAAATCACATTTTTAATTATTAGATTTGACATCAGGGATAGTAGTAAAATCATCATTATTTTTACCGTATAGCTTTTCAGCTGTCATTCTAGCGTACATTTCATTTGATGCTTCGAAATTTACGCAATTACCCTAACGATTTGGGCTTTTAGCAGTTTCAGAAGCTAAAAATGTACCATTTACAGTGTCTATAATAAGACTTGTTAAAATCTCGTAAAAAAAGGTACGAGATTTGTGTTAATCTTGAATCTCGTACAGACACTCTAAATCTCGTAATGTTACGAGATTTCTCGTACGTCTGGCAACCCTGAAATCACTTTTCTCCCGTGGGAGTTTTTAGAGAATTTAGTACAGTTGAACAGGTAGGTGACCACAAGTTGATCAGTTTTGAAGTTGTCATTAAAAAGTTGTCCAGTTTCATAACTTGTACAGTTTTTAAAGTTGTTCAGTTTCAAAAGCTGTTCAGTCTCAAAAGTTGTCCAGTTTTGAAAAGTTGTTCAGTTTTTAAAATTGTTCAGTATCAAAAAGTTGTTGAGTTTCATAAGTTGTTCAGTTTCATAAGTTGTTCAGTTTTGTAAGTTGTTCAGTTTCATAAGTTGTTCAGTTTTGTAAGTTGTTCAGTTTTGTAAGTTGTTCAGTTTTGTAAGTTGTTCAGTTTCGTAAGTTGTTCAGTTTCGTAAGTTGTTCAGTTTCGTAAGTTGTTCAGTTTCGTAAGTTGTTCAGTTTCGTAAGTTGTTCAGTTTCGTAAGTTGTTCAGTTTTGTAAGTTGTTCAGTTTCGTAAGTTGTTCAGTTTTGTAAGTTGTTCAGTTTTGTAAGTTGTTCAGTTTTGTAAGTTATCAGTGTTGTAAGTTGTTCAGTTTTGTAAGTTATCAGTGTTGTAAGTTGTTCAGTTTTGTCACTTGTTCAGTTTTGAAAGTTGTTCAGTATTGGAAGTTGTTCACTTTTTATAGGTTGTTCACTTTTTATAGGTTGTTCAGTTTTGTAAGTTGTTCAGTTTTGTATGTTGTGAAGTTTTGTAAGTTATTCAGATTGAATTAAAAAATGTGTAGCTAGGTAGTTTATTTTTGCGGATGTTTCAAATCACCCCGTGGCTGTTACAACTGACCCCGCAGGTGTAGTATAAAGCACTATGTATTACTCGGATGAAAGTCCGACTACAAACTCGTGTGTATTGAGGCCCTCAGCTGCGCTTCGGGCCTCAAACTACACCCTCGTTAGTAATCGGTTTCTTTCTCCCCGCGTATACAATGTACTATTGCTTACCATAGGGCATAAGGTGAAGGAAGCAATTATAATATTTTACTCCCTATTTCATGGAACAGAAAAATTATTAATAAACTAGCTGGTGCCCGCGAACTTCGTTTCGCCAAGGGAAGTTTATGAGCCGACAGAAGCGGCACATCATGCAAAATAGCTTTTTCAATACAGAAATGTTCTTATCTCTTAAAATTTTGCCGAGCTCTATGTGTTCCGTCAGATAGGCAGACAGACAGTCCCTTCAGAGCTGATAAAGGTTCTCCATACCATAACAGCCACAACAGTCCACTGCTGGATATGGGCCTCCCCCTATCGGGGGGTATTGCCATACTCACCACGCTTGGCAGGCGGATTGGCGAGCGCAGTGCATGACGTTGCATTGACAGGGCACGCTGCTGCCCATTCCCTGGATAAGTATCCCTTAGTAGCTTTTTACGACACCCACGGGTAGAATTGGGGTGATGCTATTCTAAGCATCACACGGCAAAAGGTTCTCACTAATCATAAAATACGATGAAGACGTTTATCTTCCACCATACCACACATTAAAAAATATCGCAAACTTTTTGCGTGATTCATGCACATTTTAGGTTTACCACACAGACTTCTTCATCTTCCTTGTACCTTCTTGTTTTAGGTGGTGTTTGCTCTTCTAATTTTTCGGCACCATAAGGTTGTTTCTGGGGTTGTCGGGTCAGGTAGGTCTTCTTTTTTCATGAGGTCGGTCATACACACTAACAGATTACATTTTCAAATGTAGGAAGTGTAACATTTATATTGATTGTTAGATGGTCTCCGCGAACTTCGTGTCGTTTCGTTCCTTATACATATATTGAAAAATACATATTTCCACACCAGCGTCTTGAAAATTGTATCCATCACGCTAATTATGTATTAATTGTTGGAACCATATTTCTAAAACCGTAGATGCATTGCCAGCAGATGCCAGCAAAAGCGTTCCGTCAAGCTGAACAACTTTTACTTTGGAGCCATTTCCATATCTCTAATAGTTTAGCTGAGCTTCTAGTGGTGTTCCTGGTGGTCTGCATCAGCTACTCCAAACTTTCGATGTCTTTTCGCCAGAAGAAGCGTCCTATCAAGCTGAACAACTTTTGCTTTGGAGCCATATCTGTATCTCCTATAGTTTACTTGGGCTCCTGTTGGTGAACCTGTTGGTCTACATCAGGTACTCCAACTTTTGATGTCTATTTGCCAACAAAAGCGTCCCATCAAGCTGAACAACTTTTGCTTTGGAGTCATATCTGTATCTCCTATAGTTTACCTGGGCTCCTGTTGGTGCAACTGACGGTCTACATAAGGTACTCCAAATTTTCGATGTCTACTCGCCAGCAGAAGCGTGCCATCAAGCTGAACAATTTTTGTCTTGGAGAAATATCTGTATCTCCTATAGTTTACCTGGGCTGCTGTTGGTACACCTGGTGGTCTACATACTAATAGTAAGGTACTCCAAGCCTTTGATGTCTATTCGCCAGCAAAAGCATCCCATCAAGCTGAACAACGTTTGCTTTGGAGTCATATCTCTATCTCCTATAGTTTACCTGGGCTCCTGTTGGTGTACCTGGTGGTCTACATCAGGTACTCCAAACCTTGGATGTCTATTCGCCAGCAGAAGCGTCCTATCAAGCCGAACAACTTTTGCTTTGGAGTCATACATCTATATCCTATAGTTTGGCCGGGCTCCTAATGGTGCTTCTGGTGGTCTACATCTGGTACTCCAGATCCTAGAGTGGTAAAATGTATCCTAGATGTTGACCCGACTAATAAGGTATTACGACACAAAATTTGGTTAAAATCCGTCCAGTAGTTTATCCGTGAAAGATGGACAAACAAACAGACAAACAGACAGACAAACAGACAGACAAACAGACAGACAAACAGACAAAAATTTTTTTATCGGTTGTTCTGAGATCTGTATCCTGAGCACAATTGAAAGTAAAAATCCTTTTTTTAAACTATCCCATGTACAGAATTGGTTTCGTTTCTGTTTTATTATATGTATAGATGTTAAATCTGATCTCCGGTGCCTTCTTTGAGGGGCGCGGGCGCTACGACACGAGAAGGGACGCGCCCTGCCAAACTGAGGGCGCCAATTCAAGTCAGCCAATACGGGCACAGAAGTTTCTCGCATACCTAATAATGAGGGCAATAATGTGCCAGCCTTTTTAAACTTATGAAAATTAAGTAGTTATCTTATTTTAAAAACGAGTTTATTGCCGTTACAAATCGTAATTTTATTTCGAGACATTGAATTTTGTAGGGGTAGGGTAGAGCAGCAAAATATTTAAGGGCAGCAAATCGTGCAAAAAAATAATTCTCACTGGTGAAATGACTGAAACTGCAAAGGAACCCAATACAACTCTGACGCCCTCTTGAAACAAGTTGCCGCCTTTTAATCTTAATAGTGTTTGTCGAGCTCGCTGCATTCGCAATCGCAATAAGTTTTGTATCAGTGTGGCCACGCAGTCCTTTAGTGCTGCCACCACCACACCAGATTTAGCGTAAAAAGCTTCGCTCGCAATACGTTTTGTGTCTCGGTGACGCCCTCTCTCGCAGTCCATTAGTGCTGCTACCACCACACCAGATTTAGCGTGAAAAGTCGGGCTCGCTTCGCTCGCAATACGTTATGTGTCAGACTGACGCCTCTTCTCGCAGACCATTAGTGCTGTTACTATCACACCAGATTTAGCGTGAAAAGTCGGGCTCGCTTCGCTCGCAATTAGGTCTGTGCCAGACTGGACGCCCCCTCTCGCAGACCATTAGTGCTGCTAGTATCACACCAGATTTAGCGTGAAAAGTCGGGCTCGCTTCGCTCGCAATTAGTTCTGTGCCAGACTGGACGCCCCCTCTCGCAGACCATTAGTGCTGCTAGTATCACACCAGATTTAGCGTGAAAAGTCGGGCTCGCTTCGCTCGCAATTAGTTCTGTGCCAGACTGGACGCCCCCTCTCGCAGTCCATTAGTGCTGCTACCACCACACCAGATTTAGCGTGAAAGGTCGGGCTCGCTTCGCTCGCATTAAGTTTTGTATCTCAGTGACGCCCCCTCTCGCTGTTTATTACTGCTGCTACTATCACACCAGATTTAGCGTGAATAGTCAGGCTCGCTTCGCTCGCAATTAGGTCTGTGCCAGACTGGACGCCCCCTCTCGCAGTCCATTAGTGCTGCCATGCCACCACGCCAGATTTTGCGCGAAAACTCGGGCTCGCTTCGCTCGCAATACATTAATGTGCCGCCCTTCTAGATGTCCGTGAGTACGAAAAAGTTGATCTAAAATCGTCTCTGACAGAACCTGCACTCATTTTTGTATAGATAAAGTAACTGGTAGCACTAAGGTGACTCGATGACTCCCCGAAAACTAAGGGGTTGGATCGCGCCTGCAAAGGAGGGGGCGCAAAGTTTGAGTCGAGCCAGGGGCGCTGGCTACCTCAGATCCGCCTCTGTGTGCGGGCGCTTCTGCTGTATCGCGTTCTTCGTCTATTACTAGTTAGCTTATTAACAATGGCAGCTGGTTTCACTCTACATACCTTGTTTGCTCTGCCCCTCTTGCTGCCTCAACTTAGCCTCAGCGCCCGGTCCATACGTCTGTACCGCGGGGGCGGTAATCTGCGTAGGAGGAGCGGGGGTAGGTCGCGCGGGGGTAGGTTGCGCGGGGGGTGACTGTGTATCTTCTAGTGTGTCTCGTTCTTCGTCCGTTACTAGTGTCAACTTGTTGAACAGGCCGCGGCCAAAGTATTCGGATACCACTGCGTAACTGAAAATGGAAAAAGAAATATTTTTAATATTGCTAAAAACGATGATTGAAAATTCCGAAATTGTATTGTTGTACTGTGATTTCTTTGTTTTACTGTTATTGTATCTCTCTACGAATGACTGTCTCCTAAACAAGTTTTTTTCAAACAAAAGACAAAAACATCTATACATTGCGGCGTTGATATACATATTTCTTAAATTGATTTTTATTTCGAGAGCGATAGATAGTATAGTACGTTGGGGTAAGTTCGGCCGAGGTGTAAGACCGTACGAGTTAAATTTTCGGCGAATTAAGCATTATTTTTTATAACTGGTAAATTGTGCATGGAGCTATTTTTTTGATCGCCAATTGTCAGTTCTCGCTAGTCAATTGCTATTGCTTAATTCGCCGAAAATCAACTCGTACGGTCTTACACCTCCACCGAAGTTACCCCAACGTACCTTAATGTTGTTGTTTAATGTTTGGGAAAAGCACGCGCAAGATACGCTAATGTTGTTATTATGTGATGAAAGAAGGCAACGCGCTCAAATTATTTTACGGGGTTTCTAATAGTCCTTAAATGGCGTAGCAGAACATAATATAAGCACCCCGTAGAACAGATTTTTTAAATCCCGGAATAAGCGTTGGATTCCTTAGCTGCTATCGATTTGAATTTCTGATACGACAGAAACAAGTTGAAACAAATGTAAAAAAATACAATAACATATTTGTACATAAATAAACATGCAAGATTACTCAATCAATTAATCATCAAATTTTTATCGCAGGTAATCAATACATAATTTAAAACTACTGATTACGATAATCTATAGTTGATGTCAACACACTGTTTATTTTTCTTATTGAACACGTTATTGCCACAAAACATTATTAATTTTAACCACTTTCTTTCACAATCTATTTTTTTATTACCCTTCATAGTTATCCTCGATAGTATTTCTAAAACACCAAGAAAACGGCGGTAACATGTCGCGCTACCAACACAGACTGTTTAAAATGTATTAAAAAGTAGTTAAAATGTGTATCGTAAACTATACAGGTGTCGATACGGTGGAACGCGATGATAAGCGGCTAGACATCGCAGAGGCGCGAACGGTAGTGGTATGTGACGTCATACTAATACGCTACGTGGTATGTTACTTTTTGAGGCGCCTTTTGGTGCACGTTGTTTTGAGTAGAATATTTAAAATGCACTCTTTAGCCGTATTTCCTTGCCTATAGTGCCAAAACTTTAGAAGCCTTAACGCACAAAAGTTAAGAGGCGCGTAAAACACGTGTTAAAAAAATATCTTCTTCAACAAGCAGAAGTACAAAAACCCGACAGAGGTAATTTCGAAGTTGTATTTTGCGATCGAATCAAAATCCGCTATTTTGAATTTATGAAAATTTAATATAGCCAGTGTCACTTGCGCTGCTGAGACGAATCTAACGTCACCTCATTTGCCAAGATCCGCACAACCGTTGAGGCTGTAGCCCTTGAAAAATATTTTTAGTCCACATACATACATACTCTCGAAAAACATAACCCACCTTTTGAGGCAGTCGGGTAAAAAACGCTAGATACGCGTTGCACACAAGTTTTCATGAATAAAAAACTGACACAATTTTACAAAACAAGGTATCGCGCATGGTGTTACCTTTTCAAGCATGAATTATCTATCACATAAGTGTGAAATAAGCATGAAATTGTGTTGTCAAGTTCTTACTTATTTCATCGCAAGTAAAGGGACTTCATCATAACTTAAAAGACTCTGAAAAGTTTACAGTTATTTTTACTGTGCTTTTAATTTTGTATCTTTAAGGGATAGAGTCTGTCAGTATCTTTTTTAAAAAAAGTATCAGCTGTCTTTAAAGAGAATTGATTAAAACTATTGTATTAGCGATCGGGTACAGACAAAACATTTTCTGTTTACACAGCTGTATCAACAAGAATGCTAACAATACATTTATATTATTCGACGTGATACCTTTGTATAATATTAAGATCGTTTAGACGCAGAAAGATCTTTGTCAAAATACATAATCACAAAAAACTTGCCTCTTACGTAAATAGTCCTTTTTACAAAATGTCCCGTTCGCGAAATATCCATTTCGTAAAATGGAAGGGAAGAATGTTAAAGTAGGTCAGAAGTGAAAATATGTAGGTATAAAACGTGGTGTAAAAAAGCGGCCAAGAGCGTGTCAGACACGCTCATATATAGGGTTTCGTAGTCAACGTTTAAATAACAGGTCTTTCAGCGTTACAAAGTTAATTTTGTTGCTGGTTTGTTTGCAGCTGTATGGTTACCAACCGCAAATTGAAAAACTTAAATAATTCCTGAATCTTAAGTAATACAGTATTCGTTATAGTTTTCATGGTAACTTCATATTAGGAACTATATTCCATATTTTTTTCTAATTTTTAGCATGCATACTTTAGAAGTTACAGCTGGAACAAATTATGGCTCATAAACGCCCCTTTTAAAAGCAAATATCTCGAGACAGAAACATTTAAGAGACTTTTTTTTTCAAAGAAACCTCTCCTTAGTTTTAAAAGTCCTATTCAACGACACCCTACTCAACAGGAGATTTTTTTTTGCCCCCCTTTCACATGTATGGGAAGGGGGTCCAAAAAACAATTAAAATATTTTTTTCTCAACATTTCTAAATTTGGGTCAACACGATCTATCTTCACACCAAATTTCATGTCGATAGCTCCAAAACTGACGAAGTTATGAGGGCGCGGCATACAGACAGACAGACAGACAGACAGACATGACGAAACTATAAGGGTTTCTAGTAGACTACGAAACCCTAAAAATATTACCCTGGAGTATAACAAATTAATTTGAACCCACCTTTCAAAACACATCTAATCTGTTAGCAGTTTAGCACTGTTGGTTGCTATGCTATTATTAATTAACTAATTAATTATAAAGGCCAAGTGGCCACTGTAGTATTTATTACTCCACGTTTTATTACTTCAACTGCACCGAGTCTATGATGTAGTTGTAGGTGTGTTTTTAGTTAGGCTTATATAAATAGAGTTACTTACGCATCGTGTTGCGATCTAAGTCTTGCGTGTAGCGTTTCGGCCGCATGTGCGGGCGGCGCCGCGCGGCGTTGCGGAGAGCACGCCGGACATTCCGATTCAGAGTCGCTGTAGCTCTGGAAACAACTGAAATACAAATACTGTATTAACTTTTTGGAAACAACTGAAACACAATTACTGTTCGAACTTTTTGAAAACAACTGAAACACAAATACTGTATTAACTTTTTGGAAACAACTGAAAGACAATTACTGTTCGAACTTTTTGGAAACAACTGAAACACAAATACTGTATTAACTTTTTGGAAACAACTGAAAAACAATTACTGTTCGAACTTTTTGGAAACAACTGAAACACAAATACTGTTTGAACTTTTCTGGGGCGGTATCACATCTAACTCTTAGTCTCTAGACACACAACGAATGAAATTACGCAACGGAATTCGGCGCCGAATTTCGGTCAAGTCAAGAGTAATTCGGCGTGATTTGGATGGACATAATTTCGGCGCTTATAGTGTGTCCTCTCAACTGAAAACGCCGGAAACTGACAGAACTTAATTTAGCCGCCGAATTTCGGTCGTAGTGTGTCGAGACAGTAAGGGTGCGATTCATTGTGGCGGAACGATACCGAGCGAAGGCCAGCGGTGCATGAATTGACCAATCACAAATATCTAAATCTGAGCTCCGTGTCATTCATTGGTCAGGTTATATACAGCTGGGCTCAGCTCCGCACCAAGTTGGCCGATGCATGGAGAATATGGCCAAATGGGGCTTCATGGATAAAACGCGGTCCAATTGCAACTACGGAGCTCCATCCTAATCAATGGCTCACTTGATAACATGTCCTCTTTTGCCGAACACCTGCAGCGTGGAAGACCTTAACCTAGCGACAGAGAGTGTCGTGGCTGTCGCTATACTGATAAAACTTAATTTAAAATAAAATAGTAGTTTATGCAACTGCCTAATAATGAGAGGCTTTAGGATGAGAGTGTCTGTTTATCACACAAGGCGCAGCCGAGTGTGATAATAGTTTGACACGAGCATTCTAAAGCCTAATTATATGCAGTTGCATACACTATTTTATCTACACTCTACAAGAAAAACTATGAAAAATAATTCAAACCTCCGCACTGCACTATGGCGATTGCAAGCCTATCTACTGAACCACCAACTGAACGACTTTAGTACTTAAGTAACTTTTTAACTAAATGTCAAAATGGAGGCTCATAAAAACTGAACAACTTTTAAAATTAAAAAGCATTTATCGGTGAATTTTAATTCGAAAAATGATTTGAAGCAAAGATTTAATAATAAATAAGTCCTCATAATTTCAAGTGTCGTCCCGCCGCCCGGGTGACACTTGTTTTTTTTTCATTTGACTTACTGTTGGCCAGTGTCTAATTGGAACAGATTACAATTTGGTACGCGGGTCAATTCGTTTTATTTTTTTTCAAATACTAGAAATCGAGTTACTTTATGTAGCTGCCAGTAGTATGAAAGTTTTTTTTTAAAGGCTGTATATTCGTAATGCAGTTCATTATGTTCGTACTTTCGATTCTGTAAAACGAATATTACGAAATGAGTGTAGATAAAATGTATTTTGTACCGATGATGTCATCTGTACCGATTGAAGTAAAGCAAACGTCGGACGCGGACGGTCCGCGTGGACAATCCGCATTACGCAGCGCTCGCCTTCAGCGGTTCATCCCGGTTAACGGCACCGCAGGTTTTGGCTTCACAATCCCACTAGCTGACCAATGCTAGTGTTCCCTTAGCCCTCTAATTCTGGGTGAAGTAACCCCGTTTAAATTGGCAATTCAAACAACTAAAATTCAATTTAATATAAATGAAAATAAGAAATTGAAAAAATGGCCGCATCGGTAAACGCCCACCGCTGTGCCACTGAGCTATCGATGCACCGGTAGATGCCTGCAATTTTTTTCACTCTCTTGATGCTCGTAAAAAGCGACGATCTATTAACTTCAATTTACTTTAGTAAGACAGAGGCATTTCAGTTGCCAAATATTGGTCAAAGAAAATATAACTGTTGCCATCGACTCGACGAAGAAGAAGTAAGACACTTTTAATTTTGGCCGTTGTATACTCACTGTCTATGGAAGGAATGCTGGCACAGGAAATGTTGCGTGGGCAACTCCAAAGGTCTATTACAAGCGGCACATCTTGAACTCTGGAACACGACTGGCTGAGTTTGCAGGTTGTGTATGTGAGCTTCATCTTGTCACTCTCTGTGGCTGGTGTTGTATACTCACTGTCTATGGAAGGAATGCTACATCTTGAACTCTGGAACACGACTGGCTGAGTTTGCAGGTTGTGTATGTGAGCTTCATCTTGTCACTCTGTGTGGCTGGTGTTGTATACTCACTGTCTATGGAAGGAATGCTACATCTTGAACTCTGGAACACGACTGGCTGAGTTTGCAGGTTGTGTATGTGAGCTTCATCTTGTCACTCTCTGTGGCTGGTGTTGTATACTCACTGTCTATGGAAGGAATGCTACATCTTGAACTCTGGAACACGACTGGCTGAGTTTGCAGGTTGTGTATGTGAGCTTCATCTTGTCACTCTCTGTGGCTGGTGTTGTATACTCACTGTCTATGGAAGGAATGCTACATCTTGAACTCTGGAACACGACTGGCTGAGTTTGCAGGTTGTGTATGTGAGCTTCATCTTGTCACTCTCTGTGGCTGGTGTTGTATACTCACTGTCTATGGAAGGAATGCTACATCTTGAACTCTGGAACACGACTGGCTGAGTTTGCAGGTTGTGTATGTGAGCTTCATCTTGTCACTCTCTGTGGCTGGTGTTGTATACTCACTGTCTATGGAAGGAATGCTACATCTTGAACTCTGGAACACGACTGGCTGAGTTTGCAGGTTGTGTATGTGAGCTTCATCTTGTCACTCTCTGTGGCTGGTGTTGTATACTCACTGTCTATGGAAGGAATGCTACATCTTGAACTCTGGAACACGACTGGCTGAGTTTGCAGGTTGTGTATGTGACCCTTCATCTTGTCACTCTCTGTGGCTGGTGTTGTATACTCACTGTCTATGGAAGGAATGCTACATCTTGAACTCTGGAACACGACTGGCTGAGTTTGCAGGTTGTGTATGTGAGCTTCATCTTGCTCTCTGTGGCTGGTGTTGTATACTCACTGTCTATGGAAGGAATGCTACATCTTGAACTCTGGAACACGACTGGCTGAGTGTGCAGGTTGTGTATGTGAGCTTCATCTTGTCACTCTCTGTGGCTGGTGTTGTATACTCACTGTCTATGGAAGGAATGCTACATCTTGAACTCTGGAACACGACTGGCTGAGTTTGCAGGTTGTGTATGTGAGCTTCATCTTGTCACTCTGTGTGGCTGGTGTTGTATACTCACTGTCTATGGAAGGAATGCTACATCTTGAACTCTGGAACACGACTGGCTGAGTGTGCAGGTTGTGTATGTGAGCTTCATCTTGTCACTCTCTGTGGCTGGTGTTGTATACTCACTGTCTATGGAAGGAATGCTACATCTTGAACTCTGGAACACGACTGGCTGAGTTTTCAGGTTGTGTATGTGAGCTTCATCTTGCTCTCTGTGGCTGGTGTTGTATACTCACTGTCTATGGAAGGAATGCTACATCTTGAACTCTGGAACACGACTGGCTGAGTTTGCAGGTTGTGTATGTGAGCTTCATCTTGTCACTCTCTGTGGCTGGTGTTGTATACTCACTGTCTATGGAAGGAATGCTACATCTTGAACTCTGGAACACGACTGGCTGAGTGTGCAGGTTGTGTATGTGAGCTTCATCTTGTCACTCTCTGTGGCTGGTGTTGTATACTCACTGTCTATGGAAGGAATGCTACATCTTGAACTCTGGAACACGACTGGCTGAGTTTTCAGGTTGTGTATGTGAGCTTCATCTTGCTCTCTGTGGCTGGTGTTGTATACTCACTGTCTATGGAAGGAATGCTACATCTTGAACTCTGGAACACGACTGGCTGAGTTTGCAGGTTGTGTATGTGAGCTTCATCTTGTCACTCTCTGTGGCTGGTGTTGTATACTCACTGTCTATGGAAGGAATGCTACATCTTGAACTCTGGAACACGACTGGCTGAGTTTGCAGGTTGTGTATGTGAGCTTCATCTTGTCACTCTCTGTGGCTGGTGTTGTATACTCACTGTCTATGGAAGGAATGCTACATCTTGAACTCTGGAACACGACTGGCTGAGTTTGCAGGTTGTGTATGTGAGCTTCATCTTGCTCTCTGTGGCTGGTGTTGTATACTCACTGTCTATGGAAGGAATGCTACATCTTGAACTCTGGAACACGACTGGCTGAGTTTGCAGGTTGTGTATGTGAGCTTCATCTTGTCACTCTCTGTGGCTGGTGTTGTATACTCACTGTCTATGGAAGGAATGCTACATCTTGAACTCTGGAACACGACTGGCTGAGTTTGCAGGTTGTGTATGTGACACGACTGGCTGAGTTTGCAGGTTGTGTATGTGAGCTTCATCTCGCTCTCTGTGGCTGGTGTTGTATACTCACTGTCTATGGAAGGAATGCTACATCTTGAACTCTGGAACACGACTGGCTGAGTTTGCAGGTTGTGTATGTGAGCTTCATCTTGTCACTCTGTGTGGCTGGTGTTGTATACTCACTGTCTATGGAAGGAATGCTACATCTTGAACTCTGGAACACGACTGGCTGAGTTTGCAGGTTGTGTATGTGAGCTTCATCTTGTCACTCTCTGTGGCTGGTGTTGTATACTCACTGTCTATGGAAGGAATGCTACATCTTGAACTCTGGAACACGACTGGCTGAGTTTGCAGGTTGTGTATGTGAGCTTCATCTTGTCACTCTCTGTGGCTGGTGTTGTATACTCACTGCCTATGGAAGGAATGCTGGTGTTGTATACTCACTGTCTATGGAAGGAATGCTGGCACAGGAAATGTTGCGTGGGCAACTCCAAAGGTCTATTACAATTTAAATTTCATTTACATTTAAGTCTGAGGAAGAGTGGGGCCTTCTAATACAAGTATTGCATACTTAAAAGAAGTGCACCAACATATGTTCACTGTTTGTTATTTTTGTGAATGAAATAAATCATTTTTATTTATTTATTATTATTTATTACAGGCGGCACATCTTGAGCTCTGGAACACGACTGGCTGAGTTTGCAGGTTGTGTACAGTCCAGCAAAAAAGAGTAGAAATTAAATAAAAGGGAACTAAAAATTTTTCATACTAAATTGTTGCCATTCATAGTCAATGTTGCCATTTAATTTTGAAATTTCATACAAAGTGGCGCCCTCATTTTTTGTCTACTCTTTTTTGCTGGACTGTATGTGACCCTTCATCTTGCTCTCTGTGGCTGGTGTTGTATACTCACTGTCTATGGAAGGAATGCTACATCTTGAACTCTGGAACACGACTGGCTGAGTTTGCAGGTTGTGTATGTGACCCTTCATCTTGTCACTCTCTGTGGCTGGTGTTGTATACTCACTGTCTATGGAAGGAATGCTACATCTTGAACTCTGGAACACGACTGGCTGAGTTTGCAGGTTGTGTATGTGACCCTTCATCTTGTCACTCTCTGTGGCTGGTGTTGTATACTCACTGTCTATGGAAGGAATGCTACATCTTGAACTCTGGAACACGACTGGCTGAGTTTGCAGGTTGTGTATGTGAGCTTCATCTTGTCACTCTCTGTGGCTGGTGTTGTATACTCACTGTCTATGGAAGGAATGCTACATCTTGAACTCTGGAACACGACTGGCTGAGTTTGCAGGTTGTGTATGTGAGCTTCATCTTGTCACTCTCTGTGGCTGGTGTTGTATACTCACTGTCTATGGAAGGAATGCTACATCTTGAACTCTGGAACACGACTGGCTGAGTTTGCAGGTTGTGTATGTGAGCTTCATCTTGTCACTCTCTGTGGCTGGTGTTGTATACTCACTGTCTATGGAAGGAATGCTACATCTTGAACTCTGGAACACGACTGGCTGAGTTTGCAGGTTGTGTATGTGAGCTTCATCTTGTCACTCTCTGTGGCTGGTGTTGTATACTCACTGTCTATGGAAGGAATGCTACATCTTGAACTCTGGAACACGACTGGCTGAGTTTGCAGGTTGTGTATGTGAGCTTCATCTTGTCACTCTCTGTGGCTGGTGTTGTATACTCACTGTCTATGGAAGGAATGCTACATCTTGAACTCTGGAACACGACTGGCTGAGTTTGCAGGTTGTGTATGTGACCCTTCATCTTGTCACTCTCTGTGGCTGGTGTTGTATACTCACTGTCTATGGAAGGAATGCTACATCTTGAACTCTGGAACACGACTGGCTGAGTTTGCAGGTTGTGTATGTGAGCTTCATCTTGTCACTCTCTGTGGCTGGTGTTGTATACTCACTGTCTATGGAAGGAATGCTACATCTTGAACTCTGGAACACGACTGGCTGAGTGTGCAGGTTGTGTATGTGAGCTTCATCTTGTCACTCTCTGTGGCTGGTGTTGTATACTCACTGTCTATGGAAGGAATGCTACATCTTGAACTCTGGAACACGACTGGCTGAGTTTGCAGGTTGTGTATGTGAGCTTCATCTTGTCACTCTCTGTGGCTGGTGTTGTATACTCACTGTCTATGGAAGGAATGCTACATCTTGAACTCTGGAACACGACTGGCTGAGTTTGCAGGTTGTGTATGTGAGCTTCATCTTGCTCTCTGTGGCTGGTGTTGTATACTCACTGTCTATGGAAGGAATGCTACATCTTGAACTCTGGAACACGACTGGCTGAGTTTGCAGGTTGTGTATGTGAGCTTTATCTTGTCACTCTCTGTGGCTGGTGTTGTATACTCACTGTCTATGGAAGGAATGCTACATCTTGAACTCTGGAACACGACTGGCTGAGTTTGCAGGTTGTGTATGTGAGCTTCATCTTGCTCTCTGTGGCTGGTGTTGTATACTCACTGTCTATGGAAGGAATGCTACATCTTGAACTCTGGAACACGACTGGCTGAGTTTGCAGGTTGTGTATGTGACCCTTCATCTTGTCACTCTCTGTGGCTGGTGTTGTATACTCACTGTCTATGGAAGGAATGCTACATCTTGAACTCTGGAACACGACTGGCTGAGTTTGCAGGTTGTGTATGTGAGCTTCATCTTGTCACTCTCTGTGGCTGGTGTTGTATACTCACTGTCTATGGAAGGAATGCTACATCTTGAACTCTGGAACACGACTGGCTGAGTTTGCAGGTTGTGTATGTGAGCTTCATCTTGTCACTCTCTGTGGCTGGTGTTGTATACTCACTGTCTATGGAAGGAATGCTACATCTTGAACTCTGGAACACGACTGGCTGAGTTTGCAGGTTGTGTATGTGAGCTTCATCTTGTCACTCTCTGTGGCTGGTGTTGTATACTCACTGTCTATGGAAGGAATGCTACATCTTGAACTCTGGAACACGACTGGCTGAGTTTGCAGGTTGTGTATGTGAGCTTCATCTTGTCACTCTCTGTGGCTGGTGTTGTATACTCACTGTCTATGGAAGGAATGCTACATCTTGAACTCTGGAACACGACTGGCTGAGTTTGCAGGTTGTGTATGTGAGCTTCATCTTGTCACTCTCTGTGGCTGGTGTTGTATACTCACTGTCTATGGAAGGAATGCTACATCTTGAACTCTGGAACACGACTGGCTGAGTTTGCAGGTTGTGTATGTGAGCTTCATCTTGTCACTCTCTGTGGCTGGTGTTGTATACTCACTGTCTATGGAAGGAATGCTACATCTTGAACTCTGGAACACGACTGGCTGAGTTTGCAGGTTGTGTATGTGAGCTTCATCTTGTCACTCTCTGTGGCTGGTGTTGTATACTCACTGTCTATGGAAGGAATGCTACATCTTGAACTCTGGAACACGACTGGCTGAGTTTGCAGGTTGTGTATGTGAGCTTCATCTTGTCACTCTCTGTGGCTGGTGTTGTATACTCACTGTCTATGGAAGGAATGCTACATCTTGAACTCTGGAACACGACTGGCTGAGTTTGCAGGTTGTGTATGTGAGCTTCATCTTGTCACTCTCTGTGGCTGGTGTTGTATACTCACTGCCTATGGAAGGAATGCTGGTGTTGTATACTCACTGTCTATGGAAGGAATGCTGGCACAGGAAATGTTGCGTGGGCAACTCCAAAGGTCTATTACAATTTAAATTTCATTTACATTTAAGTCTGAGGAAGAGTGGGGCCTTCTAATACAAGTATTGCATACTTAAAAGAAGTGCACCAACATATGTTCACTGTTTGTTATTTTTGTGAATGAAATAAATCATTTTTATTTATTTATTATTATTTATTACAGGCGGCACATCTTGAGCTCTGGAACACGACTGGCTGAGTTTGCAGGTTGTGTACAGTCCAGCAAAAAAGAGAAGAAATTAAATAAAATGGAACTAAAAATGTTTCATGCTAAATTTATGTGAGTATCTCAGTGATAGTCGATGTTGCCATTTAATTTTGAAATTTCATACAAAATGGCGCCCTCATTTTTTGTCTACTCTTTTTTGCTGGACTGTATGTGACCCTTCATCTTGCTCTCTGTGGCTGGTGTTGTATACTCACTGTCTATGGAAGGAATGCTACATCTTGAACTCTGGAACACGACTGGCTGAGTTTGCAGGTTGTGTATGTGACCCTTCATCTTGTCACTCTCTGTGGCTGGTGTTGTATACTCACTGTCTATGGAAGGAATGCTACATCTTGAACTCTGGAACACGACTGGCTGAGTTTGCAGGTTGTGTATGTGAGCTTCATCTTGTTCTCTGTGGCTGGTGTTCAGTGGCGTGCACAGGGTTTCATGTCTGGGTATGCAGTAGATATGAACTGAGGCGGATCTTAGGTGTTATACGTACCGCTTCATTTTCCATTGCTCGTTTTATCGGATCCTTAAGAAACCATCTCGTATCTTTATTATGACTCGCATCAAATTGCGACTGAAACGAACGGCAAAAATGTGCGGTGCGGTGCATTGTAACAAAGTAAACAAACTACCTATGCACACTAACAACCTGAGCCAGCCGCATCTGTTGTAAGAAGTTAAATGAATACAAGCCGTGTTACCTTTTCTGAGCGCTTTTTCCATCCAAATTGTACAATCTGCCTCTATCATTATCACATCACACTTACACATTAAAAATTAACATTACAGAAACGGGTGTCTCAACTTTTTGTAAACTTGTAAACATAGTCATGATAGTCATCACTTCATCAGGTTGTTTTCAGTCAACTTGTTTTTAACAAAATCGCACCGTTATTAGTCAAACACATTTAAAAATATCTATAATTACTACTTTTTTTAGCATAAATCAACAACGACAACAATAAGTAAACAAACAACAGTTTGCGTTTCTAACCTAAATCATAATAAAATACTTTCAATCCTGAATGAATCTCGTTTCCCAAATAAATGTTTGAAACCAAGGTATTAACAAATTGGTCGGATTATACGTGCCAAAACCCCCCATGCACGTAGCGAGCGGTTGTCTATGGCCATTTTACTTTTAATTGCGTTTTGTTGCATTGTTTTGCGTTTTGTTTAGCATATGCAAATGGAATGTTGCCGAAAATGGTACTAATATTATATAATCTGTGGAGTAGGTGCTGCATTTTCACGCACACTACTTAACATTTTTCAGCTTTGTGTGAGTGTAGAGAGCTCACACCTACAGTGTATTTACGCTAATTCACACATTCATACTAGTGGTATCGGGCGAGTTCATGAGGCAGCGATCGAGTCCACTTATTTTGACTGACATATCGTACCTACTTGAAATAAAGGCGCAAAAGTAAAACGGCCATTTATTACGTTCCATATTACGTTACATTATTGTTCTAAAATAAATTAAATTATTACTAGCGGGTGAAAATGGCAGGGTAGGCAGTGCTTTTATGCCTTTATGGACTGCACGCCCCTGCTGGTGTTGTATACTCACTGTCTATGGAAGGAATGCTACATCTTGAACTCTGGAACACGACTGGCTGAGTTTGCAGGTTGTGTATGTGAGCTTCATCTTGTCACTCTCTGTGGCTGGTGTTGTATACTCACTGTCTATGGAAGGAATGCTACATCTTGAACTCTGGAACACGACTGGCTGAGTTTGCAGGTTGTGTATGTGAGCTTCATCTTGTCACTCTCTGTGGCTGGTGTTGTATACTCACTGTCTATGGAAGGAATGCTACATCTTGAACTCTGGAACACGACTGGCTGAGTTTGCAGGTTGTGTATGTGAGCTTCATCTTGTCACTCTCTGTGGCTGGTGTTGTATACTCACTGTCTATGGAAGGAATGCTACATCTTGAACTCTGGAACACGACTGGCTGAGTTTGCAGGTTGTGTATGTGAGCTTCATCTTGCTCTCTGTGGCTGGTGTTGTATACTCACTGTCTATGGAAGGAATGCTACATCTTGAACTCTGGAACACGACTGGCTGAGTTTGCAGGTTGTGTATGTGAGCTTCATCTTGTCACTCTCTGTGGCTGGTGTTGTATACTCACTGTCTATGGAAGGAATGCTACATCTTGAACTCTGGAACACGACTGGCTGAGTTTGCAGGTTGTGTATGTGAGCTTCATCTTGTCACTCTCTGTGGCTGGTGTTGTATACTCACTGTCTATGGAAGGAATGCTACATCTTGAACTCTGGAACACGACTGGCTGAGTTTGCAGGTTGTGTATGTGAGCTTCATCTTGTCACTCTCTGTGGCTGGTGTTGTATACTCACTGTCTATGGAAGGAATGCTACATCTTGAACTCTGGAACACGACTGGCTGAGTTTGCAGGTTGTGTATGTGAGCTTCATCTTGTCACTCTCTGTGGCTGGTGTTGTATACTCACTGTCTATGGAAGGAATGCTACATCTTGAACTCTGGAACACGACTGGCTGAGTTTGCAGGTTGTGTATGTGAGCTTCATCTTGTCACTCTCTGTGGCTGGTGTTGTATACTCACTGTCTATGGAAGGAATGCTACATCTTGAACTCTGGAACACGACTGGCTGAGTTTGCAGGTTGTGTATGTGAGCTTCATCTTGTCACTCTCTGTGGCTGGTGTTGTATACTCACTGTCTATGGAAGGAATGCTACATCTTGAACTCTGGAACACGACTGGCTGAGTTTGCAGGTTGTGTATGTGAGCTTCATCTTGTCACTCTCTGTGGCTGGTGTTGTATACTCACTGTCTATGGAAGGAATGCTACATCTTGAACTCTGGAACACGACTGGCTGAGTTTGCAGGTTGTGTATGTGAGCTTCATCTTGTCACTCTCTGTGGCTGGTGTTGTATACTCACTGTCTATGGAAGGAATGCTGGCACAGGAAATGTTGCGTGGGTAACTCCAAAGGTCTATTACAAGCGGCACATCTTGAACTCTGGAACACCACTGGCTGTGTCTGTAGGTAAAATGGTAATAAGTATAAATATTTTATGGGTGGACCAGTCTATTAACTGAATAATTTTCCCCGAGAAACAAATGAACTAAGTAAATAATTCTGTCTGGAAGGCCAAATTATTCTATACAGGATGTAAAAAAATCAACTGCAAATATTTTTAAGGAGTGTTGTGACCCAGCCCATGAAGTTGAACAACTTTCCTCAAGGAACATAGGTCAAAATATGGAAAAAAATGGATCTCCCGTACAAAATGTACCAGCCGACCAAGTTATTTTGTATGGGAGGTCCAAATATTTTTTTCATACTTGGAATTTTCGACCTACGTTCCTTGGGGAAAGTTATTCAGTTTCGTGGACTGGTTCACCCCTTAAAATATTTGCAGTTGATTTTTTTACATCTTTCCTGGGAAAGTTGTTCATGGACTAGTTCACCTAAAATTTGCAGTTGATTCTTTAACAAATAACCATACAAAAAATAAAAGAAATTCAAACAAAGACATACGCAACAATCTTAATAGATATTAACCTGTAGATTATGTATGTGAGCCTTCATCTTCTCACTCTCCGTGGCGTATTTAGTGGCCAACTCTTGCTCCCGGGTTATCACTTCGTTCTCCGATTTGAGTACGTCTGATAGGTATCTGTGGAATAATAAATATAGTCACTGTAGTCACAACATGAAAAAAAAATCAAAAGTTGTTAAAAGAAAAGAGGAAATTATGAAAAGATAAATTGTTTTTGACGATCAGGAATCAATTGATAAGAAATACGGAAAACGGCAACATGGTTTAAATAATATCGTAATTTATAAAATAGTACCTGTGGCCTATGCAACGAAGCTACAGGCTACAAATCTACAGGCGAAATTCGATGTACATTGCGTAGACTGTTAGCCATTATTATCCCATAATTAAACCGGCTAGGGGTCGTCCACAAATTACGTAACGCAAAAATCACTAATTTTTGACCCCTCCCTCCCCCCACGTAACGGGACCGTAACGCTTAGTCATGACCCCTCCCCCTTCCCCTTTCCGTTACGTAACGCTTATTTTGTAATATTTTTCATTCAGTTAACTTTTTGATAAAGCAATGAAACATTTTTTAGAAAACTTGCAATTTTTTCTACAATTAGACTGAATTTGAAGCTGCGAATTTCGGCACTAGTACCTGGCGACGCCTCTTCCTTCTGAGCTGCGGTTCAATCATTGTCTGCGAAATTATATAAGTGTATGTAGGTATGTTTGTAGGCTAATATAACGCGTGGCAAATATTTACAGGGAGAGTTTTGCAACTAGTTCCCAGCAATTATTTTTTTGCTTCCAGTTTGTGTTATGTAGCCAAAACGATGAAAACCTGCTACAAATAGGATATAAAATTTACTCACGCGCGATTAAGCCGCAGTAGCCCAGATGGAAGAGGCATTGTCAGTACTACTTTCGATAGTCGTACGTTCAGATCCTTCCTTTGGCAGAATTTTTTTGAATAATTTCTAAAGAATTGAATTCCTGACACTGACACCAGAAGTGTTTTAAAAGTTTATTATAGGTACATTTAATTTGGTAATATCTGAAAAAAGCGTTACGTAACGCTTGACTCTGACCCCCCCTGAATTAAACCTTCTAGATCGAGTTATCGTTCCCGAAAACCCCTAAATACAAAATTCTGAGAAAATCGTTGAAGCCGTTTCCAAGATACGGATATACAATTCTTGCTCGTTTAAAGGTAGATTAGATTAGTATTATTGTTAATACAAACGAAACAAGTGGAAAAAATTCACACCACCGGCGGGATTCGAACCCACGTATTCTGGCAAGCCGGGTCAGACGTGTTACCTTTACACTACGGCTGGCACTACCCGTATTAGATTAAATAGATGATAACTTACTTGCGAACATCTCCGAGGGTATACGAAGGCGTGCTGGTGAGGCAATCAATGACTAGAATAGGAGACAGCAGTTTCTCGTTACCTGAAGGAAAAAAGAGAAAACATCAAGCTTTATTCCTACTGATTTATACCTCATTTCCTACTTATTCATACCTAACGTCCAGCAAGGAACGGTTGGTCAATTTGGTCTGTAATAGTGATTACTTTATCTATCAAACATTATAGCTGCTTTTTATCCGACCGGTCAAGACATTGCAGCCTGAACCACCTGATAATCCGAAAAGCAAGATGGTTACGTGCTTCGAGAGCCACGTCAAGCCGTCGGTCCCGGTTGCTGTCTATTATCAGATCACTTTAGACGGCGGTCGTTACAGAGGTCTGCTTCTTGCAGTAGGTGGTTTGAAAACTCTAAAACCAAAGTTCATCAGGTCGTTGAACGACTTGGTGCCCCATTCGAAGAAGTTCAAAAAATCCTCACTCGACAGCCGATGTGGCGCAGTGGTTAGTATGCCTGCCTGCCACGCAAAGGTTCCGGGTTCAATTCCCGGTGGGGTCACTCACAAAGTTGATATTTATCACTTTGTGAATTTGTTCCCAGTCTGGTTAGGACATTGCAGGCTGAACCACCTGATTGTCCGCAAGTAAGATGGTTCCGTGCTTCAAATGGGTACGTTAAGCCGTCGGTCCCGGTTGCTGTCTATGATGGCGGTCGTTACACAACCATGTCAGAGGCCTGCTACTTGCAGTAGGCGGTTGAAAAACTCTGACACCAGGGTTCATCGGGTCGTTGAACGACTCGGTGTCCCACACGAAAATAGAAGAGTAGGTGGTTTAAAATCTCTAAAACCAAAGTTCATCAGGTCGTTGAACGACTTGGTGCCCTATTCCAAGAAGTCCACAAAATCCTCATTCGATTCTTACCAATGACGTTGAGTAGTTCGGGCAGACAGGAAGCGTTCGGCGCGCTCCACAGCACATCCAACCCAGAGATGGGCAAAAATTATTCGCCAAATATATTGCCTGGCGAATAAATTTTTCACGAGTAAAATATAGACAAATGGCAATGACCCATAAAAAGCTTTTGGATGAAATTGAGAGTACAGAAGTATCTTGTAATAAAGAATATAAAAAACTTGCATTTTATTCCTTGTTCAATTAACTTACCTACTCATCAAAAATTTATTCGCCGGGCAATTTATTCGGCGCATAATTTTTGCCCATCTTTGATCCAACCAGAGTTTCGGACACGAGGCTCCCTTTAGAGCGCCCTCTGCGTCTGAACTACTGTAGCTATTAGTTACCGATGACGTTGAGTAGTTCGGGCAGACAGGAGGCTGGGGGCGCGCTCCACAGCACGTCTAACCATAATTTGGGGCAGGAGGCACCCCTGCGCCGGCACACCCCTAATGCGCCTTCCGCGTCCGAACTGCGCATGTGTAGGGCCACTTGGGCCCGCCATCTACGAGAAAAAAACAGTATATTTAACGCCAGTTACTTTTACTTGATACAAACATACACTTTAAGTGCAAGTAAGACAAGCAATAAAAAAAGTTATACAAGTAAAACAGCTTCTGCAAAACCGAAACTTCTGCGATTGGCATGGATGTAAAAAAAAACAACTACATATATTTTAAGGGGTAAACCAGTCCATGGAACTAAACAACTTTCCACAAGGAACATAGGAATGTACATATAAAATACAAAAAATGTCCCATACAAAATGTACCAGCCGACCAAGTTGATTTGTATGGGGGGTAAACATTTTTTTTGACATATTTCAACCTATGTTCATAGGGGAAAGATTCATAGGCTGGTTCACCCCTTTAAATATTTGCAGCTGATTTTTTTACACCTTATATAATGTGTACGTCAACTGCAGGAAAAAAGCAGAGAACAAGGTCGTCAGTTGTACCTCTGCTTTGTTGACCTGGAGAAAGCGTTCGACAGTGTGCCTCGTGAGGCTCTCTGGATGGTGCTAGGAAAACTGGGGTGCACGGAGAAGTTTGTGCGCCTCCTGAGACTCCTGCATGACAATATGCAGTGCTGCGTCTCTGTAGACGGTGAACAGTCTGATTTTTTCCCCGTCACCTGTGGGGTGAAACAAGGGTGCGTTCTAGCGCCCACACTGTTCGCCTTATACTTTGCGGTAGTAGTCAAGGAGGTCCTAAATACTGTCTCCGAAGGAGTCCGCATCCGCTTCCGCACTGATGGCAGTCTTTTCAATTTGGCTAGACTTAAGGCGCGCACCAAAGTCTCGCATGCACTTATTACTGAAATTATGTATGCCGATGACTTGTGCTTTCTTGCAGAATCCCCAGAAGGCCTACAACAACTGATGACCGTTTTTCACCAAGCATGCTGCAAATTCGGCCTAAAGATTAGTGTCAAAAGACGGAAGTGATGTCCCTGGATACACAAGGTCGTGAGACACTGACAATTAAGCTTGGTGAAGATATGTTGAAACAGGTTGACAAGTTCCGATATCTGGGAACACTATTACAGCTAAGTGTGACCTTGATGCTGAGATCAATAGCAGAATCAGTGCTGCAGCTGCAGCATTTGGGAAGCTGCGTTCCAAGGTTTTCTGCTCGCACGACCTTAAACTAGCCACAAAAATATCTGTATATATGGCGATTGTACTGCCAAACCTTCTGTACTCTTCCGAGACCTGGTGTATGTATCGTCACCACATACGCACTTTGGATCGATTCCACCTCAAATGCCTTCGCACCATCATGAAGATCAGATGGTCCGACCGAGTGCGAAACACCGAAGTTCTAAGACGAGCCAATGTTGGTGGCATTGAAGCCTACTTAATGCGTCGACAGCTTCGGTGGTGCGGTCACGTATCCCGGATGGCGGATGAGCGTGTGGCGAAGCGCATCTTCTATTCTGAGCTAGAGGAGGGCAAGCGAAAGCATGGCGGTCAACTCCTCCGATTTAAAGATGTTCAGAGGAGACACATGAAAAGATGCAATATCGAACCCTCTCAATTTGAGGTTTTGGCAGCGCAACGGCCAGAATGGCGCGGTCTTGTAAAGAGGCGAATCCGCGACTTCGAGGAGCAGCGTAAAGCAGACCTTGACGCTAAACGCGATGAACTGAAGGCCCGTCCTCCCGCCGCCATTAACTACAATTATATCAATGGCAAACTCACGTGCCCACACTGTGCACGGGAGTTTACTGCCAAAATAGGCTACAATAGCCACATACGAGCGCATCAGCGCCGACTTGATTAGGAGTAGAAGTGGTCGCCATGGCCGAAACCGGCCGGAAAGATCATCATCATCAATGTGTACTATCAGAACTTGTTTGTCAGGTTTATCGGACCCCAAGGGCCTTATCTGCTGCGCCCGTTTATAAGGTTTTTCCGTGATAAGAAGCACTCAAATAACTATCCGCTTACCCCCAAACGGGTCAAACTTCCATTCATTATCGGCATTGTAATTACCAACAAATGTTGTATACATGTTACGGGCAACTTGATTAATCGGGCACTAGTAATACTGACCGGTCATTATTAATAGTGCCCAAAAACGTAGGGCAAAGTGATTAATTAATCACTTGGACCGGTCAGTATTAATAGTGCCCAAGTGCCCGTGGTCCATGTAATAAATCAGCTTGCAGTCCTTAATTAATAAATATTTCAGTTGATTTTTCCTTTAGGCACGTAATGTCCACTTTCCCAAAATGCCTATTTCCCAAAATGACTACTTTCCTATAATGACTACTTTCATAGAATGACTACTTTCCTAAAATGACTACTTTCCTAAAATGACTACTTTCCCAAAATGACTACTTTTCAGAAATGTAAAATGCTAACAAGTCTAAACTAGAAGACATGTCAACAAAGAAAAATAGTCCTTATGTCAAAGCTTTAGCATGATTATGATAGCTGTCAAATATGGCTGATTCAAATTAGTTTTTTAAAGAAGTTGTAGCATGGTTGTAGGCCTTGAAGGGATATACATTTTAAGTGATAGCTGTCAATTTATATAATCATTTATCTCGTTAACTGAGAATGCTACGCTACTAGTTTCTTTGAAGAAGTTGTAGTCCTTGATGAGATCTTCATATTTAGTGACAACTGTGAAACTTAAAACTCGTTTATCTCGTTAACTGAGCATACTACACTACTAGTTTCTTTGAAGAAGTTGTAGGCCCTGATTAGATCTTCATTTTAAGATAAACTAGTTTTAAGTTTTACAGCTGTCACTTAAAATAAAGCTTTTAATAAGGCCTACAATTCTTCAAAAGAAAGCAAAGCGAAAGTGGACATGGGCTGGCCCGGGAGGGCTTGTCAAAAATGGAATCGACTTTTTGCTCACTAACAACAAAAATATAGTCACTGATGTGTCGGTTCTCAACCAGTTCAAAACAGGAAGCGACCACAGGCTAGTACGAGGTGCCATAACCATCAATACAAGGCTAGAAAGAAACAAGCTCGTAAAGAAAGGACTAAAGAAGCTGTGTATACCTGGCGGAGTCAGCGAGCCTTATGAAAAAGCTTTGAAAGAGTCCTTACAACGCTCGGCCGCTGAACACTTCGATGATGACCTACAGGCAAAATATAATCGATTCGCACAGACAGTAAAGTCCGTCGCCAAAGATTACTTTACGACCGAAACTAAACCTAAACGCTGGTGTCTCTCCCAAGAAGCCCAGGATCTAATGGAAGAACGCAGAAAGGTGACAGCTGATGACTTCAATGGCAATGCTCATCGTGAACTATCTCGCAAAATAAACAAAGTTTTCAAGCGTGACGTTAGAAAAAGGAACACAGAACAAATACTTAAAATCATAGAGCAAAATAAGGGCATGAAAGTGTTTCAAAGATCTAATGCATCTAACCAGATAACAGTTCTGCAGAAACAAACTGGAGAGCTAACGTCCAATGTGCTTGAAATACAAGATATTACGGAGCAATTCTATAAAGATCTATATTCCTCGAGTATCCCTGAACCTTTTAACGACGACCCCACCGAACATCGAGCTCCTTTAATTCGGCACTATACCGAAGATATCCCGAATTCAGTGCAGACGAAATAAGGAGAGCATTGGGACAGCTTAAGAAAAATAAAGCACCAGGAGAAGACGGAATCACAATAGAATTGCTCAAAGCGGGAGGCAGTGCTATTAGAAAAGAGTTGATGCTACTTTTCAATGAAGTGCTCTTTACAGGAGAAGTCCCAAAAGACTGGACCAGCAGCATAGTTGTGCTTTTTCACAAGAAAGGCAACAAAGCTGACTTGAAGAACTACAGACCAATATCGCTGCTGAGCCAGGTCTACAAAGTATTCTCCCGAGTTTTGACCACACGGCTGGCAAACAGATTGGATGATTACCAACCTAGGGAACAGGCAGGGTTCAGAAAAGGGTTTGGAACCATAGACCATATATTCACCATGAGGCAGATCATACAAAAGGCTGAAGAGTACAACTTGCCACTGTATCTGGGATTTGTGGACTACGAAAAGGCTTTCGACTCTGTGGAACACTGGGCTGTAACGAGATCTCTCCAAAGGTGTCTAATAGACGAGCGGTACATCCAAATCTTAAGGAGCTTGTACAAGGCGGCTACGATGACGGTACAACTTAAAAGCAATACCAATCCAATCCGGGTCGAGAAAGGTGTCCGACAAGGCGACGTGATATCACCCAAGCTATTCACAAACGCGATAGAAGACGTTTTCAAGACCATGAACTGGGAAGGCAAGGGTATCAATGTTAATGGTTCGTACCTAAACCACCTACGGTACGCCGACGATATAGTCATTGTGGCCACATCTGCACAGGACCTGCAGCAAATGTTTGACGACCTGTTCCATGCCTCACTCAAAATCGGCCTAAAAATGAACATGGGTAAGACAAAGGTGATGGCGACAGCCGATTTATCACAAATCCCCATCACATTGGAGGGTCGACAGCTGGAACAGGTACAACACTACGTCTACCTTGGACAGCAACTTACACTTGGCCGTGATTCTCTTGGGGCGGAAATAAAGAGACGGATCCAGCTAGGATGGGCTGCATTTGGCAAGTTGAAACACGTGTTGGAGTCTAAAATACCTCAGTCGCTCAAAACAAAAGTGTATGACCAATGCATCCTCCCCGTGATAACGTACGCGTGCGAGACGTGGACCTTGACGAAAGGTATGATCCACAAGCTCCAGGTCACGCAAAGGAGCATGGAACGCAGGATGCTCGGAATATCTCTACGTGACAGAGTCCGGAACGAGGTGATCAGGCAGCGTACTCGTGTAGTGGATATCGGACTCCGAGTCGCCAAGCTAAAATGGGCATGGGCTG
Organism: Phthorimaea operculella; assembly: GCA_024500475.1. Taxonomy (NCBI): domain Eukaryota; kingdom Metazoa; phylum Arthropoda; class Insecta; order Lepidoptera; family Gelechiidae; genus Phthorimaea; species Phthorimaea operculella. Next base: position 1,016,848 of record JANFCV010000082.1, read on the forward strand.
GACATATGTGTCGCCGAAAAGATCTCTGAGATGGAGCAGATGCGTTCTGGACTGGAGACCTCGTCTTGGGAAGCGCAGCGTAGGCAAACCACCCGCCAGATGGACCGACGACATCAAGGATCGCGCCGGGACATTGTGGATGCAGAAAACGGAACTCCGAGCAGAATGGAGAAAATTAGGAGAGGCATATGCCCAACAGTGGGCTAAACCGTGCTGACGAAGAAGAAGAAGAAGACAATTCTTCAAAGAAACTGGTAGTGTAGCATGCTCAGATAAAGAGATAAACGTGTTTAAAGTTTGACAGCTGTCACTCAAAATGTAGATCTTTTCAAGGCCTAAAACTTCTTCAAAGAAACTAGTAGTGTAGCATGCTCAGTTAACGAGATAAATGAGTTTTAAATTTGACAGCTGTCACTTCAAATGTAGATCTCGTTAAGGTCTACAACCATGCTACAACTTCTTAAAAAAACTAATTTACATGCGCGCTGATGAAAGCTCTTAACGTGAGCACGACAGCGACATACTCGAAAACGTGAACTACAGGCAACAGAACATTATTTATTAGCGGTTTAATTTAGGTAAAGTGGTCATTTTGGTAAAGTAGTCTTTTTGTGAACAAAAGTAGTCATTTCGGTAAAGTAGTCATTTTGGTAAAGTAGACTTATTGTGAAAAAAAGTAGTCATTTCGGTAAAGTAGTCATTTTGGTAAAGTGGTCATTTTGGTAAAGTAGACTTTTCGTGCCTAAAGGGATTTTTCTTAGTCTACTAATTTTTAAACTATTGAAGTACCTAATATTTTTATCAAAAATTGTGCTACTGATATCATTACATTTATAACTATTTGTTTTTTAACACACATGTTCAAATTTATTGATAACTTTAATGAAAATTATGTACCTAAGTTTAATTTCATTTACCAATTTTAAAATGTTGTTTTTAAGCAATATTTTTACATAAAAAAGTAGGCAACTTTATTACATTTTTAACTGTTTATTTTTTACTTTCATGTTTTAATTATTTTTAATAGCTTTCATAAAAATTATGTAAGTTTAATTTCATTTACTTAGGTACCAATTTTTAATCTATTGTTCATAAGTAATTTTATCAACAAAATGTAGGTAGCTACTATTGTTATTACTTTTTTAACTGTTTATTATTCAACTTCTATGTTCAATACTTTGTTTTTTAATAAGATTTCTTTGAAATAATGTAATTTTTACTTCATTTAATAAAAAAAATACATTACAGTTGTTTATTTTTATTACTTTGCCCAAGGTAGGGTGGGAATTATTCATACTGACCGGGAAAAGTAATTAATCATGCTGTTTTAATCACATTGCCCAATTAGGTCGGGCATTATTAATACTGACCGGTCACTATTAATAGTGCCCGGACTTATCAAAATGCCCGTAACATACATACATACATAAATCACGCCTTTATCCCTTGCAGGGTAGGCAGAACGTTAACTCCCGCAAAAATATAGTCTTTATCGCCACTTCTGACAAATATTTGAGGGCTGTTTTAGCTATTGTCGTGTCACTATAGTGACAGGTTGTCAGCCTGTCGCCTAAAATTGCAGTACACATGTAACCCTTAGTCGCTTGTTGCGACACAGGAAAAAAGGGGGTGATGCTATTCTAAGCGGGCATCACACGGCAAAAAGTTGTATACAGATGGTAAAGCCATAAAGCCAGAGAACTTACAATTTGTTTTCCTCATACAAGTACAGCACGCCCTGCTTGAAACCGAGCATCTGACAAATGAACAGCGTCTGGTCCTTGTCATAATTGGCTTCAGGGTCCTTCAGCAGTTTCATAATCTTCTCTTCGTATTCGGCCTTCTCTTTGTCCGACGATTTCACCCTGAGAAACATAATTATTGGTAAAAAAAGCCCCTGACACATCTTATTAATATTATCTTATATTGTCGCCTATCTATCAATTATCTTTCACCCTATTATAGAGGTAAATTTATCGAGAATACGATTTCGCAGCCTGACGAATTCAAACTTCAAATAAATAGTTCAGTTTCAACATCAACCGGGATTAACGTGCCTACTTTAACAGAACATAATACATATAATATAACGCCATGATCCCTATTGAAAAACTGTATGAACTCTTCATAGGTTTATCCAAGATTATCGGACCGTTGTAATACTTACCACACATGAATATAGTGTTCTATAAGCGCGTTATACACCAGTTTAGAACACGTGATTTCTTTATTGCTGCACATATGTTCCAAGAACTCGATCAATCGTTCAGAATTGCTCAGAAACATATGTATGTAATCGTCTGTCTGATTTAGTATATATTGTATTAAAATTCGACTTACCACACATGAATATAGTGTTCTATAAGCGCATTATACACCAGTTTAGAACACGAGATATCCTTATTGCTGCACATATGTTCCAAGAACTCGATCAATCGTTCAGAATTGCTCAGGAACACATGTATGTAGTCATCTGACTGATAATAACATGTATAAAGTCCTATATAACTTACCACACATGAATATAGTGTTCTATAAGCGCGTTATACACCAGCTTAGAACACGTGATTTCTTTATTGCTGCACATATGTTCCAAGAACTCGATCAATCGTTCAGAATTACTCAGGAACATATGTATGTAATCGTCCGGCATGGCGCGGTCTGGTTCCCGGTAGGTGCCGGTGAGGGAATTCTCATCTACCAAAGGCTGGTTTCGGGGTTTGTAGTCTGTGCATAGTACTAGAATAGAATTGAAATATCATGAAGCTATCTAAATCAGTACACAAGTTATAAGAATGGTTGGTTGATTCGCCTACCAGCCAAGTTTAATATTTATACAGGGATTAACAGAAAGGGTAAAACGAGCCGAAAGGAGGTCAAAATAATATACAAAACACAATCGCCAATCAGCTATTTAATTTACTATGAGAGGTCCAATTTTTTTCACATTTCTACCCATGTTCTAAGAGCAAAGTTGTTCCGTTTCACGAGTACCTTGACCTCCTTTCGGCTTGTTATTCCCTTTTTGTTACTCCCAGTAGACGGTATTTTTTAGTCAGTTGACAAACATTGTAGGGTGACTCTATTCACAGTTTTAAACAACTCACAACGCGGCGACGTTTGATACTGCCTAAAAACTACTACTTTTTCCGCCGAAGGCAGTTCTGAAATATCTTTTTCTGCAACAAGCCTTACGTAAAGACTAATCCTGTAAAAAAATCAACGATATTTTGATCAAATGTATAATCATTTAAAACATGGAACACAAAACTCACATTTCAAAAACTTCGTACTCTCCTCCGGTTGATGTTGTATCAGCCTATGTCCATACAACTTCATATATTTATCAGCGTCGTCAAACTCCAGATCCGCCATGTATTCCAGAGCCTGCTTATAATCCTTTTTGTCTTCTAGCATCATTGTGAGGTACCAGTCGTGGCGCTTGTAGTTGGCGGCTAGGGATAAAGCGTCGTCCACGCTCACTTGACGAACCACCTACAAAATAGAAAGACTTTTGGTCAAAGTATGCCTTTTAACTTGTTTTCCGAATTAATATATTAATAATTCTTCATCTACCGTGTGGTAGCGGCTAAGAATACTGCTACCCCTAGTCCACTCAGGGCGTTTCGTAAAAGGCGACGTAGAGTTTTTAACTTTAGCTGAATATCTGTAGTCTATGGTCAACCGCATGGTGGCGGTGATACAACCTATAATAGCATTCCCAAAGCGGTTGAGGTCAGCCAAGTGGCCAGTTTAAAAACATCGCCAAATCCTTTTGCTACATGATTTTGTGATCTAACAATACATGGTGCGCCGACCCCACCTGATTTGGGAGAAGGGCAGTCAGATGATATGTGAAACAGATCTTACCTTGATAGCGACGTTGACATCAAAGTGTATGATTTTATCCTTGGAGTTGATGAATTCCTTTAGCTTCCCCTGCTGGTCGTGTTGGTCGATCTTCACATAGCACGTTAACAATAAAGTTGTGTGGTCCTCTGTTGCGAATCCTATACAACAGTTACAAGTTGTAATCAAATACATACAGTACGCGAACGAGTTCATGCCCGCCTCCTTGTCATACTCGCAGAAATACTGGTGTGTTTCTGCGAGTAACAAGGAGGCGCATAATTCAGGATGGTCATGAACTCGTTCGCGTACTGTACTACAAAAAGAAGTCGCTTCTTGCGTTTCTCTGTCTGTCTGTCGTGGAATCGCTTACTAAACTCCTCCTAAGTAATGGATAGAGGAAGGTTTATATGTGTAACACATGCCGGGAAAATGCCTTTAACTAGCGGGAATAGTACATTACGTCACAGGCCGAGTATATAGCAATTTCTGGTCGAGTGGCATTGGAAGGCCGAGACGAAGTCGAGGTCTTCTAAAGTAAACGAGACCAGAAATTGTTATACCGGCCGAGGTTCGTATAGTGCTTTTCTCCAATTTGCAAGGAAACATAAATAATAAATATTTAATCGTGACAAAATTGACACTTCGTAACTTCTAAAGTTCGCAAAGCGCATGCGCTGGTTTTGGTTACGTTCCGTTTCATAAAGAATGCGCGGGAAATTCACATTCAGCCTTCAAACTTCAAACAAATTGTGTTCCATAAAACACCTAAACACGAAAGTGTGAAGTTTAAGAACCCTTTTATTACCGGCCTAGTCCGGCAATTTCTATTACAGTCCTCTGCGCCTTGACTACATAAATGAGCCCATTGACGTATTCTTTTTTTAAAGTAATGAAGCCATTTCCGAGCAAATTGGAGAAAAATAAGTTGCGATCCGCTAACAGACTTCAGTGTGGAACACTCAAAAGACTTCTTTGAAGTTTTTTTTACTTTTTTTACTGAAGATCTAAATCAAAAACTAATAATGGAAATCCGTTAAGTAGTTTTCAAGATGTTCAATAATTTCGTCTTCGTAGAGCGGGCTGTTAGTTTTTAAATATTCTATGTCTTACCTTTCTTATGAAGTTCTTCTAAATACTGCACTAGAGGTTCTAAGTGGCGGGATTGCAGGTATTTTCGTATAACATAGGATGTCTCCAGCCAGCCAATCGTCTTCACGTACTGTTCGATTGCGCCTTTGAAGTCACCCTAAGAAACATATCGGAGTGTTACACGAAATAACAATTCTTAAGGAATAAAAGTATAAAAAATAAGCTTTTCATATCCTCATAGCCGTTAAGAAAGCGATAAAATACCGGGTGTAAGGAACGGTGTACCGAAAAGTTTCAGGTGTGATCAGACGATAAAGCTGAACAACTTTTACTAAGGAACGTATTATTATGATGGGAAACAAAAAAGAAATTCGAGTACTAAAAGAACTTTGAATGGAAGGTCGAATTTTTCGTTTACCAACATAGCCCCCATATAAAAAGTTGCATATTCAGTCAATTTGTCAATTTTATGGCCTAGCCATGCCTGCAAAGTTCTCGGAACTCAAACTGTCGGCCGCAAATCTCGTATCAGAATGTTACACGAAATATCAATTCAGAAGGCGTGAAAAATATAGATTGAAGTTTTTGTAGTCGCATAGAAAATGAAATACATTATTTAAGCTAATTATTACTTTAGATAACAACCCTCACCTTTCCATACAAATGGTCGCCATACTGCTTATGGATCTCGGTCAACCCCTCTGCATCATAGTGCTGACTACTCGCCGTCCGTATCGCCACGTCATAGAGGTTCTTTTGAACAGCATCTGCAGCTTACTCTGCAAGTCTTTCTCATCCAGATAAATCATTTCCTTCTTCTTTGTAAGGATGTAAAACGATCCCCATTCGGTTAGAACTGCGTCTATCTCATCGAAGGTTTTGGAGAATACTTTGAATTTGTTTTGGACATCTAGAATAGTGATGTGGTGGGATTTGGGGGCTGGTTGGGAGCTGGTGCTGGCTTTGGGGGGGGTTTCGTTGGTGGTGATGACGAGGTAGCTGCGGAAGCAGTTGAGACGGACTTTCTCGCCTTCTAGTGCGTAGCACGGACCGCGGCCTTCCGTTGTGTAGCAGTATATGGCCTGGCCGGAGAAAGAAAAACTAGAATTATTTCCACTGCAAATGAAGTGTATTCTGTGGAGGGTCTTGCATCGAAACCTTTCTTAAAATTCTACCGTTTGGATATTTGTGGGCTTTCGCTCAAAAAGGTTCCATCAGTGGGGTATTGAGTTATGATCTGTTTCAGAATCAACTGGAGTCCTTCTATCATACTGACTAGAAAAACCAATATATTTCTTGAAACTTTCTATTTTCTAGACCTCCAAAGTTGTAACTCCAAAAACCCCAACTTCTTAAAAATACAAATATCTCGGGAGATCCAGAATAAAGCCGATGTAGACTTATGACCGATTTCGGAATCTACTTTAGTCCCTCTATTGGACTCTGTTGTAATATTAACTACCAAAAGCTGGCTATTGTAGCCGATTTTGGTAGTTAATAAACTCCCGTGCACTGAGTGGGCACATTGATATAATTGTAGTAAATAGCCAACAACGGGCGCATCAGCGCCGACTTGATGATCACTAAATGACTCTTTACGACTCTTTACGCGCGAAAGCTCTCATCCACCCACTGGACACAACTGTATTTTTATATAGCTCGATTTTTATAACTGTGCGCATGGAGCTGTCAAAATATGTATGGGATCTGACAGTTGAACTGTCAAATCGTATGGGATTTTTGATAGCTCCATGCGCACAATTATACAAAATCGAGTTATAAATAGTATAAGCTGAAAATGGGAAATAAATATATCCGTTTATCAGGCATGCATGATTTTATTTACGCAGTTTTTTTAATACCTGGAAAAAGTTGTAGTTATTATTACCATACTTACTTATTATTTTCGTTAAAAAAAAACATTTCTTGAAATATTGAATCAGATATTATTTCTGCTGCTTACATCATTATTAGCGACAGTGAGCCGGTGTTTGTCAGCTAGCACGGAGCAGCCCGGCGCAGCACCCATCGCATCCAGCGTGACGCAACGTTCAGATGTCAACCAGCACACCATCACATACGCTCGGGACACTACGAATAGTTGGTCCGCTCCCCTAAAACAACAAATTTTATCATGCCACATCTTAGAGTATGAGCTAGGTATAGATAGAGTGCGCCTAAAAAGTTTGAACGGTTGGCAGTAGTGAGACCACAACCTCTCAGTCCAACAGTAGCAAAACGCCAGTGACAACACTACTGGACTGACTGAGTAAGCCACTGTAGGTTCTCTATCCATTTGCATAAAAAGAATTGACATAATATATTTTGGCACACTGTAATTTAAACTAATGAATGATACTTACGCATAATTCATGTACGCATAACAGTTTAGGCATAATTTCTTTACGCACAAAAAATAGTGGGTTATTTTTAGTCAGTGCGCAAACTTTGCAGGGTGTTTCTACTCGTGATTCTACATAGGCCTAAAATACAAAACCATTAATTGTCATATCCATAATCAAAACAGGCATAAAAATCTGATGAATTAGAAGAACCCCTAAATTGCATAAAAATAACCTAACCTAACCTAAACTGACCTAATATATCTTAAAAAATACTAAACTGACTTACATTTCCTGCCATTTGAACTTAATAAAAAATATATATATTAGTCCAAAATTAATTATTGCAAAAGCAATTATGCCGAAATATTGTTAGTATAAAATACAATAGTCTAAAATATGATTATGCCAAAATAAGTATTATGGCAAGAAATTATTATGTCAAAGCAATTGTAGGTGAAAAAAAAATATGCGAAACATGTTATGCTAAAACATATTAGTGGAAAAATTATGCCTGTGAAAGGGATACCGCCACTGTATAGGCGCCCCGTGCGCCGTTTCCCTAATTTGTGACGCGCGGCTGCTCGTCCGGTATAGACACAGCTTTTCACGAATTCAAAACTAAGTAACTATCTTAAATAATACGATGATTTCGCATATAAAATTACGTAAAAGCTGTTGTTAGAAGCTAGAACCTTTGCTTACGCTGGGTACAATGGTCCGGAGCGAAACAGAAACCCTATAGCTTGCTTTTTTTCTCTAAGTTTGAACCTTACTTTATAAAGGTCTAAATTGAAAACCTACTTGAAAGCAAGTCCAGTGATGGGGCTACTTCCTGTGTCAGGTAACGTCTTCATCTTGCCGCTTCTCTGCCGCGCGATGTCACCGCGAAATAGAGACACGGAGCCATCTTGGAAACCGACTGCCAATAAATTCTGGAAAACAACAAATGGAAGGTAAGATATCTCTCAGATTCAGAGGCTCTCTCAAGATAAAATGGCATTCTTATTACTTCGATATCAATACATAGTATAAAATGAAGTAGTTTTTTGCGTTTCTCTGTCGTGGAATCTGCTAACTCCTCCTAAATCACGCAACGGATCTTGATGCGGTTTTTTTTTTGTAATAGATAGGGTGATTCAAGAGGAAGGTTTATGTATACCGGGGAATACCTTTTTCCGGTAGGAAAATGAGTTACAGCGGATGAAAACGCTAACGTGCCGCTATCTTTCTTGGGGAAAGTTGTTCCTTATCACCAGCCGGATCTGAATTTTTGCTGTCGGTCACTAGTAAAATTTCACCCTATACCGGGAGTAACAAAAAGGGTATTACAAGCCGAAAGGAGGTGAAGGTACTCAACTTTCCCCATGGAACTTGGAGCGAAATATGAAAAAATATTGCGACCTCCCATAGTAAATCAGTCAGTTGATCGGCGATTTTGTATTATGGCAGGTACATTTTTTTTTCAATATTCGACACATGTTTCGAACGAGCAAGAATTGTTAAATAAATTTCGTATATTCGATCTAGCTAGGTTTCAATCTCCAAAAACCGTTTATTCACCTGTTTTTTGAGAAATGTCTTTTAACTAACAACAACATCTATTGATTAAACGAGGAAACTCGGTCAACCAGGTAATGCGGGACCTCCTCACGCATATGGGGTTGCCGTGCCGGTCGCTGCGGGACCAGTCCCATACTTTTATCAGAGGATTCACTCCCACTTCGACAGACAGACAGACAGACTTGACGAAATGATAATAAGGGTTTCCAGTAGACTACGAAACCCTAATGAATCTCATAATACCTTATTATCGTGGATGGCGACCGCATATGGGGTTGCCATGCCGATCGCTGCGGGACCAGTCCCATACTTTTATCAGACGATTTACTCCCGCAGACAGACAGACTGATAAGGGTTTCTGGTATACTACAAAACCCTAATGAATCTCACAATACCTTATTATCGTGGATGGCGAGCGCAGTGGCGGGCGTGGGTCGCATGTGCGACGGCACCGCGCGGGACATCCTCACGCATATGGGGTTGCCATGGATGATGGGTTAAGTATCAAATTAATCTACTCCTCATCATCTCACATCCACCCACTGCAGGGTATAGGCCTCTTCTGTATTTCGCTACTCCTGTTCTGTCCATTGAGATCCGGTCAATTTGATATGTCATCGGACCTCCGGGCTGATGTTCTTCCCACTGATCTTTTTGCTCCACTTTGCCACCACTCTGTGACTGCTTTGGTTCACCGTCCGACCAGTCTCCTGCCCATCTCCACCGTAATCTCGTGATTCGCTTAATTACATCTTCGACTTTCGCCTTAATTTATCGAATTTCCTGATGCAAATTAATCGAATGATATGATACCTTGTTATCGTGTATGGCGAGCGCAGTGGCGGGCGTGGGTCGCATGTGCGACGGCACTGCGCGGGACATCCTCACGCATATGGGGTTGCCGTGCCGGTCGCTGCGGGACCAGTCCCATACTTTTATCAGAGGATTCACTCCCGCTTCATCATCCTGTAAGAAGAAAGGATTCAATACTCATGTGCACTTATTTTATTACAGATCCCAAGTGACTTTAAAGTCAAATGAATGATCATTGCTTTATCATCAGTTTTACAGAACGTAAATGGCAACATACACTTCCTCTTTACATGTGAGACACCAAGTTGTACAACGACCCAATGGTGTCAGTTTATCACTCTCTAGCTTATTTATGTAATTCTTATCATATTCTCAAATAAACAAAAAAGGAGTAAGTATAATTCCCAATTTATAAATCTTCAGTAGTAAGTTTCAAGTGTGTATAGTGAAATAAATTGATATGAGAGAAAAGTGATATAAATTGTTTTCTTTCCTACTTGTAAGCATATTAAAAATAAATATCCTTGGACGAGAGAGAGAGAGACACTATCTAGCCCCAAACTAAGCAAAGCTTGTACTATGGGAACTAGACAACCAATTTAATATTTATATTCTTCTTTTTGTAAATAAATACATATTATACATATAAACACAAGTATTTGAAAATTGACTTGACAAATATTTGTGCCCGGTGGGATTCGAACCCATGACCTCGGCATGGAAGGCAGGAGTACTAATTGCTACGCCATCGGGACTATCAAGCTATTATTCTCTTATCAATCTAAAATTTTAGTAAATGTATTTATATGTAGATTTGAGATTTTATAAATGAACTCAAAATAAAAATTTGCATACCCCAATGGTGACTAAGTAAGGGTCATGAGGCAGCTGCTGAGCCAACGTCACTGTCAACTCGTAAGCCTTGAATGACGTAATCTCCCACGTCCGCGAGATGAGATGCGCCCAGCCGGTGACGTCGCAGAGCACCACATGGTTGTTACCTGATGTCGCTACTGTTACATTTGTATCCTGCATTGAAAAAAGGAATTTTAAAACTAGGAAATAAAACATGTTTATTATTGGGATATAGTCATTTTTTTAATACAACACCTAATTGTCCTAAGTCCTGTCCTTTTTTACTAAAGATTCACCAGATTTTTACAAGATTTATTGGGGTTCAACAGGATTCTTGGATTTATTAACCCTAGAGTGGGCGCGTTATTCCATATAACGCGAGTGGGCGTGTGTGAGCATTTTGCCGCCCGTACCTATAATTTAAATTTTTCAGAGAAATGGAATATTTTTTATTTATTATGCATTATTTGATTAAAACAGACTATAAACTTAAATGAAAAAATAATACTCATGCAAATTGAGTTCTTTGTTTAAGACAATAGGGCTTTTGACTAGAGATGAAACGGATAGTTGTTTGGCCGGATACCGGATACCGAATATCCGGCCACCGTGAAAGCCGGATAGCCGGATATCCGGCGGCCGGATATTCGGCCGAACATTGCCATTTCGTGAAGTGTTCACGATGCGGTGGAAAAACTGTATTCGAAAGCTGATCTCCACGAAGAAAAGCGCAATCGTTTGTTACCAGCCAATTCAGAAAAATGGGTATTCTTTCACCATAATTACATACGTACATACATATATCACGCCTATATTCCTTGCGGGGTAGGCAGAGCGTAAACGGCTGTACAAAACGGCTACTTACATCACGTCTGACAATAGTTGGAAAGTCACACAGAAGACTGCGTATCACCAATTCACCATAGTGACAGGTTGTCAGCCTGTCGCCTAAAATTGCAATACATGACTCTCAAACTCCCGTGGTCGGTTCTTACGACACCCACGGGAAAGATATGAGGTAATACTATTCTAAGCCGGCATCACACGGCAAACTTTGTTATACGAGTTAACAATTTCGTCGTTAATAGAACTGGGGAGTGAGTTTATATTATTACCTAAATTAGACACAAAATCATTGCTTTGTCTAATAGAAAAACATTGGTTTCAGACATTGCTTCTAACAAATAAACTGCAAAGTTCGGTCACCCATTTTATCACTACAATTACTTGCCTTTAATCAACTATGGTTACTAAATTGTTTATTTTTGTCATCATAGTTAATAACTAATCAACGTGAAGCAGTTAATTTTCCTATAAAATGTTAGTTTAATTTAACTTTACTTAGTTATGCTGTATACATTTTGATAAAATTGTTGTATATTTTTAGTATCCGGTATCCGGCCGGATAGTCGCCTAATATCCGGTATCCGACCGGATAGAAAAAACATGGCCGGATAGGTTGGATACCGGATAGTTGCCGGATATCCGTTTCATCTCTATTTTTGACCAACTTTGGCAATAATTGTCAGTTTTCTGGAACATTAGTAATGTAAATGGATATAGATCACATAAATTCTAAAAACATGATCTTTAATTTTTTTCTGAGCAAAAAAATATTAACACAAATTCACACAATGTTCACTGCACAAACATTACACCCTTTTTTAGCCCTATTTTTCTTAATAGATACCATGCATATCACTTCCCTTCGTGAAGTTAAAAGGTTGGTCTTCAGGTGATACAAGTCAATTATTATTATTTATAGGACAAGCAGCAATATATGCTGATAGGTCCTTGCAGTGTTGGTTATATTATTTATTAATTGAAATTAATGTTTCTTTTTAATTATTTTTGTTTTTATTTACTCACGCAAATATTTTTATTTATAAAGTCTTTAATTAATTAGCTTATTAAAAATATTTTTTTAATATAATTAAAACATGTTTTACATGCTATTCAACATAAAACATTTATAATATTGATATAAACCGTAGGTGGGCGCGTGTTTAGCAATTTGCCGCCTCGCGACACACCCTGTTGACAAATGCTTCGTCCTGTGGCTGCCTGCGTACGGATCCTGTGGATTTTTGTGACACAGGAAGGGAATATGCAGTGGGTCAGCTACTCATGAGTTTAAGCTAGGCAAGTGTATAGTTCAGAAAATATTTTAAAAAATCTACCATCGGCAGCAAAATGCTCATAGCGCACCCACTCTAGGGTTAAGGAGGTATTCATTAGGTAGGTAATACTTGCATTATTTTACTTTAGACACACAGAGTTATTGCTAGCAATAATGGTTTGAATAACCATGGCTTTCAATGTTCGAGTATCCATTATGCTTGGGTTGAGGTGCACTTATAGTACGGTCATTCGAATAGGCCATATTTGACAGCTGTCAAACCCATACTAGGAAACATGTCAACAAAGAAAAATAGACCCAATATCATAGCATTAACATGATTTTGACAGCTGTCCAATATGGCCTATTCAAATGACGGTACTATAGCACTTAGGGGGGGGGCTGGCCAAACACTAGGAAAATTTTGAAAAAAGCTATTTGTATGGCAGCCCTCCTAAGGGCACTGCAACCAATACATGCGACGTGTGAAATATAAGTATGTATTTTCCAGTTGGATACTTACTTGTAAGCATTCTGCAATTTTTCCTTTGTCCACATTCTCCTTTATGTCGAAGAATTGGAATAGCCGCCACTGTAAACAATAAGACCGATAGATACAGCATACAGAGACTCATGATCATGAAAAAACACCAAATTTTATTGAAACTAACAGGAAGAATGGGCGTTTTGGATTTTCCAAACATAGCTGGTTTTATGCAGCATATAGATGAAGAGCGCCATGCAAACTAAATACGCACCTCTAAAAATGCCATTTTATTGTTATTTTATCTTTATGCTCATTTTATAACAATATATCTAGTGTTTTTCCTGTTTTCTAATTAATTTGTATCACAAATTCACAAAATCACGGAACGAAAACACGAACTGACCTGACTGACAGTCAGGGTGACCATCTCAAATATGGCGAATCTGCCAGACCCACACTGAAATCTGCCAAAACCTGCCAAACTCAATCCCTCCCAGCCTAAATCTGCCAAGTTCCCTCGGTAGCGTGCACTCGATGTTAAAATAATTGCTGTTTCGGGAATAGCCGACACAGTAGGGTCAGGTAGGCAACAGTGACTCGGATTTCTTCAATCAATAAAATTTTATAGAAAACATTGAAGTATCAAACTGAAATTCATATCTAGGATGCATTGATTATTACTCTTTCGTTTTGCATTATCATTTTTTGCAATAACACGACACTTAAGTCAGAAGACATATTTTTCTAGAAAAAAAAATTTGAGTCACTGTGTACTAGTGCCTGTCTACACTGACTCAACCCCTGTGGTACACAGTGACTCTAACAGTTTATATAGACTTGGCAACCCTGTTTTGCAAATGTAATATTTATTGAAACTATGCATTTTCATAAATTATATTTGTCGAAGTATTATTTTCATATCATTACTACTGCCGTAAGAAATATTTTACTATTGTCTGTCAATGTTTCTAAAAAAAGAGAGATGAGCCAGTACTAAATGTTAGAGTCACTGTGTACCACTGAATTTTGAGCCAGTGTAGACGCCGATGCTATTTTGAAATAATTAGCCTACAAATATTACTAGACTACTCTAAGAGCTAGCAAATCTAGCTTATTACTTAGTGTATAAACACCACTTTCGATCATAATAATTACATTTCCTTAAATCCTTCAATATTAACTGACAAAAATACATGTAGTGTACCTTTAAAAGCATTTTTAGAGGTGCAAAACCAATCGCACATTTTTTTCACAATCAAACCGCACTGGAGTGGACGGATGATTGGTTTGTATGTGTTTGGTTGTCAAGAGCGACCATTATGTTAAGAATACAGATAGATATAGCTGTCCTATTTCGAAATATAAGCGTGAGCCAATGTACCCGCCCGAGTCACCGATCCCTACCTGACCCTAATGTCAAACAATATGGTGTTGGACAGTACAATAACATGAAGTACGGTGTGAGCAATTCTCTTGTCAAAATTGACTGGTAGCAACTGTATTTGACCGGGCAGTCTTACGGAACTAGTGTGTTTTTTTAAGTTATAACTACACTCCATCAATTGGCATCAATCTAGCCCCAGGCGCTCAAGCAGGACCACCAGACCACCAGGGCCAATAATAAGCCTGAGGGGCTTGCTGGCCCCTGAGCTGATTGACCCATGTGCAGATGAAGGTCTTCAGCTTCAACGTGACATAAAAAGTTTATCGACAGCACAGAATATAACTTAACTACTCCTACTAATCGTCAGGTCTGCCAGCGAACGCCCAGTGCGATTATCAAGACTTGAAAATGGATGCAGGTCTTCAATTCTTTATCATAGGAATATCTATAGGCCACAAACCACCAGTCGGCGAGATCTACAGAGAGCTGACCACCAATCAATCATTACAGAAGATCTGATACAAATACCTCCAGATGACAAGGCTCATGCCAAGAAAACTCAAGAGCCCAAGAGCCAAACGTGTTTACGTTGGTATTGTGGGTGATGTGCCGTGAGCTGGGCTACCAACCAGAACTAATCAATCTAATATAGGTATAGAATCTAATAGATAGAATATGGCACTGGATGAGGCTCAATGTTAAGAAAACCCATCATTCCTACCTACCTAATCATTCATAAGCAAACAAGGTTATACCTGAAAAGCTAATAGAATCATCCCTGCCTAAGAATAGAAAATTGGCTGCTTCATACCAAGTCATGAAGAGGTGAAATTAAGATCTGTCCAGCTAGCCCTAAGTACATAGGTTCCTATTTATTAGGATGCTCCATTTATTGCAGTCATAGAAGTTCTGTAGCAACCTATCTAACCTACACTCCAGAGTTTTGAGATATGGTAGATTGTTTTGGACTGTGTCTCATCCAGGAATATTTATTTATTATTAAGTATATTATCATTGTGCCAAACAATAAGAAAAATGATGTTTCAGTGGCAGCTTTGAAATTGCTGTGAATTACCTAAGTGCATGTGTTTTGTTTGAGGCATTTGTTTTGTTTGTATTCTTTGAGTCGCAGCTAACTTTATAAGACACCAGTAGTGTTGAGTTAGGAAATATTGAATGTGACAATTAAACAGTAAAAAAGCTCTTAACTACTAGTTATAGTAAGGAATAAAATAAATAAAACATGCTTTGGAGTGATTACTTATTTATTTTTGAATCATTTAGCAAGACCCTTATTCACTATCTTTATGTATTCAAACATGAATTTCCATCATAATAGAGCTTGATTAATCCACCTTACAACATTTTAACAAGCCGAGCATGGCAAGTGACATTCAAGACAAAGCAGCATATTGGACTAAGAGACCATCAGGTACCTTCATCCACAGAGTAGGATGCCAGCAGAGTTCGCAGACCAACAACAGTGATCAGTTTTACTCGTACTAATTTCCCCGGGATCAACTAGCATCTTTCTCTTTATGAAGATGTCTGATATATGAATACCAATATCTTAGTCCAGCTTCATTCATTCTTCTTTTGGGTACCTATAGGATGTTTGAGTCGAGCAATCTCTGCCCAGCAGACGAGTTAGTACACTTACTTCAAATGCCTTGCTTGGAACTCAAATCCCATGCCATTCAGAGTATACTTTTTGGGGCAGAAGCTGTAACCTTACAAACTAAACGAATAATCCATAATATAAGAAATAGTGAGTTACTGGAGACTATAAATAACAAATATTTCTCTCCATATTCACATGTTAGAAGGTTCAAGTGTTGAGTTAAGAAATATTGTATGTGACAATTGAACAGTAAAAAATCTCCTATTAGTTAGTAAGGAATGAAATAAAACTTTTCTGAGAGGTATTAGGTACTTATTTATTGTTGAATCATTTTAGTTCACTATCTTCCTAACCTTCATTAACATAGCCTTCATTAGGCGCGTCCACACTGAGCGCGGCAAATTGCCGAGGCAGGGCATAGGCGCGGCATACGCTTGGGTGGCAGGCGAGCCAGGTCCGGCACATTTGGATGCTTAGATTCACTATCTTTGTCTATTCTAAGTAGTACAGATGAATTTCCTTCATGATACAACTTAATTAAGCCAAGGCACGTCCACACTGACCGCGGCAGCTCGCGTGCTCACCGCCTCGCGCGGCATACGCTCGGGTAGCAGGCGAGCAAACAGGCGAGCCAAGTTCGGCCCATTTGGACGCTTAGATAAACTAACGAGCACCGAGGCAGCCGAGCACTCAAACAAGCTATTTGATTAGCTAGTTGACAGTCAAAACAAGATGGTAGATTCCTCTTTTGTTGTCTATGGACGACATTGCCCGACATTGTTTCGCACGACAAGTCCCTACACTGTACGACATTGTATTGTACAGCATAATACTGGCCGTCAGAGTAATGTACGACGTGATGAAGCACGACATGGTGGATGGAATCAAAACAATGTCGCCATCCATCACCCCGTACCGAAACTGCACGGGGGTGGATTGCACGACATGATGGTTGGCGACATCACGTGTTGTGGTAGAATAGTGATGTGACTAGATCGATAATATTATATGCATTTCTAACTTAATCGATATTGTTTTTATATTAAATATATTCTTTAGTAAGCTTGGTCGCTCACTTCGTTTGCTCCAGGGGGGCACTGTTCTAACCTAACCTAACCTACTGTGTCGGATTTGCGTTAAGGCTAAACTTCAGACTAGTGGCGCCCCCAAACAGGAAAAATCCTGGCTGAACACGCTGGTCATCTGGAGCCCAATTTATGAATTGCCGACAATAAATAACCACAAAGATCAATAAAATGTATAAAAATTGGTATCCATTTATTTAAAGTGGCCATTTTTAGCAATTTCGGCTTACATAACTAAAGTACACAGTTTTTCCAAGGTTTTACTGATTCTAAAAATTCTTTGTTGTGAGTTATTGTCGGTAATTCATAATGTGGTTTCTCAATCACTTGCGTATTCAGTCAGTGAATTTTTTTAGTGTCGCTAACGTTGAGCCTTAAATGTGGTTTTTTTTACTGCCCATCCATCATGTCGTACAATGATCTGCTGTACAATACGCTGCCGTGCATTAACCTGCTGTGCATTGAGTATGTCGTGCATTGTGGTTCCCCGGCAGTACAGTCTAAAGACCTTCGCCTGTACGAAAACGAAAAAAAAAACCAACACGCTAAGAGCTTGCTAAGAGCGTAGTCTATGCGCGAGGCAACCGCCTGAGCGGCGTTGATTTTGGCTCGGCCTGCGCGCGCTCGCCCGAGCATGATCTTGGGTGACCCCGAGCGTATGCCGCGCGAGGCGTTGAGCACGCGAGCTGCCGCGGTCAGTGTGGACGCGCCTAATGGATAATCGACTAAAAGACCATCTGGCATCTTCATCTGCAGGGTGGGTGTGTTTGCAGAGTTCGCAGACCGGTGATGTTGATCAGTTTTACTTGTAGGAATTATTTCACCTAATTTCCTGAGATCATCTGGCATCTTTTTCTTTATGAAGATGTCTGAAATAAGAATACCAATATCTTAGTCCAGCTCCATTCATTTTTCTTTTGGATAAAGGCTGTTTGAATTGAGCAATCTCTGCTCGGCAGACTAGTTAGTAAACATACTTCAAATGTTCAAATGCCTTGCTTGGAACTCTACTCTAAACCTAAATGAATGACTGCTCTAAACTGCTCGATGCCTTGTGCATGTGTGTGCGCAGACGAGCCAAGTTCGATCCAATTTGGACAAGTAACTAATAATTTAATAGGCAATCTTCTGAGATACATTGATTTTGGCTCAGCCCATGTGCGTTCACCCTAGCACGAGCGAGCATGCATTGCCCCAGGTGAGCCAAGTAATAAATGATTTAATTTTTGGTAGTTTGTCATGCGAGGCAATGAGAACATGAGCAGCCTCGCTTGGTGTTACCAAATCACCAAAATAAATGGGAAAATTTTATGTCACATTACTTACAGAAAATCCTGATGATCACAGAGGGTTTAAAATCAATCAAAAGCTTATTCGGCTTCGACCAAGCTGTTCAGAGTATACATTTTGGGGCAGGTACTGTTGGTTTCACTTTCACTTCTTCATCTTTTCGTGTGGGACACCGAGTCGTCTAGCGACCCGATGAATCCTCGTGTCTAGAGTTTTGAAGCGCCTACTAACAAGTCACAGGCCTCTGACATTGTTGGGTAACCGCCGCCGTCTAAGTAATCGCTTTCGTTGGTAAATGTTCGAGGTTCGAGCTTTTCAACCGCCTTCTACTATATCGGCGCCCAGTAACGTCAGTAACTGCAAAATAACAATAAATACTGTTTTGTCTTGGACATATTAATGAACAGTGAGGTTATAAGTCTAAAACCACACCATTTATAATCACCAATTATCAATTATTACTTTATTAGAAAAGAAAACACAAATAAACAGTTTCGTTCGAACAAATATTCACGTGATCTTGACATTTTGTTTTCATCTTAGGTTCCGTACTCACAGGGTAAAACGGGAAACGGGAAACCTTTTGCAGAGACTTCGCTGTCTGTTACCCACCCCAGTATTTCATCTTATCTACATCTACATAATGCATCTACACTTATATTATATATAATAAAGAGGAAAGATTTGTTTGTTTGTTTTTTTTGTAAGTAATCGATAAACTCCGAAACTACTGGACCGATTTCCAAAATTCTTTCACCATTAGAAAGCTACAACATTCTTGAGTAATATAGGCCACTTTTAACCACGGGAAAAGTCTTCATTCCCACGGTAAAACGATTAGCAGCAGGAAAAGCGGGAAATATAGAGGATATTACCAAAATTAGCTAAACCGCTTTACCTATCTTCGCGAAATTTGGCACTGATATTACTAGCATATTAAAGACGGACATGGACTACTCTTTGTCAGCCCTCGAGGATCTGGAGTATCTGATGAAGACTACCAGGTCCCATCTAAACTATAAGAGATACTGTTATGGCTTCTTCATAGAAAAAGTTGTTCGCCATGACGGGCCGCTTCTGCTGGCACATGGTCATCGAGGATCTGAAGTACCTGATGAAGACCACTAGCATCCCATCTAAACTATAACAGATACGGTTATGGCTTCATAGAAAAAGTTATTCATCAGGACAGGCCGCTTCTGCTAACACATGGTCATCGAGGATCTGAAGTACCTGGGCTGGGCGGGCCGCTAGTTTTTTATTTTTTTATAACTTGATAGTAGGTAAAGGTTGTATTCCGAACCGACCAGCCGACAGCCCACAGCCCATGCTGCAACGGCAGTTGCAGCCGTTGCAGCACTACTGGTTTGTAAGAGTAGAGCTTAGCTTATTCCTATCAAAATCAAAGACGCCGTGTTTGACTTGTTTACTTATTTATTTTCCCAATTGCAGGGCCTAGCTACACAATTTCTCCCTGATGCTCTAACACTTTCGAACACAATCGCGATTGAGTGTAAACTGGTGGTGCGCCCTATAGATACGCTAAGGAATACTCTGTTTCTAGAACTAAATCGAATTCAAATTCAAATTGCCAAAAGTAGAATATAGATCACTAGAAGTGCGGCGCAAGCTGTCCCTAGTAAAATATTTGTATAAACTAATCCGCGGTGATCTAACCAATCCATACCTACTGGGGCAAGTCCCATTCTTTGTTCCCCCTCACCATCCACATAACTTACGTCCCCGTCAAGCGGTGATGTTCCATATAAATTATGGACGAACCAAGTCACTCTCGAACACACCGCTGGTCGAAGGTCTAACACTGTTAAACGAAATAATGACTTTCTCTAACGTCGACATATTTGCGTCAACTCAAAACAGTTTCCCAGCATCTGCAGGACATTTCCTAGAGCTATGTTTCACAAAAAGCAGCATTATAATTAATTAATAAGCAATTATCTCATAAGTATTTTGATTATCATATAAATTCAATCAATATTATTAATTATAACATGTTATTTAATAATTAAGTGTAGATTCTAAGGCTTACATGTTTGGCTTTGTCTGTAAGTGTAAGTTTAAAATTAATAAATGATAAATAAATGATAAAATATTGATAAAATGCTGCCAGTGCGCATAAAGAGGTCGGCCGCGACAGAACATACCTATATTCACTTTAAAAATAAAAATACCTCTGCGGCCTATCCACCTGTGCGAATCCACCAGAGCTGTGCGAGGTAGCTAAGCGGTGTGCGAGGAAAAAATCCACCAATAGAATCACTTCATTGAGCGAGGCTAGGAAAATGAAGTGATTCTATTGGTGGATTTTTTCCTCGTACACCGCTTAGCTACCTCGCACAGCTCTGGTAGATTCTCACCCTAAAGCGTGCCTCCTCTTCGTGTTTTCACACATATTTGTATAATAAGCACGGAACCCTTCGTGCGCGAGCCCGACTTGTGAATGGCCGTTTTTGTTTATTATCTATGAATTCTTTATTTTTCAACAACAGCAACATTACAAAAAATTATGAAAGAAAAAGAAAGTGGATTGTCTATGAAGTTTGTATGTCTCTATCTTACTCATGATCTTACTCATAAGAAATTGGTATCTCTGTCGCAGCCAACTGGTTAAAAACGCTGTGTAATTAAACAACTAGTTCTTTAATCAAACGCCGCCATCTAACCAAACAACTAGTTCACTGGCTGAATTTTGAAGCATTCCAAACGTTCAACACAGCGGCGGACTGAAAACCCGCTGTTTAATTGAATAAGTACGTTTTTACGCCACTGCGGCGCTAGAGTCGGTTTGTTTACAAGATGGCGTCAGCGGCACAAAAATCAAGACCGTATTTTGTTATTTTATGTTGAATTATCAGTAATTAGCGTAATCAGTGCTGTTTCATGGTTATAAGTGATGGAGGCGCCTACGGGGGAAACGTCTGAACAAAAATTCAAACAGTTGTTTGAAGAAACTCTGCGAAATTATGAAATCAACATCAAGGTAATTTTGTTGTTATTATACGAATATTGAGCCATTAAATGTTTATTAAACTGTCACAAACGTAATAAAACATGGGTAATTCATTACGTAATCATTTAATTTGCAGTATCTACTAATTTTCGATGAAAATAGAGTGATGTGAACGTAGGTACTTACAAAGTATAAAGCCCTATACAAACTGCAGCGGGATTCGGATGGGTACTTGGGTAGCGTAGTGGAACTCAATCGCTTGACAATATGTACCAGTCACAATACCGCGTACCCACGTACAGAGCCGGTTCCGCTCCAGTTTGCATAGCTCATGCTCGGGGCTAGACTGTAGGGGAGACTGGGGTTGCTTGCACTAGGGGGGCGGCCATACAAATTACACTTTTCAAAATTTTCTTAGTTACTATGGTTTCATTGGTTGAGGTGTATGAAAGGAGGCTCCCTGTAAAAAGGAAAAATTGACCATATTGACCCCCTGTTTTTTGACGGGAATGTACATGTTTGCCGTGTGATGCCGGCTTAGAATAGCATCACCTCAATTCAACTCGTAAAAACCGACTAAGGGATATTCATCCAGGGAATGGGCAACAGCGTTCCCTGTAAATGCAACATTTTACACTGCGCTCGCCAATCCGCCTGCCAAGCGTGGCGAGTATGGCAATACCCCCCGACCGGGGGAGGCCCATGTCCAGCAGTGGACTGTTGTGGCTGTTATGGTTATGGTACAGGGTTGCTCATCAGCAACAATGTTAACCTAGAACACTTTTCTCTGGAGGCCCAAAATCGGTCATAGGCCCCCAGGGCCTCGTTAAAGGATCCCATGGACCCCTCTATTTTTTGACGGAAATGATTAGAACGGCTCATATACAACCACTTTTATCTACAAAGTTTTCATCTGGGATGCCTAGATTAGCCTGTAGGGCTCTACAGTCTTAATACTGGGACTTAAAAAAGAATTCGACCTGTGGGTCGCCATGATGATCTACACTTTTTTGACCGGGAATGGAAAGGTTGCTCATCAGTAACAACGTTTGCCTTAAACACTTTGTAGATAAATGTTTTTGTATATGAGCCACTCTAGCTATTTCCGTCAAAAATCGAGGGGTTCATGGGATCCTTTAACGGACCCTGGGGCCTCTGACCGATTTTGGGCCTCCAGAGAAAAGTGTTCAAGGTAAACATTGTTGCTGATGAGCAACCCTGTACGTTGCCGTCATAAAAAAGGAGGGTCAATATGACCCCAAGGGGTCTATTGTGGAGGGGGAAAGGAGACGGTATTTTTTTTCTATTTACAGGCAGCCCCTTTCATACACCTCAACCAGTGAGAAACACTAAGAAAATTTTGAAAAGTGTTATTTGTATGGCCGCCCCTAGTGCACTCCAACCCCAGTCTCACCTATAGTCTAGCCCTGAGCATGAGCGGAACCGGCTCTGTACGTGGGTACGCGGTATTCTGACCAGTACAAATATCAAGTAATTCCGGTACTCGCGTACCCACCCGGATTCCGCTATATTTTGAATAGGCTTACTTTAAGATCACAGAATCAGACATACGCGGGCTCTGCGCGTGTTGACAGTTTGGTACGCACCCACTGGGCAAACCACGCGCTGCCCTTGCGTTTGCGACTCGCAACGCGTAAGCTGTGCGTGTGACATTATAATAACGCGCGTGAACCCGCGTATGTGTGAATATGCCCTAACACACATGGCTACCCTAGCAAATTGAACGTAAGCCAGTTGGCTAACCGTCATACAGCTGTAGTGTAGAACGTTATCTTCAACCACTTAGCTGATGAATTTTTAGTTGTTTGGTTAGATGACGACGTTTGATTACAGAACTAGTTGTTTAATTAGACAGCGTTTTTAACCAGTTAGCTGCGACATCTCCATCTCGTTCTATCGACAGTAACACATCCATTTTTTTTGTAATGCCTTTTACGGCTCTGGAATCATGCCCTTTTGAGCCAGTTCAAGTTATGAAATGTGTTAGTATTGCCAGCCGTACGATAATTATCGTATTTATACGACAATTTGAGGTCCTGTACGATGAAAAAAAATTTATGATCTTTCCGGCCGGTTTCGACCACTTCTACTCCTGATCAAATCGGCGCTGATGCGCTCGCATGTGGCTATTGTTTTGGCAGTAAACTCCCGTGCACAGTGTGGGCACGTGAGTTTGCCATTGATATAATTGTAGTTAATGGCGGCTCCTCAAAGTAGCGGATTCGCCTCTTTACAAGACCGTGCCATTCTGGCCGTTGTGCTGCCAAAACCTCAAATTGAGAGGGTTCGATGTTGCATCTATTCATGTGTCTCTTCTGAACATCTTTAAATCGGAGGAGTTGACCGCCATGCTTTCGCTTGCCCTCCTCTAGCTCAGAATACAAGATGCGCTTCGCCACTCACTCATCTGCCATCCGGGATACGTGACCGCACCACCGAAGCTGCCGACGCATTAAGTAGGCTTCAATGCCACCAACATTGGCTCGTCTTAGAACTTCGGTGTTTCGCACTCGGTCGGACCATCTGATCTTCATGATGGTGCGAAGGCATTTGAGGTGGAAACGACCCAAAGTGCGTATGTGGTGACGATACACACA
Source organism: Phthorimaea operculella (assembly GCA_024500475.1). NCBI lineage: Eukaryota > Metazoa > Arthropoda > Insecta > Lepidoptera > Gelechiidae > Phthorimaea > Phthorimaea operculella. Next base: position 1,040,937 of record JANFCV010000082.1, read on the forward strand.
CCAGGTCTCGGAAGAGTACAGAAGGTTTGGCAGCACAATCGCCATATATACAGATATTTTTGTCGCTAGTTTAAGGTCGTGCGAGCAGAAAACCTTGGAACGCAGCTTCCCAAATGCTGCAGCTGCAGCACTGATTCTGCTATTGATCTCAGCATCAAGGTCACACTTAGCTGTTATAGTGTTCCCCAGATATCGGAACTTGTCAACCTGTTTCAACATATCTTCACCAAGCTTAATTGTCAGTGTCTCACGACCTTGTGTATCCAGGGACATCACTTCCGTCTTTTTGACACTGATCTTTAGGCCGAATTTGCAGCATGCTTGGTGAAAAACGGTCATCAGTTGTTGCAGGCCTTCTGGGGATTCTGCAAGGAAGCACAAGTCATCGGCATACATAATTTCAGTAATAAGTGCATGCGAGACTTTGGTGCGCGCCTTAAGTCTAGCCAAATTGAAAAGACTGCCATCAGTGCAGAAGCGGATGCGGACTCCTTCGGAGACTGTATTTAGTACCTCCTTGACTACTACCGCAAAGTATAAGGCGAACAGTGTGGGCGCTAGAACGCACCCTTGTTTCACCCCACAGGTGACGGGGAAGAAATCAGACTGTTCACCGTCTACAGAGACGCAGCACTGCATATCGTCATGCAGGAGTCTCAGGAGGCGCACAAACTTCTCCGTGCACCCTAGTTTTCCTAGCACCATCCAGAGAGCTTCACGAGGCACACTGTCGAACGCTTTCTCTAGGTCAACAAAGCAGAGGTACAACTGACGACCTTGTTCTCTGCTTTTTTCCTGCAGTTGACGTACCGAGAAAATAGCTTCACATGTGCATCGGTCAGGTCGGAAGCCAAACTGGGTTTCGGGCAGAATCTTTTCTGATAATTCCTTCAAGCGGTTTAATAGGACTCTTGCAAAGGCCTTTCCGGGGACCGATAATAACGAAATACCGCGGTACGAGTTGCAGTCAGAACGGTCACCTTTGTTCTTGTAGAGGGCACTAATGCGAGACACTTTAAAATTAGAAAAAAAATTAGCTATTATCTTACGATAATTTCACAAAACTGAACGTTATTTCTTGAATTTGTACGAGGCCTTCTCCACGTCCAGGAAAACTCCGACCTTGATTGCGTACTATACTATCTCTGTTCTGCGAGGAGCTGCATCGCGATCGTCAGCTGGAGCGTCGTGGAGTGGGGTAACCCATACTGTTCGTCCCTCAGCTGGATGTAGGGACGAATTCTCCGCAGGATTAGAAGTTCAAACAGCTTCGTGACGTGGCTGATCATTTAGAGTGATGGGCCGATAGCTCGCTGGCAGACGCTGGTCCTTGCCAGTGTTGGGCAGCATGATCACTTTCCTGATTTCCAGTCCGTGGGGTTGTTTTGGGTGCGCAGCGCTTCATTGTAGAGACTGGCAAGGACTACCACGGCTCTTCTCAGTAGTTGTTTGAAGGTCTCTATTGAGATGCCGTCCGGGCCGGGCGCCTTCAGTCTCTGTATGGCTTTTGCCAGCTCCGTTGGTGACACAAAGTCTCTTCCGGACAGACATGTGAGGTGCTGTTTCAGGAGTTGTTCCACTTTTTCCTCAACGGTGGGGGGGAGGGGGGGTGCTGCAGTACTTCCGCCTCAATTGTGTTGTGAATTAGAATAGAATAGAATAGAATAGAAAACGTTTATTTGTCATCATCATGAAACAATAAACTTAAATTAACATTACATTCATATTATTAATTAGGCGTCGATGTGCTACGAAACCCTATTTGTGAGCGTGTCTGACACGCTCTTAGCTGCTTTTTATCTCATTGTTTTTGTATGGAACGAGTCAGCCTTATAAGTAAAAAGCCTTTTACTGGCAAACGGACTTGCAGAAAATAGGAAAAAAACAAATGATAAATCATTAGTATAATAAAACATATTTAAGTTTAGTTTTAAGAAATTTATTGTTAATTTTTTTTTTATAATACTTGTCCGAATAAAAGTCACCCTTATAAGTATATCTAACTGCCATGTAAAGGAAAATATGTACCTACACTCAAGTTTTACTGCATTTTGCCATACAGCCGCCATCTTTTTGACTAGCCACCATTTCTAAAAGCTACCCGGGTTGTTTAACATCCTTATAAGCATTTCTAACTACGGAAAATTGGTGTCTCCGATTTTTACCGTTTTCGGAAATTTGCCTTGCTGGCACACAGTCTAGTCAGTTGCGGATCCAGGCGATCTGTTAAGGGTAGAGTTGGACACACTGAGGCATCGGACGCCCTGAAGGATGAGGTAGCGTCAGAGAGCCTGAACAGCAGGATTATTGACCTGGAGACAGACATCATAAGAGCAGGATGTGCCACTGGACGCTCGGGAGGACGGGAGGTAGGGTTAGACGCCCTGGACGGCAGGGGGTATCTTCAGACGCCCAGGAAATCCAACGCCCACCATCCTTTGTCCTCCAGAGTGTCTGACACTACCCACGCCCGTCAAGGCGTCCGACCCTACCATACACCCTCCAGAACATCCAAGGCCTCTCAGGGTGTATGCCTATACCTCCATCCCACCAGGGATGCCCTTTCTTTACGGCAAGGGGTAGCGTCGGAAGCCTAGGAAAACCAAAGCCCGCCACTTTTTTTCCACCTGAGCTATGGCACGCATTTAAATTAACACCCTGTATACACACACCTAGCTAGTTGAGCAAGGGTTATTTTGTTTCTTGTGCAGTGGATCAGTGCCATCTATTGATGATTATACTAACTACCCAATTTTTTTATTATAGCTGTCTAAAAAGTCCTCATTTTGAATGCAAAATCTGATAATTCTAAAATAAACAGTTGGCAACACTAAAAAAAAAATTGACGCCGATCGGCGATCGGTTTGCCGACAAGAAATTTTATTATTTTCTTAATTAATGGAACAAATCAGCGACACAAGGTCGCTGAGTCGCTGTCCTGGCTTCAATACTTGCCTAGGATTATACCAGGCAAGCAAACCGTCCAAGATTGTGTTAGAGGATAATAATTCTCTTGGGCCTGACCTTCTAGAAGCAGCTTAACTGCTCCTTCTCGGCTAATGATCTAACTATTGTATGTTGTAGTCTCTCCCCACTAGGTCTGTTAAATTTTGTTTTTATTTCCAGGAAGTCTTTTCGTGATAATTACCTATGTAGTGAACTGACAACCTGAAGGAAGAATAGATTCTTCACACCATAATTGATGAGAAATATAAAAGAAAAAATCTAAAAGTGAACCTATCTTGCCCTAATTTTCCACTTCATGACAGAGTGTCGAAGAAACTCACTACATGTAAGGGCTTGTTCCTATGGCTTGTTTTCATTGTCTTGGTATTTTAGTAGAGTAGCTTGTTTTCCTTCAAATTAAAAGCCAAGTACTTTAGTACTAACTAGTAAAGGCTAGTATATCAACTAAAGCAAGTAGTGTTTACATGTTTCCTATGTGGCGGCCGGAGGTCATGCTTCCTCACTCACACTATGGGCTCTTACATAAACCAGGCAATGGCATTCATACTTTCTCCCGTCCATTAATAGAACCGCTGCCATTTATATTACCTTTCTTCTAAGAATCAGGTAGTATCCTAAACCACTGTATTGAATACTAAGATAATGTTAACTAGAAAATAAATATTCTATTGAGTCAAATGAGGCAAGCAATATCTACAAATGACATTTTATATTTTTACAGGGGAAGTGACACTGATGGAACACCAGTGACTATTAGACAAAACCGATAAGAGGATCTGTTCACCTGTCTAAGTACTAAAAGTGTCCTAATCTGCACAAAGTAAAGAGAAGCATGAGAGTTTTATTGACAAGATATAGGGTGGTACCAGGATTCATAAACAGAAAATTGTATCTAATTGAAAAAGGTGAAATTGTTCCAACAAGTGCTGATCACCCGTCCGCGAGCTTCGCAGGTGTCCCGCCTCGAGAAGATGTTAGCAATTTGAATAAATTGTTATTAAAATGTCCCAATTCATTATTTTGTTGTCCCTGCTCTTGTGAATTATAAATTGGAAATGATAAATTTGAAAAATTTACTAGACGAGATGAGCATCAAGATGTTGATAAATTTTCCAGGGTCCGCTAGGTGCACGTAGCTCAGTTGGCTGAGCCGTGGTGGGACAGTACCCAACGGTCCCGGGTTCAAGTCCCAGCGGTAGCTAGTGAATTTTTCAAATGTCTCATTTTCAATTTATCTACACTAATAATATAATAAAGAGGAAAGATTTGTTTGTTTGTTTTTTTGTATGTAATTGATAACCTCCGAAACTACTGGACCGATTTCCAAAATTCTTTCACCATTAGAAAGGTACAACATTCCTGAGTAACAAAGGCTACTTTTTACCACGGGAAAAGTCTTCATTCCTACGGTAAAACGGTTAGCAGCGGGAAATATAGCGGATATTCAGAAAAAGTTGTTCACCACGACGAGCCGCTTCTGCTCGCACATGGTCATCGAAGATCTGGAGTACCTGATGAAGACCACCAGCAATCCCATATACCTAAACTATAAGAAATACTGTAATGGCTTCCAAGTAAAAGTTATTCAGCATGACGGGCGGCTTCTGCTGGCACATGGTTTTGTAGAGTCACTTCTGCTGGAACGGAGTAATGGACTTTTTACTACGGGCAAAGATTTAATTTCTACAGGAAAACAGATAGATAGGTAGGGTGAAACCGCTAATATAGCACGGTGAGTGCCATTAAAAATCCCAATACATGTGAAGTACCTACCTATCAGTTAAGGTAGTAAGTAGGTTCCCATACCTATACCCTTACTTCTGCAGATTGCGTTGTCATCGTGGTTGTCATACATAGGTTCACAGCCTACAATATTCTACAGACTTGTCTTTCAGCTCTTGTTCAGCTCAGTTTTGCTTCGTCTGCTGATAGCTGTAGTCTCCTTTGGTTATTTTGATTGAATTGAACGCATGACCAGCAAGAAATGCTGTAAAGTCCAGGTAAAGAGGTAGCTACTGTCTCAAGCCATGTGTGCTGGAGTCTGGATGAATTTGTACAAGACCAAGGTCATGTTCTTTGCGGGCCTCCGTCAAAACCCTTGAAGTTGTCCCAAATTCTATGGCTGAACGCTATTGTATTTCAAGTGTTGGAAGTAGTAAGGACACTTTCCTAATTTCAGAGCTTAATACCTAGCAGGATAAATAAATGATGTCTTCGATCAAGCTACTGGGCTCGTTCATCTTTAGGTATTCCACGTCATGATTAGGTAGGTACAGCAGCCTGGCACAGTAGGTGCCTAAGGTCCTGTCTACATTGCTGGTCGTTTTTACTATCAAATCAAGTTACTACCATTCCGCCAGCCGGTCAGCGGTACCACTGACGACACTTTCACATCAGAATCCATTACCTACCATCGCCCAACCGCCAGGTTACCTGTTTAACCTGTTTTGCTCAGGATCAGTGCTCTCCTAAAATCTAAAAGGCTTAAATCTGGTCATCAATCTCATCAACAGCTGTAGGTAGGGTCAGGTAGGCTACAGTGACTCGGATTTCTTCAATCAATAAAATTTTATAGATAACTTAGAAGTATCGAACTGAAATTCATATCAAGGATGTATTGATTAATACTCTTTCGTTTCGCATTATCATTTTTTGCAATAACACGACACTAAGGCCAACAGACATTTTTTTCTAGAAAAAAAAATGTGAGTCACTGTGTACCTGTACCTGTCTACACTGACTCAACCCCTGTGGTACACAGTGACTCTAACAGTTTATATGGACTTGGCAACCCTGTCGTGCAAGTATAATATTTATTGAAACTATGTATTTGAATCAAATATATTTGTCAAAGTATTCTTTACATATCATTACTATTGCCATAAGATATATTTAACAATTGTCTGTTAATGTTTCTAAAAATAGAGAGATGAGCCAGTACTGAATGTTAGAGTCACTGTGTACCACTTAAATTTGAGCCAGTGTAGACGCCGACGCTATTTTGAAATAATTAGCCTACAAATGTTACCAAACTACTCTAAGAGCTAGCAAATATAGCTTATTACTTAGTATTTAAACACCACTTTCGATCATAATAATTACATTTCCCTAAATCTTTCAATCTTAACTGATAAAAATACATATGGGGTACCCTGAAAAGCATTTTTAGAGGTGCAAAACCAATCGCACATTTTTTTCACAATCAAACCGTACTGGAGTGGACAGATGATTGGTTTGTATGTGTTTGGTTGTCAAGAGCTACCATTATGTTAAGAATACAGAGAGATACAGCTGTCCTATTCCGAAATATAAGCGTGAGTCAATGTACCCGCCCGAGTCACCGATTCCTACCTGACCCTAATCAGTGCTCTCCTAAAAGCTAAAGAAAATGCTAAAATCCGGTCAACATCCTCACAACAGCAGCTTGCCGTGTGGTAGCGGCTAAGAATTCTACCACCCCTATTCTACTCAGGGTGTTTCGTAAAAGGCGACGTATTTTTGACCTTGGTGGCGGTAATACCACCTACGATAGCATTCCCAAAGAGGGTTAACGTCAGGCAGGCGGCCGGTCGTTAAATAACCTATGGCAAATCCTATTGCAACCTGGTTTTGTGTTTTAATGAGGTATTAATGCATGTTGCGCCGACCCCAAGTAATTGGGATAAGGGCAGGAAGATGATGATCCTCTTAGATAAAATAAAAATCTGCTGGGCGATTATCAATCCACCATCAATCAATCATGCCACCATCTAAAATTGATGTAAAAACCATCATTCACAACTCAAACAACAAACGCTAAAGCTAAACAAAAATAAACGCAACAATGACAGTACGAGCGGTCAAATTGATCTGTCAAAATATGACGGTTCAGGCAGTACTCTATGTCCAATCATTTCACGTTGCATAGAGTATTTTGTATCCAAGTACGGTGACGGCAATTCTAGCGCCGTCCTTTACTTTGGCATACACGGGTAGGACTCGTTCCCTCGATAAATCTGCCAAAATCTGCCAAACTAAACCCAACTGAAATCGACCCGAAATAAAAAATCAACACGATTTTTACCATGAAAAGTAAACAAATTATAAGAAAGTCCATCTATCTAGATCTAAGTTTTAGTGCTTGATAATTAACCTTCGTATACCCGCGCCAATATTTGTGACACCTATACCCGCGCACGGTCTCACAGACCGAAAGTTTAAAACCTCGATTCATACGATTTTTCTAAGAAAGCCAATATAAATAAAGTTGGACATTAAAAGTAAAGGATATAATGAAAAAATATATATCATATAATCACTTTGTTTTTAATTATTTATTAAACTATCCGTTTTATACAAAATGCTCAGAGTTTTTTCGTATGTACTACAAAAACAGATCCAAAACGTTTCTTTCAACTAAAAAAGAAAAATAAACCTCTTAATTTCATAAAACACTTATAGTACCAATACAAAATCACAGACTGACACAGTTTTCAGTCTCACCATAACATTCAGGACATACCATAATAGCATGTTCCCAACAAAAGTAATTTTTGCAAGTGGCACAGTTATACCGTGTTTTTCGTCGTCATGGAGTTCTTCTCGACGGCCGTTTGCGACGTTGTAGACGTTCACGCGGCAATGGCCTCTCTAACGTGGTGTCGGATGCCACCTGCGACAACAGGTGGGGCGATGGGTGGTCACTCTGGTGAGTGACATGGTTGTCTGGTTCAGTAGTCCAAGAAAAACTTCGCGCTGCGGCGAGGTCGAACCAGCCGGGTGATTCCCCTTTGGGGGGGGCCCAGCTAGTGTCCGTCAGCCAGCGGCGGCTCGTTACATCTGGAAAGTCGCGTCCGGTAGTTGGCTGCCTCATCCTCCTTGCGAGGCGGTCCCGAGGTAGCGGTCATATCGAGTAAGCGGTGGTAGCCGGGCGTTTCTGAGATTGTGCCCACGATCCTAACTACTCGACGTGGAGTAGTAGATGTGGTCAGGTGATGGCCACTATTGGCTACGTCAGGCTGTGCTAGGGCATCACCTATCTGGGTCCCAGAGCCTCAGTTCGCCCCTGGCGGCCATGACCCCGCCGTATGAAGAGATCAGGCGCTGGAGGCTCTTTTCGACGATTGAGGTCGCGTCCGCCCCATGCGGCACGACCTGGACCTCAGTAAGGGTCCTGATTGCGCTTCAGACCTTTCTGTCCTCTTCTAGGACGGCTGCTCGTGCGCTCTTAGGAGCCCGTTGGTGCTCCGGCTTCTCCCCTGAGGTGAGGTGAACCTAAGTGGTGCCGACCACATCCAACGAGCTTAGGTGGCTGCAGCTGAATGGTGTTTCCACGTCCTGGGGGTCAGGGCTCAGAGCTGTATTCTTACAACAAATTCTTCTATTCCGGCGTAGAATATAAACTGTAAAATAATAATTAAAGGTTTAAGATATATATCATACAATAAATAACTCAAAGAAAAACGAGTAAACAATGTAAATAAAAGTTTATTTTACCCAAAAGTTACACCTTTACCTGCGTCGGTCTCACGGACCGATTGGCGCCTAGTATGCACACATAAGTTCCCCACAAGCGCGTGTGTGACCACTGACATAAAACTAATCCACAAATCGGCAGCTAGCAAAAGTCTCGACTCGGTATCGTTTTTGATGTTATAAGATCTTATATTCCAGTCTCACAGACCAAAGCGCGGGTATAGGAAGGTTAACAGATTTCTTTGAAAACATTTAATGTGATGTTTTAAATTAAGATTTGCACAACAATTACAAGATTTTCCTCGAAATTCCCCAAATCTGCCAAAACCTGCCACTTTTCTGATCCGTCAACATAATCTTCCACAGTCAAAATTTAAGAGTCAAATCTGCCCAAATGGCAGAATCCTGCCACAAATGGTCACCCTGCTGACAGTTGTTTGTTTTAAAAATTCATCCATCAGGATAGGCAATGGTACTAGCCATACAGCCTAGTCTTTTATTAGTTCTTTCTGTTATCTTTTCAAAAATAAGGCATTAAATGCCAATTCTTCTATATTTCATTTCTTATTTCCAATAAAAACAAGGCAAAAATGCCATTTCTTCTATATATTCTTGTGTAATTTTCAGGTTCATAAAATTCCATGTCCGGGTTAAATCCATGTCAAAGCTCTCCAACCGTGGAGATAATAAAGTCAAATATTGGATTAAAAGTGGCAGGGTTCGATAGAAGTTCTTGAAGCGATGGCGGGATACTGTCTTTGTAAATATCTTGCAGCTTGTCAATTAATAAAATTCGGTTAATATTTAAAGCGGGACAGTTGAAAAAAATATGTTCCAGCGTTTGATTTTCATTTAGAGAGCAATCTGTACATAAAGGTGAGTTAATAATTTTCATGCGGTGTAGATGGGCTTTAAATTTACAATGACCAAATCGTAACCTGCATATTTGTGTGAAGAATCTTCTTTTATAAAGGTATTATTCTTAGCGAACCAGGGTTTCTCTCCAAGATTCTTATTGATTGCAGCATACCATGCACCTTTTTCTTGTATTATAATTTGATGTTGATTTATCCAGCTTTGTCTAATTTCCTCTTGAATCAATGGGATTAAATCTCTCCATGGAAGTGACATTCTTCTGGGTTGTCCAATTAAGCTATTGTTTATTGTTCTGGCAAGGTAGTCAGCTGTTTCATTACCTGACACACCTTTATGTGCTGGAGACCTTAAAAATTCAATTGAAACATTGGCGTTGTATAGTGTTTGCCACAGCTGTTTAATTTTATAAATAATATAATTTGTACTCAGAGTGTTATTCTTTAAAGCTGATAAAACTGACATACTGTCACTAATAATAAGCCATTTAGGAAAGAGTGATTTAAATTGTTTATATATTCTAAAGCGGCTAGAATTGCTGCAGCTTCTGCCGTAAATATACTGCAGGTTTTGGTAGTTTATATCCATTTCCTGTCTTCAAGGCACTGTGATAGTATGCAAGAGAGACACCAGTATCAGTTTTCGAGCCATCAGTGTAAATATGCTGGTATTGTGGCCATAATGATAGTTTCTCATATAGCTCTTCTCTAGTTCTAATGGAGTTATCTATAACTATATTCATATTGCAAAATTTGCTTTCAAAAGCTCCTTCGTAACATGCCAACTTGTCAGATTTGTGAATGTTATGCCTTTCATTATAAACTTTTATTTCAGAATAATCAAGCAGAATAAAGGGGGAATTTAATTGAAGTAGATGCAGAGGCCAAAGTTTGATTTTCAGCGATTTTCTCTAATAAGGAATGGTGAGTAAAGGAAAATAATTTCAGTAGAAATCTAAATTTGAGATATTTAAATCTTAACATCAATGGAGGTATATTGCATTCAACTTGCATAGAGACAATAGGTGTTGTTTTCATTGCACCTGTTATTAAACGTAAATTTTTATTCTGTAAAGTTTCTAACTTTTTAACCAAAATAGGATTGGAAGCATAACAAAGAAAACTATATTCAAAGTGGGAACGTACCACAGACTTATATAACATAAGTAAAACTTTAGGATCAGCCCCCCCATGATGTTCTAGCGAGGGATTTAAGAATATTAAAAGCTCTAGAAGCTCTATCTGACACATAACTTACATGCTTATTCCATGATAAATTTCTAGTAAAAATTACTCCAAGAAATTTTGCTTCATCTTCTACTGGCAATAAGCTACCATCATAATATATATGAGATATTAAAAGTCTAGATCTACTAAAGATCACAACTTTAGTTTTCTCTAGACTAACACTTAAATGTAAATAATCAAAGTATGTTTTTAATCTTTCCAATGCTAAATTTAATTTGATTTCTGTTGCTTGCATGTTAGACCCAATACAATATATAGCTAAATCATCAGCAAATTGTAAATTTCTTACTTGGTACCCAGTATACTATTTAATTTATTAATATACAAGATGAACAGCAAAGGACTTAAAATTCCACCTTGACAAACACCTAAATATGACGATTGTGGTCCATATAAATTATTTTTAAACTTGACATATACTTGCCTACCATTTAAAAAGTTGAATATCCAACTAATTAATTTTCCAGGTAAACCTAACAACTGTAACTCCGCAGCAAGCACATGGTGATTAACATTATTGAAGGCTCCAACAATATCAAAGAAGACACAAACAACAAATTTATTAAATGAGAAGGAATGATGAATGTCAAGAAAGAGATTATTCAAACTTTCGATTGCAGAGTGACCACGTCTAAAACCAAACTGATTTGGAGGTAATAACTTATTAGATTCAATAAAAAATTCCAGTCTTTGTTTTAGTATTTGTTCAAAAACTTTACCTATACAGGATGTTAATGCTATAGGTCGATAAGAATTACAATTATCCGCATCTTTACCAGGTTTCAAAACTGGAATTAAACAATCAACCTTCCATTCAGTGGGAATTATGTCATAAGACCAAAGAAAGTTAAATATGTCCAAAATCATTTTTACTTGACAAAGAAAGATTTTTAATAACTTATATGGAATATGATCTAAACCAAAAACAGTATCTCTTCTAGAGTTAAGTGCACTAATAAATTCATTTAAAGTAAAAGGTGTAATTAAATAATCATTACCACCAGTGACTGGAGAGTTAACAGTAGTAGTGACAATATTTGGAGAAACGGTTGTGTACTTATTTAAAAATGCTGGTAACCAATCTGTGTTAGAAGACCGTATCACATTACATTCAGAAAAGATTTATTAAACATGCGCATTGTTTTCCATATTACAGACAGAGGTGTTTGCCGGTTAAATGTTTCACACAAAGCCATCCATGAAGCTTCTCTTTCCCTTTTAATGGTAAGTTTTTAATAGCTTGTTGTTTTTAAAATAGATATAATTTTCTAATGTTGGGTCATTTTTAAATTGAATGTAAGCAGCTTTAGAATTATTTACTGCTAAAGTGCAGGCATTATTCCACCAAGGCAAACATGGTCTTTTCCTACGTGTTAAATTTGGCTGCACTGAATTATTTCTGGTTGTGGGATTAGCCTCAAATGCACAATTTAGTAGTAAAGAGCAGAGATTAGAATAGGATTCCTGGGGTCGTTCAAAGTCAAAGTTAAAAGTAGTTAATTTGTCACTAACTATTTCTTGATATTTTTCCAATCGACATTTGAAAAATTTGGACGGATGTAATTTCCTTGATTTAAATTGGAATTGTTAATTCTATTTACAGAACCAAGGATACTAGTAACAGTGGGAAGATGATAACTCCCCATTGGATCATCATGAACTGACCAGCTACAACGTAATGATAATGAGGAAGAAACGAGAGTAAGATCCAATGCATTTGGTTTCCACACATGTGAACCCACAGTAGTTGCTTGGCCGTCATTAAGGAGGCATAAATTATTATCATCAATCACATCTTGCAAAATTATACCACGCGCATCAGTTGACGTGCAACCCCACGAAGTACTGTGTGCATTGAAATCCCCAGCCATAATAAGAGGCCCCGGTACAGATTTAATCAAACTATCAAGACGGGAATAAGTAAAGTTGGAAGGAGAAGCCAACGTGGGACTATAGAAACTAATTATTGTAATAATTTCATTGTTGAAATGTAACTGAACTGCCAGATTTTGTAATGAGTTATCAGAATGTGTGTTTAACAAATTGTAACGCAAATTATTTTGTATTAATATAGCAACACCATTGTGTTTAGTACCTATATCTAATCTTTCGATGTTAAAACCTTTAATTTTAATTTTTTTCTGGTTTTAACCAGGTTTCAGAAATAAGTGCTACATGAATATTATTATTATATAAAAATAAGTAAAAGCATGTAAATTACTAGACAAACTTTGAGCATTCCATTGAACAATATTTAACTGATCCATAAATTAGAATTTACTTAGTTTTATGGTCTGTGGTTTTATTGATACTGAATGAATCAAGTAAAGCGCTTTTTATACTTTGAGTAGAGATTGGGATGGGATTTTCAGCATCTTTACTAGCGGAAATAATTTTTATAATTGAAGAAATCAGAAGATTCATGAATTGTTCCGATTTAAACAATTGTTGAACTGGGTCTACTTTACTTTTTAGTGGGGGGAAGTTTTTGTTATTAAAAACTTCAGAATACGAGGCCCTGCGCATCTGAACTTTTATCTCCTCTGCTTTTTGAATTTTCACTGGGCATGATTTGGCAATTGCAACATGTTTTCCTTTGCAGTGAACACAGACTGCTTCTTCTGGCCGTTTTACGCAATCTTTATAATTGTGGGAATCACCGCAGATTGAGCACCTCTGGGCGTTTTTACAGAATTTACCAATGTGCCCAAAGCGCAGGCATCGCAGGCATTGGCTCACAGGAGGCGTGTATGGCCTTACTTCGAAATACCAGCTGTTAATATCCACATAATCAGGAAGTACTGCACTAGCGAAAGTTATCGATACCGCTTGTGTTGGAACCAAGCAGGAGTTACCTTCGTCGTCTTTGGAACGACGCATGGATCGGCGTACAGATACAACATTTCTGCAACTAGAAATTCCATCATATATTTTTTTGTTGCTCATGTATGTTGGAACGTTTGTTATTACCCCTGTCACTTCCGTTAATCTTGCTGGAATAGTCGCCCTCAACTTTAGCTCTTTTTGAGACTTGACATTATTAAGAGCTGCATTTGCTAACCCTGGTCGCTCAAATATAACCGCTATTTTGTAACGATTGATTCTTTTCAATTGCTTGATACCTTTGTTACTAAGCTTCAATGCGCTTCCCAAGCCCATCAAGTCTCTCTCACCTATCGGCGTCTTGTCGTCCGCGCTCTCGTAAATTACTATATATTCAAACTCACCGCCATCCTCCGGATACTGACGAATGTAGTTTTCGGTTTTGTATGGCTTGTATTTGTCTACATCGTCGTCGCCCGCATCATCGCTCATAGCGGGGTCCTCTCCTTCGCTTACCTCTCCGCCATCGTTTCCCTTTTTACGTTTGCCTTTGCGACCCATGGCTGGGCAGCAAAGCTGTGTTGCTTTTTTATTGCACTATTAGAATATAAGTTACTAGTAATTAAATTTACTAAGAAATTATCAATTTATTCTGCAAAAAGCAATTTTAAAATTTTCTTTGAAAAATTTTCACCCTCTTGATTCAAATTCCCGCCAAAGAATCACCCTGCTGACAGTACTGACACGAACATTGACATTGACATTGTTTTTTTTTTCTCTTTTCCCATTACGACAGGCTAAGGATCATACCGCTTTGCGCTTCAGGACATGCAGCCCTATCCTGATGGATGAATTTTTAAAACAATAATCAGGACATGCAGAGGCATTATTTCATACCGCTATGTTTTCTCGGTTTTCTCCCTGATTCGGGGCCTGTGTTCGGGGCTATAATATTTAGTTCTGCTGTTCAACGAAAACAAGTATATGATAAGTATAACTAGCGCAGATAAGGAACATTATCTCGAATTGGCAACATTATTGTTGACATCCTGCTCATATGTCATATGATATGATAGAGAGGTAAACAATAATGTTGCCAATGCGGTAGGTATACAAGGTGTTCCAATGTAAATACATTAAATTGGAGACGTTGTGTAGGCCATCGAACCGAACAATTTTCATTATGGGGACAAGTTATGAAAACTCCTCGTTTAGAAGGAATCAGCAAACTAAATTTGTTAAATTTAATTGAGTGCCACATTATGCAAGGAGCTTTATTGATTATATGACTTTTATTTATGTCATGTTGCCGTCTTGGAAAAACTTTTGAAATTTCCGCCACAACTGTTGCCAAAGCAACAGTTTTGGTGGTAATTTAGTTGCCAAGGCAACAGTTGTGGCGTAGACCAAGGTCAAATGTCATGTTCGTCAAAAACTGATACAACTGACACTACAGTCTCTACTGGGTTCTCTGATTGGCCCTTTATCTTTGCGTCTCTATGGGTGCTCTAAGTCAAAAGAAGTTTTTAGTTTGAGGCGGTAATAAAAGAAAAGTTGACACCAAGAAAGAGATCTTTTATGTTAAGTTTTCGTTTAAATTTAAGACAAAGACAACTATGTTCCAAACTTTTTCGAAGATTCAAATCCAACAAGTTAAAATTGCAAGGTTGCAATCTTGGATAAGGGGTAATACATATTGGTTGTAGTAAATGTAGGCATTTACTTTGTATGAAAATTGTAACTTCTTAATTGTTAAAAATTCAAACTTGGTGCCATAATGGAAATTGTTCATCACAATGGTCTACATAACGCCTCTAATTTAATGTATTTCCTTTGGAACACCTTGTATGCTCCTTATCTGCGCCAGTGACTATTATAAACTCCTTACAGCTAACAGGAATGTATAAAATGTGGCAATGTGGCAGTCGTCAGTGCCAGTCAACAAGACATGAGTCATTTATTGGTCATTTATGTAATAGTCAAAATAAAATGTAATTTCAAGTGTAATTTCCAATAATTTCTGCTGTAATAGAATAGTTTTTTTTGCTAAATTATTCTTGAACCATGCCTAAGTACTACAGATTTCGGGCACTTACGCCTACCCGGAAACCCAAAAGATGCCGCGATAAAGAAGCCACCAAGTGAGTGAGAATAGCATCACACCAATTCTACCTGTGGGTGTCGTAAAAAGCGAATAAAGGATAAGTAATCACCCAGGGAATGGGCAGCCGCGTTCCCTGTTGTAACATCTAGCACTACGCTCGCCAAACATCCTGCCAAGCATAGTGAGTATGGCTATGGCAATACCCTGCTATAAGGGGAGGCCCAAGTCCAGTCGTGGACTGTTGTGCCTGTTAAGGTCAAACTTGCTTGCCTATTCACTATCTTACAGGCGCGCCACTCCCTAATTTGTACTCTTCTTCTTCTTCTTTGTCGTATCCTCATGACTGAGGGACGTGACCTCACTGGGCTATATTCGTCACCAGCTTCCTCCAAACTTCACGGTCCTGAGCCATGTGTATGGCCGCTTGTAAGGTGGTGTGTGTGGCCTCTTGTATGGTGTCACTCCAACGAGATGGCGCCCGTCCTCTGCTTCTCGTGCCTTCAACACGGCCAGTTATGAGAAGCCTCTCCAGACTATCTGGGGCTCGTCTGACTGTGTGCCCAAAGAATTTAAGGACGCGTTGGGTACAGATGGTGGAAAGCCTGGTCTTTATTTTCAGCTCTTCAAGGATGGACTCGTTGGTGCGGCGTTCCGTCCAGGATATTCGGAGCATCTTGCGCCAGCACCACATCTCAAACGAATCGATCTTCTTTCGGACGCAGGCTTTTAATGTCCAGGTTTCAGAGGCATACAGAAAAATAGAAAAGATAAGGGTCCTCATTAATTTAACTTTCGTTTTGCGATTAATTCCCGGTTGCGCCATATCTTCTCTAGCCTCTTCACAGCTGACTTAGCCATTTGGCCCCTCCTGACGACTTCTTGCTCACAGTCACCATCGTCGCTGATTTGCGAACCCAGGTAGACGAATTTCCTAACGGTGTTAAGGTCACACAGTTCATTGGTGCGCTGCGATGTTCCTTGCCTATCGATAAACATCAACTTCGTTTTACTTCTGTTAATGTGGAGCCCATATTCCTTGCTGATAGTGGCAATACGTTCCAGCAATAAGGCTAGTTCTGACTCAGAAGCACCAATGATGGTGGTGTCATCCGCAAACCGCAAGTTATTAATCAAGTGACCACCCACTCGGATTCCACCTTCCCAGTTGTCCAAGACCCTTCTCATAATATGTTCACCGATTAGATTGAACAATTGCGGTGAAAGAATGCAGCCTTGGCGTAGTCCACGCTCTGCCTGAAAGGGCTGTGATACGGCTTCCTCTATTCTTACCCTGGATTTGCTATTCATGTATAAATTCTGGACTAAGAAGACTAGATGTTGTGGTACTCCCATTTCGCGCATTACTCTGAACATTTTACTCCAATCAATACAGTCAAATGCTTTAGCATAGTCTATGAAACATAGTGCAGCGTTGATGTTATGTTCCCTGCATTTCTCGATGAGCTGGCGAATGTTCATAATTTGCTCTCTAGTACCTTTGCCTCTTACAAATCCAGCTTGTTCTTGGGGTATCTGGCAACTTATGTATGGCTCCAGTCTCTTGTTTAAGATGTGCAACAGGACTTTACTGGCATGGGAGATGAGCGACAGAGTTCGATAGTTTTCGCATTTCCGGTAGAGCCTTTTTGTGTAAAGGAACAACGACAGAGTCGGTCCAATCTTCAGGCCACTGTCCCGTTCGCCAGATCTTTACACATATGTTGTGAAGTATGTTTAGGCCATCCTTTCCCATATTACGGAGCATTTGGGCGGAGATGCCATCATTGCCGCAAGCTTTGGGTTTCAATCTAGAGACTGCAGATTCCACTTCGCAAAGGAGAATATCGGGTTCTTTTTCATCGTAGTCCAACCGGTCAAGTTTTTCGCCTGTGTAGTTTTGGCTATATAGCTGCTGACAATATTGCCGCCATCGATCAAGGATCGCTTCCCTGTCCAAAAGTGTTGCACCAGTCTCGCTCTCGATCGTCCAGTGTTTGGGCTTGAATTCTTCTGAAAGTAATTTCACCTTCTGGAACATGTCGCGCGAGTGGGCAGTATCCGAACACTTCTGTAACTCCGAGCATATATTGTCAATGTAGGCCTCCCTATCAGTTCTACACTGTTTCTGGATTGCGTGATGGAGATGCGCGTAGCGGCTATTTTTGTCAGAGTATGAGCCTTGCAATTTAAGGGCTTTTCTCTCCTCGATTAATTTCCATGCCTCCACACTTATCCAATCGGCTTTAGGGACGGTGATTTTGTTCATGTCAGCAGCTCTTTTGGCTGTATCTGTAATGGTAGACTTCAGGTTTGACCAAGATGCCTCAGATGACTCAAACGGGTCTTGCTCAAAGATTTTAAGTTTTCTTGGATCTCCGTTCTATAGCTCACGAGAGCAGCTTCATTGAGGACAATCGGTTTGTTCTTCCTCGGTTTGTTAGGTGCTTTTAACCGAATTTTAAACTTAGCTGTTAACAGTTGATGGTCGCTGCCGCAGTCGGCTCCTGGTTTTGTTTTCGCACAGTAGACAGCAGACCTCCATCTTTGGTTTACCAGTATGAAGTCGATCTGGTTTTTGTGTTGACCGTTTGGTGACGTCCAGGTGAATAAACGTCTCGGATGTTGCTGGAACCAAGTGTTCATGACCGACTGTTTATTCTCGACACAAAAGTCTAGAAGCATCTCACCGCGTTCGTTTCTCTCGCCTAGTCCGAACTTGCCAACAATATCCCTCAGGTGGTCATCATCGGTTGTGGCTCCAATTTTTGCATTGAAGTCACCCAAAGTTAATACAGGTTCTTTGTTGGGAATATTCTTTAAGGTCTTCTCTAGTAAGTTGTAGAAGGCAGAGATTTCATCGTCAGTAGAGCCTGATGTTGGTGCATAGACAATTATTATGTTGAACGGGTTTGGTTTTGCTTCAAACTTGACTTGGAGTATTCTATCATTGACACAGTCATATCCCAGCATTTTGTCTGCTAGAGGCTTAGAAATCATCGCAGCCACTCCACTGAAGCTGTTTTCCGGTACTCCTGATACTATGACCATTTTCCCTGTAGCACTAGTGTAATGACCTGTTTCTTTTATGTGGGTTTCTGTGATGCCAACAGGCCTAAGATATGCAGCGCGACTTCGCTTTGTCGCGCTCTATCTCTACGCCGCGCGACTTATATCTACAGGTGCTAAGATGCGACTCGCGCCGCGCGCGCGACTGAGAGATATGTCTACATCGCGAGAAAACCATAGACAATTTGTGAGAATCGCTAACATGCGACCCAATTTTCTCTACTTTTGACGTTTCGCTATAGAGTTTGAGCCGTAGAGATATGTCTTCGACCAATTTTGAGGAAGAGAAAGCAATAAATCCAGTTTTTGGCACATATTAGTAGTGAATATTTCTAATTGGGAGCAAAATATGATAAAGGGTATTAGATAATTCTAAGTTGCTCCTTTTTTGCCCATAAGATGATTTTTTCCTTAAAAATATATATTGCTGATGTTACCTACTCAAAGTGTGAATTTCTTCTAAGTAGTCGTGTGGACTGCCGAGCCGACGAACAACCCGGTGCCTAAACCATGCCCCCTCTAAAACTGTATAGTAGGCACCTACGTAAGGTTGATATTTCATTATCATTGTAGTAAATTATACCTACTAGTTGGACTCTTCTCTGCAGAGTGTGCTGGTTGTGTTTTGGAGGGCACGTTTAGCTGTCGGTTCCGGTTGCTGTTTTTGATACCTATCTCAGCGGCCGTCGTTACACGACGATGTCAAAAAACCTACCAGCCTTGTTCATTGTAGTCTTGGAGCCCAAGGGGGAATTCTCGGTAGTCACTCAGGCGTGGCAGATTATACTAGTCACCAAACTAACAAACTGAATGACAAGTTACCGAATAATCGACTAATCACCGACTAACCAACTAGTCACCAACCAAACGACTCGTCACCAATTAACTGACTAGTCACCGACAAACCTACTCGTGAACTCATCACCGACTAACCGACTCATCACCGACTAACGGACTAGTCACCGGCTAACCGAGTCGTCACCGACTAACCGACTAGTCATCGATAAACCGACTCGTAACCGACTAACCGACTCGTCACCGACTAACCGACTCATCACCGACAAACTGACTAGTCACCGATTAACTGACTTGGCACCAACTAACCAAATAGCCAAAATGCATGAAATATCAGTCAATGTATAACTTTAGTACCTACGCGGGTAGGTAAGTTAGTACCTACACGGGTCAAAATATTCTTTGCTGCAAAATAAAGGAGATATCATTTTCTACAATGAAAATAGTGCCAACCGTTCAAAAAAGGACATTAAACACAGTCGAACAAAAGTGAGGACATTAAATCAACGAAAAAAACGGAAAACCGTCTATTTTAAGACGGGCTGGCAATCCACTGACCGAACGGACCGAATGAAACCAAATGAAACCCAGTGTTGCCATTAAAAAAATAAATTGTTTTTCTAATTTAGCAACCCTGCTTTGTCTACAGCGAGAAAAAGAAATCTATGAAGACATACTGAGTCACGTTATTGCATATGTTAGAAAGAGCGAGAGGCCGCGATTCAAAAAGCGAGAGTTTGAAGACATATGGCACCACCCGCGAGATATGTCTTCCTGGACCATGCTTGCACTGCAGGAACATCAATCTTGTACCTATCCATTTCTTTTTCCACCACTTCAGATGTTCCAGGTTTTGAGAGGCCACGGACGTTCCAAGTGGCTATCGTGAGAGTTTGGTAGTTGTGAGTCTGTCCCTTGGTGTTATTAGGAGGCGTTAAAGATGCAGCAGGGTAATTCCATGTAACGGGTGTTACAGTTCGTACACCTTTATTTAACGAAAAGTCACAAAATTATAAAGAAAACCTAGCAATGTTATTGTTTTATTGCACTCCACCTGAGCAAAATTTTCGGAAAATGTATTAAAATAATAATGGTTATTTATCAATATAAAAATATGAAGCAATTTATGCGCGGAACGGGCGTTACACGATTTGCGCCTTTACTTTCAGGTAGTCTGACAAAATCGCAAAACTCTGCGAATCTTGTGAGAATTATCTACAAAGAGTGAATTGGTGTGATAGTTTATTAAGTAGTTAGTATGCCTGTGTGGGTAAATGAGTAATTAGGGATTTTATTTTATTTTTACGGAGCCTGTAATTTGTAACGGGCGTTACATGCCATTGTAACGGGAGTTACATGTACGAAATCAGTACAACAAATCTAAGATAACTAAATATTGGTTAAAAATATGGGAATAAAACTAGGTTTAAACTATTTTGGGAATATTCTCAATGTTATTAAGACAATTATTTATCAAAATCTTTATGAGGAGTATTTAAAAATTTGCTTTGAAAACATGCACTGTCAAAAGTTGTATTTTTGTATTCTTATGTTATTTCTTTTTTTTCTCACTTGTAACAGGCATCATAGTAATAGAAAAATTTAGGTATATCTTAAAAGTCACAGAAATTAAATATCAAAATTTTACGAAATTACTGTTATATGACAACAATCAAATTTTTGAAACTTTGTACTTTTTTGACTGAAAATAATACTTTTAACTAGTTATTTGATCAAATGAACCTCAATGACGTCCATATAAACATTTAAATAAACCTAATTATCTTTAAAAAACATTAGAAAATATTCAGGAACCCCATTCCGTAACGGGCGTTACACCCATTTCTCTGCAAAAATCGAGATATTGGTGAGGCCAGTTTTTGAAAATAAGGTGAAAATAATGACAAAATCATCAGAACTCTTTGCTCCCAAAACCAATTAACTGTAAATTGAATAATTAAGCTGAGAAATAAACTTTTAGCTTATTTTCGTAACGGGCGTTACATCACATATCCCCATAGATAAGTGCTTAAAAACCAAAGAAATCTAAATATTTTTCGAAAACACAGAATTTACCTGTAATCTCCATTGAATCCTTTAAAACATGGTGGTAAAAATATCCTTAAAACAACCGTATTTTATTCAATTTAGCCTTTGGAATTATGGCATTTAAATACTACTAACAGATGTTACATTTTGACCTCACTTCATGTCAGAAAAAAACAGTAAATTCGTATAAAATAAGCATTTATTTTTTAAGATTCGAATGATTCAATGTCTTTCGAAGGATTAAAACTATAATTTGAGTTAAAACAAGTAACTTTATTTATTTTTGCTAAAGTACTGTTTTCCATGGAATTACCCAGCAGTCGCATAATTTCCACAAGGAGCCTGCTGCCGCACAGCCTTGAGGCCGGTAGCATATTTAACACCAGCTGTCCCGGACGCAGGCTGGCGCCGGGGGTCAGCCGGATCACCCGACAGAATCTTACTTTTAACGTTCTTGCCCATGAAGTTTTCTTGGGATAAGTGTGAGCGGTAGTATCCCCTTCCTTTCCGCCTTAGTCTTTTAGAGGGCATTTAATCCTCAAGGCCACTGTAGCCTGCTGGTGAACCAGGGGTCGGGTTATCACATCCGCCGCCCGATACTCGGCGTTGACTGTTTTACGATGGAAAATGTCACCCTCCATTCAACCCTCATCTTTTTATATCCGGGCTTGGGACCGGCATAGGCAGATTTATTAATATACAGAATTTGTACTCTTACCTTACCGTCTCTTAACCTCGTAAGGCCCAACGGCCTAATTTTAGGACATACATTCAGTAGTCCTTCAGGCCCAAACTGGATTTAAAAAACATCAAATATCGGCCCAGCGGCCTAATATTAGGACATAAATTTTGAAGTCAGATTATTGCTTTGAATTTTGGCGCCAGCTCGAAACTAGGTTTAAATTGTGTTGTACGTGAACCCATCTTTAAAAAAAAATACATACTTTGACATATTAAAGGAAAAACAGCTGTGATTTTGACCTGGAAGCTGAGCAAGATGGCTGATTAAAAAAAATGAGTTCAGAAAATCTGTTTATTTCTATAAAATTTGTTTATTTTTTGGATAAAAACAGAAAGCAATTTGAAGATAAATTAATAAATATTGGATTTTAGACTAAATTTAGTAAAAATATGCCATAGTCAATTAAATATTCTGTCCCAAATTTCTATGTCCTAAAATTAGGCCGCTGGGTCTTAAAAAGTTGAATTTTCTAAGCTTTCCAAGGTTAACACATAGTAAAACAGCTGAACTTAGATGAAGCTCAATTCTAAGATAGTGGCGGAAATTGGA
This sequence comes from Phthorimaea operculella, assembly GCA_024500475.1. NCBI lineage: Eukaryota > Metazoa > Arthropoda > Insecta > Lepidoptera > Gelechiidae > Phthorimaea > Phthorimaea operculella. The sequence goes on from JANFCV010000082.1 coordinate 1,063,606, forward strand.
ATATTTATAACACTGTCTATGAACCTGATCTCAGGCTTCACAAAACACATCTTCATCATCATATTGAGTAGGTTACCGAGTCTACGAACGATCCGATTAACCCCGGAGTCAGAGCTCTCAATCAGCCTACTATTTAACTCGTAGGCCTCTGACGAGGTTATACAACAATGCCTAAGTAAGGTAGTATAAACAGCATATGAATCCAAAGGCTTAACGTGCCTTCCGAAGCACGGAACCATCTTTCTTTCCGTTCCGTTCCGTTCCGTTCCGGTGATCAAACCAGCCAGCAGTTCTGCTGCAAGGACTCAAGAGCGAGGAGTACCTCCGGTTGCTCTTGGTAGCACCACCATGAAAGTTGTACTGCTCCCTCAGTTAAGTGGAAAAGCAGTATAGCCTTAGGGTAGTGTCACCGCCAGCCGTACAGAGTTAAACACTGACTCCCTGTCCGAGAAACCGGTTGACCAAGTAGATAGGATCAGGAGTGTTAGGGCGGAGCAGCCAGGAAGAGGAGAGACGGGAAGTTTTAGCCGACCTGAATACTAGCATCGAAGTCAGCATGGGGAAGATAGATACTATACTTGGTGTGTAATAAACTATAGAAGGGAGTAAGGCTGCATTTGTTTGTTATGATGAATTCGCTTGTTGCTGCAGAACGTATTTTCGTAGGATGCGGTCGACGAGGCTTGCAGCTGCAGAACGTACTGTCTTAGAATGCAGTTGATGGCGCTTGTAGCTGCAGAACGTAGTGTCGTAGGATGCAGTCGACGGCGCTTGTAGCTGCAGAACGTAGTGTCGTAGAATGCAGTCGACGGCGCTTGTAGCTGCAGAACGTAGTGTCGTAGGATGCAGTCGACGGCGCTTGTAGCTGCAGAACGTAGTGTCGTAGAATGCAGTCGACGGCGCTTGTAGCTGCAGAACGTAGTGTCGTAGGATGCAGTCGACGGCGCTTGTAGCTGCAGAACGTAGTGTCGTAGAATGCAGTCGACGGCGCTTGTAGCTGCAGAACGTAGTGTCGTAGGATGCAGTCGACGGCGCTTGTAGCTGCAGAACGTAGTGTCGTAGAATGCAGTCGACGGCGCTTGTAGCTGCAGAACGTAGTGTCGTAGGATGCAGTCGACGGCGCTTGTAGCTGCAGAACGTAGTGTCGTAGAATGCAGTCGACGGCGCTTGTAGCTGCAGAACGTAGTGTCGTAGGATGCAGTCGACGGCGCTTGTAGCTGCAGAACGTAGTGTCGTAGAATGCAGTCGACGGCGCTTGTAGCTGTCGAACGTAGTGTCGTAGAATGCAGTCGACGGCGCTTGTAGCTGCAGAACGTAGTGTCGTAGGATGCAGCCGACGGCGCTTGTAGCTGCAGAACGTAGTGTCGTAGGATGCAGTCGACGGCGCTTGTAGCTGCAGAACGTAGTGTCGTAGAATGCAGTCGACGGCGCTTGTAGCTGCAGAGCGTAGTGTCGTAGGATGCAGTCGACGGCGCTTGTAGCTGCAGAACGTAGTGTCGTAGGATGCAGTCGACGGCGCTTGTAGCTGCAGAACGTAGTGTCGATGGATTTAGACGACGTCACGCGTGTAAACTGCATAAACTTATATCGCTGCTTGCTTGCTTAAAGTAGATTCCCTCGTCGAATACGCGCTTTACGATTTTTGTTGTACAACCGGAACATGTGGTCTCTTGTTTCATTCATTGACGCTGTCCCTACCCTGTCAGCAGGTAGTGAGAAGCGAATTCTAGAAAGTTGGTTAATTGTTTCTGTATTGCTACAGTTTTTTTGTCCCTGCACATGTGGCCATTACGGTCCAAGCCAAGTAGGTACCTGCTAGGCAATAGAACTGACCCAACTTTTAACTTTAGTTTAAATTTAAGTTTAGTTATGTGTGCATTTTCTAACATGCTTATTCTAAATTTTATGATTTCACCATCTTGTGACTTCATTGTACCTAGTTGTGTAGGTACTTAGATAGCCTACCTACTTGCTTTATGTGAACATCATGATTGTGATGGATGACAAATATAAGTACAAGAGTTCAAAGCGCGATCAGGCCTAATTGTATGGTTTAACCTAGTACAACCTCTTGTTTCTAAACACCTAGCTAGGTGCTATGTTACTTTGAATAGACAGAGGTATAACTCTATAATAGAGGTATATAATTTACATATTGAACTACCTAAGTAAATTAAAATTGGCCAGTATAACATGCAAATAAATAATAGGAACGTTATCACCAAATAATGAGCAGTGTCGAGCATTTATCCTGGCTTGATTGTTGCCGCTGCAGAATCGGCTTCTGGATGACGTCACATAACAAACAAACACTTTACTGTCTCATTTCACAAATCACTGCCGTCGCGAAGATAAAAATATTTCGGGATGCGCGAGCGCACTCTCCCCGGGGGTGCGGCGCGACCACCCCCGACCGAGGTCCGCACGAGACTCCCGAAGCACGGAACCATCTTTCTTAAGGAAAAATATTTTGATTTTCTGTTGTCATTGCAACCCAACGTCCTAAAAATAGGACATAAGTTATTTAGGTTTTATGAACCCTGTCAGATGCTCTTAGTTATCACTAAGAGCATTAGTTGACACAAGCAACACAAAAAAATTTGGAGCCGGTATCAGGTCATTAACACATTATTTTTGCACATGGAATATCTGGGCCTGAACGCTGTTGCCTAAAATTAGGACATTGGGCCGCTATTACTATTTGTCGTAAAAATACGTGGGCCTTACGAGGTTAAAAAGAAGCATAGGAAAAGGGCGCCACTGTTTAATCAAAAAAATGATCTCTCCGCAAGCCTGTTCGTTTAGTTAAATTTCCAGTCCCGTGTCCTAGAGTCAGCTCTAGGGCGACTAGGACACTTTTTACGCAGATAGTTTTAGAATAAAACGTAAAATGCCATTTAAGCTTGCTTCGATTGCATAATGTGGCAGGTCTTGCCTAGGTACTTGTCCTAGAGTGCCTTTCTACTAAATTTCCTAAGGAAATTATAAGAGTTATGGAATAATCTCTAACACACGTTGTTGTAGATGCAAGGATTTTTATTAGAGATGATGTTATCAAATTGACATTGTCATTTGTATACTTATTTACATACTGCCAGGGTGTTCATAGTGGTAGATGTAAAACCTCCGTTTTAACACCCCCCCGCAATGTGAACATCCTGTAGATATACACTGTACACTAACACAAACTTAAAGTAACACTTTCAATATTTACACACACTGTAACAAAAATATTAATATCAAAATAAACATCAACCTGTACCATAGACACACCTTATCACTAACTTAACAACACTTAAATACCTACAAGAAAAATGACAATCGAAAACACTAACCTATGCTAAGCCTAGGGCTTGCACACATTTGTTGTGCTTGATTTTGAGCAATGGTTTTGTGAGTATGTCGGCGATCATATCTTGTGTGGGTATGTATGAGATTTTTAGATTGTGTTGTGAGAGTGAGTCGCGAATGAAGTGGTGTTTGATGTCTATATGTTTAGTGCGTGCATGAAAGGTGTTGTTATGTGCTAGTTTTATGGAGCTCTGGTTGTCTGTATGAATGACGATGGGACGTGGAGTAACGCTGAAGACTTGTGTTATGAGTGTTTTTAGGTATATAGATTCCTTGCAAGCTTCCGCCAGAGCCATGTATTCGGCTTCGGTGGTCGAGAGTGCAACCGTTCTCTGCTTGCGAGCCTCCCATGATATGGGGGCTCCACTCATAATAAATACGAAGCCAGTATATGAGCGTCGGTCTATCAAGTTGTTCCCATAGTCAGCATCGACATAACACTCCGGGTAGAACACGTCAGTCGGCCTAAAGTGGAGGCGGAGATCCTTGGTACATTTTAGGTAACGAAGGACTCGCTTAGCGGCCCTCCAGTGCACCCCCCCGTAATGTGCATTGAATTGTGAGAGGTACGACACTGTATGAGCAATGTCGGGTCTCGTACATATGGCTATGTACATTAAAGAGCCGATAAGCTCCTGGTAGGGAACTTCTACTTCTTCTTCTCCTTGTGGGAGAGTCAATTTTAGGCCTGGTTCTATTGGGGTAGTGACAGATATAGCATCAGTCATGTTGAACTTATTGATCAGCTTTTCAATATAGTTCGTTTGATCGAGAGTTATTTCCTCTGCGTTTTGAGTGACTCTCATTCCTAGACAATCCTTAAGAATGCCGAGGTCCTTCACAGTAAATAGCTTCTTAAGCTTATTTTTGAAGTCGTTTTTTAATGCTTCATTTGTGGATACGACGAAGAAGTCGTCTACGAAGACTGCTAGAACAAGAAGTTCATTTTTTTCTTGTTTAAAGTAAATGCAGTGTTCGTTTGAGGCTTGTTGCAAGCCAAGTTTTTTCATAGCTTCACAAACTTTTAAATTCCACTGTCGTGGAGCTTGCTTGAGGCCATATAAAGCCTTTTTAAGTAAGCGTACTTTGCTTTTCGGGTCTGTGGAAAAGCCGTCTGGTTGCTCCATGTAAATTTCCTCATCGAGGTCCTCATTAAGGAATGCGGTTTCCACGTCAAGGTGGTCAACTTGCAGTCCACGGTGAGCCGCAAAAGCCAATAGTAGTCTCACTGAAGACAGTCTAGCGACTGGTGAGAAAGTCTCACTGTAGTCAATGCCTGCCACTTGGGTGGAACCTTTCGCTACTAGTCGGGCTTTGTATTTAGTGATTTGTCCACTAGTGTCCTTTTTGAGTTTAAAGACCCATTTGCACTTGGTGGTCTTTCTGCCGGAAGGTCTGTCGACGAGAACCCAGGTTCCATTCTTAATCAAGGAATCGTATTCAGTCTGCATAGCTTCTAGCCACTTTCCTTTTTCAGAGTGATCCATTACTTCTTTAAAGGATTCTGGTTCCAGATCTGAGGTGAGATAACCGAAGCGTTCAGGAGGATTCCTTTCACGGACAGGGTATCTTCGTTCAGGTTCGGTAGGAACTTCAGGAGTAAGGGGTTCATCTGGTTCGGAGGTTGCAGATAGATACTCCGGTGAAGCCGGTTCTGCTGACACAGGTGTATCTAGCTGTGGTAGATGCTGTGGCTGTCGTTCATTGGTGCATCTAGGTGGCACATCTTCGGCAGGTAAGGTGACTTGTGGACTAGATGGCGGATGGGGTTCATGGATAGATGACGAATGATTCTCAGTATGAGTGTTTTCTATAATTTCATACTGGATTATATTGTCGTTATTGCTAGCGGATGAAGCGTTGCCATTGAACATTTTTTCTTCAATAAAGACGACATCCCTAGCGACAATGAGTGTTCGAGGGTTTTGGGGATCTATCAGACGGTAGCCTTTGCTTTCCGTGCAATATCCTACGAAGATGCAGGTTTGCGTTTTCGCGTCGAGCTTGCTGCGCTTTTCTTTTGGAATAAGCACGTGCGCTTCGCAACCGAAAACCCGTAGATGTGACAGGTTAGGACGTCTGCCGTACCATATTTCGTCTGGTATTTTGTTATTTAACGCTTGAGTAGGCGTTAAATTTTTAAGATAGATCGCTGTATTAACAGCTTCGCCCCAATAAGCTTTAGGCAGCTTTGAGTCATGTAGCATGGCTCTTGCCTTCTCGATAACCGTTCGGTTCACTCGTTCGGCAACTCCGTTTTGTTGCGGGTTGTACGGTATACTGGTCTGATGCAGAATACCATTTTCTTTTAAAAAGGTAGACATGCGTTGATTCACGTATTCACGTCCGTTGTCGGAGCGTAGAATTTTTATTCGTTCGCCAGTTTGGTTCTCCACTAAGTGTTTGAACTCTACAAACTTGTTAAGAACTTCGGCTTTTGATTTTAAAAGATATCCAAAAGTTTTGCGACTAAAGTCGTCTGTAAACGTTAGTAGATAAAGGGCTCCGCCCCACGAGTGCGTGCTTATAGGTCCGCATAAGTCAGAGTAAATTAATTCTAAGACTTTACTCGATCTACTATCGGATTTTGGAAAGGGCTTTTTGAAAAGTTTGCCTTGTAGGCAGGGAACACATTTATCAGTGTACTTTCCATTAAAATCTACGCCGAGGTTTTTATTTTTTAATACTTGCATACTCCTTGCATTAGGATGACCAAGCCGTCTATGCCACAACATAGCAGTCTCCTCGGTTGGAGTATACATAGCATGCGAACTACTTTGTACGTCTAATTTGTACATGCCTTTATGGTTGGAAGCAGTGGCAATGACTTCAGTTGTCACTTGACAGCCGCCACTTCTAAATATTAGTGCTCCCTTCGATGTAAACAAAACATCGAAACCTTTGGAAACTAATTTAGAAACGGAAAGAAGATTTGTGGCTAACCCAGGAATAAATATTACGTTACTAATATCTTGGACCGTGTCGGAAATATCCAGTTTTACTGTACCTATACCACGGCTGAGTAGTTGCTCTTTATTGGCAACTGTGATGGGCGTTATGTATGGGGACATATTATGAAACCAATCACGCCGATTACTCATGTGGGAGCTTGCACCAGAATCTATATACCAGTCGCGTGAACTTGTAGATGGAGTGGTAGTGAAACAATGTGATGATAATGTAAATTCCGAAATGTTATTTTTAGATAATATAGACTTTGCCGAAATATGTTTGTTTTTGTTTCTACACTCACTTACTACATGACCTACTATTTTACAATGCAAACAAAACTTCTTTTTGTGCTTCTTGTTCTTCTGCTGTTCTGGCTGTACAGCGGTAGGGGTCGCGACAGGGTTGTCTGGCTTGTTGCAGGCTAGGGTCTGGTGATGACATTTGTTCTTCTGCGTTTCTGGCTGTACAGTGGTAGGAATCGCGACAGGGTTCTCTGGGTTGCTGCAGGCTGGGGTCTGGTGGTGAATTTTACAGTTAATTTTCGCTGTCAGTGCTGTCTCCTTGAGTGCCCGATGCTGCGCCGCTGTCTTCTGGCGCTGCTGCTCACGCTTCTCTTGTTTGCGCGTCCTCTGCTCACGCTGCTGCTGGCACTGTTTATAACCAGCGGCTGCTGCAGGATATGATGCCGGCAGTGACATGTCACATGCCGATGAAGATTTTTTCTGGATCTTCATAGCACCTGGTTTTTGACTCTGCATCTGTAACTAGAGGTTAGAGGGGCATTCTGGGCCCATAACCTACTAAATTTCCTAAGGAAATTATAAGAGTTATGGAATAATCTCTAACACACGTTGTTGTAGATGCAAGGATTTTTATTAGAGATGATGTTATCAAATTGACATTGTCATTTGTATACTTATTTACATACTGCCAGGGTGTTCATAGTGGTAGATGTAAAACCTCCGTTTTAACACTTTCTAAAGGGACAGAACACACTGCCTCCGTATGCAGGCGTGTCATCACGCGCGCACCATTTGTAATGTATGGGATTATGCACACTGCCTGCGTATGCGTGCACGTCATCGCGCGCGTACCGCAGCAGTGTGCCGTGTCTCAAATGATCCCATGCAATACAACGTTATGTTACGCGAGTGATGACGTGCACGTAATGCATACGGAGGCGCTAGGCGGTGTGTTCTGCCCTTAAATACGCCACTTATAAACTCTGATTCATATGTCTTTGTATTCAGGACAGAAGCAGACCGAAACTGGCTGGAGTCCCTCACAGCTCTCACGCTTGCCTGCTCCCCGGCGCCATCTTGGTACCTCCGCAGGACCTCCTGGCGGCAGTCTCCTTCCCTGATGGGTCTACGGACGCTCAGGACCTCCATCCACCTTGGCAATAGACCCATTTTCGTACTCAAGATGTGGGACTGACTAAGTTCCATCTTGGTACCTGCGCAGGTTCTCCTGGTGGCAGTCTCCGTCCCTGATGGAATTACGGACGCTCAGGATCTCCATACATCTCGGCAATAGACCCATTTTTGTACTCAAGATGTGGGACTGACTAAGTTCCACCTTGGTACCTGCGCAGGTTCTGTTGGCAATCTCCGTCCCTGATGGGTCTACGGACGCTCAGGACCTCTATCCGCCTCTGCAATAGGCCCATTTTCGTACTCAAGATGTGGGAATGACTACGTTTTGTGGGGTTATTCTGATGTAGGTATTACTCCAGGATCGACAGCTTCCTGTGGTGCATTCTAAGAAACGTATATCCAACCAGTCAGTCACCCTATACTAACTCATGGTAAATTCTTGGACATATTTTTTCAATCTATCTATAGATGTAAGCCCGGTTTAAAACCAATTCAACCAAATCGTTTTAAACGAAAAAACCGTTTTAAATCATAAACAACCGTTTTTTTCGGTTTAAAACGGCGGATGGTTGATAACAATGTTTTATTGATTTTAATACATTTTCGTAATATTACAAAGGTAAGGATCACTGAAATGGATTAATGATGTGATTTTGCGGGTTTATTACCTAGTTTGTCGCTCCGAGGCCCGAGCGTAGGTAACCTATGATGAGCAAGTCAGTGTAAAATCGTTGGAAACACCGAATTTTGTATATACAGGGTTATATTAATAATTTGGATGTTCCATACAAAAATTCATACCTAAGTACCTACTCGGCAAAATTTTTTTTGCATTTCGGCACGATTTTTCTACAACGGCCCTGAAATATTAGTCAGACGTGGCGATAGCGGCTGTATTGTAGGCATAGTCTAATAAAACATGGTCTTTCCTTCCCAGAGAAACACAAGACAACGTCACTTAGTATTGCCATTTTATTTCAATAAAATACGTTATGGGGTAAATTCAATCTCAGAAAAGTGACCTAAAATATTTCTTAATAATTTAATAATTTAGATTTACGTGTGTATTAACTTGAACTTTACAACAACACTTCAACTGTATTTATTAGTTAACAGTATCATAAATGATTTACAAAAAACATCATAAGAGTGGGTAGTTCTGGTAACCCACAAGCATGATGACGTAGACTTGTGTTGGTCACGTGGTCCACGAGTCTCGGAACGGAATACCAGGCGGAGTATCTTATTATACCATGATTGTAGGTACCTACGGCTGTTTACGCTCTGCCTACCCCGCAAGGGATAAAGGCGTGATTTGTGTATGTATGTATGTGTATGTAAAACACAGAACTTTTTTTTTTGTAGGCGAGTTTTAAACGGTTGATTTCAGGTTTTAAACCGCGAAATTTGGTTTTAAACGTTTTAAACCGGTTGATTTACATCTGTAAATCTATCCCACCAGTGTCCATCCCGGGGTGGCATATTGGATTGACCCCATATAGTATGTACCTATACTTACCTAAATTTGTTTTCAACATATACCCACTAGGTAGTTTTTTAGGGTTTCGTAGTCTACTAGAAACCCTTATAGTTTTGTCAAGTCTGTCTGTCTGTCTGTCTGTCTGTATGCCGCGCCCTCATATCTTCGTCAGTTTTAGAGCTATCGATATGAAATTTGGTGAGAAGATAGATCGTGTTGACCCAAATATAGAAATGTTAAGAAAAAAATTATACATATTAAATGTTTTTTGGACCCCCTCCCATACAAGTGAAAGGGGGCCAAAAAAAATTTTTTCTTCTGTAATATTGAGTAGGGTATCGTTGAATAGGTCTTTTAAAACTTAGGTGAAGTTTCTTTGAAACAAAGTCACTAAAATGTTTCTGTCACGAGATATTTGCTTTTAAAAAGGGCGTTTTTGACCCATAATTTGTTCCAGCTGTAACTTCTAAAGTATAAACCGTAAAAATTAGAAATAAATATGGAATATAGCTTACAATTTGAAGTTACAATGAAAACTATAACGGATATTGAACCCTTAAAGGTTTCAGAAAAAAAATGAGTGTTTCTATTTGCGGTTGGTCATCATACTGCTGCTAACAAACCAGCAACAAAATTAAGTTTGTAATGCTGAAAAACCTGATATTTAAACGTTGACTACGAAACCCTATTTGTGGGCGTGTCTAACACGCTCTTGGCCGTTTTTTTTTTCGTTTGTGTTTCCTACTTTTCTGTTTTGTGTGATCATGTGTGTGTGTTTGTGTAGTAGATACAGACTTATTTTTAAATTGATGAGATTCATGCTATTTTCCTGTTGTGTGAAATAAATGTTTAAAATTGCTTTCACTGCATTTTTTATGCTATAAAGGCCTATTCAAATCACGGCGGTATCCGCTGGGTACGCCCTGTTTGGTTAAATAAGATATCGAGTACCTACAGTGTACCCACCTACTAAGTGGATACCACCATGATATGAATAGGCCTTAAGATATCATCATCTTCCTGCCCTTAGGTTATCCCAATTACTTGGGGTCGGCGCAACACGTTTTGTTGAACACAAAATCAGGTTGCAAAAGGATTTGGCCTTATTTTACGACCGGCCGCCTGCCTGACGTCAACCCTCTTTGGGATTGCTATGGTGGGTGGTATTACCGCCACCATACAGTTGACCAATAGTCTGCAGATATTGTAGCCATGGTCAAAAACTCTACGTCGCCTTTAATGAAACACGCTGAGTAGAAAAGGGGTAGCAGAATTTTTAGCAGCTACCACTCGGCGTATATAAGGTCCTATTAAATTCACTGCAAATATTTTAGGGGCAGATCAAATAAAATATAAGCATGTACTAGGCAAATTTTTAAAGAAATCTACACGCTAGTTTTCGAGAAAACTGCATTTAACTAAAAAAATACAAAACGAAAAAAGTGCACTCTGTTTGTCATAGAAACACACACTTCGATGAATTTAAATTACGCGCCAAAAAAAGGTGCTGTGTTTCGTTGGTTGTTAGTGTGCGTGCCGTGTAAGTGAATCCTGTCTACGTGGCGGGACGTCAGTCGGGTCAGTCAAAGGGTGTTCACGTAATTAATTAAAAATTTGGTTTGAAAATGAAAAAGAAATCTAACGTGTAGATTTTTTTTTAAATGCCTTAGATGTTTTTCTTATACATATTTACGCATGCCCTTAAAATATTTGCAGTGAATTTAATAGGACCTTATATAGGCCTTTAGATAGGTAGGTAGTAAGTAAATAAGGAAAAAATACTGCGGCCGGGACTTGAACCCGGGAAAAGAGTACGTGGAGTAGCCTTAGGCCTTATGGCGATATTTGGCCAAAAAGCTGCATTTTTGTGCTAAAGCAAACCGCTTGGTACAGTTATAGTAGGGACCAAAATAAGCAATTTCAGTAGCAGCAGTCGAAGTTTGCTCCATTGGGAACAGAGATGGCGCCACTTTTACATAAAAATCTTTAAAAAGTTCTACAAGTCCAACGTGATAACCGATTTTAATGTTTAGTATGTCAAATGAAAGCTAATTACATGAAGCAATATAAAAAAATATAAGAGTTACGGAAAATTATTACATATGTGCACAAATTCGATTTTTTAATATATATTTTTAACTTTTTTTTAAGTTTTTGCTGAAAAATAATGATAAATCATATGAAAAGGGTATGTTTTTATGATATAAAAATATAAAGAATTTGACTTTGCGTTTTACAAAAAAAATTGTAATTCAATATCTTTATTACTTTCCGCAATATATAAGTTTAAAGATGGCGCCGGACTTAAGATTAATGAGTGGCACTTATAAGATATTTTTCTGAAACCTAACGTGTGGGGTATCAAATTAAAGAGCTCCAAGCGATGGTTTCAAAAATATACCGCTTTACACTTTTTTGCCCACATATTATAAAAAAAAACATGAGGAAAAGAGATGGCACCACTCCTATTTAATTTTTTAAAAAGTTTTAAAAGTAAAAATTTAACCACACAACCACAGATTTTAACATTATTATTTAATTAATAACACAATTGATATGAAAAATCGGCCAAGAGTGAGTCGGACTCGCGCGTACGTTATCAATACAAACATACATACAAAACACGTTCATTGTATGGGAGCCCGCTCTTAATTTTAATTCTATTCTGTATTTAGCATTTATCGTTGTAGTAGAAATAGTATAATGCCTTCAATCATATAAAAAAATAACTATCAAACTTAATAGTTAGATAGTTGAAATAAGCAGTAAAAACTTTATTTTCACAAAACGGTATACAGCTGCTTAAGGATAACAAAATTTATAAGATTACATGACAATTCGAAATAAACGATTCCAAAGCTTGACAGCTGTCCCATTAAATGTAGATCTTGGCAAGACCTACAACTTTCCTAAAGAAACCACTAGTCTAGCACGTATAGTTTACGATATAAACGACTTTTTAGTATGACAGCTGACACCTGTCATATAGATCGTTAGTTAAGGCCTACAACTTTCCCAAAGAAACTAATAGTCTATCACGCATAGTTTCCGATATAAACGACATTTTAGAATGACAGCTGACACCGGTCATGTAGATCTCGTTAAGGCCTACAACTTTCCCAAAGAAACCAATAGTCTAGCACGCATGGATTCCGATATAAACGACATTTTAGTATGACAGCTGACACCTGTCATGTAGATCTCGTTAAGGCCTACAACTTTCCCAAAGAAACTAATAGTCTAGCACGCATAGATTCCGATATAAACGACATTTTAGTATGACAGCTGACACCTGTCATGTAGATCTCGTTAAGGCCTACAACTTTCCCAAAGAAACCAATAGTCTAGCACGCATGGATTCCGATATAAACGACATTTTAGTATGACAGCTGACACCTGTCATGTAGATCTCGTTAAGGCCTACAACTTTTCCAAAGGAACCAATAGTCTAGCACGCATGGTTTCCGATATAAACGACTTTTTAGTATGACAGCTGACACTTGTCATGTAGATCTCGTTAAGGCCTACAACTTTTCCAAAGAAACTAATAGTCTAGCACGCATAGTTTCCGATATAAACGACTTTTTAGTATGACAGCTGACACCTGTCATGTAGATCTCGTTAAGGCCTAGAACTTTTCCAAAGAAACTAGTTGTGTAGCGTGCATAGTTAATGAGATAAATGAGTTTAAAGTTTGACAGCTGTCACTTAAAATGTAGATTTCATCCAGACCTACTAACTTTCCAACGAAACTAGTGGTGTAAAATACGTATTTAACGAGTTAAACGAGTTTGAAGTTTGACAGCTGTCACTTAAAATGTAGGTCTCGTCAAGACCTGAGTATAACAAGAACAATATCAAAGACAAGAGTATAACTCCTTCAAAGAAACTTTTATGCGCACTGAGATAATATATTTGAGAAGGTGAGACAACTACTCAATGAAACTACTGCGAATGATCGTAAAGGAAGGTTCGCGATAGTTCCATTGCGTGAGCCAATGGAACTAGTGCGAAAAAAAACTTCGTAGTAGTTCCATGGAACTAATCTCAATGGAACTACTGCGAATGATTGAAATTGCGCCATTCATAGTCAATGTTGCCATTTAATTTTGTGATTTCATACAAAGTGGCGCCCTCATTTTTTGTCTACTCTTTTTTGCTGGACTGTATTCTATATAAGGTCCTATTAAATTCACTGCAAATATTTTAGGAGCAGATCAAATAAAATATAAGCATGTACTTGGCAAATTTTTAAAGAAATCTACACGCTAGTTTTTGAGAAAATTGCATTTGACTAAAAAAACACAAAACGAAAAAAGTGCACCCTGTTTGTCCCAGAAACACACACTTCGATGAATTTGAATTATGCGCCGAAAAAAAGTTGCTGTGATTGGTTGGTTGTTAGTGTGCGTGCCGTGTAAGTGAATCCTGTCTACGTGGCGGAACTAGGGCATGTAAAATCGGAAGGTCTTCAAAACCGGTTTTGATTTCCGATGTTTGAGGTCAACACCGGAATTCCGGTTTTGAAACTCGGAATCGGATTTTTTTATAAAAAAAAATGTACCAGTTTTCTAATTCGCTTAATTTGAGTTCTACGCATTTTTTTTTTGTAATAGTATTATTGGTTACATAACATTAGTCCTTAAATTCACTTACATTACGTACATACAGTACTATAGCTACATAGCAAAAACATTCAAATAAAATATACCTAATACAAAATTAACAATCTTTTGAGAATACATGTGGTAACTATTGTTAAAGGTCAGAGCCAACGGTGTAGCTATCAAGGTCCAAACCCGAAACGGAGTTAAGTGGTGTCACCCCATAGATTTTTTTATGATTTCATGTTTAAGGCCGTGATTCGAGAAAAAATTCAAAAAAGGTTTCGTCCTATTCAGTTTTATAGCCTGTTACTGTGATAACCGAGAATTACATTGATAGTATAGGTACCTATCTAAGTAATATTTTTGGAAATACTACCTACAATATTAAAACTTAGTAATTTTGAGTCGACGCCGATTCTTTTTATAAAGTTATTAACACGGTTCATTGGCATGACGCCGACTCAATATTACTAAGTTCCAATATTGTAGGTAACATTTCCAAAAATATTACTTAGGTATTTTTTAAAGCTTTTATTTTATAATTTGTAGTGGCTACTTGCAATGGCTACCTCAACACCTGGTATTTCTAGTGCAGAACCTTTACTTAGATGGCAGATCTAAAGTCAGATTGGAAGATGCCGAATCGCAACCCTTCTGATTAGAACGAGGCGTAAGGCAAGGATGCATACTATCTCACCAGTTATTTAATCTTGTAGGGGAACACATCATGCCTCGTGTGCTAGAGGATTGGGAGGGAGGCGTTCGATTAGGCGGTCACCTAACAAACAACCTTCGTTTGCTGATGACTCCACCATAATTGGCACAAACGAGACTGAACTGGCCGAGCAGCTGCACAGAATTGAGTGCGTTAGTGTGGAATACGGACTCCTCATCAATCGTAGCAAGACCAAGCTTATGTTTGTTGATCGCGCAGGACCAACGCCAAGATCCTTTGAGTTACGTGACCTAGACACGGTACAGGAGTTTGTGTACCTGGAGGTCACTCATCTGCAATAGTGGGAACTGTGTGAAGGAGGTCGTGCGACGATCCCAAATGGCCAAATCAGCTGTTAAGCGCCTGGAGAAGATTTGGAGGAATCGTAACATCAAACGCAGCACGAAAGTATGTCTTATGCGAACCCTAGTCTTCTCCATCTTCCTGTACGCGTCTGAAACCTGGACCTGGAAAACTCGCGTGAAGGAAAAAATAGACGCGTTCGAAATGTGGTGTTGGTGTAAGATGTTGGGCATTTCCTGGACTGCACATCGCACCAACGTGTCAATTTTGGAACTATCTGCCTGAGAAGAACTCTCGGTTTTTTTGGACAAGTGGCCCAGCGAGAACCTGAAAGCTTATAGAAGTTGATACTCGTTGGCCACGTGGAAGGGAGGAGACGCAAAGGTAGAATACCATCTCGCTGGACCGACGCTATAGTAGCAGTTACTCGCCTTAAATCTCCAAGGCTCTATACACTTAGCAGAAGATCGGCTAACATGGAGAGCCCTTCAGAATAGTGTGACCTACGGTGGTCACGACCCTCAGTCATGAGGAATCGACGAAAAGAAGCAGACTTTAAGTTAATTTACTTTCAAAATAGCGTACTTCCCAACCTACCTTACTCTTCCTAAAGAGTTTCAAGCGCACAAAGAAACTACTTAAACATATATGACCTATAAAAGTAATCTCTTTTTTTGGTGGACATCTTTAGCAGATGTTTGGCAGAGGGTCAACAGGCAGACGTCAGTCGTGTAGGTAAACACAAAAATATGAAGGGTTTATTGAATTCTCAAGATCCTTCCATCAGATCCTGACCTGACGACTATGGACCTGGACAGTGCACCCTTTCAAACAAAAAAGTTTTTTCCATATTGGTCCGAGCGTCTCTAAGTAATCGGTGAACATACATTAAAAAAGGTTCGGCATGAATTGAGAACCTCCTCCGTTTTTTTTTCATCGGTTAAAATACACCGCAAGCGTAGCGAGCCAAATTTATAGTTAAAATAAAATAAGTCATAGCTATACTGGGTTATTTTTTAGTCAGTGCGCAAACTTTGCAGGGTGTTTCTACTCGTGATTCTGAACAACTTTTATTTTGGGACCACCTGCGAATTCGCAAAAAAAAATTTGGATGTTCCATAGAAAAATTCATACCTACTCGGCAAAAATGTATGGAAGAACCAAAAATTTTTTTTAGATTTCGCAGGTTGCCCCATAGTAAAAGTTGTTCAGAATCACGAGTAGAAACATCCTGCAAAGTTTGCGCACTGTCTAAAAAATAACCCTGTATATTTATGGTTGCACGTCATTATGCGCGTACCGGTGGTTGCAAGGCATGGGACTGAATGAGATACGGCAGATACAGCAATTACTTGCGTTGCGGAGGGCATGTCCCACCAATGAAAAAGCGCAAAACTTTAAGCCGAGAGGATGATAAAAAAATTATTAACATCATGAAATCCAGTGATAACAAACATTCAATCTCATGTTTTATCGTCGGATTCATCACTGAATAACACAAGTGTTGGGTACCTCGACTGGTAGTTAAGTGTAGGTATCATTTTCAAGGATTTTCCCTAAAACTAATAATAAAAAATAAAGTTACTGTTAGTTCTAAAACCGGTTTTAACGATGTTTTTTCATTGAAAACCGGAGTTGAAACATCGGAAAAATCGGTCCGATGTTCCGGTTTTACGATATTCCGGAATTCCGGTTTCCATCCCCTAGGCGGAACATCAGTCGGGTCAGTCAAAGGATGTTTACATAACTAATTTAAAAGTTTGTTTGAAAATGAAAAAAAAAATCTAGCGTGTAGATTTTTTAAAAAATGCCTTAGATGTTTTTCTTATACATGACGGCGCATGCCGTCTCCTTGCTGTTTTCAAAGAAAGTCGCCGGGACAAGATTGACAACATCAATCTGGGGAAGCGTCACCTCTCCGGAGCGCTGTCATGGTTTCCAGATAGAAAACCACCAGCACCCGGAAAACAGGCGAATCCCATTAGTTCCACGCGATCACAAGTGAATTCATGATATAATCGACGGAGCAGCACCTAACCCATGCGATATGGACCATCCTGATGATACTTCTATATCGGAAGTGGAAATACTACGCCCACCGACAAGGGTTAATGCCAGTTTACACGTGAAGAAAATAAATTACCTATGATGATTTTTCCGGCCGGGATAGCGAAGCATCACAGTGCTGGTTATCAGAGAAAGTAAATTAGAAGAATCGTCTGTCGAAAGCCGTATGTGACAACAACGAATGGATTGACCGTGAAGTGTCAGTAACTGGGCACGGAACCCTGGAAAATAATAGGAGTGTTTGGAAATCCCTACCGACTGCTACCTAAGGAAGTTTCAAAGGACATGTGATCGTTTTGTTTTCTTTCTTGATTCTCGCTCTATGGTGTTTACGTTGAATAACACTTGTGTTACATGTTTCAGCCGCGCTGCTTCTACTAAGAGATGTTCAATCTAAATACGGCAAGTTTAATCTGCGTGCAAACGGGGACCGTATACTGCAGGATTAGATGCTAGTGTGCTGATTAGTAAAACATGCTTGTGTGGACTCATCTAAAGTATTGTTTACATCGGGTGAGACGTTTCCAATTGTATCATGATCATGCATCGGTGATTTTAGACAAAAACATCTTTGTAAAAATTTAGTAATCAGAAATTCTATCAAATTCTATAAATTGAAAATGAATGAGTGAGTCCGTTCTCGACTATCTATGCCAACAACTACTTATCTTTAGGTACAAATTATTGCTGATACCTTACTGAACGTAGATGCAGCACGCTGTTACTGTTTGTTTATTGTCTAAAACTTATTGCGGTGTATGATTTCGTGATATTTTACCTATAACAGTAATACGTTTTGGAACAGCAGCGATGCAGAAATTTTTCAATTCAAGAGAGATATACTATAGTGTCGATTTAAAATCGTATCTCGATGGCAAGGTGTGGGGATGTGTTTCGATGGGAACGCGTCTAAATGGAACTAAACCGATTGTATAAGTCGTGCATGATGTTGTATCCTAACCTACCAATATGAAATTATCACAACACAGATAAATCCATTCCTTTACCTTCAGACATATTGCGTCTTTCTCATCCTACTAATATTATAAAGGCGGATGTTTGTGTGTGTGTTTGTTACGACATCACGCAAAAACGGCTGATTAGATTGACATGAAACTTTACAGAAATATAAAAGGGCATCTGGAATAACACATAGGATACTTTTTACCACGGAAAAATGTCTCATTCACACGGGATCACGCATTTTCCAATATTTTTGAAATAGGTGGCGTGACTGAGCCGATTCGCGTTTTAAACGTTTTCGCCGAAAACTAACAGCGACATCTCTCGGCGAATAATGCTTTTTTCCCGCGGAATAATAGGTTGCAGCGGGTGAAACCGCTGACGGGCAGCTAGTTTTAAATATTCGTCGTTTCGTTTTGCAACTTCAGCAATCTTCGTAGTTAACCAGAGAGCTATAACGTACTAGAGACTACAATAGGAACAATATTCTGTGCACTAGGTCTAACTAATAGATGCAGCGTAACCGCACATGTCTGTTATCATAAGCGACACAACATGGCGTCTCTGCTAAAATTATCCTAAAAAAAAGTAATGAAGATATTGAGATATTGCTAGTTTTAGTTTTAAAACAAAATTTACGCGCTCAAGAGCCGGCAAGCAACTGAGTCAGTTGGAGCCGCGTGACTCCACATGGGTGGAACCTTTTGGATGTTAGTGGTGCCATTTCTATACTAGGTACTAGGTAGTTAACATTTGAAATCGGATTGCTAGAGCTATGAGCGAGCATATTTTCCAAATACATGTTATTTGTGTGAAGTTGGACGTTCAGGAGGGTGAAGATTCGTGGCATTTTGCATTGTATCTCAGCACGCGTAGAAGTTTCAGAAGGTTCCCTTGCCACGGCATAACTTTATCTTTGCTGCATCTTAGACGCTGCATACCGTTTGCTTAAGAGCAACTATAAAGGAGAAATATTAGATTTGTAGGTGCTTGTACTATAGAAAGTTTACAGAGGGATCGCTTGTTGCATAGCCATGGTTGCTGCAGTCACGCACGGGTCACGTTCGACGCGTGGCGAGTGTGCTTGTTGTGTTCAATTTAAATGCTTGCTGTGTTCTATCCGTGTTTTTATACAGTTGAAAAATTTTAACGCCGATAACTGTAAATGCGACAAAGTTTCATCTTCGTAAAACGGTAACGGGGACAAATACCAAAGTTGCACAAACCGGAGAGAGGAATGCCAGGGTGGTGGTTAGTATGTCGGGAGCTTCGATGGCTGTCGTCAGAGATGTGGATCTTACAAATAACAACTTCTTCCAAAAAAATTGGTACTTAGTCTGGCATGTTTTAAGATATCCATTTCAATAAATACCTTTACAGCAATTTAATATGGCTAGGTTCAGCTCGGGGTTGAGGTGCAGGTGGATCTGGTGCAAGATCGTGATGTGGTCGAGCCGGCTTCAATGCAAGAACGTGATGATGATGATGATGCCCCTACAGACGTATCCGTCGACGGCGGCACAATGTCAAGTACTTCTTTGTTCGTGAGCACGAATGTGACTCAAAAACCGAGTTTAGATTTGAAGGTTTGGTCGCAAGCAGCGCACTGAAGCTGCCCGCTTTCATTGTACGTATATACTTGGGCCCAAATATGGCGAATAAAAAACGCAATATGACGTTCGTCGTTGCCTTGAGTTCCTCTGAGACTTCAGTTCATTCTAGTGAGCGTCAAAGTCGTCGCTGGTGTCATGAGGACCATCCGGTGGAGGTCGCGAGACGTATCCCTAATTTGAGCTCGTACCATTGTAAGGTACCTACATCAACTTGCTGCAATGCCAAAGTTAAATAACTATGACCTATAGTTGTTGCTTGACTTGTTACAAATGGTTTTTATAAATATGGGAATAATCATTTATTTGTTAAGAACTATGAGTTTTCAAGTTACTGAAAAGCAAAATAAGCAGAATAAACCCAAAATGTTAGTACTGTAAAATTGGTGCAGGGTATTTCGGGTCGTTGCACGACTCGATATTCCGCTCGAAAAGAAGAAGAAGTAAAATTGGTTCTTGACTAAGAGTAGTCTTGCAGCTAAATGCAAGTTTGCGTGTTGGGAAAAACAGCTTTTACGACGTGTTTTGTGCGGAAAGGCAGATGGTCACAGCCGTTTTCATGGGCTTTGGTGAAACATGTTTTCTTTTTTTTCAGTATTATGTCGAGTTCAATTATTCATCAAGGGTCATCTCTATTACAAGGGCTATTCATTACATTACTATCGTCTGATGAAATGCGAAAATACTGCCCTTAAGATGTTCAGTAACCTGAAGGCTATTAACACGAGTGTTAGCTACTTCACAACAGCCACTGGTTGGCTTTATTACGCTGTCCTGTGATGTAAAGCTGCTAATTCGGTCCTGAAGATGGCGATGCCGATATAATTAGACTATTAAGACTGGTGTAAGATTGCAGAACTCAAAGTTGCAAACACCTTATGGACATTAACTTGCTTACTGGTGTTCTGAAAAGACGTGCAGTCTCCTGTTTAGCAAAGATGGATGTGAAGTTGATGAACTTGCATGCGATGCTGTAAAATAGAGATTAATGGCCAGATATTGTTAGAAGAAATTGTATCGAGCTACTCGATGGAAGTTTACAAGTTATATAGAATTCTAAGCACTACTCCATTAAAACGATGCATGAAAGGTTGTTCTGAACACTAAAAAATTGAGGAATACCTATAACAAAAAAGGAGGTGAATCCTAATGATAGTCGGGGAGCCCAAGGGGAAATTCGTGTTGTCACTCAAGCGCAGCATGTGATCGTACAGTGGGATTCCTTGTACCTGTCGGTCAAGTTGTATTGTCTAGTGATTTTTATCCGGTGAGTCAGATTCATGTTGGTTGGCTGTTATGAACTGATTGACTGTTACTGTTGTGCAATGAAATGAATACGGTTGGATGCCGTGACGGCGGTGGTTACTGTGGTGGTTGAAGGGATCATGTCGTACCAAGCCATGCAGCTTAGAGCGGCTGGTTGAAAGGACACATGCATCCGGTTCAACGTTTAGAGTGTATGTGTCTGGTCGAAAGGACATCCAGGTCTAATGGTGGATCGTACCGGGCTACACCCAGGTGGGTTTAGTTGAAAGGACATCTGGTCTGAAATGGATCGTGCCGGGCTACACCCAGGTGGGGTTAGTTGAAAGGACATCTAGTTCTAGACCAGATCGTGCCGGGTCACACCCAGTTGGGGTTAGTTGAAAGGACATCCTGTTCTAGACTGGATCGTGCCGGTCCTGACACATGGTGGTTGTTTGGATTATTGGTGGATTACACGATTGAGACTTGTGGTGATTACTGATGGATTACACGCTGACAAACTGGACTCGTCAGGTTGGACGAGCGGGTGTTTTGAAATGGAGCGTTGACTGCTTGCGTGATTGTTACAGAGCCACGAGCTGCAGTGCCCAAGGGAAGCGCCCGAGGACGGTCGCATGTCAGTCTGGCCGTGACGGCGCATGCCGTCTCCTTGCTGTTTTCGAAGAAAGTCGCCGGGACAAGATTGACAACATCAATCTGGGGAAGCGTCACCTCTCCGGAGCGCTGTCATGGTTTCCAGATAGAAAACCACCAGCACCCGGAAAACAGGCGAATCCCATTAGTTCCACGCGATCACAAGTGAACTCATGATATAATCGACGGAGCAGCACCTAACCCATGCGATATGGACCATCCTGATGATACTTCTATATACATATTTAATTTACGCATGCCCTGAAAATATTTGCAGTGAATTTAATAGGACCTTATATTCATGTATATTTGAATGTATTTGTGACCCCTCCGGGGCTCGAACCCGGGCCGCATGGATAAACGCCCCACCGCTCTGCCACTGTACTGAGCTATCGATGCGCCGGTAAATGCCAAGAGACGATTGTATGACCTACCTATGTATGTACACTTATCAAAAATCGCATCGTGTTTTCAATTATAGGTATAAAGACCAACTTCCTTGTTTCAGGATGGGGCTGAGTGAGATTCCGACCACAAACTGATGATGGGGAGCTGCCACACGGTTCCCAGGTTGCATCGTTGTATGCTTAAAGTAAGTTTTTTTTTGTTTAAATTATTTATCTATTATATGTTAGATTCGGGCCTTTATGTATGAAATAAAATTAAATTGGAATTAATTAACTATTCTAATTTTTCCCATAGTAAATTAATCAGCTGATACGAGTATATTACTCGCTATTACAAAGTAATGAAAAATCAATTAACAAGAAATGGCCTGTAGTATTACATTTGTTATTTTATTGGAATATCTCATTCTTATCAAATCATTAAATATTTTATCAGCATATTGAGAATTAGAGGTGTTTTTTTATATTGAACATAATACTAGCGGCCCATTATCGGTCTCAACCGCTGCAACTCATTTTCTGCTGAAACTTCTTCGGCATGTTTTACAGACATAAACTATCTCGTCTACGATCTCGGAGCTGGAGGATAATTCGGAGTGAGCGATAACATAATAATAATGTTAGGAAACAACAGTCAAATAATGACGTAGAAAAACTTACTGCGATCTCGTTGGATTTTGCTTATTTCTAATAAAAATCATCAGCTTTCGCTAACGTTTCTTTCCATGCCATGGTACTGTTGTAATATTACCTATGCCAGTGGATTCATCTTAGCTGCTGGGACGAAAGGTGCAATACCTATGTAACCCGGGTACGCGATCCCGGCTTCCCGAGCGTCAACTTTCTTTGCCCTACTACCCCCAGTAAGTGGTATTCCACCTTTTTTATCCTGTCTCCTCATACCATATTTCTTTCCCATCCGTTTTCCCTGCCTATAAAACGTCCAACAACTGCAGTATCCTCCTGCTGAATAAGTAATCACACCTCAATGCCTTCTTGTTCAATCTCGAAATCTCTTTTATTTTTTTGGAAACTAGCAAAATTTCCCACCGCAGGCAGGATTTGAACCTGCGACCTTCGGCATCAGTACTGCCGACGCCACTACCAACTGGGCTACCGCGGTTCTAATCAAGCCTGCGAATTTAGCAAGTATATCTTGTCCACTATCGCGTGGATGGGCTCCATCTACTGGGATAGTTTTGCAAGTAATTCCCAGCGACTAATTCATTCTTTGCAGATTAAATGTAGTCAAAGCGATGAAAACCCGCGATAAAACTGAATACCAAATTTGAAAACACTTCTCGTGTTAGGTATACAATTTTTGGAAACTTGCAAAATTTTCCACCGCAGGCAGGATTTGAACCTGCGACCTTCGGCATCTGTACTGCCGACGCCACTACCAACTGGGCTACCGCGGTTCGAATCAAGCCTGCGAATGTAGCAAGTATATCTTGTCCACTATCGCGTGGATGGGCTCCATCTACCTACCGGGATAGTTTTGCAACTAATTCCCAGCGACTAATTCATTCTTTGCAGATTGAATGTAGTCAAAGCGATGAAAACCCGCGATAAATTGAATTCCAAATTTGAAAACACTTCTCGTGTTAGGTATAAAATTTTTTTGGAAATCCTTTTTCAAATCCTGCCTGCGGTGGAAAAATTCCAAAAATTTTATACCTAACACGAGAATTGGTTTCTTTGGTATTCAATCTCGAAATCTCGTTCATAATCTCGACGGATACTTGCGAGATCTCGAAAATTTTTTCTGACAATAGATTTCCTTTAACGAGATATCAATCTCGAAAAATAACTCGAGATCTCGGTGATTTCGAGACCTCTCTCTCTCCCAGATCAGATCTCTCGAGATTGCATTCCCTACTAGGAGACACCTTACTCGCATTTACCATGGAGACTCGCACTCGGGTTATTTTGTGTCGACTCTTGGCACTGATTTATTAACAGGGCTCACGGACCACGTAAGATGTTTCCAGGGACCGCCGGCTAAAAACCATTTATTCACATGGTGTCTTCCTGGCTTGCCCTACCCGATTCTCTGTAATCTTTGATGAAGAATAAAGGGCGCTACACACCGGGCCCGTATGCGTGACGTGCACGTAGTCACTGCGTCACTACGCGCGTAGAGATGACGTTGTATCGTATGGGATTGTATGAGACACCGCACACCGCTCTACGCGCGTGACGTACGTCATGCATACGGGCCCGATGTGTACCGACCGCCCTTAAATCATTTATTAAAAAAATATATTTTTCAGGAGCGTGCGTCTGTCTGCGCGCACCCAATGCGTTGATGGGCGGCGCGGGCGGCGGCGGGCGGGCGGCGCACGCGCTGCGCCTTCTCTTCCTATTGGTGATGGCGCTGGCTGCCGTCGAGTACCTCTTCGGGTCCTTATTCGTGGCTTCCCCGCTCCGCACCTACCTCTACACACCCCTGTACAACCTGTACAACTCGTCACAGCCCAGTCCTAAGTAAGTAACTTGTCATCTGTTTAAACTAAGCTTTTCGCCCACGCCACGTGATGGCGCTAGCATATTCGAGGCTTCCAGTACCTCTACACACCTCTGTACAACGCATCACAGCCCAGTCCTAAGTAAGTAACTTCAATCAATCAATGGGGTCTTCAGCAGTCAGGTACTGGACTGCCGGTGCGGATGTAGAGGCGAACCTCGTACCCGGGCTGCTTCTCATCCAGGCTATGCCCGGAAGGTCAGTTTGGGCTGGCGGTGGGGGTAGTGAGGGGTCATCTTCTTTTATTGTTAAGTTTTACAATTCAATTGAGTGATCTCTTCAAAAACGTGACACGTAAGGTAAATCGCCATTGTACCTAATGGTGTGCGGCAAAACAACTTGTACCACCAATTTACAAACTCCAAAGTGTTTTATTTATCCGACATTAGCGCAAACTCCACAGAGTAGACGTGAGACGTAAGATGGAATGTGTCGTCCGCCGTCCGTCATTGATGCGACCAAGATGCGACGCGCGTCACACGTGTGTAGACAGCGTCTCTTCTATTTTAAACATTTTGTATAGAAACCAAAGAGTATAGTAAATATGGGGGATAGAAACGGATTCAAGCGTCGCGATGTTGCACGTCTCATGTTTGGGTGCGTAACTTTTGTTATAAAAACAGATGATATATTTTTGTTTGTGATAACGCTAAAAAAACATAACACTCACTAAATATAATACTTACTTCGTATAAATTTATTTCGTATACTGCTTATTTCTTATAACGTTACATTTTATATAATTTTATTTCATATACTGCTCAGATAATATATTATCTGATGGTATAAAAACATTTAAACTAATTTATTAATGATATAATGCATTTTTGATATAATCCACTGATAATTTTGGTTCATAATAACAGGGCGTAAGCAAGAAGGGCGGGTGCGCTCGCAGCGAGCACGGGAGTTCGGGGCACACCAACTTCGTACAGGTTAGGTTCAGAAGGCTATGGTGGAAGCGAGCAAGAGTAGGGGCGAGTGCGAGCGAAGCGAGCACTGAAACTAGATAAACCGGGTGCAAGCGCAGCGAGCACGGGACTTCTGGGCACCCCGACTTCGGATAGGTTAGGTTCAGAAGGCTATGGCGGAAGCGAGCAGGCGAGCGTAGCGAGCGCTCGCTTCTGCCATAACCTTCGGGTTAGGTTGACATGTATGCATGCCTGCTTGTGCTTGCATGCATGCATGCCTGATGCTTGCTTGCTTACAGGCATGCCTGCTGCTTGCTTGCTTGCATGCATGCCTGCTGCTTGCTTGCTTGCTTGCATGCCTGTTGCTTGCTTGCTTGCATGCATGCCTGCTACTGCATGCATGCAAGCAGGGGGACGGGGGGTGCAGCCGGGCTCGGGGGGCGAAGCCCCCCGCAAGAAAAAAATGGTTGGTCGTCCCTTTTTCGGTAATAATCTGCAACTAGTGATTGTGCTACAAGGCCTATAAGCTACAAAGAATTGCTATGAGGTTTTTACCAGGCATTATACCATTTTATCGTCATAACATGTAATATTATAGCAAGTGATCTTTATAGCATTTATAAATTATTTAAAATAATAATTATATCTTCTGATTGTTATGTGAAATAACGTTATACGAAGTAAAATTATAACAAATGTGCATTATATTAAATGAGACGTTATATTAAACAAAATTAGACTATTTATTGTTATATCAAACAAAATTATATTAAAAATATTTATATCATTCATTACATACCCCTCATGTCTCACGTCTCACCGTGGAGTTAGCGCCTAACCGGGCTGATCTTGACTAAGCTACTTCCTAAGTGTTTTTTTTTCTTCTTCCAGACCCAAACATTTAGCGTCGCTCTCAGTTTAGCCAAGTTGGTTTTCGTCTCGTTCCTCAGGACGTATTCTGTCTTCGTCCTGAGGAACGAGACGAAAACCAACTTGGCTACAACAATTAACCCTGAGTCCAGGAGGAATGGATCGGAGACCACTACTCTGATGACTAAGCTAGTGGATAGTGTGAAGATATCGTCTACGGAACCCTCGAATATAACGGGGAATTCGACGCCGCCATTTTGCGAGTTGCCGTCTAATTTAGGTGGGTTCTTTTAGTTTTTTTCCAAGTCGTTGAAATATTTTGCCCAAAAGCAATGCAACGCACTCAAACAAATCATTGTTGGATGAAATCCACAAGTTATTGGATTCAAACGTCGCTCGTGCACAAAATAGAGAGTTTACAGAAGGATCACTCAAACCTTTTTAGGATTTTCGCATTTTCACTTGTTACATAGCCAGAGTTGCTATTGTCAAAAATCTCAAAGTACAAGAATATCAAAACAGCAAAATCTGAAACAAGTACGTCACATGATTCTTATCAAATTTTAATCCAAGAAATATGATGTTCGTGGCACCCATCTTCTTAGTTACCTTGAGTTCCTCTGAGATTGAGTGAGCCATCTGTAAAGGCGCCTCGCACGCCGTTTCTTTAATTTGTGGTGGATGTGTGTCTCTTAAATTCAATCCAATGGGCGTTTCTGGAGAAACTGAACTGAACTAATAACTGTTAAAATTTGACAGCTAATCCATCAAAGTCAATCCGGCTAATCCACCACACCATCTCGGATTAGTTTCTCCAAAACTCGTCCCTTGACTTGGTGATCCATGTCTTTACCAACGGACTGACGGTCGACTGATCTTAGTTCTCATACATAATAAACGATTTATTTATGTGTTCCAGGTCCATTACCAGTGAACAAAACAGAAATAACCCTATCTTCAATAGAGAATAAGTATCCCGAGGTGTCTCTAGGCGGATGGTATAAGCCGCCGAACTGCACTGCCAAACACAAAGTAGCTATCATTGTACCTTACAGGTGAGCAAGGTTTTAATTTTTCTTCTTTTCGAGTAGGTCACCGAGTCGTCCAATGACCCAATGAACCCTGGTGTCAGAGTCTTTCAACCTCTTACTACAAGTAGCAGGCCTCTGACATGGTTTTGTATCGACCGCCGTCTAAGTAATCAATCATAGACAGCAACCGGGACCGACGGATCACGGAACCATCTTGCTTTTCGGACAATCAGGTGGTTCAGCCTGCAATGTCCTGACCAGACTGGGAACAAAAGTGATAAATACCAACTTTGTGAGTGACCCCACCGGGAAGCGAACCCGGGAGGGGGTGGACTAAGTGTTGCGCACCTTAATATATCCTGTGCATCTGTCCGCTTCCGAATAATGGATTCCGAAGACGATTGGGAGTAGAATTGGTCGCTATGGCCGAAATCGGTCGGAGAAATCTCTCATTGTAGTAAGCACCTACTAACATTTTATATTTTCCGTAACAGAGACCGCCAGGAGCATTTAGCGATATTTCTAAACCACATGCACCCTTTCTTGATGCGGCAGCAGCTCGACTACGGGATATTTGTTATAGAACAACAAGGTAAGCATTTTCCTCACACCAAAGAAGGCTTAAAGGGTTAAAGAAGGTGGCTGGTAGCGACGGGATGGCGAAAATGGGAGATCTTGCCTTGTGGCTTACACTCGTCGTCGTCGTCGTCTTTGAGTGGGACACCCAGTCGTCCAACGACCCGATGAACCCTGGTGTCAGAGTTTTTCAACCGCCTGCTTCAAGTAGCAAGTAGCAGGCCTCTGACATGGTTGTGTAACGACCGCCGCGCCGTCTAAATGATCATAGACAGCAATTCGAAGCACGGATCCATCTTGCTTTTCGGACAATCAGGTGGTTCAGCCTGCAATGTCCTAACCAGACTGGGAACAAATTCACAAAGTGATAAATATCAACTTTGTGATTGACTCCACCAGGAATTGAACCCGAATCTTTCTGCGTCAGTCGTACTAACCACTGCGCCACATCGGCTGTCATGGCTTACACTGTAGAAGGGCTACGTTCAACAATGGACTGCTGATGTGATGTACCTACACTAAAACTTATATTCATTTGCGGTCAGGCGTCAGCTCATTTAATCACATATTTGTAAGAAGTTTGTACTCTTATTCAATTACTTATTTGTATCCGCTGCCCGCGGGTGGCCATTTTTAGGGTTTCGTAGTAGTTTCGTCAAGTCTGTCTGTCTGTCTGTCTGTATGCCGCGCCCCATAGACAAATGAAACCTTTTTCGCGCATTTTGGTGCTCTGTGCCGCGCCCTCATCATCGACATCAAATTTGGTGTGAAGATAGATAGTGTTAACCCAAATTAAGAAATGTAGAGAAAAAAATATTTCAAATATTTTTTGAACCCCCCCATACAAAAGAATAGGGTATCGTTAAATAGATCTTTTAAAACTAAGAGGAGGTTTCTTTAAAACAAAGTCTCTAAAATGTTTCTGTCTCGAGATAATTTGCTTTTGAAAGAGGCGTTTTTGAGCCATAATTTGTTCCAGCTGTAACTTCTAAAGTATGCATGCTAAAAATTTGAAAAAAATATGGAATAATAATTCTTAATATAAAATTTCCATGAAAACTATAACGAATACTGTAACACTTAAGGTTAAGGATATATTAAAGTTTTTTGCTTTGCGGTTGGTAACTATACATCTGCAAACAAACAAGCAACAAAATTAACTTTAAACGCTGAATAACCTGATATTTAAACATTGACTACGAAACCTTATTTGTGGGCGTGTCTGACACGCTCTTGGCCGCTTTTTTTATAAACTGGCGACGAGCGACCGCGCTGGCGGCGGTTATTATTCGCGACTAACAAAACTTAGACACAGAAAGTTTCATAGAAACAATGATATTACTTATATGTTACTAGCGCATAGAAAATAGAAATCCCACCAAAAACATTCACTTGTAAAAAGAACCAAGTCTCGCCTCTCAGTTCTTCTACTGTAAAAAGTTGTGAGATCCATGTGATGCCAAGTCGGTTATTGATGTATTCAAGGACTACTTCAGGGAACTTTCATCTTAAGCTATTGCGTAATTAGGTAACAGACATCATCTTATAGTAACCATTATCGATATTTAAAAACTTTTATATTTACAATAACTAGAATGACCCGGCCATCGGACCAGACCATCGTATCTCACAAGCAAATAGCGTGCGATTGCCAAGTCATTCTAGTTATTGTAAATATTAAAGTTTTTAAATATCGATATGGTTACTAAGTATAAGATGATGTCTGTAGCCGTGATGGCCACAAATAATAGAATTAACTTCTTACTTAATCTTTATTTAAAGATATGGACCCTGCAGACGTAACAAAAATTAACACTGTGTACACAGTGTTAATTTTTGTTTCAGTTTGTTCAGTATGGAGGTGAGCAGATGGTTGTCGAGAATGACTTGAGGGTTACCTTGGGTGGGTCCATTAATGTATCACGCGATGACGAAATATTCACTTTCACTGTTTTAGTGATAATCTTGCACTATTTCGGGAATTTCACTTGGTTATACAATTGCAAAAATACACAAGAGAGTAAAAAGGGAGCAAGAATAGGTGCGAACTTTACCGTTAGTTAGTGATGAATGCGTCAAAAAAGCCAAGAACGGTGACGTTTCGGTGCCGTGTTCCAAATTTAAGTTATAAAATGATTCGCAAAAGGGAGATGTGAGGGTGGCTTAGGGAGGATGTCCATGCAGAGTTTGCACTCTGCTACAGTACCCGGGGGGGCCAGAGAAAAAAAAAAATTGATTGCCATATAGTCATTTTTTTTTTTTAATGTTTCTACAATAAATAAATATTTCAATATGTATAGGATGCTGGTAAAATTTTGGTGTGTGTTCCGAAATATTGTGTGTTAATTAGTGAGTGTAATGTTAGTTTAAATAAATTAATTGAAAGTGTTTTAAAGTTAATTAAAAATCAATATTAAATGTAAGTATGGGTCGTGAGTGATCAAAGATTTTGAGTGTATGTGATATCTACAGTGAGTATGTACATGGTGGAAATTCTAAGTCAATCATACGTCATATCAAGCATTCGTCATCAATCTAGGTGTCTGATTCCTATTACACGAAATCAGGCCCTTACAAATTGGAGAACAGTTTTATTTATGTTAACTGTTCTCGAAGAGTTTCCACCAGGGTGGTGTCGGTTTGTAAGTCACAACCGACTCTATAATCCTTAGCTTTTGGCTTATTTATCGTGTCGCTAGACCCGCACGGTGATGTAGTATTTACAAGTTTGAGAGAAAATCTATCTATACATCTAATAAAATCGTAACTGGTCGGGGTAACAGGAACCTCTTATAGATTTCAGAAAACACCTCTATACCGCGTTTTAGAAAACCTCATCTCCATAGAAAAGCGACATCTATTGAAAAATATTTTACCCCAAATCATTTGTTCGCGATAATCTTCGAAAATATAGTACGTGTGTACATTAGACTCCTTGTGGTGTGTAGCTACTAGCCCTGGTCAACACCTAGGATACTTTTTACTGCGGGAAAAACGCTTATTCCTACGTGAAATACGATTAAAATATTGTTCTGTGGCTGTCAAAAAGGAGAAACCTCTTTTCAAAACCTCTATATTTTTTATTGTTTTTGATTGATTTTGACAAATTGAAAAGACATCAGTTTTGACGTTCATTGCCAAACACCAGTTTTATTTACATGTCTTCAGTGAGAGTATATATTCTTTGCATGTCTTTATTTGATAAAAATATCGTATTGAAATACATTGTTATGCAACAATAAATCCTAAATGTAAGTAAATTACACTCATTTATTAGAATAAGGCGCATGTGGATTGGCGAGAGCTGTGCAATATTTTACATGCACGCTGCTCCCACTCCTGGATGAAATTATCCGATTTTACGACAATCTGAATAGAATTTGGGATGATACCACTAATAAGCATCACACAGTTTATGATTATTTGCCATAACCCTATCAGCCAAAACAGTCCGCCGCTGGACATGAGCCACCACACTTCGCTTGCAGCGCAGTTCAAGATGTTGCATTACAAGGAACGTTGCTGCCCGTTCTTTAGTTGCTTTTTACGACACTAATAGGTAGAATGGGGGTGATGCTATTCTATACAGGCATCACATGACACAATAATTTATTATTTTTATGTGTACCTATCTTAAGATTATCTCTCTTTTTCAGAGAAATTCTTCCCTGTCTCATGGGCCTTACTTAGCCAAGTAAGGAAAGGCCATTGTAATACTCAGTAGTCACGGAGGTAGTCAAGAGCTTCCTGGCAATGCGACACGTATTGAGTATTGCGGCTTTTTGTGAAGTGTGATAAAGGTGTGGATGGATTTTTAAAATTTTTTGGCTGTTATGCAGAGTTTTAGGAATAATACCAGTAGAGGGTAATACTATTGGTACAATGTGAACCGTTTGATCTCTCCACTGGGTTCTAATTTCGATTATGTGCAAATACGAAGATGAATTTGCTGCTGCCCGTTCTTTAGTTGCTTTTTACGACACTAGCAGGAAGAATGGGGGTGATACTATTCTATACAGGCATCACACGACACAATAATTTATTATTTTTATGTGTACCTATCTTAAGATTATCTCTCTTTTTCAGAGGAGTTCTTCCCTGTCTCATGGGCCTTACTTAGCCAAGTAAGGAGAGGCCATTGTAAGACTCAGTAGTCACGGAGGTAGTCAAGAGCTTTCTGGCAATGCGACACGTATTGAGTATTGCGGCTTTTTGTGAAGTGTGATAAAGGTGAGGATAGATTTTTAAGATTTTTTGGCTGTGATGTAGAGATTTAGGAATAATACCAGTAGAGGATAATACTATTGGTACAATGTGAACCGTTTGAGCTCTCCACTGGGTTCTATTTTCGATTATGTGCAAATACGAAGCACGAATTTGCTGCTGCCCGTTCTTTAGTTGCTTTTTACGTCACCAACAGGTACAATGGGGGTGATGCTATTCTATAAAGGCATCATAATAAATAAATAATAATAACACAAGCTCAAAGAGTATGTAGAACCTAACGAGTACTGGACGCGTCTTCGATGTAGAGGAACCTAGCCTGTGGCAGGCTTGCAGATCGGAACTGGTAATTTCGGACAGCTGGATTTTGTCACCTATTACTTTTGCAATAACCTCAGTTAACCTTTCATCCTTGGTTTCAGCGACCCCATGGAACAAGAGGACCTTTCTTCTCAGGAGCAGGAGAAGCAGTGGCATTCTTGAGACGGATCTCAAACTGTCCCATGTGGAGTAGAGACTCCCATGAGAGTAGAGGTCAAATTCCAAATATAATGAGAAGTGGTTGCAGTGTTGAAATTCTTAATTACGGATAGTGATGATAAGCCACTTAATTACTTAGTGCTTTAATAATGTAAATACAAACGCAGTAAGTTTTATTTATTGATTAAAATATGTAGAGCTAAATTAGTGAGTATTATTGTCACGACTACCTACCTGTGTAGTACCATCTTTTGTGATTCATATTTCGTAGTGTTAGTAAGTAGGTACTTAAGCTACTTTTTCTTATTTAAAGAAAATTAATTGAGCATTACTTTTTTGTTAGTGTAGTAGGTAATTACTTTCTGTTTATTTTATTTCGGTATTTTAAAATGGAGTTGTGCTAATTATATTGGTAATCCGGTTGCGTATACCTACTCGACAACCCCAAACAGAAGACCATGGCGCAGAAAAATTTGGAGAGCAGACCCCACCCCACCTTATGTGAGGCGGAGCAAAGAAGTCATTCTACCTGTAGTGTGAACCGATGGGAGGCTCAAACGAACGTAACGTCCGTTTCATCTGCCGTAGATCGTGCATGCATCTGTCACTTCAAAACTTAGCGATGTATTTTGATGTTTAGAATGGTTGCATACAAATGTCTTGATCAACATCGATGATAGATAAGTTATGATAACTTTTATTAGCTCTGGACTGTTGGCACACAAGCATCCCTTGGCGAGACGAAGTTCGCGGGCACCAGCTAGTATTAAATAATTACGAGAATCGTAATTGAAAAAATTGTATACGAGACATAGTTGGCGTATACTTTAAGTTCAAATTGTGGAAATCAAAAGGTAGACTAAGTTAATATAAACTTGGTTAGCAGCAAGTTTAATTAAAATTGAAGTATAAATTTATTAGAAACTAGCTTTCTGTCCCGCGGTTTCACCCGCGTCTTAGTGATTCTTCTAAATCATTCAGTCAATTTGGGCTTAGTTACTCACCAAGAGATGTCGTTGTTAGTTTCTAAAACGCGAATCGGCTCAGTCGCGCCACCTATTTCAAAAATATTGGAAAATGCGTGATCCCGTAGGAATGAGACATTTTTCCGTAGTAAAAAGTAGCCTATGTGTTATTCTGGATGCTCTTCTATATTTGTGCAAAATTCCATGTCAATCTAATCAGCCGTTTTTGCGTGATGTCGTAACAAACACACACACAAACATCCGCCTTTATAATATTAGTAGGATTGTTATTATTGAAAAGTGGATAATTACGACGTTATCTTTGTCGATAAGGTGTATCTATTTTTTTTTAATTAGATAATTAATTGTAACAAGTGAAGAAGAAAAATAGTTAAATATAAAATGATTTATCATAAGTTGTGTTTGACATACGTCAATGTTTGATGGTAAAGCCGAAAAGCGTGATGAGGTGAAAAAGGTTTACAAAAGAAATAAAATGGGTGTGTGACTACTTTCTAGTGTAGTACGCTTTATCCAATTATGGATAATTATAGGTTGAATAAATTTTAGTTTAGTTAGGTTGTTTTGCGGTTTTGGTTGGTTTTAGATCTTTGATATGCCAACGTCCTAAGTTGTTGTTGTTCATATCGGTTAGGTTATATACTAAAGGAGAAATCTTTTGAGATACGATGCATTTAATGTATTTTGGTGCTAATTTAGCTGAGAAGTTTTTGTCGGAAGAGCTTATGGGATAATTGCGTTTCCAAACTATATCGCCAGGTTCAAACTCTAAGTTTTGACGATGTTTGTTGTAGTGGGATGCGTTGTTTTGGTGAATGGAGTGTAGTCGTGATTGTACTTTATCAAAAATGGGGATAAGTTGGCCGAGATTTTCTGCATATATATCTCTTGGAGCGAAAATGAGGTCGTCCATGGTGTCCTTTTGGGAGTAGATAGAACCACACGGTACTAATTCGCGACCGAATACTAGGAAAGATGGGGTAAACTTGGTTGATTCGTTAACAGACGAGTTGATAGCGAATTGTATTTTATGGAGGTGTTTGTCCCAGGTTCTGTGGTCGTCATTAACAAATGATGCGACTGCCGTAATTATGGTTCTGTTGTATCTTTCAACAGTGTTTACCTGAGGGCAGTGAAGGGGTATAAAGTGTATGTGTGGTATTTTGTATGAGTGAAACATGTCTGTTAGTTCTGGGCTTGTCATTTGGGGACCGTTGTCTAAAATGACTGTTTCTGGAATACCGTAGTTCATGAATACTAAGTCTTCTAGGACATGTTTGATGACCGAGGAAGTTGCGCGTTTAATTGGGAATAATAGGCAGTATTTAGAAAAGCAGCAGGTTATTACTAGTATGTATCTGTTTAGTTTACGCGATATGGGTAGTGGGCCAATAAAATCGATTGAAAGGCACTGAAATGGTCGTGAGCATTGTTTAGGTTCGCCCATTAGGCCGATAGCATTTTGGTTACGATGTTTATATGCGAGACATGTGTCGCAGCGTGAGATAAATGTTGCCACATCTTTGTACATGCCAGGCCAGAAATAGTTTAGTTTAATACGATGGTAGGTTTTGAAGGTACCGAAATGAGCTGCGGTTGGTGTGCAATGATTTTGTGCAATTATGGAGTTTCGGTGTTCTGAGGGGACGACCAATTTCCAGCTGTATTGTGAGTTGAATGGGGTTAGCGAATTAGTGTATTTATAAAGTTTGTTATCTTTAATTGTGTAGTCGGGAGTAGATGAGGGATTATTTTTACATTTATTAAAAATGGAGATGTACCATTCGTCTGTAGTACTACTGGAATTGATAATATTAACATTGGGGATGTTTCGTGAAAGCAGGTCGGGTACTACATTTTCGGAGCCTTTTTTATGTTTTATTTCGAAATTAAACATGGATAGGCGTATGCACCAACGTGCTAGTCTACCTGTGGGGTTGTCTAGGCGGAGAAACCATTGTAGTGCTGAGTGGTCGGTGTAGATGGTGAATTTGTGGCCATTATCTAGGTAGCAGCGCCAGTGCTCTAGTGCTGTAATGACACTAAGAAGTTCTCGTTCTGTGATCGAGTAATTTCGCTGGGGGTGGGTGAGCGATTTGCTCATATAAGCAATTGGCTTTTCTATGCCGTCAAATTCTTGTGTGAGCATCGCTCCGATTCCGAAGGACGAGGCATCGCAATGGACGGCGAAAGGCTTCGTGAAATCAGGGCAGGCGAGGATGGGGGTGCTAACTAAGGCTTGTTTAATGGAGTTGAAAGCTGATTCTGCTTCTGGTGTCCATTTGAAGGGTGGTGCTTTTCTGTGGGTGGAAGTTAGTTTGTTTAAGGGTGTAGCTAGTGTGCTTAGGTTTGGGACGAAACGTCTGTACCAGCTTACGGTGCCAAGGAATTTCTTGACATCCTTTGCTGTTTTAGGTACCGGTATGTCCAGGATAGCTTTGACTTTGTCTGGGTCTGTTTGGAGACCTTGACTGTTGACGATGAAACCGAGATACTTTAATTCGTTACGGAAGAATGAGCATTTTGGGAAGTTGATGGTTATATTGGCATCTGTTAATTTAGTGAGAAGTTTGTTGAGTATTTCAACATGACGTTCGAAGGTTGAAGTGGCTATGACTATATCGTCGAGGTAGCAGAATACTGAGTTGTCGCACATGAGATCTGATAGTAAGCTATCCAGAAATCTTTGTTGGGTAGCGGGGGCGTTGGTGAGACCGAAAGGCATCACTTTAAATTGATACATTCCACGACCGGGTACGTGAAAAGCGGTTTTGGGTCTATCCTCAACTCGCAAAGGGATTTCCCAAAAGGCTTTGGCGATGTCTATGGATGAAAGGTATTTGGAATCGCGTAGGTTATCTATGATATCAGAAATGAGTGGTAGTTTGGAGGCATCTTTTTTTAGGGTTTCATAGTCTACTAGAAACCCTTATAGTTTCGTCAAGTCTGTCTGTCTGTCTGTCTGTATGCCGCGCCCTCATAACTCCGTCAGTTTTGGAGCTATCGACATGAAATTTGGTGTGAAGATAGATCGTGTTGACCCAAATTCAGATATGTTGAGATAAAAATATTCCAAATGTTTTTTGGACCCCCTCCCATACATGTGAAAGGGGGGCAAAAAAAAAGTTTTTCTTCTGTAATATTGAATAGGGTATTGTTGAATAGGTCTTTTAAAACTAAGGCGAGGTTTCTTTTAAACAAAGTCTCTAAAATGTTTCTGTCTCGAGATATTTACTTTTAAAGGGGGCGTTTTTGAGCCATAATTTGTTCCAGCTGTAACTTCAAAAGTATGCATGCTAAAAATTTTAAATAAATATGGAATATAGTTCTTAATATGAAGTTACCATGAAAACTATAACGAATACTGTACCACTTAAGATTAAGGAAATATTTAATATTTTCAATTTGCGGTTGGTAACCATACAGCTCCAAACAAACCAGCAACAAAATTAACTTTGTAACGCTAAAAGACCTGATATTTAAACGTTGACTACGAAACCCTATTTGTGAGCGTGTCCGACACGCTCTTGGCCGCTTTTTTTTGTTATTGCGTTGAGCTTACGGCTGTCGACGCAAAATCTCCAGGTATTGTCTTTCTTAGGGGTAATTAATACTGGGTTAAGCCATGGGCTTTCACAAGGTTCAATTACGTCTAAGCGTACCATGTCATCTACTTCCTTGTGAAGGGCCTTTTGTTTTTCAGGGGATAAACGATAGCATCGCTGTTTTATTGGTGGGTGATCACCAGTGTCGATGCGGTGTTCTACCAGATGTGTCCTACCTAGTGGTTTTGTGTCTGTAGAAATATTTTTGAATTTTTCTATTATTAAGTTTGCTGTAATTTGTTGAGATTCAGTAAGGTTTTTGAAGGAATTGACGGTTTTTGATTCTGGGGTTTTATTTATTAGGAAAGTAGTGGTTTTAGGAGATTGGAAGGAGGCTATTTTGTGTAAGACATTTGGGGCAATGTTGAATGCTTTCTAAAAGTCGATTCCTAAAATTAAATTTTGTGATACCTCAGGTATAACGTGAGCTGATATTAGTGAAAATTTATTGTTATAGGTTACAGGAAGAGTGATTAGTCCAATATAATTTATTTTTTGGTTATTGGCTACTGTACCTGTTATCCGTATGTTTTTGTTTAATTTGAGGCCTTGTTTTAGTAGTGTTTTGTAAGAATCCTTACCTAGTATTGTAATAGTACTGCCGCTGTCGAGGAGGCCGTTCAGATGTAAGTTATTAATTTTTATCGTGACAAATGGTCGCTCGTGATCGTTATCATCGAATAAGAGAAGGTTTACGTGGTAAGACTTGAAAAATATCGAAAGTGAGTTTAACCAATTTGTCCAATCTTGTTTATCAAATTTAGAATTTGTCATGTTGAACGGGCTCCTCCTTATTTAGTTTTTTGGAGTTTTAGTACATTTAGGGCAGTTGAGGGCTGTGTAACCCTTGTTGCCACAACGAAAGCAGACTTTCTGGGGGTTAGTACAATTCTGTAAAGTGTGCGAATTGTTTCTACAGCGGGGGCATGTAAATTGGGATTGGCTGCTGGTTGGGGATGGTTTATTCGTATTTACGGCATTAATGGAGTAAGGGAAAGGGGGGATATATGGTTGATAGTTAGAATCGGTAGTGTTTTTATTTAAATTAGACGGAGAAGGAGTAGTATTGAAGTAATCTTGGGAGTGATTGTTGACGTGAAGCAATTTTTCAGTAAATTTGCATGATTCTAGGAGGGTAGAAATGGAGAGAAGGTCTGGTTGGGTTACTCGCAAACTATATTGGGGTTGTAGGTTGCGTAATAGAATATCTATTTTTTCGTTTTCGGACAATTGATTATGAAGTTTATTGAAAAGGGATTCCATAGTGGAGAAGTAGATTATGACGCGTTCGTTAGGGTGTTGTTTTCTATTTTCTTTTAGCTTTTTTAGATTATAATCATGATTTCCTATTTAAAAATCGTTTATGATTGCTGATTTGAATGTTTGCCAGTTTGTGAGTGTGTCTTTATGTGTTCTGAACCAGTCTAATGCCGGTCCAGATAGAATGTCGTAGATGTGGTTGTATAGCGTATGTTCGGTTAGTCCTCTAACTTGGGCGTATTCTTCCACACGGACTATGAAGTCTCGTGGGCAGCCTTGACCCTTAAAGATGAATCTTTTAAGGTCTGTTTGGTATTTATTATTGTTGTTTGCTATTGTGTTTAATTTTTCGGTAAGTGTTTCGAAATAGGTGTTTGCGGGGTTAAGGTTTACGCTGCTGGTTTGTGCCGAGCAGTATGTGGAGGAAGGTGGGTTAATCAAGTTGTTGTATTGTGTTTCTAGCTCTCTTAATCGTTTGAACAGGTCGTTATGAGTAGCTAGTTGTTCGTTTGTAATGTCTTCAGATTCAAGGTTAATAAGGTTGAATCTGAGTTTAGTGTGTGTAATGTAAGGTGGTATTTTATTTTTCCTATTAGCAAAATTTAGTAGGCTAGCTTCTATTAAGTTAAGGCATTTAGTTATATCTCGGATATCGGTATCGAGATTGTTTGGGCTAGTTTGGTTTATTGCCTGATTAGAAGTTATTGCTTGAGCTAATAATTGCTGGAGAGTTTCTACAGTTTGGTTCGGGTTGATTTCTACGTTTCTGATTTTTAACTCATATTGGAGTTCAGGTTTATTTAGGTAATTATAGTTTTCCATTGTAGTGTTTTATTATGAAGGAAAAGAAACAAAGTTTGTATTGAAAAACTTTGAAGTAAATTTTAAAATAAAATTGACACTAGCTGAATTGCTCGTGGGCAAAAGTCGAAGTTATTAACTAATACTTGACGTTGGCAAAATCCGTTTGGTCGAAGCCAAAAATTAAAAGAAGTCCAATGACTATCTTTGGTTACTGACACTGGCTAAGTTCTGTTAGCAGATGCCAAAAAAATAAAATAGGTGAGAAATGAAATGACAACCTTGGTGTCAACTGAGTGGCAATGACAATGAGTGTTTGACTTGACACTTGTTTTGTTTGATCGTATCTCTGAGTAGTGTCAAGCGTGTCAAACTTGTCAATCTAATTTATTCCACGTTTGTTTATTTTGCAAATTATTTTGCTATGATTGGAAAATTTTATTTCGGTTTCGAAATAACTTTATCCTAATTATTTATGAGCGGTGTAAAAAATAAGCGGAAGAGATAATGAGTAGGTATAGTAATCAAATTGAAATTGGTACCTATTAGCTTTTAAAATTTTATCGCGTTATTTAGTGGACGTATTGTCCACTGTTGGACATACAGTTTTATGAAACAAGGGTCGCTCTGTATAGCTAAGGAAAATAGAGTGGGAGTACTTATCAAGGATAGTGTGTGTGTAGTGTTTGGTGTGTAATTTAGTTTTTGGGGTGTGGGAAAAGGGTGAAAGTTTTATGCCGAATTACTTTGCCGAAATTAGGTCAGGGGTGTCGATGCCCGTTTTAGAATTTTGAAAAATAAGCTAGTTGATGGGGTATGAGATGGGGTATGTATTGAGTTGTGGAGTTGGGGTCTGGCTGTCGGTCTCGAAGACCTGCAGAGCCCCGCTAACTACTCGTATGTCCAATTCCTAGGATATTGTCCTAGGTATTGGTGTGAATTATATCTCCGAGTGAAAGATGACTTTCGTCTAAATCCTACACCCGAAAGATATTGTTAGCTACCAATGGGTAGCCGTGATAGTGTTTATTGTCTGTATATGGGGTGTAGCGATTTGATTTGTGTACTGTAGGTGTACTGTAGATAATGATGATGATGATAATGGGAATTTATTTACAGATTTATTTACTTATTTACAGAGTTCGTCGCGGTTCTGGGTGGCTGACGCTTATTATGAGATTGGATTTGAAGTTGGAAGACGGCCGAGCTCTACTATTTTGTACTATTTTACCTATTAAATTACCTAATAAATGAATGTGATTATTTGAGTTCTTTTTTATTTATGCCAAATGCGTCCGAAAATTGGATAGGGTAATTTTTGAATTTTTTGGTAGTATATGAATTTGATGATGATGATGATGAACACAAATAAAGGTATTAGGAACACAATTAATTGGAACAAAATAAATAAAATATCTTGGTGTTGAGGTGGTCTTGAGGTGGGTATCTTCTGATGGTTTCTGCCTTGAGTTGTTCTTGTTGGGTAGTGGATCTCAGGGTGGCAGTGGGTCTTGGAGTAACCGGGGCTTCTACCGCGTTGTGCGCCACTGTAGCCGTGATGGCCACAAATAATAGAATTAACTTCTTACTTAATCTTTATTCAAAGATATGGACCCTGCAGACGTAACAAAAATTAACACTGTGTAATGTTCAGTATGGAGGTGAGCAGATGGTTGTCGAGAATGACTTGAGGGTTACCTTGGGTGGGTCCATTAATGTATCACGCGATGACGAAATATTCACTTTCACTGTTTTAGTGATAATCTTGCACTATTTCGGGAATTTCACTTGGTTATACAATTGCAAAAATACACAAGAGAGTAAAAAGGGAGCAAGAATAGGTGCGAACTTTACCGTTAGTTAGTGAGGAATGCGTCAAAAAAGCCAAGAACGGTGACGTTTCGGTGCCGTGTTCCAAATTTAAGTTATAAAATGATTCGAAAAAGGGAGATGTGAGGGTGGCTTAGGGAGGATGTCCATGCAGAGTTTGCACTCTGCTACATGTCTGTTACCTAATTAATTACGCAATAGCTTAAGATGAAAGTTCCCTGAAGTAGTCCTTGAATAAATCAATAACCGACTTGGCATCACATGGATATCACAACTTTTTACAGTAGAAGCACTGAGAGGCGAGACTTGGTTCTTTTTACAAGTGAATGTTTTTGGTGGGATCTCATTTCTTTTTGTAAGTAGTTGTTACGACCTTTTTGGACATGGACGCTGGCCGGTTAGGGGATCCTGGCTGGTCAGCGGACTGACAGACAGACATGACGTATTGACAATGACTTGACCATTTCTTTGACTATTGACTTTATAAAACAGTCGCAAACCAAAGCTCACGAAGAAAGGTCTTTTATTTCTAATATTGTGGTCCTTCGAGCCGGATTTGACCCAAGATATGTAGACCAATTTCACAGTTCGCTTGATGCCGCCGGCCACGACATGACCGGCTCGGCGGCACCTTTCGAAGGATGATTCGCCCCTCGAGCGAAAACGCGACTGACCACGCTGTGCCTCCTCGAGGGAGACCACATGGGCTGCCGCCGGCCTCGTGACTGGCCTGGCGGCGCCCTCTCCGGCACCGACTAGACTACGGGCTGCCGCCGGCCTCGTGACTGGCCTGGCGGCGCCCTCTCCGGCTCCGACGCGCCTACGGGCTGCCGCCGGCCTCGTGACTGGCCTGGCGGCTCCCTCGCCGGCTCCGACGCGACTACAGGCTGCCGCCGGCTTCGACACAGGCTGGGCGGCCCCATCGCCGGCACCATCCTCGACCAACTCAAGGAAACAAGCTACCGAAACTCGGCGTGCGACTCTCAAGAAGCTCGCCGAAATCGAGAAGAAAAAACTAGAAATCCAAGCAAAACAACTGGAAATAGAATTGCGGCTCATCGAGCAGGAGGCGGAACTCGACCGCGAACTCGACTTACGACGACGACGGGCTGCTTCCGCCGGACTCGAGACTGGCCTGGCGACTCCCACGCCAGCATCGACGCGACTACGGGCTGCCGCCGGCCTTGTGACTGGCTGGGCGGCTCCCTGGTCACCGCCGACACAACAACTGACTCCCGCCGCCGCCGGTCTCAAGACTGGCCTGGCGGCTCCCTCGCCGGCAGAGCGTGCCGACATCGCCGCGGCCATTGATCACCTCGACCCATCTAGTGGTATACGTGTTATCGATAAGTGGTATATATTTAAGCAAAATTTGGATTTGTATGTAAATACTTGTAAAAATAAAATATCTCTTTGCGAGTGTTTTTGCGACGACCCGGACAGACGGACATACCGACCGACATACTTAGACAGACGGACAAATTTAGATGACGAAATGACTAAGACATTATTACAGTTTGACTTTGTGAGTTTCCTCCTCGCCACCGTAATAGGTGCTTGGAGGAAACTACATAGACGCAGATATGACGACCGACGACGACATGGACTTAACAACGACCCGCCCGCTCGTGTGGTCTTTGACGACAATGAGCGAACTGACGACGACGTCGTCTCACGTTGTCGTGAGAGCGGCGGAGTTGTCGTTCCCATTGGCGTCAAAGACGCCGAGACGTGGCCCAATGGGAACGTTTGTAGACTAAAACATGACAGGAAAAGGGCCCTTAGTATTGACCTGCGTTCAATACTGGAGGTGGGGATGTAACGACCTTTTTGGACATGGACGCTGGCCGGTTAGGGGATCCTGGCTGGTCAGCGGACTGACAGACAGACATGACGTATTGACAATGACTTGACCATTTCTTTGACTATTGACTTTATAAAACAGTCGCAAACCAAAGCTCACGAAGAAAGGTCTTTTATTTCTAATAGTAGTCTTCCTCTTTCTCTTTTCTAGAACTACTTCTTGAGCCTCAACAACAGATCAAGCGCAATGTTAACTTTGTAATCCTATACATTTGTATGGAAAAACAAAGTTAATTATGCGGTTGCAACCGAATTTTCAGAATGTTATAGTTTTTCCTTTATTCATACACTAAATACAAGTTGTATTCTAAGTTTAAAGCTCTTCAGTCTGCTAGAAGTACCTTAGAATTTTGATGATCGGTCAGTCAGTCAGGCAGAAAATTAAGGAACTTTGACTAACTATAACTTCTGAACTACAGGTATAAATTAGATGAAATTTGAAATGTATCGTGTCTATGCAGTGCTTGATAAGATAATTTTGAAATGAGGGTTCTAAACTTATCGACAAGGGAGTTATGGGGGTGTCGAAAATGGCCTGAACTGGTTCGAGAAAAGGATGGTACGGCCGTGCCGCTTTCAGCTCGACTTGGTGGGGGCACTGCCGTGCCCCCAGATAACCGACTAGGCATCACATGGATCTCACAACTTTTTACAGTAGAAGAACTGAGAGGCGAGACTTGGTTCTTTTCACAAGTGAATGTTTTTGGTGGGATCTCATTTCTTTTTATAGGAACAGTAGGTAGTCTCCCTCTTTCTCTTTTCTGGGACTACTTCTTGAACCTCAGCTACAGATTTCCTCAAAGCCCATTTCCTATCTCTATGCGGTTTTCATGGAATTTTCAGTGTAAGAATTTTTTATATGTTCTGAGCCGGCACGGCGACATACTTATTTAATTGTGTCATATTATATCAGCCGAATACCTACGTCGATCAGCCGCCGATCATCTATCGCGTATCTTCAAAATAGCGTGTTTCAACCACAAAGTTAACTTTGTAATCCTATACATTCGTATGGAAATACAAAGTTAATTATGCGGTTGCAACCGAATTTGCAGAATGTTATAGTTTTCCCTGTATTCATACACTAAATACAAGTTATATTCTAAGTTTGAAGTTCCTCAGTCTGCTAGAAGTACCTTAGAATTTTGATGATCAGTCAGTCAGTCAGTCAGTCAGTCAGGCAGAAAATTAAGAAACTTTGACCA
The DNA here is from genome assembly GCA_024500475.1 of Phthorimaea operculella. NCBI lineage: Eukaryota > Metazoa > Arthropoda > Insecta > Lepidoptera > Gelechiidae > Phthorimaea > Phthorimaea operculella. The sequence continues at coordinate 1,107,505 of JANFCV010000082.1, forward strand.
ACTATAACTTCTAAACTACTGGTATAAATTAGATGAAATTTGCGATGTATCGTGTCTATGCAGTGCTTGATATGATATATTGAAATGAGGGTTCTAAACTTATCGACAAGGGAGTTATGGGGGGGTCGAAAATGGCCTGAACTGGTTCGAGAAAAGGATGGTACGGCCGTGCCGCTTTCAGCTCGACTTGGTGGGTGCACTGCCGTGCCCCCAGATTAACGAAACTGGCGGCGCTGAATATCATAGACAATTTTAGACATTATTGTCTTTTTATGCAAGAAACACACGCAACGTCCGTTTCGACGTCAATTTTGAGCCGCGTATGGCATGCGTTGGGGCAATACGGATTTTGCCCTTATTGTCATACAAAATAATATGGTTTATGTCAAATTGTTTGGCAAATGCTTCGGTCAACGCAGGGTTGTGCTATATTTTTACGCTAACGCATGCGTATGTCAAACCGTTTCACAATATTAAACGTATTTATATGATAATAAGGTGGAAAATGGAGTTATTCAAACGCAACAAACGGACTTTAATACCAAATTTTAAAACACTTCTCGTGTTAGGTAAACAATTTTTGGAAAACTTCCAAAATTTTCACCGCAGGCAGGATTTGAACCTGCGACCTTCGGCATCAGTACTGCCGACGCCCTAACCAACTGGGCTACCGCGGTAACGGACGAAAACGGACTTTATGTGTGTAAAACACATAGACACTTTAAAGCAACTAGAAGAAATTAAAAAAAATGGCGCTGAAATCATAGACAATTTTAGACATTATTGTCAAGGAGTATATTGTGTTATGTGAAATGAATTCACAGGCTACTTCAATAATACTTTTGATATCTGGTTCGGATTTTCAGGCAACAGCAGTTTCAACCGCGCCAAGCTGCTCAACGTCGGTTTCTTGGAGAGCAACCGACTGCGCGAGGGAGGGTGGAAGTGCTTCGTGTTTCACGACGTCGACCGGCTGCCGATGGATGAGAGGAACCTGTACACCTGCCCGAGGCAGCCGAGGCATATGTCCGCGTCCGTTGATAAAGATAATTATAAGTAAGTTGCAGTACCCACATTTTGTGCTGCTGGGAGCTACCGACATGGCTGGCATAGTGAGTGACCTTGAAACAAAAAAAGCTCTCTTTTATGGCCAGAGTTGAAACATATCGCAATTGAAATTTACTTTTGCATATATACTTGAAATTTACTTTTACCTATGATTAAACAGATATTATTGTATTCAAAGCTCACTAGACAAATGTTTGTTCAAAATGTGATCAAATGTTTCCCGCGATACAGGTTCGCCTAGTGCGGGGACCCGGTAATATTAGTGTATGGTACTGTATTTCGGTAAGTAAAGTACTGTATTTTGTATTTGATGAAGCGTAAAAATACAAACTAATAGTGTACTTAGATAAAAAGTCGTAAAGCGTAGTTTCGGAGATTTATGGTATTAAAAGTAATTTTATTTATTTATTATGGAACTCTACCTTCTTATTATTGATTTAGTATTGTTATAATATAAAGAAATATCTACATAAAAAAAAGCAAACAAAAAAATTGACTTTTAAAACCATATAGGGTGAAATTTTACTAGTGACCGATAGCGAAAACTCAGAACCGGCTAGTGATAAAGAACAACTTTCCCCAAGGAACATAGGTCGAAATACGAAAAAAAGTTTTGGACCTCCCATACAAACTTGCCGATCAGCTGATTTCAGTTACTATGGGAGGTCCAAAATTATTTTTCGTATTTCGACCTATGTTCCTTGGGGAAAGTTGTTCCTTATCACTAACCGGTTCTGAGTTTTCGCTATCGGTCACTAGTAAAATTTCACCCTATATAATTAATTATCTCCGAAACTATAACGCTTTACGACTTTTTATCAAATAGCCCCGTCAATATCGACATAAAAATAAATAAACATTGCAAACGCGCATGTAACTACGATTTTTTTATATGTTGTAAGGTCCTTGAGAGTAGTTAATACCCAAGTTTGCAACACCGAAAACCTTGTGCTGCCTCTACGGTGCTCATAGCCTTAGGCCTTATGACGATATTTGGCCAAAAAGCTGCATTTTTGTCTAAAAGCAAACCGCTTGGTACAGTTATAGTAGGGACCAATATAAGCAATTTCAGTCGCAGCAGTCGAAGTTTGCTCCATTGGGAACAGAGATGGCGCCACTTTTACATAAAAAGCTTTAAAAAATTCTACAAGTCCAACGGGTTAACCGATTTTAATGTTTAGTATGTCAAATGAAAGCTAATTACATGAAGCAATATAAAAAAATATAAGAGTTACGAAAAATTATTACAAATGTGCACAAATTCGATTTTTTAATATATATTTTTAACTTTTTTTAAGTTTTTGCTGAAAAATAATGATAAATCATATGGAAAGGGTATGTTTTTATGATATAAAAATATAAAGAATTTGACTTTGCGTTTTACAAAAAAAATTGTAACTCAATATCTTTATTACTTTCCGCAATATATAAGTTTGAAGATGGCGGCGGACTTAAGATTAATGAGTGGCACTTGTAAGATATTTTTCTGAAACCTAACGTGTGGGGTATCAAATTAAAGAGCTCCACGCGATGGTTTCAAAATATACCGCTTTACACTTTTGGCCACATATTATTAAAAAAAACATGAGGAAAAAGATGGCACCACTCTTATTAAATTTTTTTAAAAGTAAAAATTTAACCACACAACCACAGATTTTAACATTATTATTTAATTAATAACACAATTGATATGAAAAATCGGCCAAGAGCGAGTCGGACTCGCGCGTACGTTATCAGTACAAACGTAGATACAAAACACGTTTATTGTATGGAAGCCCTAAATAGTAGAGAACGGTATTTCATGAAAGTTTCATTTCATTATGGTATTTCGTGAGATTGCCATTGATATAATTGTTTTTGATGGAGGCGGCAGTACGGGCCTTCAATGCATCGCATTTAGTGTCAACGCTTTACGCTGCTCCTCATAGTCGCGGAGTCACCTCTTTACAAGACCGCGCCATTCTGCCCGTTTTGCTGCCAAAAACTCAAATTGAGAGGGCTCGATGTTGCATCTTTTCATGTGTCCCATCTGAACATCTTTAAATCTAAGGAGTTGACCGCCATGCTTTCGCTTGCCCTCCTCTAGCTCAGAATAGAAGATGCACTTCGCCACTCGCTTATCTGCCATCCGGGATAAGTGACCGCATCACTGAAGCTATCGACGCATTAAGTAGGCTTCAATGCCACCAATATTGGCTCCTCTTAGAACTTCGGTGTTGCAAACTCGGTCGGACCATCTAATCTTCATGATAGTGCGAAGGCATTTAAGTTGGAAGATCCAACGTGCGTATGTGGTGACGATACACACACCAGGTTTCGGAAGAGGACAGAGGGTTTGGCAGCACAATCGCCATATATACGGATATTTTCGTGGCTAGTTTAAAGTCGAGCGAGCAGAAAACCTTGGAATGTAGCTTCCCAAATGCTGCAGCACTGATTGTGTAATTGATCTCAGCATCAAGGTCACACTTAGCTGTTATAGTGTTCCCCAGATATCGAAACTTGTCAACCTGTTTCAACATATCTTTACCAAGCTTAATTGTCAGTGTCCCACGATCTGGTGTATTTACGTCTTTTAACACTGATTTCTAGGCGGAATATGCAGCATGCATGGTGAAAAACGGTCGTCAGTTCTTGCAGGCCTTTTGGGGATTCTGCAAAGAAGCACAGGTCATCGGCATACATAGCTTCGGTAATAAGTGCATGCGAGACTTTGATACGCGCCTTAAATATAGCCAAATTGAAAACATGCGGACTCCTTCGGAGACAGTGTAACGTGAACAGTTTGGGTGCTAAAACGCACCCTTGTTTCACTCCACAGGTGGCGGGGAAGAAACCAGACTGATCATCGTTAGACGCAGCACTGAAAATGCTTGTCATGCAGGAGTCTCAGGAGGCGCACAAACTTCTCCGTGTACCCTAGTTTTCCTAGGACCATCCAGAGAGCTTCACGAGGTAGACTGCCGAACGCTTTCTCTAGGTCAACAAAGCAGAGTTACATCTGACGACCTTGTTCTCAGCTTTTTCCTGCAGTAGACGTACCGAGAAAATAGCTTCACAAGTGACTGTGTCAGATTGAAAGCCAAACTGGGTTTCGAGCAGAATCTTTCCTGATAAGTCCTTCAAGCGGTTTAATAGGACTCTTGCAAAGGCCTTTCCGGGGACCGATAATAACATACCGCGGTATGAGTTATAGTAAGAACGTTCGCCTTTGTTCTTGTAGAGGGCACTAATGAGAGACACTTTAAAATCATCCGGGACTCGCTCCTCCTTCCATATTCGAACAAAAAGTTTCCATACCAACAAGTGCAGCTCCGCACCGCCATATTTAAGTATTTCATTTGGTATAAGATCAATGCCAACCACTCGCTTATTATGCTGGCGGTCTGGTCTTCATCACGCGACAGGGCTCGTCCAGCTCGGTGGCTAGGGAGTCGAGGTAAAGCTGTTGCTCTGCTTGTCGAGTTTTGTCATGTAATCTCATAAATTTTGCTATCTTTAAGCAGCTGTATACCGTTCTGTGAAAATAAAGTTAAATTTACTGCTTATTTCAACTATCTAACTATTAAGTTAGATAGTTATTTTTTTGTATGATAGAAGGCATTATACTATTTCTACTACAACGATAAAATCTAAATACAGAATAGAATTAAAATTAAGAGCGGGCTCCCATACAATAAATGTGTTTTGTATGTACGTTTGTAATGATAACGTACGCGCGAGTCCGACTCGCTCTTGGCCGACTTTTCATATCAATTGTGTTATTAATTAAATAATAATGTTAAAATCTGTGGTTGTGTGGTTAAATTCCTACATTTTTTTTTTTATTAAATAAGAGTGGTGCCATCTCTTTTCCTCATTAATTTTTTAATATGTGGACAAAAAAGTGTAAAGCAGTATATTTTTGAAACCGTCGTGCGGAGCTCTTTAATTTGATACCCCACACGTTAGGTTTCAGAAAAATATCTTACAAGTGCCACTCATTAATCTTACGTCCGCCGCCATCTTTAAACTTATATATTTCGGAAAGTAATAAAGATATTGACTTACAATTTTTTTTATAAAACGCGTAGTCAAATTCTTTATATTTTTATATTATAAAAACATACCCTTTTCATATGATTTATCATTATTTTTCAGCAAAAACCTAAAAAAAAGTTAAAAAGATATATAAAAAAATCGAATTTGTGCACATTTGTAATAATTTTCCGTAACTCTTATATTTTTTTTATATTGCTTCATGTAATTAGCTTTCATTTGACATACTAAACATCAAAATCGGTTAACCCGTTGGACTTGTAGAATTTTTTAAAGCTTTTTATGTAAAAGTGGCGCCATCTCTGTTCCCAATGGAGCAAACTTCGACTGCTGCGACTGAAATTGCTTAATTTGGTCCCTACTATAACTGTACCAAGCGGTTTGCTTTTAGACAAAATGCAGCTTTTTTTTCATAATGTCTAGTACTATCAATAAACTGCGAAATTTTGGCCCAAATTTCAGTTTTTTATAAAAAGTACTTTTTCAAGTTGTTTTTCAAGTACATTTCATAGAACTTTATTAAAGATAACTAAATTTGCTACAATTTCAGCGAAACTTGAGCACACTATGTCTTTTGGTTGCAAAGATACAGCAAGTCAAAGATGGGCAATTCTTCCGCAGTGCTAAGAAAGCTGTGAAATTCCCGATTTCCGATGTAACAGCTCTTGTTACATTATTTTTTTCAAGAAATCATATTATGTTGTCCGACTTGCACTTAGCCAGTTTTTAGGGTTCCGTACCCAATGGGTAAAAGACGGGACCCTATTACTAAGACTTCGCTGTCTGTTCGTCCATCCGTCTGTCACCAGGCTGTATCTCATGAATCGTGATAGCTACAGAGTTGAAATTTTCGCAGATGATGCATATAAAAATCCGTTCAGTAGTTTTTTCGCGTGTATCTCATGAACTGTGATAGCAAGAGAGTTGAAATTTTCACAGGTGATATATTTCTGTTGCCGCTATTACAAAAAATACTAAAAACCAGAATACAATAAATAGTAAGGGGGGCTCCCATACAAGAAACGTGTTTTTTTGTTGGTTTTTGTAAATAATGTTTCGGAGGCTGTTTCTCATGAACCGTGACAGTAAGATATTTTAAATTTTTACAGATGATGTATGTTTATTGCCGCTATAACAAAAAATACAAAAAAACTGGCCAAGTGCGAGTCGTACTCGCGCACAAAGGATTCCGTACCATCATTTATAAAAATGACAGAAATATCATATCTGTTGCCCGACTCGCACTTGACTAGTTTTTGGTATTTGTTGTAATAGTGGTAATAGACATACATCATCTGTGAAAATTTCAACCATCTAACTGTCACGGTTCACGAGAAACAGCCTTCGAAATATTATCCACAAAAACGAGCAAAAAAATCACGTTTCTTGTATGGGAGCCCTCCTTAATATTTATTGTATTCTGGTTTTTAGTATTTGTTGTTATAGCAGCAATAGACATACATCACCTGTAAAAATTTCAACTCTCTAGCTATCACGGTTCATGAGATACACGCGCAAAAACTTCTGAACAAATTTTGATTTGACGTTGACATTGGCAGCACAGGGTTTTCAGTGTTGCAAACTTGGGTGTTAACTACTCTCAACGGACCTAACAATATATAACAAAATCGTAGTTACATGCGCGTTTGCAATGTTTGATGTCGATATTGACCGGGCTACAAAGGACACTTTTGGTTTGTATTTTGATGCCTAATCGATTGCGGTATGTTTCAATTCTGGCCATGCAAAAGTTTTTTTTTATATCATAGGTATGCCAGGCTCCATACTAAAATGTTGGATACCCTTTCGCTCGGTTCGCTTGCAATACGTACCTATTGTATTGGATGGTGTGAAGTAGTGGCGTACCTACTCCTCTTACTCATTTAACGGGAAATGAGAGCTAGTTTTGCTCGATGTAGGTACATATACATGCTCTTTTGGTGTAGCGTAGTGTAGCAGATTTCTCTCTTATTTTATGGTGAAGAGTCTAGCTCGCTTTGCTCGCTATATGATTTGCGCAGCGAAGCACTCCTCTCACTGATTTTAGGTTTTAAAACAACAATGGTTAGTTTATTTACTTCCCGTTTTACAAAAGAAAGGGAATATAAATAGCGGTGGTTCCATAAGTGGGAGGGAGAAAGCATGGACGCATGGTGTATGTAAGAGCCTTAGTGCGAGTGAGAAAGCATGACCTCGGCCGCCATTTATATTCCCATTCTTTTGTGAGTCGGGTAGAGAGTAGCATGATAGTAGTGGTGTCTCATGGTTGTTAATGGAATGAACACGATGTTTGGTTGCAGGTTACCCTACGCAGACCTGTTCGGTGGAGTGTCAGCGATGACATACGAGCAGGTCCAGAAGGTTAACGGCTTCTCCAACGAATATTGGGGCTGGGGCTGCGAGGACGATGACATGTCCTATAGGTACGTACCTGCATGGAAGAAGAAGAGACAGCTGCCCACGTGGTGCTACACTGCAAAGAGGTGGCAACATACCGCGCAAAGGGGGGCCGGAACGGGGCAGAAGATGAGTTGATCGAAGCGCGCAAAGCACCTCAGAAATCCGAGGTCAATTCCTGAGACACTCAGTGATTTGGTAGGGGTGCTGAGCTTCCTCGGGGAACTAGGATGGCTCGAGTAGTGAGCCCCCACCCTTTACGTTTTACCATTGTTACCATGACCATTTAGGTGCGTGAGCCATTTTTACGAGGGTTGACGTCAATTCCCAAAGAGGGTTTGACGGAACAGGGGATGCGAGCTCAAATAATTTGATTTCTTTAACAAATGTGAAATAAAATTTATGTTCTTCAGAGGGAAACAATTTATTGTGTTGATAATACATAGTTTGGAGGATGATGTGGGGACTGGTTGTTAATATAAAACACTAGCTGGTACCCGCGAACTTCGTTTCGTTTCATTCATCACACTTTTGCAAAATTCTTATTTCCACACCAGCATCCTAAAAATTATACTCTGGATATTCATCACGCTAATATTGTTGGTACTACATTTCTCAAACCATAATCGCATTGCCAACAGATGCCAGCAGATGCGTTCCATCATACTGAACAACTTTTGCTTTGAGGCCATTTCAATATCTCTTATAGAGCTGGGCTCCTGCTGGTGCACCTGGTGGTCTACACCTGCGATGTCTATTCACCAGCTGAAGTGCCCCTTCAAGCTGAACAACTTTAGCTTGAAAGTCATATCTGTATCTCCTATTGTTCATCTGGGCTCCTGTTGGTGCACCTGATGGTTTACATCATGTACTCCAAACCTTCGATGTCTTTCCGCCAGCAGAAGCATCCTATCAGGCTGAACAACTTTTGTTTTCGAGTCATATCTGTATCTCCTATGGTTAACCTGGGCTCCTGTTTTTTTTTTTTTTTTGCGTTGGTAGGGGGAAATCATCAATGATACCATAATAGTACTAGACATTATGAAAAAAAAGCTGCATTTTTGTCTAAAAGCAAACCGCTTGGTACAGTTATAGTAGGGACCAAAATAAGCAATTTCAGTCGCAGCAGTCGAAGTTTGCTCCATTGGGAACAGAGATGGCGCCACTTTTACATAAAAAGCTTTAAAAAATTCTACAAGTCCAACGGGTTAACCGATTTTGATGTTTAGTATGTCAAATGAAAGCTAATTACATGAAGCAATATAAAAAAAATATAAGAGTTACGGAAAATTATTACAAATGTGCACAAATTCGATTTTTTTATATATATATTTTTAACTTTTTTTAGGTTTTTGCTGAAAAATAATGATAAATCATATGAAAAGTGTATGTTTTATGATATAAAAATATAAAAGATTTGACTACGCGTTTTATAAAAAAAATTGTAAGTCAAAATCTTTATTACTTTCCGAAATATATAAGTTTAAAGATGGCGGCGGACGTAAGATTAATGAGTGGCACTTGTAAGATATTTTTCTGAAACCTAACGTGTGGGGTATCAAATTAAAGAGCTCCGCATGACGGTTTAAAAAATATACTGCTTTACACTTTTTTGTCCACATATTAAAAAATTAATAAGGAAAAGAGATGGCGCCACTCCTATTTAATTTAAAAAAAAATTTAAATGTAGGAATTTAACCACACAACCACAGATTTTAACATTATTATTAATTTAATAACACAATTGATATGAAAAGTCGGCCAAGAGTGAGTCGGACTCGCGCGTACGTTATCAATACAAACGTACATACAAAACACATTTATTGTATGGGAGCCCGCTCTTAATTTTAATTCTATTCTGTATTTAGATTTTATCGTTGTAGTAGAAATAGTATAATGCCTTCTATCATATACAAAATAACTATCTAACTTAATAGTTAGATAGTTGAAATAAGCAGTAAATTTAACTTTATTTTCACAGAACGGTATACAGCTGCTTAAAGATAGCAAAATTTATGAGATTACATGACAAAACTCGACAAGCAGAGCAACAGCTTTACCTCGACTCCCCCTAGCCACCGAGCTGGACGAGCCCCTGTCACGTGATGAAGACCAGACCGCCAGCATAATAAGCGAGTGGTTGGCATTGATCTTATACCAGATGAAATACTTAAATATGGCGGTGCGGAGCTGCACTTGTTGGTAGGGAAACTTTTTGTTCGAATATGTAAGGAGGAGGGAGTCCCGGACGATTTTAAAGTGTCTCTCATTAGTGCCCTCTACAAGAACAAAGGCGAACGTTCTTACTATAACTCATACCGCGGTATGTTATTATCGGTCCCCGGAAAGGCCTTTGCAAGAGTCCTATTAAACCGCTTGAAGGACTTATCAGGAAAGATTCTGCTCGAAACCCAGTTTGGCTTTCAATCTGACACAGTCACTTGTGAAGCTATTTTCTCGGTACGTCTACTGCAGAAAAAAGCTGAGACCAAGGTCGTCAGTTGTAACTCTGCTTTGTTTACCTAGAGAAAGCGTTCGGCAGTCTACCTCGTGAAGCTCTCTGGATGGTCCTAGGAAAACTAGGGTACACGGAGAAGTTTGTGCGCCTCCTGCATGACAAGCATTTTCAGTGCTGCGTCTAACGATGATCAGTCTGGTTTCTTCCCCGTCACCTGTGGAGTGAAACAAGGGTGCGTTTTAGCACCCAAACTGTTCACGTTACACTGTCTCCGAAGGAGTCCGCATGTTTTCAATTTGGCTAGATTTAAGGCGCGTATCAAAGTCTCGCATACACTTATTACCGAAGCTATGTATGCCGATGACCTGTGCTTCTTTGCAGAATCCCCAAAAGGCCTGCAACAACTGACGACCGTTTTTCACCATGCATGCTGCATATTCCGCCTAGAAATCAGTGTTAAAAGACGTAAATACACCAGATCGTGGGACACTGACAATTAAGCTTGGTAAAGTTATGTTGAAACAGGTTGACAAGTTTCGATATCTGGGGAACACTATAACAGCTAAGTGTGACCTTGATGCTGAGATCAATTACACAATCAGTGCTGCAGCATTTGGGAAGCTACATTCCAAGGTTTTCTGCTCACTCGACTTTAAACTAGCCACGAAAATATCCGTATATATGGCGATTGTGCTGCCAAACCCTCTGTACTCTTCCAAAACCTGGTGTGTGTATCGTCACCACATACGCACGTTGGATCTTCCAACTTAAATGCCTTCGCACCATCATGAAGATTAGATGATCCGACCGAGTTTGCAACACCGAAGTTCTAAGACGAGCCAATATTGGTGGCATTGAAGCCTACTTAATGCGTCGATAGCTTCAGTGATGCGGTCACTTATCCCGGATGGCAGATAAGCGAGTGGCGAAGTGCATCTTCTATTCTGAGCTAGAGGAGGGCAAGCGAAAGCATGGCGGTCAACTCCTTAGATTTAAAGATGTTCAGATGGGACACATGAAAAGATGCAACATCGAGCCCTCTCAATTTGAGTTTTGGCAGCAAAACGGGCAGAATGGCGCGGTCTTGTAAAGAGGTGACTCCGCGACTATGAGGAGCAGCGTAAAGCGTTGACACTAAATGCGATGCATTGAAGGCCCGTACTGCCGCCTCCATCAAAAACAAATATATCAATGGCAATCTCACGAAATACCATAATGAAATGAAACTTTCATGAAATACCGTTCTCTACTATTTAGGGCTTCCATTCAATAAACGTGTTTTGTATGTACGTTTGTATTGATAACGTACGCGCGAGTCCGACTCGCTCTTGGCCGATTTTTCATATCAATTGTGTTATTAATTAAATAATAATGTTAAAATCTGTGGTTGTGTGGTTAAATTTTTACTTTTAAAACTTTTTAAAAAATTAAATAAGAGTGGTGCCATCTCTTTTCCTCATGTTTTTTTTATAATATGTAGCCAAAAAAGTGTAAAGCGGTATGTTTTTGAAACCATCGCGTGGAGCTCTTTAATTTGATACCCCACACGTTAGGTTTCAGAAAAATATCTTACAAGTGCCACTCAATAATCTTAAGTCCGCCGCCATCTTCAAACTTATATATTGCGGAAAGTAATAAAGATATTGACTTACAATTTTTTTTGTAAAACGCAAAGTCAAATTCTTTATATTTTTATATCATAAAAACATACCCTTTCCATATGATTTATCATTATTTTTCAGCAAAAACTTTAAAAAAGTTAAAAATATATATTAAAAAATCGAATTTGTGCACATTTGTAATAATTTTTCGTAACTCTTATATTTTTTTATATTGCTTCATGTAATTAGCTTTCATTTGACATACTAAACATTAAAATCGGTTAACCCGTTGGACTTGTAGAATTTTTTAAAGCTTTTTATGTAAAAGTGGCGCCATCTCTGTTCCCAGTGGAGCAAACTTCGACTGCTGCGACTGAAATTGCTTATTTTGGTCCCTACTATAACTGTACCAAGCGGTTTGCTTTTAGACAAAAATGCAGCTTTTTGGCCAAATATCGCCATAAGGCCTAAGGCTATAAGGCCCGGGCGTTTATGGTATGCCCGACTCCGCTGGGTTACCCCCAGGCGACCTACGGACTAAAACCCCCTCCCTGTGACTTATCGTTGGTATGCAATCCAACGTTTTAGACTGTAAATGTTCTTAGTTAATACTATGACTTAAATTGTAACGTATGAGTGTGTTAGTAAAGTTAGTAAGTTAGTTTTTTTTTATTTTTTTTTGTTATGTAACTTAATTAAAAGAATGAACCTATTTAAACATGGTGGACCCGTTTGCTTTTGCCGCCTTTAGAAAAGACTCTTCAGCAAAACAGAAAACGGGTCCGCTGTTTACTCTCTGCCATTATTTCCTGCAGATTTTGTTCAGTTAGAGCACATTCCATTCTGCACTCGCATTCGTGCCGTTTCAACCCATATTTTGGGCATTCAAATAGAATGTGTCGAACAGTTTCCTCTTTGGACCCATCGCAGGTGCAGTACGGGTTGTCTACTAGTTTAAATCTGTAGAGATATGCTCTTATTCCTCCATGCCCTGACATTGTGTTCTAATGTTTTTGATGCCTATTTTCATTAGGACCTTATGAGCCAGTCTGACATCTCCGAAGAACATTTTAGTGGTGGACCCTGTATTGCTGCTGGTATATCTTTCCTGCCACAAAGCCAAAGTGTCCGCGCGAATGCATCCCTTTGCATATGACAGAGGAAAGTCGTCGTAGACTTGTGCTGTTCTACTCTTGAGGGCAGCTTGTTTAGCCAGTTCATCAGCCCTTTCATTCCCAGCTATTCCTGCATGTGCTTTTATCCAATACAGAGCTACACTGTTACCTTTCTCTATTATTTCATGGATTCGAGTGTGAATCTCTGCAGCAATTGGATTTTCTGGCTTTGGGTCACAGATTGCTTCCAGTGCTGACCTGGAGTCGCTTCTAACCGCGCCTGTGCTATCTTTTTTAGCCTCAGCTAAGAATTTGCACGCGCGTAGTATAGCCACCAGTTCAGCCTGGTAGACGCTGCAGTGGTTTTCTAGCCGCATGGTCATTTTCTGCACTTCCGCTTGGTTTCTCCATACTGTGACGGCTGCTCCAACTTTTCCTTCTATTTTGCTACCATCGGTAAAGAGATGGTAGTCGGTAGTTGGAATGTTGTCGACATCAGCTTGGGATTCTATTTTGCCGAAGGAGGTGGAAAGTCGTTTAGCTGGATGAGGCATAGAGAATGGGCTGACCCTTTTCTCTAATTTTCTACCAGGAAGATCTTGCAGTGGTTTTCCGCGCTTGATTTCGTACAGCCTCCCTTGTTCCATCAGCCTGAGATCTAGCGGAAGTACTCTGGCAATCAGAGCGCTTGAGATGAGAGATGTGGTCCTGTGCGCTCTGCAAATTTTTAGACAGAACGTTCTTGTGAGTGAATTTAATATCTTCTTGGCGTATTCTTTCTCTGCCACTGAAGCCCAAGCACCCGCACCATATAGCACAATGGGTTCTATTACTGTTAGGTAGAGCATTCTCGTTATTTCTGGGTTTAATCCCCAAGTGGTTCGAATGGTCTTGGCAAGGCGCTTATATATATTTATTGCCTTTTTGTTGGCGTTTGCTAGGTGAGCCCTGAAACTGAGATTGCGATCGATGGTAAGCCCTAGAAATTTAATGGAGTCTGTGCCTTTAATAGGTGTGCCTTGAAGATTGAAAATCGGTTCTTCATATTTTCGCTTTTTAGTTATGATTACGGCTTGTGTTTTGTGGGCAGCAAATTTCATCTTGAACTTCTTACCCCACGCACTCACCATATCCAGAGCTAAGTTAATTTTTCGCTCAAGATCATTAGTGGTTTTGCCACAGGCTATAATAAGTATGTCGTGGGCTCCTGTTCCTGGAGGTCTACATCAGGTACTCCAAACCTTCAATGTCTATTCCCCAGCGGAAGCGCCCCATCAAGCCGAGCAACTTTTGCTTTAGAGTCATATCTGTATCTCCTATAGTTTACCTGGGCTCCTGTTGGTGCACCTGGTGGTCTACAGTAGATACTCCAAACCTTCGTTGTCTATTCGCCAGCAGAAGCGTCCCATCAAGCTGAACAACTTTTGCTTTGGAGTCGTATCTGAATCTCTTATAGTTAGGTTGGGCTCCTGTTGGTGCACCTGGTGGTCTACATGAGGTAATCCAAACCTTTGATGTCTTTTCACCAGCAAAAGCGTCCGATCAAGCGGAACAACTTTTGTTTTGAAGTCATACCTCTATCTCCTATAGTTTAGCTGGGCTCCTGTTGGTGCACCTGGTGGTCTACATCAGATACTCCAAACCTTCGATGTCTGTTCGTTAGCAGAAGCGTCCCATCAAGCTGAATAACTTTTGCTTTGGAGTCATATCTGAATCACTTATAGTTTGGCTGGGCTCCTGTTGGTGCACCTGGTGGTCTACATGAGGTACTCCAGACCTTCGATGTCTTTTCACCAGCAGAAGCGTCCCATCAATCAGAACAACTTTTGCTTTGGAGTCATATCTGTATCTCCTATAGTTTAGCTGGGCTGCTGGTGGTGAATCTGATGGTCTACATCAGGTACTCCAGACCCTCAAGTGGAAGCAAAAGTAGCCTATGTCCGTTTTCGATATATGAGCAATCTCTGTGCCAAATTTCATCAAAATCGGTTCAGTGGTTTAGGCGTGAAAGCGTAGCAGACAGACAGACAGACAGGACAGAGTTACTTTCGAATTTTAGTATGGATTAGTATGGATTTTTAGGGACGAACAGTAGAGTCTGGCCAGCGAGTCTTTGGACACGGAAATGGCGCCAATTTTAAAAATCTTTCACATGTTAACACTGAAAAACTACAATAAAACAATTTTGATACTTACTATTTTTTTGTTTTCTGCTCTTTAGTTTGTGTTTACCTTGCCTACCGGTATGTATGTATGATTTATCTACCGGGAGTAACAGAAAGGGTATAACAAGCCGAAAGGAGGTCAAGGTATTTATGAAACTGAACAACTTTCCACATGGAACACGGGACGAAATATGAAAAAAAATTTGGACCTCTCAGAGTAAATCAATCAGCTGATCTGCGATTTTGTATGGGAGGTCCAAATATTTCTTTCATATATCGACCCATGTTTCATGGGGAAAGTTGTTCAGTTTCATGAGTACCTTGACCTCCTTTCGGCTTGTTATACCCTTTCTGTTACTCCCGGTAGATAAATCATACATACATACCGGTAGGCAAGGTAAACACAAACTAAAGAGCAGAAAACAAAAAAATAGTAAGTATCAAAATTGTTTTATTGTAGTTTTTCAGTGTTAACATGTTGCCATTTGAAATATTTGAATTATTTGACGTCCAAAGACTCGCTAGCCAGACTCTATCAATGATTATAATAGAAGCTGAAAAGGATTGGAAACATTTACAATTGTGTGAATAATATTTCACCTGGTTATTTTCAATAATAACTTAGGATACAAAGTACTTGTGTAAAATTCAAGTAATTGTATGGAAAATTAAATTATTTGGGGCTCAAGTTCTACAGGGAAGGTGAACAGTTTGAACTGTGTTGCAAATATAAGATTTTAATAGGAATTAAGGGAAACAATTACAACCAAAAGAGTAATTTGAAGGGACAAGGTTTTGTAAAGCTGAAATAAATTCAAGATTTACCACAACAGGCAGAGGTAGGTACCTATATAAGTTTGATTTTGATAACAAATTAGAAATAGATCTTCAGGTTTTAGTGTTGAACTGGAGATTTGTTTTATGTCAAGGAATGTAGGGCTTTTTGGTAAGTTGTATGGTTGTGAATAGACTATGAGACGGCCCCAATTAAATAAAGCCTGACAGGTGACAATTATGTCACTTTTTGACAAATAAGTCAAATTGTCGCGACAAGTGCCGTTAAATAAACACGACAAATGTGTCCAAATGCGACAGGTAAAAACTGACATAATTGTCACCTATTAAACACGTTTAATAAAGCTGATAATTGTCAGATTTTACCTGTCGCGTCCTAAGAAAATATTCTCGACTTATTTGTCATGGTCATTGACAATATTGTCGCGTTTTGTGACTTATTTGTCAACGCACAACACCAAAGAGAGTAAATGAGAGTAATATTATTTTTGATTAAATTTTTTCGTATGGTTAGGATTCCTACTTTAAAATTGATATGAAATTAACTATTTTGAGCTTGATTTACAACTAGTAAGACATTTTGTTCGGCAAATTTAGTGATAAGTAAAAGGGCGACGTATTCTTATTTGCTCCTAAAATTCATCTTCAATACTACTATTTTTTAAATTTAAGTTTTATTTGTAGCTTTTAAAAACATGAGTGATTTAACCCATATACCTATCTCAACCGTAAACCATCTTTGACATTGGGTATAGGTTCCTGTCGAAAATCTCCGACAATTCTACAAATATGTCGAATTGTCATTACAATTTAGTGTTAAATAAAACGAAATTGACAAGTTTTTCCGGACAAATTGTCACCTGTCGCCTGTCAAGAGAAATTGTTTATTAAACAGAAATATGTCAAATTGTCATGACAATTCGACATATTTGTCGATTTTCCACCGTGACAAATTTGTCGACCAAATTCTTTATTAAACAAGAAATTGTCAAATTGTCGGATTGTCACCTGTCGCCTGTCACCTATCACCTATCACGTTTATTTAACTGGGGCCATAGGAAATAACCTAAAAATGTAGGGATATTTGTAAAATAAATTCAGTAAGACAGAATTCCACCTTCCAGCTGGAGGATAATATTTTGGGAGTTAAGTCTGGATAGAAATAATGAGATAAGTAATGAACTTCTTTAGTAACCAATCATTAAGAATTCTGATTTTGCAAACAATGGGGTGAGTTTGCTAGGTTGAAGGGTTAGTTTTATAGAGTTATGTAGGTACTTCTTCCATTACGAAAAGAAACTGTGGTTATTATGGATACAATGTAGTTTAGACGATCAAAGGCCTAAAACAATAATTTTTCAATTCAAACAGAAGATATAAATCCCACCAAAAACATTAACTTGTAAAAAGAACCAAGTCTCGCCTCGCAGTTTTTCTACTGTAAAAAGTTGTGAGATCCATGTGATGCCAAGTCGGTTATTGATTTATTGAAGGACTACTTCAGGGAACTTTCATCTTAAGCTATTGCGTAATTAGGTAACATACATCATCGTATAGTAACCATATCTTCCGAGGTTTGCACTCCAATCTCATACCTGTCCACCACCATCTTGAGACAGAAAGACCGCATCTGCTGTTCCTCACTGAAACGCAGATTAGATGTCCAGCTGACGCGGCGTACCTCAGCTATCCTGGCTACTCCTTGGAACATAGGTTTTTACCTCGTGCCGGAGTCTGTGTGTACGCTCGCGATGACATCTGTATCAAGCGTCTCAAGAATTTGTATGACTGTATTTATCGCTCGCATGGTGGAGATTCGGAGACAACTAAATTATTTGAACAACTTAGTGATGCTGCTGATGAGGTTCTGCAGAGGTACCCTTCAGCGCAGCTAGTTATCCTGGGGGACTTTAATGCCCACCACAAGGAGTGGCTGTTCCCATACCAGGAGACCGATCATGCTGGGAGAGAGGCGCGCAAATTGGCACTGTCGCTAAACCTCTCCCAGCTTGTAAGCTGTGCGACAAGGGTTCCCGATGTGGAGTCTCCAACAACCAACTGCTTGGACCTTCTGCTGACGACTGATCCAGATCGATGCTCAGTGTCGGTTGTAGCACCTCCGGGCACATCCGACCATTGTCTGGTGAAATCTGTATCCGTGTACTCACCACCCGATCAGGACCCTCGTGGTATGAGACGGGTGTGGCGATACAAGTCAGCAGATTGGGACGAAATGCACCATTTCTTTGCGTCGTATCCGTGGCAGGCCTATTTTTCTTCAGGAGAATCGTCGCGCTGCGCTGATGCCATAACAGAAGTCCTGCGTCAGGGTATGGAGTATTTCATACCGTACTATGATGTTTCTTCTGTTAGCAAAGCACGCCCATGGTTTAATGCTGAATGTAACCGCGCTGAAGCGCTAAAACAGACGGCTTACCTAGCCTGTGCTGACGCTCGATCGCGCAAAGCTCCGAATACTCGGGATTTGAAGAAAACCTACAATAAGGCCTCTAAGTCTTGCAAAAAGGAATTACGCAGAACACGTTTCAAGCACATCGGCACTGTAGGCGCCAAACTTGCCTCCCATCCTGCTGGCAGTAAGGCATTCTGGTCTCTGGCAAAGGCAGTTGAGACCAATTTCTGCCAGCCTTCTTTGCCGCCATTGCAGAAACCTGATGAGTCGCTTGCTCACACTGCGGAAGAGAAAGCGAACCTGTTTGCTTCCCTTTTTGCGGAAAACTCGCGTCTAGATACCGCAGGTCAAACGCCACCAACGTTACGTCTAAAGTCTGCTGCAACATGCCAGCCGTCTGTATTCGCCAGAAAGAGGTACTTAAAATCCTGCGAAACCTAGACGTAAATAAAGCGAGCGGCCCTGATGGTATCCCTGCAATTGTTCTGCGTAACTGTGCGCCTGAGTTGTCTCCGATATTGACACGCCTGTTCCGCCTCTCACTGGAGACTGGTGTAGTTCCCCAATCGTGGAAGCTTGCAAACGTGCAACCTGTGCCTAAAAAAGGCAGCCGTGCTGACCCTGCCAATTATAGACCCATATCAGTCACCTCTATACTCTGCAAGACTATGGAGCGTGTACTAAACAATCGGCTCCTGGCTTACCTCGAGAGCAATGATCTCCTTAACGACCGTCAATACGGCTTCCGCCGCGGGCGGTCGACAGGGGACCTCCTCGTGCATGCCACCCACTCATGGAGCGAGGCTATCGAGAGGCACGGCGAAGCCCTCGCCGTATCTCTGGATGTCTCAAAGGCATTTGACAGGGTCTGGCACGCAAGTCTTATTAACAAGCTTCCCGCCTACGGGCTACCTACTGGACTTTGCAACTGGATCGCAGATTTCTTGAGTGGACGGTCAATACGAGTGGTCCTGGAAGGACGCTCTTCAGATGAACAGGCTATTGATGCCGGCGTCCCTCAAGGGTCTGTACTTTCTGCAACCCTATTTCTGCTGCACATCAACGATATGCTCACGCCCGACACCTTTGGGTATGCAGATGACAGCACGGTTGTTGATAGGTACCTGTCCAGTGCAAAGGCCAGCAATGAATCTACTCAGTCTTGTCGAGAGACCCTAGTGAGTCGCCTAAACTTGAATCTTGAAGCAATATCCGAATGGGGTGATGCAAATCTTGTCAAGTTTAATGCATCTAAAACACAGGCATGTCTATTCTCCACTAAACGGAGTCCCTTCGACCTGACTCCGACTTTCCGAGGTGTATCCGTACCGATTTCCGACCATCTTGAGCTCCTTGGCATGAACCTTTCATCTGACCTGAACTTTAGACATTATATTGAGTCTTTGGCCACGACTGCAGCAAAAAGATTTGGAATTCTCTCGAAGGTCAGGCGATACTTCACACCAGTACAGCTTTTACAACTATACCAAGCTCAAGTCCGTTCCTGCATGGAGTATTGCTGTCACCTGTGGGACGGGTCTGCCAAATACCAGCTGGCAGCCCTGGACTCGATTGAGAAGCGCGCCAAGAAACTCATCGCTGATAGGGCACTAATTGACGCAAAGTTACAGAGCCTCGAATATCGTCGCAAAGTAGCTTGCTTGTCGGTATTCTATAGGATACATTTCGGGGAGTGTGCACAGTCTCTCCATGACCTGATACCTCCGTCACCATTCCATCTCCGGTGCACGAGACACCGGTTGGGATTCCACCCTTATATCGTAGACATCCCGCAAATTCGCACAAAGCGCTTCGCTTCTACATTTTTAATGCGAACTGCTAAGGAGTGGAACTCCCTGCCTGCGGATCTGTTTCCGGAACGTTATAACATGGGCCTTTTCAAGGCGAGAGTGAATAGGCATTATCTGGGCGAGCATGTTCCATCATCGTCTGCATCGTCACTTAACATCAGGTGAGATTGCGGACAAATGCTTAGTTACCCATTGTTTATAAAAAAAAAACGATATTTAAAAACTTTTATATTTACAATGACGAGAATGACCCGGCCATCGCAGAAGACCATCGTATCTCACTAGCAAATAGTGTGCGTTTGCCAAGTCATTCTAGTTATCGTAAATATAAAAGTTTTTAAATATGGATATGGTTACTATACGATGATGTGTGTTACCTAATTACGCAATAGCTTAAGATGAAAGTTCCCTGAAGTAGTCCTTCAATAAATCAATAACCGACTTGGCATCACATGGATCTCACAACTTTTTACAGTAGAAAAACTGAGAGGCTAGACTTGGTTCTTTTTACAAGTGAATGTTTTTGATGGGATCTCATTTCTTTTTGTAGGTAGTCTTCCTCTTTCTCTTTTCTGGAACTACAGATTTCCTCAAAGCCCATTCCCTATATCCATGTTTGTGAGTAGCGTTACTTTTAACGCCAAAGTTAACTTTGTAATCCTATATATTTGTATGGAAATACAAAGTTAATTATGCGGTTGCAACTGAATTTGTAGAATTTCATAAATTTTCTTTTATTCATACACTAAAATACAAGTTGTATTCTAAGTTTGAAGCTCCTCAGTCTGCTAGAAGTACCTTAGAATTTTGATCTAAGTAATGTCAGTCAGGCAGAGTGTTTTGTAACCGGTTACAAATAAAGATTTTTTCTTATTTATTCGTAACCTGGTTACAAACTACAGTTACATACGCGGCCGAAAGGGAAAAATCATAAACTTTGACTAACTATAACTTCTAAACTACTGGTATAAATTTGATGAAATTTGAAATGTATCGTGTCTATGCAGTGCTTGATAAGATATTTTGAAATGAGGGTTCTAAACTTATCGATAAGGGAGTTATGGTGGGGTCGAAAATGGCCTGAACTGGTTCGAGAAAAGGATGGTACGGCCGGCCGTGCCGCTTTCAGCTCGACTTGGTGGGGGCACTGCCGTGCCCCCAGATAATAGCAATTTAGGAGTTACCTAAAGTTATTCTTATTACTATAGTTAGTACAAATGTTAGTAGGTTAGACAGTAATGTTAGGCATAGTTATTAAATTAGATTATAAAATAAAAAGAGGTTAAAGAAATTGTTACAGGTTGACGTCATGCTGGTCGTAAAACATTATTATTAGGCAAATATTTAACACGGCAACTGAAATACTTTTTAGGCAACTTTATATTAAGTCACAAAAAAACTAATTTGGCAGTGATTAAATATTTTAGCAACTATTATACTATACAAGACAAGCAACAAAATGCTAGGATCAAAAAAACTAAAATACGGCTGCTACTGTAAGGTATCAAATATATCAAGCAGGGACAGCGTAAAACTGGTTAGGGTACTAAAAAACCTAATGTGGCGACTAATTTTTCCAAGGGGATATCAAACATTCTTCACTGGCAACTACTAGCTTTCATTATAAAAATACACATCTGGCAGTGATTTTCAGGTAGCTTTAAAACTGAAAATGGGTGTTATAATAATGTATTTGGATATTAAAATATTGTTTACTGATTCGTAAATTCCTGAAAATGGAGGCAAATGTGCTCGTTTGTCTGACCTGTGCGGGGGCTGCGGAGTGGGGCATTGAGCGCGTTTCTAGCCAATAGCAAGCAGTGGATGAAAGATTTGTTATATTTGTATTAATAATAATCGTTTTTGTGACTACTAAGTTAATGACATATTTTGTGTATTCAAGGAAAATGAATATAAAAAGACAGTGAATCAAATTTTAGGCCTTTTATTGCACGCTGTTTAAATTATAAAAAAATGAGTTTAAAGCTGAAATAAATGAACCTACCTACTTAAGTATCTACCTAGATTTAACAACAACAATACTTATGTATGCAACAATACTAATGTATGAGTACCTAGAGTTACCTACAATACTTAGGTACGTAAGTATCGTAGGCAACTCTCGTTACTTAAAGTAAGTAGGTTTATTTAAAGTGCATTTAAGAGGGGGAAAGTTAATAATAAATAATATAGTCTAGAAAAAATTTTTACAGAGTATAGTTTTTTAGCATGTCACAATTTGGTTTATTTAGATCCCTACAAATGTAACCAAAAGTATTTTTTTAAAGATCTTGTTTGTATTTATTTCAGACCTTGGTCAAGTTTATAGACCACCCCATTTTAGAATTTATGAAAGCCTATTTTAACTTTTTTATGCGCCAACAATTTGTCGCCTTAGAAGAAATTCAATTGCCACAAAAGAAAATCACTGCCAGATAAAATTTAAATAAGACCTCAAAACTCATTAAAAAGCCGCCGCTTTCTAGTTAAGATGCTACCTCAAATTAGTCGCCGAAGTAGTTTATTTACTACCCATTTTCAGTTTTTTTAAGACCTGGAATGGTATCAATTTGTCGACGCGTTAAATACATGCCTTATTATTATTATTATTTATTCAAATAAATTTTACAGCATGACAGCCGAAGCCTGCACTATAAAACTACAATACAAATGAAAATCAACAAAAACAACAAAATATTCTTAAAAATTAGATAACGTTACCAAAAAACACTTTCGGCAAAACTTAAACACATCTTATCCAACTTAACAATGGAGTCAGCAAATAAGTCAATTTGTGGTGATGTATCCAGTAGCGAATTAAGTAGGCTAAGCGCAAGTACCAACGGGGAGTTATAGTGGTGGTTTGTGCGTATTGATGGTACGGCCAAGAGACGGTGACTGCGGCCGCGTAAGTAGTTGTCAGGCACAAACAAGCGACACATACGTGTAACCCACAGAGAATGACGTTTTGGTTCTCTGTGGTGTAACCAGAGATGGACACACCAAGTCACCTCGTAAGAGTCGGTACGCGGTAGTAAGCAAAACATACGTTCGTCGAGTTTTTAATGAATTTAGACCCAAAACACCAAGAAGGAAAAGAGAAGGATATAAAAATGGATAGAAGCCATATATCTTTTTGTAAATAAATCTTAAAAATGCTTTCTGTACCTTTTCGACTAATAAGCAATAAAGTTCTTCATGCGGACTCCACACAATAGCTGCTGTCTCCAATTTACTACGCACTAAAGCTGTATAAATTAAAACAACTGCTTTAGGGTCTTTGAAATCATGGCAGCTTCTCAGCACGAATCCGAGTCTTCTGTAACTTTCCAAAGCTAGTGATCGAATATGATCGTTGAAAGTTAGTTTTGAATCGAACAGAACGCCTAGATCTTTATTACTGAACACACGGGTGATTATTTCGGTACCTAAGATCTGTGCCTCCAGTGAAAAAGGGTCCAACTCACTCAGACCCTTTTGTGTTTTTGCTCAAAATCAGAATCTACTTTTTAAACCCTTTCAAAGGGTCTAACTCACGCTTTTGTACGTTGAAAAATGCCGGAATTACAATTTGTGTAAAGCGATTTAACTAATGACAAAATATGTGCATATGGGTTCATCTAAAGTTATATGGGAAATGTAAATGTATACGTTCTGTGAAAAAAGACACTTTTCTAATTAAACCGCTACATTTTCCCTTCCAAAGATTCAAATACAATTAGATCATTTCTAACAAAACTAAGTCTTCATTTTGTTTCGTGAAAACGGATCCAACTTCAATTGAATTACTTTGGTATTACCGTATTTTGGATATAATCACAATTGAACCTACTGAAATAGTTTTTGATAAACGATCTAACTATAGTTGAATAATTTTTACTCCATTTGTCCGGAGAAAACCGCCAATGTGACTGTTTGGGGTATGAAGAGGGTGCTAAAGCATCTTCAAAGGTTTAGTGATACTCCAGTAACGGCAAACCTGTTTTACTACTTGGGATATAAAAAGGGTGTAAATGCATCTTCTTAGGATTCTTCTAAAACAAATGAGTAGGTAGGGGGACCCAGGACGCGTATATGAAAACTCATCTTCTGTACTGTCTCTCCCACTCACTCATGATCAATCCTAAAAGTGAGGGTTTGATTTCTTCCGACTGAACTATATTACAGCAATAAATTGTTACGTTTCTAGATGCACAACCATTTATTGAATCGTACAACATAGTTTTCGTCCCGCTTGTTGGTATCAATCAAAGAAAATCGAAACCTTATAAATGGAATTGTTCATGAGTTAGCGTGAGAGACTGTATTGTACGTACCTAAAGTTTGATACGCATTTCTAAGCAACTAAAACACTATTTGATCGCATTATGTCGGCTTGATTTAACGAACAATGACATGGCCGCGAAGGCTTCTGACATGGTTGACAAGGACTCTTATGTGGTTGATTTGGCCTCTGATATGGTTAAGCAGTTCTCTGATATGGTGAAGTTAATAAGGTCGAGTTGGCCTCTGATATGGTTGATTGTGACTCTGACAGGTTTATAAGGCCTCTGAATCTCTGATATGGTTAATAGGCCTCTTAAATGGTTAAGCAAACCTCTAATATGGTTGATTGATAAGGCCTATAAGACAACTGCCTATATTAGAGTTCTACTCACAATCAGTTCTACTCAGTCGCTTACTTCACCATCTTCTTGCTTCTTCTTCTCTGCATAGTAATATCCACTGTTGGGCAAATGCATCTGGATGTGTTTTGTCCACTCTGTTCTATTTGCGGCGATTCTGTCGGTCCTGCCATCTTTTCCGATCATCTTGCTGGTGGTCTGCCAACACTTCGACTTCCTGCACAGGGTCTCAAATGCAGCACTATGTGGCTTCACTTGTCGACACCTCTACGACATACGTGTCACGTGTCACGCCAAATCCATTTTAGTTGCGCAACCCTCTTTCCGACATCAATCAGTTTAGTCCGTTGGCGAATAGCTTTGTTCCGTAGTTTGTCAAGCAGATTGGAGCGACAATAAGCATACTTACTTTGAGGAGCTAATTTACCGAAAGCTGTCCAAACTGCTGGACAAGTTTGATCCTCTGTCCCAAATAAACTTTACTATACCAGAGGTCTAACAACCAGTTTAGAGGTTCCATCAACCATGGCACAGACCTAACATAACCAGGACAGACACTTTATAAACCATGTCAGAGGCTTATTCGGTTATGTTAGAGGCCTATTCAACCGTGTCAAAGGGCTGTCAACCATGGCAGAGGCTTGTCAACAGAGAGGCGTTACCCATGTAACAACCAATGATAAGTTCTACAGAACCATGTCTTAGCCCGAACCTATCATGTAAGAAGCCTAAGAGTCCTTCTCAACCATGTCAGAGGCTTACGCAACCATGTCATTGTTCGTGTCTTTGAGGGTTAAACAGTCAAACAGTATTCAGATGATCAGATTTTGTAGGAAATTTGTAGGAAATAGCTGAACTCCATAGAGGCATACAGAATACGGCTTCCTTGGTTATTTTCGGTCACGGGAAAGCATCCCGAGTTCATCTCTATAGAGGGGACGTACAGAGGACGGGTTCCCAATTTCCTATTACGCGGGCGGGACTGGCGGGAGTATGCAGTTATTACACAGAAAATGTAATTATACCTTTATATGATGCAATTTTTAAGGGTATAACTGTAACAAAGTCCTTAGGGTTGGCCACCCATGCAAATTAAAATGGATTTAAATATAGTTATATTTGTATTCACCGTTATTATTAAAGCAATCTGCTTATCCAACAGCATTTGAATCTTTAATCACGATACCTACAACGGTTCAATTTAAATTAGACCTTTTATCATGATACCTACAACGGTTCAATTTAAATTAGACCTTTTTTCACCGAAACATTTCAATAGAGTTACAACGGTCTAAGTGTTTTTTGCATCTTATTCATAAAGATTACGAAAAACTGACAATTCCATTAAAAAGCTCGCAAAAAATTAGTAGGAATAGTTTTTACTTCATATAAAAAAGTTATAACCTAATATAAATTGCAGATGTTAATTGATCTATTTTCATTATTTTGGCTCTCCTGTAAAGTACATGTTTTTCAGTTGGACCCTTTTTCACAAGAGGCACAGAGATATCAACATACCTAGTCAAGGCCTTTTGCTACATGATTTTGTGATCTAACAAATCATGTTGCGCCGACCTCAATTAATTTGGGATAAGGGAATGGGCAGCAGCATTCCCTGTCAATGCAACATCTTGCATTGCGCTCGCCAATCCGCCTGCCAAGCGTGGTGAGAATGGCAAATATGGCAATGCCCCCCGATAGGGAGAGGCCCATGTCCAGCAGTGGACTGTTGTGGCTGTTATGGTTATACACAAAACATCACCAAATTCAAATGACTATTTTAGAAGTCTTATAAACTGATAGAAATTCACATTACTGAGCAATATAAGGATAGTTTTAATTAAGTTCAAATATTTTAGGCGCGTGTTCTAGTCGCGTATTTGGAATGTATACAGTGCCAGAACGCATCCATTGTGTTATTACACTGTACCTATAGTTTCCAAACGTACCTATTGCAAAATAATTAATTGGAAAGTATACTCGATTTGTGCGTAGGTACCTACTGGTCGCGTATACTTTCTAATACAGAATGTCGTGCATTTCTTTGGAAAATATACAAGGCCAGTACGCAAGTGTGTGTAAAGTGTGTGTAAGTCACAAATCTGACCAACTTTTATCAGAAAATTTTCTATGAAAGACTTATATGAAAGAAACAACTAGACCTCCCATACAAAAATGTTGGATAAATGTATCACATAGTATGGGAGATACAAAATTCTTTATCACATTTCGAAGAAAAGTTTCTAATAGGTTATTCAGTTTTGTGAGTAGATCACGATTTTTATATTATATTTGTACTCAATTAAAAGTAACCTTATTATTCATTTTAAATTATATAAATCGAATATTTAATTTAAATAATGGCAGCTAGTTGCCTCCCTGTTGTTTGATGTGCCCTTACAGGGCGTCACTTGTACCTTTTAATTTTGTGTAACACCTTTTTATACCTGTGGCTTTGCAATAAATGAAATGAAATGAAATGACCTTATATTTTAATCTTCTGTTTTCAGGATTCGTAAAATGAACTACCACATAGCGAGATACAAGATGTCGATAGCGCGATACACCATGCTGAATCATAAGAGACAAGCGCCAAACCCCAAGAGGTATGTAACTTCTTCTTCTTCTTCTTCTTCTTCTTCTTCTTCTTCTTCTTCTTCTTCTTCTTCTTCTTCTTCTTCTTCTTCTTCAAGTGGGACACCAAGTTGTCCAACCCGATGGTCCCTGGTGTCTGAGTTTATCAACCGCCTACTGCAAGTAGCAGACCTCTGACATGGCTGTGTAACGACCGCCGTCTAAGTGATCATAGACAGCAACTGGGACCGACGGCTTAACGTGCCCCTCCAAAGCACGGAACCATCTTGCTTTCCGGATAATAAGGTCCAAGAATGAGGTGGTTCAGCCTGCAATGTCCTGACCAGACTGGGAGCGAATTCACAGAGTGATAAATATTAACTTTGTGAGTGACCTAATCCGGAACCTTCTGCGTCGCAGGCAGTCGTACTTACTTTTTATTTAATTTTGATACTGAATAAACTTTTCTCAGTTCTCATTTTCTCATTTACTAACCATATCGCCACATCGGCTGCCAACTCTTAGGTACTTCTTTAAGCTACTAGGGTCCCAAGTGTGATAATTTTTACCCGACTGCTTCGGAAGGATGGTAACGTTTTTAGGGTTTCGTAGTCTACTAGAAACCCTTATAGTTTCGGTAAGACTGTCTGTCTGTCTGTATGCCGCGCCCTTATAACTCCGTCAATTTTAGAGCTATCGACATCAAAATTGGTGTGAAGAAGAAGATAGATCGTGTTGACCCAAACTTAGAAATGTTGAGAAAAAAATATTTTAAAAGTTTTTTGGACCCCATACAAGTAAAAGGGGAACAAAAAAAATTTTTTCTTCTGTAATATTGAGTAGGGTATCGTTGAATAGGTCTTTTAAAACTAAGGGGAGGTTTCTTTGAAACAAAGTCACTAAAATGTTTCAGTGTCGAGAAAATTGCTTTTAAGGTGGTTCGTTACGTCATACAAACAAAAAACTGCACTTCAGTCGGGTTACACATGAGCTGTAGAGTTTCTTTTTAAAGAAAATTTATTCTGAATGATGAAGGCACACGTAAATTTGTCGCAAAACTACTTATAGTTAAAAGATAATCAGTATTTTCTGCACAATAAAATTAAACGTATTTATTGCAGCAGGTAGCTCCATCTATTTTTGTAAAGTGGCGACTCGCTTTTTACGGGGAAATCTGATGATTTAAAAATTCTTTTTAGTGTTTTGCGACAATCTTATATACCCACGGGACTCCCCATCAAGTTTTTTAAACCGACTCTTGTCTCCTTTACATACATAACTCCATTGAATTTTTGTATGGAAAACGGAACGCCTTAAAAGGGGCGTTTTTGAGCCATAATTTGTTCCAGCTGTAACTCCTAAAGTATAAACGATAAAAATTTGAAAAAAATATGGAATATACTTCTCAATTCGAAGTTACCATGAAAACTATAAAGGATACTGTACCACGAGAAATTTCAGAAAAATAAAAGTTTCTCTATTTGCGGTTGGTAATCATACAGCTGCAAACAAACCAGCAACAAAATTAACTTTATAACGCTGAATAACCTGATATGTAAACGTTGACTACGAAACCCTATTTGTGGGCGTGTCTGACACGCTCTTGGCCGGTTTTTATTTAAAAGTATGTGAGTACGAATGTGGGTATGTATGTAGACAAGAAATTCGTTTCCACGGGCTGCAGCCCAAACGGCTGGGCGCATCTTGACATGTGTGGTGTCGTTAGATTCGTCTCAGCAGCGCAAGTGACACTGGCTATATAAGGTCCTGTTAAATACACTGCAAATATTTTAAGACCGCTATAGAGGTTTTCACGAAGCTCATACAATTTTCCCGGCCAGACTGTTCGGAGCGTCATTCTGCGAAAAATATGGGGATATTTGAATATTTTATACAATGATATTATGAATAAAAATTAATATATCTTTCTGCAATAAGATTAAATACACCTTCCTGAATAACATTTTTTTTTTTAATGTTTACTACGGTTATTTTTTTCACACAGAAGCCGTTATAATAGCGCGTTTCAAGAGGAAATAAAAATATGCAACTTTGAATTTACCGCAGTTTAGGGATTTTGTTTTTTAATACATCTGCTGGTATATTAAAAAAAAACTTCACCATTCAGAAACTTAAAGAACATTGTGGTGGTTTTCCTATCGCTGACATGGTATGGTCATTCTATAAAACATATTATGCATTTGATAAAACAATTATCAAAGAAACCACGTACAAACAGGTGAGATTGCGGGCCTATCTTACATAAAAAAACCTAGATCCCAATTATTATCTACTTCAACAGGCATATCCTAAAAAGAAAGGCAGTAGACAGGATGCAGACCGACGGTATAAACACAGTAGACTACAATTTAACCTCCGTGGAGAAACGACACCTCTTGACCCACATCATCGTAGACATAGAACCCTGGGAAAGAAAAAGAAAAGCTCACGACAAGATAAAACCTAATATAGGAACGAAGAGAGAAATTGTAAAGCAAAGGAATCGGGAAGATAAAGCACTATCGGGAAACGTTCGACAGCGCCACTGATTATCGCAAGATGGGGCTGAAAAAATCAGTTTGAAAGAAGCTAAATTAATTAAACTATGCCGTTAAAAATTAATTTTGTTGTTTGTATCTCATCATCATCAAATTTAAGAGCTATGCTCTTGTCGGTGCAGCAATTTCCATTCTGGTCTATTTAATATCCCTGGACGAGACACACAGCGCCATCTAGCCCCAAACTAAGCAAAGCTTGTACTATGGGAACTAGACAACTGATATAATACTTAAATATATTTTCTTTGTAAATAAATACATACTATACATAGAAAACACCCAGACTAAACACAAATATTTGAAAATTGCCTTTACAAATATTTGTGACGGTGGGAATCGAACCCACGACCCTCGGCGTAGAAGGCAGGGATGCTATCCACTACGCCAACGGGACAGTCAAATTTCCTGCCAATGTTTTGACCTCTTGATACCACACGACGTCTTTTATTTGAGTAACGAATGTGCGTCTTGGTCTTTCTCTGCCTCTTCTTCTTCATCCTTTCCTTCAACGAAGTTCTTTATACAGTCGTATCGCAACAAGTGGCCAACCATCTTCCCTCTTCGGTTTTCGATTATACAGGGTGTTCCGGTTAGCGTGGTCCAAAGAAAAAATCTAGACTCTGGACATCCTAAGCTACCATAATAGCAAAAAAAAAACAATATTTGAAGTAAAAATATGGACCTCCCATATTAGTTTTGCTGCCTGATAGACCATTTTCATGGGAGGTCCATTTTTTCTTCAAATAATGAACATATTTTTTTGCTTTTGTGGTAGCTTAGGATGTCCAGAGTCTAGATTTTTTTTGGACCACGATAACCGGAACAACCTGTATTTATAAGACAACGAATCTCTACAACCAACGCCAGGACTTTCTCATTTGTTTTCTTTTCAGTCCAACTGATCCTCTCCATCCTTCTCCAGCACATCTCAAAAGCTTGCAACCTCTCTCCATCTACTCTTTATACAGGCTTACTGTTAATTGGCCCCGATCCCGTTAAGGAGTGATAGTATAGGTAATTTTCAATCGAAATCACCCTTATGTAAATGGGGCAAAAGTGAACCCATTTCGAGATATTTAACATTTTAATTTTTTTAAGGAATGTTGGGGAAATCTAATATGGGATATTATAAATTGCATATCAAATAAATAATCGCCTATCAATACATATTCATCATTTATATTTTTTTTTACATCAAATATCTTACTTCACTACAAATAAACTAAATGTTTAACAAAACATAAACTGCAGATAATTCGAAATTTTACAGCAATATGACATAACTTTTTTCCTCATAATGCAATACTACAGATAAATTTACTTTTGTACAAAAATACTACATACATAGCATGAATACTGACTGCACAGCAAATTTTCCATATTTCATAGCAAAATAACTATCCCAGTCGCATATTAACCAGTAAACATACGTAAGTAAACATAAGTTTATAGGTCCGGTCCGTTAGGTATAGCCTAACCGAACCTGGCGCGGAAAGCGCCAGGTTAGGTTAGGTTAGGTTAGAACTTTGACCATAACGCACGAGCCGAGTGAGCGGAGCGAGCGTGCCGCGGCAGCGGCCGGCGATGTGCCAGAAACGACACGCTATGCGCGTCATCAATTTAAAATATGATTATCGATGTGTATGATTAAAGATGATGGTTCATCTCTAATAAAAACTGCTGTAAATAATATAAAAATAGAAGCTATATTTAAAAGAAAAAGAGTTAACAGGTATAATGTGCATTAAGATTATAAGCTGTGCATTGATGAAAAAGCTGGGCGAGAGGCGCGTAAACTAGCATTGGCGCTAGATCTCACCCAGCTGGTGGAACAAGCGACGCGAATACCAGATATCACAGACCACACACCCAATTGCCTGGACCTTCTGCTGACAACTGATCCGCACAAACATTCGGTTTCGGTCTCGGCTCCGCTGGGATCATCTGACCACTGTGTGGTGAAATCCGTGTCCATCTGCTCTCCTCCGGATTACACCCCTAGGGGCACGAGGAGAGTATGGCGATACGAGTCAGCAGACTGGGACGAGATGCGTGCTTTCTTTGCTTCATACCCGTGGCGGCAAATGTGTTTCTCTTCGGAAGACCCCTCATACGTCGCTGATGCGATCACAGCTGTAATCCGGCAGGGAATGGAATATTTCATTCCTTTCTCCGATCTCCCGCTCGGTTATAAAGCCCAACCTTGGTTCAATGCGGACTGTGCTCGAGCTGAGGCTCGTAAACAGTCCGCTTACCAAGCTTGGGTAAAAGCTCGTGATCGAAAAGTGCGAGCGAGAAGAGTGCGAGCAAAGAAGAGAGCATATAATGCCACCGCCAGGTATTGCAAACGGGTGCTACGAAAAGCTAGGTTCGACCATATTAGCCGTATTGGGGCAAAGCTTGCATCATACCCACCGGGTAGTAAGCAGTTCTGGTCCCTTTCGAAATCAGTCGAATCCAACTTCTGCCGTCCCTCACTACCTCCAATGCAGAAACCTGATGGGTCGCTTGCTCACACCGCGGCAGAGAAAGCAAATTTATTTGCCGATCTGTTTGCGAGCAACTCTCGTATAGACGCTGGCTCGAAATATCCACCCACCTTACCTCACTGTGATTCTTTGATGTCTGAGATCACAGTGCACAATAAAGAGGTCCGTAGAGCCCTTCGCAGTCTGGACGTGAACAAGGCCAGTGGTCCTGATGGCATACCAGCAAGATTGTTGAGGTATTGTGCGCCTGAGTTGTCTCCTGTACTGACACGCTTGTACCGCCTCTCTCGTGTCAAAATTGTACCAAAATCTTGGAAGCTTGCCAATGTGCAACCTGTGCCCAAGAAGGGTAGCCGTGCCGACCCTAGCAACTATCGACCGATCGCCATCACTTCCGTACTCTGTAAGGTTATGGAAAGAGTTCTGAACTGCAAACTGCTTTCGTACCTCGAAGACAATGATCTTCTCAGTGATTGTCAATATTGCTTCCACCGAGGGCGTTCCACGGGAGATCTTCTAGTGTACGTAACGCATTGCTGGGGCGAGGCCATTGAAAACCACGGCGAAGCAATAGCAGTGTCGCTGGACATTTCAAAGGCCTTCGATAGGGTGTGGCATGCGAGTCTGTTGAGCAAGCTTCCAGCGTACGGCATACCCACTGGCTTCTGTAGCTGGGTGGCTGACTTCCTGAGTGAACGGTCGATCCGAGTGGTCATAGACGGCTGCTCCTCTGACCTCAAGGCTATTGACGCCGGAGTTCCTCAGGGGTCTGTACTCTCCGCGACGCTTTTCCTGCTGCACATCAATGACCTTCTATCTTCAGGAATTGTTGGGTACGCAGATGACAGTACTGTCACCGAGAAATATCTGTCCGGCGCAGGAGCCAGTGGTGATGAAATCCAAAGATTGAGAAAGGCTATGATTGAGCGTACGAGCCTGACGTTAAGTAACGTCTCCCAGTGGGGCGATGACAATCTCGTCAGCTTCAATGCTTCAAAAACGCAGGCGTGTCTTTTCTCCGCAAAAAGGTGTCCTTTCACCTTTTCTCCTACTTTTCGGGGTTCATCTGTTCCAGTGACCAACACTCTTCAACTCCTTGGCATGGAGCTGTCCTCTGACCTCAACTTCGGCACCACCATCGAGTCCAAAGTTCAAATTGCAGCTAGAAAGTTGGGCGTCCTAAATAAAGTCAAGCGGTACTTCACGCCTGAACAGCTTCTAACTCTTTATAAAGCTCAAGTCCGATCTTGCATGGAGTACTGCTGTCACCTTTGGGATGGCTCGGCTAAATACCAACTTGCTGCACTGGATTCGGTGGAACGCAAAGCCAAGAGATTAATAGGCGATAAAAAACTGGTGGCGACCAAGCTTCACAGCCTGGCTCACCGCCGCAAGGTTGCTTGCCCATCGGTCTTCTACAGATTGTACTTCGGAGAGTGTGCGCGTGAGCTGCATGAGCTCATACCACCGTCTCCTTTCTTCCATCGGACATCCAGACGCACGGCCGGCTACCATCCATTCTTAGTTGATATACCCACATTACCCACTAAGCGCTTCAAATCATCGTTCATTATGCGCACGGCTAAAGAATGGAATTCCCTGCCTGCGTCTGTATTTCCGAGTGCATATAACCTGAATCTCTTTAAGTCTAGAGTGAATAGGCATCTTCTGGGCAAGCTCGCTCCACCGTAGATCCCATCTCTGCTCTAGGGTAAGATTGGGGTCAAGAGTAAGCCCATCATAGATAAAAAAAAAAAAGCTTTTGCGAAAATAAATTGTAGTGTGTTTAGTGATATTTTGAGTTGAATATTATGCTGTGCAATCAGTAATTTTGATGGGAATTTGGAATCTTATTGCATAGAAAAAGGATATTTTTTGATTTGCGTTTAAATACTACCCATCTAATATTACTCAGCCATTTTTCTAAGTATTGAAAATCTTTTTACCTCGATAGCTAATAAAACGTAGATGTTAATAACATGGGATGCCGATAACGTTCCATATTAATTTTTGTCACAAAATTGCGTTTTCTCAGGAAAAAGTAATAAAAATCAAAGTTGTCCTCAGGTTTTGGAGCCATTATTTCAACAATGGTGCACGATATTTCTGTTATTATGGCTGATTATTATAAGCACAAGTATGGCCTAGATAAAAACATTAAAAGTTTTTGATTACATTTAGTATTTTCTTTTTATTAAGTTTTTTAGTATGTAGGACCCAATATTCCTTAAACAAATTAAAATCTTAAATATCTCGAAATGGGTACACTTTTGCCCCATGTACATGAGGGTGATTTCGATTGCAAATTACCTATAATACTATCACTCCTTAACGGGATCGGGACCAATTACCAGTAAGCCTGTATATATAGTTTTTTTAAATTTTATTCTTAAACTCCTGAGTCCTAGCGCATGATTGCTATTTTCATGTGCATGCGCTCTACATACATCCATACAGCCTCCTGAAACGCTAAAGGCAGTTTATACACTTAGCACACAAAAATAAAAATGCGCGAGATGACCCACTGATTCGACCAGATTAAACCACTGCTCTTGGTGACCTTCAGAGATTTCAGCCATAAGTTCCTCGGCGGCAAGTATGGTATCTGCTAAAAAAGATTATTTTTTAACACGTTCAGTGCGGTACCAGGTCAAATAAACGTGGTTTATGACTTGCTTAGCGTGCGGCAAAGAAAAGTATAGACTTTTCTGTCGTGCGGAGGGCATAATTTTAGCTGTGCTCGTCATGGGAAGGAGACAAATATATATTTATGATGTGTTACTACAGTACAGATCTAAGAAGTGGTCAGGTCTAACTAGGTTTTTAGACCTGGTAACGCACTGAAGAGTTAAAATATAAACGCAGTGCGGGACCAGGTAGAATACGCCTGGTGTTCTCGTGCACCTGGTGCCGCACCCCGCGCGAGCGTCGCGCGATCAGTGTTGTGATCGTATTCGATAAAACACTGGCGTCCGTGGTTATGGCTACGAAAAAAGATCCCACAAAAAGATCAATATAAAAAAGGTAGTCAAAAAAAGAATGTTTTAAGTAGGTAATGCAAAATTGAGAGCCACTGTAATCTGCAAAGAAGCTAACAAAAAAATTAATAAAAAAAAATAATAGATGTGTTAAGTGTGAGAAATAGTTCTGTCTTTCATGTTTTAATGAACAGCAATAAACTTACTTATTTTGCTTTTTTGATAAATTTTATATTAAGTTATCGATATATCGATTTCCCAGCACAAAGATTTGCGCAAAACTTCCTGTGTGCAGTGGAGTACCAGGAGCAAAAGACTCGGTATTTTGTTTTAGCTACAGCTCCTAAACCAAATTAGCTATTCACTTACGCCTTCAGATTGATATAAATCAATTCATAATAAAAATAATAATGTCAAATGATATTTTTTTGTTTTTCTTTTTATATTATGTCAAAAAAAGCATTTAAGTTTTTTTAACGTTACCAGGTTTAAAATACCCCTTACCGCCACAACGGAAAGTTTAGCACCAGGTGAAATACGCCTGGTCCCGCTGTAACGGAAAGAATCCAAAAATTGCCGCCGCTTTGAACGTGTCAATAGTTTCCTTTTTTCGTCTTATTTTAGTGGGCAAATAATTAATTATTATTATTATTATACTTAGCCTTATACCGGCAACTTTGTAAACTCATTAATATTACAGAAAAAAAGACGGCACACTGTGGCGGGTGCCATTTTACAAATACATAATATTTTGGAACCAAGTCTTGACTTTGCTCTTAAGCATTTGAAGAGTTAACAGATTCCACTACCTACTGAGCCAAGGCCTTCCCTGTGGTTTAACATGTTCTATAGCCATAGTGAAATTTGTCTGGTACCAACCTTGATCTGAGCAGTTTGCATTAATTGCAAATAAAATAAGAATTCATCCTTCTTTATTCAATTTTTCATTTGTAAGTTCCATCCAAATTCTTCAGTACGATGTATGGTTTACAATGTTTTCAATTAAATCTCATTTTATCAGCAAAACGCGATGTAGGTATACTATTCCATCTACCAGTTAGAATAGCTTCGTGACTTCATACAACAAAAATAAACTGTTCGATCTACCAGGTAGAATATTATGTGTTTCTATTATTCTACAAATTTATGGCGTATACTATTCTATGTACCAGATCGAATAGTGTACATTGATTACTTACTATTCATGCTGGTTGGAAGCAAATTAAAGTTATCTTAAAATCTAAAACTAAATGGTCGATCAGCCTCGGAACAACATTTGACTACGATTCGTAGTGCTCTTTACTATAGCTAAATAAAATAAATTTAATGAGAGAATTTTGTTCCGGAAAGTTTCCGGCCGAGAAATTCTTGTTTCCAAAATCTACTTAAACAGGGCCCAGCAACGAATTGCTTACCGAGCGAACGATGACGCCGTTTCTTTGTGAGTTTAAGTATGACAGGAATCAGGTATTCAGGATATTTTAGGAGCGCAGGAATAGGGAATAACCTAAACTCACAGCACTGGAACATCCGCTCGTTCTCGAACTCCTTTCCTCCAATTTGCACTATAGTTCACAGTTCGACATCACATAATGTTTTTTAACACAAAATAACTAAAAGATTTCTCTCCGAATGAGAAATCGGCCCCGTTGGCCTCAAATCATTTATAATTAAAATACGTAGCTATCGGCAGCCACGACGCGAGCCAACGAAAAGTGAGGTTATATTTTGCCGGCGGTCGCGTGACTCTCAATCAAAGCGCCGGAACCAAAATCACTTGGTTCACTTCCCCACCGAACAGGGAAAACCACACGAGAAAACCGAAAACACACTAATTACACCATTTATAATTAACATTCGCATCAACGATGCGGGCGACGGCAGAGGACGTGACAATGACAGAGCAGTGTTGCCAGCACCGCGCGCCCATTTTATACGAAAACTAAACATTCACCCGCCCCGGACCGACCCATCGGTCCGCTCTATGCATGGCAGGCGTGATAATGTAGCTACTGCTCGCTTAAGGACTGAATCCCCCACCTGAACTTCTGCAACTCGAGGAGTGCCATCACTACCCGGAAACAGGTTGAGAATGCGCCCCCGGCGCCAACGCAGTGGCGGTAGGTTGGCATCCTTAACCAGAACGAGATCCCCAATGCAGGGGGGTTCAGTCCTGTCCGTCCACTTAAGGCGTTGCTGCAGAATGTGCAAGTACTCAAGCGACCAACGCTTCCAAAAGTTTTGAGTCATTTGCTGCAACAACTGATAACGCGACAAACGATTGCTATTCACCTCCGTATAGGGATATTCCGGCAAGGCGTTAAGTGGGCGGCCAATTAAGAAATGCCCTGGCGTCAGGGCCTCTAAATCATTTGGGTCTGAGCTGAGCGGACACAAAGGACGCGAATTGAGTACAGCCTCAATTTTACAAAACACGGTCGCCAGCTCCTCGAAAGTCAAAATTGTTAACCCTACAACGCGCAACAAATGCGTCTTAGCGGACTTTACAACCGCTTCAAAAATACCACCCCAGTGAGGGCACGCTGGTGGATCGAACACCCAAGTAATGCCCTGACGGGAGAGGCCCGTGCTGATGGCTTCTTCGTTCTCCCGTAAGAACGTTACAATTTCCTTCATACACCGATCAGCACCCTTAATCGGATTGGTACCACAATCCGACCTGATCAGCGCTGGTCGCCCTCGTCGCGACGTAAATCTCTCCAGCGCTGCCAAAAAGGCCTCCGTAGATAGGTCGGCCACGAGCTCCAAGTGGACGGCCTTGGTGGCTAGGCACACGAACACGCACAAGTACGCCTTGATAGACTTTGCGTTCCGTAGGCGTGATGCCTTTACCATGAAAGGGCCTGCAAAATCCGTTCCCACACCTGCAAACGTCCAGGCCTCCGTCACCCGGTCCGGTGGGAGATCTCCCATCTGTGGCTGCATTGTGGCTGCCTTCAAGCGGTAACAAGGCAAGCACCTAAACACAACGCTACGTACCGTTCGTCGTCCCGATAAGATCCAGAACTCGCGCTGTAGGATGGCCAATAGCGCATTACAGCCCGCGTGCGAGTTTTTCTCATGACGATCCCTGACTAAGAGCTCAACTAAGGGTCCCCTTTTGGAAGTAACAGTGGATGCCGAGCCGAAAAGGGCAGGCTAGCGTTCGAAGTCTGCCTCCAACCCTGAGCATACCTTGCTCATCCAGGAATGGGTTGAGGCGCACAATTCCTCCCTTCAGCTTTCCACGTCCATCCCTGAGCAGCCTGACCTCCTCTTCAAAATGTTCCGCCTGGACGACTCTAACCAATGAGCATAGAGCCGCATTCCGCTCCGCAGGCGAGAGGACAGGTGTAAAGTTCCGTTCTGCTTGAGGCTTCCTGCAGTTGTTCACGAACCGCTTGATCCAACCTGTCACCCCAAGAAGTTTGTCGAGGAGCTATACCGTTCCAGCAAGAAAGCTGGGTTAGGCTTCGGTACGAGTTGCCCCACGTTCACTCGCAAACCTCGATCAGGTGGCCCAAGCGGCGCCCTGCACTCGTTGAATGGCCATTCCTGCGGCGACTCAGTCAGCCATTGAGGTCCCCACCACAGTGGGTGACTCACCAAATCAGGTGCCCTGCACCCGCGCGAAGCGCAGTCCGCTGGGTTCCATTCTCCCGGTACGTGCCTCCACACTAACGGAGTTTCCGACCCCGTAATCTGTGACACCCGATTTGCCACGAAAACCTCAAGTGTATGTACCGACGTCTGCAACCAGCACAGAACTATCCGACTGTCAGTCCACGCGTACACCGTTTCATCCAAGTTGATGGTACCACGCAGATTGCAGGTTACATGATTTAGCAAGCGCGCTAGAAGAGCTGCCCTGCCAATTCCAATTTGGGGATTTGGTCCATCTAGTTCTGACTGGTGCCACCTTACTTTTGGCCATAACCAGACGCACGTGCACAGTTCCCGTTGAACTTGCTGTCCGAAGGTATACAGCTGCCGCGTACCCTCG
Source organism: Phthorimaea operculella (assembly GCA_024500475.1). Taxonomy (NCBI): domain Eukaryota; kingdom Metazoa; phylum Arthropoda; class Insecta; order Lepidoptera; family Gelechiidae; genus Phthorimaea; species Phthorimaea operculella. Next base: position 1,146,593 of record JANFCV010000082.1, read on the forward strand.
CTCCGAGGCGTCACAAAACCCATGTAGGGTAGCCTTACATCCCACCGATGGGACTAACTTGCGGGGTATCGCGATGTGCACAATCCCTGGTAAGGTGGTCACAAACTTGAGCCAATCCTTCAACAACTCTCCGGAGAGTTGGTCGTCCCATCCTAAGTTGGCTAGCCACAACCTTTGTAAAAGCACTTCGCCATGAACGTAACCGGGGCCACCCATCCGCTAGGATCGAACGTTCTAGCGATTGTCGACAGTACCGACCGCTTAGTCCAAGTTTTCTCCCAAAGGTCGGGCTCGATCTTGTACGTGAATACGTCATGCGTTGGCCTATATTGCACCCCGAGGATGCCCAACGTGTTTGGATTGTCCGGGTTCTCAAAGAGGTGCGGGTCCTGATGGAACTCGCCTGGCAAACCGGCCAGGAGCTCTGGGCAACTGGACAACCATTTCCGCAACTCGTAACCTCCTGAACCCATGATCGCGATCAACTCGTCTCGTAGAATTAGCGCCTGCTCCACGCTATCAGCACCCGTGCAGATATCGTCCACGTAGACGTCGCGATCCAGTACTGCTGCGGCTCGAGGATATCTTACCCTTTCCTGTGCGGCCAACTCTCGCAGCGTACGTACTGCCAAATACGGACTTGGCTTAAGTCCATACGTCACCGTGTTAAGTTCGTATGTGACCATCGGCTCATCTGGGCTCTCACGCCACAAAATCAGCTGATACCGACGGTCATCCGGATGTATCATGGTTTGGCGAAACATCATTTTGACGTCTGCGACGAACGCTACCTGGTGTAACCGAAAGTCTGTGAGAATGTCCACAATGTCCCGGTTCAATTTAGGACCCGCGTGCAAACATTGGTTCACAGACACACCATTCGAGGTAGGAGCAGAACCGTCAAACACCACCCGTATTTTCGCCTCAGGTGACTTCAAGACAGCCAGGTGTGGAATGTAATAATGCTCGACACACCTCCAATCCAGGCTGGACACCGACATGTGGCCCAATTGAATATATTCCCGCATGAATTCTATATACTTCTGCCGAAGTGCTGGGTCTCGCCTCATCTTCCGCTCCATTCCGAGTAGTCTCCGTTCCGCGAGCTGTCGCGAACTACCTAAAGCGGGGCGGTTTGGGAGAAAAGGTAGCCTGGTCACGAATCTGCCTGACGGGCATCTCGCAGTGTTGTATTGATAGAACAACTCGCACTCGTCATCCTCTGGCTTCCGTCTGTCCGCCGTGGGCGGCTCTTCAGACTCCCAAAACCTCTGCAGCACCTCTGACAGCACACTACCATAGAGGACCGGATCCCCTTCTGGTAGGTCCTGAGGTCTCCAAACTGGGCCGAAAACAACATACCCCTGTGGTATCTACGGCCACCAAACCAGTTTCCTGGAGTACCTTCTTCCTACCGCACCATAATCTCCCGAGGACGTCTGACCCGAGAAGTACGTCCACCGTACCAGGAGTATCAAAATCAGGATCAGCTAACTCCAACCCTGTGGTTAACCCTCGTACCGTTGGTGGTAACCTAACCTGAGGAGTTTCCCAACCACTTCATCCAGCACCACGGCTGAGACTTGATAGCTGACCCTGTACATGTGCTACCTAATGCGAACTCAAAGTTCGTCTGACCCCGAATGTCAGGCACATTTAGGCCCCCGATGCCTACAGCTTCATCCTCACTTGGCCGTACATTTAGGCCTAGCCTACTCACCAGCTTACTCGATACAATACATCCCTGAGCCCCTGTATCCAGTAGGGCTCTTACTTGAATGGTCCGGCCACCGTATCCCCATACCCAAATCTTAGCCGTTGGCAAAAGTACCGTGATTGGACGGGAGCCGAAGCTGATGAGTAGGCGGCGATTACCTAGCGGGAATCTAAACGCGGTGAGGCCGCGTCCCGCGGTGTCCCCTCACTACCCAAACCTGTGTATGGGTCCCACTCCTGCTGGTAGGGAGGTCTGCCCATAAAGGCCATGGCTGGAGTTCTATAGTACCCCGACGGCAAACGTCCGTACCGAGGTTGCGCCTGTAGCCGCGGGTACTCAGGCATAGGCGGGGCATGCGTGGGTCTTGAGACCCAACCAGGTGGCTCAAGCCCGCAGAATACTGCATGTACCCTGGTGGCTGCCTAGTGCTCCCCTGACACCCGCCCGTTGAATCCCGTACCTGGGATGGGTGTCCTTGCCACGTTCCTGTGCCGCTCTTCCCCAATCCGGCACCTGCTGCCGTGGTGGAGATCGTCCCCACGTCCTTGGGTAAGTGGGCTCCGTCTGTTGACGTTCCCCTGCCTGTCCCTGTGACCGATGCGGAGGTGGGCTCCTCCTTGGAGGGTGGGGCGTTGCTCCCTCCCTTGGTGGGCAGGCTCCCTTCGCTGATCCGACCCTGCGGGGCCCCCGGCGCCTCGGTAGCTTTTCTTGCAGAGCTGCGGTTGGTGTGCACCCTGGCAGTACCTACTGTTGGTGCTTGATGGGCACTCTCGCACATGTTGCGGCCCCTGGCACCTAAAACACCAACGCCTCTGCTGTGCCACACCCCGTCTCCTCTGAATCCGCTGCGCAGCAAACTCCTGACACGCCGTTACCCTGTGGCCTGTCTCCTGCAGTAGGCACACCCTGATTCCAATGCGATATTGTACCGCTTGGGTTGCCCACTGTTGCCTCCTCGCGCCGGTGCACCCGGCCGTTCCGGGTGGCGAGGGGCAGAGGTCTCCTGCGAGGGCTTCACCAGCCTGGACGTCCACTCGCCTGCTTTCGGCCTCGAGGAACGACTTCAGATCCTCGTAGGTCGGGAGGTGGTCCGAGGACTTGCCCCATGTAGCTGCTCGAATCGAGCGACCATTTCGCTCGGCAGGCGGCGAAGCACTGTGTGGACCAAGATATAACCGTAGCCCGCCACTGGCAAACCCTGTCGCTCTAGTGCGCTGACCGCGACACTGACTGGGTGGAAGATTTTCTCGCGGAGGTCCGTACCTCGCGTTATGGTTGGTATTGACAGCCACTGGTGTAACAGCCTGTCTACAATCAGGCGCTTGTTTCGATACCGGTCGGTAAGGATCTTCCACGCCACCTCATAATTGCTATCCGAGACCGCCAAATGCGTCAGCAATTCATGAGGCTCTCCATGTAGCCTGGACATCAGCTGAGCCATCTTGTACGCCGGCGTTATGTCCGTCCGTGTGTGGACCACACTGCTATACAGGTCCTCAAACGCCGGCCAGTCGGCGTAATCGCCTGCAAAGACTGGAACCGTAACAGGCGGAAGTGGCACCTGTAATCCTTGTCCCACTTTACCACGGAATGGCTTTTCCTTTCCGTCACGTCGCCTAGATATGTCCGCAGCTGCCTGCGCAATGTCCTGTGCCAGCTCCAAGCACTGGCTTACATCGCCCTCAACCAGCTCCTTATCTTCAGGGTTAGGAGCTTCCTCAAGGAGCATGAGGCACTCTGTGAGGTGTTCCGACACAACCCGAACCCGTTCATCTGCCTGTAGTGCACTTTTCAAGAGCGCGTCCTCCCGGTCCTCGCGGCCGATCATTGCCGCTGTGGTAGTAAACCACCTTAATTCTGTCTTTATAGCAGCCTTATACCTGGCGATCGAGGAGCCATGGTACCAACTTTTACACACTCGACTTAATAAAAACGAAAACCAATAAACAAATACCACAAAATAAATGTTAGTTGACTGGCCTAGACCTTACCGATAAGGTACCGTTCACTAGGCAAACAATACAGTCACAAAAAAACCGAAACAATATTTTCCAAAATTAATAAAATATGTGGGTAATATAAAAACACGCTTAATACTAAATTACGGCTAACTATGTTGCAATAAAGCAACCACGCTCTGCTACCAAAAATGTTTGATTCCGAAGCTGATCTTAGCGCAGTGGAAGCAAATTAAAGTTATCTTAAAATCTAAAACTAAATGGTCGATCAGCCTCGAACAACATTTGACTACGATTCGTAGTGCTCTTTACTATAGCTAAATAAAATAAATTTAATGAGAGAATTTTGTTCCGGAAAGTTTCCGGCCGAGAAATTCTTGTTTCCAAAATCTACTTAAACAGGGCCCAGCAACGAATTGCTTACCGAGCGAACGATGACGCCGTTTCTTTGTGAGTTTAAGTATGACAGGAATCAGGTATTCAGGATATTTTAGGAGCGCAGGAATAGGGAATAACCTAAACTCACAGCACTGGAACATCCGCTCGTTCTCGAACTCCTTTCCTCCAATTTGCACTATAGTTCACAGTTCGACATCACATAATGTTTTTTAACACAAAATAACTAAAAGATTTCTCTCCGAATGAGAAATCGGCCCCGTTGGCCTCCAATCATTTATAATTAAAATACGTAGCTATCGGCAGCCACGACGCGAGCCAACGAAAAGTGAGGTTATATTTTGCCGGCGGTCGCGTGACTCTCAATCAAAGCGCCGGAACCAAAATCACTTGGTTCACTTCCCCACCGAACAGGGAAAACCACACGAGAAAACCGAAAACACACTAATTACACCATTTATAATTAACATTCGCATCAACGATGCGGGCGACGGCAGAGGACGTGACAATGACAGAGCAGTGTTGCCAGCACCGCGCGCCCATTTTATACGAAAACTAAACATTTGAAATTCCAGATTAATGAAGCTAAAAGAACGTTAATATATTATCTTGATTAGGTATTTACCATCATTTTGTCGTGCTCGAGCAAACAATGTTCGTACTGCCAGATGTCGTAGTATTCGTGCGAGTTAAAAAAGTTGCAAACAAGGTACACTATGATAAGCGGCAGTTCGAATACTTTTAGAAGTCTTGGTGCACTTACAGTCCAGCAAAAAAGAGTACCTAGACAAAAAATGAGGGCGCCACTTTGTATGAAATTTCAAAATTAAATGGCAACATTGACTATGAATGGCAACAATTTAGTATGAATTTTTTTTATTTCCATTTTATTTAATTTCTACTCTTTTTTGCTGGACTGTAGAATGCAGATAGAATATAACTTTGAAGCACTCGCTTTCACAGTACAAGCCACTCACACATGGAATGCTTTGCCGCGTGAAATACGTCACTGTACTTCTTTGGACACCTTCAAAAAGAAGGTACACCAATATTACCTTTCAAAGTCAGTTCGCTAATTAGTATTGTATCCTATAAAATTATATATATGTATGTATATATACTTATATATGTATTTATTTATAGTATATTATAATAAATATTTATTAAGTTTGGTATATATTGTAGTAGGTATATTTATTTTTTGTATAGTTTATTTATATTATATTTATTATTATAATGTAAACTGTCGACTCTCACCTTTATTTGTGCACTACTCTTCTCTCTCTGTCTTTCCCTCCACCCAAAGGTTGTCTGGTAGAGATCGCTTTAAGCGATAAGGCCGCCTTTGCGCATTTTTTTGTTTAAGTTTTCCTGTTCTGTGTTTGTGTTTTAAATGTGCAATAAAGTGTTTTTACTTACTTACTTACTTACTCGCGATTGTTTTCACACATTTTAAGTATTGAACCGGGTCGGTCTATCGCGATAATTATTTAGGTAAACCTTTATAATTTACCTGTGTCCCGACGTTTCAACACAGTTTCATGTGTTGTGGTCGCGGGTTGACTAAGGTCCCAGCGAGATGTCATCTAGGCGGTGGGCGACGAGTTCTTCTGCTACCCACATATGTCTTTAGAATTTTGATATTTTATTAATTGTTTGCAAACACTGCACTAGGCCGGCACACAACACTCACAGTATCCGACGATTGCTCCGATGATAAATCGTGCGGTTTCAACTTGTCAATCACTGGACTCCATGCGGATGATAATTTAAACCCGTCCTCTCGGTTGAAATTATTTGGGTTTTTAGGGTTTCGTAGTCTACTAGAAACCCTTATAGTTTCGTCATGTCTGTCTGTCGGTCTGTCTGTCTGTCGGTCTGTCTGTCTGTCTGTCTGTCTGTCTGTCTGTCTGTCTGTCTGTCTGTCTGTCTGTCTGTCTGTCTGTCTGTCTGTATGCCGCGCCCTCATATCTTCGTCAGTTTTAGAGCTATCGACATGAAATTTGGTGAGAAGATAGATCGTGTTGACCCAAATAAAGAAATGTTAAGAAATAAATATTTTAAGTGTTTTTTGGACCCCCTCCCATACAAGTGAAAGGGGGGCAAAAATTTTTTTTTCTTCTGCAATATTGAGTAGGGTATCGTTGAATAGGTCTTTTAAAACTAAGGTGAGGTTTCTTTGAAACAAAGTCACTAAAATGTTTCTGTCACGAGATATTTGCTTTTAAAAAGGGCGTTTTTGACCCATAATTTGTTCCAGCTGTAACTTCTCAAGTATAAAGGCTAAAAATTTGAAATAAATATGGAATATAGCTTACAATCTGAAGTTACAATAAAAACTATAACGAATATTGTACCTTTAAAGGTTTCAGAAAAAATTGAGTTTTTCTATTTGCGGTTGGTCATCATACTGCTGCTAACAAACCAGCAACAAATTAAGTTTGTAATGCTGAAAAACCTGATATTTAAACGTTGACTACGAAACCCTATTTGTGGGCGTGTCTGACACGCTCTTGGCCGGTTTTTCTTAATTTCAATAGCCTCGCGGACGACCCTTGGGTAATAATGACGTTCCACAGAGAGGATTTTTGGGGCATGAAGTTCAATCCAATGATTCGGACCGGATGTTAGAAGTTAACCGTGTGATGCCGGCTTAGAATAGCATCACCCCAATTCTACCCGTGGGTGTCGTAAAAAGCGACTAAGGGATACTTAACCAGGGAATGGGCAGCACCGTTCTCTGTCAATGCACCATCATGCACTGCGCTCGCCAATCCGCCTGCCAAGCGTGGTGAGTATGGCAATACCCCCCGATAGGGGGAGGCCCATGTCCAGCAGTGGACTGTTGTGGCTGTTATGGTTATGGTTAGAAGGTGTTCTGCTATTGCTGATTTATGCATCTGTCGGTTTTTTACAGCTGCGATGTGTTCTTTGACCCGTTCGCTGACAGTCCGCTTCGTTTGCCCAATATATGATTTACCGCAGCTGCATTGTACTTTATAGACTCCTGCGTTCTGAAACGGAATGACATCCTTCGGCGTCCGTAAACAGTGTGACACCTTCGACAATGGAGTGAAAACAGTCTTAACTGAATTTTTACTCAACACTGTCCCAATCTTGTCTGTTACTCCTTTCACAAAGGGTAAGTACGCTGGCTGTCTACTTACCTCCACATGTCTTTCTTTCCTGGTTTTCATTCGACGCTGAACTCCCGTTGTGTAACCATTTTGAACAAGTACTTTTTGTACATGGTTCAACTCGTCCTCTAGATGTTCTGAGTCACATAAGTCGTGGGCCCTCTTTGTCAGTGTCGAAACTACAGATTGCAGGTGACGCGGATGATGATGAGAAGTCGCGTGTAAGTACCGATCTGTGTGTGTTGTCTTTCTGTATACAGAATGCGCAAGGGACCCATCAGGTCTCACCATCACCTTGACATCAAGGAAGGCCAAAGTTCTATCGCTTTCCACCTCATAGGTAAATCTGACTTTTGGATGGATAGAGTTAAGATATTCAACATACTACTTTACTGCGTCTGTGTTCCCTTTGATGACACCAAAAACGTCGTCAACATATCTCTTCCAGAGCGTGATAGTTGAAGGACCGGCACTCAACGCCAACTCTTCAAAGTATTCCATCCAGATGTTAGCAATAACCGGTGCCACAGGGCTGCCCATTGCCACTCCATCGATCTGCAGGTAATACTGCTCATGGTAAAGGAAATAGTTTCCCTCCAGACATTGCTCCAGTAAAGTGTTGTATCGTTTCGGAATACCCTTGTCTCTTAGTCTGCCTTCGATCACCTTCAGACATTCTTTTATTGGAACATTGGTAAAGAGCGATTCGACATCAAAGCTCACTAGCATCTCGTCTGGTTCCAGTCTTAGGTCACTTATAATGTCAATGAAATGCCGAGAGTTCTTCACATAAGACGACGTCTGACCTACCAAGGTTTGTAATACTCCCGCCACATGTTTTGCGAGGTCATAAGTAGGTGAGCCGATTTGGCTCACAATCGGACGCAGGGGCACGCTGGACTTGTGCACTTTAGGTAGGCCGTACAGTTTCGGTGGTTGTACTGTTCTTGGTCTATGCAAGTTTACGTAGTCGTCCTCAGTGAATAGGTCTTCGTGATCTTTAATGAGAGTACGTATGCGATTGTACACTCTCGCTGTCGGGTTGTAGTTAACGGGCTTATACACATTCACGTCTTCTAACAGTGCCTGAATCTTATGGTCGTACTCCGTGGTGTCCATCACTACAGTGGCATTACCTTTGTCGGCTTTTAGCACTAACACTTCCTTGTTCTCCCGTAGTGCTTTCAATGCTTGACGCTCAGCTGCAGTGGCATTACTTGTGGGTAGCCTGGATTTTCTCAATATAACCGCTATATCTTGACGCATAGTTTCCGCGTCACTGCTAGAGATTTTATTTCATATGAGAGCCTCTTCTACCCTACATATGATGTTTTCGACTGGGACACGTTTTGGTGTCAAGGCAAAGTTCATTCCTTTTGATAATATATTGATCGTAGCATCATCAAGAGAAGTTTTCGACAGATTAATAACAGTGTTAGCTAAATTTGACTCAGTGTGTATCGTGTCTCCACGAAATGTGTTATTGTCATACCTCTGTCTCGAGATCAATCTTTGGAACTTGCGATCATGTGTAGCACAACTGAGCTCATATTTCCTTGCAGCTTGTTGCTAAGTAATTCGGTCACAAACCTCAAAATCAAGTTGTGTTAGCCACTCACTACACTCCAGATGTAACTCATAAAGCTCACTCTGTATACAAAATGGTTCCCGCCTATGGTTTTGTATCAATTTACGCAGCAATTTGACACTCGCGTTAAGTTATACCTACGTGCGTTCGCATAAAATCACGTCCGGATATTACTTACTCCGAAAGAATTCTCCATAACGCGGGTTGACGTCAGGCAGGCGGCCGTTCGTAAAATAAGACCAAATCCTTTTGCAACATGATTTTGTGTTCAACAAAACGTGGTGCGCCGACTCCAAGTAAGGTCAACCGGGAAAGCGTCTATGGGGTAAAAGCGGCAATGATCAATTTCTCAAAAACTATCCATTTTGCAACAACTTCAGCCATCTAGAGGTAGCAGTTTGAACTAAATTCGCATCTTAAATTAGACACAGAGGGTGCTGTACGTCGGACATTTGAGATATCGACCATTTTCTAAATCAGTCGATCGTGAGCAAGTGGAGGAGCGAGAGATAAGTGCGTTCAATCCATTAAAATCCATGGTATTTGTTTGATTTTCTATTAGATTTTGTACTCCAAGTACGAAATATATTATTGCTCGTCTAAACACGTAGCTTTATTTTGATGCTAAACGTCCTAATTATTTTTTTAATTTTTTTTTATATTTAAAAGTTTAAAATTGTAGGTTTTGTAAAAAAATTTGGGGGAAATGCGTCTACTTTTTTTGGGTAATTGCATCTGTGTGCTGCATTTACCCCTATGCCAGGGGTGCTCAACTTTTTCATGGATGTATTTTTTCATGAACTTTTTTTAACTGTCTCCATGGTCTTAAGGTCTGATCCAGAGAACCTGGGTTTTAAGTATTACCCGGAGGTATCATCGGGTCGACTAACTTGAAAACCGAATAGATAAATAAATACATTTTATGGATAAAGAGCTAATGACGATTGGCTACATTGAATAAGCAGTTTCTTGTTAAAAATATTATAAAGGTCGCCTTTGGAGTCAAACTTTTGTATTAAGTAGCATTATTTGTTACTCATTAAGAATAATTTGATTCGATTTGATTGAATGGGTTTAGTTCCTGGTCTCATTTAAGACAAATATTTTTATATTTTGGATGAATAAATATTTGTAATTATTACCTTGTCAATTTGTATTTCTTAATTTTACAATCCGCCTATAGTAAATGTTGAGAACACCTGGATTGGTCGTTGGGAGAATGAGTCATAGAGCAGTGTAACGCATTTTCCCCACGTAGATTAAAATGTCTCTAGTTGATTGGTTTTTTGCTTGGTTTTCACATGTAAAGAATATGTGAACATGGAATTTCAAAGATAGCTTCCAATGTTTATTTCATCATAAAATACTTTCTGGTTTGGGAGTAATTCATAGTAGACGCATTTACCCATTATGGGGTAAATGCGGCTAAAATCCATGTTTTTAAAAAAGCCTGAATAACTTTTTTGTGTGTCACTCTTGAAGAATGCTTATCAATAAAACTTTAACTTAATTCATTACGAAATACATATTTGATAAGTTGTGAAAAAATAAACTTATTAGTATAAAATTTGTGGGCCATCAAACTCAAGAAATGAAAAATGCGACGCATGTCCCGGTTGACCTTACCTAACAAATAAACGTTCCCAACGGCTAAAAGTGTACGTTGAACATACAGGGTGTAAGGGACAGCTCTCCGAATACTGATAGGGTGCAGCTCAGACCACGTAACTGAAAGACTTCCCTTCAGAAAATTTTTCGGGAGTCGTAAACCTCCTGAAAATGCAGTCAGCTGATCGTGATTTTGTATGGGAGGTCAAAAACGTCTCCTGAAATAGTTGTTCAGTTTAATGGTCTAAATACACCCTATCAGTATTCGGAGAGCTGTCCCTTACACTCTGTATACATCTACACATATAATAAAGTTGTAGAGGGTCGAAAGTCTGTACAGAGAAGATTTTCCAAAAAAAAGTGTTTTGTGATACTTAAAATTGATAACAGAACACGTTTCAGCAATTTTTAGATTCTTTTTCTGTTTGTCTGTTTATCTGTTTGTCTGTTTATCTGTTTGTCTGTTTATCTGTTTATATGAGGAAGCATCACGCAAAAACGACTGAACCGATGTTGATGCAAATTATACCAAAATGTTGGGAAAGTTACCGACCAGGTTATAGGTTAAAAAAATCAACCCCTAAAAGGGGGGGTTGCCACTATACTTGAAATAAGTTTGCACGTAAATCGATATCGCGTTGCGTGCGGTAGAGGAATAAGTATTAGATGTAAAAAAAACTACTTACTCAAATTATTTTAAGGGGTGAACCAGTCCATGAAACTGAACAACTTTCCCCAAGGAACATCGGTCGAATAATGAAAAAATAATTGACCTTCTCTACAAAAACGCGGTCGGCTATGGGCTGGAGCATTTTGTATGGGAGGCTGGTTCACTTCTTAAAATATTTGCAGTTAACTTTTTTACTCCTTATATTTTGAACTATGTTCCTTTGGGAAAGTTGTTTTCATCCTATCTATTCGAAAAGAACGCGCCGCAAAGTTCTTTTATTCGCACTTTTTAAATAAAGAACTCAACAAGTTCGAATAAAACTACTTTGAATTTAGAACATCTTGATGTTCAGTCAGCGCCAAAGAAATGGAACGCAAATATTGTTCGAATAAAGGATGTACGGGACGACGGCCCATAGTCGCGCCGCCCCGACAGGACTAAAAAAAAGATACCTACGCGCGAATTACTACAGTCCGTAATTTTCAGCAAGAAATTCACGATTGATAGAATTTTATTTATCTTTTTGATTAATCTTTTTGAAAATTAGATCATGTGACAGTGAAAGTATAAAATTGCAATAAAATATGAGGCGCCTTTTATCTTCTCATTGAGGGTGATGAAAAGTAGAGTGAATTACTCGGGCGCAAAATATATTTTGGCTCGGGCGACGTACTTTGAATCCTTCGCTGCGTTCAGGATTCTACTCTAGAATCCCTTACTTCGCTCTGGATTAAATCTGTATGAAGTCGGTGTCAAGTACCCCTGCAATAGTTTTCAAAAGAACATTTCGATAGAGTGTCTTAGAAACCTGCAGCGACATCTATAGTAGGAACTAAGTGCAGAAACAGCTACAAAAAAAACTGAACAACTTGATGGGCCGCTTCTGCAGGCCTATCACTTTTTGCAGGTACATACATTTTAAAAAGTATAGTACCTACACAACTTTTTAATAAGAAAACAAAAACAGAAGTGATTATTTAACTAATTAGAAGAAACAGAAAGAAACAAGCATCCATCGACATGGGTTAAGCTGGGTTTGCTCCTTCACATAAAATTATAAAGAAACATCGGCGATGCGTTGGTACCTACTGTAGCCAACTACCTATAACAAGGTGTGACTCTTGCGCTCAGAGTTTGAAACAGGAGGGATCGAGTGGGCTTTCCCCTTCAAAGACAAGTAACCAACACACATCGGCGGTAGTCTGGGGTTTCTTTAGGTTATTTCATCATCATCGTCATCACCATCATCATCTGCCTGCCCAAATCGTACCAATCACGCATAAAATACTAACTATGAGACAAACATCGAAAATGAGAACATACCATTATGTGTAAAAATGGCATAAAAATCATGTTAGTTGTATGGGAGCCGCAATTGCAACAGAAATACAACATCTGTAATTTAAATTTAAAAGTTTAACTATCTTACTATCACGGTTTATGAGATATAAACCTGGTAATAGACAGACAGTGATGCGAAGTCTCAGTAATAGAGTACACTTTCGGTACGGAACCCTAATAATAATGGGCGGGTAATGAAATGAGTAAACAATTAATATCAATATCGCACTACCTATTTTTGAAAATGTTGTCAGTTAGTTTGTATGACCAGGCTCACAAAAAAAAACCTAACTGACTCGAGAACCGCAGAAAGAACGTTATGGCATCAAAAAAATAGGAGAGCCAGCACCACCCAAAGTGGGAAGGTGGCAAGGAAGAAGAGTTCAAACTGTCGTCTGTGTGGTATAATTGTGCATGAATCACTCAAAATTAAGCGATGTTTTTAGATGTTTGGTATGGTGGAAGATAAACGTGCTGATCATATTTGATGATTAGTGAGAACCATTATCAGCACTGGGGGTACTATCTGTACCTATACGTGACGGAACACCAGGAAGTCGGCATAGAGATGACGTTGTATCGTCCCTCTGGGATTGTATAAAGCACCGCACACCGCACTACTCGCGTGATTACGTGCACGCATACGCAGGCAGGCCTCTTGTACAATACCATACGAAACAACGTCATCTCTACGCGCGTGATGACGTGCACGTCACGCATACGCGCCCGGTGTGTGGCGCACTTATGAGATACAAAAATGTCTGTATTGAAAAAGTTGTTTGGCGAAACGAAGTTCGCGGGCACCAGCTAGTAGGTAATAAAATAAGACTTATAGGTGTAGGAAGTAACAAATAAAAATACTTTTTATGAATGAATCAATAATCTTTATTCTCTTTACTTTTTAAGTTAGAATAGTATGAATACAATTTTAAGGGGTTTATGTTTAACTTAGTCTAAGAACAGTAAGAACATAGTTTTCCTATCTATTTACATGTTTTAAGTACGTCTACTTATTTATTTCGAGGAGTTACTGAGCACTTAAATTACTTAGTGCATTCGCAACTAGTGCAACTATAACTTAGAAAAAATACTGGGTGTTACAAAACAACCAATAAAGCTGAAAGGAGCTCAAAGTACCTACTCATAAAACTGAACAACTTTCCCCATGGAACATGGGTCGAAATACGAAAAAAAATTGGACCTCCCATACAAAATGAATTCAATTTGTTTGGGAGCTTTATTGGTTGTTAACACGCTGTACCTAGGTATAAAAGAAATTCCATCCCTCCTCCTTTTGAAGTGAAGCCGGTTACACAATATTATACGGTTAGGTACAGTGGGCGTTTTTGGACAAACTAAACCGATAGATGGCGTTGTAAGACGCCGTAGATTAGCTGTCAAATTTGGACACATATTCCATGATAAGATGTACGTATGATACCTATGGCGGCGTACAACCATCTTGCGGTTTAGTTTCTCCAAAAAAAACGCCCATTATTTTAAGGTTGTGTTCTACTCAGAAAACTGAAAAACTTATCTATTATTATATTACTATACTTTTCTTAGAAACATGAATAAAAATTGATCTTCCACTCATCCTTCCAACATTTTTGTATGGGATGTTTTTTTTTATTTATCGAAGAAAAGTTGCTCAGTTTTGTGTGTAGAACAAACTCTTAAAATATTTGTACTTAATTAAATTTAAGCCTATGTACGTAGGTATGCGGTATCCTGATTGGTAGGTATAAATTGGTAAGCGGTTTAGTACCGCGTGCCCACGTACCGCTCAGATACCGCTGTAGTTTGAAAAGGGGTTAAGTTACGTTACTTTACAGAATTCATCATAACAGTAGGCTCTACTTAGCATTACGAGTCAACTTTTACTTATAAAATGCTAAGCCAATTAAATAATAAAATATGATTGTATACTATCACCAGCAAATCCTCCTACCCATTTAAGGGACCCACTTAACTGGTTTTACATATAAATACTAAGAAAAACCAGTATAGGTTATAGGTGGATTTGCTGGCAATAGTACTTTCGGCAGCACATCGAGTTCCGATTTAAGACAGTATGGGGTATGGGATGATCCCTTAGGTAAATGGGAAGGTTGATGTGATGCTGGGCTGGTAGTGCCAAAACTATACTTTTTTTTCATCATAAGAAGTCATAGTTTCTTTGGTAACAAAACAGAATAAAAAAATGTTAAGTTAACTTTTAATTAATTTCTAATAAAACTTATTAGAATAGTGTGTGTGTTTATAGCTATCAAATGTAAAAATAATATAATAAACTTTCATGTAGGTAATGGTCTCGATCTAGACATACCAAAAGCCCAGAATATACGATAGTCAGGATGAATAAATTACCTGATTTAAGTTAATTAGAATGTAGGTAATTCAGCTATTGTCACAGCTTTTGCTAAAACTTGGCTTTTTTATTTGGTCCTGTCAGATTGTAGGACTTTTTTCGTTACTATAATGTATTATTTTTATACAATTTTAATCTGATTATTAGGTTTGAAACGTTTATCTGAATGCGTACGATTATAAAAGCTTCAGTCAAACCAAGGCAAGTCACCACTACCACTAAAGTGCATCGATTGTAAAGTCCATTCGCTTACATAGTGCCGCGGCTTCGAGCAACGCGATCTTCCGTCCCGTTCCGGCAGTTGCCTCTGTGACAATGACAATGTCATTCCATACAAAATTTAACATTATCCAAGGAAATGACATTGTCATCGCGGCATTATCTAAGCGAATGGACTTTACAATCGTAAGTCGTGCTCATGTAGTTTGGTAACAAAAGATAAAACATCAAACATCGATACACATTCTTCTCCTTCGAGTAGGACGCCGAGTCGTCCAACGACCCGATGAACCCTGGTGTCAAAGTTTTTCAACAGACTAGGTACTACAAGTAGCAGGCCTCTGATATACATTGCGGTATTAAAGAAATGTGAATGACCACGCACGCATCAATATAAAGTAGAAGACGTGGCTTAATGCTCCTCTCTTCTTGACGTGTGGGACACCGAGTCAACGAAAGACCCGATGAACCCTAGTTTCAGAGTGTTTGTACCACCTAGATGTGATTGAAGCTAAATAATGTGATTGATTACGATTCACTCAGGGTGTTTCGCAAAGGCTACGTAGAGTTTTTGACCTCGGCGGAATATCTGGCGATTATGGTCAACCGCATGGTGGCATTGTTGCCACCTACCTACATGTGAAATAGGTATTCCCAAAGAGGGTTGACGTCAGGCAGTTGGCCGGTCATAAAACTTTGCCAAATCCTTTTGCTAAGTAAATAGGTACATGGTTTTGTGAAGTTAACGCAGTTAACGTGAGTTTTCAATATCCCAAAAACATTTTCTTTAGAAATGAGCGCAGAAGTTCTTCCTGAATTGGCAACATTATTGTTATGTAATATAACATTACTTATGATAGAGAGGCAAACAGCAATGTTGCCAACTCGGGATCTATTCTTTATCTGCGTAAGTTATTTAAATACCCATGTGGGTATGCCTACTTATCCACTATTGTTGTATGTATTTTAATCACAAATCAGTTTTCATACGAAAGTCTTCTTATGTATTTACAACTTAAATTAATAACTATTCAGTGACTAGTTAAATGCTGAATATCTATCTATTTAAGGGCATCTGCAATGTCGCACCTTATGAACGTGATTGGTTGTTTCTCTCTAAAGTAGCGAGGAGAAAAGGGATAGCAGTTCTTAAAAATTAACGGCTTCCAGCATAAATTGACTCTGGAAACGGTATACAGACGGTTAAGCGTGTGAAGGTCAAGTTATGCTGAACGCCCATCACTAGTGGTGAATGTTTTTTTGTCACATTTGTCACTAGTGGCCATCCAAGTAGTGGTCAATGGAAACATAGGAATATTTTCTTAGACCCTATTCAAACATGAGCGGTATCCGTTGGGTACACGGGTACTGGTATGCAATCGTTTGAAAACTTGTACAAAACAATACCGCTATCCACGTACGAATACCGATCAAATAATAAGCCTAATGCAAGTACAAAGCTAAGCTTATACCTACGCACGACTTCACAGACGCGCCCTTATGGAATTTACACTTATTTTGTTACTTGTATTTCGTATGGCAGGCAGTATACTTATTCTTTATTCATATATTTGAATGTAGTTGTGATTCTTCGGAATGATATAAAAATTGTGACGTGGCATGTGATGCTGACAATTTAAACTTAAAATTTAAACGATCCTGCGTTTCGTACCTAACATAAATATGTAATAAAAACAAACAATTTGCGTCCATGCACAATAAAAATGCTTACAATTAAGTATGGTGTACCAGTCCCAAAGCAAAAGGTTCCTACCAGTCACCGCCACCGACTAATTAAAAATTCTACGACAAGTAGGTACTTATTGATAAGTTTTTAAAAAAAGGGCTAAAACACACAAGGGTTAAATTCTTGTTCTTCTTCTTTTTCGTGTGGGACACCGAGTCGATCAACGACCCGATGAACCCTGAAGTCAGAGTTTTTCAACCGCCTACTGCAAGTAGCAGGCCTCTGACATGGTTGTGACGACCGCCATTATAGACAGCAACCGGGACCGACGGCTTAACGTGCCCATCTGAAGCACGGAAGCATCTTACTTGCGGACAATCAGGTGGTTCAGCCTGCAATGTCCAGACTGGGAACAAATTCACAAAGTGATAAATATCAACTTTGTGAGTGACCCCACCGGGAATTGAACCCGGAACCTTTGCGTGGCAGGCAGGCATACTAACCACTGCGCCACATTGGCTGTCGAACGTGTTGAACTTGGGTCTAGGGCTTTATTCTGTATGGAGATGTTTTGTCAACAGGCGTTTAACTTTTTTGTAGTATTTTCTAGTTTTATTACTAAACGAATCAGTCGACAATCGCAACTGGCAGTCGCGCGCGTGTGATTGTCGTCCTCCGGGAAGAAGGCTGTCTTAACCAGCCGAAACGTAGAGGGCTACACCTTCTACCAACTAATTAACAAGTAAGTCGCATAAACATAAATCATATTTTCGGTCTGGAATCAGTTCGCCGACTTGCTCGTTTCGCAAACCGGCGCGATTCGCCAACTCGCTTTCTGCCGACTGGCGTGTTAGGCCTACTTACGCCATTCGCCGACTGCGCATTTAGCAAACCGTCATGATGTACAGTGAACATAATAATAGTTTATGGATCTATATTATTGTACAAAAGAAAATTTAATACGAGAACGTAATATGGCCTGATATGGAATTTTGAATACCTACTAGGGATAAACTTATCAATTGAACAACCTTTTAAATGACTTGTAACATATAAAAAAAATTAAAGCGTAAGCTTCACAGAGAAGACGTGCATCGTAACGCGTGGAATGACATCTGTCAGACAAGCGATCATTGGAGACGTCATCGTTACACATGCGTACGCATAGCCATAGACTTAAAATTTCATTTGTGATGTTAGCGCTTAAATGTTGCTTATAAAACTGAACAACTTTTAAACTAAACAACATTTAAAACTAATTAACTTTCAAGTTTAAAGACCTTTCAAAACTAAATAAGTTTTAAAACTGAACAACTTTTTAGAACTGAATAACTTCAAAAACTGAACCACCTTTTTTACAGATGCAAACCAAAAAAATTTACCTCGCATGCTAAAATTCGATAATCCCAAAATATGCAAAATGTTAAAAAAATGTGTAATTAGCCGTGAACACTGTAGCTATAGTTTACCAATAGCTCAGTCGGCGAATAGCGTAAGTAGGCCTAGCACGACAGTCGGCAGAATGCGAGTTGGCGAATCGCGCTGGTTTGCAAAACGAGCAAGTTGGCTTACCGCGCGTACTCCATATTTTCTAGTTGTTTTTTCGCGTTGGTATAATCTGGTTTGGGACTAGTACATAAACCCCACGTTATAGGCCGGCCTACAGATTAATCATACGAAGAGATCACGGGGTAACCATATTTTCGGACTCGCGTAGACAGTCCGCACTACAATAATGAGAAAAATATCAAGATTCACTGGTTGAATTTTTAAACGCAAACAAAATCGAGATTCATAGAGATTTTTCCATATAAAGGTATATTCAAATCACAGCGATACCCGCTGACTACGTTTTTTGGGTAGCGGTACTCAAACGCTTAGCAATTTTTCCCATCGGTATACCGGTCCCTACGTACCAAGTGGAGACCGCTGTGATTTAAAAAGGTTTTAACAATCACTGGTTTTATTAACATCTGGAGAACTTATGAAAACTTTAGCAACATGTCAGATTATTGTAAAAGAACAGATCCTTGTAAAAAAATCATAAATCTTACAAACAAAAACACGATAAAATAATTGCATGAGTCACATAATGAGACACTAACATAACTTTATGCACGAAAAAAGGCTAGAGATGATTGATGAGATGAAAATGCTGAAAATTTACACTTATTATAATAGTCGTCATACAATACACTTTATCTGAACATAAATCCCGCTTTACCGTAGTTTTATATTCATTTTGTAATGTTAAGTAGACATATGTTTACGGGACAGTAGACCAAAAGTAGGTAGGTACCGACATCATCTAGATAAAATATCCGAAGCTAATAGACTGATAGTTCCTAACGGTGAGAATGTCCTTTTCATTTCCCAAAATCGGTTTCAAAATATACCTAAATATTCCCCTGATTGAACTTTCCAATTTAGAAATGTCCCATTATTACATCATTCTCTTTGTTGAAGGACGTAGAACACTTGGCAAGTTTAATTTAAGAAAGCTAAATTCTCACTTGCGTTACAAGATTCGTGCGTACAACGGGTGAAATCAGCCAGTTGAAACAGCAACTGGTGGATGCCGGAGCAAGCCCAAACGGTATGTACAAAACAAACGAGTTTATAGACTTGATACTGATATCACAGAATACCAGCGCTGTAGATGGCTACTGCTATCTGCCGCACATGCTGAGTGAGGTCCATTGTCTTATTTTAAGCTTTTTAAATGTAATTGTTCATTATTTTTTGTTGTGCTGTGAACGAAACAAATGTATTTTCTTTCTTTCTTCAATCCTTGCTCCTACTGTGTTACCGATGATCGCCAAACAGCAGTTTGGCGAAATACGTCCATCAGCTGTCCTCGTCGATATTAGCCGACACTAGGGTGAACAACCTGTGTTTGGCCACCGCCACTAGTTCGTATCTAAGCGACGATAGCCCGTCGCGGATGAAGTTCTTGCTGGTCTGCGATAGGAGCTTGTACCTGAAAGAATAAGTTAAAAGTTTGATTTAGAATACGACATACTTGTACCCATAAATGAGAAAATTGAAAAATTCACTAGCGACCGCCGAGACTTGAACCCGGGACTGTGGATCACCGTTCCACCGCTCTGCCAAAAGTTCCTGGCTAAAAACCAGAAAGTCTATTGCGCATTCGTGGATTTGGAAAAGACCTATGACAGAGTAGTGAGAAATGAATTGTGGTCGGCTCTATCCATGCATGGGGTGAGCAGTATCTTGATACGAGCGCTGAAATCCTTATACGGGGTGTTAGGGACGGTGTAACGAAAACTTTGTAGGCGTGCTCAGACCATCAAACTGAACAACTTTTACTATGGAGCCAATAGTGGGTAACTAAAAAAAATTTCCGACCTCCCATACAAAGTCAGTCAGCTGATCGTGAATTTTGTATGGGAGGTCGGAAGTTTTTTTTCGTTTCCCACCATTGCCTCCATAGTAAAAGTTGTTCAGTTTCATGGTCTGAGCATGCCTGCAAAGTTTTCGTTACACCGTCCCTAACACCCTGTATAAGGATTTCAGTGCTTGTGTCAGGATCAACGGGGCATACACGGAACTGTTTAATATCGAGAAAGGTGTTAGACAGGGCTGTGTTGCGTCACCATGGCTGTTTAATCTATTCATGGATAGTTGTTTGACAGATTTGAAAGAGAGTGAATGTGGACTAAGAATGAACGATTTACTCGTCAAATTTCTACCCTATGCTGACGACCAAGTTATTCTTGCGTCGTCGGCTGAAGAGTTACAGGAGATGGTAAATATTATGAATGAGGCTTTGAAAGAGAAAGGAATGAAAGTAAATGTTAGTAAGACGAAAGCAATGGTTTTTGAAAAAGAGGATAGTATGTATGACAGAGTGTAATATTTTAATAGAAGAAGAGAGAGTGGAGCAAGTGAAAGAGTTTGTATATTTGGGATCAAAATTTACATCAGATGGAAAGTATAAAAGTGATATTGAAAGGAGGGTGAATGCCGGCAACAATCGACATGGTGAATGGAGCGTTGCATGCCTTTATGAATAGCCAGAAAGTGTCTAATAAGGCCCGTCTGGCTGTGCATAGAGGGGTGTTAGTTCCAACACTTATGTATGGGAGTGAAAGTTGGGTATGGCAGAAAAAGCATGAAAGTAGAATAAATGCGGTAGAAATGAGAGCGTTAAGGAGTATGATAGGAGTATAACTGAGTGACAGGATTAAAAATAGCGTGATAAGGGAACGTTGTGGTATTAAAGAAGACGTAGTTAGAAAAAGGAATGCTTAGATGGTTTGGCCATGCTGAGAGGATGAATGAAAGAAGATTAACGAAACAATTATACGGGGTGTTAGGGACGGTGTAACGAAAACTTTGCAGGCGTGCTCAGACCATGAAACTGAACTGAAAAAAAAATTCCGACCTCCCATACAAAATTCACGATCAGCTGACTGATTTTGTATGGGAGGTCAGAATTTTTTTTTCGTTTCCCACCATTGGCCCCATAGTAAAAGTTGTTTAGTTTGATGTTCTGATCATGCCTACAAAGTTTTCGGTACACCGTCCCTAACACCCTGTATATGGCGAGTGTGGATGGGAACGTTGGAAGGGGAAGACCTAGACGGACGTACCTAGATCAAATTGGGGACGTTTTAAAGAAAGGCCAGGTCAAGAGTACCCTAAACCGACGAGCGTGCATGAAAAGATTGATGAACGTTGAAGAAGCGAAAGAGGTTTGTCAGGATCGTAGCAAGTGGAAGGATGTAGTCTCTACTTACCCCTCCGGGAAAGAGGCGTGATGTATGTATGTATGTATGTATGTATGTATTATTCGGTATTTTCGAACCCTGGCTGTGAGTGCATGAAAAATTGCAATACATACTTGTACCCGATTTTACGAAACTACAGGCTACAACTCTACATGTGAAATTCGAAGGTCAAGAGTACCCTAAACCGACGAGCGTGCATGAAAAGATTGATGAACGTTGAAGAAGCGAAAGAGGTTTGTCAGGATCGTAGCAAGTGGAAGGATGTAGTCTCTGCTTACCCCTCCGGGAAAGAGGCGTGATGTATGTATGTATGTATGTATGTATGTATTATTCGGTATTTTCGAACCCTGGCTGTGAGTGCATGAAAAATTGCAATACATACTTGTACCCGATTTTACGAAACTACAGGCTACAACTCTACATGTGAAATTCGATGTACATTGCGTAGCCGGTTTAATAATGGCTAACCGACTACGCAATGGACATCGAATTTCACCTGTAGAGTTTTAGCCTGTAGTTTCGTTGCATAGGCCACTGGACTTGGTATAGGATATAAACCCAAAAACCTTCATACAGAAACAAGTCAGCCGGTTTGTTACAGCTCTCTCTTTCTCTTCGTGTGGGGCACCGAGTCGTTGAACGACCCGATGAACCCTGGTGTCAGAGTTTTTCAACCACCTTCTACAAGTAGCAGGCCTGTGACATGGTTGTGAAACGACCGCCATCATAGAAGAGGCAGAGGAAGACCAAGACGCACATTCTTTACTCAAATAAAAGAAAAGGCTAACGTCGTGTTGTATCAAGAGGTCAAAACATTGGCCGGGTATAGACCAGAATGGACAAGAGCATAGCTCTTAAATTTGATGATGATGAGATATAAACAAAAACTATTTTTAATGGCACAGTTTAATTAAATTAGCTTCTTCAAACTGATTTTTTCAACCCCATCTTGCGAAAATCGGTGGCGCTGGTTCGGTTGGCAAGTCAAAAGGATTTTAGGTGTCTTTTCGGACGTGTCCCCATAATATCTTCCCGATTTCTATGCTTAACAATTTCTTTCTTTGTTCCTATATTAGTTTTTATCTTGTCGTGCGCTTTCCTTTTTAAAAGCTTTTATTTAACTTGCAGTGTATGTATGTAAGTATGTAAAAATGTTTGTTCGGGGCAAATCTTGCAACTCAATTTAGAAGCAGATATCTTCAACCGATTGAGCTGAAATTTTGTATACACGTTTAGTTCGGATGACAATGCATGGCTAGTTATATGACGTCATTCTAAATCTATCATGGCGGAATATCCAAGATGGCCGACAACTAATTTTTGACGCACTCCTACAATATGGGTGTCAAATGAAAGGTCTTGCTGAGTACAATTCAGAAAATAATATGGCGGACATCTAAAGATGGCCTTTTAAGATAATTTACAATATGAGTGTCAGATGAAAGGTATTGCTGAGAATTACCTATTCGAATTATAAGTTGACGTCATTCTAAATTAACTATTGTTGACTTCTTAAGATGGCAGAATATCATTTTTATGCTTTTTTTACAATATGGATGTCAAATGAAAGGAATTTTGCAGAATAACTCGAAAAATAAAGTGACGTTTACGTCACTCATAATCATAACAAAACCTGATATGGCGAACTAAAGATTAGATGGCGTATTAAGTTTATTATGTTTTCTTACTAAGTGGGTGACAAATACAGAAAAATTACAGGTAAATACTAGTGTGAGCTAAATGACGTCGCTTTGCAAGATTTTTAGATTTGAGTGGTTATTGTGTTGGGGTTTTTAGTCTTCTGTTCATGGCAGTGTCAATGAAGAATTTTGACAATTTATACCTATTAGGTTCGTGAATGCAATAAGTAGGTAGGTTCTATCGCACAACGTAAATTATCAACTATGGCATAACAGATTTGTTTTCCAGAGATTACTAAAAAGTAAAAAATAAATTATAAGTAAAAAACATTTTAAAACAAGCTTTTATTTGGATGCGCTAAAAAGCATAAAATAATCTATTTACTAAAACTTTTACTTGTTACTTATAATGGCATTAAATCTACGTCTTCATAATTTATACGATATAAAAGCTTGTCGCGAGATTTAACCTGTTTATCCTGTTAATAAATAAATTAGGTAACCAGTGTAAATGATCTTGAACAAACTTTTAACCTAACACCACACGAGTACCTACTTAAATCTCGCGACAAGCTTTTATATCGTATAAATTATGAAGACGTAGATTTAATGCCATTATAAGTAACAAGTAAAAGTTTTAGTAAATAGATTATTTTATGCTTTTTAGCGCATCCAAATAAAAGCTTGTTTTAAAAATGTTTTTTACTTATAATTAATTCTTCCCCAAGGTGCAATGTCTACGATGATGTGGGTCAAGAGGTGTCGTTTCTCCACAGAGGTTAAATTGTAGTCTACTGTGTTTATACCGTCGGTCTGCATCCGGACTACTGCCTTCCTTCTTAGGATATACCTGTTGAAGATGATAATAATTGGGATCTAGGTTTTTTTATGTAAGATAGGCCCGGAATCTCACCTGTTTGTAAGTGGTTTCTTTGATAATTGTTTTATCAAATGCATAGGTTTTATAGAATGACCATACCATGCCAGCGATAGGAAAACCACCACTGGAATCTTTAGGTTTCTGAATTGTGAAGTTTTTTTTAATATACCAGCAGATGTATTAAAAAACGATATCCCTTAATTGCGGTAAATTCAAAGTTGCATATTTTTATTTTCTCTTGAAACGCGCTATTATAACGGCTTCTGTGTGAAAGAATAACCGTAGTAAAGATTTAAAAAAATAAGAAAGGCAAGTAGCAGAGCCAAATTATTATTGTTGAGCCTTATAAGTGTTTTTTTTACAGTGGGACATTATGTCCCATCAGTCTCGAACCCAATAAAATTTGTATGACTCCTTCATAAATTTTTATGATTATTTCGACTTTTTTTTGGAATAAATAAAACAATGGCTACAAAATCAACTGGAAATATTTTTATTACGAGAGAGCGCTGTTAGAAGTAATGTATTTGGAAATCAGCAACAAAATATCTCTATTAGTTATAAAGATAAACGTGTTTGTACCTTATAGACTAAGAGATCATAGATGATCATAGGTGTCACTGTGCAAAACAATTTTTTCCATAAATGTCTTTGACATGTAGTGCACATGGTGAATGTGTGAGTGTCTATTTTATGTTGTGTGCAAGAAACGCACCTTTTTCGCTTTTCTAAGCTTAGCTAAGGCCCCTTGATCTACGCTAAAGCTAAACTGATCCTTCTATTATTGTAGATAATGAATAAGCGCGCCGTTATCTAACCATAATAGCATACGTTACACAAAACACACTATTGTTTGCAACACACACAGATTTGAAACACGCCTAGCAGTTGACTGCAATAGGCTGATGTAATGAAGAAATCCAAACGAACATGGTCTCTTATACTATTTGGGGGTAGCAAGTAAAAGACTGATGGGACACATTATCCCAACTTCAATGTAACTTTGTCGTCAGCGAATGTTTTGCGACCGCATTTCCATCATTAGATAGAATTAGGGCTAAGTTACTATGAAAGTAAAAAACAGACCTCATAGCAACGCAAATAAAACAATAAAATATTCAATTTTTCGACAGCCGTTCACGCACTTGCTAGGATTTTCGACCACAGATCAATAACTAAATGTTACCATCCCAAAACTACCATTTTCAAAATATTAAAATATATCTCGGAACCGTGTGGGATCATGTGTCCCATTTAAAAGGTAAAAATAGAGCTTCAGTCCTGTGCCGAATTTCTGTGGGACATATTGTCCCATCAGTCCCATGTTGTATGGGACATATATCTATCTACCATCAGGTCCGGTCCCGGTTGCTGTCTATGAGCACTGAGCATTTATAGTACCGTCATTCGAATAGGCCATATTTGACAGCTGTCAAAATCATGTTAATGCTATGACATAAGTCTATTTTTCTTTGTTGATATGTTTCTTAGTATGGGTTTGACAGCTGTCAAATATGGCCTATTCGAATGACGGTACTATACTAGACGGCGGTCGTTACACAAACATGTCAGAGGCCTGCTACTTGCAGTAGGCGGTTGATTAACTCTGACACCAGGGTCCATCGGGTTGAACGACTTGGTGTCCCACTTGAAGAAGAAGAAGAAGAAGAAGAGGAAGAAGTTACATACCTCTTGGGGTTTGGCGCTTGTCTCTCATGATCCAGCATGGTGTATCGCGCTATCGACATCTTGTATCTCGCTATGTGGTAGTTCATTTTACGAATCCTGAAAACAGAAGATTAAATAAGGTTACTTTTAATTGAGTAGGTACAAATATACAGGGAGTTACGGAAAGGGTATAAGGGTGAGAATCCACCAGAGCTGTGCGAGGCAGCTAAGCGGTGTGCGAGGAAAAAATCCACCAATAGAATCACTTCATTTTCCTAGCTTCGCTCCCTCGCTACATACAAAACAAGCGAGAAATGTGTGCGAGGGATGTGTTGCGAGGAATGTGTAGCGAGGAATGTGTTGCGAGGAATGCGTTCCGAGAAATGTGCTGCGAGGTTTCCACTACATCGCATTCCCCCCCGCTCACACATTTCACAGCTTCGCAACGCATCCTCGCTCCGCACATTAATGCGCATTTTGACAGCTCCGCTACGCATCCTCGTACGACACATTTTACTCGCACAGCTCTGGTGGAAACCCCTACACATTTCCACAGCACAGCTACGCATCCTCGTACGACACATTTTACTCGCACAGCTCTGGTGGATTATCACCCTAACAAGCCGAAAGGAGGTCAATGTACTCATGAAACTGATTGAACATGGATCGAAATTTGAAAAAAAATTTGGACCTCTCATAGTAAATCAATCGTGTGCGTCAGAATGGCTGGTTGTCTGTGGCGTTGGTTTATGAGAGATGATTCAAAAATTGCTACATAATTGCTTATATTTGCTACATATAATAAATAATTGCTACATAGGATAGATTTTTAGCAATAGAATTTATTTTTTGACCAGCCATCCTGAAGTTTGGTTGGCTGGTCTCCTCCTAGCAGAGTTTCCCGAAATGTCTTGCGTCAATAATTGCTACATATTTACTTCATCTATCTAATTATTTGAAACTTCAAACATATGTTAATTAAAGGATGTAGCAATTATTTAAATTATCCCAAGCAAAAGTGCCTGATAAAATAATAAAAGCAAATACTTAGTTATGTATGTAGGTGTCGGTTTAGTCGTTCTGATATATTGGTCCAAGTTCTGAACGACCTAGATTTTTTTTATCTACAATATTGTGCTTACTTTTCAAATAACTACTAATAAGTTATCTCATGCTATTTAACAATTTAAACCAACAGACTATTTGCCTATATTATTTTATCAGGTACTTTTCCTAGGGATAATTTAAATAATTGCTACACCTTTATTTAACATATGTTTGAAGTTTCAACTAATTAGGGTAGATGAAGTAAATATGTAGCAATTATTGACGCAAGACATTTCGGGAAACTCTGCATGCTTGACAATAAACTAGGAGGAGACCAGCCAACCAAACGTCAGGATGGCTGGTCAAAAAATAAATTCTATTTCTAAAAATCTATCCTATGTAGCAATTATTTATTATATGTAGCAAATATAAGCAATTATGTAGCAATTTTTGAATCTGCCGTGTGATGCCGGCTTAGACTGCCGTGTGATGCCGGCTTAGAATAGCATCACCCCATTTCTTTCCTGTGGGTGTCGTAAGAAGCGACTAAAGGACTCGAGGGTATCATGTGTATTGCAATTTTAGGCGACAGGCTGACAACCTGTCACTATAGCGATACACGACAATAGCTAAAACGGCCCTCAAATATGTGTCAGACGTGGCGATAACGACCGTACTTTTACGGTCGTTGACGCTCTGCCTACCCCGCAAGGGATAAAGGCGTGATGTATGTATGTATGTATGTATTTTTGAATCATCTCTCATAAACCAACGCCACAGACAACCAGCCATTCTGACGCACACAATCAATCAGCTGATCGGCGATTTTGTATAAAGGTGATAATCAAATGCCCATACAAGATTAGGCCCATCGCATTGTCCTCGAAAATCGAAATGGCTAGTAATGAAACTCGTAGTAATGTATTCCTTACACTATCTAGATCATGGTGTCATACTTAGTTTTTAAATATCAAACCGTAAACTGACGAAACGACGCAAAATAATTAACCTAGAATGGCATCACCTAATAATATATATTTTGATAATTGATAAGAGTTATAAGGTGAAAGTATTTATACCCGCACACCCACAACGCACTCGCCGAATTTTGGATTCTTTGTTTGAAAATCTGTGGAACCTCGAAAATATTGCCGAACCGCACGCGCCTAACCGAACGGATTCCCCAGCCAGTGCTGATCATAGACTATACCTAATGCTGGTGACGTCATCAGCGCATGCGGACAGTGTGACCATTTAAAAAGATTTATTTTTTGTCAATGATGCCAGACTGTCCTATTACCATTAGCTCCCAGTAAAGTCTGCTGTTCGCTGTCCGTGTTCCGGTTTTTCTTTTCGAAAGTTTCGAAGTTTCTGAATGATGTCTATGTCACTCTTAAAGAATAACCAAATGATATTTTCACATTTTGCTTATTTGACATTTGCCACTTTAATTTTAAGCTTCTTTGACATTTTATTATTTGAGATTCCGTCCTTTTAAATTCAATTGACATTCTGTTGCCTTAACATTTAGGCATTGGGACAAAATGTTTTCTGCTTCTTCTTTACATTTTGTTACGTTTACATTCTAGCAATTTGTCATTTTGCCACTTTCACGTATTGGTATTTTGCTTTTCTGTACATTCTACTTCATTGAACAAAAATATTTTAAAAAGTAGAACCTGCGGGACCTGTAATTATGTTCACAAGTTTTGTTCCACTGTAAAACTAGTTGGCGAAAATATTCCGATCCGACCTGTTCTATTGTAGAAGTGATCAGTTGGACATATGGGAACAAAGAGAAGCTTCGTGGTGCACGGAGAAAGTTCTGCAGTTACGAAAGTCGGCTGCTTGAACGTGCCTCTGGTGTGAAATGAAATCAATTGTTATTTGGAATAAATTTCCGAAAAATACACACTAAATTGGGAGGAAAGTACTCTCTTGGCAACACCAATTTGATTCGATGCGGCTGTGCTTGCGGCGAGGCCATCCGCATTATTCAACGCGTACGGCGAGTGCATTGCAGGTGTGCGGGTATACTTCCTTTTACTTTGTTAGTTAATTCAAAGAAAGCCAAATTACAACTTGATGACATTAGCAAAAGAGGAAATGCAGAAGTATGGCCACGCACAGATGTCAGCAGAATCAAAGAACCGGAATTTCAACCGGAATAAAACACCGCAAGGGATAAAGGCGTGATTTATGTATGTATGTATGTATAAAACACAAAAATATACTTTTTAATATAAATTGTGATTCCCGTTTCGCCTAAAGATGATTAATATAAGATTTTGATCCAAAAAACGTATCATCTTGTTTACATTTCATGAGATTCTTAGCCGTTACCGATTTAGCAAAGCAAGATTAAGGCGGGCCTAGATTTGATTATTGCCTCTTATAGAAAATTGTTCTGTTTCATGAGAGTACCTTGACCACCTTTAGGCTTGTTATACCCTTTCTGTTACTCCCGGTGTAAAGTTTTCTACTCACAAAACTGAATAACTTTTATAGAAACTTTTCTTCCAAAAGTGTGAAAAAATTTGTATCTCCCATACTAAGTGATACACTTATCCAACATTTTTGTCTGGGAGGTCTAGTTGTTATTTTAATAAGTCTTTCAAAGAAAATTTTCTGATAAAAGTTGGTCAAATTTGTGACTAGAACACGCGCCTAAAATATTCGTATTTAATCAAAACTATCCTTATATTGCTCAGTAATGTGAATATCTAACTCACAAATAGTCATTTGGATTTAGTGATGTTTTGTGTATAACCATAACAGCCACAACAGCCACACACAACAGTCACTTCTCGTCACACTTGGCAGGCGGATTGGCGAGCGCAATGCAAGATGTTGCATTGACAGGGAACGCTGCTGCCCATTCCCATATCCCAAATCAATTGGGGTCGGCGCAACATGATTTGTTAGATCACAAAATCTACGATATAGACTATGTTTTACGACCAGCATGACGTCAACCCTCGTAAAAATGGCTCACGTACCTAAATGGTAATGGTAATGGTTAAACGGGCTGTTTTCCGCAACTCGACGTCTACATGCGCCTATTTTGCGTGAAGGGTGGGGGCTCACTACTCGAGCCATCCTAGTTCCCCGAGGAAGCTCAGCAACCCTACCAAACCACTGAGTACCTCAGGAATTGACGTCGGATTTCCGAGATGCTTTGCGCGATACGTTGCCACCTCTTTGCAGTGTAGCACCACGTGGGCAGCTGTTTCTTCTTCTTCCATGCAGGTACGTACCTATAGGACATGTCATCGTCCTCGCCGCCCCAGCCCCAATATTCGTTGGAGAAGCCGTTGACCTTCTGGACCTGCTCGTATGTCATCGCTGACACTCCACCGAACAGGTCTGCGTAGGGTAACCTGCAACCAAACATCGTGCAACCATGAGACACCACTACCACGAATTAGGGAAACGGCGCGCGGGGCGCCTTCACAGATGGCGAACTGAGCGAAAGGGTAGGTATCCGACATATTAGTATGGAGCCTGGCATACCTATGATTCAAAAACATATTCACCTCACCAGCTTAAAAAGAACTGTTTTAATGCGTAAATTTAGTCGGCAAAGGTCGTCTTTTTCCATCGTTCGAAATTCAAATCACATTTCTCAACTTGTTGAGAAAAGTAGTGGAGAAAAGTGATTTGAATTTCTAACATGTAATTTAACACTAAAGTTTTCAAAAACTAGTCGTAATAATTTTTGGAAAATTTCCAAAATTTCACCGCAGGATTTGAAACTGCGACCTTCGGCATCAACTGCCGACGCCCTAACCAACTGTGCTACCGCGGTTCTAATCGAGCCCGCGAAATTAAGGAAGTGTATCCTGTCCACTATCGCGTGGATGGGCTCCATCTACCGGGATAGTTTTGCAACTAATTCCCAGCGACTAATTCATTCTTTACAGATTGAATGTAGTCAAAGCGATGAAAACCCTCGATAAATTGAATACCAAATTTTAAAACACTTCTCGTGTTAGGTAAACAATTTTTGGAAAACTTCCAAAATTTCACCGCAGGCCGTGGATTGAGGGGCTGAGTAACACCATGTCGTCTGCATAGCTGAGGTTATTTACACATACTCCTCCCAGGTGGCATCCGACACCGGTGCGCCTCAGCTCCCCAATCAAGTCGTTAACATAAATGTTAGCGGAGATGTAAGCCCTCCCTGGCGTACCCCGCAGTCCAACCTGTAAGTGCTGGACGTCGTGTCGCCCCATCTCACACTATTAGTTTGGCCTCCGTACCAGTATCTCAACAGCTCAACAATATCGTTTGGAACTTGGTAGTCGCGCAATTTTCTCCAGAGAATTGCATAATTCACTAGGTCAAATGCGCGACTCAAGTCCAGGAAACAGGCATAAACACTTGTTTCTCTACGGGTGTAGTAGTTTACGGTGTGTTTAAGACTTACAATTGCTGAGTCTGTTGAGAGACCAGGACGAAAGCCAAACTGAGCGTCCTCAATTTTAAAAGCTTTTATTTAACTTGCAGTGTATGTAAGTATGTATGTTTGTTCGGGTCAAATCTTGCAACTCAATTTTGAAGCAGATATTCTCAACCGATTGAGCTGAAATTTTGTAAACACGTTTATCTCAGATGACAATGCATGTTAGATTGTGTGTGGTTATTCTAAATCCAATATGGCGGAATATCCAAGATGGCCGACAAGTAATCTTTGACGCACTCCTACAATATGGGTGTCAAATGAAAGGGCTTGCTGAGTACAATTTAGAAAATAATATGGCGGACATCTAAAGATGGCCACCTATGATAATTTACAATATGAGTGTCAGATGAAAGGGCTTGCTGAGAATTACCTATTCGAATTACAAGTTGACGTCATTCTAACTATGGTGGTAACTATGGTGGACTTCTTAAGATGGCAGAATAAAATTTTTATGCTTTTTTACAATAAGGATATCAAATGAAAGGAATTTTTCAGAATAACTCGAAAAATAAAGTGACGTTTACGTCACTCAAAATAGAACCAGATATGACAGACTAAAGGTTAGATGGCGTATTAAGTTTGTTATGTTTTCTTACGAAATGGGTGAAAAACATAGACAAATGAAAGATAAATACTAGTGTGAGGTAAATGACGTCGCTTTGCACAGATTTTTAGGGGTTGAATGGTTGTTGTGTTGGGGTTTTTAGTCTTCTGTTCATGGCACTGTCAATGAAGAAGCAACTTATAGTTCAGCGATTGCCCCGCTTGGGTACAAGAAGCTTATCGTAGAGGACGAAACTCATACCGAGTTGTCGTAAGACAGTCATGAGACCGATGCCTCGCAGATTCGCACTAGTAGTCCGAATGGACGCAGTTTCAAAGTTAATGAAGAATGTTGTAATTTTTTTCCAGAGGTTACTAAAAAGCAAAAAATAAATTATAAGTAAAAAACATTTTTAAAACAAGCTTTTATTTGGGTGCGCTAAAAAGTATAAAATAATCTATTTACTAAAACTTTAACTTGTAACTTTTAATGGCATTAAATCTACGTCTTCACAATTTATACGATATAAAAGCTTGTCGCGAGATTTGACCTGTGTCTAAATCAATAAATAAATTAGAAAACCAGTGTAAATGATCTTAAATAAACTTTTAAACTAAGTCACACCATACGAGTACCTACTTAAATCTCGCGACAAGCTTTTATATCGTATAAATTGTGAAGACGTAGATTTAATGCCATTAAAAGTTACAAGTTAAAGTTTTAGTAAATAGATTATTTTATACTTTTTAGCGCACCCAAATAAAAGCTTGTTTTAAAAATGTTTTTTACTTATAATTTTTTACATTCTTGAGTAGTTCGGGCTGCAGCAGCCTTTCAAGTACCTTCCCCAACACAGTGCCAAGCGTTATTGGCCTGTAGTTACTGGATGTGCTTAAATTACCTAGAAATGTGTACCTAGGTAGTTTATTCTTTGCGGGTATTTCAATTCACCCCGTGGCTGTTACAACTGACCCGGCAGGTGTAGTATAAAGCACTATGTATTACTCGGAAGAAAGTCCGATTACAAACTCGTGTGTATTGAGGCCCTCAGCTGCGCTTCGGGTCTCTAACTACATCCTCGTTGGTAATCGGTTTCTTTCTTCCCGCGTATACAATGTACTATTGTATGGCCAGGGTTGAAACATACCGCAATCGATTAGTCATAAAACTACAAACCAAACGTGTCCTTTGATAAAAAGTTGTAAAGCGTATAGTTTCGGAGATATATGGCTTTTAAAGTCAACGTCATTTTCGTTTACTTTTTTATGTAGGTAGATATTTTACTACACAGGATGTAAAAAAATCAACTGCAAATATTTTAACGGGTGAATCAGCTCATGAAACTGAACAACTTTTCCCAAGGAACGGTCGAAATATGAAAAAAAAAAAATTTGGTCTCCCATACAAATTGACTTGGCCGGCTGGTACATTTTGAATGGGAGGTCCAAATTTTTTTTTCATGTGTCGACCTATGTTCCTTGGGGAAAGTTGTTCAGTTTCATGGGCTGGTTCACCCCTTAAAATATTTGCAGTTGATTTTTTTACACCTTATATATAACAATACTAAAATTACTTAATGAATATTATGAGTTTCATAGTAAAGAAAATGACTTTTAATACCATAAATCTCCGAAACTATACGCTTTACGACTTTTTATTTAAGTACACTATTGGTTTGTATTTTTACGCTTCATCGATTGCGATATGTTTCAACTCTGGCCATGAAAGAGACCTTTTTTTGATTCTAGATCACTCACTAAGCACACCATGTCAGTAGCTCCCAGCAGGACAAAATGTGGGTACTGCAACTTACTTATAATTATGTTTATCAACGGACGCGGACATGTGCCTCGGCTGCCTCGGGCAGGTGTACAGGTTCCTCTCATCCATCGGCAGCAGGTCGACGTCGTGAAACACGAAGCACTTCCACCCTCCCTCGCGCAGTCGGTTGCTCTCCACGAAACCGACGTTGAACAACTTGGCGCGGTTGAAACTGCTGTGGCCTGAAAATCCGAACCAGATATTAAATTACACGTGTCCTCTTAAAAAGACAACAGGCGACAGTGCCAATTTTGTTAATTTCTATGTCTATGTTTCGTTAGTCGCGATCTCTCGTCGCCAGTTTACAATAATACGAAACTCTAAAAATGGCCACCCGCGGGCAGCTGATACAAATAATTAATTGAATACTACTACTTCAACAATGACAGTCCACTGCTGGACATGAATCTCCCCCAATTGGAGGGTATTGCTATACTCACCACGCTTGGCAGGCGGATTGACGAGCGCAGTGCAAGGTGTTGTAGATATTCACAGGGAACCCTGGTGCCCATTACATGAATTCATCCATAAGTCGCCTGTTACGACACGCACGGGTAGAGATAGGGTGTTGCTATTCTAAGCCGGCACCACACGCCTTCTTTAACCCTTTAAGCCTTCTTTGGTGTGAGGAAAATGCTTACCTTGCTGTTCTATAACAAATATCCCGTAGTCGAGCTGCTGCCGCATCAAGAAAGGGTGCATGTGGTTTAGAAATATCGCTAAATGCTCCTGGCGGTCTCTGTAACGGAAAATATAAAATGTTAGTAGGTGCTTACTGCAATGAGAGATTTCTCCGACCAATTTCGGCCACAGCGACCACTTCTACTCCCTATCGTCTTCGGAATCCATTATTCGGAAGCGGACAGATGCACAGGATATATTAAGGTGCGCAACACTTAGTCCTCCCCCTCCCGGGTTCGATTCCCGGTGGGGTCACTCACAAAGTTGGTATTTATCACTTTTGTTCCCAGTCTGGTCAGGACATAGCAGGCTGAACTACCTGATTGTCCAAAATGCAAGGTTCCGTGTTCCGTCGGTTCCGGTAGGTCAGGACATTGCAGGCTGAACTACCTGATTGTCCGAAAAGCAAGGTTCCGTGTTCCGTCGGTCCCGGTTGCTGTCTGTCTATGATTACTTAGACAGCGGTTGATACACAATAATGAAGAGGCCTGCTACTTGTAGTAGGCGGTTTAAAGACTCTGACACAGAGTTCTCTGGGTCGTTGGAGGACTCGGTGACCCACTCGAAAAGCAGAAAATTAAAAGCCTTGCTCACCTGTAAGGTATAATGATAGCTACTTTGTGTTTGGCAGTGCAGTTCGGCGGCTTATACCATCCGCCTAGAGACACCTCGGGATACTTATTCTCTATTGAAGATAGGGTTATTTCTGTTTTGTTCACTGGTACTGGACCTGGAACACATAAATAAATCGTTTATTATGTAAGAGAACTAAGATCAGTCGACCGTCAGTCCGTTGGTAAAGACATGGATCACCAAGTCAAGGGACGAGTTTTGGAGAAACTAATCCGAGATGGTGTGGTGGATTAGCCGGATTGACTTTGATGGATTAGCTGTCAAATTTTAACAGTTATTAGTTCAGTTCAGTTTCTCCAGAAACGCCCATTGTATTGAATTTAAGAGACACACATCCACCACAAATTAAAGAAACGGCGTGCGAGGCGCCTTTACAGATGGCTCACTCAATCTCAGAGGAACTCAAGGTAGAAGATGGGTTCCACGAACATCATATTTCTTGGATTAAAATTTGATAAGAATCATGTGACGTACTTGTTTCAGATTTTGCTGTTTTGATATTCTCGTACTTTGAGATTTTTGTCAATAGCAACTCTGGCTATGTAACAAGTGAAAATGCGAAAATCCTAAATAGGTTTGAGTGATCCTTCTGTAAACTCTCTATTTACTGCACGAGCGAAGTTTGAATCCAATAACTTGTGGATTTCATCCAACAATGGTTTGAGTGCGTTGCATTGCTTTTGGGCAAAATATTTCAACGACTTGGAAAAAAACTAAAAGAACCCACCTAAATTAGACGGCAACTCGCAAAATAGCGGCGTCGAATTCCCCGTTATATTCGAGGGTTCCGTAGACGAAATCTTCACACTATCCACTAGCTTAGTCATCAGAGTAGTGGTCTCCGATCCATTCCTCCTGGACTCAGGGTTAATTGTTGTAGCCAAGTTGGTTTTCGTCTCGTTCCTCAGGACGTATTCTGTCTTCGTCTTGTTCAATTGTTTAGGCCATAGAACTGAGAGCGACGCTAAATCTTTGGGTCTGAAAGAAGAAAAAAAAATCACTTAGAAAGTAGCTAAGTCAAGATCAGCCTGGTTAGGCGCTAACTACACGGTGAGACGTGAGACATGAGACGTGCAACATCGCGACGCTTGAATCCGTTTCTATCCCCCATATTTACTATACTCTTTGGTTTCTATACAAAATGTTTAAAACAGAAGAGACGCTGTCTACACACATGAGACGCGCGTCGCATCTTGGTCACATCGATGACGGACGGCGGAAGACAGATTCCATCTTACGTCTCACGTCTAC
Source organism: Phthorimaea operculella (assembly GCA_024500475.1). Classification (NCBI taxonomy): domain Eukaryota; kingdom Metazoa; phylum Arthropoda; class Insecta; order Lepidoptera; family Gelechiidae; genus Phthorimaea; species Phthorimaea operculella. The sequence goes on from JANFCV010000082.1 coordinate 1,182,669, forward strand.
TCTGTGGAGTTTGCGCTAATGTCGGGTAAATAAAACACTTTGGAGTTTGTAAATTGGTGGCAAGTTGTTCTGCCGCACACCATTAGGTACAATGGCGATTTACCTTACGTGTCATGTTTTTGAAGAGATCACTCAATTGAATTGTAAAACTTAACTTAACAATAAAAGAAGATGACCCCTCACTACCCCCACCGCCAGCCCAAACTGACCTTCCGGGCATAGCCTGGATGAGAAGCAGCACGGGTACGAGGTTCGCCTCTACATCCGCACCGGCAGTCCAGTACCTGACTGCTGAAGATCCCATTGATTGATTGCAGTTACTTACTTAGGACTGGGCTGCGATGCGTTGTACAGAGATGTGTAGAGGTACTGGAAGCCTCGAATATGCTAGCGCCATCACGTGGGCGAAAAGCTTAGTTTAAACAGATGACAAGTTACTTACTTAGGACTGGGCTGTGACGCGTTGTACAGAGGTGTGTAGAGGTAGGTGCGGAGCGGGGAAGCCTCGAATATGGAGCCGAAGAGGTACTCGACGGCAGCCAGCGCCATCACCAATAGGAAGAGAAGGCGCAGCGCGCGCGCCGCCCGCCCGCCGCCGCCCGCGCCGCCCATCAACGCATTGGGTGCGCGCGGACAGACGCACGCTCCTGAAATAGTAGGTTGTTGACGAGGACGGGAAATAAGACTTTGACTGACGAGTAGAGTTTGAAGTCCGAGCCGCAGGCGAGGACTTTAAAAATACGAGTCTGGCAAAGTCATTTTCCCCGAGGCTTACATAGTGCTTTTCTCAAAAAAATGCTAGGAAATTTTTTTTTTTTTTATGTAGCCTGCTCCGTGTCCCTAATGCTAGGAAATTATAAAGATTTTAATTTATTTTATAGTAATTTGATATAAAAAGTTGTTTTACTGATTACTGAGTCATGATCTGGATTAGGAGTTATTCTTTTTTTATTTTGTAATTTCTGAACGATTTCGATATCGCGCCAGAAAAGTTGTATTGGAATCCATTGCTGGTGTGTAAAAAAGAAATCGTTCAGAAATTATAAAGTATGGGTATTATGTTCAACATAAAAAAAAACACCTCTTATTCTCAATATGCTAATAAAATATTTAATGATTTGATAAGAATGAGATATTCCAATAACAAATGTAATATACAGGCCATTTCTTGTTAATTGATTTTTCATTAATTTGTAATAGCAAGTAATATAGTTTCTGAATTTAAATTGGGCAATTATCATATTCAAAAATAAATACGAATGGCTCTGAAATTGTAAGTTTAAAATTAAAAGTCAAATAAAAGCAAGAGAAATAAAAAAAAGCTATCGAGGTTTTATTCCAGGTAGAGAATGGTCGCAAGGGCTTGATCAAACAATCGAACACCTCCCGGAAACACTTTTTAATCAAAACAACTTCTTTTAGCTATATCTACCGGTAGTAATAAAAAGGGTATAACAGGCCGAAAGGAGGCCAAGGTACTCATGAAACTGAACAACTTTCCCCATGGAACATAAGCCCAAATATGAAATAAAATTAGCCCTCCCATACTAAATCGCCGATCAGCTGATTAATTTACTATGGGAAAAATGAGAATAGTTAATTAATTCCAATTTAATTTTATTTCATACATACAGGGAGTAACAGAAAGGGTATAACAAGCCGAAAGGAGGTCAAGGTACTCATGAAACTGAACAACTTTCCCCATGGAACATGGGTAGATTGTTTTTGTTTTTTTTTTTTGTTATTTATTGAAGCTTTGGTTACAAGACCATCAGCTTAAAAAGAAACTTACAAAACATAAAGTGACTTATACACTAGACTAAAACCTAATACTAAAAACTAAAATTATTTAACAGTCAAACTAAAAATTATTTTTAAATATAAACTAAATACCAAAACTTATGTTAGTTCAAAAATACCAAAACTTAAAATTTTCATAAATATTTACAATTTCCCTGTTGTATTTTCAACAAAATCAAAAATGAAACTGTACAGTTGCGGATGTTTTAAAAGGTCTTGCAAGTTATCAGGCATAGGATTAACAATTTCTTGACATAAACCAATTAGCAACAAGCGTTCCAAAGAAAATTGAGGACAAACAAAGAACAAATGATTTAAGTCACAAATGTCGCTACTACAATAGATACAACAGGGACTATCACTCAACTTAAGGCGATGAAGATGAGCAGGAAATCTACAATGACCAATGCGTAGCCTACAAATGGTGGTTATAAAATTCCTGCCCATATATACATTTGGTTTTTCATACCAAGCTTTAGTTGATGGTATTGGGGCAATACTGGCAAGCCATCTACCCTTAATATTTCTAGACGATTCCAGAGAAATGGTCCAACGTTGTAACATATTTTGTTTGAGAAATACAACTAAGTCAGAATGAGGAACTTTAAAATCACAACTTAAAACATTCTTTGGGGTGGGTGGGGTCTACCTCCTAGCGGTCCACCCCGGGCAACGTCCTCACAATACGTGTTGGCGGCTGAAGATCCCAAAAGCGGTGGTAGGCCATGAAAGGGGCCGCCTGGCTCGCGACCACCATCCCGCCGGAGTCCGGCGCCAAACAGCCTTGCTGTGTTCCGTCGGTGTGCGGGACTGCCAGTGCCATTGGGGGGTAGCAATGTAGTCAGTTGCGCTGCCGGAACCGGTCTTTGTCTTTAGGTGATGCTGTATCCGGTAACTCGTTTTGGAGGGTAGCGGGATCCGAGGCACGGTCTTAGCCGTTGGCCGACCGCAGTCAGTAGGGGGCCCGACTTGCGCGCTAGCCACGCGCAAAGGCTGCCCCGCCAACTGTGAAAAATCCCGGTATACTCCACCGTGCCAGTTGGCGGCTGGATGGGAGGACCCGGTGGAGTGTTATCGGGGGGGCTCGGGCGTCCCCGCAGTCTCCAAGCGAGTTCCCTCTCTGATCAGTTGAACCGAAAGGTACGAGTAGGGTTTCTAAGCAGCGCCTCGACTATCTTTTCTTTCCCCCACAAAAACTCTTTTAAAAACATGAAAAAGCTAAAAAAGAAGAAAAAGTTTGACCAACGGCAACACTTCCTCCCACTCAAAGTGCACCTCACGAACATCCGAGGTCTACACACAAACCTAGACCCGGTCCATCACCACCTGGAGACCGAGAAGCCGCACTTATTCTTCTTAACGGAGACGCAGATAGCAACACCGTTGGACGTGGCATACCTCAACTACCCTGGTTACACTCTTGAGCACAAGTTTAAGAAGCGTGCAGGGTCTGTGTGTATGTTCGCGATGACGTTTGCTGTAAGCGTCTCCGTGGCTTTGAGAATTCAGGGTTTCCCGTGCTGTGGCTTTTGGTTGACACTGGAGTAGAGACAACACTCTACGCCAGTGTTTATCGTTCGCACAGCGGAGATCAGGAGACGACTAGACTCATGGAGTACCTCTCTGAGACGGCAGATACAGCAATTCAGCGATATCCAACAGCAGAGCTTGTTTTTCTGGGGGACTTCAATGCTCACCATAAAGAGTGGCTGTTCCCATACCAGAAAACTGACCATGCTGGGCGAGAGGCGCGTAAACTAGCATTGGCGCTAGATCTCACCCAGCTGGTGGAACAAGCGACGCGAATACCAGATATCACAGACCACACACCCAATTGCCTGGACCTTCTACTGACAACTGATCCGCACAGACATTCGGTTTCGGTCTCGGCTCCGCTGGGATCATCCGACCACTGTGTGGTGAAATCCGTGTCCATCTGCTCTCCTCCGGATTACACCCTAGGGGCACGAGGAGAGTATGGCGATACGAGTCAGCAGACTGGGACGAGATGCGTGCTTTCTTTGCTTCATACCCGTGGCGGCAAATGTGTTTCTCTTCGGAAGACCCCTCATACGTCGCTGATGCGATCACAGCTGTAATCCGGCAGGGAATGGAATATTTCATTCCTTTCTCCGATATCCCGCTCGGTTATAAAGTCCAACCTTGGTTCAATGCGGACTGTGCTCGAGCTGAGGCTCGTAAACAGTCCGCTTACCAAGCTTGGGTAAAAGCTCGTGATCGTAAAGTGCGAGCGAGAAGAGTGCGAGCAAAGAAGAGAGCATATAATGCCGCCGCCAGGTATTGCAAACGGGTGCTACGAAAAGCTAGGTTCGACCATATTAGCCGTATTGGGGCAAAGCTTGCATCACACCCACCGGGTAGTAAGCAGTTCTGGTCCCTTTCGAAATCAGTCGAATCCAACTTCTGCCGTCCCTCACTACCTCCAATGCAGAAACCTGATGGGTCGCTTGCCCACACCGCGGCAGAGAAAGCAAATTTATTTGCCGATCTGTTTGCGAGCAACTCTCGTATAGACGCTGGCTCGAAATATCCACCCACCTTACCTCACTGTGATTCTTTGATGTCTGAGATCACAGTGCACAATAAAGAGGTCCGTAGAGCCCTTCGCAGTCTGGACGTGAACAAGGCCAGTGGTCCTGATGGCATACCAGCAAGATTGTTGAGGTATTGTGCGCCTGAGTTGTCTCCTGTACTGACACGCTTGTACCGCCTCTCTCTCGTGTCAAAAATTGTACCAAAATCTTGGAAGCTTGCCAATGTGCAACCTGTGCCCAAGAAGGGAAGCCGTGCCGACCTTAGCAACTATCGACCGATCGCCATCACTTCCGTACTCTGTAAGGTTATGGAAAGAGTTCTGAACTGCAAACTGCTTTCGTACCTCGAAGACAATGATCTTCTCAGTGATTGTCAATATGGCTTCCGCCGAGGGCGTTCCACGGAGATCTTCTAGTGTACGTAACGCATTGCTGGGGCGAGGCCATTGAAAACCACGGCGAAGCAATAGCAGTGTCGCTGGACATTTCAAAGGCCTTCGATAGGGTGTGGCATGCGAGTCTGTTGAGCAAGCTTCCAGCGTACGGCATACCCACTGGCTTCTGTAGCTGGGTGGCTGACTTCCTGAGTGAACGGTCGATTCGAGTGGTCATAGACGGCTGCTCCTCTGACCTCAAGGCTATTGACGCCGGAGTTCCTCAGGGGTCTGTACTCTCCGCGACGCTTTTCCTGCTGCACATCAATGACCTTCTATCTTCAGGAATTGTTGGGTACGCAGATGACAGTACTGTCACCGAGAAATATCTGTCCAGCGCAGGAGCCAGTGGTGATGAAATCCAAAGATTGAGAAAGGCTATGATTGAGCGTACGAGCCTGACGTTAAGTAACGTCTCCCAGTGGGGCGAAGACAATCTCGTCAGCTTCAATGCTTCAAAAACGCAGGCGTGTCTTTTCTCCGCAAAAAGGAGTCCTTTCACCTTTTCTCCTACTTTTCGGGGTATATCTGTTCCAGTGACCAACACTCTTCAACTCCTTGGCATGGAGTTGTCCTCTGACCTCAACTTCGGCACCACCATCGAGTCCAAGGCTCAAATTGCAGCTAGAAAGTTGGGCGTCCTGAATAAAGTCAAGCGGTACTTCACGCCTGAACAGCTTCTAACTCTTTATAAAGCTCAAGTCCGATCATGCATGGAGTACTGCTGTCACCTTTGGGATGGCTCGGCTAAATACCAACTTGCTGCACTGGATTCGGTGGAACGCAGAGCCAAGAGATTAATAGGTGATAAAAAACTGGTGGCGACCAAGCTTCACAGCCTGGCTCACCGCCGCAAGGTTGCTTGCCTATCGGTCTTCTACAGATTGTACTTCGGAGAGTGTGCGCGTGAGCTGCATGAGCTCATACCACCGTCTCCTTTCTTCTATCGGACATCCAGACGCACGGCCGGCTACCATCCGTTCTTAGTTGATATACCCACATTACGCACTAAGCGCTTCAAATCATCTTTCATTATGCGCACGGCTAAAGAATGGAATTCCCTGCCTGCGTCTGTATTTCCGAGTGCATATAACCTGAATCTCTTTAAGTCTAGAGTGAATAGGCATCTTCTGGTCAAGCTCGCTCCACCGTAGATCCCATCTCTGCTCTAGGGTAAGATTGGGGTCAAGAGTAAGCCCATCATAAATAAAAAAAAAAAAAAAAAAAAATCTCTGTTGACTTGGCAAGAGCATCAACCAGCTCATTACCTAATATACCAGAGTGACCCGGTACCCAACAGAACTCGACCAAAATGCCTTTTGAAAATAAAGTGGAAACATAATCTCTTACAGTATAAATCAGGTAATTTACAGAGCTACTAATTTTTTTGTTCTGTAGGGCCAAGAGGACACTCATTGAGTCAGACAGTAAAATAAATTTCTTAGAACTAGAATATGAGATATCAGATATATAATCAAGAGCATGGATAATAGCTAAGGCCTCAGCTGAGAAAATTGAAAATAAAGTGTTACAATTAAAAACTTTTCCGACATTACAAAGAGAGTCATAAAAAGCAAAACTCGTCCTATCACTGGTTTTAGAACCATCGGTATAAATTTTAACATACTCTTGTTTAGACTCTAGAAATTCCAAAAAATCAAACTTTGTTTCAAATCTATTTACATAAACAATCATATCCATAATCATGGTGTGGAAGTTGAAATTATAACATGGTAATTTTGTAGACCAATATATAACATCTTGAAACTCAAAATTCAGATAAGCTATTGATTCACTCATAGATGTGGTTACTGTTAGAGGTGTAACATTAAAATTTGGCATATTATAATTTTCTAAGAATCGCTGAATAATCACATTATCCCGACTAACTAACTGAAGACAAAACTTATCAATAATATAACTCCTTCTGACAAATAAGGGAACTATGCCGGCTTCTACTTCTAGAGAATTTATGGGCGATGACATCATTGCACCAGTTATAACACGTAAGGCTTTATTTTGAAGAACATCCAATTTTCTTAGAAGATGATTTGCAGCATCAGCATAAAGCATACAACCATAATCAAAATGACTGCGAATCGTGGCAATATATATTGTTTTAAGAATTTTGGGATCGGAACCCCATTTTAAGCCAGCCAATGACTTGAGTATATTAAGACCTAATTCAGCTTTCTTACATATATGTCTAATATGTGGTTCCCAAGAAAGTCCAGTATCTAGTATTACTCCAAGATATTTCTCTTTTAATTTAACCGGTAACAAATTATTATTATAGGTAATTTTTGGATTATAATTAGAATTTCCTGAAAATAATACGACAGAACTTTTTTCAATATTAACCTCCAGCTTCAAATTATTTAATAAAATGCTGCTGACAACCCGAAGACAATCATTCATTTCAGTTTCCCCTTGGGATATGTCATCACAGTTTAAATATATTACAAACATGGGTAGAAATATGAAAAAAAATTTGGACCTCCCATACAAAATCGCCGATCAGCCAATTGATTTACTATGGAAGGACCAAATTTTTTTTTCATATTTTGACCCATGTTCCATGGGGAAAGTTGTTCAGTTTCATGAGTACCTTGACCTCCTTTCGGCTTGTTATACCCTTTCTGTTACTCCCGGTATAGGCCCGAATCTAACATAAATGATAGATATTTCAACGAAAATAACTTAAATTGTTTAAACTTAAGTGCGCCATTTTAACTTTAATTATATATCACACGGATTTTAGCACTTACATTTAGGTTCAATCTAAAATGTGTAAAATCCGTGTGATATATAATTAAAACGAAAAAACTTACTTTAAGCATACAACGATGCAACCTGGGAGCCGTGTGGCAGCTCCCCATCATCAGTTTGTGGTCGGAATCTCACTCAGCCCCATCCTGAAACAAGGAAGTTGCTCTTATTCATTGAAAACACAATGTGATTCTTAATAAGTGCACATAGGTAGGTGAAAGTGAAAGATGTTTATTCAAAATAGAACATTAAAATATCACTTATTGATAGTCATTACATTACGCAGAAATGGATAAGACATTGTAAAAAAGAGAAATTTGCAAAGCACAATTTTCTCTTTTTTATAACAATTTTTTATTCCTACTATAAACACGGCTCGGGCGGGATAAAAAAATAAAAATAAAGGCACTGCCTCGGGGCTGGCCAGGCCAACTTTATGCCTTAACGACCAGTAAGCGAAACTAAATTCGATCAAGATTTTAAAAAGGTGTTACACGTGTATAGTTAGTCGTGGTCATACCTACAACATCGTCGCTTGGAGACAAGCATCAAGAGATGCCCTTATCCCAATTTATTTGGGGTCGGCGCAACATGTCTTTTTCTTCCTTTCATCTCTATCACCAGTCAAATCCTCACTTACGCCTTTATTTTTCATATCGTCTTTTATACAATCCATCTAAACATTTCTCTTCTTCTGCGTCCATCCACATTCATGTTCATCACTTTCTTTGTTACATGCTCTTCATCTCTACGACTAGATGTAGGTAGTTTACTTTTAAATGACACCACAAATTCGGCACGTCGCACTCTATCATACTCGTATCCAAAAGTCAACTGAAAATCCGGAGACTACCTTCCCCTATCCTTTAAAAATACAAGCCCTCTACGGGCCCGACACGATAGCACCGTAGCATCACGAAATAGAGAGTTTACAGAAGGTTCACGCAACCCTATTCAGGATTTTTGCGATTGTCACTTTATTTTATTACATAATACATAGCCAGGGTTGATACTGTCAAAAATCTCAAAGTATAAGAATATCAAAACAGCAAAATCTGATGCAAGGACGTCATATGATTCTGAGCACATTTTAATCCCAGAAATATGACGTTCATGCCATCTTCTTAGTTACCTTGACTTCCCCTGAGATTCCAGTTATTTCCAGAAATCACTAAGCGTCAAAATCGACGCTATAGTTCGACAACTTCGTGCGCGACCTTCCTGCGGGGTACAGACAGTGGGGGGCAAGGAAGCACGTCATTTTAATATGATGCGCGCGTCTCCCTTCCCCGCTACATCTCCCGCTACCCGCTGACAGCTCCCCTGCCAACGTCTATCACCCCTAGGGAAGGTCGCGCACGAACTTGTGACCAAGGCGCGCCCCCTTGCGCCGTTTACCTAATTTATGGTAGCATGTAATAAATAAGACATTTTCACCCACTTCACGCCCCAAAAATATTTTGTAAAGCCCTTGGCGGACCCTCGGACAATCTAATTATGGCGGTAAAGTTTCCTTATTCCAAAATATTAATAAAAACTTGGGAACCTCAATTAAAAATAACAATGTTTTTTACCAACAATTTGATTGCGGCCTTTGTCGAACATTTTTAATTAAAAATAAGTATATCAAGTATTTTGATAAACAACGAAGAAATATTAAATTCTGTTCTCCAATTCAATTTTTTATTGTATTTTAACGGCAGATCTCGCTGTAAAATGCTTAGCGTGTAATTCAAGTCTTTGATTGCTAATACCGCCGCGGGCCCCCCACGTAATTTGTGATACCGTGTTATCCATGCATGTAATACCCAATTACACTGCTAAATCCTGTTTTCGTAAGAATTACTTTCTTTATAGCGTCGGCAAGCAAGGGCTCCGAGAGTTTCATGGTCGTTGCCTTTTACTACACCCGCGGAAAAGAGATGGGGTGATGCTATTCTATGCCGGCATCACGGTGTTTCAATACAAATTTCGGAATTTCACTTCTGAACTACCAAGTGGGTGTATGTATGCCTGCCATCGTTACGAAGCCGTTTCGACTGTCAAAAGCTAGCTGATGCGATTTCAATGATATATGCTAATTTGTTTTTTAAAACATCATTATCTTCTTCTTTTTTTCGAGTGGTACACTGATTTGTCTAATGACCCGATGAACCCTGGTGTCAGAGTTTTTCAACCGCCTACTACAAGTAGCAGGTCTCTGATATGGTGGTGTAACGACCGCCGTCATAAGTTATCAAATCAATCATAATCATAGGTCCGCCGTTCATAAGTTATCTTATCATATCAAATCATAGACAGAATTATAGGTACTAATGTATGCAAGCTGAAATGGATAAAATCCATCTCGAAGGAAAAATACATTTCTAAGAAAAAATCCACAAGTAGCTTTTACATAAGGTTAGAAAATGATGGGGTATTTTAAGCCTTGGATGTAGGAGTATCAAGGGAAATTATTTATACATCACCACTGTCCCTTTTCGTCTCGCATCGCAAGTCTTCAGATTATTTAACTTTGTTATTTCTGTCCTTTACAGCTACAACAGTCCACAACTTGGTTAGGAATGTCAATAAAATTCTGTTGTGGTGTCAGGCCTTCAAAAATCATCACCCCATCAACGAACACCCCCGACCGTAGAGGGAGGCCCATATGTTCAACCATATGAACGCAAAATAGAAATAAAAAATTGAAAAAATTACAAGCGTTGACAGGGAATCGAACCTGAGACCGGTAAGGTACAGTCCCACTACTCTGTCACTGAGCTGTCTACGCACCGGTTGACCCTTGCCAATTTTTTAATCTCTCGATACTCGTATTGAAGCGGCGGTCTAGCGTGCGTCGATAGCTCAGTGGCAGAGCAGAGGGATGGCACCCACCGGCTCCGGGTTGGATTCCCGGTCGACGCTTGACATTGCAATTTATTATTTTCATTATCAGAATAATATAGCACTGTGAGTGCATAAAAATCTCAATAAATTCATTACCTTCTCATTCATTAATATAAGTTCTCGATCGAGATAAGAAATTAATTTGGCGTTTCGAGCGGCTCTTTAAACAGCGAGCTATCACTTCCCATTATAGCGTTGTCAAAGTTCAATTTTGTCTGCTCCAATAATTTGATAAAGGCACCTTTTAGAAACCACAATGGCTGAATGGTCCTTCACAGAGAAGTAATTTCGCAATGATGTAACAATACCTAAGGACCTTTATTCTCCGCTTTCATCTAAAATAACAATCGTGTTTCAGATAATTACATTGATTCCTTTGTTGCCGAAGGTTTGCGATCCCAGATACCATCGATCTCGGCTAACGTCTGATTTACGAGCCCTGCACAAATTGAGTTAGGGGCTTTTCACACGCGGCCGCATTTTCACGCACTATTAATGGTGTGTTCACATGGCGCATTGCGTCATTGCGTCGCTGTCATCCCATACCACTTGTTTCACATGTCAAACATGACTTCAACCCAACTTCAACCTAGTTCTTGAACGCGTTTTTAATTTTTTTAATTATGGCTTTTGCCAATAAGCAATTCAGCCAGTGTCAGTGAAAAAAGATCATCACGTCATTATGCAGAAATAAAAAACAGAAAAGGAAAAGTGCAAAACTTGGAGATACATACTTATGGCAGCTGTCAACAGCCAAGAAATATTTACGCACCAAAATTTTATTTTTTGTAAAAAAATACTATGTGGTACAGAACAACAAAATATAAAGCCGAAAGGGTATGGAGAGGTCCGTTCTAAAGAATCTATATTAACAAAATAATTAGAGCCGAAGTATCGTTTGTAAAAATTACAAAAATCAGTTTCTATTAAATTACACTTACTTTTATTCGTTGCATCGCAACACAAATTTTGACAGCTCAAAGTTCAAATGAAGTTACCGACGCGGTGCAGCGCAATTCAGTCTTCATGGCTGGCTATTACATGAGTGTCATCATCATCATTACAAGAAACTCAAGTCAACCAGCAACCTATACCGAAACGAACTTTTTTGTAGCACTGATCTAGACTAGTGATGTGATTAATGATAACGAAAATTATTCTTATTTTTTTGGTTCATTCTGTAACAGGATGTATATTCCTAAACAGTTAGTAACATAACACACACATAATTATGCTATTCCGTGCTTCGGATGGGCACGTTAAGCCGTCGGTCCCGGTTGCTGTCTATGATGGCGGTCGTTACACAACATATCGGTCGGCTGGCAACCCCGGCCCGAGTAGACGTCAAAACATTAGCTCCCATAAATAAGTTTAATTTTTACGTAAAATTCTAAGTATTTGTGTTTATATTGTGTTTATTTAAGTAAAATAAGTGATAAAAGTGAATTACAGTGTTATAATGACCCAGTGCAAATAAAAATAACTGTGTTTTTAGCAAATGTTGTTGGTCAACCAACGGACTAACTATTTGAATCAACGGACTACCTAACGGATTAAACCGGCCCCGGCTTCAACCATGTCCATGATGACAACACGTAGCATGCATGCGGAAAAGACAATGGCTAAGCTCCAGCAGAGACTTACTGAAGCCGAGCAAATTAATGAGAAACTTCTAGTGGAACGAGATGAGATTGACTTAGAGATGAAACAGTTAAAATCCAAAAACACTCAGCTGACTGACAGTGTTACTACTCTGCGTACACAGTGTGCAGAATCACAAGTGGAGATTGACCAGCATATTCAACATATAGATTCTCTAGAACGTGCTCGATATGACCTCATCAATGACCTACATTCTGCCCGAGATCGATGCAAATTTTTAAACCAGCAACTCAACGAAGCTAACAAACAGTTAGCGGATTTACACCAAGAAAAAGAAGACATAGAAAATAAATTCAGTGTTTCCCTACATCATGAACTGGAAGTGCAGGACATAAGTACAGTACGCCACACAATTCTTACAAAAGGAAATAAAATAAAGAAATATTTAAGACTAAACAAATTCATTAAAAAGACTAGACATAACCTGAAACTATTAAGATTAACTGTAAAACGACAACCGAATAGAATTAAGAGAATCAATTTATTGAAGCATACTGATGAATATAAACTGTTAATAAGAAAATGCAAGAAGAGTTCCATCAAGCAGAAATAAAGATCAAGCAGATGACGATGCAGATAACAGCATCAGAAAGCTTGCACACAAGTAGCGAGTTGTATATTGATCATCTTCAAACGCAGCTCGCTAATGTTGAGAGTAAATATGCAGAGAGCCGATTAGCACATGAGCAACTCTCTCTTGCAACTTCGGAGCTACTAGAACTACAGCAACAGAATGCAGAGTTACTGGACCTGCTGATGGATGATGAGGAGTTCACCTTGGCATCCGTGAATACTGATACATCTGATGCACTCGCCACACCTGCCGCGCGGTCACCACCTGCCGCGCGGGCACCACCTGCCGCGCGGGCACCACCTGCCGCGCGGGCACCACCTGCCGCGACGACACCGCCTGCCGTGCCGGCACCACCTGCCGCGCGGGCACCACCTGCCGCGCGGGCACCACCTGCCGCGCGGTCACCACCTGCCGCGCGGGCACCACCTGCCGCGCGGGCACCACCTGCCGCGACGACACCGCCTGCCGTGGCACCACCACCTGCCGCGCGGGCGCCACCTGCCGCGCGGGCACCACCTGCCGCGCGGGCACCACCTGCCGCGCGGGCACCACCTGCCGCGACGACACCGCCTGCCGTGCCGACACCACCTGCCGCGAGGGCGCCACCTGCCGCGCGGGCGCCACCTGCCGCGCGGGCACCACCTGCCGCGACGACACCGCCTGCCGTGCCGACACCACCTGCCGCGCGGGCGCCACCTGCCGCGCGGGCACCACCTGCCGCTCCTGACGCGCCTGCCATCGCGGCTGAAGCCCCCACCCGGCGAACTCGACGTGGCGGACGCAGTAGAGGTGCTCCTACACTGCCTACACCAACGACTACGTCACCCACCCGGCGAGGACGACGTGGAGGACACCGCGGTGGACGCGGCAGGGGCGCTTCACGTGCTCCTGCCCCCGCCGTGCACCAAGATGCGAGGGCACACCAGGTGTCGGTAGCTGACAGCAACGTGCAGCCTGCGGGGTCACCTGCCGCCTCTCCCATCGAGATCGAGAGGGCTATAGTGCCGCCCACCCCAGCCGCTGCACCGCGTTCTTCTAGGGCGTCCACGGTCACAGCCCAAGCTTGCCCGACCCCGAAGGCACGACGTCGTGACCCATGCCCGTGCCCTACCACTCGACCACACGCAGGACCAGCTCTTGACAGTGACAGTGCATCCAGATCGACAAAGGACCTTCCTTCAGCGAAATATCCCAAACAGACTCTTATTTATTCGGATAAATTAGGTGTAGGTTTTGGACAATTATTGAACTATCGTTTAAATCAACAAGTGACAAACGTGTGTTGTCCTGACGCCTCTTTTGAGGATATTGTTAAACAAGTAGCTGTAGGGAAATTTGACAAGCACACCACTATAATAATTATGATAGGAAATCATTCCAACATTAGTCGTAGTGCACTAGATAATAGCTTGGAGGTGTTGCTCAATTTACACAATCAGACAAAGTGCAAGTTCATTTTGTGCAACTTTCCATATTGTACAAATTTATCAGCACAACAAAACAAATGTGTGCATAAAATGAACATGCACTTGTACAATATAACATGTCATCATAGCGATGCTATTTCTTATTTTGATGTGAATAATTTTATTCACAAATTTATACTGACTCAGGATACTATGTACCTGTCGGATTATTATAAGAAGCAAGTCGCTACATTGTTAGCATATAATATAAGCGACACAAAATTCGTGTCATCATCTACATTAATAAGTAGCATTATTAATAATGATTTAAACTAGATTTTAAGACAAAGGAAACCCGTCTTTGACTGATGTAAATGACATAAACAAACCGGGGTCTTCTTGCACTCAGCATAAGACAAAGGAAAAGCTAAATCAATTACAAGTTTTACATCAAAATATTCAGGGCTTTTCCAGCAAGGTATTGGAAATTGAATTGTTTTTAGAAAAGCATAACTATGATGTAGTCTGCTTTACAGAACATTTCCAAAATGATCATGACATTTTAATAAATTATGAAAATTACTGTATTGCCAGTTCTTTCAACCGAAAATCCGCAATCCATGGAGGCTCATTAATACTCATTAGAAATAATATTAAATTCAAGGAACGTAAGGATGTTGTTGGATTGTCGGTTGAGAGTTGTACTGAGTTATCTTGTGTTGAGCTGGAAAGTCATGTTATAGTATGCGTATACAGACCGCCTATAGCTAACAATTTTACTACATTATTAGAAGTTATGGAAGATGTACTCAAATTAGTAACAAAAACAAATAAACATGTTATTGTTGCTGGAGACTTTAATGTAGACATTTTAGTAAGAAATGCGTTCAGTGATAAATTTTTAGGTCTTTTTTAAATCATTTAACTTGTCTAATGTATTTTATGAGCCTACTCGTGTGACGGCTACTTCTGCCAAATGTATTGATAATGTATTTAGTGATTGTGACCCTGTAGATAAATGCATTATTAATTCTCTTCAGTCAGATCACAAGGGTCAATCCGTATTATTTCCGTTCAAATTCCATATTAAAACAATCAAAATAGAAACCAGGCGCATCACTGCTAGTAGGTTAGAAAAATACCAAAATGTATTGATGAAGAAATTACCATTCCATAATTATAACTTAGATAATCCTAATACCTTATACCAAGACTTTTTTTAATTTATTAAGTGAAGAATTTGAACTGATTTTTAACATAGACAC
Source organism: Phthorimaea operculella (assembly GCA_024500475.1). Taxonomy (NCBI): domain Eukaryota; kingdom Metazoa; phylum Arthropoda; class Insecta; order Lepidoptera; family Gelechiidae; genus Phthorimaea; species Phthorimaea operculella. Next base: position 1,198,023 of record JANFCV010000082.1, read on the forward strand.
AAAAGAAATTAATACGAAATTTAAATTCTGTGATTGGGCGACCAAAGGTCTTAGGATTAGCAGAGATAGACTATTTGAACTTTACGAGCTTAAAAACATGACAACTGATGGCAGTTTTAATGAGCTGGTAAAAAAATATTCCAAAACTTTTAAGATAGCTTGTCTAATTGCTAAAGCAAATTTTATTAGTAATAAAATAAAGTCTTCAGACAATAAAATTAAAGCTGTCTGGAAAGTTATTAATAGCGAAACAGGTAAAACTAAGCCACGCGAAAATAACTTTTCCCTTAATACTGACAACGGCATGATTAGTACAGATTCAGATGTAGCGCAGGAGTTTGAGTCATTTTTCACAAATATACCGCTAAAAACGACTGAATTACTGAACTCTTCACCATCAATTTCATCTATTTTACTGAAACAAAATGTAGATGTCTGCAATTCGGAATTAAAATTTCATCATGTTAGTCCACAGTGTATTTTAAAAACTTTTAAAGATATTAAGGTTAAGAGCACCGAAGATTTATGGGGCATGTCAGTTAAAGTTTGTAAACCAGTGATTGAATTGTTAGCGCCATATTTGGCTGATATCTTTAATGATTGTATTGATCATGGCATCTTTCCCGATTTAATGAAAGATAGCAAGGTAGTTCCGCTGTTTAAAGCTGGCGACAGACAAGATCCCAGTAACTATAGACCTGTATCTATTCTGCCAGTTCTGAGCAAAGTATTTGAGAAGATCATACTCAATCAAATGCTGTCCCATTTTAATAGAAACAATTTGTTACACAACCAGCAATTCGGTTTTACAAAGGGACGTTGTACCACAGATGCTGGTGTTGCTCTGATGAAACATGTATTTAATGCCTGGGAAGAATCAAAGGATGCCATTGGTGTTTTTTGTGATCTTTCCAAAGCGTTTGATTGCGTAGATCATGAAACTTTATTGCTAAAGTTAGACCATTACGGTATTCGAAACACAGCTCTAAAACTGATGAATTCATATTTAGATAATAGAACTCAAAAGGTCCAAATAAATGGCGCCAAATCACAGGGGGCTCGTGTTAAAATTGGTGTGCCTCAGGGCTCTATATTAGGACCATTTTTATTTCTAATTTATATAAATGATTTGCCTTACATGGTACAGAACTTGTCCAAGATTGTATTATTTGCTGATGATACATCCCTTATATTTAAGGTTGATAGACATGCACAGAATTATGACGAAGTAAATCACACTCTTGGACAAGTTCATAGTTGGTTTACTGCAAATAATTTAGTTCTAAATGCGAAGAAAACAAAATGTGTATTATTTACTTTGCCAAATGTAGTACATTCATCGAGTAATTATGTACAACTTAATAATGAAAAATTAGAATTTACTACCAGCACAGTTTTCTTAGGGATTACTCTTGACTCAAAGCTACAATGGGGTCCACATATTACATCTTTATCGGGAAGATTAAGCTCGGCTGCCTATGCGGTACGTAAAATTAGAGAAGTTACGGATATTGCAACTGCACGACTTGTTTACTTTAGTTATTTTCACAGCATTATGTCCTATGGAATTTTGTTGTGGGGTCGCGCCGCTGATATTGAAACAATTTTTGTACTTCAAAAAAGGGCCATTAGAGCAATTTATAAACTTTGCAGTCGTGACTCCTTAGAGAACTGTTTAAAGAAATTAATATTTTGACCGTACCATGCCAATATATTTACGAAAATATCATGTACGTCAGAAAGAATATAAATACTTTCACTAGAAATTATGAAAGGCATAACCGCAATACAAGGAGTAGAAATGAATTAGATCAACCTAAGTTTAGACTAGCCAAAGTTAGGACTTCATTTCAAGGTCTAAGTATACGATACTATAACAAAATACCGGAAGATATATTAAGTCTATCAGAAAGTAAATTTAAGTCTGTTATTAAGAAAACTTTATGTTATAAAGCTTATTATAAGTTAGATGATTATATTAATGACAAAAATGCGTGGACTTCTGAAATTCCAGCGCAGCACAAGAAACACGCACTCGTTTTGAATACCAAATCAGGACTTACAAGGAGTATAAAATTGTCATAATCAATTGTAACTTCGTCTTAATCATAATTTGAATTTTATATGTACCTACTTTTATTATATTTGATTTGTTTAATATTGACATTCTAAAAGTATTCTTTGTGAATCTACTTGGAAATAAAAGTTTTGAATCTGAATCTTTGAATCTTGAATCAACCATGTCAGAGGCCTGCTACTTGCAGTAGGCGGTTGAAAAACTCTGACACCAGGGTTTATCGGGTCGTTGAACGACTCGGTGTCCCACACGAAAAAGAATAAGAAAAGAATACACACATAAAAAATCCCTAGCTACTTGTCGTGTTTCATGCATGCCCGATTTGCCTTTAGGAAAATAAAAACTACATTATTTGCCGTAAACAAAATATTTCTCGATTGATGTGAGAAAAAGGTCTCCCCTTTGTAGTTCAATATATTTTTCGGAGAAAGACAAAGCAATTTATTATTAAATAACCTGCCCTCAATTTAGTAAAAGGGACCTTTAAATATTGAAATACTTATTCTGAAGTGAAGTACGGCCACACGGATCCTTTTTGACATCTGTCTGAATCTAGTTAATGTTATGATTTAAGGTCTATTTTTCTTTGATGACATTCCTTCTAATATGGGGATGACAGTTCTCAAATAGGACTTGTCGAGTGGCCGCACTAGACAGACTATTTCTCAAGGGAAATAACGAAAAATAGCAAATTTTGGAATATTTCTCTTTTCGCACTATTGCCGAATGTCTAAAGAACATAAAAACACGCAAAGCAAGCAAAGCGAGCCAGATGGCGGCGCGGCGAACCAATTCGGTAGGTGAAGCAAGCAAGCCATACCACTCTAAAATACAGTGTGGAAAACAACCGAAAAGAAAAACATAAAATTATAATGAACAGAACCATCCTCTCTTACCAGCCCCACATTTCCTAAAAGTATTTAAAATCTAAAATCTCATCGGATGAGACGGAGCCCTCAAAATCCTGCCGGATTAATTCGTGCTAGGAGGAAAATAAAATATATCTATAGACACTGGAGGAAAAGTAGCTAAGGCGAACGAACTCCCGGTTTTAAACCCAAACAAGCACAATTATTAAAAACAAAAACCCGACTGCAGTAATTTCAAACTTGTGAAAAAAGGTTACATTGTGTCTAAAATCCGCCCTTCTGAAATTATTAAATTTATAACAGTGACAATCGCACTGGTGAGACGAATCTTACGACACAAGATCGGCCCAGCCGTTTGTGCTGTAGCCCCGTAGCCCGTGAAAACGATTTTTTGGATACATACACGAGTCGTGTAACACGACATACACACATAATACATATGTACTTACATACTCTCAATAAACATACCCTCCCTTCGAGACAGTCGGGTAAAAACAAAATTAATAATGATGGACGGAGGGCGGCTGACGTGCTCTCAGAGGACGCAACTCAAATATTGGACAGAATTTTGAGCTGTATCGAATCGGCTTTGTATTTCATTTTAATCTGTTTACTCGTAGAAGGTATTTTAGTTTTAGTAGTGTACCTTGAGAATAACGTCACAGCTGTTCGGATTGATCCAGGTCAAGAAGTACCTACACGATTTCCAGGAAGCTGAAAAATCATGTAGGTACTTCTTGACCTCCTGATCAAAATAAGAGATGGAGCCCAGCGGGCACCACCCCCCTTCCTTTTACCGCCACTTTTCCTTTACAAGGCGTAATTTTTAAACAAAATTACCTGGAGGGTCGCTTTTTTCATATCGTGCGTAACATCTCACTTGAAACTTATAGTAACCTCAAAATTACAAATCAGGCCTCCCAGAGGCCCCAAAAGTAGGGTGTCCCGTCCTTATATGAAATTTTCTTATTTTCGAGGATTGCAGAAAATCTAAAATATCTTTAAATTTTAATCTTTCGGACCCCAACTCATTCATTACTGTACCTATTTTAACATTCGGTAGTAGTTCGTCGAATCCAAGTTATTTCTGTTTGTAACGATGAAGACAACAAAGTGGGAACAAGTGAATCCCACGAAGTTTTGTTATGTTAATCAGCTCAAGCAAAACTAAAGTTCCCCTGTAATGGTGTTGTCAGTTGTCAGCCGATAGTTGGAAGTACAAAGTTCGCAGAAACGCAGAAGTTGGGTCGCAACATGCTTACCTCGAATAATTACAAGATACCTACTACCTGATTCACAGAAGAAAGCGGTTCCATACTAATAAATAAACGTCTGGTGTAAGTAAGAACCTTAGTGCAAGTGAGAAAGTACTACCTACAGTTACCATTTATATTCCCTTTAGTCTGTGAATCAGGTAGTAGTAGCTAAGTTCCTATTAAAAATGCAGTAGGTAATCCTCCAATAAAAAAGCGTATTCGTGTTAAAATGATCCAACCAAAGACATTCACTTGTAAAAAGAACCAAGTATCGTATATCTCAAGCAAATAGTGTGCGATTGCCAAGTTATTCTAGTTATTGTAAAAATAAAAGTTCTTAAATATCGATATGGTTACTATAAGATGATGTCTGTTACCTAATTACGCAATAGCTTAAAATGAAAGTTCCCTGAAGTAGTCCTTGAATAAATCAATGACCGACTAGGCATCACATCGTTCTCACAACTTTTTACAGTAGAAGAAATGAGAGGCGAGACTTGGTTCTTTTTACAAGTGAATGTTTTTGGTTGGATCTCATTTCTTTTTGTAGGTAATCTTCCTCTTTCTCTTTTCTGGAACTACTTCTTAAGCCTCAGCTACAGATTTAGTTAACTTTGTAATCCTATACATTTGTATGGAAATACAATGTTAATTACGCGGTTGCAACCGAATTTGCAGAATGTTATAGTTTTCCCTTTATTCATACACTAAATATAAGTTGTATTCTTACTCGTAGTTTGAAGCTCCTCAGTCTGCTAGAATTTTGAGGATCGGTCAGTCAGTCAGTCAGGCAGAAAAAGAAACTTTGTAGATTACTGGTATAAATATAAATTAAATGGAAATATATCGTGTCTATGCAATGCTTAATAAGATATTTTAAAATGAGGGTTCTATGGGGGGGGGGGGGGTCGAAAATGGCCTGAACTGGTTCGAGAAAAGGATGGTACGGCCGTGCCGCTTTCAGCTTGACTTGGTGGGGGCACGGCAGATGAAAGTTCGCGATAAACCTAATTCCTATATTTTAGTTGGTTAAAAATAGTTTCTTGTAAAGTTCAAGTTTTTCTTGTGTTCAGCGCCCAACTGTGTATAACGCCATTTGATTCGAGCAGTTTTAAAATAGAAAAAGAAAAAAGTTGATTAAAGCTAGAATAAGAAAATGGCTACGGTCTTTTCAGACTTACGACCGTTCATCCATGAACAGCTAAATAAATATTTAGCTGTTCATGGATGAACGGTCGTACATACCTTTACAGCCACAACAGTGCATTGCTGGACATAGGCCTCACCTTCTCGGGAGATATTGCCTTACTCACCAGGCTTAGCAGGCGGATTGGCGAGCGCAGTGCAAGATGTTTTATTCACAAATAACCCGCTAAGTCGCTGCTTATGACACCCACGGGAGAAATTGGGGTAATGCTGTTCTAAGCCGGCATCACACGACAATATTTAATTTATTTGTTTCAATCACGACAAAGAAAATATTCAGACGTAAATGTTTCTGGCTGTCGTTGTAGAACTTTTATCATAAATGTCTTTTTTTGAAAAAGTGCTACAATAAAAACATTGATATTCTATCCATGTCCGAACCTTATTTGAACAGAATTATGGCGCACAAAAAGTTAATTGCTTTAGCGTGAGATTTAGGGGATGGCACAGTTACAGGGGATGTAAAAGTACCAGTAGGTAAGGTCTTTTTATCCATATGTAGAAGCGGCATGCCTACAAACTAGTTTCATTCGACGCGTTTTGCGAACTTAATAAGTGTAGTATATTGAATTTAATTTGTAATTTATAAATTTATAATTTATTCTTTACTAGTAATTTATATTATGAGTATGGTTGCTTATGAGTACGGATGTTTCATAAAGTCATGAGTATAGATTGTAACTTGAGTGTTGTGGTCCAATACTGCAGCCCTCAGTAGCCCCACTTCTTGTAGTTAATATATACCCCGACACACGGGTGGGGACGTCAGTTGTACAGTGGTTATCAGTGCGGTCAATACGGAATATTGTATACAGTGTGTGCTAAACTGAATATACGTGTAAAGTGATACAAGTGAGTGTGTTTCATTACTCTATAAATTGACGACGAGGAGAAAAACCGTAAGTACATTTCCAATTTATTCAAACAAGGGAAAAGAAAGATTTCCTGTATGCCGTTACTCTCTCGATAAAGTAAAACAAGTTTTGTTCAAAGTATTTGTTTTGTGAACTGAAAACTACTGAAATTTCATTTAGTCAAGGCTACTCCTTGGAAATGTTATTTCGGTTATGCGAGGTTAACGCTAATTCAACTTCACTGAGGTTGTTTTGCAATAATCTTTGCATCAAAGTGTTATTTTAACAGTTCACAATAGCAAGTCAAAAATAATGTTCTTATTTAGTGAAAAAGTATCGGTATTACTGGAAAATTTTCTTGTATAAGGAAAGTTTAAATGTTTGAATAGTGTGTGACGCATTTTTCGTATATTATTATTCTTTTGAATATGGGGAACATATTATATTGGCGTCGTCCAGTGCTAGTACGGTCTGGCTTCACACTGTGATGTCCAGTTAAAAAAAAAAAAAAACATTATATTTCCATGGTAATATGTGCACATAATTATGATGCACGGTCTTCGCTTAGCGATAGACGGTCCTGGTAATGGAATTGTAATACAAGTAGTTATATGCGCACATGTGGTGACGCATGGTCCTCACAAACGTGATGGACGGTGTACATTGTATGTCCCAAATCATGTTTGTACCGTACTAGCCATTTCGTGTCACTGACATGAAATGAAAATAATAATGGTATGTCCCTCGTATATTTAAAGTCAATTGAGAGAAATTTGTGTCTCGCACGTATTCATTCATTTGATATTTTATTTGAAAAGTATCTTAAATATTCCTAAGTATTTATTCCAAAATTAAATTTCTTTCCTATTACATCTTATGTAATATACAAATTCTCAAAAAACTGGCATGAGGAAGCCCAGGAAAGAACTGGATGGAAGGAGAAGAGGGAGGCCTTTGCCCAGCAGTGGGATGATATCGGCTCGATGAGATGAGATGAGATTACATCTTATGAAGGTTAAGACCGTAGTATACAGGCCGAGTATGAATATTCTTATTCCATTGCCTAGAATAAAATATTTTAAACCCGGTCCCTTTGATTTTAATGCCTGTATAGAGAAATCAAGTAAAACTATTTACGTGGCATAGCAAAAAAATCAGTTTAATTGTAATCAGTATAACAAGTACTTCAAAAATAGTACTGTAGATTTAATTTATTTCAAAATATGATCTGAATCATAACAATTCTCGTATAAATATGTATATCATGAATTAAATAGTTCTTGTAACAATCATATACGTAATTTTTCAGCAACAATGTCCGACATGAAAAATCTGCCACCATTGGAAAATTTTGTGTGCGAAGGGGACGACGTTGGATTGAGATGGGAAAAATGGAAACGAGGACTACAAATATATCTCGATGCTGCCGAAATCGAGGAACCTACGAGAAAGCGAGCGACTCTACTGCACATGGGAGGTTTGAATTTGCAAGAGGTATATTTTAATATTCCAGGAGCTCATGTCGATGAAACTTCAGACGATGAAGACGTCGACGTGTACAACATTGCAGTGAAGAAGTTGGATGAGTATTTCTCGCCAAAGCAGAGCTGTATTTACAACAGGCACGTGTTTCGTCTATTGAAGCAGGAACCTGGTGAGCATTTTGCAAAATTTTTACTAAGACTACGAAAACAAGCTGAAAAATGTGACTTCAAAGACAAGGAAGGGAGTATAATTGACCAAATCGTAGAAAAGTGTTCTTCTGCAGATTTGAGGAAGAAAATTTTAAAAACAGGAGATTAGGTCACTTTGGACGATGTCATTCGCGAAGCCAGTGTTCTTGAAAGCGTGTCTCAGCAGCTAGAGGATTTTAGTAGAAAAGGTACGTCATCACTCCCTGAAGGTTCAATTAATAAAATTGATTTCAAGAAACGGCAACGCAGTGCTCCACAGACATCATTGTGCTCCAGATGTGGTAATAAGCCTCACCGAAATATAACGGAGTGTCCTGCTTGGAAAGTTAAATGCCACAAATGTGGTAGGTCGGGTCATTTTCAGAAACACTGTCGGACTGTACAAAAACGACCACATCAGCCTGAGCGTCCGGCATTTGTTAAGAAACCCAGACATGATCTTCAAAAGAAAGGTGAGCCTGTGTCAAATGTTGACAATAATGACTCAGACACAGAGTATATTTTCCACATTGATGATGATGAGTTAATCAACTGCAACATTGGTGGTATAGATACTGAACTACTCATCGACTCCGGGAGTAAATGTAACCTTTTGACGCAACAGACATGGGAACACTTGAAAAAATCTAAAGTTAGAGCATTCGATCTAGTGAAGTCACCTAATAAGACGTTTCTTTCATACGGTAGTAATCAGCCCTTGGTAGTGGTTGGATCATTTAAAGCAGTAACTAAGATTCAAGATAAAGAAATTACTGCGACATACTATGTAATCAAAGATGGTACTCGCAATCTTCTTGGTAAAGAAAGTGCAATTGCTCTCGGAGTTCTACAAATTGGTCTAAAAGTAGGTGTTGAAGTAAATGCGCTAGATACTTTCCCGAAATTCAAAAATGTGTTAATAGAGATACCAATCGATGCAGCAGTTACTCCAGTTTGTCAACCATATAGAAGAGTGCCGATACCGCTGGAGGCAAAAGTTAACCAAAAGCTGGATGAACTTATGGAAGCTGACATCATCGAAAAAGTCGAGGAACCTTCAAGGTGGGTATCTCCAATTGTTCCCATTTTAAAAGAAACGGGGGATGTGCGCATATGTGTAGACATGAGAAGAGCTAATGCTGCCATCATCAGAGAAAACCATCCTCTACCAACGATGGATCAGCTGTTGCCCAAATTTAAGAAGGCCAAGTTTTTCTCACGCCTAGACATAAAGGACGCGTTCCACCAATTAGAAATCCACCCAGATTCGAGACACATTACCACATTCATCACGAGTAAAGGCATGTATCGATATAAAAGATTAATGTTCGGCATTTCCTGTGCACCGGAGATCTTCCAGAAAACCTTGGAGAGAATTCTTCTCAAATGTGAAGGTACAGTCAATTTTATTGACGATATTGTTGTCTATGGCGCAAATGAGGCAGAACACGATCAAAGGCTTGAACGTACTCTCAAAGTCTTGAAGGAAAACAATGTGCTACTCAATCCAAGTAAATGTGTGTACAAAATTCAGAAAATAAATTTCCTTTGTCATGAACTGTCTCCAGAAGGAGTGAAGCCACTAGACAAATATCTAAAATCCATACTAAGTTTTCGAGCACCAACAACGACGGAAGAACTGCAAAGCTTTTTGGGCTTGGTTAACTATGTGGGTAAGTGGATACCGAATCTTGCTACCCTCACAGAGCCATTGCGTAAGATTTTAAGATCTAAAACAGCAAAAAATTGCTCTTTAGCTTCTTCCTGGTCCTGTGAACAACAGGAATCTTTTGAGAAGCTAAAAGATTCACTGTCTAACATCAAAACTTTGGGTTATTATGATCCAGACGACAGAACGCAAGTGATCGCAGATGCCAGCCCGGTAGGTTTGGGAGCTATTCTCATACAAATTGACTCTGATGGACCTCGCGTTGTAGCTTATGGTAGTAAAAGTCTGACGGAGTGTGAACGGAGATACTGCCAGACAGAGAAGGAGGCCTTGGCTCTTGTGTAGAGCACTTTCATATATTTCTATATGGAAAAGAATTCGAATTGATCAGTGACCACAAGCCTCTGGAAACTATTTTCGGACGCTCTTCCAAACCGTGCGCACGAATAGAAAGGTGGGTGCTTCGTTTACAATCATACAAATACAAAGTGGTGTACAAACCTGGAAAAACAAACATTGCTGATTCATTGTCCAGACTGTGTACGGAAACTAACTCTCAGAAGGTAAGCAACTACATAAATCAAGTAATTGATTATGCAAGGCCAGTGGCAGTCCCGTTGATAGAAATTGATCAATGCTCAGGAGAAGACGAAGAAATCACAAAGGTTAAGAAAGGTTTGTACGAAAACAATTGGGATCCAAGTATCAGTAACTACAAAATATTCAGCTCGGAGTTATGTTTTCAAGACAATGTTTTGTTACGAGGTACCAGAATTGTAATTCCAGAAAAATTGCGCAAACGAGTTTTAGACGCAGCACATGAGGGGCACCCCGGAATTGTTGCCATGAAATCAAGACTCCGGACTAAGGTATGGTGGCCTAAAATTGATAAAGACGCTGAAACTTTAGTCAAGAAATGTAAGAGCTGTACATTAGTATCTGCCCCTAATCCGCCGAATCCAATGAAACGAAGAGATCTCCCCACTGAACCTTGGACTGACGTAGCTATGGATCTTCTTGGCCCTCTGCCATCTGGTGATTATATTTTGGTCGTAATTGATTACTATAGTCGGTACAAGGAGATTAAAGTTACGAAACAAATTACATCTTCAGAAATCATAAGGCTTTTGAAAGAAATATTTTCTCGTTTGGGTTTTCCTGTTTCTGTTACAGCTGACAATGGACGGCAATTTTCAAGTGAAGAGTTGAAGAAGTATTTCAATGAATGTGGTATCAGACTTTACAGCACTATTCCTTACTGGCCACAACAAAATGGTGAAGTCGAGCGTCAAAATCGAAGTATACTAAAAAGGCTACGAATTAGCCAAATCGAGAAACGCGATTGGAAAGAAGAACTTTTGTATTATCTAGTGATGTACAATAGTACACCACATTCAACCACTGGAAAAACTCCTTCTGAATTGTTTTACAGACGTCAATTTCGTGATAAGATACCATATTTTAAAGACATAGAGAACAAAGACATGGATGGTGAAGTGAGAGACAAGGACAAAATTCAGAAGGAAAAGGGGAAAGAGTATAGTGACAGGAAACGAAAAGCAGTAGAACATAATCTGGAAGAAGGTGATAAAGTATTTGTTAAGAATTTTACAAAAGATAATAAACTTACTTCTACTTTTTCAGATACCCCGCATGTTGTCACTAAGGCAAAATCTAGTTCAGGTGATGTATTGGTGCAAAATGAGCAAACTGGTCAAGAATATCGCAGAAATGTAGTACATTTGAAAAAGATTGGTGGAGAGTGGAAAGTAGCTTCAAAATCTAATACTGACCAAAGTGAGGAATCAGATGAGTCAAATTAGATACATACATTACTATTATTATTGTATAAAAGTGTTAATTATTGTTTAAGTTACATTGTAACAAATAATGATAAAATAAGTATTTATATCAGTAAGTGAATTGTAATAATAATATTTAGGATGCTAATGTAACTAAGGTTATTTAAGTTACTTCTACACTTTCAAATTACATTAGATTTAAGAAATGTTACAATACAAATAAGTTTTGTTACTTGTTAAACTTACGTGTTATTTATGAACTATGATTCTATGATTTAAAATTCAAATTATATATTGTATTCTTTTCAATTATAAGAAGGAAGGGATGTAGTATATTGAATTTAATTTGTAATTTATAAATTTATAATTTATTCTTTACTAGTAATTTATATTATGAGTATGGTTGCTTATGAGTACGGATGTTTCATAAAGTCATGAGTATAGATTGTAACTTGAGTGTTGTGGTCCAATACTGCAGCCCTCAGTAGCCCCACTTCTTGTAGTTAATATATACCCCGACACACGGGTGGGGACGTCAGTTGTACAGTGGTTATCAGTGCGGTCAATACGTGTCTATACGGAATATTGTATACAGTGTGTGCTAAACTGAATATACGTGTAAAGTGATACAAGTGAGTGTGTTTCATTACTCTATAATAAGTAATGTGCTTTCAGCCTTTGATAGAAGCAGAATGTCAATCAGCAGCATTTCAAGATTACCTACCTTTATTTAAGGTCCTATTAAATTCAAAAAGTAAATATGTATAAGAAAAACATGTAAGGCTTTTAAAAAAATCGACACGATAGTTTTTTTTTTTCATTTTCATACAAACTTTTTAATTAACTACGTGAACATCCTTTGACTGACCCGACTGACGTTCCGCCACGCAGACAGGATTCATTTACACGGCACGCACACTAACAACCAACCAATCTGGTGTAGTGTAGTCTATATATTGGTGCAGTTCCATTATTTTAGGATCCATTATTTTACCACCGTTTTCTTTCCTTTGTTTGTCTACTGTGGCAGGCAGGGGGGAAAAATCTCTCGCAGGGAAAAAATGTGCAAACTTTTAAATGACACTTTCCGCGAATGCTTTAACTTTTCCCAGGCGAGAAGGGGTCAATTAGGTAATACTAATGTCCCTTCTACTTTCTACTGCTGTATTGGGGTTGTTTCTGCTTCTGTGTTGGTTGACTGATTAACTGGAAAACAACTGATATCGACAGAAATACGACTGTATGGTAGAACCTACACGTAAAGTCTATTACTGCGCTGTTTTAGTGCAACGCTAAGGCATACGTCTGTCACATGCTTACAAATATCGAATCCCCGCACTAAAACCTTAACACTAGTGGTAGTAGTCACTACTGACCACAGCTGGACATGGGCCTCCCCTTATCGGGGGGGTATTGGTGTACAAGGGGAGTACAACGATTCGCGAAGAATGATATTTCCAGTTTCGTTTCTTTCGCTAGTATCAAAAATAGCTAAGAATTTTACATGAACAAGTCTTGCTATTGTCCAAATCAAGAGCCCTACACTACAAATTAGGAAAACATCTTGCGAAGCGCCTGTACTTATGGCTCACTCAGTACCCACTGGTGACGATTTTGACGCTTACTGACTTGGACTGGAAATAACCGGAATCTCAGGGGATGCCACGGACGTCATATTTCTTGTATTAAAATTGGCTCAGAATCATATGGCGTTTTTGTTTACTGTTCTGATATTCTTTTACTTTGACAGTTGCAACCTTGGCTACGTAACAAATGAGAATAGCATAAATCCTGAATAGCGTCGAGTGAACCTTCCGACTACACGTCACAATTTAGTAGCGGTTGTATGTAACTACTACAATTTTTGTTCTGGAAGTTTCTGAAACATTTTACGTAAATAATGGCGGTGCTGGAACAATATTCCGGGTGATTGCACAGCGGGTAATAACCAAGATGGCGGCGACAGCAGTGCCTGGCCGAGGAGCAACGAAAGTTCCAGAAGAAGCCCGAGCCGCGTCTATACTAAGACCGCAAAATTGTTATAAGAAAAAGAAAATTGTGTCATTCGATTTTCTTTTTTTTACAATGACTTATCAATATTTTTGTAATGACTATCAATAAGTGATATTTTTTGTATCCAACTTTGAATAAATGCTTTTGAATTTGAGTTTTTGAGTAGAATGAAGCCAACAAAATCTCACTCAGACTTAGCGCAAGCACAACCAAACACGTAGAAACGACACCAAATGCAGGAAAACATACCTACAATATGCTTTTGTGTGAGACACTAGTAGAAGAACGACCCGATAAATCCATCCTATAGGTAAAGTAGTACTTTGTGTAGTAACCTTTGTAGTCTACCTTTCTAAGGTTTGACCCTAAAATCCCTATCATTCGGCTGTGAATTACGCGATCATAGTGATTAATGATGCCTGACTGTGAAGAATTTTTCGTGGCTTCATTCTGAGGTTCGTAAGTTTCCTCTGACTGTGTGCCTAGCTGGTATTGTAAGCCGAGCTACGAAGGCAGTTAAGAGCATTGCAGCATATTCCTAGCCACATTCTGCATGATAAATAGCTGGTTAAGACTTTTAGACTTATGTGCCACTCTTGAGTGCAGACTTTGGGTTGCTGAACACCCATTTACATATCGAGAAGACGATTTCCATTGGTAACTTTGAACAAACCCGACAAACTATACGTACCTACGACTAAGTACGACCCGGGCACAAATTAGGGAAACGGCACGCGCCTTTACAGATGTCTCACTCAGTACTAGCGACGATTTTGACGCTTAGTGGCTTTAAATGGAAATAATTGGAATTATCTATCTACCTAATAAACATATTTGTAGGTATTACAAAATAGAGGTCTTCCATTGCTCCACACACAACGGCAAATTGAATTGTTCTCAACGTACACTTGATTTGTGTTCAACCACTCTTAGTAGCATACACTCAACTCCTACAGTATTAAAGCCGTTTCCATACATTCACTGCAGTCTATCTATAGTTTGGATCACGAACAAAGGTTTTAATTAAATTCGGCTTCTACCAGGGTACACATCGCGCCGGTCGACGTGGCGCGATAGAGGATAGACAATTGAACATTGAACATTATGTAACACATAACTTTGATATAGGTACGTATGTATGAAGCATACATAGTCTGATTGATTGGATTGTTCAGACACTAATGAAATTGGCTGTGTTGAAACTATAGGTACACCTACAATACAAATGTTTGTCTTTCTTTCAGATCAAAGAGATCAATGAAACGATATGTTTTTGTGCAGCTATGGTGGTTGGAATGCGTAGCGGGGAGAATATTCGATGAAGACGTCAAAGTATGGAATCTCTACCGGGAGTAGCAAAAAGGCTATAACAAGCCGAAAGGAGGTCGAGGTATTCATGATACTTAACAACTCCCATGGAACATGGGTCGAAATATGAAAAAAATAATTTGGTCCTCCCATAGTAAAATAATCAGCTGATCGGCAATTTTGTTGGGAGGTCCAAATTTTTGTCCATATTTCGACCCACATGTCACTCTGGGTATAACAAGAAAGCGGCAACGTGCACTTCAATATTTCTAATAGACCTGCATACCCCACCTTTGCCAAACTGCGAAACTGCGTTCTGTCATGCTCATTTACCTACAGCATTGCAGTTCAGTAGCGGACTTTGGGATACATTGAGTATAGACATCCCATCCAAGATATGAATACATGTAAGTAACTTTCGCGCTAGTTGTCATATCTCAAAGATAGGATTGTTTGACATATGACATCAATAATTTTTTCGCCAAAGTATCTATAGTATAGTATGTATATTGTTTAATATGTAATACATAAATAGATGCACTATCCCGCTTTCTCTCTGTATGTACTTTTTCCTGTTGTTAATGGTTGTCCGATAGAAATTGCTACCTAAGCAATAAGGCCGCCAAATTGTACTCTGTTATGTCTTCTTTTTTTATTACTTTGTATGTTTTTATATGCAACAAAGAATATTGTAGACTGTAGTAGACTGTCTACTCGTGACCATGGGGCGTGCAACCGCCTCGAAATATCGAGGTAAACAAAAATATAATCACGGTAATAATCCCGTTTCAAACAATAATTTAAGTGTTGTGAACAACCGTGAAAACCTAAAAACTTATAATATTGTTATGTTATGTTATCTCATCCATCTGTGAGCAAGTTTAACTCATGCTATTTCTACATATTCTGACAGAGCCGGCATCACATGGCCATTGTTATTTAATAATTATTGTAGGTATGTGTTATTAATACTCTTCGATATGCTGTGGAAATGTGGAATACCGAACCTGCCGCAGCATTAATGGAATGCTTATTAACGTAACCTGATAATGATATCGCGTAAACTGACAACCGCAAAGCGTATATAAACGGCACACCGCAACACATTGTTGGTGAATGCTGGCGACCGCTTAAATTCCGCAACATCCGACAAATGCAGATCACCACACATGCAGATGTAAAACTAAAACCCGACTGTGGTGATTTCAAAGTTTATTTTGAGATAAAAATTAAACCTTGAATTTATGAATTTGTAATACAGCCAGTGTTACTCGCGCTGCTAAGACGAATCTAACGACAGCTCACATGTCAAGATCCACACAGCCGTTTCGGCTGTAGCCCGTGAAAATGAATTTCTGGATACATACATACTCTCGAAAAACATAACCCTCCTGTGTCGGATAATTATGTGGTAAAATTTTAAATACGTAATGCCCAATGCATAACAATAACATAAATCATGCATCATCACATCACATCAGCCCATGGAAGTCCACTGCTGGACTGCTGCCTCCCCCGGAATAGGTATTTAGTACCAAATCCATTTTCACCATCCAGTTACCACCCTCTTCAAGCCATACTCCATCTGGCCGAAGGGCGTCCAACGCTACGCTTGTCGAACGAGGCGAGGCCTGTTACAAAAATAAATACTATGATACCTATTTCATGCTAAGTTTAGCGATTGCCCCGCTTGGGTACAATGCCGTGTGGTGCCGGCAGAGTAGAATAGCACCACCCCCTCTCTTCCCGTGGGGGTCGTAAGAGGCGACCGGGGGATAAACCCGACCCAAACAGCCAGGGCCAACCGTATGGTGGTTTATCCACCACAAAAGCATTCCCAAGTAAGGTTGACGTCTTGTAGGCGGCCGGTCGTAAAATTGAGCCAAATCCTTTGCAACACGATTTTGTGTTCAACAAAACGTGTTGCGCCGACGACCCCAAGTAATTGGGATAAGGGCAGGACGATGGGTACAAGTAGCTTATCGTAGAGGACGAAACTCATATTGAGTTGTTGTAAGGCATTTGCCTACTTATTTTGCAAACATACTTTTCGTCTTTCGTTCTCTTTCTTTCACTAGTTCAGCGTAAAAACTGAACTAAGCTACTTAACCCTCCTTCTGAGGTAGTCGGTTAAAGATAATCATATCATAATAGGTACCTACCATTAAAACAGTATCACAGATGAATACCTTTTCACTTGAATAATCAATATGGCGACGTTACGCTTGATTAGATTTTGCTTTCAACTGCGATTCAGTCCGAAGAATCTTTCCAAAATCTGAATAATTCAATCGCAGATTGTAAAAAGAATATGATAAGTCAATCATCCTTTTTTAGCATAAAATTTTTATTGCTATCAAGACATTGTTTTTTTCACGATTTTTCTCTATTCAATGGATAGTAGGTAACATTTGATTCTATTTTTAGTTTTTGCTGTTGTTCGCAACCAAAGTCACTACGATACACAAAATTTCGGTTCATGACAGCCGTAATTTTGATACACCGACTTATGCAATGGTATCAAGTTGTATAGATCGTCAAAAACCGGGTCCGTAAAAAATATCGTGCGAGTGGAAGCCGGGCAGAACACACGCGTCTCTATGACGTTGCAATGTATGGGACTGTACCGTTCAGCAAAATAGAGTAGACAAAAAAATTGTGCGCCACTTTGTATAAAATTGAAAAATAAAATGGTACAATTTTGTATGAAAAAAATGTAGTTTCAATTTATTTAATGTCACTTTTTTGCCACGGTGTAAGAGACACGGCATACTGCGGTACGCGTGATGACTTGCACGCATACGCAGGCAGTGTGCCGTATCGATTCCGTATCTCATACAGTCCCATTACATTACAACCGTCACGCGCATGATGACGTGTACGCATACGAGCTGCATACGCAGGCAGTGTGATCTAACCTTTAAACTGGCAGACTGTTTTGAGAGCAAATAGGTACTATCCCCGCACATACATTTTATATTTCGGTATTACCAACCGTCAATAAGTAGGTATTAAAATGATATAAATCTCGACCAAATTGATAAAATTTTAGATGTAGTGTAAATCTCAATATATAAATCTCAAAATATAAAAATGGCAGCTGCATGCAATATTCGATTTGGGAAATAACGTAATCCCATTTGCAAGATATCGGAATTTCAGATTTTTGAATTTTCTGCTCAAAATATGTTTGCGTGCAGATGAAAATTTTAAATTCAGGGTTCATTTCAAACAGATGCCAGAGAGATTTTACGCTATTCCTTCAAAATGTTTTTTCTGTATATAGGATGTAAAAAATATTGCAAGGTGAACCAGTCCATGAAACTGAACTTCTTTCCCTAAGGAACAAATGCCGAATCATTAAAAAAATCGAACCACCTAAACAAAATGTACCATTCGCACTCATCGCTTCAGCTTAAATGCTGACTAAGTAGATACTATACCAAAGAATACACGTTAATTTATTTTTATTTTTAAATGTACTCGGTGTGGATAGTCACTCGAACCCCCATTTAAGTCATGTAATGTGCGTGGCATAAGATCGATCAAAACTTTAGCTTGAGTATCCAGCCTAGTCTTTCATCAAACCCTTCATTTTATCCCGATTCCTGGCAGAATAAAGCAGTCAATCATACCTTCATACATAAATATTAATATGGATAAGCGACTTATTAACGTTCAGCTCGTTATATCTGCCACAGTATGATGATAACAGAAACAGTAATTCGTCTGAATTTCTAGGATTTTTGCCAAAAGCCGGAAAATGGCTAAATCGTAGAGTTCGTTCGACCATCCGAACTGCGATTGCGATTAAATGCTATTTTTACCCGACTGCCTCAACAAGGTTATGTTTTCGCGAGTATGTATGTTTGTATGTATGTATCCAGAAATTCGTTTTTATGGGCTACAGCCCAAACGGCTGGGCGGATCTTGATATGTGAGCTGTCGTTAGATTCGTCTCAGCAGAACAAGTGACAAGTGTTATAAAAAAAATATGTATTCAAGATGGCGGATTTTTATCTCAAACTACTTTGAAATTACCGCTGTCGGGTTTTTGTATTTAATACATCTGCTTGTACTAAACAGACCTATGAATTCTTGGATCTGCTTAGGACGATGATCGAACGAAGTCTACGATTTGCCAATTTCCTAGGAATTTCGCCGAAAACTTTATTCTGCCACCTTACTGCTACGTCCAATAAGTAAAGCTGCGCGGTGAATGGCACTTTACCTACATACACACATATATCACGCCTATGTCCCTTGCGGGCAAGGCAGAGAGTAAACGGCAATTTACACCATGTCGCCATAGTGAAAGGTTGTCAGCCTGTCGCCTAAAATTGCAATTCACATCAACTCTCAAATACCACACCCACGGGAAAGATATGGGGTGATGCTATTCTAAGTCGGCATCACACGGTGAAATTGGCACCTTATTGCTTCATCTAATAATTGGAGCTGCGAGGTGAATGGCACTTTACCTATAAGAAAATATTTGCCCACCAATCAACATCTATTATTCAAGCAATGCTGAAAGTGCTTATTCTGGTATGAAAATACGGTTAAATTATAATTGGTTTAGTGAATATTTCAGAATATTTTAATTAAGAAATCGTTTTGCAACAACGCTGATATTATGAAGAATTTTATTGTTGCTTTTTGTGTTTCTCTTTTTGTCGTGGAATTTACTAACTCCACCTAAACCACGTAACAGATTATGATGCGGTTTTTGTAATAGATCAGGTGATTCAAGAGAAAGGTAAATTATGCATAACACATGCCAGGAAAATGACCTTTTCCTGCGGGAAAATGACCTTTTCCTGCGGGAAAATGACATGCAGCGAGTGAAACCGCTAGTGGGCCGCTAGTTTGAGCGTTTCGAGGATAAATATAAATAAAGATTTGTTTTCATATTCAAATAAACTAGCTGGTGCCCGCGAACTTCGTCTCGCCAAGCGATGTTTTCCTGTGTTTCGTGTTTATGTTATATTTATTTCGTATTTATAGTTTAGCCATGCTCCTTGTGTCCCTCGTCAGGTAGGTAGACAGGCCATCCAGTGCTGATAAAAGTTATCATCACTTATCTATCATCATAAACGTTGATGAAGACCTAATCAAAACATTTGTCAGCCACCATTTCAAACATCAAAATGGATGCATGCACAATCTATGGCGGCGCCCACAGCGCAGCGCTAACGCATGCATCTGTAAGATGCATACCAATTTCAAATGGTTAGTTGGTTGGTTGTCGGGTACCCGGGTTCTATTCCCGGTAGGACACTCAAAAAGTTGATATTTTCGCTTAGTGTTTTTTATTTCCTAGTCGCAGTCTGTTTAGGACATTGCATTCTGAACTATCTGATTGTCATAAAACCAAGATGGTTCCGTGTTTCGGCCCCGGTTGCTGTTTATGATTAAAAAGACGGTGGTCGTTACACAGCCATGTCAGAGGCCTGCTATTTGGAGTAGGCAGTTGAAAAACTCTGACACCTGGGTTCATCGGGTCGCTGAACGACTTGGTGTCCCACACGAAAAGAAGTTTCCCTCCAATTATTTTTCAGGGTTTGTTACCTAAAGGGTACCCAGTTAGTGATACTTCACTGTCTGTTTGTTCATCCATCTATCACCAGTGGCTCATGCAACGAAACAATAGGCTACAATTCTACAGGTGAAATTCGATGTGCATTGCGTAGCCGATTAGCAATTATGTTTTCATTAATAAACCGGCTACGCAATGTACATCGAATTTTGCCTGTAGAATAGTAGCCTGTAGTTTAGAAAAATCGGGTACAGGAGGCTGTATCTCATAAACCGTGATAGTTTGAGTTGAAATTTTCTCAAATGTCATATTTCTGCTGCCGCTATAAAAAAAATTAATACTTAACACAGAAATAAAATAAAATTTAAAGGGGGCTGCCATACAAATATTTATTTAATATCGTATTTTTTGGGGGAATGAGCAACTTACCCGCGGTAAAAATCCTAGATGTTGACCAATGCTAGAAGCTACATATTACAAAAAGGTTCATCAATATATTTTACTTCTTTTCGGAGATTATCGCGTACAAACAAACATCGCGAGAATTCAAATATGAAGCCGCTGTAGGTTTGTATTTTCAAAGTAAGTATAAAGGGTTGCGTAGCACTAAACTTTTACAGTTTTATTAAATAGACCTTTCACTGTTGACATTAAATGTGTCGATATAGATAACAAAAAAACGGAATAGTTTTAGGCAAAAATCATAGTTACTGATCTTGAGGTCCACATCTACGTGGTACCCAGACCTTTCATTTCAGCTTGCAAATGAGTGATTTTCCGGCAGTAATAAGTAGTTTATACTTTGACCTTGTGTGCGTAATAAGTTAATAACTATAAGTACACGACAAAAAAACTATATTGAAATCCACCTGGTTAAAGATTAAATGTTTTGAAAGAATTTAAAGATTCTACTTGTAATCGTATTTCCCATGAAAATGAACGATTTTTCCGCAATAAAAGTGTCCTAGATGTTGAGCAGAATTTACACGACAAAATGTTTCATTCAAGTCCAACCGGTCGAAGAGTCCATTTTACGTTTAATCGTATTTCCCGTAGGAAAGTGCGATTTTCCTGCAGTAAAATGTAGACCAGGTTTAGTAGCTACACAATACAAAAAGTTTCGATCAAATCCGTCCAGTAGTTTCAGAGATTAGCGGTTAACTTATCTTAAAAATGTAAAGATTTTACGCTTTATCCTTTTTCTCGTAGGAAAGAGCGATTTTCCCGCAGTTAAAAGTGGCTAAGATGTTGACCAGGTTTAGTAGCTACACAATACAAAAAGTTTCATTCAAATCCGTCCAGTAGTTTCGGAGATTAGCGGTAACAAACAGACAAACAGACAAACGGACAAACAGACAAAAATTTTGATAATTACTGAAATGTGTTCTAATGCTATTTTTACATCACCCCCAATTAGTTTTTCGTATTTTTGTTCAATGTACAGACACACGGGTTTTACTGTTTTATTATATGTACTAGCGGCCCGCCCAGCGGTTTCACCCGCTGCTACTTACCTGTTTCCCCGTAGAAATTGGATCTTTGCCATTACCGTATCTCTTATAGTTTAGATGGGATGCTGGGGGTCTACATCGGGTACTCCAGACCCTCGTGACCATGACCAGCAGAAGTGGCCCGTCATGCTGTATAACTTATACTTTGAAACCATTACCCTATCACTTATCAGATGATTGTGGTCTGCATCAGGTACTCCAGATCCTCGATAACTATGTGCCAGCAGAAGCGGTGAACAACTTTTTCTATGAAGCCATGACCGTATCACTTATAGTTTAGATGGGATGCTGGTGGTCTTCATCAGGTACTCCAGATTTTCGATGACCATGTGCCAGCAGAAACGGCCCGTCATTGTGAACAACTTTTTCTATGAAGCCATGACCGTATCTTTTATAGTTTAGATGGGATGCTGGTGGTCTTCATCAGGTACTCCAGATCCTCGATGACCATGTGCCAGCAGAAGCGACCCGTCATGGTGAACAACTTTTTCTATGAAGCCATGACCGTATCTCTTATAGTTTAGATGTGATGCTGGTGGTCTTCATCAGGTACTCCAGATCCTCGATGAACATGTGCCAGCAGAAGCGGCCCGTCATGGTAAACAACTTTTTGTATGAAGCCATGACCGTATCTCCTATAGTTTAGATGGGATGCTGGTGGTCTTCATCAGGTACTCCAGATCCTCGATGACCATGTGCCAGCAGAAGCGGCCCGTCAAGGTAAACAACTTTTTGTATGAAGCCATGACCGTATCTCCTATAGTTTAGACGGGATGCTGGTGATCTTCATCAGGTTCTTCAGATCCTCGAGGGCTGTCAAAAAGTAGTCCATGTCCATCTTTAATATGCTAGTAATATAAGTGCCAAATTTCGCGAAGATCGGTAAAGAGATTTGGCTAATTTGGGTAATATCCGCTGTATTTCCCGCTTTTCCTGCTGATAACCGTTTTCCCATGGGAATGAGGAATTTTCCCGTGATAAAAAGTAGCCTATGTTACTCAGGAATGTTGTAACTTTCAAATGGTGAAAGAATTTTGGAAATCGGTCCAGTAGTTTCGGAGTTTATCGATTACCTACATACAAAAAAACAAACAAACAAACAAACAAAAAAACAAACAAAGGTTTCCTCTTTATTATATTAGTGTAGATAGATTGGGATAAGGGCAGGCAGATGATTATTTTCTTACCGAATATTGAAAATGTAATTACAAAAATATGACAAGCGGACGTCTAACAACACGAAATCCCTTTTATAAATATTTTAAAGTTTCATCTCTCAAGGCGCCATCCTTTAAGTGACTCTAATCCGTCTGGCTTGAAACTTTCTATCAAAATCCAATTCCAATCCAAAATCCAAGAGCAATAAACTACGAAAGTCCTACAAAGTAGCTACAAACATACTACAAAATAATTACGAACGTGTTACAAAATAACATGTGCTACAAAGTGGCTTTGAAAATGCTACGAACATGCTACAAAGGGCCTACGAGATAGACGATTGCCTTTCGAAAAGTGGAAAGGAATCGGCTCAGCTCTTTAGATACCTACCTATTATCATAAAATTTACAGTAATTCAAACATGGAATATTTATTTTCTTATCCCAAATATTGAAAATTTAATTACAAAAATATGACAAGCAAAAGACTTTTATAAAATAATATTGTAAAGTTTCATCTCTCAAGGCGCCATCCTTAGTGACTCTAATCCGTCTGCTTGAAACTTTCTATCAAAATCCAATTTGTCTCCGCCGCGCTGAGCAGAATGCTCGGACTCTGAGGGGATTTGTCTTCCCCTGGTTTAAGGGGAAACTGGTTGTGATTTTGTCCATGTGTGGCATGTTCCTCTTGAATCAATCATAACTGCATCAAAATCCGTTGCGTGGTGTAGGAGGAGCTAGCGAATTCCACGACAGACAGACGCAGAAAAGCAAAAACCGGCCAAGAGCGTGTCAGACACGCCCACAAATAGGGTTTCGTAGTAAACGTTTAAATATCAGGTTTTTCAGCATTACAAACTTAATTTTGTTGCTGGTTTGTTACCAGCAGTATGATGACCAACCGCAAATAGAAAAACTCGATTTTTTCTGAAACCTTTCAGGGTACAATATCCGTTATAGTTTTCATTGTAACTTCAGATAGTAAGCTATATTCCATAATTGTTTCAAATTTTTAGCGTTTATACTTAAGAAGTTACAGCTGGAACAAATTACGGGTCAAAAACGCCCTTTTTAAAAGCAAATATCTCGTGACAGAAACATTTAAGTGACTTTGTTTCAAAGAAACCTCATCTTAGTTTTAAAAGACCTATTCAACGATACCCTACTCAATATTACAGAAGAAAAAAAAATTTTTGCCCCCCTTTCACTTGTATGGGAGGGGGTCCAAAAAACATTTAAAATATTTTTTTCTTAACATTTCTATATTTGGGTCAACACGATCTATCTTCTCACCAAATTTCATGTTAATAGCTCTAAAACTGACGAAGATATGAGGGCGCGGCATACAGACAGACAGACAGACAGACAGACAGACAGACAGACAGACATGATGAAACTATAAGGGTTTCTAGTAGACTACGAAACCCTAAAAAGCGACTTCATTTTACACTATGTACTGATAAGTCAACAAATGTCAAATTGTAGTGTCGCGCTATGCAGTACCAAAGTCACTAAAAATGGCTACGAAACTGCTACAAAATGGCTACATGTGTGCTACAAAACAGCTACGAAAATGCTGTAAAGTAGCTACAAATGTGCTACAAAGTGGCTACACTACGGTGATCGGATCATAGGACCTCAGAATTTCAATCGCGCGCGGAGTTTAGACGAAAAATAAGCTATATCTCATTTTTAATGTAAAGAACATTAAAAATTTTATAACAAAAATATGACGTTTCCCTTTTATAAATATTGTAAAGTTTCATCTCTCAAGGCGGCATCCTTAGTGAGTTTAATCCGTCAGGCTTGAAACTTTCTATCAAAATCCAATTTGTCTCCAGAATGCTCGGACGCTGGGGGGATTTGTCTTCCC
The DNA here is from genome assembly GCA_024500475.1 of Phthorimaea operculella. NCBI lineage: Eukaryota > Metazoa > Arthropoda > Insecta > Lepidoptera > Gelechiidae > Phthorimaea > Phthorimaea operculella. The sequence continues at coordinate 1,222,830 of JANFCV010000082.1, forward strand.
TGGTTTAAGGGGAAACTGGTTGAGATTGTGTCCTTTTGTGCCCTTTTAAGTGATATTTTATCAACTTGATCACGTTGCGCTTTGTTGTCATTGCATGTGTTACCAAAGATATTCAGCATCTACGTTTTAAGGTTCAAAGAATTCTTGCTTGACATAAAATACAAAGAAAGAATGCTTATATGTCAACGATTGTAAAATTGTAGTGTATGTAGCGTCGCGCTACGCAGTACGACAATCGCTACGAGATTGCTACGATCGTGCTACAGAATAGCTACGAAAGTACTACAAAGTGCCTACGCTACGGTGATCGGAATTTCGGATTGTTTGAATATGACATCAATGATTTGACGTCCAGGCTGTCATAGTACATACAATGCTTTGTGTCTAATTTTAATTCAAGTAGTTAAAAGTTAAAGGATATAATCAATTGGCCATACAAGCTTTGGCCCGTCACAAATGCCTCATAAATCAAAATGTATGGTCATGAAACTCGTAATACATATTCCTTGTACTACCTAGATTATGCTGGTATAACGACGTTTAAATTATGCAACGGGAAACTGATTAAAAACGCAAAATACCTACAACATAACCTAAAAATCTGTTTTGATAGCATTTTGCTGCAAAATAACAATGCTTGCCACATTTCATTACATAGAAAATTAACTTTTAATTTTAGACAAATTCGGTAAGGGCCCAAAATTGATTATCACATTTAACTGCAGAGTTACCGTAGGGAGTAGGTACATACTAGGTACATACTTTCAGTCATGGAACTCCATGACTGAAAGTAAAATAAAAAGAAAAATGCAAATCTTCTCCTTAACTGTAATAGGAGGAAGACCTGCTGTAATTGGTCGGCGTCGTATTCCGTTTTCTCAAGCAAGGGGATTTAATCCAATAGTTCGAAGTGTTTGAATACTAATTTTATAACTGCTTGAGGGTTTTTCCTTATTGAATACCATTTGGATTATTTTAGTACCTTGGTCAATATAAATGAGCTTATACTTAGTACCTATCTGTTTGTATTTGTGTTTGTTATTTTATCACTTATTATTTTTTCCTCTCAGTTTAGTTAGGTAATTGAAAAACGACTGTCTATAAATACAAGTAAGATGGGCAATAATATCGCACATTGCTGCGTTAACGGATGCCTCTGTGAAACACTCTAACATAAACCATATTTGTATAAAAATTAAGGTCTAAAATCGTATTGTCTCAACGCATCCGTTACGCAGCAGCGCAAAAATAACGCAAAAACGGACCATCATTGGGTCTTTCCTAGACTTGAGTCCCACCCGACATAAATAAATCGAAATCGAATATGTTTCATATCCCATGTAATCCAGCTCGATCTAGATTTAAATTACATAATCTAAAATCCAATTTGTTCGAACACGTCTGAACAAGTATCGTCTACGTTTCGATATTGCTTCATACATACCTAGTTATTACTTATTACATATAGGAAATTACCTTTGAAACCTTTGAAATATACTCTTTTCATTATTTTGCGAAGCAAAATGCTAAACCTCTTTGATGTGGGTCTTGTCACGGATAGAGGTATGTGTAGGTAAGTACATCACCAGCGAGTTCCATGTGATACTTGCTCAGAAAAGCACAAATGTTTAACTACCTATGTCACAGTCTGGTCTAATTGCAGGAAATCCCAAACCATAACCGCGTATCACGCGCGGCACACATCATTGTATCCGTCTGCACTTAAGTGCAGCAGCTATAGGTAGTCAATTGAATGGTGGTTGGTGATTGTTTGCCGTGTGGTGCCGGCTTAAAAAAGCATCACCCTAACATGTTTCCCGTGGGTGTCGTAAGAAGGGAATAAGTGATTTGAGAGTTGATGTGTATTGGAATTTTAGGCGACAGACTGAAAACCTGGCTCTATGGTGATACAGTCTTCTGAATGACTCAAACTTTTGTGGTATAAATGAACGTTTTCTACAGCCTATTACACTCTGCCTACCCCGCAAAGGATATAGGCTTGTTATATGTATAAATGTATGCTAAGGACCGCAATTTTATGCAGCGCGTGTGCGATTCACCTTAATATAAGTGTACTTACCTACTACTTGGGTACCTACCTAAAGTCTAGTTACAATATCTATTTGCAATGCAAACATTGACTTCATTCCTAATCCGGGCGAGCAGCCAATACTATCTGATACGTGCCTAATACCTACAATATCTACAGCGAGAAACCTTGTCCTATCCTAATCCAACTGATAGCTTAATCATCTATCTACCAGTTTATACCTCGAAGTCATGTCAGTGTCAGTCATGTCAGAATCTGATGACATACACACATATGTGGATGGACGCAGAAGAAGAGGAAGGCCTAAAAAAGTTTGGATGGAATGTATAAAAGACGATATTATGAAAAATAAAGACGTAAGTGAGGATTTGACTGCTGATAGAGATGAATGGAAGAAAAAGACATGTTGCGCCGACCCCAAATAAATTGGGATAAGGGCAGGCAGATGATGATGACGACATACATATATCACGCCTATATCCTTTACGGGGTAAGCAGAGCGTAAACAGCTGTAAAAAGCGGCCATTTACAGCACGTCTGATTAAAGTTTGGGAGTCATTCAAAAAACTGTGTATCACCATATTGACATTTTGTTAGCCTGTCACACACTAATACACATCTACTCTCAAATCCCTAAGTCGCTTTTTAGGACACGGGAAAGATATGGGGTGATGCTATTCTAAGCCGGTACCACACGACAATCTGGATATTCTCATTTTCATCATCAGCCCGCATTCACCCACTGCAGGATATAGGAATCTTCTAATTGCGCCAATAATCACGGTCCTGTGCTAATCTCATCCACAGAGATTTTGCCGACTTGGAGATGTCACCCGACTACCGGGCTGATGGTCTGCCCACTGACCTTTTTGCTCCTTTTGGCTACCACTCTGGCCATCTCATATAGGGTGAAATTTTACTAGTGTTCGATAGCAAAAACTCCGAACCGGCTAGTGATAAGGAACCACTTTCCCCAAAGAACATGGTCGGAATATGAAAGATACTTTGGACCTCCCATAGTATCTGAAATCAGCTGATCGGCAATTTGTATGGGAGGTCCAATTTTGTTTCGGAACATTCCTTTGGGATAGTTGTTTCTTATCACCAGCCGGTTCTGAGTTTTTGCTACTACTACAGCCGGTAGTGACTTTTTACCCGATATTTTCGCTTATGTGAAGGGAACTCTACATAAATGACTCTCTGCAGTACTAAAATGTTTTCAACATCCAAAATTATTTATATTACACCCATCCATACCAAAGATCAATACCCAAACGACATTACACTCAATCAATTAAATGAAAAAAAGCTCCCCAAAGCATAATAAATGCCTGCCATTCTATCTCGGTCAAGTGGGACCGAGTCGCGACCTGCGGATAAATGCCGCGATAAATCCGCCGATAAATCGCCCGATTTCCGCTTGTGGAGTGGTGCATTTTTCAAACTCGCCCCTCAGTGGAACACAGTAAAGGAAAAAAGAAGCAGTATACCTCTTCGGTATGCCGTGTGATGCCAGCTCAGAATAGCATCACCTCAATTCTTTCCGTGGCTGTCGTAAAAAGCGACCAAGGGATAATCATCCACGGAATGGGCAATCGTTCCCTGTCAATTCAACGTCTTGCACTGCGCTCGCCAATCCGCCTGCCAAGCGTGGTGAGTATGGCAATACACCCCGATAGGGGGAGGCCCATGTCCAGCAGTGGACTGTTGTGGCTGTTATGGTATCTCTCCAGTCGTTCTCCGCGAGCCCTCCTAGACACCTAAGCCCCACGCATGACTAAGTATAGTCCATTCGCTTAGATAATGCCGCGATGGCAATGTCATTCCCTTACACAACGCCAAATTTTGTATGGAATGACATTGTCAACGCGGCACTACCAAAGCGTATGGACTTTACTATAGGAAAGAAATACCTTAATTATACAAAGTCTTTGTCGTTCTTGATAATAGATAAGTGCTATTAGATTGGCTGTTCTACGGCCAACATTTAAGTTCCCGGCGGGCGCTAGTAACGCGCACGAGCGACCTGTCGGACTCCCGATGATGATGCACTCGAGACTCTATAAGCCTCGACTTAAAACAACAAGGTTAGTCGTGATCAATATTAAATATAACATTTAAAAAGTCCCACAGTAAAAATGTTACTATAAAAATAACTCCGTTCGAGTATCTACGGTTTTGGTATCAACCCGATAAGTAGAAAAGATTTAGGTAGGTTATGTACACTTTGATGCCAAACTATGTACTTATGGGCTTAAATTTTTGAAGATTGCAAGTCATCATTAAAATCCTAAGGTACCAAATGATTTGTAATTAAAACAACTGGTTTTCCTTTTGTTCAACAGATGTTCAGTGTCATGGAATGAGTAAACCCACAGAGGTTTGGATGATGACATATACCTACTGCATTGTGCTCCTACTGTGGCGCGAATCTGGATTGATGAAATGGATAAAGACTGCGACCCTCCACGGTTAGGTTAGGATAGATTTATTGGTTAGAAAAATCACTCGATTATAAAAGGTATGGATGGCCCTTTCAAACCATGATTTATTCATCTGCTAAATACCTTCGGTTCGCCAGGTCAATATTTTTATGCCTTATTTTGATATTAAAGATCATTCTAAGAAACTATTTTCGATATTTTGGAAATATATTATTTATTTCTATTTTAAATATTTTTTTAAAGTTTTGAGGTTTTACTCAATCACTAAGCTGCATATTCACAATACCTTTGCCTACACCTGGTCTTTAAAAATAATAATAATGGCAATCTATGGATAATCAAAACGTCAAACAATTGTCAAGTGTACTGTTATGTAGAGATGTAACCTCACAACCCGTAACGGCTTATCGATATCGATATTTAGCGCTGGCGTGAGTAAATATTGAGTAAAATTTTATTAAGCTTATTTTAGGAGCTTGTTATTATCTACGACTCGTGTTTAACACTACCATATTTGCAAAATATTGGCATTAAGACTCTAAAAGCTACTAAGTGAGTAGGTTTGCTGACTGCCTGTGTCAGAGGCTTCTACTCTAATACAAGGTAATTAGATTAAAATACACTACGTCTGACAAAATTTTTGAGAGTCACTCAGAATACTAAGTATGGCCATAGTGACAGTTTGTCAATCTTCCACCAAAAATTACAAACACTCAAAAGTCGCTGCTTACGACACCCACGGGAAAGATCACACTATGGAAACGCCAATATGATGACATATTCCTTATTAAACCCATAGATTAAACCACAGATAACAGCTATCAAACAGATGATTTTTACGACGGCCATTTCTTATCTTTCAAAAAAGAAAACTTTACTACTTTTCAAGAAGTTTTTGATCAAAATATAAAACAAATCAAACAAACCTATTTATGTACAAACTTATTTTTCTAGTTTGTGGACTATCACGCCAGTTGTCTTTGTCAACGTCAAGTCAAAGCGTCAGTTATTTAATTTATTGTTTTATTCCTTAGTTTTATTCTTTTTATTATTAATCTCAAGTTTTATTAAATTTAACTTCAGTTCTAAGCAAACAAGTTATTCGGAAGTTGTAGCAAGTGAGTTTTTCGTGATTTCAACGGACAGAATTGCCACGGATAAAGCAAAGAGCACAGCAATATTTTGTTGTACAGGCAGTGTTTGTTACAATATGTTAGCCACTTTATCCACTGAAAAGGTGTTGTGGGAGTTAAAGTTGGGGACAGCAGCACCACATCGCTGCCCGCGAGCCACGACCAGCAAATCGGGCACCTAAGATAGACCTGTTTGCATGCACGCACGGGAACACTACAAACCAGTGAATTATGTAAGAACAGTGTATTCTCCAGTTACTTAAGATTTGTATTGCACGCTATAATAAACCTCTGGGGTTCAGTTGCCTTTAGGTACTCATAAATATGTTCATGATGATAACGTGAGCTTAGTGTTAGATACTTCCTTTACAACCAATTCATGCTTATTTTGTAAATATTGTTTGTTAATTCGAAAATTTTATACATTTGTTTTGAAGATGTTTTGAAGAATGAATAAAATTATGATAAAAATGGGAATATTTATTTTCTTTTTATTTAATCGAAACTAAGAAAAAATGTATTGCGGTACAGTAAGGTACTATAGTACTGTCATTCGAATAGGCCATATTTAACAGCTGTCCAATATGGCCTTATATCGAGTGACCGTACTACAAAAAGAGGTATAACCAAGGGGTACATAACCTATCATATTTCTGAACGGTTTTTTTTCTAAACGAACGTAGTAATCAGTAAGATTCTGATATATTATCTTCACTGGTAGTTTTTAATTAAAAAAAAACCTGGGATTCTATATGCTGGCACCTTTATATTGAGCGTCTCCTATCTGTCCCGTTAGGGACATATATATAAGTGATCTGGGGGAAAGATATGGGGTAAGCTGGCACCACTCGACAGCATCGTTCATTGAGAATAAACAACACTTTGCACTGCGCTCACCGATCCGCCTGCCAGACTAGGTGATTATGGGAATACCCCCAATATGTAAAGGCCAATACTTGCTGTGGGCCCATGGCCAGCAGTGGACTTTTGTAGCTGTTATATGTTATGGTTCTATACATATTCATAAAAGTGATATGCTTTGAAAGGGAACGTTATCCAATAATAATATATAAAAAATATTTTTTGCATTTATTCTTGATTGATCACATATGAAGTAAATTTAAGCAGACAAACGCAAACGCATTCGCAGGAGACACGTCCTTAGCAAAAAAAACAACTCTGCACTGTTCCATATGTTATTCACAGCAGTACTGCAAAAAATACTAGAAATACTCCGTGTTTATTTGTGCACACCATTTTTCCAACAGCCATTCCAAAATGGGTACCAATAATATGTACGGATAATCACTTGAATTATTCTCGCACAAAGGTGTACAGCGCTTACCTTCCATCTTAAACAAATAGAACACACATAGTTAGTATTATTATTTTTTAGTTTAAAATATTGATTACGTCACGAATCAAAGCAAAAATAAATGGTTTGATCTAAGCTACACATAGGATCTTAAACAAATATCGATAAGTAATGTAAATAATGTAATAAAATTAATAATAGAATGGCTAAATAACAATAATTTACAAATCAATAAAACAAATTGTGTAAACTATAATAATATTAAAACAAAATTAAATATTAACTATAATGGCCAAATAATAAAGGAAACTAGCTGTGTAAAGTTTCTTGGACTCAATTTAGACAATGAATTTAAATGGAAAACTCACGTAGAAAGCGTATGTAGCAAAATAAATAGATTCTTGTATCCACTATACAAGCTGACAAAGACAGCTTCAAGAGCTACGGCATTGACGGCATATTTTGGTTACGTACAATCGATTATAAAATATGGACTGATATTGTGGGGAAACAGTTCCGAAATAAATAGGGATTTTATAGCCCAAAAAAAATGCGTACGATCCATATGCTGCGCTGATCCTCTTGATTCTTGTCGCCCATTATTTAATAAACTAAAAATTCTTCCGATACCATGCTTGTACATATTTGAAATAGCAAAATTTGTACAAGAAAACTTCAAATTATTTAAAAAAGCTGAAGATATACACTCTCGTCAGCTTCGAAATCCACAAAGATTAGCGTTAGGACTTGTACCAAAATCAACAAAATATTTAAGGAACTGTAATTTTATGTGTAAGACCATTTATAATCATTTGCCACCGTCTCTGAGGGAATTGCCTTTGAATAAATTCAAAAAGAAGCTGTATGAATGGCTTCAAGCACATAATTTTTATTCAGTGCAAGAATTTTTGAATAAAAAGTTTTAGAATTGTATACTACCTACCTTTATATGTTACTATTTGCATGCTATATTCTAGTGGCTGAATGTGGAGAGCCTGTTACAAGTGACATAAGATTACATAACACCTTATTTTGTACCCCATTCTGAGCAAATAAAGATATTATCCTACTAATATTGTAAAGGCGGATGTTTGTGTGTGTGTTTGTTACGACATCACGCAAAAACGGCTGATTAGTTTGACATGAAACTTTGCAGAAATATGAAAGGGCATTTGGAATAACACATAGGATACTTTTTACCACGGAAAAATGTCTCATTCCCACGGGATCACGCATTTTCCAATATTTTTGAAATAGGTGGCGTGACTGAGCCGATTCGCGTTTTAAACGTTTTCGCCGAAAACTAACAGCGACATCTCTTGGCGAATAATGCTTTTTTCCCGCGGAATAATAGGTTGCAGCGGGTGAAACCGCTGACGGGCAGCTAGTGAATTATGAATTATGAATGAGCAGCACTATTGTTTACTTCGGCACCACAATTTGGTACCGACTTTGTTTGAAATTATACACTCACCGGCACAACTAATCGGCCACCTGCATTAGCATGAAATACTTTTTAATATTTATAACATTGATAATTACAGTTAATATAAGTTGTAAATTAGTTAATTTATATTATTATCTATTACTAGGTATTTACATTACATTATTAGATAAATAAATATTTTTATATTTATATTTCTAATCAACATGAAATATACCATTACAGATTGGTGGCCGATTAGTTGTGCCGGTGAGTATACTATTAATATAGCCGAATACTAATATTTTTCTATAAAATGCATTATTTAATAGCTGAACTGCGATAAAATACACAATTTTTTGTACTTACGAGGTTTGAAAAATAGCGTATTTTGCCTTAGAACTCATATTTGTAGGCAAAATATTTTATTAAAATTTCTTAATTAAACTTAAAATAATCACCAGTCTAATACGTAGATATTGTAGATAAAGTGTAAATCTCGAAACGGTTTTGAGATTTTAGTTGAAAATGACCTTGTTAGCATACCGAATCATGCATGACGTTTGTTTTTTTCTTCTTACAACTCTATTTTAAAACAATCGTAGCAAAAAGGCGCAAGCAAAAAGATTTAAATTCAAAAACATTCAATACTGGCTGGACTGGTCAAAAAATACGGGTACAAATATATTGTATACCGGAATCAGTTTTGAATACCTAAACACGTTTACCTTAAAACGACAAGGTATACCAAAAAATGATTAGTGTACCAAAAAACAAATGCGTAAAAAAGTATATCCGCAACGCAATTTAAAAAGTGCGTTTATCTGATAAAGTTATGCTCATACTTTAAAATGTAATCGAAAGCCAAAATTAGTAAATGTCTACCAAATTCAGTACACCCAATTTACGCGCCAATGCCACCAATTTAAATTACAACGCCTGCAATAAAACGTAGATATAAATTTGGTGTCATGTTATTGAACTTCACTAGAGGTGTACCAAAAAAATCTTAGTTTATAGGTCCGTTAGATATAGCCTAATCGAACCTGGCGCGGAAAGCGCCAGGTTAGGTTAGGTTAGGTTAGAACTTTGACCACAACGCACGAGCCGAGCGAGCGGAGCGAGCGTGCCGCGGCAGCGGCCGGCGATGTGCCAGAAACGACACGCTATTTGCGTCATAAATTTAAAATATGAAAATGTGGGCAAACTTAGCTTATTTTGGGAAAACAAAACTTTTTTAAGGAGCATTTATTTTATTAGAGTAATTAAATAGTAGTATTTAGATAACATTTCGGTGTAAATTGGAGTTTAAATTTTGGTAAACATTGACTATTTATTAGATAATTATATTATTTTTGGTCTCATGTACTTTAATTGGCTAACGTAAAATTAAATAAATGTATGCGTTTAAGTATAAAATAGGGTGTCAAATTTTGGTAGACATTTACCTTTTTTGGGTAGAAAATACATTTTTTTGGTTTGAGATTTTTATTTAATTTGGTAAACAGTTAAACCAAAGCCAAAAAATACTCGTAAAAACCATTTGCTTTTGAAAAGTAAATTATGACGTTTGTTTCTTCTTCTAAACTTAATGGCAGCGGCCAGTTGGTAACAAAATAATATTGCGACGACTTGGCAACGACAAAATCTTTTTGCTCCACCTACCGGGATAGTTATACCTAAACCAAACACGAGAAGTGTTTTAAACTTTGGTATTCAATTGAGGGATTTACCTGAACTAATTACCGGACGACTCTTCACTGCAAATAAAAATTGAGATTATTATTTGTAGTGAAGATGCCCAAACTGAAAAACTGTTAGGAACGCTCACCTTTCACGTTGATAGGATGAACACTATGTTAGTTCATTGATTAGAAGGTTTTGTTTTACTAAAACGTATCTGTGATGTTAGTTGTCGTACCTGGAAAAAAAGGGAAAATTATTTTAATTTATTTATTATTATTTAGTTCCTTCGCTATCGCTACTGAAAAAGCTCCTGAAAACGGTTCACGAGCGTCGGCCCGCAAAATAAGCCTTTATCTCAAAAATTATCAACGCGCGTAGAACGCGCGTCACGATTTAAACATGCGTAGGTACAACGCGCGTTCAACTTTTAATGTTAAGGCCAATAATATAAGTGTTTGTAATATCATTTATAGTATTTCGTAGTCTACTACAAACCATTTCGTCAAGCCTATCTGCCTGTATTTAAACATCGACTACGAAACCCTATTCGTGGGCGTGTCTGACACGCTCTTGGCCGGTTTTATTAATACCAAATCGCTGGAAATCCTCCAGGGCCCCGGCATATTGTGTGGGAGTCCGAAATCGATATTCGCGTGGGACGTTTATAGGACGATGTTATTCTCTTTAAAAAAAGTGTAAAAAAGCTTTTAAAAATACTACAAATATTTAAGGGACGTTCCAGTCCATAATACTGTACAATTTTTCCAAAACACCTTATACAGGGTGAATTAAAATTCACAGAATTGTAAAAAGGTCTAATCGTTCCATTTCGCCGATATTTTTTTTCTATTCTATCTGAAATCGGAACACACTTTACGTATCGATTTTCGCGTAGGGCGTCTAAGTAGGACGATGTAATTCTCTTTCAAAACAGTCGTAACTCTACCCACAAACAACTACAACTAATGGCGTTTAGCCAACAGAAACCCGATACCAGGTGCTCGGCAAATAAACATGTATACAGGGTGTAAAAAAATATACAGAGTGTAAAAAAAATACTACAATATTCTAAGGGACGTTCCAGTCCATGAAACTGAACAACTTTTCCCAGACATAGGTCGAACTATGAAACACCTTATACAGGGCTAATTGAAATTCACTAAATTGTAAAAATGTCTAATCTATTCATGACAGATATTTTTTATATTCTATCGGAACACACTTTACGTATCGATTTTCGCGTGGGACGTCTAAGTAGGACGATGTTATTCTCTTTCAAAACAGTCGTAACTCTACCCACAAACAACTACAACTAATGGCGTTTGTCCAACAGAAACCCGATACCAGGTGCTCGGCAAATAAAACTGTTATACAGGATGTAATGAAATGCACTTAATTGACAATGTACTCAAAAACAAAAACCCGACTGCGGTACTGTTAAAGTTGTATTTTGCGATAAAAATCCGTCATAGTCTCTCGAGCTGCTGAGACGAATCTAACAAACAACACCTCACTCATATTAGTACGGTGGCTGACTTTTGCAGATGTATGGAAAGGTGACAATTTTTGTTTAAGTGAAATACCGATATGGGGCCGTGTAGCGGACCTCTTTGAGCCCGGTTACCAATCTCCTGCACTTGGTTGGGGGGAGTCGTTCAAACTTACGCGTTACCGCGCTTCAGTAAAAAAAATGTGGCGTTGGCATTGCATATAACTTCGATTTTGGTAGATCCGCCCAGCCGTTTGGGCTGTAGCCCATGACAACGAATTACTTGTCTACATACCGTGGACATTAAAGACTTTTTATGCATGTTTTTAATATTTCCTACAAATATAGTCATAAGCGATATTGGATTCCTCGATGGAAAATTTCGAACGGTTTCGTTCTGATACGAATTACCGACAATACATCTCAATGTTTCTACACGAGTAAATACAATAATTGGGGAATTTTATACTTGAATTTCGCGCTCAGTGAACTAGGTATCTGTCGTTTTCATCGTTTGACTTCGGCTGTTAATTTGTATCTACGCGATAGCTGAGACCGTAATATCAATATCAAGATCAATGAATCTCATTGATTTTGGGATAAGTAAGGTAAATCGTACATGCACTAGACGAGATTAATGGATCGTGATATCCGACATAAGTACAAGTAACAACCTGTGACAATCGCAATTTGATACGGCGACGGATAGCTATGATATCCGGTTTTAGCATGTGAATAATTGACAGCCGATGTGGCGCAGTGGTTAGTATGCCTGCCTGCCACGCAAAGGTTCCGGGTTCAATTCCCGGTGGGGTCACTCACAAAGTTGATATTTATTACTTTGTGAATTTGTTCCCAGTCTGGTTAGGACATTGCAGGCTGAACCACCTGATTGTCCGCAAGTAAGATGGTTCCGTGCTTCGGATGGGCACGTTAAGCCGTCACAACCATGTCGGAGGCCTGCTACTTGCAGTAGGCGGTTGAAAAACTCTAACACCAGGGTTCATCGGGTCGTTGAACGACTCGGTGTCCCACACGAAAAGAAGAAGAAGATGTGATTCATTGCAAACACCTTTCGTCAGAATCCGGATCTCGCAAAAAAACTAGAAAAGATACATCAGAGAACCGCCATGAAGTTCTTCAAGACAAGAATTTGCGCAACCTGAACAATATAAAGTGTTAAACAATTACTGCAAACATTGTAAGGTGTGAAACTTAACTTTCCCTAAATAGCATAGGACTTTTTTTTATTTGAACCTTTGTTCCTATTTTAGTTTTGTTGACTGTTTCACCTCATAAAATATTAGCAATATTTTTTTTACATCCTGTATAAATAAGTGGACTGTAATAAAAACAAGTTCGGAATAAAGTGTCTCGCTGGCAATCACAGGGTTACTGCAAAAAGACGACTGCTCCGGGCTTGGTTGTGCACCTGGTGCGGTGAAGAGATAAATACTAGTACTATAGCTACAACAGTTCACTGCTGGACATGGACCTTAACCAGCTGGGACGGTATTGCCATACTCACCACGTTTGACAGGTAGATATTCACCAAGAACGCTGCTGCCCATTACTCGGATTCATCCCTTAGTCGCCTTTTACGATACCCACTGGTACAATTGGGGTGATGCTATTCTAAGCCGGCATCACAATAGTACATTACGTCACAGGCCGAGTATATAGCAATTTCTGGTCGAGTGGCATTGGAAGGCCGAGACGAAGTCGAGGCCTTCTAAAGTAAACGAGACCAGAAATTGTTATTTCGGCCGCGGATTGTATAGTGCTTTTCTCCAATTTGCAAGGAAACATAAATAATAAACATTTAAATCGTGACAAAATTGACACTTCACAACTTCTAAAGTTCGCAAAGCGCATGCGCTGGTTTTTCTTACGTTCCGTTTCATAAAGAATGCGCGGGAAATTCACATTCAGCCTTCAAACTTCAAACAAATTGTGTTCCATAAAACACCTAATCACGAAAGTGTGAAGTTTAAGAACCCTTTTATTACCGGCCTAGTCCGGCAATTTCTATTACAGTCCTCTGCGCCTTGACAACATAAATGAGCCCATTGACGTATTCTTTTTTTAAAGTAATGAAGCTATTTCCGAGCAAATTGGAGAAAAGATTTTTTCACACCTTGTATAATACAAACAGGAGGACTGTAATAAAAACAAGTTCAGAATAAAGTGGCTGGCAATCACAGGGGTTTGCAAAAAGACGACTCCTCCGTGCCTCGCTGTGCACCTGGTGCGATGAAGAGATTATTACTAGGTAGTTACTACAGCTACAACAGTCCACTGCTGGACATAGACCTTAACCAATTGGGGCGGTATTGCCATACTCACCACGCTTAGCAGGCGGATTGCCGAGCGCAGTGCAAGGTATTGTAGATAGTCGCGGGGAAGGCTGCTGCCTATTCCTTGGATCTATCCCCTAGTCGCCTATTGCGATACTCACGGGTAGGGTACCCTACCCACCCTATTCTAAGCCGGCATCACGCGGATTTTTGAACTCCTGTATAATACGAGCTGTAAGGGACGGTGTAACGATAGCTTTGCAGGTGTGCTCAGACCACGAAACTGAACAATTTTCCCTATGGAACATATGGCGGTCAAGATATTTTTAAATTTTCCCATACAGAGTCAGTCAGCAGATCGCAATTTTTGTATGGGAGTTAGTTCATTTTTTTTTCGTTTACCTATCTACCATGGGGAAAATTGTTCAGTTTCATGGCCTGAGCACGCTTGCGCTTCCTACACCCTGTATAAACAGGAGGACTGTAATAAAAACAAGTTCGGAATAAAGTGGCTGGCAATCACAGGGGTTTGCAAAAAGACGACCGCTCCGTGCTTCGCTGTGCACCTGGTGCGATGAAGAGATTAATAGCGGGAAAGGGGAGACGTTGGAAAACAATTTAACTTTTCTAGTCGGTTTCCTATTTGTATTGCTTGCATAATAAAAAAAAAAATTGTACGAAATGTTTTTGTGATTCTTCAAAACATATCAATGAAACTTAGAAAAAAGAAGTATTAGCTCTAGAGCATTTCTTTGGGTGCATCGTACATTTTTTTGAGGTCTCGGTAACCACAAGGGGCTTAAAGCAGAATGGAACGTAACGTTTTTCTGTATTTTTCTCGAATCCTGGCGTTAAATACGGCCGCTCCTAATAACATTAACATGATTTTGACGGCAGTTAAATAGGACTTATTTGAGCGGTTGTACTCTAATCTAATGCCTGATTTCCTTTCCAATTCATAGTTCGAGAACTGAAAAACAGTTAAGTATTGAAATCGTATAAGTAGTATTAAGTACCTACTATCACCAGCAAATCCATCTAATCATTTAAGAGATCAATTAATAAATTTTTTCTTAGTAGTTGTATGAAAATCCCGTATAAGTTGGTCCCTTAAATGGGTAGATGGATTTGGTGGCGGTAGTACCTACTCCGTTTATCCATTTCAAAACACAGAAAAGGGCCTCGATTCATATCAATTTTACAATTATTAAAAACCTAAACAAACAAAGGATTTTTCCAACACATTAATTTTGCATGCGGTCAATTCGAAAATGGGTAAATCTAAAATTTATACCCTTTTGTATCCAGATCCAGTGGAATCGTTTACGCTTTTGCGTACAGAATTAATGATGGCGGCGGTCTCATATCTGGCGATTTTCACCCCTTTTATATTTGTATACAGTATTTTATATAACTACCTAGGTACATATCTGTAGAAGTATTATCAACAACGCTTTGGGTTAGGTATACTTTCTAGAAATCGACCCATTTTGGTCTTTTGTACAGTTATTTGGGTGAACTAAAAATAATAAAGCTGCTCTCATAGTAAGATAAAGCTGCTGATCTTGCTGCTGATGGTACAACAACAAAATAAAGAGTTTACATAAGGTTCAATCAACCCTATTCAGGTTTTTTGTGATTGTCATTTGTTACATTGCTAGGGTTCCTACCGTCAACAATCTCAAAGTATAAGAATATCAAAACAGTAAAATCTGGTTCTGAAAAATATGATTCTGAGCCAATTTTAATCCAAGAAATATGACGTTCGTGCCAACCGATTGTCACAGAAGCTTAGAAAAGTTTTTTACTCTGTAATTATCAAAGTTGCAATTCTAACTATGACGGAGAGAGCGGTGGGAATCATGAATTTTTTCATCGTTCAAACGAATTTAGCGCTCATTTGGACGAAACCAAGTTTTCTTAGTTACCTTGAGTTCCCCTGAGAGTCTAGTTATTTCCGGTTAAAGTCAGGATGCGTCAAAATAGTCGCTAGTACTAAGAGAGCTATAAACTGTCGTTACGATCCATTGCAACACGTGTCCAATATGGTGTGGTGGAAACTGTTGTCAACAATCTGTCGCCATTGGCGAAGCTATAGTGATCAATGTGAATAGATGAATAGAGGGAATACCCGCTTGCATGCGATATTACGATTACGAAATCGACTTTCACCAAGAAATATTAGTCGATGTATGTTTTTTTTTCACCTTTCACACAAAACGTATCAGAGTAATTTTGTATGGAAGGTTAAATTTTTTTTCGTTCACCATTACTCGAGAGTGTGTATGTATGTATGTATGTGTGAATGTATCAAGAAATTTGTTTTCACGGACTACAGCCCAAACGGCTGGGCGGATCTTGACATGTGAGGTGTCGATAGATATGTATCAGTAGCGTGAGTGAAACTAACACTGGCAATTAAGATGGCGAATTTTCATCTAAAAATACAACTTTCAAATTATATCAGTCGGGTTATTGTTTTTTAATACATTCTGCTTGTATCTTTAACACCTGGTATTATAAAAGCTGCCTGTACCCGGTAAACGCTGATATGAGGGTTCGTTTTTTCAGAGCACATTTCCACCTGACTGGACACGGATACGCCAAATAAACAGCAACGATGATTTATATTTTATTTTGTTTATCCAATCATATTTTTTCGTGTGCCGAGCGCTTCAGCAAGTCCACACACCCATATTTGGAACCTACCTTTACTGGTATTTCATATAAATACTAAGAATAACCAGTATAAATGGCCCCTTTAATGGGTAGGTGGATTTGCTGGCCATAAATTAGGGAAACGCTCACTCAGTGCTAGCGTCGATTTTGATGCTTAACTGGAATCTCAGGGGAAGTCAAGGTAACTAAAAAGATGGTTGCCATGTACGTCACATTTCTTGGATTAAAATTTGCTTAGAATCATATTATGATGTTCTTGTGTCAGATTTTGCTGTTTTGATATTCTTGTAGGCTCCTTGAGATTTTTGATGGTAGCAACCCTGGCTATGTAACAAGTGACAATCGCAAGAATCCTGAATAGGGTCGAGTCGAATGAACATTCTGTAAACTCTCTATTTTGTGCTTAAACCATGGCCTATAGTAGTCACACGTAAGTCTATCGCCAGCAAATCCATATCCTTGTCGTTTGTCATAGGTTGGGTCTAAGGGCCCTTTTCCTGTCATGCGTATTTTCGCACGCGCGCGGATCTGGTCCGCATGCGGATGATAGCACGCTCCTGTTCCGCGCGCGTGCTAGCCGCATGATAGGAACAACATAAAAACATGTATGAAAAGGACCAGATCCGCGCGCGTGCGAAAATACGCATGACTGGAAAAGGGCCCTAAGGTCATTGACCCCTTGTCATTTGTCATATAAACTGTCGCTAATCATGACATGACAGGCGTTTCATTTAAGGCGCTTTACACACCATATTATTGTCCGTTTTGACCTTTTTTTGCGCTGCGCTATCGCAGCCATAGGAAAATGCGAATTTCCACCTTAATCACATATAAATACGACGAGGTATGCCAAACAAGGTAAGTGGACGGATGCGTCTTTCAAACTGGTCATAGATGTTGTTCATCGAACAAACTGCCATTTTTACGCGACGTCTGACAAAAGTTTGAGGGTCATTAAAAAGTATCACCATAGTGACAGGTTGTCAGCCAGAAAGCCTGAAATTGCAATAGACATCAACTCTCAAATCCCGTAGTAGCTTCTTACGAACCTTTAGGTGCATAATGTCCATTTCGCAAAATGTCCAGTGGTGAAAAAATGTCCAGTTTGCATAATGTCCAGTTTGCATAATGACCAGTTTGCAAAATGTCCAGTTTGCAAAATGTCCAATTACAAAATGTCCAGTTTTAAGGTTAACTGACTTGAAAATTACCAGTTTGCAAAAGTACAATTAGCGAAATTAAGGTATGAGTTCAGACAGACCATGAAAGCGATCAACTTTCCCCAAAACACATTGGTCAGTGACCCGGTATTTCATGTAAACTGGACTTATTGCAAACTGGACATTTTTCAAACTGGACTTTTTGCAATTGGACATTTTGCAAACTGGACATTTTGCAAACTGGACATTATGCAAACTGGACATTTTTTCACCATTGGACATTTTGCAAAATGGACATTATGCACCTAAAGGGACGTAAATGGCTGTTTTTTACAGTCGTTTATACTCTGCCTACCCCGAAAAATATACATATAGGCATGATATATGCATGTATGTTTGTATGGAACATTGAACAAACTGCGGTGTGGTGCAAAAAATTTATTAAAACCAACGTAAAATAAATGAAGAATTTATAATAACAGGTGTGTTTAATTATTCCCCGCGTCATGCGGCAAGGCGTACATTTAATTTATGGGCCAGTGTTGCCATAAATTGGTGTATTTGGTCGGGAAACGTAATTAAACCGGCGACAAATACACTCCGCAAATTGTATATTTATAAATTCTATATTTATAATTGATTATGGCAACACTGACTAAGCTTAATGAGTATTTTGGATAGGTTAGAAATATATGTATATTAATTTACAGATTATTTGGGCAATATGGTCCATAGTGGTGTGGATCATATCGTCTACGAAAATTCGCTATCATGATCATTTTCTGATAAGGGCTGAGGCTTGTTAGTAAACGGAAAATAAAATATCATTTTACTGGTATAAAGTCCATCTTCTTATACCGTGTGGGACATCGAGTCTACAAACGATCCATGCCAGTCAATGTCGACTTTATTTCATTTAAGTAAGAGCGATGCATTTGATACGGCTTTAGATTTACCCTTCGGTATGTATGTAAGATCTTTGCCGTAATCTTACACAATTGTTTTTCACTACAAATAACCTTAAAACACTAACCGTGTTATTACAAAAAGAATTAAACAATGTTTTAAGTCGCGAGACACCGTCAAATCGTATGGAAAATTAATTTAAGCACTGTCTAAACACACGCCTGACTTTTTTGTAATCATACTGTATAATTTTCCGAAAGAGACTTTGCAAGTTGCTCTGCAGCAGAGTGTAATAAATAACTACATTCACAGTGGAAGCAGTTAATCATGGCTTTCTTGAAAACACAGCGACATGGCTTAGCTGAGACTTGTAAACATATACCATACCATAACAGCCACAACAGTCCACTGCTGGACATGGGCCTCCCCCTATCGGGGGGTATTGCCATACTCACCACGCTAGGCAGCCGGATTGGCGAGCGCAGTTTAAGATGTTGTATTTACAGGGAACGCTGCTGCCCGTTTCCTAGATGAATATCCCTTAGTCGGTTTTTACGACACCCACGGGTTGAATTGGGGTGATGCTATTCTAAGCCGGCATCACACGGCAAATACATATATCATTCGTATATCCCTTGCGGGGTAGGTAGAGCGTTAAAAAACGGTCATATACACCACATCTGACAAAAGTATGAGAGTCATTTAGAAGACTGTGTATCACGATATTGACCGGTAATAAAATTGCAATACTCATCATCTCTCAATTCCCTTAGTCGGTTTTTATGACACCCACGGGAAATATATGGGGTGATGCATTCTAAGCCGGCACCACACGGCATAAATATAGAGTGAAATTTTACTAGTGACTGATAGCGAAAACTCAGAACCAGCTGGTGATAAGGAACAACTTTCCCCAAGGAACATAGGTCGAAATATGAAAATAAAATTTGGGCCTCCCATAGTAACTCAAATCAGCTGATCGACAATTTTGTATGGGAGCTCCAAATTTCTTTTTCATATTTCGACCTATGTTCCTTGGGAAAAGTTGTTCCTTATCACCAGTCGATTCTGGAGTTTTCGCTATCGGTCACTAGTAAAATTTCATCCTATAGAAATCAAGGCTGAAATTTCCGAAAAAGTCCGTCCAAGTTGCTCTGCTGCAGAGTGTAATAAATAACTACATTCAGAGTGGAAGCAGTTAATCATGGCTTTCTTGAGAACGCAGCGACATGGCACCGCCAAAACTTGTTTGTTGAGAATTGAGATTCATTTGTTTGTGGGAGAAGTGAATTCATTAAAATAAGCTGTTTGGATAAATTAAACCGAGTTTACCAGTTGTGGCGAAAATGTCGTGACTTCACAGTTACAAATAGTTACAATCTCAGATATAATAAATTACAAAATAATGTCGCTATTTATCGGCAAGCGTAGCGTTAGGTGCCTTCGGATAGAGCGATGACTTAAAGAGAGAGGCTGGTAGCGACTGGATGGCGAAAACGGGAGATCGTGCCTTGTGGGACTGCTATTCGCCGATGTGATAATGTAATATAATAACTATCTATGGGTCGAAAGGAAGATCCACTTACAGAAAGTTTACGACGAAACGAAAGCCCAGCTGATTTGATCGTCATTGACACTTCGACACCTTGTGTAAATATGACAACTCAAGAAGAAAATCTTTGATGTGATGTCATGTCATATCCAAAATGTTTGCAAACAATCCGATGAAACTGGATAAAAGATTTTTGAACATTGTCTACAGTTCAACGGCGCTTTAAAAACATAACGTCCGTTTCGACGATATTTTTGCGCTGCGCTATCGCAGCGTTAGGAAAATGTGAATTTCCACCTTACTCCCATATAAATACGATGACGCATGCCCAACGGTGCGTCGACGGATGCGTCTGTCAAACACATCATCGAACAAACTGCCATAAAAAGACACAATAAAGGCCAGAAAACCCCAAAAAAAGTTAATAATATTTTATTAAGGAGTGAACGAGCCCATGAAAGTTTTTCAAGGAACATGTATATTTTTGCTTGTGCCGGAGTTGGTTCTAAAATTACACCATTCATTTCACTAGTTTCATGTTGATTCCGTGCTTCGTAAAGCGCGTTAAGCTACCGGTTGCTGTCTATGGTTACTTAGACGGCAGTCGTTACACAGCCATGTCAGAGGCCTGTTGCTATTTGTAGTAGGTGGTTGTAAAACTCTGACACCAGAGTTCATCGGGTCGTTGGACGAGTCGGTGTCCCACTCGAAGAAAAAGAATTAGTTTCATGCATGAGCCGGTATCTCTAAGAAATGTGTTCTGTGATTGTTTCACACATTTATTTTTCAAACAACTTCATCAATATTAACTTTTTGGTTACAAAGTTAATACAAATGAAGCAAGCGGAAAAAATTCACACCGCCGGCGGGATAAAAAAAAAAATACTATCTTGTGGAAAAATTTCTTCAAAATAGTAAACATTCAACTTCATCAAAATATCACATAGGTACCTACATCGTCCTTGTCCAATATATACCGTTTCGGAAATCCCCCTACACTAGATAAGTAACTAATTATCTTATTGTTCTTCCTTCGTCTCCCTGTTTTGTACCATATGTCCATGAGATGGGTATTTGTCTCCAAGTGATTGGTTATTTTTTCATTAAAACAAGATGGGCAAAAAAGTATCGAAGGACATAATAGGATCAATGTTTTGTTAAGGCTAAGCTACCTATCCGTGTGTCGAGTTAAAGTAGAAACACAAGATTTCTTCTACCCGAGGGTGTCTATGCCTTCCCCGTGACCGCAAAATCATGTCCTGATGTTGAACAACACACCTATCAGCATAATGAGTAGATATGGCAAATACCTATACTCCAACAAATGATTCCAAAAGTGGTCGGTTGTGGCTGTTGGCGATGATGATCTAAACAATTATCTAAGAAGTCTGGTATCAACGAACAGGATAAAAACTTTAAGAGACAGATCCAAACTTACATAGAAAATGTATTTTATGAATCCTAATGCTAACTGCATTAACCTGAACCTATTAATCGAGTCCCAGACCGGAAGCCATTAAATCCCTAGGGAAATTTGAAACCGCAGTCTATTTCCGGTGCTGAATAATTCCCGGCACCTGCGATAGTGCAGATTTAACACCCGTGAACTCTTTGGTAGAATAGTCTAAGCATAAGTTTCTCGACACACTACGATCGAAATTACTCGACAGAATTCAGCGCAATCACGCCAGTGATTATTTGCATTACGAATGACACACTTCAGCCAAAATCCCGTCGCCGAAATTCCATCCAACCGAAAACGCAGAAAACTGACGGAACGGAATTCAGCCGCCGAATTTCAGTCGCGAAATTTTTGTCGTAGTGTGTCTACACTTAGGGTTGGAACTAACCTGCGGGAAAACCAGTCGCGGATTTTTGATATTAATTCGTTCTAAATATGATAATCACGGTATTTTCTATTTGAATGAAATATGACACTATGCGCGGCAACTTTTTGATGTCATACCTATGTGATTTTCTGTGACTGACCCTAAAAAATAGATCCAAAACTGTAGGATAGGTCCTAAAGGTTCTAATCAAAGAACTATATGATAACGTAGCTATTTTGTAGCACATTCGTAGTATTCCGTAGCAACCTCGTAGCACACTATATTCTTACTTGCGTTGCATTTATTTGCAAATCCGATCTGATTCGGATCGACGGTCGTAATAAGTTCGAGAATACTATCTCTTTGGGACAGATTCTATTCTTTCGAATAAACTTTAACAAAAATTATGAACAGCTGGAATTGCGTTTCTAGGATTTTAGGAGTCGGCGCCGTGTCCTCATACATCAAAGGTTGCACCCGTACTCTAACATTAAATTCAATTTTAAAATTTTTAAGCCATAAGTCCACCCTATGCCAAAGTTTTCAAATCGAAAAACCGTATATCGTCCGCTGAACGCCATTCGGCGCGCCGCGACGAGTAAAGTTGGCAGCCATATGTGCTTATACCCCAACTTACGACCGGCTACGTGCTTAGCGCCTTAGAAAGTTTACTTACATAAGGTTCACTCGACACTATACAGGATTTCTGCGATTGTCACTTGTTATTTAGCCAGGGTTGCTACTACCACAAATCTCAAAATATAAGAATATCAAAAACGCAAAATCTGATACAAGAACGTCATATGATTCTGAGCAAATTTTAATCCAAGAAATATGACGTTTGTGGCAACCATCTTCTTAGTTACCTTGACTTCCCCTGAGATTCCGGTTATTTCCAGATAAATTCAGTGAGCATCAAAATTTTAACTAATACTAAGTGAGCCATCTGTATAAGCGCCCCGTGCACCGTTTCCCTAATTTGTGGTTCAAGTTCGAATTCCCGACCAGTTATTTAATTTTTTGAATAGGGTAAAGACTAAAGTTGGCAGCCATAAGTGCTTATACCCCAACTTACGACCGGCTACGTGCTTGGTGCCTGCTGACGTAGGGTCCACGTACCAATTCCCAACCAGTTTTTTTAATAGCCTAATCAATAAAGTTGGCAGCTATAAGTGCTTATACCCCAACTTACGACCGGCTACGTGCTTGGTGCCTGCTGACGCTAGGTAGGGTCTATGTGTCAGTCCCAATCCAGATTTTTAATTTGAGACAATTCTTACCATTCACGTAGAAAGGAGTTTAGACCAGTCTTGGCATCTAAACAGCTCTTTTGCCGATTACAAAAAACATCATTTATTTCAGCGGACATCCAAAGATGTGACCCTAAAAATACAACGATGCAAATATTTCGGAAACTAAATGATGACAACTCGACCCTTTATGCGAGAGCCTACTATGACAGCGCAGAATGTTGATATTCTAAGTTAAAGTATATGGCTGGTGCCTGGTTTTAGCCGTGTGGTAGCGGCTAAGCATACTGCCACCCCTAGTTCACTCTGGGTGTTTCGTAAAAAGCGACGTAGAGTTTTAGACCTCGAATGTCTTTCGACTATGGTCAACCGCATGGTGGCGGTGGTACCACCTACAACAGCATTCCCAAAGAGGGTTGACGTCTGGCATTCTGCCGGTTATAAAACGATTTCAAATCCTTTTGCTAGATGATTTTGTGTTCTAATAAAACATGTTGCGCCGACCCCAACTGATTAGGGATAAGGGCAGGAAGATAAGATGACTGTGCCTGGCTTGCGACCGATACGTCCACCCTATAAGTCTGGTACCTTCTGGCGCTAGATAGATAGTATAGTATAGTCACCAATTAGCTGGTCTTGTACGGAGCTGATTAAAAAGGACGAGACCGAAGGTTTTCCTGCCAAATGGCTGGGCATCTAGCAGAAGGAAGGAATTGCCGAAAGCAAATGCCGAATGCCGAAAGTAGTATCGTTTCATTTGTAATGCAGCGTTTGAATAGCAAAACCCCATTTCTTTCCTGCGGTGTCGTAAGAGGCGACTAAGGAGCTTCATGGGTATTAAAATGTCAGCATTAGTTATACTAAAATGCGCATCGTATGTCACTACAGCAGAATACCTATTTCTACCGGTCCCTTTTTAGCTTTGATTTTTCGCACCAACTTTTTAGTTGCAATCCAGATACTCTATAGAATCCGGTTTAACCGAGCTATTCCGACTATTCCTGAATGAGCGTTATCTATAGTTTCCAACTGGAGTTCCAATCTATTGGACTACTACAGCCTAGTTAAACTTTTGTCGGTAAAGTCGGTTTGCCACTATCAGTAGTTATACTAGTTAAGCTATGGGACGGAATGTTTTTATTTATTGTACCTACGTATATTTTCCTGCTAGCTCGCAACATACCGTTGCGACTGCGGTAGCAGCAACCCGATGTCATACGAATATAACATACATTATATACATTGAAGTCATGAACATAGTGCGTTAAAAACATAATTTTAAGAGTTTATGGCCAAGATTACTTGATTTAAGCGGTGCTTATGGAAAACTCACCTTATACTCCATACATTTGATAAGAGGTAGCATATTCTAGCGACAAACAGTCAAACGCTATGTCAAATCCCTAGGACAAAGATTTCTCATTCCTTTCTTTCTTTCACTTACAATTTTGAGTATATCATTTACATAGTTGTAGGGTGTCAGACGTGTCAAATAAGTATTTAAAAAAATATTAGGTAGAATAAAATGACAAAAATTCAAAAGATTTTAAATAAAATCTCTTTGATTGCTCCCGTAGATTTATACATAACTTTGTATTCAAGTACTACAATGGAGTCATATTCATTTATTTTATCATCCAACGTGTGCAATAAGAATCAACCGTTTTTTTTATGAAGAGTAGAGAGATGGAAAACCTAGAAGAGGTTACCCGCTTCCCCTAACGAGTAAAACGATAGATGTAATTTATGCCAGTGGACACCTACCTTACTATCCGTCTTCCCTCTATTCAAACCACTCGAACTATCTGGGGGCACGGCAGTGCCCCCACCAAGTCGAGCTGAAAGCGGCACGGCCGTACCATCCTTTTCTCGAACCAGTTCAGGCCATTTTCGACCCCCCCATAACTCCCTTGTCGATAAGTTTAGAACCCTCATTTCAAAATATCTTATCATGCACTGAATAGACACGATACATTTCAAATTTCATCTAATTTATACCAGTAGTTTAGAAGTTATAGTTAGTCAAAGTTTCTTATTTTTCTGCCTGACTGACTGACTGACTGACTGACCGATCATCAAAATTCTAAGGTACTTCTAGCAGACTGAGGAGCTTCAAACTTAGAATACAACTTGTATTTAGTGTATGAATAAAGGGAAAACTATAACATACTGCAAATTCGGTTGCAACCGCATAATTAACTTTGTATTTCCATACAAATGTATAGGATTACAAAGTTAACTTTGCGGATGGGCTTTGAGGAAGTCTGTAGCTGAGGCTCAAGAAGTAGTTCCAGAAAAGAGAAAGAGGAAGACTACCTACAAAAAGAAATGAGATCCCACCAAAAACATTCACCTGTAAAAAGAACCAAGTCTCGCCTCCCAGTTCTTCTACTGTAAAAAGTTGTGAGATCCATGTGATGCCAAGTCGGTTATTGATTTATTCAAGGACTACTTCAGGGAACATTCATCTTAAGCTATTGCGTAATTAGGTAACAGACATCATCTTATAGTAACCATATCGATATTTAAAAACTTTTATATTTACAATAACTAGAATGACTTGGCAATCGCACACTATTTGCTTGTGAGATACGATGGTCTGGTGCGATGGCCGGGTCATTCTAGTGATTGTAAATGTAAAAGTTTTTAAATATCGATATGTTTACTATAAGATGATGTCTGTTACCTAATTACGCAATAGCTTAAGATGAATGTTCCCTGAAGTAGTCCTTGAATAAATCAATAACCGACTTGGCATCACATGGATCTCACAACTTTTTACAGTAGAAGAACTGGGAGGCGAGACTTGGTTCTTTTTACAGGTGAATGTTTTTGGTGGGATCAATGTTTGCAGAATAATTTAATAGTGGGACGATTGCCAATCGGCTGACAGGCAAGTTTACCGCTGCCACTTTAATTTATGCGGAACTTTCCGCTCTCATCGAGATTAGCGAGTAGCCTCTCTCTATCTATTGAACAAACGAGCGGTTTCACTCGGTACTAACTGATTTCCCGTGGGATAAGACCTTTTCTTAGCATATGTGGTATGTACAAGCCATCTTCTTAAGCCATTTATTTTTTTAAATACATGAAATTCGGTTGAGTAGTTTAGATAGAGTGAGCGGTGTTTATTACAGACAAACAGAAACGCAAAAAGCGTTTTGTTGATTTGATTTTGAGAGTGAGAACATGTTGAAGAATAAATTAGCAGTTCTTAATAGCTAGATAAAAAAAACTAGTGTAAAATGAATTCTAGGAGCTGCAAATAGTGATAGTACTAAGTGTTTGTGTTTTAAATACGCCCTGTTGATGTTTTTGTTCAGATGATGTTATAAAAACATGTATTTGTGTATTCTTTTCTATTAATTCTAAGTGATTGAATACGTACAGTATTTATAAAATTTACGGGCACAGGATTTATATTTACGAAACTTACCTGCCTAATCAAACGGAAATCAAACTTGACGTCAATCCCTTGCTGCGTATTTTTAACGTTTAGCACTTTTAGCAACCGCAACACATGTGTCTGTCAGAAGCATGGCAATTTCAAATTCTCCTTACTAAAAACGGATTTTGACACATCCATCACCAACGCATAAAATTAAGTTATTTGACATCCGCATAAGATGGATATCAAAATTGTGGGCAACGCCTTAAAGTGTCGACTTGGTAATTTATTTAGCTCGGTGTGGCAAGGGTCGGTCACACCCTTGTCATCGAATAAGCTTATCCACAGTCATATTATAAATGCAAATGTATCCGTCTGCTCCCTTATCATAGCTTAGACGATCTTGAGGATAACGTGGAGGTACGGTTAGCATAGTATGATCAAAAGAAAATCGACGTTAATTGTTACGCCACAAGATTAAGGCGCTATACACACATAACGTCCGCTGGTGCGTTAATTTTGCGCAGCGCTATCCGTTGCGTTTGGAAAATACGATTTTCCACCTTATTGTTTATTACGAATACGGTTTATGTGAAACGGTTTGACAGACGCATCCGTTAACGTACATAACGAACATTTGTGTCGTAAGGGTTTTGAGAGTTAGGTTAGGTTAGAGACTCGCCTAAGTAAACTTTCAGGTTTTGTATAGGTAAAGTAGCAGTCGGGCTTTTAGCAAGTCCATCACCAATATCCATCGAACCATCAAATCCTTTTACAGACTTTCAATTTGTCCGAAAAAGACTTTTTATTTTTATCGATTCCAGTCCAACGACCACGAGAGGTGGGTATGTTACCGGCCAAACCCGATTTTAGGATAAACTAGTTTTTCCTAGGCCAAAGTAGTTTATCCTACATGCGGTTGGATAAACCGGTATAGACTAGGCTAAACCAGTCCGTCCGATGGCCGATAGGAGAAACTAGTTAATCCTAGGCTGAACTAGTTGAGCCTAAAATTAATAAGTATACTTCAGGATAAACTGGTTTGGCTTAGTTAAAAATGGTTAAGGCTACAGTGACGTAGCTCTAGAGGGTAAAGGGTAACAGTGGACATCCTGGAGACATTGGACACCCTGAAGACTCGAACACCCTAGAGGGTGGGGTGTAGCATTGGACACCCTGAAGGCTCGGACGCCCTGGAAGGACGCCATACAGCGAGACACTAGGTACACCCTGGAGGCATCAAACACCTGTAAGGATCGAACGCACTGGAGAGTGCGGGGTAGCGTCGGACACCCTAAAAGCTCGGATGCTGCCTGCCGTGGGCTGGGCTCCCACAGACCAGCGACACCTGTGATGTGACAGCTCGTGAGAGCTATCGCCGACAGCGATCTTGCACTTCAGGGTGTCCAACGCTACCCCGCACCCTCCAGGGCAATCGAGCCTCAAAGGTGTTTGATGCCTCCAGGGTGTGCAATTGTACCATTTACGCTGAATCTAGAGCTACATCACTGCAGGGCGGCCCTCCAGGGCGTCCGAGCCTTCATGATGTACGATGTTACACCCCACCTGTGTTCGTGTTCGACCCTCCAGGGGTGTCTCATGTCTCCAGGTTGTCCGACGTTACCCTCTACCCTCTAGAGCTTCGTCAATGTAGCCTCAATTATTTTTAACTAAGCCAAACCAGTTTATCCTGAAGCGTATTTATTCACTTTAGGCTCAACTAGTTCAGCCTAGGATTAACTAGTTTCTCCTATCGGCCATCGGACGGACCGGTTTAGCCTAGTCTATACCGGTTTATCCAATCGCATGTAGGATAAACTACTTTGGCCTAGGGAAATCTAGTTTATCCTAAAATCGGGTTTGGCCGGTAACAGGTACATAAAATTTATAGTGAACTCAATCACTATTCTGAAAACGATTCCGGCTTAGAATAGTCACGTAAGTCTCGTAAGAAGCGACTAAGGGATTTGAGAGTTGATGTGTGTGTGTGCGTATATTGCAATTTTAGGCGACAGGCTGACAACCTGTCGCTATGATGATACACAGTCTGCTGAATGCCTCTCAAACTTTTGTCAGACGTAGTGTAAGTAGCCGTTTATTATATCTTGATTATATCCGTTTACGCTCTGCCTACCCTGCATCCCAGTACCCCATCTCTTTCTTCTCATTACACTGCGCTCGCCAATCCGCCTGCCAAGCGTGGTGAGTATGGCAATACCAAAGGGGAAGCCTATTTCCAGCAGTGGACTGTTGCAAAATGTTTCAAAACTAGACTGTTGTAACTCTCTTGGAGTGGGCTGGGTCGTCCAACGACCCGATGAACCCGAGAATCGACCCCGAAACTTTTTGCGTCGCACTGTTGTCGCAGTAGATGTAGATGTGATATAAAATCACTATCGACTCATCGCTCCAAGTTTTATAGTACACCAAGTATAATAAGATTGTAAGAGAAGTTTTAACGAACCTTCAAAACTTTAACAAGTATTGATAACCAATCGCCTGGAAAGTAGGTAGAGTTTTCACCCCACAATATATTTACAGGTATCATATTACATCCTCTCTCTTCTTGAGTCTATTTTGGGTACCTATTTGCTTTGCTAATCGGGATTGAGCTTGCCAAAGTCGGAAAAAATCTGACTTAAAGTACCAAACTTGTTGTGGCTTTCCGCAGATTAAGGCGAGGAACACACGCAACGTCGGTTTGTGCGTTGTTTGTTCGATTTTCCACCTTATTTTTATACGAATACGGTTTCTGTCAAACGATTTGACAGCCAACGCAGCGTTGTGCGATGCCGTT
The DNA here is from genome assembly GCA_024500475.1 of Phthorimaea operculella. Taxonomy (NCBI): domain Eukaryota; kingdom Metazoa; phylum Arthropoda; class Insecta; order Lepidoptera; family Gelechiidae; genus Phthorimaea; species Phthorimaea operculella. Next base: position 1,252,228 of record JANFCV010000082.1, read on the forward strand.
TGACACAAACCGTATTCATATGCAGGTAGGGTGGAGAATCGAATGAACGACGCACAAACCGACGTTGCGTGTGTTCCGGTCCTAACCGAACACACACAGCAAGCAGCCTAAATAATGAAAGCCAAACATACTACGAACTCTACGCAGCTAATAAAACGATTTATATGAATAAAGCTGCCACTCCTCCTTTCAGCGCGTCGCATTTTTGTTTTACACTGATCCGCTCAAAGAGGACACGCAAATAAATTAAAAAACGTGTCCGCGTTTTTGGCGTCACCCGGGACCGTGTGACGGGCTTAGCGAGCGCAAAAAAACCGGAAAAACGTATAAAACAGCGTTCCGTTTTTAAAATGTGCGGACAAAGCCGGCCTGGCAGCGCGGGAGTGGTGAACGCACACTTTTAGCCGTACAGCAGTCATCGTACGCACCGCATTTTTTTTTTAATGGCGTTCTGTGCTGTGCTACCTCGCATATCTATCTGCGCCGCAGCCACCGCAAACCCAGTAGCGGACTAATTCCTCCAGCCGCAGCTGTTGATATGATGTCATCAGCATAATGCGTCCGCAGTGGACCATAGACTATAGACTATCTAAAACCTTCTATACCAATTCTATACTTACCTACTAAACTATTATTTAAGTAAGTACAACACTTAATTGCACATTCGAAACACGAACACATATGAGAAATTAAACGGGATGGCGGCGACTGGGGCTCGGCTAGGTGCACGAGGCCCTTAAATATGTGCCGCACTACGGTGTGTCCAAGTGTGCGTTCACCTTAAAAACAGCGTTCCGTTTTTAAAATGTGCGGACAAAGCCGCCCTGGCTACACGGGAGCAAGTATGAATGTTCGCATCATCACTCGTGCGCTTTCAACTAGCATCAAGCTGTACGATACTGCATTGCGTCAGACCGTATACAAGATGTTTGGGAGATGAGTGAAACTAATTTCAGGGCGTGTTCTAGACGTTAAACTGAACAACTTCTCTGGCCAATTTTTTGTCGAAATATAAAAAAAACCGTTCTACACAAAAATATTCAAAAAACTATTCACTTTATTTGGAACGGCAATATTTTTTCCATAAATTGTCAAAATTTGGTTTAGTTTCATGTCTAGAACAAGCCCAGAAAATATTCTCACTTTACTGCCAAACAGCCTGTATAAAACACATACGTCAAAACGCAACAAAGGATTTCGGACACGCACGGTGATGGTCGTGCCACGCTTGAAGCTACTCATTTACATAAAACAGGCAGCTGTTAAACGTTTTACCTTGTACTTATTAAGGATTTTTATGTTTCGTTTTAACTAACAAACAAGCTTTTATGCGGTAAAATTTAAAGGGGCCTGAATAAGATAATATGGACGAGTTTCGTAATTTTTGTAGCTGCGACGGTTCTCATTATTGTTCGTGATAAAGTTTCTTTAAAGTTACTTTTACCGTGTGGTAGCGGCTAAGAATACTGCCTCCCCTAGTCCACTCAGGATGTTTCTTAAAAGGCGACGTAAGTTTTTGACCTCGGCTGAATATCTGTCGACTATGGTCAACCGCATGGTGACGGTGACCACCTACTGTAGCATTCCTAACAAGGGTTGATGTCAGGCAGACACCCGATCATAAACATTGCTATATGATTTTGTTCTCTAACAAAACATGTTATACCGACCACAAATGATTTGGGATAAGAGCAGGAAGATGATGACAAAGTTACATTACGGAGAAACAAACAAAGTAACTAAAGTAAGAGAAAACAGTGTAATTGAGAAGTTTCCGTATAAGTTGCGAAACTATCCCATCCATTATCTTTCCTGATACTTAGAGCAAGGAAGTAATACAAAGATAATCTTACTTTTTAAGCACTTGCGATTACTTTCGTCGTCGAGACCATGACTGATGAAACTTAGTCAAAACGCCGGGTTTACAGGTTTACCTATTGCTTATTTGCCCAAAAACCGCTAAAGTAACCATTATATGACAAAGAGAATCTTACGGACAACCATGCTATGAAAAATGCGTTTCACCAGACTTCGCGTGAACTAAACACAAAGGTGTACAAAAAAACGATAACTTCTGCATACAGATTTAAAAATGCGCGCACATAGGTACGCACAATGAATACCTACTTGTCCGTTGGATTTTGTCAAAGTTTCCTAGTTTTGCGCTCTAAAGCTTTATTTTCACAGCTGAGACGGAGACGTGAGACGTGCGACATCGCCACCCTTGAAACCGTTTTCATGTAAAATATATGAAACAAAAGAGACGCACCGTCGACGCACGTGAGGCTCGCGTCGCATCGAGAACGGCTTGTTTGTCAGATATCATCTTACGTCACAGATAGCCCCTTATAACCCTACTTTTCTATCAGATATGAGATAAGTATAACTGAGTAGAAAAGTTTTTGGTTTTATGGTGTTTTTACCTTCAACCCTCTCACCCTCAACCCTCAGGGCAAAGAAAAAACTTTTCCCGTCACATTCAGGGACAAACTTGTGGTGTGGAATTGGAAAACTGTCATTGACAGAAAATAAATCTAAAACGATCAGAGTTTTTCCAAAATCCCGGTCGTTTAAATCTACTTACAATAAAAAAGATAGAACTATTTACGTAGGTAGGTAGGTACGTGTATAAGTACCTACAGTTGGCGAAGTTTTATTAAAGCCCGCAGCTGGTGGCGATACTTCACACTTATAGGGCCAGCGCATATCGAGTGCCATTCGGCGTGACGTCAACATTTTCAGTATAAAACAGGGACTTATTCATAATTGAGCAAGCAGATATGTATTAAAAACAAAAACCCGTCTGCGTTCATTTCAAAGTTGTATTTTAGGATAAAAATCAGCCATCTTGAATTTATAAATTTTTAATATAGCCAGTGTCACTCGCGCTGCTGACACGATTCGAACGACATGATAAAACACAAATTTCGGTCACAAACCAAGGAAAAAGAGGAGGTTGCGGACGGGGGAAGGGTCTCCTCTTTCAAAGCATTGAACATATTACTTAAAGGTATCGGAACAGAAAAACTGACAAAAACAAAATGAGTTGTAAAATGTTTTTAAGTGCCGCCATACATTGGTTTTCCAGATTTTCCCAACTATTGCGTCAAATAGTGCCAGTTGTGCGCCGACCCTCACACGGCGTGGGTGGGATGAAATTATTTACGCCATGTGGAGACCGGTCCCGAATTTCCATTTGCGGCGCAGTCACTGTTGCCTTTGGGACTCATAATAAAATAGATAACGGCTCCTTATATGAGAGAAATTCTTTGGAACAAATATTTTCAAATTTAGCCTTTCGAATTTAATTTCACAAATCTGAACTCAATATACTAGAACCCTTTGACTTTATTACCTGAAACAATAAAACAATAAATTAATAAGTACGTAATACGGTCCAATCATTAGGTATATCTATCAAATCCCAAGGCTAGGAATTGGAAGTTTAGCCTACATTTAAAACTGTGGTTTTGCGCCGTGTGGTATTTATTGGTGTTTCGTAAAAGGTGATGTAGAGTTTTTGACCTCTGCTGAATATTTGTCGACTATGGTCAACCCTGGTCCCTGGTTAACCGCATGATGGCGGCGATATAGAATCCCAGAGGGTTGACGGCCGGTCATAAAATATTGCCAAATCCTTTTGCTACATGATTTTGTGCTTACACTTAACAATACATGTTTCGCCGACCCCAATTAATTTAAAATAATGGCAGACAGATGATGGCTAAAATAGTAATTAAATATGAATGAAAAGTTTTAATAACTGGTAGGTAGATAGGTGTTTTTGAGACTGTGGACGTGTAGAGAAAAGTTTCCGATGGCTTTTAACCGATTTCAAATAAAATGAGGAGGTTTCTAACGTTTTATAAGTTTAATAACGTTACCAACACACACAAAGAACAATCAATCATCTTTATAGAAACGCGAATACAATACGACAGACAAATCAATAATAATGTAAATAGGTAACCTAGTAAGTAATATCTATATGCTAGTTCATTATACTAACAAGGTTTACTAATACATTACCTTAATAGGACTGTAGTTCAAAACATGATTGATTAACTACAGTCATGGCTATCGTACGAGTAGAGCAATATTGAATATTTTCATTTAAAAAATATTAAAACGTTCATTATCGAATTGTATAAAAAGCCGTCATCAAAAAGCGGGATTATTTTTATTTCAACACCAATCAAAGGCGGGAACACACTAAACGTTCGTTTGTGAGTTGTTTTTGCGCGGCGTAGCGCATGCGTTAGGACAGTACGACTTTCGAACTTATTGTCATACAAATACGGTTTATGTCAAACAGTTTTGGCAGACGCATCCGTCGATGGCGTCGATGCAACGTTATGCGATATTTTTGCCCTAGCGGATGCGTCTGCCAAACCGTTCGTAAAATCAATATTTGTATAAGGTGTGAAATCGTATTTTTTTAACGTATGCGATAGCGCTGCGCAAAAATAACGCAAAAACGTACGTTTCGTGTGATTCTTGCCAAAGAATTTAAATACATTTTCCTCTAAAAATGTTTTTCTATTCTTAGTACAATGACTGTCAGGTGCAGGACTCTCGAGGCGATGAGGCGAAACAATGAAAGTAATAAAAAATAAAAGTTTACGTACTTTCTTTTTGAAGCCACGTCTGTTCTTTTTCTCGTCTTGTAAGTTTTATTTTCTTTTACTGAAAGAAGAAAAACTGTCTACTTACTACTTTTGAAATGACTTACAATAGGAACTATCGTAAAAGGCAGCAAACCTATTAGTGCTAGCGATCGTATATGAAAAGAGAAATAGGAATCGTACTAGAAAAAACTAAAGGAAAATAGTAGTAAATATCACATAAAAATTGGAATTACGTTTTAAATTTTTGCTGCTTCTGTGTTTTTTTTATGATAACATGTCAATACACCCAAGTAAAAAAATAGTGTTAGATAAAGAGGATTTCTTTGAGTGCGCCGTCAATTTTTTGAGGTCTTCACAAACCACAGTAAGAGGCTTAAAAAACTGAATCGCACGTAACGCTTTTCCGCATTTTCTCTCGAATCACAGACTAATATATTATACATAATAAAAAGTAACTTTATACATACATGTAGCGATTATGTCTCATTGCCTCTAGAAAATGATAAGCATTGGGTGCAACCACAGGGCCAAAAGCTAGTAGACTAAAATTTGTACAATAGGAGCTAACCTAAATCCAATTTCAGCAGAACTTTATAAAGGTAGCCAGCCAGACTGGAATCACACCTGTCCGGTCCATTATTCATATCTTTCCAAGCTGATATTAGATTCGAAATGCCATACTCGACTCGTATATCATTGTCACCCGAAATGCATGAAAATACCTCCGGGATTCGGAACTTTGGGGCTGCTATTTTTACCGATGTCATGAAACCGTTGCATTGCGAATCATGAATATAAATAAGTACTAGAGGAATTCGCTACTTGACTGGGTCATAAATAAAAAAGAAAAGTTGTATGCTTGAAACAATTGCCCGAAAATGCAAATCAAAATATTGAATTGCGATATGACGTAATATTTATTTGATAATTTCATTTAAAATATCGTTTTCGGTCAACTTAAAATGTAGCTCGTTTGACCTTTCAGTCAAGTAGCGGATTAGTCGAGCGGTTTCACCCGCTATTTACCGTTTTCCCGTGAGAATGAGGCATTTTCCCGTGCTAAAAAGTAGCCTTTGTTATTCAGAGATGTTGTAGCTTTCTAATGGTTAAAGATTTTATGAAATCAGTCCAGTAGTTTAGGAGTTTATCGGTATCATACAAACAAAAATCTTTTCTCTTGACTGACTATGTAGAATAGAAATATGCGAAATACTCGTAGTATATGATATAGGGGTTTAGTATTTCGGTACCACCCAGTTCTAAAATAGATCACAGTTGTAGACTATCTAGACTAGAAGCATGCTAAACTACTTAAGTAGCGTGCTGAACCAATTCCTAGCACAATTGGATTGTCAGTCAGGCTTCCTGACCACTAGAAACAGTGATGTACACTGCCTTAAGTTATCTACTAAAGGATCAATTTATGCTGGATTTGCATACAGTTGTTTTGGATTTGCATACAGTTGTTAGGAATGACCAGCAAAGTTGATCCGTTAAAAGTTAACTAGAGGACATCAATTCTAACTAAATGTAGCAGCAGTTTGCAAGTGATAGCTAATTTCAGGTAATTCAGCCTTCTGAAAATTCAGCATAATTTTGATTCCGTGTAGTAGCGGCTAAGAATACTGCCACCCCTAGTCAACTCAAGGTGTTTCGCAAAAAACGACGCAAAGTTCTCGGCTGAATATCTGTCAACTGGTCAACGGCATGGTGGCGGTGATAACACCAACAATAGCATTCCCAAAGAGGGTTGACGTCAGGCAGCCGGCCGGTCATACAACATTGCCAAATTCCTTTGCTACACGATTTTGTGTTTTAACAAAACATGTTGCGCCGACCTCATTGATTTGGGCAGGGCAGGAAGATGATGAGAATTCAGCTGGCCACGTCCCTGGCCTAGTTTTTCTCCCACTTAGTGATTCTATAGAACTATGAAATATTCAGCTACTAAACACTTGAAACGTAGCCACTCGATAAAATAGCAATCAATAGTCTTAAATATTCATATGGGACATCACCTACGCGTGTCGGCGTCGAAATATGAATATGCAGACGTGAAAACATAGATAATTTTCCAACATGTTTATCGACATTTATGTATGACAACACTATAGAGCCATGTAAAAGTTCTTACTGCCCAACGTCATGCAAAGGTTAAATCGGTCTAGTTTTACATAACACAAGTAGGTATAAGTACTCAACTGACCGAAGCTCAAAATGGAAACTAGGCTAGGCCGGAATAAGTATACCTAAAAGTACAGGGTGTTTTGGCAAAGCCGTGTAGTGCCGGCTTAGAATAGCATCACCATCTTTCCCGTGGGTGTCGTAAGAAGCGATTTCAGAGTTAATGTATGACATTTTCTTGTGAGAATAATATAGCACTATGAGTGCATTTAAATCCCAATAGAGTTGATGTGTATTGTTATTTAAGGCAACAGGCTTGACAAACTGTCACTTAATGACGGACGATACACAGTCTCAATTTTTTATCAGAAAATCCCATACGATACGAGTACAACGTCATCTCTACGCGCGTGATGCCGTGCACTTTGGGCAGTTTGGGTAAACGCGCCCGGTGTGTTGCGCTCTTTAAGCCTTTCATCCTATAAGTTTTAAGGGATTCGCACTTTTACAGAAACACCCTGTTTACTAAAGTAGTGTTAAGCTATATCGAGGCGATTTCTGGTCGTGAATATTTAAAGAGGTAGCCTTTGGATTGGAAAATGTAGAGCACATGTCGTACGGTAATGGACTAACTGCGCTTAATTTATTTTTGAATGCTTGGCCATATGCATTATAAAGATTGTATCGTTTTTGTTCTGCGAGGGTCGAAGTTGAAGTAAAGATTATAGATATTTTTATAGTTGCTGTGTGGCTTTGAACAGACTAAAGGATTTCAGAGCTAATGTGTATTGCAATTTTAGGTGACAGGCTGACAACCTGTCACAACAGTGATACACCGTCTCTTGAATGACTCTCAAATATTGTCAAACGTGGTGTTAATGGCCGTTTGCGCTCTGCCTACCCCGTAAGAGATATAGGCGTGTATAATTTTACAGACGCTGATCAAAATGGTGAATCAAAGATCTAGGTAAATAGATCTTCGATACATCATCTCTTCACCCAATTACTTGGGGTCGGCGCAACACGTTTTGTTGAACTCAAATCGTGTTGCAAAGGATTTGGCTTAATTTTACGACCGGCCGCCTACCAGACGTCAACCCTCCTTTGAAATGCTTCTGTGGTGGATTAACCGGCACCATACGGTTGGCCTTGGCTGTTTGGATCGGGTTTATCCCTCGGTCGCCTCTTACGACCCGCACGGGAAGAGGGGGTAAAGAGGGGGTGGTGCTATTCTACTCTGCCGGCACTACAGGACACCTTGCCGGCACCACACGGCACCATAGATGAACCACCTGATTGTCCGAAAGCAAGATGGTTCCGTTCCGTGCTTCGGAGATTTGATTAATATATTTCTTTTGCTCGTTTAAATTATTTCTTTCCACGAGCAAAAGAAATATATTAATCGAACTGCTAAGTACCTTCGTGAAGATTATTACGTAATAGACAATCAGAACAAAGCCAAACCAATACTATTCTTATCTAGCGCAATATCGAATATTCCTCCCTTGATATGCGTGCGTGAGATAGCTTTTCTGTCGATTCTCTGCAATCTCTATTAATGCTGTATTTACCCAATCTGCTGAACAAGGTCTATGTCTATATACATACGAAGTGAATATGAATGCTTGTTTGTTTCTCTTTCACGTCGCATCGTCACATTTTTCAATGTGAAGGAGGGGGACAGATGGAATTTTCCTTAGTTTTTTTGTGCAAATACCGTTGGAGATTAGCAGAGAAGCTGTAGCAACTATCGTAGACATTAGGCTACGGCTACGAATCCGTAGCGCACGTAACCGCATTTTGCTACGAGTTGCTTCTCATTCGTGATTAGAACAGTAGCTCCTCGCTCGATTGACTGTCTTTGGGCTCATCTTATTTTAGACATAGTTAGGAACTGTATGGAAACCAATATTAGTTGACCCCTCATTCTTTTATTACTCAGCTACTAATAAAACCTACCTACTTATTATTATTATTGTTTATTATTATTTTACCTTGTAAGGCTTGTATCCTGGTCTTTATTAATTATAAAGATTCGGGACAGCGACATCTATTGGTGTCGCCGCTGTGGGATGTGATTCAATACTTGTGGGTTTGGTTCTGTTCTGTCAAGATTGGTATGGAGGTTCGGAATGCGGCTGAGAGATGGCGCTATGTGCGTGAAGCAATATTGAAATGTTTTGTTTATTTTCTTTTTATATTGTTCATATTTGCAAGTCTAGATAATTTTGGATAATTAGTCTGATAGTTGATCAGCGTTTGCAGTGGCATTTATAATTTTTCGTGGCATTTATAATGATAGGGGTGTGTGACTGAAGTGAGGTTGGGTGCGCGAGGTGGTGTAATCTGCTGCCATCTATTGTCGAGTAGCGGAAACTGCAAGGTGTCACTTTAGACAGGGCCCTACTAGGCCTATTATAGTGCCATAGCGACTGAAATACCTAAGGTTTATTCTATTAGTCACACTTTCGGTTTATAGAAAATTGATGTATTTTCTAAAAATTCTATAAACCAACAATAAATGTTTAATAATATTGGTAAACCCATGATTTACTCAATATACACTAAAAGTTTTCTTGGATGTCAGGATGGGTCGTGGCCCCTTCCCTGAATTGGTGTCTGGCAACAAGTAGCGAAACAAGACATTCTAAAAAAATCTAGAATAGTCGAATGTCTTCTAAAATGTGTATGAAAGAGAGGAGAATATCTTCTATCGTAATGAGTAGCAGATTTCGAGAACATTATTCTTCTCGTAAGTTCGAAGCTTTTTGGTTTAAAATAGCAAGCCATACGGCCTGCGGGCAGTTCAGTTAAGTTCTAATCGTGAAGTCTCCCAGGACAGAAAAGGAATACCTAGTGCAGTGATTAGTTTACATATCAGTCCTGGTGGAGTCGCGCCGCAGACCAGGAAGTATCGACGTTTGCCTGGTCACCCCTCGTTTCGCGAGTGTGTTTAGTTGGTGAAAGTGCTTTGAACCCGTGTATGGTGTGGTGTTTGATGCAGAGGATGCGTGCTTCAGCGTGCACTGGAATCGGCATTGTGGATGTCGTCGTTGTTGGTTCTTCGTGTGCTGGTGGCTTCAAGTTCCAGATGGATAAGTACAATTCATGCTTTCTTTCGAATCCTATCAGCAGTATATATTCCCTATATGAATGTTTACAAACATATTAATTACCTATGCTTGATAGTTTTGTATTCATTGAAAGCTGATAAGATTCGGACCATGGTCTTATGCTTTGGTTTTTAGTGCTAAGGTCATTTTATTGCAATAACTTTGTTTTGTTGTCGTTTTAAAGAATCTGCGTTCTGATTGTTTCATATAAACTTTGTAGTGTTCACATCTAATCTTTAATTAGGAAATTTGGGCTATTTAGTGTGTCGGTAGATAGGTAAATTAGATGTTAGGAATAGGTAGGATACCCTATAATCCCATTACTCCTATTCCTTACTTGTCTATCTATCATGCCATATATATGACTTTAATAACCAAATTAATAACATAATTTATTATTGCTATGCGCTACTAGCATAAAGTTCCTGTGTTAAAACTTACATAAGTAGATATGGTTAGGTATCTACTTATCTATTAATTGCTGTGGTCATCAGTGGATAAATTACTATTCTATAATTGCTGAGCGATCAAGGATTTATTTGATAAAATTCCTGTGGTTAAAACATACTTACATATTGTATCTACTTACCTACTGTTTGGCTTGGCCCATCAGTGGACAGATTTCTATTTTAAGTACTATGGTTGCTGAGCGACTATGGACTTAATTGATTAATGTTTATGAAATATACATAAATAGATATTGTTAAATATCTACTAATTTATTGGTTATGTCCAACAGTGGACAAATAATCATTTACAACAGTTTCTTTGTCTTACAAAGAAAACAGACTTCAGTATTGGAATATGTCCGGCAGTGGACGAACATTTATTTATAACAATATTTTGTTATACAAACAAAATGTACTTCAGAATGGGAATGTGTCCAGCCGTGGACAATTTGTACTTACTACAATAATATTTTATAGTACTTGGTATATTGCTAAGTACTGTGTTATCTAAGAATATATGTATGGCTGGTAGAATGGATAATATCCTTTCCTATCATCCTATCCTATAACAGATTCAGATGAATCATATCTAAAGTAATATTCTAGTCATGAAGTTCTTTCCTAAAGTTCTTCTTATGACTGGCTAAAATGGTGCCCATCATAGTGAAACTATGACTACAACTTACCTACTAACTACAATGGTTGTCATCAAATGTCATGGGACAACTGTTATCATATCTTCATCGAATACCTATCTATTTCTTATCTAGCATTCGATATGGTTGTAATGGCAGCTTTTGGTCATGGAAGCCCATATGCTCTCAGGAAGTTCATGTGATCAACATATCCTATCTACTCTCTATTGGGATGGGCAAAATATTGCTCTCCGTCTACAACTGATAGGAATGTATGCTCACATGTGATTTGGGACTTGCATAAAGCATTCTCATATTATATTCTGACTTCCGTAGGAGTTAAATGTGGTGGAGACTGACTGACCAGTGCAATTTCATATTCGGTGCTTTTACCGGCCTTGCTGGTACCTCTTTAGGAAACCTAAAGATAATTGTTGAAATCATGTCATTTGACTGATAACATACCTACTTACAACATACTTACTTACTTAACCAACTAGACACTTGGGTGTCAGTTTGGTCTGTCATAAGAATGTTTATTCTAAACTACTTCAGTTGTTCTGCAAAGGACGTCTGAATCTGATCACCTATCCTTCTTCGTGGTGCTTTTAAGCATCACAAGCGTCTGTGGCTGACGCATCTATTAGCAGAGACGCACGTCTCACCATATTTTATCCTTCTTCTAGGGAAGCAGATAATTTACCGTTTGTATTTGGTGGACGCTCTAATGGTTGTCTTTACAATGAAGTTTTATGCATGAAGAACTTGCATGCGTAGGGCTGATTATGTGGGGATGACTAGGGAACGTTTATGAATACCGACAGGTATCTATTGGCGTGGGCTTCCATATTCCTCGGGCGTTGAAGTACTGGGGGCCCGTTTGGAGTTCAGTTTCCTGCCCTTTACTCTCTCCTGTTCATCAGAGTCACTTTATTACAATATAATTAGTACAGAGATGTCTCAATTACCTTTAAAAGAATTTATGGGTTACATATTACTTTATTTAAACACAACGTATGGGTCAATAATTAACTAGACATCACTTTTATATCACGAGCCATTATATACACTGTGCTTGAGGTATGGGTTTCTATGAAATCTAGAACTCAAGACATGATCTTCATAACAACAGAGACTGGCGGCTGGAGGCGTGTAGTCCTTCATAAGGCTGCGGGCGGTTTGTTACATTTGGTGCGCGTGACCTGAGGATGAAAAAGGTCCCAAAATTGAGACATTTCATGTACATTCTTGTGATTTTTATGAACTGGTGAGGGTGGCTGGATTCTGGGTTCCGTGGGGTCCCTTGGGTAGGTTTTGCGCTGTTCCGAGTCATCATGCATATATATCATGCATAACAAGCGATTTTGCAGTTATTTCCCTGAAAAATAAGAAATTATTAGTAAAAAACACGGATTTACGTATTAGAAATGTCAAAAAGTGGGGTGCATTCGCACGACAAGGTTTCGTCTAATAATTTTGAAAACGTCAAAATTCAAACCAAGAAATTTCACGTTAGGAACTTTGCAAATTATATTTTCGCGTAGATTTTACAATATTTGTGTAAGAATAATCATTATTTAGGTTATTTTTATGCTATTATAATTTTAAATGGTAAATTTGTAAAACATTTTTCCATCTAAAAATAACATTGAGAAAAATTTTTGAACGAAAACGAAACGCAGCCTTGATACGTCAGCCTGATGCTTTATTTTTTCGCTTGATTAGCTAAATTCTATTTAAGAAAGAGACGCAGCCTGTCATACTGGTAGTATTTTTGTGTCTTGCTATCTCGCTCTGACTATATGATTGATGTGAAATGTGTGGGGAAAAAAGTACGTGTTTGTTTATGGTTATGTTTTGACGGTTCTTTGTAAAAACTGCCGACGGGTTTCATAAATAAATTAGTTTTATGATTTCGCTAGTAGAAATCGAATTGAATTAAATTAGTTCGGCTCAAATCCATGTGTGCCGTGTGCATGGAGGCAAATACTGGTGGAAACTTTGTGTATTTAGTAGGTTTTTGTGTTGTACAATGTTTCAGACCCAAAATTTATTTTGGGGATTTGTGATGTGCTCATTTAGTGATGTTATCGTTTGTTTTGTGAAGAACATGTACATGGGAGCACTAACAACATTCAAGTAAGTTTTAAAATAGGTTAAAATTACTCACTATACTTGAATTTCATTACAAAACTTTGTTGATTGATGGAGGTTTAACCTCTTAATTTGATGTAATTTGTGCAAGAATTCCATAGAATGCAACTGAGCATTACATATTAAACAATGTTAGATATTGTAGGTATTATTTAAAGGCATAGGAATAATTTGAACTAAACATAACCTAGGTAATTGATTTAAGAAAGTTGGAATTTAAGAATTGGTACACATAGGAAAGATAGATACCTGCCATTCAATATGAAAGTGATTTGCCTCATGATAGTTACTTACTTACTTCGCTGACTCAGCGACCCAGGGTGGATCTTGGCCTCCGAAACAGGGTTTCGCCATTCTTCCCTGTCCTGAGCTGCTAGTCGCCAATCAGTTGATGTTTTTTTTATTTATTGTTTACTTCATAACAAAATTAATAGGTAGGAAAAGATATTAGGGCGTTGCAGCTTGTTTTCTCATGGATTTGAAGATTTTGGTTTTATGTATCTAGTGTTGCTTTACCTTTTATAGTTGAAGAGACGGTACTCGTTTGAAGTTGGTAGTGCCTATAACAGGGAAATATAAACCTGGTCTTGTTGCATACTATACAATATCATGTGAAGTAAAGTGTAGGTATCTTATACCCATTACATATTTTATCTACAATAGCAAGCAATGACACATCATGAGGTCCTAACATGTTTTGTGAACATACAACATGTTAACTTTTAGATGATTTAGTTGAGTTTAGGTATATAAATAGAAATCAAAAGGCTAGTTTTGCTTCTAACCAAAAACCTTTATTAGGTAAATCAAAGTAGGTAATTTATCATGATGACAATTTATTTGATATACTAGGGGGCGGAGGGAAATTTGGTATAGAATGTGCGTGCTCACATTGTTAAAGATGTAGATGTAAGTGTAATAGGTATGTATGTAAATTTAAGATGTTTATCTGCTTTTATTTGAGTGAAAGTGATTAGTATATTGATAATAACTAGTAAAATGAAGAAGAAAATCAAATATTTCTACCCGACTGCCTCGGTGGGAGGGTTGTATTTTCGAAAGTGTATGTGTAGTAGGTATGTATGTAATATGTATGTATGATTGAGTGTTTATCTATACTGATGATAATAAGTAAAATGGAAAAAAGAAGATAATTATCCGACTGCCTTCGAGGGGTTGTGTCTTTTGGGAGTATGTATCTGAGTATGTATATGTATGTATGTGATCAGACGGGAGATTCTCTTCTGTGGGTTGCAGACCGTGGTTTTGTTATAAAAACATCTAATATTTTTGGGTTGTAACGATCAAAGGCAAACATAAAAATATCACAAGCGACCGTCCAAATGATTATGTTATTCAATTTAATTATTTTGAATAAACTAAACTTAATTTTATCTTGCAGGTCTACTATCTGGGAGTTACTGATTATGTAGTAAGGGAAGTGGTGTCAATTTTGTCTGGTTTAGGCGGTCTAGGATTTGATGATTAATTTACAGTCGAGGTCATATGCATGTGTCTAAGTCTAGGTTTTATCTAGTGTTCAAGCAGTATTGATGATAGATTGTAGTCTGGGAGCCGATGATTAAATAGAGGTCTGGGTCATTTCATCTATAGATCTAGGTCTAGAAGGTGTTAATAAGTACATTGCAGGAAACGGTGATGATAGTCTAGGAGGTAGTGATTATAGTCTAAGAGTTGGTGACTGAATATGGTTTAGTATAGGTATAGGTCTGGGTCTAGGTGATATCCAGTTATAGTCTAGGAGATAGTGATTATAGTCTAGGAGCTGGTGACTAAGTTTGGACTCGGTAGTGTTGTGTATAGATGAAGGTCTAGGTCTAGGGGATATCCAGTGATAGTCTAGGAGATAGTGATTATAGTCTAGGAGCTGGTGATTAAACTTGGGTTAGTATAGGTGTGGGTCTGGATCTAGGTGATATCCAGTTATGGTTTAAGAGAAAGTGGTTGTAGGCTAGGAGCTGATGACTGGATATGGTCTAGATGATGTTATATATAGGTGCAGGTCTAGGAGGTGATGACAAATTATAGTCTAGGAGATGGTAGTAGTCTAGGGGGTGTTGACTAAATTGTGGTCTAGGAGGTAATGATTAGAGAGTTATAGTACAGGAGCTAGTGTTTGTGTTTGGGGTAGATATGATTCTGTTGGTTCATTGCTTATTTAATAGTTTGTTGTTAGGAGATTAGGAACTGTCTATTGTTGTGTGATGAGATCAAGTGTAGGACTTTTGTTAGACGGAACTTTTAATAGTTTTAGGGAACAGTGACTTTACAGGTTTGGGGGGGCGACATTTTTACCAAATATTTCTTAAAATTAAATAATTTGGGGCGACATTTTATTTGATAATGATATGCCTGAACTAGATGGCACTTTTGCATAAGTGGTATGATTGTTCTGCTCAATTTGTAAGTGCCATAAGTTTATGGTGGTTTAATTAGCACAGAAGTCTTTTACTTTCCTGAAAATCTGACTTACTTGCTTATATGTTACTTTGATAAAACACTAGAATTTTATCTCCATCCATACTTGATATTGATTTATTTTTTTAATAATTTTTAAGTAATTAGCTAGAATTGTTATTTTCATACAAAGGTTCAGGATCAAATCATCTCACGACACTCTGTATTTACTTCTGCAGTGATTTAATGGTAGGCATATTTTGTTAGCACAATGGCAAGATATGTTTGCGTAATTTCACTGTTAGAGGTAGTATTGCTAGCAAAAACACAAAGGGAAGAATACGAGTGTATTTTTCCTCACACGGCCTAACCTGACTGAACATTTAGGACCAGGTTGGTCCAAACACACAACAAATTTCACGATTTGATCAGAACAGTTCTCTAATATGTCTTTTTCTGGTTCTATCATGTCATGGATGTGAGTTAGGGAACCTTATTTTTATTAAATTACTTATGTATTCTGATTTTGCGAATTGAGACCTTAGCTACTTTGAGTTAAGGTCTGATTTAAGCCAAATCATACACTACTCTGTGATTGCTGTAGGTAGGTAGCTGATGAAGGGTGGACTTCTTGAATGAGCATCGAGTCTAACTTTCAGTCGGTTCCTTATTTATGGCGATTCTGCTAGCAGAGATTCTCACAAAGTAACCATACAGACAGTTCACGGAGATTATAATGGGTTTCTAACACTAAGTGTTAGTGAATCTATCTATAATACAACCTACACACAACAGATTGCACAAAGATTTGGTTTAAACGCTTAAATTCAATTTGTAACATTTTTCAATTCAGATTCTTTGTATAATTCTTTATTATGAAGCATCCATGATTTTCAGGAATGACAATAGTAATTATTGGCACAAGCACTTTGGGTAGAATAGTCATATTAAAACTTGGTTGCGTTTAGCGTAGTATTACTGGTAATAAAGCACTTGGCGTAGGCATAGTTGCATTAAGCGTAACCTGCGTAATTTTTTTTTTTTTTTTTTTTTTGCTCTTGGCGTAACTTAGCACATTGGCGTGAGAATTGTTAATTCTGCATTCAGCGTAAAATTGTGTAATTTGCAGCATTTGGCGTAGGTAACTTCATTAAGAGATGTATACAGCTTTTAGCGTAAATACTATTAGGGCTCCATGACATTTAGTTCAGGCATACAAATTTATGGAGTTTTGTAAGTGTTGGGGGCGGGAAGTGTCTGATGTTATTGATATTTTATGTTCAATTTAGCTCCAAGTAGCTAAATTTTACATAAAATAGGGGGCGAATTGTAAGGCTTGTATCCTGGTCTTTATTAATTATAAAGATTCGGGACAGCGACATCTATTGGTGTCGCCGCTGTGGGATGTGATTCAATACTTGTGGGTTTGGTTCTGTTCTGTCAAGATTGGTATGGAGGTTCGGAATGCGGCTGAGAGATGGCGCTATGTGCGTGAAGCAATATTGAAATGTTTTGTTTATTTTCTTTTTATATTGTTCAATTCAGGGACCAGACTGGTAAGCCTTTCGGGGGTTATTGATTGGGTTTTGCGAATGGGTTTGCTGTCCCTAGTCGAATCTCGCCAAAACCCATTCGAAAGGCTTTTTAAAGCGCTATTGTAAGGCTATCGAAATCCTTGCGAAACCCCTTCAAACCACTAACCATATTGAAAGGTTACCCTTTCGGCTTTCACATAAATTTAATCCCTAAAGTGTGACTTATACGGACTATTATTGCTCGCGCACCACAAGACGGCGAGCTGGTCCGTCAAAGCTCCGAAGTTGCCGCGAAGCCGCATTTTGCTCAACTCGCGAATGATTTCATTGTAGTGCGTGCGCACGAAACCCCTATGAAGCGCTTTTTAAAGGGTTTTAGCAAAGGGTTACCCTTTCGATAAACTTAAAGCAAATGAATGGGTTATCAGTTGAAGTGGTAAGTCGTTTAACTGGGAGTGTTGAATCATGGGGTTTAAAAATTAAGCGCTTCGTCGATAAAGCGCTTAGCGGGTCCCTGTTGTTCATATTTGCAAGTCTAAATAATTTTGGATAATTAGTCTGATAGTTGATCAGCGTTTGCAGTGGCATTTATAATTTTTCGTGGCATTTATAATGATAGGGGTGTGTGACTGAAGTGAGGTTGGGTGCGCGAGGTGGTGTAATCTGCTGCCATCTATTGTCAGTAGCGGAAACTGCAAGGTGTCACTTTAGACAGGGCCCTACTAGGCCTATTATAGTGCCATAGCGACTGAAATACCTAAGGTTTATTCTATTAGTCACACTTTCGGTTTATAGAAAATTGATGTATTTTCTAAAAATTCTATAAACCAACAATAAATGTTTAATAATATTGGTAAACCCATGATTTACTCAATATACACTAAAAGTTTTCTTGGATGTCAGGATGGGTCGTGGCCCCTTCCCTGAATTGGTGTCTGGCAACAAGTAGCGAAACAAGACATTCTAAAAAAATCTAGAATAGTCGAATGTCTTCTAAAATGTGTATGAAAGAGAGGAGAATATCTTCTATCGTAATGAGTAGCAGATTTCGAGAACATTATTCTTCTCGTAAGTTCGAAGCTTTTGGTATAAAATAGCAAGCCATACGGCCTGCGGGCAGTTCAGTTCAGTTCTAATCGTGAAGTCTCCCAGGACAGAAAGGAATACCTAGTGCAGTGATTAGTTTACATATCAGTCCTGGTGGAGTCGCGCCGCAGACCAGGAAGTATCGACGTTTGCCTGGTCACCCCTCGTTTCGCGAGTGTGTTTAGTTGGTGAAAGTGCTTTGAACCCGTGTATGGTGTGGTGTTTGATGCAGAGGATGCGTGCTTCAGCGTGCACTGGAATCGGCATTGTGGATGTCGTCGTTGTTGGTTCTTCGTGTGCTGGTGGCTTCAAGTTCCAGATGGATAAGTACAATTCATGCTTTCTTTCGAATCCTATCAGCAGTATATATTCCCTATATGAATGTTTACAAACATATTAATTACCTATGCTTGATAGTTTTGTATTCATTGAAAGCTGATAAGATTCGGACCATGGTCTTATGCTTTGGTTTTTAGTGCTAAGGTCATTTTATTGCAATAACTTTGTTTTGTTGTCGTTTTAAAGAATCTGCGTTCTGATTGTTTCATATAAACTTTGTAGTGTTCACATCTAATCTTTAATTAGGGAAATTTGGGCTATTTAGTGTGTCGGTAGATAGGTAAATTAGATGTTAGGAATAGGTAGGATACCCTATAATCCCATTACTCCTATTCCTTACTTGTCTATCTATCATGCCATATATATGACTTTAATAACCAAATTAATAACATAATTTATTATTGCTATGCGCTACTAGCATAAAGTTCCTGTGTTAAAACTTACATAAGTAGATATGGTTAGGTATCTACTTATCTATTAATTGCTGTGGTCATCAGTGGATAAATTACTATTCTATAATTGCTGAGCGATCAAGGATTTATTTGATAAAATTCCTGTGGTTAAAACATACTTACATATTGTATCTACTTACCTACTGTTTGGCTTGGCCCATCAGTGGACAGATTTCTATTTTAAGTACTATGGTTGCTGAGCGACTATGGACTTAATTGATTAATGTTTATGAAATATACATAAATAGATATTGTTAAATATCTACTAATTTATTAGTTATGTCAACAGTGGACAAATAATCATTTACAACAGTTTCTTTGTCTTACAAAGAAAACAGACTTCAGTATTGGAATATGTCCGGCAGTGGACGAACATTTATTTATAACAATATTTTGTTATACAAACAAAATGTACTTCAGAATGGGAATGTGTCCAGCCGTGGACAATTTGTACTTACTACAATAATATTTTATAGTACTTGGTATATTGCTAAGTACTGTGTTATCTAAGAATATATGTATGGCTGGTAGAATGGATAATATCCTTTCCTATCATCCTATCCTATAACAGATTCAGATGAATCATATCTAAAGTAATATTCTAGTCATGAAGTTCTTTCCTAAAGTTCTTCTTATGACTGGCTAAAATGGTGCCCATCATAGTGAAACTATGACTACAACTTACCTACTAACTACAATGGTTGTCATCAAATGTCATGGGACAACTGTTATCATATCTTCATCGAATACCTATCTATTTCTTATCTAGCATTCGATATGGTTGTAATGGCAGCTTTTGGTCATGGAAGCCCATATGCTCTCAGGAAGTTCATGTGATCAACATATCCTATCTACTCTCTATTGGGATGGGCAAAATATTGCTCTCCCGTCTACAACTGATAGGAATGTATGCTCACATGTGATTTGGGACTTGCATAAAGCATTCTCATATTATATTCTGACTTCCGTAGGAGTTAAATGTGGGTGGAGACTGACTGACCAGTGCAATTTCATATTCGGTGCTTTTACCGGCCTTGCTGGTACCTCTTTAGGGAAACCTAAAGATAATTGTTGAAATCATGTCATTTGACTGATAACATACCTACTTACAACATACTTACTTACTTAACCAACTAGACACTTGGGTGTCAGTTTGGTCTGTCATAAGAATGTTTATTCTAAACTACTTCAGTTGTTCTGCAAAGGACGTCTGAATCTGATCACCTATCCTTCTTCGTGGTGCTTTTAAGCATCACAAGCGTCTGTGGCTGACGCATCTATTAGCAGAGACGCACGTCTCACCATATTTTATCCTTCTTCTAGGGAAGCAGATAATTTACCGTTTGTATTTGGTGGACGCTCTAATGGTTGTCTTTACAATGAAGTTTTATGCATGAAGAACTTGCATGCGTAGGGCTGATTATGGGGATGACTAGGAACGTTTATGAATACCGACAGGTATCTATTGGCGTGGGCTTCCATATTCCTCGGGCGTTGAAGTACTGGGGCCCGTTTGGAGTTCAGTTTCCTGCCCTTTACTCTCTCCTGTTCATCAGAGTCACTTTATTACAATATAATTAGTACAGAGATGTCTCAATTACCTTTAAAAGAATTTATGGGTTACATATTACTTTATTTAAACACAACGTATGGGTCAATAATTAACTAGACATCACTTTTATATCACGAGCCATTATATACACTGTGCTTGAGGTATGGGTTTCTATGAAATCTAGAACTCAAGACATGATCTTCATAACAACAGAGACTGGCGGCTGGAGGCGTGTAGTCCTTCATAAGGCTGCGGGCGGTTTGTTACAACCTGTACTACCAACCTGTATTAAAATTCATTTCGACACCGTATTTCACAGTTCGATCACGCTTCCACGGCAGGTTATCGTTTAAAAATCAAAAAGCCAAATGTACGCGCCAAAGGCTTTCGCTCGCTGACGGCGGCAAATTGGGTGCATTCTAGTGTAGATTTTTCATTAAAATAACTATTGCATGGCTGGGCTTTTCCGCGTATTATGTGCCTAGCGGGAAAAGGCTTTTCACTATACTCGGAACGCTCAAAGTTCTTTTTAAAGTGCATAATAGTTTTAATAATAAAACTAAGTTGATAAAATGTGCGTGCCGATAAAACTTTAAAAGGATTCCCGGTACGATAAAGGGACAGCCTCGTTTTTAAAGATATAAGGGCTTTTCCAATCCCTCAACTTGAAAATTAAGTGAAGTAGTGGCGCCATCTGTTGTCGTGTAGTCGAAGTCCACCTGAAGTTCATGATCTTTGATGCAATTTGTTTCAAAATTATGGATTTTAAATGCAATGTATTTCTTAGACCAAACAGATAAATACCACCAGTAGCCAGAAAGAGAAAGCCAGTAGTTTTAATAACTCTACCTATTCTAAAATCTCTTACAATTTGTTTGCAAACGCGTCTTCAGGACAAATCTTCACAAACATCATGCATGAATACAACTACCTACGCAAGAAGCAACAGAGCCGGGATTTTCTCACAATGAAAATACGCTCTCCGTCTAGCTGTCCATAATACAGGGTGTAAGGGAGAGCTCTCCGAATACTGATAGGGTGCATTTAGACCATGAAATTAAATTAATAAAAAATGAAACTGTACAACTTCCTGTGAAATTTATTTTCAGGAGACCGTCCATACTAAATCATGATCAGCTGACTGTTTTTTATGTTTACCCGACTGCCTCAGAAGGAGGGTTATGTTTTTCGAGAGTATGTACGAGTAGAGTATGTATGTATTTTTATCGCAATAAACAATTTTAAAACTACCGCAGTCGGGTTTTTGTGATTTTATACATCAGCTTGTTTCAAAAATATTTCTTATCGGAAGTTGTTCAGTTTCGTGGTCTGAGTGCACCCTATCAGTATTGGGAGAGCTGTCCCTTACACCCTGTATAAGACGGTCATTTCAAATCTGCAGAAAGCGCTCTCGCTAAGAAGATTTGTGAACGTTCGCTTCTATTTGTTACATTTTACAAGCTGCTACTGCCTAGACAGTAAATCGCGAATGGCTTTTTACATAGGTAGTTTATTGAGTAATTGTATTGAAGATTTCAGCCTGCAATGTCCTAACCAGACTGGGAACAAATTCAAAGTGATCAACTTTATCACTTCGTGCATGAAAATCCTGTGCGTGCGGCATCAGATTGCATCATCGTTTACAAATGGATCACTCAACCCTCCAAATCACGATTGTCACTTGTTACATAGCCAGGGTTTCTACTGTCAAAAATTTCAAAGGACAAGAAAAAATCTGATACAAGAACGTAATATAATTCTGAGCCAATTTTGTTGCAAGAAATATAATAACGTTCATGGTAACCATCTTCTGAGTTACCTTGAGTTCCCATGAAATTCTAGTTATTTCCAATTATATATTCAGTAAGTGTCAAAAACGTCGCTTGTACTGAATGAGCCATATGTAAAGGCGCCCCGCGCACCGTCACCTTAATTTGTTACACGACTGCCCACAAAAAAAGGAGTGTAATGTTTTTAGGGTTCATGTATGTATGTGAGTTTCTTTAAACCACTGTAACTCTTTAACCAGTGAACAGATTCGATTGGGAATTATGTCAGAAGAATCCTTACATTATCCCGATTGACTATCATAGGCTATGTTTTGCATAGGAAAATTGTTTATTCACAAAAGCAGGCGTGTTTTTAAATTTTTAAATTATATCAGGACGGTACAGACTGTGCAACCCAACGTGAGCTTGACTGTACCTATGCCACAGAATACATAATAGTACAGGTACAGAAGACGCACTCTGCCATAGCGATTCAACAAATATAAATCTTTACGCGCGATAATAAAGTACAATTTCCTTCGCGCCGGCTTTGGATACCTACTTTTATATTAGCCTACTCATCGCGCGCGACTCAAGATATAGTGAAACGCAGACTTATGGTGTACTTCTTGTATTTTGTCCGAAGATCGTTCGGAGAAGAGTGATCCACTAAGACTAAGTTACATCATGCTTATATACTAATTAAAACTACGTGAATTATTGACGCCCTTGAGATAATTTACTTACCTAGATGAACTTTGAATCTAGCTCATTCTAACTAGGTGAAGTAAATATCAGCATCAGCTGGTTCCGGTTTGGATACAGCTGACGCTGTAATCTTAACTCCTCCCTCCTTAAAAAGAAGTTTTTTTTTTTATAAATGGTTACATGTAAAAAAAAACGTCTATAAATAAAGTAAGAGACAATAATACAAACTATACAATATAAGATTATGGTCCAAATACTGATAGAATAACTAACATCGATTGCCTTATTGCTTGTCTCTAGCTTCTGGAATTCGGCAGTACCACCTTTGGTAGATTGATTGATGATCTTCACCTGTCTTAGAGTACGATTGTGTCAATTCTTCTTTGATCAGCATCATTTGTTCTATACATGTTTCCATCGGGTAGTTGACCATGTTGTTATCATTACAAAGGAATAGGTCGTCTTCGGTGTTCTCACATTCCATTTTCATGGGTCTGAATTTCATACCTGTCACTAGAAGGTATGGGTATTTTGGAATTATTGTGTAGGTTTTCTGGGGATCTGGGTTATATGTGGGAATAGGGATAACTTTATAATATATATGTCGCAGTACGATGGCAGAATTAGGTTTTGGCCAAAAACCTAGGTTTTTGGCCAAAAGCCGGCATATGGCAGAATCGTAGACTTCCTTCGGCCATCGTCCTAAGCTGATCCAGGTTTTTGGCCAAAAACCTAGGATTGGCCAAAAAACTAGGATTTTGGCCAAAATCCTAGATTTGTTTAGTATTATGGCATTTTTTGCATTTCGGGGGAACTTCTTCATCTTTGAGTGGTACACCAAGTCGCCCAACGAGCCGGTGGACCCTGGTATCAAAGTTTTCAACCGCCTACTGCAAGTAGCAGGCCTCTAACATGGGTATGTAACGACCGCCGTCTAAATGATCATAGAGAGCAATCGGGACCGACGGCTTACCGTGCCCGTGTGGTTCGGGCATATACCTTGAAAGGCAGGAGGTAGCATTGGACGTTCTGGAGGGTGGGAGGTAGCGTCAGACGCTCTGGAGGGCGTGGGTAGCGTAGGAAACCTAGGTTTTTGGCCAAAAACCTAATTCTGCCATCGTACTGCGACATATATAATTCTGAGGCTCTACAATAGGTACTTACTTCTTATATGAAAATCACCTTATTCCCCGCCAAATAAGATTTGAGCGATATAGACACGGATATAGATCGTTCAATCTTAAAAAAAATTGTTTTAGTTTCCTTTAGTAATTAAATTGAAGTGTTCATTAACTGAAGTTAAAACCCCCAATAACTCAGTTGAATTAATAAGAATAAATAACACTAATTAACGCGTAAACCCCTCATATGCGAAATGATCTATTAAATTAGCAAAACTACGATTTTAATAGTTATGCCGAGGAAATAGATTTTAGTTTGGTATTATTGTATTAAAAGCGAAGTTTCTTTTAGAACACAATAATACCGGTCCCTACCTATGCTGTTTAAACCCTTATCTAAAGAAAATACCAATTAAATTATCACACCCACGATTTTAATAGTTATGTATGACAAAGAAATTCGTTTTTATTTTGGTATTATTGTATAAAAAGCGAAGTTTCTTTTAGGACACAATAATACCGGTCCCTACCTATGCTGTTTAAACCCTTATCTAAAGAAAATACCAATTAAATTATCACACCCACGATTTTAATGGTTATGACAAAGAAATTAGTTCTATTTTGGTATTATTGTATTAAAAGCGAAGTTTCTTTTAGGACACAATAATACCGGTCCCTACTTATGTTGTTTAAACCCTTATCTAAAGAATATACCAATTAAATTATCACACCCACGATTTTAATGGTTATGACAAGGAAATTAGTTTTATTTTGGTATTATTGTATTAAAAGCGAAGTTTCTTTTAGGACACAATAATACCGATCCCTAAATTGTTTTTTTTTTGTGGTATCGTACACAAAAGTGGTAGGTATAATTTTAGTATAGTTTTCCTATTTATGCCAATGAATCAATAATAAATATTTAATCCCCTTACAACCTATCGTTACCTACACAATAATAAAATAATAACGAATAAATAAATACAATTTCTCGGAAAGGAAAAGACAGGAAGTGACAAGTATTACTCACAGGTTCTTTGCAGTAGTTTTCATTGATCCTCCTCCTTTAATCCTCGACACGTCGAGCTGCGGTTGTACTAGGGTGGTCCTCCATTCCTGGTAGCATTCCGCAAGACTGTTGAATCCCCTCCGGCCAGTATTGCGATGACAGCTGTTGTCCACGGGTGGTCCTTCATCAGCAGGGCATCAGGTCGCATGACTATTGAGTCTCCTCCAGGCAGCAATTCCATGTCGGCGATTGTCCTGGGGTAGTTCTCGACCAGCAGGGCAGCAATCCGCTGCCTGGATAAGACTATTGAGTCGATTATCCAGGCAGCGACACGACGAAGGCGTGGTACCGGCTGCGCCACTCAAGATATAGTGAAACGCAGACTTATGGTGTACTTCTTGTATTTGTCCGAAGATCGTTCGGAGAAGAGTGATCCACTAAGACTAAGTTACATCATGCTTATATACTAATTAAAACTACGTGAATTATTGACGCCCTTGAGATAATTTACTTACCTAGATGAACTTTGAATCTAGCTCATTCTAACTAGGTGAAGTAAATATCAGCATCAGCTGGTTCCGGTTTGGATACAGCTGACGCTGTAATCTTAACTCGCGCAAGCAAAAATGAGCCGAATGGCTGCGCGCGAAAGTTCTTCTGTCGCTGGCGCGTCCTGAAGGTCACAGTCAGCGCGCTCAGTGGGGATGTCACTTTCGAATTTTAAAGGAGGAAGGCAGATAGGTTCAAAAACTCTGACATAAGGGTTCATCAGGTCGTTGTAGTAGTAGGTACCTAGATAATAAATAATAATTTTATTACATAGCTAGAATCTATGTAGGTACCTATGTTCTTACCTTTCGATGTGACGCGGTAACTTGTGGAACTTGAGGCTTTTATCACTAGAATTATTCAAGCAATTATAAGCAATGCAGTATTTTCTTATTCTCATTTTCGCGTAATTTACGTAAATTTAGTATAAAGAAAGAATTATGAGCGGCAACGTGGGAGCGCGTGCGTAACGAGCGGCGTGCGGCAACCCACTGATTAACCTCCCCGCGGGTGTCGCCGCACGTACTTGTAAATCTATACCTACGCAGCGGAGTGCGCCAGGCCTGCCAATGCAATGCACATCGGAATTTGTTTCTTTTCCGCCTCAATAAACAGATAATCTATTCGCAGTGTTGCCAGACCGCTCAGTTTGACTTGCTAATGGGTAACAGCTCTCGGTTGTATCGAGTTACGGGCTATCAAACCGATACAATCGATACCAGCCCGAAATTATACAGACATTTAGTCGCTACTTTAGTGGACCACCACAAAAGCATTCCCAAGGAGGGTTGACGTCTGGTAGGCGGCCGGTCGTAAAATTCAGCCAAATCCTTTTGCAACACGATTTTGTGTTCAACAAAACGTGTTGCGCCGACCCCAAGTAATTAGGATAAGGGCAGGAAGATGATGATGATTTAGTCGCTATGGACTTATATTTATACAGAAATTTATAAAGATATGGATGGACTTACTCGGTGCATAAATCCTACAGTTACATAGGGACCCGAATCCGCATATAGCGGTTCGTGGCAGTGACCATACGAATAAAATAAACTGTACGTGTACTATACGCATTTTACGTATGGCATTTCTTAAAGGCTCTCCTCAACGAATCGGAAAGCACTAGAAAATCATGCGGAGCTCGTGAGATGAGAAACTAAAACCAGCTTTTCATG
The DNA here is from genome assembly GCA_024500475.1 of Phthorimaea operculella. Lineage (NCBI taxonomy): Eukaryota > Metazoa > Arthropoda > Insecta > Lepidoptera > Gelechiidae > Phthorimaea > Phthorimaea operculella. The sequence continues at coordinate 1,279,044 of JANFCV010000082.1, forward strand.
TTCTGCACAAAATATCAGCTAGTATAAGTTTCGTTCGCGATTGTACATTCATGAGTTATTCGGCTGGTCTAAAGCAAAATATTATTCAAGGGAAAACGCGAATTTACATAATCTTGAAGCTTGATCTTCCTCGGGGCTTGAAAGTGTCACTACATGCACTAAAGTCCTCTCGACAAGGGTACTATTACAGTTTATCTTGGGAGCGCCAGCCCTGAGGCCAGCCGTGATCCAAGACAGTGTTGCTCAAAGTTTCGGTCGCCAGGGATGGCAGCGAGACTTTAGCGATAGAGATGAATGATAGTTGGTGATAGTGAGGTTGCAAAATATTTTTATTTATCAAGCAATACAAAGGGCAAATCTGAAAGCAGCAATTCGTCAACTTGTCCCACACGACAGGAAACGTATTTGAATATTTCAACAAACCACTGAAACCACGCAGAAAAAGCACAAATTAGGGAGACGGCGCGCGGGGCGCCTGTAAACTCTCTATTTTGTGAGATGGCTCCCTCAGTACTAGCGACGATTTTTACGCTTTCTGACTTTAACTGGAAATAACCGGAATCTCAGGGGAAGTCATGGTAACTAAGAAGGTGGTTGACACGAACGTCATAGTTCTTGGATTTAAAATTGGCTTTGTATCATATGACGTTTTGTTGTTTTGATATTTTTATGTTGATTTTTATACTTTGAGTTTTTTAACAGTAGCAACTCTGGCTATGTAACAAGTGCCAATCGCAAAAATCCGAATTAGGGCCGAGAAAACCTTTTGTGGAAAAAGGTCCCAAATTCTCGGCAAGCGTAGCGTTGGACGTATACTTCGGCCAGATGGACCGATGACTCAAACATTTCCAGGTGGTATCAAGAGAACGTCCGGGGTTCATGTAAAGGATTTATCAGTCTGCTGGAGCCACCAATAGACTCTCCCTCGGCCTGCGCCCCAGGCATAGTGCTACATGATTTACATACATTATTTATTACTTTGTAATACATATTATTATACTTTGATTTTGCCATTATAACGCCAGTGGCTTTGCCACTTCAAATAAATAATAAGTAAGACTCAAAGAAAGCAGCAGGTAAAGCGCGTTGGATCAGATAGTTCCTCTGAAAATGAGCGTCTTCTTAATTCTATCAAGTTATACGGCGACCATGTTGAGTCGCATGTAATATTATGGCCACCGAATAATCCATCCGAATTAAGAAGGCTTCCATTTACAATGCTACCAATATGACGTCAGAGGAACTATTTGACGATGATGTGATGTGAAGCCTAAGTCCCTAGATCACTTAACTTTGAGATGCACAGTCCCATTGTGGCCCTACTCGATTGCCTATTTGCGCCCCTACAATTTACCCACATCTTCAAAAACAAAGGGTAAAGACACTGTTCCTATTCTACAGTAAACAGATTGTGGTAAGCTTACGATCAAAGTTGGTGCTTTTTTATTCAAAGGAGAAAAGGCGGTGATAGGCGGGATCTTATTACCAAGTTGATAGTCCAACTTTGCATATTTTTCTATCACGGTTTACGCTTTGTTTGGGTATGCTCCAACGACGGGCCTACATTCTGAACGCTAAGCCTGAATGGGACGGATGCGCGTTGCTCGAAGATATGCTCCATGGTCAAATCTACCAGATAAATCTTCCTTTTTTTGTGACTGATCAACTGATGCAACATTGCTCATTGCAGGTTGCAGAGCTTTTAAAAAAAATGCATTAAGAAAAGAAGAAACTATTTGCTTGATAGGTGTAGTTAATAAAAAAGAATAAATATGACTGACAGTCTCTGATTGACAGACCTGACAGACGAATGTTGACTTTTTGGTCAGACGGTCAGATCAAGTAAAAATTTAATTTAATTATTAGCATACAAGTGTTTTATACTTATTTATATTAAGCTACTCGTGATACTCTTGTAATTTTAGTAAAAACATATTTACTAGACTATGGACTCCTTTATACCGGTAAGTATTATGCGCTTTCTAGAATAAACTATATCTTATCTCTGACACCAGGATTCATCGGGTCGTTAGACGACTCGGTGTCCTACACGATGCGAGTGAGACACACAGAGAGAAAATAAACAGTATTTTCAGTTTTTGTGCTTTATAAGTCCTATCGCGGAGTTACATCTATTACTCAGGACATAAGAATATATTAAGACAAAAGGCTATGGGAACTTAATCTGAGAGCAGAACATTGAACACATACAAATGGGACAACACTGTGACAGTCATGAGATGATGTCCACCATGTCTATTCCTACTTACTACGTAATTTAGTTCTGTATGAGTGCCATCAACGATGGAATGGGCAATGTTGTAGCCCATGCTTACTCTCTGCACGGAAGCCAGATAATTCTAGTCTAGTGAGACCCTGCCTTGCACAGGGTTGACTTAAACTCACTCCTTCCGTTCGGGGACCACAGAGCCGCCTGTCTAGGTACTATGTGGCACTGTTGTGCCACCGTCAGGACTCAAACCACCCCTACATCCTGCACCCAAGCCGCTCAAATAGAATATCTCACACTTGTAATAAATCGGATCCGATCTGCCATGGCTAACTATCAACTCTCTAGTACTAGGGTCTAACCCTCTGGATCTGATCGGCCAAAGGCCATCTGACCCCTATTGAGATATTCTAGGTCCATGCTCTGAGGTCACTGTTCTCAAACTACCCACTTGATGTGGTAGACTACATCTCATGACCGCTTACTACCTTTATTAGTGTAGATTCTGGCACTCACCAAGGTGATCCTTGAGTCTCCTTGTATGACTTACTGGACCCAGCACTACCATGTCCTGGTTTCTGTATCCACACTCCACTCATTTTACAGAGGTTCACCCTACCTCTCTCTGCCCTTGTTATGTTTCTTCTAACTGTCAAAGTCAGACCATAAAGTATCATTATTACTTCATAATTTGTTACTGTCACAAAAGACCATGGAGTTAAGTAGACACTTACCAGCTTGATGAGCTCGCGGTTCTCCGCGACACTCCCAAGGCGAATAGCCTAAAGCAAGGCTAAAAGTTGTTGGGTCAATTCCGCTATTTTCTGTCTAGCTCGAATAGCAGCCTCCTCCTTATCTTAGGTACTTCTATAGAGCTTCCTCCGCTCTCCATTGGCACATGTAGGTCTTCTACACTTTCTTCTAAGTTGGGCTCCTGTGACGCCCCATCCTCATACGATACGTCAGGTAACAATAAATGGTCCATAGAATCTTCGACTGGATTCTGTTCCCAGTCCATACTTGTACTGTTACCATGTCCATCTTCTTTATGATTATTACTATATTCCACTGGTTCTAGTTGTGCAGTAGGAATTTGCACTTGAGCTCGATCTACAGCTTCACTGTCCATTAACTCAGGTGGTTGACAAATCTGGATGGGTGGGGTAGCTCCTTCAATGTCTGCTTCTAATGGATACAAATGGCCGATTGAACGCGTAAATTCCTTTTGTCCAACAACTACTTTTGCTGTACGGCATAAGCCATCAGCACTTTTGATAAGCGACACAATTTTCCCCACTTTCCAACCTTCTCTATTCTTAGCTTGGTCTTTAATTTGTACTATATCGCCTATCTTCGGTTCTCTACCTGCCTTCACTCGTGGCTGACGATGAGAGTGACTGTACCTTTCCATCAGACTGGTAAGATATTGATTTGTAAACATGTCTTTGAACTCATTCAATATCGCATGTCCTCTTCTCCAACTCTTTACCAAATCGATTTTAGGCAATGTCTCTGAGCCAGTGACTTGATCAGACGGGATAGGTGTTAGACATTCTCCTAAGGATAGGAAGTCAGAAGGTCTCAATACATGTTCCGGTTCAGCACCCACACAAGTCAATGGTCTGGAGTTTATAACCGTCTCTATCTCTTTGATCACAGTCACTAGTTGGTGATCACTCAATAGTGTTTGCCTAATGTGCGTTTTAAGCAATGCTTCACCAATGCTACTAAACGTTCGTAGAAGCCTCCTTTCCATGGTGCCAGTTGTGTAATGAAATTCCACTGAATACTCTTCTCTTTACAATATGGGCTTTTAAGGACTTCAGCTACTAATTTGAAATACTGAGCATTATCAGACAAAATCTTCTTTGGAACTCCTCTTGCTGCTATGCATCTTCTCAGTGCAAGAAGGCATTCCTCACTTGTCAAATTATTTACCACTTCCAAATGTACAGCTCTTATGGCTAAGCATGTAAATAAGCAGACCCATCTTTTCTCTTTTCCATTTGCTGTACTGACATATAAATGTCCTAAATAGTCCATACCCATAAAGGTGAATGCTTGACTATAATTCACTCTTTCCTCTGGTAAGGAGGTACTTCTGGAAGTTTATATGGGCCTCCTCCATGTTTAATACACTGTGGGCATCTCCTTACGTATTTCTGCACTTGTGCTCTCCTTGTGGTATCAGTATTTCTGCCTTAAGATGCTAAGTGTGTGGAAACACCTACGTGATAATTATCTTCATGTATCTTCTTTATCAATTCTGAAGTGAATGAACAATCTTTAGGTATCAAAATCAGGTGTTTCTTTTCATATGACCAATTCGTATTCGCCATCCGACCTTTACACCTGAGTAGACCGTCCACATCTTTGAATATACCCAAATTTCTACTTAAATGAGTTTCCTTGCCAGACACCTCATCTGGAAAATATTCCGCTTGTATCGTTTTTATATTATATAGCCTTTCTGACTCTATACTCTTTTCTTCAGATAACTGCACATCCTGTATGTCTTCTGTAGTCACATCCGGAATATCATTATAACCTTTCTCTACCATCTCTGGTCCATCTACTGTGTCCAGAGCCTCCCCAACGGAAAGAAAAGATCGTGGTTTACCAGTCAACATGTTTCTTGTCTTGGGCCAGTGTACCTTTTCCTTTCGTAGAAAATCTGGACCATTGAACCATAAACTTTTCTTACTCTCCCATGACTCTGGACAGGTAGCTACATCTGCAGGGTTATCTTTTGTGTACACATAACAGTATTCCACTTCAGGGTTTTGTTTTATTTCTTTTATTCTCCTTGATACAAAGGGTGGTAACAGCTTCCTTGAATGTATCCAGTTTAAGACAATTAGACTGTCTGTCCATAAATACTGATGCGTTATAGGCAATTCAAGAGAGTTTTTTACGTATTTCAATAGTCTGCTACCTATCAGATATCCTAGTAATTCTAGTCTAGGTATCTTGAGATCATCTTTATCTTCTACAGGTGTTATTCTGGATTTTGACATCATGAGTTTTATGTCTGGTTGGCCCTGGAAATATGACACTAGATAGACTATTGCAGCATATGCGTTCTTAGAAGCATCTGTGAAGCAGTGTAATTCGTATGTCATCTCTGCTTTTTTAGCTTTAATATGACCGGCATATCTAGGAATGGTTATCTCTTTTGCTGATTTCAAGCCTTCTAAAACCTTCCTCCACGTAACTAGACAATCTAGTGGCAATACAGCATCCCATTTTATTTTTCTTGTACATAATTCTTGAAACAGCATCTTCGCTGGCAACACAATCGGTGAAACAAACCCACATGGGTCATAGAGACGTGCTAAAGTTTTGAGAACATCCCTCTTTGTTATATTCTCAACTTCGTTGTCTTTAATGATGTCATAATGGAACTTAATTTCCAAAACGTCTTTATCTAAATTCCAAATCAATCCTAGAAGTTTTATTTCTCCCTTTGTTTGTCTTTATACTCCTCAGGTATTTTATCCAAAAAGTCTCGATTGTTAGAAGCAAAGTCTCGAATATTCATTGATAGCTCGTTGAATGATGCCTTCGTAACTTTGTACAATTGCACCGCCTCTTCTACTGTGTCTGCATTGGTGACTAGGTTATCTACATAACATCTGTCTGCAATTTTTTTGAAGTTCTTCGTTTGTCTGTGACATATGGTATCTGATAGTCGCTGTGAGTAAGAAAGGGCTTGCTATGAATCCGAAGGGTACTCTGCAGAATCTCATATGTACCAAATTCTCCTCTGTAATTTCTCTGTTGCAATCTTTCACCCATAAGAACCTAGTGACATCTCTGTCTTCTTCTTGAAGGCCTACTTGGAGAAATGCCTTCTCAACATCGGCTACAATACCAATCTTGCCTGTTCTAAACTTCAGTATCAGTGCCGTCAAATCTTCCAACATAGAAGGACCCTTATACATGTTTTCATTCAGACTAAGTTGATCCTTTGACTTGGCTGTTGCGTCGTAAACTATCCTCCCTCGCTTTCCTTCTTGTTTTATTATATGGTGTGGCGTATAGTAAAATGGAGGAGTCGTTTGTTGTGACAACGGAGCTTGAGGTTCGAATATCTCAATTATACCTGCCTCAAGTTGGCTCTTCAAGATATCTTCATATTCTTCAAGCATTCTTTTATCTAACCGACGAATCAAACTTTTCAATCTTCCTAGAGCTAGTCCATAATTTGTTGGAAGACTTGGAGGATAATGTGTCCACGGCCATTTTACATAATACCTGCCGCCTTCATATTTGACTGTGTTGTTAAAGTGTTGCACTGCTTCTTCTTGCTGCGTAACTTTCGGTGAATCAATGATTCCAATGCTTTCTAACGTCCACAGAAATTTCATATCAATATCTCTTAGTGGCAGGTCTGGCTCTGTGAAGTATGGGCAGCTAGATTCATGACATTGACAGTAAGTTATTATTGATAGGGTGTTCTCCTCCTCGTTAGTCTGTATGCTATTCGTAACAGTCCAGCCGAAATCAGTGTCAACATAGTATATCTCCTGTTGATTCATTGTTGTTTTGACAATCTTTCTTATAAATGAATAGAAGTAATTCATTCCTATGAGCATGTCTACTGCTTCTCCCATAGAGCCATCATCCGCTACAATATCAATAGTATTTGACGTTTGAATTTTCGGGTTGATAAGCGCCCAGTTATGAATGGTACTACATTAGCTCTAACGTCTCTTTGTATGTTGCGTCTGGTCAGCAAGCTCACTTCTACCGATGGACTATTGGTTTCGGTTGGACTGTCTGATCCAAAAGTAAAAATTTGCAACAAATCTTCTGAATCCGGCACTAAATCAAGTTCTTTTGCTAATTTTGCTGTAATATAACTACGCTGACTACCGGAGTCTAAGAACAAGCGGCATGTATGGTATTGTTGAGTCCTTTTATTCTTGATTTTTTATTGCCGTCTGTAAATGAGAGACATCATTAATACTGAATACATTAGACTTTATATTTTCTGGATCATCTATAATACTCTTACCCTTATCTTGAGACGGATTTTCCTTTTCTGTGACAAGTTCCCTTTTATCATTTTTTCCTTTTAGTTTGAAACAAAGTGCTCTATGGTGATGACCTTTACAGTGATAGCATATTGTACGCTTGTTACATTTTGCTGCATAATGTCCAGGACGAAAGCATAAAAAACATAGACGTTTCACAGTAAGCCTTTTCTTCCTTTGGCTTATCGCACTATATTCTTTGCACTGGTCCTCGAAGTGGTCGCCATTGCAAAATGTACATTGTTTACGCCTCTTCTTTGCTTCATGCGGCCTATCTTTATTTCCATTAAACTTTCGTTTCAGTGTTGATTTATTTACCGTTTTAACCTGTAATACTTCTGTGGTCGAACCATTATTGGGTGACACATTTAAATTTTCCTTTGCCCTTTCTTTAGATGAGATTATCCTTTCTAAAGTCTCTAATATAGCATCTATCGTTTTCTCTTCTGGTAAAAGCAAATTCAGCTCATATCTTATGCTTTCAGGAAATTTGTTACAAACAGAACTTCTAAAAATTTCCTGTTATATCTTCGCCATAACTTTGCAAGATCCTCATGTGTTTCTTGATAGAATCTAATGTGACTCTTAAACTGTGCTCCTTGGCAGTTTCTAAATCATGAATTGCCTTGTAATGTGCATCTACAATAAGGTCCTTATTGCCAAATCGTTTCTTTAGCATCTCTAATGCTATGTCGTAGTTTTCATTAGTAATATTTAATCCTCTCAAAGCTTCTAAAGCACTTCCTTGTATGCAACTGTATAAATAAGTTAGCTTCACACTATTGTCCAGTCTTCGGTTGTGAACTGCGTTCTCAAATGTAGCCCAAAATTCAGGCCACTTTTCAATTTTTCCATCAAACTTTGTCAATTCTAACTTTGGTAGTTTAGAAGACGTAGTAGGTGCCATTGCAATGCTCCTTTCTAAAGTGTCTAATTCTGCTAATACACCTTCTGCTTCCATCTGGAGTTTGATGTATTCTTCTTGTATTGCTGCATCATCTTCTTTATAAAATTCTGCCACACGGAGAGTTTCCATTTCGAACCCGTTTAAAATTGTTTTCAGTCTTAAACGAGCTTCAGTTACTTCGCAGGTATACACCTGTCCTTCTTCTAATTTTGCTGCAGTTGTTTAACAAACTGGATCTGTGCCACGAGGGCATCGTGTCTTGCTTTGACTCTTATTCGACAAGCTTGTTCCATATTGTAGGGCCAGGCTCAAGGCTGCGACTGCAAAGAGAGAAATATTTTATTGTCTCTCTTCTTATATGAAAGCAGTTTCGAACCTGACTCTTCAATACTTTGAGGTACTTACATGAAATCTGGATCACCCGTTTTCGCTGGACGCTGATTGTATTTCTTTCTGTGTCCACTGCTCGCGCCTTTTGTTGCTTGGCCGCCGCCTGCAGCCTTATTTTTAGGAGTGTCGCTGAAATATTCACGAAAGGACCTTTTATCAATCGTGTATTAATGAGACACAAACCCCATCTTAACCCAAGCAGTGGTTATACACGATTTGTGATGAAGTTAATGGTAATTTTCTCCAACGCTATCATTGTGTTACATTGTTCAAAATGGCGATCATAGCATCAAACTTGCTTCTCTAAAAAATATTATCAAAATAAACTTTAACCACAACCCCAACAATATCTCTTATTATTTACATATTCCTGAGCACAAATACCACAATTTTCTTCAATTTATCTGATATTTACCTTTTATTTTTGGAAAATCCTCGTGAACAGCACCTCACCGTTGAAAATAAATTTAACAAGGGACTAAACAAAAACAACAAACAAGGGACGCTATCTATCAGACTTCAATTAGACACACTTCCGGTCCACTTAAGGTGTGTTTACATTGTATCAATAATAAATGATAAACCATTAATCTATGATTTATGATTATGACTTTTGCCTTTGCGTCGTCGAACGATTTTCTTTAAAATATACACAAAATTAAAATCTTATCCGAAATCAAAGCACCATCTGATAAGCCCTTTCCGTAGTGCTACGATAAAGTTCAGGGCGCAATGTCCAACCTGCACCAAACGAAGAACGACTCTCAACATATTACAAACTTATGAAAAAAACGAAACAGAAAACACCACATAGAGATAACCAGCGCCAAAACAAATGTCTAAATGTCACTTTATCCCCACAAAACGAACACCACACCGGCACTCCTTTGTACCATCATTCATCCGCCAGATAATGTTAGTCATTATAGAAACATCCCAAGAAATTTCGGACTTATTACGTGAGAAATCACAGCCAAATTGAATCCCTCGGCTATATAAAAAAAAAAACGCATAAAACAATCATGAGTTTACTTATGAAATTAATACAGTGTAACATACCCTTAATTCAATAGCCTGTCATCTGACCGGAAATTAGAATGAACGAAACACGAAAGAAAAAAAAAGCACATTGTCTATGGTAACCGATACGTTTCGTTTCACGCAAAACGGCGGTAAAAATATGAAATGTCAAATCTTACAGTACGAAAATAAAACAACAACAAAGGCAAAAATTATTATTTCTTTATTGAATGTGTGTATGAAGGGATAATAAAACCAACCTATCATTTCAAAACGTATATTAGTAGCAATTCATTCAATTAAAGCGGGATAAAGGGAATAATTAGTAGATAAGTACGGCTTGTACTCCATTATTCACTATGTCACTCTCTTTCCCATAGCAAACTGTCCCTACTCTGTCCCCGTGGCTTGATAGACTTCACTATCAACAAACGGGGCACCTCTCTTGTGAAATTTCTGAGTTACTCAACCATTGTTGATCCAAACTATGTCAACAATATGATCCCAGCATCTCCACCAATTTATATCGCGGAGTTACATCTATTACTCAGGACATAAGAATATATTAAGACAAAAGGCTATGGGAACTTAATCTGAGAGCAGAACATTGAACACATACAAATGGGACAACACTGTGACAGTCATGAGATGCTGACCACCAAGTCTATTACTACTTACTACGTAATGTAGTACTGTCTGAGAGCCATCAACGATGGAATGGGCAATTGTTGTAGCCCATGCTTACTCTCTGCACGGAAGCCAGATAATTCTAGTCTAGTGAGACCCCTGCCTTGCACAGGGTTGACTTAAACTCACTCCTTCCGTTCGGGGACCACAGAGCCGCCTGTCTAGGTACTATGTGGCACTGTTGTGCCACCGTCAGGACTCCAAACCACCCCTACATCCTGCACCCAAGCCGCTCAAATAGAATATCTCACACTTGTAATAAATCGGATCCGATCTGCCATGGCTAACTATCAACTCTCTAGTACTAGGGTCTAACCCTCTGGATCTGATCGGCCAAAGGCCATCTGACCCCTATTGAGATATTCTAGGTCCATGCTCTGAGGTCACTGTTCTCAAACTACCCACTTGATGTGGTAGACTACATCTCATGACCGCTTACTACCTTTATTAGTGTAGATTCTGGCACTCACCAAGGTGATCCTTGAGTCTCCTTGTATGACTTACTGGACCCAGCACTACCATGTCCTGGTTTCTGTATCCACACTCCACTCATTTTACAGAGGTTCACCCTACCTCTCTCTGCCCTTGTTATGTTTCTTCTAACTGTCAAAGTCAGACCATAAAGTATCATTATTACTTCATAATTTGTTACTGTCACAAAAAGACCATGGAGTTAAGTAGACACTTACCAGCTTGATGAGCTCGCGGTTCTCCGCGACAAGTCCTCTTGGTCACAGTCACAGCATGGCAGCCGAATGTGGTTGCATATACCGGGAGTAACAGAAAGGGTAAAATAACAAGCCAAAAGGAGGTCAAGTTACTCAAGAAACTGAACAACTTTCCCTGTGGAACATGGATCGGCAATTTTGTATAGGGAGGCCCATTTTTTTCATATTTTGTACCATGTTTCATGGGGTAACTTGTTAAGTTTCATGAGTACCTTGACCTCCTTTCGGCTTATTATGCCCTACCTGTTACTCCCTGTATTTAGGATAGGAGTAGTCGCTGAAGTTACAAAAAACTAGGTAGGAAAAAGCGATTTCGCAACTTGCTTGAAGTTAGGAATTTTTTTAACGAGATAACAAGTCTGGCAACGTTTCTACGTGTTTTATAGAGGGGTATACCTATTGTGGGTGTCGTAAAAAGCAACTAAGAGATATTCATCCAGGGAATGTGAGTTTATGTGAGTGCAACATGTTGCACTTGTGTTGCACTGCGCTCGCCAATCCGCCTATCAAGCGTGGTGAGTATGGCAATACCAAAATCAAGGCAAAATCTTCGTTCAGCCATCGTCCCAAGCTGGTCCAAGATAAGATTTTAGCCAAAATCCTGATTCTGCCATCGTACTGCGACTTATGTATGTAATTCACATTTCAGTCCCCCAAAAGAGAAGGGTGTCCCAACGATTTCGATGCGTTCCTGCCGTGGGCTGCAAAGAAACTGCAATTAACTTATCACATTGTCGTGAAGAGAAGAGCACAAGGTATGCACATGATGTTTTCAGGGTTCCGTACAAAAAGGATCATAAGGGTTTCACGAGACCCTATTATTGAGACATGTATCTCCTAGTTGGAATTTCCTCTGAACACAGCTCAAAAAATCGCTTTTTAGAACGCCTGTCAAGAGAAATTTTCTACCCTTCGCTCCAAAACGCGATTTTAGGGGCAAGCTCCACAGAAGAGATGTGCTTCATGACGATGATGTGCAGATGGGATGGGATGGCATCTGTCAAACAAATGACCGTCGGAGACGTGAGACGTGCGACATCGCGACCTTGAAACCGTTTCCATATAACGTGAGTGAGACGCACGTCGCATCGTTAACGGCGGACGATCGCATGTCTGACAGGTGCGAAGTTGCTCGTCGCGTCGCATGTCCGTCTCTCTGTGGAGCTTTTGCCTTACGAAGTGTCATGTAAAAGAACTTATAAAGACGGCTTCAAAGTGCCCTGTCTTTCTGTCACCCGGCAGTACAGAAACCATGATGAAATGAGAGTTGAAATTTTCACAGCTGTCGTATTTTTACGTTGCCGCTACAAATAAAAAAAAATGAATTTAAAAATCAAGAGGAGCTCCAATCCAAATATGAACAAATAGTTTATTGTTAATTTATTTTGAGGATTTAACAAATTACCAATCCTGTGTATTGTTTTTTCAGATCCCCCACCGCAAGATCAATCACAAAGATCTAGATTTATATCACGAAAAAGTATTTTTGGTATAAAAAGTGCCTTTAAAGTGGAACCGGATGCAAGGAAGATATCAGACCGTACCGTAGATATAGAAAAAGATGCGAAACAAGATGCGAAAAGCATCACTAGTGTTGATGTAAACGTAGAAACCATATCCATCATCAGCTGTTATGACAAGAATAATGACTTGGTACATATTCTCTTTGATAAGCAAAAGTATGTACATAAAAGTTTGTTAACGCTGATCAAGCTGATAGCAGAGTTCTATCCAAATCTGCGCAGAATCACAATAAACGAAGGCATAAATGAGAACGGTATCTATGGACTCAGCAATCTACTACGTGTTTCTACCATAAGAGAAGTATTTTTAGATGATACTAATGTTAAGTATGCAAATTATGATATACTCTTGGAAGAACCTAATAACTTGCAAGTTTTATCATTAGCTAGATGTCGGCTTGAAGATGATGCTGTTAAAAATATTGCTGATAAGTTGTACTACCCGAAGCCTGCTTCGCAGAAACTGATCATGTTAAATCTCTCTTCAAATTTTCTCACCAATAATAGTGCTAAATATTTGGCAGCAGCCTTAAGGACGAATAGAAAACTGGCATATTTAAACCTAGCAAATAACAAGATCAGTGACGACGGTGGAATAGCTATTCTGAACGTTCTAACATCGTTTCCGTTGACATCAGAAGAGTTAACAGTTTACAGACATAGGTATATGGAGTATTTGAAGAAAAAAATAGATTTTGTAAAGTCTTACATGGATAGTCACAGAGATAGTACAAGTGCTGGAGGAGGAGGAAGATCGCACAGGGGCAGAAAAGCCCACGCTCCAAAAAAATTAAAAGATATCTCCGCATCAACCACTATAAATGCAACTATAGAATCTGCGTTGCGGGAAAAAGCAGAGCTGTTGGCACTTAAGCACCTGGGCATTTTTAACGATCCCATCGCAGACAGCACAATCGTTGACGATTGTCGACACTGTAATGGCAACACCTCATTAGTTTATTTAAGCTTTTCGTATAATAATTTAACTTATATATTTTTGAAAGCTGCTCTAAAGGTAATTCAGTATCAACAATCCCTCAATAGAACCAAGGGGCTGAAGACTGTGAAGCTGGAGGGTAATCTTCTTCCCAGGAGTTGCCCCGAGTTTGCACAGCTGGGTATGCTACTCGAGCGAGGCCTCAGGGCGTCTATAGTCAAGACAGGCAGCAGACAGTCGATTAAAGGAAAAAAATAGTACTCTTTGCGACTAAAGGGTGCCACACACCGGGCCGCACGGCGTAGTCACGGCGTGATCACGCGCGTAGTGATGTCGTTGCATCGTATGGGATCATATGAGAGGCCGCACACCGCGCTACGCGCGTGATTACGCGCAAGCATGCGTAGCGGTGTCTCATACAATCCCATACGATACAACGTCATCTCTACGCGCGTATTGACATCGTGACTACGTACACGTCACGCATACGGGTCCGGTGTGTGGCGCCCTACATAGTAGGTAGGTCCATAATACTACTCGTAATTTCGAATTTAGTTTTACAATACTCGTCAGAACTTGTGTATTGTGGCGTTTTTAGATTATTAGTTTAAATATTTTCACGCAAGTTATATTTATAGCTTAACATTACACTAGTTTGTAATAGTTTTAATTTTATTGAATCGATAATAATTAGTTTGATAGCTAAATATACTTAAGATATTTATAATTATTTTATTTACTGAGCCTGCTCATGGCATAATTATCAGGCAAAGAGTTGTTCAGCAAATCTAAGGGCCCTTTTCCTGTCATGCGTTTTTTCGCACGCGCGCGGTACTGGTCCGCATGCGGGCCGCACGCATCTTATCTTTTGATACATGTTTTTCCTATCATGCAGCTAGCACGCGCGCGGAACGCGGATTGACGCAAACGAAATCCCTGTCCTGCGTGTGACCAGGAGCATGCTATCATCCGCATGCGGACCAGATCCGCGCGCGTGCGAAAATACGCATGACAGGAAAAGGGCCCTCAGTAAATACAAGCAGATGTATAAAAAACAAAAACCCGACTACGGTAATTCAAAGTTGTAGACAAATCTAACGACACCTTACATGTCAAGATCCGCCCTGTCGTTTGGACTGTTGTCTGTAGCCCGTGAAAACGAATTTCTTGGATACATACATGCTCTGGAAAAACATAACCCTCCTGAGGCAGTCGAGTAATTACCCCAAAATTGAATAGAATTTATTTAAAATTTAAGATAGTAATTAAATAAATTAAAAATTGCCTAAATTTAAAATAGTGTAATAATATTTCTAATCATTTTATTCAGTTATAGTTTTAAAGATGGTTCATCCCGACTGTCATTCAGGATAGGTATACGCCGTACAGTAAGGCCGTCTTAATGAGTCCGATTTGGCTTCTGTCATATAGTATGTTCATACTAGTATAGATGTCATCAAAGGAAAATGAACCCTCTGATATAGCATTTGCGTAAATCCAACATCTGTCAAATTGGACTTATTCAGATGGTCTTACTGTAGATATTAGTAGGAACATTTGTTTCAAAGTTAACGACTTGAAAAGTAAACTGCGAATACTGTGAACCATCCTATGAAACTGTAAAACCAAGTTAGATTTGACTAACTTACGCAAGTTCATAATATAACCAAGAGTACCGCGCTTTAAGGGTTAATTATGCATCTAATATGGCTGTTTTACGACAAAGGTCTCGAGTTTCTAACTAGGAAGTGCCACAACGTCTAAACTTCGCCAGAAGTCTGAGCAAGTTTGGGGAATAATGTCAAGTTTATAAAACAACGTTTGGCGGTAGGAGGTAGTATATAAGTTTCAATTATAACGAGTAAAAATAGATTGACGAAGCGAAAATCTCTGCCTGCCATACAGGGTGTTAGGAAAAGAACTGCGTTCCTTTCAAACCTCGATTTCTGTGTCTAATACATGATTTAGACACAGAAATCGAGCATATCTAATGCCTTTTTCGTCTGCATATGAAATAATCAAAGCTTTGCTATGATAAGATCATGAAACGATAAGTACTAGTCAAGCTCAGGTTAGGTTAGAGTCCGGACTTTGACCATTCTTATAGTACGACCGCTCGAATAGGCCATATTTGACAGCTGTCAAACCCAAACTAGAAGCCATGTCAACAAATAAAATAGACCTTATGCCATAGCATTATCAGTCGACATACTACAGTCTATTGGCGGAACGAGTGTTAGTAGCAAGTCGAAAAAAAAACCTAACAGATATTTGCACCCAAACTTCATACATTATCATATCATGCCAGTGAATATAATTGATATGTTTACGAAGCAAATTATCGGCGTGCTATCTCCCCCTCTCCTCTTAATGATGACAGAGATGGATGGCGCCTCGATAAGACTGCTCATAAATCAATTTTAAACTTTTTTAAATTGCTTATTTGCAAAATCTTTAAATTGGTTATTTGAATTTTAAATGCTTATTTGAACTAGATTTGGCAGTGGACGACACAATGCAAGAGTGTAAGGCTTGGGGGAGGCCCATGTCCAGCAATAGAGTGTTGCATTCATCTCACACTCACATACTTTCGTATTTATGACACGGAAAGTTCCCACTTTGCAATATAAACCTAGGTAATTAATTAATTATATTACTGTTATTTTATTATTTATTCATTTCTTGACCTATACACTGGTTCATCATCTTCCTGCCCTTATCCCAATTACGTGGGGTCGGCGCAATACGTTTCGTTGAACACGAAATCGTGTTGCAAAAGGATATGGCTGAATTTTACGACCGGCCGCCTACCAGACGTCAACCCTCCTTGGGAATGCTTTTACCGCCACCATACAAATACAAATACAAATTCAAATACAAATACAAATTCTTTATTATAAATAAACATACTTACAAATAGGTAAACTTATACAGAAACAGTTATGTTGCTTACTATTTCCTAAACTAAAAATATAAAAATATTCTTGTATTATAGGGTAAATAGGCAGCAGACATAACTATTCTAAATAAACTTTAATGGTGAATAAAATACTACTATACAATTTAAAATAAACTTAAATATACCTTAAAATAACACTATAAAAGCTAAAACCTATCCTCACGATGGAGAGGTGAGTGATAGCTTCCGTCGGAAGCGACGGAACACGACTCCCTGCGGCCAAAACTCCGGCGACGTGAAGACGCTCAGTGTAGCTGTTGGGACTCGCACCACGAACGAGTTGAAACCCACCCAATGGCGCGACTCCAGCGGCTCCACGAATACTCCGAGTCTCGGCGTATCCTTGAAGACACCTGCCTTATGCCTCGCGAAGATGTAATCCAACACGTCTTGCTTGGTAGTAGTGTCGTGCAGGCGGGAGACATAAAGCGATGTCCTCGGCGTGAAGGCGCGCAGCGGGAGATTAGCCTCTACCGGTGCGGTGCCGCACTTGTTCTGGCGGGGTTGCCTTCTGCGCTTCTTCTGAACCAAAGTAAACCCATCCGCATCTACTGGTCACCGCGCTTGTTAAGGGTTGGTTCAAAGAGTGGTAGTTTAACCATACCCTTATTGTTCGCCGCTGACGCAGCGAGCGGCTAAGGAGGCCGGTTTTCGTTGTTCCGGCGCCGACGTTTACCCTTGTCAGTAGGCTTGCCGGGCGCAGCTGGCGGCGGAGGCGCAGCGACGCGGGGCGGGTCGAGCGGTGCGGCGGCGGCGGGGGGCGCGCGCGCAGGCTGGTCGGTTCGCTTGGTGGGCGAATCTGCTGATGAGGCGCTTGTAACCGATGCGTATGATCACAGTATGATTCACCGGCGGCACGCATTCCTCGATTTTCGTTGTCAGCAGAACTCGAAGTCTCAGCTGACCTAGTTGTTAACTTTCGCAACAAATCTATTTCGGTACGCAAGTCAACAATAGTTTTCTCTGAGCGTTCGAATTTTCGCTGAAATTCTTCCAGCTTGGTTTCCAGGGTCCTGACGTCCCTTAGCAGCCGGGTAACATTCTGTTGGTCGAGCGCGTTGGGAAGTTTCTTATGAGTAGCCCTCACGAAGACTGGCACTTTTGGGAATTCGGTCTCCTTCAGGATATTCATAATATCTTTCAGGCTCTTCTTGCCATTTTCGTCCCCTGTTCGATGGGGCACACACTTCACGTTCAGCTTGAGCCACTCACACAGCAGCGCCTTCGCCTTGCATATGTCGTCCACCGAGAAATAGGTCGAGCACAGCTGGATAGCGGAGGCCTCGTTTGTGATGGTTAGATGATCTTGCAGGAACGCGAGCACATCGTCGGCCAAGAAAGATGTATCCATCTTGGACTAAGTCGAGCGCAGCCGGTGCTACGCTGACGAATTATTTTACTATTTTACAATTTCAAATAATTTAGTCGGCAAATACGTGCGCATCGCTCGGCGCATTGCGACCTAATTCGGTTGGCCCTGGCTGTTTGGGTCGGGTTTATCCCTCGGTCGCCTCTTACGACCCCCACGGGAAGAGGTGGGGTGGTGCTATTCTACTCTGCCGGCACCACACGGCACCTATACACTGGTTGATATCCTTCAATTCAAAGTCAATTTGTACAATAATATTGTAAGTCCAATATACTACACAGACAATCGCCTCGTCATATGGAATGGGAAAAAATTGGAGTGATGCTATTCTAATTCGGCATCACATGACAACTTGACAACTACCCTCATTTAGGATTAATGTTACCAGTCCAGCAGACGTGGTCCCACGGGTACAGACAGATGTCCAACAAGTAGATAATTTCGTTAATTTCATGCCTTCAGTTGTCGGGTACTCGGCCATTCTATGATACAAGGTGTTATACAAGTTTCTGAAAAATATTAAAAAATGTGAACTGTCCGATAACGTAATAGAAAGACTTCCTCGTCTCTCTCTCTCTCTCTCCGTGTGAGACACTGAGTCGTCTAACGACCCGACGAACTCTGGTGTACTACAAGAGGCAGGACTAGCTATAGTGTTATCTGTCAAAATTAATGCTTTATGATGTCTACTAACCTTTTCTAAGGCAATTTTAATAAAAGCGACAATGCTATTCTAATACTGCTATGTTTGACAGTCACATGGAATTGGGACCATGTTCTGACACCACACACCACACAGTATATACCACCACACTGTAGTTTATGCAATTTTATTACACCCTGTACTTATAACGAATTCGAGACAAGGTCGAACCGCACACGTAATTTGAGGCAATCACTATTAATTATTTAAATCATAAGTGGGAAAATTATGTTCGCCATTCACCATACGACCTCCATATTTTTCTGTGATTTTTTACACTGAACTAGAAAGTTTCAAAACCATACTTTTTACCCTTCTTCCTCATGGCCAAACTATTTCGCCTAACTGATTTGGCTACGAGGAACTCTATATCCTTATGGCCAAACTAGTAATAGTACAAGCAAAGTACACTTGCCACCGAAGAGGAATGATGGTACTACTGCGATTTTTTTGCGCACTAGTTCCATTGGGTCAGGCAATGGAAATATCGCGAACCTTAGTTTACGATCATTCACAGTAGTACCATTGGGTAGTTGTCTGTGATCTACCAAAATATGTCTCAGTACGCATAAAAGTTTCTTTGAAGAAGTTGTAAGTCTTGACGAGATCTAAATTTTAAGTGACAGCTGTCAAACTTCAAACTCGTTTATCTCGTTAACTACGTATGTAACACTACTAGTTTCTTTGAAAAAATGTAGGTCTTGACGAGATCTACATTTTAAATGACACCTGTCAAACTTCAAAGGAACTAGTTTTTCACGCGTGCTTTCGTAATTTGACTTTTTTATTTGTACTTAACTGTACCTACTTTTCTTACTGTTACACAAGTTTGGCCATAAGGATATAGAGTTCCTCGTAGCCAAACCAGTTAGGCGAAATAGTTTGGCCATGAGGAAGAAGGGACTTTTTAGCGAAATAAGCTGTGCTCACAAGTGTTTCCTCGATCTAGCAGATGTACCAAAACCCGAATGCGGTAAGTTTGAGTCAAGGTTTGAGTCTATTGGCCATTTTGAATTTATGACAGTTCCATTCGCAAGATTAACAAGGATCAGATAACAAGGATCAGATAACAAGGATCAAACCCCTTCTTCTTAGAAATCATTTTCAAAAATCCGACTAGCCGTTTGGGCTACAAGAAAAATATTTTTCTTGACCACAAACGCAAATCCTTTACTGTATGATTCTGTGTTTTAATAAAACATGTTGCGCCAACTCTAACTGGGCAGGAAGATGGTGATGATGACGATACATAAATGCCCACATACATACACTATCTTTAAAAAAACCCTCATACAGGTAAAAAACTATATTTATCAGCGAAATAAGCTTTCGAACTGCTTCCGAGAATTTCCCCTGAAAAATAAATAGCAATCTACAACTTTTAGAGTGTATTGCACAGTCAAACGCCGAGGGCTATATTTTAAATCCGTTTCACTTGCTCTACCGACGGGCTATTTTTAGGTGTAAGCTCCACAGAGTAGACGCGAAACGTAACACGTAAGGTGGCATCTGTCAAACAAGTGATCGTCGGACACGTGAGACGTACGACATCGCGACGCTTGAAAAAAATGTATGAAACAGAAGAAACATAGTTTCACACGTCAGACGCGCGTCCCATCGACAACGGCTGACGATCGCTTGTCTGACAGATGTCATGATGCGCGTCGCGTCTCGCGTCTATTCTGTGGAGCTTGGCCCTAAAAATGCTAGTAAAGAAGACGAATCGCTCGAATCTTTATGCTGAAGTCGAAGATGTATTATTTTCTTCCACGCAGAGGTGATCCGTCACCGTTCCGTGAAATAGACAATCCATTTCACGACTAACCAATTCATTATGATAAGATACGTACGCTCACCCACATAAATATGTTTCTACTCACTTATGGTTAAAATGACACAGCCAGTATTTTACCTGTAAATGAAAAAGAAAATAAATAAATTATTCGATTCAGTTTAGGTTATTTAGAAGTAAAGTTCATTGTGAGCTTGCCACATGTGTCGTATAATCTATAGACGGATGATGACGATGGAGGGATGACGCCCACCGGCCAGATGGTTGGTAGCGACTGGATGGCGAAAACAGGATATCGTGCCTTGTAGCGTACCCTGGGAGAAGCCTACGTCCAGCAGTGGACTGCTGTAGACTGATGTGATTCGTTAACTGGAATATCATGTGTAAAATCTAAGATGTAAGTAGATTGAGGATCTAATAAATAAAAACGCGGTAGTCCTTCTTCTTTTTCTTTTCTAGTGGGTCGACGAGTCGTCCAACGAGCCGATGAACTCTGGTGTCAGAGTTGTCGTAGTAGTACACTAAATGCGAGTAATGCCGTAGCGCCCGTAGCAAGTGCTACTAATACCTAATATTTTAGTAAAGCTTCATACTTTCCAAAGAAAAGGCTCAATTTATTTTTACAAAATTCGAAATCAAGCTTTTAGGATTAAATTACACAATAGGTCATTCAAAATGCATTAGCAAAAGCTCCTAAAATAAGTGGTTTAAAACCTCTCCTCAGAGTTATAAAATTTCATAAAAATCTCATATTATAAGCCTTACAGAGTGCGGTTTTTATCGTTTTGAGCGCAAGTGGACTTAAAACTTATTTTTATTCACTTGACTTTAAGCACAGCTTTAAGTTAGAAGACACTTTAAATATGGCAACTTGGTAAAGTGGAAGAATAAAATCATTTAATATGTCTTCTTCTTCTTGTTTAGTATAAACTCAGACATGTCGGGGCGGCGGTGAGGGCATGATGACGTCACTGGTCCGTGGTAATGCACAATATGCAAGACTGGGTGAATTACTAGTGACCGATAGCGAAAACTTAGAACCGACTGGTGATAAGGAACAACTTTCCCCAAGGAACAGAGGTCGAAATATGAAAAAAATATTTGGACCTCTCATACAAAATTACCGTGCCGTATTTGCACGTAAGTATTTGCAGTGTGATGACGGCTTTGAATAGCATCACCCCAATTCTACCCGTGGGTGACGTAAAAAGCGACTAAGGGATAATTATCCAGGGAATGGACAGCAGCGTTCTCTGTGAATTAAACATTTATTGCACTGCGCTCGCCAATCTTCCTGCCAAGCGTAGTGAGTATGGCAATACCCGCCCGATAGGGGGAGGCCCATGTCCAGCAGTGGACTGTTGTGGCTGTTATGGTATACAAAATTACCAATCAGCTGATTTTAGTTAAGTACTGGAGGTAAAAATAAAATCTTCTATGTATCGAAATATTTCGACCTATGTTCCTTGGGGAAAATTGTTCTTTATCACCAGCTGGTTCCGAGTTTTCGCTACCGGTCACTAGTAAAATTTCACCTTGTACACCGCGATCCAGAGGAATACATCAAATCAGTCACTTTGTTTAGGGCATGGTACAAAAAAAAACTCTATAGGATTGAATACCAAATTTTAAAACACTTCTCGTGTTAGGTAAACAATTTTTGGAAAACTTCCAAAATTTTCACCGCAGGCAGGATATACCGCGATAGTGGACAAGATATACTTCCATAATTTCGCGGGCTCGATTAGAACCGCGGTAGCCCAGTTGGTTAGGGCGTCGGCAGTACTGATGCCGAAGGTCGCAGATCCTGCCTGCGGTGAAAATTTTGGAAGTTTTCTAAAAAACTCTATAGGACTTATGTTGAAAAACGATTTTTTTGACCTCCCATAAAATATTCACGATTAGCTGACTGACTTAGTATAGCAAGTCGAAATTTATTTCTCGTTTTTCAGCATTGGTCCCATACTGAAAATTGTTCAGTACGATGCCCTAAACAACGTTTCCAATTTAATGCATTTCCCCCGGAACACGGTGTATGCATAAGCACTGGCATCAAATATTAAAATGTTTCGGGCGTGAACGGTGAACGCTCCCTCAATATTCGACAGATATTAAGTTGACAGACCTAGCAATACAAAATCTTATATTCCGTTCAAAATAAATTCAATATAAAGTATTTCGTTGTACAGAACCTGAAATGCATAGAAAATCAACCAGGTTTCTGTTGAGAATATAAACAGGAGGAGATCCCAGTTGTCGTAACTCGAGTATCTATCACAGAGTCGTAACTTCACGACAAGAATCCGAAATAGCTCGCGTGTGTGACAAAAATTGGGTATGAAGAGGGGACTTTGCAGTTTATTGATGATGATGTAAACATATACAGCTGCTACGGACCTAACACAGAGCTAAAAACTCTACTCTGAGATAACTCACTCAGTACTAACTAGCGACAATTTTGTCACTTTCTGGAATGAACTGGAACTAAGAAGATGGTTACCACCAAGTATAGTGCGTTTCATCTTTTAGTTCCTCAGGCGTCATGTTGGCAGCATTGGAAATTTGTATGTAAATTTTAAGGCGGCAAAATTATTACATAAAAATTTCCAATGCTGCCAACATGACGCCAGAGGAACTAAAAGATGAAACGCACTTTATCTATGATTGCCACGAATGTCATTTGTCTTGTATTTATATTAGCTCAGAATATCATATTACGTTCATGTATCAGATTCTTTGTGATCCTTCTGTAAACTCTCTATTGTACTTAAGATTATAATTCGATAAAATTATAAAAAAAGAAGAAATTATAATTCGATAAAAATCCGCTGGAAGAAATTGAATAAATTCAATAGTAAATTGTAACTGAGTAAAGGTGCAAACTTCTATAAATAACCGTACGGTGTACGTGCATAATCAAGCGGTGATCGACTCGTTGTAAAAGTCCAAATGTCTCCCCCTAGAATAGTACCCACAATGTAGCTTCGAGTCGTTTAAGACCCACAGCCGATTAGACCCAAAGGTCTTAAAAACAATGTAGATGCTTGCAATTCTGAATTTAAATTTAGTCATGTAAGTCCCCAGTATATTTTAAAAACTTTTAAAGATATTAAAGTCAAGAGTACCGAAGATTTATGGGGGATGTCAGTTAAAGTTTGTAAATCCTTAATTGATATATTAGCACCATACTTGGCAGACATCTTCAACGAATGTATTGATCATGGCATTTTTCCTGATTTAATGAAAAATAGCAAGGTAGTTCCGCTATTCAAAGCTGGCGACAAACATGATCCCAGTAACTATAGGCCTGTTTCAATTTTGCCAGTACTAAGCAAAGTGTTTGAGAAGATCATACTCAATCAAATGCTGTCCCATTTTAATTGCAACAACTTGTTACACAACCAGCAATTTGGTTTTACAAAAGGACGTTGTACTACAGATGCTGGTATAGCTCTAATCAAACATGTATTTAATGCCTGGGAAGAATCAAAGGATGTCATTGGTATTTTTTGTGACCTTTCGAAGGCATTTGATTGCGTTGATCATGAAACTTTATTGTTATAATTGGAACACTATGGTATTCGAAACGCAGCTCTGAATTTATTGGATTCATATTTAGATAATAGAACTCAGAAGGTTCAAATAAACGGCACCAAATCACAGGGATCTCGTGTTAAAATTGGTGTGCCTCAGGGTTCTATATTGGGACCATTTTTATTTCTAATTTACATAAATGACTTGCCTTACATGATAGAGAATTTGTCCAAGATTGTATTATTTGCTGATGATACATCCCTTATATTTAAGGTCGATAGACGTGCACATAATTATGATGAAGTAAATAACACTCTTGGACAAATTCACAGTTGGTTTAGTGCAAACAATTTAGTTCTTAATGCAAAGAAAACTAAATGTGTATTATTTACTCTGCCAAATGTAGTACATTCTTTGGATAATTATATTGTACTAAATAATGAAAAATTAGAGTTTACTACCAGCACAGATTTTTTGGGGATTACTCTTGACTCAAAGCTGCAATGGGGCCCTCATATTACATCATTGTCGGGGAGATTAAGTTCGGCTGCCTACGCGGTACGTAAAATTAGAGAAATCACGGATGTTGCAACAGCACGACTTGTTTACTTTAGTTATTTTCACAGCATTATGTCCTATGGAATTTTGCTGTGGGTCGCGCCGCAGATATTGAAACAATTTTCGTTCTTAAAAAAAGGGCCATTAGAGCAATTTATAAACTTTGTAGTCGTGATTCCCTAAGGGAACTGTTTAAAGAAATTAATATAATGACGGTACCATGTCAATATATTTATGAAAACATTATGTATGTCAGGAAGAACATAAATAATTTTACTACAAATTATGACAGGCATAACCGCAATACTAAGAGTAAAAATAAAATAGATCAACCTAAGTATAGACTAGCTAAAGTTAGGACTTCATTTGAAGGTCTAAGTATACGATACTATAACAAAATACCGGAAGATATATTAAGTTTATCAGAAACTAAATTTAAATCTGTGATTAAGAAAACATTATGTTATAAAGCCTATTACAAGTTAGATGATTACATTAATGACAAAGAGGCATGGACCTCTGAAGTTCCAGCTCAGCACAAGAAACATGCACGCATTGTTAATACCAAATCGGGACGTGCATGGAATTTACAATTGACATAATAATAATTGTATAATTTTAATTTTTACGCTTAGGTATCTTAATTTTATTTGATATTCTATTTTGTTAACGTATATTGATTTTGTCTATATTATTCCTTAATTCTTGACATGTATCTTTTACATTTACTGTAAATCGACTTTTTTTTCTATGACATTTTGATTTTCAAATGTTTAAAGTATATTATTATTTTAAAGACGAAACAGTTAGAATTATCTACTGTAATTTTTATTTTTATTTTGTTGAGCCCTTTTTGGCTATTCATATTAATTTATTTTCTAACTTAGCTAGGGTAGCATAGGGCCTAAAAATATTGTGAATTTTAGAATAGGTGCACTTCTGGGCAGGTTTTTAGGGGGTTTTCCTGTCCAGGGGGTCCGGCTAACTATACACATGTAACTAACTAACACCTTTCTTGTCTTAAATATTGACTTAGTGATTATTTCCATTTACTTGTTATTTATTAAGGCATAAAGATACATGCTGTGTGGTTAGCCTGGCCAGCCCCGAGGCAGTGCCTTTATTTTTATTTTTTTTATCCCGCCCGAGCCGCGTTTAGAGTAGGAACACAAATTGTCATAAAAAAGAGAAAATTTTGCACTACAAATTTTCCCTTTTTTAATTTTTAATTAGAATGTGACTTTCTTAAAGTGAATCTTGTAATTCCTACTGAGAAATAAATGCTTTCGATTTTGATTTTTTTTGGTCCCAATTTGTGAATTTGCATTATACTTATATCATCATCATCATCATCATCATTTATTTAAGGGCACTGTCGGTGGAGTATTCGCCAATTTTCTGTCTTCCGCTTTCTCCTTGACTTCTCTGTACGACGTGGCCGTTTTTTTTCTCATTTATTTGATCTAGATAGCTTTTCTTTGGTTTTCCTCTTCCTCTTCAATCTTTCCTTCAAAAAAGTCTTAAATAACTGGTCATGCCGTGGTCCTTTCCCCCCTTCTATTTACTACTGTTTTTAGTAAAGTTCTTTGTGTTCCCTACTACTTGGAGCTACTTCCTCGTTGGTCTTCCTTTCTGTCCAGCTTATCTTTCCATTTTTCGTCAGTGTGTATTAATTAGTAGATATGGGGTTCCGTAGGTAAACTGCACCATCACAAATAAGACCCACTGGGTCTTATCGGCAGAGGGTCTATATGACCGACTCGTTGCCCCAAGAAAGGGTTTGCGGTTCTTTTATCGGGATTCTATTCCCATCATTGGATAGAATTCCCCATTTATGAGGGAACTTGGGCTTGTATACAGACAGTAAAATAGTTACGTGACGGGGGGAGGATGTCTGACGAGCGTAAAAGTGTTGTAAAATCTGCTTGTATTGCAACATTTATGTTGCGTAGCGGTGTTTTATTATAGGATACAATGTAAGCTTGTTAAGCACGTGTGTGTCATACATATCTTATGCAATCATAGCAGGGCTTTTTTGTAAATCGTGCATTTTCAGGTTCTGTCCTCCTAATTTCGGGACACCTAGTCGTCCAACAACCAGATGAACCCAGATCGAGATTTGTTCCACCCATTAATAGTACCCACCTACGACTAGAAACGAGTTAAGTAGTAAAGTTTTTTATAACATTAGCACCAGTATGTGTTAAAATAGTTTCTCTTATTATTTACCCCACATAATTATTCTTAGACAAGCTGATGTCTGTAACTTCGTTCGCGCAGCGTAAATTCGGTGTAAGGTTTACTAGCTTTATTACACAACCACTAAGAAAGGATAAAGTAAAAAATAATGATACAATTGGCGGCCTTGTCTTGTTGGTACAGTAGCAATATAAAATAAAATAAAAATAAAATAAATAAATCATTTATTTTCTTTCACAAAGGTACTTTTACAGGTTTACATAAGAGTACTTAATATTATGTTGATGTGATGACATTATGCCTTTGTGAAAGACTGGTGTTCGAACTAGGAGGTCCCGTATTACGAATCACCAGGCTCTCACCCCAATTTATTAAAGTATTTAATAAGTACTAGTATTTTGACAAAAGTAACGAACCCTTGTAAAACAGAACTTATAACATAACCTAGTATATAAAAAATGAATACAAAAAAAAGAGTAATCAGCAATATGTGCAAACCTCACCATGATAGTATCAACTACCAATTCAAACTCAAACTCTTGCCCTGCGAGTATTTCATCTTGGGATCGGTTATATTTATACCACAGAAATTTGAGCAGCAGCACAAGACGTACCTATACATATTATACAGTACAATACAAGTTTATCTTATTATTCAGGTACTTTTACAGGTTTACATTAGAGTACTTAATATTATGTTGATGTGATAACAATATGCCTTTGTGAAAGACTGGTGTTCGAACTAGGAGGTCCCGTATTACGAATCACCAGGCTCTCACCCCAATTTATTAAAGTATTTATTAAGTACTAGTATTTTGACAAAAGTAACGAACCCTTGTAAAACAGAACTTATAACATAACCTAGTAAGTAAAAATGAATACAAAAAAAAATGACACATGATAGTATCAACTACCAATTCAAACTCAAACTCATGCCCTGCGAGTATTTCATCTTGGGATCGGTTATATTTATACCACAAGAATTTGAGCAGCAGCACAAGACGTATATGTCAGAAATATCTTCCAGGCAACCATAATTTTATGCAGTCACCACTTAGGACTAGAAGTAAAACAAAGATATTTACAAACGGGATCCCGGTTCTAATGCTCAACGGTCCGTTTTACCGTTATTTATATTACGAGGAAGTACGGGTCGGGTTCCGGATTTCCTTAGGTAAAATACAAGGTATTGGGCACTGCCAACGACTACAGAGGTACTAGACGGTAGAAAATGCGAAAATATTCTGGCCAAACATCATACAATATACATACGGGATGAAGCTAAGGTAAACTGAACAACTTTGACCAAAGACAAAAAAAAATAACCTCTGAAAGAAAATTGCTCGGGCCGTCGATTATTTTGTATTCTTCTTTTCGTGTGGGACATCGAGTCGTTCAACGACCCGATGAACCCTGGTGTCAGAGTTTTTTAACCGCCTACTGCAAGTAGCAGGCCTCTGACATGGTTGTGTAACAACCGCCATCATAGACAGCAACCGGGACCGATGGCTTAACGTGCCCCATCCGAAGCACGGAACCATCTTACTTGTGGACAATCAGGTGGTTCAGCCTGCAATGTCTTTACCAGACTGGGAACAAATTCACAAAGTATTTGCCTGGAAAAATACACATAGCATAATGCGTCTAGAAGGCTGTGTGCTCTTGGGGTACAAGGTATTGGGCATTAGGAATTCAGAGGCGGTGCGGTCTAACAAGCTAGGAGGTCTCGGCGTGGCTCTGTCTGATTCTGACATCCGGGACGATGGTCCTACATTATGCGTCTAGAAGGCTGTGTGCTCTTGGGGTACAAGGTATTGGGCATTAGGAATTCAGAGGCGGTGCGTCCTAACAAGCTTGGAGGTCTCGGCGTGGCTCTGCCTGGTTCTGACAGCCGGGACGATGGTCCGAAGCATGATTAGGCATAGAAGTAAGGTTATAACAAGAATTAGGGAAACGGTGTGCGGTGCGCCTATACAAATGGCTCACTCAATAGGAAGTTTTCACTTCTTTTTTTTTAAAACTCTTCCCTAGTAGTAAGATAGATGGCGCTGATCTTGGTACGTTACTGCAGGAAACGGAACGTCACTTAATTTTATCTTTATTTGGATGTACGAGATAGTAAAACGAAACGTAACTTAGTATGTCACTGTCACATCGCTTGCATAATTATCTATGGCTTGCATCAAACCTAACAAAAGAAAAATATATATATTTTCGGCTTCTGGGAACACTATCACTTTGTTATTGGAAAATGTCTAAAAAAATCAAGAAGAGAAGTCTGTGCCTTGTAGATTTGTGCAAAAACGAAGGTGTTCATTTTTTTCCTAGAAACGAAAATCATAAAGCCCAATGGGTACAAGCCATCGTACATTTTAAGCCTGGACGGACTCTAAAAAAGCATTCGCAAATATGCTCTGCACATTTTAAACCATATGATTTTGTAAGAACACTGACCACTATCCATGTTACAACCCAGTAAGTTTATCAAGTTTTAGTATTTGTACGAACAAGGAATCAAAGCACAGACCGCACAGACCAACGAAAGTGTCAGTGCTTTTTTTTGCAATTTTACGGGCTTTGCAATCAAGTAACGTAGTAAGTTCAACGCCATCTATCGAGACCTTAGAATACTATTATTTTTTTCTTTTTCCAAAAATAAAACCTCCTATTCTAGCGTCAATTTTGATGTCCACTGACTTTAAACTGTAAAAACTGGAATCTCAGGGGAATGGGAGATCCATTTCTTTTTTGAAACTTAATTTATTCTATCACTGGCCAATCAGCAAGTAGCCATGCACGCTTTACGTCTTCGACCCGCGCCAGAATTGTTTGACGGGAGGAATTATTGGAACATCACATTATGCGTCTAGAAGGCTGTGTCGGGTAAGATACAAGGTATTGGCCATTAGTAATTCAGAGGGGGTCGGCCTAACAAGCTAGGAGGTCTCGGCGTGGCTCTGTCTGATTCTGACATCCGGGACGATGGTCCGAAGCATGATTAGGCATAGAAGCAGGGTTATAAAGGCAGGTTCAGATGTACCTTCGCGTGTGACTCGTACTTTTAAACGTGTAGCGCCCGTGTACGTCTGTACCTAACTTCCTTCCTTAACTTTACTTCGGGTGTCTGTGAACCTTTGACTCCTTAACGATCGTATCGTGATATAGTTATACTGCCTGCCTACATATTCCTAGATAACTTTATAGTTACTAAGGAAACTTTTATTACTTGCATAAGTTTTTTGTACTTAGGCAATATCGATTCACTGTTATTTTTACCTTATTATGTAACGTAGTTGGCCACCCACAAATTGTCCAAAAATATATTCGGGATGTAAGAATTTTCTTCGCGTACCGCGATTTTTTTCTCGCACAATATTTTATTTTATGTGCGTAATACATGTGATATTTTTCCGTTAGTGCGGAAACTTGCATAAGATTCAGTGTGTTTCAAAAATCGAGAAATTATTCGCGCGAAATAAGATCGCTGTGCGTTTGGGCTGTGCGGATAAAGCCTAAGAGACAGCTCTCAAAATATTGATAGGGTGCATTAATACTGAACAAATTCCCTTATGAAATACATATATCAGGAAACGAACGAAATAAATTGACATGTCATACAAAAACTACGATCAGCTGACTGCATTTACTATGCCAAGTCATATAAAAAATTACGTTTCCCTAAATATTTTCTAATGGGAAGTTGTTCATTTCTAATGGGAAGGTGTATCAGTTTTCGGAGACCTGTTCCCTTACAGCCTGTATACGTCCGCATTTCTTTGTTCTTGTAAGCGCTCTTTAAGTATTTCCAAGAAAATTTTGCTATTATAGATTCAACACGGGTTCAGCTTAACAAGCGGGAACTACGGAATGATTTCCGTTCAACAAGCGTTCAACATAGTCGAACAACGTAGAGTGAAATAAATTGAGTTGGAAGCAGTGGCGTAGGCAAGCAAAGGCCCTGGAGCATAAAATAAATTGGTGCCTCAACTACCTATTTTAGATTCTTTTTCCCGAATTAGACTTACTCTAGTTTTTTTACAATCGTCCATACTCCGTCCGTCATCGTATTTAGGACCTTAAGAGTCTAAGGCATCGTCTAGGCTCTTTATGATTGAGTACGCGAGCGTTGCAAGTGTTTATTTTTTAGTCCAACTCAATAGGTTCATATAGGATCAGGATTATTTTCGTTCGTAGTCGAACAACGTAGAGTGAAATAAATTGAGTTGGAAGCAGTGGCGTAGCTAGGTAACCCTGAACAACCCTAAATAGGTAAGGCACTGGAGCATAAAATAAATTGGTGCCTCAACTACCTATTTTAGATTATTTTTCCCGAATTTGTTATACTTGATCTACATGCTGTGTGATGCCGGCTTTGAAG
The DNA here is from genome assembly GCA_024500475.1 of Phthorimaea operculella. Classification (NCBI taxonomy): domain Eukaryota; kingdom Metazoa; phylum Arthropoda; class Insecta; order Lepidoptera; family Gelechiidae; genus Phthorimaea; species Phthorimaea operculella. The sequence continues at coordinate 1,309,997 of JANFCV010000082.1, forward strand.
AGCTTCACCCCATTTAGCAGTTTTGTGAAACAATGAAGGGACTCTGAGATTTAATGGGCTAGTCTATGGACTCAAAAATCTATTCAAATGTTCTGAAATGAACTCCGAATATTTTCTAGACGTGGCTACAACGACTCTTCTGTTTGTATTACTATTAAAGGTCTGCCTACTCCGGAAGGGATATATTCGTGATGTATATGTAAGAAACCCGCCGGAAAGAAACCTATTTGTCAGGAACGGGCCTAAAGTAAATACCCCGCTCGCTCAAACGGGACAATAGACATGACTTGGCGATTTTTAACAACAACGAAATGTGGCTGGAACATGTATTTTTTTGCGTTGTGTGTTTTACAGCACTGCTGGAGTAGTATTTGAGTTTTTTGTTTTTAGCGGTCTTAGACATATCATTATCATCATCTGCCAACTCTTTTCAATTCGGGGCCGGCCCAATTTGACCTACTGAGGTAAAAATTACTAGCCTAAAAAGAATTACAATAATTTGACCAAAATATTGAATTTCAACTTTCGTTTCGTAGCGTTGGACGCCCTCCGGCCAGATGGACTAAATAAAGGCGGTTGGTAGCGACTTAATGGCAAAAAGCCATAGACTGATGTACCAGATTACCTTAATGAAAACTTAATGACGCGTCTGTATAATTTTTGTTAGTGGCCGTAAAAAAAAAACCAGGCTCGTCAGCCTCACACTCACATGGACAAATAAAAATAAAAAACCTACCCGAAGCAAAAACACCTTACAATTTGAACAATAAAAGTGCGTCAGCAATTTTCATCACGCGCCGAAGATTCAATAATAAATCTACCTACAGTTATGCGTGACTGTGCGCGAAATGCGAATGTATTCGGATAACAGAGTACATCAGCAGCACATCAACCATACACGTACCCTTATAAGGGATCAAATTATTCTGGTTCTGCATGATGACTGCATTTGAAAACCTGTTTTGGTTGATCCCATAGGACTAGGTTTATGTGCTATGGACAGTACCTGTATATGTTTTAGGGCCGCCGCCGACAGAGTGGACACTTTTCCGCGCGCCGTCGCGCGACTCTAACAGAGAAATCGGAAAATGAACCGTACGCAACTGACGTAACGGCGATAATGGCCGGCGGCGGAAAAAGTCCGAGCGCCATTTGTTCGCGCGGCGCCGCGCGAATTCGCGCGACTCCGCGCGGCGCCTCTTGAGTGCGCTTGCGTCCGCCGGGCGGCCCAAGGCCGCAAGCGGACATTCTCCCGGTGTTGCCATCACAATAGAAATAAAAAAGATAGTGTTTCTCAAAGAAAAGTGTCGATTACTAAAATAAATCAAAATAAAAAATATCTAAACATTGTTTTGAATAAATATTTATAATATAAGTACCTACAACCTTGGTGTTTATTGGGTCGTTAGGGTTTATTACGTGGGTCGTTGGTGTTTGTTGGGTCGTAAGGGTTTATTACGTGGGTCGTTGATGTTTGATGGGTCGTTAGGGTACCGTACGTGGGTCGTTGATGTTTATTGGGTTGTAAGGGTTTATTACGAGGGTCGTTGGTGTATTTTGGGTTGTAAGGGTTTATAACGTGGGTCGTTGGTGTTTGATGGGTCGTAAGGGCTTATTACGTGGGTCGTTGATGTTTGATGGGTCGTAAGGGCTTATTACGTGGGTCGTTAATGTTTGATGGGTCGTAAGGGTTTATTACGTGGGTCGTTGGTGTATTTGGGGTCTTAAGGGTTTATAACGTGGGTCGTTGGTGTTTGATGGGTCGTATGGGTTTATTACGTGGGTCGTTGATGTTTGATGGGTCGTAAGGGTATCTTACGTGGGTCGTTGATGTTTAATGGGTCGTAAGGATATCTTGCGTGGGTCGTTGATGTTTGATGGGTCGTAAGGGCTTATTACGTGGGTCGTTGATGTATGACGGGTCGTAAGGGTTTATTACGTGGGTCGTTGATGTTTGTTGGGTCGTAAGGGTTTCTTACGTGGGTCGTTGGTGTTTGATGGGTCGTAAGGGTATCTTACGTAGATAGTTTGTGTTTAATGGGTCGTAAGGGTTTATTACGTGGGTCGTTGGCGTTTGTTGGGTCGTAAGGGTTTATTACGTGGGTCGTTGATGTTTGTTGGGTCGTAAGGGTTTCTTACGTGGGTCGTTGGTGTTTGATGGGTCGTATGAGTATATTTTGTGGGTCGTTGATGTTTATTGGGTTGTAAGGGTTTATTACGTGGGTCGTTGGTGTATTTTGGGTTGTAAGGGTTTATAACGTGGGTCGTTGGTGTTTGATGGGTCGTAAGGGTTTATTACGTGGGTCGTTGGTGTATTTTGGGTCTTAAGGGTTTATAACGTGGGTCGTTGGTGTTTGATGGGTCGTATGGGTTTATTACGTGGGTCGTTGATGTTTGATGGGTCGTAAGGGTATCTTACGTGGGTCGTTGATGTTTAATGGGTCGTAAGGATATCGTACGTGGGTCGTTGATGTTTATTGGGTCGTAAGGGTTTCTTACGTGGGTCGTTGGTGTTTGATGGGTCGTAAGGGTTTATTACGTGGGTCGTTGATGTTTGATGGGTCGTAAGGGTTTATTACGTGGGTCGTTGATGTTTGATGGGTCGTAAGGGTTAATTACGTGGGTCGCTGGTGTTTGATGGGTCGTAAGGGTTTATTACGTGGGTCGTTGATGTTTGATGGGTCGTAGTGGTTTATTACATGGGTCGTTGATGTTTGATGGGTCGTAAGGGTTTATTACGTGGGTCGTTGGTGTTTGATGGGTCGTAAGGGTTTATTACGTGGGTCGTTGATGTTTGTTGGGTCGTAAGGGTTTCTTACGTGGGTCGTTGGTGTTTGATGGGTCGTAAGGGTATCTTACGTAGATAGTTTGTGTTTGTTGGGTCGTAAGGGTTTATTACGTGGGTCGTTGGCGTTTGTTGGGTCGTTAGGGTTTATTACGTGGGTCGTTGATGTTTGTTGGGTCGTAAGGGTTTCTTACATGGGTCGTTGGTGTTTGATGGGTCGTATGAGTATATTTTGTGGGTCGTTGATGTTTATTTGGTTGTAAGGGTTAATTACGTGGGTCGTTGGTGTATTTTGGGTTGTAAGGGTTTATAACGTGGGTCGTTGGTGTTTGATGGGTCGTAAGGGCTTATTACGTGGGTCGTTGATGTTTGATGGGTCGTAAGGGCTTATTACGTGGGTCGTTAATGTTTGATGGGTCGTAAGGGTTTATTACGTGGGTCGTTGGTGTATTTTGGGTCTTAGGGTTTATAACGTGGGTCGTTGGTGTTTGTTGGGTCGTATGGGTTTATTACGTGGGTCGTTGATGTTTGATGGGTCGTAAGGGTATCTTACGTGGGTCGTTGATGTTTAATGGGTCGTAAGGATATCTTACGTGGGTCGTTGATGTTTGTTGGGTCGTAAGGGTTTCTTACGTGGGTCGTTGGTGTTTGATGGGTCGTAAGGGTATCTTACGTAGATCGTTGGTGTTTGTTGGGTCGTAAGGGTTTATTACGTGGGTCGTTGATGTTTGATGGGTCGTATGAGTTTATTTTGTGGGTCGTTGATGTTTATTGGGTTGTAAGGTTTATTACGTGGGTCGTTGGTTTTGATGGGTCGTAGGGTTTATAACGTGGGTCGTTGCTGTTTGATGGGTCGTAAGGGTTTATTACGTGGGTCGTTGGTGTTTGATGGGTCGTAAGGGTTTATTACGTGGGTCGTTACTTAATAAACCTAACGACCATCAAACACCAACGACCCACGTATTACGACCCATCAAACATCAACGACCCCATAAGCCCTTACGACCCATTAAACATCAACGACCCATGTAATAAACCCTTACGACCCAACAAACACCAATGATTCACGTAATTATTCCTTACGACCCATCAAACACCAACGACCCACGTAAGTAACCCTTACGACCTATCATACATCAACGACCCACGTAATAAACCCTTACGACCCATCAAACACCAACGCCCACGTAATAAGCCCTTACGACCCAACAAATACCAACGACCCACGTAATAAACCCTTACGACCCATCAAACATCAACGACCACATAAAACCCTTACGACCCATCTAACATCAACGACCCGTAATAAGCCCACGACCCATCAAACATCAACGACCCACGTTATAAACTCGACCCATCAAACACCAGCGACCCACGTAATTAACCCGGCCCATCTAACATCAACGACCCACATAAGAAACCCTACGACCCATCAAACATCAACGACCCACGTTATAAACCGCAAGACCCAAACCAACGACCACGTAATAAACCCTTACGACCCATCAAACATTAACGACCCACGTAATAACGACCCATCAAACATCAACGACCACGTAATAAGCCACGACCCATCAAACATCAACGACCAAACAAATACCCTTACGACCTATTAAACATCAGCGACCCACGTAAGATACCCTTACGATCCAACAAACACCAACAACCCACGTAATTAACCTTTACGACCCAACAAACACCAACGACCCATGTAACTCTAACGACCCAACAAACACCAACGACCCACGTAATAAACCCTTACGACCCATCAAACATCAACGACCCACGTAATAAACCCTTACGATCCAACAAACACCAACAACCCACGTAATTAACCTTTACGACCCAACAAACACCAACGAACCACGTTATAAACCCTTACAACCCAAAATACACCAACGACCCACGTAATAAACCCTTACGACCCATCGAACACCAACGACCCACGTAATTAACCCTTACGACCCATCAAACATCAACGACCCAAACAAATACCCTTACGACCCATCAAACATCAGCGACCCACGTAAGATACCCTTACGATCCAACAAACACCAACAACCCACGTAATTAACCTTTACGACCCAACAAACACCAACGACCCATGTAAGAAACTCTAACGACCCAACAAACACCAACGACCCATGTAAGAAACTCTAACGACCCAACAAACTTCAACGACCCACGTAATAAACCCTTACGACCCATCAAACATCAACGACCCACGTAATAAACCCTTACGACCTAACAAATACCAACGACCCATACAAATAACCCATACGATCCATCAAACACCAACGAGCCACACAAATGACAATTTTTTTTTCAAACGTGGCAAAAATTAGTTCAGTGACAATCGTAACGTAATGTTCTTTAATTTTTAATAGGTTGGATTCATCTGAACCACCCAATTTATTTTTAATAAAATTAGCGGGCAACACTGTCTAGCGAACCGGCGGACGCACGCGCCACGTGGCGACGCCGCGCGGAAGAATGCCGCTTGGTGTGCTCGGCGACCAAGAGGCGTCGCGCGAAAAGTGTCGCCGGCGTCCGGTCTATGTGCGCCGGCCCTAAGAATCTGATTTTGGAAACCTTTTTTTATAGATTTTTAGTGTCGTGATAATTTCTGAATTCCCTGATTTTCTCTAGGTTTCCTCACAAAAATCAAATAATAATGAAGAAGATCCAAAAGAATTGTAGACCTCTTCTTATTTGGAAATAGGTTAAAAATAAATTAAATTGTAACGTCGCTTTAATATGTAAAATTTCTCGTGCGGAGAAGTTTTTGGTGCCCTTGATTTAAATTTCTCGGTAGCTGGGGTACATAAAATTAATTCATTTGAGTTATAATAATTTATAATATTGAATAGGAATTTTGTAAAGTCGTTCATTAATAAGTCCAACTGACCCAAATAAGACCCAAAATGTCTAATTTGTTACATCTTATTGTACCTCCTCAAACTGTCACACTACTGACACAAGACAATCATAATCAAACTCAAATAAACTGAGTCACATAACTGACTCAAATAAATTGAGTCAATGGAATGTACAGAAAGCAAAGATATTTTTAATTTTTCAGATCATGACTTGCATGAAAATAATTAAAACAAATTGAAGTCTCATTTCAATCTAAAACACGTAAAAAGTCATAAGCAGAATGTACGACCACTTGCATGATAAGGCTACATAATATATAGCTATGTGCTTTGCCGTGTTGTGCCGGCTTAAAATAGCATCACCCCACACTTCCCCGTGGGTGAAGCGACCAAAGGGTTAGAGAGTTGATGTGTATTGCAATTTTAGGCGACAATCAGTCAACCTGTCTATATTGATACACAGTCTTCGGAATGACTCTCAAGCTTTTGTCAGACGTGGTGTAAGTGGCCGATTTTACAACTGTATACGCTCTGCCTGCCCTGCACCAGGGGGGTTTCACTCCGCGGATTAGGTATTACCCGCCCGGGTGCCCCTTGAAGGGGCTAATCTCAGCGGGCTGCCGCGCGCGAGATTCACCGCGCGTTTGTTCGTATTAGGTCTTTAAAAATTTTCGGAAGTGTTGTTTTGTGTTTCGAAAGTGGATTAAAAACTAAAAAATGGCTAGCCATGGGCCTCGCAAATACTGCAATGTAGATATGTATAAGAACAATAAGCCGGAAATAAGTTTTTTCGTTAGTTATTCCAAAGGAGAAGTTTTTCTATAATTGTATTTTGGTAATTTTCACCTACTTGTTGCTATTTATAAAATTTGATCAGAGTATAGGTATAGGTACCTTCTTCTGGGTTTTATTTAAACAAACAACGTAGATGCCATGATGATGTACCTACATTCTTAGTAGGTAGGTACCTACCTACTTACTTAGGCACTGTATACAAAACTTAGGTAAGTAAGAAACACTAGGTACTCTAGTACTGTTTTTATTGTGTGCCTACACCGAGGCCTTCACCAAGGTAAATACATTACAGCCGAAATACGCATATATTTGTTGCGAAGACATTTCACACCAACAACAGCGGTGTCTCATTCTAACCCTTGATGCTGCGCTCACGTGCGAGTGCGATGGAAATAAGCCGCCGCCGCGCCCCTGCATTGCGAGTTGGTTATTTGTGTCTAAGTAGGTAGGTAGGTAATTGTACTATAGACAACAACTGGGAGCGACAGCTTAACGTGCCTTCCAAAGTACGGAACCATTTTGCTTCAGGTCGTTCGAGTCCTAACCTAACCAGAATTTGAACAAAATTTAATGATGAGAAATAGGAAGATATCTACCGGTAGGTATCAAGTTTGTGTGAGCTTCACTTTCTATCGTCTCTTAGGATAAGTAGGTAGGTAGGTAGCTACTTACTGTTGTTAATGTTACGCTAGCTTATTTCAAATTCGATTTTAAAACACTTGCAATACTTGTCTTATAGTTACTTAGTATACCTAAGTTGTATACCTACTCGATTATTGTGACAACCCTTTGAGAGCGCGCGCGGCCGGGTCATTGTCCGGCAGTGTCCAGTGGAGATTGAGCCGTTCGCGCGCAGTAATAAGTTTCAATTTCGCTCGCGGGTGGTCGGCTAAGCCGAGAGTAGGTATCTTTTTATACCTAACCATGGCTTTTGTTAGGGAGTGAATTTTCTGTACCCTAGTACTATTATATATTCTGTGCCTGCACATGATATAGGCGTGATGTATGTGTGCTATGTCCTTGTCCCAAATTAGACCCACTGGGTCTAATCGGCAGTAAGTCTAATCAGTGAAGGACTCTTTTGTAATATTACCTATACTGTTTCGCAACTTTGTCTACATTCCATTAGTTTTACATTTGAAACATGACAGTCGTGTCTCGACGCTGTTATATCATGTTAGCACATTATATCGTGCTATGAACCAATTAACCTAGTAAACTGAAATTATTATTCAAGTTTTACCTATTACCTATTTACCTGGTAACCAGCACTTCAACATGAAATAAAAAACTAAATTCGTCGTTATTTTTTTAGTGTTAATTGAATTCTAAATTCTAATGTTAATTTTTCTTCTCGTCGCTATCCACTTATTTGAAATACTATAGGTACATTGGTAACTATTACAAAAGCGTGAAACGAAACAAAATGTTCAATCGAAAAATCACCAGCTACGATTACGTAGCATTTGTCTACGGTGTAGCACATGTCTACGGCGCCGTAGCTCTCGTAGCTCCTCCGTTATGTGCTTAGTTCTACGAGATCCGGCTACGAAAAACAAAACCGACATTTTTGTTCGAACATTGCTTGCTATCATAGTGTGGCAACAAGATACATATTTTTACGCGAAAAGAAGATCGTAGAACTATTTCAGCAAATAATCATCGTAGGATATTATACTTATACTACATATCTACTTAGTAGTTTATGAAAATTTCGTTCTAGTTTTTTTTGGGTCACTTCAAATGGGTCACTCAATACGAACTGTCTATCTGGCTGAGGCTGGGTTACCCGTGCGTATCAAGTAGGTACCTACACTGGTAATTTCCCTAGACACTTGACAGTACACGGAGAGGCAAATTACTTGTCACAATAGGAACAAATAGTAATTTACACACTACGCCGTATTTTCAGGCGGATGGGCGGTTATAAACAAACAAACCATCTCTCTCTCTCTCTCTTTGTATGGGGTTGAACAAAATACGAACACGTTAACTGAATATAGTTACTTTAAAGGGCAGGACACACTGCGGTACGCGCGTGATGACGTGCACGCATACGGAGGCAGTGTGCCGTATCTCATAAAGTCCCATACATTATAACCGGCGGATTTTCGCCACTGTCAATTGTTACACAGCCAGGGTTGCTCCTGTCAAAATCTAAATCTAAATCTAAATCCAAGTTCGTGGCAACCATTTTCTTAGTTGAGTTCCCCTGAGATTTCGGTTATTTCTAGTTAAAATCGGTAAGCGTCAAAACCGCCGCTAATACTGTAAGAGCCATCTGTACAGGCGCCCAGCACAAATGAGGGAAACGGCGCGCGCCTAACTAGATGGCTCACTCAGTACTAGCGACGATTTAGACGCTTACTGACTTCAACTGGAAATAACCGGAATCTCAGGGGAAGTCAAGGTAACTAAGAAGCTGGTTGTCACGAACGTCATATTCATTGGATTCAAAATTGGTTCAGAATCATATGACGTTCTTTATCAGATTTTACTGTTTTGATATTTTTATACTTTGAGATTTTTAAACATTAGCAACCCTGGCTATGAAACAAGTGCCAATCGCGAAAATCCAAATAGGGGGGGCCGAATGAACATTCTGTGCGCCAAGCGCGCCGTTTCCTTAATTTGTGGTAAAATCGTACAGTGGTTGTTCGATTCACCTGAACCCTTCACCACAAACGAATTTACTCTTTTGTTCTAATTATCCGAAATGAACTTTACTACGCGCTTCGAGGGTGTACCTCGTAATTGGTTGTCCCGATCCGGTGTGCTGAAATCCGTCCATTTTGCATAGGTACTGTGGTTCTGTCCACAGGCTGTTGTTTTCGATTGTGAACTAATGTAAGCCCTGTTTGTCTAGAACCATCTAGAACTAATGAGATTTCTCACGTAAGGCAGGAATCACACTGCTCGATTTTGTGGTTTTCATGTTTTTCTAGATCTGGTTTTATAAGGTAAGGAAATAAAAAAACTTACTAGATAGAACTGAACATCATGGTTAATGTCACCGCATCAAATCGCCGCTGTCACAAGTAGTAATTTGCATGGTGACTGACACTAATCGCAGTATCGCCAGGTGCGTAAGCCATCCAAATAAATACTCTCTTGTTCTAATTATCCGAAATGAACTTTGCTAAGCGCTTCGAGAGTGTGCCCCGTAATTGGTTGTCCCGATCCGGTGTACTCAGTTCCGTCACAATATGTACTGTGGTTCCGTACACAGTCTCTTGTGTTTCATTGTGAACTGATGACATCACTGTTTGTTTAGAACTAATGAGATTTCTTTCTCGTCGAAAATTGTAAACCTAGATTTTGACGCCGCGATTTCACCTTGTTTTTCAAGTTTCACATGCAAGTTTTACTGCGATAAAAAGTACCCTAGGTGCTATTCCAGGCTATGTATACTCCATATGTGTACAGAATTATATCTCATCATCTGCCTGCCCTTATCCCAAATCGTTTGGGGTCGGCGCAACATGTTTTGTTAGAGCACAAAATCATATAGCAAAGGTTTTGGCACTGTTTATGACCGGTCGCCTGCCTGATGTCAACACTCTTTAGGAATTATATTGTAGTTGGTATCACCGCCACGAGGTCAGAAACTCTACGTCGTCTTTAACGAAACACCCTGACTCAGGGTCCCTGAGTGGACTAGGGGTAGCAGTATCGCCAGCCGCTACCACACGGAAAATTTCATCTAAATTCGTTAATACGCAAAGAGGTAAAACGAACTTAATATAAACTCACGGATGTTTAATTGTGTGAGAGTTAGAACATAATAAAATTAAATTAGCCATAAAAAAGTAAATACGCTTTTTTATACACTTTTAACTACATTCTTTCGTTTATACCTTAAGCAGTTATAATAATAAACAGTCTCATATACAAAACACACGTATTTGCCACGCCGGATTGGCGAGCGCAGTGCAAGATGTTGCAGATAATCACCCACAGGGATCGCTGCTGCCCATTTCCTGGGGTCATCGCTTAAGTTTAGTTTTACGACGTGTAGAATTGGGATGATGTTATTTTATGCTATCACCACAAGGCAAATAAGTATCAGGACCCTATTATAGTCCAAAATATTATTTTTACAACAACGACGCCTTTTAGACATGGTTTTGGTGGAAATAAGCCATAACGGCAGATTTATAGGCCCTGTCTACAAGACGGCGGACATAAAGATAACAGACCCGGAAAATGAAGCGAGTTATTAAGTGCCAGGCAGTGATTTAAGAATACAAGACGTAGAAAACGGCTGTTTTTTTATGGTTACATCAGCCCTTCAAAATGAACAACTTCGGACTGATATATCGACCTCCCATACAAAATAACCCTGTCTCTGAGACATTGTGAGGAGGCGACAGTTTTATAAAGGGACAAGCAGACCGTTTGCGGTTTCACTCGCAAACCTTCCACTTGAATCACTCTATCTATTAAAAACGCATCAAAATCCGTTGCGTAGTTAAACAGGAGTTAGTGAATACCACGCCCGTCTGTCGCAATAAGTGACCTCATTTTATACTATGTATTGATTGATATTTTCCGAAAGAGACATTTTGGGCCGTGCCATAAGAATAAATAATACCTCTATATGGGCGTGCCACAAAACATTTTGACCATTGTTGAACGTGTCTCACATTCTTTTGTATATTTTTTTATTTAAGACACGCGTTCAACACTACTGGTCTAAATTTTTGTGGTTAGACCTTTTGCATCTCACGGCTTTATCCTCACTTTGAGACTCAAAATCACACCTCACTATATGAGGTCTATTTTTCTAAACATATCTTATAGCATAAGTTGTTCAATGCTTTTTAACTGTTTTTGTTACCTCACACGTCCTCCACATTACACATAAAAATAATGATTTCATGACACATCCCATCTACTCCGTTTTTCACATCTGTGTCCCGGTCTCGTGTCTGTGCCTGACCTCATAAATCACGGGACAAATCACTTCCTTTGAGAGCACGTCGCTAAGACCTGGGTTTTTGAACCTCAGCAGTATTAAGCGGCAAAACACGGCAAACCATAAAATATCACACATAAAAATAATGATTTCATGACATATCCTATCCACTCTGCTTTTCACATCTGTGTCCCAGTCTCGTGTCTGTGTCTGACCTCATAAATCACGGGACAAATCACTTCCTCGGAGAGCACGTCGCTAAGACCTGGGATTTCTGAACCTCGACAGTATTAAGGCTCGTGTTTGTTTTACTGTGTATCCGTAAGGAGGTCCTGTGGAGACATTATTGAGTCAATAGAATGTCATTCGGAATATTCGGATGGCCCAGTTTGCAAAGAATGGTATAACAAACCCTACAGAATCTCAAATTCAAAGAATTGAATAATCCATTTACCTCATACCTACTGAAGCAAAATGTAGGTATGAAACAGCTGTGTTTTTTCGTGATTTCGTAAATGGCTCCATAGTAAAAAATGTTCATATAGATGCCTGGAATCATGCTGTTTTTTCATTACCCATAGTAAAAAAAAAACATACCTATGTATAGATTGAGGCCTAGAATCACTAGTTTGAATAAATGCCCGCCTACCGGTAACAGACTGTAGGTATATTCTGTCTGTGCCTACATAAAAGAAGAATGAAATACAGTGCAAGTTAAATTATACTATCGCTAACAAATCCACCTGCCCATTTAAGGGACCATCTAATACTGGTTGTCTTAGTATTTGTATGAAAACAAGTTTAGTTGGCCCCTTAAATGAGTAGGTGGATTTGCCGGTGATTGTACTTTACTCCGAGTTTAATTTAACACCTTTGTAATTTAACAACATTTTCATTCCAGCAAAATCTCCGACGGGGCGGCGGCGAGATAATAAAGTTATTATGTAGGTAAACCAACTTATCTAGATAGGTAAAATAGCCGTATAAAATATCTACTGACTTTCTTACTTCTTCTGGGACACCAAGTCGACGAACGACTCGATGAATCCTTGTGTCAGAATTACTTACTGGACTATACGGATTGACATACCTGAAACAAAAAAATCTAAATAAGTAAATGCAACGTTACGTTTGGCCACTCCTAGGAAGAAGCCCATGTCCAGAAATGGACTGTTGAGGCTGTAACCTTTAGATAATGGGCATCAGCGTTACTTGTGATTGAATCTTGCACTGCGCTAGCCAATCCGCCTGCTAATAGTGGTGAGTATGGCTTAATCCCGGAAGCGATAGTCCAGCAGTGGACTGTTACGGCTGTAGTAGTGGTAGTTGATACTATCTTACAAGTGTTTCAAAATTCGATGTCTTTGATTCGTTTTATAGCTGACTCTCCGGCAACAGATTGTTTTACTTAGTACTGAGAATTACTAGAAAACCTGTTTTGATAGCTGTCATCAGAAAGCTTCAAAGGGCAATCAAAAAACTATGAAAAACAACCCCGACTGCGCCTCGCTGCTTTATCGATTGCGCCCGCAAGCTAGTGCCCGAGTGACGCAATTTTTGGACCGGGGCCAGCAAAGCGGGTAACCGGGTCTGCCTGCACAAAAGTGTTTGTGCATGATAAAGATTTTATTTTATACCGTGTGATGCCGGCTTAGAATAGCATCACCCCATTTCTACCTGTGGGTGTCGTAAGAAGAGAAGAGACTAAGGGACTCGAGGGTTTCATGTGTATCGCAATTTTAGGCGACAGGCTGAAAACCTGTCTCTATAGCGATACACGAGAATAGCTAAAACAGCCCTCAAATATTTATTAGACGTGGCGATAACGACCGTATTTTTGCGGCTGTTAGCGCTAAAGAGATAAAGGCGTCATTTATGTATGTATGTATAAAGATTATAAGGTACATACCTACATACCATATATATAGTGTCATGAGCAGTCTAATCGGGAGGCCAAGTTACGCTGGTCGCTAAGTATCTAAGTATTGCGACTGGCGTAACTTGGCCTCCCGCTTAGGCTGGTCATGTCATTTCATGACCTTATGATTGCTAACGGACTATCCAGTTTAGTTTAGTTTTAAAACCGGTGTATTTTGTGAGCCTCTTAACTATGAAAATTAAGCATTTAGTCGTGGTTTGCATGGCTTTATTTTATCGCAGTATTTCTTTTATGGTCTATTCGCTATCATAGTGTCAACCTAAGTGGGATGCCAAGTTACGCTGGTCACAATATTCAGATACTACGCGACCAGCGTAACTTGGCCTCTCGTTTAGGCTGGTCATGACACTATGATAGCGGATCGACTATAAAACCGTTTTTGCTTTTAGGTCAAATGACATAATCTTTGGACACACGCCAACATCACTGCCATTCAAGCACTAACTGGGTCTAAGCAAGGCTTTGACCGGGTCGTAGACTTTGTAGTATAGAACCTACTGCGGAACGGAAGTACTAACAGGTCGGTGTTTAGATTGGCTTGGCCATTGGGCAATATACCTACGACATATTTCGCAAGTAGATAATATAAGGTGCTATTCCGAATGGGGCGGCCGACGGCAGACAGCATTTGCCATAGCGGCCGTAGCTATTCAGCCGCCGGCCGCCGCGGCACTACTTACTCTACTCCGCCTGGTATTTCTTTCCGAGACTCGTGAACCACGTGACCAACACATGACTACGTCATCATGCTTGTGGGTTACCAGAATTACCCACTCTTATGATGTTTTTTGTAAATCATATAAGATACTGTTAACTAATAAATAAAATTTAAGTGTTCCTGTAAAGTTAAAGTTAATACACACGTAAATCTAAATTATAAATTATTTAGAAAAATTTTAATCCATTGTTCTGAGATTGAATTTACCCCATAACGTATTTTATTGAAATAAAGTGGCAATACTAAGTGACGTTGTCTTGTGTTTCTCTGGGAAGGAAAGACCATGTTTTATTAGACTATGACTGCGCGTAGAGCGCCTTTACAGATGGCTCACTCCTGTTTTTCCTGCCTTGTTATTCTTATACTTTTTGACATTTGCAACTCTGGCTATGTAACAAGTGACGATCGCGAAAATTCTAAATAGCGTCGAGTGACCCTACTGTATTCCTCTATTTTGTGCTACTGCATGTCACGTTTGTGAAACACTATCCGGCGCGGCGGCGCCGGAAAAGCAAATTATTTCTGTATGTGGATACTTTACCTTTAACTCTTTTAAGCTTTTTTGTTTCATTAATCAAAGAGATTACGTGTAACCAAAGTAGGATTACATCTCGTTTAGTATGATGGAAAACTCAGGAGTTAAATTTGAGTTGGTAAAACATACTAACTAAGTTAAATGAAAAAGGACCGCGGTTTAACCCGAGCTCAATAAAAGAGTGATGTTTAATTTTAAATACAAAAGTACATATTTTGTTTGGGACCAAATTTCTACAAGCAGCTGTATTAAAAAACAAATATTTGACTGTGGTAATTTGAAAGTTATATTTTGCGTTTAAAATCTGCCATTTTGATTTTATAAAACTTTAATATAGCCAGTGTCACTTGAGCTGCTTATACGAATCTAACGACATCTGTTATGTCCAGATCCGCCCTGCCGTTTCGACTGTATCCCCAGGATAAGCCAAAAGACACGATCTCCTGTTTTCGGCATCCAGTCGCTACCAGCCGCCCTCTAAATCATCGTAAGAAAGAAGTCATCGTACCTTTACAAGTTATTTTTAAAGATTAACTGTGCTCTTTACTCCATAACACTAGCTCTCTGTCTTATAGAATCACCTGCTGATACCTATTTTCCCATGGGCTTATGAAAGAACATGAAGAGATAATGTAAGAGAAAATCTATCCTTTCAATCTTTTAGAACCTTAAACGGACAGATAGACCTATAACCCAAAGAAAACGGCTGTAGTGACTGGATGGAGGTAACTAGAGGTCGTGCCTTATGGCGTACACCGGGGGAAGCCTACGTCCAGCAGTGGACTCTCTCTCTTCATGTGGGACACCGAGTCATCCAATGACCTAGTGTCAGAGTTTTACAACCGCTTACTACAAATGAACTTCTTGATGTGATTGGATGTTTCTAATGCGGTACAGTAAATTCCATCGTTAAAATGAAACTCATCTGGTTATTGAATCTACATTTGCGAATATATTTTAAACTAATTTCAAAAGCACAGTTGGTTCCTAAAAACCGCTTCAATTATTCAAACTTAGTTGTTGAACAAAAGTTTCACCATCTGGCCATAACAAAGCCGAATTCCAAATCGCGTCCGTCCGACTATCATAGTCCGATTTCAAGTTATAGTCCAGTAACATAAAAGTTGAAAGCGTAATTTACCTAAATAAACTGGCATTATTTGCAACCCGACTGAATAAAGAAAATTCCAGCCCGCAAGCACGCAGTTTTCATAAAAGCAAAAAATTTGGGCATAGGAATATTGTTAGGAACTGTAATAAGCCAATCAACGCCCAATGTGAGTGTTGATCCAAACCAAACCCTTAATCGCGACGCCATTGCAGTTTGCGAATATCTGCTCTCCTGGAATAGAACCAAATACCTTTCCATTAATCTTTCAATTTCTCTAGCGCTTGGATCGTTAATAATATTAGCAACCTAATAATGGATTTTCCTCAATTTTCTCAAGTTTGACTGGACTATAGTCGGATTTTCGCCTGGCACAATAGAATTACACCGGTCGGGCCGACTGACGCGCCGTTGCGTGCATTTTAATGTGGACTATTATAATTGAACATGTTTTGCACATGTTTCGGCTTAATTTAAATGACATGTTTCGCCCTTTTCACACGGTTTATCTATTTTGTCTAAGTTGTACACTTGTAGAGTATTAGTGATGATTGTTATAAAATAAAATACTATCTACAGCACATCTAGGTAATACCTACCGATTTAAGGGATCAAATTATACTGGTTTTTCTTAGTATTTGTATGAAGAACTAGTGTAAGTTGGTCTCTGGTCGAGAGAGAGAGAGAGATGGCGTAGCGGAGGCCACATCCAGCAGTGGACTGCCATAGAGTCTATGGCATAGACTGGTGTCATGTGACTGTTTATGAAATAAGTTTAGGTATGTATGAATCTATTTTAAGGTGGATCGTAACGTCATACAAACGAAAAACTGCACTCCAGCCGAGTTATACATGAGCTGCAGAGCAAATTTTTGAAAAAACTTCATGTGAAATGATGCAGACACTTGTAAATTTGTCGCAAAACTACTTATGGTTAAAAGATAATAAGTTTTTTCTGCACAATAAAATTAAACGTATTTATTGCAGCAGTAGCTCCATCTATTTTTGTAAAGTGGCGACTCGGTTTTTACCGGGAAATCTGATGGTTTAAAAATTATTTTTAGGGTTTTGCGAAAATATTATAATACCCACGGGACTCCCTATCAAGTTCTTTAATCAGACTTGTGTCTCCTTTACAGACATAACTCCATTGAACTTTTGTATGGAAACGGAACGCCTTAAGTACTAATAGCAGGCGCGGATACAAGATTTGGTTCAGGGGGGGGGCATTTTGAGAAAATCATATATACTTGCAACAAAAATAAAAAATTCTCGATTTAATTATATGAGAGCCAAGGGTTTAGGGGGGGGGGGCATTGCCCCTATGCCCTTGTATCCGCGCCTGACTAATAGCAGGCAAGCTGTAATGAATGAAAACCCTAAGTCATTGTTTACGAAACGGCTCCAACGGTTTTGATAAAATTTTGACTTTAATCAAAAGTCACTTTTTACCAACAGAAAAAGCAGAGCAAAACTCATCAACCCTAGGCGTATATCTACTAATTTGCCTAATTAATAATTAAACATGTTCGCTTTCAGTCCAATACAATTAGGTACCTATCACAAATGATCATGTTTGAACATTTCGCACCCCAGGGTTTCAAGTTTCAACCACAAATTAGGATAGTTCGTCAATAGTCTCGATTCCATGTTGTTAGGTTCCGCCTAAAACCGATAGCTAAAAATAGCACTGTCACTTTCATTTGAATAGGCTTGGACAAGGATGGAAGCTGATCGAGACCCTCTTCAATGATTTTATAAATTTTTCGCGAAGTTTAGCGCCCATCAAAAAGCTGGTAACTAGAATACAAGGAAAATGCACTATATTGTGCAGAAACCATAGTATTTATAAATAGAAATGATATGACAAAAAATATGATAATTATCAGTAGCGAAGGGTGGCAATGTAATTAAGACACGCTGGAGCAAGTAATTTACTAACCGAAAGTAAATTGATGTGATGATTTCTAAATTTTTGTAAGGTTAGCCGATGGCAATCGGCATGCATGGAATGGAGTCTTCGCCACTGATAGGTATCTACTTTCCTTTTTTAATCATGTTAAGATAGCTATTTTAGGCGGTAACATGGAATTAAGACTATATAACGTTGTTATACCTGAAACTAACGTAGCTAGACATATTACTACTTGACGTAAATTACCCACGTAATCCACTTCTATCATTATTGTAAAGTACTTCAGTCTTTCTTACTACAAAGAATAATTTAACAAAATATAAATCGACATTAAAATAAAGTAATGGCCAATAGCCTACGTCTTTGTTTCTTTAAAAAAATCTAAGCATTTGGCGGTATTTATTGCGACTCCTCGGACGAATTATTATGCAATCATTCAAGAAACATCGGAATCTGTCCAGTAGTTTTTGAGAAATGTGAGTCCTTAGGAACCAACCAAACAATTTAACTGAAGATCAAACTAAAGATACTATGTGACATTATTGATATTATACGAGTACCAAAATATTGCAAGATTATGACACAGATACATACGAGTCGAATTAAAAACCTTTTAGTCTAGATTCGGTTAAAAATATTAGTTTTCATTATCCGAGTTAGTTTTCACGGACACTAGAGCACAAAGCCTGTCTCAAAACCGCTAGAGGAGCCTTACCAGACACCCAAGGACAGCGCAAGAGCCCTATCAGATTACTAAGGACACTTTAGGACACTCACTAAAACGAAGAGCTAAGAAACGAAAACTTAGAACACAACCTCATTTTCTTTAGTTGGATTTACCGCCTTTTTAAGTTGAATGAGGAACAAAAAAGAAAAAAAAAGGAAAAAAGTAAAGTAAACATTTTTCGTAACGACGAAGTTACTGGCCGCTTTGCTGGAAATATTTTTTGTAATGCTCTATTGTCACGAAAAAGTAAATTGAACTTGAACGTAAAGTAAAGTGTAGGTATAAAAGTCATCATTATGAACCTACCCGTTTAGGGATCAACATTAACTGGTTTTTAAAACAGTTTCTAAGAACATCCTGTGTAGGTTGGCCCCTTACAGGAGTAGGTTGATGTGCTATGTTTGGGTTTTTGCACAACTACTTCAGAAAGATACACGGGATACCTCTACGTAATAAACGGTTTAAAACTTTACTACACTGGATACCATCGGGCCGTGCGTCGACTCCTTGACGTCTTGTGTCTTAACAAAATCCACATACCCATTTCAGTGAAAGCATTTGTTTAAAATTACGATTGATTGATTCTATGTTCAATCCCCAGTTATTGAAGACTGATTCAAGATTGAAGATTGATTAAAGCGCATTCGTCATTCGATCAGCCATTCTGTCTGGCGGTTGGATTCTGGATAAAGCTCTAAATCCAGAATATTGAGCCTTATTCTTTGTTCTAAACTTTACTTCTGGCCTAATTTACATTAAAAGGGATCAACTTATTATTATGGTCTTTCTTCGTATTTGTATGAAAATCCAATTTAAGTTGGTCCCATAAATGGGAAGGTACATTTGCTGGTGATAGTAGGTACTTACAGAAGTAAACAACGAAAATGCATTACCACTGTCTGTTTGAGGATCCGTCGAACAAATACGATTCAAAGTTTCCAAGACAAAGGAGACGAAATGTGTTCCAGGGTAAGATTGGGAAGTTTGAAGTCTCCTGCGCGCGTGTTTAAGTACACGGGATTTGCACTTCTGTTTTAAGTACATAAGCTACAATACATTGGGAATGTGGTAGCGGATAAAAGAGTATTGCCACCCCTTGTCCACTCAGGGTGTTTCGTAAAATGACTGTCCCTATGGCGTTCCGAGAGTCGTGGGTTCGATTCCCACCAACACAAATATTCGTAAAGTCAATTTTCAAATAATTGTGTTTAGTCTGGGTGTTTTTTATGTATGATAGGTATTTATTTACAATAAAAATAAGTAAATACATATATATTATATCAGTTGTCTAGTTCCCATAGTATAAGCTTTGCTTAGCTTGGGGCCAGATGGCGCTGTGTGTCTCGTGCAGGCATATTTTTTTTGACCTCGGCTGAATATCAGTCGACTATGGTCAAACGTATGGTGGCAGTGATTCCACCTACAATAGAATTCCCAAAGAGGGTTGACATCCGGCAGGCGGCCGGTCATACAACATTGGACGATCCTTTTGCTACATGATTTCGTGATCTAACTGATTTGGGATAAGGGCAGGCAGATGGTGATGGAAGACATACGAATGTACCTAGCTTAGATAAATGATGCTGCAGGGAGCTGGGAGGCAATATATTTATATCTTTTATACTAGTTCATAACATATTGCAAAAATACCGGGCGTAAAAGACGATGTAATGAAAACTTTGCAGGCATGATCCGAACAAGTAACTGATCTTTTTCTACTTAAGGCGTAGTCTCCGGCTTGCAGTGTTGCCGGCACTCGAAAATCAAAAGATCCGAAACCTAGTCCGACAGGATCCGATTGGATCCGATTTTACCCAAAAGCGGCGCATAAAATTTTGCGATTTTCGCCCGTGTTTTTGTGAACCATTTTCCTACCCTTATAAAAACGAGCTGCATTTTGACCTAATTTGCTTTGTTTTACCAAGTGTAGAGTCGTATGTAGATAAATTAAACCTAAGACAGACCAGATGCGGTGCGTGGCATGACTAAGCTAGTAGGTAGGTAATGTACGCGAGTCAACGCACCTGATCACGGAGGTAAATGAGACAAGTCACATCAGATGCGTCACGCGAGCACAACACACCACGCAACACACCGCAGAGCCGTATCTGGTCAGGCATCATACTTACACATGCATACGTTACCACTGGAGAAAGCGTGCACGTAGTACGCATGCACCCACGCATTTGTTGTATTGATCGGATGAATTTTAACGTTTTGTTGCATCACGTGACGTGAGGTTACGCGGTGCATCCGGTACGCGGCGCATCCGGTCTGTGCTAGCCTGTTACTCACGTAACCGTGCACGCCTCGCGGCGCATCCGGTCTGTGCTAGCCTGTTACTCACGTAACCGTGCACGCCTCGCGGCGCATCCGGTCTGTGCTAGCCTGTTACTCACGTAACCGTGCACGCCTCGCGGCGCATCCGGTCTGTGCTAGCCTGTTACTCACGTAACCGTGCACGCCTCGCGGCGCATCCGGTCTGTGCTAGCCTGTTACTCACGTAACCGTGCACGCCTCGCGGCGCATCCGGTCTGTGCTAGCCTGTTACTCACGTAGCCGTGCACGCCTCGCGGCGCATCCGGTCTGTGCTAGCCTGTTACTCACGTAACCGTGCACGCCTCGCGGCGCATCCGGTCTGTGCTAGCCTGTTACTCACGTGGCCGTGCGCCTCGCAGCGCATCCGGTCTGTGCTAGCCTGTTACTCACGTGGCCGTGCACGCCTCGCAGCGCATCCGGTCTGTGCTAGCCTGTTACTCACGTGGCCGTGCACGCCTCGCAGCGCATCCGGTCTGTGCTAGCCTGTTACTCACGTAGCCGTGCGTCACGCGGCGCACTGGTCGCGCTGTCCAAGACAAAACTAAACGGTGAAAGATATTTTGCGGTGCGATCCATTTTCCGCTCCTGCTTCTCTTTTACTGCGAGTCAAATACGACTATCTACAATGGTCTGACTATGTTTTTTCATAATTATCCGAAATTATCCGCTGGAAATGAGGATCCGCTGAGGATCCGATCAGACCCGAAAAGATCCGAAATCGCATCCAAAGATCCGCGCCGGCAACGCTGCCGGCTTGTAATTTTTCCAAACTGTCGAAAGAATGTCGTGCATCGCTTAGTGACAGGATGTCAGCCTGTCGCCTAAGATTGTGATACCTACACATGAAGCCATCAAATCCCTCAGTCGCCTTTTACGACTACCGCGGGAGAGAAATAGGGTGATGCTATTCTAAGCCGGCACTAAACAGCTAAAAGCGACGGCTTAAAAACTCTATTAGGCACCTTAGTTCTATAGCTAACTAGGGCTATATGAAATGTTAAACGGCACTTTAATCTTCACAAAAGTTTATTGTTCGAAACGGAAAGTTATACAGTTTATAAAGCACAGCTGAAGGCGAAGAGTAGGTAAAAACGAAGCAAGAATACAATAGAAAGTTTTGCGATAGTGAGATGAAATATGACTTGATAATTAGCGTAATTAGGCGCGAGCGAATTTGAGTGCAAGCGACGTGGAGGTGCTCTGAGTGCGTTTGGACGACTGGTGCGCTGGCGCTGCGCCGTCTGGGAGCCGGTTCGGGTTGACCGTCCCGCGCGCGTCGCTGCGTCCCCTCGCTCGCCGTAGTGATGCGCCTTTTAGTGATGGGCACACCGGGCAGCCGGGCACGCCACACCACCCCCTCGGCAGTGTGAAAGTTCTGCGGAATAATAATTAGGAAATTTTACTCTTCGGCCAGATCGTGTAGTTACGACCGGCGATGAAGATCTTGAGTGCGGCATATTTTCGATGTGTACATCATTATTTAACACATATGCCGGCTTGATTCTGTCTATAGAGACATTAACTGGTCCTCGGGGTAAATCTAAGGTCATGGTCTTGTCTGTGCGTGATATGACTCGATATGGGCCTGTGTAAGGTGCCTCTAATGCTCCACGTAATGCGTCTTTTCTGAGAAAAACGTGAGTGCAGGTCTTAAGGTCTTCGTGTATGAAAGTTGATCTAGTGTTTGTGTGTCTCGATCCAGGTACTGGGCGTAAACGTGCCATCTGTTCTCGTAATTGTGATACAAAATCCGTTGCAAGTGTTGGTGTAGGATTTATTGAATGGATGAACTCACCCGGGATCCTGAGTGGCTCACCATATACCATCTCGGCTGCTGAACATTTCAGGTCGCTCTTCCATGCTGTCCGTATACCCAGCAGAATGATGGGAAGCGCGTCAGTCCACCGTGCGTCGTTGTGGGCCATGATGGCAGCCTTCAGCGTTCGATGAAGTCGCTCAACCATGCCATTGGCTGCGGGATGGTAGGCAGTTGTCTGGCGTAGTCGTATTCCGCAGAGATTCATCAGTGCCTTGAACAGATTAGAATTAAATTGACGACCTTGATCAGAGGTAATATTTTCTGGGCAACCAAATCGCGATATCCACGTCTCATAGAAAGCTCTGGCGACGGTTTCAGCGGTCATGTCCCGTAGTGGCGTTACTTCAGGCCAACGGGTATACCTGTCCACGGCAGTTAAGCAGTATCTGAATTCGGCGGATGGTGGAAGTGGACCCACTAAGTCGATGTGGACGTGGCTGAATCTTCCAGATGGTAGCTTGAAAGTGCCTAAAGGTGATACGGTGTGTCGATGTACCTTCGAGCGTTGGCAGTCTTCACAAGTCTTGACCCAAAGCCGACAATCTTTCCGGACTGAGGACCAAACGAATCTGTCTGTTACCATCTTGGTGGTGGCCTTGACCCCTGGGTGGCTCATGCCATGTGCAGCATTGAATATCTCACGACGCAACTCCTTCGTTACATAAGGACGAGGCCTCGATTGAGAAACATCACAATACAATTTAATGTTGGTACCTGGTACAGGAACCTGCTGGAGCTTCAGTGATGAGGAGCCTGAAGTAATGAGATCTTGTAGCTCTTTGTCCTGCGACTGGTACTTCGCAAGAGTCTCAAATGGCGGGCTTGAAATGGCTTCTATTCGAGAGAGAGTATCGGCAGTCACATTATCTTTCCCTGAGATGTGGCGAATATCGCTCGTGAACTGCGAAATGAAATCTAAATGGTTAAATTGCCGTGGTGAGCACTTACGCTCCTTCTGCTGGAACGCAAACGTGATTGGCTTATGGTCCGTATAGATAACGAAATGTCTCCCCTCGACCATGTAGCGGAAATGCTTTACGCTTTCGTATATAGCGAGTAGCTCCCGGTCATAGGCACTATACTGCTGCTGAGCCTTATTCATCTTCTTGGAGAAGAAAGCGAGAGGCTGCCATTCCTTGTCAACCAGCTGCTGTAATACCGCGCCCAAGGCTAAGTTTGAGGCATCAGTTACGAGGGCAAGCGGTGCGTTCATTTGAGGATGAGCTAGTAGTGTTGATTTTGCCAAACTAGCTTTGCATCTGTTGAAGGCCTGGGTAAGTTCTGGAGTCCAAGTAAGAGGTTGTGATCCTTTTATTTTGGGTCCGGCTAACATGTCGTGCAGAGTTGCCTGGTCTTCTGCTGCGTGAGGTATGAAGCGTCTATAAAAGTTGAGCATACCTAAGAACCTTCGCAGTCCGCTGACGGTTTTAGGTGGTGGAAACTCCTTTATGATCTCAACCTTGTCGTCCATTGGTCTTGTGCCTTTATCAGAGATGACGAAGCCAAGAAAGGTTACCTCACTTTGTCCGAAGCTACACTTGGATTCGTTTATCAGCAGACCATAGTCTTGTAGCCGCTTGAAGACCTGACGTAAGTGTTCCAGGTGCTGTGATTCGTTCTCCGAGAATATCAATACGTCGTCGATGTATCCGAATGTGAAGTCCAACTCTCTCAGTACCTCATCGAGAAAACGTTGGAAGGTCTGGGCAGCGTTTCGTAGTCCGAACGACATATAAGGGAACTCGAACATGCCAAATGGAGTGGTGATGGCAGTCTTTGGTATATCGTCCTTAAATAATGGTATCTGGTTATAGGCCTTTACTAAATCTATTTTCGAAAATACCTTGCAGCCGGCCAATCGGTGGGAGTAGTCTTCAATATGCCGGATGGGGTACCTGTCAGGTATAGTACGCGCGTTAAGTGCGCGATAATCGCCGCACGGCCTCCAAGTACCTCCCTTTTTAGGTGCCAGGTGCAATGCTGAAGCCCAAGGTGAGTCCGAGCGTCGCGCTGTACCATCTCGCATCATCTCCTCGAACTGCTCCTTAGCTATCGCGAGTTTGTCTGGCGCTAGGCGACGAGGTCGGCAGAACGTTGGTGGCCCATCCGTGGTCCTGATGTAATGCATGGTCGAATGCTTGATCTGACGTAGTACGCCTGACGGTTTGGTCAAATTAGGGAACTCTGCTAAGAGCTTATGGTACTCACTGTTACCAGAAATGGACTTCACGCTGACGTGCTGGCAGAGCCTGACTTCTCCAGTTGAGGTTAAGGTAGTCAGTGTGTCAATCAGTCTCTTGTTCCTGCAATCGACCAATAATCCATAATGAGATAAAAAATCAGCACCGATGATGGGTCTGTTCACATTGGCAACTACGAAATTCCATGCAAAATCACGCCTCAGTCCTAGGTTTAAAATCATTTTCATTGTCCCGTAGGTAGAAATTGCTGACCCATTTGCTGCAGTGAGGGTATATTCGACAGATGGACTGGCGTACTGGCGTAAAAATCTTTTAGGTAGCACGCAGAGATCGGAGCCCGTATCTACAAGGTATTGTATCTTACTTGTCTTATCGGTAATAAATAAGCGGCGACTCGAGGAAGCGTGACAGTCGTTAGTCGCCTCTACTGACTGTCGCGACTGTTTTTTACATCAGTAGTATAGGAACATGGTTGCACGCAGCGGCTCGCTTTTTTAGCAAAATTGTTGTGGTACCAGCACCAAGATGAATTACGGGTCTTACTCCTACCTCGTGACTTCGATCTGTTACCACCGGACCTCGTGCTCCTGAAGTGGCTGCGTGATCTCCGACTACCCTCGGGCTGGATATTCAGCTGCGCGATCTGCCGCGACAGCTCTTGTTGGATGCGCGCGCCGATTGACTGCTCCATACGATGCATCATAGCTTCAAAGTTATCAGCGCTCGCCACCTGCTTTTGATAATTAGGATTAGGTACAGCTTCATAAACTTGATCAGCAAGGTTAGCCATCTCATCTAATGGCGTCGTCTGTGACGCAACAATAGCCTGAATATGCAGAGGAAGTCGGGTACTCCATATGCTGCGAAGAACCTCGTCCGTTAAACCATCCACAGCTAACGATCTTAGGTGTCGTAGAAACTGCGAGGGCTTGCGATCGCCCATTTCCTCCGTGTTGAGCAACTGCCGTATTTTCTGCTCACGAGAAATAGAAAGTCGCTTTATTAATTCAGTTTTAAGTTTTTCGTACTTCCCGGTTGCCGGGGGTTTAATAATTATGTCGCGTATTTCTTTGGCAGTTCTAGGATCTAGCTCGCGGAGTACCTGATAATATTTTGTGTCATCCTGCTTGATGTTGGTCATCTCGAATTGCGCCTCAACCTGTGCAAACCATATTTCTGGGTCATCTTGGTAAAAGGCGGGTAAGCGCACTGCGACGCGCTCCACCGCAAAATTCGGCTGGCCTTCAGGTTGTCTGTTTGGATCGTCGTCGGTCCGCTCGGTGTCAGGCATCTTGACGCGAAGATAGCAACGTAAGCGCTAAGCAATGTTCGTAGACGCGGTCACCAGATATAGCTAACTAGGGCTATATGAAATGTTAAACGGCACTTTAATCTTCACAAAAGTTTATTGTTCGAAACGGAAAGTTATACAGTTTATAAAGCACAGCTGAAGGCGAAGAGTAGGTAAAAACGAAGCAAGAATACAATAGAAAGTTTTGCGATAGTGAGATGAAATATGACTTGATAATTAGCGTAATTAGGCGCGAGCGAATTTGAGTGCAAGCGACGTGAAGGTGCTCCGAGTGCGTTTGGACGACTGGTGCGCTGGCGCTGCGCCGTCTGGGAGCCGGTTCGGGTTGACCGCCCCGCGCGCGTCGCTGCGTCCCCTCGCTCGCCGTAGTGATGCGCCTTTTAGTGATGGGCACACCGGGCAGCCGGGCACGCCACAGTTCCTCAGGTCATTAGTTACTTGGGTATCCCACACGACAAGAGGTTCCCATCCGGGATAGATAATTCCTCGCCCGTTCCTACATAATTAAGAAGGTAGTTCGACCCTACTTTTCGGGCCTAGCGTAATCATTAGGACGCGGCTCCGAAGTACTGCGGCGCGGCGGCGGCGCGAGAGCGTTTCTGAAAGAGAGAGCAATAAAGTACGGCCGTTTGAAGAGGCCATATTTGACAGCTGTTAAACTTATACTAGAAACATGTCAAAAAATATAGTCCTTATTTTGACAGCTGTGAAATATGGACTACTCAAAAGGCTGTACTGAAGTGCTATAGAAACAAGCATAATTATTAAAAAACTAAACCCGACTGCAGTAATTTTAAAGTTATATTCTGCGTATAAAATCCTCCATTTTTAATTATTAGTAAGTATGGAATTTGTATAAAGCCAGTGTCATTCACGCAGCTGAGACGAATCTAACCACACCTTATCAAATGAGCTTTTCGGGCTGTGAAAAAGATTTTTCTTATCCATATACAATACAGACATACTATCTCCTTCGTTGCCTTCTGTTGTCTGCGCTTTTTGTTTCGGGTTTCGGACGACCCAAAGAGCCATACCACAAAACAGGGCCCCAAGTCTGCTAATTTTTAGCCATTGTAATGCCAGCGAGACTCAACTGTCATTCTACTGCCACTGTGATTTTCCATACTAAAAACTGTTAGCAGACTACGAAATGGCCGAAACCATCCAACTGAGATGCCATCGAGACTCGACTGAAACGATTTTCATTTAGCGGACTCGGGGCCCAGTTAGAAAAGTGTTGAAAATAAAACTTCATACTACGCTAGACACGCGTGCAACGTTCGTCTAACTTTTTTGTGGTAAGGCCCAAAAGATCCGAAGAACATTTAACTGGCCCGATGGCGTAGTGAATAGTACTTCTGCCTGCCATGCCAAGGGTCGTGGGTTCGATCCCTTGGACTAATCAACCTCTGGACGCGAATCCTACAGAATTTGTTCTAGATCTCTTTCAACCAATATTGGGGGGAGGGGAGGTAATGACACATAGTAATCTGCTAAATTGAAAGACACCTGATTCTTATCATATCCCTTTATATTTGTCATTTTAGAATTATGTCGGTTTATGTATACTTCAAAGACAGTGCTGTACCATAGTCGATAATCGATAAAGAATGAATGACTGAATGAAGTTTTTCATGAAAATTTCTACATATCATTTCATGAGTTTTGAGGAACGACGAATTGTCTGGCGTCTTATCATGGATATCTAGTAGGGCGAACGCAGCGTCGCGTCACGTATTTTATTCGGAGTACGCGCGGTAAGCCAACTTGCTCGTTTCGCGAACCGGCGCGATTCGCCAACTCGCTTTCTGCCGACTGGCGTGCTAGGCCTACTTACGCTATTCGCCGACTAAGCGATTGGTAAACTATAGCTATTGTGTACTGTCAAGTACAATTTTCTTTAAATTTTGCGTATTTTGGGATTGAGGAATTTTGTACGGGAGGTCGATTTTTTTTTCGGTTAGCATCTATAAGAAAAGTTGTTCAGTTTTAAAAGTTATTTAGTTTCAAAAGAAGTTCAGAGTTGAAAGTTTAGTTTTATATGCTGCTTAGTTTAAAAGTTGTTCAGTTTTTATAAGCTACATTTAGGCCGGCTTAGAATAGCATCACCCCAATTCTACCCGTGGGTGTCGTAAAAAGCGACTAAGGATAATCGTCCTGGGAATGGGCAAAGTGACATCTGTCAGACAAGCGATCATCGAAAACGGCTAACGATCGCTAGTCTGACAGATGTCATGTTGCGCGTCGCATCACACGTCTATTTTGTGGAGCTTGCCCCGTAGAGACAAAGCTACAATATTTGTGACGCGCGACGCGAGTCACATCGATGACGGTCATTTGTCTGACAGATGCCATCCCAAGCGTCACGACGCACGTCTTCTCTGTGGAGCTTGCGCCTTAACTTTTTCTATAAAAAGTTATTTAAAAAAGTTGTTCATGATATTATGTCTATCCCTAGTATTAAAAATTTCATATCAAACCATATTACGTTCTCGTATTGAATTTTCTCGTGTGATTAATAGCAGACACTTTCATATTTTAATACAGATCCATAAACTATTATTATGTTCACTGTACATTATGACAGTTTGCTAACCGCGCAGTCGGCGAATGGAGTAAGTACGCATAACGCGCCAGTCGGCAGAAAGCGAGTTGGCGAATCGCGCCGGTTTGCGAAACGAGCAAGTCGGCGAACTGATTCCAGACCTTTTATATTCATGAGCGGTCGATCCGCACGCATGTTACTTTAAGCGGTTCAGATTAATAAGGGAAGTGATCTACGTGCGGGTTAGAAATTTGCTAGCCGCGCGACACTCCTCTACGTCCTCTGCAAATATGAGGCAAAAGGAGCTGGACAACGAGTGGCCACATGTAGTTCCCGAAAGAAGTTCAATCCCTTGATCCCAAACATGTGGTTCCCGAAAGAAGTTTAATCCCTTGACTCCAAGCAGATCGTGGCTTTCCTTAAAATGGGCCGACTGGATGAGGTTATAACATTAAAATTTAAAAATACGCCTGCTTTTGTGGAAAATCAATTTTCCTATACAAAACATACCCTACGACAATCGGGATAATGTAAGGATTCTTCTCACACAATTCCCAATATAATCTTTTCAGTGGTTAAAGAGTAACAGTGCTTTAAAAAAACGCACATAAATACATACATACATCATGTACCCTAAAAAAACATTACACTCCTTTTTTTTTGTGGGCAGTCGTGTAATTATCAAAAAGAGTCGGCTACAATAGATCTACAAACGGTGGCTGTTGGTCT
The DNA here is from genome assembly GCA_024500475.1 of Phthorimaea operculella. Classification (NCBI taxonomy): domain Eukaryota; kingdom Metazoa; phylum Arthropoda; class Insecta; order Lepidoptera; family Gelechiidae; genus Phthorimaea; species Phthorimaea operculella. Next base: position 1,339,241 of record JANFCV010000082.1, read on the forward strand.
GACCGGGGCCAACCGCCTTCACTGAAATAGTAATAAAAATAAATGATTGATATGAGGATTTTCAGTTATAGTTAAAAACGTTATGCCACACTACACAATATTATGGAGAAATATGGTTATGGCAAAATAACCAATATGCACATTTCTAACTATGCCAGGCCTGGCGCACTCCGTGGCGTAGGTATATCGGGTGAAATTTTACTAGTGACCGATAGCGAAAACTCAGAACCGGCTGGTGATAAGGAACAACTTTCCCCAAGGAACATAGGTCGAAATATGAAAAAAAAAATTTGGGCCTCCCATAGTAACTCAAATCAGCTGATCGGCAATTTTGTATGGGAGGACCAAATTTTTATTTCATATTTCGACCTACGTTCCTTGGGGAAAGTTGTTCCTTATCACCAGCCAGTTCTGAGTTTTCGCTATCGGTCACTAGTAAAATTTCACCCTATAGAGCTGCAAGTACATGCGGCGACCTCCGCGCGGGGGTTAATCAGTAGGTTTCCGCGCGCCGCACGTTACGCGCGCGCTCCGATGCCGTTCGCATTTCTTAACGAGATTTATTTTATTTTATCAATTCTGTATTAAGTAACTCACCTTCCTGCCTTATTCGTAAATTTTGTATCATTATGCAATTTTCATATTTTTTCTAATGTTTGTGCTTCGCTTTCTTTCAATATCCCACATTTAAGCCCCAAACTCCACAGAGAGGACAAGGAGAGGACATAAGACGTAGGGCATGACGCTTGACGTTTGACATCGCGACGTTTCCATACAAAATATACGAAAAAGTATTGACAAAGGCACAAAAAAGCGTCGCATCTATGACAGCTAGCGTCAAAAATTAAGAAGAATATTTGACGATCACTTGTCTGTCAACTGTCATTCTTACGTCCTATGCCCTTGGTGGAGTTTGCGCCTTACAAAACATTTTATTTACGTTTTACTAGGGTGTAGAAATGTACTCCAGTACACTTTTCGTAGGTACCTACTTTCATATAAATCTCGAAATTCGCATCCCTACAAAGCGTGCCGGCTGTGACATTCAATGGTGGTCTGCGGCAGATGAACTTTCGCGCGCAGCAATTCGGCTCATTTTTACTTGCGCGCGCGATCAGTAGGCTAATATTAAAGTAGGTATCCAAAGCCGGCGCGAAGGAAATTGTACTTTATTATCGCGCATAAAGATTTATATTTGTTGAATTGCTACGGCGGAGTGCCTTCTGTACCTGTACTATTATGTATTCTGTGACTATGCCAAGTTACTGAATACCCAAATTTTAAAACACTTCCAGTGTTAGCTATACAATTTAGGAAAAACGATAGTTCAAAAATATTGTGGACATTATGCAAACTGGACATTTTTTCACCACTGTAGGTACATTTTGCAAAATGGACATAATGCACCTAAAGAGCATAAATAGGGTGAAATTTCACTAATGACCGATAGGGAAATCTCAGAACTGGCTGGTGATAAGAAAGAGTTTCCCCTAGGAACGAATGTCGAAATATGAAAAAGAATTGGCCCCCCATACAAATTTATCGATCAGCTCATTTGAGTTACTATGGAAGGTCAAATTCTTTTTTCATATTTCGACTTATGTTCCTTAGGGATTCTTTCCTTATCACCAAACAATTCCGGGTTTTTGGTACCGGTTAGGTACTAGTATTTAAATTCGGCATCCATTCTTAATCTGCGCTGGTTATAATACTACTAATCATTCTTATCGATATCGGTCATCGACAATTTTCCGCACTAAAATGCCCGTCATTGGTGAACGAATGAATACATGATTGATAAAAACCGGCTCATAAATGTAATACAAAATATTGGTTGAAACGTGTTATAGAATATGACCTTTTTTATGGAGACGGATTATACGGTCCTGTCATACGTATTTTATTAATTTTTCACGTAAATAACGAGAAATATAGCACAAAAAGTCCTTACGCGTGATAAGAAATATTGTTTGTCCGATGGCTATAGTTTTTACAACATAAAACAGCTTATTTGCCCATTTTGGGGTATGTTTTCTCTTATAGCTTCAAAGTCACACTGACTGTTGCCGTTTGCTTACCTAGGTAATTTTACCTAGGTCCGTGGCTAGAGGGGTAAAGGGTAAAATGACATTGTTTCGCGTCCAGAGGTTGATTAGTCCAAGTTCGATCCCCATGGACACAAATGTTTAAGTCAATTTTCAAATATTTGTGTTTAATCTGGGTGTTTTCTATGTATAAAATGTATGTATTGATATCAGCTATCTAGTTCCCATTGTACAGTTTGCTTAGTTTGGGGCTAGATGGCGCTGTGTGAAATGAGCAGGATATTTATTTATCCCGTCGCTGCCGTGACGCTCTACTTCGGAGCCGCGGCCTCAGGGTTGATTATGGCACGAGGAAGTGTAAGGGTGACTTTATTGGAGGGTCGCCCTTGTATTATTTGAAGAGGACACTCTTTGGGCCTTTAGTGATTTTGTTTTCTCGCGTATACTTTTCTATTTATATCGTTTGTTTACAATGCCTTCGTCATGTCATCTTGGGTCTGTTGACCTTTTTAGAGGGATGCTCTTTTTATTATTTTTTATGAACGAAATTTAACAGTACATTTCATGAATGACTGGTACAAAAGTTCATAAAATAAGACGAGAGAAAAAATTGCTGCTAATATTATTAAGGGGTGACCAGCCGACCAGCCTATGAAACTGAACAACTTTCCTCATTGAACATAAGCTAAATTATGAGAAATATTTTTAGACCTCCCTATTTATTCCCTTTTTTGCATTAGCTGGCGAAGTGGCTACACAATTTGTATGCGAGGCCCAAAATTTTTCTTCATATTTCGACCGCAATTTCTCGGAGAAGGTTGTTCAGTTTCATGGTCTAAATGCACCCATCCTTACCCCGTAAAACATTCGAAGTAAAATTTACTATATCCACCTTATAACTAAGCATCCACAATCAAAAAAGGTCGAGATTTTTTTCATACTGCAACATTCTACAGCATTAATTGCTGCGACTTTTCTAGATGAAGCAACATTTATTGAATCGTACAACTTAGTTTGTATTTGTTAGTTTGTATCAATCTTGAAATATAATTGTTCATGAGTTAACGTGGGAGAATGTACCTACAAATTATTACATGTCATGCTCAGATTATATCCTCGAAATTCTTCGCTCATCCTTTTCCCAATACGTATAGGATAATCCTTATATTACGCTCGGGGAGTTTATTAACGGGAACAAAGGAAAATTGTTCTCGACAACAATGTGCCTAAAGTTGAAATATTTCACGCCTTGTTTATTAATATTAACTTTCATTAGGTACTTCAGGAGAAAAAACACACGTAACGTTCCTTTCTGCGTTATTTTTGCGCTACGTAACGCCGTTGGGACATAATGGAAGCATCCGTCGACGCACCGTTGTGCGATATTTTTGCGCTAGCGTCTATAAAAGCGTTTGGCATGAATTAAGGTAAAATATTATATAAAAGTAAAGGTTGTATAAAACGGATAGCGCTGCGCAAAAATAACGCACAAACGGACGTTCCGTATGTTTCTTGCCTCTGTGAATGTGAGGGAAGTTTATTTTATCGTGCCTGTACCAAAAAATGGTAACATGAACATTAACAACCACAACAGTCCACAGCTGGACATGGGCCTCCTGTAAGATATTGCCTTGCTCACTACGCATGGCAAGCGCAGTGCAGGATGTTGCATTCACTGGGAACACTGCTGCCCCTGCGTTCCCTGGACGAATTTATCCCTTCTTTACAACCGCGGGTAGAATTTGACTGATGCTGGTCTAAGCGATCACACATAACACGGCACGAACAATGATAGGCAGGTAGGTAATAAAAAACTTTTTGACAGCTGTCAAACCCATACTAGAAAACATGTCAACAAAGAAAAATAGACCTTATATCATAGCATTAACATGATTTTGAAAGCTGTCATATATGGCCTATGCGAACTCCCGTACCGTAATAGACGAAAGTCAGAAAAATACTACATATTTTGGATTTTAGTTGGTACTTATCTAAATGAAAGTTCTTTTAACAAACCCCTAATGAATAAATTTACGCTCATGTTGCTTGTTTTAGTTTGAAACTTTACTCACAGTTTTAATGCAGATAAAAAGTTTTAAACAAAAACATGTTCTAGTACTAGCCGTGCTTAAGTTAACTGCTCAACAAAAAACGGCTTCACTAATTACATACTCTTGTTTCACAGCTGTCGGTACGGTAAAAGATTATAATTAGAACAAATTGTTGATTAGAGACTTAAAATAACGCAGAAGAGATAGAGATTTGAACAATATTACACGTAGGTACGTAGCATTATTACAATTAGATCATCAGCCGCGTGATTCCGGCTTAGAATAGCATCACCCCATATCTTTCCTGTGGTTGTCGTAAAAAGAAATTAAGGATTTGAGAAGTGATGTATATTGCTATTATAGACCCGTTGACAACCTGTCACTATGGTGCTACACAGCCTTCTTAGTGACTCTTAAGCTTTTTTCAGACGTGTATATGGCCGTTTTTACAGCCGTTTGCGTTCTGCCTACCCCGAAAGGGATGTAGGCGTGATGTATGAATTGTCTTAAAAAGAGTTACAAAGATGAAACCACTCGTATTGTACACTGAGTTGATGATCGAGTCGATGAATCCCAGTGTCAGAGTTTTTAGTTTACCAAGACAAGAACCTTTGCACATTTGCTACACACTATTGAAACAGTTATTTATTTTAATTATATATCACACGGATTTTAAGCACTTACATTTGGGTTCAATCGCGGTAGGTATTTATTGTTATTATTCTTTAGTAACCTAGGCTTTAACCACAGCAAAACATCGTTGTGCTGCGCCACCACCATTTGTCATGGTGATTTTTTTACCATGTATTGTACTTCTAAGTAAGTAATGTACGTACAACTCAGAAATATGTACGATAAGTATTTATCAATCTAATTCTCACAGAAAATCGCGTAGCAGCGAATGGTACCGTATGGCGAGCCGCTAGCTGGTTATAATTTTAAACAGATTTGCGTGCGGAACTTTACAAGCGCAGCAGTCAACGTACGCCCGCAAAAAGCTCTTCAACTCCCAGACGAAGCTTCACGGAAAGCTTGGCTTTTTTTCAGGAATTAGCTTGAAAGCTTCGAAAGCCCTCGCGAACTGTACTTACGGCGGGCTAAGTAGGTTTCAACGAGAAGTATCTTATACTTATTTTGAATAGGCGGAAAATCTGGCTTTTCGGGAATTGAAAATGTATATTCAAGCTAGCAGCTTCTTAAGCTTTTTAAGAGATCAACTTGTACTGGCCAATCTTAATAACAGTATGTAAAACCATTATAACTTGATCCCTTAATGAGCAACTTGTGTTGCTAATAGTATTGAAGGACCCAGATTAACCCTGGAGTTAAAGTTTTTCGAAAGCCTAATACAAGTAGCAGGCCTCTGGCATGGTTGTGTAACATCCGCCGTATACCTAAGTGATCACTGATCATAGACAGCACTGCAGGCTTAACGTGCCCTCCGAAGCATGGAGCCACCTTGTTTTTCGGACAATCAGGTGGATCAGCGTGCAGTTTCCTGACCAGACTGGGAACAAATTCACAAAGTGATGAATATCAACTTTGTGACTGACCCTACAGGGCATTGAACCCGGAGCCTTCTGCTTCACATCAAACCAACCACTGTGCCACATCGCAATAGCAAATGTCTCTCTTTCGCTATAAATGCCTTAATCCTTTTGAAACGATGTTATGACATCACGCAGATGTGCCATTGATAAGATGGAGGTGGATATTGATTTTGGATCCTCGCCAACGAGAAGGGAAACGGTATTACGCAGTTGTTCAACAAATATGATCAAGACCAAGAAAAAAAGACCAATACATGGATGGATGTCCGCAAGATCGACTTTTTCGAAAACTTCAGGTCAAACCGAACTATTTTCCCTAAGCGTTAAACATCATAGTATACAAATTGAGCCTCATATACAAAAAGAAACAGTTGATCGAGCAGTTTACTATAAAAGCATGCAAATGTATGGCGCAATAGAGAAGAGGTCCCTGCAGTGGGTGTTTGTGGGCTGATGACGATGATGATGAGGGGGATGGAGAAGGTCTAACTTGGGTTGACGAAGCTTTACCTTGCATGCTAAAACGGCGTTACAATTCATTACCTTTAATTTTTTGTTATATAACATTCTCACATACATCGTACCCAAAGAGTTTGAGATTTCATACTAAGAGCGAGCAAAGAACAAAGTAAAACAGATTGCTACTGAAATGTTTCAAATTGAGGTCCTAACTGGTCGCGGAGCCTTGTAATGGAAGAGCCGATTGCAGAAATGCCTATCTCATCAGGTACCACAATAGGCTAACTTTAGAACGTTAACTGACACGTATACAAGTCGAAAGACTTAAGTCTGCCGGAGCAATCCTGCCAAAAGATGAAAATAATCGATATTTGATAATTTTTCATCTGTAAAATTTATTTTATTTTATTTGTTTAGGAAAACCAACAGCTAACAATAAACGATTACTTAAAACTAGTACTGTAGTATTAATAAATCACTTTATTTATGGAGGAAACTAACTTGGTTTATTTTAATAAATTCTTATTATAATTTTACAGTTTTATGTGTGTCCACTGACGCCATGATACGTACGCCAACCTTCTTTTGTTTTATGACTTCTTAGCATTTTGACGACCAACCTGCCAGTGTCAATACTTCATATTAAACCTTCTTTACTACAAGTGCAACTCACAAAGCTAATTACAGGTTTTGTCTAAAAGTACCCAAATCAAAGTGCTGGCATCAGTTTACTTACAGCAAAGTTAACCTATCGTGCTACCAGATGAGATAGGCATTTTTCTGCAGTCGGCGCTCCCTCTATTGGGCACGTGCCTGATCGTAGACTGGCATATCGCTTTAAGGCAATGAACACGAGTTAAGTCGTAAATTTAATATTCAATGGAAATGTCTCAAGATATTGCCAGATCGTGAATACTTGAGAGTTGAATAGCTATTTAAATTAACACAGTTCATAGTTGGCAACTCCGCAGTTTAGAGTTTGAGAAGGTAAACTCAACTTTGAGGAACTCTTGAACTCAAATAATAGTTTCAGTTGCGGATATGAGATTTGCAGGTAGCCTTGCCAGTTAAGTAGTACAATTATTTATACTGGCTGTTCTAATTTTAGTGGTGCAGCTTCTCCACCAAATGCCGTTCGTGTGGCAACATATTGGAAAAATAAAATTTAGTTCTCCGCGACTCGCAAAGAAGAACAAGTGGTACAAAGAGATTTTCGCAGATGCATACACGTTCAAAATACTTTTTATAACGGCAATTTCTTAGGGCAGGTGTGCAGGAGCTGGTTGAAAAAACAAACAAATTCCTAACATCATCTTCCTGTTCTTATCCCAAATCAGTTGGGGTCGGCGCAACATGTTTTGTTAGAATACAAAATCTTGTAGCAAAAGGATTTGGCTAAGTTTTATGACCAGCCAGCCGCCTGCCTGACGTCAACGCTCTTTGGGAATGCTATTGTAGATGGTATCACCGCCACTATGAGGATGACCATAGGCCACAGATATTCAGCCAAGGTTAAAAACTGAACATCGCCTTTTATCACACATACTGAGTGGACAAAACAAATACCTAACATAGGAAAAGTATATAAAGCTTTTGCCATAAAAAGGGTCTCACATTTTATACTCATTATTGGTAAGTACACTCTTTGAAAATATTTACGGATACTCAATTAATTTAGGTCAAAATAAAACAATATCCAAATAGGAAACAATCCAAGATAAAACGGTACAATTTCCTTAACATGGCAACCCAGGTCTTCCGCCCGAGGCTGATTTACAAAGACCCTTTGAGTGTTGCTGCCTTCTACCAACTTTCCAGATCAAAGCTAGCTTTATAAAAGACCCGGACAAGGGTATGTGAAGATCCTGTCAGCCTTTTCTATTTTGGGTATGAATATTATTCACGACGACCCTTTCTTAGCTTATAAGAGTTATAAGTATAACCAACATCCATAAAATAAGCCTTTATCGAATAATTTTAGATGATAAGAAGTTTTAGCCGTGTGGTGCCGGCTGAGAGCAGTAGAATAGCACCACCCCCTCTCCTCCCGTGGGGGTCGTAAGAGGCGACCGAGGGATAAACCCGACCCAAACAGCCAGGGCCAACCGTATGGTGGCGGTTAATCCACCACAAAAGCATTCCCAAGGAAGGTTGACGTCTGGTAGGCGGCCTGTTGTAAAATTCAGCCAAATCCTTTTGCAACACGATTTTATGTTCAACGAAACGTGTTGCGCCGACCCCAAGTCATTGGGATAAGGACAGGAAGATGATGAAAAGAAGTTTTTGGTCGGTATCAACTTTAATCGTGCCTATTTGAAGAGACAGTAACCTCAAGAATCTTATGGCCAGATCCTAAACAAGTGATTATGACGGGTGTAGAGTAAAGTCTAGCGTATTAAAAAAAACTTTCTAAATCAGTATAAAACATAGACATAGAAACGATAGACGAACATAGTGTGCAAAAGAGAAGAAAATGATTTATGGAAACTCAGTAAGATAGACAAGAATAGCGAACCTTATGTCACTGTAACCTGTTTTGTATGACAGATCGTCCCAATTCAACCCGCTGGTTTTTACTTGAACATTATTTTGGTGTTTTTTTCAGAAATCCTTATTTATTTTTATAATTTGATTAGTGTGCAACGATGGTTATGTATTCAGGATGCGAATTTGATGCGAATATTCACATTTAACCGGAAAACTGCACATTTTACAGGTAAATTCTCAGAAAGTCGTCACTGGGATTACACGTGAATTTTTTGTTTAAATGTGCCTTTTTTTGTAAGTAAAATAATAAAATACGCAAATCATTATATTTCCTTTCGTATTTTCGATATGTAAAAGTGTATTAGTTAGTAATTTTCATAATATTTGGGGATAAAATAATTTCGCAATTAGGCCAGGGATTGACTGCAATTTATCGACAAAGTTATCGATAGTTACCTAGAGGTACCTTACATACTTTGAATAGTATGACAACAAAAAATATGCTAATCTTAAAGATTCGCTAAATAGTTACCTACTTGAACAATTCAGACATAGTTTTTTACAAATACATATAACATTATTTTCAACTACATCCAATAGATACACTTTAGATCCAGTTATTAGAGATCGACTCGGTGACTCATGCGAAATACTTATAATACCTATTATTTTCAGGGTCGTATTAACGAGAGATTTGCATCATCGTACGTAAACCGTGACATAGGCCCATCTACGTCTCAACATTGAAAGATGAAGAAAGATGTGTTTGACCACCGGCGATCACTTGTCTGACAGATGTCATTCTATTTCTGGTTTCACACGTCATATTTGTGAAGATAGCGCCTATTGACCAGGATTCTTACGAACAACCTTCTCAGCAAATTCTATAAAGAAACCTACGTAGGAAATACGCTGACTGCAAAAAAGGACCCGCCGCAGCAAAGAAAGCATTATGTCAACATTTCAATTGAACAAATAAATAAAGATGAAATCTTCATACCATTTTTTATTTGAAATTATCGATAACCCTCCAAATTGAATAATGTACATCACTAGCTGGGGTAAGCGCGCCAAAACCAAAATTGGTCACGCGAGATCGAGCTGTCAGTTGGTCTATAAACGCTAGTTTATATATATAAGTCTATGGTATAAAATAAGCAGCTTTTGGCCAAAATCCCAGGATTTCGATTGCGATCCTTCTGCCATCCTACTGCTATACCTAGTATAAAAAAGGTCCTTTTAAATTCACTGCAAATATTTTCAGTGTATGTTCTACTCGTGAAACTATCATTTTTCCGAAATATGAAAATAGAATTTGGACCTCCCATACAAACTGACACATGTTTTGGACATTTCTGTATGGCATGTCCAAAATATTTTATCATATTTCGGATAAATGTTACTAAGAGAAGTTGTTCAATTTCACGAGTAGAACATACCCTAAAAATATTTTCAATGAATTTCATAGGACCCTTATATACAACAATATCTACAGTTGTTCATAGCTGTACTCCAGTACTCCTACATCAGACTCTTACTCGTAGATCAATACAAAACCTCTTCTCTGCTCTCAAAGAGTTTGTTCAAGCAGGTCAAGAGAGGAGCGACCGATACATTTGTAGACACTTTTCTGAGAATAACGTTAGAGATACCGACGTCAAATGTATGAGAAGTTATAGAGGTTCAGTAGTGTTGTCACTGGCGTTTTGCTACTGATAGACGGACAGGTTGTGGATGCTGTGTGGTGCCGGCAGAGTAGACTAGCACCACCCCCTCTCTTCCCGTGGGGGTCGTAAGAGGCGACCGAGAGATATACCCGACCCAAACAGCCAGGGCCAACCGTATGGTGGCGGTTAATCCACCACAAAAGCATTCCCAAAGAGGGTTTACGTCTGGTAGGCGGCCGGTCGTAAAATTCAGCCAAATCCTTTTGCAACACGATTTTGTGTTTAACGAAACTTGTTGCGCCGACCCCAAGTAATTGGGATAAGGGCAGGAAGATGATGAGACGGAGAGGTTGTGTGCAGACTACTGCCAACCGTTGTAACTTTTTGTGCGCACTCTACCTATGTGGAGACCGATACAGTTGTAAAAAAATCCGAGAATAACGTTCCGTGAACATCCTACACTTTCTTAGAAACTTTTGCTGTCAAAAGATATTTTTTTAGAAATACAACGTGTTCTGTGGGAAATGTATTAAATTAAATCTAAATGAACAGTTTTCAGTTTGACTATCCTTACAACAAGATACAACCAATCCACAATAACAAGATATAAGTTAACCATCCTTACGATATAAAGATACAAAAAAAAGCGGCCAAGAGCGTGTTAGACACGCCCACAAATAGGGTTTCGTAGTCAACGTTTAAATATCAGGTTTTTCAGCATTACAAACTTAATTTTGTTGCTGGTTTGTTAGCAGCAGTATGATGACCAACCGCAAATAGAAAAACTCAATTTTTTCTGAAACCTTTAAGGGTACAATATCCGTTATAGTTTTCATTGTAACTTCAGATTGTAAGCTATATTCCATATTAATTTTAAATTTTTAGCGTACTTAGAAGAATACTTTAGAAGTTACAGCTGGAACAAATTATGAGTCAAAAACGCCCTTTTAAAAGCAAATATCTCGTGACAGAAACATTTTAGTGACTTTGTTTCAAAGAAACCTCACCTTAGTTTTAAAAGACCTATTCAACGATACCCTATTCAATATTACAGAAGAAAACAAAAATTTTTGCCCCCCTTTCACTTGTATGGGGGGGTCCATAAACCATTCATTATAATTTTTTCTTAACATTTCTGTATTTGGGTCAACACGATCTATCTTCTCATCAAATTTCATGTCGATAGCTCTAAAACTGACGAAGATATGAGGGCGCGGCATACAGACAGACAGACAGACAGACAGACAGACAGACAGACAGACAGACAGACAGACAGACCGACAGACCGACAGACAGACAGACTTGACGAAACTATACGGGTTTCTAGTAGACTACGAAACCCTAAAAAAGCATAGGGCGCAAAATTTTCACACGTGTGAATCAACGGTTTCTTACCCGACTGCCTCAGGAGGGTTATGTTTTTCGAGAGCATGTACCTATGTTTATGTTTTTTTAACGCTGAGTGGTAGCGGCTAAGAATTCTGCCACCCCTTTTCTACTCAGGGTGTTTCGTAAAAGGCGACGTAAAGTTTTTGACCATATGGCTACAATATCTGCCGACTATGGTCAACCGTATGGTGGCGGTAATACCACCCACGATAGCATTCCCAAAGAGGGTTGACGTCAGGCAGGCGGCCAGTAGTAAAATAAAGCCAAATCCTTTTGCAACATGATTTTGTGTTCAATAAAACATGTGGCGCCGACCCCAAGTACTTGGGATAATGGCAGGAAGATGTTTGTTTGTGTTTATGTGGATTGGGGTCGGGTTGCATAAAATTTTAAGTCATATTTTTATTAGGCATACGATCATTAGTCATAATGAATTCAAGTCATAACTTCAATACGCATAACCGTTTTGGCATAAATTACTGAGTCATAATGTCAATAAGCATAAAGATAAATAGGCATATTATTCATTGCCATAATTATAAAAACGCATAATAATTATACCGCATAATATTCAAAACTATTCTACGAAAAACAGGAATACCCTGCAGCGTGCGGGCAAGCATACATGTCAACCTAACACAACCTAACCTACCGAAAATGGGTAATAGTTTTTTATTACTGTGGGGGGCTGCGCGCTCACGTCTCCGTCATGCATTTAAGCAAGCGAGCAGCATGCATGCAAGCAATAAAGCAGCAAGTATACACGTATGCAGGCAACAAGCACGAGCGAGCAGGCATGCATAAATGTCAACCTAACCCGCAGGCATGACGGAAGCGAGCACAGCGAGCGTAGCTACGCTCGCTGTGCTCTGATCAATGAGAATAATATTTTATGGAAGACATTAGATTCAAACACATTTTTATTAATAATGTTTATTTACTCTTGTTGTAAGTTAGACGGGCACCCCGAATCGGTTAGGTTAGGTTCAGCAGGCTATGACGGAAGCGAGCACAGCGAGCGTAGCGAGCCTAACCTAACCTAACCTAACCGCTTCGGGGTGCCCGGCTAACTTACAACAAGAGTAAATAAACATTATTAATAAAAATGTGTTTGAATCTAATGTCTTCCATAAAATATTATTCTCATTGATCAATATGACAGATAACAATTATGCGACTCAAAATTAGTCTAAAAGAAAATAGGACAAGCGAATAGTATGACTATAAATGCGTATGACATAAAAAAATTATGCCGAACAAATAGTATGACAAAGAATTTTATGCGAACCGTGTTATGCCAAACTATATTAGGAACTTCAACAATATGCAAAACGACTGTATCCCTGTTTATGTCCGTGGACAAGAAATTAGTTTTCACGGGCTACAGCTGAGTGGATTGACATGTTAGGTTTCTGACTGCGGTGACCTTTAGTAGTTACTGCTGTTATTAACCTTAGTAGTGACTCAGCGGTGATGGGTTCTGAATAAGTGTAACACATGTATTAGGGAGAAACGGATGGTTGAGGCTTACAGCCGCAGACGTGGCTAAGCCAGCCAACCGATTACAAATAAGACGGTTCCCAGACGTAATGCATGATTTTCCGGTGTTTTTTCCAGATCCGGTATTAGTTGTAAAACTATCCTGGTAGATGGAGCCCTCATGCCATGTGATGCCGGCTTAGAATGACATCACCCCATATCTTTCCCGTGGGTGTCGTAAAAGGCGACTAAGGGATAAATTCATCCAGGGCTTCAATCCCTGGATGAATTTCGCAATCGCATTGCAACATCTTGCATTGCGCTCACCAACCCGCCTGCCAAGTGTGGTAAGTATGGCAAATACCCCCTACTAGGGGGAGGTCCATCTTCAGCAGTGGGCTTTATTGTGGCTGTTATAGTAGATGGAGCCCTACCACGCGTTAGTGGTCAATATGTAAGCCGCTATAGCCCAGTTGGTAGAGCCATCGCCAATAGGTACAGATGGCGAAGGTAGCTGGTTCAAATCCAGCCTGCGATAAAAACATTGCAGGTTTCCCTAAATTGTATACCTAACACTGGAATGGAAGTGATTTAAAAAATTCCGCACGGCGCGTGTGCAACATCCGCAGACGTGGCTAAGCCACCATCCGGTTACAAATGGCTGCGGATGTGCGCGATTTTCCGCGGGCCCCTATTCGGCCTGTTCCGCCCAAAGGTTCCGGCGGTCCACCCACTTCCCTCAATTTGAGAAGGTTTCATAGGTATATGACGTCAGCAGACTAAACAATGACGTCTAGCTCAAAGCTGGGCTAAACGCGCCTATATCCCTTGCGGGGTAGGCAGAGCGTAAACGGCTGTACGAAACGGACAAAAAATATATTGATAGTAATTCAGAAATTTCTGCGGAACCCCTATTCCGCCCAAAGGTTCCGTCGTTCCGCCCACTTGCCTCGATTTGGGAAGGTCTCATACATGACGTCAGCAGACTAAACAATGACGTCTAGCTCAAAGCTGGGCTAAGCGCGTACGTAGATAAGTAAACCACATAAATACATATATCACGCCTATATCCCTTGCGAGGTAGGCAGATCGTAATAGACTGTAACGGCCGTACGAAACGAACTAAAAAAATATTGATAGTCATCCAAAAGATTGTGTATAACCAACCATAGTAACAGATTGTCAGCCTGTCGCCTAAAATTGCAATTCTCAGCCCCAATCTATCCTCATATCTGTTAGTCGCTTCTTACGACACCCACAGGAAAGTTATGGGGCGATGCTATTCTAAGCCGGCACCACACGGCACTGAAATTAAATGTTTTATAGTAGAGATAAATTTTACTAGTGACCGATAGCGAAAACTCAGAACCGGCTGATAAGGAACAACTTTCCTCAAGGAATATAGGTCGAAATACGAAAAAATAATTTTGGACCTCCCATACAAACTTGCCGATCAGCTGATTTCAGTTACTATGGGAGGTCCAAAATTATTCAGACAAAAGCTCGATAGAGCTAATTCCATCCATAGGCTGTCGAAAAGCCAGTTTTACGCGAAGTTAAACTCGATAATCTATTTCCGCGACCACGATGTCAAACTTAGTTTGCAGCGCACCGCTACACTAACGAATATCGTGGTTTATTAAGTATATTACCACCAGCAAATCCGCCTACTCATTTAAGGGACCAACTTAATACTGGTTTATCATACAAATACTAAGAATAAAACAGTATCAGTTGATCCCGATGTGTGATCCCGATGTGGCGCAGTGGTTAATATGACTGCCTGCCACGCAGAAGGTTCCGGGTTCTATTTCGGGTGGGGTCACTCACAAAGTTGATATTATCACTTTGTGAATTTGTATACCCAGTCTGGTTGCAGGCTGAACCACCTGTATGTTCGAAAAGCAAGATGGTTCCATGCTTCGGATGGGCACGTTAAGCCGTCGGTCCCGGTTGCTGTCTATGATGGCGGTCGTTCCACAACCATGTCAGAGGCCTGATCCTTGCAGTAGGCGGTTGCAAAACTCTGACACCAGGGTTCATCGAGTCGTTGAACGACTCGATGTCGGGTAGGTGATTTGCTGGTGATAGCACCATCCGACCACGTCTATAAATATTAATAAGTGAAGTCTTGTATATTATGAATAGGTACAGTACATAGGTAGACACCAGTAGGTATTCATTCATATCCCGAGGCATAAGATTAAAGGATTCCAAGGCGTAAAGAGCTTACCGAAGTCTTAGAGAAACCTCGGCCGTAGCTCTGAATAAACAGATTATTTCGCCGAGAATAATCCCATTAAATTATTTACTTCGATGAAATTCAAATGACAGTTTGAGATACCGATAGGTACGGAGGCAGCGACAAAAATCACAGAAAAGACACAGATGTATTAAAAACAAAAACCTGACTGAAGTCTTGAAGTAATTTCAAAGTTGTATTTATAAAATACTGCCATCTTGCATTTATAATAAAACAAATCTAACAACACCTCACCTCATATGTCATGATCCGCCCAGCCGTTTGGGCTATATGTAACCCATGAAAAAATTATCATTTCCACATACAAATATTCTCGAAAAACATAAACCTCCTAGTAGGTATATATGGGCCTGACTGCACGACAAGAAGGTTTTACTGAAAACAATACCTACGCACGTAGAAATATTGCAACACTCGTATCTTGTTGCTAAAACCTAGCCTAACGGCAAGTTGCAAAATCATCTCTTTTCTATTTATTTATTTGCAAACTCAGCGTCTCACTGTTCCTAAGCGCAACCACTCTTAGCTGCAAGACCTTTAACAAAAAGTAATCCTTTAACCCCAGATTCAAGAGTAACTAAGTAAGTATAAATTTTCTTTGCAAAGTCTTTCGGATTTCGGACGTGTCACCGCCGCTTAAGCTATCTTTCTATGATGGAGGCTTCTGGCAGGCTTCAATATTGTTGATATTCCAAAAGTTTGAAGAGAAGGATGAAAGGATGACAGCGTCGAGACGAAAGCCGGCGGGGCGGAAAAATGTCTTATTTCTTAAAGGGCGTTGACACGGCGCGCAAGCTCCACTGAATATAGTGCGTTTCATTTTCAAGTTCCTATTTCCTATGGCGTCATGTTGGTAGCATTGTAATTTTATACGGCGGCTTGACGGCGGCCTTAGAGTATATATAAGCAAGCTAGCTAGCTCTAAGTATAACTCTCAGACGGCGGCCATAATATGACATGCGGTTTTCCAATGCTACCAACATGACGCCATAGGAACTATAAGATGAAACGCACTCTAGACGCGAGGCGCGACGCGCAACATGACATCTGTCGGACAAGCGATCGTCAGCCGTCATCGATGGAACGCGCGTCTGACGTTTGTATCTTTATTTCTTCCGATTCCTACATTTTATATGAAAACGGTTTCCAGCTCGCGATGTCGCACGTCTCACGTCTACGACGATCACTTGTTTGACAGATGCCATCTTAAGTCTCACGGCTAGACTGTAGAGCTTGCACCTTTGTCTTATTCCTTAAGGGGCGTTGACACGGCGCGTTGGGGGTACAACATGACATCTATCAGACACCGTCAGCCATTATCGGTAGAACGCGCGTCTGACGTTTGTAGCTTTGTTTCTTCTGTTTCCTACACTTTATAAGGAAACGGTTTAAAGCGTCGCGATGTCGCACGTCTCACTTCTCCGACGATCACGATTGTATGACAGATGCCATCTTGCGTCTCACGTCTCACTCACGTCTACTCTGTGGAGCTTGTGCCTTAGTGGGAGTTGACACAGCGCATAGGGTTTTCGTCGCCTTGCTGTAAGATACTCTTAAATCGAAGCCTTTAGAAATAAGTACCGTTGGTAGAATAAGCCCTAAAAAGTAGTAGACCTACTTTATCTAACTAGCATTTACACAATCTTATGAATCATCTTTATAAATATTAAACGGTAACGTTATTATCACTTATCATATCAGTTTTAAACCATCACGCTACGTACCTACGATAGTCAATGTTTGAAATCATCTTTCTCTCTATTTTGTTACACAACAACAAACCTGTGACAAAACTGCAAACAAACACACAACCCTATGTCCATAAATTTGGCGGAAACTGGGAGGCAAAGGCGTTCCATTTTCAATTTATTTTCAAACGGAATTGCTGGCTGAACAACTTACGACGCAGGCCGGCAGCTGTTGGCGCGAAATAACAGGTGCTCGGGAATTTGGACCCTATTGCACTTGAGTAAAGAGATAGCAAGAATCTCTAGACACTGATACTGAAACGAACTATCCAAATATTTTAAAAGACTAGAGGCTTTTCTGTAACAGAGAATTTTAGATAAATGTTTTGCAAGCTACAGCTACCAAAAAATTCACAAAATACTAACCCAGTTTTCGCGTACCTACCGTCACAAAATAGAGAGTTTACAGTATTTAGAATTTTCGCGATTCTCACTTATTAATTAGCCAGGGGTGCTAATGTTAAAATCTTGAATTATAAGAATATCAAAAAAGCGAAATCTGATACAAGAACGTCATATGATTCTGAGCCAATTTTAATGCAAGAAATATGACGTTGTTCGAGGCAACCATCTTCTTTGTTACCTTGAGTTCCTCTGAGATTTCAGTTACTTACTGACGCACATAGAAGCCGCTAATTTCACGGACCGTCGCATTTAAACACAAAACAGCTGTAGGTAGGAGGTACCTTCTAGGGGAAAGTTGTTATTACTCCCATTCGGAAGGCTTTTTAAAGCGCTATTTTTTAAGGTATTTCCAAGAACTTATATTATATTCCTAAGTATGTATTTTCCCAGAATGTTTATTTATTAATCGTTAAAAAAGACCTTATGTTATAGCATTAACATGGTTTTGAAAGTCAAATATGGCCTGTTCGAATAGACCGTACTGTAGCAGTATTCAGATTCAGATTACAGAACTAAAAGAATTCCTAGGCTCCTAGCTATCACTCTCAAAAGTAATTGCGTCTTACGCCCTCATGTAGAAAGAAACAAACGAAATATCTGAGCACCCTACACCCTGATAAGCGATCCTTTACTGTGGACACGCCTCAGAAAATGGCGGGAAACGTAAAATATAAATATGTTACATTTTCTCTTAGCGAGCTTTGAGAATTTATTACAGAAATATTTCTAACTTTTTTCGGGTTGAGAAATGTTTGAATCGTACGTGATTTTGTTTTAAGAAATGTAGCATGGATGTTAAGGGATCTAAGCAAAATATGATCTTGAGTTTTACCCTACTTCACGACGTGTGGCCGTTTGATACATCTCCACGGTTTATCTGCTGGACCGATCTTGATTAAATGTAGCTTACAGAATGTATAAAGGCTGACTCCTTTTCTCGACATTCAGATAGGTTCTTTCTTATACATATGTTTTGCTTTGTAGATTTTATTTGGCTAAGATAGTTTTACGTATTTGTCGTGTAATCTACCCAAATCTATGTAGTTAACCTGCTGTGCTCGTAGCTAGACTGAATTTCTGCATGTCTGTACCTGCGAACAAGAAAGGATCATCATGTTATCATAAGCAACATGTTACCATAACCACAATCACAAAAAACAGCTTGCCCCTTTTCTGATCATTTATACCTGCACCCTAGGGTTGCTACTTTCTCTTTCAGATTTTTTAAAATGAGGTACATGAGGTACAATACTTAAGGTGGGCTTAAAAACGCGCGTCGTTGTCGCTGTCAAATGACTGGTTTGTATGGGTTTGTATGGGGAACCAGATAAACCGAGCGTCGGCGTCGTTGCGGCGCGCCACGACGCCGTCACGTTGACAGCGCGCTGAGAGGCTAACCAGGCCAGTGTTGCCGGATGAACAGAATTACTGCTATTTAGACATATTTAACAGCAAGGTAAATGTAGTTAAAAATAAAGAACAAGCTTTATGTAAATTCTGAACTATTGTTGCCGTACTACCGATGGTTTTACTATCGATAGTTTTCATTTATTCAGGCCTATACAATCGGTAGGCCTAATAATGATATTGATAATTCAAAATAAAGCAATACTGTTGACGAGGTATAATACTATCGATAGTGTTCAGGATATCGATACTATCGATTGTCTATCGTTTTACAATCGATAGTCCACTATCGAGTGGCAACAATATTCTAAACACATGCTTTTTATGTTACAGTTTATCAAATTTTCACAAATTACACGCTGAATTCCGACAAGCTCTGCCTACCCCGCAAGAGATAAAGGCGTGATATATGTATGTATGTATTACGTCTACGTTAAGGAGATCGGTAAAATATGACCAAGAAACAAGAGTATAAACAACCCCAGAAGTTCGAGTTTAAGTACTTACTAGAGGAAAGCCCGGCTTCGCTCGGGTGAAATGAAACTCGTAATATAGGTGCAAAATATAGGTACTTGCGTATTCTCTAAATTATTGAAGGCAAAGCAGGAGTGTATAGCGGGAAATCGACGTAACCCTATCTTGAGAGCACGCTATCTCGATCACAGTAAATATATCGCTTCTTTGGTCTCAGCAGTAAAGTTTCATACAAACGCTCAAAAACTTACTCACGCACACATACGGCGCCGCTACATGGAAGTCTCGAACTTGATGTCCTTCTTTGACTCCCATGTCTTATTTGTAATTCTATCATTTTGTTTGTAAATCGCCCTTACTCTAGTACTTATACGATGCATTAAAACATGCTGTACTATGACAGCCGCAACAGTTCACAGCTAAACATAGGCCTTCCCTTATGAGGGGGGTATTTGCCACACTCACTACGCTTGGCAGGCGGATTGGCGAGCGCAGTTCAAGGTGATGTATTCACAAAGAATTTTGCAGCCATTTCTTTTTAGTATGACAGCTGACACCTGTCATATAGATCTCGTTAAGGCCTACAACTTTCCTAAAGAAACTAATAGTCTAGCAAGCATAGTTTACGATATACCTAAACGACTTTTTAGTATGACGGCTGACACCTGTCATATAGATCTCGTTAAGGCCTAAAACTTTCCCAAAGAAACCAATAGTCTAGCATGCATAGTTTCCGATATAAAAGACTTTTTAGTATGACAGCTGACACCTGTCATGTAGATTTCGTTCAGGCCTACAACTTTCCCAAAGAAACCAATAGTCTAGCATGCATAGTTTCCGATATAAACGACTTTTTAGTATGACAGCTGACACCTGTCATATAGATCTAGTTAAGGCCTAAAACTTTCCCAAAGAAACCAATAGTCTAGCATGCATAGTTTTCGATATAAACGACTTTTGAGGATGACAGCTGACACCTGTCATGTAGATCTTGTTAAAGCCTACAACTTTCCCAAAGAAACTAATAGTCTAGCACGTATAGTTTCCGATATAAACGACTTTTCAGTATGACAGCTGACACCTGTCATGTAGATCTCGTTCAGGCCTACAACTTTTCCAAAGAAACCAATAGTCTAGCACGCATAGTTTCCGATACAAACGACTTTTTAGTATGACAGCTGACACCTGTCATATAGATCTCGTTAAGTACTACAACTTTCTCAAAGTAACTAATAGTCTAGCATGCATAGTTTCCGATATAAACGACTTTTTAGTATGACAGCTGACACCTGTCATGTAGATCTCGTTCAGGCCTACAACTTTCTCAAAAAAACTAATAGTCTAGCACGCATAGTTTCCGATATATACAACTTTTTAGTATGACAGCTGACACCTGTCATGTAGATCTCGTTAAGGCCTACAACTTTCGCGAAGAAACCAATAGTCTAGCACGCATAGTTTCCGATATAAACGACTTTTTAGTATGACAGACAGCTGAAACTTGTCATGTAGATCTCGGCCTACAACATTGCCTACAACCATCCTACAACTTTAGCTATCAAGAGGATGTCGCTGGTTCCTGTAGAAGACACTATCATCTTGCTGCTGGAGCCTCCTACCGTCCAGCAGCAGCGCTGGAATCCTATTATACTGACACTGGCAGGATTACCTAAACGGGTAAAAGACCATAATTAATTTTAAAAAAGGGACCATGGACTAAAAGTTCTTAATCAGAAGCTAGGTGGTAGCAAGGCAACGGGTTGGCGACGTGATAGTAACAAAAATGGCAGGGCCTCGCCTGTCAGCATCGTTAGAATTTTATAAAATTCTCGATAATCGGGTAAATTCAGATATATGTTTTCGACTCAAAATCAATATTTTTTTATGTATTGTTATTTAGAAAACAGAAAACAGGGGGTTACCGTTACCCCCCCCCTGCACGAGATTATTAATATAGATATAGGAAAACCTGCTAATAAAAATAAAAAAATTTAGAGCAAACTATAGCAAAGACCCGGCAACACTGTAAATTAGTGACATTCAGATATTCTCTTGTCTTCACCGTTGGTCGTATCACGAAGTGATGTAACCAAAAAATAACAATTTTTAGTTTGATACACCATGACAATGGAATTCTAAAATTATATTTTTTAGCTTAATCCACACCACAACACGCTTTGTCTGAACTTTTGTCCTAGGAGACGGTAGGTATTTTTTATCACGAATAGTCTTTATCGTCATTTAAATAATATATGACGATTGACGGCGCGTGACTTAAGAGTAGCTAAGAAGAGCTAACTTTATTTTATTTTGGCCTAATAATTTCTGTTATTGTTTCGTTAATAATATTTGTTTAGATAATCTTCAATACTGCAAGCTGTAGTGCTGATTGTATTCGAATCTTCGAATCTCTTTGGTTGGAAAGGGTTTGTGAACGAATGGTTTATAGAAAGCAAAAATGAATAATATTGAAATTTAAGATGTAATGTTGAATAAATTCACATTAATGATATCTGACTGTTACTAGTTATGTTCTCATTAGCTTTCAAATAAACATTTCGTCAGACAGGAAATAGTTTGTTACACACAATAGTAGTACCTATTCCATTTCTATTCTATTTCAGCCTATTGCAGTCCACTGCTGGATGTAGGCCTCCCCCAGGGAACGCCATAAGGCACGATCTCCCGTTTTTGCCATCCAGTCGCTACCAGCCGCCTTTTTTAAGTCATCGGTCCATCTGGCCGGAGGGCGTCCAACGCTACGCTTGCCGAGGCGTGGTCTCCACTCCTAGTACCTATGTTTGTCTTATAGGCCAATTTAATATTGAAAATTGAAATAAACTAAATTTATTTTCATAAAGATTCAATAACAATCTTTGATTCACGTAACTTGATCATTTGGGTACAACACTATGTTATTATTATTTTAAAATACAAAAACGTGGCAACCCACCAAACGTCAATTGAGTCTATCTGTATAAAAATCCTACTATATTTCATTATTCTAATCGAATAATATCTAATAATACGACTTCATAGCTTGTATGGTCCCATTCGGCAGAAAGCATGAAATTTGGCATGTGTAGCTTATATAATATGTAAGCTTCAGGAAAAGAAGGAAGCAAGTTGGACCCCATGCTTTCCTCCTTTACTCCCATTTATATGTCCCAAATTTCAGTTATCTTTATTCTTCTCGGAAACTATTAAAGATAGTGTAATTATAGTGACTATTAAAGATAGGGGTGTAAGGAGCCTTACCAACACCTTCGGGGCCAAAGCCAACCTTACCTGCTCCTGGTGCGCCCTGCTGGTCAACGGACGAGGCAATGGCGACCCGCCAACCCGCACTGGATCAGCGTGGCGGGTGACGATCCAACCCCCCTAAATAAACATGGCAGTACAAGTCAAACCATGTTCTGCTGTAAAGTTTAAAGAAACTAGTTACGCCCTTTTTTGGTGCGACCAGTGGTATGCGGTTATGGATTGCAAAAAAACTGGAAGATCCAAGACTGGAACCATAAAATAAGTAGATAAATATTTCAATTCTGGTTACTGTCGCAAAATTATTGTTTGCTTCCAATGTAAAACGCTCCATCCGCATTAGAGTGGTAGGTAAATGAATGAATGGAAAATCCTGAACTACAAAATTAACGACGGAACTTTATATGGGCTATGAAGGAGACAAAAATATTAAAATATCTCACGGAAGCGCATAGAAGGTCAAAATTTCGGTTCATCATCATCACCCTCAGCCATCCACCCACTGCGGGGTATAGGCTTCCTCTCTACTAAGCTAGCCCTCATGGTCCCGTGCCGGCCACCAGTGAGGTCATATTATAAGCTTGATGATATCGTCGGACCATCGAGCAGGTGGTCTGCCCACTGACCTTTTCACTAATCTTGGCCACCGCTTCGTGGCTGCTTTTTTCCACCGATCGTCACTTCGTCTTACAAGTGTCCTGCCCATCTCCACCTTAACCTTGTCACTCGCTTACCTATATTTTTGACTTTGGTTTTACGTCGACTTTCAACGTTTGGTTTTGGACATGTTCATCCTGAGACCGACCTTCAGGGAGGCATCATGCAGATGCGATATTTTGCTGGAGACCCAGAAAACGTTCGGCAATAAGGATGAGATCATCTGAAAATCTCAGGTGCGACATGCGTATTCCGTTGAAATTGTCTCCTTTCTCGCTCCAATCTAAAGTCTTCATGATATCTTCTAGTACGTTGGTCAAAAGTTTACCCGTTTGACTCCCGGAGGACATCCACATCACCTGTCAATACCGCAGCGATGCAGAGAGTGAAACACTGACAATACATTTTGATTGTTTGTCAGATGACGAACAGTAGAATGCCTTTTCATTAAGCTTTTCATAGTCAACGAAGGTGAAACACAAGGGCCGGTTGTACACTTTGCACTTCTCCGTTAGCTGCTTGACGGCGTGAATGTGATCCATGGTTGAGTATCCACTCCTGAAGCTAGCTTAGTTAGTACTCATCCAGGTTGGCAGTAAGTCGGTGACACAGGACAGGACAAGAGATTTTCGATTATCGGCTTATCACTCGAAAACGATACATCGTACAGAATGTTGTTATTCTAAAAAATTAAATCTTATAAACTTCTCTAACATTGAGTCTTGATAGCTTTTACTAAATCTATGTTATATGGGTTGGAATTTCCAAAATTGTTCAGAGCTCATACCTGGATAACGAATGGGAATGAGTAAAAACTAACTATTTATAATATTTCATAACATTTCTTAAGCTTTCATAAACTAATACAATAATAGTATTGCATACGATGCAATATTATATCGTATACAGTATTGTTGTATTAGTTATACAGATCAAAAACTAGGACTTTCTATGTAATTTCTCCAAAGCCCAGCCTCTGAGAGGTGACGTGTTTTAATATGTTTGTCTACCTAATAGCCCAAACAAAGTTCCACCGAAAATTTGTGATTCAGGATTGTCCAACTAGAAACCCTATCAGCACTCGTATACCTTTTTTGTCATCAGTACCTTTCCGTGCGAATGACATAATTTTTTGACAGGGTTTTAGAAGCCGAGTTACATCCTAAACGACGTATCTGACATCAACAATTCATAGTAATTTGAGATGAATGTCAAATGTGTTAAGAGTGAATTTTGCTTGAGTGAGATCCATGTCCCAAGTAGCAAACAGTTGCCTTAAACAAAACTTGTTATAAAACCTTATAGGAGCATTCTGTAAAATTTCCTGACAGAACCTCTGGTTTCTAGTAATTCCGTGTAGGTAATATACAATGATATTGCAAATACGGTATTGTAAGTAACTAGAATGCATTTCAGATCTTTCAGATGACAGTTGTCAAGAATAAGATTCGTTTATGTCGGAAACTATAAATCTTAGACTACCAATTTCTTAGAAAAATGGTAAGCCTTGGCGAGATCTATCAAACGACAGCTGTCAAACTATAAACACGTTTATCAACACTCGTTTAGTAATGTTGGTTTTATATAATCGAATGCAGTTTCGTTATAAACTCCTTTATAAAAATGCAACCTTAAAAAAAACTTATCACCACCATCTACATAAATTAACTCAATTCCAAGTGTGCTTCAAAAAATTAAATGATTATGCATCTTTTTAATTCCAGTGCCAAAAGTAACCCAATAAAAATACAAATGTCACCGGGGGATTAGCCTTGAAATAATGAGGACATATTTATTATTAAATCTTTATTTCAATAAATCATTTTTCGAATAAAAATTTACCTAAAAATACCTTTTGGTTTTAAAAGTTGTTTCAATTTCTAAACCTCCATTTAAATATTTAGTCGTTTAGTTAGTGGTTCAGTTGATAGGCTTGCAATCGCCATAGTGCAGCGCGGAGAGCTTAGAATTATTTCTCATAGTTTTTTTTTTGTAGAGTGTAGATAAAATAGTGTATGCAACTGCATATAATTAGGCTTTAGTATGCTCGTGTCAAACTATTATCACAATCGGCTGCGCCTAGTGTGATAAACAGACACTCGCGTTCTAAAGCCTTCCATTATAAGACAGTTACTATAATTATCTCGGCAATTATTCATGCTCGAAAATAAGTTTGTTTTGGAAATTTGTAGGCCTTGCTTTGAGGCTTTTATTTTATGTGGTAGCTGTCAAACTAAAAACTCGTTTATCCCGGCAATCATTGAAGCTAGACTACCGGTTTGTTTGAAAAAATTGTAGGTCTTGGTGAGACCTTCATTTTATGTGACAGCAGCCAATCTTAAAACTCGTTTATATCGGCAAATTTTCATACTAGACAATAAGTTTGCTTGGGAAAGTTGTAGGCTTTGATGAGATCTTCATTTCATGTGACAATTTCAAACTAAAAACTCGTTTATCTCGGCAATCATTCAAGCTAGATTACCAGATTGTTTGGGAAAGTTGTAGGCCTTGATGAGACCTTCATTTAATGTGACAGCTGTCAAACTTAAAACTCATTTATCTCGGCAAATTTTCATGCTAGACAATATTATGTTTGTTTGGGAAAGTTGTAGGCCTTCGTGAGACCTTCATTTTATGTGACAGCTGTCAAACTAAATACTCGTTTATAGCGGCAATCATTCATGCAATACTATCAGTTTGTTTGGGAAAGTTATTAATTACCTTTTTTAATTGACAGTCTAGCATAAGTAATTGCCGAAATAAACGAGTTTTTTGTTTGACAGCTGTCACATAAAATAAAGGTCTCATCATGTGATACAACTTTACCAAAGAAACTAAGTCTAGCGTGAATAATTGCCGAGATAAATGAGTTTTTAGTTTGAGAGCTGTCACATAAAATCGTCGCTTTCAGTAGAAACTGACTCTTAGGGCGCAAAAAGATGGTCTCAGTGAGCAGGATTCGAAAATATACGATATTTATCAAACAGTAGAGCGAAAAGATAAATCGAGCGGATGTATTTATCTCTTATGAGTCAATCATCCTTTACATTTATTTCCATATTATGCAGTATATTATGCTCTACCAAATTAATCATATGCCACGCAAAACCAAAAACGAAATTAATTTGTACAAAAGAACAAATGTAACAAAAAATTATGAGTTTATATTTATAGAATGTAGGTATCATAAGCAGGAAAAAGCAGCTGAAGCAATACGTTAATTTGTCGTGCACAAGGACAGAGGTTCTACCATACAACTTACTAGAAGCATGTTTTAAAAGAGTTGTTTTAGTCAACTTTATCGTAATAATGTATTATTTTCAACGAAGTGCATATGAAAATACATATCCAAAAATAAATATCATAATATCAGGAGATAAATTAATAACACAAGCTATAGGGTGCCTTACTGGGTATGAACGGTTGGCACTGGTACGAAAACAACCTTTGTTCATCAGTAGTAAAACGCCAGTGGCAACACTATTATGCATCTATATTTATCCTAAACTTAATGCAGGTATCAACAAAGACGTTCGCAAAAATTGCTAAAAGTCGATTTGGGATTCGTCTATCAAATGCTTAAATTTTGTGCCGTTTTATAAATAAATTTATAAAAGAAAACTTTTTGTTTTAGCTAAATCAATCTTTACTCTTATAAAAGACTAGTAAGAATTTACTAACATTCGTAATGCTACTTGGGATCTGCTGCGTGGCGCTGTCAGTTGATGCGGTCGGGTTTTTCTACAAGACCGCAGCGACAACGACGCCGTCAAAATTTGACGGCGACCACCCACGCGTGTCGTTGTCGCGTCGCTTGGTTTTTAAGCCCACCTTAACACTATCACACACTACATAAATATTATAGCTTATACTCGCGAGTCGTCAAGAACTAGCCGGTTTGATACGGTTTGGTTTTGCGCGTTAATGACTGCGTGTAGATGTCTGTGTGAGTGAAGTGCCGTTTCCTTGTAGCTGTTTCACTATTTTTGGCGCCCGCCAATACTTAGGCATTTTGTGGCAAAAGAAATAGGTACAGCCCGGAATCTATCAGTCTGACTTAACTATACAGGAAAATCTGTAAGATTGTACGAAACAAACCACTTGGGTATACAACAGATGCCATAGGTATCACCCCAATAACTCAAACTACTTTATAGCTGCAGGAGGGTTCCACTTACATTGAAAGGGCTAACTTCTAGGTATAACCCGATCTGACCACTATCGATTACCGTTTAGTGGTCGGGTATTAACCCCCAAAGTTGCTGTTGCCGAAACGGTCAACTGCATGTTAATATTAAGGACCCATAAGGGTAATTTCTTGTGGCCATAAGGGCAGTTAACAGGTTAAAGTGTGGACATTAATCTTTGTCACTTTTTAAGGTATTTTTTTGTAGATCTCAGAGGTAAAGAAGTTTTGTAAATCTATCAAAAGCACTGATGATATATTTTAAAGCATAAAAGTTTACCTTCATTATTTTAATCCAAGCTTACTTTACGCTCACCGCCTGAAAAACTTAATTTGGTACGGCATTCTGCAAAAAGTTCTTACAGGAATTAGAATATTTGATTTTCTAAGAATAAGGGGCTAAAAACTGTGTCCCCATAACTTTACATACAAAAGGGGGAAAAAGTCGTGGGCGCATTGATGTAAAACATCTTTCCTTACCACGAAGTTCTTAATTGCTGGAAAGTTTTAATCAACGAGAAAAACGGGAGCAGAATACCTTGGAAGTGGCGGGTGTAAAATTCGGACCGCGGCCAACAATGTGGGGGTAGGGGGGTTAAGCCCCACTGAAACCCCCCGTTGGCAGCAGTGGTGTAATGAGCATATCGAGAGATGCTATTATGAAAACTATATTTTTGGAACGTTGGTAGCAAACTCGTAATTGGTAGAAATTGACAAGAATTCGGACCGCGTCCAACAATGCGGGGGTAGGGGGGGTTAAGCCCAGCGAACCCCCCGTTGGTAGCAGTGGTGTAATGAGAATATCGAGAGATGCTGTTTTGAAAATTATATTTTTGGAACGTTGGTAGCAAACCCGTAATTGGTAGAAATTGTCAAGCATTCGGACCGTGGCCGAAAATTTGGGTGTAGGGGGGTTAAGCCCCACTGAAACCCCCCGTTGGTAGCAGTCGTGTAATGAGCATATCGATGCTACATATTTTGAAAATTATATTTTTGGAAGTTTAGTAGTAAAATCGTAATTAGTTAAAAAATTATAAGAATTCGGACCGCGGCTAACAATGTGGTGGGTAGAGGGGTTAAGCCCTACTGAAACCCCCCATCGGTAGCAGTGGTGTAATGAACATTTAGACAGTTCATTTGAAAATTAACATTATTAGCTTTTGTATCTCGATAGAAAACCCCGCAGAAAGTACATAAGCTGAGAATAAAAATAAAATAAAGAAAAAATACTCCTAACGTAAAACCTTATGTTACAATGAAATAGTAAATTGATCATCATCGTCAGCCAAGACACATACACAGTAAGAGACCTTTGCCGTGGTACGGATACGTCATATTTCAAATTAGCGTCATGAAACAAAACTTTTATCGATATTTTAAACTCGATAGTTGTGTACATCACTAGTGGAGGGCCGAGAGCGAGACCTCTTATCTATTGTTTACTCTGCAGTGTATGCATTTTGCAGGCCCGAGAGGGATTTTTGTATCGCTATTGTAGGCCCAGATTTAGGCCGAGAGTGGACAAAATATTGCAGCGGTTTTATGTTGCGATTTCGTGCTGTGATGTGATATAAAAAATATGGTCCTGAGCTTTGGAGTAGGCAGTGTAGAATTTTCAACACGTCAAAGGCCATTTCAGAACGCAATCACTTTTAAAAATTATTCTATAATAAAATCAGTTACTCTTTGCCTGACTAATGGAAATTAGTCAGGCAAATGAGTCTTTGTGGGTAAATTTTAGCACGTCGTGTTGTAGTTTTGAGTACGTAGAGAGCAGAATAAATTACTTGCAAATATTTTCCTTCTGTAGCGAAAACATTTTCTTTTTCACACTTAACAATGCACACGGTTTTTGAACGAGCCCGCTGCTGTCACTTTTTTTACTTTTTTCGCGCGCTTTGTCGCGGCAAAGGCTGAGTGCTCATACAGCCACTGCCTCGGGAAATATGGTCCCAGATAAAAACTATCTTTTCGATAGACCGTATAGAAATAAATGACTCTGAAAAGCGGAGTGGAGATTTTGGTGATAAAAACTTAGTAAAGTTTTATCTCTTGTCTCTTGCCTTTTAAACAGTAAAAATCGTGGGACATGGATGGGAGAAAGCATTGAGATTATTTGATGCTATTGCGTGCGAGCTGTAAGGGCCGCCGCAGACAGAAGGAAGTTTTTCGTGCGAACGCGAACTTTTCACAAACATCCCCTCTGTATGTGGCGGCCCTTACGCGACGGGACTACATACGAAATTTGCCGTCCTTCACCTCAGTTAACGCTTTCTTCAGCCTTAAGACACATCTGTACTTAACTACTTGTATGCAAATCATTGAAACCGAATACCAAGTTTGACAGTGCTTAAGGCATTATACGACTTCCACGGGAAACCTTCAGCTCTTAAGTGCTCGTTCCGGTTGTCGGGAGTTTTTAAGCTGCTCAAGAGCCCCAGACTTGTCTAATTGGCTTAACGACTGCGCTTGTCACAATTTCAACCGCTCGACGGCTTAACGACCTCTTAAACTAAAGTAGTAATGTACCTAGTAAAGTAGGTCCGTGACGTTAGAGTTCTACATTATAATTGTCTGCCTTCTTCTTCATTTTGTGTGGGACACCGAGTCGCCCAACGAAACTTATTTATTTACACACATACAAAGAAGATACATAGGTACATACAATATACATTCCTACATAATGTCACGCCTAAACATATCTCTTGCGGGGTAGGCAAAGCGTAAACGGCTGTAAAACGGCCATTAACACCACGTCTAACAAAATTTTTGAGAGTCATTCAGAAAACTGTGAATTAAAATAGCGACAGGTTGTCGTTGTAAAACTGCAATACACATCAACTCGCAAATCCCTTACTCCCTTCTTACAACCCCCACGGGAGAGATATGGGGTGGGGTGATGCTATTCTAACCCGACACCAGACGGTAAATGTAAGTAGGTATAAAAACAAGGGCCTTACCACGACTTACCAATTTTAAACCTGCGTTCAATTGTAGTAAGGCCACGAGTGTCTGTTGATCTTCGTAATACGAAGTGTTGTTGATACATGCAACGGACTAGCAATGTGTGTGACCATGCAATCTCGTCTGCGAGAGACCGAGTCCCAGCGTATTGTCCGGCGGGATTGCACCAAGGATTGCAGCCGCTAAAACAAACAGATCGCTTGAAAGGAAGCTAATATGTTCCTGCTCGTTGGACAGAGAGAGAGTGTCTGTCTTATGATACCGGTAAGCTCAGGTCCAGTTAGAAACTTGAACCGCCAAGCCAATTAAAAAAGACGTGAGTATTTTTTCATTTAACTTCTTTGCGATTCATAGTAAAGAGAGGGATTACATAAATTGTCTGTTAACAGAGAAAAACGATGGACAAACATAAATGTCTCTTGATTCTCTGCGTGCCCACCACCGCGGAAGGGAATCGGCCCGGGACTATGATATTTTCAACTATATTTCGGCAAGAAATTAGTCAATTCCATTAGTTGAATCACCCAATCAGGTATTTTTATTCTAATAGGGAAAAAGAAAACTATCAGACCGACAGCCATTCAGGAAAAAGTAATGGTTTTAGCTGACCCTGACTTATAATGGTCGTGGTCAGTGGGCATAACGCTGTGTGCGTATTGCCTACTGACCCCAATGGTGGCACTTCACGCTCGACTAGAGTACGGGACAAAGTGAAAAACATAGACGACTCTTTTTTCTAAATAAGGAAAACGATTCCAGCTCTTTTTGCTGGTGGATTTGCTAAAGAATCTAGCTAGCTAGTTTTTTAGTCAGATGGGCCAAGGAATCTATGAGAGCACTGGCATTCCCACATAACGACAAAACGCCGTTGGGGCTCTGATGGCGTGATGTATTTATATGTATGTATGTAGTTTACTAAATCTCAACAGCAGTACTTTATTATTACGCGAGGAATACACCTAAGTAGATATCACATTGCTGAACTATCACATTAACACAAACGCTTCCGACAGCTTACGACCTGCAAACTCGGGGAATGCAACAATTCGCAATACAATCCAGAATGCAAATACCATTTTAGGTACCAGGGCTGCATAAGCTGCAGCAGATCTCGAAACTAGCTGCTTGACTAGATAGTGCAAAAATGAGACAAGGTGCTATACAATCCAGAATGCAAATACCATTTTAGGTACTAGGGCAACATACGCTGTAGGAGATCTCGAAACTAGCCGAAGACTAGGGTTGCCAGATAGTGCAAGAATGAGACAAGGTGCTATACAACCCAGAATGCAAATACCATTTTAGGTACTAGGGCTGCATAAGCTGCAGTAGATCTCGAAACTAGCCGTAGACTAGGGTTGCCAGATAGTGCAAGAATGAGACAAGGCCGGTGCAATACAATCCAGAATTCAAATACCATTTTAGGTACTAGGGCAACATAAGCTGCAGCAGATCTCGAAACTACTCATACCATAGACTTATAAACTACCTGTGGACGTGGACTAGGGTTGCCAGATAGTGCAAGAATGAGACAAGGTGCTATACAATGCAGAATGCAAATACCATTTTAGGTACTAGGGATGCATAAGCTGCAGCAGATCTCGAAACTAGCCGTAGACTAGGGTTGCCAGATAGTGCAAGAATGAGACAAGGTGCTATACAATCCAGAATGCAAATACCATTTCAGGTATCAGGGCAACATAAGCTGTAAGAGATCTGGAAACTAGCCGTGGACGTGGAATAGGGTTGCCAACCCTTATTTTCCAAACGGCGTCGTTGTCGCTGCGGTCTTGTAGAAAAACCCGACCGCATCCCATACAAACTCTAAGCTTCTCAGCGCGCTGTCAACGTGACGGCGTCGTGGCGCGCCGCAACGACGCCGACGCTCAGTCTTTCTGGTTCCCCATACAAGCCAGTCATTTGACAGCGACAACGACGCGCGTCGTAGTCGCTGTCGCTTGGTTTTTAAGCCTACACTAAGACAAGCAAGAGACCAAAACTATTTAAAATGCAAATACCATTTAAGTTACTAACTAGGGCAACATAGTTGCCAAGGGTTGACATCAGTTGCCAGGCTGCTAGACTAGAAGAATTAGACAATATGCAATAATGCAATACAATCCAGAATGCAAATACCATTTTAGGTACTAGGGCTGCATAAGCTGCAGCAGATCTCGAAACTAGCCGTAGACTAGGGTTGCCACATAGTGCAAGAATGAGACAAGGTGCTATACAATCCAGAATGCAAATACCATTTTAGGTACTAGGGCGGCATAAGCTGCAGCAGATCTCGAAACTAGCCGTAGACTAGGGTTGCCAGATAGTGCAAGAATGAGACAAGGTGCCATACAATCCAGAATGCAAATACCATTTTAGGTATTAGGGCTGCATAAGCTGCAGAAGACCTCGAAACTAGCCGTAGACTAGGGTAGGGTGTCCAACCATCTGAGTGAAGCCGGGCAAACAATCTACGAATGGATTTCTTTTTCGGCAATTTGAAGCTACCATAGTGGCAAAGTAGTATAAATACAAAGGCTGTACTAGGGCAACATAAACAGTAGATCTGGAGACCCATAATTCTGAACATACAAGAGAGAAAAGCAATTTAAGAATGCAAATACCATTTTAGGTACTCTACCCGTGGACGAGTACTAGGGTTGCCATCAGTTGCCAAGCGTCTAGATTACGTAAGAATGAGACAAAATGCAATACAATCCAGAATGCAAATACCAGTCTAAGTACTAGGGTAACATAAGCTGCAGCAGATCTCGAAACTAGCCGTGGACGTGGTCTAGGGTTGCCATCAGTTGCCAAGCGGCTAGATAGCGCGAGAATGAGACATAATGCAATACAGTCCAGAATGCAAATACCAGTCTAAGTACTAGGGTAACATAATCTGGAGCAGATCTCAAAACTAGCCGAGTACTAGGGCTACAAGATATCCATAATAATAAGAGTACAATCCAGAGTGCAAATACCAGGGCAACATAAGCTGCAGCAAATTTAGAATCTGTCGTCGTAAATTAAGGTTCATAAGAATCCTGTCTGGTAAAGCTCGACAGACAAAAGGCAAAATGTCACCTCGCAAAACGCCCAACATGATTCGATCTGACAAGCGAATTCAATAATTTCAAGATTGTTCGTTTACCTATTTATTTTCCTACTGTAAAGCCTGCAGGGCTAGCACACGCACTGTATAGAGACTTATATCGCATGAAAGAAGACTTCAGACGTGTCAAATCGCATGGAATTTATCAGAACAAGTGACGACTTTCGACATAAGGGTTTAAAGAAAAAAGTCGCGGGTCGCATTCTAGCATAGCTGGTAACCCTACGAGGTGCAGCGTTGCGAATTGTGCAAAGCAGACTCCAAAGGAAACGATTACATAGCCCACGGAGCTTAGACAGAATACAGAGTTGGTATGAGAAATATTTAGAGAAAAATACCGCGGGTCCCATGCTAGCATAGCTGGTAACCCTGCGAGGTGCAGCGTTGCGAATTGTGCAAAGCAGACTCCAAAGGAAACGATTACATAGCCCACGGAGCTTAGACAGAATACAGAGTTGGTATGAGAAATATTTAGAGAAAAATACCGCGGGTCCCATGCTAGCATAGCTGGCAACCCTGCGAGGTGCAGCGTTGCGAATTGTGCAAAGCAGACTCCTGCAATAGGAAACGATTACATAGCCCACGGAGCTTAGACAGAATACAGAGTTGGTATAAAAAATATTTAGAGAAAAATCGGGTCTCATGCTAGCATAGCTGGTAACCCTACGAGGTGCAGCGTTGCGAAGTTGTGCAAAGCAGACTCGCTAGTAATGAGTGAGCCATCTGTAAAAGCACCCCGAGTGCCGTTTCCCTAATTTGTGACATAAGGGTATAGAAAAAATTTATGTCGCGGGTCTCATGCTAGCATAGCTGGTAACCCTACGAGGTGCAGCGTTGCGAATTGTGCAAAGCAGACTGCTGCAATAGGAAACGATTACACAGCCCACGGAGCTTAGACAGAATACAGAGTTGGTATAAGAAATATTTAGGTATTTTCTATTCTGTTCCCGTAAAGCTTCTTCCTTGAAATGTAGTAGATAGTTTTTCATATTTGACACTTCCGAGTTTAAGTGCCTTTTGAGAAATAGCGTTAGCAAAGAAAACTAATATAATTGTAAAGCTCTTGTAAGGTTAAAGATGTGAGGGACTATAATGGGTGTAGAACGCACATGAAACGTACAGATTATTCGCGAGCGCGAGATTATGTCACATACGCCGAGGTACTCTCTCTCTCTCTCTCTCTCTCTTCGTGTGGTACACCGAGTCGTTCAACGAACCGATGAACCCTGGTGTCAGAGTTTTTCAACCACCTACTGCGAGTAGCAGGTACTGGCAAGTGCGATAAGGATGCGCATACTTCAGAATGGTAATAAACTCGCGCGCGTACTGTAGGTAGATGCGTTATTTTTACGTTTCCTAACATCTGGACTAAACGCGTGCAAGTTGTATTTCAACACGAAGGCGCTCTACGCACATAACGTTCGTATCGACGTTATTTTTGCGCTGCGCTATCGCAACCGTTTGACAAAAACTAATCCGTTTGACAGACGCATCCGTCAACGCACCGTTGGGCATAATAGGAAATTCGCATTTTCCTAACGCTGTAGCGCACCGCAAAAATAACGTCGATACGGACTCTGTTATCTATTATTAATTATCATGCAATATGCATGTGAAATGAAATAACCTCCCAATGTTGTGATGTATATGTATGACCATCCTAGCGTGCGTACCACATGGCCACATAGGGCTGATATAAAATACGTCAGATATGTCGTCTGTTTTACATCATTCTCATTATCTAAAGTGGTTGTTCGTTCAACACACGTTGTTGTTCGACAGTAATGTAAGTTGGCTAGTTGAAGTATCAACTATTTTTCATGTCTGTGGGCTAGAATGGGGTGATGTTATTGTTTATAAGCCGACATCACAAGGCTGCCGTGTATAATTGAATTCTACCTGTGCTGTAATCATTCAGGAAACGAGCAGCAGCATTCCCGGAAAAGGCAACATCGTGCTGAGTATGGTAATACAGAGGGAGGCCCATGTCCAGCAGTGGACTGTTGTGGCTGTTATGGTATGGTGTGGCAAGGTATCACAAGGTTCTCTGCTCTGCACAGAAAATGTCGAAAACACTGTAGGTTTGACCTTTCAACTCGTTTGTTCTCGTGAATAATGCAGTTTTCATACAATTTCGGGCAGCCAACGTCATAATTAGTCTGAAACACGGAAGTCAGCACTTCAAAGTTGCCATATTAAAATATTCTATTCTCTTTTCCGGTAATTATCTTCACACAAGGCACTTTGCATTGCAAATGGCCTGACCCCCGTCAGAGGAAATTCGAGGGTCTTTGTAGCAAGTTCCATTCATTAAAAACTTCGTTCGGCACAAAAGCCCACGGAATTGTACTTTTAAAAGTTCTGTGACGTTTTTTCAGGTCTTTAGAGGGGGACATTTTGACGATGCGATGTGGCGGTACGATTTGAATCACAATGGAACGTAAGGCGCAAACTCCACCAAAAAGACGAAGGGCATAGGACGTAAGAATGACAGTTGACAGACAAGTGATCGTCAAATATTCTTCTTAGTTTTTGACGCTAGCTGTCATAGATGCGACGCTTTGGCGACGCTTGTGTTGTGTGTGCCTTTGTCAATACTTTTTCGTACATTTTGTATGGAAACGTCGCGATGTCAAACGTCAAGCGTCGTGCCCTACGTCCTATGTCCTCTCCATGTCCTCTCTGTGGAGTTTGGGGCTAACATTTTTAAAATTCTGACACTGGTGTTGTCCGACAATACGACAAGAAGAAGTATCGCAGTCACGACGTAGTGTGCGCACGTGCCTCTTAGGGGTCGTCCACAAATTACGTAACGCACTTTAGGGGGAGGGGGGGGTTCCGACCGAGCGTTACGGTCCCGTTACTATGGGGGAGGGGGGGTCAGAAACAAGTGTTACGTAACGCTTTTTTTATATTTTTAAGTCCTTTTTTATATGTTTGTAATTCAGGGACTACCGAACTAATGAAATATGTACCATTTTTTTAACTCTTCCAGTGCCAGTGTCAGGTGGAACGTAGAACAATGAAAAATTCTTAGAATTATTGCAAAATTTTCTTCCACAGAGAGGATTTGAATTTGCGACTTTCATCAACAAGTTTTTTTAAAAAAGAACCTCATTTCTTAATCGCAGATGAAAAGAAACTGAAAGAATATATACGTTACGTAACGCTAAGGGGAGGGGGGGAGGGGTCATGATCAAGCGTTACGGTCCCGTTACGTGGGGGGAGGGGGGGGTCAAAAAGTATGGATTTTTGCGTTACGTAATTTGTGGACGACCCCTTATGTATCTCGCCAAGCTCCCACAGAAGACGTGATCTTTAAAAAGAATATGACGTCGCCAGGAATCACAATATGTAAGTATGTTACACAACCATGTCACAGGCCTGCTACTTGCAGTAGGCGGTTAAGAAACTCTGAAATCAGGGTTCATCCGGTTGTTGGACGACTTGGTGGCCCACTCGAAAAGACATATTGCATTTAATTTTGAACCTGTCTCGCCCATTTCCACACGCCCTAAGGTAGACTTGGCATTCAGACCCAATCTTTTTAAGGTATCAACTTGCACTGGCTGTTCATATAGTTACTAATTTAAGAATATTCAATATAGGTTGATCCGTTCGTAAAGTAGGTTTGATAGGCACAAATGAGGGAGACTTTTGTGGTAAAGGCAGATCTCTTAGATCGGAGCACTGGATCGGGTCGGATCATGTCGAACTTTTTCATAAACAAATTGACTCACAATTTGAATAATGACGCCAGAAAGGTCTGTAGGGCAGAATAATGATTATTTTGAAACGTTTGTACAAAGTAAAAGACGGAATTGTTTGGTGGAAATTGTGATTAATGATACGTGGAAATTGGGACGGAAAATACGTAAAATGGGGACATTTTTACACAATATCACGTCACGAATTTGCTCGGTTCTGGTTTCTGAGGCGCTTTACTCACATTCTGTTTGTGCGTTATTTTTGCGCAGCGCTATCCGTTGCGTTCGAAAAATACGATTTTTAGGGTTTCGTAGTCTACTAGAAACCCTTATAGTTTCGTCATGTCTGTCTGTCTGTCTGTCTGTCTGTCTGTCTGTCTGTATGCCGCGCCCTCATATCTTCGTCAGTTTTAGAGCTATCGACATGAAATTTGGTGCGAAGATAGATCGTGTTGACCCAAATATAGAAATGTTAAGAAAAAATTATATTAAATATTTTTTGGACCCCCTCCCATACAAGTGAATGGGGGGCAAAAATTTTTTTTTTCTTCTGTAATATTGAGTAGGGTATCGTTGAATAGGTTTTTTAAAACTAAGGTGAGGTTTCTTTGAAACAAAGTCACTAAAGTGTTTCTGTCACGAGATATTTGCTTTTAAAAAGGGCGTTTTTGACCCATAATTTGTTCCAGCTTTAACTTCTAAAGTATAAACGCTAAAAATTTGAAATAAATATGGAATATAGCTTACAATCTGAAATTACAATGAAAACTATAACGGATATTGTACCCTTAAAGGTTTCAGAAAAAAATAAGTTTTTCTATTTTCGGTTGGTCATCATACTGCTGCTAACAAACCAGCAACAAAATTAAGTTTGTAATGCTGAAAAACCTGATATTTAATACGTTGACTACGAAACCCTATTTGTGGGCGTGTCTGACACGCTCTTGGCCGGTTTTTTTACCTTATTTCCATACAAATACGGTTTGACGGACGCGCAAAAATATCGTACATCGCTGCGTCGACAGAAGTGTTTGTCGAATGATTTGACATAAACCATATTTGTATAACAATGAGTTCGAAATTAGTATTATCCCAAAGCAAAAATAACGTCGAAACTTGCGTTATGTGTGTAAAGCGCCCAAGGGTCTTACTAAAGGAAGGCCCACACGTAACGCCCGTTGCTGAGCTATTTGAGCGCAACACTAACGCATGCGTTTGCCAGTTGATAACTATTTAATGCGCCATACTAAAAACCTACAATAAAACAACGCAACGCAAAAACTTGCGTTGAAACAGCGCAGTAGAATTTTTTTATGTCGGTTTTTAGCATGGGAATTTGAAATTCATGCAACTGACAGACGCATGCGTTAGCGTGGACGTTAAGTGTGGGCCTCGCCTTAATGTTTCTTTGTTTGGCTTTCGCTTCGAAGGGCCTTACTTAAAGCACTTAGTAACATAATACTTATTAGCAAAATAAGAGTACATTTCTTACTTTTTCGCTAAACACGTGTAAGTTAAGAAGCTTGTTGACCTAATTTAAACAACGCTACAACATCAAAAATTAAAATAGGAAATTAAAAATATTGTCATGCATTGAACGGTCGATGACATGACATGACAATTTTTTCAAGTTCTTATTTTCAGGAGAATAAAATAACACTGTAAAGTAAGTGTATTATATAATCCTAATAGCTAAAACACCAAACGTAGTAGGTACCTACTTTCAGTTACAGTGGCCATTTTAGTCCATGGTCACTTAGCATACCGGCCTGGATAATTAACATAAATATGACAGAACATTACCGATATGGAATTCCCAGCGGCGTTGTGTGTATTACCTGTAAATATAAAAAATATGGTATTAGATAATATTTTTAGGTTAAAAAGCTATTAAAAAGGTTTACGATAGCGGCATTTCAAAATCTTGAAATACTTCAGTAGATAACTGTAAGAATTCAGTAGATTAGGTGCCGGCCGCCAACCCACCGATTTAAGGGGCCATCTTACACTGGTCTTTTCACGGTTTTTCATACAAATACAAAGAAAAAACAAATGTAGGTAGATTCCTTAAATGGATAGGCCGATGTGCTGCTGATAGGACGTAAAATTATCATAATGGGCCGAGCGTAATGACATTTTGATGATTTTGTCATTCCATTCCGATGCTTTCCAATATTGAATTATACAATTTTCCACAATTTGAATGCGTGCTGTATTGTAATTAAAGCACTCATTTCATGCGCCGAATGTCGTAATTTAATATCTGATTTCAAAACATGTTTATTTCGTTATCTACTATGAAGAGTTGGCTTAAACCGGATGGCTGGTTGCGACTGGATGACGAAAAGAGTCGAGAGAGAGATCGGGTCCCGTGGCGTTACCTGGGGGAGGCCTACGTCCAGCTGTGGATTGCCATAGGCGTGTGATAGGTGGTGTGATGAGGAATATGGAATCCACGAAAGCCTGGGACTACCATACCATAACAGCCACAACAGTCCACTGCTGGACATGGGCCTCCCCCTATCGGAGGAAATTACTCATCAAGCATGGCAGGCGGATTGCCTTCTGAGTTCTTCTAAGTATTTTTGTTTCCATGACATCGATCTTCTGAACTTATTAGGTGTCTCCGCTGTAGCTAGCTTTTAATGTTATGCAATTTGCATGCCAGCCACTAGTCCGGGCCATAACTCATTCCAGTGATTAATTGCCTTGTAACGGGACAGTTTGAATGAGCAACTGCGACAGCCACTCAACTAGCCAACTGGGAGGCATGCTAGTTGAATAAGCTGCAGGCTAAGATTGAGCCGCGGTAGTCCATATG
Source organism: Phthorimaea operculella (assembly GCA_024500475.1). Taxonomy (NCBI): domain Eukaryota; kingdom Metazoa; phylum Arthropoda; class Insecta; order Lepidoptera; family Gelechiidae; genus Phthorimaea; species Phthorimaea operculella. Next base: position 1,379,370 of record JANFCV010000082.1, read on the forward strand.
GTAGAGGCGTCGCCAGTACAGATGACGAAAGTAGCAGGTTCAGATCCTGCTTGCGGTGTTTTCCAAAAAAGCCTCATACAAGTAACTAGCTACAGTAGCTGCGACTAGCTACAGTAGGGCCGTTGGATTAGGCCATATTTGACAGCTGTCAAAATCATGTTTATACTATGGCTAAAAGACAATTTTTCTATGTTGACATTTCTTCTAGCAGGTTTCACAGGAATATTCGAACGGCATAATGTTATGCAATTTGCATGCCAGCTACTAGTCCGGGGCATAACTCATTCCAGTGATTAATTGCCTTGTAACGGGGCAGTTTGAATGAGCAACTGCGACAGCCACTCAACTAGCCCACCGGGAGGCATGCTAGCCGCAGTAGCCCAGATGGTAGAGGCGTTTCAAATCCTGCCTGTTGTGTGTTTCAAAAATGTCTTAAAATCATTGGTAGAGGTCGCATCAGCAGGCCTGGGGAGAGAACGAGATGCCAATATACCTACAGATCAGTGCTTAAAACTTATTTACCTCTGCTGCGACTAGCTAATGTTATGAAATTTGCATGCTAGCCACTAGTCAGGACTCCGGGCCATAGCGACTGTCCCGTTGGCGTAGTGGATAGTGCACCTGCCTTCTACGCCGAAGGTCGTGGGTTTGATCCCACCGACACAAATATTTGTAAAGTAAATTTTCAAATATTCGTGTTTAGTCTGGGTGTTTTCTATGTATAATATGTATTTATTTACAAAAAGAAAGTATATAAGTATTATATCAGTTGTCTTTCAGATGACGAAAGCCGCAGGTTTAAATCCTGCTTGAGGTGTTTTCTAAAAAACCCGGCCAAGAGCGTGTCAGACACGCCCACAAATAGGGTTTCGTAGTCAACGTTTAAATATCAGGTTTTTCAGCATTACAAACTTAATTTTGTTGCTGGTTTGTTAGCAGCAGTATGATGACCAACCGCAAATAGAAAATCTCATTTTTTTCTGAAACCTTTAAGGGTACAATATCCGTTATAGTTTTCATTGTAACTTCAGATTGTAAGCTATATTCCATATTTATTTCAAATTTTTAGCGTTTATACTTTAGAAGTTACAGCTGGAACAAATTATGGATCAAAAACGCCCTTTTTAAAAGCAAATATCTCGTGACAGAAACATTTTAGTGACTTTGTTTCAAAGAAACCTAACCTTAGTTTTAAAAGACCTATTCAACGATACCCTATTCAATATTACAGAAGAAAAAAATTTTTTTTGCCCCCCTTTCCCTTGTATGGGAGGGGGTCCAAAAAACATTTTAAATATTTTTTTCTTAACATTTCTATATTTGGGTCAACACGATCTATCTTCTCACCAAATTCCATGTCGATAGCTTTAAAACTTACGAAGATATGAGGGCGCGGCATACAGACAGACAGACAGACAGACAGACAGACAGACAGACAGACAGACAGACATGACGAAACTATAAGGGTTTCTAGTAGACTACGAAACCCTAAAAAGCCCTAATACGAGTAACTTATTACCTCAGCTTTGACTAGCTACAGTACGGCCGTTGGATAAGGACATATTTGACAGCTGTCTTAATCATGTTTATGCTATGACTAAAAGTCAATTTTTCTTTGTTGACATTTCTTCTATAATATAATAAGGCCGACTGAATAAGTCCGATTTGACATCTGTCAGTTTCATACTAAAAGGGAAGTCATCAAAGGAAAATGGACCCTCTGCTATGGCATTTGCGCAAATCCGACATCTGTCAAAACCGACTTCTCTCGGCGTCGGTACTATAGTAGGTTTCACAGGAATATTCGAACGGCATAATGTTATGCAATTCGCATGCTAGCCACTACTCCGGGCCATAACTCATTCCAGTGATTAATTGCCTTGTAACGGGACAGTTTGAATGAGCAACTGCGACCGGCACTCAACTAACCCGCCGGGAGGCATGCTAGCTGCGGTAGCCCAGATGGAAGAGGTCGCCAGTACAGATGACGAAAGTCGCAGGTTCAAATCCTGCCTGCGGGGTTTTCCTAAAAATCCACTAAGATTGAGCCGCGGTAGCGCAAATAGTAGAGGTATTGCCAGTACAGATAACGAAAGTCGCAGATTTAAATCCTGTCTGTGGTATATTCCCAAAAAAAACTTATACGAGTAACTTATTACGTCAGCTGTGACTAGGTACAGTACGGCCTTTGGATTAGGCCATATTTGATAGCTGGCAAAATCTTGTTTATGCTATGACTGAGTATTTTTTCTTTGTTGACATTTCTTCTATCACAGCAATCAAATATGGCCTATTCGAACGGCACAATGTTATGCAATTCGCAAGCTAGCCACTAGTTCGGGGTAGGGTTGCTTCGACTATCGGGAACTATCGACAGTTTTACTATCGATAGTTTTCATTCATTAAGGCCTATACAATCGATAGGCCTATGATAAATATCGATAGTTCAAAATTAAGCAATACTATCGATAAGGTGCATCATTCAAATCTATGTTTTGGCCAATCGATAGTCCAATAACTATCGATAGTATCGATATTATTGATAGTTTTGGAGTATCGTTAGTCCAACAACGAACTATCGATAGTTGAACAATAGTAAAAACTATCGATTGTCTATCGTTTTACAGTCGATAGTCCATTATCGAGCGGCAATACTAGTCCGGGCCATAACTCATTCCAGTGATTAATTGCCTTGTAACGGGACAGTTTGAATGAGCAACTGCGACTGGCACTCAACTAGCCCGCCGGGAGGCATGCTAGTTGAATTGAGCTGCAGGCTTATATGGGGTGTAATTTTATTAGTGGCGGATCCGTTAAGGGTGTGTTCTGCCAATGAAACTGAACAACTTTCCCCAAGGAACATAGGTCGAAATATGAAAAAAAAATTGGCCCTCCCATACAAATTGACCCGGCCGGCCAACACACATAGTATGGGAAACCCAAATATTTTTTTCGTATTTCGACCTATGTTCCTTGGGGAAAGTTGTTCAGTTTCATTGACAGAACACACCCTTAACGGATCCGCCACTAATAAAATTGCACCCTATATTGAGCCGCGGTAGCCCAGATGGTAGAGGCGTCGCCAGTACAGATGACGAAAGTCTCAGGTTTAAATCCTGCTTGCGGTATTTTCCAAAAAAGCCTTATACGAGTAACTTATTTATTACCTCAGCTGTGACAAGCTACAATACGGCCGTTGGATTAGGCCATATTTGGCATCTGTCAAAATCATGTTTATGGCTAAAAGACAATTTTTCTATGTTGACATTTCTTCTAGTATGGGTTTCAAGGCTATCAAAATATATGGAGTATTCGAACGGCATAATGTAATGCAATTTGCATGCCAGCCACTAGTCCGGCCTATAACTCATTCCAGTGATTAATTGCCTTGTAACGGGACAGTTTGAATGAGCAACTGCGACAGCCACTACCCCACTGGGAGGCATGCTAGCCGCGGTAGCCCAGATGGTAGAGGCGTCGCTAGTACAGATGACGAAAGTCGCAGGTTCAAATCCTGCCTGCGGTGTTTTCCAAAAAAGTATTATGCGATTAACTCACTTTAGCTGTGACTAGTTACAGTACAGCCGTTGGATTAGGCTATACTTGGCAGCTGTCAAATTCATGTTTATGCTATGACTAAGTCATTTTTCTTTGTTGACATTTCTTCCAGTATCGGTTTCACAGCTATCAAATAAAAATATGACCTATCTATTCAAACGGCATAATGTTATGCAATTCGCATGCGAGCTACTAGTCTGAGCTATAACTCATTCCAGTGACTAATTGCCTTGTAACGGGGCAGTTTGAATGAGCAACTGCGACAGCCACTCAACTAGCCCACTGGGAGGCATGCTAGTTGAATTAAGCTGCAGGCTAAGGTTGAGCCGCGGTAGCCCAGATGGTTGAGGCTTCGCTAGTACAGGTGACGAAAGTCGCAGGTTCCAATCTAGCTTGCGGTGTTTTCCAAAAGATCCTTATACGAGTAACTTATTACCTCAGCTGCGACTAGCTACAGTGCGGCCGCTGGATTAGGGCATATTTGACAGCTGTCAAAATCATGTTTATGCTATGACTTAGTCACTTTTCTTTGTTGACATTTCTTCTAGTACCTATGCAATACCTATGGGTGGGTTTCACAGTTATCAAATGTGGCCAATTCGAACGGCATAATGTTATGCAATTCGCATGCTAGCCACTAGTCCGATCTATAACTCATTCCAGTGATTAATTGCCTTGTAACGGGGCAGTTTGAATGAGCAACTGCGACAGCCACTCAACTAGCCCGCCGGAAGGCATGGCATTTCCTTGCGATTCAATGCAGTTGCATTATGGTACCCTTAAGGTACCCTTATTTTCCAAGCGTCGCGACAACGACGCCGTCAAATTTTGACGGCGTCGTTGTCGCTGCGGTCTTGTAGAAAAACCCGACCGCATCCCATACAAACTCTAAGCTTCTCAAGCGCGCTGTCAACGTGACGGCGTCGTGGCGCGCCGCAAGGACGCCGACGCTCGGTCTTTCTGGTTCCCCATACAAACCAGTCATGTGACAGCGACAACGACGCGCGTCGTTGTCGCTGTCGCTTGGTTTTTAAGCCTACCATTATTCTTAAACGGCTTAAACCTTTGAATTATGGCGTTTTGGTTTTTGTCAAACGGTTGACGCATCCGTCAATGCACTGTTGGGCATGCGTCGTCGTATTTATATGGGATTAAGGAGAAAATTCGCATTTTCAAAACGCTGAAATAACGTCGAATCGGACGCTATTTGTGTAAAACTTCTAAGTAAAATTCTATTTTTTAAGCTCAATCATTAGTTCATTACTTATTTTCGAAAGGCTGAACTTTTACGTAACGACCGTTTTGATACTTTTATGTTCCATGTTTATTTACTTTTTATTTAAACCACTTGTACTTGTTTCACAAATTTTTATTTCGGGGTGACCGTTTTGATAGCTTTCTTTATTTAGATGCAGACAGATCATTCAGCAGTTACCGTTACTTCCGAAAAGTCTATAAAATCCTTAAAAAGCGTGAAACACACGTCACGCCCGTTTCTGCGTGTTTTTATCGCATCCGTTTCGCATGCGTTAGAAAAAAAGGCGAATTTCAACCTTATTCCCATACAAATATAACATCTACCTACCTATTTAACCGGAACCTCCTTTTCATTTTTCAACAGCGGCTAAACGGGTCGGAAGCGTAATATGCGGAAGTGTAGAACGGTTACTGTCTGCATTGCCCTGGCATTATAGTGGGGAGGAGGTTAGCGTCAAAAGAGGGCCACAACCTTGCAAATCGAGGTAGAAAGCTAAAAATCGGCAAGAAGGTACTTCTTGGCCCACTAATCAAAATGGGGGGTAGTGCCAAGCGGTATTTCTATAGTTGGACAACATCGTGCGCGACCTTCCTGCGGGGTACAGACGGTCGGGGGGCGAGGAAGCACGTCATTTTAATATGACGTGCGGCGCGGATGCGCGCGTCTCCCCTCCCCGCTACACCTCCCGCTAACCGCTGACATCTCCCCCCCCAACGTCTGTCACACCTAGGGAAGGTCGCGCACGAACTTGCCGGACTATAATTTAATTTTTTCGCTTGGCGCCACCTCTAGTTTTCATGGTGGGGTCGTAAGAGGCGACCGAGGGATAAACCCGACCCAAACAGCCAGGGCCAACCGTATGGTGGCGGTTAATCCATCACAAAAGCATTCCCAAGGAGGGTTGATGTTTGGTAGGCAGCCGGTCGTAAAATTCAGCCAAATCCTTTTGCAAAACGATTTTGTGTTCAACGAAACGTGTTGCGCGGACCCCAAGTAACTGGGATAAGGGCAGGAAGATGATGATGATGACCACCTCTAGTTTTACTATCATAATTTTCAGCTTTCTAGCTCGATGTGCAAAATTGAACGCTTAACTCCCCACTATTACCCCATTCCGTTGTCAGCTCGCTTCATTAAGGGGAATTAAACAGCTCCCTTTCCGAATTAAGTTTAACGACGCCGGCCGAGAATTATGATTTTCATTTGTTTGCAGCTTAAAAGGAAGTAGGTAACATCAAAGACGCGAAGCTGTGAAAGTCGAAACATTAGGTCTGCAAATCTTTAAAATATTTGCAGACATCATTATAACGCAATTGTTTCTGTCTAAAGTTTACTTATAGATTGTAGATCTTCACTGTTCTAAAAAACAAATGACGAAGATACTCTAATCATAGACAGTAACCGCGACCGACGGCTTAACGTGACCTTCGAAGCACGGAACGGAACCATCTTACTTTTCAGACATGGGCCTCTTAGATTTTTCGCAGGCTGATATTGAGTTTTTCCGTCGTATTTCCGCTGCGTTTATGCCCTTATATTAGATCTCAAAAATCTTTAAATTGGAAACTACGAGTATTAATAGCAAAATGTATATAAATCAAACCTTTACTTAGATATCTGTAGACTATTTCGGTCGTAGCTGTGATTGCCGAGCATTTGCGTAGGTAAAACTACAAGCTATGAATCGGTCCGAGGCGAATGCGTCCTTTTTCGCCTCTTTACTTTGCAAAGGTCTTTCTTTCCTTCGCTTCGCAGCTTAGAGTAGGTATTTACATAAGCAAGTTACAGAGTGCGCGTACCACTTCAAGCCATTGCGCCCAGCGTAACCAAAGTTCAATAAATTGTCAAAAATCAACAGAAAATATTTAAAAGGGGGAACCAGCGCATGGAACTGAACAACTTTCCTCAATGAATATCAAAACTATTAGACCTCCCATACAAACTGACTCGCTTGGCTGGTGCATTATTTTGTATGGGATGTCCAAACATAATATTTTTCATATTACGACCTATGTTCCTTGGGGAAAGTTGTTCAGTGTCTAAAATATTTGAGGTTGAACAGCCCACATCCACCCACTGCAGGGTAGGTATAGGCCTCTTCTCTATTTCGCCACTCCTCACGGTCGTGTGCTACTCATCCTGTATGTATACTCACGTCAAATGTAGGAGAAAAATAGATGTACCTACAGTTGTTGCTGTTGTGTTGTCGCTGCCGTTTGGCTACTGATGGACAGAAAGGTTGTATTCATACCCGTGCCAGCCGTTCATACCTCGTAGGACGCACTCTACATCTGCTGCTATATACTCGTAAGAATCTGTCCGCGTCTTTCCGCTGAGTTTAGGGATATTTATGCCCTTCTCTCACGGAAGGAAGGGAAATATTTGCTGTTCTAAGAACGAGTGTTTTATTTTCTTAGCAAAGTGTTTGTTCTTTCCTTTTGTTTGTAGGTGTTTTACGCGTGTCTGTTATTGTTTTGAATTTGTCGCTATATCTCACAGAAATTCATACAATACCTATACTTTTTTATGCAGTGTACACTAGAAAGTGTACAAGTAAAAGTGGAGCACTAGCCCGCATGATGATGAAATTCGGTCAGTGAATAACTTACGAGGCAAGCTAAATACGTACGTAGCCGTGGGATGCCGGTTTAGAATAGCATCAGCCTAATTCTACTCGTTGGCGTGGGTGACGTAAAAAGGGATAAATTCATTCAGGGAATGGGCAGAAACGTCCCTGTGAATGCAACATTTTACAATGCGCTCAATCGTGGCACGGCAAATAGCATCGCATCGGGTCGTTGGACGACTTGGTGTCCCACTCGAAAAGGAGAAAAACAAGAAGAAGACCTTGAGGAAGGTAATCTCCAGAAGTAGACTGTTGTTGCTGTTAATGAATCAACGGTAACCGTATGTTAGACTACCTACGGTAATGTAATATGTTTAACTTCGTGTACATGATTGCATGATGCTGTCAAGTTGCGGCTAAGCGATAGTTAATGGCTAACCAACTTCGACATGCGCTATTTGCTAACTAATCTAACTATCACACGACCTCATTAGGTGCATCTGCTGAAACAGTATAGGATATACTACTTAGGGCCTTTACACACTACAACCACAAATTAGGGAAACGGCGCGCGGCGAGCCTATACAGATGGCTCACTCAGTACCAGCGACGATTTGACGCTTACCAACGAAAACTGGAAAAAACCGGAATCTCAGGGGAAGTCAAGGTAATTTTTATACTTTGAGAATTTTACCAAAAGCAACCCTGGCTATGTAACAAGTGCCAATCGCAAAAATCCGAAATAGGGCCGAGTGAACTTTCTGTAAACTCTCTATTTTGTGCTACAACAGTCACAACAGTCTATGGGCATGGCTCTTCTGTATATTTGTATACTGTTGCCTATCCATTCCCTGAATTCGACCCTCAACACCCACGGGTAGAAATGAGATGATGCTATTCTAAGCCAGCATCACACGGAAAATGGCCTCACACATTGCGGCTACCGTACTGACCTTACGTCATGTATTAGGTATGTCCTGTCCTGGTATGTCAGATAAGCTTGCTGTTAGCATCATTCATAAAACAGCCATAAAACATTCATTGCAGCCATAAACTTTTCAATTACTGAAAATGATTTTTTTGCGATAGCCAAATAGGGCATTAGAAGAAAACGAAGTCAGTATTTAAGAACCTAATCGAAGAATATGAGACCACAAATTAGGTAGACGCGCGCTGGGCGCCATTACAGATGGCTCACTCAGTACTAGCGACGATTTTGACGTCAAGGTAACCAAGAAGATGGTTGCCATTGCCACGAACGTCTTATTTCTTGGATTCAAATTGGCTCAGAATTATATTATGTGCTTATATCAGATTTTGCTGTTTTGATATTCATAAACTTTGAGATTTTTTTACAGTAGCAACCCTGGTTGGCTATGTAACAAGTGACTGATCACAAAGTGAGTGATCCTTCTAGTGACAGGGCCTATTTTTTGGCACGTGGGTAACGTTGTCACCCAGTCGATCAATGTGGGCGTATTTAACAGTGCCCGATTGTACTTATCAGTGACGATGCAATGAAAACAGTTTCGTCACCGACATAATCGGTCAATTTAAATTCGTCCTAACAAACTTCAGTTTTGAGAGCGATGCGATGTTCCGGTGTAGACAGCTCTAGTGCTCAGATGCTACCCTAATGTGACCGGGCATTAGGGTTGCTACTAATGAATGGTTGGTGCGAACAGGGCAATTTATTACTCGTTCAGTGTAGAGGCACCCTAATTTAAATTTTGAACTCCGCCTACTTTTTTACAAGTACTGTCATGTTTGACCTTAATTTGGGCGCGAATAAAAACTTGCCATATAAATCTAATGTCCGAATTATCTATCACTTTGTGAATTCGTTCCTTGTCTGAATATTGCAGGTTGAACCACCTGATTGTCAACAAGAAAGATAGTACCGTGCTTTAAAAGGCACGTTAAGCAGTCAGACTCGGTTCGCGCTGTCTCCCTAATTTGTGATACAACCATGTCAGAGGCCTGATACATACATAAAGCAGGCGTTTTTTTTTTCGTGTGGGGCACCGAGTCGTTCAACGACCCGATGTACCCTGGTGTCAGAGTTTTTCAACCGCCTACTGCAAGTAGCAGGCCTCTGACATGGTTGTGTAACGACCGCCATCATAGACAGCAACCGGGACCGACGGCTTAACGTGCCCATCCGTAGCACGGAACCATCTTACTTGCGGACAATCAGGTGGTTCAGCCTGCAATGTCCTAACCTAGCAGGCGGTTGAAATCTGACACCAGTATTTATCGGTTTGGGACGACTTGGTGTCCCACTCGAAAGAATAAAAATATAAAGTAAGCAGAATGGTACCCTTATTTTCCAAGCGTCGCGGCGGCGTCGTTGTCGCTGTCAAATGACTGCTTTGTATGGGGATACCAGAAAGACCGGGCGTCAGCGTCAACGACGCCGCCGCGTCGCCGTCACATTGACAGCGCGCTGAGAAGCTCAGGATTTGTATTGGATGCGGTCGGGTTTTTCTACAAGACCGCAGCGACAACGACGCCGTCAAGGCTTGGTTTATAAGCCTACCATTACAATGAAAAGGCATCTGAAGTTTACAGCAACATGGTCTAAAGATGGGGTTACAAAATTGCAATTTTTGACGTTCAATAACTCGCCTGATACTTACTCGTATTTTGCGCAAGTAGCCTCGAGATATTGCATTATGCATTCTACAGCTCTCTTAGCATCCATATTACATTTTTGCTCAAATGAAGCCAACTTCTTCTGCATTTTTATGCAAATTCTATAGTTATGTCGCTCATAATGAGCCTTTGGTCTAGATGAAAACCTCGTTCATTGTGCGATGAATGGATGTTGAATTAAAATAACATTCCTTATCCTTACAACAAAGTAGGTACAGGCAAGCATATAGGTAATTTTAAGTCCGCCGTGTAATGCCGGTTTAGAAAGGCATCATCCCAAATTCTACTTGTGGTTGTTAAGTATAAAAAGCGAGCAGGGTTCCCTGAGAATAAATTAGTTGTACGGCGCTCACCAATCCACCTTTATACTTGGTGAGTATGGCAACACTCTTCATTAAAGGTTAATGTCCAGCACTACTTAATGTGTCACGTCGGGGTTTCGATGCTACAAATGTTATGAAGGTATTTTTCAGTATTTTGAACAGACTATTCGCAAAACACGGTTTTTCAGTACTTTGAACAGACTATTCGCAATACACGGGCTTTATCTTAAACTGTAATCTACCTACATTCATAGCATTTATTTACAAAGCGTAGGAAAATGAATAGGTTAATGTTAATGCGGGTTCACCTTCGATCTATGTTGACGACATTATTTTGTCACCAAACAGGCAGATATACAGGGTGTTAGGGACGGTGTACCAAAAACTTTGCAGGCATGATCAGACCATCAAACTGAACAACTTTTACTATGGAGCCAATGGTGGGAAACGAAAAAAAAATTCCGAACTCCCATACAAAATTCACGATCAGCTGACTGACTTTGTATGGGAGGTCGGAATTTTTTTTTCGTCACCGTCCCTAACACCCTGTATTTAAATTAAAACTCCCGTTTGATGCCGGCTTAGAATAGTATCACCCCATTCCTACCCGTAGGAACAAAGTAAGTATTGGCGGGCGCCCATTACAGAGAGAGGGCTAAAAGAAAATGTCACTACATTCATACACACACCAACACGCCGTCGTTTACGCGCAATCTCGAACCTCTACCTCGAATCTCTATTCTGTGCCGTAGGTGTCGTAAAAAGCGACTAAGGGAGATTCATCCACGGAATGGGCAGCAGCGTTCCCTGTAAATGTAACATAAGCACTGCGCTCGCCAATCCGCCTGCCAAGCGTGGTGAGCATGACAAGCCCATGTCCAGTAGTAGACTGTTGTGGCTGTTAATATTATGGTAAATTAACACTAAAAAAACCTGTTCCGATTCAGAACTGAACTCGAGACCTTAGTTTAGTAGGGCAACCGCTGCGCCATTTCGATCGACCAAGCTATTTTTGGAAAATCCGGAAAACAGTCCGGATTAAACCCTTGTCAAAATTGGCGGCCATTATTATAACGGTCTGCCTGATACACGTCAATTATTATTATTATTATTCTTGATACACTAGCAGCACATTGTGCTGATGCGTGTATATCACTGCACTTGAGTCAAATGTTTATCTAGTCTGTTTTTAAAAGAGTTCACTGAAGGAGCACTGATCACTGATTGCGGTAGTTTGTTCCACGAGTCCACTACACGATTTGGCAAGAAGTGGTGCCTAGGATTGCTTGCACTCGAGGAGCGTGACAGTTTTAGTGAGTGTCCTCTCAGATTCTTGTTCTGGTTAAAGACGAAGATACCATTGAGTTCTGGGACATTGTAATGATCTGTCAATATTTTGAAGGTTTCGATGAGATCTCCTCGCTGTCTTCTCTTTTCTAATGTTGTCAGTCCAAGCTGTCTGAGGCGCTCGTCGTATTCGGTGTTACGTAGGCATGTGACCATTTTGGTTGCTCTCCTCTGTACCTTCTCTAGAAGGGTAATATCTTTTTGAAAATAGGGACTCCATATTTGGAATCCGTATTCCAGTAGTGGTCGGACGTATCCTTTATATATCTTTACAAAAAGATCTTTGTCTATATGGTAAAATGCCTTTCTTATGATGTAGAGAAGAGAATTGGCTCTTTTTGTTATGCTTAGTATATGTTCATCCCATTTTAAGTTATGGGTTATGGTTATGCCGAGGTCTTTTTGGTTGTTGACACTTTTCAGATGCTTGGACTCAAGAGTATAATCTTTCAAGGGGTTATTATTTCCCATATGCAGGACAGTGCATTTATCAATATTGAGTGTCATTAACCAGTCTTTGGTCCATTCAATGATGCGATCGAGATCACTTTGTATAATGTTGTGTGTGATTAGTGGGTTACCCATTATTTTTGTGTCGTCGGCAAAGAGAGATAAATCAGATTTGATTACGTATTTTAGATCGGTCAGGAAGATTCCAAAGAGGATTGGTCCTAGGACCGACCCTTGAGGTACGCCACTATGAACATTATGGTGTTGTGATAGACTGTTCCCAACTCTCACTTGAAATGTTCGTCCTGTCAGGAAGTCCTCAATCCAGTTAAGAAGATCTCCACGTATTCCAAAGTGCTCCAATTTACAAATAAGTCTTTTGAATGGTACGCGATCAAAAGCTTTTTCATAGTCCAAATATATAATGTCTGTAGGCTGTCGATCATTCCAATTTTTTGTCCACTTATCAAGGCAGAGAAGCAAGTTAGTCACCGTGGATCGCCTGGGCACAAAACCATGTTGTTCTTCAATGATCACATTTTCTTCTTCAAGGAATTGTCTTATTTGATTTACAATAATTTTTTCCATAATTTTGCATGCTATGCAAGTAAGACTTATAGGACGGTAGTTCCCGGCAGTAAGTTTGTCTCCTTTTTTATATATTGGAGTAACAATAGCCTCTTTCCAAACTTTGGGTAACTTGTGTTGTTTAAAAGATAACTCCATTATTAATGCAAGTGCCGCTGACAGGGCAGGAGCACATTTCTTGAGTAAAATAGCGGGGATATTATCAGGTCCCATAGCAGTATTGTCATCAAAGGTTTTGATATATTTGGTTACTAAATCTGGGGTAAATTTTATAGTTTCTATGGAATTCTGTACTCTTGGCACACATAGTTTAGGTATTGAGATATTATCAGGCTCGCGGACGTATGACTTTTCAAATTGTTCAGCAAAAAGATTGGCTACTTCTGTCTGGTTGCTTGTGATTTCAAGTGTGTTTTCATTTTTAAGAGATGGTGGCACTGACACTTTTGATGTAATTTGTTGACGAACGTAAGCATGGAAGGATTTAGGACCATTTTTGACTATCTCTCTTTCATATTTAACTCTAGTTGATCTTGCTAGGCTTACAATTTTATTATTTACTCTTCGGTACTTCTTATAAGCTGATGTATTTGTCTTGTCAGTAATATAAATGTTCCAGAGGATTGCTTTTTCTTGAGTCATCTTTATAATTTCAGATCCAATCCATGGTTTATTAACATTGTATGTCTTTTTTGGTCGTTGCATGGGAACATAAAGTGAAATTGCCTTGTCTATCTGTGTCTGTAAGTTGGTCCAGGCCGTACATACATCAGTTGTTTCTAGCCGTTGTTCTTGTAATGTTTGGGATATAAGTTTATAATCTGCTTTAAAAAAGTTTCTACGTGGTTGAGTTGTACCAGTATGTCTATTTTCTACCTGTAGTTGTATGGTCATCATCAGTACCTGGTGATCACTTTTTCCTATATTTGGTAGGTGTTCGACATTTGTGCATAAGTTTTCATCGTTGCATAGTACTAAGTCCAACAGAGATTCTTGCTGGTTCCTTATTCGAGTTACTTGTGTTACTAATTGGTATAAATTGGTATCGGTTAAAAGTTCAACAAATTTGCTGTGTAATGTGTTGTATCCATCTAGTTTTCTCAATGGCCATTGTATGTCAGGTAGGTTAAAGTCCCCAACAATAAATAGAGTATTATTACTTTCCGATGCAGTTTTAATTGAGTCGAAGAGAATTTTGTCCGATTCTTCATATGTATAGTGTGTAGGGCGATAAACGCCAGCAACAAGTAATGTAATATTTGCACAAGTTAAGTTAATCCACAAGGCCTCAACATCATTATTAAAATTGTTCAAGGTGGGATGTAGGGTAGCTTGTATTGGAATGTTAAGGTGACTATGAGCTACATATATTGCTACTCCACCCCATCCTTTGCCAGCAGCTCTATCACGTCGAAACAATACATATCCATTTATATTTACCAGGCTGCTATTTATTTCAGGTTTAAGGTGTGTTTCCGTTATGATTATACATGTTGGTTTTAGCTTGTTAATTTCTAGTAAAAGTAGATCTCGTTTTGCCATTAGGGATGCCAGGTTCGTGTAGAAGAAGGTAAGGTTGATGATTGGAGAAACTACTTTTTTGTAGCATCATCCCCTATGGTGACTATCTTCGGAGTGTTGCCTACATATTTAAATTGTAAGATTCAACTCACCATTGGCGGCTCTCTGGTCTAGTTCCACACGCAAACTCTTTAGGTACTCACGTTGATAGGTAAGGTCATTTTCACTTTGATGGTTGTTGGTAACTTTTTCCATTTTTAATATGTTTTAGCTGGTCGTTTGGTAGCGAATATCACCTTAATGGGGCGGGAGATAAGTCCTGTTTTGGCTTCCCAAGACGGATAACAGCAACAGGTTTTTCACTTTCTGGAACACTTTTCAAAGAGTTCACAACTTGCTCAAGGTCGCTTTACGGACCCTACATCACTCTCCGCAGTAAGTTCAGGGACACCAAACATAATCACATTACAGCTCCTTTTTTCCTTTCCAATCTCAGCCACCACTGCTTCGAGGCTGGTACATTGGTTTTGCTTGTTTTTAAGTTCTTTGACCTGTATTTCCAGGTCGCTCACTAGTTTCCGCAGTGCTGGTAGTTGGCGTACTCCAAGTTCACAGTTGGGACACAAATACTTTAGAGTTGGTGATTGTAGTACAACCACACGCAACTCGGTAGCAAGCAATCCACTACACTTCACACAAATCTGTCGTTCACATCCATGACAGGTGATTTTAGGGTTTGCACTGTCCGGTTTTGGAATCGTTTTCGTACATTTCAGGCAATGCGCCATTGTATAATTTTAAATTAACGAACGCGAGATGACGTTTTTGATACACTTAGAGGTTATGATATTTTGCAAAGTAACTGTGATTTTAAATCGCTACAGATCTTTCTGCAAACACTTTCACTGCTGATTTATACAGTCACAAACACAATCAGACTGTTTTTAGTACTGAAAACCACTTTTAAACTACTAAAATATGAAATTATTGTAGAATGCTTCAAAGACACAAGTGCAATTTCCGAACGCGGGTAGACGAAAAAAAAGTCAATGTTCCTACAATCAGCAGCACCTTGACTTTTCCATTAAAGGTATCAAGAAATACTGGTTTATCATACAGTTACCAAGATTCCCACTCAAATGAAAATAAGAAATTGAAAAAATATCAAGCATCGCAACGTCTTATTACCCGACTGCCTCAGAAGGAGGGTTATGTTTTGCGAGAGTATGTATATGTATGTATGTATGAATGTATGTATGTGTGTATGTGGACAAAAAATTTCTTTTTCACGGGCTGCAGCCCAAACCCAAACGGATAGTTGGATTTTGACATATGAGGTGTCGTTAGATTCGTCTCAGCAGCGCGAGTGACACTGGCTATATTAAAAAAATATGTATTCAAGATGGCGGATTTTAAGAGCAAAATACTACTTTAAAATTACCGCAGTGGGGTTTTTTGTTTTTTAAGACATCTACATGTCAGAATAATATAGCACTGTGAGTGCATTCAAATTCCAAGAGATTACCACTATAAGTTGATCCCGCTTTGGTTGGGTTGAAGTGCTGGCGTTAGTACTACAACAGGTAACATGAACATTTTTGAGCTGAAACTCTTTCTTTTGCTAGCTATAAATATAATCATTAATCATACTATTGTTAAGAAGGTAGGCACTTAACTTGTAAAACTACTAGACAGTTCTTTTCACCGTTACAAAGCTACTTTATCCCCATGTAAGGCCCTATTAAAACGGTAGCGGTATCCGCTTCCCACGGTAATAGCGGAAATCGCAAGTACTTAATTTATTACCAATTAGTACCAATAACAATACTGGTAACTACGGCGGAAGCGGCCATAGCTGTGATCTGAATAGGGCCTAAGTAACCTTAGCCTAAGTAATTTTGACGGCTAGAAAAGGTATTTTGCCCACGCCTAAATATGTGATAGATAGCATGTAATTAACTTGTTCGTGATGACTGCTTTATTCTCTTGCCATCCCTATTCCACTCAGAGTGTTTCGTAAAAAGCGACGGAGAGTTTTTACCTCGGCTAAATATCTGTCGACTATTGTCAACCGCATGGTGGCAGTGATACCACCTACAATATCATCCCCAAAGAGGGTTGATATCAGCCGGTCATAAATTATAGCCAAATCATTTTGGTGCATGATTTTGTGTTCTAGCTAAACGTGTTGCGCCGACCCCAAGATGATGACTGATTATTCTGTTTGGATAACATTTGTGCATCCGTTTTCGTGGCGCGTTTTACATCATCACGGTCAAAACGCAAATTTGCGTCCCGTAGCGCGCGCAAAATTTCCATTTCACTAAAATTCGTATTTTCCCGTCGTCGCATTTATACCGAAATTAGCAAGCGCTGAATATTACCAACGAATATTATACAAACAAACTTTCACGGAGCATTTTCACGGATTAAAATCTGAAATGTTAGTTTTAGCAGTAGCGCGAGCACGGGCCAAAATTATTCGTGAAATTTATCACGGAGAGTGCTATTTTATGTTTGAAACGTGGGTATAGTTAATTTCAGATGAGCTGTAGGATCTTGAACTAAGCTATTGCTAACCTAACCTAACATTTCTATCTTTTAAAAAGCTTTATGTGACGATGAAAAATGCTCAAGTACTGTCGAACCTACGTTGTCATAAGTGTATAATACCCTACATCGAAACTTTTAAAATATATCTGAAAAATGAAAAACTAATTAATAATGGACCAAAATAGAGCGTTTCAAGAGGAGGTCTTATGCTTAGATAAGTTCTCCATAACAATAAATTTTCTTCAACATGGACTTAACTGCATTTTTTGTGAATACACAAAACCTTTTTCGTTTGGTACAATGCCAAATTCATTTCCCGTAAAAGGAAAATCTCCATGAAAAAAAAACACACTGAAAAACGGATGAATCTGCGGGGCGCAAAGCTAGTGTTTATATTGCTATTCATCGCCACAATAACAATAATAAAGTTCAGAGTACAAAATAAATGAGAAAAGTTGAACAACTTTATTAGGTGAGGCGAGAAACACAAGTAACGTGTGTTTGTGCGTTATTTTTGCACTGCGTAACGCATGCATTGGGACAATAAGAATTTCTGCCTCATCTTGATACAAAATATAAAACGCGTTATGATGTTCATCATCTTCGAGTGGGACACCAAGTCGTCCAACGACTCGATGAACCCTGGTGTTAGAGTTTTTCAACCGCCTACTGCAAGTAGCAGGCCTCTGACATGGTTGTGTAACGGCCGCCATCATATACAGCAACCGGGACCGACGCCTTAACGTGCCCATCCGAAGCACGAAACCATCTTGCTTTTCGGACAATCAGGTGGTTCAGCCTGCACCACTGTCCGAAATAACCACTCCGCCACATCGGCTGTCGGCTGTGATATGTATGATGTTGATGATTCTTTTTCCAATAAATAAACATGGGTTATGTTAAACTGTTTGACAGACGCATTTGTCGACGCAGCGTTGTGCGCTAGCGGATGATACTGTAGGATATGCATAAAAAAAAGGAAGAAAATCGTTTTTCTCATATGCAACGGATTACGGTTACGTGTGTTTCTGACCTAAAGTTCGCCGACTAAATAGGGGTTCGTTGGAAAAGGTTCAATTTATAATGCTCGTTGTATCATTCGTTCTTGTAATTATTATGAGAAGGGTTGTACGAAGCTAATGATAAAGTTTTAATTTGATATTTGAATAAATACACTGGATAGCTTGAATTTTAATTTTGATGGATAGCGTTCGGCACACAAAAGTTTCCCTTGCTGCTAGCCGATTTTCCATTGAAATGATGTGTGTTTTCATGGCAACAAGCAGATGTATTAAAATACAAAAACCCGACTGCGGTAATTTCAAAGTTGTATTTATGAATATTTAATATAGCCAGTGTCACTCGCGCTGCTGAGACGAATGTACCGACACCTCACATGTCAAGATCAGCCTAACCGTTTGGACTGTAGCCCGTGAAAACGAATTTCTGTACATACATACCTACATTCATATCTCGAAAAACATAACCCTATTAACCCTCCTGAGGCAGAAGGGTAAAAAGTAGTCTGTGTTGCTCAAGGATAATGTCGTTGTCTATTATTGAAAGAATTTTTAAAGATTATTGTAAATATAAAAACAATTCAACCATACCTCTCTCTTTAATAGATGAAATAGCGTGACTATTGGGCATCTTCAAGATTTCTACTAGGTTAGCCAGCCAGCATTTAAACAAGACATTCTAGATGTCTAGCACGTTCACCATTGCAACACTAAATAAGCATTTTCCGATAGGTATCCTTGTTGAAGTCCAAATACGCACTGAACGAACAATAAATCGGGCTAAAGCGTTCGGAATCATCGAGTGCGTTAACCCGCCGAGAGTGTGGCAGGGTATGTCATACCCGGACCGTTACTTATCTGCGTATATTTTTGTAAAATACTGCAATTTTTCCTTGTCGTTCTGTGTAGCTGCAGCTAAAGATGTGTGGAAAAGGATATTTACGTGATAGTATTGTAATACAAACCAGGGTCGGAGATAATCACTTATAAAGTGCTGTCGGGTATGTAATACCCTGCCACATAGTTGGCGTATACATTTTTTGACAAAATATTGCTTTGATGTTTATTTATTTTGATTATTTTGTGTATTCTCTTTTATAGTTTTGATTAAATTTGAGTTGCTCTGAACTATAAATTAGTTTAAGAAATTTTTTTGACGAAGTTTTAGTAGACTTAAGCTCTGAGAATGAAATCGACCATTCACATTTTGTATGCAAAAATTTCACTATATTGGACTGTAATTATTAATGTGATATCATTTTTGCAACCTTAAGAATTATTCATTTTTGATAACTTGTTTCATTATATTTTTAAGTGTTATGAAATTTTTGAAGAATTCAATTCATTTTATAATATTTTGAGGCTAGTAAAAGATGTGCTTATTTTTTTACCTTCAAATTACCCGGTTTTATTTCTTTAATGTTTATATTATGAAGAAATAGTGATATACTACCTACCTTTTATTTATTATAATTTTAACTTACACCACTTTCGTAGAATATTACTAAAAAATATTACAACTATTTAGAAAAATAAATATAGGCAATAAAAAATCTGGGTATGTCATACCCTGCCACATAGTCCGTGTTACATTTTCTCGCCACAACCTGCGCGGGTTAAAGTCGTCATTTAAGCTGGAAACAATGATTTAAGCTGGAAACAATGATTTACGCTGGAAACAGCACGATTTATGCTGCACGCCGTGAATCAGTGATGCATTTTGCGTCGTTGCGCTGCGTGAATGCGATATGTGATACCCGTGTCCAATGCGGGTGTTGAATCGATTGGATTGGATCGTTTTGCAGGCCCATCTGGCTCGTCTACATTTCTGGCTGATATGATAATATTAAGTCCCTCATAAAGTCAAAATCAAGCCCGAGCGCGGCGGCGTAGTTAGTGGCACCCTAGTACCTAATATTATATACAACGTGTTACAAAACAACCAATAAAGCTGAAAGGGTGTGGGAAGGTCCGTTGCAAAGAGTCAATTTACAAAAAATTAGAGCCGTAGTATCGTTTTTGAAAACAACGAAAAAAATATTTTTTCATTAAATTACACTTATTTTTAATCGTGGCATCGCAGCACTAATTTTGACAGCTCAAAGTTCAAATGAAGTTACCGACGCGGCGAAGCACAGTTCGGTCTACATTGCTGGCTATTACATGAATGTCATCAATACAAGAAACTATGTCAACCAGCAATGTATGCCGAAGTGGACTTTGTTCGCCAGGTAGTGTAGCACCTGACCTAGACTAGTGATGTGATTATTTCATCGACTGATGATAATAAAAAATATTCTTTTTTTTGGTTAGTTATGTAACAGGTTGTATATTCTGTGGTAGTGGGCCGTCAACGTGACAGCGTCGTTGATAGAAACTGTTTTTTATAGATTTGTATAGGGATGCCAGAAAGCCCGCGCCGGCCCAGGCGGGCCCTCCGTACTATGAACGACGCTGTCACGTTGACGGCGCACTACGACGCCGCCACGCACGGTCTTTATTTTGACCTGAAAAGAAAGGCCTATATCAGTACAGTAGTAGAAACTCGCTAGATTATAAAAAAATAACGAGTTGAATGATTTCAACGAACGATGAAAAAGACGAACGAGTCGTTGAAACTGGAATTTACTTATCTAGAATTGTCTTCCCAATATGTGGAAACGATATAAAATTATCGACCTGCCGCACTATAACTAACCGTAGCCAAGGCTTTGAAACCGGAATTTACTTATCTAGATTTGTCTTCCTAATATTTGGAAACGATACAAAATAATCGACCTTTCGCACTAAGTATATCTGTCTAAACGTAGCCAAATATTCATACACTCCGCTACGAGTAACATCTAACCGAGTAGACCTCAGAGTAGAAAATAATATAGTCAGGGAAACAACGAGCCATTAATCTCTTACCTAAACATAATAAAGTCAACTCAACTCGTATTATACGTCGTAGTTGGAATATATCGCTCAATTCTCGTATAGAGACACATAGAGACAAATATCCCGCCATTTGTTCCCGGCATAGTGCGTCGGTCGGTACTCGCGTTACTGTCAGTTTATTTGACACAGAGACAGAGTCAACTCGTATATACGTCGTCGTTGGAATATATCGCTCAACTCTCGTATACACATAGAGACAAATATCCCGCCATTTGTTCCCGCATAGTGTGTCGGCTGGTACCCGCGTTACTGTCTGTTTATTTGACACTAGCTGCCCGTCAGCGGTTTCACCCGCTGCAACCTATTAATCCGCGGGAAAAAAGCATTACTCGCCAAGAGATGTCGCTGTTAGTTTTCGCCGAAAACTTTTAAAACGCGAATCGGCTCAGTCACGCCACCTTTGCAAAAATATTGGAATATGCGGGATCCCGTAGGAATAAGACATTTTCCCGTGGTAAAAAGTAGCCTATGTGTTATTCTAGATACTCTTCTATATTTTTGCAAAATTTCATGTCAATCTAATCAGCCGTTTTAGCGTGATGTCGTAACAAACACACACAAACATCCGCCTTTATAATATTAGTAGGAGGATTGCCCAATATACACACACGAAAACGGGCAGTCAGAGTTCCCAGTAATGATCAAATATTTAAGAAATGTAACAATAAGTCCTACCGATTTTTAACAAACATCAAACAGGCAGGTAACGTTTTGGGCTGACAAAGTTATGGAAGACTTTTTCCAATGACCCGAAAAGATGTAAAAGTGTTTCAGTTAGCACCAGTTGGAATCCAGCTCAACTTCTTTTTTGCCGTGTGCAATGCAATTAACTCAGTTGTGAGAGTTTTTAGAGCACATAGAGAAAAGACAAATAAATTGAGTGTTTTTAGAGCACCTAGATAAAGAAAATAGAGTATTATCGAATTCATCAGGCTTACCGAAACAGTCTACACTCTATGTAAATTTCCGCATGGACCTGCTGTGTTAGCAAGTTGCGTACAGAACATTCTTTAGCCATCATTAACTAACATAAGAATTGATTGAGATATAAACTACAGTATCGAATATTTAAAGTTAGCAAGAAGTGTTTAGAAGCTAGTGCTATCACCAGATTTAAGAAAATAGAGCATCTAATCCATCAGGCTTACCGCGACTGAGTCAGCTATGTAAATTTTCGCATAGCCCTGTGTTAGCAAGTTGCGTACGAACATTCGCCGGCTTACCATAAGCTATGACGGGAATTGATTGAGATATAATAATATGTTTTGAATATTTAAAGTTAGCAAGATGTGCATAGAATACTCCTATTTTTTGCTTACCAAAAGCTATCACCACAATAAATAAAATAGAGCATCAAATCCATCAGGCTTACCGAAACAGTCTACTCTCTATGTAAATTTCCGCATAGTCCTGTGTTAGCTAGTTGGGTATAACTCGATTTTTATAACTGTTCGTATAGAGCTGTCAAAATATGTATGGGATCTGACAGTTCTCCATAGTAATTTTGACAGCTCCATGCGCACAGTTATAAAAATCGAGTTATACAGAACATTCGCCGGCTTACCATAAGCTTTGACGAGAATTGAAATATTAACTACAGCATCGAATATTTAAAGTAAGCAAGAAGTGTTTAGAACACTCCTTAGCTTACCAAAAGCTATCACCAGAATTAAGAGAATGAGCATCAAATCCATCGTACTTACTGGAACTGTGTCTCCTATGTAAATTTCCGCATAGCCCTGTGTTAGCAAGTTGCCTACAGAACATTCGCCGGCTTACCATAAGCTATGACGAGAATTGAGACGCTCGTACGGGATATTACCGGCAATATTACCTGCCTGGATCTAAGCCGCTTATTGTCAAAGCTGTGACAGCCAATGTGCCAGTGGTAGTGCGACTACCTGCGACGCAGAAGGTTTCGGGTTCGATTCCCGGTGGGTCATTTCACAAAGTTGATATTTATAACCTTGTGAATTTGTTCCCAGTCTGGTTAGGACATTGCAGGCTGAATCACCTGATTGTCCGAAAAGTAAGATGGTTCCGTGCTTCGGATGGGCACGTTAAGCCGTCGATCCCGGTTGCTGTCTATGATGGCGGCCGTTACACAACCATGTCAGAGGCCTGCTATTTGCAGTAGGCGGTTAAAAACTCTGACACCAGGGTTCATTGGGTCGTTGAATGACTCGGTGTCCCACACGAAGAGAGAGAGAGCAAGTTGCGTACGGAACATTCGCCGGCTTACCATAAGCTATGACGAGAATTGAAACGCTCGTACGGGATATTACCGGCAATATTACCTGCCTGGCTCTAAGCTGCTTATTGTCAAAGCTGTGACGGCCGATGTGGCACAGTGGTAGTGCGACTACTTGCGACGCAGAAAGTTTCGGGTTCGATTCCCGGTCATTTCACAAAGTTGATATTTATAACTTTGTGAATTTGTTCCCAGTCTAGTTAGGACATTGCAGGCTGAACCACCTGATTGTCCGAAAAGCAAGATACTTAGTTCCGTGCTTCGGATGGGCACGTTAAGCCGTCGGTCCCGGTTGCTGCCTATGATGGCGGTCGCAGTAGGCGGTTGAAAAACTCTGACGCCAGGGTTCATCGGGTCGTTGAACGACTCGGGTGTCCCACACGAAGAGAGAGAGAGAGAGCAAGTTGCGTACGAACATTCGCCGGCTTACCATAAGCTATGACGAGCATTGAGACGCTCGTACGGGATATTACCGGCAATATTACCTGCCTGGCTCTAAGCTGCTTATTGTCAAAGCTGTGCCAGCCGACGTGGCGCAGTGGTAGTGTGAAGAAGAAGGTCCCGGGTTCGATTTTCGATGGGTCACTTCACAAAGTTGATATTCATCACTTTGTGAATTTATTCTCAGTGTCTGCAGGCTAAATCACCTGATTGTCTGAAAAGAATGATTGTTCCGTGCTTAGGAGGACATGTTAAGCCGTCGTTCCCGGTAGCTGTCTATGATTACCTCGGCGGCGCTTGTTACACTACCATGTCAGAGTAGTAGGCGGTTGTAAAACTCTGACAACAGGGCTCATCGGATCGTTGGACGGCTCGATGTCCCACTTTAAAGAGTGAGAGAGATTGTCAAAGCTGTGGTGTACACTAGACCACATGTCAGGTTACATGTTTGGATATTTCATTAATGATAAAATATGTCTAAGCGAGTGGGTGTACTATTTAATGGACTTTTTCAGAGTTTCGTACTATGTATCGATTTCTTTTCCACTATTTCATCCACCCGCATGTTATCTAGTCGCTACCAAACCTACGACCTGCCTCCCTAACACATATTTATCACTTTCCTACATATTTATTTACCGTCCCAGACCACTGGCAGACGTGATGGGCATATTCTGAGCAAGTAATATTGCCACGCCGTGCCTACTCCATTTTTATTTGGAATTTCTTTGCAATAAACCATCAATAAACCAGCGTATTGCGTAATTTTGGATTGTGTGAATAGGACATAAAAGATTTTTTGCATGAGTTGTCATACTCATATCACATACATATCTCATACAAGATATAATAAGACGTACGACAGAAAATACACGTATTTATTCGCGCACCGTCCCGACCGACAAATATGACTTTATTCATATGAATTTTATTTGTAGGTTCTATTTATTTTACTGCGTATCATACATAAAAAAAGAACCTAGCCTAGCATTAGACTAGTCGGTAAATGTATTACGAAACTTACTATAGTTGAGATATCCACTTGCTACATTCGCCGCCATATCACGGTTGTATGGTGATATACCAATAGGTGGTAAACTCAAATAAGAAAGGGAGCTCCATATAACGGTCTTCTTCTTCTTCGAGTAGGACACCAAGTCGTCAAACGATCCGATGAACCCTGGTCTAAGACTTTTTCAACCGTCTACTGCAAGTAGCAGGCCTCTAACATGGTTGTGGAACGACCGCCATCATAGACAGCAACCGGGACCGACAGCTTAACTTGCCCCTCCGAAGCACGGAACCATCTTGCTTTTCGGACAATTAGGTGGTTCAGCCTGTAAGGTCCTAACCTGACTGGGAACAAATTCACTAAGTGATAAACATCAACTTTGTAAGTGACCCCACCGGTAATTGAACCCGGATCCTTCTGCGTCGCAGACAGTCATACTAACCACTGCGCCACAACGGCTACGGTCATACGGAGGCGGAATGCAGCGAGACACCGTCTCTACATTGCCTATCTTCATTACTATCCTAATATTACGTTCCGTATATTTGTTTCCTACTTATTTACCGTAACAGACCACTCATAGACGTGACGGGCATGTCGCCTCGACTCCAATTTTGGAAATGTTTTGAATTTGAAGTAAACCTGCGTATCTCAGTAGCATAATTTTGGATTGTAAATAAGATATCAAATCAAAGATTTTCAAGGATGTCATATTCCGCTTTTTACGACACCCACGGGTAAGATAGGGTAATGCTATTCTAAGCCGGCACCACACGGCAAATTTTATTACAATTTGATACTCCGAAGCTTTTATTTTTTTCAGTCAATCTTGCTCACACTATTTTACTTCGTGCAATATGATGCCTAGTCGCTAGATATATTACCAAACCTCTCTTTTGTTGGATACCTATATTTTGTGCTTTCTTAATATTACGTTCCGTATATTTTGTTTCCTACTTATTTACCGTAACAGACCACTCGCAGACGTGACGGGCATATCGCCTCGACTCCATTTTGGATTTCCTTCGAATTTGAAGTAAACCTGCGTATAGTTCAGTGGCATAATTTTGGATTGTGTAAATAAGATATCAAACATTTTCAAGGATGTCATATTTCGCTCTTACGACACCCTCCGTAAAGATATAGGGTGATGCTATTGTAAGCCGGCACCATACGGCAAATATTATTACAATTTGATATTCCGCGACTTTTTTTTGTCATCAATCTTGCTTTAGGTACACAATTTTTACTTCGAGCAATATCATGCCTTGTCGCTAGATTCGATATATTACCAAACTTTACTTTTGTTCTATACAGTTCTATACCTTGTTTTTTCCTTATATTAGGTACTTTCCGTATATTTGTTTCCTACTTATTTACCGTAACAGACCACTCGCAGACGTGACGGGCATATCGCCCGACTCCATTTCGGATTTCCTTTGATATTCAAATGCGGTCGTTTGTTTTACGTCCGCGCCGGTGTTGTGGCTAGCCGAGTTATTACTCAATATTGTGTCGTATTGTGCGAGATTTGCTTAAGGTAAAAGTTGTGCAAAAGTTGTCGTTATTTGCTTAAAGATAAATGTGTTTTTTCGTACATTTACAATATTTCGTTTCGTATATTTTTTTCCTACTTATTTACCGTAACAGACCACTCGCATACGTGACGGGCATATCGCCTCGACTCCATTTTGGATTTCCTTTGATATTCAAATGCGGTCGTTTGTTTTACGTCCGCGCCGGTGTTGTGGCTAGCCGAGTTATTACTCAATATTGTGGCGTATTGTGCGGCATTTGCTTAAGGTATAGCTTGTGCAAAAGATGTTGTTGTTTGCATATAGATAAATGTATTTTTTTCGTACATTGGCTCTAGTTCTGCGGTGCTTCCAGGCTGCTTGTTAGCAATGGTATTATCAATCTATAAAGTGTAAAAAAAACCTGCGAATACGTTAAGGAGCGAACCAGCCCATGAAACTGCACAAGTTTCTCCAAAACACAAAAACCGAAATATGAAAATGGACCTCCCATACATACATATTGACTCGCTTGCTAGAAGGTAGGTTACATTACATTTTGGGAATGACATTTTTTTTTCGTATTTTGGGGTTAAATGTTCAGTTTCAGGGGCTGGTTCCTGTATAAGAGTAACTATTATTTAAACTAGCTAAAACCCGCGGCTTCGCCCGCGTAGTCATAAGAAATAACATAGATACCTAAGTATATTGCGCTTTATGATTTGTTGCACTTTAACACAAATATCTTGCCCCTTTCCTTTCTATTTTAGAGATAAACTGAAAAAAAACGCCTAAACACGTTATGTATAATCTAAAAGACGGCTGATGTGGCGCAGTGGGACCTCTCACTCCCGCTCTCCCACCTGCTCTCCCTCTCATTTTCCCTCCCGCTCTTCCTTCCGCTCTCCCTCTCGCTGTCCCTCTCGATCTCCCACTCGCTCTCCTCTCATTCTCCCTCCCGCTCTCCCTCTCGCTCTCCCTCTCACTCTCCCTCCCGCTCTCCCTCCCGCTCTCCCTCTCGCTCTCCCTCTCGCTCTCCCTCACGCTCTCCCTCCCGCTCTCCCTCTCGCTCTCCCTCTCGCTCTCCCTCACGCTCTCCCTCCCGCTCTCCCTCTCCCTCTCATGCCAAATTTCACGTTTCAAGGGTTTCGTTATGTATGACCGTGATGACGACAATGCGTTACTTTAAAATAAAATCTTTGAATTAGTAAAATCCTACTTTAATACATATCTACGTTGCTTAAGGAATACACATGCCAAATTTCACGCTTCTAGCTCTAAGGGTTTGTTTTTTGCGACAATGCGTGATTTTCATCCCCTATGTCATCGGTGGATGAATTTTGAAAACTCCGAAATAATATCAACTGTTCAATACGAAATTTGAAGCAAATAGGTATGTCAAGGGAATAAAAAAAATCATACAAACTTTCACCCCCTGTTTTAGGAGTTGAATTTCAAAAAATCCTTTTTAGTGGATGCTTACGTTGCTTAAAGAATATACATGCCAAATTTCACGCTTCTAGCTCCAAGGGTTTGGTTTTTACGACCATGCGTAATTTTCATCCCCTATGTCAACCCATCGGGGGATAAATTTTGAATACTTCTTAATCAAAATAATATCAACTGTTTACTAAAAATAAGGGTGCCAACTTTCAAAACTGTAGCTTTAAAGGAGCGGCCTGCGCGTAAATATAATATTTTCATCCCCTTTCTTACCCCCTCAGGGATTTAAAATTGGAAAATGCTAAAACACGTCATTTATTATTTTTAAAAGTTCTTCCTAAATACGAAATTTGAAGCAGTTATATCAAAGGATAAAAGTTTCATACAAACTTTCATCCCCCGTTTTCCCCTTAGAATTTCAAAAAATCCTTTCTCAGTGGATGCTAACGTTGCCTAATGAATACACATGCCAAATTTCACGCTTCTAGCTCCAAGGGTTTGGTTTTTACGACAATGCGTAATTTTCATCCCCTATGTCAACCCATCGGGGGATGAATTTTGAATATTTCTTAATCAAAATAATATCAACTGTTTATTAAAAATAAGGGTGCCAAATTTCAAAACTGTAGCTTCAAAGGAGCGGCCTGCGTGTAAATATAATACTTTCATCCCCTTTCTTACCCCCTCAGGGGTTTAAAATTGGAAAATGCTGAAACACGTCATTCATTATTTTTTTTTGAATATTTATTAATCAAAATAATATCAACTGTTTATTAAAAATAAGGGTGCCAAATTTCAAAACTGTAGCTTCAAAGGAGCGGCCTGCGTGTAAATATAATACTTTCATCCCCTTTCTTACCCCCTCAGGGGTTAAAAATTGGAAAATGCTGAAACACGTCATTCATTATTTTTAAATTTCTTCCTAAATACGAAATTTGAAGCAGTTATATCAAAGGAATAAAAAGTTTCATACAAACTTTCATCCCCCGTTTTACCCCCTTAGGGGTTGAATTTCAAAAAATCCTTTCTCAGTGGATGCCTACGTTGCTTAAAGAATACACATGCTAAACTTCACGCTTCTAGCTCCAAGGGTTTGGTTTTTACGACAATGCGTAATTTTCATCCCCTATGTCATCCCATCGGGGGATGAATTTTGAATACTCCTAAATCAAAATAATATCAACTGTTTATTAAGAATAAGGGTGTCAAATTTCAAAACTGTAGCTTCAAAGGTGCGGCCTGCGCGTAAATATAATACTTTCATCCCCTTTCTTACCCCCTCAGGGGTTAATAATTGAAAAAATCTAAAACACGTCCTTCATTAATTCTAAAGTTCTACCTATATACAAAATTTGAAGCAAATATATCAAAAGAATAAAAAGTTTCATACAAACTTTCATCCCCTGTTTAACCCCTTTAGGGGTCGAATTTCAAAAAATCCTTTCTTAGCGGATGGTTGCATCATAATGGCTATCTGCATGCCAAATTACAGCCTAATCGGTCCAGTAGTTTAGGCTGTGCGTTGATGATCAGTCAGTCTTTTTTGAGTTTTATATATTAAGATACCTGTGCAGCTTCTCTACATGATATGTCAGACGTTAAGGCTCTATTTAACCCCTAGACGACATACACGCGTGACTTAACGTACGTGAGTATCTATAAACGAACTCGCATTTGAATACCAAAGCTTTGCCAAAACTACGTCAGCATGCCCGACACGTCTGCATTTGCTATGCGGAACAGTAAATAAGTAGCAATGTGATAAATAGCCGTGTGGTGCTTAGAATAGCATCACCCCATATCTTTCCCGTGGATATCGATCGCAGGAAGCAAATAAGGGATTTGATAGTCGATGTGATAGTGTATTGCAATTTCAGGCGACCTGCTGACAACCAGTCACTATGGTGATACACAGTCTTCTGAATGACTCTCAACAATAACAAAACTTTTGTAAATGACGTGGTGTAAATGGTTATTTTTCGGCCATTTACGCTCTGCCTACCCTGCAAAGATATTGGCGTGATATACGTATCAATTCAGTCAGCATGCCCTATATACATTTGCTATTCAGAGCAGTAAAATAAGTAAGTAGAAATGTGATAAATTATCAGGGTATTGTAGCGGCTAAGAATACTGCCACCCCTAGTCCACTCAGGGTGTTTCGTAACAGGCGACGTAGACTTTTGTCCTCGGCTGAATATCTGTCGACTATTGTCAGCCGCATGGCGGCGATGATATCACCTACAATAATTCCCAAAAAAGGGTTGACGTTAGGCAGGCGGCAGGTCATAAAACATAGCCAAATCTTTTTGCTACTATTTTGTGTTCTAACAAAACAAGCTGCGCTGATCCCATTTGATTTCTGATGAGAGCAGGAAGATGACGATGTGATAAATATATTTGGGATGAAGGTTGTACGCCAGTAAATGCACCTACCCATTTAAGGAACCAACTTTGGTTTTTCTTAGTATTCCCTTAAATATGTCCCTTTTAAATGAAAAACCAGTATAAGTTGATCCTTTAAATGGGTTGGTAGATGGATTTGCTGACGATATTACGTAAGAGAAATAAACTGTGGACATTATACAAAGGACCCGCAAAATTATAACGGAAACATGTGTAGCATCTTTCTTCGTAGTATTTGTCTACGAGCTCTACATCGTCGTAGCCATGTCGTAGTAGTATTTTCACTAAGCGCTTCTGAGTAATAGCGTTCTTCGTATTCACTGAGAGACCACGCGCGCTCTTAGTTTTCATAGAAACGTATTCCCCTGTTACATTTTCGAATAATAGTAGAGCTATAATTCTTCTTTTGTGACATTACGGCCTGTTATAGGCATGCCCTTACTTTTTAATTTTTTCGTAAAATAATTACGTGACGAATATACTATGAGCAATTTTCTTTTTCCATACAAATTGAAAAAAAACTCAGTCATTTTTTTTGCAAAGAAAAGAGTTAGGAATGACTATAGTAAGCCTAATTGTGATTAAAAGAGAATTATAGGTCTACATGCATTTTTCGGGAAGAAAACAGAAAAAAATGTTTAGAATGAAAAGACTAAAAACAAGTATCACTCGGGCATTGTCTTGACATAAAATATTATAGCGACGCCCTTAAAGGTCAAAATATTAACTGTGCTGTGGCCTCTTCCCTCTGATCGGTGGTACCTACATACGTGTCAATTAATGTCAAAGGTTTTTGACACCATATAGGTACGAGCGTTTAGGCAAGCTCTCAAACACTGAAAAAAGCTCACCTACCTATTTATAATATAATCATCAACCTCGATGTTCTACCTAAAGCATACAGACGTGACTGAAAGTGATTTGTCATGTTCATTACACGGCAAATTGTTTGCGGATTGAGTTCGTCGAATGAGTAATCGTTAGTAGACGGCGAAATATTATGAATATGATGTTAAGAGGTGTAAGTGTATCCATACAAACGTTACTATATATATATATATCTCTCTCTCTCTCTCTCTCTCTCTTTCTCTCATTTTGAGTAGGACACCGTGTCGTCAAATAACTTGAAGAACCCTGGCGTCAGAGTTTTTCAACCGCCTACTACAATTTAGCAGGCCTCTGACATGGTTATGTAACGACCGCCGCCTAAGTTATCATAGACAGCAACCGGGACCGACAGCTTAACGTGCCCAAAGCACGAAACCGTCTTTTTCTTCGACCAATCAAATGGTTTAGCCTGCAATGTCTTAACCAGCAGGGAAAATATTCCCAAAGTGATAAATATCAACTTTGTAAGTGACCCACCGAGAATCGAACCCGGAACCTACCACTGCGCCACATCGGCCGAATGAGTAATGACAAATCCCAGAAAGATGATGGGGGTGTATATCAGCTTTGTGAACAACCACCGGGAATCGAACCCGGAACCTTCTGCGTCACAGGCAGGCACTACCACTGCGCCACATCAGCCGAATGAGTAATGACAGACGTCAGAATGATGATGTAAGGGGTGTATATCAGCTTTGTGAGTGACTTACTGGTCGTTAAGGCATAAAGTTACATGCCGTGTGGTTAGCCTGGCCAGCCCCGAGGCAGTGCCTTTATTTTTATATTTTTATCTCGCCCGAGCCGCGTTTATAGTACTTAGGAATAAAAAATTGTTATAAAAAAGAGAAAATTGTGCTTTGCGAATTTCTCTTTTTTACAATGTCTAATCTATTTCTGCGTAATGTAATGACTATCAATAAGTGATATTTTAATGTCCTATTTTGAATAAAAATCTTTCACTTTCACCCACCGAGAATCGAACCCGGAACCTTCTGCGTCGCAGGCAGGCGCGCTACCACTACCCCACTTCGGCCGAATGAGTAATGGCATACGCCAGAATTATGATGTAAAGGGGTGTATTCACGTGCACGTTATTAATCTTGCTGAACACAATAGTTAAGCAAAACAAAACAGTGTTGTCTTACGGTTAAGTGAATATTTTAGTCCTTAGAATTGTCTACTTTCTCATAAATTTTCATTTCGATATGTGAATCTGCAATGGAACCTTTTGCATCGAAGCGGTGTAGTGACAAGGATTTATAGGGAATAAGTATGACTGATTTTCTGAAATTTAGGAAAATTTTAATAAAGCATACCTAAGGTACCGTGAAGAGAAGTGTTTCTGTTTGTCTTTGAAATGTGAGATTTCGGAATAAGTATTTTTCACCACTAATTACTTAGGGGCGCAACATGATTTTGTTTGAACACAAAGTCATGTTGCAAAAGGATTTGGCTTAATTTTACCACCGGCCGCCTGCCTGACGTCAACCGTCTAAGTATTTCATACCTAAAATTCTGCAAAAGCTTATGCAATAATTTTAAAGAATTCTAGTTCTTGACGATTAAAGATTGAATGTATTGTAACAGACTTAACATAAGCAAATCCTTAAATTCGTAAAGTATTTCGGGTAGTTACTAATTTTGTATTTAAAAAGTTGTACATTCCTGCAAATTATCTTCAAAGGCTTAAGGATTAAGGCTTTTCTTCAGTCGCATTAATTGAGGCATAAATAACTCAGATTTGGCTTCATTTAAAATGTTATAAAGGAAGCACAATTACAGTCGCTTTTGTCTTCAAAAGGCTCTCGAGGGATTTTTGAAGCCTTCATTTTCTATGCCGTGTGGTGCCGGCTTGGAATAGCATCACCCCATATTTTTTCGGGATATGAGAGTTGATGTGTATTGCAATTTTATGCGACAGGCTGACAACCTATCCTAAACCTACCATGGTGATAAATAGTCATCAGAATTACTCTCAAAATTTGTCAGACGTGGTGTAAACGTACTTTTTACAGCCATTTATGCTCTGCCTACCACGCATGAGATACAGGCGTGATATGTTATTATAATAATGGAAGCACAGTTATAATCGGTATTGTCTTCAAAAGGCTCTCGAGGGATTTTTGAAGCCTTCATTTTCTGTATTCTTTACGGTCAAAGGTTTACAATTTTATGAAGCAGCTTAGCAGGGACTGTATTAATATTTTTTTTATCAAAACCGGCAATATTTTTGATTATCTTTGTGTGATACATAATTTACCTTTTCAGTTTAAGTTTTCTATATCTATATTCTACCTACGTAACTAAATATCTAACGAGGTAACGGGTTTTTTTGTGGTTCTAAAATATTTAGCGATTCTTTCTGTCTAACATTATATTAGGTAGTGGGTTGTTTTCTGTGGGTTGCCAACTCATTTCTGTGGTTGCATGCAGCTTTTTTAAATAAAAACTTTCCTATTTTTCCATTGCAGGCAGAATTTGAACCTGCGCCCTTCAGCATCAATACTACCGCCACCACTACCAACTGAGCTACCGCGGTTCTATCCTAGCCTGCGAAGTGAGCAAGTATATCTTGGCCACTATCGCGTGGAAGGGCTCCATCTACCGGGATAGTTTTGCAACTAATTCCATGCATACAGCTCTTATTATTTGCTTTAGTTATAAGTGAAAAAAAAAAATTGAAAATATCCACGCCAGTTTACTGCAGCGCCTGGTGAGTTGTTCGCGTAATACCTATCTAAGAACATGCACCACTAAAATACAAATGTATTACTGAAAACCGCATCATAATCGGACTAGTGGTTTGGGAGATATTTGGAAACATACGTTTGCACACCAAACACACATTCTCTCACCCTAAACGCATGATACCGCCTCCGTTCCGTCGTGGGTAAAAATGTCCACAAAATACTGTCGGATTCCCATATCAGCAGTTATCTATCACTATATTTATCGATAAAATCACTACAAAACACCTATTGACTTTATAAAATGTTATCACGGCGTACTATCAGTATTAAACTATTAAATCAACAAAGATAAAAAGTATAATCTATCAATGGTCGCGTGCCGCGTATCTATGAATGAACGGCGCGTGTCGTACCGGTGAATGAAAGATTGGTGTAACTATCAGTCAACACTCATTCATATTGATAGGAATTAGATTAGATATGGGTTGGGGAGGGGACGGAACTTTTGTACCATGTTCACTGTAAAGCTTGAGTTTATTTTACTGTGAGGTATACCTGACTACTTAAGCATAAACCTAACCTAGCATCTCTATTTATACTTTTCGCTGTAACAACATTTTATAATTTTAACAGCTTCGTGTTGTGATTTCATTTCTAAATAAGTAACATTTTATTTAGTTTAAAATAAGACAACTTGCTCGAAAAATCTGGGTTTGCTGTCAAATTCAAACCAAGGATCCCAAGCTTGACTTCCGTTGCTGCGCATGCGTCTGTCAGGAGGATGCAAGGAAGGTTTTAATTTCATACTAAACGCTAGTTTATATATATAAGTCTATGTTTCATACCAAAAAACGGCTCGTGTCATACTAGGTAAGTATTATCTTTATCATAGCAGTGAATGAAAGATTGGTGTATCAATATCATACATACCTAATTGTCAGTCAACACTCATTCATATTGTATTGACTATTGATAGGAATTAGATTAGACTAGCTGGTGCCCGCGAACTTCGTCTCGCCAAGCGATGTTTTCCTGTGTTTCGTGTTTATGTTATATTTATTTCGTATTTATAGTTTAGCCATGCTCCTTGTGTCCCTCGTCAGGTAGGTAGACAGGCCATCCAGTGCTGATAAAAGTTATCATCACTTATCTATCATCTTAAACGTTGATGAAGACCTTAATCAAAACATTTGTCAGCCACCATTTCAAACATCAAAATGGATGCATCTATGGCGGCGCCCACAGCGCAGCGCTAACGCATGCATATGTAAGATGCATCATACCAATTTCAAATGGTTGGTTGGTTGGTTGTCGGGTATCCGGGTTCTATTCCCGGTAGGACACTCAAAAAGTTGATATTTTCGCTTAGTGTTTTTTATTTCCTAGTCGCAGTCTGTTTAGGACATTGCATTCTGAACTATCTGATTGTCAGAAAACCAAGATGGTTCCGTGTTTCGGCCCCGGTTGCTGTTTATGATTAAAAAGACGGCGGTCGTTACACAGCCATGTCAGACGCCTGCTATTTGGAGTAGGCAGTTGAAAAACTCTGACACCTGGGTTCATCGGGTCGCTGAACGACTTGGTGTCCCACACGAAAAGAAGTTTCCCGCCAATTATTTTTCAGGGTTTATTACCTAAAGGGTACCCAGTTACTGATACTTCACTGTCTGTTTGTTCATCCATCTATCACCAGAGGCTCATGCAACGAAACTATAGGTTACAATTCAGGTGAAATTCGATGTACATTGCGTAGCCGATTAGCAATTATGATTTCATTAATAAACCGGCTACGCAATGTGCATCGAATTTTGCCTGTAGTTTAGAAAAATCGGATACAGGAGGCTGTATCTCATAAACCGTGATACTTAGAGTTGAAATTTTCTCAAATGTCATATTTCTGCTGCCGCTATAAAAACAATTAATACTTAACACAGAAATAAAATAAAATTTAAAGGGGGCTGCCATACAAATATTTATTTAATATCGTATTTTTTGGGGGAATGAGCAACTTTCCGAGGTAAAATCCTAGATGTTGACCAATGCTAGAAGCTACATATTACAAAAAGGTTCATCAATATATTTTACTTTTTCGAGATTATCGCGTACAAACAAACATCGCGAGAATTCAAATATGATGCAGTGTAGGTTTGTATTTTCAAAGTATTTATAAAGTGTTGCGTAGCACTAAACTTTTACAGTTTTATTAAATAGACCTTTCACTGTTGACATTAAATGTGTCGATATAGATAACAAAAAACGGAATAGTTTTAGGCAAAAATCATAGTTACTGATCTTGAGGTCCACATCTACGTGGTACCCAGACCTTTCATTTCAGCATGCAAATGAGTGATTTTCCGGCAGTAATAAGTAGTTTATACTTTGACCTTGTGTGCTTAATAAGGTAATAACTATAAGTACACGACAAAAAAACTATATTGAAATCCACCTGGTTACTTGTAATCGTATTTCCCATGAAAATGAACGATTTTTCCGCAATAAAAGTGTCCTAGATGTTGAGCAGAATTTACACGACAAAATGTTTCATTCAAGTCCAACCGGTCGAAGAGTCCATTTTACGTTTAATCGTATTTCCCGTAGGAAAGTGCGATTTTCCTGCAGTAAAATGTGGCTTAGATGTTGACCAGGTTTAGTAGCTACACAATACAAAAAGTTTCGATCAAATCCGTCCAGTAGTTTCAGAGATTAGCGGTTAACTTATCTTAAAAATGTAAAGATTTTACGCTTTATCCTTTTTCCCGTAGGAAAGAGCGATTTTCCCGCAGTAAAAAGTGGCTAAGATGTTGACCAGGTTTAGTAGCTACACAATACAAAAAGTTTCATTCAAATCCGTCCAGTAGTTTCGGAGATTAGCGGTAACAAACAGACAAACAGACAAACGGACAAACAGACAAACAGACAAAAATTTAGATAATTACTGAAATGTGTTCTAATGCTATTTTTACATCACCCCCAATTAGTTTTTCGTATTTTTATTCAATGTACAGACACACGGGTTTTACTGTTTTAAATTACTGAAATGTGTTCTAATGCTATTTTTACATCACCCCCAATTAGTTTTTCGTATTTTTATTCAATGTACAGACACACGGGTTTTACTGTTTTATTATATGTATAGATATGCGATGGGAACGGAACTTTTTGTACAGCGTTGAGTGTAAGCCCTGAGTATTGGATAATGCGGGCATTAAACATTTTGAACATGCAGGACAATGGACATTTTTGAAACTGAACATTATGTTAACCTAAAACTTTCCTGTGTATAGTTTATAGTACGGTCACTTGAATAGGCCATATTTGACAGCTGTCAAAATCATGGTATTGCTATGACATAAGGTCTATTTTTCTTTGTTGACATGTTTCCTAGTATGGGTTTGACAGCTGTCAAATATGGCTATGCAAATAACGGCACTATAGCTGCGTTTTATTTTTAGTTAAAATATGACAACTTGCGCGGAAAATCTAAGGCGCTAACTTCACAGGTGAGATGTGAGACGTGCAACAGACGTGAGATCGCGACGCTTGTAACAGTTTCCATATAAAATGTATGAAGCAAAAGAGACGCTGTCTACACAAGTGAGACGGGTATCGCATCGATGACGGCCGACGATCACTTGTCACGTCATTATTATAGATGTGTTACGGCTTGTGTCGTACGTCTCATGTGTGAAAATAGTCCCTAAAATGTCCAACAATCCTTAATTCCTCGACTCATCCTTGTCCTTAAGCCAGTATTATCAAAACCCGGCATATTTTTTATTCTATGTTTGATTAAGCAACGCCAGCCAGATATTAAAATAGAATAAAAGTTTTAATAAAGCTCCGATCCTCAAGAGATTCCAGCATGTCCGACAAAATTAATTAGCGCATTTTTCAAATTTCGGAATCGTCAAAGTACTGGCTGGATAACGGAAGCTGCAGAAAGAGCGAAACAGGAAAAAAAAAATGGGAATAAAAGTCCTTGGACTAAAAATAAACTTATCTGTTGCGGATATGAGAGCGTCAACAAAACGTATGCAGCTAATTTGGAACGAAATCAGTATTATAATAGACTTGATCACAAGCATTACATTATCTATCACCGACTTTAGATTATTATTATTACTAAAATGGTGCCCGAATAAAAATAGGTAGTAGGTACTTAAAACAGTAGGTTACTTAGTTCTTTTTGATTATATGTATATGAAATCATTTGTACGAATTCATAGCACTACATTTTACTTGTCTGAAGCTCAACTCTCTTGACTTTTATTACTATCCGTTATCCACTGCCCAATCGCGAAATTCCATTTCTCGTGTTCTAAAATCAAATCTTTTGAAGCTGGCCAGCAATAAATCTTTCCCGCGCAGACACTTTGTTGAAAAGGATTAATATCTTTTGAGTTCGATAGATCGCGCTTTTCATTAAGTTTGAAGGAATTTTGTACGTAGTTTGCTGTCGATGAAAATTCCGAATTGAAAATATAGTGCTTACTTTTTACTTTGAGATTCAGTTCATTAGGATTTACATTTCAAGTGCGTCGTTTCAGGAGCTATTTGAACATAAAAATATCGTCTTTTGCGTACAGTACGGCTGTTAAAATAGGCCATATTTGACAGATGTTTAAATCATGGCAGTGCTATGACATAAGGTCTAGTTTTCTTTGTTGACATGTCTTCTAGTATGGGTTTGAGAGCTATCAAATATGGCCTATACGAACGGCCGTACTTTAGTAATTTGTATCTATAATAAATAATTGAAGTGTAAACTTCTACTTACCTACTAAAACCAGCCATTTTTATTGTCAGAGCTTGCTTTTTGCTTACCTGAAAAATAAACAAAAATATGTAGGTTTATATACAACATCTAAATCCTCATGCAAAAACAGTTCAAAAAAACAGGTCACAAGTTATACCCTAAATTGAATCGACGAGCATGCATGAAAGGTTCATGAATGTTGAAAAAGCGAAAGAGGTAGTAACGATTATAGCAAGTGCTTGGACAAGTCTCTGCCTACCCCTCGACAAAGAGGCGTGATTTTATACTGGTGATGATGTCGTTTAAAACCAACTATTGAAAATGTTAAATAAAACTAGTCAAGCGCCTACTCGAACCTACACAAACAAAACATAAATAAGTAAAATCATTTTCTCTTTTGCTGGCTCTACAGAATAGTATAGACGCAAAAAAGCACCGACGGCAAAACTCGGCAACCGTCTAACTCCGCATCCGACCCTTTTACGACGTCAAATAATTTGTCGTTCCCTTTGCTAAACAAAAGGAAACAGGTCAAGAGCGAGTCGTTAACCTGTCGAGTGTTCCGTCAGCCTCTTTGTCAAGAAGACAGATTAGGGCTACGAATCCGCATTTCGTGCTATAATTTTAAGCTGCTCTTCCGTAACCTATTTCAGCACGTGAATTTTAGGATTGATTGAAAATTACATGAACGATTATTTTTCAACTACACAGGCGAGACGTAAGACGTGAGATGGAGACGGGAGACATCTCGGCGCTTGAATCCGTTTCCATATAAAATGTATGAAACAGAAGAGACACCGTCTCCACACGCAAGAAGCGCGAGACACGCGTCGCATCGATGCTGTACGGTCGACGATCACCTTGTCTGTCATATGTCATCTTACGTTTCACGTCGCACGACTCATGTGTGAACATAGCGCCTTAAATTCTACAACAAAAGTAAAGTAAAGCAGTGCTTCGGTGCCTATATGTATCTACTTATCTAGGTACAGAACAGGATCGTAAAAGACACAAGACCACAAACTTTTTGTAATAACAGTGTCGGAATTTGGATCAGGAGGTCAAGATTTCATGTTCATTATTATTTTCGGTTCAGTGGTTCTACAAATTGTTTTAAACGCTCTAAATACAAATCAAATTATACATCTTTAAGTGCCTAACAAGGTCGTACGTATTAAATAGGCTCCGTAATTAAAATTTAATACTATGGCTTTGCTTCACGCCTGATATTATGTTATTAAAAATACGTATCTAAGTAGTCAATAGACGTGGAACTAATGGAATCGTTTATAGTCTAGTAATCGCTAAATTACGACTTACTTAGGTATCCTACTCCTACCTACGCCTGCTAGATCTGAAGACACTAAAGTCTAAAACCTAAGGCGCAAGCTCAACAGAAGAAAAGTGCAACGTGACGCGTGGTATGGCATCTGTCAGACAATTTATCGTCAGCCGTCATCGATGCGACGCTTTTCTCACGTAAGTAGCTTTTGTCTTCTGTTTCATACATTTCATATTGAAACGGTTTCAAGCGTCGCGATTTCGCACGTCTCACGTCTCCTCTGTGGAGCTTGCCCCTAAGCATAGACAGAGAGCTGTCAGTGAAATCGTAAGAAGGTGGCTGAGAAAAACGTATGTACCATATTTCCATGAAACCTTATTATAGATGTAATCCTGTTCATTGCTGATTCACAGAATTCGGTACCTATCATACTAAACCCACTATCCTTGTTGGCCCCTAAAAAAGGCGTGCGAGCTTCAAACGCAGGAAATTGGTCCTCTACCTCGAGACGAGGGCCCTTCATTCCTTCAAACAGCTGATTCGGGAGTTTTCTACGAGTTTTTCACTGCTGTAAGTGTGAAAACTTAAACATACCTAATTAGTAAGGAGAGCGCATTGTTTGCCAGTATTAATGGTGTCGTTTGTTTTCACATGTTTCACTTTCTTTTCGGAAAAAGAAATGAGCTCCAATTACCTAGCCTTGACGCTGACATAAAATTATTACGACGTTCTACAGATTAATTTAAGAACTTGGTTTATAAGGTGAACAGAAAATTAAAATATTTACCTACAAAAAATGGTCTAGGCGTCTGAGTAATCAAACCAACTCCGTTTTTGTGTCAGTTAAAAATGAAGTAGCTTTTTTGACAAACGGCTATGCAAACTTTAAATTTTACCTGACACTGGCGAGTATGTTTTAACGAATGCCATTCGATATACGTTAAAATTTTAAAAAGGTAGTGCCACTCCTGATTTTGCTGTATTAAAATCAAACGATTTTTTCAATTACTTTGGAATTTACTTCATCGATTTTGATGGTATAAGAACTAAATTATGCATAAATCACTGGAGATTAGTAAGCTAAATGACCCAGACGCATGTCACATGGTCCTACTGCCTGCTAGAAGGCCAAAAGATTTTCTATCACATCAGTACATCACCTATCTATGCAAAAGATGACGGTCGCTAAAAACGACACAACCAAGACGTGACGGAATCGCAACATGCCACTTGAACGCAACGCAACCTTAGAATTCGAAAAAAAAATATAGTTCGTTTCTTCCTTACATTGGAAAAGAACGAGAAAACATTTTCATCAAATACCCATTTCCCGCAAAAGCCAAACTAGAGTTTCCGAATTCGAATACCTTTCTCGTACAAGTTAGTGCGGGTAGTTGGCAAAGAAATTCCGTGTGGGTAGCTGGTTCCGACCGGAAACTAACTTTTACAAAGGATGGGTAAGTGAGGACGAAGCGAGAATTGAAAACGCCCAGAAAAATTGGAAACAAAGGAATGAAATATCTGTACTTTCTGCCATCATAGTTAGTTACTTCTGCTGGCACTTGAGTATAATACTTTAATGGCACAAGTACTATCGCTAGCAAATCCATCTACACATTTAAGAGACCAACCTAAATACTGGTTTTGCATACAAATACTAAGAAAAACTAATACAGGGTGTCCCGGTTATCGTGGTCCAAAGAAAAAATATAGACTCTGGACATTATAAGCTATCATAATAGCAGAAAAATTGTTCAATATTTGAATAAAAAATTGGACCTCCAATACAAAATGCTCTATCAGGCCAGCAAAATTAGTATGGGAGGTCCATTTTTTTTCTTCATATATTGAATTTTTTTTTTTGCTATTATGGTAGCTTAGGATGTCCAGAGCCTAGATTTTTTCTTTGTATCTCTATAACCGGGACACCCTGTTTATGGTGATGCCATAATATAATAGTAAAAGTTAATGAAAGTATGATACTAATGCAATTGTAGAGTAGGTGGATTTGTTGGCGATAGAACATACTATCTGCCGTGTTTATAAATAGCCCTTTTCACTTGAATATCAAATTCCCATTAGTGGATCGACATGAATCGCAGGCAGATAAATTACTTGCCCGAGCGACTGTCGACAAACAGGCAAATACGCCCCTTTAGCAAATACAACAGCTAATTACTTGTGGGCGTACATTATTATCCCTATTCATTAGAGGGGCAACATGTTTTGTAGCTGTTCAAAATCAGATTTGCAATTTTGGTCCGTTCCGTCAGTTTTCGGCGTTTTCAGTTGGAAGGACACATTATAAGCGTCGAAATTACGTACAAATCACGCCGAATTACTTTTGAATGACATTCGGCGACGGAATTTCGGCTGAAGTGTATCATCTGTAATGCAAATAATATTGCTGGCGTAATTGCGCCCAATTCCGTCGCGTAATTTCAGTCGTAGTGTGTCGAGACACTTAGTTTTACGGCGGGCTGATATTTTAGGAGTGCTATCGTATAATTACAACTATGCGTTAAACCATGGTCGCAAGATAGCCAAGGTTAGGCTTGGTCGTCTTTTTTACGAAACGATCCGAGTGGACTGTAGGTGTAGATTAGGATTTCTTTTGGGACACTAATCTTAAGTCACGAGGACAAAGCTAGGCCTTTCTAGCAGCCCTTAGCGGAAACTTCACAATTTAAGAGAAATCGTTGACCTTATATCGTATAAGGAATTAAGTTGAGAACCTCCTTTTATGGTGTCGGGTAAAAAATTACAAAGTACGCTAAAGTGACCTTTTCACTTATCTGCTCGGTTTATCAAAAGCCATAATACAATGTGGTTTTAATAATAAGTTTACATGCATGTCATTGGAATTACAAAACCATATCGTCCAAATCAACCATACATTTTCACTTATCGCTATTAATGCAAGGGCATAGGTACATACCAACTATCAGATGTGCTGTACTCATCGAATCACAATTTGTAATAGGTATAATAACAGGTATGTTTTTACATTCATTGATGTGATCAGAGATTTTTTTACAATGTTGTAGGTCATAGGTAGCTAGTATTGGCAACATGTTTTTACATATCGGAATTGAACTCTATCGTAGTTGAATAAAATTAAAATTGGCTAGATTGAGCAAACTTCTCCCAGCGTTCGGGCTAGCCGTTGGACCGCTAGCCAATATCGAGTAAGTGTGTGGTGCCGGCTTAGAATAGCATCACCCCATATCTTTACCGTGAGTGTCGTAAGAAGTGACTAAATGATTTGAGAGTTGATCGTGCATTGCAATTTTAGGCGACAGGCTGACAACCTGTCACTATAGTGAATAAGTGATACAGTCTTCCGACTGACTCTCAATCTAAGGTCAGACGTGGTGTAAAAGGCTGTTTTTACAGCCGTTTATGTTCTGCATACCCCGCAAGGTATAGAGGCGTGATATATGTATGAATGTCTTTCTATAGAAGCTTGGTGAGTAGCCCAAGTCCGGCAGTGGACTGGTGTGGTTGCTAATGTAAGTACACTGTTACTGATATCGTGATATAAATAAACTAGTAACAACTAGTATATTACGCCCATCACTAGTATCGTTATCGTGTACCATTCACCTCTGCAAAGTGATTGCAGTGCAAGTGTACGACACTGATTCGTGTCGTATACGCGATTGTATAAAATAACAAGCTAGTATAAGTAACGAGTATGTTGTGCCCATCACTAGTATTGTTATCGTGTTCCATTCACCTCTGCAAAGTGATTGCATTGCAAGTGTGCAACACTGATTCGTGTTGTTATACGCGATTGTATAAAATAACAAGCTAGTATAAGTAACGAGTATGTTGTGCCCATCACTAGTATTGTTATCGCGTTCCATTCACCTCTGCAAAGTGATTGCATTGCAAGTGTGCAACACTGATTCGTGTTGTATACGCGATTGTATAAAATAACAAGCTAGTATAAGTAACGAGTATGTTGTGCCCATCACTAGTATTGTTATCGCGTTCCATTCACCTCTGCAAAGTGCAACACTGATTCGTGTTGTTATACGCGATTCACTGACCGATTACTGTTATACGATATGCACACGGTCAAGTCAATCGTATAATTCACTTCATAATGTAAAATGTTTCTAGAACTACATAAATACATATATCAAGGCTATATCTCTTGCAGGGAAGGCAGAGCGTAAACGGCTGTAAAAAACGGTTATTTACCTACACAACGTCTGACAAAAGATTGAACTTCATTTAGAAGACTGTACACTACACATCAACTCTCCCTTAGTCGCTTCGCTTCTATGACACGCACATGAAATATATGGGGTGATGCTATTTTAATCCGGCACCACACGCACGGCAAACATTTTGCTCATAAGAACAGTTACTTATAGGAACGAACAAGGTTAAACTCATGCAGTTGTTTACTATAAAATAAGGTAAATAATAAACAAAGCTGGATGTGACATTACATTGATTTTTAGGTAGGTTTCGTTAAAAGCGGCTTAAGAATAAATCCAGGGAGTACAAGTCAGCAAATTTTTAGCCATTGTAATGCCAGCGACACTCAACTGTCATTCTATTGCTACTGTGGTTTTCCATACTACTTTTGCCCGCGCAAAACTTTGTTAGATAGGCGTCGGGCCTTAGGGTCCAATAGGTATGTCTAAATAAAAGAATAATAAATTATTGCCTAGGTAGGGATATTTATAACCTGTTTTATTCTCTGTCGTACTCATACCTACTTACCTACTTAAATGTAGATTTTAATCATGCCTACAATGCTGACCTTGGCGACGAATTAACAAGCTTATGCATACTCGTAGATAAATACGATAAAAGACATTTGGAGAAGCAAGGTCACTGTCAACTATACATACAGATAGTACAAAAATGTCTGTCTGCTGTACAAGTTCAAACATTTGATAAGGAAGTTCTGTGCATAATACGGTTATCAATGACTCGTTTTTTAGGATTTTGTACTCTACTACAGGCCTTTTCCCTAATTTGTGCTAAAAGTCCTTATCAATACGTCAGCTCTGTCTGCCTATCTGTCTGTATGCCCCGTTAGATACCTACTTAAAGATGCCTACCTACTTATTACAAAAACACGACTTGATTCAGATAAAAAAACGAAAATTTTAGGTTCTGCCTCGGTCTCAGCCAGGTTAACCTTACGGCATGTAACATGGTCAATTTTGTTTGAAACGTCTGCAAATACAGTGAGGTAATCCTTATCTAGAGACTTCTTCTTCTTCTTCGAGTGGGACACCAAGTCGTC
This sequence comes from Phthorimaea operculella, assembly GCA_024500475.1. Classification (NCBI taxonomy): domain Eukaryota; kingdom Metazoa; phylum Arthropoda; class Insecta; order Lepidoptera; family Gelechiidae; genus Phthorimaea; species Phthorimaea operculella. The sequence continues at coordinate 1,424,103 of JANFCV010000082.1, forward strand.
CAACGACCCGATGAACCCTGGTGTCAGAGTTTTTCAACCGCCTACTGCAAGTAGTACATTGCCCACCACGTGCATTAAGGAAGACCTGAATGAAGCTACCGGGAATGGGGTAGCCGTAGCCAAATATTGGCAATACAAAATTTAATTTACCATCTTAGGACTATTGACACGAAGAAGAAGAAGAAGAAGTAGTACTGAGATTGTGTAAAGATCGTCGTCTAAAGACTGAAAAGTACTTACCACACTTAACCCATCAAAAACATCCAGAAGTGCTCCTGACTAGCCCCAAGCTCCACAGAGAGGACATAGGACATGCCCTACGACGCTTGACGTTTGATATCGCGACGCTTTGGCGACGCTTGAAACGGTTTCCATATAAAATGTATGAAAACGTATTAACAAAGGCACACACAAGCGTCGCCAAAGAGTCGCATCTATGACAGCTAGCGTCAAAAATTAAGAAGAATGTTTGACGATTACTTGTCTGTCAACTGTCATTCTTACGTCCTATGCACTTCGTCTTTTTGGTGGAGTTTGCGCCACCTATTATCTATTCTGTGTCCTGCCTGACTGCAAATATGATGTTTATTTAGCCTGATAACTGATAAGATAACAGTGTTTTCTCACACTGATAATAATTATGTAAGCAAATAAGAGTACTACTCGCGTTTTGCCTTTACTGTTTCAATTTATGTTGACCAATAATATTTTATTTCTAGTTTCCTGAGATATTCAAGAAAATACCGAAATGCAGAAATTTTTTGAGGTCATATTCAAACAACGTCCGTAGCTCAAATATACGGTTTGTAAACAGAAAAATTACACGCAATAAGTGTGTCTTGTACAGAGCAGGCTAAGATATGAGTACGAAAGAAAGAATAGTTGCCGTGTGGTGCCCGAATTACCCCATATCTTTCCCGTGGGTGTCGTTAGAAGCGACTAAGGGATTTGAGAGTTGACGTGTATTGAATTATACCGTTTTGTACAGCCATTTAGGCTTTGCCTACTCCGCAAAGGATATAGGCGTGATATATGTATGTACTTATGTATAACAGTTGATTTGACAGTCACGTCATAAAGCGGATCACACGGACTGTCGCTGGCGGTACGCATTTCGCATACGAAATTAAGCATTCCATTTCTATTGGGCGCGATGTGTCACACAAAATGAATCAATTTATTATTGTGGTAGGTACTTATCTATACAGGGTGTTAATTTAAATGCGTGCCATAGCTTCAGGGTAGGTTTAGTATCGATAAAGGATGCCGTAAAGATAATGAAAAAAATCCCATTCACAATTTTTTTTTTACGTGGCTAACATTTGATTCAAATGCCTTTATCTCAGCCGAAATTCGTTCAATCTCAAAGTCGTTTAGACGAAAGTACTTGTATGGGTACTCTCTAAACAACAACAGAGACAAAAATTTTTTTTTTTTCAAAGAAAGAGTTTTGACAAAATCCGAAAAAAAACAAATATGTACTTTTTACTACAATTTTTTTCAATATTTTTTACGGCATCGTTAATCGATACTTTACCCTACCCTGAAGCTATGGCACGCATTTAAATTAACACCTTGTAGAACTTTTGATGGTCGGTACTATCGCCAGCAAATCCACCTACCAATTTAACTTATACTGGTTTTTACCTTGCTAGGTAAGCTGATGACTAAGAGGAAACGGCGTCCAATTGAATTTAGGCGACTATCTTAGTTCGCGAATGTTCTCAAGGCCATTTCTGTGAACGTGATACGTACGAGTCTATGAGGAAAGAATTCGCCAAGAATATTTTTAGATTTAGTACAGGAGTAACAGAAAGGGTATAACAAGCCGAAAGGAGGTCAAGGTACTCATGAAACTGAACAGCTTTCTATAAAACATGGGTCGAAATATGAAAGATTGGGCCTCCCATACAAAATTGCCGATCAGCTGATTGATTTTCTATGGGAGGTCCATATTTTTTTCTTATTCCATAGGGAATGTTGTTCAGTTTCATGAGTATCAGCTTGTTATACCCTTTTTGTTACTCCCGGTATATCGTACTGAGTGGATGGACATGATTCAGTTGAAATTTTCGTACAAAATTGACGAAAAGATGCAATTGCGTGAATTCTGATTTGCATATTGGTTGAATGTGATGTGATGACGTCACGATTTTCACTCAAAAATCTTCAGTTTTTACCTCAAGTTGTTATAACCTACCTACCTAAATACATATTAGTTATGGTCCTTAGCAAAAAAATACTGTTTTGCCGGCACAGTCGATGCCGCTTTGCTCAGCGATACTAGGGACCATTGTGAATGATTCCATCCGAGGAAATGAAAAATCCATTCCACTTGATTTCAAGATGGTGGACCTTCGTTTTTTTGTATGGCACTAAAAAAGTAATTCTTCTGGAGCCCATCGTGTGGGGTATCAAATGAAAGCGCTACACAAGAGGATTTCAAAAATATATCATTGTAATACAGGCGATATTTGACCGTAACCGCTTTATGTATTTCCTGAAACTCCGCTACTAGGCCTTCCGTAGGTGCGTTTTAGTCCTAAGTGCCTAGATTTCATATTTCCTTCAAATATAGCCCAGTTCTTAATTTCACGATAATCATCTTTTTCCTTAATATTTCGCTTGTATCCAAAATGGTGCCATTGTTGCTAGTACATTAGACAAATCGCCAAGATAAAGCCTGGGTCAGCTTTAATTAAAAGGGAGCTTATCTTTCTAAAAAACGCCGTTAAAAAGCGCCTTAGTCGCTCATCCATCACCCAGATAGCCAAAGAAAGACCAGTCCAAGAAGAACTCTGTGTGAAACATAGTTGAATGAAATGGCGGATTAAGTTATAATGGACAAACAGTAACGACTAGAATGACCCCTGCACAAAACACATTTGCATGAAAATGCGGATCTAGTTATAATGGACGATCTGTAACGACTCTACGAAAGGTAGTGGCAGCACGCGAATTTGGGTTTTTTGTAACTAAACGAAATGGTAGCAAACTAATAGGAAAATAATATAAAATGGTAAGTTTATGAGAAGTGACGTGTAGGTACGTGCGAGGCGAGACATAAGATGACATCTGTCAGACAAGTGATCGTCGGGCGTCATCGATGCGATGCGCGTCTCTAACGTGTGTAGACGTTGTCTCTTCTGTTTCCTACATTTTATTTGGAAACGGTTTCACGCGTCGCTTGTCTCATGTCTCGTTCTCATGTTTTACGTAAGTCTCGGTTGCTGTCCATGATGGCGGTCGTTACACAACCATGTCAGAGGCCTGCTACTTGCAGTAGGCGGTTGGAAAACTCTGACACCAGGGTTCATCGGGTCGTTGAACGGGTGTCCCACACGAAGAGAGAGACAGTGGAATTAGCGCCTTGGTTTATTTTAAGGTTCATTTGTTTTTACGACACTTGATGCCAAAGTTTTGATGTCCTTTCTATTTTAATCGAGTTTGTAAGTCGATCGCTTGGAAACAAGTTAATGTCGTTTACACAACTGTTTAACAAGGGATTATCCATCTTCTGTTTAAGTAGGTTTTCTTGGAATTTCGTGTGTAGGTGGATAATAGGCTTTTGAAGACAGACAGGTAGTTAAGGAAAGAAATTCTTCTAACTTTCCTTAAATTAGTGGAGTCTTATCTGTCAAATAGATTTTAGATTTTATTTATACCGCCTGCAATACTTACTTACCTATAGTCTCGTGCCGCTTAGAACAGCATCACCCCAGTTCTTTCTCGTTGGTGTCGCAAAAAGAGACTAAGGAATTTGAGAGTTGGTGTGTATTGGAATTTTAGGCGAAAGGCTAACGATCTATCACTATGGTATTACGCAGTCTTCTGAATGACTCTCGAACTTTTGTCAGACGTGGTGTAAATGGCCGTTTGTTACAGCCGTTTACGCTCTGCCTACCCCGCAATGGATATAGGCGTGAGTATATAATATGTCCCTATTGTTTTCGAAAGTTTTCAATTTCATGGGCAAGTGGACACCTTAAAAGGAACTCAGTGTTTTTCCCAATATGAGTCGCCAGAAGAACTAAAACGCCACTCCATTTTCGATATAACAACGTCACGTACAAAATCATAGGTAAAGCTCCTAGCCCAGCTGTGCAGAGGAATCACACACTTGACGTCCGTTTGTGCCAGGGAGAGGTATGCAGGGTGTAACTTCTTCTACGAGTGGGACACCGAGTCGTCCAACGACTTGATGAACCCGTGTACGTTTTTCAACCGCCTACTACTATAAGTAGCAGGTCTCTGACATGGTTGTGTAAAGACCGCCGTCTAAGTAATCAATCATAGACAGGAAACGGGACCGACAGCTTAACGTGCCCTCTGAAGCTATGCTCTGAAGCATGGAACCATCTTGCTTTTCAGACAATCTGGAGCTTCAGCCTGCAATGTTCTAACCAGAAGACTGGGAACAAATTCACAGAGTGATAAATATCAACTTTGTGAGTGACCTCACCGGGATTGAACACGGAATTTGTGAGTCGCAGGCAGTCGTACTAACCACTGCGCCAGATCGGCTGTCAAGCGTGGTACTGAACTATCCAGTTTTCCGTAGACGCGAAGCTCAAATACACCTTCGTTCGCAGTAGTTCCATTGAGATTAGTTCCATGGAACTACTGCGAACGTTTTTTTCGCACACAAGCCTAAAAACATTTGACCTAGAAAATTGCTCGGGCAGGATTTTTTGTATGGGAGGCCCAATTATTGCATTATTGTTTTCATCTATCTACCAAGGTAAAAATTAATAAATGTAGGTAACAGAGACAGATGCCGACGCAACTTTTTGCGTAGCACCTGCGTCAACGTCAGGTTTATGTGTGGGGTATTCAAAATTTCCTCGTATCTGACAGGCGCATGCGATACGGATGCGCTAAAAAATGAGCAGCAATGGATGTCAATTGTGGGAACCGCCTTATGAACCAAGCTCATGTGGGTAGTAAGTACGTGCCTTCATAAATTTCAAGCTGTCAAAATTCCTATTACAAAGGGTTTTTCGAAGACTCTCATAGAAAGGAATATTGTGTTGAGGATGTAAGTCTTTTGTAAGTATACTAGATCGTGTGTTGGTAAGTATTGGTTAAGATATTATACGGAAAGTAAAAAAACTGCATATATCATAAGGGGTTCACTATTACGGGCTGGTTCACCCCTTATTTATGGTTAATTTTTATGCCTTAAAGTGTGATACCACTACTATTACTTACTTATTTAAACCATATAACGTAGGATTTGCTTATTTTACTGTTTGCCGTGTGATGCCGGCTCAGAATAGCATCACCCCAATTCTACTCGTGGGTGTTGTAAAAATCGAGATGATAATTATCCAGGGCATGGGCATGGGTACATGGGTATATCTGTGAATGAAACATCTTGCACTGCGCTCGCTAATCCGCTTACCAAGCGTGGTGAGTAGGTATGGCAATACCCCGATAGGAGGAGGCCCATGTCCAGCAGTGGACTGTTGTGGCTGTTAAGGTACCATAGTGGTGTAAAAGGCTTACAATCAGTTTCATTTCCAAAAAACGCTTTTTTCTCGAGTGTGGAGTTTGGGATGTGGGAGGTGGGACATTGAGTCGTTCATCGACTCGACAAACCCTGGTGTCTGAGTTATACCTAGGTACATGTACCAGATCTCTGACACGGTTGTGTAGAGTAAAGACCGCCGGTTAATCATTTCATTGCTATCTACTACTACTATTGCCACAACTGTTCTTCTACTGTAGGATCATTGCCAATTCGCAATGCAGCCGCGAGTTGCAAGCCAGCCTAGCCAGCCAGGCCTTCGCGGCATTTTGTAATATTTGAATTTTGTTCGAACAACGCTTGTAAAACAAAAGACGGCAGTTTTTCTAGCTTGCTATTGAAGTTCGGTAATATTTTGAGAATTCAACATTTTAAGGAATTCAACATTTTGGTCCTAAAGGATAAAAAGTAGTAGTTCCAGCAGCATAATAGTAGGCTTAAAAACCAAGCGACAGCGACGCGTCGTTGTCGCTGTCAAATGGCTGGTTTGTATGGGAAACCAGAAAGACCGAGCGTCGGCGTCGTTGCGGCGCGTCAAAATTTGACGGCGTCGTTGACGCGCGTCGTTGTCGCGACGCTTGGAAAATAAGGGTACCATAAAAGTGTTTAATTTAGTAGATAAACTACATTGAAATAATTTACAGTTTCTACGTCTACTCTATCATAGTCTAAAAGGCTTAAGTTCTTTCAATACATTGCTTTGGACACATCATCAATCTTTAAGCACTAACTTTCCAAAGGAAAATATATTACAGAAAATCGCTTTATCATTCTCATTGTTGCTAAGTTTTCTATCAACTATCACATATCGATTCGAACTAGGTATCGAGTTGGATAATCGATTACAATACGGTCTTGCTAAAACAATCGTCGTAGATATCGACAAATTGCAATTGACTGTATTTGATTTGATTACCAATCAGTAGGTATTATGAGCTAACTGGAAACTTCACAGTTGAGGCGTAAGACATAAGACGTGCGACATTTCCATATAAAATGTATGAAATAGAAGATAATAGAGTAATTATTATGGATAGAAGAGACGCTGTCTACACACGTGAGACGCGCGTCGCTTTGATGACGGCTGACGATCACTTGTCTGACAGATGTCAGCTTACGTCTCGCATCGTACATCTTATCTGTTAAGATAGCCCATACGAACCAGTCATTTTGACAGCGACAAGTATTTTGTAAGAAATTCACTGGGCAAGTATTTTGGCTGGTAGTGACTGGATGGCGAAAACAGACGATCCTGCCTTATGGCGCTACCTGGAGGAGCCCACGTCCAGCAGTGGACTGCTCTAAGTCGATGTGTTATGATGATGATGGTAGAAAAATTCTCAAACGTTACAGGTGCTCTACTGTATTATACAGGTTGTTCATTTGAATGCGTGCCATAGCTTCATGGTATAGTCAGTTTAGTCAAAACTGTTTGGATAAAAAAAATAAACAGTTTTTGACACTGTTGTTATTTGGAGAGTGCCCACACAAGTAATTTCGTCTAAACAACTTTGAGATTGAACGAATTTCGGCTGTGTTACCTATAGGCATTTGAATCAAATAAAATTGTGACTGGGATTTTATTCAATATTTTTTGGTCACGGTATCCTTTTCGATACTAAATCTACCCTGAAGCTATGGCACGCATTTAAATTAACTCCCTGTACACACGTTAACATACATGCGATTGTTTCTAGAACCATTAAATACGTAATACCTAACCTAATAACTCATTGGAAGCCTAGTAAATTACATGGAAAAATTAAGTTAACTTTTACGATCTATAAAAAAGTTACTGCCACCATGAAAAAACACATAACGCGTCCTAATTAAAATGGAAAGGTATTTAAAACTTTTTTTTACATCACTTGATTCCACAAATTCATACCTACTTTAACAAGCATAATTATTAAAAAACTAAAACCCGACTGCGGTACCTAATTGCAAAGTTTTTTTTTTTTTAATTTTTTGTGTTGCCTGGTGCCGGCAGAGTAGAATAGCACCACCCCCTCTCTTCCCGTGGGGGTCGTAAGAGGCGACCGAGGGATAAACCCGTCCCAAACAGCTAGGGCCAACCGTATGGTGGAGGTTAATTCAACACAAAAGCATTCCCAAGGAGGGTTGACGTCTGGTAGGCGGCCGGTCGTAAAATTTAGCCAAATCCTTTGCAACTCGATTTTGTGTTCAACAAATCGTGTTGCGCCGACCCCAAGTAATTGGGATAAGGGCAGGAAGATGATAATGATTTCATGTTTAAATTAGCCATATTGAATATGCGAAACTTTTATGTCACTTGCGCTGCGGAGACGAATCTTACCTCTTACACATCGTATGTTAACATCCGTCCAGCCGTTTAGACTATGGCCCATGAAAAAGAATTTACTTGTTGGCATGCACATACCCACCCACATACATACTTACACGCATATTATATAGGTACTCTTGAAAAACATAACATAAGAGACTGCCGTGAAAATTACAACCTTTACAGCCACAACAGTCTACCGGCCTGTTTCGGCCTTGGCGACCACTTCTACTCCTGACCAAGTCGGCGCAGATATGCCCGCAGGTGGCTATTGTAGCTGATTTTGGCAGTAAACTCCCGTACACAGTGTGGGCACGTGAGTTTGCCATTGATATAATTGTAGTTAATGGCAGCGGGAGGACAGGCCTTCAGTTTATCGCGTTTAGCGTCAAGGTCTGCTTTACGCTGCTCCTCAAAATCGCGGATTCGCCTCTTTACAAGACCATATCATGCCATACCTACTCACCACGCTTGGCAGGCGGAATGGCAAGCGCGTCCCCCTAATTTGTGCCGGAAACTTCTGTGACGCAGACCACTGCGCCACATCGGCCGTCGACTAAAACAACTTATGCAATAGGTCAGTTGCGAATTAGTGCCGTGAGCTGAAAGTATAACCGATATGTTTAAATAGTTCAGCAACGTAAGGTTTCAGCCAGGGACTAACTTAGATCCACATTTATTGTACACTGCTATTGGGCAAATTAAATTTTGTTGTTGTCCATCGATTCGATGAAGAAGAAGAAGCGGGTCGTTAGCGTTTTAACCCTCACCTATTTCTCTCAAACTGAATTTTGGCTCTATTTATTTTTCTTTGTCATCTTATATTACCACTCATTGTTCATTTGACTTTAAACGAGAATCGTTAGCATAATTTCGGAAAGTATGTGTTTTGTAAAGAAAAAGAAAATGATCATTAAATATGCGGGGGTGGATATTTTTACCAGACTGCTTCAGAAGGGACCCCGTACTATTATAGTACTACAGTACGCGAATGAGTTCATGACCATGTTGAGGAATGCGGTAGTGCTGTGACTAATTGATGTTGATGTCGATATCGAGAATTGTTGCCGAACAGTTCAGTTCAGACTACTCATAATGGGTTGTTTTTCCTACAATATTGAGTAGGTAGGGTATCATTGAATAGGTCTTTATAAACTAAGGGCAGGTTTCTTTAAAACAAAGTAACTAAAATGTATATGTCTCGAGACATTTGCTTATTAAAGGGGCCTTTTTAGCCATAGTTTGTTCGAACTGTAACTTCACTGTTTGTCAATAATATTAAAGAAGTATTTATGGTTTAATGATGGAACCGCAGCGGGAAGGACTTTGAAGAAAATGCAGGATGAAGTTAAACTATAATAATTTATTAAACGTAACATAGTTTCGATGTGTGAAAGCTATGTTACAATTTAAACTTATTCTAACATTATAACTAAGAACTAGTCTAGGCGACCCCTGCCCTCGATGTGTGAGGACAGAAGTGCTGGTTTGATGCTGAAGCCCGGCTTTATACTGGTCTTCAGCTGTAGTCTTGGAGGGGTCGAACTGTAGACTCAGCACTTCGTGTGATGGCCATCCGTGGTCAGCTTGAATCTGCACGTGGATGGAATCGGCAGATTCATCTCTTCTTGGGCACGTTCTTCCGCCTGCATTCCAGTGTCTCAAGCCGTAATCTTCCATACATGAACACGTTTGCACGTACGTAGAATGATCACGTCCAAAAAGGTTCAAGTCGACAGCGTCTGCGAGATTAGGGACTTCCGCATAGCTCGTACATAACATCTCCACCCGCAGATCAGCAACTATTTTCCAACGTTTAGTGAAAATGTTGCTGGAGGTTTCCCTGGGGTAAGGTGTTCTTCTGCTCTCCTAAGATCTGTTCTGATTCTGTTGTCTCTTTGTCGATCCATGATTGGTGTGGCTTGATACAGCAGCGATTGCTTCTCGATGACTTCATTTCGTACTGGATATTGCTGTCTTCTAACGGCTGACCTTGATCTTCATTATATTCCAGGATCATAATGGGGATGGGCAGCGATGTCGTCACAGTTGTAGGTTAGTTAGTCATCTTGAACTTTAGATTGGTCGGTGTTAAGTATATTCCTTTTCGAGATAGTGTCAGCTTCTCAATTTCGGTCATTCTGCCTTATTCTGTACACGAACAAATTCTCGATAGTTGCTATCAAGGGATAGGAAGGAATGAGGATTTGGTGATTATAAAAGGAATATTGGAAAATCTAAATTAATTTAAATAATCTCTAAGTGAATACTAAATTACTAGATTTCCAAATCATAAAGTTTATAAAATTTCCTAACTACCTATATTAAATTATTCTAAGTAGGCCACATAGACCATACTTTTATAGTATTGAGTTGAACAATTTCTAAAATAGTTTAAAACTAATACCTACATGAAGAATTATACCTATCATAGAGTGCGCGATGCATCTATAATATATTAGCTGAGGGAAGATATTTCCTCAAGGAATTAATATCTATCTATCTATTCTATCCATAGGTGTCCGATGCACGCATGAAATTTCTAAATACCTATCTAATACAAAAGAGCATAATCTGCAATTTTCATTCAGTGCTCGATGCACGTAGAAAATTGCGCAGAATATTAATAATTTTATTAAATAACATTACCTAGCGGTCAATGTCATTCATTCATTACGTTACCTACCTATTGTAACGATTTTAGCTAACATTGCACATTTTGCACGATGCAATACCTAACCTAGTGCAATATTTTACCGCTGATTCACGATTGAACAGCTAAGTTATAAAATATTGGTGTTATAAAATTTATCCTAATATATTATGAGGAGGGTGATGGGGTCTCCTTCATCCCTCAAACGAAAGCCTGCGTATTTTTTTATTGCAGTGCACGTTTGACCTCAATACCTACTTTGTAACTTGTAAAGCTACACAAATTAAAACCATAATCCCTACCTAATAGCTAATTCACGCTGAGTCAGCTCGATGCAGTCTCGGAATATGAAATTAACTACATAGTAATAGGGACAGTAATAAAAAAAAAGGAATGACTAAGATAAAAGGAAGCAACACGAGAACGGTTCAAGTGTACTTACATGATTATCCTTCATCTCTGGTTTCCTCGTGAATCAATGTCTGGATTCCTCCTTCCCACAGAGCCCCGTAGATTCTTGCACTCCAAGGCGGCGACGACGTAGTCCGCCCAAGCGGCTTCCCGAGCACGAACATGGTTGTCCTTAAAGCTCGCAGAAGTCCTGTGAGTGCTTACCGACTGCGCCAATGATGGAACCGCAGCGGGAAGGACTTTGAAGAAAATGCAGGATGAAGTTAAACTATAATAATTTATTAAACGTAACATAGTTTCGATGTGTGAAAGCTATGTTACAATTTAAACTTATTCTAACATTATAACTAAGAACTAGTCTAGGCGACCCCTGCCCTCGATGTGTGAGGACAGAAGTGCTGGTTTGATGCTGAAGCCCGGCTTTATACTGGTCTTCAGCTGTAGTCTTGGAGGGGTCGAACTGTAGACTCAGCACTTCGTGTGATGGCCATCCGTGGTCAGCTTGAATCTGCACGTGGATGGAATCGGCAGATTCATCTCTTCTTGGGCACGTTCTTCCGCCTGCATTCCAGTGTCTCAAGCCGTAATCTTCCATACATGAACACGTTTGCACGTACGTAGAATGATCACGTCCAAAAAGGTTCAAGTCGACAGCGTCTGCGAGATTAGGGACTTCCGCATAGCTCGTACAGACATTTACAAAATTCCATATAGACTTTACAGAGACATGCACATGAGCTTTAATTCTAAAGTCGTTTGAAGCCAAACTCCACTCACACATACAAAGAAGCGCGTAGTAAACCGATTGTAGCAAAAGAATAAGATGACTAATCAAGCACGTTCCAATAATGACTAATAGTGAAATGGGTAACAAAATTTCGCACTCCGTGTTAAATGTTCGGATGGCGCATTGGTAAAGACAGTGGCCTACCAATCAGGGATGTCATGGTTCGTATCCTCATGGGCCGATACTTTTTATTTGAACTTTTTTTCTTTAAGTATTTTTATCGTAATTAAACTAAAGACACGTGTTATGTGAAATTTTCCACCTTGACCTTTCACTATATAAAATAATGATTGACCTCTGAGAATTTTTAAGCTTTTTTTAAATATTTTAAGTATTTTTATTTTTAATTTTGAAATAATGGCTTCAAATAGCATCACTCTATTTCTACCCGAGGGTATCCAAGGGCCGAATCCAGGAAATGGGCAGCATTGTGCAGCGTTCAGCGTCATTCTATGTCGTAGTTTTTGATAAAACTAGGTTTTTGTTCAAAAAGCTAGGCGCTTGAGATAACAAAATTTTAACGTAAGTTTTGCCAAATTTTTTATCATAATCCTAAACCAAATCAAGTTCTTAATCAAAGACTACATTATATTAATGTTTTTGGCAATAACTTTACCATATTTAATCCTAAACTACTTCAGGTTCATGATCGGAAACCTATATTGTTATAGATTTTCGATCAAAATCCTAAAACAAATTAATTTTTATGATAAAATTGAATTTTACCTTTGTTATCTACTGGTCTTTGGTTTTTGGTCAAAAACCTGGTTTTATTAACATCGCTGCGACATATAGCATTAACTTCACCGGTTATTGTAGCAATTGTTCTGTGGTTTTGAATTTAAAGCGGTTGTATTAAGAGTGAGTATCGAGGAGCGCGCATTGTTTTGCATGTGTGTGTATAAGATGTAAACACAACGTGTAAACGATTTTAAAAGTGCATAACTTCAGCGTGCCTATATCCACTTATTACTATCACTGTACATAACAGTTTCTACACAAAACACAACACAACGACAAAATATCGACAACTTTGTGACACACTTTTTTCCCATCACTCGACTGCGGGCGAATGCGGGTAGTTGGGTAACCGCGGGGCGCGCCGCTCCCGCGCGCCTCCTCATTCCCCGATGGCCAAGAACTCATGCGCGTACTGTAGCAAGCTTCCCATATGTAGTACTTAAATGTAGTTAGCTGATTGTGATTTACTATGCGAGGTAAAATAATAATTATGTCTCCTGAATTTCCTGAAATACATATATTTTCTAAGTCCACCCCTGGTACAGAAGGTGCTAAATACGGAACCGTATTAGTAAACATGGTTACCGTGTTAGAAAACGCACGAGTAATGTGACCTTGTGAAATATCTGTCTGTTCTGTATACTAAAATACTACGTAGGTAATACCAGGTTTAATACAGGGTGTTAATTTAAATGCATGCCATAGCTTCAGGGTAGGTTAAGTATCGATTAAGGATGCCGTAAAATATCGGAAAAATCCGAGCCACATTTTTTTCATTAACACTCTGTATAGAATAGGATCATAAATGGCGGCGGTCATGTTTTCTCACTCGCACTAAGGCTCTTACATGCACCAGGCGTTCATGATATCCCCCTGGTACCAGGTAGTATGTACCTACCAACCGATCTATTTAATTCGCAGCTAAAGGAGAAAAAATAACTGTACAAAACGGCCATTTACATCACGTCTGAAGAGTTATTCAGAAGACTGTGTACCGTCATAGTGACAGGTTGTCAACCCTCAATTCCCTTAGTTTAGTCGCTTCTTGCGGCATCCACGGGAAAGATAGGTAAGCAGTGATGCTATTCTAAGCCGGCACCACATGGCGAAATATTTCATTGCTCCGACTTTACGCACAACCTTGAAAAGTCAAACTTGTATATTTCTCAGCGTTTAACATAAATCTTAATACTTCAATTATACACGGTTATAACACTGTAAACGTGTCAAATCGAACAATGTACTAAACACTTGACCAAACAACTGAACGACCGTAGATTATTCAATGCTACCTATTTAGAAGAAGGAAATACTCTGGCGAAACACTTTTACACCGTTTGGGCTGTAGCCCGTGAAAACGAATTTCTTGTCTACATACATACCCACATACATACATACTCTCGAAAAACATAACCCTCCTGAGGCAGTCGGGTAATTGCGTTCCGGCTTAAGACACAATTTGAATGGGAGGTGCAAACAGGGTTTAAATTACTTTTTATGAGGAAAACTACGTTTTTTTACATCTTTTTACAGGGAGTAAAAGAAAGTGTAAAACAATCCGAAATTAGGTAGTACACATGAAACTGAACAACTTTTCCCATGGAACATATAAAATCGCCGATCAGCTGATTGAATTACTATGGGAGGCCCAATTTTTTTTTTGCTTCTTATTAGAGCCATGTTCCGTTTCATGAGTGCCTTGACCTCCTTTCGGTTATACCCTTTTTGTTACTTTCTTTTCACCACAAAAATAACTTGTCCTATCCTAATAGATGTCTATCCTAATAGATGTTCAATTATTTACGTTATTTCCTGTAGGTAGGCAGTAAATTGCACACAAATAAAGGAAACCCATTTCTTTTCCTATTTAACCAACAACCAATGATACGAAAGCAATACTAACAGTTTTCAGTTTTCTGCGTACAAAGGAACGGGCGAGCTGGCGTAATGAGTTCGTCTTTCCGATAATGAGCTAGCTCTCTCTTCAATAGAAATTGCAGTTCTTTTAGGTTTTAGTTCCTGAAAAAGATCGTGAATGGTCGTGCTATTCATTCCCTGTTTACTTATTGGACAATTTATTGGATGTATATCATGCCTTTATCCCATGTGGGGTAGGCAGAGCGGCTGTAAGACACGGTCATTTACATTACAACACGTCTGACTAAAGTTTGAGTAATTCAGAAGACTGCGTATCACTATACTACTAGTATCATTATACTAGTATACTGGTTTATTTTTTAGTCAGTGCGCAAACTTTGCAGGGTGTTTCTACTCGTGATTCTGAACAACTTTTATTATGGGACCACCTGCGAATTAGCAAAAAAAAAATTTGGATGTTCCATAGAAAAATTCATACCTACTCGGCACGACCAAAATTTTTTTTTTATTTCGCAGGTGGCCCCATAGTAAAAGTTGTTCAGAATCACGAGTAGAAACATCCTGCAAAGTTTGCGCACTGACTAAAAAATAATCCTGTATAGTGACTATAGTAACAAGTTGTTAGCCTGTTGCCTGAAATTCCAATACAGACACATCCAATCTCAAATTCCTTACAGCACCCACAGGTAAGATATGCGGTCATGCTATTCTAAGCCGGCACCGCACGCCACAGTTTCATCGACAAGTTTATCCTTTATTAGGGAGGAATGCAGTACTATCATAAACTCGCAATAAATACTTTGTCTTTACTTCCGAGCACTAAATAGGTATTACAGCGTCTGGGATTTCCTACAGCAGTAACCGATCTATTTCCAGATCCATTTACGTTAGTCTTGGTTAGACGAATGATGTAGGTACATAAATCTTCGAAGAATTACAAAAAAGTCCAGGAGTTTATAGGATTCTTTTTTGTCGTCGGTATTTTACTTTTACAACGAGAAGCCTTTTATAAGGATAAAAAGATTGGAGTTTTACTGAATAAAATGCTGAGTTCTATTGGATTTTTGTAAGAATGTGTGCAATTTCATAAGATTTGGTAGGCATTTATTGTCAAATAGAAGACTGTAATTTATTTGCCGTCACAGCCAGTCACAGTCGAGGCTGTTAACATAAAATAGAGAGTATACAGAAGGTTCAGTCAACCCTATTTAGGATTTTCGCGACTGTCAATTATTACATGACACAGCCAGGGTTGCTACTGTCAAAAGTTTCTAAGTACCTAGAAGAATATCAAAACAGCAAAATCTGATACAAGAACGTTTACAGAAGGTGCACTCGGCCCCATTTCGGATTTTCGCGATCGGTATTTGTTGCATAGCCAGGGTTACTGTCAAAACATTCAACGTAGGTATAAAAATATCAAAACAGCAAAATCTGATAAAGAACGTCATATGATTCTGAGCCAATTTCAAATCCAAGAAATATGACGTTCGTGTCAACCACCTTTTGACTTCCCCTGAGATTCCGGTTATTTTCAGTTAGGCGCAAACTACACCAAAAAGACGAAGCGCATAGGACGTAAGAATGATAGTTGACAGACAAGTGATCGTCAAATATTCTTCTTAGTTTTTGACGCTAGCTGTCATAGATGCGACGCTTTGGCGACGCTTGTGTGTGCCTTTGCCAATACTTTTTCATACATTCTGTATGGAAACGTCGCGATGTCAAACGTCAAGCGTCATGCCCTACGTCCTATATGTCCTCTCTGTGGAGTTTGGGGCTCAAAGTCAGTAAGCGTCAAAATCGCACAGCAAAATCGTCGCTAGTACTTACTGAGTGAGCCATCTGTAAAGGCGCTCCGCGAGCCGTTTCCCTAACTTGTGCTGCTAACTTGTTTGTTATGTTAACCACCTCTATATGAATAAGTATGTACCTAGATAATATTTTAAGACGTCATAGTAGCTAAGCCCCTAACAAAGGCCGGCTTACTCATGGTAAACCGACCGACGTCATAAGGAAGAAATCCCACTGCTACTTGCCTTAGACCATACTTAGACTGGTGCAAGCAAAATCATATTTATACCGATTATAAATACGTGAATATCATCGTAATTCGTCGCGTCAGCATGGTGATATGATAAGTAGGTAAGTAGTACTACCAATACTTAAGGCTCAACGTAAGCGACTCTAACGCCGCTCAGTGAAAAAAACCGGCCAAGAGCGTGTCAGACACGCCCACAAATAGGGTTTCGTAGTCAACGTTTAAATATCAGGTTTTTCAGCATTACAAACTTAATTTTGTTGCTGTTTTGTTAGCAGCAGTATGATGACCAACCGCAAATAGAAAAACTCGATTTTTTCTGAAACCTTTCAGGGTACAATATCCGTTATAGATTTCATTGTAACTTCAGATAGTAAGCTATATTCCATAATTGTTTCAAATTTTTAGCGTTTATACTTTAGAAGTTACAGCTGGAACAAATTATGGGTCAGAAACGCCCTTTTTAAAAGCAAATATCTCGTGACAGAAACATTTAAGTGACTTTGTTTCAAAGAAACCTCATCTTAGTTTTAAAAGACCTATTCAACGATACCCTACTCAATATTACAGAAGAAATAAATTTTTTTTGCCCCCCTTTCACTTGTATGGGAGGGGGTCCAAAAAACATATAAAATATTTTTTCTTAACATTTCTATATTTGTGTCAACACGATCTATCTTCTCACCAAATTTCATGTGAATAGCTCTAAAACTGACGAAGATATGAGGGCGCGGCATACAGACAGACAGACAGACAGACAGACAGACAGACAGACAGACAGACAGACAGACAGACATGACGAAACTATAAGGGTTTCTAGTAGACTACGAAACCCTAAAAAATTCACTGACTGAATACGCAAGTGATTGGGAAACCACATTATGAATTAACTATGACAACAACGAAGTATTTTTAGAATCAGTAAAACCACACGCGCATTTTCCCTTCTTCCTCATGGCAAACTACATATATCGCCTAACTGATTTGGCTACGAGGAACTCTATATCCTTATGGCCAAACTTGTAATAGTACAAGCAAAGTACACTTGCTACCGATTCTTTTTGTTGACAATGGCTACTTACAATGTCTTTGTTGTAGTTTCTTTGGAAAAGTTGTAGGGCTTGACGAGACCTACATTTTAGATGACAGCTGTCAAACTTTAAGCTTGTTTATCTTGTTAAATATGCATCCTACACTACCAGTTTCCTTGAAGTTGTAGGTCTTGACGAGATCTACATTTTAAGTGACAGCTGTCAAACTTTAGAATAATAAATTTGACTTTTTTATTTGTACTAACTGTACCTACTCTTTTTACTGTTACACAAGTTTGGTCATAAGGATATAGAGTTCCTCGTAGCCAAACCAGTTAGGCGAAATAGTTTGGCTATGAGGAAGAAGGGCGCATTTTCCCTAATTTGTGGTCAAACAGGCGCCCCGCGCGCCGTTTCCCTAATATGTGGTAAAACCTTGAAAAAGACTGTGCTCTTCAGTTATGTATAAAAATTGGTACACGTGAGTAACGTATGCCGAAACTGCTAAAGTGGCAACTTTTTATCTGTTTTTATACTAATTTTTATCTATTTTATTAGATTTATATATTCCTTGTGGTTAGTTATAGTCGGTAATGCAAACATTGGCCTCCAGATGACCAGCGTGTTCCGCCAGGGATTTTTTTCCTGTTAGGGGGCGCCACTAGTCTGACGTTTAGCCTTAATTCTTTTACGTTCGGTAAGGTAGGTGGGTAAGGTACTGCACAATAAAATAAGATAGTTACCTACTATCATTCATTACTATCAGCAGCTCATCAACCTATCTACTTCTTTAAAACCATATACTTTGGTCACTCTTAAATGAGTAACTTTTGCCGATAGTACCTTTGCCTTTGATAATATTCAAGTACAGTTCCAATAGTGATAGAAATAAGAACCATCATAAGAACTTCGTATAGTACAATGTGCCTATCAATCAAAAAGGACAATACTCAATTTAAACTATTGATGGGAGTGGACATTTATCAATAGCATTTAATAGGTAGGTACAATTAGAAACACATCGACTTAGCTACGCATTTATGGGATCTATTTATACTAGTTTTTCATAGAGTTACTAAGAGTAACCAGATATGGTTGATTTCTAAAACGGTTAAGTTGACGTGCTGCTGACAGCAAGATGTCAACAGGTACCTAAATTACAATTTCACTGTGATTTACCATCTGGGGCGAAAAAAATTAACATCTGGAGCGAAGATAAAAAGTATTGACGTGCCAGATGATTGATAACTCCCGATCGGATGAAACATACATCTGGTTTCATCCAACATGTGTAATTATACGTAGTGTGTTGATAATTATAATTGTTTTACTGAAATATTACATTTCAAACAACGTAGTGTTGATATGAAGGCCCAAATATATCTGCCACATATCGACGAAGGCACAGCATGGTTCGAATAATTCTTTTTTTCGTTTTACACAGAATAAATACTCAAAAGCTAAAATACTTCTGCATCGTGAAACTGGCTGATGCCATAATATTTAAAAAATAAGCAATCTGTCACATTTGTTTTTCCATTTCAAATGGCTGTTACAACAATTTTCTTGGCTGGTTTCGGCCAGCATCGTACCGATTTTTATGTAAAACCTTTTTGCTGAAGATTTTGTCGTAATATTTTAAGAACAGACTGGCTGCTGCCATAAGTTAAGAAAAAGAAACAAACGTCACGATTTACTTTTCAGTCCAGCTAATGGTTTTCAGGAAAATTTTTGGTCTTTTCCGGCCAGTCCTGAATAGTTTTAAAATAAAATCTTTTTGCTCGCGCCTTTTGTCTGCTACTTCGGGAATAATGTGTTGTGGTCAAGTTGTGGTAGTGAACTGATTTGAATAAATTGTACTAGGTATCACAGTACCATTTAATTTTACCAATTTATTATGATCAGAAGGAAGATCGACTTAAAAAATGTTTTTAAATAGGTACGCATCAATTCGTTGAGGTACGCCAAGCACATAAGACTCACTTTGGCGTTTCGAGTTTGTAACCAGACGTGAGCTTGACTGTACTGTACCTGCTTACATACCTACCTATTCGAAATAATTACAAAAAAAAAATAAGTAATAAAATAAAAGACATACTACTTTACTGCTGTAATTTATTACTAGGTAGCTGTAAATAACACAATAGATGGACTGTAAAAATATGCACCTAATTACCTACTTACCTACATACTTAGGTGCTTTATTATGCAGTTAAGTACAAAATTGTTCAGGTACATTTTACAGCTAACTTTTGAAACGGCTGATAACATAATTGCAAATGGCTATAAACCTTTTCTTATCACAGCTTATGCTTATTTTAGCATTTTTTTAGTTGTAACTTTGACATACTTACTTTTCCTTTATTTTGAAAATACTGTAGCTACTTAGAGCCCTTTCACACAAGCGATTTCTCGGCGGAGTGTGATCACGGCGAGCACGCGGCGATTCAAGGCGTGTACGCAGCGATTTCTTTGCGTTTTTTAATAGCCGTGATACTGCTACGTGCTCGTGCTAAGTGACAAGAGATCTCAGTTGTGGTACCATAAAAATGGTGGTCAAAAATTTGTGTTTGCCGCGATCTTACGCGAGCGCGTCACGAACACGCTCTACTGAGAAATTGCAGAAAAAACGCTTGTGTGAAAGGGCTCTTAGGGAAATAACGCAAAAATTCTTGAGAAGTAGTTAAGTTGGTAAATAAGATATGTAATTAGCCTGTGTATAATAGGACTTCGACTATTTTAAATTGCAAAAAAATTAACAGTGTGATGTTTCGTAGTAGGTAATTAGCATATGGAGAATCAGTGAAGTTTGCTAGACAGAGCACAAAAAATATCATCGCACATCTGTGTAAGCTGTGTAATTCTACTAACACAAAATTTGCGTTACTTTCCAAAGTGTAGGTAAGCCGTTTTAGGGTCAGTGCCCAAATAGCGCCATTATGTGATAGTAAACGCAATATCATAGGTATTTGTCTCAATTTGAAAAAGGTTCAGTCAAACACAGTTAATTTATTTTTTTGTTGCAGAAAACGGCTCGCTAGGTGTGCCCTGGCCTTAGAGAATATATTTATAGGTATGCAAAGCAAGCTATAGAGTGCGCGTATCGTACTATCTAAATGTAAGCAGTTGCTCCATAGATAAATAAGTCAAATATGAAAAGTTATAGATATACCTATTTAATAGTGTTTTCACTGGCGTTTTGGTACTGATGGACAGACGGTGTATCCAAACTATCCAAGTGCACCCGTTCTAACTTTTTAGGCGCACTCTATATTTTAAGGCTGGCTGGCTTACATGCAAAAACTTTAGATTGTAAATATACTGCCGAACATATACAGATGTTTTTTGTTATTAAATCTTTCAAAGACATACAAGTACATGCTGTAGACCATAACACAGGCGACGAAAAACGATACGAGAACGCAGAATTTATGTTTAAAACCTGTCATAATAAAGGTTTGCAAATTATGGTACGTGATACATTTTCTTGAGGATTTTTGGTTTTTTTTTTGGGATTTCAGGACTTCTTTCGGGATGGGAGCAGGATCGGGAACTGTAAAAGAATAAAGTGTATTAATTTTAGTAAAGTGAGTCCATATAATAAGCACAAGTTATGTTTATGAACAAAATAAAATTTTGATAACCCCACGGCAGTTTACTGCAGCGCCCCTAGGTGAGCGACACCTATCTAAGAATATTCACCAATGAAACCTTAATCCATCACTCGAAACCGCATCAAAATACGACCAGTGGTTTGGAGATAATTGGCAACATAGTTAAACCATCACTCAAAACCGCATCAAAATACGACCAGTGGTTTTGGAGATAATTGGCAACATAGGTTTGCACAAACAAACACAAACATTTATCTCACCCTAAACGCATACACCGTCTCAGATCAGTAGTGAGTAAAGAGAGGAAATTCGTAACTGTCCTCACAATCATCTCATCACAATATTCCACACTATCACTAACCCCTATTTTTAGAGTTTCGTAGTCTACTAGAAACCCTTAACATTTCGTCAAGTCTGTCTGTTTGTCTGTCTGTATGCCGCGCCCTAATATCTTCGTCAGTTTTAGAGGTATCGACATGAATTTCTTTATTGGATTGTTGAGACAGCGAAATAAGTAGGTAAATTCAATTTAGCTAACTCGATAAGATGGGTCTAGCCAATGTTAGCTAGAGTCGAGGTGATTATGTATTTAAGAAAGTAAGTACTACCGCTGTTTGCCGTGTGATGCCGGATTAGAATAGCATCATCACCGTGGGTGTCGTAACAAGCGATTAAGAGATTAGACGGTTGATGAGTATTGCAATTATAGGCGACAGGCTGACAACCTGTCACTATGGTGATACACAGTCTTCTGAATGACTCTCAAACTTTAGTCAGATGTGGTGCAAATGAACTTTTTTTACGCTCTGCCTACCTCGCAAGGGATATAGGTTGTATTCACATGGATTCTCCGGATGAATGTCCCTTAGTCGCTTTTTACGACACCCACGGGTAGAATTAGGGTGATGCTATTCTAAGCCGGCATCACACGGCAGATAGCAATATATTATGTACTCGTAAAAATACAGGTTAGTTAATTGCAATAACCTACATTATTATATAATTATAATACTTATGATAAAATACCTTGACTCTATTGAACCTAATCATAAAACACTATTAACATAATAATCAAAGATTATAACATGACTTAATATCAACATGTTTAGTTTAGCCGCCTTGTGATGCCGGCTTAAAATAGCATCACCCCATATCTTTCCCGTGGGTGTCGTAAGAAACTACTAAGAGATTTGAAAGTTGATGTGTATTGCAATTTTAGGCGACAGGCTGACTTCCTGTCACTAGTGATATACAATCCTCTGAATAATTCTCAATCTTTTGGCAGACATGGTGTAAATGGCGGTTTTTTACAGCCGTTTACGCTCTGCCTACCCCGCAAGGGATATAAGCGTGATTTATGTATGTATGTATGTTGACTGTTTCTTTAGCATAAAAAAGATAGTGTCCCATCAGAGATAGGCAGATTAACTGAACGTCTTTAAGATTATTTTTCTGCTAAGAAGTTTAGATGTAAAATATGTGATAAATTTATTGAGGAAACATTATAATTATTACCCTGAAGTAGGTAAATCTCATTGTTATTGAACATGAAACAAATGAATATTTACAATAACCAGTGGAGAGGCAATGAACAAAGTGCAAAATATGACTTAACAGCCTGCACACAGCACACTGAATAATCAAACAAACTGGCATGACCATACTGTATGGAAATTCCAGAGAGAATTAAATAGACAGGTGAATCCTGTGGCAAAGCTTTTCAAATTTTTTTTTTTTTTTTTTTCAAATTTTTATTTATTTCATTAAACACAAAACGCACAAGTTAACAAAACATTATAACGTCACAGATTATTACAAACATAAACAGACAGATTTTGGATCCTCACACTAGGTCAAGCCTGTATCGTGAGGTTCAAGTGATTAAACATTTACAAGTTTTTACAATACACGTTTTACGTACTAGGTGTACCATTTATTATACAATGTTATGTGATTGAACGATGAGTTGATAATCTATATAAAGCTATATGATATGAAATAGAATAATAAAAATAAAGTGCAAACCGTTTTAACAAAGTAGAGTAAGTGCTGTCTAAGATACGATTCCCAGAAGGCCCTCAACCTCGGTATAGGATTTTGAAGATAACCAATCCTTTAGAATTTTTTTGGCTTTGTATGTAACCATTAAACTTACATCACACTCTCTTAGGATCTTATTGTAAGTGCGTGGGATGTAAATAAAAAATAAAAAATAAACATGTCAGTCTGTTTAGTATTTCTCTCATAGCCAGCATCGTGGAAAGATATTATAAATCTATTATAATATTATGATGACAATTTTATAGTAGTAAAGTCCACTATTTAACATCCATCAACATTATTATTAGAATTTTTTATTTTTATCATCCCAGCAGAGGGAAGTTTTTAGTCAGAGCTGAAGAGTGAAAATTTTCCATTCATGACTACGTAGATTGGTACAATGGTCTTGGAAGATTTTAGATTCTTTCAATGGGTCTTGGCCTTAACTAGCAGTAAGATCTGCATGTATGATATAGAGCTAGAGAACTTTTTTAGATAAACAAAACTGTTTTTATTTTGGATTCACTAATATTTGGGGTTTGAAACATTATGTGACTCAGAAAATTTAAATTAGTTTATATCAACCATAAACTAGCACACTTTTGAACTGAAGGTCATTTTAATTTGCAAATTGTTAACAGTGCCATCTTGATAAATCATGCGAAGGTAAGTAAATAACGAGATAAGATATCTCTTCTCTTTAATATTGACTTTAATTCAGATGCATACATATAAAATCCTATAGGAAATAATAACTTCTTAGATGTAAATTGTAGAGCAGGAATAAAGTAATATGTATGTACTAGCATTTCTATTTCAAAGCTCTTTCATGGTACACAATTTATTTGTTCAACCAGCTCATAGTTAAATTTTACAATAGATAAAATGGTAAGAAGTGTAATAAGAATTGTGAAATAAAAATAAATTACAGATACTTCTAGTTCATTCCAGGTGGCTCTTTCTGTCTTGATTTCTACATGGTGCTAAGAAGCAGAAGGCCAATGCAATAACAATCTGATATCAAGATAATTAGGTTGTCAATTCATTCATGCTACTAAATTGGAAACCTCTAAGAAACCATTGTAAATAACGTGATTGTTTTTTACCCAAGGCTGACGACGCCGGAATGGCAGTAATTAAATGATTCTCGAAATCAAAAGTGGCCATGGGCTCCCACTCACCTTATAAACAGTCCAATAATAAATTCCAAGGAAGTTGTGCCGGATCAGGAACGAATTCGCACACAAAAACTGGTCCGCGAATAAAAACTGCACCAAAACGATGTTTTCAACCAAATAATCGTAGCACTGTTCCTCTCGGAGGCTGTTACACGATTTATAATAAGAAAAACTGTCGGTAAACACGGGCAGCAGGGGGAAAACGAGTGAAAGTGCGATGTAATTATTTACTGAATGGAAAATCCCGCTATCGACTGTTCAAGTGTTCACCGACTGCCGCAAACCGCAATATTCAACTGACAGTTCGCTTTTCTTTTCGTTCGTTTTCGCGTGCGTGCGAATGCGGTGGGGAACAGAAACGTAATGTTACCATTTTCGAAACTCAAATTTACCGATAACTTAGTTTTTTGAGAGATCGCTGTTTGTTCTGTTTGTTTGTTCGTAACATAATAGTACGAGAGATGAAATTACAGGTGCCGTATTTCTGTTGCCGCTATCACAACAAATAATACTAAAAAATGACTAAAAATAAAAAATAAAAGGCTCACGTAAAAAAATTATTTCCTTATCAATTTTATCCGGATTTTACTTGTTACCTTTATAGTTCGGAGATCCGAGGTTCGGAGGCTGTATCTAATGAACGATAATAGTTAGATATTTGAAAATTTCACAGTGCAAATACTAAAAACTACATAAGAATAATGGCGGGCTTCCATACATCAACCGTGATTTTTATGCCATTTTCGTACGTAATCGTTCGACACCCTTCGAGCGCGAGTCCAATTCGCACTCGATTTTATACTGGTTTGCGCGGAGACAGTGCCTAATGTATCCAAAAAGTAGAAATGCTTTTGTTTTCTTCGTCAAGTCGACTTTGAGCTCCCGATTCGCTGAACTACTGCGTCGCACCGCACGCTTTATTATGCCTACACCTCCGGTTCTTTTCATGTAAGTAGATATTCATTGCAACTTGCCTTTCCTTTGAAATAGAAAATTACCTACAGTACAGCTGTTCGAATAGGCCATATTTGACAGCTGTCAAAATCATGTTAATTATATGACATAAGGTCTATTTCTCTTTGTTGATATATCATTCTAATATGGGTTCTACAGATGTCAAAAACGGCCATACTTAATGCAGGTCGAACTAGCAGATCACGTGTTTTTTAAACAAAATGGAAAACATTGGTGTACTTACATTGCGGCGTGGTCATTCACATTTCCATAATGACACCGAAATATAGGTATATTATCAAAGTTTTAGCTATGGTTTTGTCGGATGTTTTGATTTTTGTTTTGTTCAAAATAAAACACAAGC
Organism: Phthorimaea operculella; assembly: GCA_024500475.1. NCBI lineage: Eukaryota > Metazoa > Arthropoda > Insecta > Lepidoptera > Gelechiidae > Phthorimaea > Phthorimaea operculella. The sequence continues at coordinate 1,449,630 of JANFCV010000082.1, forward strand.
AAGAGTCACAAAAAAATCAAACATGTTTCATATTACTTAAACATCTATTCTATATTCTTCGTTTGGCTTTTTCCCTCATAGTACTTTTTTCTTGTACAAAACATCCCTAAAAGTCCACACTAATATGGACATTTCTATAAATAGCAACACTGAAATAACGTTCCGGTTCATACTGCGAAATCTGAACGATCACCGATGGAAAGAAATAAGAAGGTATCATGGAACGAAAACGGATCTTTTTAGGGTTCCGTCCACAGACCTAATAAATTTGGTTCCGTCACAGATTCTGTCCGTGTTCATAGGGAACAAAAGCATAGGCAGTCGGATAAAAAAGAATAGAAACAACACGACTAAAAACAAACAAACTTCCTCAAGGATGAGTTTTAGGAGGTCGTATATTCGGGACTTTAGACGTGCTTAAACTCGCAGTTGTAGTGGGCCTCATAGTCCGTCGACTTAGATCCGGTATTTCAGCGTATACCGGCGGCAAGTATGAGTATTTCTCTCTGGTCTTCCGTTGAGGTCTCTCGTCCAAATGGACAAGGACATGAGTGAAAAGATGATGGTATGTGATGTTCAGGACCTGATATTCCAAGGTCGATAGGCCCTCGAGTTTGTAGCGCTGCAAAGCGTTCATTAGTAGTAACCTGAAACAAATCAAGTGGACTTTGTATTCTCGGGGATGAGATGCCTTGCGGAGTAGGCAGAATATTAACGGCTATAAAAATACTGTGGTTATCGCCGTGTTTGAGAAATTTTTGCTCAACAAAGCATCTGAAATTGTCTTTACCGGTTGGTATCCCCTTGCGGAGCTGGTAAATCCGGCAGCTGTACGTATCTTGATATGGTTTTGATGTTTCTTGTTACTCGGAGGCCAGCGGCCCTCAACCTAAAAGATATAGAATAGAGAAGATGAATAAATAAGCTAACTAATAAATAAAGAGCGTTTTTTTTAGAAAGCAGGTCTAATCAATCAGCAAGATAGACGAACCCTAAACCGACAAACTACCAAAAAACGCCCATTTTATTTTAACGGTCACAAAAACGAAATCGTAGCGAAATTAAAAGTACGGGTATAAGGGCAGTTCTGAAAAACTATCAAAAAAAAAACTTGAGACATGAAAAAAATATTTGATCTCCCATACAAAATTACGAACAGCCGACTGCATTTAGATAGGTACTAAAGAAAACAAAACAGAAAAATTGCGTCTCCTGAAAAACCAAAAAGGAGGAGGTTCTCAATTCGTCGCGAACTTTTTCTCACAGGAATTTGTTCACTTTTATGGTCTAAATGCACCCTATTCAAAATTTACGATCAGCTGACTGACTTTGTATGAGAGGTCGGAAATTTTTTTTCGTTTCCCACCATTGGCTCCATAGTAAAAGTTCTTCAGTTTCATGGTCTGAGCACACCTGCAAAGTTTTCGTTACACCGTCCCTAACACCCCGTATGTTTTGTTACCAACCCTTGAAGAAGTTGGAACAGTCACCTGAGGAACATATCGCAATCTTCGTCCACCAGGCCCTGGTACAAGTTGGAGTGGCCGTTGACCCGCTCGAAGTGGTCCATGCTCATCGCTGTCACACCTCCAAACCTTGGTGCTTTGTCATTGGTGTTGTAATATTATTTATTAAGTATTATAATATCAGCCTATACTGTCCCACTGCTGGGCTCACTCACAGCGCAATATTATTCTCATAAAATTCACCAGGGTCCGCTAGGCGCCCATAGCTCAGTTTGTAGAGCGGTGGAACGGTAATCCACAGTCCCGGGTTCAAGTCCCGGCAGTCGCCAGTGAATTTTTCAATTTTCTCATTTTCAATTTAAAAGGTCTTCAGTCCCTTTCTCTTTTCACACTTTACGATCCATGGCTGTTCGAGACCAATTCGGGTGAAAGTCCACCAGGTCATCGCGCTACCTTTTCCTTTGTCTCCCTCTGTGCCGAAGGTTGTGGGGGACAAAGTCTGTGCGTGTGCATAGTTTAGCCTATTTCTCCGGTGCATTCGGCATACGTGACCAGCCAAGTCCCATAATATTACTGGATCAATATATTAGTACCTTCGAGCATCTTCCGTCCCGTTCCGGCCCCGGGGAGGTCGTATAATTACTTTACTCTATACAAATATTTCTGTCGTTTTTTGCGGGGGGAGAGGTAAAGCTGTCAAATCAAGCTAGTGTTGGAATCGAAAATATCGATACTTGACCTTTCGATTAATTACAACAGTCTACGCAAAATTGTGTCATATTATTGCATTTTCAAAAGCAACTTAGTTCACAAGAATTGGATTTTTAGTAAATAGAAATATTGGCGCAATAACATCATTTTAAATGTTGCATAAGGTACCCTAAATTAACCAAAATATTACATGCCAGCCGATGTGGCGCAGTGGTTAGTATGACTGCCTGCCACGCAAAGGTTCCGGGTTCAATTCCTGGTGGGGTCACTCACAAAGTTGATTTTTACCACTTTGTGAATTTGTTCCCAGTCTGGTTAGGACATTGCAGGCTAAACCACCTGATTGTCCGCAAGTAAGATGGTTCCGTGCTTCGGATGGGCACGTTAAGCCGTCGGTCCCGGTTGCTGTCTATGATAGCGGTCGTTACACAACCATGTCAGAGGCGTGCTACTTGCAGTAGGCGGTTGAAAAACCCTGACACCAGGGTTCATCGGGTCGTTGAACGACTCGGTGTCCCACACGAAGAGAGAGAGAGAGAGACCAAAATATTAATTTCTTTCTCCAAAGACCAGATAATACAATTATGTAGGTACAATCAATGCAATACCTAGGTACTATTTACTGATAATTAAGTATCATAGGATATTATGTAAGGGAATTTACTAAAAAATCACCTATACAACAAATCATATCCCGATGACGTAGTGGTTAGTAAGTACCCCTGTCTTCTACGCTGAGGCTCGTGGGTTCGATTTCCACCGGACACAAATATTTGTAAAGTAAATTTTCAAATATTCGTGTTTTGTCTGAGCACTCTGCCTGATAAAGGACCACCGACTGGACCGAAACGGTCGTGAAATCGCGATGTAATAAGAAATAGGTAAGTGCGAAATCCTTTTTATATACATAATAATTAAAGTTAAAATGTCGCACTTAAGTTTAACCAATTTATAGCACACCAAGTCGTCCAACGACCTGACGAACCCTGGTCACAGAATACATAATAGTACAGGTACAGAAGACGCACTCCGCCATAGCAATTCAACAAATATAAATCTTTATGCGCGATAATAAAGTACAATTTCCTTCGCGCCGGCTTTGAATACCTACTTTTATATTAGCCTACTGATCGCGCGCGCAAGCAAAAATGAGTCGAATTGCTGCGCGCGAAAGTTCATTTGCCGCAGACCGCCTCTGAAGGTCACAGCCGGCACGCTTTGTAGGGATGCGAATTTCGATATTTATATGAAAATAGGTACCTACGAAAAGTGTACTGGGGTACATTTCTACACCCAAGTAAAACAAAAATAAAATGTTTTGTTAAACGTAGGATATTGAAAGAAAATCAAAGCACAAATATTAGAAAAAATATGAAAATTGCATTATCATACAAAATTAACGAATGAGGTAGGAAGCTGAGTTACTAAATACAGAATTGATAAAATAAAATAAATCTCGTGAATCGGAGATCGGCATCGGAGCGCGCGCGTAACGTGCGGCGCGCGGCAACCAACTGACTAACCTTCCCGGGGGTGTCGCCGCACGTACTTGCAACTCTATACCTACGCCGGGGAGTGCGCCAGGCCTGCCCTGGTGCCAGAGTTTGTCAACCACCTACTGCAGGCCTCTGACATGGTTGTGTAACGACAGCCGTCTAAGTGACCATAGACTCCAAAGCACGGAACCATCTTGCTTCTCGGACAATCAGGTGGTTTAGCCTGTGTGGTGTTCTGACCAGTCTAGGAACATATTCACAAAGTGATAAATATCAACTTTGTGAGCGAAAGGAATTGAACCCGGAACTTTCTGCGTCGCAGGCAGTCGGACTAGCCACTGCGACACATCCATCGGCCGACAGCCGATGTCACCCGATCAGCTGAGACTGATATTAATTTTCAATGAAACTCGAACAAAATCAGGTTTTCCCAAAATTCATTGAAAAAGTTGTTCAATTTCATAATCTGATCATGCCTTCAAAGTTTTCGGTACAGACCGTCTTTACATTATATAGGTTTGAAACTATGGCGATAGAAAAAGTATCGACGTTTTGTATTAGTTGACTCACTGCACTAGCTTGGGTTCAGTGTGGCTCGATACTTCAAGTTAAAATTATCGTTTTTTCAATAAATATCGACTGGAAATGAACATCATTGAATAAGTAGAACAATCCCAAACTAACATTCTAATCTTACTTAGCAAGCTATTTACTGTTAATAAAGGCATCGGTAAACTAAGATCGTTAATTGCTACCATTTTATGGTGGAATATTATTATCTTCATTTGAAAAATAAACGATACTATGATGAACAATATTGTTCGACACAAAATAATAACAAAAGGAACAAAATACAATTATTTTATTATAGATCCACCTAAAAAAAACTCCAAATCAGTCATTTTGTACGACTTACTGGCAACACTTATGTACAATTTTGAATCGCTTATTTTATATATTATTTAGTGATATTGTACCGGAGGAATGCTTTCAGATGAAAAGTGATATTGTTTTGTTGTAAATTGGTATTTTTACATATTTTTTTAGGCATTATTAGCTCTACAATTCCGCTTTTTATCGGAGCTCATTTGACATGCGCGACTGGAATCGTTCTAGGAAATAATCTGACAGCAACTGGTTTTTGTAATAAGGTAAGCCCCCGTGGGCAAAGGCCGTGACAGAGGGGAAGTGCTTCGTATAGCGTCTCCCTACCCCAGCTTTCCTCCAAGATTAGTACCTACTGTCACCGAATTGAAAGTCATTCAGGTCAAATGTATGGTACAGTATGTAAAAAACAAAATCTGGTAGATGTCTAGGCTTTGGTTAGTTTGGGATCTAAGATTCACACCTGCAAAACTTATCTATGCTGCTTGTTTTTAAATGCACTGACAATGCGGTGAGGGTGCCGAGATATTAAGCAAGTGATAAGAGTATACAAGGATTGGTACTGCTATCGACGCCAAAGAAGATAAGTTTTGTTTACACCTGTCCTGAAAGACAAGACTCATGACTCATTGGAGTAACCTTTTTTGTATTGATATCCGATTTTAGTTCCAGGGCCTTCAAATCTACACTGGTGGGCTCGGCCTGTTGGGGAGAGAGAGTATTATTACCCTTGCAATCGGAGAAGAACGGAAAAGCATCTTCCTCACTTACTTGACTAAAGATCCATTGCTTAGAAAGACAGCTGTGCTCATCACTCGAGGGTAGATCGGACAGGAGTACAAGTAAATGCTCAGTTTCTAGACCTCTCTGAAGCATGTGCTGAGGAGTCTACCCTTATGTATGAACCTGGTTTTACCTGCAGTCATTTCACAATTTTTTATTATGTACTTACTAGAATACAGATCCATTGGTATGAAAGACAGCTGTGCTCATCACTCGAGGGTATGTAGGGCAGGAGTACAAGATACGTTTGTCCAGCGGAAGAAGGTCAACATCATGTTCCACCACGCAGTCCCAAGTGCCGAGTTTCTGGAGAACTCTGAAGCCTGCGTTGAGGAGTCTGCCCCTGTTGTACCTGGTTTTACCTGAAGGTATATTATTAATTTATTTATAGGACGTACTTATTTAGTATGTGAGCCAACGGGAAGTTATTAGGTAAATATCAACTATACCGGGAGTAACGGAAAGGGTATAAAACCGAAGGGAGGTAGAAATATGAAACAAATATTTGGTCCTCCCATAATAAATCAATGCAAGAATCGACAAGAGGTCCAAATTCTTTTTTCACAATTCGACCATGTTCCATGGGGAAAGTTGTTCAGTTTCATGAGTACCTTGACCTCCTTTCGGCTTGTTAGGCTGCGAATCCACCAGAGCTGTGCGAGGTAGCTAAGCGGTGTGCGAGGAAAAAATCCACCAATAGAATCACTTCATTTTCCTAGCCTCGCTCAGCTCAGCTCTGGTGGAATAGGGTTTAGCGAAGCGATACCATTCTACATACAAAACAAGCGAGAAATGTGTGCGAAGGATGTGTTGCGACGAATGTGTAGCGAGGAATGTGTTGCGAGAAATGTGCTGCTAGGAATATGTTGCGAGGTTTCCACTACATCGCATTCTTCCCCGCTTACACATTTCACAGCTTCGTAACGCATCCTAGCACCGCACATTAATGCACATTTTGACAGCTCAGCTACACATCCTCGTATTAGACATTTACCTCGCACAGCTCTGGTGGAAACCCCTACACATTTCCACAGCATAGCTACACATCCTCGTACGACACATTTTACTCGCACAGCTCTGGTGGATTCTCAGCCTTATACCCTTTCCGTTACTCTCGGTATAGCTACTGCTCTTGCAAGCAACCGCTGGAAAAAAGGTGAAGAAGTGATGCGATGATGGGACTTCGATTCTTCGAATTCTGAGCTAGGTTTATGCATTATAGAGCAACTTTAAAAACGTACCAAAAATCTACCTACCTTGCTGCTCTATGACAAATATTCGGTATTCCAGATTCTGTGCCATCAAGAATAGATGAATGTTTATAAGAAATATCTTAAGATTCAGTGATTTGCTTTTTCTGAAATAAGAAGAAGATTTACCCTGAAACTCATAGACCTAGACACGAGGAAATCTGGGGGCACGGCAGTGCCCCCACCAAGTCGAGCTGAAAGCGGCACGGCCGTACCATCCTTTTCTCGAACCAGTTCAGGCCATTTTTGACCCCCCCATAACTCCCTTGTCGATAAGTTTAGAACCCTCATTTTAAAATATCTTATCAAGCACTGCATAGACACGATACATTTCAAATTTCATTTAATTTGGACCAGTAGTTTAGAAGTTATAGTTAGTCAAAGTTTCTTAATTTTCTGCCTGACTGACTGACCGATCATCAAAATTCTAAGGTACTTCTAGCAGACTGAGGAGCTTGAAACTTAGAATACACCTTGTATTTAGTGTATAAATAAAGGGAAAACTATAACAATCTGAAAATTCGGTTGCAACCGCATAACTAACTTTGTATTTTCATACAAATGTATAGGATTACAAAGTTAACTTTGCGGATGGGCTTTGAAGAAATCTCAAGAAGTAGTTCCAGATAAGATAAGAGAAAGAGGAAGACTATCTACAAAAAGTAATGAGATCCCACCAAAAACATTTACTTGTAAAAAGAACCAAGTCTCGCCTCTCAGTTCATCTACTGTAAAAGTTGTGAGATCCATGTGATGCCAAGATTTATTCAAGGACTACTTCAGGGAACTTTCATCTTAAGCTATCGCGTAATTAGGTAACAGAGATCATCTTACAGTAACTATATCGATATTTAAAAACTTTTATATTTACAATAAAATAGAATGACTTGGCAATCGCACACTATTTGCTTGTGAGATACGATGGTCTAGTGCGATGGCCGGGTCATTCTAGTTATTGTAAATATAAAAGTTTTTAAATATCGATATAGTTACTGTAAGATGATCTCTGTTACCTAATTACGCGATAGCTTAAGATGAAAGTTCCCTGAAGTAGTCCTTGAATAAATCAATAACCGACTTGGCATCACATGGATCTCACAACTTTTTACAGTAGATGAACTGAGAGGCGAGACTTGGTTCTTTTTACAAGTAAATGTTTTTGGTGGGATAAATTATTATTGGACTATTTGGAGAGAACTCAAAAGGTAATAAATATAAGTAGATACCTAACTACTGAGTTTTTACCTATACCATATTGTTGGCATATATACCTCATTTCGATTCTGGTTGTGGGCCTAAATTAAAAGTCGAGCTGAAAGCGGCACGGCCGTACCATCCTTTTCTCGAACCAGTTCAGGCCATTTTTGACCCCCCCATAACTCCCTTGTCGATAAGTTTAGAACCCTCATTTTAAAATATCTTATCAAGCACTGCATAGACACGATACATTTCAAATTTCATTTAATTTGGACCAGTAGTTTAGAAGTTATAGTTAGTCAAAGTTTCTTAATTTTCTGCCTGACTGACTGACCGATCATCAAAATTCTAAGGTACTTCTAGCAGACTGAGGAGCTTGAAACTTAGAATACACCTTGTATTTAGTGTATAAATAAAGGGAAAACTATAACAATCTGAAAATTCGGTTGCAACCGCATAACTAACTTTGTATTTTCATACAAATGTATAGGATTACAAAGTTAACTTTGCGGATGGGCTTTGAAGAAATCTCAAGAAGTAGTTCCAGATAAGATAAGAGAAAGAGGAAGACTATCTACAAAAAGTAATGAGATCCCACCAAAAACATTTACTTGTAAAGTCTCGCCTCTCAGTTCATCTACTGTAAAGTTGAGATCCATGTGATGCCAAGTCGGTTATTGATTTATTCAAGGACTACTTCAGGAACTTTCATCTTAAGCTATCGTAATTAGGTAACAGAGATCATCTTACAGTAACTATATCGATATTTAAACTTTTATATTTACAATAAAATAGAATGACTTGGCAATCGCACACTATTTGCTTGTGAGATACGATGGTCTAGTGCGATGGCCGGGTCATTCTAGTTATTGTAAATATAAAAGTTTTTAAATATCGATATAGTTACTGTAAGATGATCTCTGTTACCTAATTACGCGATAAAGATGAAAGTTCCTGAAGTAGTCCTTGAATAAATCAATAACCGACTTGGCATCACATGGATCTCACAACTTTTTACAGTAGATGAACTGAGAGGCGAGACTTGGTTCTTTTTACAAGTAAATGTTTTTGGTGGGATAAATTATTATTGGACTATTTGGAGAGAACTCAAAAGGTAACTAAATATAAGTAGATACCTAACTACTGAGTTTTTACCTATACCATATTGTTGGCATATATACCTCATTTCGATTCTGGTTGTGGGCCTAAATTAAAAACATGATTTTGTTATTCTACTAACCTATAAGGCACCAAAATAGCGACTTTATGTCTGGACCAACAGTCAGGTGGCTGGTAGAGACCACCTTCCTTCACTTCAGGGTACAATTCCTCTATCGACTCTTTGATGGAAAACTTTATCGTTACGTTAGCTGAAACATTTTTTAAGTTTTAGTTTGTTGTAGAAGAATGGTATGCGCTAAGGTTAGAAAAAACTAAATAAGCTAACAGAGATTCATAGGTAGGTACTCAGTGCAATAGGAGAGGCCTATGTCCGTCCATCGGTGGACAGAGATAAACAGTTATAATAAATAAGAAGAGAAGTGCTTTTTGAAGTAGCATGATATATTATTTTACCTTTTATGTTATTAGCCATTTTGCAAACAGGTAAGGAACCCCGGGTGTTATTTCTAGTGGTTGTTATAGGAATCTCTGTAAATAATAATAACAAAAATACTACGTTATTAGCTTCCCTGCCTTAAAACATCAACCGAAATTCGGTTGATATAAAGCAGCGAGACTTTTTTCATACGTCTAGATAAGATAAAGCATTTAAACTTTAGAGAAAAGCAAATCAAAAACTTGGGACTAGATAAAGCAAAAACTTTACCAGTGATTTCTATCGCTGGTAAAGGAGTAAAGTTGTTCTTGCGTTCCTTTTCAAGCTGTTTTTTCTTGAGTAGATACGCTGAAAAGGAAGCACAGTTTTACATTGGATAGGGGGGTGGTAAAGATATTTTCAGCTATCTTTAGGATGGATTCAGTCGTACGCAAGCTCTACGCGTGTTTAACAATTTATTTAACTTTTTCAGTACCTATCCAGGTATCTTTGATGTAGGTATACATAGCCGTGTGATGCCGGTGTCGTAAGAAGCGACTTAGAGATTTGAGGGTTGATGTGTATTGCAATTTTAGGCTACATGGCGACAGGCTGATAACCTGTTACTATGGTAATACACATTCTTCTGAATGACTCTCAAACTTTTGTCTGGCGTGGTGGAAATGGCCGTAATTCGACCAAAAAAATATTAAGCATGTAATAAATTCTACCTAGTTCCGTCAAAGTTAATAATTTTATTAGAAATATGGAGATATAAAATGTGTTTTTACTACAATGCATCCCTAGTGGTGAGTATGGCAATACCCTCCGATAGGGCCGGTATCCAGCACTGCTGCACTGCACTAGCTGTTGTGGTGGTCGTATGGTATCTACTTACTGTGTAACTCAGCATCTCGGAGCACCCAGTACTCTGACCAAGATTCTAGTAATTCTAGTTTTATTGTAGTCGTCCTAGTTGGCGCCTCTAGCTGTCGACCAAAGAATCTTGGACCTGAAACATAAAATAATATGGACTGTATTTAGTTTAAGATGCATACTACTGAAACAATTGAAATCTAACATTCGATACAGAACGATTTCCATAGTAGGTATACCTAAGAATATTTGACTTACACCTACTTTGTAAAGGTGGTTAATAGTACTGGATTGAAATGGCTTAATGTCTACATAATGAATGAATTTGTGTTGTTGACTTATCGATCATTTTCATTCGAAAAACCAAGGAAAAACCCTACACAATCTATAGGCCAATCGATAATATATGCAGGTCAAACTGGAGCTATACTATCGACAAGTGCAGTACTACCGATAGTATTGATAGTTTGATACGATCGATTGTTTTGTAGTGAATTAATGCTACGTATAGTTTATCGTTTAACTACCATTACTCTCGCTAGTCTATCGAGTGGCAACACTAGAATGAATATTGAATTGTAATTTTAAACTATAGGTTCGTGAAACGTTCCCTTAAGTCCCCGACTTACATTACATACATACATACTTACTAGGCATTGTAGTCACATTGCTTGCAACAGTGTCCTGGGGCACACTTGTAACATGGCTTTCTTGGATGCACACAAGCACATGTAGTGTCAGAAACGCAGGCAGTAGTAACAACCATGTCTTCTTTGAGCGTCGAGGCTTTTCCACTAAGCAGTCTTGTAAGCAGCGGGGGTCTCTTTCGGTTTTGTTTTGATTACTGTAGTGTAGAAGCTATCTTAATAAGCATAATTTATTAAAAACAAAACTCGACTGTGGTAATTAGAAATTAATATTTTGTGTTCAATAGGTAATAAAGCAAAAGCATTTACTATATGTTACTCGCGCTGCTGAGACGAACTTTAATATTTGGTCAATATATGTCATGGCATTTAGGCTGTAGGGCGTGAAAGTATTTTTCCTCATACATACATAATCGCAAAAAACTCTTCTTCTAAGGAATCGAGTAAAAGTTGCACATAAGCCATCAATATACACATATACCTATACAAGAAAATTAAATATTTGTAACTAACTCACATAAACTCACTTATTACATGACGTGGAACAAACATTCTAATCAACTTCTTTCCAACCACGTTGAAGTATTGAAACAAATACTACACCACAGAGTACTTTAAAATACTACACTAGCGCTCTGGTTACACTCTTTTTAAGCACAATACAGTTTTTCAGCGCAAAACTCGTCAAATTAAAGGATGTTGTCTGAAAACATTGCATTAGGAATGAGTTTGGAATGAGTAAACAAAACGGCATGTATGTAGATGACATATTCGTCAATATCAGCTGAGGATTGAGTTTACATAATTTGCTTCCTAACTATATCGTAGAACTTCAATGCTACGACTTAGCTACGACAATCTACGACGTAAAAGTCGTAGGCAAATTCTACGATATTCCCGATTTGAAACAAAACTGCTATTGAATTTCGAAACAAAACGCCTAAAGTACAGCCGTTTGAATAGGCCACATTTGATAGCTGTCAAACCCATATTAGAAGACATGTCAACAAAAAAGACCTCATGTCACAGCATTAACGTGATTTTGACAGTTGACAAATATGGCCTATTCGAATGGCTGTACTGTAATCTACGTACATATTGCACAGACCAACAAACGATCATTAGAACAGTAGTCTATCACAGCTAGAAATGCCGGAATTGCTTCAATAACGGCCAATTCTGCTTGGACACACACAATGGACAATTGGGCGAGATACGACCTTATACCGTAAAAAAAAACAATAATAGGAAAATAATCATAGTTTGGGTAACAGTTGTTATTTCCTATATGCTTATGATGATTTACAGTGTATTATTTTAGTTATTTCTTCTAATATCCAGGGCTATCCGAGAGAAATCACTTAAAGCGATAAGGCCGCCTTTGCTTGTTCTATGTTATATTGTAAAACGTTTGACCTTACGCTTACGTGTTTCTGTCTGTTTAACTATGTAGAAATGCATTTAAAACACATTGACAAGAAATAATGGCATAATTTTGCAGTGCGCATCAGTGGACATTCCGCGAAAACTTCAGAATAGTGCCCCGGGTTATTGGCAACGGAAATGTAGGAATTCAACTCCAGCGAGCTCGATCAGTGGATTAGCGAACTGCAGGCGCGTATGTTTGCCTCAGTAGACAACGGGATGAGTTTATCCGAGGTTCCAGGTTTGATTCCCGAAAAAACAATGACTTTGTGTTGTAGTAGTCTAATGTCGAGTGGGACATGTGCAGACAGAAGGCGAAACCAAACAAACAACCTATTTTTTAAAAATAATTTTGTGTCTTAATTTGATATGGTTGTATTGAAGTTGTAATTACTTGTGTTTTGATATCGACAGTAAAAAAAAACTGTTAGAAATGAAGTACTTAGGCGAAATTACTTGAATACGCAAAGACCATTCGCCGTCAACAAATGAATAAATAAGCAAGTTTAGCATCGGATAAAACCGCGGGGACAGAGTTAGCTATTCATTCCAAAGTAAATCTCCGTAATTAGGTTAAGAAACCGAAGAGATTAATCAGCAGCAAACGAACATTCCTCGGTTAACGGGGTTGTTGTGTCACCCGGAAACAAATGATGGCGATTAGCGTTATAGTCTAGTAACTAACGTCACAGCTATTCGGATTGACCCATGAAGCTGAAAATCGGTATGTAGGTACTTCTTGACCTCCTGATCAAAATTAGACCCCCCTTAACGTTCTACCACCCCCCTTTACAAGGCCTAGATTTTAAAGTAATTGACTTGGAGGGTAGTTTTTATTTCATATCGTGCGTGACATCTCACATGAAGCTTATTGTGCCCTCAAAATTACCCTTTAGGCCCTCGGGGGGCCCAAAAGCCCGAAAAGTGGGGTGTCCCGTGTTTATATAAGATTTTCTTATTTTCAAGCTATCGACTCCCAAGAGGTATCAAAAGTTGCGTAATTAAACAAAATTGCAAAAAACCAAATATCTATCAATCGTTAAAGTGTTGTGACTACGAAACCAACATATTATTGTTTTTTAATGTTCGGCAAAGCCCTAAAGATAAATATTATATTTTAGATTTTTTGCAATCTGTGTCTAATTCCGCAACTTTTGATACCGCTTGGGAATCGATAGGTTGATAATAAGAAAATCTCATAATTCTTTATTTATTCATACAAGGACGGGACACCCCACTTTTCGGACTTTTGGGCCCCCCGGGGGGCCTAAAGGGTAATTTTGAGAGCACGGAAAGCTTCAAGTGAAATGTCACGCACGATATGAAATAAAAACTATCCTCCAAGTCAATTACTTCAAAAGTTACGCCTTGTAAAGGAGGGGGGGTGTTAAACGATTAGGGGTGGTGCCCGCTGGGCTCCATGTCTAATTTTAATCAGGAGGTCAAGAAGTACCTACATGCCGATTTTCAGTTTCATGGGTCAATCCGAATAGTTATAACCAGCTATTGACGTTAGTTACTAGACTATTAACTCTGCAAACAAACCGAGAGCTACAGGAATTTGTAAATAGGGGTAATATTAAAATGAAAATAATTTGAATAATCGGCCAAGTGCGCGCACGAAGGGTGCCCTAAAAATGGCATAAAACCTGGTATATTGTATGAGAGCCACTTTTAATTTTATTTAATTCTATTTTTTTTTTATAGCGGCAATAGTTAACAAATGTTTTGTGATCAACTCTAACTATTAGGGTTTATGCGATACAGCCTGGCGACAGACGGACAGACAGCGAAATCTCAGTAAAAACGTTTTCACTCTTTGCGTACGGCACTCTAAAAAAACACTTAATAACGGCACTCTCTACTCTCAAACCCTAAGAGTATACTGAGCAAACTATAGAGTGCGCCCAAAAAGTTAGAACGGTTGGCAGTAGTCAGTACACAACCTCTCTGCCTATCAGTAGCAAAACGCCAGTGACAACACTATTTGAACCTCTTAAACTTTTGATAGATTTGACGTCTGTATCTGTGGAGCAACTGCTTACGTTTTGGCAGTACGTCGTGGGCTGATACGCCCACTCTATAGCTTGCGCTTATACAGGGAGTAACGGAAAGGGTATAACAAGCCGAAAGGAGGTCAAGGTACTCATGAAACTGAACAACTTTCCCCATGGAACATTATACCCTTTCCGTTACTCCCTGTATAGCTTGCTTATATACTCTAAGGCCTGATCTTATCAACCCCATCTTGCGAAAATTGGTGGTGGCGTTTCGTTTGGCAAGTGAAAAGGATTAAACTTAGGCGCTTGCACTACTATAACCTTTGGATCCCGCTCTTTTAAAACTGGTATTCGATTTAAAGTTACACCAGATGTAAATTGATCTCTTCTTCTATGCTTCACGACTTTATCCTTCTTTTCAGTATAAGTTCTTATCTTTTCCTAGAATTTTCTGACGTCTCCCCATCGTGCTTTATCTTCCCGATTTCTATGCTTCACAATGTCTTTCTTCGTTCCTACATTAGGTTTAATCTTGTCGTGCGCTTTCCCATCTTCCCCCCAAGGTGCGATGTCTACCAATATGTGGGTGAAGAGGTGTCGTTTTTCCACTGATATGACTTTGTAGTCTATGGTGTTCAGACCTTCGGTTTGCCAGCGGTCTACTGCTGACCTTATTAGGGCATACCTGTTACAGAAAACAATAATTTGATATAAAGTGACCTTACCAGAAAAAAATGACAATAGTTGAACGCGTGCTTGAAATAAAACTTTATAAAAAAAAACGATAGTCATGCGTTCGACGCTCGTGTAACTTTTTTGTAGTGAGGCTCTAGCTAGGGGTTTTCTTTTTAAACAGTTTTGATCCGTGGTTTTGATGACCATTTTATATCAGCTAGGTAAAGAAAATCTATTGCTGGGAAAGGAGTTAACTGTAACATATTTTCACAGGACGTAGTTTGTTGATGTTGACCTGCCTTATTCATTTTTAAGAAAGAGATGGCAAAGTAATAGGTATAGTACGACGAAATATACTCACTTAACTTAGCTGTTAGCAATTTTTCTTTTTCTTTTCCTTGTGCTTGAGTGTGAGATTTAGTGGAATATAAACGAAGTCCGATTGAGTTTTCACAGTAAACTTACCTTAAAGGATTTTCAGGAGCTAAAGGATGCGGCAAAGCCAAGAACCTTGCAATTGTTTGATTGTATCGAACGATAGGGATCTGTGCGGCCCTGATTCTGAAAAATATATGAAAGTAAGAGAGGAAGGTAGGTAGAGGCAACTTAAAAAAGCATTAGAGACCAACTTTGGATGAACTCTTTAAATAATAATGATGCAGTAGAAATGATCCTATCAAATAAAGTCTTGGGTGAAATAATTAAATAAAAATAATTTTTAGGTGAAATAGTTTCAACAAATCGAGCTGTCACCCGTCTGCGAACTCCGCTGGCGTCTCACCCCGAGGAAGGGGAATGATGCAGTGGTAGTCATCACGACCATATAATCCAGCTTCAAACAGATTACCGGTACAACTACCGAGCTCACTTGGCTTGGAAAATATCGGTAAGATCGATAATGATCGTTGTATATCGCGATCTTAGAACATACAGTTCAGCTCAGTTTGCGATGAACACCTTAGACTGCTGTCGTTTTTTACTGGCCTGTTTAATGACGATCTCGTTTTCTCCACCGCCCAGGCCTGCTGATGCGATGCATTTTGTGCATCAAATGTGTAGCTGGAGCTGAGAGATATTTTCAGTCTACGAAACTTATCTGTAAGCTCTAGCCTAGACTAGATTCAAGAAGAGCAAAACCCTTATACCTGCGTAATTCAGATGGCATACCTCCAGAATATATCATAGTCTTCACCGCCCCATCCCCAATACATGTTGGAATGACCGTTGGCTCTTTCGTAGTGCTCCAGTGTCATGGCTGTCACTCCACCGAAGAGAATAGGAGAGCTTGCACTAAGAAAAAGACGTAAATAGGTATTTTTTACAAACTTTAGTGGAAACTGCACATAACTCAAGGACAATCAAGACAATTATATTTTTTCAATTGGATGTGTAAGCAAAAGGAAACAGTGAACCAGATAAACAGAAGATTTTTGTTCTGACAAAAAAACGGACAAGCCAATATAAGCCAGAGTTGAAGCCAGAAGATGTCTGATACAGGTATGTATGTTCCTGTTTTAGTAAACTACTATGCTTTTTCGGGTTCCTGAATTAGACCATCTCATCATTGTCCCTGTTAATAGACTTATCTGCCCCACAAACTTGCAAAGGGCATGTCCACTATTAACATAATGCTTACTTCCTCCAGGATGGCCTATCAAGGACCTTGCTGCTCATATGCCTGGGGTACTGAGGACAAGTGTAGAAAATGCGGCGGTCCATCGGCAGGAGGTCCACGTCGTGGAAGACCACGCAGCGCCAGGAGCCATACTTCTTCATCTCCTTGAAGCCAGCGTTGAACAGGCGGCCTTTGTTGAATTTGTTGTTCCCTGGGCAATGGAGACAGAATTTGTAGTTGACAGTCAATGTGGCGCAGTGGTTACTACGACTGCCTGCGACGCAGAAGGTTCCGGGTACATTTCCCGGTGGGGTCACTCACAAAGTTGATATTTATCACTTTGTGAATTTGTTCCCAGTCTGGTTAGGACACTGCAGGCTGAACCACCTGATTGTCCAAAAAGCAAGATGGTTTCGTGCATCGTATGGCTACATTAAGCCGTCGGTCCTGGTTGCTGTTTATCATAGCGGTCGTTACACAACCATGTCAGAGGCCATGTACTTGCAGAAGGCGGTTGAAAAACTCTGATACCAGGGTTCATCGGATTGTTGAACGACTTGGTGTTCCACTCGAAGAAGAAGAAGAAATGGAGACAGGTAAAGTATGATGCGTGTCTCATTGCGTGCGTATCCTAGATGATGTTAGCCTCTAACGTCCATCGGCACAGCACTATAGTGAATGATACATTAATATTCTTCAGTCTTGTCCGATGGCGTAGTGGATAGTACCCCTGCCTTCTACGCTGAGGGTCGTGGGTTCGATTCTCTCCAGACACAAATATTTGTAAAGTAAATTTTTAATTATTTGTGTTTTGTCTGGGTATGATATGTAGGTATTTATAGGTATAGAAATAAACGGATTTAAGTATTATATCAGTTGTCTAGTACCCATAGTACAAGCTTTGCTTTGTTTGGGGCTAGATGGCGCTGTTTGTCTCGTCCAGGTATATTTTTTAATGCTTTAAGGAATCTGATATCCTCACAAAAGATAGCTGAAGACTCTTCTCTCGAAAACATTATTGTTTTTAAGCTTTATCATATCTAGAGCAACAGACTGACTGTTATACTTACCAAATTGCTCAATTACGAATATCCGGTATTCCAAGTTTTGTGTCATCAAGAAAGGATGTATGTTGTATAGAAACGTGGTTAGGTTTCGTGTTCGATTCCTGTAAAAGCAATGATGGTGAAAGCCCTTGGAGAGGTGTGGTATTTTAGTATAGGTAGTCTGCTTAATAGACCAAACAAAATTTCGTCTTTTTGTAGTTCAGGCTTTTCCAATTATAAGAATCATTCATTTACCTCTCCCTTACTTTAATAGAACTTACTTATGTCTATCTCAGTCTAGTCCACAGAAATAACTAGGTAAATACACTAGAGACTTTCCCTGTTTACATGGAACACGGTCGGAGCTGTTGGCTACGGCGTAGCAGTTGTGTAGCGGACGGAGTTTTTGATAGGATTATTTATTTCATTATCTAATATCAGCAGCACCTTAACCTGCCTATTGCAGCTCTATTACACTGCACTTTTACCCTGCTTGTCTAATATATGGAGAACCAGTATGTTTCTGTAAAATAACTAAGCAATTCTGACCTATAAGGCACGATGATTGCGACCGTATGCATGGGAATGCACCCCGTAGGTTTGTAGTGACCACCTTCCTGCACCATAGGATAGATGCTGTCCAAGGAAACCTTGATCGCGGAGGTTATCAGGGTCAGCTTTTCTGGGAATAAAGCAATTATTTGGTAAGAAAAACGGGTATCGAGATATAAGAGTAATGAATTTAGAAAATGCAATAATTTTATATTCTAATTTTATATGAAGGTGGTCCATGAGATCCATTCTCTCTCTCTTCGAATGGTACACCAAGTCGTCCAACGACCTTATCAACCTTGGTGTTTGAGTTTTTCAACCGCCTACTACAAGTAGCAGGCCTCTGACGTGGTTGTGTAACGACAGCAAAGATAGCAACCGGGACCGACGGCTTAACCTGCACTCCGAAGCACGGAACCATCTTGCTCAGCCTGCAATGTCCACCAGACTGGGATAAAAATCATAATGTAATAACTGATAAATAATTATTATCAACTTTGTTTGTGAGTGACCCGTCGGGAATCGAAACCGGAACCTTCTTGCGTCGCAGTCACTGCATCATATCGGCTGTTTTTCTGAGCATAATAGTCTTTTTTTATAAATTTCTATACTAAAATAAAAGCATGATATCTCACCAGGAGACACACGAGTGTCGCAAACAGGAATCTCGATCGGTATCATAGTAGTAGAAGTACTCGATGTTTCTGCAAAAGAACGAGCCACGTAGTTACAATGCTGAGGGAAATTCCATCTCCTTATTTTATAGGTGTACATGTGACACCATTTGGTGCAGAATCTAAATTCAGTCAGAGAATATACAGAAGTATCACTCGACCCTATTTTTCACTTGTTACATCGCCAGGGTTGCTTGCTAACAAATTTTAAACAAAATCTGATTCAGAGACAATTTTAATGCAAGAAATTACATTGACGTTTGTGGCAACCATCTTCTTAATTACCTTGAGTAGTACTGAGTGAGCCATCTACCTATCTGCTAGTGTCGGTAGAAGTTACAAGTTCAGAATCTTATTAGCTAGTTTTCAAAATTACTTACCGTTATCGTCAATAATGATAACATGTCCCATGGTGTTCTTAGCTTGTTCAACATAACTTTTTATCGTAACTGTACTTGATTCGTCTGACGATTCCGTTTGTGGGGCATTTCCTGCAAAGTAACAAACTTTTCTGTAAATAAACTTCCAAAGTGGTTCAGTGTTTTTCTAGTACGAGTAGTTTGTAAGTAAGGGGTGGTAAGGGACTTGTCTCAGTGCATTCAAACCATGAAACTGAACTAGGTATGTAGTTCTTCCAAGAATAAAATAAGTAGTAGCTTTTTTTCTACTTCCCATAGTAAATGCAGTCAGCTGATCGTGATTTTGTGTGGGAGGTCGGGGAAAGTTGTTCAGTTTCATGGTCTGCATGCATCCTATCAGTAGGATTTGGAGACCTGTCCCTTCATGCAACCCGTATAATTTTCAATATTTCATGACTGGTCACTGAAAGAGAAATAAAAATGAAATAAAACTTACGAGCCAGCCATTTTCTTGCGAGATCAACCTTCATATCCTTTGGTATGTTAACCCTCATGACCTGCTTAGGGTTGACAAGAACTTTTGATTCGATGGTCTTCTCCGAATAGCTTGGAACCCTAGAAGGCGGCATGAGGAATACGCAGCACGCTGTGAAAGTTACTGCAAGGTATAATCTGGTGATACAGGAGCTTCGTTGTCGGCGATCGAGTGCGTCTTCTTGAAGTGGTCTGGATAATGATCGTCCGCGGTAATTTGCTGGAATTTGAATAATTGAGCAGAATGAAGAAGGTAACAGATGATTGTCAGTTTAAACATAAATAAGTCGTTGTACTGAAAAAAGGAGCAACTAAGACACTTTCCAAATAAAAAAACCAAATACCTTACTTCGTACTTCTGTCGAGGAGTTCCTGGATTTTCATGAAAGCAAAGGGAACGAAGCACTCCAAGAAACATACAAATGTGTTCTTGACAAATTGATCAATATTTTTCATAGAATATTCTTAAACATAAAATGTAGAGTAATAAAACATTACCTGGTTATTTAAAAATAACTTAAAACTTACTTTTGCTGACATAAATCCTTCTCAAGAAAAGTCTGAACGCTTTTTTACAAGACACTATCCATTCGTACATGTTTTATGTTAGAAAATGCCGCATATTCTTACTACAGTGTTTGTTAAACTGGAAATCTTTCCGTCGGTTTACATAAGTGTTACAGAGCTGGCGAGGAAGGATGCTATTTATTAAACAATGTCGGAATTCAGAGCCCGTAGGTGTAACATATACAAAAAAATAAATCGTGTAGAGTTTGTAGTCAGTACTACATTCGAAATATCGCAGCAGCAAGGAAATAACTTTTCAGACAATGCGTCCTGGGGGTTCATTGCCTAAGGACTTCATAAAAGACTTCTCAGGGCGTCTCCAAGAAGCAACGTATATCCAAAGGCTGGCAGCTATTTAGACCAAAGTTAGTCTTGCCTCTTGTCAATCAATGAAGCAATACTGCCAGTCTTTTGGGCACCTTGCCTCGATGTGCCGCCCTGAGATGCAATATTCTACTTGTAAGTTAAAATTAAGAAAAAATGTGAATAAAAGAAATAAAATTCAAAAGATTTGAACAGGCTCTACAATTCTACATGCTGATTTTTCGCATCAGGACATACAGAAAGAAGTGCCTAGCACGTCGATGTTGAAAGGAAATAAGATATTATATAAAAAAGTAAATGTAATTACCTTGAATCAACTATAAATTAACAATAAAGTAATATTAAAATAAAACAAACCATAAATAAATTAAATTAAGCTACACACAGACCTTTCGAACTTCCTCTATTATATCCAGTGTCGTAAATTTCTTCACCTTATGAAGTATCTTGCAAATAGCAGGATCTATGACGAACATAGATACGTAGATGTCACCTTCATCTGTTAACGATTCAAGTCTTTTCATCACCTCTTTGACCTGGTCTTCGTAAGGAGTGCGCTTCCTATCAGGAACAAGAGCAAAGTGCCAGGGCAAACAAATTCTCAGCACTTTCCAGATCACGTCTTGACTAACGGAATACGCTAAATTAGGGTCTGGTACAACCTCGCTCTTCTGTTCTTCTTCTACTTCATCTTTAATTGACTTGTCTGTAAGTTCAGGCACAGGTTCGCACGGCGGGCATATATACACCTGCTGTTTCACATCAGAGTCTGAATGCGCTAGTTTTCCTAGCAGATTCTTGTCAGACTTCCTGGGTAAACGAGCACTTTGAGTGACTGACTCTCCTTTTTTTGGACCTTTCCTACTTTTCTTACCTTTTACTTCTGTTTCTATAACTTCTTCAACTGGCAACTCCTCAATATATATTGCTGATTCACACATATTTATTACAGTTTTTAATACATCTTCTAAGAACTCGTTAACAGTTTGGTAAGT
Source organism: Phthorimaea operculella (assembly GCA_024500475.1). NCBI lineage: Eukaryota > Metazoa > Arthropoda > Insecta > Lepidoptera > Gelechiidae > Phthorimaea > Phthorimaea operculella. The sequence continues at coordinate 1,471,244 of JANFCV010000082.1, forward strand.
AAGAGCCAGATCCTCGTCTCGAGCCTTCTTTAATCTTATTAATCTACAAACAACATCTTCGCACTCGTGGAATTCATAACATATTTTCCGTCCGACGGCCATTGCAAGCGCAGCTGTAAAGCCTTCAGTCGGGTTAGTGCTCTTACAAAAAGCCAATAAAAATGCTGAATAGTTCATTTGGTTTACTGCTGTCTCAAACAGTTCAAACAAAAAGTGTTTTATTAGATTCTTTCGTAATTGTGAGTAAGGGTCATCTATTTCAAAGTCTGACTCGTACCAGAGATCCTCTTTAATAAAATCGTCTCTATTAATTAGTTCCGTACAATCCCTATCATGGCAGCGGAATTTACGCCTGGCTTCTAATAGTTCATCCACAGTTGGAAATCTTATTCGTAAACAATATATAAGAAAATCTCTCCAATCAACATAAGCTGTATCGCCGAAAATCAAAAAGACAAGTTTAGTCACCAAGTTCGGATCAACACGTTTGAATAGTTCAGGAAATAGCTGACCTTCACATGATTCTTTTCCGAAGAAGATGAAATCCTGTAAGAGGTATATAAAGGCTTGCTGTAGAGCAATGCCTGTTGGAGCAACAATCTTGAATTGTGAACGCAGCCTTGCTAATTGACCAATCTTGAACTCCAATTCCTCATCGACACGTTCTCTTAAGATATCGGAGTCAACTTTCAGCTTAGCTGTTTCAAATTGCAATAAATTTGGATCTATTATGAACTGATCGTGCTCAAGTAGAAGTGTTTCTGGTATCTTAACGCCATTCTCTACAGCCATTTGCAAATACTTACATAGACGATCTACTGATTTTATTTCATGCGTGTAATATGTATTAATATAATTTTGTATTTCAACAAAGGTTCTGTTAATGGTATCGTTGAACAATTTCATGTCTTGCAAACATTTTTGATGCAACACTTGTAGTCGTAGGTTAAGACGAAACATTTCACCGTTCACGCCTACTAGCCATTCGTCGACACACTTTAAAGCATTTTGTTTAAACGCCTCTTCAGCATTAATTGTTTCATTAGAAGAATTTGGTTCTTCCTTTTTTTTAATTGTAGGCGCCAGTTTTGCCACTTCAGTATATTCTCTGCTTATAATATTTCGATAGTGATCGTTCATATCTTTGACAAATTTTGTTGCATATTTAACATTATTATCCAATATCATATTCATTGGATTATTATTAAAATTCATGGTTATGTTCTTTAAATGCATCTCCTGAAAAGCAGTTTTTAAATGTTTGTACTGTTTGTCTTCTGATGGCTTCCTTAACCCTGTATCATCTGATTCTCTGTAGATTTTTAACAAATCTTTCGAATACTGTCTTTCGTTTGCAGGCATTTTTTTGAGCATACAGTTGTAAAAATCATGAAGGGTTTGAAATGTTAAAATAGACCTGAAAACACAAAAGTTAACATTTAGGTACTCATTCTACTTCTTGTTCTACGTATACTTACTGGTTATTTCTACAATACAATACAATATCTTTACACGAATAGGTACTTCTTATCAGAAGTATACCTACTTAACTCTGCTTTGCTTTGAAGACAAAGACGAAGACTTAATCTATCGTGCATATACCTAATCAGAAGTTAATATTGCATTACAGTAAAGTTACAAGTATTTTTTAAAACATGATATTATGACTTCATACAGCAAACGCTTGTGTATTTGTTTAGTTTTTATATAGGTTGTTGGACTAGTGTAGGTACCTTTATGTTATCTACTTATTTATATGTTTAGACAACGTTTAAACAATAATATATTATTACCTGTTCAGCTCAGCCTGCATGCATGATATGTAAGTATTACACATAGTGGTAAGTTCATCCGCAGTCCAATTGTCCGTTATAAGATTATGCCTTTGTTGTTCAGCGAATATCTTCCTTTCGTCACAAATATGATACAATTTAGTTTTTAAAGCTTTGATCCGGCAATGCCATTCATTTTTACTTAAATTTATACAACGCCAATCGTCTTCAAAACTGTTGTACTCCTTCTGAAAACGGCTTACAATATCTTGCTTAAAAGACGGCAGGGTTATAATTTGTTCCATTTTATCTTTTATGAATGCACAATAAGGTACAAGCCTATTCATCTGCAACCGTTTTGAGAAAAATAGCTGTTCCAAGTCATGGACATACGTCCTTTCGATTTCTTCCCAGCAAGTTGCTAATGCTGTTCCAATTGTCTCTGGTATTGGCAATTCACCATAATCCCAGTCTTCTTCTCCAGGTTGTATAACAACTTCAGTAAAACTAACTGTAGTAGAAGTAGCCTCTACAATTTCTTCACCAACATTTTCTTCTGTTAAAATGTTATTGATTACACCAACTTGTGAATCAGACTGCTTAATCACTTCTATATCAATAATAGATTGAGAAGTCTTAGACGGTGCTCGTCGCAGTGCAGCTTTTGATCGTACCATCGATGACTCAGCTTTAACCATCTTAGATTTTGTTCGTTTTTCATCGCTTTGAGTTAATTCAAGGAGATTTAAAACATTTTCTCCGAATAAAGTTTCACTAGATTTTAGAGGCATATTTAAGTCTCCTATAATATATTTACAAATCTGTGATAATAGATCTTTTTCGATCACCTCGTAATAAAGGCTAAAGTTCAACCCAAGAGCAGCATAAAATCGATCTATTAATTCGGAATTTTCTTCAGTTAAATCCCAAATTACATATTCTTGTAAAATATCGTCGGTTTCTTTTAATCTTAGATAACATGTAAAGTAACTTTCAAACGGTTCTTCCTTCATTTTTTTATGTGGATTACTCACAATTTTTGAAACACGTATGTCCTTAAAAGAATCCTTTTCTTTTTTTCTATGTTTTGCGATAGTTTCTTCCAAATAAATATCATCGACATCCTCCAATAATTCTGCCTCATTTGGCGGTTCCCGACCAGAAAATGTTTCTTCCAATATCTGGGCCTCACGATAACAATTTGGATAATTTATTATAACAAATCCATTTATTTTGCCTTGATCTTTGATATACTCCACAAGTATTGCTGCTATCAAATGATCGGTCAGTGCATCTCCAAAACTAAGTGCTTCGTGAGCATATCTGCCTAAGTCTGCAGCAGGTGATAAAGTCAGGTCTTCTTCAGGAAGCGTTTTGGGTGTTTGTGTCAGTTTATAATTGGGTGGTATGGCACCTAAATACGCTGCAATGGTTCCTTCACTACTCTTGCTACGAATTTCATCCTCAGTTTTGAGTGCTTTAATTAAATCTTTACGGTTTTCATCTTGCGCAGCGGCAGCAAATTTGTCGTATGGTATATCAATATCAGTACAACCGATCATTTCAGTTTTATATTGCCGAAGAACAAAGTTAACCGCAGACTCTACTCGAACAACATGTATATTGCTATGATTTAACAAAACTTGCATCGGGACGGTCAGAGATTTGTCTGGCAAATTCCGAACAATTGCTTTTGACGTAAACGGGGGTAAGTCTGCTGGTGGTCTCGGAGGCGGATATGGATATTTTATACCCAACAATGTGAAAACAACGTGACCAAGTATGCGGGTACCTAAATACTCATATTTTCTTTCTTCAGATTCGTTATCGTAGTTGGGTATTAATAAATCTAATGCCCAAGGGTACATGTAGTTATGGTATTGTATAAATTCACTATCATTTAGTTCTTCTTGACGGTCCAATTCATGTCGGATTATTTCTTCTTCCTCAGGTGCAGCCTCTTCTTCCATTGCGTGTTCTTTGAGAAGATCTTCCATTGGATCCAAAATATCAAAAATGGGCTGTCTTTTAAAGAATAACGTTTTCCATTCACGAATAAAGTGGTCAGGTACCTCATTTTGTAACAGGCGTGTCCAGTAAGCCAATTTAGTTGCATAATCTACTATGGAAAGCATGGTTTCGTAGCATATTTCGTAGTAATGCTGTCTCTTTCTTCTCATTTTTTCTTCATATAATAGCTTGTGCAGCTTATCTTGTCTGTGTTTCTCGTAATCAATTTCTACTAGTTCCAAATGAATTTGTTCCTGGAGATTGTCAAGATATTGGCCGAACTGTTGATCTCTTTGTTGCGCATATTCTTTTTCGGCATCTATTCTATTTTTAGCTAAGTTGCGCGCTTGTTGTTTAGTTTCCATAATTTGGGTGCACATTTGTTTTTCATACTGAGATAGTTTCATAACTTTTTTTGCGAGGTCAGTGTCTACTCTAGACTCTTCATCACCTAATGAAGCATCCCAAAGTGAGTTACTAAGAATATTACGTATCTGTATTTGAAAGTTTTCGGAATCGGATTTTATATGTATCCTTTTATGCAAATCATCCATAAAATTCGTTGCCCAATCTGTGTCTAATAAAGACTTTCTTTTTATAGCATTACTTTCTTCCAAATGCAACAATTCTTCGTATGTGTAGTTTTCGAACTTGCACGGGTATTTCAAAGCAAATTTTTCCATAGCTAATTTCTCCCTGCTTGTGAGAGTTTGGTTTTTTTCGGGCTTTGCGTGCCAACATGGAATTTTAGACTCTTCGATTTTCTTCATCATATTCTTGTATTTATGTCTAACGTATTCATAATTTCCTTGGACTTCTGCCGCCTTCTTTTGTTGCCATTCTATGAAATGTTTTTCGTCTAACAATGGTTTGGATAAAAAATCAACGACAGGTTCCTTCTCTTCATTTACTGCTTCAACAGTGAACCTATTCTCTAGTTTTGTAACAAGGGCTGACACCATTTTCCTTTCACGTTTAAGAAAATCAGTACGATCTTTTTTGTCTAGATGAAGAAACAGTTGGTAGAAGAGGCGAAGTAACGCTGAACCTTTGCCATCCATGATGTTGATTAACTCAGCATTGGTGAGGTATACGTCTACTGATCGCAGCCACTCCACGAGATACTGCCAGTTGCTTTTAATGTCTACTAGAGTGTTGCTAGGTCTTATCAGGTAGAGCTTCTCTTCGTTGATGATGTGGTAGCTGTAGAGCACACTGGCCACGATGTGCCCGTTCTTCATCAAGTCTCCGAATTCCTGAGCGTCCCATGTTATGGGTCGTTGCAGCCTCTCTGTTAACCATTCTTTTAAAATTTCTGCCATGTTCTTCAAACTTTTAGTATTCTTTATTCATGATTAATATTTATATCGTAGCAAAATAGGCAAATAATTGGCAACTAAACGATTTTCAGGACCTTGAAAAATATTGCCTTTTCCCAAATGTCTGTCTGACTTTTGTTTGACTTTGTCATGATCTATTGAGTTTTTTCTTCATAAATTAGTTTATCCCAACTTTATCCACGTTCCCGTGGGTGTCGTAAGAAGTGACTAAGGTTTTGAGGATGAATGTTGCAATTTTAGGCTACAGGCTGACAACCTGTCACTATGGTGATACACAGTCTTCTGAATGACTCTGAAACTTTTGTCAGACGTGATGTAAATGTCCGCTTTACTAGGCGCCCCGCGCGCCGTTTCCCTAATAAGTGTGAAATAAAGTAATAAATAAAAGTCGGGAACAAATTCAGATCATTTGTTGACTTTAGTGCATGTTTAGAAAAATACGAATAGTGCAATTTATTAACGAAGAGTGCAAGTACAAAGTCACTTGCACTGTTCAATTCACTTGCACAGTTACAAGTCTTTTGCACAGACACAAGTCACTTGAATAGTTACAAGCCACTTGCATAGTTACAAGTTATGTAATAGTTAAAAGTCACAAGCCACTTGCATAGTAACAAGTCACTTGCAAAGTTAAAAGTTATAGAATAGTTACAAGTAACTGTCAAGGAGTTTTTGATAACCATTTATTTTTCTATTTGAACTCTTGTCATGCATGACTCTGTCAATCGTCTCTTCCTGTGTGTCACATTATAAACAAGATCTCTAAAAATATTTTATTATTTCATGGACCTCAATATGGTAGAAAACGCGTGTAAAATGTGTTAAAAACATAGGAAAAATCGTTCTGCATAAGGAGAGCTATAAATTCCGTAAGAAAAACCAAGTTTAGTACCAAAAATCTTTCGCCAAAATAAAGATGTCAAGCTCGACTTGCAAAATCGATATAGGTCGATTAGAAGGTACCAAAAACTGGCCAACATGGAAATTCAAGGTAGGATTACTACTGCGAGGAATACCCGGCGGATTAGATGCCATAAATGGCAAGCTTCAAGAGCCGACTAACCCAGGCAGTGACGTGTCACCTGAAAGTACTGCGGAATATGAAAAAGCTCTACAAAAGTACAACGAAACTGATAGTGCAGCTATGCTAATACTCACTGCAAATATGACCGACGAAAATCTGCAGAAAATAATGCGATTTGGTTCTGCAAAAGAAGTATGGGAGGAACTCTGTCGTCTTTATGATGGAACGTCAGATGACAAAGCTTACGACTTATGTATGAAATTCTTCGGCTACAGAAAGGACCCAAAGCATGACATGGCTACTCACATTTCTACAATCAAACAACTCTGGTTTGAAATGAAAACTGAATTAGCCAAAGACGGAAAATCTGAGCTCCCAGAAATCTTACTGATATGCAAGATACTACAGACGTTGCCAGAAGATTATTTCGCCTTCAAGTCAAGCTGGACCCTAATGTCCAAAAAGGATCGTACAATAGAAAACCTTACTTGTCAACTGTGCGCACATGAAAAAGCCCTGATGACTCGAAATGAAGACAATCATTCTTGTGCAGAAGCTTTAATGGCCAACAGCAGTGAATTTAAGAAGAAAGTCAAGCAGTTTAGATGCCCATACTGCAAACAAACTGGTCATAAAATAAAACAGTGTAATAAATGGATTTCTGATGGAAGACCACCAAAACCAGTTAGCAAAACGAATCAAAATCTTAACCTTACGCTTACACTTATGCATGTTACAACAGCTAAGAACGGAGAATGCTTTACAGCTGTAGAACCTGAAGATCACGACGGCTGGTACGTTGACAATGGTGCCACCAGTCACGTAACATTCCGAAGAGACTTCTTCTCGAACTACCAATGCTTCGATAGCACTCATACCGTGACGACGGCTGATGGAGCTGTAATAAAAGCTACAGGCATAGGAAACGTTGATTTGAAAGCAACTGTCAATGGCAAAGTCAACAACATTCGATTGTGTGACGTATGGTACGTTCCTGAATTAAAAAGAAACCTTTTCTCAGTGCTAGCAGCACACGATACTTTGAAAAACAGTCTATTTGTTTCTGAAAAGGAAAATGCCGAATAAACGTGAACGGAAAGATATTGTTAACAGGCAAACGACATAAGCATGGAGGGCTATACAAACTGAACGTTGAAACAGTAAAGAACGAAGCTCCAAACCTGAACGTTTTGACTACTGACAATATTCTACAGTTATACCATGAAAGGCTTGCCCACCAGAACAAAAGACACGTAAAGAAAGTTATCGAACGCGAATTGAACATTAAAGTTCGACTTGATTCAGAATTATGTACTGGATGTGTTTATGGGAAGACACACAGACGAAAATTCGGAACAAGAGAGAAAGCGACAACTCCGGGTGAAAGGATTCACACCGATGTATGTGGCCCATTCCCACCATCTTTTCTAAAGTACAGATACTTTGTACTATTCAAAGATGACTATAGCTCGTACAGACATGTATACTTCTTGAAACATAAATCTGAAGTTCACCTGAAACTCGAACAAATGCTTAAAGAAAGCAAAATGGCTGGACACGAAGTTAAAGAATTACTCTCTGACAACGGAGGTGAATTCGATAATGAGAAAGTGAGAAACATACTACAAAAAGCAGGTATAAAACAAAGACTCATTATGCCTTACACCCCACAACAGAATGGGAGTAGTGAGCGCGAAAATCGAACTCTAGTTGAAGCCGCTCGCAGTATGATGCACGCTCATGAAGAGTTACCCCTTGCCACATGGGCAGAGCTTATCTCAACTGCTGCATACGTGCTAAATAGAACCGGACCTACATCTCAAGAAGGAAAATCGCCGTATGAACTATGGTTCAAGGAAAAGCCAGAAATTAAACATCTGAGAATCATTGGCTCTCTATGTTACTCTCATGTTCCAAAACAAAAGAGAACAAAAATGTCAAAGAAAGCTCAAAGATGCATATTAATTGGATATGATGGCGATGATGGGTACCGTTTACTAAGCACAGGTCATCAAACATTAATACGGTCGAAAGATGTGACCTTTAATGAAAACGTGATCAGGTCTATCGGGTTTGATGAGTCTGAAGAAGAACAAACAAGCACCGAGATAGAAATTTCCTTTCCCAGCAACAATAATGATCATGAGATGCATGATGCAAGGGAGGAAGAGCACAGCGATCGTCAACAAATCGTTGAACAAAGCGCTTCAAGTGTGCCTCATGCACCACAAGATGACATAAACACTACGTTTGCTGAAGAAGAAGAAGAAATACCTGAAATCGTTGATGACTACAATAATGCACCAGACGAAACTGAAGAGCTCGAACAAGTAGAATCAGAACAAGGCGAACTAAGTATTCAAGAAATCGAACAAGAGGGTCAACGCACCTATAACTTGCGCGATAGATCTACAATACAAAAGCCTCAAAGATTCAACGACTGTGTACTTATGTCTACGTCAAAAAGTACCACATTTGGTGAAGACCCCAAGACATACAAAGAAGCCCTGTCAAGTCCTCAAAGAGATAACTGGATCAAAGCTATGGACAGTGAAATAAATTCACTAAAAGAGAACAATACATGGATTTTAGTAGATCTACCTGATAAAGAAAAGCAATATCTTGTAAATGGGTTTACAAAACTAAAACCAATGCAGATGGTTCTCTAGACAAGTTCAAAGCACGACTTGTAGCTCGAGGATACACACAGAAAAAAGGAATAGACTATGATGAAACTTTTAGTCCTGTCGCAAAAATGACTACAATAAGATCAGTTTTGAGCATAGCAGCGAATGAGAGTCTACACCTTACGCAATTTGATGTGTCTACGGCGTTTTTAAATGGATCTCTTGAAGAAGAAATCTACATGAAACAGCCAGATGGTTACAATGACGGTTCAGAAAAAGTATGCAAACTGGAACGAAGTCTTTATGGACTAAAACAAGCCCCACGATGTTGGAACAAATGCATTGTTGACTACTTGAAGAACATCGGCTTTAAGCAGTGTGAAACTGACAACTGCCTGTTCATCAGAGTTAAAGGCAACAATAAAATAATTCTGGCTCTATACGTTGATGACGGACTTGTTGCCGCTACAGATAAGAAAGACTCCGAAAAGTTTATAATTGAACTTAAGAAAAGGTTCAAAATAACTACGAAACCTACCTCGTATTTCTTGGGACTGGAGATAGAAAGGTTTAAAGACGGACTTAAACTCTCTCAGAAACACTACACTGAAAAAGTGTTAGCTCGTTTTGGAATGAGCGATTGCAAGCCAGTCAATACACCTATAATCAAAGATGCTCCAGCAGCAAACAAGAAAGAAATCGAGAATAAAAGTGAGAAATTCCCTTACAGAGAAGCTGTGGGAGCTTTAGCTTACCTCATGGTCGGGACCAGACCAGACTTGGCCTACGCCCTAAGTGTGGTGTCCAGAACATTGGCGAATCCATCCCAAGAGGATATCGTTAAAGTTAAGCGTATCATGAGATATCTTAAAGGCACTACAGATGCAGGAATAACTTACAAAAAGGGATACAACCATGGCATCTTAGAAGGCTACAGTGACTCAGACCATGGTGGAGACATAACAACAGGAAGGTCAACTTCTGGTATTGTCTGCCTCTATTCAGGTGGAGCCATATCCTGGACAAGCAGAAGGCAAACCTCCGTAGCCATATCTAGCACGGAAGCGGAGCTGATAGCTGCCAGTGAAGCAGCCAGGGAAATGATCTGGTTAAAAAGACTGTATGAAGATATAGCAGTTCTTAAAGATACCCCTAAACTTAACGTGGACAACGATGCAGCTATTAAGATTGCTCACAATCCAGAGATGCATCGCAGGACGAAACACATTGCGATAAGACACTTTTATGTTCGAGAGCTGGTGTCCAGCAAAGAATTAAGTGTTGAATATGTGCCAACAGAGTTCCAGCTGGCAGACATCCTGACAAAGGCCATTCACAAACCAAGACTGGTTCAAATGTCGGCGAGGATTGGTCTATCCCTGTAAATGCAATAAATGTATACAAAAAGGGAGGATGTCAAGGAGTTTTTGATAACCATTTATTTTTCTATTTGAACTCTTGTCATGCATGACTCTGTCAATCGTCTCTTCCTGTGTGTCACATTATAAACAAGATCTCTAAAAATATTTTATTATTTCATGGACCTCAATAGTAACTTGCACAGTTACAAGTCATATGCATAGTCACAAGTTACTTACATAGTTACAAGTCACTTGCACAGTTACAAGACACTTGAATAGTTACAAGTCACTGGCACAGTTACAAGTCACTTGCACAGAAACAAGACACTTGCACAGTAACAAGTCACTTGCATAGTTACAAGTCACTTGCATAGTTATAAGTCACTTGCACATTTATAAGTCATTTACGTGCTAGTAACTTTGCAAGTTACTTGCAGGGTTACAAGTCACTTGTAAAGTTCTAACTTTTTAAGGCATCGGCGGGTTTCGGCATCTGTTCCAGGTAGGGCTGCCAACTATTTTTGTTCCAAATATAGTATCTAATCAAGTCAGAGGTACAAAAAAATAGTAGCTTTACAAAATGTATAGTATCAATTTATTTCTTTTTAAAAGAGTATTGTCTAGCTAGATCCAGCAGCATTAAGTTTAAAAGGTTTTTGCCTTTTAAAAACAATTTTTCAAACAATGATAGGCCTCAACTATTTGTTTGTGACGCGAGCGAAGCGAGCTCGACTTTTCACGCTACAAACGGGCAAAGAAGTTAAAATAAGAAAATGACACGCACGTTTGGAGTTCGGCTTTTCACGCCGCAAACTGGCGAAGAGTCTAAACAGAAACAGCGAATGTGTATCAGGCTAAACGGTACTCATATTGCGAGCAAAGCGAGATTGACTTTTCACGCTGCAAACGGGCGACGAATCTGAACAATAGTCGCAAGTTTAAAGCAGACAGACCGGTAGGTAATCGTATAGCGAGCGAAGCGAGCTCGACTTTTTACGCTGTAAACAGGCGTCTACGCATTGATTTAAAAATTGGCCAAAATATAGTAGATTTAGCTACTATATATTTGTCCAACAGTATATAGTAGTTATAGCTGAAATATAGTAGAATACTATATTATATAGTAGGGTTGGCAACCCTAGTTCCAGGAGCCGGTATCGGCAGCTGTCCCGGGTGCCGGTTCCGGCCGCTGTCCCGGGTGCCGGTACCGGCAGCGGAGGCACAGCCCCGTAGTAAGTTTATTTATTACATTTATAAAAAAAAGTTCTTGTGGTTTGCGCGGGATTTTCAAACTTTTTCAATTTTGTATTTTTTTTTACTAAAAGGACACGAAGCCCATTTTGAAAAAGAAATATGATCACTGGTAACATCGCTGCCATCTGTCATGTGATGACGTGACAAAAGTAAGTTCGTTTTCATTGTAAAGTTTTGACGCATGCGCACAAGACACCATTTCTATTGGCCGAAACGCAAAACTATGTAATTAATCTACCCAAACATAAATGTGAAGCTGTTCGATAATATTGGGCTTCGCCTATTGAGATAAAAGAAGTATACATACCTCAATTAAAAATAGTCACAGGAATGCACACTTGATTTTTCGCAGTTTGGAAATAAGAATCTACTTTCCAAACTGCGCAAAATCAAGTGTGCATTCCTGTAACTATTTTTAACTGAGGTCTGTGTATGGAACTTGGTACTTATTTAGATCTCACTTCTTTTATAGGCGAAGCATTCCAATATTATCGAACTTGGCAGCCTTTCACATTTATGTTTTGGGTGGGATTTCACTTATTTTTGTAAGGTTTATTTTCTTTTTTTCTTATGATTAAGTTAGGTAAGGAAATATCTCATTTATACTTTACTTTGACTAAATACAAACCTTCGTAACGAATTTTAGGTCGGTACGACGATTGGAAGATATAGATAAAGTTTTTGTTTTAGTTCCTTAGGGGTATGAATTTACACCTTCATTATTTTTAAAACCGACTCACACTTGGCCATTTTCAGATTTTTTCCTTTACCTTGACCTAAAGACCTACCTCCATGCCAAATTTCAAGTCAATACGACCATTGGAAGTGGTCTAGGTTTTTGATGAGTGAGTCAGTCAGTGAGTGTATAGTAAAAATAGCGATTTTCTGACGTCAATATCTCAAGACCTACAATAGGTACATTAATGAAATTTTGTATTTTAGATAAGTAAGTAGATCTCGACAGATACTAGAAATTTCATATGCGTAGATAAAATAGATTTTGAGTTATAGGTGGGTCGAACTTGGCCCGAAATGGTTCGTGTAATATAACCCACGGCCGGTGTGTCGCTTTTTTTGCTCGAACTTGGCGGACACACTGCCGTGTGTCTAGACCAATGAAAATGCTTTTCTCTAAGTTCGATTCATGGTTTCTAGCAGTGAAAACAAACTTTTATTCCATTTGCGGTGTTATAAGCGAAGATAGATTTTTCTATTTTAATTTAATTAATTGTGTTAATGAAGTGGTTTAATTATTTTTAACAAATAGGAAAAGTGCCAGGTAATGGAACTGTTTTCATTTGTAGAAGCTACGTCTCTTAGTAAAGCGAGGAAATTGCGATTTTCATACTTGCTATTTTTACCTGCATTTAATCGAAAAAATATAATTAGAATGCTGGGATATTTAAGCCTAGTCGCGATCTTAATGAATCTGTAATAAAACTACGCATTCGCTTCCTCCTGTGGTCCTCTCCTAAATATTTTTTGAGGTTATTTCTATAATTTTAGGTCAAGTACTTTTCTGTCAATGACTATGAAGATTTTTTCTTATTGGAAGTATTTTCCTCTTGTTTTCCTGCATTGTAACCTTGTAGAAGCTTTGTTATATTCTTTATTTGTTAATTATTTCATGAGTTTTATTTGATTACCTACATCTAGGTACATAGCATGGCACCTCAATAATATCTCAATTTTAGATCTTATTGCAACCTTGTGTGATACTGATACCTTTCTGATAAGGTTTAGATTTATGTTTGATTGTGGATTTAGGCGGTAATGTAACCATGATTTACTTCAGATATACCTAACTTAAAAAACTTGGCATTGAGTGGTTTGTTCATATAATTTTTTTCTTGTAAAATAATCAAAATCTCACAGACAAAATTATACAAAAATCAAGGTTTTGTTTGAGACAATCCACTTTTGAGATAGTCCCATAGATCATTATAATGGTGAGTTTAGGATCTGATGAAAGGAACCTTGAAAAAGATCTAGGTACTTGAAGTTGTAATGTAAACTAAAGGTTTTTAACATTTAATGAACTAGTGGCCAGTTAGCGGTTTTAGCGGATGCAACTCATTTTCCTGTAGTAAAGAAGCATTTTTCCTGTATCTCTCTGTTAAACATATAAAGCTTCCCTTTGAATCACTCTAACTATTACAAAAACCATATCACAATCCATTGATTGTTTTAGGAGGAATTAGTGAATTTCATGACAGACAGACAGAAGTACGAAATCCTGCATGATCTAAAGGCATGATATAGTATGTAAAAAAATCAACTGCAAATATTTTAAGAGGTGAACCAGTCCATGAAACTGAACACCTTTCCCTAAGGAACATAGGTGGAAATACGAAAAAAAATTTTGGTCCTCCCATACAAAATGTACCAGTCGACTGAGTTAATTTGTACCTATGGGAGGTCCAAAATTTTTTTTCGTATTTCAACCTATGTTTCTTGGGGAAAGTTGTTCAGTTTCATGGGCTGGTTCACCAGTTAAAATATTTGCAGTTGATTTTTTTACACCTTATATGTATGTATTCATTCATTCATATTGGTCCACATCTACCTGCTGCTGAGGCCTTTTTATTTTTTGCCATCTACATTCTATGCCATCCATTTCCACTGTCTTGCAATGGCTATGTATGTATATGTATGTTAATTATATGCTATGCTAGTAGCCTGTTAGCGGTTTCACCCACTGCAACTTATTTGAGCAAATAACACTTCCTCTACAATCACTCTATCTATTACAAAAACACCATAAAAATCTGTTGCATGGTTTAGGAGGAGTAAGCAAATTCCACAATAGAGAAACTCACAAAGCGACTTCATTTTATACTAAGAACTGATGTTTGTTAATTTCAGCATAACCATGCGAGTGGCGCTCCTGCTGGCTGTGGTGCTGGCTGGCACCTGCCTGGTGCACGGCTTCGAGGATCAGATGCTGGAGGATGATGACTTCGCAGAATTTGAGCAGTTTGATGTGGAAGATGAGCCTGCTACCGTTAAAAAGACTGGTATGTGTTACATACAACACTTTACAAATTTTTGGCTATTGTAATTTTTATTCAATTATGTAAATGGTATCATATTGTTTCAAGAATTTTCTGTCATTTGCTAAAATTACTGAGTACTGTCTAAAAGTGCCTATAAACTTAAATAAGTAGGTATAATAGGAAAATGATGTAAAAACAAATTGAAGCTGTAGTTTTTTTTATTTCAACTCCTCATTTGAGAATGTGACAAGAATTGGAAAGATTTCAGCTAAGGATATCAGTCTGTTGGTAAGTTGGTCTTACTTGATGTTTTATTGTTATTTCAGATGAAGAGAAGGAAGTACCAGCTCATAAACCAAAGCCCAAAGACCAGTTTGAGTCACCCACAGAGCAAGAAGATGAAATCATGGTTGAGGTAACTATCTACCTAAAAATAGTCACTATTTGGAGAAGAAAAGTAAAGTAATGTTTCGTAAAAGGCGACGTAGAAGTTTTCACCTTGGCTACAATGTCTACCGACCATGGTCAACCGAATGGTGGCGGTAATACCACCTACGATAGCATTCCCAAAGAGGGTTGACGTCAGACAGGCGGCCGGTCGTAAAATAATGCCAAATCCTATTGCAACATAATTTTGTGTTCAAACAAAACATGTTGCGCCGACTTCAGGTAATTGGGATAAGGGCAGGAAGAAGATGATGAAGTAAAGTAATAATGTTGCACTATGGTTAAGCAAGATTTTAATCTAGTACTTCATGCCAGTGGCCCAGAAACACTTTTCAACTTTTGAGAATTTGCTAAATTTCACTACAGACAGGGTTTGAACCTGCGACTTTCGCTATCAGTAGTAGGTTCAATCAAATCATGTCTATGATGCAATTTGGAAAGTTCTAAAATTCCCAACAAGTTGATGAGTTTTAATATCAATCATTTTGAGACATTTGTTTGAATTCTTTCAGGATGAAGACAATGAGTTCGAGCACTTCCACGACCCTGAGGAGTTCGAAGGTTTCCAGGACACCACACCGCGCACCGCTGAACAACCAAAGATTACTATTTCTAAGGTATGAATTCAGTGTGGTATTCATAACCAAGCTGTAAACGTCAGTAAGCGTTAAAATCGTCGCTATAATAGTACTAAGTAAGCCATCTGTAAAGAGCTTCTTTAAATACTTACATCAAATGAAGGAGAAATATAGGTATTATTATAGATTTTGTCACTGTCCTTTTACTACTGATGGATAGAGAGGATATGTTCATAACCTCGGCTTTTCATCGAATTTATATAGTTTTGTTGGTAAATATTTACATTCAATTTACAACCTTATGAAACTAAGCTAGTTTGTGTCTACTGCAGCTTTTATTTACAGCGCTACCTAGATTTAAACAGAAATGTTTGAGTTATGATGTTTTGTTTGTTTGACTGACACTCCTCTAGTATATATCTCCTCCATATAATATTCTGGTTTGATTTCATCAAATATTTTCGTATGCGCAGGTTCCTATAATGGTCCGGCCGCGCTGGGACGCGTACTGGCTGGAGGGTATACTGTGCTGCTTGCTGGCCAGCTACGCACTGGCATACGCTGTTGGCCGGGCCAAGAACACATCTATAGCGACCAACTTCTTGAAGCTGCATAAACCCCTACTTGACGACAACTTTACACTAGTCGGTAAGTGTATATGCTTAGGTTCCTATAATGGTCCGGCCGCGCTGGGACGCATACTGGCTTGAGGGTATCCTATGCTGTTTACTGGCCAGCTACGCGCTGGCGTACGCTGTAGGGCGAGCCAAGAATACATCCATTGCGACCAACTTCTTGAAGCTGCATAAACCCCTACTTGACGACAACTTTACACTAGTCGGTGAGTTGTAACTGGATGATATTTTTACTTAAGAAGTCTAAAACGTATTTTGAGTTCAGCAAGCTAATTGTATTAAAGTCTTATCTGCTGGTGTATATCGCAAACGTAGCGAGCCCATTTATGACAGACACGATTCCTACTGAAATGTATCGCGAGCGAAGCGAGGCTATTTGTAACAGGAACGGTAGCTATTGATATGTATCGCGAGCGAAGCGAGGCTATTTGTAACAGGAACGGTAGCTATTGATATGTATCGCGAGCGAAGCGAGCCCAATTGTGACAGGCGCGGCATCTACAGGTATGAATCGTGATCGTGAGCAAAGCGAGCCCATTTTTGATATGCGAGACACCTATAAATAAGTATCGCACATGAAGCGATTCTACGATTTGCCATATTTTTAAGATCGATGATTAAAATGTAATGTGTTGGTTGTTTCGTAGGCGAGACTGGGTCGGACATAGTGGTGGGCGAGGGGTCGACGCGCGGGTGGCGTCGCGAGGCGGAGCATTGCTTCACCATGTGGTGCTCCGGCAGGCTGTGCTGCGAGGGCATGCTGCTCACGCTCAAACTCATCAAGGTACTTCTTCCCTTCCTCATGGGTAGGGTTGCCAGGTCCTTATGCAAAAGTCGGATAGACTTGATAGTTTAGCCTAACATTTAGATAAAAAATCCGGACACTTTGCTTTTTTACCAAACAAAAAAAAACATTTTTGTACTTACATTTGCGCAAAAAATCGGACACCTTCCATTTTTTAAATTTTAAAAAAATAACACTACGGAATTTTTTGATAGTACATATTTCAATAAAACAAAAGAAAAATCAAACTAAGTAGGTACTTTATTATTAATCAGTCTC
This sequence comes from Phthorimaea operculella, assembly GCA_024500475.1. Taxonomy (NCBI): domain Eukaryota; kingdom Metazoa; phylum Arthropoda; class Insecta; order Lepidoptera; family Gelechiidae; genus Phthorimaea; species Phthorimaea operculella. The sequence goes on from JANFCV010000082.1 coordinate 1,488,351, forward strand.
TAAACTAAAGCTATTCAGTCTCGACCAGCGCGCGAATTTGTAAAAATTGACGAAATTGTAAAATCCTTCCTAAATCCTATTATGCCGGACGCCGCTAATTTTAGCGGGACAGACAATCAAAAATCCTACGTATGTCCTGCTTTATCTTAACACCTGGCAACCCTACTCATGAGTGAAATTTCACTAGTGACCGATGTAAGTTTTAAAATATTTGCAGTTGATTTTTTTACATCCTGTATAATGCATAGTTTTAATTCCAGCGTCAAGATCTAGTGCACCAGCTAATCGGCGTGGTGCGTCCCAGTCCGGACACTTTACTCGCTCGCATAGAGTTGGATAAAGAGGGGGATCCGTTTGTGCTGTGTGTAGCGCAGAAGAAGATCGCCACGCGGCTCTCCAAGGAAATGCAGGATCTGGTAAGTACTATTATAGACACAGTAATTGACACTTGCGACAGTATCGCTAACAGAAACAGGTGAAGTGTTTCTATCTCGCTCGCTCGCATAGAGCTGGATAAAGGGGGATCCATTCGTGTTGTGTGTAGCGCAGAAGAAGGTCGCCACACGGCTGTCCAAGGAAATGCAGGATCTGGTAAGTACTATGATAGACACAGCGATTGACACTTGCGACAGTATCGCTAACAGAAACAGGTGAAGTGTTTCTATCTCGCTCGCTCGCATAGAGCTGGATAAAGGGGGATCCATTCGTGTTGTGTGTAGCGCAGAAGAAGGTCGCCACACGGCTGTCCAAGGAAATGCAGGATCTGGTAAGTACTATGATAGACACAGCGATTGACACTTGCGACAGTATCGCTAACAGAAACAGGTGAAGTGTTTCTATCTCGCTCGCTCGCATAGAGCTGGATAAAGGGGGATCCATTCGTGTTGTGTGTAGCGCAGAAGAAGGTCGCCACACGGCTGTCCAAGGAAATGCAGGATCTGGTAAGTACTATGATAGACACAGCGATTGACACTTGCGACAGTATCGCTAACAGAAACAGTTGAAGTGTTTCTATCTCGCTCGCTCGCATAGAGCTGGATAAAGGGGGATCCATTCGTGTTGTGTGTAGCGCAGAAGAAGGTCGCCACACGGCTGTCCAAGGAAATGCAGGATCTGGTAAGTACTATGATAGACACAGCGATTGACACTTGCGACAGTATCGCTAACAGAAACAGTTGAAGTGTTTCTATCTCGCTCGCTCGCATAGAGCTGGATAAAGGGGGATCCATTCGTGTTGTGTGTAGCGCAGAAGAAGGTCGCCACACGGCTGTCCAAGGAAATGCAGGATCTGGTAAGTACTATGATAGACACAGCGATTGACACTTGCGACAGTATCGCTAACAGAAACAGTTGAAGTGTTTCTATCTCGCTCGCTCGCATAGAGCTGGATAAAGGGGGATCCATTCGTGTTGTGTGTAGCGCAGAAGAAGGTCGCCACACGGCTGTCCAAGGAAATGCAGGATCTGGTAAGTACTATGATAGACACAGCGATTGACACTTGCGACAGTATCGCTAACAGAAACAGTTGAAGTGTTTCTATCTCGCTCGCTCGCATAGAGCTGGATAAAGGGGGATCCATTCGTGTTGTGTGTAGCGCAGAAGAAGGTCGCCACACGGCTGTCCAAGGAAATGCAGGATCTGGTAAGCCTTGTTTATTTATTTATAAATTTTATGACACTAAAAATGCAGGACAAATACAACTGGGAAAAGAACGCAATAAGCACTGTTTTCGGCAGGCGTAGCAGCCTTGTACTATCATAGACACAGCGACAGTCTCTTGCGACAATATCACTAACAGAAGCAGGTGAAGTGTTTCTATCTCGCTCGCTCGCATAGAGCTGGATAAAGAGGGGATCCGTTCGTGCTGTGTGTAGCGCAGAAGAAGGTCGCCACACGGCTGTCCAAGGAAATGCAGGATCTGGTAAGCCTTGTTTATTTATTTATAAATTTTATGACACACTAAAAATGTAGGACAAATACAACTGGGAAAAGAACGCAATAAGCACTGTTTTCGGCAGGCGTAGCAGCCTTGTACTATCATAGACACAGCGACAGTCTCTTGCGACAATATCACTAACAGAAGCAGGTGAAGTGTTTCTATCTCGCTCGCTCGCATAGAGCTGGATAAAGAGGGGGATCCGTTCGTGCTGTGTGTAGCGCAGAAGAAGGTCGCCACACGGCTGTCCAAGGAAATGCAGGATCTGGTAAGCCTTGTTTATTTATTTATAAATTTTATGACACACTAAAAATGTAGGACAAATACAACTGGGAAAAGAACGCAATAAGCACTGTTTTCGGCAGGCGTAGCAGCCTTGTACTATCATAGACACAGCGACAGTCTCTTGCGACAATATCACTAACAGAAGCAGGTGAAGTGTTTCTATCTCGCTCGCTCGCATAGAGCTGGATAAAGAGGGGGATCCGTTCGTGCTGTGTGTAGCGCAGAAGAAGGTCGCCACGCGGCTGGCCAAGGAAATGCAGGATCTGGTAAGACTTGTTTATTTATTTAACCATTTTATTTCACACAAAAGAAATACAACTGAAAAAAGGACACAACAGGCACAGCTTTCGGCAGGTGTAGCAGCCTTGTACTATGATAGACTATGACACAGCAAAAAGACGCTTGCGACAGTATAGCTAAGAGAAACAGGTGAAGTGTTTCTATCTCGCTCGCTCTCATAGAGCTGGATAAAGAGGGGGATCCGTTCGTGCTGTGTGTAGCGCAGAAGAAGGTCGCCACACGGCTGTCCAAGGAAATGCAGGATCTGGTAAGCCAGTCACTTTTGACGTATGGATTATTTTACAGGTTCAGGGAAAAAATAAGAGAAATATACAGCTAGATATCGTGGAACAAAGTGATGTGAAGTGACTTTGTCAAAGTCACTGTCAAAGCCACTGTCAAAGTCACAGTCAAAGCCACTGTTAAAGTCACTGTTAAAGTGACTGTCGAAGTCACTGACAAAGTCAATGTCAAAGCCACTGCAAAGTCACTGTCAAAGTCACAGTTAAAGTCACTGTTAAAGTGACTGTCGAAGTCACTGACAAAGCCACTGCAAAGTCACTGTCAAAGTCACAGTTAAAGTCACTGTCAAAGTCACACTCAAAGTCACAGTTAGCCACTGTTAAAGCCACTGTCAAAGTCACTGTCAAGGCCACTCTCAAAGTCACTGTCAAAGCCACTGTTATAATAGCTACTGTCCTGGTCACTGTCAAAGTCACTATCAAAGTCACTGTCAAAGTCACTATCAAAGTCATTGTCAAAGTCACTGTCAAAGCCACTGTTATAGTCACTGTCAAAGTCACTTTCAATATCACTGGCAAAGTCACTGTCAAAGTCACTGTCAAAGCCATTGTTATAGCCACTGTCCTGGTCACTGTCAAAGTCACTATCAAAGTCACTGTCAAAGTCACTGTCAAAGTAAATGTCAAAGTCACTGTCAAAGTCATTGTCAAATTCACTGTCAAAGCCACTGTCATAGTCACTGTCAAAGTCACTTTCAATATCACTGGCAAAGTCACTGTCAAAGTCATTGTCAAAGTCACTGTCAAAGGCACTGTCAAAGGCACTGTCAAAGCCAATGTCAAAGTCCCTGTCAAAGTCACTGTCAAGGCCACTGTCAAAGTCACTGCTAACGCCACTGTCATAGTCACTGTCAAGACACTTTCAAAGTCACTGTCAATGTCACTGTCAAAGCCACTGTCAAAGTCACTGTCAAAGCCACTGTCAAAGTCACTGTCAAAGCCACTGTCAAAGTCACTGTCGAAGCCACTGTCAAAGTCACTGTCAAAGTCACTGTCAAAGCCACTGTCAAAGTCATTGTCAAGGTCACTGTCAACCGACTGTTGCCGTACAGTGCCGATAAATACACTTCCCATCAGAAAAATCGAGACACTTAGGAAGTTTACGTTTTGTACGAATCACATTATCTGAGATACATGTTTAATTAGGAAAAAAAATCTAACGTCGTTCAATAGTGCGTATTACGAGGTTTCTAAATCATAATGTCAATATTCGAAAATCAGCTTTTAATTACATAGATTTCATAGTTTGTTTAGCTATGAAAACGAAACTGTTTCGATTTTTTTGATGGGGAGTATAGTTTAGCCCGATAAATAGTTATTGGAATACGCAATATCGTTATGTCGGTATTTGTCCAATACAGAGTTTTTGAAACTACCTCTATTTACGGTTTGTAACGCCCACCTCTACTAGGATTTATGCGTCAGAGTTAAAGAGTAAAGTAATTTATAAATCATGTAGTTTTGATTACAGATTACTTTAATCATGATTAACGATTACATGTAATCATGATTGAAAGTAATCATCATTAACGTTAATCATGATTACTTTCAGTCATGATTGACGTTAATAATCAGATTACATGTAATCATGATTGAAAGTAATCATGATTAACGTTAATGATGATTACTTTCAATCATGATTACATGTAATCTTATTATTAATGTGATTACAAAAGAAATCGATTGCGCCCATCTCTGTTGTGTAGGTAAAACATTGTAATATTGATTAGGCTAGTTCTAATGTTGTCATAATATCCTTTCAGAGCGTGTTCTGCCCGGAGCGGCGGCCTGGCGACAAGCACGGCCTCCCGACCTCCCTGTCCGTCATGTCGGAGTCGGCCGAGGCCACCTCCGCCATCTTGGATTCCAGAGTCACTCAAGCGCTCACGCAGTACCATCAGTACATCCAGTACATACACATTTCAGACAGATACGCAGGGCCCAAGCAGATGGAGTGAGTAGTTAATACCTTAAGCGACTAAGATAGAAAATACACTTTATTGGGATTGTAATGCACTCACAGTGCTATATTATTCTCACAAGTGAAAATAAGAAATAGATAAAATGACATGTGACAAATGACTTGTGAGAAAATAAACTTACTTAATAGGGTCGTCCACAAATTACGTAACGCAAAAATTAATTTTTTTAAATAATACAAATAAAATGCATTCCTGACACTGACACCAGAAGTGTTTTAAAAATTTAGTTTGATAAAAATTTTGGTTCAAAAATTTATGTACAAAAACCTAAAAATATATATTTGACAATCTTTAAAAAGTGTTACGTACGCTTGACTCTAACCCCCAACCACATAGTAACGGGACCGTAACGCTCGGCCGGAACCCCCCCCCCTCCCCCCAAAGTGCGTTACGTAATTTGTGGACGACCCCATATCGCAGGCAAGCGGGGATATAGGGGGGGGCGGCAAGTTCAGAGGGTGGCCAAATTCACACTTTGAAGGGCAACTAATTATTTACTTAACTTTGATTTACACTAGACAACAGTGACGGATACAGAGGACCGTAGAGCGCACGCGCCCCGTAGCCCACGCGTAGATAGTATACAACGTGTTACAAAACAACCCATAAAAACTCCCATACAAATTGAGTTCATTTTGTATGGGAGGTCCAATTTTTTTTTTTCATATTTCGACCTATGTTCAATGGGGAAAGTGGTTCAGTTTTACGAGTACCTTGACCTCCTTTCAGCTTTATTGGTTGTTTTGTAACACCCAGTATATGCGATATGTGTAGGCTCCTCGCCCTTTTGTAAAGTGAAAAGTCGAGCTCGCTTCGCTCGCAATACTTGTGGGCTACTGCCTCGCGATACATGTGCGTATCTGACTTATTTGTAGTCGCGGCTAGTATTTAGGCTGTTCGCTCGTTTTAGCGTAAAAAGTCGAGCTCGCGTTGCCCGCGTGCGATACGTGTGCATCGTCTGATGTTTGGTCTGGAATGTTCCTCGCCCATTTGTAGTCAGTCAAGTGGGCGGGGGCGGCATTTTCAGGTTTTGTCCCGCCTAATCAAAAAAATTAAGATCCGGGGTTGATCGCAGGCTAACATTAAGCCAACGGTAGAGGTGTCGGCAGTACAGATAGCGAAAGTCGCAAGTTTAAAATCCTGCCTGCGGTGGAAATGGCTTCTTGCGCAGAGTCACTGATGTATATAACAAAAAGTATAAGGACTTAGATATATTTCATTTATCTTTGCTTCAATACAAAAAACAGATCATATCAAAGTTGTTTAATGATGTGAAAAACGGATCACAACCTAGTTTAACTTAGGCTAGAGTATATTTAGGTACCTACCTACCAGTGTTGACACAGTCACTCATATTTTCAATCGATTGTCGATTATCTTGTATCGTTGCTAATCAAGTCTAGTTTTGGTGACAGAATTTTTTGGTTTTAATCGGCAACATCAGTGATTGTGCCAACACTGCTACCTACCTACCTGCACGGAGTGATGATTTGCATGCTACTTTTTCTGATCGCACTTTGTTATATTATAATAAGTAAATACCTGTAATTGGTTTATTTGTAAGTTTATTAAGAAGTAAACATTATGTGTAAAAACTGTCGGTGTTCCAAATAAAAATTATTTATTTATTATTTATTTAAAATTTTGCAAGTTATCTATAGTTCCACGGTTGCAGATTCAAGATTCGGCTGTAGTTGAAACTTTTTCGATTTGTAATTTTTTTAGGTGAATTTAGTACAGGAAATGACGATCATATTTTGTCCGCAGAGAGACGCAGTCAACCAAACCCCCAGAGACTGAACGCGTGATGTTAGTCAGTATTGCCTTGGGAGGAGAAGGTGGTGGGGAGGAAGTGAGGCCGCTGCTGCAGCTCATCTTCCACCTGATGGACAAGATCAAGCGGACCAGGCTTAGCAAGGAGGTAATGTCCTCAATTAGGTCCATACCGAGCGAGGCTGCTTGCTGCCTCACTGCCTCGCGCGGCAAACGACCAAAATTTTACGTGGCTCACCCGAGACAATGCATGCTCATGCTCGGGCGAACGCGGGCGGGTCAAGCCAAAATCAACGCGCCTTTGACGTTTGCCTATTAGTTTATTTAGGCGCCCAAATTAGGCCGAACTTGGTTCACACCTATTCACAGGAAATTTGATGGTCATTCATAGACCGTAATATCAATACATAGTATACAATGGAGTCGATTTTTGCGTTCCACTGTGTGTCTCCTTCTCGTAGAATTCCCAATTCCTTCTAAGGTACGCAACGCATATTGATGCGGTGTATTGTAATAGATAGAGTGATTTAATGAAAAGGTTTTGTATAACACATGACGGAAAAATACCCTTTTCCGGCGGGGAAGTGAGGTGCATCGGGAAATTTTTTAACCATGTGAAATTTATTGTAGCCGAAACCGCTAACGTAGTACTATTAATTATTCTGTGCCGCTAGTATCTACGTTATGTTTGTTTTATTTGCAGGCTCTAGCGAAGTGCGAGAAGCGCCGCGTGGCTGCGATGGCGGCGTGGGAGCGCGTGGCGCATGCCGCCAGGCAGGAGCAGGCCGCCGCCAAGCGCGAGGAGCGCCGCAAGCAGGAGAAGGAGCGCATACTCGCCGTACGTACCATACCCTCTCTGCCTGTGTATGCATCACTTCACGCCTAGCACACGTATGCTCGCAAAACATAATCATTGTCGTCACTTATTATATAAGGGCTCGCTTCGCTCGCAACACATATTCGAAAATACCACATTGACCTACCGAACAAGGGCAATACTTTTATGTGGGTATCACATCGGCCTACCATAAGTAATTGCTTCCTTCGTAAAACACATCCAACACAACACATATATAAATATCAATATGCCGAAGATGATTCATCGACCTATCGAGCATTCGTTCGAAATACTTTTACTTTTACTTCTCTAACAACATATATCCGTAGGCTGTAGATGCCACGTCAATCTATTGAGTAAAAGGTCACGTCACTTTGCTCGTAATACTTTTATGTGCGTCAACATATTGGAAGGGTGTGCTTCGGTCACATCACAACACATATCCGTAGGCTATAGTTGCCACATTAATCTATTGAGTAAAGGGTCGCGTCGTTTCGCTCTTAATACTTTTATGTGTGTGTCACGCCGACATATCGGAAGGGTTTGCTTCGCTCGCAACACATATTCGTATGCGCCATAACAACCTCTCGAGCTAGGACTATTCATTCGCTGTTTTCATATCACATCGCTTTCCATATATTTATAAATTTTAGGTGTCACATTCGCATTCTCGTTTCGCTTCCGATTTGTGACGCATATTTTTCAGTGTGATAAAAAGAACTTGATACCTAGTACAAAAATAAGTTTATACTGAAACTAATGTAAGTGACATATCCGCCTTTTTATTTTTCAAAGGTTTTTTAATTTCCATCAAAACAAGAGCTGTTTGGTGTTATAATTCCCACTAGCAATAGTTTCATCCCATTAGTAATAGGAAGTAGAAACCCATGTCCAGCAGTATATTTTTCCAGCTGTTAATAATTGGGATCAATGGGAATATTATGTATATTTTACTATACTCTATTCACAATGTGAGCTAGTATAGCGCTATCTTAAACACGGTTCTGTATGTGAATAAATGGGACAAACGACAACTATCACCGCGTTTCTGCACATATATATATGGAAGGAACCAATGACAATTTGGTACTACCTGATTCACATAAAAAAGGTAATATAAATTTCGGCTGGAGGTCATGCTTTCTTACTCGCACTAACGCTCTTACATACACCAGGTGTTCATGCTCTCTCTCTCCTACTTAAGGAATCGCATTTATATTCCCTTCTGTGGATCAGGTAGTACTAGTTCGATATCGTGAACAGAGTATAGCGTAAATTGCAACAATGAACACTGCGTGCCTGTTTTATCTCTCTCTCTCCTGCAGGAGGATGACCCGGAGAAGCAGCGTCGCTGGGAACTAAAGGAGCAGAAGCGCCAGCAGAAACGCAAGACGCCCAAGATGAAGCAACTCAAGGTCAAGGCGCTATAAACACATTGCACTATCTGCTACAGGCGGAGCAAAGATCCCTGTCGCGTTTGGTTAAAAAAAATTGGAAAAGGTCAAAGTCAAAGTTTAGTAATGGATTTGCGAAATAACGCTTAATGTGTATTTATAAACCAGTCGCCATAGGCTAGCTGATGTGATTTCTTTGGCTGAAACACAGTAGGTAAAATGTACCATCCTTTTTCAATTTTCGCTAAGATGAATGTGGCAGGAGACTGTTCTGAACTTCTGAGTAATGGAGCCTACCAAGAGCGTCCTGATTGTAAAGAACGGGTCTTAGTCAATATTATGCATTTACGACTTACTCCTATGTTTTTCCGCTCGTAAATGCTACTCTTTTTCTATATCAGATGTATGTGATCAATTGTTATATTCATCTTACTGTAATAAAACTGCTATCCTAAGTTGTATTCATTGTAAGATTATTTGAAACTTATCTATCATGTCAAAAGTTATTTTTTTTTAATTATTAGCCCTTTGGATTTTTAAGATCAGGCAACTGAGTCAAACAATGCAATAATTATTACTTATTAACAGTGAATTTTATTTTGTTTATTAAGTTTTAATTATATTGAGCTAGCGCGAATAAAATGAATTTTAAGTTACCTATATTTGCAATTTTCTTATTTCTTACCCTGCGCGTAGAAATACTCAATACCCATCGTATTACGAAATTAAAATACTGTTATTAATATTCAAGCAATATTTATTTAAATATCTGTTATTTAAATTATTAAAAATAACAAAATATGTTAACAAACATAAGTATCTAAGTCACAAAGGCAAAGAATGGAAAAATACACATTTTCACTTAGAAAATAAAGTGATTGTTCTGCTAGGAAATGGTGACAAACTATCATATATGATTCATCAATGCAATGATCACAGATTTTGAATACAGATTGATTTACAATTTTGTGATTATGATGATATCTGCAAATGCTCAGATCAATAAATGTTTAGGGTGCCTGCAGACATATTTCTTGTCCAATATTTTGATGGATTAAAAAAATGTATGAGTTTATAATAAGTTAATAAGCAATTTACACAAGTACGAAAAAAGTTGCTCTCAGAATAAAATGAAGTGGAGTGAAACACAGAAGAAAAAGTTGGAAGAAAGTCTTACAAAGGACAGGAAAAGTTGATAGAAAAGTTATCTAATATTTGGCCTGACTGGACCTTCAAAAAAGCTTTAGATTGTCTCCCTACCTAGATGTGATGATTTACAATTTCAAAATATAAATTTGTTATCATCACCATTGCACACCAATTAAGCACAAAAGAAATGAGATCTACCCAGTCTTGAATCAAGGAGAGAAATGAAAACTATGCACAAGACCCCTATAAAAATTACCCTAAGACGACCTAACACTCATTTCAATACAGACAAGAATGATTCAACTACAAAGAGATATTCAAGCATCTGTGACTTAGAAGAGCAAACAAAATTAAATTTTTCTTAACAAACATTTAGGTGGTAACCATTAAAATTATGAACTACATACAACAAACAGGGTGACCGAACATATCCAACATGGATACTTTTCTAAATACACATATCCTCACAATTTGTACCCATGGCAAATTTTGAGCAATTTCTTTAAATGCTTAATGAACAATTTGAGATTACACTCATCGAATCACACAGATTACATGCAAAATTAATGACACAAAGAGCTAGGAACATGACATCAATGTTTCTACAACAACACCACATCATCGGTACAAATACACTGAAAAGTATGCAATGTCTTTTCACTCGAGCACTACGGTACGAGTCTGTCATCAGCCAGTGAAGCCGAGCCGTGCTGTGCTGCCATAGTAGGTACATGTGGACTCTGTCATTCATCGACTTGTAGCTTTTGAATCCGATTTGAGACACAGTCCATTTCAGGGGAATTCTCGGCGCCCGATGGTGCTTCCACGGCCAGGTTGAGGTTCTCGAGCGACTGGCACCGCTTGGCGGGGCTCCGCACCTCGAGCAACTCTCTCGTACAGCTGCTGGTAGACGGCTCGTAAATACTGCTCTTGAAATCGCATGGCGCTTCGCCAGCCTCGCCGACGGCTTCAGAATTCTCGCTCTTCGTCCTGTGTCTGGCGGGCAACACGTACGGACACAGTCTGTTTTTGGTGGTGGTACGTTTCATACAATACCCCACTGTGACATTCGACACGTATCGCGAATTTAGCCGCATCACGTTCAAATTCGATTTGCTCTCCCGCAAATACTCGCGCCGCGCCTCCGTGATGGCACTCAACATCCCCAGGTCGTGTAAGGCCTTGTCTAAATTATCCAGATTCATGTGAATGGGGCGAGTTGACTGTAAACAACGCAATTACTTGGTTATCACACCCCACGGCAGATAGGTTATCTGATTTTCAACGGTGGCGATGCTACGTACAATACTTTCCAATTCATTACACTTATTTTCAATCAAAACATGACGATCTATTACAAATGTGCACGAAACTGGCGAAAATAAACATCACAAAAAACCGTACAAAAAAGTCATAATAGCGAGGATATTGACAAGAATTTTGACAATTAACCTGTGTGTGTTGCCATTTTGAAAATTATTTTTCTCTTTTGGAATCTCGGGAATCTAGTTTTTGAAATAAAAACGGGCTGTGCCTCCGCTGCCGGAACTGGCACCCGGGACAGCTGCCGGAACCGGCACCCGGGACAGATACCGCAAACCACAAGAACTTTATAAACTCTTATCATTTCTCCAAGTCCTGCTAAGCTATCGACATCTTTGGTGTGAAGATAGATTGTGTTGACCCAAATTTAGAATTCATGAGAAAAAATAATTTAAATGTTTTTTTAACATCCTTTTTCTAAGGTTTTTTTTTGCGTTTTACCACAGGTTTTACTGTAGTTTATCTCCAACAAACAAAATCTTCTTCGTTGTGCATGCAGAGTCGTCCGACATGGTTGCAGAGTCCTCTGATATGGTTGCAGAGGCCTCTGACATGGTTGCAGATGCCACTGACTGACATGGTTGAAGAATCCTCTGACATGGCTGCAGAGTCATCTGACATGACATAGTTGCAGAGACCTTTGACATGGTTGAAGAGGATTCTGACATGGTTGCAGAGGCCTCTGACATGGTTGCAATGATCTTGAGATATGGTTGCAGAATCTTCTAATATGATTGCAGAGTCCTCTGATATGGTTGTAAATGCCTCTGACATGGTTGAATAGTCCTATAAGATGGTTGAAGAGGCCTCTGACATGTCAGTCCAATCCAGTTTCTATCTTGATTTGGCTAGGTAGAGCGATATAGCAATGTACCTACTTGTTAGAGTTGTAATTAAATGCACACAGAGCAAACAACCTCATTATTAACATTTTATCTTAACTACTTATCTACGCCATCTTAACTGCTAGGCGCTAGACCGGTTTTCATACTTATAAGCAAAGATCGGAACGACGGGGGCTAATGTTATCAAAACTATGGATATGCCTTTGACTTACCGGAACTGCCGATTTCCGGGAATCGGTTATACCGGAAATTTTATTTTGCTAAAATTCGGGGGCATCTCATGGTTACATTAAGTACACTTAACCCTCAAATGCTGATAAAAATGTGCAAACAATCAAGTTGCCATATTTCAGTAAAATAGGTTAAGAGGATCACTGGATAGCCGCGACGTTCACTAGAGCAGTGTTTTTCAATCTTTTTGAATACGCGACCCCTTTCCAGGCAATAAATCAATGGCGACCCCCCTGTTGGGTCAACATGGAAAAATAAAATTAGTAATTTCATTTATTCAATAGCGGATACAGAAAAACTACAAGCGTTGTGCGCATTGTTAGGATATTTTTCTGGGTAGGCTGAAATTTTCAGGTAAAAATAAGCCACAGGGAGCTGTAATATCGCGAGCGAAGCGAGCAAGAATTTTTACGCTAAAAACGAGTTGAAAGTTAGTGAAAAGCAGGCTGAAAAATACACGTTTCGCGAGCGAAGCGAGCTCGACTTTTCACGTTACAATCAAGTCAGGAGCATTAACACTAGCCGTGTCGTGAGTGTAAAACAGGCAGAAAGGTGCACGAATCGCGAGCGAAGCGAGCTCGACTTTTCACGCTACAAACAGGTAAAACACGTATACAACACTGCTTACTGCATAAAATAGCGTCTTGAAAGTTTTGAAAAATAAACAATCTCTGACACTAAAATTGTGTGTTACTAAATTTTATCCGACCACCCACCTGTGGTTCTGCCTTGACTCTTAGCTTTTGCCCGCGACCCCCCTAGGAAGGCTCCGCGACTCCCCTGGGGGTCGCGACCCACAGTTTGAAAAACACTGCACTAGAGCGACCCCCCCCATCGCCTCGCCTGTCATAGCAGGTGGCGATCGAAACATCGCCAGGGGCTCAGCCTCGTAGGCGACTCCCCGCCAAAGAAGATCAGAAAATCAGTTTACTGCCTGAGTCGCGGTAGTAACCTTTCGCTAGTTACTTTCTACTTCGAGGAGTTTTTGGGGAGACGTTAACGTGGCTCTTTCTCTCCCTCTTCGTTCTTCTTCTTCGTGTGGGACACCGAGTCGTTCAACGACCCGATGAACCCTGTTGTCAGTTTTTCAACCGCCTACTGCAAGTAGCAGGCTTCTGACATGGTTGTGTAACGACCGCCATCATAGACAGCAACCGGGGCCGACGGCTTAACGTGCCCATCCGAAGCATGGAACCATCTTGCTTTTCGGACAATCAGGTGGTTCAGCCTGCAATGTCCTAACCAGACTGGGACGTGGCTGAGCCACTCTAACGTTGTATCGATTGCTGCCTGTGACGACAGGCGAGACGATAGGGGGTCGCTCTTGTGAGTGACATGGTTGTCCAGAAATCCAGGCATGACTTCACGCTGCGGCTCGTTACATCTGATGGGTCTAGTCCATTGATTGTCTGCCTCATCCTCCTCGCGAGGGTGTTCCGAAGCAGCGGTCATATTCACTTAAGGCGAGGATCCAGTAAGAAAAAAACAACGTCAGGGGTAGGGTTGAGGGGGAGTGAGATGCGGGTAGCGGGCGGCGCGGGAGGTCATCGGGAGGCTGGTTTCACCGCGAGGGCCGTTCAAATTTTTGGAAAAAATTGGTTGATATTAGCGCTCGAGAATTAAAAGAGGAATATCGTTCAATAAAAACTAAAGGAAAATAGTAGTAATTGTTACATAAAAATTGAAACAATATTTTATTTTTTTGCTGTTTTTGTGATATTTTTTATTTCTTCCTTCGTGTCAATGACAATTTTTTAAATATGCCCAGACCAGTGTGTAGCCACGCGGACAACCTCATTGGTGGCATCCCAAAGGTCTTCAAGCGAGCAGGTGCTAGGGCAAGCCGGGCAGATCAGCAGGTGGGCCATGTCTTGCGGTGTGGCACCACATACACAGGATATTGGAATAGCCCCACCGCACGCTATGTTCCTTACAGCGGCCAACCTGTGATCGGAGTCGATTTAAGGATCTCCACAATGGCCACTGTAAGTTTTGAGCCGGAGGAAGGTGTTCGACCTGAGGAATGTGTGGATCTACCGGAAAGGATTCTCGCCACCGCCGGTTCTTAAAGTGGCTGGGTCTTCTTTAAGAGGAGTAACAGTACTTAAGAAGCTTTTTCTGCTTATTAGCCTACGTGATGTGGGACTCCAGCCATACAAAGGGTGCCGTGGGTCTGTTTCCTGCTTGGCTTTTTCGGCAGAGCTTGTCATCTCCCTACGAATACTGGGTAGAGCAACACCTGCCAGTGAATATAGCATACTTGTAGGAGTTGGTAACCGGTAATAATCCTACATGTTTCGTTAAGTGCTACATCCACTTGCTTAGTGTGCGCAGACCGACACCAGACTGGGCTAGCGAATTCGCCAGCAGAGTAGGATAGCGCGAGTCCAGTTGTTCGCAGGACTTCTGGCGATGCTCCCCACTTTGTCGAGATTAGTTTGCGTAGGAGGTTGTTGCGAGTGCCTACTTTGCGCCTGATGTTGTCGCAGTTTGGTCTGAATGTTAAGGCCCTGTCAAGTGTTACCCCTAAATATTTAGGTTGACTGCAATGTGCGATTGGAGTGCCTTGCTAAGAGATGTTTAGAGATCGGCGTGATTGTTTATTTCGGAGATGAAACACGCAGGACTGAGTCTTGGAGGGGTTGGGCTTAAGGGAATTATCCTTATAGTAGGTAGTTAGACCCTCTAAAGCTCCTGAGATTGTGTGTTCGACCGCCTCAAAAGAATCACCCTGCGATGCTAGTGCGAGGTCATCTGCATAGATGAAACGAAATGTACCAGGGCTAAGCGGCTGATCATTTGTGTAGATGTTGAATAAGGTAGGAGCTAAGACGCTACCTTGAGGCAGACCGTTCTTTTGATTTCACCATCTACTTTTGTCCGAAAGAAGGTGGACTTTAAAGCGGCGATTGGAAAGAAGTTCGCCTAAAACCCTCACAAACTGCTGGTCACCTGTAATATTCCCCACCTTTCACAACAGCCTTCGGAGGTTAACCGTGTCGTATGCGACAGATACATCCACAAACACTACACTTGTTGAACTCAAACTCATCCTCAATAAATTGGGTGAGCTTCAAAGTTTGATTAGAATATTTTTTATCAAAACATATCAATCACACCTAAAAAAAATAGTATTAGCTCTAGAGCATTTCTTTAGGTACGACATACATTTTTTTGAGGTCTCGGTAACCAACGTAAAGGGCTTAAAAACTGAATCGAACGTACCGCTTTTCTGCATTTTCTCTCGAATCCCGGCTTTAAGCGGCAGTAGCCGGGTATCTCTGGTAATGTGCCCACGATCCTACCTACTCGACGTGGAGTAGTGAATGTCCACGTCATACTGTGCTAAATAGCACCACCATGTATAGGGCGGGCAGGTATTCGGTGCGCATCCAACGGACCACACCTCTGGGTGGTCCTTGACGTGGCTGACCCGGTGCTTCTACGTCCGGAGAGGCGGGGGCGATGCTCGGCTCCTCAGCTTCCGCTTCTTCGTCGCCCCGCTGGGCCGCCATGCATGAGAGAACCTGCCGCGTCCTCTTTGGCTCGACGGCTTTCGGTTTAGTGAGGGACGCTGTACCTGCACGATTGTTCCTTACTTTACGGTGTAGTACGGGGCAGATCCTTCTCCTTCCCATGGTTCTTCATACCAAAAATGGTATACGAACCAAATCTCGGGAGATACAAAGTAGTACTTGCCGGGGGCTCTATCCCACTAAGCATTGTTACAGGCTCCCTACATGTTCTTTACGTCCCGGCCCTCTCCCCGACACTTGCAAGTCGGGGCAGCTAACCTCTAGCGACAACACAACCTAATGTTTCTAAACGACACTCATCGCGATCTACTCAACGCGCGGCCCGGAAAATGAGCTACCCTTCGTAACTTCGCCGAATTGCGTGCCATGCGTGTGCGAGCTTCCTGAAAGCCACGAAATTCTCTTGGCACGAAACGAGGTGCGTAAAGTAAGCTGGACCGATCGGGCGGGGTGTTTACTGCCGCAGATATTGCGAAATTCACGGGTCTTTCTTTCGGCGAAGCGTACGCGAACCAGGAGGTTCTGGCCCCGGAGCCCTCCAGCACGGTTAGGTAGCGCTGGTAGAAGCAGAAATCCTGTTCGGTCTTCGCTAGAAATCGGAATCCAGTTGGTCCATAGGTCCGTATATTAGGGGCGTATTTAAGTTAGTCTTTTAGTCGACAAAAAAAGTCGAAGTCGTCGAAGTCAAAGTCCGAAGTCGAGTCATCTTGAAGTTGATATTCCAGTTAGACCACAACAATGAGCGGCGACTTCTTAAGGTTTCCAGTCGTCTTCATGGACGTCGTGGTTGCAAGAGGCGGAGTCTGTCCTGGGCTTGCTGGGCGCAGGCTTCAGCATCGTTCGCGTGGACGCGTAAGACATCTGAGAAAATGTCAACGCTGGGCTGTCTCCAGTATACGAGCTGTTTAGCAGAGGTATGGACAGTGGGGGCGTGATCCTCGTAGCCGAAATCGTACGGGTCCTCGGCGGAGTGGGTGTAGTGGAAGATGAAGCTCCATGTGCACGCTTTTCTACGCTTGGCTCCCACCTGCACGGCTGTAGCACTCTCCCTGAGGGCATTCATGGTGGTGTGCCGTGCGGCGGCGCGTAGTAATGCGAAAAGTTCTAGCTGCTTCTAGTCCCTCGCCTCACGTTGGACGCGCCGGCGCGTTGGCGTCTAACACTCGCAGGACGGGTTAGGTGTTGGTGCGAACGACACCCTGGCGCGGTTTTTAAGTGCGCGGCGCTGGTTGCCTTTGTATGGGAATGGGTGGGAAGTTTAAAACTACGCCGCGACGACTAGGCAGACATCCTCTTCGACTCTCGCGGCGGGGACGAGCTTATAAAACGTTGGCTGTTTTCACAGTGAGCTTGTGTGCGTGCCGCTACGGCGTAATAGCATTCGTAGCAGAACGCGTAGGCCTCCATGCGCTGCAAACTTTTACTTTAAAGCCATTATCGTATTTCTTATAGTTTAGATGGGATGCTAGTATTGCTGGCACTCTACATTAGGTACTCCAGATCCTCTCACATAGTCATCTATGTGCCAGCAAAAGCGACCTGTGATGTTGAACAACTTTTGCTATGAAGCCATTTTCAATATATTGTCTTTAGATTTTCGTGGTTGTTCACAACATTTTGGTTTACATCGGGATAATTGCCGGGATAAGGTTTTTGTTTTGTGGCCATGGAGCATGAGACCGCTTCGAAATATCGAGTTACACGAAAACTTAATAATCCCGATGTAAACCAAAATTTAAAACAACCTGTTTTGGTGTCTCAAATAGTTTAGCTGTGATCCTGGTGCTGTGTATCAGGTACTACAGGTCCTCAAGTGTTGGCAAAAAGGAGTCCATGTCCGTCTCCGATTTGCTAGCAATATCAGAGCCAAATTTTGCGAAGATCGATAAAACGGTGTGGCTGTAATGGGAAATATCCGCTATATTTCCCGGTTTGCCCGCTGATTACCATTTTCCCGTGGGAATAAGTTTTTTTAGTTGTTTTACACATGCCTACAAAACAGTCTAACATTAATAGCAGCAATCAAAGATCTTAACTAAGACATCAAACAATATATTTTTTGTAATGTAATTTATAAAATCACCTTATATTTTACGTATGCATGTATATTTCAGTAAAAATAAAAATTAATATGGGTTTTCCGCTTACCGGAAATTCTATTTCCGGTAAGAAATCGTTTTCCGTAAAAAAGTAATATCCATGTTAATGATTTCGTACCGAATAGCCCTCTGATTCCGATCACTGCTTATAAGTCTAATGATAATGAATTATGGATGAACACATTGAACTTATGGTACAAGGCCTGATTGCTCCGTCGTGCGCCGAGGATCAAGAGGGCATTGACCAACTAGTTTAAGTTGTCAATGATAAGCCAGTTAGAAATGCGGGTACTTTTACATTCAAGAACCTGTCTCTGATGACGATTTCCTATAAAATGTATGAAAAACAGTTTATGTTCATCCTTTAGTTAGAATAGTATCACTATCTTTCCCGTAGGTGTCATACATAAGAATCGACTAAGGGATTAAGAGTTGATGTGTATTGCAATTTTAGGTGACAGGTTGACAATTTGTCACTATGGTGAAACCTGATGAAACACAGTCTTCTGAATAACTCCAAACTTTTGTCAGACGTGGTGTAAATGAATGAAGTGAATGGTCGTTTTAATAGCCGTTTACATTCTGTTTACCCCGCAAGGGGTATAGGCGTTATAATTACCAATGATTATTACGCGAATTTCCATTTCTATGATTTATCAACTGGATGACAATTAATTGGGAAACAAACACTCATATCATACATAACATAACGTACAAGAGTGAATGAATAAAATAAACCCACTTGATTAATATCGGAAAAAAATTGTATCGATTCGAAGAGCAGGGTACATTCGAGCTCAGCTCCGGTTGAACACACACATCTTACAGGGACAGGGTCCGAATTAGCATACATAGGTACCTACCTGCCTTCATTGTTAGTTATTTTTTATGGGTGTTGTTCTCCGTGCTTCAATTTAATATTTAATATTACTTACTCTGGCTAACAATACGAGTGAAGCTCACTATAAAGGACCTATAAACCATCCTCCTATAGCCTTAACTTAACCAACTGTTAGCATCCTAAAATTATGGCCATACTATTATTAATTTTACTGTAAAACTGACGGTCTTAGTCTTAAAATAAGTTGTTGTATTGACTCTGTAGTTGATATAAATAAAAAGGCGAGAAATTGTATGGAAAAATGGAGCGCGTTCGAGGGTGCAAGTAATCGCGGCGGTGGTTTTGTGCGAACTGGCCGGTAGGTGGCGCTTGCGCGCGTCATAGACTAATTGTCAAAGATTAATTATTAATAGAAGGTTTGAATCGATAGCTCGACCGCGCTCATACTTTATTAGAATAATTATTAGAATAATAAATGCACAGACATGGGTAAGTAAGTAGTACAAAGTATAAAATTACCAAATACAAATAAAATGTTTTTGAAATTAGGCGTGAGTGCTTCGGGGTAATTTGGGTCATTCGACACATGAGTAATAGGGCGACTATTTACCAGCGCTTCTACTTCTGCTAATAGAGTAGCCAACGTAGTAGGATGAGGAGCGCGTTCCTTGAGGACCACCTTCAACGAGGTCTTCACCGTGCGTACCATGCGCTCCCATGAACCGCCCATCTCCGGCGCACCTGGGGGTATAAAACGCCACTCAAATCCGCGGATAGATCCGTAGTCGCGGATTGCGTCTTTGTCCAGTTCGGCGATGCTACGTCTGATCTCTGCATCGGCGCCTCTAAAGTTGGTACCATTATCGGATAGAATTACCTGTGGCATCTTTCGTCGTGACGCGAACCTCCGTAGTCCCATAATTGTCGAGTCAGTGGAGAGATCATCCGTGATCTCAATATGAATAGCGCGGATCGTCAGACACGTAAATAGCATTCCGTAACGCTTTTGTCTTTTCCGGTTAACGGTGACCTCCATGGGTCCGAAAAAATCGCAACCACAGTAACTGAAAGGACGCCTATAGGGTTGTAGTCTAGCGTCAGGTAGATCACCCATACGTTGCGGTTGCGGTGCGGCACGTCTGTAGCGACAGAATAAACATCGAGCTGCCACGCCACGGACAGTAGGTCTGAGCTTTAAAATCCAGTAACGCTGCCGTAAGTTATTTACGACGAGCTCAGTTGCTCCGTGACATGCTTGTCTGTGATGGTACTCCACCAGCAAGCGCGCGATTCTGTGCTGACCGTCCAAGATGACGGGCCGCTTGACATTATGATCAACGCCAACAACTTGGTCGGCGCGACCAGCAACACGCAAAACTCCAGATTGGTCAAGGTAAGGTGACAGCTGTTTTAAACGACTGTTTGACGGCAGTTGTTTACCTTGTTTTAGACATGCCAGTTCGGTGCCAAAACTATCAGCTTGGCATTTCTTTACCAGTAGGTCTTCTGCCTCCTTCATTAGAAATATGTCAAGCTCATACTTCTTACGCTGACATTTTCTAATGAACAGCAAAACCCGTGCCGTAGCGCGCACGAGAGTGATCCAACTCGAGATGTTATCTTCGTTAGGCAAAGATAAATCTGAGTTCTGTTCGACCACTACACAAACGGAGCGTTCCTCACACATTGCCTCCTCTAGTGCTTTAGTACGCTTCAGGTCCTTGGGCCACTGCTCCTCAGGGCGGGTCAAAAAGAAGGGCCGCGAAACCAGTCACTAGAGTAGTCAAGAGGCGGCGCATCCTCGCGCGTAGCTACGTCAGCCACGTTCAGTCCAGTAGGTACGTGACGCCACTCAATCGATCTCGTCAACTCGTCAATTTCACCTAAACGGTGAGCTACGTACGGCTTATAATTGCGTGGGTCACTACGTATCCATTGTAAAACCGTGCTCGAGTCAGTCCAAAAGTAGCGCGAAGTAGGCTGAATATCTTTGTGCTCACGCTGTATAGTAGCAGCGAGCCGCGCTCCCAGGAGCGCACCCTGTAGTTCCAGCCTTGGAATCGAAATTGGGCGCAGTGGACTAACCCTGCTTTTACTGGCGACAAAACACACAAGTACACGACCATCTGATCGAGTAAAATTAATGATTAAACGAACTTACCTGTATGTGAAGTTTGATCATAATTATACGAAGGCTTCGTCCGAAGAGATTAGCATAACACATGTAGTTGCGCATAGCGACTCGCCATCCTTGCACTATATTTTAGAAAAATAATAAAGTAGGTACCGTACTGAGGGTACCTATATGGTTTAAATTTTTTTTTTGCTGAGGGTAGATCCACCACCCGTCCGGTCGGCCATCTTTGACTTGTCATTTAGTTTAGAGGTATGACATTAAAAATATTTCACAACTAAATGGGTAAGTTATTCATAACGGGAGGGAGGGATGCTAATCTCTTCGGACGAAGCCTTCGTATAATTATGATCAAACTTCACATACAGGTAAGTTCGTTTAATCATTAATTATACTTCACGCTTCGTCCTCAAGATTAGCATAACACATGTAGACTTTTAGAGCTTACTTAAAGTTGTGAAATATTTTACTATTGAAACACTATTTATCTTAATAAATCAAACAGTTTTACTCTATCGAGAAATAAATTATTAATTGCAGTGTAGGTACTTAATACCAAATCAACCTAATTAGTAGGTAATTACTAACAGTATTAATCTAGAACATTATTCATAACAGATCTAGCGAATGAATCATCATCTGCCACATTACTAACTAAAGTTCTATTATAGAACCTGAAGAATGTAGAGGAAGAATCACTCCAGCCCGCCGCACGCCGTATGGAGTCAAGATTGACACCAAGTCGCCGTGCTGCCGACGTTGCGGCGTGCCGCGTGCTGTGTGCTGTAAATATGCTTACATCGATACCACTTGCACTTAAGGTGCTTTTAATCCAGCGGCTCAGAGTTTGTGAACAAACTGCCTTGTGGGGTTTCTTTATAGCAATAAAGAGAGAAGTTACATTATGGCGTAAATTTTTTGACATTTCTAAATAAGCTAGAAGTGTTTTTCCCGGGCATATTTCGGTTTTTCTTCAAAAAACGGAATAGATAAAATTGGCTGAATAGAACCTAATCTGGAAGTTTTTATGGAATCAGGAATTTTGATGATTACTTTATTAGGAAACACTTCGATATTACTTATATTTATCTTTGACAAGGTTTGCACCCTATGTGCAGTTATTAAAGCAAGAAGCGTTACGAGTTTGAAAGAAATTCGTTCAATTGTAAGGTCCTCATTTGGGTATAAGTTACTGAGATAATTTAATACAATTGAAGGATCCCATGTCACATTGTATTTAGGTAACGGAGGTCTTAAACGATATATGCCCTTGAAAAATCTTTTAATACGGTCATCCTCTGCAATTTGGTTACCAAGTATCAAGCTTAGAGCTGATCTACATGTATTAAGAGAACTATATTGAGCCCCACTTTCGTACAAGCTAGTTAGAAAGTAAATAACATTTGGAACCGAGGCTGAATAACAATTCCACTCATTCTCTCTACAGAAAATAAACCATTTTTTGAGGTGAACATCATACTGCTTCATAGAATTGTTGGAGAGGGATGCTGTCATAACATCTATCGCAGACGGAGGGATACTTCTTTTTAACCAAGCTTCCCGCAGCACAGCCCTGCCACCAGGGTAAGCTGGGTGTGTATGTGGCGACTGCTGTAATAATGAGACAATATCAAGTTTTCGTCTGGTTTAAAAATTATGGGGGCGGACAACAAGAGGCTTTGAAACAGCGGATACCACGGCTGTGTAGGCCATAAAGGTACAACGACAATGCCTTCAGCTTTGTCAGAAACAATTTTACGCAAAGTTTTTAAAATAACTGAAAAAGGTGGAAAAGCATAAAACTGTAAATTAGTCCATGAGATAGTAAACGCGTTAATGGCAACCGCATCCGGGTCTCTATGCCATGACACGTATTTTAAACATTTGGCATTTATTCTGCTAGCAAATAAATCAATCTCAGGTGTTCCGAATTTTTCCACTATTTGACGGTAGGCGTGAGGCGACAGCTCCCACTCGATGTCGGGGTGCACGCGGCGCGATTCTGCGTCGGCCGTCTTGTTGTCCTCCGACCTGATGTATGACGCGTACACGTACAGGTTACGACATTCACACCACTGCCATAGTTTTTTAGTAACGTCTGTCAAATGTGGAAACTGAATTCCGCCCATCCTATTTATATAGGATATTGCAGTGGTATTATCCACACGAAGCAATATCTGACAATCCTTTAAGTGTTTGGCAAATACCTTGAGAGCGAAGAAAGCAGCTAAAATCTCTAAGTAATTTATGTGCTGTTCGCGTTCAAGGTCAGTCCACATCCCGCTAGCCGTCTGTTCCCCGCACGCACCTCCCCACCCCGTGGTTGAGGCGTCTGAACATATGACAAGGTCATATCTATCCTGTTTAATTTTACTAACTGAACTGTCAATAACATTATCCCACCAAAGTAAATCCGGTTTTAATGAATTTGGAATATTCATGTAAGACTCATAATTATCGGAATTTTTTAAATTTAGATATTTAGTCCGTTCAAAATGTTTAGTGTAAAGCCAACCATAATCTATTGCTGGGCAAGCTGAAACTAATAAACCGACAAAACGAGCCATTTCCCGAATTTTGCATCGATTAGTATTTAAAAACTTTCGAATTTCTTGCTTTATTCGAGCCCTTTTCTCGTCTGGTAGTTTGACCAGTAAGTCTTGTGAATCGATTATATTTCCTAGAAATACACAGCTTGTACTAGGTACCAAACAGCTTTTCTCTTCATTAATAATGAAACCCAGCGCGGTAAGTAGCTTTTTGGTAATATTTACATTAAATAAACAATCCTCAAAATTCTGACCTATTAATAGATAGTCATCTAAATAAACGGTGGACAGAAAGCCAGCGGAGCGGAGTAACCGAATAACCGGTTTCATAACCTTAGTAAATACGTAAGGGGCGGTACTTAAACCAAATGGTAAAACTTGAAACTCATACAAGTTTTGCTCAAACTTAAATCGTAGGTATTTTCTAGATTTCGGTTGAATTTTAATCATAAAATAAGCATCCTGAAGATCTAATTTTGTCATAAAGCAGTCCTTTGTAATTAATTTTAACGCGGTACGCAGGTCTTCTAATTTAAAGTGCTGAGTATCAATAAATTTATTTAGCTTTTTTAAATTGAGGATAAATCTCATTTTACCATTTCGTTTGGGTATTAAGAATATGCTTGATAGAAATTGACCTTTACAGGGAGTACATATTTTAACTGCGCCTGATAATAGTAACTTATCGATAGTTTCACGAAAATGAATTTTATCCTCATTAGAAATTTTTTGAGTTTGAGGCTCGCAGGTTTGAATTACCGGGCGAGAAAAGCTTATTTCATAGCCTTGTATGTATGAAAGTATAACAGGATTACTGGTGATTAAAGCCCATTGTTTATAAAAATGCGATAATCGACCAGCATAATTTACCAGGTTTATCGGCGGCTGTTGCGTGGCGCTCGATGTTGCTGCGACGGCCTCGATGAGTTCGAGGGCCGACTCCTGGTCGTTGCAGGCTCCTTCGTCCTCGGAGCTTCCGTCTGCCTGCGAGTCGGAAAGGGCCCCTTCCAGTTTAAATTTTTGGATGGTCCACCAGGTCCTGACGTTGACGCCTTCTTAACAATGGATTGCAGTTTTGAAACCGGAGCAGCCTTGAGTTCTGCACCTGATTTGGTAATGGCCTTGGCGGTTTTTATAGTTTCTGCGAAATTCTCGCCAAACAAATAATTATCCACCTTGCTGTTTTGCAACTGGTCTTTCATATCTTTCTTTAACGTAGAAAGTATGAAGTTTCGCCTGGTAATGGAGTCAGAATGCTGACAGTCACATAATAATCTGCTCGTATCCATAAGTATCTTGATCAGTTCCGAGTCCTTATCAGAAGAAGAAAGAACGTGCGTAAGCGCCTGGCTAAGTGCAGCAATAGCTGAGGCCACTTGTGACTGTTTTATTTCAATAGCTTTATCACGTTTTGCTACCTGGTCTGAGACGGCAGCTTTATTTCAGCATTCAACACAGGAGCGTTGATCAACTTGCAGTTACTAGGAATGAGATATTTTTCTTTTAATTCCTTTCGTATCTCCTTTGATAGGCCGTTGGTAACACAATGTTCCATCTTACGGCCAAATCTTTCTGTATTTCTGCACCGAAAGATTTGATCAAGGTGGATCATCGCCAAGTATCTCTAAAATGGAAATATCTAATTCTGTGGTTTCTGTGTTTTCAACAGGAGCACCCTCTTTGACAGAGCCAGGAACAATTTCGACGTCATTGGACACTGATTGTGAGTTTTCAGCACTAGCTGCAGATACAGGTTCATGCGTATTTTCAGCTGGAATCGAAAATTCGATTGATTACTATTACAAAGTTAAGAAACAGTCCGATTATACTGTTCGCAAAACTTTAAACTGGGTAGTGACAACTCCAAAGAGAAGCACGCAAACCCGAATGTAATTAGTTGTATATTTAGGTAAGAGACAGACCAAAGTACTGTCCGCAAACCCACATATATTACAAAAGGTAAGGAGATAGCCCAAAGTACTACTCGCAATACCTATTCAATAAAAAATCACTGGACTAACCTTCTGGTTGTTGATGATTTGGTAATTCCGACCGAATATCTGCCGGACTCCTGCGCGGCGCCGCATGCGGCGAGCGCGACCGGCTACGTGAGCGGCGGCGGGTGCGCGGTGACCGCGCGCCGCCGGCGCCGGCTGGCGGCGACGGGCTGCGTGATCGTGTATACGACCGCCGCCTCCGCGTGTAAGAAGGGCTACGGGAACGTTTTCTAGCACTTCGTGATCTTCGACGGTGTTTACGTTTTGTTGAACGAGAATCGCGCACTTTTCGTTCTAATTTCCGCAGTTTTTTCTCCAAATAGTAGAAATCGTCACTTTCATCACGAGAACTCTTTCTTTTCGGCATTTTGGGCACGAAATATCACTTCAATATCACGAAATAGCCGACAACGTGCAGAATGGCGAAGCACTAAAACGCGAATGACAAGTCAAAGATGGCCGACCGGACGGGTGGTGGATCTACCCTCAGCAAAAAAAAAAATGTAACATATAGGTACCCTCAGTACGGTACCTACTTTATTATTTTTCTAAAATATAGTGCAAGGATGGCGAGTCGCTATGCGCAACTACATGTGTTATGCTAATCTTGAGGACGAAGCGTGAAGTATAACGCCAATAAACAACACCTGCAAATGCTTTGGACGAGGCATCACAGAAAACATGCATTTGTATATCAATTATATCATAATAATCATTAGACGGCTGCAACATACATTGCGCGCTCGGATAACATTGCACCCATTCATTCATGTTGTTGTAGTGCCGTGGAATGCGAAGCGAACCTAAGCTCTGTAAATCGTTGAGCCAACCAACGAACAACGCGTGCTCCTGGGTTGGATGCGGCAGTTCCAATCTACTCCACTACGATGTACGTTTTGAAAAATAATCTTGCCTTTAATTATAAAAGTGAGAGGAACCCGTGTAAATCGTATACAGACATAATAATACTCAACATTTGTGCTTTAGTAGGGGATTCCATTCCCTTCAAAATGTCGGGCGAGATACGATTTAAATTAATTTTAAATCCAAAACAATCATCACTCGGATACCACATCAAACCCAAAGTGCGCTCATTAGTATTCGTAGCTCCGTGTTTGAACTCCATGGCAGTAGGCGCGAGCGCGTCGGTGGGGATAGTGTTCAGTATCTCCTTACTGTTGCTAGACCAGCGTGCTATCTCAAACCCACCTGATTTGTTGATAGTCGTTATCTCCTGCACTAGAAGTGACGCCTTGCTTTCGTCGCTGCAGGAATGTACACAGTCGTCCATATAAAAGTTATTGACGATGACGTCAACCGCATCAGGATGTAAGTCCTGATATTTCTGGGCATTTTTATTTTTTATGTATTGTGCAATGAAAGGTGAACAGGTAGCCCCAAACAACAAACTTTGCATGACACATTTTTTTACAGGTGCGTCTGAACTTTCTTGCCAAAGAAATCGAAATACGTGTTGATCTTCGGGACGTATTCTTATTTGAACAAAGAAATCTTTTATATCGCCAACAATTGCGATTTTGTGCTCACGGAATCGTAACATAATACCTAATAAGGAATTATACAAATCAGGGCCCGTAAGTAAATAATCATTTAGGCAAACCCCGTTCACTTTTCCCGCGCAATCAAATACCAACCTCAGTTTTCCAGGTTTATTAGGGTTCTGTACCCCAAAATGTGAAAGGTACCAAATGCGACTTACACCTGAGATTTTATCATCAACTAGTTCTCGAGCGTAGCCATTGTCGAAGAGCTTAGCCATTTCCTTACGGTACCTTTCCGCGTAGGAACTGTCTGACTGAAACTTTTTTACTATACCTTTCAACCTGGAGTGAGCATAATCATACGTGGCAGGCATACTGAAGTCATCCTTGGCAAATGGCAAACCTACCTCCCACCTGCCTCCTGTGTAGCGAGCTGTTTCGTCCAATACACGCAGCGCTCGCACGTGCGCAGTGTTTTCGCGACGAAGGGATGATACGCCGATCGAATCGAGCTCAAAAGATCGCTTAACTAGGTCATTCAACTCGCTGATAACGTCCACCTGCGGCTGCGACTCCGAGTGAGCGAGATGAAACATATGGCCGCTTTGACCGTTCACGGAAGGGTGAGAGAGACGGCAGTTCCCGTGTATGGTCCACCCTAAACGGCACCTAGTTGCGTATGGCTCCTTATCAACATTTAAGGGTTCTAAAACTTCGATAGGGTTTAATAAATAGTAATTATCCTCACCTATCAGTAGGCGAGGTACCACACTTTCCTTGCAAACAATATCTTTCAAGTGTTTCAAGCGATTACAGTTTAAATGTTTGTTTACGATACATAAGTTCTGCGTAGGTAATTTAAACTTGTCAACAACACGCAAAGTAACATTATAGTTTTGTTTATCGTAATAACTAGATATGTTTGTAGTGATTTGCGGGGTGTCGGATTGGTACACCTCGATACCGAAAACGTCAACAAACTTTATCGCACTAGAATACGAGCTTGTAATACCTAACTCGCGCACTAGGTTTTTATCTATCATCGATATGGACGCACCATCATCTAATAGAGCATACGTGCTAACTATGCCATTAGGGCCACTTAGGTTCACTTTCACCACTTTTGTCAACCCGGTGGTAGTCTCGCGGGGCGGCGCGGCCGGCGCGGCATCGCCAGCGCCGGCGCACAGCGGCGGGCGCGCGGGGTCGGCGCGCGGCGGCGGCGGCGCGGCGGCCGCTGTAGCCAGCGCGTGCGCGACGGTCTCATTGCGCGAAGATGATGACGACTCACCCTCTGCAGCCTCCGGAATCGACGATGGAGATTCCTCCTCCTCCTCAGCGGGTGTATGTGTGTGCGGCTTTTTATAGTGTAGCAAGTGATGATGTGCCATGCCACAGTTATCAATAGTGCACACAGGTGCGGGGCACGCATTATGGTCGTGTTTTTGTAGGCATAAAAAACATAGACCTCTCGATTTTACATACCGCCACCGGTCCTTTCTCATAGCCCTTCTAAATGGACGACAATCGGCCAATGCATGATGTGGAGACTTCTTACAAAAGTTGCATGACCGGGCGGTACCACTACTACGCGGTTTAGCGGCTATCTCTGCAGTTGTAGCTAGGACGGGACGGTTGTAGGTATGATAATTACTCGTGCGGTGTTTATCGTCGTATTTCTTAGTAGGTATAATCGGTTCCGACTTCCTGTGGTCTCGTATGTTAGTAACGCCGACGACAGATGCTATTTCGGCTTCTCGTTTGAGGAACGCTGCTAGTAGTTGAAGTTTAGGTATGTTAGATGATAGTTTACTGTATGCGTAGTCTGTCCACCTACTTATCAATATGCTAGGCAACTTTGATACGATAGCAGTTGCGATCTCTGGGCTTTTTAGGTAATCGTGTTGGTTAAGGCTATGTAATGTAGCAACACAATTGTTTATTTTCATGGAGAATGTAACTATATCATGTTGATAGTTGGTAGATAGTGGGGACAGTTTTCTCATCTGTGATGTTAGATGTTGTATAATAGTATCAGATTGGCCAAACCTCAGTTCCAGGGCTTCCATGACGACGGCAGGCGATGTGTTACCTATCAGCAGGTCGGTCACTGCCTCCTTGGCATCACCTTTCAGGGCGCGTCGTAACCTCCACAGGTTCTCGGAGTCGGTGAATTGGCACAATGCTGAAGACTCTTCATAGGCGCTTCGGAAGTGCAACCAGTCTATGCAGTCACCGCTGAATGCTGGTAACTCTCGTGGCGTGGACAGCCGGGTAAGTAGACGTTCTTCTTGGTGTGTTGATGATGACGTCATCATGTCTTTCAGTGCGTGGGCCAGCTGGAGAATGCTGTCAGCGGGCGGAAGGTGGGCAGAAGTGCAAGCTGGTGCTACATATGGAGCTTGCGCTGCCTGCTTGGTCATCGGCGGCTGCTGCTTCACGACCTTAGCAGATGGAAGGCGATCATAGGTGCGAGCTGGATCAACCACATGAGCTCGCGCTGCCTCCGTTGCCATCGGCGGGGGGCCATAGGTGCGAGCTGGGTTAACATCAGGAGCTCGCTGTGCCTCCGCGATGGGCTGCTGCTTCTGGGATGCTGCTGCTGCCGGTGGTGGCGGGTCACTATTTTTCATCAACCACTCATCCACCGCCCTTTCCTTCTGTGACGGTGTCACCGACGGGCAACTCGACTTGCTGCGTGACTTGCTGGCGCTCTTCGCCATTTCAATTCAATCTTCTCTTGTGCAACAATCAGTCGGGCTCGCGCCTCATCCAGCTCGAGCTCCTTGCGGCGCAGTCGTGATGCTGCTGATGACGTAGCTGAGGGTGCCCGCGGCGCCTGCTGCTGATGGATCTCCTTTGTCTCGGTCTTTACCGAGGTACCAGGCACAGGCACAGTCACAACACCAGATTCACTCATGTTTTTTGTGTTTCGTTGGTTCGCAATGGCGTCACTTGCGAGCACGTGTTCCGACGCGGCTTTCAGTCTTTCGGACAACTTCTCCCGATTCTTATCTATAAGTATTTTAGGACTGTGGAACATCCCGGCGCAGTAAGATGCGGTTCGAAGGATCAGATTGTAGTTGATATAAATAAAAAGGCGAGAAATTGTATGGAAAAATGGAGCGCGTTCGAGGGTGCAAGTAATCGCGGCGGTGGTTTTGTGCGAACTGGCCGGTAGGTGGCGCTTGCGCGCGTCATAGACTAATTGTCAAAGATTAATTATTAATAGAAGGTTTGAATCGATAGCTCGACCGCGCTCATACTTTATTAGAATAATTATTAGAATAATAAATGCACAGACATGGGTAAGTAAGTAGTACAAAGTATAAAATTACCAAATACAAATAAAATGTTTTTGAAATTAGGCGTGAGTGCTTCGGGGTAATTTGGGTCATTCGACACATGAGTAATAGGGCGACTATTTACCAGCGCTTCTACTTCTGCTAATAGAGTAGCCAACGTAGTAGGATGAGGAGCGCGTTCCTTGAGGACCACCTTCAACGAGGTCTTCACCGTGCGTACCATGCGCTCCCATGAACCGCCCATCTCCGGCGCACCTGGGGGTATAAAACGCCACTCAAATCCGCGGATAGATCCGTAGTCGCGGATTGCGTCTTTGTCCAGTTCGGCGATGCTACGTCTGATCTCTGCATCGGCGCCTCTAAAGTTGGTACCATTATCGGATAGAATTACCTGTGGCATCTTTCGTCGTGACGCGAACCTCCGTAGTCCCATAATTGTCGAGTCAGTGGAGAGATCATCCGTGATCTCAATATGAATAGCGCGGATCGTCAGACACGTAAATAGCATTCCGTAACGCTTTTGTCTTTTCCGGTTAACGGTGACCTCCATGGGTCCGAAAAATCGCAACCACAGTAACTGAAAGGACGCCTATAGGGTTGTAGTCTAGCGTCAGGTAGATCACCCATACGTTGCGGTTGCGGTGCGGCACGTCTGTAGCGACAGAATAAACATCGAGCTGCCACGCCACGGACAGTAGGTCTGAGCTTTAAAATCCAGTAACGCTGCCGTAAGTTATTTACGACGAGCTCAGTTGCTCCGTGACATGCTTGTCTGTGATGGTACTCCACCAGCAAGCGCGCGATTCTGTGCTGACCGTCCAAGATGACGGGCCGCTTGACATTATGATCAACGCCAACAACTTGGTCGGCGCGACCAGCAACACGCAAAACTCCAGATTGGTCAAGGTAAGGTGACAGCTGTTTTAAACGACTGTTTGACGGCAGTTGTTTACCTTGTTTTAGACATGCCAGTTCGGTGCCAAAACTATCAGCTTGGCATTTCTTTACCAGTAGGTCTTCTGCCTCCTTCATTAGAAATATGTCAAGCTCATACTTCTTACGCTGACATTTTCTAATGAACAGCAAAACCCGTGCCGTAGCGCGCACGAGTGATCCAACTCGAGATGTTATCTTCGTTAGGCAAAGATAAATCTGAGTTCTGTTCGACCACTACACAAACGGAGCGTTCCTCACACATTGCCTCCTCTAGTGCTTTAGTACGCTTCAGGTCCTTGGGCCACTGCTCCTCAGGGCGGGTCAAAAAAGAAGGGCCGCGAAACCAGTCACTAGAGTAGTCAAGAGGCGGCGCATCCTCGCGCGTAGCTACGTCAGCCACGTTCAGTCCAGTAGGTACGTGACGCCACTCAATCGATCTCGTCAACTCGTCAATTTCACCTAAACGGTGAGCTACGTACGGCTTATAATTGCGTGGGTCACTACGTATCCATTGTAAAACCGTGCTCGAGTCAGTCCAAAAGTAGCGCGAAGTAGGCTGAATATCTTTGTGCTCACGCTGTATAGTAGCAGCGAGCCGCGCTCCCAGGAGCGCACCCTGTAGTTCCAGCCTTGGAATCGAAATTGGGCGCAGTGGACTAACCCTGCTTTTACTGGCGACAAAACACACAAGTACACGACCATCTGATCGAGTAAAATTAATGATTAAACGAACTTACCTGTATGTGAAGTTTGATCATAATTATACGAAGGCTTCGTCCGAAGAGATTAGCATAACACATGTAGTTGCGCATAGCGACTCGCCATCCTTGCACTATATTTTAGAAAAATAATAAAGTAGGTACCGTACTGAGGGTACCTATATGTTTACATTTTTTTTTTTTGCTGAGGGTAGATCCACCACCCGTCCGGTCGGCCATCTTTGACTTGTCATTTAGTTTAGAGGTATGACATTAAAAATATTTCACAACTAAATGGGTAAGTTATTCATAACGGGGAGGGATGTTATCTTTCGGACGAAGCCTTCGTATAATTATGATCAAACTTCACATACAGGTAAGTTCGTTTAATCATTAATTATACTTCACGCTTCGTCCTCAAGATTAGCATAACACATGTAGACTTTTAGAGCTTACTTAAAGTTGTGAAATATTTTACTATTGAAACACTATTTATCTTAATAAATCAAACAGTTTTACTCTATCGAGAAATAAATTATTAATTGCAGTGTAGGTACTTAATACCAAATCAACCTAATTAGTAGGTAATTACTAACAGTATTAATCTAGAACATTATTCATAACAGATCTAGCGAATGAATCATCATCTGCCACATTACTAACTAAAGTTCTATTATAGAACCTGAAGAATGTAGAGGAAGAATCACTCCAGCCCGCCGCACGCCGTATGGAGTCAAGATTGACACCAAGTCGCCGTGCTGCCGACGTTGCGGCGTGCCGCGTGCTGTGTGCTGTAAATATGCTTACATCGATACCACTTGCACTTAAGGTGCTTTTAATCCAGCGGCTCAGAGTTTGTGAACAAACTGCCTTGTGGGGTTTCTTTATAGCAATAAAGAGAGAAGTTACATTATGGCGTAAATTTTTTGACATTTCTAAATAAGCTAGAAGTGTTTTTCCTGGCATATTTCGGTTTTCTTCAAAAAACGGAATAGATAAAATTGGCTGAATAGAACCTAATCTGGAAGTTTTTATGGAATCAGGAATTTTGATGATTACTTTATTAGGAAACACTTCGATATTACTTATATTTATCTTTGACAAGGTTTGCACCCTATGTGCAGTTATTAAAGCAAGAAGCGTTACGAGTTTGAAAGAAATTCGTTCAATTGTAAGGTCCTCATTTGGGTATAAGTTACTGAGATAATTTAATACAATTGAAGGATCCCATGTCACATTGTATTTAGGTAACGGAGGTCTTAAACGATATATGCCCTTGAAAAATCTTTTAATACGGTCATCCTCTGCAATTTGGTTACCAAGTATCAAGCTTAGAGCTGATCTACATGTATTAAGAGAACTATATTGAGCCCACTTTCGTACAAGCTAGTTAGAAAGTAAATAACATTTGGAACCGAGGCTGAATAACAATTCCACTCATTCTCTCTACAGAAAATAAACCATTTTTTGAGGTGAACATCATACTGCTTCATAGAATTGTTGGAGAGGGATGCTGTCATAACATCTATCGCAGACGGAGGGATACTTCTTTTTAACCAAGCTTCCCGCAGCACAGCCCTGCCACCAGGGTAAGCTGGGTGTGTATGTGGCGACTGCTGTAATAATGAGACAATATCAAGTTTTCGTCTGGTTTAAAAATTATGGGGGCGGACAACAAGAGGCTTTGAAACAGCGGATACCACGGCTGTGTAGGCCATAAGGTACAACGACAATGCCTTCAGCTTTGTCAGAAACAATTTTACGCAAAGTTTTTAAAATAACTGAAAAAGGTGGAAAAGCATAAAACTGTAAATTAGTCCATGAGATAGTAAACGCGTTAATGGCAACCGCATCCGGGTCTCTATGCCATGACACGTATTTTAAACATTTGGCATTTATTCTGCTAGCAAATAAATCAATCTCAGGTGTTCCGAATTTTTCCACTATTTGACGGTAGGCGTGAGGCGACAGCTCCACTCGATGTCGGGTGCACGCGGCGCGATTCTGCGTCGGCCGTCTTGTTGTCCTCCGACCTGATGTATGACGCGTACACGTACAGGTTACGACATTCACACCACTGCCATAGTTTTTTAGTAACGTCTGTCAAATGTGGAAACTGAATTCCGCCCATCCTATTTATATAGGATATTGCAGTGGTATTATCCACACGAAGCAATATCTGACAATCCTTTAAGTGTTTGGCAAATACCTTGAGAGCGAAGAAAGCAGCTAAAATCTCTAAGTAATTTATGTGCTGTTCGCGTTCAAGGTCAGTCCACATCCCGCTAGCCGTCTGTTCCGCACGCACCTCCCACCCCGTGGTTGAGGCGTCTGAACATATGACAAGGTCATATCTATCCTGTTTAATTTTACTAACTGAACTGTCAATAACATTATCCCACCAAAGTAAATCCGGTTTTAATGAATTTGGAATATTCATGTAAGACTCATAATTATCGGAATTTTTTAAATTTAGATATTTAGTCCGTTCAAAATGTTTAGTGTAAAGCCAACCATAATCTATTGCTGGGCAAGCTGAAACTAATAAACCGACAAAACGAGCCATTTCCCGAATTTTGCATCGATTAGTATTTAAAAACTTTCGAATTTCTTGCTTTATTCGAGCCCTTTTCTCGTCTGGTAGTTTGACCAGTAAGTCTTGTGAATCGATTATATTTCCTAGAAATACACAGCTTGTACTAGGTACCAAACAGCTTTTCTCTTCATTAATAATGAAACCCAGCGCGGTAAGTAGCTTTTTGGTAATATTTACATTAAATAAACAATCCTCAAAATTCTGACCTATTAATAGATAGTCATCTAAATAAACGGTGGACAGAAAGCCAGCGGAGCGAGTAACCGAATAACCGGTTTCATAACCTTAGTAAATACGTAAGGGGCGGTACTTAAACCAAATGGTAAAACTTGAAACTCATACAAGTTTTGCTCAAACTTAAATCGTAGGTATTTTCTAGATTTCGGTTGAATTTTAATCATAAAATAAGCATCCTGAAGATCTAATTTTGTCATAAAGCAGTCCTTTGTAATTAATTTTAACGCGGTACGCAGGTCTTCTAATTTAAAGTGCTGAGTATCAATAAATTTATTTAGCTTTTTTAAATTGAGGATAAATCTCATTTTACCATTTCGTTTGGGTATTAAGAATATGCTTGATAGAAATTGACCTTTACAGGGAGTACATATTTTAACTGCGCCTGATAATAGTAACTTATCGATAGTTTCACGAAAATGAATTTTATCCTCATTAGAAATTTTTTGAGTTTGAGGCTCGCAGGTTTGAATTACCGGGCGAGAAAAGCTTATTTCATAGCCTTGTATGTATGAAAGTATAACAGGATTACTGGTGATTAAAGCCCATTGTTTATAAAAATGCGATAATCGACCAGCATAATTTACCAGGTTTATCGGCGGCTGTTGCGTGGCGCTCGATGTTGCTGCGACGGCCTCGATGAGTTCGAGGGCCGACTCCTGGTCGTTGCAGGCTCCTTCGTCCTCGGAGCTTCCGTCTGCCTGCGAGTCGGAAAGGGCCCCTTCCAGTTTAAATTTTTGGATGGTCCACCAGGTCCTGACGTTGACGCCTTCTTAACAATGGATTGCAGTTTTGAAACCGGAGCAGCCTTGAGTTCTGCACCTGATTTGGTAATGGCCTTGGCGGTTTTTATAGTTTCTGCGAAATTCTCGCCAAACAAATAATTATCCACCTTGCTGTTTTGCAACTGGTCTTTCATATCTTTCTTTAACGTAGAAAGTATGAAGTTTCGCCTGGTAATGGAGTCAGAATGCTGACAGTCACATAATAATCTGCTCGTATCCATAAGTATCTTGATCAGTTCCGAGTCCTTATCAGAAGAAGAAAGAACGTGCGTAAGCGCCTGGCTAAGTGCAGCAATAGCTGAGGCCACTTGTGACTGTTTTATTTCAATAGCTTTATCACGTTTTGCTACCTGGTCTGAGACGGCAGCTTTTATTTCAGCATTCAACACAGGAGCGTTGATCAACTTGCAGTTACTAGGAATGAGATATTTTCTTTTAATTCTTTCGTATCTCCTTTGATAGGCCGTTGGTAACACAATGTTCCAATCTTACGGCCAAATCTTTCTGTATTTCTGCACCGAAAGATTTGATCAAGGTGGGATCATCGCCAAGTATCTCTAAAATGGAAATATCTAATTCTGTGGTTTCTGTGTTTTCAACAGGAGCACCCTCTTTGACAGAGCCAGGAACAATTTCGACGTCATTGGACACTGATTGTGAGTTTTCAGCACTAGCTGCAGATACAGGTTCATGCGTATTTTCAGCTGGAATCGAAAATTCGATTGATTACTATTACAAAGTTAAGAAACAGTCCGATTATACTGTTCGCAAAACTTTAAACTGGTAGTGACAACTCCAAAGAGAAGCACGCAAACCCGAATGTAATTAGTTGTATATTTAGGTAAGAGACAGACCAAAGTACTGTCCGCAAACCCACATATATTACAAAGGTAAGGAGATAGCCCAAAGTACTACTCGCAATACCTATTCAATAAAAAACTCACTGGACTAACCTTCTGGTTGTTGATGATTTGGTAATTCCGACCGAATATCTGCCGGACTCCTGCGCGGCGCCGCATGCGGCGAGCGCGACCGGCTACGTGAGCGGCGGCGGGTGCGCGGTGACCGCGCGCCGCCGGCGCCGGCTGGCGGCGACGGGCTGCGTGATCGTGTATACGACCGCCGCCTCCGCGTGTAAGAAGGGCTACGGGAACGTTTTCTAGCACTTCGTGATCTTCGACGGTGTTTACGTTTTGTTGAACGAGAATCGCGCACTTTTCGTTCTAATTTCCGCAGTTTTTTCTCCAAATAGTAGAAATCGTCACTTTCATCACGAGAACTCTTTCTTTCGGCATTTTGGGCACGAAATATCACTTCAATATCACGAAATAGCCGACAACGTGCAGAATGGCGAAGCACTAAAACGCGAATGACAAGTCAAAGATGGCCGACCGGACGGGTGGTGGATCTACCCTCAGCAAAAAAAAAAAATGTAAACATATAGGTACCCTCAGTACGGTACCTACTTTATTATTTTTCTAAAATATAGTGCAAGGATGGCGAGTCGCTATGCGCAACTACATGTGTTATGCTAATCTTGAGGACGAAGCGTGAAGTATAACGCCAATAAACAACACCTGCAAATGCTTTGGACGAGGCATCACAGAAAACATGCATTTGTATATCAATTATATCATAATAATCATTAGACGGCTGCAACATACATTGCGCGCTCGGATAACATTGCACCCATTCATTCATGTTGTTGTAGTGCCGTGGAATGCGAAGCGAACCTAAGCTCTGTAAATCGTTGAGCCAACCAACGAACAACGCGTGCTCCCTGGGTTGGATGCGGCAGTTCCAATCTACTCCACTACGATGTACGTTTTGAAAAATAATCTTGCCTTTAATTATAAAAAGTGAGAGGAACCCGTGTAAATCGTATACAGACATAATAATACTCAACATTTGTGCTTTAGTAGGGGATTCCATTCCCTTCAAAATGTCGGGCGAGATACGATTTAAATTAATTTTAAATCCAAAAACAATCATCACTCGGATACCACATCAAACCCAAAGTGCGCTCATTAGTATTCGTAGCTCCGTGTTTGAACTCCATGGCAGTAGGCGCGAGCGCGTCGGTGGGGATAGTGTTCAGTACCTCCTTACTGTTGCTAGACCAGCGTGCTATCTCAAACCCACCTGATTTGTTGATAGTCGTTATCTCCTGCACTAGAAGTGACGCCTTGCTTTCGTCGCTGCAGGAATGTACACAGTCGTCCATATAAAAGTTATTGACGATGACGTCAACCGCATCAGGATGTAAGTCCTGATATTTCTGGGCATTTTTATTTTTTATGTATTGTGCAATGAAAGGTGAACAGGTAGCCCCAAACAACAAACTTTGCATGACACATTTTTTTACAGGTGCGTCTGAACTTTCTTGCCAAAGAAATCGAAATACGTGTTGATCTTCGGGACGTATTCTTATTTGAACAAAGAAATCTTTTATATCGCCAACAATTGCGATTTTGTGCTCACGGAATCGTAACATAATACCTAATAAGGAATTATACAAATCAGGGCCCGTAAGTAAATAATCATTTAGGCAAACCCGTTCACTTTTCCCGCGCAATCAAATACCAACCTCAGTTTTCCAGGTTTATTAGGTTCTGTACCCCAAAATGTGAAAGGTACCAAATGCGACTTACACCTGAGATTTTATCATCAACTAGTTCTCGAGCGTAGCCATTGTCGAAGAGCTTAGCCATTTCCTTACGGTACCTTTCCGCGTAGGAACTGTCTGACTGAAACTTTTTTACTATACCTTTCAACCTGGAGTGAGCATAATCATACGTGGCAGGCATACTGAAGTCATCCTTGGCAAATGGCAAACCTACCTCCCACCTGCCTCCTGTGTAGCGAGCTGTTTCGTCCAATACACGCAGCGCTCGCACGTGCGCAGTGTTTTCGCGACGAAGGATGATACGCCGATCGAATCGAGCTCAAAAGATCGCTTAACTAGGTCATTCAACTCGCTGATAACGTCCACCTGCGGCTGCGACTCCGAGTGAGCGAGATGAAACATATGGCCGCTTTGACCGTTCACGGAAGGGTGAGAGAGACGGCAGTTCCCGTGTATGGTCCACCCTAAACGGCACCTAGTTGCGTATGGCTCCTTATCAACATTTAAGGGTTCTAAAACTTCGATAGGGTTTAATAAATAGTAATTATCCTCACCTATCAGTAGGCGAGGTACCACACTTTCCTTGCAAACAATATCTTTCAAGTGTTTCAAGCGATTACAGTTTAAATGTTTGTTTACGATACATAAGTTCTGCGTAGGTAATTTAAACTTGTCAACAACACGCAAAGTAACATTATAGTTTTGTTTATCGTAATAACTAGATATGTTTGTAGTGATTTGCGGGGTGTCGGATTGGTACACCTCGATACCGAAAACGTCAACAAACTTTATCGCACTAGAATACGAGCTTGTAATACCTAACCCGCGCACTAGGTTTTATCTATCATCGATATGGACGCACCATCATCTAATAGAGCATACGTGCTAACTATGCCATTAGGGCCACTTAGGTTCACTTTCACCACTTTTGTCAACCCGGTGGTAGTCTCGCGGGGCGGCGCGGCCGGCGCGGCATCGCCAGCGCCGGCGCACAGCGGCGGGCGCGCGGGGTCGGCGCGCGGCGGCGGCGGCGCGGCGGCCGCTGTAGCCAGCGCGTGCGCGACGGTCTCATTGCGCGAAGATGATGACGACTCACCCTCTGCAGCCTCCGGAATCGACGATGGAGATTCCTCCTCCTCCTCAGCGGGTGTATGTGTGTGCGGCTTTTTATAGTGTAGCAAGTGATGATGTGCCATGCCACAGTTATCAATAGTGCACACAGGTGCGGGGCACGCATTATGGTCGTGTTTTTGTAGGCATAAAAAACATAGACCTCTCGATTTTACATATCGCCACCGGTCCTTTCTCATAGCCCTTCTAAATGGACGACAATCGGCCAATGCATGATGTGGAGACTTCTTACAAAAGTTGCATGACCGGGCGGTACCACTACTACGCGGTTTAGCGGCTATCTCTGCAGTTGTAGCTAGGACGGGACGGTTGTAGGTATGATAATTACTCGTGCGGTGTTTATCGTCGTATTTCTTAGTAGGTATAATCGGTTCCGACTTCCTGTGGTCTCGTATGTTAGTAACGCCGACGACAGATGCTATTTCGGCTTCTCGTTTGAGGAACGCTGCTAGTAGTTGAAGTTTAGGTATGTTAGATGATAGTTTACTGTATGCGTAGTCTGTCCACCTACTTATCAATATGCTAGGCAACTTTGATACGATAGCAGTTGCGATCTCTGGGCTTTTTAGGTAATCGTGTTGGTTTAGGCTATGTAATGTAGCAACACAATTGTTTACTTTCATGGAGAATGTAACTATATCATGTTGATAGTTGGTAGATAGTGGGGACAGTTTTCTCATCTGTGATGTTAGATGTTGTATAATAGTATCAGATTGGCCAAACCTCAGTTCCAGGGCTTCCATGACGACGGCAGGCGATGTGTTACCTATCAGCAGGTCGGTCACTGCCTCCTTGCATCACCTTTCAGGGCGCGTCGTAACCTCCACAGGTTCTCGGAGTCGGTGAATTGGCACAATGCTGAAGACTCTTCATAGGCGCTTCGGAAGTGCAACCAGTCTATGCAGTCACCGCTGAATGCTGGTAACTCTCGTGGCGTGGACAGCCGGGTAAGTAGACGTTCTTCTTGGTGTGTTGATGATGACGTCATCATGTCTTTCAGTGCGTGGGCCAGCTGGAGAATGCTGTCAGCGGGCGGAAGGTGGGCAGAAGTGCAAGCTGGTGCTACATATGGAGCTTGCGCTGCCTGCTTGGTCATCGGCGGCTGCTGCTTCACGACCTTAGCAGATGGAAGGCGATCATAGGTGCGAGCTGGATCAACCACATGAGCTCGCGCTGCCTCCGTTGCCATCGGCGGGGGGCCATAGGTGCGAGCTGGGTTAACATCAGGAGCTCGCTGTGCCTCCGCGATGGGCTGCTGCTTCTGGGATGCTGCTGCTGCCGGTGGTGGCGGGTCACTATTTTTCATCAACCACTCATCCACCGCCCTTTCCTTCTGTGACGGTGTCACCGACGGGCAACTCGACTTGCTGCGTGACTTGCTGGCGCTCTTCGCCATTTCCAATTCAATCTTCTTTTGTGCAACAATCAGTCGGGCTCGCGCCTCATCCAGCTCGAGCTCCTTGCGGCGCAGTCGTGATGCTGCTGATGACGTAGCTGAGGGTGCCCGCGGCGCCTGCTGCTGATGGATCTCCTTTGTCTCGGTCTTTACCGAGGTACCAGGCACAGGCACAGTCACAACACCAGATTCACTCATGTTTTTTGTGTTTCGTTGGTTCGCAATGGCGTCACTTGCGAGCACGTGTTCCGACGCGGCTTTCAGTCTTTCGGACAACTTCTCCCGATTCTTATCTATAAGTATTTTAGGACTGTGGAACATCCCGGCGCAGTAAGATGCGGTTCGAAGGATCAGATTGTAGTTGATATAAATAAAAAGGCGAGAAATTGTATGGAAAAATGGAGCGCGTTCGAGGGTGCAAGTAATCGCGGCGGTGGTTTTGTGCGAACTGGCCGGTAGGTGGCGCTTGCGCGCGTCATAGACTAATTGTCAAAGATTAATTATTAATAGAAGGTTTGAATCGATAGCTCGACCGCGCTCATACTTTATTAGAATAATTATTAGAATAATAAATGCACAGACATGGGTAAGTAAGTAGTACAAAGTATAAAATTACCAAATACAAATAAAATGGTAGGAAAGTGCAGTGCGTCGCCTACAGACTCTATAGTCCAATACTCTTCCGATCACGTCAAAGCCACTCTCATTGGCCGATGTGCTGCTCACTTAACTCGGTAGAGGAAGGGAGTCGTACGTCGCAGTGGGGCTGGCTGGCAGTCTTGGTTGAGCCTTGGAGGCGTTAGGTCGTATTTTAAAGGATAACATTTGTATAGTCGATACGTAAACTTTGTTCTTATAATCCAAGTTTGATGAAATATATGCTGTAACTGAAATGGAATAAAGTGTCTAAATTATCTAAATGTGGTCTGATTCTACAGATCAGAAGTGGAACAACCCACAAGTAGTTTAATTTCAAGATTTTTGTTTTCACGTGACGACTAATTCAAAAGTTATCATTTCTTAATCTGTGTTAGTTTAAAGTGAGCAATTTTACGGTAAGTGCTCCGAGCAGGATCAACCACAAGGATTGCAGTGTGCCTGTAAAGGCTTATGAGTGAAATGTTTAAGTGCCGGAAAAATCCACAGAATCCAGTGAGTACTAACCCTTATTTTTTATTTAAGTCAATTTAGAACATTTTAACAGTGATCTCCAATATATATTTTTTATCGAATATACTGTACCTGAACACATCTAGTAGACAAATTGCCTAGTGTTACACTATCATGGAAATTATACGCACAGAAGGCTGTAATCAAATTATAAATTAAATCAATAGATGCGGCATTCACTCCAAAATTGGCCACTGAAATGTTTCAGTTAAAATCACGTAAAATATTCTAATTACATATTATCATATTCATTTATGTATTCCTTCTAATATTTTATGATCTTTGAAAAGCAAAAATATCGATCTTTATTTTGTACCTATTTATTTTGTAAAGATGTAGCTACTAGAACAAATATTGATTTAGTCTAGACTGCTTTTCATAGTCAAATATAAAGACAGGCTACGAATAAATTCTCCAACAAAACTGCTTTGCTATGCATTCATTATATGCCTTATTATAAGTAGAGTACTTTTCACTACATGAAATCAATCATACCTACTATGGGCACCTATTTTAATTGTCTCAAAAGTAGTATGGATCTGGCCAGTAATACTTATTTATAGGTATTTCACTTCGAGATAACTTTCTGTTAGTCATAGCTTTATTTATTTTATCCTTACGATAACAATCATAAAACCCTCTAAATCCGTGCGAAATTACAATATCCGTAAGAAGCGACCGATATCGGTACTTTATTTTCAAGTCAAAA
Organism: Phthorimaea operculella; assembly: GCA_024500475.1. Classification (NCBI taxonomy): domain Eukaryota; kingdom Metazoa; phylum Arthropoda; class Insecta; order Lepidoptera; family Gelechiidae; genus Phthorimaea; species Phthorimaea operculella. The sequence goes on from JANFCV010000082.1 coordinate 1,530,932, forward strand.
AGTAGAACAAGGAGTTATTTGTAATAAGAAAGAGTAAATACTGTTAGACTGAAAATCGACAAGCTATGATCAGCACTAATCTCGACAACTGAGTGGGTCCCAGCCCTGGGGCTCTCTCTCTTGGACGCTATCGGTCGACGCGCGCGGACCATTGTTTACGTTATGAGCGATCCAAAATTATTAATTAAAGGTATTTATTCCGAAGAACTCTTGTATTTAATTTAGAGCCAATAGTTTCAGAATCGGGATGCAAACACGCCTGCAATTAATTTGTGAGTGAAAACAAAAAAAAGTGATAAAACTTATTCGTTATCGCGTAGCAACTAGCATTCAAGTGTACCAGTGCTCGGTATGGTACGAGGAGCTCCTTATCTTAGATGGTATTAAATTACGTTCCCGAATCCTTTGTCTTAGCTTAGTACATCAAAAAGTTTCGTAATTCGTGAAGTATGGTGATTGGACATTTATTTCAACAGCCAAATATTATTTAAATTAGTATCCTGTGCACTAAAGTTTTTCATAGTAACTTTTTGGTGTTGAGTGCTGCGTTAGTGGTACTTACTCTGAACTTTCGGCTTGGGTGGGCTAGCCTATTCGAGGTTACACGCGTAACGTATCAGGTGATGAAGAGTGGCTGAGCCGCAAGGACAGAGAGTGTACTTGCGCATTCCTTTTAGAACAAAGGACATGGAAATTAGGTATTGGACATTGGTGAGCTGTATCAAATACCTATATCTTTTGAGTAGTTGAATTAAAACAGAAACTAAAGCTGAATGCAGCGAACTTTCCCGAGGATTTGTCTAGATTCTATGCACTAGGTATTTTGTTTATGCTATAGCTATGTGCATTTATTGTATTGTATTCTAGTATTTTACTAAGCTATAGGTAACTCGTTACTTTTGCTATCTTTTGTAACTTTATAATTTTGTACGCTGACTATTTGCCATTGCAATTAAAATATAGGTCGCTGTAAGAAAGGACACCATAGTGTTAGCTCAAGTACCTACTAGTTCAGAGTCCTACTCTGCCAAAGAAAGACAAATACGAGAGACATATCGGAGGCAGTTAAAGGAAAAAAAACAAATCGCTTAAAGACTTTGGAAGGTTTGGTGAGGCAGTTGAGAAAAACGAGAAATTACCATGAAAATAAACGGACTGCCAATTTTTCTATAGTTCATAACGCCATACTGTCTGATATGGGATATTGCTTTAATTGTGGCAAGTTTGGTCAATAAGCTAAATTTTGTAAAAATTACATGACAAATGTTCTTTTTGTAATCGACGTAGGCACGCACAATGATAAAGAATGCTTTAAAAAGCGAAATCAGAGTAAACTCTGTTCATTTTTCAAGTTTAAAGGACATACTATTATAGAATGCAGAAACAAACAATTGGATTGTAGGCATATTTAGCAGATGTTTATTTAAATATTGTTCTCACAATAAGCGCATTCATGAACAAAATACGTTTTAGAGTAAAATTAAGGTTAATTCAGCGAAAAGAATATTAAGAAAAGTATACATCAATAGTATTTCCGCCGAGGCAATCAATAAACTATACTATGTATCCTTTACGATACGATACTCAATTGTGAGGTGACAAGGAATCACACCTACATGGATGACGTAATCGTTAAGGTGCCCTCAAAGACCGGGCCTGCCGCGCCTGGCGCACGGCGCACTACGCTTCGGCTGTCAGAACGTCTGATTTTGTATGCACTGTGACTGATATTATGATTTGTAACTGATACTAAGAAAGTCAGCACGTTATGCGTATTGGCACGACGACACAAAGTAAGTATTGGCTAGTGACGACGACGCTGTCACATTGACGACGCACTACGCCGCGTACAGCGCCCGAAGTTTAATTTCACTTAAATAGAAGTCAATGCTGATACCTAGTTGTTGCTGTAAAGCTAAATAGCCTGATTTCGGCTACACAAATAGAAACGTGAATTTACATACAGTGTATAAATTATGAGCATTAACGAAGTATGAAAAGAAAGTAACCGGAACTGGGGACACCTTGATTTAAGCCGGGTTAGCTTATGTACTGCAGAGAGAAATATTTCGCTAGGAGAGGACTTCATATTATGTCAAATCGTATGGAATTCATCAAAACAAGCGAAGATAATTGACATAAGGGTGTAGAGAATATCTTTGTCGCGGATCGCTGGCCTGAACTGAAAGCATAATCGGCGATTGATTTTCAGCATCCTGAAGTTGTAAGACTGAAGAATTTATAAGTTTTATGTTGTATAAGTTCTATTATGTTTACGACCAGATATGGGAGATTTAAGTAAGAATGATATTTTAAGAAGACAATTTTGTACTCCTTTCAAAAAAAAAAAAAAAAAAAACACTGGTACAAAACATGATTGGATAAAATACCTATTGATAATGTTACTAACGCTGGAAATATGGTTGAACTAAAAAAAAAAAAATTAAAAATGGCTGACTATACATAAAAAAAAAAAAACTGTGGTTTGTCGGCTCACATTGTTGAACTTTACTATTAGTTTTGAGTAAACTCAAGATATTATCCATTATGAACATCTTGAAAGTGATGTGAGAAAAAGTTATGTTATAAATGACAGAAATATTACTGACACGGGTTCCACCATTTCTAGGTCTGATCAACTAAAGTGGTGGAAATGCCGAACGACTGACCGACAGCGAAAAATTGATACAGGCTATTTATCATCTTAACAAGAAAACTTATGAATTGTTTTTACATGGGGAGGGTAGTACCTATTTATTCAAACAATGTAATAATAATTAAGGTAATAATGTAATAAAGGGTTCCTAAACGAAGGAGACTAGGTACCTATACATTTTAAGAATTGTATTCAGTTAATTATGTGCATAAAAAAAAATGCATCATTAGATCATTGAGTAAATTTATGCAAACCAATAAAGGACATCGGTAATCTGAAGTAAGAGATTTTAGGGCACTAGAACTGAACTTGGATTGAACAAAAATAGAGAATAACAATGCATAACTGTCTTTCGTGGCACGTAACTCTAGTAAGATCATATACCAGTGACGTTATCATGTGCGCCCCAGCAACTTAAGTTTAATTTCTCTAAGAGTAAGTCTAAGATGCTGACACTTATGTTTGATTCCGAAGCTGATCTTAGCGCAGTGGAAGCAAATTAAAGTTATCTTAAAATCTAAAACTAAATGGTCGATCAGCCTCGGAACAACATTTGACTACGATTCGTAGTGCTCTTTACTATAGCTAAATAAAATAAATTTAATGAGAATTTGTTCCGGAAAGTTTCCGGCCGAGAAATTCTTGTTTCCAAAATCTACTTAAACAGGGCCCAGCAACGAATTGCTTACCGAGCGAACGATGACGCCGTCGTTTCTTGTAAGTCTAGTTTTTGACAGAAAATAGGTATCAGGTTTGAGAAGACTTTTGATTGGGACTTAGGTACTAGACTTACTGCACCTGGGCACCAGCTCGTGTGGCACTGTCCCTCCGACAGTTTTGGCTTCACCAGTTCATCACTCCACCATTCACCAGTTCACAGTTCGACATCAACAACAATTTTAACACAAAACAACTAAGATTCCTCCGAATGAGAAATCGGCCCTGTTGGCCCCAATCAAGAAAACAATCAAAAATATAGCTATCGGCAGCCGCGACGAGCGACGACTCAAAGTGAGGTTATGTTACCGGCGACCACGTTGGCCTCAATCAAAAGCCGGAACCAAAATCACTTGGTTCACTTCCCACCGAACAGGGAAAACCACACGAGAAAACCGAAAGCACACTAAATTACTTATTTATAATTAAACTTCGCATCCACGATGCGGGCGACGGCAGAGGACGTGACAAGATGACAGAGCAGTTGCCAGCACCGCGCGCCCATTTTATACGAAAACTAAACATTCACCCGCCCGGACCGACCCATCGGTCCGCTCTATGCATGGCAGGCGTGATAATGTAGCTGCTCGCTTAAGGACTGAATCCCCACCTGAACTTCTGCAACTCGAGGAGTGCCATCACTACCCGGAAACAGGTTGAGAATGCGCCCCGGCGCCAACGCAGTGGCGGTAGGTTGGCATCCTTAACCAGAACGAGATCCCCAATGCAGGGGTTCAGTCCTGTCCGTCCACTAAGGCGTTGCTGCAGAATGTGCAAGTACTCAAGCGACCAACGCTTCCAAAAGTTTTGAGTCATTTGCTGCAACAACTGATAACGCGACAAACGATTGCTATTCACCTCCGTATAGGATATTCCGGCAAGGCGTTAAGTGGGCGGCCAATTAAGAAATGCCCTGGCGTCAGGGCCTCTAAATCATTTGGGTCTGAGCTGAGCGGACACAAAGGACGCGAATTGAGTACAGCCTCAATTTTACAAAACACGGTCGCCAGCTCCTCGAAAGTCAAAATTGTTAACCCTACAACGCGCAACAAATGCGTCTTAGCGGACTTTACAACCGCTTCAAAAATACCACCCCAGTGAGGGCACGCTGGTGGATCGAACACCCAGGTAATGCCCTGACGGGAGAGGCCCGTGCTGATGGCTTCTTCGTTCTCCCGTAAGAACGTTACAATTTCTTCATACACCGATCAGCACCCTAAAGTTGGTACCACAATCCGACCTGATCAGCGCTGGTCGCCCTCGTCGCGACGTAAATCTCTCCAGCGCTAAAAAGGCCTCCGTAGATAGGTCGGCCACGAGCTCCAAGTGGACGGCCTTGGTGGCTAGGCACACGAACACGCACAAGTACGCCTTGATAGACTTTGCGTTCCGTAGGCGTGATGCCTTTACCATGAAAGGGCCTGCAAAATCCGTTCCCACACCTGCAAACGTCCAGGCCTCCGTCACCCGGTCCGGTGGAGATCTCCCATCTGTGGCTGCATTGTGGCTGCCTTCAAGCGGTAACAAGGCAAGCACCTAAACACAACGCTACGTACCGTTCGTCGTCCCGATAAGATCCAGAACTCGCGCTGTAGGATGGCCAATAGCGCATTACAGCCCGCGTGCGAGTTTTTCTCATGACGATCCCTGACTAAGAGCTCAACTAAGGGTCCCCTTTTGGAAGTAACAGTGGATGCCGAGCCGAAAAGGGCAGGCTAGCGTTCCGAAGTCTGCCTCCAACCCTGAGCATACCTTGCTCATCCAGGAATGGGTTGAGGCGCACAATTCCTCCCTTCAGCTTTCCACGTCCATCCCTGAGCAGCCTGACCTCCTCTTCAAAATGTTCCGCCTGGACGACTCTAACCAATGAGCATAGAGCCGCATTCCGCTCCGCAGGCGAGAGGACAGGTGTAAAGTTCCGTTCTGCTTGAGGCTTCCTGCAGTTGTTCACGAACCGTTTGATCCAACCTGTCACCCCAAGAAGTTTGTCGAGGAGCTATACCGTTCCAGCAAGAAAGCTGGGTTAGGCTTCGGTACGAGTTGCCCCACGTTCACTCGCAAACCTCGATCAGGTGGCCCAAGCGGCGCCCTGCACTCGTTGAATGGCCATTCCTGCGGCGACTCAGTCAGCCATTGAGGTCCCCACCACAGTGGGTGACTCACCAAATCAGGTGCCCTGCACCCGCGCGAAGCGCAGTCCGCTGGGTTCCATTCTCCCGGTACGTGCCTCCACACTAACGGAGTTTCCGACCCCGTAATCTGTGACACCCGATTTGCCACGAAAACCTCAAGTGTATGTACCGACGTCTGCAACCAGCACAGAACTATCCGACTGTCAGTCCACGCGTACACCGTTTCATCCAAGTTGATGGTACCACGCAGATTGCAGGTTACATGATTTAGCAAGCGCGCTAGAAGAGCTGCCCCTGCCAATTCCAATTTGGGGATGGTCCATCTAGTTCTGACTGGTGCCACCTTACTTTTGGCCATAACCAGACGCACGTGCACAGTTCCTGTTGAACTTGCTGTCCGAAGGTATACAGCTGCCGCGTACCCTCGCTCCGAGGCGTCACAAAACCCATGTAGGGTAGCCTTACATCCCACCGATGGGACTAACTTGCGGGGTATCGCGATGTGCACAATCCCTGGTAAGGTGGTCACAAACTTGAGCCAATCCTTCAACAACTCTCCGGAGAGTTGGTCGTCCCATCCTAAGTTGGCTAGCCACAACCTTTGTAAAAGCACTTCGCCATGAACGTAACCGGGGCGATCCATCCGCTAGGATCGAACGTTCTAGCGATTGTCGACAGTACCGACCGCTTAGTCCAAGTTTTCCAAAAGGTCGGGCTCGATCTTGTACGTGAATACGTCATGCGTTGGCCTATATTGCACCCCGAGGATGCCCAACGTGTTTGGATTGTCCGGGTTCTCAAAGAGGTGCGGGTCCTGATGGAACTCGCCTGGCAAACCGGCCAGGAGCTCTGGGCAACTGGACAACCATTTCCGCAACTCGTAACCTCCTGAACCCATGATCGCGATCAACTCGTCTCGTAGAATTAGCGCCTGCTCCACGCTATCAGCACCCGTGCAGATATCGTCCACGTAGACGTCGCGATCCAGTACTGCTGCGGCTCGAGGATATCTTACCCTTTCCTGTGCGGCCAACTCTCGCAGCGTACGTACTGCCAAATACGGACTTGGCTTAAGTCCATACGTCACCGTGTTAAGTTCGTATGTGACCATCGGCTCATCTGGGCTCTCACGCCACAAAATCAGCTGATACCGACGGTCATCCGGATGTATCATGGTTTGGCGAAATGATTTTGACGTCTGCGACGAACGCTACCTGGTGTAACCGAAAGTCTGTGAGAATGTCCACAATGTCCCGGTTCAATTTAGGAACCGCGTGCAAACATTGGTTCACAGACACACCATTCGAGGTAGGAGCAGAACCGTCAAACACCACCCGTATTTTCGCCTCAGGTGACTTCAAGACAGCCAGGTGTGGAATGTAATAATGCTCGACACCTCCAATCCAGGCTGGACACCGACATGTGGCCCAATTGAATATATTCCCGCATGAATTTATATACTTCTGCCGAAGTGCTGGGTCTCGCCTCATCTTCCGCTCCATTCCGAGTAGTCTCCGTTCCGCGAGCTGTCGCGAACTACCTAAAGCGGGGCGGTTTGGGAGAAAAGGTAGCCTGGTCACGAATCTGCCTGACGGGCATCTCGCAGTGTTGTATTGATAGAACAACTCGCACTCGTCATCCTCTGGCTTCCGTCTGTCCGCCGTGGGCGGCTCTTCAGACTCCCAAAACCTCTGCAGCACCTCTGACAGCACACTACCATAGAGGACCGGATCCCCTTCTGGTAGGTCCTGAGGTCTCCAAACTGGGCCGAAAACAACATACCCCTGTGGTATCTACGGCCACCAAACCAGTTTCCTGGAGTACCTTCTTCCTACCGCACCATAATCTCCCGAGGACGTCTGACTGAGAAGTACGTCCACCGTACCAGGAGTATCAAAATCAGGATCAGCTAACTCCAACCCTGTGGTTAACCCTCGTACCGTTGGTGGTAACCTAACCTGAGGGGAGCCCAACCACTTCATCCAGCACCACGGCTGAGACTTGATAGCTGACCCTGTACATGTGCTACCTAATGCGAACTCAAAGTTCGTCTGACCCCGAATGTCAGGCACATTTAGGCCCCTGATGCCTACAGCTTCATCCTCACTTGGCCGTACATTTAGGCCTAGCCTACTCACCAGCTTACTCGATACAATACATCCCTGAGCCCTGTATCCAGTAGGGCTCTTACTTGAATGGTCCGGCCACCGTATCCCCATACCCAAATCTTAGCCGTTGGCAAAAGTACCGTGATTGGACGGGAGCCGAAGCTGATGAGTAGGCGGCGATTACCTAGCGGGAATCTAAACGCGGTGAGGCCGCGTCCCGCGGGGTATCCTCGCTACCCAAACCTGTGTATGGGTCCCACTCCTGCTGGTAGGGAGGTCTGCCCATAAAGGCCATGGCTGGAGTTCTATAGTACCCCGACGGCAAACGTCCGTACCGAGGTTGCGCCTGTAGCCGCGGGTACTCAGGCATAGGCGGAGGCATGCGTGGGTCTTGAGACCCAACCAGGTGGCTCAAGCCCGCAGAATACTGCATGTACCCTGGTGGCTGCCTAGTGCCCCCTGACACCCGCCCGTTTGATCCCGTACCTGGGATGGGTGTCCTGGCCACGTTCCTGTGCCGTTCTTCCCCAATCCGGCACCTGCTGCCGTGGTGGGGATCGTCCCCACGTCCTGGGTAAGGGGCTCCGTCTGTTGACGTCCCCTGCCTGTCCCTGTGACCGATGCGGAGGTGGGCTCCTCCTTGAGGGGGTGGGGAGCGTTGCCCTCCCTTGGTGGGCAGGCTCCCTTCGCTGATCCGATCCAGCGCTGCCCCCGGCGTCTCCGGAGCGATTCATGCAAAGCAGCGGATGGTGTGCACCCTGGCAGTACCTACAGTTGGTGCTTGAAGGGCACTCGCACCTGATGCGGCCCCAGGCACCGAAAACACCAACGCCTCTGCTGTGCCACACCCCGTCTCCTCTGAACCCGCTGCGCAGCAAACTCCTGACACGCTGCCACCCCGTGGCCTGTCTCCTGCAGTAGGCACACCCTGATTCCAATGCGGTGTTGTACCGCCTGGGTTGCCTACTGTTGCCTCCTCGCGCCGGTGCACCCGGCCGTTCCGGGTGGCGAGGGGCAGAGGTCTCTTGCGTGGGGCTTCACCAGCCTGGACGTCCACTCGCCTGCTTTCGGCCTCGAGGAACGACTTCAGATCCTCGTAGGTCGGGAGGTGGTCCGAGGACTTGCCCCATGGAGCTGCTCGAATCGAGCGACCATTTCGCTCGGCAGGCGGCGAAGCACTGTGTGGACCAAGATATAACCGTAGCCCGCCACTGGCAAACCCTGTCGCTCTAGTGCGCTGACCGCGACACTGACTGGGTGGAAGATTTTCTCGCGGAGGTCCGTACCTCGCGTTATGGTTGGTATTGACAGCCACTGGTCTAACAGCCTGTCTACAATCAGGCGCTTGTTTCGATACCGGTCGGTAAGGATCTTCCACGCCACCTCATAATTGCTATCCGAGACAGCCAAATGCGTCAGCAATTCATGAGGCTCTCCATGTAGCCTGGACATCAGCTGAGCCATCTTGTACGCCGGCGTTATGTCCGTCCGTGTGTGACCACACTGCTATACAGGTCCTCAAACGCCGGCCAGTCGGCGTAATCGCCTGCAAAGACTGGAACCGTAACAGGCGGAAGAGGCACCTGTAATCCTTGTCCCACTTTACCACGGAATGGCTTTTCCTTTCCGTCACGTCGCCTAGATATGTCCGCAGCTGCCTGCGCAATGTCCTGTGCCAGCTCCAAGCACTGGCTTACATCGCCCTCAACCAGCTCCTTATCTTCAGGGTTAGGAGCTTCCTCAAGGAGCATGAGGCACTCTGTGAGGTGTTCCGACACAACCCGAACCCGTTCATCTGCCTGTAGTGCACTTTTCAAGAGCGTCCTCCCGGTCCTCGCGGCCGATCATTGCCGCTGTGGTAGTAAACCACCTTAATTCTGTCTTTATAGCAGCCTTATACCCTGGCGAGGGAGCCATGGTACCAACTTTTACACACTCGACTTAATAAAAACGAAAAACCAATAAACAAATACCACAAAATAAATGTTAGTTGACTGGCCTAGACCTTACTGATAAGGTACCGTTCACTAGGCAAACAATACAGTCAAAAAAACCGAAACAATATTTTCCAAAATTAATAAAATATGTGGGTAATATAAAAACACGCTTAATACTAAATTACGGCTAACTATGTTGCAATAAAGCAACCACGCTCTGCTACCAAAAATGTTTGATTCCGAAGCTGATCTTAGCGCAGTGGAAGCAAATTAAAGTTATCTTAAAATCTAAAACTAAATGGTCGATCAGCCCATGAACAACATTTGACTACGATTCGTAGTGCTCTTTACTATAGCTAAATAAAATAAATTTAATGAGAGAATTTTGTTCCGGAAAGTTTCCGGCCGAGAAATTCTTGTTTCCAAAATCTACTTAAACACAACGAATTGCTTACCGAGCGAACGATGACGCGGTGGTTTCCTTGTAAGTCTAGTTTTGACAGGAAAATAGGTATCAGGTTTGAGGAAGACTTTGGATTGGGACTTAGGTACTAGACTTACTGCACCCGGCACCAGCTCGTGTGGCACTGTCCCTCCGACAGTTTTGGCTTCACCTCAGTTCATCACTCCACCATTCACCAGTTCAGTTCGACATCAACAATGTTTTCAACACAAAACAACTAAAGATTCTCTCCGAATGAGGAATCGGCCCGTTGGCCCCCAATCAAGAAAACAATCAAAAATATATGCTATCGGCAGCCGCGACGCGAGCGACGACTCAAAGTGAGGTTATGTTACCGGCGACCACGTTGGCCTCAATCAAAAGCCGGAACCAAAATCACTTGGTTCACTTCCCCACCGAACAGGGAAACCACACGAGAAAACCGAAAGCACACTAAATTACTTATTTATAATTAAACTTCGCATCCACGATGCGGGCGACGGCAGAGGACGTGACAAGATGACAGAGCAGTGTTGCCAGCACCGCGCGCCCATTTTATACGAAAACTAAACAACTTAAATGGGAAGATATTGGTTAAGTTGTTGAAAACTGGCAAAAACAGTGAAACATACGTACCGTATATTATTTTTAATCTCTTGTTAATTTTGGGTTAGTAAAGTGCTTCATGTCACATCATAAAGAATTATCGACGGTCATGGCCATTTCCAGGATTGTAGAAGTGCCCGGAGGCAAATAGGCCAATTTAATTTCCCAAGGATGTGTAAACTTGTAGACATAAACATTGAAAGCTGTATGAAGAGTCAGTTTACCAAGAAAGCTATTAAACTAATAATTAAAAACGTACCTACTGCATTCAGTAGAAGGGGAAAATTAGATTTGAACAAATTGTGTCACGTATTTAACTTTTCGGCGAAGTTTAATAAGATAGACATCATCATCAGTACTAGTTTTACTAATGCGATAATATTCATCTGCATAGAAAACAAAGTACAAACTTAAGATAGTCCATTCATAAAAATCATATAACTTTCATGTTGACAGTTTCACATCATCAAAATCATATAACTTAAGCTCTGCTATAAGTAGCTACAAGACAACTCATATGAGAACAGATCTTACCGAGAAGATGTTGCACAAATGTTGTTGATGTTGATAGGTGGTGCGTCGACAAACTCAATAGATGTAAGAATTGAGTGATGGTAGAAAGCAGGTAAATGATATATATGCAGAATCGTGTGACTAGGGCTGTCAAGTAGTAAGTTAGGTACCACATTATGCTACCATACAAGGAACAGGCAAGTTTCCGTTACAGTTCCGTTGCTGTGTGGCTTAAGACCTCGTTTATCAAATGATTTGCAAGGGGCAGTCTACAGCGAAGACGTATCGAATTCTCGAGACGAAGATGCTCAGACAATTAAGACAAATGCAGTTCAAATGAAAACACGATAATATGAGAAATCGGCGAGTTGTAGAGCCACGGGCCAGTTGGTCATGCTAGAACGAAAAATATTATGCCCTGGTTTGACAAGTGGAAAACTCGTTCAACTATACGCAGGGCCATGAAGATTACAGCTGTGCTTCCTAATGATCGCTATGAGGTAACGTCATACACGAAAGGCAAACAAGCTTACAAAAACATAGTTGCCCGTGACAAAATTAAGATTTGGCATGACAGACCACGAGACTCGTCATCTGACGAAGAATTATAGAGCAGTAGTAAGTCTCTCAACTATCGACCGCGCAAATTCTTACAATCTAATAAAATAAAAAAACGCTTGCCTACGGGGCCTACACAGCGTTATGTTTCTGTGATCAAACGCTTGCCTACGGGGCCTACACAGCGTTATGTTTCTGTGACCAAAGGCTTGCCTACGGGGCCTACACAGCGTTATGTTTCTGTGATCAAACGCTTGCCTACGGGGCCTACACAGCGTTATGTTTCTGTGATCAAACGCTTGCCTACGGGGCCTACACAGCGTTATGTTTCTGTGATCAAACGCTTGCCTACGGGGCCTACACAGCGTTATGTTTCTGTGATCAAACGCTTGCCTACAGGGCCTACACAGCGTTATGTTTCTGTGATCAAACGCTTGCCTACGGGCCTACACAGCGTTATGTTTCTGTGATCAAACGCTTGCCTAGGGCCTACACAGCGTTATGTTTCTGTGATCAAACGCTTGCCTACGGGGCCTACACAGCGTTATGTTTCTGTAATCAAACGCTTGCCTACAGGGCCTACACAGCGTTATGTTTCTGTAATCCAACGCTTGCCTACGGGCCTACACAGCGTTGTGTTTTGTTATCAAACGCTTGCCTACGGGGCCTACACAGCGTTGGAAACATCATGCCTAATATGGTGAAGATCTGCTGGAAGAGGCTGCCACGGTCTGCCATCGGATCTTCGCGTTACTGCCTACGTCGGACGACGTGCGAGTGTGCTGCACAATCAAGATCAACCAGATGCGACTTCAACTGTCCTTCGAGGCCGAAGGACGACTGCAGGATGGCCGAACTGTTAGACTGAAAATCGACAAGCTATGATCAGCACTAATCTCGACAACTGAGTGGGTCCCAGCCCTGGGGCTCTCTCTCTTGGACGCTATCGGTCGACGCGCGCGGACCATTGTTTACGTTATGAGCGATCCAAAATTATTAATTAAAGGTATTTATTCCGAAGAACTCTTGTATTTAATTTAGAGCCAATAATACCGATATGTTTTAATAATACAGTTATATTTTATAGTACTTATCCAAGCTTCTGTTTAAACAAATAAGTTTGTCGGTAAGTGTTTCTTTTATAAAAGACACATGTCTAACTAACTAACAAGGCTTTCTAAAGAACATTCACGAAAGTGTACGGGATACTTACCAGCAATCAGGGGGAGGCCCACTATAGTCCATTTTAATAAATTCATAGTTAAACATAATTGAATGTAAAGGTTTAACAGTTGCGAAATTTTATTGTAATATGCACTTAATGGTATGACGGTAAATTCATTCAAAAATGTAGTCGGAACAAATACAAGCTAAAAGAAAGAACATAGCTTGTTCTTGTGTTAAGATTGCGTTGTACACATAGCCATGGACGGACCAACCTCCTTGTCACATTTAGGTATTTTCATCCGATAAAACAAAAATCAAAAACATTCAATAACAATACAGCCGCGTTTCTTTCATAATCCCTAAAGTTTACTGGGAAATGCAAATGATCAGTATTACCTATGCAGTGAGAACCTCACACCCATATGCCTACTGTAAATAACTGAACTAGATATATTCAGATTGCGTTGCAGATATCAATCCATGCAACGTAAACAGGTTTTGTTATTAAACAATTAAATAGGTAGGTAAATATAATTGTTAAAGAGGTAGAATACAACTCGTTAATTATTTAACAAATAACTTTTCGCTTACTGAGTGTGCAATACTGGATAACCTACCTGCAGTATATAGACATCAGCATAGACATTATTATTTTTTTGCAATAAACCGAATATAAAAACACTTTGTTAAACTCCCTGCTGGTGTAAGCACCTAGTACTTAATTATCCATTATCAAAATCTACCTATGATTTAAATACTAGATCTGTCCGAGAATTATATTGTTCTTACCTTAGGTACCTACCTGAATCAATCAACGACTATGACTTTATAACATAGGTACATACGCGTTCCTGCAATTGGTTTTGTCAACTGCCAACTATGGTCAATAGTGGCATTCTTTGTAAGTGAAACGTATGCTGTTAACAGCTACTATTGTAGTGATTAGGTACGAACCTATGTACGCAATATCACTAATCAATTGCAGGATAGATAATTGACAAAAGTGAACTCAGCGAACACATTCATTCAGTTACCTTAAACGGAGAGGTAAAAATACGTATCAAATTCTGAAGCTATACGATCAACATTGTACGTCCGTAACAATCATTTATGAGTATAAAAAAAAACTAGTCATAGTAAAAGAAGTTTCGTTGAACTGAAATAAAAATATACCTGTTATAAATGTTACTTACTATTGTCCTAAGAAAACAAAATAAAAAATTCTCACTGGAAACGTACCTAGATCATCATTCGACTCGCTCCGTGAAACTAAACTAAAAATCACTTCACTTCATACACATAATATAAGATTTCTAAAATTACTGATAAAATTACGAAATTGAATATCGCGAACATTACCGCGAACTGTAACAAACGCACAATTAGGTATTTTGCAAATACCCTCACCCGTATTCTCACAGTAAACATTGCAGTTTGATTTCACGAAACGTATTTACTAGGGCCATCTATTGATGACCTAGATTATCACAATACTTTCAAACATAGGTAAGTATATCAAATTACACTGACAATGAAAAGTCTGCTGAAGGTTAGCTTGACTGGATCTTAGTACAGATGCAAACGTTGTAAGTATTCATAGAAAGGTCATGAGAGCAATACATAGAAATCGCATCAGCTGGCCTTGGACGGCCTAGAGACACCTACATATCGACGGAGTAATACAACACAGTAACTGAGTTTGTGAGTATAAGCGATCTATGGCTATTCGAAGACCTATCACATACCTACCATATATAAACACGGACAGGCAAACAGAAGGCAAGTTTAACTTATGAGGTACGACCATACTCGAGTATCTTACAATAAAAAAAGTACTGTCATATCGGACAAGCGAGAGTTCAAGGAAGCACAATCACAGTTTCTCGCTGATCCGAGTCTCTCAATAATGAAGGTAGTACATGGGTAGCGATTCTGTCTTATAGAGGTACGCAGCAATAGCAAGTCACGGCAAGTATGAATGTGGTAAATATGTAATATTGTAAAATTATATGCATACTAGTCACAACATATATTATGTTGATACTTATATATTTAATAGTGTGTATATGTAACTCGTATTTAATATTGTATTATGTATTACCTGTATCATGTGTATTGCAATTTTGGGCGACGGGCTGACAGCCTGTCACTATGGCGATGCAGGACAGTGGCTGGAACGGCCCTCGAATATGTGTGGGACGTGGCGATAGCGACCGTACTTTTGCGGTCGTTGACGCTCTGCCTACCCCGCAAGGGATGGGGGCGTGATGTATGTATGTATTACCTCCTGAAGACTAGTGGAACACTATGAGTCATAATCCCAACATAATACCAAATATGTATTTAAACGATTAAACTCGTTAAGGTAGAAGTCTGCTAGTGAAGGCAAGGTTTAATTCGTTTTAATTCTGAGTTTCGTAGTGTTTCTGGAAGTGCTAAAAGTGGCGATGGTAGTACGTTGCTAAAGGCTAGATAACCGCCAGTAACTTGGAATTTCTTTTGACAATACTAGCTATTGGACAGTATTCTTTCCTCGTCTTCTAGAAAATATAATGCCTCTCCAACTAGTGAAGTTCAGCAGTCGGCTCTGTATTCTCACTCCCTTCTCTCGAGGCAAAACAGTTCGGCCGCTCTCGAGGTCTTCTCGCGTTTGTAGCCATACTTTCTTCTCTGTTCGTTATTTGATGGATTGTATCAGTTTATATATTCTTTGCCAACACGACGTAGCAAATATTTGTTTGTGATGTTGGGATAGCCAAGGTATAATTAGGGCACGAGAGATTTGACGGCAGAGTGCAGCTGTTTGCAGAAAAGGGCCTAGTACCTTATTTTGTCTTCCCTGTAATAATCGGTTCATATTATATATATATATATATATAAATATAGAGATACCTTCACGGTAAATGTTGATCAGGCGCGACTTCACGCGAGTTATTTGTTGATCCGAAAACACATGTTGATCCGACGTCTTAAGTTGATCCAATGTGCATGTCTAGTAACTAATGTGGCTCCGATCGGATCAACATCTGCACTCAGGGGACTAAAAGGGGACAAAAATAAAGTCTATGGAAATGTTGATCCGATATACGAATCCACCCTGCAGTAGTTTTGGAAAATGTTGATCCGATTTAAATGAGCCAATCAGAGCACAGTAATGATTGGATTGGCTGAAATCAGCCGCGACGTTGCCATTTCGTACATTTGGCCGCACAAACTTAGAATTTATCTTCCGGCACTTGACTAACATGTTTGCGGGTGCTGACGCATCAGATTTTCCTCATCTTTGGGATCTGGTGCCTTACCACGCGCGACCACCGGTTTGAAGGAGCTTGACGAGGGTAGCACCTGATTTGACTCTTAATGGACTTTACTTCCGCTGCTGGTTAATGGCTTTGTACGCACACTTCGTACTTATGGCCACTACCGGATTTGTACTACCCGATATGATAATCGGCGGTCGATTAGGCCCGAATTCTTTTTGGTCAAGCTCGTCGGCCTTCCCCGGTCAACATCATCACCGCCTGGCTGGAAGTCGCTCACTGAACCTCCCTAAATAGGGTCCCACCTGGTGGCCTGACTTGCCGGCGGTCCTCGAAGAAGACAAGAGCGAAAAGGAGTACCTTCCAACTAATTCGGGCGAAAGCGCTCGTATTAGTTGGGAATCTGTATACAGGATGTAAAGATAATGTCGCGAGGCACCCGCGAGGTGCGAAAGGCGACAGCAAAGGACAATTGCGAAGGGCGACGACGAACAGCGACAGCGAAAAGCTAACGGCGACGACGAAGAGCCAGGGTAAAGGACAACGTCAAAGGCCCACTGTTAAGAGCGACGGCGAAGGGCGACGTCGAAGGGCGATGGCAAAGGGCGAAGAGTGACGGCCAAGAGCGACGAAAAAGGGCGATGCATGGTCAAAGGCGACAGCCTCCAAATTCTTGGAATAGAATATAAGATACGGTGGCATTTTCTGGGGTTGTCAGAAGTCCGAAGAGAGGGAGAGGACGCGATAACCCTAGAATTAGGTCACCTATTTTACTTCCGGTAAGGCAGCACACAGTCCCACGGTGTCGTAGGTTTCCTCGTCAATAAAGCTCTCTGTGACAACGTGAAGGAGATCTGCAGCGTTTGAGTAGGGTAGCGTACCTTGTACTGAAGTTGACCGAGAGGTACTCTCTCAACAAACATTATGCACCGACTTCGAGCAGCTCAGACGAAGAGGTGGAGGCCCTATACGACGACGTGTCGAAGGCCATACACCAAACCACAAAGATCCACTTCACTGTTGTCATGGGGGACTTTAACGCTAAAATGGTCCACATGGCTACGGGAGCAAAAACCAGACGGGCCAATTCCTATTCAACTTCCTTAGCAGACAAAGGCCTGGTGCACTCCATGGCGTAGGTATAGAGTTGCAAGTACATGCGGCGGCCCCCGACGCCCACTCCCAATTCCGAAGGATCACTGCTGGAGTCCCCCAGGGTAGCTGTCTGTTTCCAGTTTGCTACGCCAGGTACACGGATGACATCCCGGTTGAGAGCGGCACTAAGCTGGCGCTCTATGCCGATGACGCTGCATTTTTCTTCGTGTCCCTCAACACGAGGCACGCGGTCAGGAAAATACAGATAGCCTTAGACGCCCTCCCAGCCTGGCTGGCGGAATGGAGACTGACGGTCAACGTGGGTAAGACTCAAGCGATCATCGTGGGGCGTGGTCGAAGAGATCTCCCGAAATTGAAGCTCCATGGAGAGGAGATCGGGTGGTCCACAAAGGCTAAATACCTGGGTGTGACCATAGACCGTAACTGTCCATGGCCAAGCACGTGAAGAATGTGATCGGGCAAACAGGGGCTGCCACTGCTTTGCTCCGTCCCATTCTTCACTCGAGGCTCCCGATGCGCATGAGGCTCGGCGTGTACTGAGTCGCCTGAAGTACGCCGCTCCGGCATGGTACGCGTTGGTCTCTGAGACCAACCGCCAAAGACTGCGGGCCCAGCGGTCCAGAACGTTGCGTATCATTGCCGGCGCGCCGAGGTTCGTCCGCAACAAAGTAATTCGAAGGGACCTAAAAGTCTAGACCTTGGATGAGATCGTCTCCAAGCTCTCGACCAGGATGTTCGCGCGCGCAGACAGGTCAGACTTCGGACACATCCGAGACCTGGCCCCGTACCACGCGCGCCCTCCTGATTGGACACCGTGTCCTCGCGAGCTCATATAACCCAAATTAGCCAAACCGATTTAGCGTACTTCGCAAAATTTGGCACTGACATTGCTGGCATATTAAAGACGGACATGGACTACTTTTTGTCAGCACTTGAGGATCTGGAGTACCTGATAGATGGCACCAGGAGCACAGCTAAACTATAAGAGATACGAAAATGGCTTCAAAGCAACAGTTTTTTAGCATGACGGGCCGCTTCTGCTCACACATGCATAACTATCGAGGATCTGGAGTACCTGATGCAGACCACCAGCATCCCATCTGAACTATAAGAGACACGGTAATGGCTTTAAAGTAAAATTTGTTCAGAATTACGAGTCGCTTTTGTTGGCACATGGTCATCGAGGGTCTGAAGTGTCTGATGAAGGGCACCAGAAGCACAGCTAAACTATATGAGATTAGAAAATGGCTTCATAGCAAAAGTTGTTCAGCATGACGGGCCGCTGTAGATCACCAGCATTCCATCTTAACTATAAGATACGGTATTGGCAACAAAGTAAAAGAAGTCAGCATGACAGACCGCTTTTGCTGGCACATGGTCCTGATGAGTAACTTCTGCTGGAAAGGAGTACCAAATCGACTTTTCACTACGGGCAAAGATCTGATTTCTACGGGAACACAGGTAAGTAGCAGCGGGTGAAACCGCTGGGTGGGCCGCTATATGTATACAGGGTGAAAGAGACGGTGTACCGAAAACTTTGCAGTTTACCCGGTTTATACAATTTGGTAAGGACATAGCAGGCTGAATCACTTGATTGTCCAAAAACAAAGATGATCCCATGCTTCGGATCGGAGGGCACGTTAAGCCGTTGGGCCTGGTCGGCTTAGAGTGGTCGTTAATGTAAAACCACGACAGCGACCGTATGACAGTTTCGAAAATCTAACACCAGTCAGGTCTTGTGGGATCAATCGACTTTGTAGTCCACCCCTAGATTATTAGGCAGCCAATCCCAGCGCTAGGGAGATGATTTACATAAATGTTTGCTTTCGTTGAAAATGGAATTCGTTACCTATGGTCTACATCAGGTACTCCAAACCTTCGGTGTCTATTGACCAATTAAAGCGTCACATCAAGCTGGACAGCGTTCACCTTGGAGTCATATCGGTATATCCTATAGTTTAGCAGGGCCCCTGTTGGTGCACCTGGTGGTCTACATCAGATACTTTAAACATTCAATGTCTATAAGCCAGTAGAAGCGTCTCATCAAGCTGAACAACTTTTACCTTGAAGTCATAACTGTATCTCCTATAGTTAAGCAGGGCTCCTGTTGGTGCACCTGGTTGCCCACATCAAGTACTTCAAACCTTCGATGTCTATTCACCAGCAGAGACGTCTCATCAAGCTAAACAGCTTTTACCTTGAAGTCATAACGGTATATCCTATAATTTTGCAGTGCTCCTGTTGGTGTACCTGGTGGTCTACATTAAGTTCACTAAACCTTCGATGCTATGGCTAGCAGAAGCGTCCAATCAAGCTGAACAAAGGTTCAAATCCTGCTAGCGGTGGAAAATTTTGCAAGTTTTTAAAAAATTGATAACCTAACACGAGAAGTGTTTTAAAATTTGGTATTTAATTTATCGCAGGTTTTCATCGCTGCTGAACAACTTTTACCTTGGAGTCATAACTTTATCCCCTATATCTGACACCAGGCTTCCGCCGCGGGCGGTCTACAGGGGACCTCCTCGTGCATGCCACCCACTCATGGAGCGAGGCTATCGAGAGGCACGGCGAAGCCCTCGCCGTATCTCTGGATGGCTCAAAGGCATTTGACAGGGTCTGGCACGCAAGTCTTATTAACAAGCTTCCCGCCTACGGGCTACCTGCTGGACTTTGCAACTGGATCGCAGATTTCTTGAGTGGACGGTCAATACGAGTGGTCCTAGAAGGACGCTCTTCAGATGAACAGGCTATTGATGCCGGCGTCCCTCAAGGGTCTACTTTCTGCAACCCTATTTCTGCTGCACATCAACGATATGCTCACGCCCGACACCTTTGGGTATGCAGATGACAGCACGGTTGTTGATAGGTACCTGTCCAGTGCAAAGGCCAGCAATGAATCTACTCAGTCTTGTCGAGAGGCCCTAGTGAGTCGCCTAAACTTGAATCTTGAAGCAATATCCGAATGGGGTGATGCAAATCTTGTCAAGTTTAATGCATCTAAAACACAGGCATGTCTATTCTCCATTAAACGGAGTCCCTTCGACCTGACTCCGACTTTCCGATGTGTATCCGTACCAATTTCCGACCATCTTGAGCTTCTTGGCATGAAACTTTCATCTGACCTGAACTTTGGACAATATATTGAGTCTTTGGCCACGACTGCAGCAAAAGACTCGAATTCTCTCGAAGGCCAGGCGATACTTCACACCAGTACAGCTTTACAACTATACCAAGCTCAAGTCCGTTCCTGCATGGAGTATTGCTGTCACCTGTGGGACGGGTCTGCCAAATACCAGCTGGCAGCCCTGGACTGATCTGTTTCCGGAACGTTATAACCTGGGCCTTTTCAAGGCGAGAGTGAATAGGCATTATCTGGGCGAGCATGTTCCATCATCGTCTGCATCGTCACTTAACATCAGGTGAGATTGCGGACAAATGCTTTCCCATTATTTATAAAAAAAAAAAGTTTAGCAGGGCTCCTGTTGGTGCACCTGGTTGCCTATATCAGGTACTTCCAACCTTCGGTACTATTGGCTAGCAGTTGCGTCCCATCAAGCAGAACAACTTTTGCTTTGGAATAATTTTAATTATATCTTTCAAAGCTTAGCTGAGCTTGTGGCGGTACAACTGTTGGTTTACATCAGGTTTTTCACACATTCGATGTCTATAAACCAGTAAAAGCGTCACATCAAGCTAAACAACGATTGTTTCGAAGTTAAATTTGTATCTTCTATAG
Source organism: Phthorimaea operculella (assembly GCA_024500475.1). Taxonomy (NCBI): domain Eukaryota; kingdom Metazoa; phylum Arthropoda; class Insecta; order Lepidoptera; family Gelechiidae; genus Phthorimaea; species Phthorimaea operculella. The sequence goes on from JANFCV010000082.1 coordinate 1,551,880, forward strand.
TTTGCCTGAGCTTTTGTTGGTGCACCTGGTGGTCTGAATCAAGTATTAGACAGCAGAATCGTCCCATCAAGCTGAATAACTTTTGCTTTGCAGTCATATCTATATCTACTTTAATTTAGCTGGGCTCATGTTGGGGCACCTGATGGTCTGCATCAGGTACTCAAAACCTTCGTTGTCTATTGGCCAGGAGAAGCTACCAATTAAACTGAAAAACTTCTGTCTTGGAAAGTATCTGATTAAGTTTAGCTGGGGTCCTGTTATTGCACCTGGTTGTCTACGTCAGGTACTCTAAACCTACGATGCTATAGGCTAGCAGAAGCGTCCCATCAAGCTGAACAACTTTTGCTTTGGAGTCATATCTGTATCTTTTATAGTTAGCAGGGCTCCTGTGGGTGCACCTGGTGGTCTACATCAGGTACTTCATACCTTCGATATCTATTCGGCAGCAGAAGCGTCTCATCAAGCTGAACAACTTTTGCTTGAGTCATAAATCTGTATCTCCTATATTTTAGCAGGGCTCCTGTTGTTGCACCTGAAGGTCTACGTCAGGTACTCTAAACCTACGATGCTATAGGCTAGCAGAAGCGTCCCATCAAGCTGAACAACTTTTGCTTTGGAGTCATATCTGTATCTTTTATAGTTAGCAGGGCTCCTGTGGGTGCACCTGGTGGTCTACATCAGGTACTTCATACCTTCGATATCTATTCGGCAGCAGAAGCGTCTCATCAAGCTGAACAACTTTTGCTTGAGTCATAAATCTGTATCTCCTATATTTTAGCAGGGCTCCTGTTGTTGCACCTGGTGGTCTACGTCAGGTACTCTAAGCCTTCGACTCTATTGGCTAGCAGAAGCGTCCTATCAAGATGAACAACTTTTGCATTGGAGTCATGTCGATATCTCCTATCGTTTAGCAGGGCTCTTGTTGGTGCACCTGGTGGTCTACATCAGGTACTTTAAACCTTCGATGTCTGTTCGGCATTTCGGCAATTCATAATATTAAGTATGGAAGATGGAATATTTGGCCCGCGAAAGCTATCTTTCTTTCCTTGTTACTCTTACGAAATAGCTTGCTGTGTTCTCTGTCACACGAAGAAAGCGACGTTGCCACTTTATGCTCGAGTACCTATTCGTCAAGTTTGGCTCAAGTAAATGTGGCATATAAATTAAATATACTCTGGATCTAAAAAATGCTTTTCAGTATGATTTTTTAGACCGTTAATGGATCAACCAATGACGGTCAAATCGCTGACGAGTATGTTGAAATCGTGTCAGTGCAGATCCACTGACGTCACACGCGCAGGAGGGCCGGATCAAAGTATATCAGTTCGCGCCGTGCGGAGCTGAGTATACACGCCAAAAAGGTGGACCAACATTAGTTCCAACTTCATACTGGATCAACCTTTACCGTGAACGGTTCATTATATAAATATAATAATATATGAATCTATGATTTTTATGAATTGATACTTACATGTTAACACATTTTTTTTGTAAGTGCATAGCGTAATTTTGTTTTGGCAACTTCTTCTAAAAATGTCTCAGCGTTACCATACGTTGACTTCATCAGAACTATTTTGTAATATATATATATATATATATATATATATATAATTCCATTACTATAAAGTAAAAAAAATAAATAATGGAAAGTAGCGATATTAGGTATGCAATATTCTTACATAATTTTGACAGACATTTATTTTTATGGGTAGTTAGACCCTATTTATATTTGTCGTGGGAAGATTCTATCCCATTTTTGATAACTTGTAAAATCGTGTTAAATATCCACTTTAATAAAATTCGTGACTCTTTTCGTGATTATCGTACTGCTGTTCACCGGTGAGTGAGTTATTTCCCGTATAATAATCATCTACCTATGCGCTTTTAAAAGAACCACCTCTGTATTTGTATTTTCTAAACAATTTATCTAAATATTCAATTATGTGTTGCGCCGACCCCAAGGGATTGGGATAATGACAGGAAGATGATGATGATTCAATTATCGTTTTGACGTTATTTAAGATAGTCTTCATAAATGCAGTGTGAGGTTTGGTTGGTAAAGAAATATTATGTGAGCGCAGATTTTCTTTAACCATGACGTTATCTTTAGAATTTGTAGATACCTAAAGTCGCAATGCCAATTGTGTCGATGGGCAAGTGTATGCTGCAGATGGCTCCAAGACATATCCACGCCATGTTCCAGGCGTGCAATTGGTTCTGTTCTGAGGCTTATGATTCGGCAGCCTGTGAGTAAAAAGGAGGTCGATGTCACCATTGGGGTACACGGGAGCCCTAGACAATGATATAAAAGACCGTTGTCACCATTGGGGTGCTATAAATGATTATAAGAAGCCGTTGTCACCATTGGGGTGCTTTAAATGATTTTATGAGGCCATTGTCACCATTGGGGTGCTTTAAATGATTATATGAGGCCATTGTCACCATTGGAGTGCTTTGAATGATTATAAGAGGCCGTTGTCACCATTGGGGTGCTTTGAATGATTATAAGAGGCCGTTTTCACCATTGGGGTGCTTGAAATGATTATATGAGGCCGTCGTCACCATTGGGGTGCTTTGAATGATTATAAGAGGCCGTGGTCACCATTGGGGTGCACGGGAATCCTATTAATGACATAATAATAGGCCAGTGGTCATCATTGGGGTGAGTCACAACTTATTATCATATTACGGCCATGCATTTGTGAACGAGTTGTAAGTAGCTGATGAACACCTACGTATAACGAAGCATTCAAGATGAACGAATCACTGGTCAGAAGAGTGATCAATATTACTTGTTTTAACTTAATTTATTACTACCTAGGTTTTATTATGAAATGCGTTTGAAATGACAGGAATAGGCCGAGGCGCGAGGCTAATAATGTATGATGTAATTTTACAAGAAATTGATTGTATGTTATGTGTCGTTCAAGTATCAATAGAAGTTCAGGAATCACGGGTTCGATTCCCGGTTGATTAGATTTTTAAATCTTTGGATTCTAGAAAAGAATGATGACTTATTTTGTTCTTACTCAGTTAACAAATTTTTGTTTGAATATTTACATTATTTAATTTGTTTTGTATTCATATTTTAATTTTATTCTGATTGATTTTACATTTCTAGAGCTTTCACTTGTTCTTACACAATTAACCCCGATTTGAAGAAGAAGAACCCCGATTCGTCTTTTAAATTCGTTGATTGACATACTTGATATTATCCTTGTATAGTTTTCTATTTTTTAAACTTAAGTTACAAAATCGATGATGTGATAAAAATCATCTACCTGCCTATATCGAGCGTGAGAGTTAAATTTATTATCTATTCTCTTCAGTAGTTAAAATGATTTTCAAATTTGTAAATTCAAAATGACCTAAAGTGAAAATAATAATAATTTTCATTGGGTATTACAATTTCATTAATTATAATTAATTGCTTTGTAATTACTTAATTTATTATAAGAATATTCCCTACAACAACATTAACTTCAATTTAATTTTACTTGATTAATTTAAAGGCTTGTTTGTGTCATTAATTGAATATATAGATTTAAAGTAATTAATGTCGTGAAGGCGCACTTTTAAAATATATGCGTTTGTTGATGACATAATTTAACGTCCATACTTGCTTTACTTACTGAAAAATTTCTACCTATTATGTTGAAGAAATTATGTTATTAGAAAGCTCTTAAAAGATAATTTTAATATATTTATGTAAAAGGTGATATAATTAAATGGCATAAACGGGCTGAAATTTTTGGGTTTTCTATAAAATTATTATTGAACAGTTTTTAAGTGATATACCTATAATGAAATAATTTAAGCGATAGTATTGTTAAATGAAATATTTAAGTGACAAATGTAATCATCTAAATAATTTAAGCGGTACTATTGTTAAATGAAATATTTAAGTGACAAATTATATCATTGAAATAATTTAAGCGGTACTATTGTTAAATGAAATATTTAAGTGACAAATGTTATCATTGAAATAATTTAAGCGGTACTATTGTTAAATGAAATATTTAAGTGACAAATGTATAAATTAAGCTGAAAAAATTTAAGCGGTATTATTGTTAAATGAAATATTTAAGTGTTAATGTAAGCTAAAATGAAATTTGTGATCTTAATGTGGACATATCTGTTAGGAATACTTACTTTACATGAATATCTAAGTATACCTATCTAATGATTCGGATTAATGTAATGTAGGTAATAGTTTATTTTATGTAAGACCTATTGGGTTAAATTTAAGATAACTTTTTATTTATTGATTGCTCTCCATTGAATATTTATTGTAATTTAATTGTATAAATGTTTTATGTAAAATGTCGTATGTGGACATACTTTATGGTGAATGGCCGGAATTAGGATTTACTTGGAATGAGGTCATTCCATTCTCAGGACGGCCGACTGTTAGCATCCTAAAATTATGGCCATACTATTATTAATTTTACTGTAAAACTGACGGTCTTAGTCTTAAAATAAGTTGTTGTATTGACTCTATAGTCCAATACTCTTCCGATCACGTCAAAGCCTCTCATTGGCCGATGTGCGGCTCACTTCCCTCGGTAAAGGAAGGGAGTCGTACGTCGCAGTGGGGCTGGCTGGCAGTCTTGGTTGAGCCTTGGAGGCGTTAGGTCGTATTTTAAAGGATAACATTTGTATAGTCGATACGTAAACTTTGTTCTTATAATCCAAGTTTGATGAAATATATGCTGTAACTGAAATGGAATAAAGTGTCTAAATTATCTAAATGTGGTCTGATTCTACACAACCAACCAACCTTCTCACTTGCCATTACTATAGTTACAATAATTATGATACTTATTTACTTTACTAAGATTATATTTTTTATTATTTATTATGATACTTATATACTTATGTAAAACCTGTTATTGTATACAATTTGTACTTGTATCATCATTGTGAATGTCATATTTCTATACCTCATCGAGAGTCATTTTATAGATCTTGGGCTAAATGCTCGCACATACCCACCTCGCTGAAAATACAAAATAGGAAGCGGCGCGCGAGGGGAAAAGCCTTATGCTTGTAAGTGTTCTAAGATGAAAGATAGTGCCTATCTGAAATTCACCAGTCGGTTTTTCTTCATTTCGATGTTAGAATCGAGTGGTTATTCATTCTGACACACTCAATTATTATCCAACAAGTAAGCACTTACTTATTATAAGTACTTACTCGTATTACTATATACTGAAATTACAAGTACTATCACTGACGAAATTCCATAAAGACATGACAAAGTTATGCACACGTTCTTTGATTCCAAAGTTGTTTGACGCAAAAACCCACTCACACATATAAAGAAGCGCGTAGTAACAGGAGTGTAACGAAAGAATAAGATGACTAATCAAACACGTTCTATTAATGACTAATTAGTAAAACGGGTAACAAAATTTCGCACTCAGTGTTAATTGCTCGAGTGGCGGATTGGTTATGATAGCGGAATAGCAATTACGGAAGTTATGGTTCGAATCTTCATGGATCGACTACTTTTTATTTTTACTTTTAGCTTTAAGAATTTTTATCATAAATAAACCAATGTAAAGGCAAGTGTTATGTAGAATTTTCAAATTGACTTTTGACTATACAATATTATGATTGACCTCTGAGGATTTTCTATGTTTCTTTTACATTATAAGTAAGGGTTTTTTTTTTAAATATTGTTATTTTTACGGCTTAGAATAGCATCACCCTATTTCTACCCGTGGATATCGTAAAAGGCAACTAAGGGATGACTCCAGGGAATGGTCAACAGCGTGCAGCGTTCAGAGTCATTCTATGTCGTAGGTTCATGACAAAACTGCGTTTTTGTCCAAAAAGCTAGGCTTTTGAGATGACAAAATTTTAACTTAACCTCTGAGAATTATCTACGTTTTTTTTTACATTTTAAGTAACTGAGTATTATATATTTATTATGAAGTAATGTTATTTTCACGGCTTAGAATAGCATCACCCCATTTCTATCTACCTGTGGGTATCGTAAAAGGCAACTAATGAATCAATCCAGGGAATGGTCAGCAGCGTGCAGCGTTCAGCGTCATTCTATGTCATAGGCTCATGACAAAACTGGGTTTTTGTCCAAAAAGCTAGGCTCTTGATATGACAAAATTTTAACTTATGTTTTGTCATTTCTTTTAATCATACACCTAAACCAATTCAGGTTCTTAATCAAAGACCGGGATATGACTACATTATATGTTTTTGGCAATAACTTTATCATACTTAGTCCTAAACTAGTTCAGGTTCATGATCGGACACCTATATATTGTTATAGGTTGTCGATCAAAATCCTTAAATTAATTAAAGCTTATGATAAAATAGTTTTAATGTTGTTATCTACTGGTCTTTGGTATTTGGTCAAAAACCTGGTTTTATTAACATCGCTGCGACATATAGCATTGACATTACCCGTTATCGTAGCGATTGTTCTGTGGTTTTGAATTTAAAGCGGTTCTATTAAGAGTGAGAATCGAGGAGCACGCATTGTTTTGCAAGTGTGTGAGTAAGGCGTGTAAGCGATTTTAAAAGTGCATAACTTCAGCGTGACTATATGCACTTTTTATTACGGCTGTACCTAGTTGAAAAATTATCTGCCACACTTCATATTAGAAGCTGAAAGTTAGGTACATCATTCTCTTATTCATTTTGTGACAGAGTGGTAGTAAAAGTAGAACGTAGAGTTTACAAAACGTATTGAAGAACGTTGGTTAGGTCTAGTGCTAGAAAAAATCAATTAAAATGAATCGTGATAGTAGAATCTATTTTTCGATTATTATACCTGCATAGTTCAAATAAATTAAGAAATATACTTAGGTACATTAATTTTAATCCTGCTATTTGCGTCCTTCGGTCACTTGGAGGAGTTGTCGGTCACCCTTAGCGACGTTTTATTTTGTAATAAATTATAATTATTCTAATTGTTTGGAAGCTATGAACGTACAAAGGTACAACGCGTTTGCTCATTTTAAAACATTCATTAATTGACTAAGTTAGTGTGTTAGGTTAGTGGAACCTTAATGCATATCAACTATCAAAGTGTGCCAATTTTCTTTAAATATTATCAAACTTATGAATGACTGAAATTAAATTACATTTGAAACAGACGTACTTTTGTGAATGACTCAGTTAAATTAATTTGTAAAAGTAAAAATAAATTGTGCGAAATGGTGTCTGCTGTGGAGAAATCGAAAAATATTGCGAAATTCAACTACGATGACGCTCTGGATTGTACAGGTCAGTAAAATGTAGGTAAATTATGGAAAGACAAAATATGAATAATTTAAAAATTAATAAAACTATTTTAATTAAGCACTTAATTATATCATCTCGTCAAAGAGATACGAGGAACTAGTAACTTTTTAAATACGTACCTACATTGGATCTATGTCATATCCAATAAACTTGATGCATTGTGAGAATATTTTATTCAGGATAAGTTTAACATAGTTAAGTAAAGCACGTAAAGGATCATCATTATACTGGTTATTCAAAGAATCAATGTATTTTGATCACTAAAATTGGTAACTAAATGCTACGGGTAGTACCCACTTGGCTATTTAACCCATCTCATTCGCAGGTTTCGGCAAATACAACATATGGATGCTCACGTCATGCTGTCTGATTATCCTAGCAATGTACCTGGACGTTTTCGGGCTATCGATCGTGCTACCAGCCATCGCATGTGACATGACACTCACAACCATGCAGCAAGGGGTGTTGTCTGCAGCTCCTCTGATAGGTTTGCTCAAAAATGTTCTTCCTGAAGGCTCTAGTTATGTACCTACATTATGAACCAAAGCTATGAGGATCATTGCTGTCGATCGTGCTACCAGCCATCTCGTGTGACATGGCACTCACTACTATGCAGCAGGGGATGCTGTCTGCTGCCCGTATGATAGGTTTGCTAAAAAATATTTCGGCTTATCGGCTCGACCTACATACATACGACAGCCTTTTTGTACGGGAGGTTAATTATTTGACTGCCCATGATTCTTGGAGAAACTAGTTCAGTTTCGTAGGTAGGAAAGGAAAGGGTTGAAAGAAACATTCTTTCTTAACACTTTCTCTTTAAGTACCACCAAATTCCCTTAAAACACAAATATCTAGGGTCATATCCTGACTTTGGTTGAAAATTTTTCCTTATAATTCAAGATCCACTTCTTTGTGCAGGAGTGATGACGTCATCATACCTCTGGGGCCTCTGCGCAGACGTCCGGGGCCGCCGATGGACGCTGTTGATGTCCATGCCAGTTGGAGCAGCCCTCAACTTGGCTACCAGCTTCGCACCGAGTTACGGAACCCTGGTTGCCCTGAAATACTTATCTGGTAGCTTGTGAGTACCAGTAACACCTTCGTCCATTGCTTCTTCTATCGTGTGAGAGATCAAGTCAAGGAACATCCCTAGACCTTTGACGTGGCTGTGTAAGAACCGCCACGAAGTTCCGCAAAGTATAGTATAAACAGCAACTCTACAGCATTCTTTAGGATGGGCTTGAAAACTGTTAAATAGGGCTGAAAATATTTTCGTTATTTCGTTCCAGTACATCATCAGCGAATGCAGCAGCGTTCGTGCTGGTGGGCGAGAGCTTCCCGAAGAGGCACTGGAGCAGGTCCATGTTCGCGATGGCCAGCGCCACTCAGTTCGCTCAGCTGGTTGCTTGCAGTAAGTACCTACCTACTATACTATATAGACCAAGCCAACTAGACGAATTCTAACATAACGTGATTGACTGCTGAGACCAGCATGTGTGTGACCTGGGTATGTCCCATAAACTTCATGATTCTGGAGTTGTATTTTAAAATTATCCTAGCACGGCCCCGGCACTGCTTCTTAATAAAGTAAAACGCCTGGCATTTTAGTTTCTCTTGGAGCAACCAGCCTATATCTAACGTTCCATTGCTCTGCAACTTGTTTACTGTCTAATTTTACGGTAAACCATTAACCAATGATCACCATCTCTTAAGAGGTATATCTTTCGATTTTCATGAGATGGGAGATATTTTTTACACCCAAAATTTCTTTTACAGTGTGTGCTCTACCAATAATCCAGCAGAAATTCAAGCTTACCATCTCGGAGGACCTATTCTTCACGCCGTGGCGGCTGATACAATTGGTCATCAGTCTACCAAGCCTCCTGGGTATCATCATATTGATGTTCTTGAAAGAGAGCCCCAAGTATCTTCTGAGCAAGAGACGGGCGGAAGACTGTCTGGAGGTTCTTAGAGATATGTATTCGATGAACACCGGGATGGAGAAGGATTCCTTTTCAGTAAGTTTATACCTGTCGTTGAAGAAGATATGTTTGAATTAAAACTGACTATTAATTAATGGGTGTTAAGTAGGCTATGGTATGATGCCGAATAAAAAAACATGAACAGTGGGAGGAATAAGATCGAAAAACAGGACAGCAGTCAAAAATATTCTACTAAGCCTGAATGGGAAAATTTTGCTTTATATGATTCATCTTTTTCATCTTCCTCAACAAGATTGTAATGTGTTTATTTACGTAAAATTAATCAATTTCAGGTTCAAGCTGTAATTAAAGAAGAAACTCAGAGTAAACCGGAAGTGTCAACCACTATCTTCAGAAAAATCTGGAACCAGACTGCTCCTCTTTTCCAGCCTCCATTACTGAAGAACTCTCTCAAACTCTACTTTCTTCTACTCTGTGCATATATGACGTAAGTAGGTCCAAGATCTTCTAAGACAATAACTTTTTCAATGTCATCTCATCAACGACGTGTATTCTTAATTGAGATTTTCTTTGACGTATAGTTATAGAAGGTTGAACCCCAAAACGGAGGATTTATCGTTACGTAAAAAACTTGTTTGTTTTCATGAATTCGATTGGCATCACTTTGGCTAAGGCATTGAATCAAAGATTGTTTTCCTATTTTCATTGCTTCTTTTTAGGTCCACAGGCTATACGATGTGGATTCCCACGATGACAAATGCCTACTTCAATGGCGAAGACGCTAACGGGAAGACTTTCTGCGACGTGGTCTCCACGGTCGCAACTTCTAGCAATAGTGTAAGATTACGATGTTTTCATGAGTAACTTCTTCAAAAATATATTTTCTTTTCGATGTCTCAAGAGATAGATAGTTGAATAACTCTGGCGTCATTGCTAATCGGGTCGTTGGATGACTCGGTGTTCCACTCGAAAAGAAGGAGTCCAAATAGTTTCAGAATTAAAATCAGGAAAATATCTACAGGGATTCTTTCTTATTAGAAGGTTTAATAAATATAAAAATATAATTCAAAAACAATCGACCCGAAACTACAGTACGGTCATTTAAATAGGATAAATTTGACAGCTGTCATACCCATACAAGAAGACATGTCAACAAATAAAAATAGACCTTATTTCATAGCATTAACATGATTTTGACAGCTGTCAAATATGGCCTATTCGATTGACGACAGTACTGTACCTATTTATTGGGTAGTTGCAGACTCAGTGTCTGCAAATGTCACTATGTGACAGAAAAAGAAAATAGCAAAGTCGTCTCTTCTTTCCAGACATCAACAGACTGCAACAACGTGATCCAGAACTCGACGCTCTACGCCGTGATGTGCTACTCCGGCGGGGGCGGAATCCTGACCATCCTCGTCTCCTTCCTCGTCGGTTTCACAGGCAAGATCCGACTGAAAGACTCGTTTCATGTGTTATGCTTATAGGCTACAGACTGACTTGTCCGGAAATTGTTCTCAAATATTTGTGAATTGCAATTTTAGGCGACAGACTGACATGTCACTAAAGTGAGATCTGGCGATAGCTACACGATTTTGTGTTCCAACAAATCATGTTGCGCCCACTCTAACTGATTTGGGATAAGGACAGGGAGATAATGATGCGGCGATAGCGACGGTCCTCAACGTTCTGCAAGAGATGAAGGAGTGATTTATGTTTTATGTTCACAGGCAAACGCAACATGACTGCTATAGTGTTCCTAGTGTCGGCAGCCTGTGGGATAGCCCTGTTGTTCACCACTACACCACTGTTGAGCATCGCGCTCTTCTGCATGTTCCTCTACGTGGCATTGATTCTGGGGAATATCAATACCTATTTGGTGGAGCTGAACCCTACGCATTTAAGGTTAGTGTGCTATTTTAAAGTTGCCGTTTACCGATTACAAAAACGGCTTTCCTTTCGGGCTGAGTAGGACTGATCTTAGGTGTGCCAGTATCTTCCGGTACTGGAAAAAGTTAACGTAAATAAATGTTTGTAATTATGTACGGTACGCCTACCCCAAGCCAGGAAACGCCATAAGGTACGATAACCCAGTGTCGTCATCCAGTGCCATACTATAGGGAGATCAACGTAACAGTAGTGGAATACTATAGGCAGATGTGATGGGACTATGTACAAAAAAAAACCGGCCAAGAGCGTGTCAGACACGCCCACAAATAGGGTTTCGTAGTCAACGTTTAAATATCAGGTTTTTCAGCATTACAAACTTAATTTTGTTGCTGGTTTGTTAGCAGCAGTATGATGACCAACCGCAAATAGAAAAACTCTATTTTTCCTGAAACCTTTAAGGGTACGATATCCGTTATAGTTTTCATTGTAACTTCAGATTGTAAGCTATATTCCATATTTATTTCAAATTTTTAGCGTTTATACTTTAGAAGTTACAGCTGGAACAAATTATGGGTCAAAAACGCCCTTTTTAAAAGCAAATATCTCGTGACAGAAACATTTTAGAGAATTTGTTTTAAAGAAAACTCACCTTAATTTTAAAAGACCTATTCAACGATACCCTACTCAATATTACAGAAGAAGAAAATTTTTTTTGCCCCCCTTTCACTTGTATGGGAGGGGGTCCAAAAAACATTTGAAATATATTTTTCTTAACATTTCTATATTTGGGTCAACACGATCTATCTTCTCACCAAATTTCATGGCGATAGCTCTAAAACTGACGAAGATATGAGGGCGCGGCATACAGACAGACAGACAGACAGACAGACAGACAGACAGACAGATAGACAGACATGACGAAACTATAAGGGTTTCTAGTAGACTACGAAACCCTAAAAAGTGTTGTATGATTTTCAGAGGAATGGCGACCTGCCTTTCAGTAGTGGTGGCTCGAGGATTCGGCTTCATGAGCGTGCAGCTAATAGGAGCTCTACTGGCTGAGTACTGCGTGCCAATGGTTTCTGGTTACATTGTCATGATACTAGGTTGGTATGAGTTTACTTGACTTAGTCTATAGTGCACGATCTACCAAGATCTACTAGGATTCAAGTCTGTCTCAAAACAAAAGTCTTGGAGGAAATCATTCATTTGCAGTAATTTGAGGATTTTTCATATTGTTTGAAATTATGATATATTTTATTTTATAATGCAAAAATAAATTCAATGATTAGTTACAAGGTTAATACAAATTAGAAAAAACTTTGATGTCATGCCACACCTATGCCTAGAATTGGTCCCGTCTTGGTCCTGCAATCAAAAAGTTTCTGCATAGTACGGCTTCTTAGCCTAGAGCTTGTATGAAGGTACGGTCCCATCCGGAAGATGGCGTGAAACTTGGCATGCACGTAGCTTTGACACGTATAATGCAAAAATAAGATTACCAACCGCAAAATCATATTTCTCAATTGTCGCTAAACCATACTAGATAGGGAAATGCCTTCATAGCAAAAGTTGTTCATAGTGATAGCTTGTCTTTGCTGGCATATAGAAATTGAGGATCTGGAGTACCTGATGTGGAACATCAACAGTCCAGTTAAACTATGTAACAGGTGGGCTATTGGTGTTCCACATCAGGTACTCCAGATCCTCAATTCCTATATGCCAACAAAGACAACACATCATAATAAACAACTTTTGCTATGAAGGCATTTCCCTATCTGGTATGGTTTGGCGACAATTGAGAAATATGTTTTTGCGGTTGGTAATCTTATTTTTTCATATAAAATCAATGAGCTTGAGAGTTTCGCAGCTACAAACATAACTTTGTAAAAATGTTTAGGCTCCTGTAGGCTAAGCATTTTCTAACTATTTCGAAAATCAAATATGGTTTTGTAATTTGGGTAAGTGTGACTTCCAGCATGTGCTATTTTCTTATGAATATGTCCCAAGGTCAAGGAGAAAACAGCGTTTAAATGAAAAATAATGTAGTTTTTTTTCTGTTTTGCCTAATATATACATATTTTTGTATGGGAGGTACCAAAATTCTTCCCAAAAATAAATACCTCGTCCTTGGTTTACCCGAAAATGATACCAAAGTTATTCTCTCATATGTACCTTAGTAGTCAGAAGTCCTCAAGTTCAGCTCCAAAAAAAAAAACTTTGCCCCCCTCCCCCCACCCTCAGAGGCACGAATGAAGTGTAGTGTCTATGGATTTCCTTTGAAGACTACTTAACTAACAAACGCCAATACCAAGATTTATAGAATATTCTGTCACAAAGTTCTTATGGCTAATTCAGAGCCGGAGGTCAACTTCAAAAAAATGATGAATTTCACAGAAGCATAACTTGTAAACTATAAGTCCTATTAACGTACTTTAAAGACAATTGTGGTGCAGAATTTAATGAAGAATATTTTACTCTTTGGAAATTTTCATGTAACTTTAACCGTTTTCGAATTAAAGCAAAATAACTGAAATTAGGGACACAAAAGTGGGGGGGAGGGGGGGAAACATTCATTTGACAGCCTGCCCCCCCCCCGAAATTATTAATTATACGTGTCAAAGCTACGTGCATGCCAAGTTTCACGCCATCTTCCGGATGGGACTGTACTCACGACTAACAAGCCGTACTAGCAGATTCGACTCCATAGATAAGTATTGCGTCGCGAGCCTAAGTTTCTCTTTACACTTTTTTTTTCAGCTGGCTTCGTCGTGGCATTATTTCTTCCAGCTGAAGAGTCGGCGAGATTAGAAGATCCACCAAAATCCAATTCCGGAAACATAGAAGCAGGCCCCGACAAAACTACCTCTAGATTTTGATCTTTGTGTTAATTTAGGTACCTACCTACCTAGAATTATATGAAAAAGTGGTTTAAGTAGATGTCCTAGCTTAAGTTTAATTTACGTAAATTAATAGAGAAAAGAAAAAGTGATTGAAAGAGAATGTTGTTTGTACATCGCTGTACTGTCCCATTTAGATATGTATTCATTTCTACAACGAGGCGTATTTTTGAATCAATTTCGCATTCGTATGTCCGCAACGAGTAGTCTCGCATCTTTGCTTGTCATTTTTGTAGTTTTCTATTTGAACTTGTTTATGTCAAGGAAACTCAACAGAAGCAAAACATAAACCAAATGGTAGCTTTTTTATCCCGTTTGATAGTCAAAGTAGCCGAGTTAAAATGCAATATGACACTGGCATTTCGCCAGAGTAAAAGTTATTATTATAAAATAAAAAAAACTACCTATTAACTCAGCGAAATTGGCGAAATCACAATAAAAACGCTACAATGCAAGAAATTGATTGATATGTCAAAGATTATGTGTGAGTTTTTTGTTGTATTACCTACCTATTGCCTAGTGACTTACGTTACGTGTATGAGATTGAAGATATATTCGAGTGAATTTGTTTCAAAAATAGAGCGCTAAGTTGGTCGGTCGGTAGCAGCTCGGTTCCCACGAGAAAGATGAAATTATCAACAGGTTGGTCCAGATTGCAAAGTGGCCATGATTTAGATCTAGCCTAGCTAGCTGCTAGACTAGAATCTAGTCCTATCGACGGGACTGGTGTGACATGTTAGGGAAATCACCTAGAACCGCACTGTTGAGTTCAGCTCACGACGCTGGGCAAATCCTTATTTTTATGTCAAACTGTTTGACAGACGCATCCGTCGACGATGCCGTTTGACATAAACCGTATTCGTATGAATATAGGGTGGAAAATCGAATGAATGTTTCGGATAAACGAACGCTGCGTGTGTTTCTCGCCTCGCCTTAATGCAAGTATACCAATTGACTTAGGCTGTACGATATTTTGTATTTTTTTCTTGGCGCGTTAGATCTTATTTACTCACCACTTCAAAATTTTAGCAAGTTTTCCAAAAATTTTTCACCACTTCACCGCGCTTTTAGGTCGATTAGTGACCCCAGTGCAGTCTAGTCATTATATTGATTGATGAATGTATCTTTTACGATATTTACGAAATAAGGAGACGACACTATTTTCAAGTAGTTATTCTATTCTAATCCGGACGCCTTTAACAATGATTTGGCAACTATAATATACATAACACACAAGGCGTTAATGTTATGGCATCTGAAAACTGGAAGGGGCAACCTGAGTTTATAGGTTGCAGTTTATGGGACTAAAGACCTCAATAAAATCGTTCAAATTCTTGAAAGAACAAGTTTTTACAGTTTATATTTTACTTACCTACATTTCATCTCATAAGGATATTCACCTTTTGATACATGTAACCAAGGTGGTTCTCAGACATACCGCTTGCAAGTCCGGTTTTATTGACGAAATAAATAAGATTGTAAAAACGCGACACACATAAATACTTATATTTCGTACGCCACCGACAGGCAGGCTGTAGTGGAACATACTCACTTTGAGATATTTTGTATAGCCTACAGTTACGTTACGAATAAACAATTTGATTGAAAAAGAACCGCGGACAGAACATGTCGCCGGCGCCGCATCCCCGTGCGGCTATCACACGTCATACTTTTTACTACTATACCATTTTGTGCCTACTATCATTTTGTGCCTATTTCAGTTTTTTGACAGTCACTAACAATATGACAGCGTGTAAGAGCCGCACGAGCCGCATGTGCTATCTGCGGTTTTTCTGTGCGATTTCATCTAACTTATTTCGTCAATAAAACCGGACTCGCAAGCGGTATGTAGGTATTGTTCGGCGATGTGCGAGAACTACCAAATTATACGGTGTTTCTGTCTTTAGTAGGTACGTTACGTGGTTAACTAATAACTTACCTACCGACCTACCTATCTAAGCGGAAGGAAACGTACAAAAACATAACAAAACATCAGAATAGGTATTAAAATGTGTTTATTATTTATTTTGTTTCCTTAATAGCGTTATTATTAATTGGCGATGAAGTAAGTAATGTTTTTTAGTTATTAGCGAGGTATTTTATTCTTCCTTTTAAGTTTTTACTTATGTACTAGGTACTAACTCGGTAAGTAGGTAAGTAAAGTACTGTTTTGGTACTGTCCGCAACAATTGGAGTTATTATATTATATTGGTCGTTTATATGTCAGTTGTAATTTAAGGTGCTGGTACTTGGTTGTAAATGAGTAATTAGGATATACATATTTACTAATTTATGAACAGTCCGCGCGATCTAATGGCATTCAAAAACGAAGACAACATATTTAAATTTTAACAAAGACTATTACGTATTATTAGGCAATCTCTAAAGTTTTAACTTCATTCCAAGAAAGTTTAACAGGAAAAACACTCTGAAAAGTTACTTTGCGTAATAACAACAATAGGATCTGAACTTGAAGTAAAAATTTCGCGAAATCCCATACATATCAGCGACTAATATGATTCACTCATCATGATATAAGCGGCTGTAAGCTCACGGTCACTGCCAGTGTGTGAACGCTCGCGCGAGGAGCGATACTATTCTAGTATTATTCTTTTTTAAATAGTTTTTTTTTTATTTTTGTAACGCAATGGCGTCAGCCGTGATCAAGTTCAGTGCCATATTGATGCTGGTTGGTGTTGTTGCTGCGGATGTTTGTTAGTATTTTTTTTATTATCATTGTTTTTATTAAAATATACGTAAAGATCTACGATGTCATTTAAAACGTGTTACAAACTACAAATAAAGCCGAAAGGAGATCAAGGTACCTACTCATGAAACTGAACAAGCTTTCCCATGGAACATGGGTCGAAATATGAATAAAACATTAGCTCTCCCTTAGTAACTCAAATAAGCTGATCGGAAATTTTGTATGTGAGGTCCAAAATTTCAGTTTCATGAATACTTTGACCTCTCTTCGGCTTTATTTGTTGTTTTGTAACCCCCAGTGTAGACTAGACTAGACTGAACATAGGTCCACGAAAAGATCTTTGATGTAAAATTCGTAAAGTCTGAAATGTCGATTTGAATATTAGAGTGTTTATATTTGACGTCAAAGATTCTTCCGCAAAGTTGATCCTTTAAAAAACTATAAAAAGTTCTGCGAAATCACTTCAACATTCTTCTAAATTAGTCTCCAAATAACGGTAGATCGAAAGATTATGTAAGTACCTAAAGAAAATAATAATATGCAAGTTGTAACAAACAGCTCTACCCCAATGCTCATTGACTAGGAGTAGAGCTGTTTTTAAATATTATTAATGTTAATTCACTAAAATCCTTTAGGCATGTGTTTACAACTTAAACTAAAAATAATTTTTCGATATCCTACCAGCTTAATATTCTAAGGTCAAACTATTAGATCACAATGGACATTTTTGAATACATATTAAGGCTGATCCGGATTCTACAGCCTTATCAATTATTAATTAGGTAGGTATCTGCATACCTATTAATACCTACTGTTTTCCAGCCCATTACGAATAGATAATCTGCCTAAGCAGTATCTTCGTATTTAAAAAAGTTTTTCATTAAACATAGCATATGTAAGTAATTTTATTTGTACATATCTATCTATGTAGATCACAATATCTTAATATAATGTGTTGTGATACTTGTTATGTAGTTTGAATACTATTATGTCTATTATTAAAAGTCATATGGTAAGATAAGGGCCACCGAAAATGGTAGGTACTAGGTATTGGTCTATGGTACTGTATCGAAATATGATCGAAGGACGAATGCTCGGAATTTGAGTAAGTTCAAAATTCTGATAATAATTTTAATTTTATAATAATCACAATTTTATTAAGACATTTAGGAAATCCGTAGGTACCATATTAATCACTTCTCATACGTAGCTACTTAGGTACCTAATTGTGTAGGTATATAAACACAGTTATTGCAGGCAATCAATAGATATAAGTACTCAATCAGTGGGTAATAAAAATGATAAATAAGTCATTTTACGCAAATGAGCTAATAGGAATATCTCAAGAAAAAATACAAATAAATCAACACATTTTACCATTGAATGGGACTCTATATTGCATAGAAATTAATGACCTATTGATTTCTGCCACACTAAATCTTGCAACGTTAAGAAAATGACATTAACCGTACACTTAATGACACGGAAGCGGTTAAGATTGTGGGATATTAATATCATCCTAACCGCTATTACAATAGGCATTATGAGTTAATTGAAACCGACACATAATCATTGGCTAATTGTTTAATAATCAATAAAATATCGGTTAATTGGCGGTTTCGTTGTATAGCGTTAACTATTTGTTAATAACGAAGAAAACTTTGCGAACTTTATTAAACTTGCGCAAGTATGAGATTATTTTTCATTTACTTACCGACAAACTTGGCAAATATTTTATTTTCAGAAGCTTTTTACAGTTTTCAAAAATATCAGCTAATAGTAGTACATCTTAAAAATACGTGTAATTTAAAAAAACTACTTGTATATCTAAGTAGGGACATACTGTTTTGTTTTGAGAGTTGAAATGTATTTCAATTTTAAGCGTCAAGCTGTAACTTAATCTAAACTTTTGACAAAGATGTGTACTGCAGTGTGTAAGCTTACCTATCGAATATAAAATTAAGAGTAAAAGTACAGTCACTTGCACAGTTGCCAGACCCCACAAAGGTGACCACAGGTGACCGTACATAACAGGTAGCCTTAGCAGGTAGTTAAATGTTTACATGATGCATGACACTTCAGCAAACTGCAAGCATCTCTTTACCCGACTGCCTCAGGAAGTTTATGTTTTTTGAGAATATGTTTGTATATATCCAGTAATTCGTTTTCACGGGCTACAGCCCCAACGGCAGGGTGGATCTTGACATGTGAGGTATCGTTAGATTTGTCTCAGCAGCGTGAATGACACTGGCTATATTACGTTTTTTTTACGTAGCCATTTCTGTGTCCCACTATAGGTATTAAAAATTTATAAATTCAAAATGGCGAATTTATATAGCAACAAAATACAACTTTGAAATTACTTTTTTTGATACATCTGCTAGTTTGTAATATTGCCTATAATAACAACAAGCAATGTATGCCACATCGGGCCCTATCGACAGCGTGTGTGTAATGAATAACCACAAAGTGCGGTCAAGAGCCCTCGGCATTGGCACAGAAAGCCGATGTTACGACAAACGCCGACCGTTGAATATACAAGTAAACATTGCAATAGTTAGTTTGAAACGTAGGTAGATGTTTATGCACTTCATTACTTTCTTGAATAAGTTTTCGTTCAGCCATAAACAAAATTCCCATAGATATTCGAAAATTCGGCTTCTAGGAGGTTCATCGTTCAATAATTAAGTATATTATACTTATAAGCCGAATTTTCGAATATCTATGGGAATTTTGTTTATGAGTGTAATAATAATAACTTTTTATGCAGATGATATCCAGCCGCCTTTTTACAAAAATAAACAGTTACCCACGCAGCAGGATCGATAAAATTATTTAAACTGCCAAGGAGCTAGACCTGTTTCTGAAGTGTCATTTTACAAGACTTCCAGTTCAACCACATTGCTTTGTATCAGATATGCTTTTGCAGGCTTTTTATTGGAATCAAGTTTTCCTAGGTGTCAAAAGCTATAATAAAATTAATTCGACGTGATATGAGTGACAACCGGACAACCTGTGTGGGTGTCGGTATACCTATCATGTATTCAAGTTTGCTATGTAAATAAAATGGATTGATAATGTCGCCAACCTGCCTATTTAAAGGGACCACCTTACACAACTTTTTAATACATACAAATACTAGGAACGTCCAGTATAATGTTGATCCCTCAATTGGTTGGTTGGTAGATGTGCTCGCCATAGTAGTACCTACATATTAATGTTGCTTGCCCTAGTGGCAGGAAGGCCGGTAACTTTAAATATCTAGATATCAAAGTTTCATGCGGTTTTAGTATGCTTTCCGGCTTTGTAGAGGCATAGACTAATATCTACGTTTATTTGATAGATATAAATGTAGACCACCTACATTCTTTCCCATAAAAATCTACAACTTCAACTGAAGGTAAAACATACAGATAAGTCCAACAACGTGAAAATCCATGTCTCCCGGCAGAAGCTAAGTATTTGAAGATAATAATGTTCTTTGCGTAAATTAGCGTGAACCGGATCTTGGGACCATTACTGTAACGATTAGAATACTTGTCAAACATAATTGGAGACAATCTTGCTGTCCATCTTAGCATATCCTATTCGGAATTGGTACTGTCTGTCATTAACTGATGGATGTGTCATCGTATGAATAATAAAAACATCTATGTGCCATATTTTTCGACAATATTATGTAGAGCTCCTATTTAAATGCAAATTTTTGTCTGGGACTTACAGCAGCACATGGATATAAAAAATATATGGAAAAACTTCGTTAAGTATCTTACTAACTTATTTATGACTTTTTACCTACTTTAACCTAGTTTACACAACGTGGATTAAATAAATTGAATTACGTTAAATCGTATGGGAGTATAATTCGAAATCTCACTATTTTTGAAGAGTAATTATTCTGCCTACCCTCTAGGGACGATGGCGTGACGTATGTATGAATGTAGTTCTAAAATACTGTATCCAAGACGAACTTAATCTGAAAAAAATCGCTTCCTAATTTGCCAGTGTATTTAAGATAATATTGTTCGCAACGGTAGGCAAGGTAGGTACATAGATAACAATCGGTCGATTTACTAAGAACACATTAGGTACTTAAATCGTTAAGTCATCTTCTCCATCAAGATATTGTAATAATTACCTTTGTACTGGTGGTGTTCACGCGTCATAGCAATACACCACATTGTAATTACAAGGCTTTTAGCAAAGATAATTGGCCGAAATTATATATCATTAATCTACTATCAAAGTTACTGTAAAACGTAAGCTGAAAACTCAGTCATTCATGACCACCCCGTCCCCAGTATAGTTACTCTACTTAATTTTCTTGGATGCTACAAATAGGAAAAACCATTTTGTATGTATATTGGGATTCACCGTCTATTTCATAGATCATATCATACCCTATTCTTAGTATAAGACGAGGAGCGTGTCATAATAACAGTTTCCTGTAACATTAAAATAAACATGAGTGAGTTTATATATTTTTCGAATCAGACATACTTACTCGATTTTTTTATCGAATGTATGAAATGTTAATGATGTCATTACAAATTCTAGCCACGACTTTCAAAAAGAATCCTGATGCATCCACATACCTGCGTGTATGGAACCATATAAACTTGTATGATGGTGACATGCAATAAATACCGCGAGTGAGGGTCAAGGTACCTTTAAAGGCCACCACTGCATCCGTATCAACTTGCTTTGTTTACGTCATCGATGACTAGGTACTCGTATATGGTCCTATGAAGTAGGTAGGTGTGATTGCGTTATGCACATAATAGGTTTGTTTTTGTCGTAGTCCGAAAATGTCAAATGCTCTACAAGCGTGCATGCTAAATGCGTGCGCCTACATGCCTGCTTGAAGTGTAAAGTTCTAGTCTAGGTAGACTTAAGCTTTTTTGCAGTACACTTAGCTACAGCTATGTAGTTAGTGAAATAACTATATTATCATTCACTTTTTGCCACGTTTCATTAAGTATAGTAAAAATTTAACCGAAAAATCCTGTTTAGTAAATTTAGGTAAGTAATTCTTCTAAAAATGATGCTTTCTCTACCTACAATATCAAAGACTATGTCCGAAATAAATTAATCTAAATGTGTGATTTTAATATTTTCATAAAATCATTTCTATCTTTTCCAGCCGAGCTAGCCAACTCCCAGCCCGTGACAGAAGTGTGCTTGGGCTGCCTGTGCCAAGCGGTGTCAGGCTGCAAACAAGGCTTGCAGTGTGAGGGTGATGTCTGTGGACTGTTCCACATCACATGGCCCTACTGGGCAGATGCTGGCAAGCCTACGCTCCCTGGCAAAGCGCCTGACAGCCCTGACGGTGAGTCTTCTTTTTATACTCTTCGTGGTCGGTCCCCTGATGGTCTCCACAAAGCGGTTTCAGGCTGCATGCAAGCGTTGCAGTGTGAAAGCGATGTCTGCGGACTGTTCCACATAACCTGGCCATATTGGGCAGATGCCGGCAAGCCTACGCTGCCTGGCAAGGCGCCCGATAGCCCTGACGGTGAGTCTCCTTTTTATACTCTTCATGGCACTCCCCTGATGGTCTCTAAAATGCGGTGTCAGGTTGCAATCAAGGGTTGCAGTGTGAAGGCGACTTGTGTGGACTGTTCCACATCACGTGGCCTTATTGGGCGGACGCCGGCAAGCCTACGCTGCACGGCAAGGGGCCTGACAGCCCTGACGGTGAGTCTTCTTTTTATACTCTTCATTTTCGGTCACCTCATGGTCTCTAAAATGGTTGTAGTGTGAAGGGGATGTGTGTGGACTGTTCCACATAACCTGGCCATATTGGGCAGATGCCGGCAAGCCTACGCTGCCCGGCAAGGGGCCTGACAGCCCTGACGCTGAGTCTTCATTTTATACTCTTCGTGGTCGGTCCCCTCATGGTCTCTAAAATGCGCTGTCAGGTTGCATACAAGGGTTGCAGTGTGAAGACAACGTGTATGGAATGTTCCACATCACGTGGCCATACTGGGCAGATGCCGGCAAGCCTACGCTGCCCGGCAAGGGGCCTGACAGCCCTGACGGTGAGTCTTCTTTTTATACTCTTCATGTTCGGTCCCCTCATGGTCTCTAAAATGCGGTGTCAGGCTGCAAACAGGGGTTGCAGTGTGAAGGCGACGTGTGTGGACTGTTCCACATAACCTGGCCTTATTGGGCGGACGCTGGCAAGCCTACGCTGCCCGGCAAGGGGCCTGACAGCCCTGACGGTGAGTCTTCTTTTTATACTCTTCGTGGTCGGTCCCCTCATGGTCTCTAAAATGCGGTGTCAGGTTGTAAACAAGGGTTGCAGTGTGAAGACGACGTGTATGGACTGTTCCACATCACGTGGCCCTACTGGGCAGATGCTGGCAAACCCACACTGCCTGGCAAGGCGCCCGATAGCCCTGACGGTGAGTCTCCTTTTTATACTCTTCATGGCATTCCCCTGATGGCCTCCACCAAGCGGTGTCAGGCTGCTAGCAAGGGTTGCAGTGTGAAGGGGATGTCTGTGGATTGTTCCACGTAACCTGGCCTTATTGGGGTTACGCTGGCAAGCCTACTCTGCCCGGCAAGGCGCCTGACAGCCCGGACGGTGAGTCTCCTTTTTATACGTGGTCAGTCCCCTGATGGTCTCCACCAAGCGGTTTCAGGCTGTAAGCAAGGCTTTCAGTGTGTAGGCGACGTATGTGGACTGTTCCACATAACCTGGTCCTATTGGGCGGACGCTGGCAAGCCTACGCTGCCTGGCAAGGGGCCTGACAGCCCTGACGGTGAGTCTTCTTTTTATACTCTTCATTTTCGGTCACCTCATGGTCTCTAAAATGCGGTGTCAGGTGTGAAGGCGACGTGTATGGACTGTTCCACATCACATGGCCCTACTGGGCAGATGTCGGCAAGCCTACGCTGCCCGGCAAGGCGCCTGACAGCCCTGACGGTGAGTCTTCTTTTTATACTCTTCATGTTCGGTCCCCTCATGGTCTCTAAAATGCGGTGTCAGGTTGCATACAAGGGTTGCAGTGTGAAGGCGACGTGTGTGGACTGTTCCACATCACGTGGCCATATTGGGCAGATGCTGGCAAGCCTACGCTGCCCGGCAAGGGGCCTGACAGCCCTGACGGTAAGTCTCCTTTTTATACTCTTCATGGTGGATCCCCTGATAATCTCAACCAAGCGGTTTCAGGCTGCATGTAAGGGTTGCGAAGAACGGCGACGTATGTGGACTGTTCCACATCACATGGCCCTACTGGGCAGATGCTGGCAAGCCTACGCTGCCCGGCAAGGGGCCTGACAGCCCTGATGGTAAGTTCCCTTTAAACTCCTCATGTTGTGTTGTGTCTGCTGATTGGCTTTGCCAAACGATGTCAGACTGCAAGAACGGGTTTCAGCTAGACGTTTAGCATTGTAGTAAGTATCCTACGCCCAAAACCAACAATAACATGTTATTGTCAGTTACTTACTACATATTTAAGGAAAAGTAATTATAAATTTAAATGATGTTAATTAAACAATATAATTCGAATATAAATTGAATTGCAATAGAGCTCCAAACCACAAAACACTCAAATCGTAAAAAGTTAAGTGTTCATTTAAAGGCCGTGATGAACACAAATTATCATTACTTTTTTAAACAAAAAGAATACCACTTTTCTGTTATTTAATCATATAATATCGATAGTTTTGATTTAGATTTTTGAATTTTTATGATTTTCCTTGTATTATATTTCAAATACGTTTAAATAGATTCACGAGAATTATTCTACTTTTAATTAGGAATAATTAGGATGTTTTTACTGATAGGCCCGTTTGTTTGAATACATGTTTTTTTTTCAGTTCTATAGTTTTTAACCTGAATTTTTTTTATGTTCCAGCATACTCAAGCTGCGCGATAGACCCGTTCTGCGCTGCGCAGACTGTGCAAGGATACATGCGCAAGTTTTCTAAGGTAATGCGCGATGACCTTAATACTTACTGCATAAAAAACTATGCTCTTCCGAGTTGCAGCATGATGTTCCGGGTGGCTATTAGTGCGCTGACTAAATTAAAACCAAATATATTTTTTTTCATAATAAATAGTAATAATCATTAATCAGATCAGTTAAGGTTAATTTGCATGGATGGAGGGGTCAATGAACTTTAGCCCGAGTTTAAAACGCTCCAGTCATAGGTGACGAAATAACTTGAATCCTGGTCACGGCACCAAAGTGTAAAAGATACATTCCGACAAAAATAAAACTTTTTTGTAAATGAATTTATGATAGATACACCCTCCTATCTACCAATACCAACCCACTAGCAGCCATAGTCCGAATCAATAATGAAATTTGAGGTAAAAATCATCAGTCAGTTCATTTTTTTTTTTAACCTTAATCCATAAATAAATCCTTAAAAATGCTTCTGAATTGCAACAATTCACAATACCTAGAAGCAGGTGTGTCGTCTTTTATTATTTTCTATAAACAATGGACGGACTTCCCTTGCTATAAACCTTGGCCTTCAGATCTTCGGTCACCAAACCAGCCGACCGACACTTACCCATTTTTAAGTAAGAAGGTAATACAGTCGAACGCAAATTAATAATGCTTTAATATGAAAAAAATTAGGACGTCCCATACAAGCATCATGTTAAAAAAGTGTGTCATAACATAAAGTATGGGAGGTCAAATACTTTTTCATACTGCGAAGGAAAGTTTCCAATAAAAGTTTTTTAGATTTGTGAGTATAGAACACGTCGTTAAAATATTTGTAGATACTTAATTAAATGTAACCTCGTATATTCTTTGCCACGCTATAGATTTGACGCACCCAAAATGAATGTATCTACCTAATCAAGTTTGACCTTTTATCAAAAGGTAGTAGGCGGTTGTAAAACTCTGACTCCTATTCATCAAGTCGTTGAAAGACTCGGCGTCCTGTAAGAAGAGAGAGGGAGAGGGAGATCAAAAGTTGAGCTCCCTTAGCGATCTAAAATTAATTTGTTAACCTTATTCGGAACCTTTTTAAACTGACTATTGTGTGTCTTTTTGTACTTTTCGCGTAGGCGTAATGTAATCTGATTTATTTGTTGTCAATACATGGCATTGCGAGTGGATTTGCATGCAGTGACATCATCGGCGAATACGACGGCCATCTTTGATTATTTACTTATGTTTATGTGGGACTTTGATGATTGTGAATATGTCAAAGTTCATAGATATTTTGTTGACATTTGCTTAGAGATAGATAATGTGCACAGTACAAAACATTATAAGAAACAGGAAAGATATAGTGGTGATTCCCGAGTCTTGGCTTAAGCCCGCCAGAATGGGTATCTTCAATTCTACGTAAAATATCGTGGGTGAATTTTTATGATTCTTTGTGGTTTGTGATGAGGTGAGGCTATAAAAATCTTAGCACATTATGGTAGGTTAGAACATCATATAGTCCCAGGATATCGACGAAAGGTGGCGAGGGATATGACCCCATTTTTCCCTCTGCGCCCGTTTCTGAACTGAGTTGCGCAGATAAAAAATGGATATTTTGTAACCATTTGGCAACATTGTTGTTTGCCTCTCTGTCATATGACATATGAGCAGGATGTCATTAATAAGTTTGCCAATTCGTGATCCATTCTTTATATGCGCAAGTTGTGCTCAGGTTCGTTTCACAATAAGAGTGCAAGACCCAATGCGTACAATTTTTCAATTAATGCTTATTCGACTGAACAATGGCCCGAAACGTTTTTTGATCCTCAGAACTTATACACATCCACTTCTAGATTCTCTAGAATCTATATGGTTTGCTCTACGATCTTTTTCTTCTTCCAGGACTGCAACGGCGACGGTCGCATCGACTGCTACGACTACATCCGCATCCACCAGAAGGGCGGATACGGATGCGAGGGTCCGCTCGACCCCAAGTTCGAGACAGTCTTCAACCAGTGCATCGCCGCCGTTGCGCAAGCGCAGCAGGGGTAGATCGGCTCGTTTATGATGTGCACCACGAGTTTACGGCTTAAATTTTCTTAATGGCGCAAGCTCGTCAGGTCCCATACGACTGACGCGTGCGTACGATGCGGCTCTATAGTCGCTTAAAAAAGTTTTGTTTGTCGGACCCCTTGAACGCGGCGCCATACACTTACATTCGTAGTACCTTCGGCTGCAATCGGCCGCACTTGACGATCTTGCACCTTTACACCTATGTGACAAAATTCTTCACTTGTTTTGTTAAATGCATACGATTTGACACGTCTGATTGAAGTTAGCCTGCGCGCGAGGTAAGCCTCTTTTCGGTGCACATCATAAGGCTGCAGGACTGGTAGATTTGACGAAAATGGTGCATAATGCGCCAAAAATGTTTGACTGCTTTGTCATTGGTCAAGTTTATATCATTTATGTAAATAAATATCAAAATTATAACATTTACTCTAGTAGATTCTGTTTATAGATCTCTCAGATAAAAATAATATATATATATAGGTGTAATACCTATGTACCTACCTCGAGTAGGTACATAGGTATTTTGGGTACTATTACAAAAATGTTCTTTCACATACCTACCTACCTAATAGATCATATGCCGATTAAACAACATAAAGTAATTATTAAATTAAGAAAGTTATTTAACTAATTTAATAAAAAAAGGCAAGTAGACTTACCTAATACTCAAAACTAAATGAGACTATTACATAATAATGAAAATGAAGTTATATAGAAGGTACTTAAAATCAATGATGCGATTGTTCTACATAGTAATTTTAGTTGATATGCATTTACTTACAGAGCATTTTTATTAAATTATAAAATCAAAACATCAATAGGCAAACAAATTATCAAGCAACAGTTTTGATTTTTAGTTCTAAGTTAGTACTGAAAAATAAAATAAATATTTAATTTATTTCGGTTGTTTTTATTTAAAAATCAATTTGATTTTATTAAGTATAAAATACAAAATTACAAATAAAATAAAATACAAATTGACTGAATCCCAGCCACCATAACACAGATGCTAAATAACATCTCTGTGATCCAAGATTTTCAGATTGTTTGAATATGACATTTCTTCCACGGACGGAATATGTCACAATTCGCACTTTACACAAACCTATGACACAAGTATCTTATTATACCATGACACAAACCTAAACGTTTTATTATCATTATTTCATGTACAGATATTTAGACCTATTTATTGACTATAATATGTATCAATTATCTATCATTATCAATAACGTTTGGATAAAGTACATAATATATGACGGTTTGCAATGCAATGTGTTTGATACTTTGATGACATGCACCTTGTAGGTACAAAGTTATATATCGGTTATTTACTATATAGTAGACTAGCTTTCCGCCCGCAGTTTCACTCGCGGTATTTATCTGATTGGTCTAACAAAAATGTTTTAAATACATTGCATTTAAAATCCAAAATTTCGAAACAGATTGCATCAAAGATCACGAACTGGAAGTGGATTTCGACTACTCGACAACAGATGGCGCCACTGCTTTAGGGATCGTAAAAGCCCTTATATCTTTAAAAATACGCCCTTTAAGTTAAAACGGGAACTTTCTTGTTCGAGGGGAGATAAAGGGCTATTGCACAGTATAAGTCCCTTTATCGTATCGGGAATCCTTTTTAAGTTTTATTGGCACGTACATTTTATCAACTTAGTTTTATTATATATAATGATATCAAAGTGTACAGATCAAATAACTACCTAAATTGTATGTAATATAATAAAACAATACCTACACAAAAAAGTCGCCCCACGCGCCGTCTTTCTAAATTGTGGTTACAAGGTATTTAAGTGTAACAAAAGTCACCACAATAATGTAATATTTTGGAGAATTATGATATACAAGTAATTTTAAATCACTTTAAGATTAATGCTCGTTAACACCTCGTGAACTAGTCATTTTCGATTTGCATCATGTGTAACCTTCGCAAAATCATTTATACTTAAACATACAAAAAATATAAAAAATAGCATCACATTTACCCAGAAGCAGAGTAGGAAGTTGTAATCTTTCATCATGTAAGTAATAAATTTAAAATAAATAGATACAATCAGTAAACCCCCGAGTCACGTATTTAACCTAAGGGATCAACATACACTGGTTTTTCTATATTGTTACTAATATTAACCAGTATTGGGTAAGTCGAGGTGTTATCGACAGTAGGTAGATTAGTTAGGTAGGTACATGTATCTAGAAACCACAAGAATCTTGATATATCGACATCGTGACATTGTTTATAAAAAGTCAACATATTAAATCAGATAAAATAGTTAGAAGTATGTACAGGGACCATACTATTCCAGTATGTCTGAACTATTCAACTGTGTCGTATATACTTTGAATGACCTAAAGAGGCTGAAAAGAAGACCTTTGGTACCTACTTTCGTACTTAGTCAAAAGGTAGTTTAGGCTACTAAATTCTTCCAATAAATTAAAAATTAACGGAAACGGCTACAACGATTTTTAGGAAATCTTGTATATAGAATGTTTCGGTACCGCTAGCGATAAATCGATTTGGCTTGGTTTTATTTTCCACAATAAATAAGTAGGGCCTACCTACCTATTATTTTGTCTATTTTACATTTACCTATATTTCAAACAGGATGCTGTTCAAACCCAATATATAAATTGGATAGATAGTTTCCTCTAACCCTACACTTATCTAACAAGAGAGTAAAAAATTATCGATAATTTGATTTCTCGAAATAAGCTCCGCAAAAAATCTCCGGTTTTTACGACGTGAACAATAAGTCATACGTTAGCAGTTTTTTCTACATGTTCTGATGAGATGAGCAGATCCAAGCAGTATGGACCTTAGCATTCGTTGTGTTGATACAATGTTTGAAACAGACGGTCGCATATTGCATGCCATTAGAATCTGTGATTATTTTAATTAAATTAGGTTTATGTAGCTAGGAAATATATGATAGGTTTATGTGAATCAAGTGAACCGTAGACGTTTATTGAATAGGAAAATGAAGATTTTACAGTTATTTGGATTGTTTTGGTGTTTGTCATCAGTTTATGGTAAGTTAACATCCTACTTAGGTACCTATTTGATCATCTGCCTGTCATAGTTAGTATAGTAATCGTACACAGTTTGTCATAGTTAGCATCATACCCGAAATATGTCTAGTATTTAAAGATCTTTTAATGCTTGACGCTTCAACCGAATAAAGGCGTAATCGCTATTACGCCTTTTTTAATATTATTCGATTTTTGAGTACCTCTGGGTCTATTACGTCAGCCTATTTATTTTTGGAATTTTAGCTCAACTATTGAAAAAGTTATTTGTAAAGACAACTTTATTCTCTCGAAATGTGCACAGTATTTTCTAGGAGAATAAAGCTGCAATATTCGATAGCTTCTTGTTTAAACAACTTTTGTTACTCGAATAATGGTGTTTCATGTTAATACGCCTTTATTCGGCAAAAATATTTTTGATGATTGAACGCAATATCACTTTGCGTTATTATTCATCCAAAACTAAGATCAACCTAAAATCGTATGTTATTTTACGGTTTTATACCTGATGTTCTTTCTGTTAGTTTAGGTTACATTTTGGACCACTTATTTATATGGGAGCTAATGGGTCTTACCTGTTATTGCAATAAAATGTGTTGAACAACTTGAACGCATCAATACTTTGACATAATTTCGTGAAAATAATTGCAAACAGTTGTGTAGTATTCATATATTACATAGGCATTTAAAAAGCTTATAGTCACTGAAGTATAGTAATTAATTACTCATTTAGATGTAATGAAACTAATGAATACAAATATATTACCTTCTCTGTGGCTAATAGCAGATTTTTATCAGCAGATTTTTCTTTATCTTCATATTTTTAGCTTTGAAACTTACTTTTATTTGATACTGTGTAGTCCTTATCTTCTTTTATTTAATCTTCTGTCATTATCATATTTTCTGTATCACTTTTTAGTTTCATTGTTTTTTATTTGCAATGTAGTATCCCGTACAATTGACAAACCAAAAGGATATTGGTACAGTGGCTGGTATTATGTTGGCATGATGCAGGTCTAAAAATTCTCAAGAAATGTGTATACTTTGGACTAAACTGCACCGACAAGCTGCTTGTTCTCTCTAAAGAATGAAAAAGATAGAGGATACCAGACATCTGACGTATGGACAAAGACCTCCAGAGACATGTCTTCACAGCCGTAAAAAAACCAAGAGCATCTCTACGAGTTAGGAAAGACGTCTCTTAGTTAAGAATGAAGCAATGGGAAAGGAAAGGGCATACCCGCCTTTATCATCGGCGGAGAAATTACCATGGGTGCTGACCTTCCTTGGGCGGACTGGACTGGAAATAACTTTACGTTGTCGGAAGGTGCTAAAAAAACCTAAGGAGATGCGGTTTTTTCTAGCAGAATTCTGTGTGATTGTAGTGCAGGTCAATCGATAGCTCATCTTTCCTGATCGTCATCCAACTGCCCCTGTTTTGCACTGTAAATGATCTACTGGGCTTTGGGGTAAAATCGCCAGAAACGTACAGCTTGGCTGGGCAGCATTTGGGAAGTTGCGTCATTACCTAAGCTATTCTCGCCAATAGAAACACCTCAATCAGACCTATGCGTTTGATTAGTGCGGTCTACCAGTCATTACATACGGAGCCAAAACTTGAATGCCAACAGTAAAACTGGCCCAACAGCTACATGCCGCTCAAAGAGCTATGAAAAGCTCAGGATCTCGCTAATAGATAAATTTCGGAATGCGATTATCCGAAAGAAGTCTTTCTACCAGATAGACCGTCTTGACTAGGGACGTAAAGGGTCAATCAAATGTTTTTCCCAGAAAGCATGGCTCTGAACCAGCAATGCTTCATATGCCAAATATTGGACTTTAGGTCTAGTCTATGAATGCCAACGAGACAAATGAAGGTATGTAAACATGACAAATTAACTCTGCAATGAATCTACGCAGCTGCTCCAGAAGTAGGTAATTATCCGTTGAAGAACTGTCTAAAAGAAGGTCTGATACCGATGCCATCGTATAAGAACCCATTATAGCTAGCTGTAAATAAGCTCCCGCATCTATTGCACCTACCTGCAAATTAACTACATTTAACGCTTTACAAATTAGCCATTGCTGAGAATAGGGATGAATGGAGAAAGCGTGTGTTTGATGGGCGTAAAGCTCACGATGATGCCTGGTTCGCTGGTCTCGCAAACAAAGGGCAAAAACGACATCTAAACATGCGTGTGCCAGTCTCCAATTCCACCTTCATTTGTAGAGCGTGCGGAAAGTCATGCCGCTGTAACGGCTTATACAGCCATGAAAAATCTTGCCTCAGACACTGAATAAATCGTCTGTCACAGACGTATGAGGCCAATGATGATGACAAATTAGCAAGACACATTGTCAACTACTTTGGAGACCTGCAGACAAGGTATTCCAACCCCGAGGAATCAACTGTCCAATAATGTTGAAACCAAAATTTTACATTGGAACAAGGCACAACCACGGCCATTTTTAAGAGACACCTGTTAGTCATAGGGGTTTTTACCTCCTTACGCTCCTTAGGGGAAAGTTGTTCAGTTTGACAGCTTAAAAGTCCGGATTCAGGAAAGTCCTTCGTTCAGTACCATACTGTATTTCTAGCAGTTCAACCACTGATACACTGATCCACAACCTAATACCTATGTCACATATCTGTCATCTTTGTCACATGGCAACATCTCATCACTGTAAATCCTATGTTAAAGCTTACACTATCGTCTTTACTGTCAGGAAGTTTGAAAGACATTCATGCTACTTATGTATACCTACTGAATGGGCATTCGAGCTATATGTTTGGCTACTCATATTTCATATAATTTAACAGTAGTTGCTCTATCTCTGTGTACCAAACGTGCTCAGTCAACCAGTAACTTATTTATGATTATGAGCAACTGTCATTTTATTTCAAATATGAAAATATTTTTGAAAGTTATTTGATTTAAAAATATTATTTTTAATAAAAATATGTTCATAAGCAAAGCCAATTTATGATTAATAATGATTGGTAATGTTTAAAAATCTGTCTAGGTTTCATTGTAATTTTGAACATTTTGTAACGTTTTCCTTGGTCTTGATAATATTTTTATTGTCAACTATTGGACTGACTATAGATTTAAATAGTTTTTTTACTTCTAAATGGTAGTTGAAATATTTTATGACTCATTTTAATTAAGGTTGACGAATGCCAGCTTAAGAAGACAATAAATCCATTTTTAAACCAAACTAATACTGAAACTTTATATTTTTATTGATCACGTAATAAGTTTAATAATGTTTTAAGACATGAGTTCAATTTTATTTTAAAACAGTTGATTTTTATGAATAAACAAGGATTTTTACTTTTCAACCCCTTTCTTTTACTTTTTAAATATTTTTTTATTTACTTGTATGCAGTGGTTACGCTTTGAGATATCCTTTGTGATTCAAAAGAATAAAATAGTTTCACATTATTACGTTTCTAATACTGTAAACTTTTTTGACGAATAAAGACGTATTCTAGTAATGCGTACTAGGTGTGTGGTCAGACTAAGTTATGTAAAGGATTATTGCGTTTCATAGCATTAAACTGTATAGGCGAATAAAGGCGTAAAGAGAAATGCAAAAAACTGTATGAAATATATTCAGACGAATAAAAATTTAATATGGTTTTTACCAATTATATTGATCATTAATCAAGATAAAAATATGTAAAAATAATTTTGAATTCTTCAATTTTTTTCCGACATTTTGGTATACATCAATATTAGGTCATACTTGAAGGAGCGACACTATATATTATTTTCGGTATTTCGGCTGTACCGAAAAGTTGAAATTTTGAGATTGCGCCTTTATTCGGTTGGAGCGTCGGCTTGTTTTTTAATGTATATAAATAACCTTTGATTCAAGAATAAATAATAATAATATATAGAACTGTGATAGGTAGTTTACGTCTTAACATTGGACAGAAAAGCAAGATATAGGTACCTATTTGGGTTTTGAAATACTTAGTAAACAACAATAGTTATGTAAATTATTTTTAGTGTCTGCATCTTTGTCAATTTTGATTTAAAATATTCACCAAGTAGGTATTGTTTGCGCAAAACACTATTATATATTCTGTGGCAAAACATCAGAAATACTTCCATCTTCGGATCTCAACCCAATTAATTACGCTTATCATCTTACAAATGATAAGTAATTATAACCTTGTACACTTTATTAATACCGACTTCCATCCGAATGTAAATAAGTTCTGAATTAGGTAGGTAGGTATTTAGAGTAAGAGCACTTCTGGGTGAAACTTCAAAATACCTAGATCATCCTACACTGAACAATATGACATAATATGAATGGATCTTTGAATATATAAGGCGGCTTCATAAATGCTGCTATTTCTTACCGCGGGAAAAGGGGGGCAATTATAAACTACATGTTAAAGGACATTATGCATTTATGCAGCATACAAAAGCATTGTTTATCGTTAGTAATAAATAAGCGTCTCTATAAAGTGCATTTAAGTTATATGCAGGTTATGCTATAAGTAAGTACATAAATAATAAAGCAAAGTCAAAGTTCTTTTACATAAAATATTGTAGGTACGGTACGGATTGTGGGCATGCAATGCAGCGGGCTGTCTCTATTTTTTAAGGTCCATTATTTTTACATTTCTTTTAGTATTGGTTTGACAGCTGTCAAATATAATATATTATAATATAATATATTTGAGCGGCCGCACTTAAGAAGCGATGTTTTTTTAGTTTTGTGAGAAAAGTTACCTTACTAAAAATGGGTTTGCTGTAGAGTAGGTATTGGGAAAACTTGCGATTTCGTTTTTAAATAATCTTTCCTTATCTATCATTAAAGGTAGAATTTTTCCGATTGAGTTGCTCGATACAATGTCACGTCTATTACCCACAGTTTAACGAGGAATTTTAATGAAGCGTATTATAGGTACTGGTATTAGAGCAATCACTCTATGATTATACCTGTAATGTAGACGGTTATAGAAAGCCCTCAGAGAAAATGTTGTAGTTAGATATTATTAATAGCATATAATGTTTAACTTGATATACATTCTCAGTACTAAGATTATCTGCAAGTATGTCTGTTGCAATGGTCAACTACAGACCCAACCCAAAACTTCTATATTACACATTTACACCTAAATTACATTGTGCTGGTAGATGTATAAAATTTGACTTAAGATTTCCTTTAATCGTTCCGAAAATCTACTTAAAGTTGAATTGAGGGGACCACTCGCTGCATATTGGTGAGTCTCATGTAAAAAGCTGCTGTCTACTACTAGATTCTCATGGCAAAACTTTCGCAATAACTTGTCTGTACTTATCTTTTGATCTAGAAACGCGTTAGATTAGTACCAGGGATGAAAATAGAACTGTATTTTCTAATTATAGATCGATCAGGTGCTCGTTTGACCATTTATGATAAATTGTCTTTGAGAAACTGGTATAATTCTACAAGTTTTTCTTTTAGAGGTACTAAACTTTCCAAAGATACTTTGTGAGATTAGTATTAAGTAGTTGTAGATAGGGCGCTTTACACACATAACGTTCGTTTCGACGTTATTTTTGCGCTTGTGCAGCGTAAAGAAAATGAGAATTTCCACCATAATTCCATATAATTACTCATGCCCAAAGGTGCGTTGACGGATGCGTCATGCGTCAAAATGAAAAAAGTGTACCCTCCCTGTTTGTCCTACTTCGATGATTTTAATTTACGCGCCAAAAAAAGGTGGTGTGATTGGTTGGTTGTTAGTGTGCGTGCCGTGTAAGTGAATCCTGTCTATGTGGCGAAACGTTAGTCGGGTCACAAAGTAAGTTTTGGCTAGCGCAATCTAGAGAGTCGGCTTCGAGCAAACGCGGCTAAACTCACTCAGACATCCACACGCGTCGTTTACGCGCTCTGTGGAACCGTGTCGAACCGGCTTTGGTTGAGTGTGAACGGCGCGTTCGGTGCGGGCGGACGGAATCGCGAGTAAATATTTTTGTGATGTGTTTGGGTGTAATAACACCATATAAAATTGTGCATTGTAATTTTTCAGTCTCCCACGCAATAATGGAAAGTAAGTAGAACTCTTTTATTTGATAAATAAATACATACCTGAAAATTTTGGAAGTTTTCCAAAAAATACATACCTACTTCAAAACACTAGAAATGGAGGGATTTCTTTTTAAAAATCTTATTTTTCGTTCGTTATATGTGCTTTAGCGTTTAGGTACGTACCTACATGGTACCTACGTAGAAGTAGGTAGGTTGCGTTTTAGTTTGAGTTGATAGGTTTAATGGGTTTAGGTAGGTACCTACCCCTTCAGTAGATAGATACCTACCTAGTCAGCACTTGAGGTGTAGCGATGAGTACCGAAATACCGATAGCAAAAGGACCAGGTTGTGTCATCTTCATTTGCGATCATTACCTAGTACCTACCTATGGTAGTCCAAATGGACAATTACGATCCTAGATATTTTTTTATTATTTCGAAACTATAGTAGGTAAGTAGGTACTTATACTTCGAAACTAAGGTACCTACCAACTTACACAACTTACAGATACAGCTTGAGATTTTTTTCCGAGCGCGTCCCCGCGTTTTTCATCGTCATGTCGTCATGTTCATGTCATGATAGGTACCTACCAACCTACCTATCTACCGTTCCCAGCGCGTATCGCCCGCCTGCCAATACATTGGTAGGTAGGTAATCTGTGTGCGACTGACTACTGACGGTACGTTTGACTTTCATGATGGCTTGACTCCCTGTTCAAAAATACCTACCTTTCAACCATACGTACCTAACCTATTAAAGTTTGTGATGGCAAGATAGGTATTTTTTTTGGGCCTTTCTTTAGATAGATACACTTGTTTTCCGTGGAAAACACCGACGAACGACGTGAGGAACCCTTTGTAGTGTCGGTCATCGCCGCTGGCCGGTCCTCTACCTACCTGCTACCTACTTCATACCTGCCTACCTCGCTATCCCTCACCACCTAGTCACGTGACCCAAACCCTTTGCCTATCTACCGATGTACCTACTTATTTCCTATTAGAAATATGACTTTCTACTCAGGTAACTAAGTACCTACTTCCATAAGGTAAAAAATATTTCATATCGGCCAGGTAATTTCGGAGTTTATCAATTGCATATACCTAATTCATACTTACAAACGATAGGTAACTTCATAAAAACAGAAAGTAAAAGTAGCAACCCTAAAGAGTAGGCATAAATGATCGAAAGAAGGGGCGAGCTGGCCTTCTGGAAGTCGGGTCAAAGGATGTTCACGTAATTAATTTAAGAGTTTGTTTGAAAATGCAAAAAAATATCTAGCGAGTCGATTTTTTTTAAATGCCTTAGAAGATACATATTTACATGTGCCCTTAAAATATTTGCAGTGAATATAATAGGACCTTATATATCTTATTTGAAAAATAAGGAAAACTCTGCTATATTCCAGGAATCTACATTTCAAACTTGAACGACTCATGCATCCGCTGCCTCTGCCACGTCGCTGGCTGTGACACGGCGCACGGCTGCTCCGAGGGCTACTGCGGACCTTTCTACATCTCTAGGGTATACTGGGCGGATGCTGGTAGGCCTACGCTGCCTGATGATGACCCTGAGAGAAGGGAAGGTGGGTGTCTCTAAAAGTGGTTTGGACATGGTTTGGACGTAGGCCTTCTAAAAAGTGGCAACTATCAACTTAACTACTAGGTACTTTACTTTTTGCAGATTCTATGTGCAATACATGAGGTACTAAGACGTTTTTATAAAAGAAATAAAATAAATAAAGACAATAGCTAGTTCTAGGTACTCATTTAAAAAACCTTAAGGCTGCGTTGATGTATTTTGTTACCATTATGCATTCACGTACAAAAGACTTCAACGAGATACGTTGAATAGTATGAATTTAGTATGTAACAAATTATTTTCGTTTCAGCTTTTGAAGACTGCGCAAGAGATTACCATTGTTCCATCAGAATAGTCGTCAGCTACATGACAAAGTTTGGAAAAGTGAGTATAAAACGTGTTTGGCTTACCACATTTTGGTTTTTCTACTATATCTACACCAATAATTATAAAAGGAAAGATTTGTTTTTGTTGTGTCATATTCAACTCACCTCAACTCCGAAACTGCTCGACAAATTACAAAAATTCTTGACTGATAGGAACCTTCAACATACCTGAGTGACATAGGCTACTTTTACCACTGAAAAAGATCTTATTCCCAATCGAAAACGACG
The DNA here is from genome assembly GCA_024500475.1 of Phthorimaea operculella. Taxonomy (NCBI): domain Eukaryota; kingdom Metazoa; phylum Arthropoda; class Insecta; order Lepidoptera; family Gelechiidae; genus Phthorimaea; species Phthorimaea operculella. The sequence goes on from JANFCV010000082.1 coordinate 1,589,833, forward strand.
GGGAAACCGTGCTGAAAACGAGAACCTACCGTAGTAACAGCGGGTGAAATTGCTAAACGGCCCTTATAATTCTATCTGGTGATTCTCTTCATTTCGTCATTTGTGTCAATATTGTGGTATTTTACTGATATCCGGCCGGAGTTAATGACAAAGGAATTTTACGAAACCGCTAGTAGAGATATTAATGCGGTGCGGTATTAATGTTTTGGCTGTCAAATACGTACTGTGACACCGTGCGGCTAAAATGAAGCCGAACATAAAATTTCTCCAATTTGTTTCAGGACTGCAACTTGGACGGCGTTACGGACTGCTTTGACTACATGATGATCAACCACCACGGCGGAGGTGCCTGCCACTCACCGCTGAGCAATACTCAACTCGGAAGAAGAAGAATAGCGCTATTTCAAGAGTGTCGCTTCTAGATTAGCTTTAGTTCTATAGAGTGTCGAGAGATGGCGTGTGTTTCAACTACATGATGATCAACCAGCATATTGGAGACGCCTGTCATTCACCGCTGAGAAATACTCAACTCGGAAGGAGAAGAATAGCGCTATTTCAAGAGTGTCGCTTCTAGATTAGCTTTAGTTCCGTAGAGTGTCAGAAAATGGCGTCTGTTTCGACTGCATGATGATCAACCACCATGGCGGAGGTGCCTGTCATTCACCGCTGAGCAATACTCAACTCGGAAGAAGAAGAATAGCGCTATTTCAAGAGTGTCGCTTCTAGTTTAGCTTTAGTTTTGTGGACTGAATCTGAATGAAGTTAGCACTCCATGTACATACATACAAAATATCACGCCTATATCCCTTGCGGGGTAGGCAGAGCTTAAGCTCCATGATGACATAAATTAGGGTGCCCCTTCAAACGCATAAAATTTTTACTCCTATTTGCATTACGCATAACACTTTCGGCATAGTTGTCATTTCGCATAATTGTAAATTGGCATAATTTTTTAAATGCATACATACATACATACATAGATCACGCCTTTATCCCTTGCGGGGTAGGCAGAGCGTCAACGACCGTAAAAGTACGGTCGTTACCGCCACGTCTGACACATATTTGAGGGCCGTTTTAGCTATTGTCGTGTATAAGCATAATTTAAATGCATAAAGGATATATTGGCATAACAATAAATATCCATAATTTTGTTTACCATAACGATTATAGCCATAAACTTAAAACCTCATAAGAATCATGGAATGGATAAGTAGTAAATACTTATTCAGAAAATACACTTGGGCACGAAGTGCACCATGTAGGTAGGTACTTTGCCGTATTCCTCAGTGGAGTATTGACAAAAAAATAAATTTGGATATAATAAACATGCAAATAATAATGCTTTTTTTTTCAAACTTTTGTTTTTTTAATAGTATTTAGTTGCTGTGTCATGCCATCTTAGAAAAGCATCACCCCAATACTAGCCGTGGGTGTCGCAAAAAGCAAGTCAAAGATTAAATTTGAGATGGATGGTGTTGTTCGTTTGATGGCGGTGTTCCCTGTAAATGCAACATTTTGCACTGCACTCGTAAATCCTCTTGCCAAACGTGGCAAATATAAGGTCCTATTAAATTCACTGCAAATATTTTAAGGGCATGCGTAAATATGTATAAGAAAAACATCAAAGGCATTTTAAAGAAAATCTACACGCTAGATTTTTTTTTTCATTTTCATACAAACTTTTTAATTAATTATGTGAACACCCTTTGACTGACCCGACTGACGTTCCGCCACGTAGACAGGATTCACTTACACGGCACGCACACTAACAACCAACCAATCACAGCACCTGTTTTTGGCGCGTAATTTAAATTCATCGATGTGTGTGTTTCTAGGACAAACAGGGTGCACTTTTTTCGTTTTGTTTTTTTTTTAGTTAAATGCAATTTTCTCGAAAACTAGCGTGTAGATTTCTTTAAAAATTTGCCTAGTACATGCTAATATTTTATTTGATCTGCCCCTAAAATATTTGCAGTGAATTTAATAGGACCTTATATACAATCAAATACTTCCTACCATATGAAGAATGCTATTTTTGTTACAATTAAGGTGAAACCGCGCTGCGCGGCACGGCGCGGCGATTGCAATTGCAAATTAACTACTTTGTGCAGATTTTATCAAATAAAAAATTGTGTCATATTCTGATTATACTATTATTCCTACTGCCTTTTATGCGTTTTCTTCGTTATGCGTATCGATCGTATGCCAAAGAAATGTATGCCAAAAAAGTTATGCTTGATTAAGATTATGCGAAAAGATGAGTATGCCAAAAACAGGTATGCAAAAGTACGTTAGGACAGAAAATTTTATGCATTCGAATATGGACCCCATAAATTATGTATTTGTTGTGATGGTGAGATTTTAGATTATCTTTGGTTCTTTATAGCGAAGGATTGCCACAGCTTCTGTTCCTCGAAAATGACTCAAAAGTGTACCTACTTATAGAAAACTTTGTTTTTAGCTAAGTACCCTATTATTTAATATTTAAACTCGGGTGTGTTTCAACCCTAAAATACTTTATAATAATAAGTAATAAAATAAAACAAAATACTCTTAATAAAAGAGCATAATTATTGAATCCACAAACAAGATTTTTATTTTTGTACCTTACTTATCTTATAAAATATGTAAATTAAATTCATATGTAGGTAATTTATTACATAAATCGGCACTGGGCGAATTCAACATAATTTTATCATTCTTCAATTAATCAAACTGAACATACGACTAATTTAAACTTCGTAAACCTATATTTACATACAGAATCCATCAATAATCTAAACTAAAGATCATCATCATCATATCGTATCATCAATGATTTTTTGAGGTAAATCCTATATAAAGGGTGCTAGGAAAAGTAGTACGTTTCGTAGCCAGTATAACTGTTCATATTTAATTTTAAGAGTAAAAACCAAAATGGCACTTAATAATTCCTTCTAAAGCTGTCTTACCCATTAACAATGCTATAATATTTATCAACTTTTAAACTTAATAATAATAGGAGTTGAAACTCACGCGCTGTAAGTTAAGTCACAGAAATTTGGCATTCTATGTACTTAATAGGCTATATTTTGACATCAAAGTTTTTTTGAGAAAGTTATTTAAATTAATTTTGGTAAAATACTTGACTGATTGACTGACATGCCAAATGAACTACTTTTAAAACGGAAATTATATTGAAATATGACGTATTTTTCAGGTTTTGGATGGTGTTGTATTTGACAATACAATAATCAAAATACGAGTTATTGAATACCTATAACTCTTACTTTGAATATTTTGGACAACAAATAATGAAGTCTTTTTAAACATTAGTTTTAAGCATAGGTACAAGCTAGTGCTTTGCATTTTATTAATTACTTGGAAAGATACCGAATTCCATTTAATTTATAAATCTTTCTATCGTTGTATAATCGTTTACAACTGTGCGCATGGAGCTGTCAAAATTACTCGGTAGAACTGTCAAAACTCTTAAATATTTTGACAGCTCCATACGTACAGTTGTAAAAAACGAGATATTAGGTACGTCTAGAATTTCCGTGACTGAATTTTCCACACGTTTTTTCTTATTAAGTAGATTTGAGACTCAATCCTAATTAACCTATCAAAAAGTGACAAGTGGTGCCGGAGAGTGCCACTGATCCTCGTCTATTTCTTCGTCTGAATCTGTTGCAAATTCAACCTGAAAATTAATAAGATTTAAAGTAAGTAATATCTAACCTTGTCATTTTTGTACAACTCAAATACCTATTTCGTGAGCGACCTTTCAGAAAGTAGGCGCTTTACACACATGACGTCTGTTTTGGCGTTATTTTTCCTTTGGTTCGCACGCGTTGTCGTATTCCATGATTTAGGTGGAAATTCGCATTTTCCTAACACTGTGATAGAGCAGCGCAAAAATAACGTCGTTACGTTATGTGTGTAAAGCGCCAAAGCCTAATATTGAAACAAGAGTTTCAACGAAACAAAGGACCTATTTAGTACCACAAAAAAGATGAAGAAGAGATATGACATAATATGATGTAAATTATAGGATGTCAACAATGCTAATTCGGAATCGATTCTTTATCTGCGAAAGTTATAGTTATACTCCTTCCAAAAACCTTCTTTTCCTGGCCTTACTGGCCAGGTACATAAAAGAATCTTTGTTAGTGGCCTGGCCAGGTACTGGTCAGGTTTTAACGAATTTTTCAGTTAGGTATGCGAAAAAACAGAAGGTTCTTTACTTACCCATGGGTTAGTGTGTGTTATTGTAGTTTGTAACGAGCTGCCTTGATTTGCTTGCCATTCCTGAAAAATAAAGATGATAATATCAAACTAAGTTGTTTGCCGTGTCAGCTTAGAATAGCATCACCCCAATTCTACCAGCGGGTGTCGTAAAAGCGATGCGGGCTCTAAATACAGCGTTCCCTGTACATATAACATCTTGCGCTTCGCTCGCCAATCCGCTTGGGAGGTCTATTATGTTCAGCAGTAGACTGTTGTAGCCGTTATATTGGGTGAAATTTTACTAGTGACCGATAGAGAAAGACCGACTAGCAATAAGGAACAACTTTCCCCAAGGAACAAAGACCGAAATATGAAAAAAAAATGCATCAGCTGATTTGAGTTATATGGGAGGTCAATGAGTTATATGGGAATCTTTTCCATATTTCGTCCTATGTTCCTTGGGGAAAGTTGTACCTTATCGGTCCTGTATTTTCGCTATCGGTTAAATACTAGTAAAATTTCATTCTATATGTTAATATAAGTCCTTACCTGGTACGCGTCGGTGAAGGCGTGCGCTAGACTGAGCGCGAGCGCACGCGCGTGCTTCCTGCGTGCGCACACGAACACGTGCGCGACGTGCGTCTCAGCCGCGCCCGCGCCTCGACCCTCGACGACCGCGAAAACACGCGCGTTGGCCGCGTCCGCCGAGCAGTATGAGATTCTGGAAATGAAAAACATTATAGGCATTTTTTGGCACCACCCAGCAATAACATTCATTATCAACACAGGTTGGCGTTGTACGCCTCCATACACTTTGATGGATTAGCTGTCTTTTGGCACTTGTTCCATCTTAGTAGTAAATGGCGGAGTCCAACGCCATCTTTGGTTTAGTTTCCCCAAAAACACCCATTTTCGTAACACTCAGTATAGTGCTCTGTAGAGTTTTGCTACGGCGTAGTACTTTTTGCTACGAAGAAAATATTTAGGACAGACGCAGACGCATGGAACAGGTATCATCGGATTTTAAAAAGTAGCAATATTAAATGTTGCCGTGTGATGCTGGTTTACACTAGCATCACCCCAATCTTACACGTGGGTGTCGTAAAAAGCGACTAAGGAATTATCCAGGGAATGGAATAGCATTCCCGGTCAATTAAACATCTTGCACTGCGCTCGCCAATCTGCCTGCCAAGCGTGGTGAGTATGGCAATACCCCTCAATACGGAGACTCAGGAGCTCATGTCCAGCAGTGGACTGTTGTGGCTGGGAAGGTAAAGGTAAGAATACTGAAATGCTATGAATCTATAAACAAAAATCCGTGGCGATATGTTTACTTTTGCGATAGATAATAATATTATGTTGATACCTAACTTACCTACAACACTTTAAAACTAGTTTTCTTATTTTATTACGTACCTACAATAAGTAGAAATCATTTCTTAAAAGACATTTAATAGGAACTGCACTCAAGATAAAGAATATAAATAATATCGTTCATAATGTCTCATTTATTTCTCATTCATTACACCACTTATTAATGCAGCAGTTTCTCAGAAAGTCATTCACTTTTCAATGCTCTATTTAAGTAGATAATTGAGTACATAATTCAGTACGAGTAGAGTTCAAATGCCGTGTGATGCCGGCTTAGAATAGCATCACCCCAATTCTACCCGTTGGTGTCGTAAAAAGCGACTAAGGGATACTTATCCAGGGAATGGGCAGCAGCGTTCCCTGTCAATGCAACATCATGCACTGCGCTCGCCAATCCGCCTGCCAAGCGTGGTGAGTATGGCAATACCCCCCGATAGGGGGAGGCCCATGTCCAGCAGTGGACTGTTGTGGCTGTTATGGTTATGGTGGAGAGTTCAAGTACCAGTTGCAATCCAGGCACCAGCCCAATGCATTATTCTTGAGAACACTTAGCTTGCGCGTTTCAGACCCTTGGTGTAGATGTGATTTTGTCGTCAGCGCCATCTAGATGATGTGTCAAGGAACTTCATAATCTTACCTGTAAATGGAGACGCTGATTACGTTCTGCTGCGAGTCCGCGTCGGTGACCACAATGCCTTTCGAGCTGATGTCCAAGTTCACTCGTTGCTGCTTCTTGTGTGATGCTGGAATAAAGGAAGATCGCTTAGTTGACATAAGACGATCAAACTATAATCTGTTTATCTGTCATTCAACAAGCTTTTTTTGTTTGGTGTAGATTTTGGATTGTATGAGATGAGATATGACAACTTGAACTGAAAGATATGGTATTCAAGAAAAAGGTCCCAGACCGACTGTTCATTATTGATAACGATCTTCTTCTTCACTTACCCATCGTCAAAGGCTCATCAGCGCTCAATCATAATCGACGAAACAATCGTGTGCCAGGTACAGGAACGCCTGACTGTTGATTTTATACTTATCGTGCTTCTTCTTCTTCTTCTTCAAGTGGGACACTGAACAATGTACTTTGGCATAGCTTACTTTTGGCAGTGTGTAAAGCAGACCGTACCGCCAAGGCCGTGGCTGGTGCTGAAGCTACTCTTTCCACCGGGGCTACTCCAGCGTAGAGGACGTCAATCTCGTTGATAAGCCCCTTGGACTCCCGCCACCAGCCCTCAGCGATCAACTATGAAAGTATCGTTTGCCGAGTGCAAGACCAGCAGACTTCTGTTATTGACATGACTAGGTACTAAAGAAGAATCCGTTTCTTCTGTCTCTTACTTTTAGCAGTGTGAAGAGCAGACCGTACTGCCAAGGCAGTGGCTGGTGCTGAAGCTGCTCGTTCCACCGGAGCCACTCCAGCGTAGCGGACGTCAATCTGGTTGATAGGCTCCTTGGACTCCCGCCACCAGCCCTCGCCTTCGCACTCTGCCAGGATCCATTCTTCATTTAGTTCTGTAAATGAGGATAAATTCATCGTCATAATTCTTAAAGCTGCATCGTCATCGTCCTGCTTTTATGCCTTAATTAGTTCGGGATTTACGAAGAGCCATCTGCCTTCATCGTACCTATCGTGTGTTTTTCCCTTCTAGGGAGTATCACTACCAAACTGACTGCTTAATTAGACCGCATTCACACAAGCGACTTATTTGTAGCGCGATAAACGGATAGGTGTGTCGCCGGCCAAAGTCTCCTCAGCATGAACGGGTGACTTTTGAACATCGGATTGGTATTTTGTGGCTCTTTACGATGAGCATCTGTAGGTAATATGCAAGACCGACCGTATCTGGTGGCACTGCAATAGTGATTTAGATTGTAGTGTAGGTACATTACTCGTACAATCTAAAACATTACAAAGCAACAATGTTGCAATCGATGTGTTTTATGAAGTTAGTACAGGACCTACCACAATTTTATACTGGCAACTATTACTATGATTTTGCAAAATTTTACCGATCCTGTGTTTGACGAATGGAGTTGTATGAAACTTTCAAAATTACTAGATACTTAACATTATTAGTACCTGCCTATGCCCACAAGTGTACCTACAAGTCAAAAACCGATTAACCACCTATATCTAAACATACTACTTATTTAAAACCGCAGTCATTGGCCACATAAAGCGGTCCTGGGCGGATGGCTGATAATTTCACGGCATAACTCAACTACAGCAATTTCCTTTACAGTGCGCTTTTCCTAAAGAGTTGGATATACACTGCCTCTTTAACTTGACTTGTACATGGCAGCTACGGGTTTCGGGCAGCAACGAACGTTGTAAATCCTTTGTCAAGTGCAGTAAAAATTACGCCCTGTTAGCTAATTACAGGTACAGACTACTGGAAGTTGTCAACCTGCCCCTACTAGTACCTAGTAGACAGTTTCGTAAAATTAATGGGTGCAAATTTAATATGTAAATGTGACCGAATTTGTGATCGTTAACAAGATTAATATCCAATTATTAATTTCCTGAAAAGGCTCGAAAGGTAAAAAACCCCATTGAGAAAGACTAGTAGAATCAAGTTAGGTAGTAGGTCTAAGCTAAGGTACCTAATAGGACTTATTTATTTTATTTTAGGTACCTTACTTTACTAGACAACATATTTGACTTATCATATCAATCAATATATACAGGTGATATTTATTTGACAGAAATTAATAATATTTCCATTTGATAGTGCAGTTTATTTCAATATCTTGCAAGTTGCAACGTTTAATGCAAACATATTAAGTTTAAGTTCTCGTACTTATTTATTAAGCTAATAAAACAACGAAGATAAACACAATCTATCATCATAATCGAGTAGGTAATTAAAAAGCGAGTAAAATAGCACTTCATTTCTCAACAACTTTGATATATTTATGTATGTTTATGTATTATGTATATGTATGATTGATATGATTATTATGTAAGTATTGTTTATTTATATACGTAAGTAGGTATGTATATGTATTTATGAAAGGTATATTATTTTAATTAGTTATTTGTTTGTTTTGTTAAATTTTCATTTTCATTTCTAATTGCTAATATGCCCCAAAAGTTTTAAGCTCTCTCACAAGACATGGGTTGGCTGGAAGAGATCTCTTTTAAGAGATAAGCTCGCCCTTGCGACAAATATTGTAAATATTTTTCTGTACTAATATTGCAATAAAGAGTAAGTATATATATATAATCTTCATATAGAATTACAGACATAGGTAGTAAGTAGGTACCACTAGATCATGTCATGAGCATGAGTGTTTGTCTACGAGATAAGTCAATCGTTAACTTTCTACTTGATGATGATGACATGACCTTTACATTTATACTTATCACTACTACTAATTCAATGTGTCTCGTCTACTAGTAAGCGAAGAAAAGACTAACCAATACCTATGAATAAGTAGGTCAGAATTGAAAGACGATTTTCAAAGAACGCGCGTTGCACGTAAGTAGACGCTTTTAAGGTTCTAAGCTCAAAAAAAAATCTAAGTTTTTTAAAAAATCTTAGATTCAGACCCACTTATTACTTCCTCTAATTTTTTGGCACATCGGTAACCATAGATTTTTCGAACTTTTTTGGTGCATTACCTACATACATCGTTTTTGCAACATTGGTACAACCTACAAACTTAATGTGTTCAACCTACAAATAGACCAGTACGGCTAGCTTTTCGTGTTTCAAAAATATTAAAGTCGATGATTTTCTGCTCATAGTTTCTGGACCATTCATTGATCCCAATTTATTAATTTGTGCCATTTTAGGTGTGAGGAAACATACTTTCGTTATCAGTGGAAAAGCGACTCAAACAAGATTTTTACACGGTGCTAACTGTCACAGAGACAATACTGGTAAACTTTCTAATATTTTTCTGTAGGTACCTACATACTTAAAAAATAATTTAATTAATGAGCTGCCATACATTGAATCGAAAATTTACGGGAGTGTAAAAAATGGCACAAAATTAAATATGTGCTTTATAGACACAAATTGCACAATCGTACAAAAAATAAGCGACTTTAGAATTTTTGTAAGTTACACCCTCAAATAATGCCAGCCGTACCGGACTAAAACGGCATAGGATAAAATAACACACAACACTGAACTACGCAATTCGCAGAACATTATCATCACTTGATCGGCCATAATAAACCGTCTAACAAACATATCGGGACCTGTGACCCTAGACCTTATGCACTGTTGTTGTCCAAAAATAAACAGACCGCCAAGGTCTCGGGCCTACTTCGCTATCACACAAGGGTGGCTTACATGTGAGGAGTGAAAATACTGAAAATATTACAAGAGCTACCTATTCTGAACTTACCCATGAAAAACCCCCAAGGATTGTAGGTCAGAAAATGACAAAAAGAATGGGATCTTGAAACCACCAATACAAAACCACTATTATAGTCACACTTTTTGTATGGGAGATTCATTTCTTTCAATAGGTACCTATATTAGGCGGAAAACCCGACGCAGGACCTTCAATACCACCGACTATGCTAGCCTAGGAAAGTTTTTTACTTTAACATAACATAAAAACATTCTTTATTGCACTAAATACAAGCAATAATACAAAAATAGGAGTAACAGTAGGTAAAACAAGGTGGCCTTAATGCTAGGTAGCATTCTCTACCAGGGAATCTTTGGGTGAAAAAGAAAGTGCGACAAGGGAAGCGCCTGTTCATGGGCTGACTACTGAAAATTTTCAGAAACTATTACTACTGTAAAGATTGAAGCAGCTTATACTAAAAAAAAATGAGTGAAAATAATAAAGAATAAATACCTTAATTTATTTGAGAAGATCTTTTAAGTGCCTACAGAAGAGATATGTTATACTGTCGAGTTTTAAACATAAATAATATATTTTTGAATAGAATATAGATTCATTTCTACGAGAAGAGATTTTAAGTAGCTGCGGAAATATGTTATCCCATCGAGTTTTTAAAGTATGTTTTCACAAAAATCTTTTATGCAAATGTCAAACAAATTGGATAAACATTGGATTTTAAAAGAAGCACTTTAACATTTTGAAAGCTTACGTGAACAATGCAAGTTTCACACCAATATGGAACCACCCTACTCCGATAGACTGATCTAGGCCAGACATATCGATAGTGAAGTGGGTCGGAGGTCGACACAACGACGCAGTAGCCGAAGAACTGCTGATATTCGGCTAAAATTACCCAGCACTATCGCCCAGGCCTTGACATGGCGACTGCTGAACCTATTTATCTGGTCAGGTCGGACTATTTCCGGTAAATTGTACATACCTACTCTAGAAAGTGTAGGTATGTTTCTTGGCTTACCATGTGCTTGCAAAAATATCGCAAACCATTCCTTAGAATTCTGAACGATTCTTGGTACGACACCTTTTCTAATCTTACGTTTTCTTTGTGGAATCTGTAGCATTTCTTTCATATTACTTACTGACTAGATAAAAGGATTTTGAAGATAAGGTAGTCCCTGCGTGTTGGTGGTCAATGCAGTGGTGTTACCTGTTAAAGTTATTTATTAGACATGCTAACATGATGTTGGTATCATCTAGTAACTATTCTTTGAATTAAAAAAATACAATGTGTCGCTTCCGCTCTATGCTATCTGTCTATGACTGTTATCTTTGTGTCTGTGCTCCAGGCGGCTGCTACCTAATGTAAGACAATCTAAAATCGTGCTAAATCTACTTTACGATATGTGATCAGTATTCTCTGGTGGTGTATAATAAAACAAAGGACAATTCTTAATGAATAGTGCATTTTATTTCATAGGGCTTCCACACATTCCCCAAATTAAATGACAGGTTATGGGCCCAGGCCTAACCTAGTCTGATGCACTTTTGTCCTTTGTTTGTTGCAGAAAATCACAAATCACATAAGAAAATCCAGAAGAAAAACGTCTTGTAAGTGACGTAGTTAGTTGCTGTTTCGACTGCTGCTGCCGTTTGTTGTCCGCGCGACGTGTGTGCTACCACGTGCTTCGCAAAGCTTGGCTTCGTGTATTTCGTCGGCGTGTTTCGATAACAATGGAAAACGATTCTAAGCAAGCTAATCAACCAGCATTCGAGAAGCTGGACGGCGTAAGTAATTTTGGAACATGGAAGTTCCAAATGACCATGTATCTTAAACTAGAAGACCTTTGGTCATGCATTGAAATACCTGAAGGTGGTGTTGTGGACCCAAAAAAGGACATCAAAGCACTAGCTCGGATTAGCTTAGCATTGATATCTACATGCATTCAATATGTAAGAACAGCTAAAACCGCAAAAGCCGCATGGGATGCATTGTGTGGCGTTTTTGAAGATAAAGGTTTTTATCGCCGTGTTATGCTGCTTAGACAGTTGCATCAAGCATCATATAGCAACTTTAACACAATGGATAACTACATTGAATATATTATGAACCTTGTACATCAGCTGGCTGATATAGGGCGTACAATTGATGACCAAGAAGTAGCCGAATTACTTTTAAGTGGCCTGCCGCAGGAGTATGATATTGTGGTATCTAGTTTGGAGTCTGCGACGGTGTCAAAGAACTTAACAAGTGAGCTTGTGAGAACTAGACTGTTACAAGAAGAGCACCGTAAGAAGAATAATGATAAAATGATGCAATGGCATTCGCTACAAAGAAGAAGCCGCTCATATGCCATTTCTGTCATCGACCAGGACATGTGAAGGCTAAATGTTATAAATACAAGAAAAACAAGAAGCAAGAAAGTGCTACTGAACAGGCTTTGTAGCAACTCATCAGTGTTTATCTACAGCAAATTCTTCTGAATGGCTTCTAGACTCCGGTGCGACGGCCCACATGAGCAACGACCTGAAGTGGTTCTCAAAAATAAAGAAGTGCAAGCAGACTGTATCCGTGGCTAATGGAGCAACCCTGACCTGTTATGGACGTGGCGAGGTTAGAATTCCCATGAAATCTAAATTTCAGACTGTAACAGATGTTATGTATATACCTGACCTCTCAGCTAATTTAATTAGTATAAGTAAATTAAGCGAGAAGGCATTTGATGTTAATTTTAAACGCAACTCTAATAAATGTTACATTCTTAATAGGGAATCCCAAATTGTTGCCTCTGCCACTAAACGTGAGGGTGTTTATGTTTTGGACAATGTGCATGTGCATGCTGGAGTTTTCTCTGTTGTACAGGAGCAGACCCGGTCCGACCTTGGTGTGAAGGATGATGCGTCGGTGCTGCAGAGCTCGCACGACGTGGATGCTGCTTTGGTGTCATCTGAGTTATGGCACAAGAGGCTTGGACATCTTAGTCATCGAGGGTGAGTACTCTCAGTAATATTGCTAGTGGTATAAAGTTACAGCCGTCTCAGCACGATGCGGCCATTAAGGAATGTGTGACGTGCGTTGAGGAAGCAAGCAGTGCAGTCGTTTCCTAGGGGTGTAGCTAAGAGAGCCACGCAATTGTTGGAGCTCATTCACTCTGATGTTTGTGGGCCAATGCCAGTATGCAGCATAGGTGGGAGTAAATATTTACTTACCTTCACTGATGATTTTTCGAGGAAGACCTACGGTTATTTACTGAAGCAGAAATCAGAGGTATTGTCCAAATTTAAATTATTTAAAGCCACTGTTGAAAAACAAACCGGTCACCTGATTAAACGTCTGCGGTCTGATCGAGGTGGAGAGTACTGCAGTGCTGAGTTCTCTCGTTTTCTAGAAACTGAGGGTATCGTACATGAAACTACAGCACCTTATAGCCCGGCTCAGAATGGAGTTTCTGAGAGGTTGAACCGGACACTTATGGAGAAAGTTCGCTGCATGCTGCGAGAAGCTAACCTTGGTAAGGAATACTGGGAGAAGCTGTCTCTACAGCTATATATTTAAAGAACAGGAGTCCTACAGCAGCTGTTCCAGATAAGACTCCTGAGGAAGTATGGACAGGCAACAAAGTTGACCTGAGCCATATTCGTGTCTTCGGTTGCCTAGCTTTGTCACTTATTCCTGAGGTAAGAAGAGACAAACTTGACTCCAAATCGAAACATTGTATTTTTGTTGGATATTGTGAAAATACGAAGGGCTATAGGTTGATTGATCCTCAGATCCCAAGAAAGTAATTGTTTCTAGAAATGTAAATTTTTTGAAAATCAGTTTTGAGCCACAGTTTGAGCACACAGACACAAAATAATAAGATATCTAGTCATGAATTCTATATCTGTGATAATGCAATGCATAATAATAATGAATTGAATGATAATACTGAAATTGGTCACATGCAAAGCAGTGAATCAATTGATAATAATTTAAATAGTATAGACATGCAAATTGATAATAATTTAATAAATGATGATAATTCAATTAATGAAAACAATAATTCAAATAATGATAATTTAATAGAACAAGTTTGGGTTCATGACTCTGAAACAAATTCCAAAGAAAATTTAATTAATGAAATATTTTATTCTCCAACTTCAGGTGAGACCTCCTTCCAAAGTGCTGCAGAGACCGATGATGATGGAGACAATGAGGAGCGAGCAGACGCTCTGACTAACGAAGCGGTCGTTCGAGGGAAGATTCTGAGGTAACCACTACTGACCATGTTCCTGGTCCTGGTAGTGCATGCGAGCGACCTATTCGTTCAACGCGCAACAGAAAACCAGTAAGGTATGCCGATTATAAGTTGTCTGACTCATCAGATCAATCTTTCTTTGTTTGTGGTAATGTCAGTGAACCACAATCATATGATGAAGCAATGGCTAGCCCTCACAAAAATGAATGGGTTGAAGCTATGCAACAGGAATATAATTCTTTAATTAAAAATAATGTTTGGGAAGTTGTTGACAGACCCACTGACTGTAATGTTGTTGGATGTAAATGGGTATTTAAATTAAAATCTGATGAATCAGGTAATTATACAAAACATAAAGCTCGTCTAGTGGCACGGGGGTTTAGTCAAAAACCAGGTTTAGATTATACAGATACCTTCTCGCCTGTTGTTCGTCATACTACTTTACGGATTTTATTTTGTATTGCTAATGAGCTAGATATGGACATGGATCATATTGATGTTAATACTGCCTTTTTACATAGTAAGCTTGACGAAATAATCTACATGGAACAGCCTATGGGTTTTTCTAGTGATAAATCTAAGGTCTTCTTGCTAAAGAAGAGTTTGTATGGATTAAAACAAGCTAGTAGATTATGGAATAAAAATGTGCATGATTTATTGACTAGTAATGGTTATATACAATCAAAATGTGAGCCATGTGTTTATTTTAAGAAATATAAGAAATCTCTGACTATAGTTGCATTATACTGGGTTATTTTTTAGTCAGTGCGCAAACTTTGCAGGGTATTTCTACTCGTGATTCTGAACAACTTTTACTATGGGACCACCTTCAAATTCGCAAAAAAAAATTTGGATGTTCCATAGAAAATTTCATACCTACTCGGCAAAAATGTATGAAACAACCAAAAATTTTTTTTAGATTTCGCAGGTGGCCCCATAGTAAAAGTTGTTCAGAATCACGAGTAGAAACATCCTGCAAAGTTTGCGCACTGACTAAAAAATAGCCCTGTATGTTGATGACTTTTATGTATTTAGTAATTCTGAAGTTGACAAGCGAAATTTGTTTGAATTATTAAAGTCTAAGTTCAGTTGTAAAAGTTTAGGTACTTTAAAGAATTGTCTTGGTGTTAGAATTCATAGAGATAGAGCTAAAGGTATTTTAATGTTAGAGCAATCTGACTATATTAAGAAATTGTTGTCACATTTTGGTATGACTAACTGCAAAAGTGTCTCTACCCCTATGATTGTTAATTCTAAATTTGAAAAAGCGAAATCTGACAATGCATTACCAGATGATACTTACCCTTAAAGAGAACTTATTGGGTGTTTGATGTATTTATCTGTCTGCTCTAGACCGGACATAACTTTTGCACTGAGTCATCTTAGTCAATTTAACACAGCCTTTACACGAGATCATTGGATAGCTGCTAAAAGGATTTTGAGATATTTAAGCGGTACAATAAATTATAGATTAGTGTTTACTAAATCAGGTAATTTGGATATGTCAGTTTATGCAGATGCTGACTGGGCTAATGATGTCGTGGACAGGCGCTCGTATAGTGGCTATGTAGTTAAGCTAGGCGACTCTACTGTATGTTGGGAGTCGCGTAAACAGCGATGTGTTGCACTTTCGAGTACTGAGGCCGAATTTTTAGCTCTTAGTGATTCATGCAAGGAAATATGTTTTATAAGGAATTTCATGAAAGAAATTTTCTGTAAACATTTTAGTTGTAGAATCTTTAGTGATAATCAAAGTGCACTTAGATTGCTTGAAACTAAAGAGTATTGCCACAAAAGACTAAGCACATTGATCTTCGCTATCATTTTGTAAAAGACATAGTGAAGCAAAATAATGTAACTGTACAATATTTACCTACTGAAACTATGGTAGCAGATATATTAACTAAGCCTCTGTCTAAGATAAAACATGCTGGTTTTGTAAATGACTTGTGTCTGAAAAATGTAGAGTCGTAGTCATAACAGCTATAGTTTTGGTATTGCCTGTTTATGGTGGAGCAATGTAATGTAGAGACAGTAGGTAATAGCTTAGAACCTTATACATGAGTGAAGAGTCAATGTAGAGTTTGATTAACTTGAATTGTTATTTAGGATGTTTTATATTAACATTGTTATTCTGCATTGTAGTGTTAATTCTCATGTAGCGCATGAGGGGAAGTGTTAAAGTTATTTATTAGACATGCTAACATGATGTTGGTATCATCTAGTAACTATTCTTTGAATTAAAAAAATACAATGTGTCGCTTCCGCTCTATGCTATCTGTCTATGACTGTTATCTTTGTGTCTGTGCTCCAGGCGGCTGCTACCTAATGTAAGACAATCTAAAATCGTGCTAAATCTACTTTACGATATGTGATCAGTATTCTCTGGTGGTGTATAATAAAACAAAGGACAATTCTTAATGAATAGTGCATTTTATTTCATAGGGGCTTCCACACACATCCCCCAAATTAAATGACATTACCTTACTCAAACAAGCTTTGTTTTTGACAGGATAAGAAAGAACATGATGTATCCGGTAGCTGGAATCTGTAGATTATAGTTTTAGCACGTGTGCAGGCAGGTAAACAAAATTTACTCGCGAGACGTGAGTTAGCTTTCCCGGCAGCCAAACGTGAAATATTTCAACGAAAAACCTACCCGACCGGAATTCAGAAAATTTTCGCCATTTTGAAATTGTCGTGTATGACAAGAAAATTCCAATTTAAAAATTATGAAATCAAGTATGAGTGTCTTGTAGGTACATAGTTGTAAGGTGTCAAATAAATACATAGTAGGTACACAATTATACTTGCAAAATTACACATAGGAAAAAGATGTTTGATTCAAAGATGAAAGATATTATAAAATGTGTTGGATTGAATAGATTCCGCAGATTCGTTTGAATCCAATAACTAAGGTGTAGGTCATGTTCAAATATTTTACTTTAGTGCATAGGTAATAAGTATTGGCTTTGGTTTAACTGTTTACCAAATAAAATAAAAATCGCAAACCAAAAAAATGAATTTTTAACCTAAAAAAGGTAAATGTCTACCAAAATTTGACACCCTATTTTATACTTAAACGCATCCATTTATTTAATTTTACGTTAACCAATTAAAGTACATGAGACCAAAAATAATAAAATTATCTAATAAATAGTAAATGTTTACCAAAATTTAAACTCCAATTTATACCGAAATGTTGACATGTATTTGAATTGGCATTGACCATGTCAATGCCAAGGAAATCGCCTTGACTTTCTGCTATTGTCATCTTGTTTTCTATTAGTGAATAATTTTCATGTATCGCTTTTAAAGTTAAATAAAGCTAATGTTTTCTCATGTCTAGTTTATATAAATACGCCACAATTTATTTAACTTTAATGTGAACGCGAACAATAACGGCAAAAATATATTCGACCCGATCACAATGGCGAAATCGGCGACGTCACAATTCTTACGACCCGAACGTTTCGAGGTAGATCCAGACTCTCCTGGAGCTGGCATGCGATGGACGCACTGGAAATGCACGTTCGAAAATTTTCTGAGCGACACAGATGGAATCTCCGCAACAGAATCCGCTAAACTGAAGCTGCTCATAAACCATTTGTCGCCGACGGTGTACAATTACATCCACGACTGTAAAGACTATACAACAGCACTAAAACAACTAGAAGGTGTGTATCTCAAACCTAAAAACGAGATTTTGGCTCGGCATCTGCTTTCCACAAGGAAGCAACGTTCGGATGAAACTATTCCCGATTACTTACGCTCACTAAAGTTACTGGCTCAAGACTGTAAGTACGAAGATGTAACTGCCATAGAGTACCAAAACGAATCCATTAGAGGAGCCTTTATAGCTGGAATCAGATCACAAAGAATCAGGGAACGCTTACTGGAAAAGACGCTTACTCTAGAAGGGGCCAAAACCCTGGCGATATCCCTAGAAACAGCTGAAACTGACTCGAAGGCTTTTTCACAACCAATGGATCACTTAAACGCTACGAAAAGCCAACAACCTTCTAAAACTACGAACTTCCAAGGGTCCTACCCAACTGGCTCATTGACGTCATCATTCTCAAATTCAAGACGTTGCTATTTCTGTGGTGGCAATATACACCAAAGAATAAAGTGCCCCGCATTTAACGCTCTCTGCCAGTTGTGCAACAAGAAAGGCATTTTGCAAGTGTCTGCCGTGGTCGGGCCCAACCTCAACAACGTACTATAAACGCTATCGCACCTGGTGAAACAAATCAGTTTGATGCATTCGATTCCGATGTAGCTTCAAACCACGCATCTGCCGCTATCTCCGCCGCTGCCCCCTCGTCCCTGCGAAGGGCGACTGCATCAATCCTTGTAAACGATATACGCGCTGAAGCAATGATAGATAGCGGAGCTGATTCAAGCTTCATTAATAGCGATTTAGCCTATTCTATGAAACTAAAACGAAGACCATGCAATCACACAGTTTCTTTGGCGTCTCTAAGCCACACTTACAATGTAAGCAGTATTTGCTTTGCAACTATTCAAATTAACCAGCACGTTTATAAGCACCATCCTCTCTTAATTATCGAAAACTTATGCGCTGACGTCATTGTCGGCCAAGACTTACTCCAAGAACACAAGTCGGTCGAACTAGAATACGGAGGTAAAAGAGAATCACTAAAGATATGCAATGTAATGCAAGCCACAGTACCGCCTGCCTCATTATTCACAAACCTTCCAAAAGACATAACACCAATTGCAATTCGGTCCCGCAAGCACTCCGACACCGACAAGGAGTTCATAACAAAAGAGATTCAAGAATTATTAAAGGATAAAGTTATCGAACCCAGCATCTCACCGTGGAGAGCGCAGGTGCTGGTAGCTGGAGGCGGTGCACACCGCAAACGCCTGGTCATCGACTACTCTCAGACGATCAACAAATATACGCCACTTGACGCATTCCCCTTACCTAGTATCGAAAGCATCGTCGCAAAAGTATCGCAATATAATTATTTCAGTCAGATCGACTTGAAAAGTGCATACCATCAAGTCCCAATCTTACAAAAGGATAAAATTTACACTGCTTTCGAGGCTTGTGGTCAACTCTATCAATTTACTAGAATTCCTTTTGGGGTAACTAACGGCGTCGCGGCCTTCCAAAGAACTCTTCAATACATTATAGATAACGAAAACCTCGCTGGCACCTTCGCATATCTTGATGACGTCACCGTCTGTGGCAAAGATAAAGAAGATCACGATAAAAACCTAGAACTATTCATGGCCGCTGTCAAAAAGTACGCGCTTACGCTCAACAAGGACAAATGCAGTTTCGGGACCGAAACTATTAACCTACTCGGCTATACCATTAAAAACAATGTCGTCAAACCTGATAAAGACCGTCTAAAACCCTTACTAGAACTTCCAGTCCCAAGCAATTCTGCATCTTTGAAAAGAACAATGGGGTTATTCGCTCACTACAGCAAATGGATACATAATTTTTCTGAAAAATAAGACCTCTTATCGATTCTCACAACTTTCCATTGACAACGCAAGCAATCGCAAGCTTTAACTCTCTAAAATCCGAAATCGCAAAAGCAACCTTATCTGCAATCGATGAAAAGGAAATCTTTGTGGTGGAAACCGATGCGTCGGACTTTGCCATAGCAGCGACATTGACACAAAAGGCCGACCAATCGCCTTCTTTTCCCGCACGTTGTCTGACCCCGAACGCCGCCATTCCTCCATAAAAGGAAGCATCGGCAATTGTAGAATCACTTCGTAAATGGCGCCATTATCTTCTCGGAAGACATTTCATTCTAATTACTGATCAACAATCTGTTGCCTTTATGTTTCATCAACAACACAACAGCAAAATCAAAAATGAGAAGATCGAACGATGGCGACTAGAACTCTCATGCTATAAATATGACATTATTTATCGACCCGGGAAGGAAAATATCGCTGCTGATGCCTTATCGAGTATGTACGAATATAAACACGGACACACTGTATGGTCTTCACAGATCCCTATGCCATCCTGGCATAGTGAGAATGATTCATTGGGTACGAAGCAAGAACCTACCTTATTCGATTGACGACGTAAAACGGGTAACCACGTCATGCCGTACATGCGCCCAAATGAAACCACGGTTTGCGAGAAATGTAAGCCACCTTATTAAAGCTACTGCTCCCTTCGAACGCCTTAACATTGACTTTAAAGGTCCTATACCATCGAACACGGAAAAGAAGTACATTTTAACTATAATTGATGAGTACAGTAGATTTCCCTTCGCATACCCGTGTAAAGATATGACTTCGTTGACAGTAAACAAATGTTTGAAGGACCTATTTCTGACGTTTGGTATGCCACAGTACATACATTCTGATCGAGGATCCTCATTCCTATCGGCGGAAGTCAGAAACTTCCTCGCTTCCATGGGAATCGCTTGCAGTAGAACTACACCTTATAACCCTCAAGGAAATGGTCAGGTTGAGCGGCTTAACGGGACCCTGTGGAAAACTATTCAATTATGTCTCTACGACAATAACTTGGACGTTGGGAGCTGGGAACAAGTCCTGCCTTCTGCTCTAAATGCGATAAGGTCCCTATTGTGCACGAGTACCAATACAACGCCGCATGAGAGATTATTCATGCACCCTCGTCGCTCAGCTAACGGCAAGTCCATCCCAAATTGGCTCTTGTCTCCAGGACCTATTTTAGCAAGAAGATACGTTCGTAACTCAAAATACGACCCAGTAGTCGAAGAAGTGGAACTCTTACATGCGAATCCCGACTACTCCTTTATAAGATATCCAGACGGACGGGAGTCCACCATAAACAATCGCCATTTAGCTCCGTTGCCTGAGCCAGATGTCGGCGAGGTACCGGAAGATGCGGAGCACATGAGTGAGGCTGAAAGCCCTGAACTGCCTGCTGGCGCTGCTGGCGATGAGCAAGGTCAACCCCTTCGCCGCTCGATGAGAGAGACGTAGGCCCGCCTACCTAGAAGATTATGTCGTTGGTACTGATGATGAACTGCCTCCAGAAGGTCTTTAGGAGGGGGTGAATGACATGTATTTGAATTGGCATTGACCATGTCAATGCCAAGGAAATCGCCTTGACTTTCTGCTATTGTCATCTTGTTTTCTATTAGTGAATAATTTTCATGTATCGCTTTTAAAGTTAAATAAAGCTAATGTTTTCTCATGTCTAGTTTATATAAATACGCCACAAATGTTATCTAAATACTACTATTTAATTACTCTAATAAAATAAATGCTCCTTAAAAAAGTTTTGTTTTCCCAAAATAAGATAAGTTTGCCCACATTTCCATATTTTAAATTTATGACGCAGATAGCGTGTCGTTTCTGGCACATCGCCGGCCGCTGCCGCGGCACGCTCGCTCTGCTCGCTCGGCTCGTGCGTTGTGGTCAAAGTTCTAACCTAACCTAACCTGGCGCTTTCCGCGCCAGGTTCAGTTAGGCTATATCTAACGGACCTATAAACTAAGATTTTTTGGGTACACCTCTAGTGAAGTTCAATGACATGACACCAAACTTATACCTACGTTTTATTGCAGGCGTTGTAATTTAAATTGGTAGCATTGGCGCGTAAATTGGGTGTACTGAATTTGGTAGACATTTACTAATTTTGGCTTTCGATTACATTTTAAAGTATGAGCATAACTTTATCAGATAAACGCACGTTTTAAATTGCGTTGCGGATATACTTTTTTACGCATTTGTTTTTTGGTACACTGTTCATTTTTTGGTATACCTTGTCGTTTTAAGGCAAAATTGTTTAGGTATTCAAAACTGATTCTGGTATACAATATATTTGTTCCCATAAGTATTATCATTGTGTGGCCACGTTTGAAAAATATGAGGTATATTATCAACTGATGATTCTACATTAAGCTCTAGGTACCTTTGTACCCTTTCGCATTGAGAAGAAATGACTCCCATTTATCAATAGAAATCAGTCGGGAGACATGACAAACGGTCAGTAATGTTATAATTAAATAGAGAGACTTGACCCCAGAACTGATAAACCACCGGCGCGAAACAAAGGAGGGTACATGGGTAGACACGGCCTGGTACGAAACGACAGTAGGTACAAACAAAGTGCAGAAGCGTCAATTATTCACAATTAATGGATTATATCGACAGTGCACTATTTTAATAACTGATGAGAATGACGTATGTAGCTACAGGGGTATGAAGATACTTAAGCAGCACTACTTTAAAATAGTCTACACTGGTGATCCCTAGCTGGCTAGGTTGACCACCTATGTGATAAAAAGGGATTTTCGGGGTACATAAAGATTCGAGAATTGTGTGTCGTGTCGCACGGAGCTTAAGTAATTGAATGTCAATTTTCTTTCCCCTTATGGTGTGGTTTTTCAATCATAGGTTGACACCGATTATCTAGCTCTAGGCAAACTAGGTAATCCCCAAAGAAAAAACTTGAGATGAAAAAAATACTGAAAGTTCTTACGCCTAGCGGCAGTAAGTGTCAGTAATAATAACACCTAGGTACCTATCCCGTTAATAGCACATTCCTCACAAGGCAAACTTGAACGGTGTCGACTTGAGCCCTTCATCTGTCTCTCCAAGCGGCGCCGGAGTTGACATAGCTGGAAAATGGATTACCCGCCTTTCGCGCGCTTTCTCATGGCGCGTTTTTGCGCTTACTCCGCCGCCGCCGCCGCATCTTGATGAGATGACCTAGAGGAGCTTTATTCTCTACTGGATTATAATGGACTTTTTATAGTAGGTACCTACTTACTTACATGCAACAGTTTTCTAAATTTAGGTCAAAATTTTACCTACACAAGGATTTGATAGGAATAAAAGGGCTTAAAAAACAAAACAAAATCCTATGTAGAGTTTTGGGGCTACACTAATTGAATAACTCTTTGATCATCGTCCACTTGATTCGTCGTATCTAGTGTTACCAGATTGGGGGGATTCCCCCCAAATTTGGGGGGTTTTGAAAGCAGTGGGGGGAAAAATGGGGGGGAAATATATTTGGGGGGATTGTTGGGGGGAAATAAATCGAGTAGGGGGGATTTGGGGGTTTTGAACAAGAGGATTTTACTCTCCAATGACGTGATTTTTGCATTGATTTTCATAATTTCGAGGCAATTTGCGAAGATGTTGATGAGTAACATCTTACTTCTTTGTGTCGATATTTTCAATTTGATGAAAGTTTGGTGCTTTTGGGGGGATTTTGCTTGAAAATACGATTTTTGGGGGGATTTTGATTATAATTTGGGAACACACCAGACGGTGAACTTACTTTTTTGCGTCGTTTTTTTATATTTCGTAAAATTTGTTGCTGTTGGGGGGATTTTGCTTGAAATCCCGATTTTTGGGGGTTTTTCGGTCCAGATTTGGGGAGAAAGGCTGACGATCATCTGGCAACACTGGTCGTATCTCGTACCTCCACATAGAGCACAATTGAAAGAAAAACCAACGGTAGTTTTTACGAGAATGTCACCGCGAGTCTAGTCAGAGAGACTTGCTAACTGTAGGGCTTTCTTTGATTCATAATTTATTGCCTACCGGGAAATATCAGGGCAGTCCGGTCCACAACCATACTTCTAAGAATAGAGCACTCGTGTCGGCTATAAGTCAAGTTTTTTATATCCCTTGGGTTCTTTATTAGAAAATTTATAATTCTTTCCTACCTTGATAGAGCTATAATAGGTACCTATCATCGGAAAATTCAAAAGCTTAGAAAAGCTCGATTTAATAAATCTGCATATGAATTAGGTACCTCTTAGGTAGGATCTTACTATTTAGCCTATATAAGTCCATTGCTAGAAGGCCTCTCCTTTATGAAAACTACTTACTTAAGTATTTCAGTGTATGAACTTCATATTTCAAAAACCTACACTGCAACTATAGAAATATACTTAATTTTACTTACTTCGCAACAAAACTAGAAAATTGCATGTAAGTGAGGTTTAGCATTAAAAACTGTGATTTCTAAATATTGCTCCACCCCCAAATTGAGCTCAGTTAAGTTACCAGCTAAGTAATTTTTAACGCCATTTCCATTAATTTATTCCGCAACTTATTCACTCTACATTGCTGCACGGATATACCACTAACATTACAACTTGTTCGTCACCTCGACGATGTATAAAGGTATAAATTACAGTTCTTTTCATACTAGTCAGGTAGTGGCAAGTTTTTATCCCACAACCAAGTATGGAAAACCCGGCGAGAGCTTCTAATTCCCTTGTAATTAGAGAGAAAACGGGCAAGGCAGCCTTATCAGGGTACCTACTGGTGGTTCTGCTAGCTATACTTTGTACCAAGTTCGGAAGATTTAATGAAGTGATAAAAAATGCTGTCTTGTAGATGGGATGAACTAGAATATGATCAGATTGTGCGCCAATATAGGTAAAATCCCTGTTCTATATTTGATAGAGTCAAAAGCTCTACAACCTAAATATTTAGGTAAGTAGTTACTTCAACTATTAATTTTCACACTATTACGCAGAACGAAAATGAAAAATGCTACAGCAGCGGTAGGTATCTACATTTAGGATAATTGAATAAACTTACGGTAGGTTAAGTAGAGCATTGATTTTTTTTAGGTAGGTGAGTGGTACTTATACAGTAAAAGCTCTACCATCCTAATTTATGCCAAAATTGTTAAGTATGCAACAAAAACACTAAATTAAAATTATTCGTTAATAAAAATAAATAAACTAAGAACAAGACGATTTTCAATTAAAAAATAATAATTGAAAAACATAACTCACTTTTGTGTTTCGTCGGGTAGTTTTTCCACATTTTCCTCAGAAGCGTCGTCATTTTGGCTCTGCAATGAACTTTTCGAACTATTTATTGATCGAGTTAATTTAAGTTTCAAACTTTTGTTTATTGCGAAAAGTTAGTGCGTAAAGTGAACTTTTCCCGCGCGTAGTCCGAGGGCGAATGCGTGCGCCTGCGCTCTTGACGTCAACCCCTTTATGCGCACGAGTCGAGCAGCCGAGCGAGATGCGTACGATTGCTCACTGACGCTGCTGTGGTGGATAGATAAATAAACTAAAGTAGGTATAGTGTTTATATAAAAGTAGGTAAACTATAAAAGCAAAATTATTAAGCTTTGATGGCTTTGATCAGAAGCAAATCAATCTAAAATGCACGGAAAGTTTGTAGCAAAGTGCTACGAGAAAAATTAGGTAGGTAGGTACTTAGGTACAAAAAGCAACAACTTTAGAGTTTAGATATTTTGTAATTTGGTTTGTCAGTTTGATTATTTTGTACCTACTTATGATCAAATCCTTGTGAAGCCGGCTTTGCAGTGTGATGCCGGCTTAGAATAGCATCACCCCAATTCTACCCGTGGGCAACCGTGGGTGTCGTAAAAAGCGACTAAGGGATACTTATCCTGGGAATGGGCAGTCCCTGTCAATGCAACATCATGCACTGCGCTCGCCAATCCGCCTGCCAAGCGTGGTGAGTATGGCAATACCCCCCGATAAGGGAAGGCCCATGTCCAGCAGTTGACTGTTGTGGCTGTTATGGTTATGATCAAATCATGATTATTATTGCTTTTTGTTTGGGAATGGTGGTCACATGGTGGTTCAAAGAGATGCTATTTCACTACCCTGCGCGTATGTCATATCGGGTGTCAGAGCAGGGTGAGTGGTAAAGAGCAAGAAAAGAGCATAGAAAAGAGCTAAAATAGAGTGGCAAATGAATTATTCTAGTTCGAAAATCCTGTACTACTTTTACGACGGATTAGCATATTAGGGAGACAAATATACTTACTAAACCTCACTTCTCCGATCAACTCCGATGGTGATCGCCGCCGTCGTGGGGGAAGGAAGCATAGGTCAGAATTTTGGTTTTTAACTTCATTGGTGCCAAAGATTTTATTAGTCCATAGGTATGTGCCATCTATCTACAAGTACTCATTTACCACTCAGGCTTTTTTGTGATTGTCGGGATCGCGTGTGCCATGCCGCCGCCGCGGTGCAATTTCGCTGATGCAAGTGCAGGCGCCCGCGGCTCATGTTAGCTGACGCAACGCGCGAGCTTTTCCGCTCATATCCGATTCAGGTTTGCACTTAGGTGCAACTTTGGTGCCTGGTTTTTTTGCGGTAAAATAATTGCATCGTGTTTAAGGGGATAATAGGAGTAATATTATGTATGTATTTTAGTGTTTTGGTACGTAGGTACTTGAAATATAGTAGCGTATATATTTCAAGTACCGGGCGGCGGAGGAGGGGTGGCCACATAAAGTTGCCATTGCTGGTATGTGTTTTTATACAAAATAATTTATTATTGCTAAAGTGTACCTATCCCTGTTTAAATAGTCCAAAGAATATACCCTACATTCTAGACCTCCTTAGCAACCAAATTTTCTTCTTCGAACAATAAAAAACAACAATATTCCAAATTGAAATTGGTAGCTAAGAATTTCCAGAATCTAGATTTTTTTCTTGGACCACTTACGGGGACACCATGTGGCGAAATCCATATCAGCCTACAACATAATGTAATTGTATTCTGAATACCAAATTTTGAAACACTTCTCGTGTTAGGTAAACAATTTATGGAAAACTACCAAAATTACTGATGTACTGATGCAGTACTGATGCCGAAGGTCGCAGGTTCAAATCCTGCCTGCGGTGAAAATTTTGGAAGTTTTCCATAATTGTACCTATTCTTTTAGGGTTTCGTAGTCTACTATACTCTATCCGCGCGATGAAGATAATACCAGAAAATGCAAAATGATTGCCATTGGTTAGCGATAACGGGGCAAGGGTGCGTTTACATGGCGGTGCAATTTCATTCTACTTCTGTGGCTTGCACGGAGCGGACGCGTTCTTTTGTTCTTATATCGATTGTTTTAGTTCTCCTACGACCTAGCGCGCGTTTTGGACTATTTCCTGTGAAACATACACAGATGTATTTACCTAAAATTTTTTTACTTATTAAATATTGTAATAGACCAAAGAAAACCAAATTTAATTGTAAATAATATTTATGAGTCTTCTTTAAACAAAGAGCCATGTAAACGCATCTTTACGTTTTTACACAATCGTTGACGCCCACTTACCTGGAAGGGCAATCATTTGTCCCTTTCACTTGCATACAAAAGTGCGGTTGAAAGGACGCTATATTATCTTCATCGCGCGGATAGAGTATAGAAACACTTATCATTTCGTGAAGTCTGTCCTGTCTGTCTGTCTGTCGGTATGAGTATGCCGCGCCCTCATAACTTCGTCAGTTTTAGAGCTAACATCAAATTTGGTGTAAAGATAGATCTTGTTGACCCAAATTTAGAAACATTGAGAAAAAATATTTTATTTGTTTTTTGGACCCCCTTGCCATACATGTGAAAGGGGGGCAAAATACAGAGTGTAAAAAAATCAACTGCAAATATTTTAAGGGGTGAACCAGAAGCAATTTGTATGGGAGGTCTAATTTTTTTTTCATATTTTGTTCTATGTTCTTTGAGGAAAATTGTTCAGTTTCATGGGCTGGTTCACCCCTTAAAATATTTGCAGTTGATTTTTTTTACACCTTATATAATTAATTTTCTGCTGTAATGTCGAGTAGGGTATCATTGAATAGATCTTTTAAAATTAAAGGGAGGTTTCTTTGAAACAAAGTCAGTAAAATGTTTCTGTCTCGAGATATTTGCTTTTAAAAGGGGCGTTTTTGACCCATAATTTGATACCCAGCTGTAACTTCTAAAGTATGTACGAAAAAAAAAATATGGAATATACTTAGTTCTTAATTTGAAGTTACCATGAAAACTATAACCGGTACTGTACCACGTAAGGAAATATTAAAGTTTTTCAATTTGCAGTTGGTAACCATACAGCTGTAAACAAACCAGCAATAAAATTAACTTTGTAACGCTGTAAGACCAGATATTTAAATGTTGACTACGAAACTCTGTTTGTGGGCGTGTCTGACACGCTCTTGGCAGCTTTTTTAGTTATTTTGTTACAAATCAAAACAAGGCAAATTTATTTCAAATTGATTTATTAAACAATAACAAAATAATAGTTCATCATAATATGCAAGTTCTATCTCTATCAGTTGAGTTGCTAATTCCCTAGTATTAAAATAACAGGTAAAACTATTACTTAAAGATACTAGTTGATCAACTATGGATCTCACATAATTACAAAAACTATGATATTGTTTCAAATAAAAATCATGTACCAGAAATTAGGTTTTTACCTACATATGAAAATGGTTTCTTGAATATCAACATATTTAGAAATGTGATTATTTAATACATCAGAATAAACATACAATTTGCTATAATGTACTTTTACTATTATGATAGATTATAAAATTATAAGTAGGTATCTGACACATACATATCTAATGCAGTATGTTTAATTTGCTGGTAATCTTAAAGTGTAATAGTCAATACAATATAAAGTAGGTATGAACTTCACCAATATTTTCTATTTTAATACAGTCTTCAAGGTTTAGAATTGTGAAATAGAAAGTTATCTCACAAACTGATAATAGGTAGTGTGTAATTCACATTTTACTAAACTTTCAAACTGATTAAGTAAAATTATCAGTTATTTCTAAACTCATAAATTAAAAATGCAATGGGAAGCACAAACAAAAAACATTAACTACAATGTTAATTAGAAAGTCAAGGATCAAAACATTTAAGACCAGATTAAAATCTTATAAAAATATACTTCTTGACTCTAATTATTTTTGGCTTACCAAAATACTTGCTAGCTTATTTTCAAATTTATATTATCATCTTGGAACATAGTAAATCTACACAACACAACTTAATTTAATTAAAATATTATGCTCCTTAGTTTAATAAAAATGCAAACCTAGAATTGCAATTAAATATACCTCTTATTGATTAAGAATTAGAACTATTAATATTGTAAAAGCACACTTCATTATATTAATTTTAAAATAATATTCCTGCTTAAAAGATTGAAGTATTGCACAACATTGTTATAATAATTATGCCACAATAAAACTTTTATAGAAGGAATATTAAATTTACATAATTGTAAGGTTTTAACATTAATAAAATCTATGGAGTCAGTTGATTTTATACTAATAGGCAGTCACTTCACTTCTTTCTTAACATTGACAGTTTTCTCAGCCGCTTTAGCCCCGACAGCGGGCTTGGCTGTGGATCATTTCTTCTTTCTGTCTTGGGTACACTTGGGGCAGTACCACTTGCCCTTAGGCTTTATTTTCAGATCAACACATGCAAAGTGGAACCACTCAATAGGACAGTCAGGATTGTCACACCCAATCATCTCCCCATAAGATACTTGGTGACACAGGCAGTATGTTGGCTCGTTGGGATCAACTGGCATGTCAAGCACGTCACTGGGATGTGTCATCCCGACTGAATCAAGGTCGGCATTTTCATCCTCCTCCTTTGTAGCAGCTGCTGCTGCAGAAGCACTTTTGCGTGAAGTCTTCTTCTTAGCAGCAGACCTGCCTGCCGCGGCGTCATCCTCGCTCGAAGCGATAGCGCGTTTTTTCTTTCCTGTGCTAGCAGTGGACTTTTCTGTGCCTTTGTGTTTCTTTCTGCCCTTTTTGACAGTTGTAGTATTGTTTTCTTGATCAGCAGCAGCTGCTTGGCCCGCGCGCGAGGAACTCAGCGCTTTCTCTTGGATCTCGGACTCGAATCGCGCAAGGTCAGAGTCAAGGCGACGTATGTGTTTATCAACCAGCTCGTATGTCTGAATGGCAAGCTGTACTTTATCGTCGCCGTACTCCTTGGCCTTATTGAACAATCCCTGAATGGTATTTACCTTTTCCTTCTTTGTTTCCTCATCCATTTTCGGAATATTCGGCATTAATTCATCGGCCATAAGGTCAATTGTCCTCATTAGGCCGTGAGCCCTATCGTCGAGATCTCTCATCAATTTGAAGTTCCGTTGCAATTCTATGGGTAGGTGCTGTAAGCTGTCCAGGTAATGCTCTAAATAAAGGGCTGAAGTCATTTTGCAATATTTCGTAACGAACCCTCTGGATGAAAAGAAAGGCAATGACGAGAAAAAAGAATTTCACCGGTCGCACGCACTTAGCACTTGTCGAACGTAAAGAAACACTTCCTTTACTCACTTAGTAACAAATGGTTAGCACAAATTAACAATTTAACTTAGCTTTATCATTACAAAATAGAAAAGTTTTCGTAAAAATGCATTTCGCATTTTTTGGAGCAAGCTGATAAATAACGTTCCGTCATAAGCAGTATTCACTATGATTTGTCAAAAGTACATTTTGTTCTCAAAATTATTATTAACATACAAAAACAATAATAAGCTCACGTATGGCACAGTTAACGCTTAATTTAACATAGAAATGTGATTGTTTTCTCATTTTTATAAAAATAGCAGTTTAAAATTCACGAGAGGTCTCCAAACAAATTGCCTTAAATGGAACGCAATTTGTAAACCGGAAAAGGAAGCCACGTATCGTTTGGCGGGAAATTCAATTTGAATAGGCAAGCTGGTGGTTGGCGCGCATGGCGGCGTGGCGCCCAGGGCGATAGAAAATACTTCCGTTTTTTTCTTACGAGCAGTAAACAGCGTGGAACGGAACGTTGTATTATGACATCCAATTTGAAAATCCATTCCTCGTAATAAATGTTGATGCAATTTTACCAAAACCTTCTATTTTGTTAGCATTATAAGGCATTATTAGTGCAAACGTCAACGTCATGCCAAACTCAACATCATAGAAAGGAACGTTCATATCAAAATATTCGTTCGTACTATTCGTAGGTCGTGTTGGTTTCGCCGGCTTTACTTTTATTTTTCCCTCGAAATGGCTGCAAAAAATATCTTTAAATTGGGCGCTATGGAGCCCGCGAAGACGGCGTTCCTGCTATGCGACGTTCAGGAAATCTTTCGGAACTCTATCAAACATTTTGGCGAAGTGGTCAAGGTGTCCAATAAAATGGTAGATATTTGCATTGTTATGTAATTTAGATCTCATTTAATCATGTTATCAGGCAATAAGTGATAGTGAGTGATAGAAGGATTATGGAAGTGTCTATATAGCGGGGCGCCCCGCTCGTTAGTCATTTAGGCTATTCACCGGGGCGCCCTGCTGAATAGCGCTTTGTCTATGCATAGGCTATTGAGCGGGGCGCCCTGCTAAATAGCGCTTTGTCTGTGGATTGGTTATAGACCGGGGCGCCGCTCAGCCGTTATTTCAACTCGTATGTATGTATCATGGTAGGTATAAGTACGGATCAGTGATGAGGTTGGGTGATGATGTGATGATGGGTGAGGAACTGATAAGGAGGGGCGAGGAAGTGATGAGGATGCGTGAGATCATGGTGATGGGTGAGAAAGTGATGAGGATGGATGAGAAAGGATTAGTGTTGACTTCTGGCGTCTGTTTTTTCTAGTTAGACAAATACCTACCTGTCGACAGTAGGTATTGGCGAGGTCAAACAAACATAGATTTACTAAATCAAATCAATGTGGGTTCACTTGCCCTGTACTTATACCTACCTTCTTCTTCTTCTTTTTGTGTTGGACACCGAGTCGTTCAACGACCCGATGAACCCTGATGTCAGAGTTTTTCAACCGTCTACTGCAAATAGCAGGCCTCTGACATGGTCTTGTAATGACCGCCATCATAGCATCACAGCAACTGGGACCGACGGCTTAACGTGCCCATCCGAAGCACGGAACCATCTTACTTGCGGACAATCAGGTGGTTCAGCCTGCAATGTCCTAACCAGACTGGGAACAAATAAATATCATCTTTGTGAGTGACCCCACCGGGAATTGAACCCGAAACCTTTGCGTGGCAGGCAGGCATACTAACCACTGCGCCACATCGGCTGTCATGATACTTACATACGAGTCGAAATAACGGCGGAGTGGCGCCCCGGTCAATAGCCAAACTACAGACAAAGCGCTATTTAGCAGGGCGCCCCGCTCAATAGCCTATCCATAGACAAAGCGCTATTCAGCAGGGCACCCCGGTGAATAGCCTAAATGACTATTGAGCGGGGCGCCCCGCTATATAGACACTTCCAAGGATTATGCTATTTGCCGCGGAAGATTGTTTTTGTAGCAACATTGCTAAGTTTAAAAATAGATGTTTCTCGTACCTTTACAGAAACTTTGCTACTTGTTTATGTTATGAATAGTATAAAATACCTACTTAGAACAACAATGTTAGGTCTATCATTTGCATGAAAGATTTATTTCGATAGAATTTTCATAAATGCCTACCTACCTTAGACTCTACACTCTAACCCATTTATTTCTTTTTTAGCTTTGTTTTAGTTTTATTACCTTTTTACCAAGAGGAGGATGCCTGATGCCTGTTTTGGGGCATTCCATACAAACATACTCCCCTGTTTTCTTCCCGATTGATGTATGAAGAGCTATACATTTTTTTTGAGGCCTACTATAGGCATGCCCTATTATTTTACTTCTACATGATAAGAAAAAAATGTGCATGAACTTTGTTAAAATAAAAATTATATCATGCTAAGAACCCTGTTTATACTATTTTGAGCCAGTGTTTTGTTTCCACCAAAGTTTAAGACAGTTAATCACTTTTTCCCTTCCAGGTAGCAGCATCAAAAACGCTAAACATTCCTGTCTACATATCTGAACAGTACCCCAAAGGCCTCGGTCACACGACAAAAGACATTGACACGTCGAGTGCAGCGTTGGTGTACGGCAAGACTAAGTTCTCAATGCTGACCGATGAACTGAAGAACAAGTTGAGTAAGGATGTGCCGGAGCTGAAAACGGTTGTGCTGTTTGGAATTGAGGTGAGTGGCTAGTGCAAACCACAGACGGCCTAAGACTGGGACCTGGCTCTAATTATGTTATGCTGGTTCTGCAACACTCAAAGTATCATAATGATGGATTAGTACGGGTCCTTAGCTGGAAGTATGGTCCCATCTGGCAGAAATCATGAAACTTGGCATGTGTGTAGCTTACATGTGTAAGCTTCAGGAAAAGAAGGGAAGCAAGTTGGACCCCCCTGCTTCCCCCCTTTTATGTCCCAAATTTTAGTTATCTTTATTTTTCTCGGAAACGATTAAAGATAGGAAAAAATTGTCAAAATAAGAAATATTCCTTATAAAATTGTCTACATAATTGTTCTTGGGTCGATGTTGATAGGACTTATACTTTTCGAGTTATGTTTGGAACCCATCATTTTTTTGAAGGTGACTTCCAGCTCTGAATTAGCCATAACTACCATGTCATAGAATATTCTTTCAAACTTGCTATTGGCAGTTGTTAGTTAGGTAGTCTTCAAAGGAAACCCGCAGAGACAACACTTCAATCACGCCTGTGGGGATGGGGGGAGGGGGGCAAGTTTATTTTTTCCGAGCTGAACTTCTGACTTCTGAGGACTTCTGACTCCTTAAGTAAATGTGACACGAGAAATTGAGTATCATTTTCGAATATATCAGAGACGGAGTATTCATTTCTGGAACGCTCTTTGGTACATTTCATACGAAAATATAAAAATATTAAGTGAAATAAGAAAAAAAAATGTTTCGTTCTCATTCAAACGCTGCGCTGTTTTCTTCATGACCTTGAGACATATTTACTGGATAATAAAATAACACATACTCAAAGACATACTCACCCGAATTATAAAGCCATATTTTATTTTCGAAAATATTAGAAAATACCTAGCCTACAGAAGCCTAAATATTTTTACAAAGTTATGTTTGTAGCTGGAAAAATTTCAAATTCATAGATTTTGTATGCAAAAATAAGATTACCAACCGCAAACGTATATTTCTCAATTGTCGCTAAACCATTCCAGATAGGGAAATGCCTTCATAGGAAATGTTGTTTATACTGAAGAGTTGTTTATGCTGATATATAGAAATTGAAGATCTGGAGTACTTGATGTGGAACATCAACAGCCCAGCTAAACTAGGTATTCGAGATACTGTAATGTCTTCTTAAACATCAAGTACTCCAGATCCTCAATTTCTTTATTCCAACAAAAACTACCCTTCAGTATAAACAACATTTTCAATGAAGGCATTTCTCTATCTGGAATGGTATAGCGACAATTGAGAAATATAAGTTTACGGTTGGTAATCTTATTTTTGCATACGAAATCTATGAACTTGAAATTTTTCCAGCCACAAACATAACTTTGTAAAAATATTTAGACTTCCGTAGGCTAGGTATTTTCTAATATTTTCGAAAATAAAATATGGTTTTATAATTAGGGTGAGTATATCTTCGAGTATATCTAATAAATATGTCTCAAGGTCATGAAGAAAACAGAGTTTGAATGAGAACGAAACATATTTTTTTCCAATTTCACTTAATATATTTATATTTTTGTATGAAATGTACTAAAAAGCGTCCCAGAAATGAATACTCCGTCCTTGGTTTATTCGAAAATGATACTCAATTTTTCGTGTCACATTTACTTAAAGAGTCAGAAGTCCTCAAGTTCAGCTCGGAAAAAATAAACTTTGCCTCCTCCCCACCCCCACAGGCGTGATTGAAGTGTTGTCTCTGCGGATTTCCTTTGAAGACTACATAACTAACAACAGCCAATAGCAAGTTTGAAAAAATATTCTATCACATGGTAGTTATGGCTAATTCAGAGCTGGAAGTCACCTTCAAAAAAATGATGGGTTTCCCAGAAGCATAACTCGAAAAGTATAAGTCCTATCAACATCTACCCAAGAACAATTATGTAGACAATTTTATAAGGAATATTTCTTACCTTGCAAGACTTACCTTCTTAGATGCACCTTCCCAATCCCTAGTACAAACTAGGTAGCCACTAGTAAAAATCTAATGAAATCCTTCATAACTTTCAGGCCCATGTGTGCATTGAACAAACCGTGATAGACTTGATAAATGAAGACATAGCAGTCCATGTGCTAGCAGACGGAGTGTCGTCGAGAACGCTGATGGACAGGAAATTGGCTTTGAAGGTGAGAGTCTTCTGCAGGACATAAGCATCTCCCGCTATTCAAAGTACATACCTATACAGAGTAGCAAGCAGTGACCTCCAAAGACAAAATTTGAATGCCCTGCAGTAAGGGGTATCCAAATCAACCCTGTATGTTCCGTGTTTTTTTTGTAGTTTCCGAGTTATTACTAACTACTGAGCTATTGTGTATTGTAACATGCTTAGATGAAGAAACACAATTGCCTTCTCTTTTCTCCGTCTAAGCTGACATGTTTAGCTTAATAATGAGCGCCTTCGATTTGCCGACAACTTATGATATTAGCACCAACTATCCGCTCTTGGAAGTTATTTTCAATCACTAATTTTCTTGTCTAAATAATAAATTGTATTTTGCATATCTTAACCCCCATATTTTCTCTTTATTTCCAGCGGATGCAAAACCTGGGCTGCCACGTGACCACATCAGAGAGTGTGCTATTTAAGCTCCTCAAGGACAAAAACAACCCAGCATTTAAGGAAGTGTCCAAACTATTCAAGGAACCCACTTCTGAGGTTTTCACCTCTAAATTATAGGTGGCATGGGGTTATTCGTCGACTTGGTGTCCCACACAATATGTGTGTAAAAGATAAGACACAATTTTACCATTTCCCTATGTGGTAGCAAAGATATAATGGTGCTGGACTGAAATATACCTAAATAGCATTTATATAATTTAATTCATTATGTTATTTAGTTGGTTATTTATAATAAACCATACCTATGTTACGTATACATATTATATTTGTAAATAAACAATCAATATTATATTTACTAGTATTTTTTGGATCAATAATTCATTGCCCATAATTTTACTAACTTATTCGTCTACGCCACCATGCCAACTACTTAATACTATAAGTGTGGGATATTTTTTAAACAATACTGGGTGCAACTGGTGCAAGGGACAGCTGTCGGTATAATGATAGGTTGCATTCAGACCATGAAACTGAACAACCCATAAGAAAATATTTCATGACTTAAAAAATTGTTTGGATCCCCAAATTGAATGCAGACAGCTAAACGTAATTTTATATGGGCGCCAAAAAAATTTTAACGTCTTCTAAAAATATTATCCATCTGAAATATTTAATAGAGAATGTCGCGTTTAGGAAGTTAGTTCGTTAGACCTGTATGATATCGCTATCATGCGGTTTTGACAAAAAGAAAAGATCGGATAAAAACGGTAAAAAGGCCTCACACAAATAAAACACAATACATTATCTTATTCTTATAATATTGTATTAGCAAATAAACAATTTATAAAATATTTTTCATTACACGTAATGACATTATAGTCCGGGATACGAAGCACATTCTTCTTACGATTAGTTGCGATTTGATTTGCATTTTGTTCAACGCCTATCTACTCCCCAACAAGCCCGTTGAGGCGTGAGCATCGCAGACCGTGAGCCATATTCGTGAAGTTCGACTGGTTGACTAACCAAATGTGTGTAGGAATAATTTGCCTAATTTTTTTGCTGGTCGTAACATGAACTTGTATAAAGTTAACCAGCCTAATCAAAGAATACTATACCTACTCTCACTGGCGTGGAGAGCCTAATCATGAGCCGTCATGCGCGCGGCTTACGCTCAAAGATGCTCACGCCTTTCTTTCCTATACCTTCGCATTACAGTATCATACTAAATACCTATACATACAAGTTTGTGACCGCATCCAAACAAATCACATCGCAAATAATTTACACACTCGTATTCGTACATTACTGGACTATACAATAGCGATTACAACAACTAGCTTCAGAGTTTAAAATTAAAAATTATAAACATTTAAGAAGAATGCAAATAAATAATCAGCGATGCCTGGTGGCAACATAAAGAGGCTTTACGTAATCTACATAATATAAAACATGCTTTATTCATTCTCTTATACGCTATTCTTTACATTCTTACGGCTAATCGTGATCGTACGTACATTACTAATATTTCTACATTGCTGCTGATATACTAGATGTATGCAACGAAAAGTATATATTTTCAAAGAGTTTCAAATACTAATTCTAAACATACTTGAAGATAATTTCCATAATAAAACGCCTGTGAAAACGTACGGTTATAAATTATGTACAAAATATAATGGGTACAATTTTACAAAAAGTATAAAAAAAATCTTGCACACCAAATAAAAATAAAATATTTGGTACGGCAGAATACTTATAAATTGGCTT
Source organism: Phthorimaea operculella (assembly GCA_024500475.1). Classification (NCBI taxonomy): domain Eukaryota; kingdom Metazoa; phylum Arthropoda; class Insecta; order Lepidoptera; family Gelechiidae; genus Phthorimaea; species Phthorimaea operculella. Next base: position 1,627,116 of record JANFCV010000082.1, read on the forward strand.
ATTACAGCTTATATGCTGTCATAATCAAAACCAATTTATATGTATGCTACAACAACATTAAAAAAAATCATAAGTTTCATAATACAATACATTTCATGCACCGATTTCAAGGAACGTAATCCTGTCTAAAAATATTAACATCAGAATGGCGGGACCAAGACGAAGGTTTGAATTTTCCATATAACAAATATTTAGTACCTAATTTCTTCTAATTAGTGCCTATGATAAGGAAATTTCTTCCTGATCGGTTTAGAAATTATTTCAGTTTTAAAGTGGTCCGCAATTCTGATGTCAGGTCTGCGGGACCATTCACGGTTTACCAAGAACTACACACTGAAATGTTTAACTTTATATATCATTATTTACTTCTAAATTAGTTCCTAGGCACTTATTGAAATCAAGCTAATAGCTGCTGCCGTTACCTTTAAATTACGATATGAAATATTATGAATATTTTACGCCTAAATATGAGAACATAGCAATTCATTTCATCAATAATTTTCTCTACTGCGTGTTACAGGCGTACGTATATCTTATTGCTTAAATTATGAGATAATGGTAACAGTTACAAGCTTGAATTGAATAAGTGTTTACGGAACTAATTGAGAAGTAATTAATGACACATAAAGTTAAACATTGCAGTGTGTAATTGTTGGTAAACCGTGAATGGTTCCGCGGATCTGACATCAGAATCGCAGACCAATTTGAAATTGAATTATCTGTAAAACCGAAACGGAAGAAATTACCTCACCATAGGAACTAATTGGAAGAAATTAGGCACTAAATATTCGTTATTTTCAAATTCCAACTTTAGCCTTGGTCCCGCCATTCTGATGTTAATCTAAAAATAACTTTAAAAACTGACACCACTTTAGGGTCTTAATCTCATTTTCACGGTCGCTCTTTTCACACGCGTGCTACAATTATGATTACCCCCTTTTATTCATTTCTTGTATAAAATAAACAACCCAAAAAGCTTGTAACAACAAGGCAAAGTACAACAAGAATCCAAATGATACCAGTTTTTAAAGTCGTCTGGGCAAAGCACACAAATAGGTATAATACCAGGTATAAAACCGGAAAAGTAATTAATGCGATGTATAACGTAGGTATATCTAGGTACAAACACTACAGACATTTTGGTACACATTCGTTGCTCATTTAACAATAACACAATAAAATCGTTTGGGATGTGAGCAACACAACATTTTGGAATGCATCAACAGAATAAGAAATGCACATAAGAAGTCCATGATTAAGATATGAAAGGTATGCAAAGTTGCTGGACATTCAAGGCTTCAACTGAACAACTTGACAAATTATTAAGAGTACATCCATGATCGTTGTCATGATCATGATCACAATAAAAAAACGGAGAACATTTAAGACAAGACAAGAGGAAAAGAAATCATGAGATTCCCTTAATATAATCAAATAGAGCTTGAAATAGCAAATGGTAAATTGTTATACTTTAATATTTGTATGCAAAAGTAAAAAGAGACTATGCATATAAGAGAAATGACTTCATATTATGTTATGCTATTTGGTGATGGCAGATGTCTGTCTCTGATCTTTTTATGTAGTTTCAATGTATATTTCAAGCTCTTTTTCATTGCCATAATTTTATTTAGACGAATATACATAAGGTTTAGGTACTATAAAATGGAAGTTTATGATCAAAATATACAGTAGATATTGGCACTACATACGCAGGTCACATTATACCAAATTACAAAATCTTTATCATTAGGGTTAGAAATTGAATCTTATTTGTACAGGGTCATTTTTTAGTCAGTGCGCAAACTTTGCAGGGTGTTTCTACTCGTGATTCTGAACAACTTTTACTATGGGGCCACCTGCGAAATCTAAAAAAATTTTTGGGTGCTCCATACATTTTTGCCGAGTAGGTATGAATTTTTCTATGGAACATCCAAATTTTTTTTTGCGAATTCGCAGGTGGTCCCATAATAAAAGTTGTTCAGAATCACGAGTAGAAACACCCTGCAAAGTTTGCGCACTGACTAAAAAATAACCCAGTATATCTATCTAAATATTTTGTCTATTCATAAGGTTTTAGAAATAATTGTTCATAAGTTATCGAAATTATAAGAACGTAGAATAAATACAGTGATTATAAGTTTCTACTCAAGCACTTCAAATCTTTATCTGTCCGCCTCATTCTTATCCATATTTTTTGAAGAAGACGACAATATTTAGCCAATGGAATCATAGACTTTGGGTCTTTACAGAAACGCCATTTCAAACATTCATATCAACAGATACCTACTTAGCAAATACGAGTACTATAAGTTGAAATAATTGATAGATAAGTCTAGTTTTCAATCGACTAGCAGCTTCATAATCTGTATAAAAGCGTTTTACCATCATAAATAAAATTAGATTTAAAATCTCAAAACATAATTTCACAACCGCTACTCAAATCTTGAGGGTGGTGAAATAGATACAACAAGCGAAGCACCATCACAGGAGGTTGGGCTACTGTGGACCAAACTTTAAACACCTCATACCTAAAAATAATGTACTCAAGTGTACACGAAACTACTGAAAAAATGCTAATTCATAAGGATACATGAGAGCCCGTATAAACGCGGTTGTATTTTTGCGGCAGATAGCATGCAGGAATTACTGCATCAACAATTTAATTCTGCACATTTTATGCGTACACAAGTTACTGTACGCACAACTAAATAAAACCTGATAAATCATGAAGAAACGGCTACGTAAAGATTACAACGCTACACCTAACCTTCTCTAACGTTATCATATTTTTGGTTTGTATTAAACCTACCATTGCTCCTAAGAATTCCAATTTCATCCTAAGACTAGCCAATAATCGTTCAAAACATTTAATATCATTCGAATACAACACATTGATTACGTTGGATATTACTCCTTTACGGCACCAATTTATTTGAAAAACTATAATTTCAAAACCGCTTACAAACGAGGAAGATAATTTTTTAACCTAAATATCAGCGTTTTTTCTCATTCCAGGTTTATACCTACTCATTTCACAAACCGATATCTACCTATCTCAATTTGAAAGTTCAAACCAACTAATCACACTTCGGTGTGAAAAAGAGGCGGAGGTTAGACCGTGGCTACACGGACGATGCTCGTTCAAATGTGCTCATGATTACCGAGCAGTTTCTAAAGCTTTTCTTTATATAAATCTCAAGATTGATAGCGAATTTTAATTTTATGTAAAACTACCTAGCACTTTCATAACCAAGTTTGAATTAATTCAAAATTTTGTTTTAATTCGAGATAGATCGCAATGGATCGAATTTTGATCACACATGCACGACATAAGATTAGTATGTGAGTTTGTCTGACACATATGAGAGCAATTTAAGTATTAGGAAGTAGTTTTGTACTAAAATTACTGTAGTCGAGAATACCAATCGCTGCATTACCACTCCGTTTCTAACTTGACTTTACCATCAAGTCGGAGAGGGAGTTCGGCAGTCTTCTCAACTATAGGAAGTATTTTTTACACTGTCCCAATTTTACGTTGCTGTCAATCGAGAGGTGTTTATCAAAAGCTTTAGAGTCGATCACCGTCCTTGTGGCCGCGGTCGGCGTCGTACTACACGAGGGTCTCATACTTGTCGAGCACGTGCTGGTTGTCGTCGCCGTGCGAGCGCGAGCGCGGCCGCGGGGGGGTGCTGGCGGGCGCGGGGTCGCGGGGGGAGGGCTTCTTGTCGTGCCCGCAAGTGCACGCTACGGAGGTTTGACGTTTTAATGTATGCGCGCGCTGCCCCGCCCATTGCGGGTCCAGAGACTCGCTCCGGCCGTAGCTTTGACGCTTGTTCCGACCCATAGTCGCGTGTGAAAACGACACGCTTTGTCCCCCGTCGGATGACGGACGCATCGATTCGCTGCGAACGCACACGTTCCCGCCCGCACGTCTGAACGAATCTAACACTCTCTCTTCAATCTCTTCGATATCTTTCTTCTTTACGAGCCAGATTTCCTCCGATCCCCGCGTGAAGTAGCTCGAGCCCTTGCTCACGTAGGATTTCTCCTTCTTAATCTTATTGCAAGTCTTAACGCTATTCTGAGTATTTACATCTTCGTTGAGTTTGTGAGCGTTGCGGGCGCGGTCCGGGGACGCTACGTTACGAAAAGCTGTGCCGTGTGAGGGGAATTGATCGGGGAGTTTGGCTCCGAGACTTGGAGACCTGATAGTGACGTCTACAGGTGACGGCATCGGTTTGAATTCCGGTTTGATTATTTTCTGCGGTTCAGGTTTTTGTATGACTTTTTCTTCTTCGTTTCGCTGCCACTTTGAGTTCTTTATTATGCCCGGTCGTTCTCCATAAGTCGGTTCCGTTGGCAGGTCGAAGTGTACGTTATCTTTGAAGGGCGTGGCCGGTGGTGGAAAGTCTTCTTTGCCATCCGACCCGAGTCTTTCTGTTCTGCGCCTGACGGATCCAGGTCTTGACAGTCTACCGGCTGGGACTGATAATTCTTCAGCTGCTTTTTCGAACTTTTTGATTTTATCCCCGACACCATTAGATTCTTCGTTCTTTGGGCTTCTGTCAGCGGTTTCAGTTTTCTCATCCTTTTCATTTTTAGTCGGTTCCTCCGGAATTTCCTTTTCGACAACTGTTGGCGTGTCAGTTTTTTCCGGCGCTGGAGGTTCTTTTTTCAGCGAATTTTCTCTTTTGGGTACTTTAGGAGCTTCCTTAGAATCGGATCGTTTAATTTTGAACGCAGCCGAAACGGGTGGCGAAGTTTCTTTGGAGTCGGTTCTGTTGATTTTGAAGGTCGCCGAGACAGGCGGGGAGGTGACTTCCTTTTGAGCGGCGGCTTCTATTTTGCTGGCGCGCGCTACGACAGAGTTCTCATCGACTTTCGAGTCAGCCCTTTTGATTTTGAACCCGGAGACTGGTGGAGAGGTATCTTTGGGCGGCGAAACGCTTTTCGGTGGTGACGGGCTTTTCTTTGGCGAGGCCGTTTTCGGTGGCGATTCTTTGCCGACTTTCGCAGCTTTCGCCTCGATATCTTTGCTCAAAAAGGAAGAGTTTCTCACGTAGCTTTGCTCCTCAATCTTGTCCTTTTCTATGGACAGGGACCTTTGTTTGTGCAGTTGTTCGATCTTATTAGCTTGTTCTCTTACAGATCCCGGTGGGCTGGTGTTGGTGCGCGGGGGTTTGATGGTGATGGCGACGGCCTCCCCGGGGGGGTCGGGGAGGGGTAGCGCCGGGGAGGGGGAGGGGGCGGCGCCCTGCGTCACGTCGGGCGGGGGCGGCAAGTCTTGGGGCGGCGGTAGTTCTTGTGGTGGCGGTTGACCTGGAGAGAGAACATTCTTATTAAAAACTTTGGTAAACTTCAGATAAAATAAATATTGATTTAACGCTTTTGACCGCTGATCCAACGCTTTCGAGCCCTGATTCAACGCTTTCGAGCCCTGATTTAACGCTTTTGGGCCCCGATTTAACGCTTTTGAGCCCTGATTCAACGCTTTCGAGCCCTGATTCAACGCTTTCGAGCCCTGATTCAACGCTTTCGAGCCCTGATTTAACGCTTTTGGGCCCTGATTTAACGCTTTTGAGCCCTGATTCAACGCTTTCGAGCCCTGATTCAACGCTTTCGTGCCCTGATTTAACGCTTTTGAGCGCCGATTCAACGCTTTCGAGCCCTGATTTAACGCTTTTGAGCCCTGATTCAACGCTTTTGATCCCTGATTCAACGCTTTCGAGCCCTGATTTAACGCTTTTGAGCGCCGATTCAACGCTTTCGAGCCCTGATTCAACGCTTTCGAGCACTGATTCAACGCTTTCGAGCGCTGATTTAACGCTTTTGAGCCCTGATTCAACGCTTTTGAGCCCTGATTCAACGCTTTTGAGCCCTGATTCAACGCTTTTGAGCCCTGATTCAACGCTTTCGAGCGCTGATTTAACGCTTTTGAACCCTTATAAACGCATTAGAGGCAGGGTTGAACACTTTCGAGATAGGGGTTGAACACTTTCAAGCTAGGTTTGAACACTTTCGAGCTAAGGTTGAACATACTCAAGCAAAAGTGGAACGCTTTCGCACTAGGTTTCAACATTTTCGAGCAAAATTTAGACGTTTCGTTATTTACTGCCAAAATAGGCTACAATAGCCACCTGCGAGCGGCGCATCAGCGCCGACTTGATCAGGAGTAGAAGTGGTCGCCATGGCCGAAACCGGCCGGAAAGAAAGATCATCAGGCGTTTTCGAAATAGTTTTGAATGCTTACCTCGCTTGTTGTCGCGCTTGTTAGTGCGCGGCTCGCGGCGTCACGCGCGTGACTCGGTCCATTGATCCGAGTCGTCCGAGTCCGAGTCAGCCCCCGATGATGTGTCCGACAGTTCCACCTGGAGAAGTAGAAATTAAACATATTGAAAAAATCAAGGCGGTACAAACAATGTAATGGAATGATAAAGGATTAAGAAGGTTCACTTCAGTTAGTATGTACCCCCTGGAAAGTTTTTTCTTTCTTCGAGTGGGACACCGAAACGTCCAACAACCCGATGTTATTAGTCTTGGAGGTTAAAAGTGCTAGAATTTCAAGTGCGATTTTAAAATATCTATAATACAATGTGTTCTGAGGAGCCTACATTAAATTGGACAGGTTTTTTAGGCCATCGTACTAAAAAAAAATTTTCTATATGACCTATGCTGAAAAACGATAATTTATTTCGACCTTCCACACAAATTTCACAATCAGCTGACTTCCTAGGTCTCTTAGTAATTTTTTTTCATTACGATGCCCACAACAAAGTATTCAATTAAATGCAATTCAACGCTTTCAAGCCAGGATTGAACTGTCTAGAGCCAAGATTGAACGCTATCGGGCCAGAATTCAACGCTTTTGAGCTAGGATTAACTGTTTTGAGCCACGATTGAACGCTTTCGAGTGAGAATTCAACGCTTTTGAGCTAGGATATAAGTGTATGACACGGCATATAAGTGTTCATATAACATTACCGCGACTCGTCTAGCCAGTATGGAAGCGACGTCGAGCAGCGCTGGAGCGCCTCGCAATGTGTCGTAGCGTCCGACTGTGTCGTCCCCTCGTTTCTCCACCTTGCGCAGCTTTATACCTGGAAATAATGGGTAAATATTTGGTAAACATAACATTAGGTTATTTAATATTGATACCAAACTTTGCTTATCACAAAATAAAAGCATGGGTAATTATTTACTACCCTACACAAGTAGGTAATTAATAAGGCCGTGTTCTACTCACAAAACTTAACAAATTTTCATCGAAATATGAAAAAATGCTTGAACCTCTAGTATCTATACCAGTGATTTTTTATCTTTGGATATGCGACCCCTTTACAGGCAAAAATTAACCCGCGACCCCACTGTTGGGTCAACATAGAAAGACTAAATTAATAATATCAATTAATCAGTGGCGGATACAGAAAAACTTCAAACGGTGTGCCCATGTTCCGGATATTTATCAAGTCAAATAAAGCCACAAGCATCAGGATGTATCGCAAGCGAAGCGAGCTCGAATTTTAACGCTATAAACGAGCGTGGACCTCCGTGGCAGCGTTCTGTATTCTACTAAACAAAGAGCCTTAACTGTAACAGTAGCCGCGAGTGTAAAATAGGTAGAAAGGGGTGCGTGCCATTGTCTATTTTCAATTTGGTCGTTAGTATGAATACATAAATACAAGTAAATAAATACTCACCATCTCTGATAGCCTTGAGTAGGTCCGTGCGCGGGTCTATGGGCTGCTCGGGCGCAGCGCGCGGCGGCTTCAGCGCGGAGGCGCCGCGGGCGAGGGACCGCGGGGAGGGAGGCCGCGGCCGCTCCGCACCGCCGTCTCCCGCCCCGCCCAGTGGTGGGGAGGCGGCGGGCGGCGCGGGCGGTGCGGGAGGTGCGGGCGGCGGCGGAGGCGGAGCTACCACCTGGGAAAACAACAAGTAGATGTGTTAAAAAACAAAAACCCGATTGCGGTAATTTTAAAGTAGTATTTTGCTGTAAAAATCCGCCATCTTGAATCTTTAATTTTTTAATATAGCCAGTGTCACTCGAGCTGTTGTTTATCCGTTTGGGGTGTAACCCGTGAAAAAGAATTTTCTTGTCCACATACATACATACATACTCTGGAAAAACATAACCCTCCTTCCGAGGCAGTCGGGTAAATACCGTTAAAAACTTGCAAATTGCTATTCAAAACATTGAAACGGAAAACCGCGGTCTTACATTGTGGCTTCGCTGTTGCTTACCTCTTGTGTGTCGGTGGCCATCATGCCGATGACGGCGTGCATGTGGTCGAGATGCTGGTCGAGCGCGGTGCGGTGCGGGGCGTGCGCGGGGTGCGCGGGGTGCGCGGGGTGCGCGGCGTGCGGGGGGGACGCGCCGTTCATCATCGGTGGGGAGGACGAGCCTTCTGGAGGGGGCGGCGGCGGTGGCAGCGTTTGTCTGCAAGAAAATGAGCTTAGGTTACAATCGTTACTTGCGTCGAGATTACCGTATGCACTACATGCCGGCGTTGCCAGCCATGGATTAATCGCGTCGAGATTACCGTAAGCACTATATGCCTTGGGTTATAGACTAAGCTCCCATTGACAAAGTCTTACCTCATAAGTCCACCGAATGAAAGTATGCTATAACGATAGATCATGTTTAGGAGGTCATACATAACATTGTATGAGTGATAGAAGTTTTTCGGGTTTTCACGGTTTTTCTGCCAGGATTTATTTTATCCAACTTATAAAACTTATTTTATTTCCAAAACTTACATCACACAGCTTTACCGTTCGAAACGTATACCCATCTAAAGAGACGCCTTTGGCAATTAGAATAAGAATAAGAATAAAGAACTTTATTGCAATACTGTGTGTTGTAGTAGGTCTTAAAAAACATAATAGTTCCAACAGCTTGGAACCCGCTTAGGTTGCCAACTCCAACACTAGCAGTTTCCATGGTAAGTCACTATTTACAGGCTAAAAAATTAACTTACTTACTTGACAAAATTGCCGGTCACCCTGTTATGTTTACAATAGAATATTTTAGAATGAACTGACCTGTTGGGCGTGTGGTTGTGCTGCGGCTCGTCCTGCTGCGGGGCGGGGGGCGCGGGCGGGGGCACGGAGGGGCGGGGGCGGCGGGGCGTGCCGGCCGCGCTGCCGTACTGCGGCGACCCCACCGGACCGTACGGACTCTCCTCGCCCACTTGCACTGGAAACAAAAAGTTTAAGTCAGTGCGTATTCCTGTGGACTATGGTTTACTCTATTTAAAATACCGACATTATAGTACAGTACGCGAACGAGTTCATGACCATCCTGAAATATGCGCCTCCTTGTCATACTTGCAGTGATACTGCAAGTATACGGATGCACATATTTCAGTATGTCCTTACACCGAATAATCATGCTGATGTTTATGTGAGTGGGACGAATCGAGGGGATTATTCATGTATGGTAGACAACCATTATTATCTTACCGTGTCCATTCCCAGTGAGCCTGGGTTGCCTGTTCTGCTGGTTCTCAATCTCTATGGAGTTGGGCCTGGCTACCTGCGTGGTGTTGGCTGGCCGGATCAGTTCGTATGGATTATGAAACGGCCAATAATGTTTTTCGTATTTCAACCAATGTTTCTTAGGGAAAGTTTTTAGTTTCAAGGATTGGTTCACCCCTTAAAATATTTCGCCGTATTTTTTTTTACATACCGTATTTTGACTTAAATATCCTTACACCTAATAATCTTACCGTGTCCATTCCCAGTGAGCCTGGGTTGCCGGTTCTGCTGGTTCTCTATCTCTATCGAGTTTGGCCTGGCCGCCTGCGTGGTCTGCGGCCGCAGGGTCTGCGGCGCGCGATACGTCCCGTCCGTGACGTTTGTCGCTGGAAAAGCGTTATTTTCAGGTTAATATAAGCCATGGATTAATATGAAGATTATGGGGAAATTGTGCAAACTTATCCTCTCGTCTGTGGCGCCATTTTTTATAGGTCGAAAGCCTACTCTGTGGCGTCCTATATAGGACTTTGCCACAGACAAGCGAATATGTGGTGGACAAAAGCCGTGTAAATTTAATTTACACATAGATACTAAAGTATAATCAATTTCAGTTGCAGCATATTATGTTGTAAATAATTAGTTCCCTCCTTTGACAGCCACTTTTCTCGGTTTATCTCTTGTGGAATGTAGCGTGCAAACCCATCGTAATCAAGACTTACTTTTATACACTGACGCTTCATAAACTGGTTGGGGTGCTAGTTTTTCGGCCCCTACTTCTATGTGTATTGTTGTTCCTACTTACTCTGATACACCGGGTCAGCGGGCCGGTACTGCTCGATGTTGTAATGCCGCAGTTGGTTGGGCTGCATGATGTGTTCTCCTCGTTTGAGAGCCACCTGCTTCTGTTTCTCTCGTGTGGAATGCAGCGTGCAAACCCACCGTAATCCAGTCTTTTTATACACTGACGCTTCAAAAACTGGTTAGGGTGCAAGATTTTTAGCTTCTTTCAGCCCCCATTTTTATGTGTTTTGTTACTACTTACTTTGATAAACCGGATCAGCGGGCCGGTACTGCTCGATGTTGTAATGCCGCAGTTGGTTGGACTGCATGATGTGTTCGCCTCGTTTGAGAGCCACCTCCTTCTGTTTCTCTCGTGTGGAATGTAGCGCGCAAACCCGTCGTAATCTAGACCCACGTTTATACACTGACGCTTCAGAAACTGGTTGGGGAGCAAGTTTTTAGCTTCTTTCAGCCACTATTTTTAGGTCTTTTTTTGTTACTACTTACACTGATAGACCGGGTCAGCAGGCCGGTACTGCTCGATGTTGTAATGCCGCAGTTGGTTGGGCTGCATGATGTGTTCGCCTCGTTTGAGAGCCACCTCCTTCTGTTTCTCGTGTGCAGTTTACTTTACTTTATACACTGACGCTTCATAAACTGGTTGGGGTGCTTTATTTTTTTTTTTTTTTACTACTTACTCTGATAAACTGGGTCAGCAGGCCGGTACTGCTCGATGTTGTAATGCCGCAGTTGGTTGGGCTGCATGATGTGTTCTCCTCGTTTGAGAGCCACTTCCTTCTGTTTCTCTCGTGTGGATTGTTGTTTATACACTGACGCTTCAAAAACTGGTTGTTGTGCAAGATTTTTAGCTTCTTTTGTTGTTACTTACTCTGATACACCGGGTCAGCGGGCCGGTACTGTTCAATGTTGTAATGCCGCAGTTGGTTGGGCTGCATGATGTGTTCTCCTCGTTTGAGAGCCACCTCCTTCTGTTTCTCTCGTGTGGAATGTAGCGCGCGGATCCGCCGCGTGCCGCGCCCGTCGCCGCCGCTGTTGCTTCGCGGTTGGCGCACCTGGGGGAAAAACAAGGTAAGTATGAAAATCTTATTCAAAAAGCGCGGATTTCTTTTTATATTAATAAGTGTTTTTAGCTTGACAAGCTTCCTATGAATTAAATGTTTAACTTTTTGGTTGCAAAGTTAATACAAACGAAGCAAGCGGAAACAGTTCACGCCACCGAGTTAATATCAATATCTAGTGTTTGATTAAAACACCAACTGTTCAAAATTACTATTTCGTAGAAAAAAATCTACAAAATAGTAAACATTCAATTAAATGTAAGGTTATAGCGCCAACGACATTATAAATCCTGTAATTTCTGATGAAGGATCCGCATTGGAACAAAAATCAAAATGGCTTCTGCATGGTTTACTAACCTTCTTCCCACGGTCGTGCTGGATCCGCTCCGTGTCCTGCAGCATCTCCCTGCGCCACAGCTCGAAGAAGTAGTCCGGGTCCGTGTAGAATTTTCTCGCATCCTTCCCGTCGTCTCTGAACTCGTTGAGCATTTCGAGCGGCGGCGGGCGGTCGCACTTCGCGTACGTATCCAACATGGCCGACGGCATGCTGTTGCGCGAGAATAGCTGCTGTTGGAACGACCGCGCCGAGCGGAACGCCTTGCGCATTTGGATGTCTTGGAGGGATACTGGAATGGGACAAAAATGTGGTTATTGATATTGTTCATTAAATCATTACAATACTATTAATCGCTTTATTTCTACCATATAATAAGTATTCTATGCAACTATCTAAAGGTTTAACTAGTTAATATAGGCTTTCCCGATTCCTGTAAATTATGAAGATCTTTGAACTCTGCTAACTTGTCAAATGTGGGCATAGTGGCTTTGGATGATGATAATATCTAGATCATCATTCATAGTTTGTTTTTTCGAATCGAATTGTTACATTCGATTGAAAGAAAAAAATAGTTTATGTCTACAGAGCAATGAACGAGGCACTTAATTTTCCTATATGATATTTTAACAAGCTCGTCCTTGGTGTGCATTATTTAGTTCAATGAGCTTGTTTTATTGATTATTTTTTATGTCTTGCTGTGAATAATATATATGTTGTATTTCCTTAATAACTAGCATTCGAGTATATTTTCCTCATCCAGGTGTTTTTACCTCATACAGTTTAAAATATAGAACATCTTACGTAAAAGTTTTCAGAGTTACTTCTTTGTGAAAGGACAAGAAGAATTTACAATGTTACCCAGTAAACATTTATCTTCTTTGTAGCAACCCCGATTGTGCAAAACATTTTACTCTTACATTTTTGGTAACTAACCAAGTTATGTTGTATGGAAGTTTTGTTATACAAGTTTGGGAACCTCTTACCAAATATAACCCTGCTTCTTTAACACCCGAGTCGAGTTATATGACTTTGATCGCTAGCCGGTGTATACGCGCTTGCAGTACTATTATCGTTCTTTTGGAAGGTTCATTTTGTCCCTTTTCACTCCTCACTGTTATAGCTTCAGTAGGATAGTAGGAAGACTAACCGTAACAACGTGTTAACCCGACTGCCTCAGAAGGAGGGTTGTCAAGAGTATGTATGTATAGGGTCGTCCATTAATCGCGTGAGCCTCGAAAGGGGAGGGGGGAGGGATTCGTCAAAAATCGCGAAACATCACAAGAGGGGATTAAAAATTAGCTGTTAGAAATTAAAAAAAAACACCACGTGATTAATGAATGCCCCTATGTGGGTAGGTTATGTGGGTATGTATGTAGAAAAGAAATTCGTTTTCACGGGCTACAGCCCAAACGGCTGAGCGGATCTTGACATGAGAGGCGTCTTTAGATTCCGTGCGACACTGGCTATATTAAAAATCCATTCATTTAAGATGCCGGATTTTTATCGAAAATACAACTTCTTCAATCAGTTCTTTAAATATGCTCTGCTTGTTTCTTACCTTCTTCGACGCCCGAGTCGAGCTGCGTGACTTTGATCGCTAGCCGGTCTATCCGCGCCTGCAGTACGTTGGTTCTTTCTGCAAGGTTCGTCGCCTCGCGCGTCAGTTCACCGAACATATCCTCCGCATGTTTCGACAGTGAAGACAGTTTCACCTGACCACCGGAATGATGGTCGCAAAATACAACTTGGAAATTACCGCAGTCGTTTTTGGAAAACGACTGCGGTAATTTAATAAGTTGGCATCAGTACTGCCGACGCCCTAACCAACTGGGCTACCGCGTTGGCAGTACTGATGCCGAAGGTCGCAGGTTCAAATCCTGCCTGCGGTGAAATTTCGGAAGTTTTCCAAAAATTGTTTACCTAACATGAGTATTCTACCGCGGTCGTGTTTTTGTTTTTCAATACATCTGCTTGTCTCTTACCTTCTTCGACGCCCGAGTCGAGCTGCGTGACTTTGATCGCTAGCCGGTCTATCCGCGCCTGCAGCACATTCGTTCTTTCTGCAAGGTTCGTCGCCTCGCGCGTCAGTTCACCGAACATATCCTCCGCATGTTTCGACAGTGAAGCATACCACTTTGAAATTACCGCAGTCGCGTTTTTGTTTTTAAATACATCTGCTTGTCACTCCTCAACCTATCCAATTATGACTTTAGTAGGAAGGAAGAACGTATTTTCTTACCTTCTTCAACGCCCGAGTCGAGCTGCGTGACTTTGATCGCTAGCCGATCTATCCGCGCATGCAGCACATTCGTTCTCTCTGCAAGGTTCGTCGCCTCGCGCGTGAGTTCACCGAACATATCCTCCGCATGTTTCGACAGTGAAGACAGTTTCACCTTACCACAGGGCGGATAGTCGCAAAATACAACTTTGAAATGACCTCAGCCGGGTTTTTGTTTTTTAATACATCTGCTTGTTTTTTATGAATTTTTAATGTAGAATTTTTTATAAATTGGCTACAATTGTAATTGTATTATGACATCATTTTTATTCGTTTTTCTGTATTTTTTATTTTATTTTATTTTGATATATTTTATTGACATTGATGTTGTATTGTTACAATTATTCTATTGTTTTTTGTTATGATATTTTTATTGTATTGTTTTTGTTATTATTGTATTTAAGTTTTGACATTGCTAGTTTTTATTTTATAAGCTTTGACATTATTTTATTCTTTTTTTTGTTTTGACGATCATATTATCCTTGGACATTTTTATCTAATTTTAAGTAATTGTAATTATGAAATTGATAATATGAAATAAATGATCTATCTATCTAACTGTTTCTTACCTTCTTCGACGCCCGAGTCGAGCTGCGTGACTTTGATCGCTAGCCGGTCTATCCGCGCATGCAGCACATTCGTTCTCTCTGCAAGGTTCGTCGCCTCGCGCGTGTGTTCACCTAACATATCCTCCGCATGTTTCGACAGTGAAGAATACCACTTTGAAATTACCGCAGTCGTTTTATTTAAATACATCTGCTTGTCACTCCTCAACCTATCCAATTATGACTTTAGTAGGAAGGAAGAACGTATTTTCTTACCTTCTTCGACGCCCGAGTCGAGCTGCGTGACTTTGATCGCTAGCCGGTCTATCCGCGCCTGCAGCACATTCGTTCTCTCTGCAAGGTTCGTCGCCTCGCGCGTGTGTTCACCTAACATATCCTCCGCATGTTTCGACAGTTAAGAGTTTCATCTGACCACCGGGCCGATGGTCGCAAAATACAGCTTTGAAATTACCGCAGTCTAGTTTTTGACGTGACAACGTCATAAATTAGGTTGTGGCTCGGTGGCATGCAAGGAAAAATATAACGCCCGCTCACGTCTGTTACAGTGAGTCATGTCATGACCGAGAAAGAGGCACGCTGAATGCCGTCTCTCTCCCACTCAAACATAATCGGTGCGCTGCGCGCGCAGCATTCGAGAATCATACCAGGAAAAAGACGTTGTCACGTTAAAATTTCGCCCGTATACCGACTATACAGGCAACCATTTTTTGTTTTTCATTACATCTGTCATCTGCTTGTTTCTTACCTTCTTCGACGCCCGAGTCGAGCTGCGTGACTTTGATCGCTAGCCGGTCTATCCGCGCCTGCAGCACATTCGTTCTTTCTGCAAGGTTCGTCGCCTCGCGCGTCAGTTCACCGAACATATCCTCCGCATGTTTCGACAGTGAAGAATACAGCTTTGAAATTACCGCAGTTGGGTTTTATATCTGCTTGTTTCTTACCTTCTTCGACGCCTTCAGTGAAGACAGTTTAATCTGATCAACCGGGCCGATGGTCGCAAAAAACAACTTTGAAATTACTGCAATCGAGTTTTTGTTTAATACCTCTAGATCTGCTAGTTTCTTACCTTCTTCGACGCCCGAGTCGAGTTGCGTGACTTTGATCGCTAGCCGGTCTATCCGCGCCTGCAGTACATTCGTTCTTTCTGCAAGGTTCGTCGCCTCGCGCGTCATTTCACCTAACATATCCTCCGCATGTTTCGACAGTGAAGACAGTTCCACCTTACCACAGGGCCGATGGTCGCAAAATACAACTTTGAAATACATTACACTTGCTTGTTCCTTACCTTCTTCGACGCCCGAGTCGAGCTGCGTGACTTTGATCGCTAATCGGTCTATCCGCGCCTGCAGTACATTCGTTCTTTCTGCAAGGTTCGTCGCCTCGCGCGTGAGTTCACCAAACATATCCTCCGCATGTTTCGACAGTGAAGAATACAACTTTAAAATGACCGCAATCTGGTTTTTGTTTAAAAGATCTGCTTGTTTCTTACCTTCTTCGACGCCCGAGTCGAGCTGCGTGACTTTGATCGCTAGCCGGTCTATCCGCGCCTGCAGCACATTCGTTCTCTCTGCAAGGTTCGTCGCCTCGCGCGTGAGTTCACCAAACATATCCTCCGCATGTTTCGACAGTGAGGACAGTTGCCTGGAAAATAGAGAAGACATTTCTTCATAAGATATGCGACAAGGGAGTTGGGCAGTGCCCAGGTAATTTACAGTGCAACTGACAATTCAAAATAAGGATGTGAAAATGCTATGCAGTTTCGCTAACCGCATGTGCTGTAGAGAAGAAAAGCATCTTATTGTCAGCATCCTAGAGTTTATGATACGACAATTAAATGAAGCTAAAAGTACCCATTCTAACAAACCAAATTTTCGTATAAATAGAACCGATATACTGTGGACTAAAAGCAGCCGTCAAAGCTCCAGCCAGATGGACCGATGACTTAAAGGGGGTCCGCCCCCTTTAGGTGGTAGTGACTGGACGGCGTACCCTGGGGGATGTGTACGTCCAGCAGAGAAGGCCTCTAGCTCGTTGGGCAACTGCAGCCTCTCGGGCACGGTGCTACCAGCTCTCACCTGACAGTGTTGGCGAGCGTGCCGTGTGTAGAAACCCCTTCGGAGACAAAAGACATGTGTGTAAGCCCTTTTCGGCAGCGGCATTTTCTCACCTGACAGTGTTGGCGAGCGTGCCATTGGTGACGGCCTCTAGCTCGTTGGGCAACTGCAACCTCTCGGGCACTGTGCCCCGGGAGACGTGCACCGGCTCCACGCAGTGCTTCGGCAGCTGCAGATATTGGATGTAATCCTCTTTCTGTGATCTAGAGCCGTGTGTAGAATAGAACCCCTTCGAAAGTAAAAGACAGGCAGGCTTCGGAGGTAAGCCCTTTTCAGAAGCGGCATTTTCTCACCTGACAGTGTTGGCGAGCGTGCCATTGGTGACGGCCTCTAGCTCGTTGGGCAACTGCAGCCTCTCGGGCACTGTGCTACCAGCTCTCACCTGACAGTGTTGGCGAGCGTGCCATTGGTGACGGCCTCTAGCTCGTTGGGCAACTGCAGCCTCTCGGGCACTGTGCTACCAGCTCTCACCTGACAGTGTTGGCGAGCGTGCCATTGGTGACGGCCTCTAGCCTCGTTGGGCAACTGCAGCCTCTCGGGCACTGTGCTACCAGCTCTCACCTGACAGTGTTGGCGAGCGTGCCGTTGGTGACGGCCTCTAGCTCGTTGGGCAACTGCAGCCTCTCGGGCACTGTGCTACCAGCTCTCACCTGACAGTGTTGGCGAGCGTGCCGTTGGTGACGGCCTCTAGCTCGTTGGGCAACTGCAGCCTCTCGGGCACTGTGCTACCAGCTCTCACCTGACAGTGTTGGCGAGCGTGCCGTTGGTGACGGCCTCTAGCTCGTTGGGCAACTGCAGCCTCTCGGGCACTGCTACCAGCTCTCACCTGACAGTGTTGGCGAGCGTGCCATTGGTGACGGCCTCTAGCTCGTTGGGCAACTGCAGCCTCTCGGGCACTGTGCTACCAGCTCTCACCTGACAGTGTTGGCGAGCGTGCCATTGGTGACGGCCTCTAGCTCGTTGGGCAACTGCAGCCTCTCGGGCACTGTGCCCCGGGAGACGTGCACCGGCTCCACGCAGTGCTTCGGCAGCTGCAGATATTGGATGTAATCCTCTTTCTGTGATCTAGAGCCGTGTGTAGAATAGAACCCCTTCGAAAGTAAAAGACAGGCAGGCTTCGGAGGTAAGCCCTTTTCAGAAGCGGCATTTTCTCACCTGACAGTGTTGGCGAGCGTGCCATTGGTGACGGCCTCTAGCTCGTTGGGCAACTGCAGCCTCTCGGGCACTGTGCCCCGGGAGACGTGCACCGGCTCCACGCAGCGCTTCGGCAGCGGCATGGTGCGCCCACTACCACCGCGCCCGGTACTACCTCGTGCGCATCACTGCAACAAATAACACAAACTGTTAAAAAAAGTTAATTTCTTTCCATTTCAAATACAATTTTTACTGGACTATAGCTCTGACATTATCTATACTAAACTTATTATGAGACCAAAGTTTAAAAGAGACCATGTGAAGACAGAAACAACCTGTAGGCTTATTATGTAGGCATCGAAATCATCGTCACTGCTGCCGTCATCCCAAATAGGTTGGGATCGGCGCAACATGTTTTGTTAGAGTTAAAATCATGTAGCAAAATATGAAATATGATGGATAAACGGTGTAGATTGTACGTTATGTTATATCATAAGTTGTAACGGAAACTTTCACTATTATTACTCCTTATTATCCATTATTAAACGGTTTACCACGGATATATACTTTTGTTGTTTCATAATTATTGAAGCATACAACTCTACACCTTACATTCTCCAATAATGCCAATTGCACATAAAACTTCGCACGTAATTGTATCGCATTGAACTTATAATAAAATAATAACTTTCAAACAAAATGTAAACAAGAATGGAGCCACCGGCGGATCCAGCCTTGGCTCAGGGGGGGGGTCACATAGACAATTTTATAGGTACTATATATAGATAATTTTTGACCCGACTGCCTCAGAGGGAGGGTTATGTTTTTCGAGAGACTATATGTTTGTATGTGTCGCAGTATAATGGCAAAATTAGGTTTTTAGCCAAAATCCTAGGTTTTTTGCCAAAAGCCGGCATATGGCAAAATCGTAGACTTCCTTCGGCCATCGTCCTAAGCTGATCCAGGTTTTTGGCCGAGAAGGATTTTGGCCGAAATTCTAGATTTGTTTAGTATTATGTTTTTTTTTGCATTTCGTGGAAGCGAGGAGTGAAGAGGTATGTTATGCACATCTGTTAAGGGTAGAGTTGGATACCCTGAAGGTCAGGGCGTAACATCAGACAACCTGAACAGCAGGATTGCCTCTGACGCTCTGGAGGATCGGAGGTAGCGTCGGACGCCCTGGAGGACAGGGGGTAGCGTCCCAGAAAATCCAACCACCGTCATCTTACAGAGTGTCCGACCTTACCCACGTCCTCCAGGGCGACCGACGCTACCTCCCACCCTACAGCACGCGCAACGGGTAGCCCTGCCTTTCAGGGTGACCGACGCTACCTCCAACCGTTTAGGGACGCCGTAGTCGGGAAGGGGTAGCGTCGGATCTACTATTGTATTACGTCGGACGCCCTGGAGGACGTGGGTGGCGTCGGACACTCTGGTTGATAAAAAGTGGCGGGCGTTGGTTTTCCTGGGCTTCCGACGTTACCCCTTGCCGTAAAGGGTATCCCTGGAGGGTGGGAGGTAGCGTCGGACGCCTTGGCGGGCGTGGGTGGCGTTGGACACTCTGGAGGATAAAAGATGGTAGGCGTTGGATTTCCTGGGCGTCCGACGATACCCCCTGCCGTCCAAGGCGTCTGACGTTACCTCCCGTCCTCCCGAGTGGTACATCCTGCTCTTATGGTGTCTGTCTCCAGGTCAACCGAGGCAATCCTGCTGTTCAGGCTGTCTAACGCTACCCCGTCTTTCAGGGCGTCCGGTGCTGAGGCATGGGTGTCCAACTCTACCCTTAACAGATCAGGGGGAGGTGCATAACGTAGCTCTTCACTCCTCGTTCCCATGAGGATTTTGGCCAAAATCCTAGGTTTTTGGCCTAAAACCAGGATCAGTTTAGGACAATGGCCGAATGAAGTCGACGATTTTGCCATATGCCGGCTTTTGCTTATGTAATTGAATGGAATATTGTGTTTGACATTGACAAAAAAAGACATTGTCAATATGTAAACAATAATATAACCACTTAGTCAAGGTCCTGGGTCCGGCTCAGGGGGGGGGGTCATGACCCCCATGACCCCCCCCCCTGGATCCGCCACTGAATGGAGCTGTATTTTTGTGTATATAGTTTGTATAAAACACGTTACGGTACATGTACCTAATGGACAAAATACGGTACAGCTGGACCTGGACTGCATATTAAATTTGTTTGATCGAAGAAAGTCAGTCAGCTGGAAATAAACTTTTTGGGAAATAACGCACACAAACTAATTGGGAAATCCGGAAAATCAGACACAAAAACAAAAGAAACTACGACCGCCCGGAAACGGCACTTTGTAAGTATAATAATTACAAAGAAAAGACAAGACTTACTGACATTCTAGTCTCCGATTGATCTCCGCCGAAGAATCACAAGAATTCCAAGACAATAAAATAATGGGAACAATTAGTTTATGCCCCAGCAGATAATTGTAACAATAGGTGACGTCATGACATGAGTAGCAAGGGAGTTCCAAACTAATGGAGCATATTAGTTTACAAGGTGTGACTGAAATAACGGCTCTGGGGGCGTATTTTTGAATCAGTTCGATTTCGCATATGCGCTAGACAGCTTCTTCTTCTATCTTAGGTATGGGACACCGAATGGAACGTCGCGATGTATAAAAACTTTTTAGCAAAAAATATCACCGCCGAAAACTGAATAGCATAAAATAATAACTATTGTTACTATATGTACCTACCTAAGTAATATTTTTGGAAATATTATCTACCATATTGGAACTTAGTAATTTTGAGTCGGCGTCATGCCAATGAAAAGTGAATATTCGTAAAAATTTTAGACGCCGACTCAGAATTTCTAAGTCCCAATATGGTAGATAATATTTCCAAAAATATTACTTAGGTAGGTACATATAGTAACAATGGTTATTATTTTATGCTTTTCAGTTTTCGGCGGTGATATTTTTTGCTAAAAAGCTTTTATTTTATAATTTTTAGTGGTTACTTTTCAAGTTTGCACAGTCTTTTAAAATCCCGTCAGAGCGGACATTTTGAGTTAGGCACATCAGTGGACGCGTTTTACTATTCTAAACACGGGACAAGAACCCCCAAATTTTTATTTGGAATAGTTTACGAGAAATCGCATTTCTAAGTAAATCATGTTTTTTTACTAAGAAAATGAATTAAATTCAATTTCTCCAAAAGTATTAGTTTTCTTATATTTTTATTATTGTCGCCTAATTATACGTATAACGTAGTATTAAATTACCTATATCGCTTTTTAAAATAGTTACTATGTGATGAAATAAATCGAAAAGTTTAATAAACGGCCCGCATTTTTTTCCCGCTCTATTATAGGTTTATTGCAACCAAAAATTGCAATTAAATCTAGAAAAACACATGTTCTATTGCCCCAAAAAGAAACCAACAGCTAATCCCGTAGGACGACTGAGATATTCGCTTCTAAATATTTGGTGTCGGAAAACGCCTGAATTTTAGGAATAGCAATCAATACTTCGGAGTTTGTTGCTATTCAATTGTTAAAAGGCGTACTTATTACGATTAAGTATCTTATGTATAAAATTCTTGAAACACTTGAGATTAAGGTAAATAATAAGATAAATAAGGTGTTGCCAAATACAAACTACGGGGTATCCTGGTTTAAGTGGTACAAATAAAACAAATGGATCTTGTATACAAATAAATCGGATTTAAGGTTTCAAGAATAATGAAAGACAGTGGGTAGCAAACTACTAGTGGGTACAAAAAAAGGTGGGCAACTAACGTGAGGGACACTATTAAAATAAAAGTGGCATCTTTATAAACTATCCTGAACTTTAAGTGGCATAGAGTTTATTTGGATAACTGACTGTATTAATTATAGAACAGTTTCAATCTGTTCGTTTAGTTCCTAGTAGGTGGCGCTCGTGCGATTGATGGAAATACTTAGTACCGATTTTTCATAAGTAGGGGTCATAAATTAATTGTATTTAATATTATGTTTTATTTTCATATTTTGTAGAAATAATTATTACTTAAGAAAACATATTTTCCGTACCCATATATCGAGGATATACGCCAAATCGATACTTTTCAAGGACTTCGGCCTAGAAAGCGACAACATTGTGTTTCGTATTATCAATGAATATGTCAACATGTATGTCTTGCATGATTTGTGATTGTGGTAGTGATTAAGACATATGATCTCTCAATCTGAAAAAGTTAACAGCGCCATCTGATTCGGACTCGTGTAGCTGTCAGTCTCGGGAAATATTGAATATTGTCATTTAGTTCCTAGTAGGTGGCGCTCGTGCGATTAATGGAAATACGCAGTAGCGATTTCCCATAAGTATGGAAAAAAAATTGTATTGATAATAAATAATAATAAAAATTTGTTTACAGTTATTATGATTAATTAACGGGTTATTTATTACCGACGAATTTTGTTTTACTTTCAGCTCCCGATATTTTGACAGTGTTACAAGTGTCATGTTCACACGTAAACTGGATTATTATTTAAAATTCGTAGGTAATAACCCGTTAAATCATAACTGTAAACAAGTTTTTTGTTATTATTTATTATTATAGATCGGAACGGAAGGGCACGACGATACTAACATGGAAATTCCCGCGTAAACGAAAGTTGAGGTTTTTAATATGTATTTAATTCTACTAATTTAGTTTTTCTGAGTGGATACACGTCTGATCTTTACTGATATTATCAAATAAGGCTTAGGCTGCCTGCGTGGCAGTATTTTTTGAGCGGCCAAATGGTCAAGCAAATGGTACAGTGTAGTACGGTTTTAGTGTGGCACCGTATCAAAACAATTTAGTGTGACGCCGGTTCGCAAGGATCATATCACTGGTCGGAATAGCACAGGCCGAGTTAAAAGGTTATAGAGTCACAATAAGTCGGAAAGTTCTATAAAGGCACCAGGTTAGAAGGTTCACCAAACAAATCCCAATAAAGCTTAAAACAGTTTGTAATCAGGTATATGTTAAGGTTCTGGTAAACCAAGGTTAATGGTAACACAAAAATAAACCCTGCATTGTATAGACCAATAGATCCCCCTTTTGAGGATATGTATTTCAAGACCAAAAATTACAAGGTGTCGCAGATGGAAACGGATGTCGAAAATACAGGCCTTAAAAAAGTCCTTGATTTTGAAATTCTCTTACTTAGGTATAAAGTATCACCAAAAAATAAGTCATTTTTAACCATGTTGGTGCGGGGGAATGGTATTATGGGCATGCGTGGGGAGCGTTGATATGGGGAACAAAGGGAGAAAGTTCTAGAAAGATGTACCGGGTTAAATGTTCACCAAACAAATCCCAATAAAGCTTAAAACCGTTTATCTACACTCATCTCGTAATATTCGTTTTACAGAATCGAAAGTAAGAACGTAATGAACTGCATTAAGAAGTATGCTGCCTTAAAAAATAATTTCCTTACTAAATTTAAAAAAAGTCTAGTCTAGTCTAGTATTAAAAAAAAAACGAAACGAATATGCCGCTTTTTATTTCCTGAGCCAACAGTAAGTCAAGTAAAAAAAATCCAATTGTCACCCGGGCCCGACGACACTTGAAATTATGAGGACTTACTTATTATTAAATCTTTGCTTCAATTAATTTTTCGAATTAAAATTTACCGATAAATGCTTTTTAATTTTAAAAGCTGTTATGTTTTTATGAGCCTCCATTTTAACGTTTAGTAAAAAAATACTTATGTCCAAAAGTCGTTCAGTTGGTGGTTCAGTAGATAGGCATGCAATCGCCATAGTGGAGTGCGGATGTTTGAATTATTTTTCATATTTTTACTTGTAGAGTGTAGATAAAATAGTGTATGCAACTGCATATAATTAGGCTTTAGAATGAGAAACAGACATCTCATCCTAAAGCCTCTCACTATAAGGCAATTGCATAAACTACTATTGTAACCAAGTTTTGTCAAGGTTCTGGTAAGCCAAGGTTAATGGAAACACAAAAATATGCCAGGCATTGTATAGAGCAATGAATCCCCTTTCTGAACATACATATTTCAAGACCAAAAATTACAAGATGTTGCAGATGGAAACGGATTTAAAATTCTTATTCGAAAATACAGGCCTTAAAAAGTCCTCTTGATTTTGAAATTCTCTTATTTAGGTATAAAGTATCACCAAAAAATAAGTCATTTTCAACCCTGTTGGTGCGGGGGAAAGTAGGGAAAGGTATGGGCGCGCGTGGGGAGTGTTGATATGGGCATAATATGGGGGACGAAGGGAAAAAGTTCTAGAAAGGCACCGGGTTAAAAGGGTCACCAAACAAATCCCAATAAAGCTTAAAACCGTTTGTAACCAAGTTTTTTAAGGTTCTGTAAACCAAGGTTAATGGAAACACAGAAATATACCATGCATTGTATAGAGCAATGGATCCCCTTTATGAGGATACATATTTCAAGACCAAAAATTACAAGCTGTCGCAGATGGAAACGGATTTAAAAGTCTTAGTCGAAAATACAGGCCTTAAAAGTTGTCTTGATTTTGAAATTCTCCAATTAGGTATAAAGTATCACGAAAAAATTAATCAGCCATGTAGGTGCGGGTGGACAGGCAGGGTATGGGCGGGGAGCGTTTTTTTGTTCGTTTGCCGTGCGAGGCAGTCTTGCTCGCGTGGTGTGGACGCGCCTATTGGCTAGTGCAGGCTTTTCCAACCGGCGGCCAAGGTTGGTCTGTTAAGTTAGTATACTCGGCGAGCAGCTCCACTAAAGCGAGCTCGCTCTCTCTCTCTCTTCGTGTGGGACACCGAGTCGTTCAACGACCCGATGAACCCTGGTGTCAGAGTTTTTCAACCTCCTACTGCACGTAGCAGGCCTCTGACATGGTTGTGTAACGACCGCCATCATAGACAACAACCGGGACCGACGGCTTAACGTGCCCATCCGAAGCACGGAACCCTCTTGCTTTTCGGACAATCAGGTGGTTCAGATTGCAATGTCCTAACTAGACTGGGAACAAATTCACAAAGAGATAAATATCAACTTTGTGAATGACCCCACCGAATTGAACCGGAACCTTCTGCGTGGCAGGCAGTCATACTAACCACTGCGCAACATCGGTTGTCAAAGGATGTTGCGAGGATGTGTTTTCCAATCAGGTGGGCGCGCGTCATACGGGGTCAGATACCAAAGGTGCTCATAATTTAACTAATCGGCGAGCAAGAACGTCTCGTTCGAGAGCTTGAGTTAAATTAGTACGTATACTTCAAAATGAGAATTCTGGAATGCAGGTACTATTCTGATGATTCATAATAATAGGAGTGAGATTATACGTAAATTTTCAACAACAGACTTCTAAAAATACATATTAATATTTACAATAAACGCAAAGCGGCAAATCTATGTTAATAACGTCCCTACTTCAACGCATTTGCCTACAGAAAATTAGGATGATGATTTATTATCAATAAATTGTATTAGTCATACTTATAGGAAATCGCTACCGATTTCCATTAATCAATACGAGCGCCATGACTATGAAATAAACGAACAGATTCAATATGTCTCGTCCAGGGATATCTCGTCCAGGGATATTCCAGGGATATTTCCGAGACTGACAGCTAACGAACTGAACTAGATGACGCTGTTAACTTTTCAGATTGAGGATCATTTGACAAAATCACTACCACAATCGCAAAATCATGACATATGTTGACATTCATTGATCATACGAATCACAATGTTGTCGCTTTCTAGACCAAAGTCCTGAAATGTATCAATTTGGCGTATATCCTCGATAGGAACTAAACGAACATATTAAAATATCCTATAATTAATACAGTCAGTTATCCAAATAAACTCTATGCCACTTAAAGTTCAGGATAGTTTATGAAGATGCCACTTTTATTTTAATAGTGTCCCTCACATTAGTTGCCCACCTATTCAATGTAGTTTGCTACCCACTATCCTTCATTATTCTTGAAACCTTAAATTCGAAATCAAAATCAAAATCAAAAGCATTTATTTCTCAGTAGGAATTACAAGATTCACTTTAAGAAAGTCACATTCTAATTCAAACTTAAAAAAGGGAAAATTTGTAGTCCAAAATTTTCTCTTTTTATAACAATTTGTGTTCCTACTCTAAACGCGGCTCATGGGATAAAAATAAAATAAAGGCACTCTCGATTTATTTGTATAAGATCCATTTGTTTTATTTGTACCACTTAAACCAGATACCCCGTATGTATTTGGCAACACTATTTATCTTATATTTACCTTAATCTCAAGTGTTTCAAGAATTTTATACATAAGATACTTAATTGTAATAAGTACGCCTCATAACAATTGAATAGCAACAACTCCGAAGTATTGATTGCTATCTTAAAATTCAGGCGTTTTCCGACACCAAATATTTAGAAGCGAATATCTCAGTCGTCCTACGGGATTAGCTGTTGGTTTCTTTTTGGGGCAATAGAACATGTGTTTTTCTAGATTTCAAATTTTTTACATGTAACTATACTAGAAAAAAATGTTTATTAAACTGATTTATTTCATCACATAGTAACTATTTTAAAAGCAATATAGGTAATTTAATACTACGTTATACGTATAATTAGGCGACAATAATAAAAATATAAAAAAACTAATACTTTTGGAGAAATTGAATTTTATTCATTTTCTTAGTAAAAAAGCATGATTTACTAAAAACTTGACAGCTTTATTTACACAACTTAAATCTAGGGTACAAAATATTTACAGAATATTTACACAAATCTAATAACTAAAAGACATAAAACTATAACACAAAACCTACCAACTAATCAAATAGCCCACCCCGAAGCGTACCTGGCTCGAAAGTGCCCATCACACCTGCTGCGTTGCCGCGCTGGATGGCGAGCGAGACTGTGCAAAGAGATACGCCTGGAAGGGGTCGCATCCGCGGTCACGCAAGCGTCGGCCAAGCTCCCGGACAAACTTCTGGCTTCTGCCCCATGGTCCCAGTCTCCACCGCAAAAGGCACGAAGAGATAATTTCGTCTGAGCTCGGCATATTTTATGTGCTTTGCCCAGCTGCGAATTCGGCAGCGGAACCTGCCTCGCGCGTTGTCTTGGCAGATGTGATGCTGCAAACGTACTTACGCAGGTAGCGTCCCAGAGCAGACTTCGTCCCTTATCCCAAGGGACAAGAGAGCCGTCAGGACGCTTTCCGTCTGTCGACATAGACCTGGGGCTCTAGGACGCAAGGCAACATTGCAGACACCAGGCTCAAGCGAATTATCTATTTAGAGCGTGGTGCCTCGGAACCGTCCGGCGCACTTGCGCAGCTGAGGCCGTGGTGACCAGTGGAGTCAAACAGAGGCACCACATGGACAATCAGATCCTCGCAGACCCTACAGCCCAGGCGCAGGGCTACCGCGATCCGTAAGGTGTCATTATCCAGAGCGTGCCGAGCTGCGGCGAAGAAGAGCCTGAGCCAGGCTCCGACTCTGGGCAGGTCACCGCCTTGATGCGGGCTACGTCCGCTCCGGTTAGTGATTCGACAACCCGACAGGAAATTTACAACTTAAGTCATCCCAGCTCTCTGTGATTCAGGTTTAGACGGTGGATCGACACCGGCATGCTGCTGCCCAAGCTTCCACCGCATCGCATTGAAAGGGGATGCTGAGTCTTTCGCCTTGTAATTTAAGAATATCAGCTACAAGATCAGCAACCCTGTTCGACGAGGCAATGAAGGCCGGCAAGCTAACGGCTGAATACTCCTGATGCCCAATCCACCATATCTGATAGGCAAAGAAGCTTGTTGCCATTGGTTGTCATCGAGAGTAACGTTGATGACATCTCCACATGTTGCGGATTGCACCATCAACCACAGAGACCTCTTGGGAAAAGCAATTCAGTTGTACGGATCACGTATGTCAATTTGGAAGTGAGAAATGCCTTAAAAAGAATAAGAGAACATGAGCCGAGATGTCCTAGTGTTCACGAACCTGCAATCATCCTAGTTTTATCTTCCAGGGCAGAGACGGAATGGCGGCGGAGAAGATTGGTGCCCAAGAAGCGAGAATGTATTTTCATTCAACGTCTTTACCCTGTAGTAAAGAGTCAAAGTCGCTAGGTTGTTATTACCTCGCCGCAGGTAAATTTCGCATTGGAGGAGTTCTTGGAGCCCCATTTTCTCTAAACCGGCTACTAGTGTCTCACGTCTGCCACCGATCTACAAGTTCCGCCAATTGTGCCATCGTCATAAAATACGTTAAGCTTTGACTTTAGTGAAGTGACCACTTGTGGATTGCCAAACTGAAGATGAGGGGCCCAATGGGTTCCTGTTGAGCACCAACCTGATGGGATGGGAGACCGTTGAAGGATAGGCTGGTACGCGTAGCATTGTGAAGAAAGGATACAAAGAAGGAATTAATTTTAACTTCCGCAACATCGTATCCCTCTCGACACTGTTAAATGCGTTCTGTAGGTCTACCTTGACGATGACACAATCTGCGTTATTGGGGTCCATTGGAAAGTTCTTGTAGCGTGGATCGCCGCCTCGCACCCTAATGTTGTACCGAACCCTACGGTGCGGTTGCAGGTGAGCAGCCATTTGTCTCTTACACGGCAATGAAGCTTATGACGAGTCGTTGGAATGTGCTGCCCACCCTATGGTCGTATACCACCATCTTTTTGGTAAGTACAACGATGCACCATACAAGAGGGACAAACTTCGTGTTAAGAGATCCTGACAAAAGGAAGTTGCACAGGTCAGTCAACGTTTCGAGCAAACGCGTTCCATTATTGCCCGCAGAGTGCGATATGCACTCCTTGAGGTGTTGTGGTCGAAGACCATCTGGTCCCGAGGCTGATGATATGGAACGTATTTAGTGCCCTGACAACGCTACAGCAGTTACAAACAATGGGAAAGGGGCGGGTCAGGTGAATCAAAAGAGCGGCCGCGTTGGAGATGGATGTTTTCCCGAGTGCGACCAGAGATCTCATCGGCTGGCGCTATCTTGCAGTCTGAATAAGAAGGCGTGCTGCTCCTCCTAAGTCACCTCATGCACCTTGGCCTCTACTTTTGTACAGATTAAAAGACCGAGCACCACAATGATCTACAGGTTGAGCACGAGCTATCTAAGTTGCGTTTTACTTTGAAGTTAGTGAGCTTGTAATATTCTTTTCGGGCACTCTCAGGCCTGTAAAAGGAACGACATCAAACTAAACCAAGCCTCTTTAGTGTTGGATTTTAAACATTCTCGCAGTAAGTCGGCCAGTTTGCCAGCAGCTAAACTTCTGGCCCCCTTTGGAATACGTTTTAAAACAGGAACGTTAGTTTTTAAGTGGAACAAGCTTCCGAAATCCACTTGATTTACTTAGAAATGCGATTTCTCGTAAACTATTCCAAATAAAAATTTGGGGGTTCTTGTCCCGTGTTTAGAATAGTAAAACGCGTTCACTGATGTGCCTAACTCAAAATGTCCGCTCTGATGGGATTTTAAAAGACTGTGGTTTGTTTACATTCAAAATAGCCATCTACATGACCTACCTTACTGTTTCAAAGGAGTTTCAAGCGCACATAGAAACTGCATGAAATACTTAAACGTACATGACTAATATAAAAGCAACCTCCTTTTTTGATGTATATCTTTAGCAGATGTTTGGCAGACAGTCAACAAGGAGCAGACGTCAGTAGTGTATGTAAGCACAAGAACATTTTGCTTCAAACGTGTCGCAAAATATGAAGAATTTGTTAATTTCTCAAGATCCTTCTATCAGATCCTGACCTGATGAATATGGGACCACCTGGACAATGTACCCTTTCAAACAAAAAAAAAATTTTTTCAAATCGGTTCAGGCGTCTCTGAGTAATCGGTGAACATACATAAAGAATAAAAAAAATAAAAATAAAAGTTCGGGATGAATTGAGAACCTCCTCCGTTTTTTTTTCGTCGGTAAAAAATCAAGTCTGTTATTTTGAAATGCCAGCGACACTTAACTGTCATTCTAGTGCCACTCTGATTTTCTATACTAAATACTACCAAAACCACCCAACTGTCATGCCATCAACCAACCACAACTGAAACAATTTTCATTTAGCAGACCTCGGCTCCTGGTGTCAGATTTTTAACCGCCTTGTACTGCTAGTAGGCTTATGCCATGGCTGCTACCAGTGTAATTAAGTAAGCACTACTATAGTATCAAATGTTCTATAACTAGTAACTATTCATCTTATGGGTATTTGTAAATGGTTTCTAGTAGTAGAACGTGTGATACGAGTTTTGCGTCAGAGTGTCGCGCGTGAAATCAAATTTCTACTACCTACCTAATTGAATATCACCAGTCAACCACCACTTACTATAAAGTTATACTATAAAACCTATTCGAAATATTAATATCAACGCACTTACACATATGCACTTACAGAGTTTACAACTATGATATAAATAGTCTTAGAACCCGTTCTGTTTAGTTTTCCCTCTAAGGTAAAACCATCTTCAACTGACGATGTGTGCGAGCTTTTAGTCTTACGATTTGAATCGCGAACCTGTTTGGCATATCACAAAAGTTTACACATACTCACAATTTACATTTACAAGCAGAAATAAAGCGTTGCGTCTTGAAAATAATACGCGGAATACCTAATAAAACGTTCAAACTCGCAGGTGCTTGAAACACCATTTAGATACTTTACATCGGATAGTAAATGATTTGCAGATAAAATTTTCTGTTTTTCAAGGATCAGTTTGATTTCTCAGTGTTTACAAACGTAGTTTTAAATAGTCAGTCACAAACAAATACTAGTTATTCCAAAATTACCTACTTGATGTCCTTGGAAACATACAACTCTAATGGTTACGAAAAACGATGTATGCTTTACTATGCATGCAGGCAGGCTTGGGTTTAGCAATAAGCCCTCTACATTATGTGCATCTACAGTCTAGACTAGACGAGATTCCTCAGCGATTTATTTTGAAAAAAATATCAGGAATTTGCTAATGTACTGACTGCTTTCTCGGGGATCACTGGCTCGGCAATGTACACGTAACAACCCACAAGTCCACTCTCGCCCGCGGCTCACGTGGTACTGACTTGCGAGTCCATTACATGAACACACGAGACAGTGTATGGTAAATCACATACACTACATCCCTTCCTTATTGATAATTTTTATTTTCAATTTATACAAATCATCTTTTAGCAAGTTTAACAAATCTAATAATCATTTTAGGCAAGTAGGTACATAACTAAATCGCACTTTAACAATACGAGTATCAATTACAAATTTAAGTTGCACATTGATACATTGACTTCTAAGTTTATTCTTTTTCTTCTGATCTTTTCCTTCTTGATCTTTTTCTTCTTCATTAATCGCCCTCCACTCCCCTTCGATCTTTTTTAAGTGTACTACATTTCTTCTCAAAATTTGGCCTGTGTCTTCATTTCGTACTGTGATGTCTCCATTATTTGACTTTTCTACTGTGTGAGGTACTGGATTATAATTTGAACTCAATTTGTTGGTCTTTTCCATTGATTTTATATAAACTTTATCACCTTCGTTTATATTCGAATCAACTGCTCTTCTTTCTATCGCTGTATTCTTTTCCCTTTCCTTTTGTTCCTTATCATGATCCCTTACTTCCGAATCATCTTCCTTGTTACCCAGCTTGTCTAAAGAAGGTATTTTGTCTCTATTACGCCTCCTGAAGAAAAGCTCGGATGGTGATGTCCCAGTCACATTATGGGTGTACTGTTGTACATCATGAGGTATTCCCACAAAGATTCTTTCATGTCTTTCTTCTCCATATGGCTGATCTTCAGGCGTTTCACAATATCCCTATTTTGCCGCTCAACTTCCCCATTTTGTTGGGGCCAATATGGGATACTGTTGAAAAGAGTAATATTACATTCTTTACAGAATGACTTGAACTCTTCGCTCACAAACTGCTTCGTTGTCCGCAGTGATTGAGACGGGATATCCGAGTCTGCTGAAGATCTCTTTCAGTAGTGTGATTATTTGGGTACTTGTTATGTTTTTTGTGATCTTCACTTCCTTATAACGGCTGTAATAATCCACGAGTACCAGCAAATAATCGTTGCTGGGCAATGGCCCCAGGAGATCAATAGCCACATCTACCCAAGGGCAACAGCTAATTCGCCTTTTCATGGGTACCGGCGGGTTCGAAGTCCTACTAATTACAGTTGCATGATTTGACAAGGTTTTCCACATCCTTGTCAATTCGCGGCCACCATACCTTGAGCGTAAACGACCCTTCATGGCCACAATGCCTGGATGGCCTTCATGGGCTGCATCCAGAACATTCTTCCGTAAGCATTGAGGTATTACGATCTTGTTACCCTTGAGCAGTATGTTCTCGTAGAAACAGAACTCATTTTCAAAATATTTATAGCCTTTTATTGTCTCATCCCAGTTTTGCTCATAAATGCCTTTCTTCACCAGGGAAATCTCTTTGTCCGCTTCCGAAGCATTTATTATGTCTTTCAAAGGCACAGCTAATGGCCTTGACTGTTCAATTATGGCCCGTACATACGCATCATCACCCCCTGGGAATATCCGGATATATGCAAAGTCGCGACAATGGGTCGGCGATATTTGTCTTGCCCGGCTTGTAAACTACATTATATTTGTAAGACTGCAATCAAGCACCCATCTCTCAATCCAAGCAGGGTTTGGATTTAGGAGAGAATAATATCTCGAGAGGTTTGTGGTCCGTGACCAAATCAAATTTTTTTCCATATAGGAATATATCGAAATGTTCTACAGCCCAGACAAGTCCCAACGCCTCTTTTTCAGTCTGGCTGTATTTTCGCTCACAAGCCGTTAATGTCCTATTGCCATAGGCAATAATCCTGGGTCCATTTGAGTCATATTGTACCAAAATGGCACCAAGCCCGACCGGGCTTGCATCTGCAATAACTTGAGTGTTATCTCGCACATCGTAGTACCCTAAGGATTGTACCTTTGTCAGTGTTTCTTTTAAATCGCGGAAAGCCTCATCTTGTTCCTTCAGCCAGTACTTTTCTATATTAGCATTCTTGCCAATTTTCTTGCGCAACAGTTCTCGCAATGGTTCCGTTTTTGTTGCGAGGTTGGGTATCCATTTGTTAACGTAGTTAACTAACCCGAAACTTTGCAGCTCCTCCACTGTAGTCGGCGCACGGAAATCGACAATACTTCTAATATATTTATTCATAGGTCTGATTCCTTCCGGTGTCAGCTCGTGCCCAGGAAATTCACTTTCTGTACTTTGTAGATGCATTTATCGTCGTTGAGTAGAACATTGTTCTCCTTGAGAATCTGCAGCACTTTTTGTAATCTTGTGTCGTGTTCGTCTTGGCTATCTCCGAAAATCAGCAAGTCATCTATAAAGTTTAGCACGCCATCGCACTTTAAAAGCATCTTTCCAAAACCTTTTGAAAAATTTCCGGGGCAGCTGACTCCAAACATAAGCCGCTTATACTGATACAGTCCTTTGCGGTTATAAATGTCGTGATCGGTCTACTATCTGGATGCAGTTCCACTTGATGGAACGCATTCTTGATGTCCAGTTTGCTGAAATACTTTGCTTTCCCAATTTTGGGCAAATTGTCCATACACGGAAGAGGATGGTTTTCGCGCATTATGGCTGCGTTGGCGCGACGCATATCAACACATAGTCGCAGATCGCCGTTTTCTTTCAATATTGGTACTAGTGGAGATACCCATTTTGATGGACCTTGCACCTCTTCAATTATATCATTCTCCAGTAACTCTTTGAGTTTACTCTCTACTTTCTCTTCGAGAGGTATTGGGATCCTTCGGTATGGTTGTGATACTGGTTTCACAGCTGAATCAATTGGGATTTCTACCAGAACATCCTTAAATTTAGGAAAAGGTTTCTTTTCAGTATGTTCAATGGCATTTACTTCTGGACCTATTTTTAAAACACGTAAACGCTTAGCTGTCACTTTACCCAACAGGTCTCTTGTTCCTCCCGTAACAACATATACAGTTGCCTGTTCTTTTCGTTCGTAAACTCCATTTCGGTTTCGAATGAACCTGCTACTTCAGTGGGGTGTCACTACCATATCCAAATAATAATTTATCCGGGTTTTTTTATTTCATTACAGACTTTCACGCCATGGCTTTTTAAATATTCCCAGGTATCGTTTGTGATAATGTTCACTTTGCTTCCTGAATCCACCAGCATTTCAGTCTTCACTCCGCCTAGAACACAGGTTACTGTATCGTCCTCGTCGACATTAAATACATAGTCTACTTCAATTTGTTTTTTCCTTCTTTTTTCGTTACGATCCTGTGAATTGTTTTCATTTCTGTTTGAATTTTCTCTTTTTCTTGTAATTTGAGTATTCTTTAGTGACTTACAATACTGTCGAAAATGACCGAGTTTGTCGCAATGATGGCATTTTTTGGTCTTTGCTGGGCATATCTCATCAGATGAATTATGTTGACTACTGCCACATCGACTACAAGAACTTCTTTTAAATCTTTGACTTCCTTCCTCTTTTATTTCTACTTGCATTGCATTAACTTCTTCTGTCCTTTCTGTTTTCTTTTCGTTTTTATAGTCTTCTAACTGTGGGTTACAATTTCTAATGTGTTGGCCTCCGTGATTATTTTACTCAGTGTTATTTTGTCGCCTTCAGTTAATATCTTCCGTCGTAATTCTACAGAAAAACACTTTTCTGTAATTTGATCTTGCCACTATTTGGTTTACATTACATTTTACTTACTACTTTGCATTTTAAAAACATTATTGACTCTGTTTTGAGAACAGTTAGATATTTATTAGGGAAATCATAGTGCATAACCTATATAACCTCTTCGTTTTTGTTTGTTTTTTGCCTACATTTTTCTAAAATATTTATTCATTTACCTTTGCCCGTCGCCAAATGTACTGACTGCTTTCGGGGATCACTGGCTCGGCAATGTACACGTAACAACCCACAAGTCCACTCTCGCCCGCGGCTCACGTGGTACTGACTTGCGAGTCCATTACATGAACACACGAGACAGTGTATGGTAAATCACATACACTACAGCTAATATTGCCGAGATTTGGAAAACTTGCAAAATTTCCCACCACAGACAGGATTTAAACCTGCGACCTTCGGCATCTGTACTGCCGACGCCACTACCAACTGGGCTACGGCTGTATCTTAACCTGCAAATTAAGCAAGTATATCTTAGCCACTAACGGCCGGCACTTGGCCACTATCTTGTATACCTAACACGGGAAGTGTATAAAAATTTGGTATTCAATCATGGATTCCTCTTTTGCGAAAATTGCTGATGTAAGATTTGCTATGCTGACATGCTTATGCTAAGGCTTAGACTCCCTCCCGTCTAGACGAGATTCCAAAGACGCTAGGCACATACAAAGTCACCAAGCATGTTCCGCACTTCCTGCTACCCACTTGTTCCTGCAATTAGCCGTGATTATCATTAAACCGGGCACAGCTATAATAGCTTTAAATTAAATGTAGGCAAATGTAAAAAAAAAACATTAGCATAAAAAGATATTTTGAAAAAAGTAGGGTGGATTTTTTGCTTTAGAAATAAACCCTCCCGGCTAGACGAGTGGTAGCGACTAAGAATACTGCCACCCCTAGTGAACTCAGGGCGTTTCGTAAAAGGCGACGAAGTGTTTTTGACCTCGGTAGAATAACTGCCGACTATGGTCAACTGCATGGCGGCGGTGATACCACCTACAAAAGCATTCCCAAAAAGGGTTGACGTCAGGCAGGTTGCCAAATCCCGTTGCTAAATGATTGTGTGCTCTAATAAAACATGTTGCGCTGACCTCAACTGATTTGGGATAAAGGCAGGCAGTTGATGATATGGCTAGACGAGATTCCTAAGACGCTAGGCGCATACAAAGTCACCGAGCATGTTCCGCACTTCCTGCTACCCACTTGTTCCTGCAATTAGCCGTGATCATCATTTGACGCCACTGCCAACGGGGCCACCGCGGTTCTATCCTAGCCTGTGAATTAAGCAAGTATATCTTAGCCACTAAATTGCATACCTAAGACGGAAAGTGTTTTAAGGTATTCGATGTTAGATTTTGCCATGCTGACATACTCAGGCTTAGCAGTGAGCCCTCCCGTCTAGACGAGATTCCTAAGTCTCTAGGTGCATACAAAGTCACCAAGCATGTTCCGCACTTCCTGCTACCCACTTGTTCCTGCAATTAGCCGTGATTACCATTAAACCGGGCACAGCTCAATCTTCAATTAAATGTAGTCGATCGTAAAAAAAGCATTTACTTGAAAAGATGTATTGAAAAAAGTTGAATGAATTTTTTGGTTTAGCAGTAGCCCCCCTGGCTAGACGAGAGTCCTAAGTCAGCACAGCATGTTTTGCTAGAGCGCAAAATCTT
This sequence comes from Phthorimaea operculella, assembly GCA_024500475.1. Classification (NCBI taxonomy): domain Eukaryota; kingdom Metazoa; phylum Arthropoda; class Insecta; order Lepidoptera; family Gelechiidae; genus Phthorimaea; species Phthorimaea operculella. The sequence continues at coordinate 1,663,231 of JANFCV010000082.1, forward strand.
GTAGCAAAAGGATTTGGCAACTATTTATATTCGACCGCCTGCCAGACAGACGTCAACCTCGGGAATGTTATTGCAGGTGGTATCAACACCACCATAGTTGACCATAGTCGACAGACATTCAGCCGAGGTCAAAAACTCTACGTCGTCTTTTACGAGACACCCTGAGTGGAATAGGGGTGGCAGTATGCTACCACACGGCACCATTCCTAAGTCGTTTGGCGTATACAAAGTCACCAAGCTTGTACTTCCTGCTACCCACTTGTTCCTGCAATTAGCCGTAATTATCATTAAGCCGGGCACAGCTTACAAGCCGTGACGCCGTCCGTGAGTGAACACAGCGTGGAAGTGAATACGGTTCCGTTATCAGACTTTTGCCTGTCAGCCGGTAATAAATAAACGTTCGATGCCGATGGCTTAGGTTGGCATCACGCATGCCGTACGACCTTGCGGTATTTGTATAACCTGATTCATAGAAGAAAGGGACCCGAAATGGCAACATTATTGTTGATATCCTGCTCAAATGTCATGTAATATGAAAAAGACGCAAACAAAAATGTTGCAATTTCGGATCCCTTTCTGCTGTACATAGATTTTTTGGCAAATGACGAAGGTATGGCGTCAATGTGTGTACTTCAACATGTTATTTTATACACCACCCTACGAACGCACTAGGAAAATACCACAAAAATACGAATATCCTATGAAACGGCTAGCTGTACAGGGCAAGATAGACGGAAACTCAAATAAAGTCTGTCTGTTACTGAGCACACCATTCTCGCGAAACTACGAGTAGAGCAAGATGGAGACGCATCTTGATGAAATCAACGCAAGATCCGAGCAACTCCTGACCACAATTACAAGAATCTTCGACTGAGAAGCCTCTATTCCCATTGACCACTACTTGGTTGGCCACTAGTGACAAATGGGACAAAAACCCAGTCACTCACCACTATAGTCCGTCCAGTTCGTGCGCGACCCTCCCTAGGGGTGACAGACGTTGGGGAGGGAGATGTCAGCGGGTAGCGGGAGGTGTAGCGGGGAAGGGTGACGCGCGCATCCGCGCTGCACGTCATATTAAAATGACGTGCTTTTTCGCCCCCCGACCGTCTGTACCCCGCAGGAAGGTCGTGCACGAAGTTGACGGACTATAGTAAGAAGCAAAATACATATCGCAAAATCCATGGCATGTATGAGAACCACCTTAACTAGGACGGTGGCGGCGTGGTGGTCACATGCGGAACTCTAGTGTCCGCTAATCGGACAATCTTAAAATGACCGGTGTGAACGTGGAATGCGGAGAAATTGTACGAAATTATAATTTGACTGTGATTGGAGGAAATAATTTGCGTTTATATGGTGACAAAAAATAAAATAATAAGCAATACTAATTGATATAGGTAGTACTTTTTTTTAGATCTGGCATTTGTTCAGAAGCCCAAGACCAGCACAGGTGCGCGGCGCAAAAGAGGGAAGGCTTTTGTCCTGCTGGACTTAGACCATACATACATCACGCCTATATCCTTTGTGGTGTTGCCAGAACTGTATAAAACGGCCATTTACACCACGTCTGACAAAAGTTTGAGAGCCATTCAGAAGACTGTGTCATCATAGCGACAGTTTGTCAGCTTAGAAATTTCAATTCACATCAACTTTAAAATCCCTCAGTCGCTTCTTACGACACCCACGAGAATAATAAACGGTGGTGCTACTCTAAGCCGGCATCACACGACAAGGACTAAGAACAGACAACACAAAAACAGTCTAGTGTAACGTCTGATCTTCATCATCATTATTACCTAAACTATCACGCCAGCGATTCGTCAACTTCACCAATTTGTTCAAATGAAATTGCCGCGCCCGCACGGACCAATTTAGCATAATATTTCTAAATTGAGCGATATATTCAGTTCAGTCGTCTAGACACTAAATTCACTATAACCCTAGAGCGTTTTGCTAGTATACAGGGTGTAAGGGACGGTGTACCGAAAACTTTGCAGGCGTGATCAGACCATGAAACTGAACAACTTTTACTATGGAACCAATGGTGGGAAACGAGAAAAAATTTCCGATTTCCCATACAAAATTCGCGATCAGCTGACTGACTTTGTATGAAAGTCAAAAATTTTTTTTGTTTCCCACCATACGTTCCATGGGGAAAGTGGTTTAGTTTCAGGGTCTGAGCACGCCTGCAAACTTTCGTTACAACGTCCCTTACACCCCGTATTTTATCATGTCATAGGTTAGGTAGCAAGTTTAAAGGGTCCGCCTGATATGTAGAAGTATAAACTTACTTTAAATCGTAAGGCACTATTTACTTACGATTTAAATTAGAATTACTTACCGTTTATGTTGAGTATTTTCGGTTTTTTATCTCATTTTAAAATGGTATATTATCGGTCAAATTTAAACTTTTTGTTTGACAACAACAAGTGATAAGATTTACGATGAATTTGCGAATACTCTGATAAGCACTAACGACTATTTTCTCTTTGATATTGGTGATATGATAAGCCACCATCTTACCATCGAAATCTCCGGATTAGAACGAATTAGCGTGATCAAAGGGGCTTGAACTACAGTATATCTAGTCCAGGACTCCAATAGTAGTGTAGCATAAGGGCCTATGATAGATAAGGGATCAAATTATTGCTAGATTTTCTCAAAAATTCGTATAAAGAACCGTTCTATATTAATCCCTTTACATTAATTCGGTGCTAATAATACGAATTTTGTTCCTTTCAGTGCGCCTATCAAGCATATATGATAAGCCACCATCTTACCATTAAAATCTCCGGATTATGAACGTATTAGCGTGATCAAAGGGGCATGAACTACAGTACCAGAACTGAAGTATGTAGTTCGTGTACTTTCAGGGCAGCACTAGTCTTAGGGGATCAATGTTTGCCAGTTATTCTCAAAACCTTGTATGTCGATCCCTTTATTATTATTCGGTGCTAGTAATACGAATTTTGTTCCTTTCAGTGCGCCTATCAAGCATCTAGCATCAGACGAATGGCAAGGGTCACAGAATGCCATTGCCATTAGCGTGCCGAGTGGCGTGCCGAATCAAAACAATGATTGAGCGACGGTTGGGAAACAATGAGATGGCTGCGTAGAAACCTGCATTGAACACATATTTGCTGACTAAGAAAAAGGCTGCAGTAAAAGCAAGTAAATGTAACGGAACGACATTACATTCTATAAATAACCAAAGTAGGCCGGAGTAAAAAAAACTTACCTTTTGAAAATGGATTGATATGATATTAGAATATAAACTTGTACATTTCTGAAAGAGAAGCCGATGGGAATCAGCATGTAATGGCCGTTCGCTACTAATGGATAACAACAAAGAACGGTACAGCCGCCTGAGTTTGACGTTACATCTCTTTTCATGATATCCTACCCGTTGCATTGGTCAAATGCTGGAAGTTTCTCCTATCCGTAAGCGCCTAAAGCACCATTCATTTTGCCTGAACCCCATAAATGTTTATTAAGCACAAAGTAAAGCCAGACGAGGCGGTTGAATGGCGGTTCAGCTTTAATGCCGTTTGACGGGACCTCAGACCTCTTCACCTTTTAGACCCTTGAGACGCCCAGCCGTTTGGGATGTAGCCCGTGAAAACGAATTTCTTGTCTACATACAAACATTATTACATACATACCGACTCTCGAAAAACATAACCCTCCTGAGACAGTCGGGTAACAACTAAGAACGGTCCAGCCGCCTGAGTTTGACTTTACAGCTCTTTTCTTGTAACCCTACCCGTTGCATTGGTAAAGTGCTGGAAGTTTTTTCTATTCGTAAGCGCCTAAAGCATTTTCCTATTCATTTTGCCCTTCCACATAAATGTTTATCAAGCACAAAGTAAAGCCAGACAAAACAGAGTGTAGTTAATCTAGTATGCATGTTCTGCATATACGAGGCGGTTGAATGCGTCCCCAAGGTCGCAGCTCGTTCAGCTTTAATGCCGTTTGACGGGACCTCAGACCTCTTCACCTTTTAGACCCTTGGGATGACCCCCGTTTTAGTATTACACGAGTGAAAGACTTTTCGGTTTTGTATTACAACCCGACATGTGTTGCACGTTGTTTTTGAAGTCTACAGACTTATTTTTGGATATTTGACCAAACATTTTCCTAAATTATTAGATCTATTCAGACTGCATATACTTATACCTACCGTAAGTACGTGACCTTATAACATGAACAAAACAGCTCCTGGCTAAACTTGGCATTACTCTTCCTTATCAATCAATGGCAAAGATATTAAAAAACCGTAAGTAAGTACACCAAAACAAAACCAAAAGTATCCTTTAAAGTTTATCTTTTCTTTGGTATCTATTCTCTTTTATCTTATCTATTCTAGTTTCTGTATAGCCAATTAATACTGTTCTGTCATCTTCTGTCTGTATGTTCTATGCGTATTTTGTTCACATAATTCGTTACCTAAGTAGAGTTCTTTATGAAATCAATTTACAGAATATAAAACTCTCACGCATACATTTTCGTGTTATGCAATGGAGGTCAGAGACTTTCCAAGTCTGTGTTCGATTCCATTTTACATCGATTATGACCACGGCATGTGTGAATTTGCTAACGTATAATAATTACATTACGTCGAGCTCTACATTTTGGTAGTATTTAAACGATTTCGATTCACGTAACTTGTGCAGTCTATACAGGGTGGCACCGAACGACCCGCTATCATGAAACAGTTCAAACTGAACAATTTTCTTCAAGGACCAAAAGGCCAAGTAAAAATAACTCCCCGAAAAAAACAACTAGTCGAGCAATTTTCTATTGGAAACCTCCAAAATATTCGTCGTGCGTGGTAGCTCGTTCGGTACCTGGCTGTAAAATTTTAAAACCGAGTATCAACAACTAGACCATTTCGATAGATAATGTATTCACTAAAAATATCTTTGCCATATCTAATAAACTCTAGATCCGCCTTCGTCGTTCCAATAAGAATAAGATCATGCGACAACGCAGACGTTCGCATAAAATGACAAAGTCTTTTCCAATCTAGTGATCTTTCAGTTATTGTGTAAGAATGGAGTCTATATCGGGAACATGAATATTTAGCGTATTCTTCGCAATGCCCTGCACTTCCAGGTCATCTCGCTGCATTGACGTATGCGAACACGAGGCTTTTGTTGATATAAAGAGTATGAAAGGGGACAATGAAGTCGAAAATAAATTGTAAGAAGTGCCCTTTGCCCCAAAGAACGCTCTCTAAAGACGCAGGAAGTCTTATAATTTTAACCTTAGGTATTGTATCTTATTCTACGTCTTTTAATGATTTTAGTAATGGACGAATAGTTTATGATGCTGGCTTAGAATAGCATCACTCTATTTCTTTCCTGTGTGTGTCGTAATAAGCGAATTTTAGGCGACAGGCTGACAATCTGTCACTATAACGATACACGACAATAGCTAAGACGGCCCTCAAATATTTGTCGGACGTGGCGAAAACGACCGTATTTTCACGGCCGTTGACGTTCTGCCTACCCCGCAAGAGATAAAGGCGTGATTTATGTATGTATGTACGATCAATTTATTTCCTTTATTCATTTGCTCATAGCCTGTACGAAAAAGCCAGACAATCGAATCCGATCTGTTCTTAGTGAATTGGCGGTATCTCACGACGATCATTTGGCCCAGTTAGAACTCTGTTGGAAAATATCAGATGCAAACAGTTTGATCGGGACGTGGGAATCTACGTATTGTTTGGCTTGTGTATTAACAATACACATCAGCCAGCTACCTTCGATTCGGAGTTTAGATGGTTCCGAACATGCAACTAACTTGGCGAGAGTATTTTTAACAATAATTGCCTTAATTATTTTCCTTCATAAACTAAATGAATGAATTGTTTTGTTAATTAGAGACAATGTTACATAATTTTTACAATTGTTTAGCAAATTATGTCTACTTTTGTGAACTATGCACTCACTACCACCCACTACTTTAACAGTAACTTCGGTTTTCTCCACCAATTTTTAGCACACACGTTTAAGTTATGCTCCACAAATTATTACAGTAAAACGATTATTAAAACTTATTCTTTCACTTATTAACAAGGCTAAACATGCCTTTCGAAACACGAAACACGGCCCCTTAGATTTAGAAACTTGTAGTGAGCCATGCCTAAAACATGGATTTGCTACTATGTCTACTTTTGTGAACTATGCACTCACTACCACCCACTACTTTAAAAGTAACTTTGGTTTTCTCCAACATTTTTTAGCAGACTAGTTTAAGTTGCTCCACAAATTATTACAGTAAAACGATTATCACAGTTATTTCTTTACTTATTGACACGGTTAAACATGCCTTTCGAAGCACGAAAAAGAGCCCCTTAGATTTAGAAATATGTTGTCAGCCATGCCTAAAGAATGGATTTGCTACTAGTACTATGTTTACGTATAGGTAAACTATGTAGGTAGTATGTATGTATAAACTTAGTTTTACAACTAGCATGCATCCGTACCGTAATCTGTATGCAAGCTCGCTTGCAGCCGGCCTCCTACAAACTATTGAATTGACATCATCCGCATACTAAACTATTACGTCATCGTATGTGTAATATATTAACACTATCAGTATTAAACATAGTGAATTCCACGATTATAACACTTTTAAACCAGCTTATAGAGTGCGTTAATATACTAGCTGAAAGATTTCAAGGGAGTGAAAGTCAATGGGTAACTTTGGATCTCCCACGCAAAGTGTGTAAGCCAGTATTTTTTTTTACAAAATCAACAGTATGTTCTATTGGGGTACATTTTGTTAATTGTATAAGCTAGTTTATCGTTCGAAATAATTTCAGTTTTTTAACACATTACTTCTTCGATTTGAATATAGATTTGTTGTTTTGAGAAAAGCAGTCTTATTAAGACAATACAATCAAGAGAAAGCAGTACCAGTGTATAATAGGCACCTAAACTTGTTTTATCAATACGGCACATTTTACAACAACATGACAAGTTCATCAACTCTTCTTCTTCTTTTCGTGTGGGACACCGAGTCGTTCAATGACCCGATGTACCCTGGTGTCAGAGTTTTTCAACCGCCTACTGGAAGTAGCAGGCCTCTGACATGGTTTGTAACGACCGCCATCATAGACAGCAACCGGGACCGACGGCTTAATGCCATCCGAAGCACGGAACCATCTTACTTGCGGACAATCAGGTGGTTCAGCCTGCATTTTCCTAACCAGTCTGGGAACAAATTCACAAAGTGATAAATATTAACTTTGTGAGTGACCCCACCCGGAATTGAACCCGGAACCTTTGAGTGGCAGGCAGGCATACTAACCACTGCGCCACATCGGGAGACCACTGGTCAGTTCATCAACTTACTATGATATTAACCTACTAAAACGAAAACTCGAAAAACTAGAAAATGGAATGAATGCATGCACAAACCGAATGAATAAAGATGAGCCTAACCACGCGGAATGGGCACACTTCTTTTAGATAGTTTTTCTTCGCGTTCAATATTCATTGCACAGCCTAGTTTTCAAAAATAGACTGCATTTTGCATACGATTTTTTTTTCACCATTGATGTACCGTTAGAGAATCTAGTGCCATAATAGTAAGTTACTTATATACGTAGCTACTATATTCACTGTACCACATTCAAGACATAAAAATATGCCATTCATCTCCTAGCATCTATAGACATCATCCTCCTGCCCCTATCCCATATCAGTTGGGGTCGGCGCAACATGATTTGTTAGAACACACAGTAGCAAAAGGATTTGGCTATGTCATATAACTGGCCGTCCCCAGACGTCAACCCTCTCTGGGAATGCTATTGTAGGTTGTATCACCACGGCCATCGGTTGACCGACCATAGTCGACAGATATTCAGCTGAGGTTAAAAACGCTACCTTTAAATATGTTTGTTCAAACTGTGCAATAAATCTTACAGAACGAGAATATCATCGTCCGTCTTTATCTCTGTATCGTCTCACGTCTGATTACAGCTCGTTTGACCGACTCCACAAAGTCAGGAGCACTTATACATCCTGCATTTGAGTGCAATTGCACCTACACACATAAGCCGGCAAATTGCGGTATATTGTCTTGTTAATCCGGTGTACGTAACGTAGCCTCTTTCGAGCTGAATGCACAATATTGCCTTTAAATGGTAAGTATTATCTGCATAGACTAACGGTAAGGTAGATTGATTACATATTCATATGCTGAAATGCTCGAGTCTTTTAGTTTCATTGGTTAAGAAATACAGTAGCCCATCCATCACACTGAGAATAGGTACCGTACCCCACCTCGTAAACTGCCTGTAGCATGACAAAATCAAAACTATCTACTTTATTACTTTCGTGTAAACTAAGACGAGTGGAAATGCCACGAGATAATTACTTAGCTGGTTCCTCTTTAGAGAAAGTCCTAAAAAGGCAGCCGCTAACAGATTCCGTTAGCAATAGCTATATCTGGAAAAAATATCTCCGTTCTGGTCATTTAACCCTTTTGTACTTGATCATCTTCTGAAATCAGATCAGACTGAAAATGGCTCTCTTCCAACGATGAAAAATAAATCTGTGACCGCATAAATAATTTTTCACAGCTCTGCGCTGGAATATGGGCCAACGTTGTTGGTACTAGGATATAAAGATGTTCCTTTTAAAATACACTTCATCTTCTTCTTCGAGTGGGACACTAAGTCGTGCGTCGTCGTAGACCATGTAAGTATCATTTATATTTCGTGTGGATCTCGGGAGCTATTGGCCCTTTTATCATCATTATCATCAAATTAGTAGCAGTGCATTGCTGAACGTAGGTTCCCCCCAGAAACGTCACGGCAAGATCTCTCGTTTTTCTCCTACCATTTGCTACCAGCCGCCCTCATCGGTTTACCAGGTAGGTAGACCCTACAGAGGTAGACTCTACCTATAACATAACATAACAACATAACAAAATTCTTTATTGCACTAAAAACAATGAAAATACAAAATCAGAAAAACACATACAAAAGAAACAGTACAACAAGGCGGCCTTAATGCTAGGTAGCATTCTCTACCAGGCAACCTTTAGGTGAAAAAGAAAGTGCGACAAGGGAAGCGGGATAGTGCAAATACTACCAGTAATACAAAATATAATACATATACAATTTACATATTAATACATGCATACTTATTAATTAATAAACTAATGTATATTAAAATATACTAATACATACGTACTCTGTGGAAGACAGTAAAATAATAATAATAAATATTATGAAAAAGGAATGAAAACAGTAGACTATATTACAATTATAAACAAATGACAGAAAATTATGCATCAAGTTCAGATAAATAATGCTTTTTTATTTTTATCTTGAAAGTTTCAAGTGAAGGAGCCCGACGAACTTCCTCAGGCAAACTATTCCACAGCTTGATCGCTCGCACCGTGAAAGAGTTTGCGTAGAAGTCAGTCCTGTGCGGAGGAAGGTTGAGCTTCATACTATTGCTGGCCCGCAAATTACGAGGCAAGGTCGCAGAATGAAAGATGAAACGCTCTTTAAGGTAGGGAGGAGTTATAGGATTGGAGAGGACGGAGAAAAGAAGGGAAATGGTGATGGCACCTAAAATTTGTCGAGGGATGGCTTCCACTCCATACCGACTTACTCCACCGTCATCAGATGATAATGTCAGGCCATTTCTGCCATTTCAGCTTGCTACTCTTCTACCAAGGTAGATTATGCCCTAACAGTCGGCCTAAAATTGCAGTCTATATCGAAGTGCTTATGAAAGGCCTATGTCCAGCATAGGTCTCGATAGTTTTCAATCTAGCTAATACGTAATAGGCATCTTTCGATATGTCACCCCTCCTGATTCAAAGGTGCCCATTACGTATAACTAGATTGAAAACTATCAATATTCAAATATTGTATCTACTAAATATACATGTTAATTACTAACATGTAACCGGTTAGTTTATGTATTAATTACATAGACAATCAATTTGTGTGCGGTCATGTTTTGCATATAAATAAGTCGACCGGAAGTAAATAAACATGAAATATTCAACGAATTTAACATTAGTGACACAAATACATACTTGATACTTGAGGAAGTTAATAGTTTACTTACATCATCTTCGTGTGTTTTGGCAGAAGTACCTTGTTTATTTGTGAGATTATTGTATTACAATAATCTGATTGTTTGTTTGATTGTACTGAACGTTTTTTATCCTTTACGGTTATTTCGACGGATGATTTTAATTGCATAGGATCATTTGGCCATTTGGTGCTCCAAACGAAAAGAAGAAGATAGGTATCAAAAAATTTCATACACTTGAGAAATTAGCATCCCAACCCAATGCATAAAACTGTCTAAAGCATAAAAAATATTGTTCAGACGTTCATAAAATTCACTTTTAATACTCTAATTGAGTATTTGCGTGATTAACATAGTCTGCCTGACGTAGCATAATCTTCGCTCATTTATTATGCCGGTCGTTGAAAGTCGCTGCTGCGTCTACGCTGTCACTTTGCTGACAGTTTACTTTTCCGAATTAATTGCTGGATTAAAATCTTACTTTGTATTGGGCAGATAGCTCCGTTGGTAGAGCCTACCTCCATCTACTTTGCTTAACTGCAGATGGGCGCACCAAATAATTTTGTGCACGGTTTTGGACATAAATTGAATTTGGGCCAATCTTCGCGCGCGACATGTAGGTAATTGCTATAGCTATAGCATAGCTATAGCAATAAGATTTTCAGTAGGTGAACAAACATTTGGGGTCGGCGCCCAAATAAATTAGGTCAATCGCAAAAAGTCGACGGACGACTCCACAGGAATGATGGAAAACTTCAAGTTTTCTCGCCTCTTCAAACTTTCTCATTAACTAAACTGCAATAAAGAGACTTTGTTAAAAAGAAGTCATTTGCTGGCAGTCTCGGTGGATGGATAGTTGTGAAAACATTCCGTCGCACGCAGACGGCGTGGCGTCTGAGTCTCTGAGTGCATAACGTGTGGGCGGACGGTGAGTTGCCAAATAGACGCATCCGTTCCGTTTCACTGCGCGAACAAGGTTCAGCGGTGCCAGTATGCCAGGAATATATCTGGTATACCACATTCGGTGATACTTCTAATGGCAATGGTCGATGCTTAGTTATCATTATCAGGTTACAGTGACATGCCCGATTATACACGACCAACATATCTAATATGGATACACTTGTCTAAGTACTAGAAGTACTACTCCTAGGAAGTTCCAGTACTCCTAAAGATCAGGACTTGGTTCGGGTTGCCACTTTATGCACTGTAAATCGGCTTTTTTTTGCAGTTAATGCCCCAAATTTATGAGCTTCGCTCCGGTTACGCAATTTTCGTGAAATGATTCTGAAACTGAAACGCTCGCCATTTGCAAAAAATTTCAAGACTTTCGTCCAGTTTTGTTTAAATGTTTTTTACGCGACAAGTAGGTACATTTAAATCCGTCAGTAGTGAGTAGGTCACTCGAGATGAACAGTATCGAACGAAAGGGAGACACAAAAGCGGTGGATGCCAAATTGACGCTTCCGCACGGATTTGGGAGCGCTCGCACCCACAGACAAACACTTTCATTGAGAACCTATTGTCTTGCTTTCGAACACCCACACTTATATTCTTCAATTGATTTCTGTAACTTGACATTACACGTATATAAGACCTATAGGTAGTATAAGTAGTACCTATACAAGGCGTTACATGCAAAGCTTCTAATTTTCAGTTCATGAAACTTTACATCTTCAGCAGCAGTGCAAGATGTTTTATTCACAAGGAACGCTGCTGCCCATTCCCTGGATAATTAACGCTTAGTCGCTTTTTATGACAACTACGAGTAGAAATAGGGTGATGCTATTTAAGTCGGCAACAGTAAATCGCCTCCTAATTGTTAGATACCTACGCCAATAAGAATGAATCTTACAGACACGCGAAATGCCAGCATATACAAACACATTCTTCTCCACAAATTGAACCGTCCGAACAGATAAATCACTCAATCAAAGCAATTTGGCACACGATGTCCCAATCAAGACGCAAAAACGTATAATGAAAATGCCTTCAAGTGTTATACAGGGTTATTTTATTAAAGTGAACCAGCTCGGGAAACTGAACAACTTTCCGCACGAATCATAGAAGAAACGGAAAAAAACAAATTGACTTGGCTGGCTGGTACATTAGTATGAAAGGTAATTTTTTTTTATTTTGATCTATTTTCCGTGGGGAAAGTTGTTCAGCTCCATGGGCTGGTTTGGTTCACCCCTTAAATTATTTGTCGTAAATAATTTTAAATGGCCTCATATATAGGGAATCGCGAAAAAATTAACTGCTCGAAAACCTCTTTAATTTTCTACTGAACAGCTGATTCTTTTTCTTTGCGATTTCGGGGACGGCCTTAAAGATTTATATTATAGACAAAAAATATTGTTTTGTAAAAGCACTCTACAAATTAATACAGCTTCAAAAACAACCCTGTATATTCTGTGCTTCAGATAAAGACATGATAAATGCGTACAAAGATCTGATGGTACAAAAAAGCGTAATCTAATAACAGTTTTTTTCATGAAAACTCGTAACTGGCGTTAATTTCAAACTGTTACGATAGCGGTCAAAATTAATAGTTTGCGAGTCTGCGGTACTAATAGCATGGGGACACGCGAAGTATCTTGAATTGAATGTGCATTTAGAACATCTTATGGACACACACACACACACACATCATAATATGCCGACTTAGAATAGCATCACCCAATTTTTTTTTTGGGTGTCGTAAGAAGCGACTAAGGGACTCGAGGGTTTCATGTGTATAACTCGATTTTTATAACTGTGCGTTTGGAGCTGTAAAACTTTCTATACGATTTGACACTTGAACTGTCAAATCCCATACAAAGTTTGACAGCTCCAAACGCACAGTTATAAAAATCGAGTTATATTGCAATTTTAGGCGACAGGCTGACAACCTGTCTCTGTAGTGATACATGACAATAGCTAAAACGGTCCACAAAATATACGTCAGACGTGGCGACAACGACCGTGTTTTTAGGGCAGTTGACGCTCTGCCTACCCCGCAAGTGCCCCTAAGGCACGATCTCCCGTTGTCCCCATCCAGTCCGCCGCTAATCATAGGCGTGATTGACCTTTGATCTGGTGATCCTTATTAGCGACAGAGCGACAAGTCATTTTAGTGGGTGCGGTCTAACCCTGACGTAGCTTAGTGACCTAGAACAGGCAGGGAACAGCTGTTGACCGCGTGTTGATTGAATACACACAGTCTATTAGCAATCATAGTGTCATGAAATGACATGACCAGCCTAAGCGGAAGGCCAAGGAACGCCGGTCGCAATACTTAGATACCTACTACGCGACCAGCGCAACTTGGCCTGCCGCTTAGGCTAGTCATGCATGACACTATGATTTTAAATGGACTATACACATATCATGGCTTTGTCTTCTAGGTGGCAGGCAGTGCAATGCAGTTGTAAAAAGCGACGACTTTCGACACGTCGTCGGACGGAATATTTTCCTTACTTACAAAACATGTGCCATGTCAGATCAACAATCGCTACTTGTCCAAGAATACTAATTTTCGGCAGACTTTAAAAAAGGAGTTTGCTCAATTCGTCTTTAATGCATCTTAGTATAAAATGAAGTCCCTCTTTGCGTTTCTGTCTGCCTGTCATGGACACTGCTAACTCCTCCTTAACCAACTTAAGAGAAAGGTTTATACGTATATTCCACGAGAACGGACTTTTAGCAGCTGGTGCAAGCGCAGGCAGGCTAAGATTCATCATTAATTGTTTATTTACAAAGTTCTAGATAAGAGTAAACAATAGGTCAATCAAATCTTACTGCTTAATCGGTGACGCAGCCATTATCTGCACCTGTAGCATGTCCAGCCGTGGACTGTGGACGCAATGAATCGTGACGGCCTGCTCCACTTGTGAGCGAGGAGAAAACCAACTGAATACAATTAGCAGTTACACCGACTATTGAAACCTGATCAGTCTTCACTAGACACACGCCTTTATCCCTAGAGGCGTAGGCTGAGCATTAATCGCTGTCAAATTACTGTCGCTATCACCTTGTCTGACGAATATTTGAGGGCCGTTGCAGAAAATAGAAAAAGGTTTGGCTCATGCCAATTGCGTTACCTTCGAAATCGTATTTTTTAGCCTGTTCGATTTCGACTGGAGGGCAAAGGCCTACCCTCTTTCACGCCACCCGTCTTGGTCTTCGGCCTCCAAATGCCAGTTCTGGAGAAAGGCTTCTATGTCGTCTCGCCATCTTCTCCTAGGCCGACCACGACGACGACCATCTTGTGGTATCCATTTTGTGGCTATTAAAGCCCATCTGTCGGGATGCATGCGACAGACAAGTCCTGGCCATTCCCACTTCAGTCATGACCCTTTTGCTTGGCCCTTTTCGCACCCAAAATGCTGCGCTCCCGTAGAACACAATTGAAAAATGTGAGAATATTTTTTGACAATTAGTTTATCGGTAAAACCACAGCTGATTAAACCTGACCAAAACACAATGCCATGCCCGTGCGTTTACAATGTATTCTATCCATCTTTATCAGCACAGAAGATATAACCGAATATCAGTGATAAATAAACCACTTGTGTATATAAAGGAATTATCATTTCTTATCGCTCAGTATTGTCTTTCAAATCGTGTCATAATGAGTGAAAAGGCGGCTAAAGGAAAAACATTCTTGATCACAGGGGCGGCGTCTGGGCTGGGGGCCCGCTACGCGGAAGAGTTTCTGAAAGAAGGAGCCGAGGTAAGTCACTCTTCGCTGTTACTTCGTTTGTGTTATCAATAGCAAGCATTTCCATAAAGATTGAGGATGATGATTGAAGTATTTACTTTTGTTGTTTGAGGCTGAGCATAAAATGACAAACAGAATGGAATAAGAGTAAAACGTAGTAACTCGATCCGCGGGGTGTATGGTAGACGCCTCCACGTGCGGTCTGGCATGGAGTGGTCCTGTGGGTTTGCAGGTTGTTAAGTTACAATCATTGCTTAATAAGTTGCTAATCCTATGGAACACAGCATGCTGACCCGGCACACCCTGGGCAACGTGGTTGATAAGTGGAAAGCCTTCAGCGATCCTCTTATCAGCTGCGGCTAAGTCTACCCAGGCCCTGATACCAGGCGACCTCAGGTGCGTAATTACTAGCCTTACCCTCGCATGCAGGGCTCTGTGGGGGTCAACCGTTTTCCCTAGCTGCCGCATCAGGAACACAGGGGCCTGACGAGGTATATTTAGGTGGAGGGGAACCCGTTTCCCCAACATCAATCACCTGACACTAAGTCTGAAAGTGAGCATAGGGGCAGTCGCTTCCGACGGCTGACTGACAGTCCTAGGCGTCAGGAAGTCAGGGCAGTACACTTGCTGCCGAGAGCAGCGAGCAAACAAGAGGCCCAGGCTTTTGAGGTCCCACCAAAGGGGCTACCAAGTGAGAAGGCAGGGTATTTTCCAAGGCCTTCTCTTTACAAAGTTTTAATATCCGAAAGGGCAAAATGGAAGGGAAGCACTATTCCCTCCTTTTTGGAAACAATTATTTGGTTATCATGGCTCTTACAGACCATTGTAACCTCAAAAATACTACTGCAGGTAGGACTGACTAGGTCCCATTTTGCAGGTTCTATGCTGAGGAAAATTAAGTCCTCTGCCAGAGTGATGCACTTGTGCAAATAAGAAGCCGGACGATGTGTGGCTACATGTTGTCCACATTGTCCGGGCATATGACCTCAATCTAGTTGTGGACAGTAATATAGGGTGAAATTTTACTAGTGACCGATAGCGAAAACACAGAACCGGCTGGTGATAAGGAACAACTTTCCCCAAGGAACATAGGTCGAAATACGAAAAAAACTTTTGGACCTCCCATACAAACTTGCCGATCAGCTGATTTCAGTTACTATGGGAGGTCCAAAAACTTTTTTCGTATTTCGACCTATGTTCCTTGGGGAAAGTTGTTCCATATCACTAGCCGGTTCTGAGTTTTCGCTATCGGTCACTAGTAAAATTTCACCCTATATTTAGCCTGACTAGATGAGGTCATATAGGGTTAGCTACAATAGATCTTCACAGGTCGCAGTGGCTGTTGGTCTCTTGAGGACCAACCCCTATTCACGAAATAATAATAATAATAACTCGATCCGCCCTTAGACCCGATAAAAACAATACAATAATATGTACAAAGCGCAAAAGTCTTAAACAAATTGTAGAACTAGATTAATTAGGCTGATAATGTTAAAGTAGTGAGATCAAACACGCTCTTAATATATTATTTTTTGTTAACAGAAGGTGGCTATCGTTGACATAAACGTGGACGTAGGTAGGGTCACTACACAAAAGCTGAATGATACCTATAGAAACCAGGCAGTTTTCTTCAAATGTGACGTCAGCAAAGAAGAAGACATAGCTGCCACATTCGACCAAGTGGTGGCAACTTTCGGAAGAGTGGATGTGCTGATTAACAACGCAGGCATCATGAGCGACAACCCAAACATTTGGAGGAAGGCCTGCGATGTTAACTGGGTATGAAAATCAAGATGTTCTAGCCAGACTGGCAACGCCAATTTTTAAGAGAACAGAAACCGCTTGCTTTCTTTTAAAACCATTGTGTCCATGTATAAGGAAATACCTAAAAGGCAACTAAGAAGGCAACAGATTTAAGATAGTTCAGAATATCAGAGGTGCAAGAAATCACAGAACTCATAAACTTGTTCCAAATGAAATATCTTTTCAGCAAGGATTGGTGTCCTTCACCATGAGAGCACAGAAGCATATGAGGAAAGACGAAGGCGGCGCTGGAGGGACAATCATCAACATATCTTCCACAGCTGGAGTCGTCACTTTCAAGAATCTGCCAATTTACTGTGGCTCCAAAACAGCTGTTCTTCACTTCAGCTCAAGCATTTCCGTAAGTAACTAATCAACATCACTAATTTCACATCTAATGCCAAGATAACTCAGTTGAACTTACCCAAAAAACATAACAGTAAGTGCTGAGGTGCTCAATTCAGCGCGACCATGATATACGATTCCATGATTCGCCTTATCATGATTTATGGCTGCCCTTTACTAAGTTTCACGACTTCTTTATGAAGAAATCAGGTTTCTTGCTTTCCGCGGCCTAACAAGTATCAGAAAACATCATTGGACCCATATAGAAGAGAAGTCTCAAGTCACTCATGTTGGAACTGTAACCTAATACTTTTGGTTGTTGCAGGAACCACCATTCTTTGACCAAACCGGAGTGCGTTTCATAACAATGTGCTTCGGACCTACAGACACACCCCTATTACATGGGTTGAAGGAGCGCTCATACAACGAGAAACTGGGACAACAGCTCGAAGATGAATATGAAGAGTTTAAAAAACAGATACCACCTCAAAAGTAAGTTATCATTGCAATCCACAGAAACTATGTTGAGTCACCATCGCTCCTATCTGTGCCAGAAAGGAGGTATTCCCTTGCAAAATTTTCTACCATAGGCAGGGTTGAACCAGCGACTTTCGCCAATAGTCCTGGACACGCCTCTTTTAAATGGACTTCCGCATCTCAATAATTATGTTCTCCCCTTTCAGGCCTGAGTCAGCAGTAGCAGCCATTGTCAAAGCGTTCAAGGAGGGCGGTCCCAGATCGGTGTGGCTGTCGGTAAACGACAACGTCGGAAAAGACATCACCTCGGTGGTCCAGAAGCACAACGAAGAGTACTTGCAACTAGTTATGCACGTTGAATGATCTTTGACTGCGTTTTAACTGTATTCTTATTGCCTAGAAGGAATTGCTTATGATTTATATTGGCATTTGTACAAAATACTCATGTATCTGTAATTTAGTAAATTTTTTGTGTGTACAAATTGTGAATTAAGAGATGCACTGTGTTGACGTACAGAACTTAACGATTTTAATGAAGTGATGAAATTTAATTATAATTCATTGTTTATTAATAAGATAAAAATAAGTAAAGTATGTAAGAAAGTTTTGATGAGATTATTAAAATCCTTGTGTATGGATTTTTCTTTAGAACTATAATCAGGTTTTTATTTAGTATTTTCTTCAACCTTCGCACCCTGGCTCACATCTTTCTCCTTTCGAAAAGACATTTATAATTACAAAGCATTAAGTTTATCATCCGTTTCCATAGGCTATCTTGATGGTTCTGAAATCATCGATAAAACCACCCAAAACAAAGATCCAGATAATTTCAATGGCGTCATATGATAACAATGAGCAACTCTACAAGTAGAGCATCGACTAGCTCTTCAACTAGCTGTAAGGTCACTATAGTCATCTTACGCGGGTTATTTAATGAAATAGAACCAGGTGTCCAGCGTAATTTAACCTGCACGCGAAGTTTTCGCCCCTATCTTCATTATTATCAATGGACTTTCACAAAATAAAATCATCGAGATTGCGAATATCATACCCAAAACTGATGAGCAAAAATTGTTTGTTAGCTGCAAAGACTTAAGACAAAGACATATCGCATATCATATCAGTGACATAATAAAGTTCTATTGAACGTTGTTATCACCTTATTGAGTGGTATGGGACACAAGTGCACGCATCATTTAACTCCGCACCGCGCACGCAACGGCACTACCAAACTTTACCTAACCGCGAGTTGCCTAGCCGTTCTTACGTTTACCCACCACCACTGGAGTTTCTCAGGGCAGCTGCCTGTCGCCGCTGCTGCTGTACGCCCTGGAAGACCGACTCCGGGATGGGGAGGAAGACGTGGAGTTAGCGCTGTTCGCGTACATAGCCTCTTCGAGGAGTTCAACAGTCGCACCCGCCAAACTTCAAAGGCAAAGATATGCTGCCAGACTCGCTTGATCGATGGAAGTTAGCCGTTAACGTGGGGAAGACGGTCGCCCTCGTCACAGGCACGCAGCGCGTACACGCACTACCACCTCTCTGTCTTCGGGGCGAGGATGTAGCGTACACACCATCAATCAAATACCTCGGTCCTCGGTCTCCACAGCACAGAAGAAAAAAGTCGTGGTGATCCAGTCCAGCACCCTACTCCTATTCACCGACGACGTCATCGCTGTGGACTTAAAGATACAGCCGGTCGAGGAATTTGTGCGAACGTTGCCGCGGCGCATGTTCAGCCGCGCTGACCATTTCCCACACCACATCTGCGTTACACGCGCTACGTAGCACACGCGACCCCCGGACGAGCGCTTCCGTACCTGGGGACGCGCTACCTCCTGCCCTGCGACCTGTTGTGGAGCCCCACAGACGCTATGGTAGACGACGAAACAGACTGTACGTCCCACTCACCAGAGTTCAGTGAACTTTGGTGAGTGGGAGCCCGTGAAGCGAGGAGGCAAAAAATAACTATCCACTGCCCGACCAGTCGTCGTGCTCTCGCATTCGGCTGGTCTGGGAGACGGAAAAAAAAATAACCATGCTGCCCCCTCTCCAGCCCGAATTGACCTTCCGGACTTAGCACTTAGCCTAACTTGGACAAATATAAGAATTATTTTTGTCAATTACATAATCGGGAAAACCATAGCAGATTACCTGACCAAAATACACACAATGCGATGCCCGTGCGTTTTCCACGAAAAATACTATTTATCAGAAAAGATATTACCGCATATCGGTAACAAGTAAACCAATTGAGTATATAAGGGAAATATCATTTTGCTGTCTTCAGTGTAAATCGTATCATAATGGGTGGAAAGGCGGCTGAAGGAAAAACATTTTTGATCACAGGGGCGGCGTCTGGGCTGGGGGCCCGCTACGCCGAAGAGTTCCTGAAAGAAGGAGCCGAGGTAAGTCACTATTTCGCTGCTACTTAGTTTGTATTTCCATTAAGATTGAGGATATTCGTGAATTATTCCAGAATTTACGGTTGTTGTGTGTGGCCGAACAGGATAGAATAGAGAGTAAAAGAGGTTCGTTGAACAGTTGAACTTGATTAATACGCTGATGTTAGTTATTAATTATTATACTATTATAAATCTATTTTTTTATTTTAACATACTATAAATAAACATACAAAATTAGTTAAATGCCTTCGATAGACCTCGTAAAGTTTTGTCTCGACGACATAACTCCGCAATGCGTATAAGGTCCCGTTCACTTTAAAGTAGTAGGATCAGAAACGCGCCTAACAAATTATTTTTTATTAACAGAAGGTGGCTCTCGTTGACATAAACGCGGACGTAGGTAGGGTCACAACACAAATGCTGAACTATACCTATAGAAACCAGGCGTATTTCTTCAAATGTGACGTCAGCAAAGAAGAAGACATAGCTGCAACATTCGACCAGGTGGTGGCGGATTTCGGGAGAGTAGATGTGGTGATCAACAATGCCGGCATCATGAGC
Organism: Phthorimaea operculella; assembly: GCA_024500475.1. Lineage (NCBI taxonomy): Eukaryota > Metazoa > Arthropoda > Insecta > Lepidoptera > Gelechiidae > Phthorimaea > Phthorimaea operculella. The sequence continues at coordinate 1,683,594 of JANFCV010000082.1, forward strand.
GACAACCCAAACATTTGGAGGAAGGCCTGCGATGTCAACTGGGTATGGAAATAAAGATGTCCTAGCTTGCCCAACTTTAAAGATAACAGAACCGCTTACTTGCTTTCAAAACCATTGTGTCCATATCCAAGGAGATACCTAAAGTAAAGGGCTACAATTTAAGTTAGTTCAGGATAGCTGAGGTGCAAAAAATCGTACAGCTTAAATAAACATTTCTAAATAAAATATTTCTTTCAGCAAGGATTAGTGTCCTTCACCATGAGAGCCCAGAAGCATATGAGGAAAGACGAAAGCGGCGCCGGAGGGACCATCATCAACATATCTTCCACTAATGCACTCATCGCTGTCAAGAATCTGCCGATTTACGCTGGCTCAAAAGCGGCTGTTCTTCACTTCACCTCAAGCATTTCCGTAAGCAACTAATCAACATCCCTAATTTCACATTCTAATACCAAAATAAATCTGTTGAACGTTACGCAGAAAACATAACAGTAGAGTGCTGAGATACTCAATTTAACGCTTTTCTGGTGTACCGGTTTCATGATTAGTCATGATTTATAGTTAGCCTTCAATAAGTTCCATGGCTCTTTTATAAAGGGATTCCCTGTTTCTTGCTTTCTTCGTCCAAGCATTGTTGGACATAGAGAAGAGAAGTACTTATCTCACGCAGGATGACGTCACTGGTCTGTGGTTAGACCTGTATAAATACTTTTGCTCTTTGCAGGAACCACCATTCTTTGACCAAACCGGAGTGCGTTTCATAACAATGTGCTTCGGGCCAACAGACACACCTCTATTACATGGATTGAAGGAGCGCTCCTACAACGAGAAATTGGGACAACAGCTCGAAGACGCATATGAAGAGTTTAAAAAACAGATACCACCTCAAAAGTAAGTGATCATTGTAATCCACAGAAACTATGTTGAGTCACTTGTGCCAGAAAGTAGGTATTCCGTCTTCTAGAACACTTGCTAAATTTTCTACCATAGGCAGGGTTGAACCTGCGACTTTCGCTAATAGTCCTGGACAGGCCTATTTTAAATGACTACCGCGTCTCAATAATTATGTTCTCCCCTTTCAGGCCTGAGTCAGCTGTAGCAGCCATTGTCAAAGCGTTCAAGGAGGGCGGTCCCAGATCGGTGTGGCTGTCGGTAAACGACAATGTCGGAAAAGACATCACCTCGGTGGTCCAGAAGCACAACGAGGAGTACTTGCAACTAGTCATGCACGTTGATTGATCTTTGACTGCGTTTTAACTGTATTCTTATTGCCTAGAAGAAATTGCTTATGATTTATATTAGCGTTTGTACAAAATATTCATGTAATTGTAATTTAGTAAATTTTTTTTGTGTAAAAATTGTGAATTAAGAGATGCGCTGTGTTGACGTACAGAACTTAACGAGTTTAATGAAGTGATGTAATTTAATTATAATTCATTATTTAGATTATAAAAATCCTTGTTTATGAATTTTTCTTTAGAACTGAAATCGGGATTTTATTAAATATTTTCTTCAACCTTCGCACCCAGGCTAAATCATCTTTCTCCTTTCGAAAAGACATTTGAAATTTAAAAGAATCTAGTTTATCATCCGCTTTCATGGGCTACCTTGATGGTTCTGAAATCATCGATAAAACCACCCAAAACAAAGATCGAGATAATTTCAGTGGTGTGATATGATAACAATGAGCAACTCGACAAGTGCATCGTCAAGGCATGGTATGGACACAATTTTGTTTAGTTTAACTAGCTGTAAGGTCACTAAGGTCATAAATGATCTGTGGTCTGTGGGTCATCTTATGCTGGTTATATTTTAAATTTTCCGCCTCGGGAATTCCCGCTGAGAAACCCTAGCAGAGACATATCGCATATCATATCAGTGACATAATAAAGTTCTAGTGAATGTTGTTATCACCTTTTTGAGTGGTATGGGACACGAGTGCACGCATCAACTTCTCACCGTGCTCGAATCGGCGCCACCTAGGTCGCAACTTTGGGTGGCCTAGCCGTTCTTACGTTTATACATTACCGCTGGAGTTCCTCAGGGCAGCTGCCTGTCGCCGCTACTGCTGTACGCCCTTGAAGTTGACTCCTGAATGGGGTGGAATTGGCGCTGTTTGCCGACGACGGTGCGTACTTCGCCTCCTCGAGGAGCTCAACAGTCGCAGCCGCTAAACTTCAAAGGGTGCTGGATATGCTGCCAGACTGGCTGGATCGATGGAAGATAGCCGTTAATGTAGGGAAGACAGCCGCCCTCGTCACAAGCACGCAGCACTACCACCACTCAGGCTTCAGGGCGAGGATGTTGCGAACACACACTCAACCAAATACCTCGGTCCTAACGTCGAGGTTGCCGCTACGCGCCAAGTTGAGGGTGTACAAGACCTACAATTTGACCTACGCAGCGCAAGCGTGGTAAACGCTGCTGTCCACAGTATAGGTGATCCAGTCCAGCACCCAACGCCTGTTCACCGGCGCCGGCCGCTCCGTCCGCAACCACGTCATCGCTGCGGACTTAAAGATACAGCCGGTCGAGGAATTCGTATGAACGTTGGCGCGGCGCATGTTCAGTCACGCTGACAACTTCTCGCACCCCCCTCTGCGCAATATTGTGCCCCAGCACGCGCTACCCCGCACCTGGGGACTGCGTTAACTTCGACCTGCTGTGGAGCCAACATACTCTGTGGTAGACGACAAAACAGACTGAACTCTGGTGAGAGCTCTGACGGAGCCCGTGAAGCGAGGAGGCAAAAAATAACTATGCACTGCCGGACCAGTCATGTCACTTACGCATACGGCTGGTCTGGCGGATGGAGAAAAGAAAAAATAAGAACCACGCTGACCCCTCTCTAGCACAAATTGACCTTCCGGGGTTAGCCCGAAAAAGAAGGTACGAAGTTCGCCTCTACACTCGCTCCGTCAGTCCAGTACTTGACTGCTAAAAACCCCGTTGATTGATCTTACGTTTGGATAAGTAGGAAGTGGCGAAAAGTATTCCTAAAAGCCCAAGATCCTCTTTAGATTACTGAGTCAGCGGACTTAGTACTTGTTTTATTAGAATAACACTGAAAATTACAGTAAAGAATTATCGGAAAATCAGAAGAAAATAGTCAGATATTTGGAAATGTTGTAAGGTTGTGTAGTTGTAGCTCCTTAAACAATTCCCTTTGATTACACGCTATGTTGAGTGGAGGTGTTAATTAAGGAGGGTCCCTTAATTAACACCATTTTTCGTTTCTAGATTGTAACTAGTAAACGGTGCTTCTTAGCGTCAATATGTCCATGAAGAAACTATAGCACATGAAAGTTATAAAACCCTCAAAATTGTAATAACTTGGACAAATATGAGAATTATTTTTGTCAATTACATAATCGGGAAAACCATAGCGGATTACCTGACCAAAACATAATGCGATGCCCGAGCGTTTTCCACGAAAAATACTATTTATCTGAAAAGATATTACCGCATATCGGTGACAAGTAAAACAATTGAGTATATAAGGGAAATATCATTTTGCTGCCTTCAGTATAAATCGTATCATAATGGGTGGGAAGGCGGCTGAAGGAAAAACATTTTTGATCACAGGGGCGGCGTCTGGGCTGGGGGCCCGTTACGCTGAAGCGTTTCTGAAAGAAGGAGCCGAGGTAAGTCACTATTTCGCTGTTACTTAGTTTGTATTTCCATTAAGATTGAGGATATTCGTGAATTATTCCAGAATTTACGGTTGTTGTGTGTGGCCGAGCAGGAGAGAATAGAGAGTAAAAGAGGTTCGTTGAACAGTTGAACTTGATTAATATGCTGATGTTAGTTATTAATTATTATACTATTTTAAATCTATTTTTTTATTTTGACATAGTGTAAATAAACATACAAATTAGTCAAATGCCTTCGATAAACCTGGTAAAGGTTTGTCTCGATGACATAACTCCGCAATGAGTATAAGGCCCCGTTCACTTTAAAGTAGTAGGATCAGAAACGCGCCTAATAGACTATTTTTTTTATTAACAGAAGGTGGCTCTCGTTGACATAAACGTGGACGTAGGTAGGGTCACAACACAAAACCTGAACTATACCTATAGAAATCAGGCGTATTTCTTCAAATGTGACGTCAGCAAAGAAGAAGACATAGCTGCCACATTCGACCAGGTGGTGGCGGATTTCGGGAGAGTAGACGTGGTGATCAACAACGCAGGCATCATGAGCGACAACCCGAACATTTGGAGGAAGGCCAGCGATGTCAACTGGGTATGGAAATTAAGATGTTTTACCCAGACCGGCAACGCCAATTTTGAAGAGAACAGAACGGCTTGCTCTCTTTCCATTGTGTCCAAGGAGATACCTAAAATGCTTCAGATTTAAGTTAGTTCAGGATAGCTGAGGTGCAAGAAATTGCACAAAACTTAGTTACACAATAGTTTCACACTTTAGTTTATAAACATGTTCTACAATAAATGAGATATTTGTTTCAGCAAGGATTGGTGTCTTTCACCATGAGAGCCCAGAAGCATATGAGGAAAGACGAAGGCGGCGCTGGAGGGACCATCATCAACATATCTTCCACTAATGCACTCATCGCTGTCAAGAATCTGCCGATTTACGCTGGCTCCAAAGCGGCTGTTCTTCACTTCACCTCAAGCATTTCTGTAAGTAACTAATCAACATCACTAATTTCACATTCTCATTCCAAAATAATTCTGTTGAACTTTACCCAGAAAATATAACAGTAAATTGCTGAGGTTGTCTGGTGTTCCACCGGTTTCATGATTCGTCTTATCATGATTTATTTGGCCTTTGCTAAGTTTCTCGACTGCTTTATGAAGAAATTAGATTTCTTGCTTTCTTCGGCCTAACAAGTATCAGAAAACATCGTTGGACCCATATAGAAGAGAAGTCACTCATGTTGTTGACCTGTAACCTAATACTTATGCTTTTGCAGGAACCACCATTCTTTGACCAAACCGGAGTGCGTTTCATTACAATGTGCTTTGGGCCAACAGACACACCTCTATTACATGGTCTGAAGGAGCGCTCCTACAACGAGAAATTGGGACAACAGCTCGAAGAGGCATATGAAGAGTTTAAAAAACAGATACCACCTCAAAAGTAAGTGATCATTGTAATCCACAGAAACTATGTTGAGTCACCATCGCTCCTATTTGTGCCAGAAAGTAGGTATTCCCTCATCTAGAACAGTTGCAAAATTTTCTACCACAGGCAGGGTTGAACCTGCGACTTTCGCCAATAGTCCTGGACACGCCTCTTTTAAATGGACTACCGCGTCTCAATAATTATGTTCTCCCCTTTCAGGCCTGAGTCAGCAGTAGCAGCTACTGTCAAAGCGTTCAAGGAGGGCGGCCCCAGATCGGTGTGGCTGTCGGTAAACGACAACGTCGGAAAAGACATCACCTCGGTGGTCCAGAAGCACAACCAGGAGTATTTGCAACTAATCATGCACGTTGATTGATCAATTACTAAGTATAAACTGAACCCTCATAGGTCGGAAGAAATTGCTTCTTTGACCAAAGCTTTTTCTGTCATTATTGTCTTTTTTGTTCTGCGCAAAGTATGCTTTGAGATGTTTTGTTTCGTGTTGACGTACAGTTGTATCTGTAAATTATGAAATTATAATTAGTTATGTTATGTATGAAAGTTGACTTGACCTATGTATTGATTTTGTATAAAAATAAATAAAGTATGTAAGAAAGTTTTAAATGTGTGATTAATAAAGCATCCTCAATACCGGTGTGGATGGATCCTTAATAAATCAAATCAGGTTTCATGAAGTATTTTAATAACCCAGGCTGAATCATCTGTCACCTTGAGCAAAGCCCTTTGCAATTAATAAGAATTAGGCTTATCATCCGATTTCATGGGCTACCGTGACGGTTTTGAAATCCTCGATAAAACCATCGAAATAAAGATCCAGATAATATCCATGATGTGATATGACACCAAAGAGCAACTCGACAAGAAGTGCATCGGCAAGTCATGGCATGGGCATGTTTAGTTCAACTAGCTGTAAAGTCACTATAGTCTTGTATTATTTGTGGGTCACCTTACGCTGGTTATAAAGAAATAGAACCAGGGTCCAGCGTAACTTGACCTACACGCGACATTTTCACCGCTTGCCTTTGTCAAGTGGACTTTTACCCAACAGAATCAAGATTGGGAATATCAGACCCAAAATTTATGTGCATAAATAGTTTATTATCTGCAGGTGGCAGAGACATATCGCATATCAGTGACATAATAAAGAAGTTCTCTTGAAATTTGTTATTATTTTTTTGATTGGTATGGCACACGAGTACACACAGCAGCTCACCGGGAATTGAACTTCATAAATGAAAATAAGAAATTGAAAAAATTGCTCAGTGTTGGCAGAGCGGTGGTGGGGCGTTGGTTGACCCATGCGGCCCGGGATCGAGCCCCGGTCGATGCATGACAATTTTTTCAATTTCGTTTGAGTTTTGAGTATGGTGTGATGCTATTCTACGATGAGATTTCAGCGCTCGAAAATTGATAGGCAAAAACAATACTTTATCTACAAAGATATACCGTATACATACTATATATTAGGCAAATAAACCATTAGGTTACGACTTCTGTATATAAAGAAATGATCTTTTTTTCGTTCAGTATAGTTTTGGGCTATTCAGATCATCATGGGTCAGTGGGAGGTTGAAGGTAAAACATTTCTGATCACAGGAGGTGCGTCTGGGCTGGGGGCCCTTTACGCCGAAGAGTTTATTAAAGACGGTGCCAAGGTAAATTAAGATAATTAGGCTTGTCTGGTTAAAATTTAGCACTACAAACATCACAAGCTAATCTCCAGTGATTTCTGAATGCTTGTTTTTATTTTGTGATTTAGATTAGCTTGTGATATGTTAAAGTGCAAAATTTTGACCCAGGCGAATGTTTAATTATTACTCTTCGTCGTAATTTATAACATTCTCCGTTGGGGATGCCCAGATGGAAGCATCTTCTGTATTTCGCCTATCTCCGAAATGCTGTCTCAAGTCTAATAAAACTAAATTTCGTTTACTTGACGACGTAATCCGAGTATGCACATGCTCTGTCTACTGGTGATTTTGCTACTCTTGGCGTCCAATCAGTAAGTATTATATTGCAATGTCCATCAATACTCCAAACCAAATGTCTTGACCACTTTAACATCTTTACCCGTTTAACCATATCTTCGGCTTACTTACGTATTTTACCGACACAGACGCAAGATATAATATTCCTCTATAACATTTGATGTGTTTCAGAAGGTAGCCATTGCAGACATCGCCGAGGATGCTGCCCAAGCCACAGCTGCTAGTCTGAACAGCATCTTCAAAAACAAGGTGGTGTTCTTCAAATGTGACGTAAGCAGCGAGGAGGAAATAGCAGCCATATTCGACCAGGTCGTGGCGAAGTTGGGAAGAGTAGATGTGCTGATCAACAATGCTGGCATCATGAGCGACAATCCGAATATCTGGAGGAAGGCCTGTGACGTTAACTGGGTATGGTACTTTAACATTATTATCATCTGACGCCAGAATTCATCGGGCCGTTTGTCAAATCCCAAGAGTCCCACGCGATGGAAGAAAGAGGTTAATAGCAATGACTTCCATTGCTGGTAGTAATAATAATGCCTATGCCCTATCCCTCTTTCTTCTAATAAGCTTAACGAATATCTATCTCTTTCAGCAAGGATTGGTGTCCTTCACCATGAGAGCCCAGCAGCACATGAGGCATGACGAAGGCGGTGCAGGAGGCACAATCATCAACATAGCCTCTACCGCTGCTCTCCACACATTCCGACACATTCCTATTTACGCTGGTTCCAAAGCTGCTGTTCTTCACTTCAGCTACAGCCTTTCCGTAAGTGGCTCTGTGGTTTAAAATTTGACATTATCTGTTACCCCACTACTGCATGTTTACCAACGTAATAAACTTGTGGCAACCTGGCTGCATGCAATGGCTGGAAAGCTACTTCAATGCATTAATTTAATTCAGTCTCAGACATTTACCGGAAGTACGAAAACGACGGTTTAAGGAGTCACGAGAGACTGCATCATATCAGCCCGTAAAACTTACGAGAGTATACTCTATAAACTTGCCCAAAAAAAGAGAAAGGACGTCTTATATTGTAGGTACAACTTCTCAGCAATTCCTTGACGAATTTAAAACCTAACACTTCTTTCAGCTTCAGTGACTTTCTTTCAATAAGCGTTATTTAGAGAAACCGAACCGTAAGATAGCGTTCTATGCCGCCGTAGTCTTTAATGAATTAGCTGTCAAAGTTTGACAGTTATTCCATCAAAGTCTATAGCGGCGTACAACGCCATCTTGCGCATTAGTTTCTCCAAAAACCGTCCATTGAAGACTACTTAACTAAACATTTGGTGTGTTGCAGAGACCACCTTTCTTTGAGCAAACTGGAGTGCGTATTATAGTAATGTGCATTGGGGCAACAGATACTGCTCTATTACAAGGGATGAAAGACCGCTCTTACAACGAGAAAATGGGGCAGATACTTGAAGATGTTTTTATGCAAGAAATAGTGGCCCAAAAGTAAGTATCATATCATATCACAGCATTAAGAACTATCATAATCTCAAGCATACATACTTGTCCTGTCATTTATCTTGGTTGTTAAAAATACAAACAAGACTTTTGCACAACAATATTATGATAGATAATATTCTGTAAATGTTGTATGCGGCCGCTTTGTCGACAAATATAGAACTTTTATCAGCTTATCTTACTTTTTCTTGGAAAATTAATTTGTACACCAGGTACTCTTTTGGAGGATAATAGCGGTCCGTCAGAGGTGTCGCCTGCTGCAACTTATTTTCCTGCGGAAAAAAGACTTTTTCCCGGCATGTTATACCACATTTAAACCTTCCTCTTTCAAAACTGTTTTCTTTTGCTACAAACATAGATTATTTATATGTATATTACATGCCAGTAAAATGCCTTTTCCCGCGAGAAAATGAGTTGCATCAGGTGAAAACGTAAACTGAATGCTTGTCCAAAATATTTTACTTTTATAGGCCAGAGTCTGCAGTAGCAGCCTGCGTCAAGGCCTTCAAGGAGGGGGGAGAAAATGGATCTGTGTGGATGGCTGTCAACAACAACTTAGGAAAAGACATCACACCATTAATGGAGAAGCACCAGGAAGAATATTTAGAATTCTTGAATCATGTTGATTGATAATTCATCCACTATAAGAGTCAAGAGTTAAGGAATCTCCTCTATTGTCTGTCTGTCTGGAAAAAAATGGTTTCTTAGCAATAAGAATGAATCATTGTGCATTTCCTATAAATAATTTGGGTATTATTAGCAGTCTTTGTGATAAAAAAAAAACAATTGTAATCAAAGATTTTCCTATTGCAATAACAAATCATATTCTTATCTATCATAACAATTTATCTCTGTACCTATAGGCCTACCATAAAAGTTTCAATTGTTTCTGGGCCTATAGCTGTATTGTAGGCAGGTACTCTAAAAAGTATCCCACAAATCACAACATCACCTTGATTATACCTACCTATATGATCGATCATCATAATCAAATTAAAGAACTTTGTTTTTGAAATAAAATTATGTACGACAAGTAGTGTGGATATGAACAATCAGGAATGAGGGCCCTTTTCCTGTCATGCGTATTTTCGCACGCGCGCGGATCTGGTCCGCATGCGGATGATAGCACGCTCCTGGTCACACGCAGGACAGGGATTTCGTTTGCGTCAATCCGCGTTCCGCGCGCGTGCTAGCCGCATGATAGGAAAAACATGTATCAAAAGATAAGATGCGTGCGGCCCGCATGCGGACCAGATCCGCGCGCGTGCGAAAATACGCATGACAGGAAAAGGGCCCTAAAGGTGCTCAAAGTGATTTTTTTTTTTTTCTAACTAGTCCCTACGATATCTACCTACTTAGGCAACTATATCTACACCTAGCTGAATTTTGGGGAGCGGAAGGCTCACCCGGAAGTGTGTGTGTGTTGGTTGTTCAAACAACCAGCCCAATCGCGCCCTTGGGGCGCGGTTGGGCTTACGAGTTGTTCTGGGAAGAACGGATCGGACTATGTCTACCGGGTATATGCCGGTAGTTGCCAAAGAATGGCACAAATGAAGGACCTCCGCGTCCCCGCCGGCGGGGACGACGGTTGCTTGAAGAGCTTGTGGAGTGTGATCTACTTGCAATGGCTGCAGCTGCTGCTGCTGTAATTTCATCGTCTTCATCCGAAAGGACATGTTTCGGACGGCGTCTGAAACGCGTGGTTGGATGGGGGAAGTAGTTGGACGCTGCAACTATAAGGGGGTTTTTATGATGGGGAGCGTTGTCGAAGAATCGACGGGACGCTCGTTTCATATATTCTTTAATGGTAGGGAGTCCTAAGTCAATATGAAGGTTCTTGGTACGCATGTACCAGGGGGCCCCGGTAGCTTTGCGTAAGAAGCGGTTTTGGATGACCTGCAGCACATTCAGATGTGTCTTAAAGGTGTGAGCAAAGGTTACGCTAGCGTAGGTCATGATAGGCCTGACGCAGGTGGTGTAAATCCTCACCTTATTTCTAAGGGAGAGTTTGCTCCGTTTGTTCAACATCGGATGTTTGATTCCGAAGCTGATCTTAGCGCAGTGGAAGCAAATTAAAGTTATCTTAAAATCTAAAACTAAATGGTCGATCAGCCTCGGAACAACATTTGACTACGATTCGTAGTGCTCTTTACTATAGCTAAATAAAATAAATTTAATGAGAGAATTTTGTTCCGGAAAGTTTCCGGCCGAGAAATTCTTGTTTCCAAAATCTACTTAAACAGGGCCCAGCAACGAATTGCTTACCGAGCGAACGATGACGCCGTTTCTTTGTGAGTTTAAGTATGACAGGAATCAGGTATTCAGGATATTTTAGGAGCGCAGGAATAGGGAATAACCTAAACTCACAGCACTGGAACATCCGCTCGTTCTCGAACTCCTTTCCTCCAATTTGCACTATAGTTCACAGTTCGACATCACATAATGTTTTTTAACACAAAATAACTAAAAGATTTCTCTCCGAATGAGAAATCGGCCCCGTTGGCCTCCAATCATTTATAATTAAAATACGTAGCTATCGGCAGCCACGACGCGAGCCATTTATAATTAACATTCGCATCAACGATGCGGGCGACGGCAGAGGACGTGACAATGACAGAGCAGTGTTGCCAGCACCGCGCGCCCATTTTATACGAAAACTAAACATTCACCCGCCCCGGACCGACCCATCGGTCCGCTCTATGCATGGCAGGCGTGATAATGTAGCTACTGCTCGCTTAAGGACTGAATCCCCCACCTGAACTTCTGCAACTCGAGGAGTGCCATCACTACCCGGAAACAGGTTGAGAATGCGCCCCCGGCGCCAACGCAGTGGCGGTAGGTTGGCATCCTTAACCAGAACGAGATCCCCAATGCAGGGGGGTTCAGTCCTGTCCGTCCACTTAAGGCGTTGCTGCAGAATGTGCAAGTACTCAAGCGACCAACGCTTCCAAAAGTTTTGAGTCATTTGCTGCAACAACTGATAACGCGACAAACGATTGCTATTCACCTCCGTATAGGGATATTCCGGCAAGGCGTTAAGTGGGCGGCCAATTAAGAAATGCCCTGGCGTCAGGGCCTCTAAATCATTTGGGTCTGAGCTGAGCGGACACAAAGGACGCGAATTGAGTACAGCCTCAATTTTACAAAACACGGTCGCCAGCTCCTCGAAAGTCAAAATTGTTAACCCTACAACGCGCAACAAATGCGTCTTAGCGGACTTTACAACCGCTTCAAAAATACCACCCCAGTGAGGGCACGCTGGTGGATCGAACACCCAGGTAATGCCCTGACGGGAGAGGCCCGTGCTGATGGCTTCTTCGTTCTCCCGTAAGAACGTTACAATTTCCTTCATACACCGATCAGCACCCTTAAAGTTGGTACCACAATCCGACCTGATCAGCGCTGGTCGCCCTCGTCGCGACGTAAATCTCTCCAGCGCTGCCAAAAGGCCTCCGTAGATAGGTCGGCCACGAGCTCCAAGTGGACGGCCTTGGTGGCTAGGCACACGAACACGCACAAGTACGCCTTGATAGACTTTGCGTTCCGTAGGCGTGATGCCTTTACCATGAAAGGGCCTGCAAAATCCGTTCCCACACCTGCAAACGTCCAGGCCTCCGTCACCCGGTCCGGTGGAGATCTCCCATCTGTGGCTGCATTGTGGCTGCCTTCAAGCGGTAACAAGGCAAGCACCTAAACACAACGCTACGTACCGTTCGTCGTCCCGATAAGATCCAAAACTCGCGCTGTAGGATGGCCAATAGCGCATTACAGCCCGCGTGCGAGTTTTCTCATGACGATCCCTGACTAAGAGCTCAACTAAGGGTCCCCTTTTTGGAAGTAACAGTGGATGCCGAGCCGAAAAGGGCAGGCTAGCGTTCGAAGTCTGCCTCCAACCCTGAGCATACCTTGCTCATCCAGGAATGGGTTGAGGCGCACAATTCCTCCCTTCAGCTTTCCACGTCCATCCCTGAGCAGCCTGACCTCCTCTTCAAAATGTTCCGCCTGGACGACTCTAACCAATGAGCATAGAGCCGCATTCCGCTCCGCAGGCGAGAGGACAGGTGTAAAGTTCCGTTCTGCTTGAGGCTTCCTGCAGTTGTTCACGAACCGCTTGATCCAACCTGTCACCCCAAGAAGTTTGTCGAGGAGCTATACCGTTCCAGCAAGAAAGCTGGGTTAGGCTTCGGTACGAGTTGCCCCACGTTCACTCGCAAACCTCGATCAGGTGGCCCAAGCGGCGCCCTGCACTCGTTGAATGGCCATTCCTGCGGCGACTCAGTCAGCCATTGAGGTCCCCACCACAGTGGGTGACTCACCAAATCAGGTGCCCTGCACCCGCGCGAAGCGCAGTCCGCTGGGTTCCATTCTCCCGGTACGTGCCTCCACACTAACGGAGTTTCCGACCCCGTAATCTGTGACACCCGATTTGCCACGAAAACCTCAAGTGTATGTACCGACGTCTGCAACCAGCACAGAACTATCCGACTGTCAGTCCACGCGTACACCGTTTCATCCAAGTTGATGGTACCACGCAGATTGCAGGTTACATGATTTAGCAAGCGCGCTAGAAGAGCTGCCCCTGCCAATTCCAATTTGGGGATGGTCCATCTAGTTCTGACTGGTGCCACCTTACTTTTGGCCATAACCAGACGCACGTGCACAGTTCCCGTTGAACTTGCTGTCCGAAGGTATACAGCTGCCGCGTACCCTCGCTCCGAGGCGTCACAAAACCCATGTAGGGTAGCCTTACATCCCACCGATGGGACTAACTTGCGGGGTATCGCGATGTGCACAATCCCAGGTAAGGTGGTCACAAACTTGAGCCAATCCTTCAACAACTCTCCGGAGAGTTGGTCGTCCCATCCTAAGTTGGCTAGCCACAACCTTTGTAAAACGCACTACGCCAAGAACGTAACCCGGGCGATCCATCCGCTAGGATCGAACGTTCTAGCGATTGTCTACAGTACCGACCGCTTAGTCCAAGTTTTCTCCAAAGGTCGGGCTCGATCTTGTACGTGAATACGTCATGCGTTGGCCTATATTGCACCCCGAGGATGCCCAACGTGTTTGGATTGTCCGGGTTCTCAAAGAGGTGCGGGTCCTGATGGAACTCGCCTGGCAAACCGGCCAGGAGCTCTGGGCAACTGGACAACCATTTCCGCAACTCGTAACCTCCTGAACCCATGATCGCGATCAACTCGTCTCGTAGAATTAGCGCCTGCTCCACGCTATCAGCACCCGTGCAGATATCGTCCACGTAGACGTCGCGATCCAGTACTGCTGCTGCTCGAGGATATCTTACCCTTTCCTGTGCGGCCAACTCGCAGCGTACGTACTGCCAAATACGGACTTGGCTTAAGTCCATACGTCACCGTGTTAAGTTCGTATGTGACCATCGGCTCATCTGGGCTCTCACGCCACAAAATCAGCTGATACCGACGGTCATCCGGATGTATCATGGTTTGGCGAAACATCATTTTGACGTCTGCGACGAACGCTACCTGGTGTAACCGAAAGTCTGTGAGAATGTCCACAATGTCCCGGTTCAATTTAGGACCCGCGTGCAAACATTGGTTCACAGACACACCATTCGAGGTAGGAGCAGAACCGTCAAACACCACCCGTATTTTCGCCTCAGGTGACTTCAAGACAGCCAGGTGTGGAATGTAATAATGCTCGACACACCTCCAATCCAGGCTGGACACCGACATGTGGCCAAATTGAATATATTCCCGCATGAATTCTATATACTTCTGCCGAAGTGCTGGGTCTCGCCTCATCTTCCGCTCCATTCCGAGTAGTCTCCGTTCCGCGAGCTGTCGCGAACTACCTAAAGCGGGGCGGTTTGGGAGAAAAGGTAGCCTGGTCACGAATCTGCCTGACGGGCATCTCGCAGTGTTGTATTGATAGAACAACTCGCACTCGTCATCCTCTGGCTTCCGTCTGTCCGCCGTGGGCGCTCTTCAGACTCCCAAAACCTCTGCAGCACCTCTGACAGCACACTACCATAGAGGACCGGATCCCTTCTGGTAGGTCCTGAGGTCTCAAACTGGGCCGAAAACAACATACCCCTGTGGTATCTACGGCCACCAAACCAGTTTCCTGGAGTACCTTCTTCCTACCGCACCATAATCTCCGAGGACGTCTGACCCGAGAAGTACGTCCACCGTACCAGGAGTATCAAAATCAGGATCAGCTAACTCCAACCCTGTGGTTAACCCTCGTACCGTTGGTGGTAACCTAACCTGAGGGAGTTTCCCAACCACTTCATCCAGCACCACGGCTGAGACTTGATAGCTGACCCCTGTACATGTGCTACCTAATGCGAACTCAAAGTTCGTCTGACCCCGAATGTCAGGCACATTTAGGCCCCCGATGCCTACAGCTTCATCCTCACTTGGCCGTACATTTAGGCCTAGCCTACTCACCAGCTTACTCGATACAATACATCCCTGAGCCCCTGTATCCAGTAGGGCTCTTACTTGAATGGTCCGGCCACCGTATCCCCATACCCAAATCTTAGCCGTTGGCAAAAGTACCGTGATTGGACGGGGAGCCGAAGCTGATGAGTAGGCGGCGATTACCTAGCGGGAATCTAAACGCGGTGAGGCCGCGTCCCGCGGGGGTATCCCCTCACTACCCAAACCTGTGTATGGGTCCCACTCCTGCTGGTAGGGAGGTCTGCCCATAATTTTATTATTTTTTTATTTATTTATTTAGTAATACAATGAACAGCGTACAGGTAAAACCTAAAAATACTGAACAAGGAACAAAATTAAATATTGAAAGAAACATAACACTTAAAATTAACATAAAATATACACAAGTCACCATGGCTGGAGTTCTATAGTACCCCGACGGCAAACGTCCGTACCGAGGTTGCGCCTGTAGCCGCGGGTACTCAGGCATAGGCGGAGGCATGCGTGGGTCTTGAGACCCAACCAGGTGGCTCAAGCCCGCAGAATACTGCATGTACCCTGGTGGCTGCCTAGTGCTCCCCTGACACCCGCCCGTTGAATCCCGTACCTGGGATGGGTGTCCTTGGCCACGTTCCTGTGCCGCTCTTCCCCAATCCGGCACCTGCTGCCGTGGTGGGGATTGTCCCCACGTCCTTGGGTAAGTGGGCTCCGTCTGTTGACGTCCCCCTGCCTGTCCCTGTGACCGATGCGGAGGTGGGCTCCTCCTTGGAGGGTGGGAGCGTTGCTCCCTCCCTGGTGGGCAGGCTCCTTCGCTGATCCGATCCAGCGCTGCCCCGGCGCCTCCGGAGCGATTCATGCAGAGCAGCGGATGGTGTGCACCCTGGCAGTACCTACAGTTGGTGCTTGAAGGGCACTCGCACCTGATGCGGCCCCAGGCACCGAAAACACCAACGCCTCTGCTGTGCCACACCCGTCTCCTCTGAACCCGCTGCGCAGCAAACTCCTGACACGCTGCCACCCCGTGGCCTGTCTCCCTGCAGTAGGCACACCCTGATTCCAATGCGGTGTTGTACCGCCTGGGTTGCCACTGTTGCCTCCTCGCGCCGGTGCACCCGGCCGTTCCGGGTGGCGAGGGCAGAGGTCTCCTTGCGTGGGGCTTCACCAGCCTGGACGTCCACTCGCCTGCTTTCGGCCTCGAGGAACGACTTCAGATCCTCGTAGGTCGGGAGGTGGTCCGAGGACTTGCCCCATGGAGCTGCTCGAATCGAGCGACCATTTCGCTCGGCAGGCGGCGAAGCACTGTGTGGACCAAGATATAACCGTAGCCCGCCACTGGCAAACCCTGTCGCTCTAGTGCGCTGACCGCGACACTGACTGGGTGGAAGATTTTCTCGCGGAGGTCCGTACCTCGCGTTATGGTTGGTATTGACAGCCACTGGTCTAACAGCCTGTCTACAATCAGGCGCTTGTTTCGATACCGGTCGGTAAGGATCTTCCACGCCACCTCATAATTGCTATCCGAGACAGCCAAATGCGTCAGCAATTCATGAGGCTCTCCATGTAGCCTGGACATCAGCTGAGCCATCTTGTACGCCGGCGTTATGTCCGTCCGTGTGTGGACCACACTGCTATACAGGTCCTCAAACGCCGGCCAGTCGGCGTAATCGCCTGCAAAGACTGGAACCGTAACAGGCGGAAGAGGCACCTGTAATCCTTGTCCCACTTTACCACGGAATGGCTTTTCCTTTCCGTCACGTCGCCTAGATATGTCCGCAGCTGCCTGCGCAATGTCCTGTGCCAGCTCAAGCACTGGCTTACATCGCCCTCAACCAGCTCCTTATCTTCAGGGTTAGGAGCTTCCTCAAGGAGCATGAGGCACTCTGTGAGGTGTTCCGACACAACCCGAACCCGTTCATCTGCCTGTAGTGCACTTTTCAAGAGCGCGTCCTCCCGGTCCTCGCGGCCGATCATTGCCGCTGTGGTAGTAAACCACCTTAATTCTGTCTTTATAGCAGCCTTATACCTGGCGATCGAGGAGCCATGGTACCAACTTTTACACACTCGACTTAATAAAAACGAAAACCAATAAACAAATACCACAAAATAAATGTTAGTTGACTGGCCTAGACCTTACCGATAAGATACCGTTCACTAGGCAAACAATACAGTCACAAAAAAACCGAAACAATATTTTCCAAAATTAATAAAATATGTGGGTAATATAAAAACACGCTTAATACTAAATTACGGCTAACTATGTTGCAATAAAGCAACCACGCTCTGCTACCAAAAATGTTTGATTCGAAGCTGATCTTAGCGCAGTGGAAGCAAATTAAAGTTATCTTAAAATCTAAAACTAAATGGTCGATCAGCCTCGGAACAACATTTGACTACGATTCGTAGTGCTCTTTACTATAGCTAAATAAAATAAATTTAATGAGAGAATTTTGTTCCGGAAAGTTTCCGGCCGAGAAATTCTTGTTTCCAAAATCTACTTAAACAGGGCCCAGCAACGAATTGCTTACCGAGCGAACGATGACGCCGTTTCTTTGTGAGTTTAAGTATGACAGGAATCAGGTATTCAGGATATTTTAGGAGCGCAGGAATAGGGAATAACCTAAACTCACAGCACTGGAACATCCGCTCGTTCTCGAACTCCTTTCCTCCAATTTGCACTATAGTTCACAGTTCGACATCACATAATGTTTTTTAACACAAAATAACTAAAAGATTTCTCTCCGAATGAGAAATCGGCCCCGTTGGCCTCCAATCATTTATAATTAAAATACGTAGCTATCGGCAGCCACGACGCGAGCCATTTATAATTAACATTCGCATCAACGATGCGGGCGACGGCAGAGGACGTGACAATGACAGAGCAGTGTTGCCAGCACCGCGCGCCCATTTTATACGAAAACTAAACATCGGATGTAGTCTGCCCAAAACAAACGCCGCGCGGTCGCGAACCTTCGTTATGTGGGATCGGAAGTTTAACCTGGAGTCCAGGGTGACGCCTAGGTACTTGGTCTCGTTTACCCATGGGATGGGTCGGCCGAAAAGCTTTACAGCGGGGACGTCCGGCCGGTTTGGTCCCCTATGAAAGTACACTGCTGCACTTTTATCAGGGTTGACCTCGATTCTCCATTTGCGGAACCAGTCTCCGAGGGAGTCTAGCGCGTTCTGGAGATCTTCTGCGAGTTTGTCATGGTTGCGGTTGGATGCGTAAAGCGCAGTGTCATCCGCAAACATGGCAAGCTCGGTCCTAGGTGTTTTGGGGACGTCGCTTGTATATAGCGTGAATAGAAGAGGGGATAGTACAGAGCCCTGGGGGACACCTGCCTGAATGCAGTGAGGGGAAGATAGAGTGCCTTCCACTCTGTATCGAAAACTTCGATCCGACAAAAAGTTACGTACAAGTAGTACGAGCCGATCGGGCACACCGAGCTGGTACAGCTTGTATACCAGGTGCTCAAAGTGACATGACCTCTGTGAGTTTTATTTTCCAAAAAGTGATAGAATTTTCTACACAATTGAGTGGGTTTTATAGCAGTTTGTTTTCTATTCCAAGTGCACATGCTTTGACCCCTCTAGGTCAATTGTAAAAAAACATTTGTTTTATACCATGAAGATGTTTAAATTTAGAGGCTTTATTGCATTAAAAGTACTGAGATTGTTATTATGCCCTCAGAAAATAAATAATGATGGGTACCTCTTCTTCAAAATTAAGAATTATACTCTTGTTTTTGTAGTTATATCCAATTGTCCCTCTTCTCTACTAGTGACTTCACTTCCTGATGTACACAGCATTCAAGTTTCTTACACTGATGAAGCAAGTCTACCTCTGCCTCTCTTTATTTCTACTTTCCATTTAATAAGATTCTTTATGAAGTTATTGTGATGGTTGAGAATGTATAAAACAGGTAAACGTAAGTGTAACTAGATCAAGTGCCATGAACCAATAAAGAATAATCACAACACAAATATATAATCTTTTAGATTCAGTGTAGCTGTGAAATTAGCACCAATAGCCATTTAATTTTCTTATCTTATCACAACTAAATCCTACTAATATTATAAAGGCGGATGTTTGTGTGTGTGTTTGTTACGACATCACGCAAAAACGGCTGATTAGATTGACATGAAACTTTGCAGAAATATAAAAGGGCATGTGGAATAACACATAGGATACTTTTTACCACGGAAAAATGTCTCATTCCCACGGGATCACGCATTTTCCAATATTTTTGAAATAGGTGGTGTGACTGAGCCGATTCGCGTTTTAAACGTTTTCGCCGAAAACTAACAGCGACATCTCTTGGCGAATAATGCTTTATTCCCGCGGAATAATAGGTTGCAGCGGGTGAAACCGTTGACAGGCAGCTAGTAGTGCATAAAAATGTATGTGTGGAGTGATAAAACACTTCCAATTTTATTTATACCAAATAGGTTTTTAATTAACGGGATAAAGGTGGGTATTCATTGGGGGACAAAATCGCTATGACTTTATATCTGATACAATGGTGCGGTCAATGTTCCCAAAAAGTTCCCAATGAAGACACACATCTCCTCTTTGGGACCTTTGTATTCCTTATTGGGAACTTTAGTATACATGCAATGTTGCATGATTTTGTCAATGTTCCCATTGAATACCCGCCTTAAATTTAAAAAGCCCGTTGAGCAAAGTAATGCAATATGCGAATAGTCTAGATCTCAAAAGGTAATAAAAGTATAGAATATCACAGTTTTTATAAGTTCAAAATAAAATAAGAAATCAAATGGAAACTTATATGTATTCTACTGATGTTTATAAATATCCCCATTTAGAAACTCAGTGTGTGGGCATAAGTAGGCTGATGAAAACTAGCTTCAAATAGCAAAAACTAGTTTTGCACCTTTAGCAAGTGAATGCTTCAAACACTTGAGGAGTAATATAATTATAATAAATAAAGTTAACAATATTAATAGAGTGACAGTAAACAAACAAAGTCCAATAAGCTAAAATTTGTAAATTGGGAACACTAAGGATATCCTGTTTGAATCATTCCATTGAAATAAGTGATTATTAACGAAACTGTAGGTATACTCGTGTCTCAGTGCACAACACGGCTACCGTTCGGTGCTGACTGAGTCAATAACATCATTGGAAGGCGTGGTGACGATAATTCCGATGATAAACCTACACTCATCTCAACGCCCTTTTGGCACGACCGCAATCACTTCCTAACAACAACAACAACACAGCCATTTCACAAGGAATCACGAACACCGAACATACCTGCATTCGAGATCAAAGGAAATAGCAGAACAGCAAAGGATTATTATGCCGCTAAGGCCTGGAATATTGATAGAAGTAGTACTTACCAGTACCACCCGAGGAAGTCGCCAATTACTCAACGAAACGTTCACAAAATCACCTCTCTGTCGCAAGGACCACTGACAAACAAATTCACTACAATATCATGAATACACTTCGGCGAAAAATAAATAATTGCTGTAGATATTCAGCAATTTTTATTACGACAGCCGTTCCGTGCCACAAAACGAAAATGGCAGCGTTGAAAATGTGTATAAACCGACGACATTTGAGAGAACAGCGCTTTGTTCACCCCACATTCCTTTCACTGCGGAAAGTGTGGGAGGAGAAGGGCAGTCAGAAGAGGGGAGGGATTCACCTACTTTGGTCGGCTTATAATAGTTCGCAAGTATGCCGCTAGAGGGCAAACAGCACGTTGCGTTTTGATAAATTTTCTTTTCGCTGATGTATTTCGAACTACTTACAATAATAAATTAAGTAATCTTATCTACCTACTACGTTAAATTTTCGTAATCGTTATACATGAAAATCTATCTATCATGGAATCTGATATACATGAAAATCTATCTATCATGGATGGATAGATTTATTCGTTTTAATTCTGCATCAGAGAAATATTCTGACGCCATTTCACATATCTGTGGTTCGCCTGTCAATGGTTGTATCAGACAACATAATGCCAAACATGATAATGCGCAACATAGCATAACGAATCTTTTCTATCATCTCCGCTGGAGCTAGACCTATAGCTATCGGGGGTAATAATTAAACAACGTGATATTCAGACTGACGCTCCTCGCGCCAACTTCACTCACTTCATTCATTTGAACCGCTTGAAGTTAAGTGAAGTTCGTGTGAGGAGCGTCAGACAGTTTGAACTAAATATTACGTAGTCTAATATTGTGCAACAAAACACAGTGACGTTGTTAGATCTTTAATCTTCACACACTCACGAGTGTTGTCCTAAGGACGTATGCTGCGTCACTGCGTAGTTCAATTTACTTCCATCGGTACAGCCGGAGTGAGTAAACTTCGCGCGAGTCCGCGCATTACGGTGTGCGGGTTCACGTGGATAATCCACTCAACGCTGGGCACACTGGGATAATTTATTAGACTTGTGTGATGTTCACTCACTTCATCTTTACCGCTTGAAGTAAGGTGAACTTCACACGCAGCGCTGGCACTTACAATCTTTCCAAGCATTTATTCACTTTTTGGTAGCAAGACTTTTATACGGACTCACGCCATTTTTAGGGTTTCGTAGTCTACTAGAAACCCTTATAGTTTCGTCATGTCTGTCTGTCTGTCTGTCTGTATGCCGCGCCCTCATATCTTCGTCAGTTTTAGAGCTATCGACATGAAATTTGGTGAGAAGATAGATCGTGTTGACCCAAATATATAAATATTAAGAAAAAAATATTTTAAATGTTTTTTGGACCCCCTCCCATACAAGTGAAAGGGGGGCAAAAAATTTTTTTTCCTTCTGTTATATTGAGTAGGGTATCGGTGAATAGGTCTTTTAAAACTAAGGTGAGGTTTTTTTGAAACAAAGTCACTAAAATGTTTCTGTCACGAGATATTTGCTTTTAAAAAGGGCGTTTTTGACCCATAATTTGTTCCAGCTGTAACTTCTAAAGTGTAAACGCTAAAAATTTGAAATGAATATGGAATATAGCTTACAATCTGAAGTTACAATGAAAACTATAACGGATATCGTGCCCTTAAAGGTTTCAGAAAAAATTGAGTTTTTCTATTTGCGGTTGGTCATCATACTGCTGCTAACAAACCAGCAACAAAATTAAGTTTGTAATGCTGAAAAACCTGATATTTAAACGTTGACTACGAAACCCTATTTGTGGGCGTGTCTGACACGCTCTTGGCCGTTTTTTAAATTCACAAATTGTATTCACATGACAGAAGTCAAAATGTCAATGTGACTATTCGTGACATATGTTGATCCAAGACACAAGAATATCTCATTTTGAACTAGACTGTTGTTGGTTCGCATGGACAATAATAGGGCCTTTTCTGACGGCTATTAAAAAGTAAAATTGGTACTTAGTAATTACTTAAATCATCGATAGATTGTGCTGAATGACTAACCACTGGCCTTTTTTGACATTTTCACATCATTTAGTTCATGCATGACAATCAAATCAGTAAGTCAGTTTTACGTACGTTTTTGTAGATAAAAAATGTAGACCGCAATATTATAAAACTTCAGTTTTGATACCGATCTTACGAGATTTTGTGGGTCTCTGTCTGTTGCTAGTACCATCTATGGATGATTTTACTAAGTACTAGGTGGTTTTTAGCCGCTGTCAAAGAAAAGGCCTCATTTGCCTGTTGGGTATTATTGTGTTGGATATTATAACTCTGTATTACTATGTCGGGCGGGAATTGTAGGTACAGGGACAAAATTTGTCAGTGTCATTTTATTCCATCCTCTTCTTAATTTCACTTCAAAATTGTTTCAAAAGTTGTGTCCGTAGCTGCACGCAAAGTTATTAATTAAAAACTTGATTTTAATATTAAATAATGAGTGGTATAGTAACAGTAATCGCTCCAGTAAATATAGCCGTGATAAAGTACTGGGGTAAACGCAATGAAGAGCTAATTTTACCGTTAAACGACTCCGTAAGTGTTACACTAGATCCAAGAGTGATGTGTGCTAAAACATCGGTCTGTGCTAGCCCCGATTTCACTGAAAACCAGATATGGTTGAACGGGCAGAAGGAATCCTTCGATAACCAGCGGCTACAGAACTGTTTGAAAGAAATTAAAGCGAGAGCAGCTGCAGAGAAAACGGTCGACGATAATTTCCTTACCTGGAAAGTACATATTTGTTCAGAGAACAATTTCCCAACAGCAGCTGGTCTTGCGTCTTCCGCCGCCGGCTATGCTTGTTTAGTTACTGCATTGGCCCGGTTATTCAAAGTGAAATCTGATGTAAGTTCTATAGCAAGACTAGGCTCTGGGAGCGCCTGCAGAAGTGTCTATGGAGGCTTTGTCAGATGGCAT
Source organism: Phthorimaea operculella (assembly GCA_024500475.1). Lineage (NCBI taxonomy): Eukaryota > Metazoa > Arthropoda > Insecta > Lepidoptera > Gelechiidae > Phthorimaea > Phthorimaea operculella. The sequence goes on from JANFCV010000082.1 coordinate 1,706,919, forward strand.
GCAGGCGTCCAACCCGATGGATCAGATTCCGTCGCCAGCCAGGTTGCAGATGCTACACATTGGCCAGAGATGAACGCAATAATTCTTGTAGTTGGTGATACAAAAAAGAAAGTTAGCTCCACAAAGGGAATGAAGATATCGACAGTAACATCAGAACTACTGCAGCATAGAATTAAATACTGTGTGCCTAGAAGAACAGAGGAAATATGTCAGGCAATCAAACAGAGAGACTTTGCTAAGTTTGCTGAAATAACTATGAAAGAAAGCAACCAATTTCATGCCATTTGTCAAGACTCATATCCCCCATTTGTATACCTGACAGAAGTATCATACAAAATAATAGATCTGATTCATGCATACAATGATGCTTGTGGAGAAGTGAAAGTCGCATACACATTTGATGCTGGCCCTAATGCATGCTTGTATCTTTTAGAAAAAGATGTACCAAAAGTCCTTCACCTTCTTTTGCATGTCTTCCCATTCTCCAGAAAAGATAACTTCATTACAGGCTTGTCTACTGAAGTTACAGAACTAAGTCAGGAATTTTTAGATAAAATGCCTGTACAACCACAGAAGGAAGATTTGATCAAATATTTCATTCATACTAAAGTTAGTGATGGTCCCACAGAACTAATTGGAGGACCACATCTTTTGAATGAATTAGGGAATCCATATTAGTTATAAAAATAGATGTATGAATAGGTGAAGGTAATTTTTTTATAACTATATGTTTATCTATATCTAGGTAACTCCCATTATTTCTGTTTAAAATCTCCATTAGTAATGCTTCCCACAATATCTATTTTCCTAAACTATTTTTATTCATCAATATTATGTGTGCGTCATTTTGGCACGGCCACCATGGAATACCGTGAGTTTGATGGTGTGAAATAATTGTCCTCTAATTGTCTCTAATTGTCGCACAAGTAAAAAAAATTGTCTCCCCGCCGTTTAAAAGATATTCCATGTGATAGGTGTCCGTGCCAAAATGACGTTTCTACAGCTGGGCCACCATTAAAGCAGCCACTTGGCGAAGATCTGATTATTCCAAAAATTGTCCATTTAATTGTCTATTCTTCATACAAAATTTCATCAGTCTTCGAAGAGCCGTTTCAGAAATATATGATTGGTTTGTGGCCGTGCCAAGATGACGTTTCTACAGCTGGGCAACCACCTAAATCGGCACGTAGCGGAGACATGTCTATTACCAAAAATTGTCCATTTAATTGTCCATAACTGCCTGCCTAATCATTTTAATTGTCTCGTTATCGTTAATGAGAAAACTCATTTTTCATTTTGTGGGTAGGGGAAACTGGGGTCACTTGACCCCAGTGGAAGACATGGTATTTTTAATTTCCAGAAATACTACCAAATCTATGTTTAGCTAGCAAAACTTGTTGTCTACAGTCGGATGTGTCAACTATTTCATGTTTCAAAGTGACAGGTCTTTATATAAATTCTATGGTGGCGCAGGATCAATTTGGCGAGTATTTAGCTCAGATGGAGAATTGACAGCTTAATATATCTCTCAAATAAGCATAATAGATTAGTCAGAAAGTGATAGAGTTATTGTGGTTGTTTCACTGTGCCCTTTGTTCCACTGTACCCCACCTTACCCTACCCAAATAAATTAATAACAGTTTTCTCGTTAATGAAGCCGGGGCAATTAGTATGATTGGGCAGGCAATAATGGACAATTAAATGGGCAATTTTTGGCCATAGACATGTCCTCCCAACGTGACGATTTAGATGTGGCCGTGCCAAGATGACGTTTCTACAGCTGGGTCATCATCTAAATCATCACGTAGCGAAGTCATGTTTATACCAAAAATTGTCCATTTAATTGTCCATTATTGCCTGCCCAATCATATTAATTGTCCCGGCTTCATTAACGAGAAAACCGTTATTAATTTATTTGGGTAGGGTAAGGTGGGGTACAGTGGAACAAGGGGCACAGTGAAACAACCACAATAACTCTATCACTTTCTGACTAATCTATTATGCTTATTTGAGACATATATTAAGCTGTCAATTCTCCATCTGAGCTAATAAAAAAAAAAAAAAAAAAAATTGTTTATTTCAAAATCTTATTATACATTTGGTGCCGGGTCTTCCCAGTAAGTTATCCGTAGATACTTGTAGTGGGAATGACCCGCTACTTCCCCTCGTTTCCTTTAGTTAAGATTTAAGTAATATTATAAAATAAAGTAAAAAGTAAGTAACATGACAAAAGTAAGTACCTAATAATACTAATATTGTTTTATTTTCCATAACTTAATGAATCTAAGTATAACAATCTAAATATAAAAATATAAAATAAAAACAGTGAGTAAGTTAGCCAGTTTAGTAGTTGTTTGTGTGTAATAGTGTGTGTGTGTGTGTGTGTGTGTGCGCGCGCGTGTGTGTGCGTGTGTGTGTGTGTGTGTGTGTGTGTGTGTGTGCGTCTGTCCGCCTGTTTGTATGACTTTCTGTCCGAGATATTTAACTAGGAAATCCTTATCAAAAGATTTTCCACTTCGTCGTATGTTAATGTCATCAGCCACTTGGATAAAATTTCTTTGCATTTAAATAATGTTTGTGGATAGATCATAAGAACCTTATTTACTTTATTGTATACAAAGCCACACTGAGATTGATACTGTCTTTGTGCGAAAGCAGTACGTACAGGGTAAGACGGTGCAACAGTGAGAGCCCTTCTAGAGCTAAATACTCGCCAAATTGATCCTGCGCCACCATAGAATTTATATAAAGACCTGTCACTTTGAAACATGAAATAGTTGACACATCCGACTGTAGACAACAAGTTTTGCTAGCTAAACATAGATTTGGTAGTATTTCTGGAAATTAAAAATACCATGTCTTCAACTGGGGTCAAGTGACCCCAGTTTCCCCTACCCACAAAATGAAAAATGAGTTTTCTCATTAACGATAACGAGACAATTAAAATGATTAGGCAGGCAGTTATGGACAATTAAATGGACAATTTTTGGTAATAGACATGTCTCCGCTACGTGCCGATTTAGGTGGTTGCCCAGCTGTAGAAACGTCATCTTGGCACGGCCACAAACCAATCATATATCTCTGAAACGGCTCTTCGAAGACTGATGAAATTTTGTATGAAGAATAGACAATTAAATGGACAATTTTTGGAATAATCAGATCTTCGCCAAGTGGCTGCTTTAATGGTGGCCCAGCTGTAGAAACGTCATTTTGGCACGGACACCTATCACATGGAATATCTTTTAAACGGCGGGGCGACAATTTTTTTTACTTGTGCGACAATTAGAGGACAATTATTTCACACCATCAAACTCACGGTATTCCATGGTGGCCGTGCCAAAATGACGCACACCAATATTATCTCAATGGGCATAATGAGGCATAGTCCGATAACTTCGTGCGCGACCTTCCTGCGGGGTACAGACGGTAGGGGGGCGAGGAAGCACGTCATTTTAATATGGCATGCGGCGCGGATGCGCGCCGCTCCCTTCCCCGCTACCCGCTGACATCTCCCTCCCCAACGTCTGACACCCCTAGGGAAGGTCGCGCACGAACATGTCGGACATGTCAGTTACTCTGTGGACATGTCCTAGTGTTACCACTGCTATAGATAATGGGACAAGTGGGAGCTATCCACCAGTAGCAATGTTCTGCTGCAGTTTTATTTTTTACTTCAATATGTATATTAATAAAATTTTGAATGGCAATGAAAATTAGTTGTAATGATGTTGCTAGCATTAATTTCACATTGACATTTTGCTCACCATGACCTTTTGGATACAGTTTTCAACATAATTTTTGTCATGGGTCATGTCATGTTTTGTTCTGTGTACCTAGTTCACTTGAAAGTGTTTGTAAATCTCGAATTTGAATTATGTGTTCTATTGGTTACGAAATGAAATTGTTTATAAGAATAACTTAATTTATTTACATAATAAAGGATTTATATACAAAAGAATAATGTCAAGTATACTTCACACAACATCCATACAAACGCACAATCAGGAGATCTTAATGAAAACACTACATTAGCTTACAACAATTCCATTTATTTTTATCCTCATAGTAAATTCAGCACAAAAATAAATGAAATCTCTTCTCCCGGACTTCTTATCGGGCAGAGACTGACACCTGCCAGACTCTGATGATGTTGTCGGAGTAGCCAGCGAAGAGGGTCTGACCATCAGTGGACCAGGCAAGGGAGAGGCACTGGGGAGGGTCAGACTTGGAGTTCTGTTGCTGGTTGATGATTTCGGGCCTGAGCTCTTCAACCATCTCCTTGCTTTCAAGGTCCTGGGGAATAAAAATATATTATTAATATCTGAATTTACTGAACCTATTGGTAACTTGGGATAATGTATGGTTTCAATATTCATAAGTGACACTATCAGAAAAGACATGTTTGTAGAGGAGTAAGAAATATTGAATTTGTAAGATACATACCCAGATCTTGATAGAGGGTCCGAAAGCAGCACACAGCCAGTATCTGTTGGGCGAGAAGCAGAGTGCTGTGATGATGTCATTGTGGTCCAGGGTGTGCAAGTGCTTGCCGTCATTCAGGTCCCAGAGCATAGCCTTCATGTCCTTGCCACCGGACGCACAGAGGGAGCCGTCAGGAGACACGGTTACTGTGTTCAGGTATCCAGAGTGACCAAGGTGGTTGATCTTCAACTTGCAGTTGGTCAAGTGCCAGACCTGAAGGGAGAAGAATCCTACTAATATTATAAAGGCGGATGTTTGTGTGTGTGTTTGTTACGACATCACGCAAAAACGGCTGATTAGATTGACATGAAACTTTGCAGAAATATAAAAGGGCATCTGGAATAACACATAGGATACTTTTTACCACGGAAAAATGTCTCATTCCCACGGGATCACGTATTTTCCAATATTTTTGAAATAGGTGGCGTGACTGAGCCGATTCGCGTTTTAAACGTTTTCGCCGAAAACTAACAGCGACATCTCTCGTCGAATAATGCTTTTTTCCCGCGGAATAATAGGTTGCAGCGGGTGAAACCGCTGACGGGCAGCTAGTATTATTATTTTGTAGGTTGCTCAATGTAAATAGTGAAGGGAGCAGAGGCAAGACCTTTGTCCTTGCATTACAGTGGGGATAATTTAACATTTCAGTAGGTTATAGTTAGATGTGTGGTTGTGTTATATCAGAACATGATAATACAAACCTTGACAGTGCGGTCCCATCCAGCAGATACAATGATGGGGTTGGCATGGTTGGGGGAGAATCGCACGCAAGACACCCAGTCAGAGTGGCCGTCGTCCTGGATTGTGTACTTGCACTCGGCGAGGGTGTTCCACAGCTTGATGGTCTTGTCCCGGGAGCCGGAGACGATTTGACGGTTGTCAACGGAGAAGGCCACAGAAAGGACATCCTGTGCACAGGAAAAAAACATTAGTATACTGTGAGCAATCTGGAAGTACTTTAGAAGTAACTGGTACTATTATGTACTTTATCAGCCCCATATCCGCTTGCCGTTCAGGGTTCACGTGGCAAAGGTATGTCTCATCATCAAGTTTATAAAATCCTGTACGTATAACTAGAAACTTTTAAAGTGCAGAATTTTGACACTTAGGGATTAAAACAGTGCATCAAACTACTCATCATAGTTAGTTACTATTACTTACACCAAGAGGAAAGCCCAGAAGTCCATGTTACGGAAATCTGAAGCCTCAGGTTGTCATCAGGAGCTCTTCTGCCTCGCAAAGGCGCTACACTGGTCTTCTGCCTCGTATAGGCACAACACTATTCTTCTGCCGCGTATCGGCACTAGATCCCTACCAAAAGTAAAAGTTCTGTCACACCTTGGTATGGTCTTCGAAACGCCTGGTGGTCTTGCCGGCGGCAAGGTCCCACAGACGCAGGGTCTTGTCCCAGGAACCGGACAGGGCGTAGTTGCCGTCACTGGACAGAACTACGTCGGAGATGAAGTGAGAGTGGCCGTAAAGACGCTTCTGCGGTACACCGTAGTTGGTCTCGTCCCTAGTCAGTTTCCACACAATGAGGGTCTTGTCTGAAATCAATATCGAAACAATTAGTGAAAATGATAGCGCTGAAGAAGTTATACTTATGGATAAAAATCGTCAGCCCCATATCCGCTTGCCGCTCAGGATTCGCGTGGCAAAGGTTATGTTTCATCACAGTAATAAAGAATGTTGACTGGAAATAATGGTATGAATCGATTCATTTACGAACACAAGTAATTTAGATCAGAAAGATTTCGTTATAAACATTGCCCAACATGAGATGAACATAGATTTGGGTTGTACTACAAGGAATGGAAAATAGAAAAACAACCTCACTTACCTCGGGATGAAGACAGAATCATGTCAGGGTATTTGGGGTTGGTGGCGATTTGGGTGACCCAGCCATTGTGGCCGCAAAGGGTACCCCTAAGCTTCAAAGTTTCGGTCATTTTCACGAAATTATCCACGAGCAACCGTGCCCCGACACGCAACGAAATAAAAAGAACGAATTTGACAGCCGGGAGAAGAGGAAACGGATAGCAATAGTGTTGTACTGTACTGTAATAATAACGTTACTTTAATAACGTTATCAATTTTTTTTTTAATTAAGGTAATGTTACATAAACTATCGGGAGTCGAACGCAGTTTTTCTACGGGTGTCGAACGCAGTTCTAAGTGCTCAGGTTTCCTTTGTATGTAGTGTTTGGTTTGATGTCGATGTCATGCATTTCTTAAAAACTGTTCCGACCTGAACAACATGGTGTGGCAGCTTGGCACCTCAGCATGGCACCATTTTTTGGTGTGGTTTGGCCTTTATATTTCTATCAGTTAAGGATGCGTTCATAAATAAGTAAAGAGTTTCCTTTACAAAAAAAAAGTTTTCTTTTCTTTAGCATTTTGCTTGCCCTCTTATTTTTTGCATGCAGCATCAAAAGGCGACGGACTGCCTCTGACTGATTTGCAACGGACATTTGGATTAGCTATAGATGGATGCAATCAACGAATACAACTTGCAGCATTTGTAAAAGTCAATTATGGGACTTTTGTTTTGCGCAACAGAAAATCTTCGTAGGAAGATATTTTTTAAATAGATAAATGTCCACCCGGACCGTGCGTGACAGGATCACACACAGGACACAATATTATGACTTTTGCTGACACTGCAAATTCAACAAATTTCAGAAATTTTATTACATTTTTGCTTTTTAAACATAAATTGAAGTTTATTTTTGTAAAATTGCATTGAGAATTTAGTTGTAGGGATATTATTTGTCGCAAGGTTTAGATATAACAAATGGATTTACTAATAGAAACAACCCAAACAACAGCAAAAACAAAAATTATGCCTTCTGGGTCTTTGAAGGTTAACACAGTTTTATTTTATAATTTTGGTAAAATCAGAGTTGCAAAGAGCCGAGATCAGTCGATCCAACGATCGCCGGTCGCGCACATCCCTTTGCACCCCTGCTCTGTGGATCCAATGTTTTTGTTTTTATATGAACGCAGCCGTTAGATAGCATCATGACTGGTTTCCATGGAATGTCCGCTAGGGGGACAGGTTCTTGAGAAAAATTGACGTCACGCAAGTAGTTCCTACGCCATTTTGTAAAGTGTCCGCCGAAGTCAGTTTTCTGGTTATAGTGTAAAATAGTTAATTCGCATGGTTTTGTGGACATTGAAAAGTTAAAGACATTTCAACACCAAGTTAACGTCTCGTACGTTAATCCCACAGACTCAAAGTATGGAGGACAAGGCGTCACTAAAGGAACTGGATCAATGGATAGAGCAGCTAAATGAATGCAAGCAATTGACAGAAAACCAAGTCAAAACGTTATGCGACAAGGTAACACAGTTTCTTATTATCCTTTAGAATGCATAGAATTGGATCATTAAACTCTTTTATGGGTGTTCAGAGCACTTTTCTACAGATTGGTACATATAGTTGTATGATTCATTATACCTACCTATTCGGTTTGTCTACCTAGCGTATTTGAGATAGTTGTGGTAGTAGAAGTCATTTGGTAATCGTTTTGAGAAGCTGAGGGTGGGTGGAAGGTGGTCCCACTTAGTGCGCATCGGTGCCTAGCGCGTAGCCACCACACCTAACAGCCAGTTAGCCACGATTAGCCTCCTGTTTTATATCACAATTGGTCGGCGGATATTTATAGACAGGACGCGGAAATGCTGTTAATCATTTATTATTCTCGCTATCATTGCATTTCACGAATCTATGGATGTGTCCTTGTCCTGGTATCTGTCAGTGCACTTTATCATTTAGTGGGTATGTGCTGTATTGATGAAATCAGTTTTTTGAGTACCCTACTCTTATCTCTTTTATTATGTGCCAAATGAGTACTCCCATTCAAGTGTATCTCGAATTCCAGCAGAGTTGTAGCAAACCATTTGCTGTGAGATGCTTGGTTTGTAAATACTAGTAACACTAGATGAGAATTAGTAGCACTAGATGAGAATAAACAGGTTCTAATGGGTATAGTATATAACTGTCATGAATGTTGCACTCTAGGAACAAAATACATGTGCATATCTATCTAGTTTCTACAGAATTGTATTGCTATCTGTTAACTACAGTTTACACATATCCTACATCTAGAATAATATTGTCTAATAACAGAATACTGACCGATGAAGGTCTTATTTTGGTGAGCAGTTAAATTTTATTGAAGTGTTCTTCAAGGTCTAGTAAAAGGCTAACATTGAGTATGTAAACAAACACTGTTACTTTTGTCAGGCTTTATTTTCTAGTAGAGGTCTGCCTAGCAGTTTCCCCCGCTACTACCAAGTTTTCATTGCAAATATGTAAGCATTATTTATGAAATGATGATTTTTTAAATTATTTTACATTATTGATTACAACAAAAGAACAATTTTTTTTATAATAACGAGATGGTGTGATTAAAATTAAATTATTTTTTTGGGGAATTTATCTAATATCATTTAGGAAAACAGCAATTCAATAACAGAATACCTATGATATATGAATTGAATATGACAAGATGATTTCTGATGTGTTTGTATATCCAGGTGTGGACTGTTGTGGCTGTAGTAGTAGTTGCATAGTAGTGTATGTTTACATTATTATTCCATACTTAAATTAATATGTGCAATAGCATCACCTCATTTTGGTTCTGTGAGTGTGATATAAGGTAAAGATTTGGTTGCCCATTTCCTGTGAATACAATAATTAGCATTGCACTCTGCAATCTGCTGCTAAGTGTGATTAGTATGACAATTTCAATAGGGTTCACCAAAGTCCAACAGCAAACTGTTGTGGCTAGACAATCATGAAGATCCTTAAAATATTTACTATAAAAATATAAGTCAAGATCTAAACAACTTTTTTGTAATTTATTACAAAAATGTGTTTCAACTGTTTTTATTGCAAAATGTTATCAATATTATTGAAACAAATGGTGTAATTAGAACAGCATGATATGATGCTTCCTCTCAAAACAGAGTACCATGAGTACACAGACATATCACAAATTAAGTTTTAGTTGTATGAACTTTGATGGATAACCCAAAGTTATAGCCACAATTTCATGGGTATACTTTTTTAAACTAGGTATGGTAATGTTTTTTGTTTCTATACAACAATATATAATAAGCTTGGACAAATCAACCTCTGGACGCGACTCAATGACATTTTACCCTTTACCCCTTTAGCTCCGAACCTAGGTAAAATTACCTAGGTACGCAAATGGCAACCGCCAGTGTGACTTTGAAACTACAAGAGAAAACATACCCCCAAAAATGGGCAAATATGCTATTTTATTTTGTAAAAACATTAGCCATCGGACAAACAATATTTCTTAACACGCGTAAATACATTTTTGCGCTATATTTCTCGTTATTTACGTGATAAATTAATAAAATACGTATGACAGGACCGTATAATACGTCTCTATAAAAAGGTCATATTCTATAACACATTTCAACCAATATTTTGTATAACATTTATGAGCCGGTTTTTATCAATCATTTTTTCATTCGTTCACCAATGATGGGAAATTCAGTGCGGGAAAATTGTCGATTACCGATATCGATAAGAATGATTAGGTACTAGGTACCTACTAGTATTACCAGCGCAGATAGAGAATGGATGCCGAATTGAAATAATTACCTAACCAATACCAAAATCTCGGAACTGATCGGTGATACACATAAGTCTAAGGAACATAGGTCGAAATATGGAAAAAGAATTGGACCTCCCATAGTAACTCATGAAACTCATTCTATTTTACAGAAAATGTTTTTGACAATCAGGTATTTTCAAATTAGGACTCTGTTACCTCTTTAATTAAATAAACTGCGAACATGATATGAAACTAGCCATGGATAATTTGGCTTCAGAATTTGAAAATACTGAACATTTGCATTCGCGAATGGCAAAAACTAATACTCGTATTCGCATTCACGAATGTTCAACAAATACCATTTGTTATGTCACTGTTCCTATGGCATAACTGTTGACCAGCAAAAAGTATTAGTATACCTATAGATTAATGATCGTGTAAAGATAATAGATAATAATTATAATGTACAACATGGATTAGGTTTATTTCATTTAATTCGTGTAGGTAAGTAAGTGAAATTAAAACACTTCAATTTTAGAAAATTTATGTTCTATGTTCAGTTTCCTGTATGTTCACAATGTTCAGTCCAAAAGGTATGGGCAGTTTTCTGTAAAAAATGTAATAAATAATAATTCATCTGACTTAAAAGCGTATCTAATATAAATTGTCACCCCAATATTGTGTATCGACAGCCGATGTGGCGCAGTGGTTAGTATGCCTGCCTGCCACGCAAAAGGCACCGGGTTCAATTCCCGGTGGGATCACTCACAAAGTTGATATTTATCACTTTGTGAATTTGTTCCCAGTCTGGTTAGGACATTGCAGGTTGAACCACCTGATTTTCCGCAAGTAAGATGGTTCCGTGCTTCGGTTGGGTACGTTAAGCCGTCGGTCCCCGGTTGCTGTCTATGATGGCGGTCGTTACACAACCATGTCAGAGGCCTGCTACTTGCAGTAGGCGGTTGAAAAATTCTGACACCAGGGTTCATCGGGTCGTTGAATGACTCGGTGTCCCACACGAAAAGAAGAAGACCCCAATATTAAGGCCGAACGTTGTGTCGCGCGGGCGTGCAAATTTTTAACCCGCACGTAGTTCACTTCCCTAATTAATCTGAACCGCTTAAAGTAACATTCGTGCGGATAGACCGCACACGAATAAAATACGCCACATGACGCTGCGTTCGCCCTTCTAGTTATCCATGATAAGGAACCAGACAATTCGTCGTTCCTCAAAACTTATCAAATAATATCTAGAAATTTTCGTGAAAAACTTCATTCAGTCATTCATTCTTTATCGATTATCGACTATGGTACAGCACTGTCTTTGAAGTATACATAAACCGACATAATTCTAAAATGACAAATGTAAAGGGATATGATAAGAATCAGGTGTCTTTCAATTTAGTAGATTACATCTGTCATTACCTCCCTTCCCCCCAATATTGGTTGAAAGAGATCTAGAACAAATTCTGTAGGATTCGCGTCCAGAGGTTGATTTGTCCAAGATAATAAGCTATTGCAATACCGGAACTGGTACCTAAAATAATAGAAAAATTTAATAATGTTCTTATCAGTAAATATCTTATCTTAATATTTTGATATACCTAATGATAGTAGTGTCCTCTACTCTAAAACACCCCTTTTGTGTATTACCTTCAGATTAAAGTGCTTATTACACCTTCCTAAATTTAGTCGCCTAAATGATTTAGTCACTAAATTCAGAAAAGTGCAATAGCATTTAGAGAGGTAGGTTTCTAAATTTAGGAAAAAGTACGGCTACTGACTCACTAAATCAATTAGGAACCTAATTAGAATCGAATTTAGGAAGGTGTGATCGCGTTTAGTCGTTTTAGTCGGTGTGCAGCACTTCGCGCGTGTGGACGTGCCGCTTGTTTTCTCTGCGAGTGTTCGAGAATGTCGACGAAAGAGAATGAAATTTTAGACCCTATAATAAAGCCTATAATAGAACTTTACAAAGATATGCCATATTATGTTTTTGTATACACGGTTACATTTAATTAAGTATAAATCTCGTGAGGGTGTAATCTACTCACAAAACTGAACAACTATTGTTTGAAACTTTTCTTCGAAATATGAAAAAAAAATTTGGACCTCCCATACTAATTGACACACTTTTTCAGCATTTTTGTATGGGAGGTCCAAATTTTTTTTTCATATTTCGAAGAAAAGTTTCAAACAAAAGTTGTTCAGTTTTGTGAGTAGATCACACCCTCAAGAGATTTGTACCCAATTAAATGTAACCCTGTATTATGTAAAGACAGTATTTTGTTTTTGTATGTATGGTGTAACAAGATTTAGTAAAATATTGAACGATCTTGAATCCATTCGCAGATAATTTCTAAAGTCTTCCGGTTCTAAAACAGACATTACCTATATTCATACTTGATAGCTTTTCGCGAAGTAACAAAATATTCCTTGACCCATGTCTTTCTTTTTCTTTTCTTTATTTTGATTGACCCAATGGCCAGGGTCACAGCGAGGCCAATTTTTTGGCGTTTGGACAACACTGGGTATTGGTTTGGTTTTGGTATTATCGTTAGAAATTAGCGCGATTGGGGCCCTTGGTGCCATTTAATAAACGTCCGCCTTCGTTGCGTTTCAGCAGGCTACTGATTTAGGAACTAAATTTAGAACAGTGTGATTAGAAGCTCCTAATTTCGTTCCTTTTCTGAATCCTAATTTAGGAGACTGAATTTAGGAAGGTGTAATAAGCACTTAATTACTCAATTACTTCACATACAGTTAAACATACTAGCCTCTAGGTATGTTATTAAAGCACAATTAGTTGCATTTGTTAAAATAATCTATGTAGAAATACACAATTCTGAAATATAATCCTCTGTTTAATGTGTATTGTTATTCACGAAAATAATAAAAGGTGCTATTTTTGTTGTATATCACAAATGCCCTGGAGTGAGCTTTATAGGCGGTAATAAACCAGACAATGGCTATCACCAGTGATATGACAGTGGAAACTGCTGTAAATATTTATATTTAGTGTCTGCAAAACATGTAGTACCTACTGATCTTGCCACCACAGCTATTTTACAACTATTGTTTTGAATGCAGTTTAGTCTAGCTGTTTGTTTTGCTAGGAAATAGATATTGGGCTCTGATAATGAGTAAATAAATAAGAACAACTAAACCAATCCACAGGTTTAAATGATTTTTACTACCAAGTATATTCAAATTCAAAATATTTATTATTTACTAGTAGGAATTTACATGAAGCTCTCAAGAAAGTCACCTTTTAATTATGTTTACATATGAAACCCATAAAAACTTCAACTTTTCAACCATTATTTGGACTCTGCACCAAGGCAAGGTCTTTTCAATTCCAAGCCATCTTTATTCATATCATACAAATGATTGAAAAAATACACCAATCATTATAAACAACATGAGAATTGACCTTTTCCTTCATTGATGAATGCTCTTCATTGACTGATCCAAACTGTTTAACTTTTCATGATTCATATGGATTTTCCTTTTCTGTCTGTAAAGTTTAGCTAAGGTCAATGCAAAACCCATCTCTTTAAGATATACAAATTATGTTGTTTTGGTGACTTTTGCTGGTGGTGTCGTGTTTAGAACATGTTTATTTTCTTTTATTAGATCTGAACTTCTTAATATTGTCATTTGTATTCATATTTTTTTATGTATTGAAGTTAGGAACGTAGGTAGTGCTGGCTGATTAATTACTTGAAGATTTTGCTATAAAACTATTTATTTCATAGACATTCTAGGATAGTTACACCTTAATTAATTTAAGTTAGCTTATTATTATGGACCTGACCATAAAGTCTGGAAAGAGAAAAGGGAGGCCTTTGCCCAGCAGTGGTACAGTCTAGCCTGATATAATAAATTAATAACAGCTGATTATTTGTTTCTAAAAAGTTTTTTTTATATCTATTATAAATAATACAGACCATTTTTAATATTCTAACTGAAAAGCTTATATCGCGTCAAAGTTCAAATGGTTAGAATAGCGCCGACTCGGGAGTGGTCCTGTAGCAGAATCTAGACCAAAACATCCTTCTTCTTAACTTGAATTATCTTGTCTTAGCTTTGAACTGATTCGCACAAAATCATAGCATCGTCATAGCTATTTATAGAATTTTAATTGCGTGTTTTGGATTCGTAAAATGCTAATATTAATACAGATGTACTAACTTACTTTCTGGTTCTCTTTAATCTGATCTAAATGGTTTTAAAAAAGTTATGTCAGATCTGGCTGCTTTTTTTCATTTCAGCTTCAAATCCCAAGTAGTGTTATGTTATTTTTAAATATACCTGGTTGACCGAGATTACTCGGTTCGTCAAAAGATGACGTTGTTAGTTTACAATAAACACGCAAAAAAGGGGTGAAGCAACGATTTTTGGAAAACGAAATCGCCCCCGAAAACCCTTAATTACGGTAGAGGTATTTGGTAGGTATAGGTAGGCCGTGCAATATATTTAGCTAAGAATGTCCTGTGTTCGAAAATTTCGTGTTAATAACTCTAAGGTATGGTCAAAATGACAGTGGGCAAACTTGTATGGAACTTGGTCCAAGAACCTCCGCTATTGAGACTTATTGGAAATTGAAGTACATACTTGTCAGATTATTCGAGACAAGTTTTATCGAAATCGGCCGCGGGAAATATTTTTTATAGTAACTTCAAGTGATCAAAAAAATATTCGTAAAAAAATATTTTGAGTGGAGCGTGCTTTTTCTTTTGACACATTTGTATTGACATTGCGTGTTTCTCGAATGTAAAGCAGTGTAAACTCCATGTAACGACACTCCACATAACGCCAAACTCCCCAAAACAATAAAAATAACATAACTTTGGTTTGAAAAAGTTGGTCAAAGAGAATTGAGACTTATTGAAAATGGAAGTAGATACTTGTCTGTGACACATTAATATTGATATTGTGTGTCAGTCGAATGTATTACAATGCAAAAGCCATGAAACGACACTCCATATAATACAAAACTCCCCAAAACATTCAAACAACATGACTTTGGTTTGGAAAAAGTGGCCTAAGAATCTCCACTATTGAGACTTATTGGAAATAGAAGTACATACTTGTCAGATTACTCGAGACAAGTTTTATCGAAATCGGCCGCGGTTTTTTTTTGAAGTCACTTCAACTGATAAAAAAAAATTCTTATAAAATAATTCTGAGTGGAGCGTGCTATTTCAAAACTTATTACATTTTACAACAACTTGACTTTGGTTTGGAAAATGTGGTCTAAGAACCTCCACTATTGAGACTTATTGGAAATGGAAGTACATACTTGTCAGATTATTCGAGACAAGTTTTATCGAAATCGGCCGCGGGAATTATTTTTTATAATCACTTCAAGTGATCAACAAAATATTCTTATAAATAATTCTAAGTGGAGCGTGCTATTTCTTTTGACACATTTATATTGACATTGCGTGTTTCTCGAATGTAAAGAAGTGTAAGCTCCATGTAACCACACTCCACATAACGCTAATTTCCCCAAAACAATAAAAATAACATGACTTTGGTTTGGAAAAATTGTTCAAAGACCTTCCACTGTTGAGACTTATTAAAATGGAAGTACATACTTGTCTGTGACACATTAATTTTGATTTTGTGTGTCAGTCGAATGTAATACAATGTAAACTCCATTAAACGACACTCCACATGTTACAAAACTCCCCAAAACATTCAAAACAACATGACTTTGTTTTTTTTATATTTACATTTCGTCTCCCGAAAAGGAAAATCCCGCGAGCGAATTCGATAAAACTTGTCTCGAATAATCTGACAAGTATGTACTTCCATTTCCAATAAGTCTCAATAGTGGAGGTTCTTAGGCCACTTTTTCCAAACCAAGGTCATGTTGTTTGAATCTTTTGGGGAGTTTTGTATCATGTGGAGTGTCGTTTAATGGAGTTAACATTGGATTACATTCGACTGACACATAACATCAATATTAATGTGTCACAGACAAGTATGTACTTCCATTTTAATAAGTCTCAACAGTGGAAGGTCTTTGAACAACTTTTCCAAACCAAAGTCATGTTATTTTTATTGTTTTGGGGAAATTGGCGTTATGTGGAGAGTCGTTACATGGAGTTTATACTCCTTTACATTCGAGAAACATGCAATGTCCATAGACTTATATATATAAACTAGCGTTTATAGACCAACTGACAGCTCGATCTCGCGTGACCAATTTTGGTTTTGGCGCGTTTATCTCAGCTAGTGATGTACATTATTCAATTTGGAGGGTTATCGATAATTTCAAATAAAAAATGGTATGAAGATTTCAACTTTATTTATTTGTTCAATTAAAATGTTGACATAATGCTATCTTTGCTGCGGCGGATCATTTCCTTTTTTGCAGTCAGCTTATTTCCTACGTAGGTTTGCTGAGATGGTTGTTTGTAAGAATCCTGGTCAATAGCCGCTATCTTCACAAACAAGACGTGCAACATCTTTCTTCATCCTTCAATGTTGAGACGTAGATGGGACTATGTCACATTTTATGTACGATGATGCGAATCTCTCGTTAATACGACCCTGAAAATAATAGGTATTTATTTAGTCGATCTCCAATAACTGGATCTAAAGTGTATCTGTTGGATGTACTTGTACCTCTAGTTGAAAATAATGTTATATGTATTGTAAAAAATTATGTCTGAATTGTTCAAGTAACTATTTAGCGAATCGTTAAAAATTGCATATTTTTTGTTGTTTTAACATTCAAAGTATGTAAGGTACCTCTAGGTAACTATCGATAACTTTGTCGATAAATTGCAGTCAATCCCTGGCCTAAATGCGAAATTATTTTATCTCCAAATATTATGAAAATTACTAAGTAATACACTTTTACATATCGAAAATCTGAAAGGAAATATAAGGAATTGCTTATTTTATTATTTTACTTACAAAAAAAAGGCACTTTTAAACAAAAAATTCACGTGTAATCCCAGTGACGACATTCTGAGAATTTACCTGTGAAATGTGCAGTTTTCCGGGTAAGTGTGAAGATTCGCATCAAATTCGCATCCTGAATACATAACCATCGTTGCACACTAATCAAATTATAAAAATAAATCAGGATTTCTGAAAAAAACACCAAAATAATGTACAGGTAAAAACCAGCGGGTTGAATTGGGACGATCTGTCATACAAAACAGGTCACAGTGACATAAGGTTCGCTATTCTTTTCTATCTTACTGAGTTTCCATAAATCATTTTCTTCTCTTTTGCACACTATGTTCGTCTATCGTTTCTATATAAATGTCAATATAAATGTGTCAAAAGAAATAGCACGCTCCACTCAGAATTATTTTATAAGAATATTTTGTTGATCACTTGAAGTGACTATAAAAAATAATTCCCGCGGCCGATTTCGATAAAACTTGTCTCGAATAGTCTGACAAGTATGTACTTCCATTTTCAATAAGTCTCAATAGTGGAGGTTTTTGGACCACTTTTGCCCACTGTCCTTTTCGTTATTTAATGAACGAACTTGAATACCTACATTAATAATTACAGCTTTTAATTAGTATATCCGGCAAAATATTACCTTAAGTATTTATCTACGCTCCTACGCACGCCATTCACATACCTACTATTTTACGAATTATTGACCAAATATGTAACCACGATTAGATTTTAGGTTTGTATACAAATAGTATATTTTTTATCTTGACAGTACATTTCACACAAATTATACCAATAGAGGCCCTTCCAGATTTTGTAAATGATGCGTTTTCTATAGTAAAAAGTAATTAACTTCCCTACCTAATCTACTACTTTTCGGACATTTGTATGGTAGAACAAAAACTGTTTCTATCCTCTGTCTAACTGGGGGAACTAATGAGTTTATGAATTGTGTAATGTGTAGTTCAGTTAACATTGCAAGGTTGTAATATTAACGCACAACGTAACGCAATACCTAACTTCACGTAGGTACGCATTTTGTATTTAATATGACCATTATGAGGTCGAATGTCACACATACGACCTTTGCGTCTCGTGTCTTTATCTTAACTCATAAGCTGTTGCCGTGTGATGCCGGCTTAGAATAGCATCACCCCAATTCTACCCGTGGGTGTCGTAAAAAGCGACTAAGGGATAATTATCCAGAGAATGGGCAGCAGCGTTCCCTGTGAATTGCTAGCCAGCGTTGCACTGCGCTCGCCAATCCGCCTGCCAAGCGTGGTGAGTATGGCAATACCCCCCAATACGGGGGAGGCCCATGTCCAGCAGTGGCTGTTGTGGCTGTAAAGGTAAGCTGTTGAAACACCCAGACATCAGAAACTGCAATTAGGCAAATATTTACCTGCATTCAAGGGAAAAAGGCGTGATGTATGTATGTATGTATGTTCACAACAACGGCACGATCTTTCGTTTTCGCAGTCGCGTCGCATCTTACCTCGTGACGTATACTGGGGGAGGCCTACATCCAGCAGTGGACTGCTCTAGGTTCATACATGATGTGTGATGTTCACAGCAAAGAAAAATACATTTATCTGAAATTACTGAATCTATTTT
Source organism: Phthorimaea operculella (assembly GCA_024500475.1). Taxonomy (NCBI): domain Eukaryota; kingdom Metazoa; phylum Arthropoda; class Insecta; order Lepidoptera; family Gelechiidae; genus Phthorimaea; species Phthorimaea operculella. The sequence goes on from JANFCV010000082.1 coordinate 1,725,542, forward strand.
GATGGAACTTGATGTTCTTCCAAGTTAGATAATACCTCAACCAGTAAAAAATAATCTAAATCGGATAAACGGGTTTTAGAGATATGTGAATATGCGAAGACAACACACATACATATCCAATTTTGATCTCTTATTTCGAATTCCAGAAATGTTTAGAGACCAACATATCAATGTTACATGCATACATTTGGGGCGAAATAGTAACCTTCTTTCTCGAAATCGGCTAAAAATATGTCAATGTTATGTACGAAATAATGGATATAGTAGTAGCCTTGTAGATACAGAAATACTAAGGATTTTTAACTTTGTAAACTTGACCATAATATTCGAATTTTTGGCAATAAAGAAATGAATAAGTGCCTTCACTTTTATTGCTGAAGTTATTGCAAAAAACCGGCCAAGAGCGTGTCAGACACGCCCACAAATAGGGTTTCGTAGTCAACGTTTAAATATCAGGTTTTTCAGCATTACAAACTTAATTTGTTGCTGGTTTGTTAGCAGCAGTATGATGACCAACCGCAAATAGAAAAACTCAATTTTTTCTGAAACCTTTAAGGGTACAATATCCGTTATAGTTTTCATTGTAACTTCAGATTGTAAGCTATATTCCATATTTATTTCAAATTTTTAGCTTTTATACTTTAGAAGTTACAGCTGGAACAAATTATGGGTCAAAAACGCCCTTTTTAAAAGTAAATATCTCGTGACAGAAACATTTTAGTGACTTTGTTTCAAAGAAATCTCATCTTAGTTTTAAAAGACCTATTCAACGATATCCTACTCAATATTACAGAAGAAAAAAAAAATTTTTTACCCCCCTTTCACTTGTATGGGAGGGGGTCCAAAAACCATTTAAAATATTTTTTTCTTAACATTTCTATATTTGGGTCAACACGATCTATCTTCTCACCAAATTTCATGTCGATAGCTCTAAAACTGACGAAGATATGAGGGCGCGGCATACAGACAGACAGACAGACAGACAGACAGACAGACAGACCGACAGACAGACAGACAGACAGACAGACAGACAGACAGACATGACGAAACTATAAGGGTTTCTAGTAGACTACGAAACCCTAAAAACGGAGTGTAACATAAATATTTTTCATTCAGTTTGGAGGTTGTAACATGATTTATTATGTTAATTTCAGACGTAAAAGCACTTTGTATCCTTTACCAAATATTAGATTCAAGGGGGTATTAAACTACTGATATTCAGACTGCGATGACATAATATTATGGATTTTGCACAGTACGCTGATATCTGTAAGTTCTAATCCGTTTGAGTGAAGTATTTGCACTATATGTTCCTGAAAAGGTGGTCTTACAAATCAATCCATAAGCTCAGAAGTCCATAAGTAAACCCCGTTGAGAAGGCTGTTCAAATAAAATATTCACTATCAATTTGGCTTACAAAAACAAGATATCCCACGGGACCTCACAGTAGACATTGCGTCATGTCGGAACAAAATAAAAGGAAGGCCTATCCTCTAAAACATGTGGGGTAGGGCGGGCAACAACATAGTGAAGAGGGACAAAGTAGAGGGGGGAGGGGAGTTCATTCACCCACTGTAGATATGCTGTGGTTTGCGCGCGTAATCTGCGCGGAGAGAAATAAAAACAAACACGTCTATTAAGATCCTTTTCCTTGAATGTGTTGTACCAAATCGGTTAAAAAAAAGTATAAAAAACTGTTTATCGTAATATTAATTTTAAAAGCGCACTTTGTAAAGCAGCAGCGGAGGTCAAAACGACAACAAATCGAAGAAATCAGTTAGGTAACTGGGTTATTCAATTTGTATTTTTATACCAAGGCAACAATTTAAGAGTCCCTCAATACATTTCGTTTGACTGACACACTTTGCTGAAACGTTGAAGTGGAAATCGGGATCAAGGTGAAAGACACTATATCGCAAAATTTATTGCAATATGCGATTGACCTGCTTCAAAACAACACCCCATTTCCCCGTTAAAACCGTCTGAAGTACCAGAGGGTATTTAAGGGACCAACTGATACTGATTTTTCATACAAATCCCTTAAATTGGTAGATGGATTTGCTGACTATAGTACAGTACCTATACCTCAGTATTTTAAAAACCAGATTTGCCACCAGGACTACCTCAAATCTATCTTTCTTTCTTTTCGTATGGGACACCGAGTCGTCTAACGTCCCAGATGTCGGAAAACGGCTAATTTATCAGAACACGGGATGTAGGCGTGACTTAAATGTGAATATTTGTAAAATGTATGTGCTATTTCTGATAAAAGTTACATATACATACATAACAAACATAGGGATATCACGCCTTTACCCATGTGCGGTAGGCAGACTGTTAACGACCGTAGAAATACAGTCACGATCGCCATATTTGAGAAATATTTGAGGACCAGAGGGCTTTTTCAGAAAGAACGTATATGGATATAACTATGGTGAAAGGCTGTTAGCCTGTCGCCTAAAATTGTATTACACATGAAACCCTCGAGTCCCTCTCTGTCGACTCTCGCAGGAAAGAAATGGGGTGATGCTATTCTGCGCCGGTATCAACACTGTGTAATAGACTTAGGTGGATGTAAGGGAACAGCCCTCCGAATACTGATAGCGTGCATTCAGACTTTGAAATTGAAAAATTGTTTCTATTGGGGTACGATATACTTTAATAGTTACATCAGTGTCAGCAGTCCTCTGCTGGACATGGACCTTCCCCATCGGGGGTATTGCTATACTCACCACGCTTGGCAGGCGAATTGGCAAGCGAAATGAGAGAGTCGGTTTTTACGACACCCAAGGGTTGTATTGGGGTGATGCTATTCTAAGCCGGCACTACACGCAAGGGACAGCCCTCCGAATACTGATAGCGTGCATTCAGACAATAAAACAGAAAATTTGATTCTTTTGGGGTATGCTATGATTCGGTTCATTAACCTCTAGTCGGATGGTATCGCTAGTCGCGTGGGAGTAAGACGACAACCGACTGTCAGCGATTTCGCGAAACACATGCATTTCTGTTCCGCTAATCTGTGTATTCATTTATTCATCTGGGTTTGTATTTGAATTGGAATTGTAGTTGTAGGTTTTTGTTGGAAATAGTTGGAATCCAAGATAGTTTTGTCTACTTCTGGTATTTGATAGAAAAAACTAAATATGTACTAGTCTTTACTTTCGTAGTTCGTTACTTTCGTACCTTTAGTTTTATGCTTTCGTTTTCACATACTTATATCAGTCATGTAAACTAGGACGTCTTATGGCAATCGCAGGTGCAAAATAGATTAACCGAACGGCAAAATATAGATCTGACGAGACGCGACGAAGACTAATTCAATTTTGGATCAAAGAAAGTTTCGCCGCGAGACAAATAGCTCCCAGATGATTCACAGAAGAAAATTGTTATGAAGTTATTTACTAGTTAGCGTTGTTTTGGAACTGAAATACCATAGTTTACGCTTTAGATTCGGCCTTCCTTGACCTTTTAGCACGTTTCTCTTGTCGCGTTGTGTAGGTGTGTGTGCGGAATTGTGACAAAGTCGTCTACATACATACGCCATGTCTACTATTGTCTACATACATATAGCTTTGTCCCGCTATGTCATGAATATAGATCGGAATTTTGGGGCAAATGCGCGGAAGTAGGGACGTTATACTTAACATGGATATGCCGCTTCTACTTCCGTTTATTTTAAGTATTAATTTATATTTTTTTAAAGTCTGTTGTTGAAAATTTATGTATAAACACATTCCTATTATTATGAACCACCAGAATAGTACCTAGATATTCCATAATTCTCATTTTTGAAGTATACAAGCAGATACATAAACATCCCGTTTCCATTTTTTTTATTGTTGTGTTACTTTAATTTTATTTATTGTACGAATCCAATAAAGTCGCGATTGTTAAGGTTAATTTTAGTGAAATAATTTACGGGACACATAAAAACTAGCTTCCAGTGGCCTATGCAACGAATCTACAAGGTACGATTCTACAGGCGAAGTTCGATGTACATTGCGTAGCCAGTTAGCCCTTTTAATCCCATTATTAAACCGGCTAAAGGTAAAAAAATGCCTTTACGGTCAATAGCTAGCTAGAAGAACCCCTCCTACGGAAGAAAATGGCGGATATACAAAATCGAGTAAAGAGATATAATATTATTTTTTATTTAATGCTTAGAATTCAAATACCCTGTACGATATGAAATTATGTACTACCTGTTTCATAAAAGAAAGGGAATATAAATGGCGGCGGATCCAAAAGTGGGAGGGAGAAAGCATGAAAGCCTGGTGTATGTAAGTCTTAGTGCTTGTGAAAAAGCATGACCTCCGGCCGCATTTCATATAATTGTGTAAAACAGGTAGTACGTGCCTATAGAATTTTTATTCTTTACTCAACTTCTTTGGCTTACTGATTGTGATATTCCTTGTTTTTCTCGTGCATAACCTTACCTACATAGCTTTGACCTCGGCATTCTTTCGGACATAAATTCTGCTTGTACTTGACTCTTTTACCTTGGATATAGGTACGGATTTTGGTGCTGTTTGATCGAATTCACTTCGCGGTAAGTAAACCTCAAATATACATACATTTTAAAGTAGCATACAATACAAGTAAATTCCTCTTTATACCACATAATTTTTTCTTTCCTCGACCACAATACTTTAAGATTTTTTTAATGTACAATGTACATCCGTATCTGCGTCTACCAACATTATATTCCTTTTGAGCAATGCGCATCGCACAACCAGGGGTCGCAACAGGCCCAGTATTAAAGTCCAGGCTTTTACTGACGATCTCAGAAAATATATTTTTACAGTTTATATTGGCTTCTTCCTCGCGCGGCAAACGAACAAAAAATTACGTGGCTCACTATACTCTATCCGCGCGATGAAGATAATATAGCGTCCTCTCAACCGCACTTTTGTATGCAAGTGAAAGGGACAAATGATTGCCCTTCCAGGTAAGTGGGCGTCAACAATTGTGTAAAAACGTAAAGATGCGTTTACATGGCTCTTTGGTTAAATAAGACTCATAAATATTTTTTACTATTAAATTTGGTTTTCTTTGGTCTATTACAATATTGAATATGTAAAAATAATTTTAGGTAAATACATCTGTGTATGTTTCACAGGAAATAGTCCAAAACACGCGCTAGTTCGTAGGAGAAATAAAACAATCGATATAAGAACAAAAGAACGCGTCCGCTCCGTGCAAGCCACAGAAGAAGACTGAAATTGCACCGCCATGTAAACGCACCCTTGCCTCGTTATCGCTAACCAATGGCAATCATTTTGCATTTTCTGGTATTATCTTCATCGCGCGGATAGAGTATAGAGGTAACGCATACTCACGCTCGAGCGAACGCGCGTAGGCCAAGCCAAAATCAACGCGCCTCGAACGTTTGCATATTAGTTTAATTAGGCTGAACTTGGCTCGCCTGCGCACGAGCTTATGCCGCGCGAGGCAATGAGCACCCGAGCAGCCTTGGGCAGTGTGGACGCACCTATTAGCTCTCACCGGCTGAGTGGGCCCAAATAACTCCCAGGTCAAGTACCTATACCCAGGCAAAAGTCGGAAGTAACAGCATGCCATCTGGCTAATAGGTGCTTACTGGGCCTCCCAAAACATGGTGACACCGGACTTTACCACCGACGACCGGTTCCGGGATTTAAAGATATGCGTTTTGACTGTAACATATGCAACGAACTATTTGGTGGGGCGGAGACGTCCTGAGCCCCAAGTCTACTAAATGAAAATCGTTTTACTTGGATGTCTATGGCACGTCAGTTGGATGGTTTCTGTTATTTCATAATCTGCTGACAGTTTTTAGTATAGAAAATCATAGTGGCAATGGAATGTCAAGTGAGTGTCGCTGGCATTTCAATGGCAAAAAATTAGTAGACTTGGGGCCCTGCAGTGTATGTGACAAAACTTTCTGAATGATTGGAACTTAGTACGAAAATAAACGCGGTATAATGAGGTAAAAGTGCCATTATCTCGAAAACGGTGCGTCGGAGCGAAAAAATAACAAGATTTTTGAAACCCTTTTAGAAACCCCCATCTTACATTTTACTTACTATATTTTGACCTTTGGTTGACCTTGACCTTAAAATGACCCATTTTTTTCTCTATCATTGATAGAACGTTGCTCGATTTGCTCCCTTCGCCCATAAAGAAAAAAACGGTCCCCGCGCGCGCCCATATCCTGCCCCACTTTCCCTCCGCAACTACAGGATTGAAAATAATTGCTTTTTTGATGATACTTTATACCTAAATTGGAGATTTTCAAAATCAAGACGACTTTTTAAGGACTGTATTTTTGACTAAGGCTTTTAAATCCGTTTCCATCTGCGACACCTTGTAATGTTTGGTCTTGAAATATGTATCCTCAGAAAGGGGATCCATTGTTCTATACAATGCATGGTATATTTCTATGTTTTCATTAACCTTGATTTACCAGAACCTTAACAAAAACTTGGTTACTAACGGTTTTAAGATTTATTGGGATTTGATTGGTGTACCTTTTAACCCGGTGCGGTGCCTTCCTAAAAACATTCTCCCTTTGTCCCCTATATCAACGCTCCCCGCGCGCGCCCATACCTTGCCCCAATTTCCGCCCGCACCTACAGGGTTGAAAATGACTTATTTTTTGGTGATACTTTATACTTAAATGAGAGAATTTAAAAATCAAGAGGACTTTTTAAGGTCTGTATTTTCGACAAGGCTTTTAAATCCGTTTCCATCTGCGACACCTTGTAATATTTGGTCTTGAAATATATATCCTCAGAATGGGGATCCATTGCTCTATACCACGCATGGTATATTTCTGTGTTTCCATTACCCTTGGCTTACCAGAACCTTAACAAAAACTTGGTTACTAACGGTTTTTAGCTTTATTGGAATTTGTTTGGTGTACCTTTTCACCTGGTTCCTTTCTAGAACTTTCTCCCTTCGTCCCCCATATCAACACTCCCCGCGCGCGCCCATACCTTGCTCCACTTTCCCCCGCACCTACAGGGTTGAAAATGACTAATTTTTTGGTGATACTTTATACCTAAATAAGAGAATTTCAAAATCAAGAGGACCTTTTAAATCCTGTATTTTCGACTAAGACTTTTAAATCCGTTTCCATCTCCGACAACTTGTAATTTTTGGTCTTGAAATATATATCCTTAGATGGGGATCTATTGCTCTATACAATGCATGGTATATTTCTGTATTACCATTAACCTTGCTTTACCAGAACCTTAACAAAAACTTGGTTACAAACGGTTTTAATCTTTATTGGGATTTGTTTGGTGAACCTTCTTACCTGGTGCCTTTCTAGAACTTTCCGATTTAGTGTAACTCTATAACCTTCAGACTCGGCCTATGCTATTCCGATCAGTGCCATGAACCTTGCAAACCGGCGTCACACAAAATTTTTTGATACGGTGCCACTCTAGAACCGTACTATACTGTACTATTTACTAGACTAGATCATTCGGCCGCTCAAAAAAACGCAGGCAGCATAATCCAAGCCTTATTTCATAGTATCAGTAAAGATCAGATGTATATCTGTTACAGTCAAAACCCTTAACCAGTCAATAACGTTAATGACTGGCAAAACCAGTCAATAACGTTATTGCCTAAGGTACTCAGTCAAAACCCTTATTGACTGATTTTGTCTAATAAAATCAGTCAATAACGATATTGACTGACGTGCCTAGTCAAAACCCTTAATAGGTATGTCCTGGTTGGTCTTAGATATCCATCAGGACCGTTAGATGGTCGCTGCCAGAGTGGAAGTCTACTATCTCGCTCGCCAGTGCCACCGGCGAGCGAAACAGTAGACTTTCACTCTGACTGTGAGCGTGCACAATCGCCCCACGACCTGATTATCCCCATTCCACCTCCGGGGATCGCGTCGCTGACTAGGATTACACCTTTTATCAGCTGGTGAGATAGCAGACAAATGTGAGCCTATCTTATTTAAAAATATATATCGATCCTGACGGTTACTATGCAGTAACCACTCCTACCCGCCGCATCGCACCGTAGCTCACCGCACCGTACTGCTACCCGCCGCATCGCATCTAAACTAACCGCACTGCACTGCTACCCACCGCATCGCTCATAATCTCACCGCAAATCAGTGCTACTCGCCGCATCGCACATCGAAACTCTCCGCACCGCACTGCTTTTTGCCGCATAGCACATAAACTCACCGCAATTCAGTTATACCCGCCGCATCACACACCGAAACACCCCGCACCGAACTGCTTTCCGCCGCATAGCACATAAACTCATCGCAATTCAGTGCTTCTCGCCGCATCGCACACCGATACTCTCCGCACCGCACTGCTTTCCGCCGCATAGCACATAAACTCACCGCAATTCAGTGCTACCCGCCGCATCACACACCGAAACACCCCGCACCGAACTGCTTTCCGCCGCATAGCACATAAACTTACCGCAATTCAGTGCTTCTCGCCGCATCGCACACCGAAACTCTCCGCACCGCACTGTTTTCCGCCGCATAGCACATAAACTCACCGCAACGCAGTGCTACCCGCCGCATCGCAAATAATCTCACGGCAACGCACTGCTACCCGCCGCATCGCTCATAATCTCACCGCAAATCAGTGCTACTCGCCGCATCGCACACCGAAACTCTCCGTATCGCACTGTTTTTTGCCGCAAAGCACATAAACTCACCGCAATTCAGCGCTACCTGCCGCATCACACAACAAAACTTCCCGCACCGCACTGCTTTCCGCCGCAAACCACATAAACTCACCGCAACGCAATGGTTACTGCATAGTAACCATCAGGACCGTTAGATTTTTTTTCAAAACCCTTAACAGGTACGTCCGACCCGGTGGTAGCAACCTAGACTGCCTGGCTGGTCTGAGATCACCATCAGGACCGTTAGATGGTCGCAGTTAGAAGAAAGCCTACAGCCTCGCTCGTCGATTGAACTAGGCGGGAGCCTAACAACCACCGTAGTGAAGTCTATGACAGCATTAGATAGTGAAGAGCCGTCTGCGACTTGGGCATGTCCTCAGGAATAACAACCGGCGATCGAGACAGTCAGCTAGCCAGTCTAGGTTGCTGCCACCGGGGCAGAAGTACCTAATAAGGGTTTTGACTGGGCACGTCAGTCAATATCGTTATTGACTGCTTTTAATAGATAAAACCAGTCAATAAGGGTTTTGACTGAGGCTCTTAGGCAATAACGTAATTGACTGGTTTTTCCAGTCAATAACGTTATTGACTGGTTAAGGGTTTTGCCTGTAACATATCCACTCAGATAAACTAAATTAGTAATATTAAATACATTTTAAAAACCTCAACTTCCGTTTTCGCGGGCATATCCATGTTAGTATCGTCGTTTGCACCTTCCGTTCCGATCTATAGTCATGAATGAGTTTACTATACAGTTGCATGTAGCTCTGTCTAGATATCAACGATTGTACTGCTTTTTGTAATGTGCTGTTGGAGTTGGTATGTGATTGTTCCGATAGCTTTCTTTGTAAATTCTTCATCTTTTTACCCGATCCTACTGCCTCAGAAGCAGGGTTAGGTTTTTCGAGAGTATGTATGTATGGTATGTGGACAAGTGGAGAGTATGTATGTATTCATTTTTACGAGCCACTGCTTGACGGATTTTTCGTTAGATTCGTCTCAGCATCACACTGTCTAAATTAAATTTAAAGTAGCGGTTTTAAATGTAAAACTTAAACGTATAAGTTAGGAATTATCGCTGTCGGTTCTTATTTATAACTAAGCTTTCTAAACAACATTTTCAGAAGTTCGTAGCTTCTTGATAATCCCGAGAATTGTGTATTTTCAATTATAACTAGTGGTTTAAGCTTTATTGATTCTGGTTACCTCTCAGATGTATCTATTCTAGGAACTTGTTTTTAGCGTAGTTAAAAATAGATCGTAGTCTCGCCGATTTTAGGTGAAACGAGCGATTTGTATTTTGGAATAATATTAATGTAGAAAGATCTCTGTTGGTATAAGTTTAGCTCTATAACGAATTCTTTTCTAAGGTATTTTGAGTTGGCGAAAGCCTACGCCACCACCCACAACAGCTTACCCAACGAAGTAAAGGTCTTTTATTATTGTATTTTAATTTCCTTCGAGCTCCAAGAAAGGTTCGGGAGGTCAATAGATAGCGTTTCCAGTTGCAATTTGACAGATCGTGGATAACTCAGAAGCCTCGATACAACACGTACATCAGAACCTATCTCTGTGTTCTTTCGTACATAAAACGAAGTACCGTTTGCACCATTCAGTAGCAGTCAGCAGCCCTCTTTTAAGTCAACGGTTTATCTGGCCAGAGGAGATCCAACGCTACTGATAGATAGAGTAATTTAAGAGGAAGGTTTATACTTATGTATAACACAAGCGGGTGAAACCGATCACTGGCCGCTAGTTATTGCTAAAAACGTTACAAATACTGACGCAAACCTTTCTTCCCGCAGGCAAAGGAGATCCTAACCAAGGAGTCGAACGTCCAGGAGGTGAAATGCCCGGTGACGGTATGCGGCGACGTGCACGGCCAGTTCCACGACCTGATGGAGCTGTTCCGCATCGGCGGCCGCTCCCCAGACACCAACTACCTGTTCATGGGAGACTACGTGGACCGCGGCTACTACAGCGTGGAGACCGTCACACTGCTCGTCGCGCTCAAGGTAGGCTGGTTGTAGACTCCACGACCTGATGGAGTGTTCCCCAGACACCAACTACCTGTTCATGGGAGACTACGTGGACCGCGGCTACTACAGCGTGGAAACCGTCACACTGCTCGTCGCGCTCAAGGTAGGCTGGTTGTAGACTCCACGACCTGATGGAGTGTTCCCCAGACACCAACTACCTGTTCATGGGAGACTACGTGGACCGCGGCTACTACAGCGTGGAGACCGTCACACTGCTCGTCGCGCTCAAGGTAGGCTGGTTGTAGACTCCACGACCTGATGGAGTGTTCCGCTCCCCAGACACCAACTACCTGTTCATGGGAGACTACGTGGACCGCGGCTACTACAGCGTGGAGACCGTCACACTGCTCGTCGCGCTCAAGGTAGGCTGGTTGTAGACTCCACGACCTGATGGAGTGTTCCGCTCCCAGACACCAACTACCTGTTCATGGGAGACTACGTGGACCGCGGCTACTACAGCGTGGAGACCGTCACACTGCTCGTCGCGCTCAAGGTAGGCTGGTTGTAGACTCCACGACCTGATGGAGTGTTCCCCAGACACCAACTACCTGTTCATGGGAGACTACGTGGACCGCGGCTACTACAGCGTGGAGACCGTCACACTGCTCGTCGCGCTCAAGGTAGGCTGGTTGTAGACTCCACGACCTGATGGAGTGTTCCCCACACCAACTACCTGTTCATGGGAGACTACGTGGACCGCGGCTACTACAGCGTGGAAACCGTCACACTGCTCGTCGCGCTCAAGGTAGGCTGGTTGTAGACTCCACGACCTGATGGAGTGTTCCCCAGACACCAACTACCTGTTCATGGGAGACTACGTGGACCGCGGCTACTACAGCGTGGAGACCGTCACACTGCTCGTCGCGCTCAAGGTAGGCTGGTTGTAGACTCCACGACCTGATGGAGTGTTCCCCAGACACCAACTACCTGTTCATGGGAGACTACGTGGACCGCGGCTACTACAGCGTGGAGACCGTCACACTGCTCGTCGCGCTCAAGGTAGGCTGATTGTAGACTCCACGACCTGATGGAGTGTTCCCCAGACACCAACTACCTGTTCATGGGAGACTACGTGGACCGCGGCTACTACAGCGTGGAGACCGTCACACTGCTCGTCGCGCTCAAGGTAGGCTCAAAACAGAGGCTGCCGCTAAGTAGGTATGCTATTGCAAGCTATGTGAGATTATCCACAACCCTCCTAGCAGAGTTTTGTCGGCGTAAACTTTTGCCAATACCAGCATATGAGGCTTCTGGATGAGTTCTAGGACTTACATATCATTGTAGACAAGTTTAACATTAATGGAGTCTCGTGCAATCTGGATTCTCTTCCAGTAGATAAGATGTGTTTTCCCGCAGTTAATAAGGAGTAGCCCATGATACTGAAGGATAATGTAGTTAACTACGGCTCAGGCGCGGATACAAGATTTGGCTCAGGGGGGGGGCATTTTGAGAAAATCATATATTTTTGCAACACATTTTGTAAAAAATAAAAAAATCTCGATTTAATTATATGAGAGCCAAGGGTTTGGGGGTCATTGCCCTATGACCCCCTTGTATCCGCGCCTGCTACGGCTGAAGGAGTTTTGAAATCGTTTCAATAAGTTGGAGTTTATGATAAACAAATCAAATAGATAATATGGCGGTTCTATGCACATAGATGATACCACATAACTGTACCTTTTCTGTTTCCTCAGTTAGAAAAATTATAACCTCTGTCCTTCATTCATTCATTACAAAATCTAATCAGTAAAAGTAGATCATAAAAACGACAGCGGAATTGAATTACCTCAAGGGTTGGTCTACGATGCGAGTCACGCGATTTTGAACCTAATCGACTCTGACAACGTTTGAAATTGTAAAATTGCAGCGGACGGATCACGTAACCACTATTAACTTGTTGTCGAGTCTAAAAGTTATTGGATACTCCTTTCAAGGAGACTGACATTGGCCAAATTAGCACATTGCTGTGATGCATTCGTCCGTACTTCACGGCTATACAAGGTGAATAAATAGTCCTTCTTGGTACGTAAAATTTAAGTGCCTATTTATATCCTTGTGATGGGTAGACAGATTGCTAAGGAGTTTCTACGAGAAGTACTGCAAAGTTTGAAAGTATACTCTGTTTACAACTCTCAAATGTCGTACTGTGAGGCGCATAAAGTCAAATTCGCAAAATATACAGCGGTCTCATAAGGTCCAATTGTTACTTCATATTCGTGTTAAAATTAGCGACCATAGTACCACAATCTTCCACCACTTTACTTAGAAATATTGTTTATCTACAATCTTTTCACAACTTCTATTTATAAATGACTAATTCTTTGTTCTTTGCTTAGCACCCAAATGGCTAGATTTTTCTGATAAACGAGATAACGTAAGTCCTTTTGCGACGTAAATGGCATTGACAATTTTAAACAGTTGTCGTTCTAGTATTCTTACATGCGAGTGAAGACGTATACTTACTTACTTACCTTTTGTATAACCAAAATTACATATTTTACCTATTTATTTTTATACTAACTAGTTCAGAACAGCGCTATTTTAGGTACAAAGTTTGCCTACATTTATATTCGTTCAGAATAACTTTTCTTTCTATTCAAAACGAAATGTCATGTTGCATAAGAAAGTGAATGATAACTTTATCGATATCTAAGATAATAGTACGGTCTGTGACTTTCGGAAATGTATGGAAAGGTGACGATTTTTGTTTAAGTGAAATTTCGATAAAGGGCCGTGTAGAGGACCTCAATCTAAGGTTTTTGAGCCCGGTTACCAAACTCCAGCACGTGGTGGGGGGGAGGGGGGGGCGTTCAAACTTTCGCGTTACCGCGCTTCAATAAAAAAAATATGTGGCGTTGGCTTTACATACAATTTTGATTTTGGTATCAATTTCTTATAAATCGAGGATATACCTTTCATTTTTTGTATCAAAATACCTATATTTCTTACGAGAAATATGAAAAAAATTGAATTAAATGAAAAAAATCTGCAAAGATTTGTAATTTTTTTCATTTGACAGGCTATATCTTTAAAAATATATATGAATAAGTCATAAATAAAAAATATTATCAGTTAGTCTTATTATTTAAATTTATGAAATCACTCACAGTAATGCCAGTATTCGTAGAAAAAACTCCCAAAAAAAATAAGAACCGTGCCTACTGCAATGTGTACCTGTACGTACCTACTGCTATGTTTACCGTATACTTAACATTTTGAATTTTCCTGAAAAAGCGTTACAGAGTTATTATTTGTAATGTCATTTATTATAATAAATAAAGTAGACGTATCTACACTAATATGATAAAGAGGAAAGTTTTGTTTTTTGTATGTACGTATGTAATCGATAAACTCCGGAACTACTGAACTAAATTAAAAAATTCTTTCTCCATTAGAAAGCTACAATATTTCAGAGTAACATAAGCTACTTTATACCACGGGAAAATATCTTATTCCCACGGGAAAACGGTTAGCAGCGGGAAAACTGTTAAATTTAGCTGATATTACCCAAATTATCCAAAGCACTTGACCGATCTTCGCGAAATTCATTACTGATATTGCTTGCATATCAAAAAAGGGCATGAACTACGTTTTGTCAGAACTTTAGGATCTGGAGTACCTGATGGAGGGCTCAAGGAGCACTGCTATACTATATGAGATACAAAAATGGCAAGAAAGTATTTTTTTATCTAGTTATTGTTATTAACTCAAGTTATTTGTTCTTGAAAGGGAGACTTTGAATAAAGTTCATCATTGCATAGATCATCATTTATTAGGCAATACCATAAATATTGTAGGATAATAAAATCATTTTTATAACAAACTAGCGGCCCGCCCAGCGGTTTCACCCGCTGCTACTTACATGTTTTCCCGTAGAAATTGGATCTTTGCCCGTAGTAAAAAGTCCATTACCTACTCCGTTCCAGCAAAAGTGAATGTGCCAGCAGAAGCGGCCCGTCATGCTGACTAACTTTTACTTTGTAGCCATTACCGTATCTCTTATAGTTTAGATGGGATGCTGGTGGTCTTCATCAGGTACTCCAGATCCTCGATGACCATGTACCAGCAGAAGTGGCCTGTCATGATGAACAACTTTTTCTATCAAGCCATGACCGTATCTCTTATAGTTTAGATGGGATGCTGGTGGTCTTCATAAGGTACTCCAGATCCTCGAGGGCTGACAAAAAGTAGGCCATGTTCGTCTTTAATATGCTAGTAACATCAGTAACAAATTTCGCGAAGATCTGTAAAGCGTTTTGGCTAATTTGGGTAATTTCTGCTGTATTTCCCGCTTTTCCTGCTGTTAGCCGTTTCCCCGTAGGAATGAGAAATTTTCCCGTAGTAAAAAGTAGCCTATGTTACTCAGGAATGTTGTAGCTTTCTAATGGTAAAAGATTTTTTGAAATCGGTCCAGTAGTTTCAGAGTTTATCGATTAAATACATACAAAAAAACAAAGGTTTCCTCTTTATTATATAAGTGTAGACTAGCAACCCGACCAGCGGCTTCACCCGCTGCTACTTACCTGTTTTCGCGTGGAAATGTCATGCTTAAAAACCTTTTCTATGAAGCCTTGCACATATATCTTTCAGTTGTGCTAGGCTTCTGGTGTTCCATACTATATACGCTAACATCATCAATATCAAAGTGCCAAAAAATAGCCATGCTTAACAACTTTTATTTTGAAGTTAATACCGTAACTCAAATAATTCTGATGGAATGCTGGTGGTCTACATCAGGTACTCCAGACTTTAAATGACAATGTGCCAGCAGAAGCATCCCGTCATACTAAACAACTTTTACTTTGTATCCGTTACCATATTCATCAGATCCTCCAGACCCTCGATGACCATGTGCCAGCAGAAGCAGCCCGACGTGCTGAACAACTTTTACTCCGAAGCCTTTACCGTATTTCTTATTGTTTGGATGAGATGCTGGTCATCTACATCAAGTACTCCAGACCCTCGATGACCATGTGCCAGCAGAAGCAGACCATCATGCTTAGCAAGTTCTGACAAAACGTAGTCCATGCCCTTTTTTGATATGCTAGCAATATCAGTGATGAATTTCTCGAAGATCGGTCAAGTGCTGTGGATAATTTGGGTACTATCAGCTAAATTTAACGGTTTTCCCGCTGCTAACATTTTTCCCATGGGAATAAGATATTTTCCCATACTATAAAGTAGCCTATGTTACTCTGAAATATTGTAGCTTTCTAATGGTGAAAGTATTTTTGAATTCAGTTCAGTAGTTCCGGAGTTTATCGATTACATACGTACATACAAAAAACAAATCTTTCCTCTTTATTATATTAGTGTAGATACGTCTACTTTATTTATTATAATAAATGACATTACAAATAATAACTCTGTAACGCTTTTTCAGGAAGATGAAAAATGTTATGCGGTAAACATAGCAGTAGGTCCGTACGGGTAATACACATTGCAGTGGGCACGGTTCTTATTTTTTTTGGGAGTTTTTTCTTCGTTTATTGGCATTACTGTGAGTGATTTCATAAATTTAAATAATAAGACTAACTGATAATATTTTTTATTTATGACTTATTGATATATATTTTTAAAGATATAGCCTGTCAAATGAAAAAAATTACAAATCTTTGCAGATTTCTTTCATTTATTTCAATTTTTTTTCATATTTCTCGTAAGAAATATAGGTATTTTGATACAAAAAATGAAAGGTACATCCTCGATTTATAAGAAATTGATACCAAAATCAAAATTATATGTAAAGCCAACGCCACATATTTTTTTTACTGAAGCGCGGTAACGCGAAAGTTTGAACGCCCCCCCCTCCCCCCCACCACGTGCTGGAGTTTGGTAACCGGGCTCAAAAACCTTAGATTGAGGTCTTCTACAAGGCCCCATATCGAAATTTCACTTAAACAAAAATCGTCACCTTTCCATACATTTCCAAAAGTCACAGACCGTACTATAATACGAACGAATAAGTATATTTGTTTGTATTCTGATAAGAAAAACTTTCATAAGGTATTGTTTGACGACAAACTTTTTTACTGATTGATTATCATAATAATCTCTCCTTGGATTTAAACTACGGCTTTTATTCAGAGGTCAGTTTAGCTAGTTCATGCTACATAAGTATTTTTCTTTAATTAACAAAACGAAACTGAAAACTAAAAACTATTATAATAAAGGGCTAACATACTAAAGGGTTTACTCACGACAAGACCACGGCTTTTGATCAAGAGAGTGAGACTAAATCTTTTGGCTGATAAGAAGGACGTTTTGGGGCTCTGAGATTAAACCTTATCTCTCCCAGTCGCCGTTTTTGATCTTAGTATCAGATAAAAGCCGTTCCGAAGATCTTATCAAAAGTCTATATCATCTGAAAACTCTTCTAGCGTTCATCGACCCGTCAGTAAACGTGTAAAAAGAATTTGCCCTAATGAAAAGTGAATTCGTTTTCAATCCACGAATCTTCCATTGATCTTTGCTTGCCAAATGTTTTGTCAATGATTTGGCTACTGTTCTAATTAAGCACATGTTTATAAATGCACCGGTGAATCATTTGTTGCACTTTCGCGTCGTAACAAACCATTGCATTCGGCTATAACATGCAACAGTCGATTTTGAAGTCGTAGGTTCGATTTTCGACTGTAAACACTTCTGACCTTTTATCACAACAATATCCTTGTAGTGACTACATATGTATATGATTCAGTCGACTAATTGACCTACTACAGGCACGCAACCCTTCAGTCCCTTTCATATTTTGCTGGTATTAGAAAGAGAGGAGTTGTATTATTTACTAGAGGTCAGCCCAGCGGTATCGCGCGCTGCTTAGCGTTTTCCCGCAGGAATTAGGCATTTACCCGTAGTCAAAAGTAGCATATTATGCTACTCAGGAATGTTGTAGATTTCTAAATGAGAAATATTTTTTGAAATCTGTGCAGTAGTAGTTTATCGATAACATACAAACAAATATACGTATTTTCTTTATAATATTAGAGTAGATGCTGTTCGCTTACCGAAAAGTAATCCAACTAAGGGACGTAGATTGATCATTCCTTAACCGAGAAAAGATGCTATCTTTTCAAAATAGCAAAATGAATAGGTTTTACGGCTAAGTAAGATTCGGAATAAAAATGGCCAGTATTATTCAGTCCGCTATGAAGCCAAGCCAAGGTTCTTTGTCGAAAGCTGGCAAGCTCCCCACGCCAAACCTTTCCACATATTATCATACACGCCCCAACAATATTTTACATCCTTAATCTTACAAGGCTGTATCTATTACTGTAGTTTGCTTCCGTTTCGCAGTTTAACGGGGTTTGTTTCAATGCATAGTGTAAAATGAAGCTGGTTTATGAGTTTGTCTATCATGGACTCCGCTAACTCCTGAACCACGCAATGGTATTTTTTTAAAGTTATTGTTATCCAATATGAATATTTGCATGTATAATAATACATGTCGGGAAAACGATAAGCAGTGGGTGCAACAGCTGGGCGGGCCGCTAGTCTGAACGTATAAAGCTCTATTTTTTGTAACGATTTCTAGTACTTGCCAACAGGCTTACCTAGTAGGTAGAGGTAGCTTACACTGAGAAAATGGCATATTAAGAACTAAATAAGTTATTGTTGTAATCAACAAAGCGACTTTGTTAATATAGTGCTTGCAAAGTTTACTGCTAAAAACAAATAAGTGAAAATGGCTAAAATACTTCCATAAAACCAACTACCTAGTTTTGTCAAATTTTAGGCCTATAACTTACCATTTTTCTTTGTAGTACCTAAACAAGTAACCAAGTTAGGTTTAAAGAAGTCCATAAGACCTCATTCATTCATAGCCAAATAACAAAGTTAACTATAGCAGGTCTTCCCATTTAAATAAAACCTATATGATATGTATCCCTGCATAAATAATTAACATAATTGACATAGCCGATTTACATTGCAGCTGTGATTGAACTACTTAGTTAAAAAATGTATGCTTGCTATTGGTAGTAAACTTTTTTATTTGAACATAAAAATAAACTTTAGGAGGAGTGATGGATGATGAGGCCAGCTGGCCGAGTGATGAGGAGGCAAAAGGAGGAGCTTCCCGCCTGGTCATGTGGAAGTTGTACCTATATACGTCTTCGAGGCGTCGATGACATGTACAGGCAGGGATGATGCTGCTTTGGTTCTTGGAGATGCTGTGATTGCAGTGGTTGCTGCTGATGATGACTTGTGGCACCGTTGAAGAGTGTTGCAATGTGAGTTACGTCGTTGCTGTTGATCACGTCAGGGTCACCATGATGAGGCCAGTTGGCCGAGTGACGACAGAGGAGGGTTAAGGGCTTAAGCTACCCGCCTGGTCGGGTGTTGTGTGACCAGGGGACAAACTGGTCCAACCAGACATTTTTGGAAGTTGTATTGTATATATAGCGATCGGCGGAAACACTTCGATACCGCGTTTCAGGACTGTATGGAAGTATGTAAAGCGCATGCGCACGGCCACAAAACTTCACATCATGTATTTAATAAACATGATATGTTAAAAACTACAAACAAGTTAATTTAAAAATTATATTACACGTATGTATTAGTTCTCGAGTAATTAAGTTGCAGTTATCGATTGATCGGTCAACTTTAATTACACTACATATCTACAATTAAACTACAATAAAAACAGAAGTATTTCAGATTTTAAATGACAATTTAGTTTAGTTGTGACCAATTAACTAATTTATTTTTAAATATTATGGATACTTGTCTCCAACCTTGCATACACTTATTTTAGATCACAGATATTGCTTGCTAAAACTACTGAATAAAGTAATTGAATTTATCAAGTCAAGTTTGGTTGCGAATAATAACTATTATATTTAAAAACGAATAAATACAGTGCTGTAGCTGACTAACACAATTCAACAAAGGTGACGTGTTTGTTTTTAATCATACACAGTTGTGAGTTTTCAGCTAAGACTTGATTGATGCTAAATAAAATTCCGTTAAACAAGCCAAAAAGGTCCTCGGTTAACTTCAGATTTTCTCAGTGTACCTACAAACAAACGAGTTATATTTCCGTACCATTGTTACCTCTGAAAACACGAACGAACTTTTGATAGAATCGTCTAGAAACCTCACGAAACTTGACGGAATTGTTGAAGTTTCGAAACGCAGCTCGGAAGAAACCTTTTCGACACATTTCTTCGGAAGTTATTACTTTTTGACTTTATAAGCTTTTCCTTTTTTAGGGGAAACCTTTCCTTTACCTTAAGTTTTTTGTAAAGCGAAGAATATTATTAAGATACTATGTTTCCGCCCGCTGTTTAAGCTGCTTGATCTAATCACATAATTTGAAATCGCATCTAACGAAAGCCATGGTTCTCATATCATATTTTTTACCCTTATAGGTGTAAAATATTGATAATGCTGAAACATATGATTTTAGGTCCTTCAGAACTTTAATACCAATGTTTAACCCCTTGTTAAGATATAACCGGGAATTCTAAGTTCATGAATGAAAGCGAACAACCTTCGAGTCACATGTCTTATAAAGTTATCACTAGAGACCCGGCAGTAGATTTACCCCGTTGCCAACTGTTTTTTTAGGAGAGGAAAGTGTTTTTCCGCGGAAACGGTGGTCTTCTGTTAGTACTGTTACACAGGGGAAACAAAGGTTTCTAATAAAGAAAGCTTTTTTTCAGAATACATGTTTAAACTTTTTCCAGAAGGACTTTTCTTTCACATAGTTTTAGTTATAGTTGATTGTTAGTTCTCGCACGACATAACGATCCGGCCAGCGTTCAGGCTCTCAGCCCGGTGACCCAGATTCTGTCTGCAGGAACCTAGATTCGCCGAGGGCAACATTTATTAAATAATACTTGTGAATCAAATAATACCGTATGATGCCGGCTTAAAATAGCATCACCCCAATTCTACCCATGGGTGTCGTAAGTGACTAAGGGATAATCATCCTGGGAATGGGCTGCAGCAAATCCTGTAAATGCAACATCTTGCACACAGGGGCGGATTAAGACCACTTGGTGCCCCAAGCAATCCAAGCCTGTGGGCCCCCCTATCCGTAGGAACAGCTTTGATTTTTTATCATCTGTACAGCACCACCCTGAGCAGCCTATCTGGGTCCCAGAGCCTCCAGTTGATCCTGGCGGCCAAAACCTCGCCGTATGACGGGATCAGGCGCTGGAGGCGACGATAAAGGTCGCGTCCGCCCCGTGCGGAGCGCGACCTGGACCTCAGTGAGGGGTCCAGATTGCACTGATCAGGACCTTTCTGTTCTCTGCTAGGACGGCTGCTCGTGAGCTCTCTTGTCTTGAGGCCGGTTTGTGTTTCGGCTTCACCCCCTGAGATGTACCCTGTGGGGTACCTACCAACGAACCCGAGGGTGGCTCTTGACGTAGCTGGCCCGGTGCTTCCACTTCCTGGTGGGTGAGGGCGATGTTCGCCTCCTCCGCCTTCTAGGCTTCCGCTTCTTCGTCGTCGTAGTTCCGGAGGGGCTGTTCGCAGCCGCCATAATAGCTTCTCCCTGCGGTGCCGCTTCCATCCTCTTCAGTTCGACGGGCTTCGTAAGAGCGTACGGGGCAATCGAGACTGTTGACCAGGTGCGAGCTGCCACAGTTGGCACACTTGCTGTGGGCGCACGTAGTGTCGTAGTCCGCCTCGTAGCCCAGGGTGGTGGTCAGCTCCTTCTGGATGTCCTCAGGGTCTGTTTCCACGGGGAGGTCTCTAATCGCGCCCTTGACTGGCCGCTCTTTCGGAGGCGCGTTGCGTAGGCGAACAACAGGATATTCTGGTTCCGGAGCCCTCCAGCGCGTTAAAGTAGCGCTGGTAAACGCGGAATTTCTGTTCGCCTTGCGCCATTAATCAGAACCCTGTGGACCTGTAGGGCCGCATGTTTGGCGCATGACCGAGCTCCGCCTTTGGTTCGCCGAAGTGGTGGCTCCAGTTCCCGAGCAGATCGACCACTATCAGCGGTCATCTATGGATGTCGTGGGTGCAGGTGTCGGCGTCTTCCCTGGGTCTGCGGGGCGTAGGCTTCGGCATCGTCAGCCTGGACGCATAGGATGTCTGGGCAGATGTCGACGCTGGCTGGGCTGTCTCCAGTACCCGAGTTGTTCAGCAGGGGCATGGACAGCGGCGACGTGACCCTCGTAGCCGAAACCGTGCGGGTACTCGGCGATCGGTGAGATGGAAGATGTTTCGTGGGTACGCTTTTCTGTGAGCTGTGCGTTATGCGCTCCCGCCTGCACGGCTGCAGCACTCTCCCTGAGAGCATTCAGGGTGGTGTGCCATGCGACGGCTCACGGCAAGCTAAAGGGCGAGCAGGTCCTATTGTTTCTTGTCCCACGGCTCACGCTGGGACAGCGGAGACGGCGAGGGAGAAGCAGGCAGCGGTTATCGCTATTGCAGCGGCAGTAGGCGGCGAGAGGTGACGAGAGGCGGGTCCGTCGAACCCGGCGTGGATGGCGTCCACGATGAACGTGGGCGTCTAGAACCCACGAGGTAGCTTGGGTGTGTCGCGACTCTTGAGCGTGGGGCGCAGGTAGCCCTTGAAGGGCATCTTCTTAGTAGCCTGGTCTGCGTAAAGCGTAGCCTGCCCTCGGGGCACAGGACCCTGGAGTGCCCCCCCGCTGGTGGGAGGCCAGGCTACGGGTGCTCAACACAGCCCTACGTGACGACCGAGAGTAGGCAGAAGCACTGGTAACACACTTTCGAACGGGGATGGGTAGTGTGACACTACACCACAACGACTAGGTGGCTGATCCATCTCTGAAGTTCATCTAGCTAGAGCAAGAGAGATGTAATATAGCTTTCTGTCTGACGCTCGAATAGATTTAAAATCAATTTTACTTTCCGATAAATGAATAGCAAGCCAGCGCTCACTTCTATCATTGTTTGAGTTATTAATTTAGCTGCGAGTTTACGAAATTACACATGAGAGGCCAGGACACATGAGAATAGTACGTCAAATGTGTAAAATGTACCCGGTTGGGAACTGATTGACAGATTAGCGAAACGTTGGGGGGGGCGCGGGGCAGGGGTGGTTTGGTTTGTGATTGGCTAGCTGCAAAACGGTGGCATTCTCATTGCCGAATGCATCAGCGGGCAGCGAATGAGCAAGCGCGAGCGGGGTCATGAACCCGCTGACCAAATGTCAATTGACCAAACGCGCAATTTTTCAAAATTTAGTTTTAGAAACTTTATGTGGTGCAGTTTGTAGTGGAGACATGTGACGTGATACCCTAAGGCCGGAAAGTATAAACAAAAAAAAAAAAATGGTGCTTCTTCTGGTGCCCCCCAAGACGTGATGCCCCAAGCAATTGCTTATTTTGCTTAAGGGTTAATCCGCCACTGCTTGCACAGCGCTCGCCAATCCGCCTGCCAAGCGTGGTGAGCATGGCAATACACCCAATATGGGGAGGCCCATGTCCAGCAGTGGACTGTTGTGGCTGGTTACGGTTATGTTGCATTTAAAAACATGAATACCTTCCTTTGCATGTTTCCTTCCCGTCGGTTTTACCTGTGACTTGACGAATTGACTTTCCTGTCAGGAATACATAACTGTCTTCGTGGTCTAGCGGTCTGAGATTATTCCCTGGTTTGATCTTCGAAAAGAGGGAGGGACACATATATATTTATCAATGTATAAGAAGAATCTATAGTTTTATGACATTATCCCCAGTTTTTTAGGACATAGTGATTAGGACGTGTGGAATATCGATCCCTCAAACGTGCCGGTTAACCCTGTTGTCAGAGTTTTGAACCACCTGATTTGATTATCCATCTAAGAAACGTAGTTCCGTACTTCAGTACGTTCAATTAATTTTCAATTTGATTTTGTAGCTAGCTCTAAGTTTTGGAGTCGTCCAAAAACAGGTTCTTTTAGAAAATAGTTTAAATACTCAATAGATCGTAACTTATTCCTCATTTCATACAAGCATGCACGAGTTGCTTGTGTCTTGCAGATAATATGCGCACGACCGCAAAATTATCTCCGACGATGGATGTTTTTATGGCCGTAATGGTACCAAGTTTAATACTTTAACTGCTATGGTCCTATTAGGTCTATGTAATGTAATATTATAAGTAATAACATAATAAGGCAGTTTTATTTACCTACGATGTATTTTCTTACAAAATTTACTCATACCCGACTGCCTGAAAAGGAGGATTATGTTTTTCGAGAGTAGGTGTTATGTTATGTAGGTATGTATGTGAACAACAAATTCTTTTTCACGGGCTACAGCCCAAACGGCTGGGCGGATCTTGACATATGAGGTGTCGTTAGCGCAAGTGACACTGGCTGTATTTAAATTGCATAAATACGAAATGCTTGATTTTGAATGCATGCATAATATAAATTTGAAATTACCGCAGTCGGGTTTTGGTTTTGTAATACATCTGCTTGTTCTTTACTTTTTCACTGCGTCGTTCAAGGTGACTTAAAAACACTTAATAAGGGGATTAGTTAAAAAGCCTTTATAGAGAAGGCTACGGACAAATCAGGTCGCCCTAAGTACCTGTTACTACGATACTAAACTTAAAATTCCGAGAAAGTTCTACTTCAGATCGATACCTATCAGGGCACTCTCACATTAAAATAATTTTAAAGAACTTCTTTGCGATAATGTCACAGAGTCGTTCAAGATGTTCTGATAGGTATTTGCTGACCTGAAAACCTAATGAGCTAGTTAGGAAGCCTTCAAAAGACGGCTTCAGACTCAAGTCAGGTCGTCCTTCGCAAAAAATTAGTCTGCATAAGCAAAGAAAAGGATCAAAAGTTTTTAACATTTACCTTGGCCTGGATTCCTAATTAATTCTTGGTCCTTGAATAACATTTTTTTCTGCTTTCCGTGTCAACTGAATATTAATATTTTTCAGTACAAATCTAATATTGATTCTACAAATCTACAGTAACAAGCCGTGTGGTAGCGGCTAAGAATACTGCTACCCCTAATCCACTCAGGGTGTTTCGTAAAAGACGACGTAGAGTTTTTGACCTCGGCTGAATATCTGTCGATTATGGTCAATCGCGTGGTGATACCACCTACAATAGCATACCCTAAGAGCGTTGACGGCAGCCGGTCATAAAATATTGCCGAACCGTTTTGCTACATGATACATGACTTTGAGCTCTAACAAAACATGTTGCGCCGACCCCAACTGATTTAGGTTAAGGGCAGGTAGATAATGATAAGTCGTTATACACCAGCACTAAACACGTTTACTTTATTGTTTTTCTTTTCGTTCTCATGCGGTTTTCAATCAGTATCAGTACCCATTTAAGAGATCAAGTTATTCTTAGTAAGCGTACGCAAAACCAATGTAAGTTAATCTCTTAAATGGGTATGTTGATGTGCTGCTGATAGTACGTGTGTACGTGAGAAAGAGGCCTTTATCTGTTTTTCATCGCGCTATCTCCGATAAAAGTGATAGACTTCGGTCATTGTTTATATTGCGATGCTATATTCAGTCTTATCTGCAGGTTATTTCGCAATGAATCTCATTTATTTATTTATTATTTAACCATTTATTGCACACAAAACATACATAGAAACAGTTTACAATGAGATAAGACACAACAGGTTTACTTATTTCAAAAAAAAAAAAAAGTTCTTACAGCAAACCTACACAAGTGAGACTACATAATAACGCGGATATGACGTGCACAATACCTAAAACTACTATGTGAATATTGTGAATGAATAATAATATTATTATGACAGTATTAATTACTATAAAATACTTACATATATAAACATACATACATACTATTGACTCTAAATTAAACACAAGAGTTCTTTGGAATTATCCTTTTAATTAAATAGTTTTTGGATCGCTTATAATATAAACAATGGTCCGCGCGCGTCGACCGATAGCGTCCAAGAGAGAGAGCCCTGCGATGGGACCCCTTGACTGTCGAACTAGTGCTGACTCTTCATAATTGCCGGTGTTCCTTTTCTTCGGTCTAACAATACATAAATATCAAAGCATAAAATATATAAATCTCCTAATGAGCATTTTGTTTATCATTATTACATTCATTCATATGGTGGTAAACGAAAAAGTTCTGACCTCCCAAACATTTTTTCTTTCTCTTTCTCAAACATTTTTTATCGTTTACCACCATGTGTTCCATGGGGAAACTTGTTAAGTTTAATGGTCTGAGCGCGCCTGCAAAGTTTTCGTTACACTGTCCCTTACACCCCGTATATCTAATGAAATCACACCACGTCAACCTATAATCCATTGTCGGACATAGGGCTCCCAGATACGGCACAATCTTTCGTTTTTCCTGCAGCGCTACATTTGCCCAGGCGGCGTGGCATCCACTTCAGAACCCGCTACCATCCGTACCTTTTTTTACGCGTGTAGGTATAACATCGTTAATCTGCTAGAAAATATTAAATTCTTTTTATACTGAGAAGCACTTCTACTCACGTCATGTTTCGTTTATTAAGGTACCTTATTTTAATGGTTAGATTTAGGTATATTAGATTGTCACGCAACAGAGTGCTATTTCTGTTTTAATTCATCGTCTCATGTTGTATTTTTGTCCAAATCTTCCTCATTTGTGATGCGTCTACAAAAATAAAATTATACTATTTTTACCCAACTACCTCAGGAGGGTTATGTTTTTCGAGGGTATGCATGTGTGTAAGTATATGGGCATGTAGGTATGAGGACAAGCATTTATTTTTACAGCTCAAAGGGCTGGGTGGATCTTTACATCCACCTAACGTCACATAAGGTTACGTTAGATTAGTCTCAGCAGTGCGAGTGACACTGGCGATATTAATATAAATTGAAAACGGCGTATTTTAAACGCAAAATATAACTTAGAAGTTACCGCAGCCGGGTTTTTGTTTTTTAATCTGCTTGTTTGAGTTACTATTGACTATTTATTCTGTGCTATTGTACTGATATACAAATTAAGTACCTTCATTCATAGCAAATCGGATTTATTCAGTCTTTCGTCGATTTGGTATCCCACACGTCACGAATGAGTCAAAATAGCTTAGGTATATCTTTGTCATTGGAATATTAGATCAATATCATACTTTATACCTAATTATAATCTTATATCCAATGTAAGCATTAGTCTTTATTTTCAACATTTGCTTGCGCAATCAAGTTGAAGTCAATGACTTTGTATCCTTGATATGATATCTTGAGCTATAAGATACATAAATAATTTGGACTTATAAACAAATGTCATTTCCTTCTGTATAGAGTTGGTACAGCTGTCTGTGAAAATAGCATCTATTAAGGTATTAAGTTGGACTATCTTTGCCTAAAATCTACTGTAGGTAAACCGCAAGGGAGAAAACCTCTAAAAATTCTGACTTTAAGGTGGATCGTTTTCCATACAAAATTTAAATGGAGTTACGTCTTTAAATGAGACAAAATTATGATTAAAAAACTTGATGGGAAGTCCCGTGCTTTTATAACATTGTCGCAAAATAAAACAAATAATTTTTTAACCATCAGATTTCTCTGTAAAAACCGTGTCGCCACTTAATGAACATAGATGGAGCTACTGCTGCAATAAACACGTTTAATTTTTTTGTGGAGAAAATACTTGATATTTTTTTACGTTAAGCAGTTTTGCGACATATTTACGTGTGCCTTCCTCATCTCACATAAAGATTTTTTGATAAAATTGTTGTTTAGCTCATGTGTAACTCGGTTTAAGTTCAGATTTTAGTTTGTATGACGTAACGATCCCCCGAGAAGAGAATTCTGATATTCTGCGACGTAGGACGAAGAACAATTTCAAAACATTCCTTCTCCGGCCTACGCAGAATCTACAGCTCGCCTCAAAAATTCTTTGTACTGCGAATCGTGTTAGTGTAAACGCTACTACGATACAACACACTTTTTTTTAAACGATGTCTCTTTACATACATACATATATCACGCCTTGCGAGGTAGGCAGAGCATAAAAGGCTTTAAAAACGGCCACGACTGACAAAAGTTTGAGAGTCATTCAGCAGACTGTGTATCACTATAGTGACAGGTTGTCAGCCTGTCGCCTCAAATCCCTTAGTCGCTTCTTACGACACCCACAGGAAGATAAGGGGTAGTGCTATTGCAGATTAATAAAAAGATATTCAGAATCTGTCTACTACGTATTTTATTGACACCAAATCGACACGCAGCCACAGTTTAACACGTTTCTAATGAGTCGTAGTTGATCGTACACTGCTATTTATACCAACTTTTTTTCATTTCCATACACGTGCTTGCGGTTTCTTAAGGATTTTCCTTCTGACTCGTGCGAGTTGGTAAAAGTGGAATGTTGACGAAATAATCAAAAATCTAAACATTGTACAGTCAGGCTCACGTCCGGTTAGACACTCAAACCACAAATTAAGGAGACGGCGCGCGGGGCACCTTTACCAGATGGCTCACTCAGTTCACTAGCGATGGTTTTTGCGATTACTGACGCTTACTGTAATGAACTGGAATCTCAGAGGAACTCGCGGTAACTAAGAAGATGGTTTCCACGATCGTCATAATTCTTGCATTGAAATCGGTTTAGAATTATATTACGTTCTTGTGTCAGATCTAGCTGTATTTCGTTCTCGTATTGAATCTAGCAATCCTGGCTATGTATCAAGTCACAATCGCGAAAATTCTAAATAGCGTCGAGTGATCCTTTTATAAACTGTCTATTTTGTGCTCAAACCGTCAATGTCAATCTTATTCACGCGGCATAAGAACGTTCCAAACTCCAACTAAACTATCTAACCCAGTCTGAGATTGATAGCAGTAGCCGTTTTCCTAATTTGTGGTAGTAGATCTCGAAGTTTTTCCTTCCGCGTTCAATAAATTTTGTAGTATTAATTTTTGGTTGTATGTACTTTTTCCTAGTGCAGGCTATGATAATTATAAAACAGCATGAATTGTTATGATGACTAATCTTCTAGCTTATCCACGTGCTGTCCGTATAAACTATGTTGCCTATGGTAGGCACTAGGGTTTTCGAATACCCGACCAATTTTGATACCCGGGTATCGGGTACGATTTTTTCAAATACCCGGGTATTACATTTTTAAGTAAAAACCGGCCAAGAGCGTGTCAGACACGCCCACAAATAGGGTTTCGTAGTCAACGTTTAAATATCAGGTTTTTCAGCATTACAAACTTAATTTGTTGCTGGTTTGTTAGCAGCAGTATGATGACCAACCGCAAATAGAAAAACTCAATTTTTTCTGAAACCTTTAAGGGTACAATATCCGTTATAGTTTTCATTGTAACTTCAGATTGTAAGCTATATTCCATATTTATTTCAAATTTTTAGCGTTTATACTTTAGAAGTTACAGCTGGAACAAATTATGGGTCAAAAACGCCCTTTTTAAAAGTAAATATCTCGTGACAGAAACATTTTAGTGACTTTGTTTCAAAGAAACCTCATCTTAGTTTTAAAAGACCTATTCAACGATATCCTACTCAATATTACAGAAGAAAAAAAAATTTTTGCCCCCCTTTCACTTGTATGGGAGGGGGTCCAAAAATCATTTAAAATAATTTTTTCTTAACATTTCTATATTTGGGTCAACACGATCTATCCTCTCACCAAATTTCATGTCGATAGCTCTAAAACTGACGAAGATATGAGGGCGCGGCATACAGACAGACAGACAGACAGTCAGACAGACAGACAGACAGACAGACAGACAGACAGACAGACAGACAGACAGACAGACAGACAGACAGACAGACATGACAAAACTATAAGGGTTTCTAGTAGACTACGAAACCCTAAAAATGGGTTGAAAATTGAGAAACAAAGATTTAAAAGTTAACTCTATTTAAAGTTAATTGTAACACCTAATATTCAGGTTCAGAGAGTAATAATAATTAAGTAACATGACAAACAAAATAGGTAATTAGGTATAAAATTAATACTTACTTCAAATTATTCAAACTTTGCATTACTTTGTTTCTATTCGCTCCTAACAGTTTTCACGAGGTTGTAAGATATTTCGGTGTGTTAAAAAGTATCTACCCTAAACAATTCCAGGATAATTAACCTAACTTTACCGTGTGGTGCCGGCAGAGTAGAATAGCACCACCCATTCTCTTCCTGTGGTGGTCGTAAGAGGCGACCGAGGGATAAATCTGACCCGAGCTGATCAGGGTCCTGGAGAAGGAAAACTCCACACACAAACCCGGCACGGGGTCTCTGTCAGGCACGAGTGGCTGGTTATAAATCGTGCGGCAGACTCCTGCAGCCGACCTGGCTCCGCACGTATCGACCCGTCGTTCCTGTGGAGTCAGCCAGGAAGGCCGAGAGCCACCCTCTCACAGGTCCTGGGCAGCCCTGCGTTTTCCATAATTGCGTCCCAGGCAACGCAGTGTCTGTGGAGAGCGTGCAAAAAGCCATGCCGCTCCCGTATTGGCTTATACAGCCATGAAAAATCTTGCCTCAGACACTGAATAAATCGTCTAACACAGACGTATGAGGCCAATGATGATGATGAACCTAACTTTCCAAAGGCGAAAGAAATTTGAAATCGTACGCGCAGGTTTTGAGGAAATTGGTTACAAAGCTATAAAAGTACTCAAAGAAAATAACAAAAATATATTCTACTATGGAAAATTAGATATACTATAAAATAAATTCGTATAAAAACTAAACATATGAAAGTCAATTTGTTAAAACAAATAATACTTTTGAAAATATAACTTTATCCTTTAATTGTTTTACTCTTTTGTTTGTATCACATCAGTCTATATATCTCTTTCTTGAGTACCCGGGTACGCACGTTGTTTGTACCCGGGTACCAAAAGTCTGAAATACCCGGGTATACCCAGACCCGGGTACTCGGGTAGAAAACCCTAGTTGGCACCATTAAAATGCATCATCGCGAGGAAACGTTATGTTCTGAGAAGATAATTATTATTGTTTATTTCTCGTACTTAAATCATCTTTTGATGACATCTTCAAGTGCCTCCTGGAAAATCTACAGCTTAGCAACAGAAATTCAAGGCATTGAAGAACGATTATAGTGTTACAAATGAAATAATATCTGAATACCTAAAATATCAAATCTTTCTGCGCTACGGCTTGCTGTTTTTCGCCGTTGACCGCTCTGGCGTACTTTAATCGTAACATTTCTGTCTTGCCCATCTGGTCTGGATCTTTAATAAACACATACGTACATAAAATTACACCTCTCTCCCGGATGGGTAGGCAGAGACTACATCATACCACTTGCTGCGGTCCTGGAACACCTGTTTCGCGTCCTCAATATTTATCAATCTTTTCATACATGCTCGTCGGTTTTAGGCTACTCTTGACCTGTTTCGAGGCCTTCCCCTTCCAACGTTTACTATACATACTTGTTTCGTTAATCTTCTTTCATCCGTCCTCTCAACGTAACCAAACTATCTTTAATAAATAACTAAAACACATAAATAACCATCGACCTTTTTATTACAGGTTAGGTACCGCGAGAGAATAACCATCCTGCGCGGCAACCACGAGTCAAGACAGATCACCCAAGTCTACGGCTTCTACGACGAGTGTCTGCGCAAGTACGGCAACGCGTCCGTGTGGAAGCACTTCACCGACCTGTTCGACTTCCTGCCGTTGACAGCCCTGGTGGACGGCCAGATCTTCTGTCTCCACGGCGGGCTCAGCCCCTCGATTGACACCCTGGACCATATCCGCGCGCTCGACCGCCTGCAGGAGGTGCCGCACGAGGGGCCCATGTGCGACCTGCTCTGGAGCGATCCCGATGACAGGTGAGGCCCTTAGACACTGCACGGCGGGCTCAGTCCATCGATTGACACCCTGGACCATATCCGCGCGCTCGACCGCCTGCAGGAGGTGCCGCACGAGGGGCCCATGTGCGACCAGCTCTGGAGCGATCCCGATGACAGGTGAGGCCCTTAGACACTGCACGGCGGGCTCAGTCCATCGATTGACACCCTGGACCATATCCGCGCGCTCGACCGCCTGCAGGAGGTGCCGCACGAGGGGCCCATGTGCGACCTGCTCTGGAGCGATCCCGATGACAGGTGAGGCCCTTAGACACTGCACGGGGGGTGAGGCCCCTCGATTGACACCCTGGACCATATCCGCGCGCTCGACCGCCTGCAGGAGGTGCCGCACGAGGGGCCCATGTGCGACCTGCTCTGGAGCGATCCCGATGACAGGTGAGGCCCTTAGACACTGCACGGCGGGCTCAGTCCATCGATTGACACCCTGGACCATATCCGCGCGCTCGACCGCCTGCAGGAGGTGCCGCACGAGGGGCCCATGTGCGACCTGCTCTGGAGCGATCCCGATGACAGGTGAGGCCCTTAGACACTGCACGGGGGGTGAGGCCCCTTCATTGACACGCTGGACCATATCCGCGCGCTCGACCGCCTGCAGGAGGTGCCGCACGAGGGGCCCATGTGCGACCTGCTCTGGAGCGATCCCGATGACAGGTGAGGCCCTTAGACACTGCACGGGGGGTGAGGCCCCTTCATTGACACGCTGGACCATATCCGCGCGCTCGACCGCCTGCAGGAGGTGCCGCACGAGGGGCCCATGTGCGACCTGCTCTGGAGCGATCCCGATGACAGGTGAGGAAATATACCAGCCCAGGAAACTGCCCAACTTTTCACAAATAGAAATAGAAAAAAATTCACGCATCGACCAAGTTACTATCAAGTAGCCAAGGGAAAGAAAAGTGTATCCAGAGGAGTACTAGAGTATAGTTAGTATCAATTGCAGGAGAAGGAACAAACGACATTACGAACAAGGCTAAACGATTTATAATTGAAACAAAATTATACACGAAACTGATGAGGATAAACATACATTAATCTTAAAACTGTGTTTAAAACCATATCAATCGATACATTTAAATTATACACACGTCCCTGTATAATTTCTCACACAGAAACAATAGAATAGACAGACATTACGATAATTGGCTCGTCGATAACGACAGACAATGCACTCGTCCCAATATAAACAAATGGACCTATTGATTTGCGGTAGTAGCTAGTAAATAGCGACAAGGTCGCCGCACGTCCGTGTGAAGTTGAACTAATTATCGCAGCAACTGATAAATACGAGTGACGTAGCAAGATGGCGGACATCTTGGGAAAAAGGAATTTTCAGAGAGATGCCATTCAATCATATTAAGAGGGACACCGAGTCGATGAATGACTCGATTAGTTCTAGTAAGCTTTGCGGTTGTAGTAGCGGCAAGGTCGCCGCACGTCCGTGTGAAGTTTAACTAATTATCGCAGCGAGTGATAATACGAGTGACGTAGCAAGATGGCGGACATCTTGGGGAAAATAAATTTTCAGAGAGATGCCATTCAATCATATTGTGAGGGACAGAGAGTCGACGAATTACTCGATGAGTTCTAGTAAGCTATGTAGTTGTAGTAGCGGCAAAGACGTCGCGGGTCCGTGTGAAGTTTTAACTACAATTACAAATGACGACACAAGATGGTAGGAATGAAATTAACTGGTCCGATGGCGTAGTGAATAGTACCCCTGCCTGCTACGCCAAGGGTCGTGGGTTCAATCCCCATTAGCACAAGTATTTGTTACTTACTTAATTTTCGAACGTTTTTGTCGGGTCTGGTTGTTATTTTCATGTTTTGTATGGCAAAAAAAAACAATCATCAGCTATCTACTTCGCATAGAGTGTAGTACAAGTTTAGCTTATTTTGGGGGTAGCCAAGGGTGTGTGAAATATCCAGGATATTTGTTTATTTATCGAAATGTTTCAAGATAGAACAGTGCCTTACAAGCAACTAGTGGAGCTACGAAAACCGGTGTCAATAAAATTTTACGCACGCTTAAACACACCTAAATAAACAAACTCGAAATATTACCTACATGCGAAAAATATTTAGTTTGTAGGATTCTGAATTTTGTTTTCCAAAGTCTAACAGCCA
Organism: Phthorimaea operculella; assembly: GCA_024500475.1. Taxonomy (NCBI): domain Eukaryota; kingdom Metazoa; phylum Arthropoda; class Insecta; order Lepidoptera; family Gelechiidae; genus Phthorimaea; species Phthorimaea operculella. The sequence goes on from JANFCV010000082.1 coordinate 1,759,142, forward strand.
ATTTGAGATTTCTAGATGATTAACTTATAAATCTGACCTCTGTTCGGATTTAGATTTTCACATGTAATCACAGTCCTTATCATGTACCACAAGTGTGAGTAAGAAAGAAGATATGACGAAGTGTCTCAATATGTTTTGACGTTATTTTGATATCATATCAATGGAACGAGACAGAATTAAACTCTTTGACCTCAGGAAGAAATTCAGACTCAACATTCAATAAACTTGGCGCCGCGTCGGTGCAAACTGAAATGAATTTGCAATGCAAATAATGATATCCGTTTCGATGTTTATCTGGTTTTGATAGAGATATAATTTGGGATTTTTTGCTTTTATAGTGCTTTTTAAGACGACACGTTTGTTGGAAATGTTGGTTAAAGTAGATTTTGCTGATGTGATAGATTGGAAGCCGGTATAAGCCGCTTATTTCACAGTTTGAGTTTACGCTCGATTACTCAGTAGTTAAAACGTCGGCATGGTGCTCTGAAAGTTGTGGGTTCGAATCCGGCTCATGTAGTATTGGTATCTATATTTTCATTTATAGTTATAAGTTGGAAAATGAAATAAATCAATCTGATAGCAACCTGTAAATGCAACATCTTTGCCTAACCGCTTGCCATGCGTGGTGAGTATAGCAATACCCCCAATATGGGGAGGCCCTTGTCCTGCAGTGGACTGTTTTGGCGTTTCAAGTGAAGTTGAAGATTTTTTAGGGTTTTTTTTATTGACCTACCTATTTTATTTTCTAAGATATATCTTATATGATAGTAATGTCTGCTATCTTTGCTAACCTTGTTTTAACCGGAAAAAGTAAGATGTAATCTATCGTTATGTTATGGTTTTAAACATGGTAATCAGATAATCAGATGGTATGGTGTATTTATATAATTGACCAAACAATGTGTAAGTTTTATTGCGTTGCAATTACTTTACGGTTGTGGGAAGTGTAAAAGAATTGTAAATTACTATATTTTTGCGTTTGCGGTCCTGAAAGTAGGTCAAACGTTTTAGTGTGTGCGCGAGGGAAATATTGGTCACGTAGTTTAGGGCACTGGCTGACAGCCTGTCATTATGGTGATACATTTTCTGAATGACTCAAACTTTTGTCAGACGTGGTGCAAATGGCCGGTTTTACAGCCATTTACCCTCTGCCTACCCCGCTAGGGATATAGGCGTGATATATGAATGTATAGCTCAAAATAATTTCTTTTATACAGCGTGTATTGTGAAGCTTGTATCGACGAACGCCTATCTGCCAACGACTTCTCTTATTTTAACTCCAAATCCTGACCGTTTTGTTCTGTTTACAGAGGCGGATGGGGCATATCGCCGCGTGGCGCCGGCTACACTTTCGGCCAGGACATCTCGGAGACGTTCAACCACAGCAACGGCCTGACCCTCGTCTCCCGCGCCCACCAGCTCGTCATGGAGGGCTACAACTGGTGCCACGACCGCAATGTCGTCACCATCTTCTCCGCGCCCAACTACTGCTATAGGTGAGTGTACACTCCACAGCAACACGACCTGACCCTCGTCTCCCGCGCCCACCAGCTCGTCATGGAGGGCTACAACTGGTGCCACGACCGCAATGTCGTCACCATCTTCTCCGCGCCCAACTACTGCTATAGGTGAGTGTATACACCACAGCAACGGCCTGACCCTCGTCTCCCGCGCCCACCAGCTCGTCATGGAGGGCTACAACTGGTGCCACGACCGCAATGTCGTCACCATCTTCTCCGCGCCCAACTACTGCTATAGGTGAGTGTATACACCACAGCAACGGCCTGACCCTCGTCTCCCGCGCCCACCAGCTCGTCATGGAGGGCTACAACTGGTGCCACGACCGCAATGTCGTCACCATCTTCTCCGCGCCCAACTACTGCTATAGGTGAGTGTATACACCACAGCAACGGCCTGACCCTCGTCTCCCGCGCCCACCAGCTCGTCATGGAGGGCTACAACTGGTGCCACGACCGCAATGTCGTCACCATCTTCTCCGCGCCCAACTACTGCTATAGGTGAGTGTATACACCACAGCAACGGCCTGACCCTCGTCTCCCGCGCCCACCAGCTCGTCATGGAGGGCTACAACTGGTGCCACGACCGCAATGTCGTCACCATCTTCTCCGCGCCCAACTACTGCTATAGGTGAGTGTATACACCACAGCAACGGCCTGACCCTCGTCTCCCGCGCCCACCAGCTCGTCATGGAGGGCTACAACTGGTGCCACGACCGCAATGTCGTCACCATCTTCTCCGCGCCCAACTACTGCTATAGGTGAGTGTATATGTTACCGGCCAAACCCGATTTTAGGATAAACTAGTTTTTCCTAGGCCAAAGTAGTTTATCCTACATGCGCTTGGATAAACCGGTATAGACTAGGCTAAACCGGTCCGTCCGATGGCCGATAGGAGAAACTAGTTAATCCTAGGCTGAATTAGTTGAGCCTAAAATTAATAAGTACACTTCAGGATAAACTGGTTTGGCTTAGTTAAAATGGTTAAGGCTACAGTGACGTAGCTCTAAAGGGTAAAGGGTAACGTCGGACATCCTGGAGACTTTGGACACCCTAGAGACTCGAACACCCTAGAGGGTGGGGTGTAGCATTGGACACCCTGAAGGCTCGGACGCCCTGGAAAGACGCCCTACAGTGAGGCACTACGTACACCCTGGAGGCATCAAACACCTGTAATTCTCGAACGCCCTGGAATGTGCGGAGTAGCGTCGGACACCCTAAAAGCTCGGACGCTGCCTGCCGTGGGCTGGGCTCCCACAGACCAGCGACACCTGTGATGTGACAGCTCGTGAGAGCTATCGCCGACAGCGTTGCAAGTGTTCGCGTCAGGGCCTTCAAGGTGTCTGAGCCTTCGGGGTGTCCGACGTTACCTCGCACCCTCCAGGGCAATCGAGCCTCACAGGTGTTTGATGCCTCCAGGGTGTGCGATTATACCCTTTACGCTCTATCTAGATCTACATCACTGTAGGGCGTCCCTTCAAGGCGTCCAAGCCTTCAGGATGTCCGATGCTACACCCCACCCTCTAGAGTGTTCGAGCCTCCAGGGTGCCCGAAGTCTCCAGGATGTCCGACGTTACCTTCTACCCTCTAGAGCTCCGTCACTGTAGCCTTAATCATTTTTAACTAAACCAAACCAGTTTATCCTGAAGTGTACTTATTAATTTTAGGCTCAACTAGTTCAGCCTAGGATTAAATAGTTTCTCCTATCGGCCATCGGACGGACCGGTTTAGCCTAGTCTATACTGGTTTATCCAACCGCATGTAGGATAAACTACTTTGGCCTAGGAAAAACGAGTTTATCCTAAAATCGGGTTTGGCCGGTAACATATACACCACAGCAACGGCCTGACCCTCGTCTCCCGCGCCCACCAGCTCGTCATGGAGGGCTACAACTGGTGCCACGACCGCAATGTCGTCACCATCTTCTCCGCGCCCAACTACTGCTATAGGTGAGTGTTTGCTTGACGTATGGGATGAAGTTGTTATCATGTAAAAGTTATGTAACCCGATTTCTATCATGGCGACCACTTCAACTTCTTATCAGAGCGGCATTGGTGCGCTCGGAGATGGCTACCATAGCTATTTTTGCAGTGAACTCTCGTGCACATCAGTTTAAGACTTTAACCGCCTTCTACTATTAATACAAGTTTCGCTAAATGACTGTCTAAACTCTAGCTTCTCCAAGGTGCACAATTTAAATGATATGTCACTGAAACTTTGAATGAAGGTGAGCTCGCTAATTAGCGAGTCTTAAACCTCTTGCACGTAAAAAAGACTCAACGAAAAGTTCAAACCTGTTAGTGTTTGCAGTGACGTTATTCCAAGGTAAAACCCAAGTGCAAGGTCACTACGCCTAATAGGATAATGGTTACACTACCAGGTCAAACGCCTGGTAATTGCATTAGAAATAACGTTGATTCAAAGGCTTTTTTCATTTAATTTATGTCGTACGTGATCGATTCAATAAGTGGTCTGGTTATTATCATAGTCATAGTACAGTCCCTCCCGTTCACTTATGAACAATCCAAAATGGAAGGCTTTGATTTTTTCAGACTGTATTATTTTACAGGAATAATATTTACTTTTCTAGATGCAGCAATATTGAATACTATAACATAGTTTTGTCTGGCTTGTCGGTATCAATCATAAGAAAATCGAAACCTTAAAAAAATTTTTGGTTATGAGTTAGCGTGAGAGACTGTACAGTCAACAAAAATAGGCAGCTCATTACGAGGGGTTGTATATGTATTATTCCATACGCAGTAAGTTAAACCTAACAACCAATGATATTCTATATCTAAACATGCATTCTGAGGCTCGGAAAATGTTTCAGTTGTTCCAATACACGGTCTAGGTTGATGAACTTTTATAAGAGCATATTTAATTAGTTTGCTTACAATGATATGTAATTTTGTGATATGAATTCGTGGTTGTACAGTCGTATACACGAAACTTGCAATTTTGTGGCTTCATAGATTTTTTTTATATAACACGATCGCCAAACTTTACCTTACTTTGTACCAATATTTTGTCTATAATCCTATGTATGGCGTGTTTACTTGCTATCATAGCTTGCTATTCTACTACTTTATATAGCACGATTTTGTTGCTAGAAAATATGCGCGTCGTAGCTACTAATGAATGAAATGACAGCGTTTTACCTATCAATAAAACGCTTATTAAATAACTTACCCTATTCGAAACATAAAACAAAATATGAGAGCGGCGATGCTTTTCCTTTTTAGGACGGTCGGTAGCGGCTATATCTGTCCCTTTCTAACACTGACATCTCTTTCTCGCATCCCCTCCGATTGCGACACGAGGCAGGCGCGCAGCGCTCTTGCCTTCATTGGATCTCATGTTTATAAAAAAAAAATGTATGTTTGCATACATTTTCTTTTTATTTAATCACCAGGCAGTTGAGAAACTTTTATGTTTCGAATAGGGTAAGTTATTTAATAAGCGTTTTATTGATAGGTAAAACGCTGTCATTAAACAACTGTACCGCTATTCGAAACATAAAACAAAATATGAGACCTGTTTGTTATCGCCTGGTGGAGCAATCACCAATGTGAAAGACAGATAAATAATAAAATGACCTATTTTATTAGGAGAAAGAGGAAACAATTATAAGCTTTAAGTAAGTAATATAAATATTATTATTTATATTTTATAATTTATATTTCATGAATGTGCTTTTATTTATTATAGGATAGGAAGATATGTAATACTATTACATTATTTAAAATTTGAAACAGCAATTGATATAGTGTATAGGAAAGTACACATTTGTTTTATCATTAAGATGATTTATGCAACCATATTCATTAAGTTCTTCTTACAACAGCTACACAATTGTAAATATTAGTAGGAATTGATATTTATCAAAGATAGTTGCCTTTAGCAGGGTTTTACTTAGAAGTAGGTATTAAGTTATAATTATAAAGAGAACAAGTACGATGTCATAGGGTAGTGCGCTTGGAGTGCACTCGTGCATGCTTCGGTTAAGATCACTCTACCCTACCTTGAAATATATGCTATTGAAGTCACTCCTGAACCCCCTGGGGTTGGTGAAGGGCATGACAGAAGAACAGTATTTATGTTGTCTTATCATGATAGCAATTTGAAGGATTTGCCCTTTAGTGTAACCACTTATTCTAGCTTGGTGAAGTATGGTATAATCAGGATAAACTACAGAAATATATCAGCTAGACACTAGATACCACAATTACGGTCATAAGTCGTTCATATCATAACATAGTAGTCGTTATACGATACGTGTCGTATTTGACGTATGGCAAACTTTTATTTTGTTGCATGAGACAAGAAAACAAAATTTAGACGAAGGATAATGAGATTTCAGCAGAATTACGCATAATACACTCGTAAGCAAAGTATATGTGCCTAGAAGTTTTATTTCACACGCTTATACTTAATGCATAAGCTGAGCTTTAGAGTTGATACATTTAATTTATAAAATTTTATCTCATTTCCACTTTAGGTCATCGTCATTATGAACATGATTCTGCATTCTTTCTTGCAACGAAATAGGTTGAAAATATCGACAAGAACCCGAGTCGGATTAATGAATCACCAGAGACAGATTCTGATTTTAAACGTCAAATATATTTGTATTGATATTGATCCTTTATCTAAAGAATTAAGCATTTCTAAGGAATTCAGCATTTGAAGCTTTCTTTAGTGTATGTACAAGCTAACTCGACATTATTGTGAGGTCCTTTATAATAAGACTCCGTATTCGTGCGATTCATACAAACGCGCTGATCGCGCACTTATCACCATGCATTACTACTTACACTATGCAATTTACTTCAGTGTTGACATTAGACGCACTTCGGATTTGACGCCTTTCTTCATAGTGATTTCCTTCCGTATAACAACCAGCAAACCACATAAAATTAACATCAACGATATTTCTTACACAATTGTACAATGTACGTGACATTAAAAAACGTGTGAGTTGGTACTTACCAAGTACCTACACACATATTCCATGATTATATTCCAATCATAAACATTATTGAGGGTAGATAGATTTTATACGTAACGACTCCTGTTGGAATACAGTTCGATGTTTCATATAGGTATGGATGGATGAAAGGCAATCTTCACATATCGACTAATGTTTTTCATATAAATCTGTCCGTGAATAGGGTTGCCAAGCCATAGCGGTATATACGTAGAAAATCCGGGCTTACATCGTGTCGAAACCAACCAAAACCGAAAGCTCATTAACTTGCAGTTTTATACAACAGGCTGACAACCTGTCACTATGTTGATATACAGACTTCTGAATTATTCTCAAACCTTTGTCAGATATGGTGTAAATGACCGTTTTTTACAGCCTTTTACGCTCTGCCTACTTCGCAAGGGATATAGGCGTGATATACTGGGTGTTACAAAACAACCAATAAAGCTGAAAGGAGGTCAAGGTACTCATGAAACTGAACAACTTTCCCCATGGAACATGGGTCAAAATATGAAAAAAAATTGGACTTCCCATACAAAATGAACTCACTTTGTATGGGAGATTTATTGGTTGTTTTGTAACACGTTGTATGTATGTATGTAAGTATGTAGGTATTAGATCTCAACACTTGTAGGCTGGTACAAAAGTACGCTGCCCGCATGTTATTTTAGCATGTATGCTTGCAACATATTTCTTTTACGAGATTGAACAACGACATGCATAGAAATATAAACACGAGCGAGTAGTATAGAAATTGATTGCACTGCACGCACTGAAATTTGCGATTGCACTTAACATATCCGTGAATTTGTGGGTTGTACATTTGTTTGAGAATGTTTCCTCAAGTGCGTGGCCTAGCTAAAAGTTCGGTCAGGCCGGACATGTCGTATTTGACCAGACATGGCTTTGTACGGTCAGACGGGGTAAAGTAGTTTGACTTGCTACAAATACTTGGCTGATAAATGTTATTCCATTTATACTATGTCCTTGTGAGCACCATGTGTATCTATAAGGATTTAAATCAATGGGTTGACCACGTGTCAACGAACGTGACGACGACATCAATGCGATTTTGTTACAATGTTCCTTGAATATTTGTTCGACTTGCCATTAAAAGTTTTTACGCTCTGCCTATCCCACAGGGTAAACGGCATGATTTTATGTGATTGTGTCAAAATTATGGAACGCCTGTCAAAGGCACCATTGGTAACGGCATATATTAACGTTAAACTGAACAATTTAACTCAGTCTTGGAGGGCCACATTTCTTGTCTTGGTACCTACTTTACGCATCATATATTAGGTTGTTTAGGTACTTTGTGACCGAAATTGCCTTCAGATGCGATAATCTGAATTTCTTCGCAACCTTAGCAGTTCTGACTCTTCTGAATCGCATGTCAACTTTATGAACAAGTATTTTGCTAGTAAGATTAGTATGGAAATATTTCAGTAGCTATACCTAGTTTTTGTCATAGTTGTCAACTCTTTGAGAATTGACTCAGTTGGTTAAGGATTGGGTAATGCAACTATGGGTAATAAGTACATATCTTGTACCCGATTTGAGTGTAAGCAATAGAGTGGTCTTCTCTTTATTGGGACCTGCATCTATATAGGTATGTTAGCTTAGATATAGGTTCGTTTCGAACGCTTCGTATTATGTTTTTGCGGGATTAGATATCTGCGCATAACTTTGAAAATGTAGTTGGTTTACCAAATTAAAGGTGACAGGACAGTGAATTATTTTGCTGTGACGTAACTAGGTACTTTCACAATATGCTCATACAGATTAATTTTGCATATCCGTTAGATTTGAGAACGGAATAGATTTGATATATAGACAGGATAGTTTCGAATGGCAGAGGTTTTCCGAGTACCCACGACAGGCAGGCCAATATTACCTATATTATAGCCGCTTGTAATGTTTTCCTTACCCTTTGTCTGTTTCATGTATAATGTTACATGATAAGTGCTTACGTGAGTGGGTAGTATGTGAAATATCACAGTGTATGTTCATTTTAGAACACGTGTTGACATGCAAGCAAGCACGAAATGAATCATTATTTTAGTGAATTGATTGCGCTAGTAGGTTGTACAATCATGAATCTTTTTCAAATTGCCGAAGGGCATGTATAAATGTTAAGACATAGAATCAGTAATATTTGCGTTGGCTCTTAGCAACATGACGTACTGCAGGTAGAATTTCGTAGGTGAGCATTTGGACAAGTTTGGGATGACTCACCGACTTCAATTTTCGCATTTACATCTTCTTATGATTTTTATTACGTAAATGTGCGAGTATTTTAAGCAGGACTAAATCGTATCGCGCTGCCAGTAATTTTTTAGGAACATGGTTCGTGTAGGTATGGCGCGGGCCGTAGGCTCGCGTAGACGGTATTTTCGTCTGAGGCGCTGAGTTTGCAGGCGCTCTTTATGCAGTTTTGCAACTAAAATTAATTTTATTGCATCTTATTTTGCTTAGCAGCAAAAGGTATTGCAATTTTAAATAAAATCATGCAATTTCCTTGTAGTTTAGCCTTAGACATTGTTTAAAATAATTGGAAGCTTTATAAAAGCAAGATTAGATATTTTAGGTTTAGCACTTTTGTAGTACCAAACGGATTTGCCGTGCATTTTATAATGACGAGCTTTAACTTTAGAGAAAGTATTATAGCTGCACTGCACCACAACGCTGCTGTAGAGCTGAGCTCGTTAGGTACTTGAAGGTTAGTTTGAATTAGAAATTATGCGACCACGTCTGAGTGAGATCGCGAGTATGTCATTCTCTAGGTACATAGATACCAGAGAAAGAATAAATATTGGTGCCCAATGTGGCGAATATTTTTAAGATGAGGAATGCATCGAAATGTACTTTACATACTTATGCTGGACTTTTTAGCTTCAGCATGTGAGTGACCCTGCAAAATATTTGCGAGGACAAAAGCTTAGCACCCATTAATGAGTTTTAGACACTGAAAACCTCCTTGCGCAGGAGTTGATTTCTAGGTTTTATAGAAAACCCGATACGTTAAGAACAACCCACTCGTAATATTATATTATAGGTCACACTTTCAAATTACATTGTTGCTTACCTTACGTATAATAGCTAATCATGCTACTACGGTATAGAACTTGAAAGCTATATTATAAATTTCATATTTTTGGGTCCAAGCGTTTTCAAGGGCTGTGTTCGAATGGAAGCACATTTTAAATAAGTTTTCGTCAGCTAACGAAAAACTCGTAAGATATTCAGACAATTGCATGACAATTGACTGTTATTTACGTATGAAAATTACGTGTTTTCACAAATATGGCGTAATCAAAGCACTGATTTGTCAATTTAGTATGGTATTTGACTAACCTTTTATGTAGATTGGATCCACCTGGTATTTTTGCACATTGGCTTTTCCGTATTTCGGAAATAAGAAATGTATGTCGAGCTCGTAAGCAACAATCATTAAAAGCTGAAAAATAAAACCTGAAAGAAAACCTGGAATAAAATTACACTTAAATAAAATAAAAATTCATGAAAGGAACAGATATAGACCAATTAATATTTTCGAATAAGAAAACGATAATTTTTTCGAACGGAAAAAACCGTTATTGAAAATAATTCAAATAAAAGATTTGAAATTATTTTCTCTTCTCACCACGACCGCTCCCGCCGGGAAACACATCACCAATGAAGGCAAGAGCGCTGCGCGCCTGCCTCGTGTCGCAATCGGAGGGGATGCGAGAAAGAGATGTCAGTGTTAGAAAGGGACAGATATAGCCGCTACCGACCGTCCTAAAAAGGAAAAGCATCGCCGCTCTCATATTTTGTTTTATGTTTCGAATAGCGGTACAGTTGTTTAATAAGCAAATATTTGACCGCAAAGTAAACTAGCGACCAGGTTAGTGGTATGTTGGCATATTTAAGTGTAATATTATGTTTTTCGATATTTGTATTTATTTTTAACAGGATGAATTTGCGATATCTTTGCTATAACCACATTATTATATCACACGTCATTATTATATTGATAGGCTCAGTTTTTTGTCAAACAAATCTTTGGATAACAACTATACTTATCTCAAAGCACAATCAATGTCCAATAATATGGAGCTCGGAAGGGTGGGAGAAAAGAGAAATTTTGTTCAACCTTTTTTGGAGGAAATTGTAATATCTTCAGCTCATATTTTAATTTTAAATAATGCTTGTTTCAGATGCGGTAACCAGGCGGCCATTATGGAATTGGATGATTGCCTTAAGTACTCATTGTAAGTATTGATTCTACTATTGATACATATCAAAACGTTGCTACTCTGTACCTCTTGTCGTGTAGCACTCTTGTGTCGACTTGACGCATCCTGGTGTCGGAGATTTTAGACCAATTTATACTTAGTAGGTCTCTGACAAAGCTCTGTAACGACTGCCATCTATGTGATCATAGACGGCAATCAGAACAGACGGCTTAACGTGTCCTTCCAACCACGATACCATCTTTTTTACGGGTAATCTTGTTGTTCAGTCTGATGTCCTAACAAACCGGGAAAAAGTGACTATATCCCCCAAAATTTTTGCGGAAAATTCGTAGATCTATTACTTTTCTAGTATGTAGGATACCCAGTCGACGAATGACCTGTTGAATCTTGATGTCAGAGTAGATCTATCCAGAAGTTATTATAGAATGATGTTAGCTTATGTAGGTAAACAATTTGGAATGATTAGAAGCGCAAAGTGTTGACAACAGACATTTGGTTCTTCGGAACACAAATGTCTATCGACATTACGTCGAATTCACTATGGAAACTTAAAGTTTTATGACCAAATTGTTATCACTATATCCTTTTACATTTCCAATCTTGCTTATTCATTTGTCTACTTATGTAGAAGTATGCAAAAACTATTTATTTGTTTGGCTCAAACGTAATTTTGAATGTATATCAGATTTGATAGAATTTAGCTTTACTTTGATATCTGTATTTGAAACATATTGAATTCGTTTAATTTCCTTTTTTTGCGTATAAATGAAAATATATCGTTCTGAAAGCTTTTGTATTAATACAAGCCTATGAGTTATCCTTCTCACAGTGTTTGTCCTTAGCTTGGTTTGTGACACACTTATGTGTTGTATTACAGCCTGCAGTTCGACCCGGCCCCGCGGCGCGGCGAGCCGCACGTCACACGGCGGACGCCCGACTACTTCATGTAGGCGCACAGTAAGTACACCTACCACTTTGTTACCACCTTCAAAATAACGCGAGGTTCTCCGTTTGCTGGAATATTTTTATTAATAGGCGCGTCCACTCCAAGCGACGCTGCTCGCTGCCTCGCGCGGCAAACGACCAAAAAATTACGTGGCTCACCCGAGGCAAAATCAACGCGCCTCAGAAATTTGCCTACTACAAGTAGCAGGCGATATCCTAATGAATATTATATACCTATCACGGTTGAGTGAGCTTACAAGCATAAGCTATTGCTCTAGTAAGTCTTCTGGGTCGGTTTAAAGATCTAAGATAATCCGGGTTCAATGTAACTATTACTTTGTTATTTTGTTATATCAAGAAAATATCCATAGTGTTTCCTTCTTAGTACTTCAAAAGCAGCACCTCTTTGGGAAATCTTGCAAAATTTTTACCGTAGGAACCAGCGACCATTACCATCACCTGTACTGGCAATATTTTACATGATTTCCTAAATTGTATACCTAACACGAGAAGTGTTTTAAAAATTTGGTATTCAAGCAAGACCTCTATTAAAAGATATTCTAGATAACCTATTTTTAACCTAAAACAACAGCATATTAACCTATTGTTGTTTAACCTGCGTAATTAATCAGAGCACGCTAGAACTTACACGCGCGGCTATTGTGTGTGACGTCATTTTAATGAGTACATCTTATCTCTGTCAAGATTGACTTGACTTAATAAGTCGCTTGAATTTGGTCACCTCATTTTATGAGCTATGAGTCACCCTCATTAGTGACTTAGTAGCAAAGTCATCGTCTTAGTATCGTGAGGTAAAGACTGGAAGGGGTGACCGGGATTGCTTTTTATACCATACCATAACAGCCACAACAGTCTACTGCTGGACATGGGCTTCAACCTATCGGAGTTTATTGCCATACTCACCACGCTTGGCAGGCGGATTGGCAAACGCAGTGCAAGATGTTGCATTGACAGGGAACGCTGGTGCCCATTCCCTAGATAATTATCCCTTAGTCGCTTTTACGACACTCACGGGTAGAATTGGTATGATGCTATTCTCAGCCGGCATCACATGGCTGCTTTTTATACTTCCTCATAAACGACGACAACAATCTTTTAAAACATAATTTCAGTTACTTACATAATTCAATTGTACAAATGCGTAAATAACCGTAATAATTCAGTTATAATCCGTTGCATTGTACTGCATTATGCAAGGGTATTGTGTCATTGTAAATGATTGAGATCAACACAGTTAATGTACTCGTGTATGGTACACCTACCTACGTCATAAGTAAACATAATTATACTGAGAATGACGCATAAGGGGTTACGTTTGAGTAAGGTAAGAACGGCTTGGATGGGTTGATGGTTACCAGAAAACAAGCATTTCATAATACGATTGATAGATTAAAATCTCTCATTGAATATTCAAATGAGAGCAGGTCTTAATTGAGTATACAGTCCAGCAAAAAAGAGTAGACAAAAAATGAGGGCGCTACTTTGTATGAAAATTCAAAATTAAATGGCAACAATTTAGTATGAAGCATTTTTAGTTCCATTTTATTTAATTTCTACTCTTTTTTGCTGGACTGTACATACAAGTTTTTATATAAACGACGTTTCCGGAGACTGCTCGATCTGGCGCTTTTAAACATCTTACAAAATCTCATCAACAGTTTTTCGTTTACCATTCATACAAAGGGCCTTAACCTACACCATTGATAATGTTTGGCTCGGTTCCAAGGGGCCTCAAGCATAAACACGACAAGATCATGGCCTTGAGCATAATTCGTGGACATCACCTAAATCTCAAGCACATGTTGGTTGATACAGCCAAGTGCAAATTTTCCGTAACAAGCGAAAATTGGCATCTGTATGTATCGAAAAGATTGGCATTCTTTATTGCATGTTAGTCTGCAATACGATACAAATATGAAAATAAATTCTTATATTAGAAGATTGATTCTCTGATACCTTTCTCTGGACATTGCAAGTGAATTTATGGCGAATGTATTTGACTCTTTATTTTGAACAGATTTCGAGGGTATAGTAGTCAAACAACAAATGATTTTGTGTTCAAACAAAACGTGTTGCGCCGACCCCAAGTAATTGGGATAAGGGCAGGAAGATGATGAATACAATAAAATGTTAATATCAGGATATAATATGATTGGCTTCAGATAAAACCCTAGTCAATACTTGAGTAGTCCAAGGGGGTGATATGCGGTTTCACAACTGATTATAAAATACAATTTTATTGCGAAATTCCTAAGGGACTTCCAACTAATCTATTTTCTAAGGGTTCTAATATAAGGCTACTTACATTGCGCAGTTCATGATCGACCCAACTTATAATGGGCTTACGGTAAACTGCTTATTTTGTTCCGTTTCGCACAAGTTTAGTTTACTGCATGTTGTTTCTTTCTACATTGTTTCCATGACTATTTTTTTTGTGTTTCTTAGTTTTTCATCAGTTGTCACTTTCTAAAAGCCCGTTGTAAGGTGGCGTCGTCATACTAATGTACCCTCTCTCTTGTTGCAGGTCGGGCAAATCACGCAACGGTGGTGTCGGGGCGAGGGGACATCGGGGATCGCTCATCTCGCGAACATGGCTAACTTTTATACACATCTGCTCGCATGCCAAACGCGCCACAGTTGCAGCCTCTCAATCTCAGTCGGGTTATAGCGCTGGTTGCAACTGTAGCGGTCTTTTGAGTACAAAATTGCATCTTTCAATGCAACTTCTGTGTCACATTTTTGTTGCATTCCCTTCGTTTGTCGCGAAGGCGTGTAGCAAAAATGTACAGCACGCGAACGAGTTCACGACCATCCTGAAATATGCGCATCCTTGTCGCACACGCCAGTACCACTGCGAGTATGACAAGGAGGCGCATATTTCAGGATGGTCATGAACTCGTTCGCGTACTGTAAGTCGCCTGTTAGTAAGCATTATTCAAGATTTGACTTCTTTTATTTGATGAGTGTTGTAACTCTATATTCTTTAGACAAGAGAATTCAAATCTTGGTTATTGCGATAAACCACCACAAACTCTTTGCCATTATAAAAAATATTTGTTTCTCATATTACTAATCGAAGGCGTTTACTAATAATAATAAAATATTACATTTATTTACGCACTTTCATAAAATTGAGAATGCATTTTGCTTGTAAATGTGTGACTGACGGCGTGGTTTGTGAGGTTTTTGCTTGTTGTACACATGAGTATTGTCTAAAATTGCGTGTAACAACAAGCAACATGGCGGCTGAAACGTGTCGATACCGAACCGACCAATCACAGCGCTTGATACAGACTTCGCGTGTTGTGATTGGTCGATTCGGCAGTGCCACGTTTCTCTTCAAGCCAATGGTTGCATTGAATCGTTAGAATTGTCTAGTAAAAAGAGATTGCAATATATGGGAGTGCGAAATAGCAACAGTTTTGTAAAGCGCCATCTATTTTTACTACAGTATTCAAGATGTGATATTTTAGTCGCGCGATACGGCCGATGGGATGGAAAACATTGCATGTTATTTTTTTTCTACTCGTTTTATATTTCGACACTTTTGTTTGATGACATTATACCATTTTACAAAGTAACTAATTCAGAAAAAAACGTGGTTTGTG
Organism: Phthorimaea operculella; assembly: GCA_024500475.1. Taxonomy (NCBI): domain Eukaryota; kingdom Metazoa; phylum Arthropoda; class Insecta; order Lepidoptera; family Gelechiidae; genus Phthorimaea; species Phthorimaea operculella. The sequence goes on from JANFCV010000082.1 coordinate 1,774,464, forward strand.
GTTAAATCTGTCTGTGAATGTATCCGATTAAAAAATATCCCCTTAGTCGTATCGCGATTGTGAGGCGGGTTCGTTAGACGTTTATAAAGGTTGATTATACACTTCGACAAGTAAAATCTCGCAAGTGTACTTGACTGAGTGTAAATCAGCCCCTTAGCAATGCACTCTGCGACTTCTCAGGAATATGTCTTGCCGACTTCGGGCTTTACTACGAATGTACTCTTTCGATTTGTGTTTACATTATTGCTTCTTCGCCTTATAACTTGCGACTTACATGTCAAAATGAGGTAGCGATGTATGACCGAAGTTAAAAGCTTACAGACGTAGAAAGCCCTAAAAATGTCCTGTAAGTGCAGTGCCTGTTTCAATCCGCGAGTTTAGACGGTGGTCCTCTGAATAGTCGGCGGTCGGGAAACAAGTATCATCAGGACAGTAAAAACTAGTGATGGGCCGAACATAGGTTTCACCGAAGCCGAATATTCGGCCGAATAATTCGGCAGGAATTGATGTCCATATAAAATAATTAGGAGCATCACTTGCTTACGAATTACGCGCTGATTCGCACCAAACCACACCGCCCTTTACCCCTCTAACAATTTACATTGGAAACTTTGACAACAAATTAAAATAAATCTGCATCACTGCTTGTCTTGACCATGTCTTGACATACCAGTACGATGGCAGAATTAGGATTTAGACTAAAAAATCGTAAAAATAATCCTAGGTTTTTGGCCAAAAGCCGGCATATGGCAAAATTGTAGACTTCCTTTGGCCATAGTCCTAAGCTGATCCAGGCTTTTGGCCAAAAATGGCGGGCGTTGGATTTCCTGGACGTCCAACGCTACCTCCCATCCTCCAGAGCGTCCAGTGGTACATCCTGCTCTTATGGTGTCTGACGATCCCACCTACTCTCCAGGGCATCCGAGGCAATCCTGCTGTTCAGGCTCTCAACTCTACCCTTAACAGATCAGAGGGAAGTGTATAACGTACCTTTCCACTACTTGTTCCCCCGCAATGCAAAAAAGCCATAATACTAAACAAATCTAGGATTAACAACAACCTGGATCAGCTTAGGACGATTGCCGAAGGAAGTCTACGATTTCGCCATATGCCGGCTTTTTGCCATCGTACTGCGACATACATAAAAAGTATGCATTTTTGTTCGGCCAAATAAGTATTCGGCAAAATTTACCGAACATTCGGCCGAAACCGAATATTCGGTAAACGTGCCGAACATGCCGAATACCGAACATAAACCGAATATTCGGCCCATCTCTAGTAAAAACACACTACAAGCTAGAAATCTTATATGGTTTCGATTCTGAAATTCAATAACGTGGATTCAAGATTTCGCTGCACGCGGGATCATGAAATGCGCGAGTAGTACGGTTCATGTATCTCTGTAAATATGCATCGTCCTTTTTGCACATTTTATGACTATGTGCAGTCAGATATTGCATCTATTATAGTTGGATATCCCCTTGGCTTCGCTCTTCCCTAGTGCTGTTTCCCCGCCGCGTCCTGTTGGTATGTTCATTGTCCGCGATAGCACACCCTGTATTTGTATTCACACCCTGTATGGACATTTAGACCTCATTAAACAGCGTTTATGCTATCTGTGCAGTTTTATTTCCGCAATGGACATACCACCGCCCTATCGTCACGGTCGCCGCATGTTTCTTATCGCTTGCGACAGTTCGCGACTACATGTTTCGAATGTACACATTTTCGTCACGTCATTTTGTAAGTAGAAGGCAAAATAATTTTAATTCTTTTCGAACTATATAAGTTGCTGTACTAGATCAAAATCTGTAAAGTCCATTTTGTATTTTTATTTTTAGTTTACGATTGAACTATTAAAATGAATTTTTAAAGTTTGATAGCCAATTTTAATGAACATGGACTATGATGCCACACTCTTCACTCTTACATAAATGCACAGGATGCAAATCTATAGATTCGAGGTACACTGATTTTCAAAACAACAAAAGAGCATTTATTTTTGTGACGGGACGGTTCGGTAGAGTAGATTTATCGTAGTTATCCTAATATATGTTATGCGTGAGATATAAGCGAGAAAGTATTAGATTTTTATTTAACGACGAGTGGAACCGTGCCGTCATAAAAACTAAAAGAGTGCATTTCGGGTATAATTTTAAATTCTCCGTTTGTTGTAGCGCGGCCTGCGTGCTGCGCGGCCTCGCGAACACAGTGGAGCTTTAATAGTTTGTTTAAATTAAACTTTGCGATACATAACATTTAGGTAATGTGTAAATACCTAAAGAAGAAGGCATTACGTTAGGTTGTTATATTAAAATAAGTCCGGACCGACCCGTAATGTATACTCATTTCCTCAATACTTAAAGCAAGGTAAGTAATTTTAATAACTTTTTATATAAAACGCATATTATGGGAAATATGCCGAGAGGGTGTTTTATACTGGTTCCACCTTAGGACGTACAAAACTATAAATGGCATTTGAACATTTCATATTCATTGGATAGTAATGCCTAGTCCACATCGTAGCAATGATCGCTGATAAAATAACTGACAAAAGCCTCTTGTTTGTAAAAAACTCATATTCATCTGAATATCAATTACTTTTGTCAGTGCCATCGTTAAAATATTCTTTTCGCTTATGAATTTCCAAATTTGCACTTCGGTATAAACGTGTGTGTACTAATACAAAGACTCTACCCACCAATGACATCTGTAGCCACACGTTTCGTTGAACTAAGTATTAAGTAAGTTGTAGGTAAATATAAAACAAAAACTGAAAAAATCTTACAAAAAAATATATAAAATATGTACGTACTCGAGCTTCGTTTGCGCGAAATGATGATATTCAAATTGATACCTGCGTAAAATTGTAATTGGACTGCTTTTGTAGTTATTTCTCCCATTCGAAGTTCGATAAAACTTAAATATAAGGCTTTCCTGGCAAACTGCATAGGCAATCGAGTTCGGAATTCAAGAATTGAGATAATAAATTGAACTTTTGTATGGATCTAGTGTTGAATGACATTATATTGAACTGCCAATAAATAGAATCCGTTGCCCCGACCTTAATGCTACATAATGGCAATAATAAAATGTAAACAAAACCCGTTAAATAAAATAATTTATTCTTGCAACTGTACTATGCCCGTTGATAGGAATTAGATAATAAATAAAATTAATTATAAAATATTCATGATTTTTCTTTCAAACTACCCCACTAACCTTAATTCTAAGATATAATTCTAACGACGAAATAACACAAAAGATGATATGAAAATATTTTATTCAAAATACCAGTGTCTTCACATTATTTGGTAATATCGAAGGAATCATCATATTTTACAATCAGAAGTATTTTTTGTCCAGATACTTATACAGGGTGTTAGGGACGGTGTAACGAAAACTTTGCAGGCGTGCTCAGACCATGAAACTGAACAACTTTTACTATGGAGCCAATGGTGGGAAACGAAAAAAAAATTCCGACCTCCCATACAAAGTCAGTAAGCTGATCGTGAATTTTGTATGGGAGGTCGGAATTTTTTTTCGTTTCCCACCATTGGCTCCATAGTAAAAGTTGTTCAGTTTCATGGTCTGAGTACGCCTGCAAAGTTTTCGTTACACCGTCCCTAACACCCCGTATAGTCTCTCAGTGCACAATGTCACGTTCGCAAAATGTCAACTTATTTTCAATTTTTGTTTTCAAAGAATAACAAGATTAAAAAGTGACGTTCATCTAATATTTTGTTAGATTATATTTAAGATAGTATTTCCAGACTGTGATATTTTGCGAAGCCGACATGGCGCGATTATAGACGAGAACACAGACGAGACGGGAAAATACGTAAATCTAAAATTTTATATGAGCGGGATTCCTGTCCTGCTCATATGAAGTTGTTAGTGTTTCTTTAATATTTCTTGTTTAAATTAACGTGACAAAATTTTTTATATATTTCAAAAAGTGTGCTCTCAAAAGAAGTGTGATCTTTCAAGAAGTGTGTTAGTAAGTCAATGGTAAAATCAAATTATCGACTATTACATTATGTAATCAAATAAAATTGTATCAAAAATATTTAACTGATTTAACAATACACATAAAATAACATATCATATATACACATAAAGTAACTAAATTACGTCAGCTAAACAATTCGTCATACATAAATAATGGAATGAATGAATGGTATGATAATTATGATGGATAATAATCTAAATACACTAAGTACATACTACTAGATTACAGCCGTTGGAATTGGCCATATCTGACCCATAATATAAAAATGACAAAGAATAATAGACTTCATGTCATAGCATTATAACATTTTAACAGCGGTCAAATATGGACTATTCGAACGGCTGTACTTGTAAGTGTACAAGCTGTTAATGCAAATATTTTTCTAGATTCTAGCAAACAAAATAATACAAGAATTGTGACTATGCGATTCTGGCCTTGGGCCTTCATGAGTAAGTATCATTTTAAAGCTATTTCTGAGCTGTAGCTTTTAGCTTACCTATATTGTCAACACAATATAAAACTATATAGTTCAAAATAGAATTTGAGCTTTAGAAATGCTAAAACGACATACATTGCTTGATTGTTCAATAATATTTTTTCATTGTTTTAGGTTAACTTTGTCCACTTTCGTGGTTTGTAAAATTCATAGCTCGACTACTTTCGTGTATGGTGAATATTCTGTTTTCTTTAAACATTCGCTTCCTTTGTCGTGAGTTCAAGAGAGTTTTTCTACTAAAGCCTTGGTCAGAGAATTTGTGGCATTCTTAAACTTGTGCAATAATTGTAGTAAAGCGAACTAAGTCATTTTTAAGGTTTTATCTAGGTATATATGAATTTTAAAATAAATATGATACTAAAACGAATCCACGTTTTATGTAGTTATAATACAATCTCTTTGAGACATTATTGGAAATCTATGGAAGGCACTATCTATCGCACGAAGTGCAAATAAGTATGGTTACTTTACTATATCCCAAATGGTAAAAACCTGATCTACAATTTTTGCAAATTATACAGGGTTATTTTTTAGTCAGTGCGCAAACTTTGCAGGATGTCTCTACTCGTGATTATGATAAATTTTTACTATGGGACCACCTGCGAATTTCAAACCCAAACGAAAGAAGACTTTCATTATCTCGAAATGTCTTCAATATCATAATAACTACATGATAAGCTAAACTTTGGAATTATGTATGTAGAGAGATTTGAGCACAAATTAAGTTGTACCTAAATATGTACTGAATATTGGGTAACATATTAAAGAACTTTGTGCTAAGAAGAATTTAAATTAATCATTAAATATCTAACTAACTACTTATAATGAGTATACTGCTGATCATATACTATCTCGTTAAACCATCATATGATAAACTAATAAAACAATTGGCTAAAGCTACGTCTTCATACATTTACAGCCTAACTACTCTGTCTCTGCCAACCCTTCCGGAAAGAGTCGCGATTTCATGTATTTCATGATCATGTTTCTTTAGACAAACAGGAAAAGAAATAAATATACATAATCTCAAACCAGTAAAGAAATCGATTTTTATTACTTATTTTGTTCTTACCATTTTAAAACTAATCGATTTTTGAACCCGTATGGTAAGAACCCGTATCAAGGTCTAAAAATTTTCGCGTTTCCTAGGCCGTGAAGTATAACTGACAAACATTAAACTTGCACAAATAAAGAATGGATCCCGAATTGGCAACATTATTGTTTGCCTCTCTATCATATTATCAGGCCCCTCTTCTCCACTGGGCACAATGGGCACGTGCCCAGGGCCCCGCAATCGATTGGGGCCCCCTACTCGATTACCAAACCACAGATAACATAACATATGACCAGTAACATGTTTTCATGTCAATTGCTAATCGCATCGCAATAATAATTTTCTATAAGAAAATAAAAGAGATCCGGAGTATTGACAACACTGCCCGACTTCACGAATGGCAGCGGCGGGAATACCCCGACTCGACTATCGGCATAAGAGTAAACACACCTAGAGGCGACACTCCCGCTCCAGACGCGCTCAAGGTCATTATATTAGCCTACCGTCTGGCAGTCGCAGAGAGTTCAATTCCGTCGGGCGGGAGTGCGCTTCGCCGCGTAAGCGTTCGTCGCGCGGGTCAAATTTTGTTTTTTTCGGAAAAGTTTAGCCTTGCCGAATGACTATGGTGCTTATGGCTATAAAAGTGATGCGAGGATAACTCTGCATCTCATTTTTTTAATTTGCCAATAGATGAGCCAAGGTAACTGATGCTGACGATGTTACAGTAAATATAGGTACCTACCTACCATTCTTAATACGTAATTGGGTTTGTGTTCTCCTGTTTGTGTTTTTACTCAAGTCGGTACCTACCCTACTAAATAGTTTCGGTTTTGTAATCCGACATAACTACCTGAGGTAGTAAAGTTATTGTTAGCTGATTATGGTAACAAACAAATTCATACCTACCTATTCATCGCAAATCTTTCAAAATAATTGCATTTGCATGATTTTTCATTCTCTGGCGCGTAGGTGTGTAAACATACTACGCCGAAAGTCTTGCAACTGCTTGGCGGGCCGCTATAGTCCGACAGGTTCGTGCGCGACCTTCCTGCGGGGTACAGACGGTCGGGGGGCGAGTAAGCACGTCATTTTAATATGACGTGCGGCGCGGATGCGCGCGTTTCCCTTCCCCGCTACACCTCCCGCTACCCGCTGACATCTCCCCTCCCAACGTCTGTCACCCCTAGGGAGGGTCGCGCACGAACTTGCCGGACTATAGTTTGGATTTTGGAATAAAACTATTAGCACGTGACAGCCCTTGCTTAAAGTGAAGGAGCGCGCGGGGCGTTACGGGCTGAGGGGGGAAGTAGGCATTTAAAACGCGGCTTTTGGGGCACAGACAAAGGAGTTTCATTTCTACACGGTAGTGTTATTATTTATTCTTATGCTATCGGTGGCGGCGGGAATTCCCCTGTATTTGTCTGTGACATTGTGTGACGTTTCATTTGTTTCATCGTTTCGTTAGTCGTCGTTTCTGACTGTGCTCTGTGAAATACTTTCTAATAAATCGTTGTTTGCCTGTTTTGTTATAAAATGTCAAAAAGGTCGTATCTTTGGATCTGACAAAAGGAAAAAAGCTGCACACCAGAAGGAAGCCATTGAAAAGTTACCGAAATTAACATCATATTTTTTAAGAAAATACGGTCTACGAGTGTAAAGTGTAAATTGTGCTACGAGTAGGTATAATATGGTCTTGGGGCCCCATCATGCTAATGTGCCCAGGGCCTCTAATAGGTGAAAGACGGCCCTGCATATTATATGACATATGAGCAGGATGACAACAATAATGTTGCCAATTTTGGATTCTTCATTATTTATCTGCACAAAATTCCAATTTTGCATTCTTTATCTTCGCAAGTAATAATACGCCAAGTAGCGCCATAACCTAACGTTAGCCGTAAACCTGGCGGTATAAACGTCTGTCCCTTTAAAATTGCCTAATATTTAGACCAGAGTCTACAGTGCAGACTCTACACTTTCATACCGGTGTCGAGTTGTAGCAATTGCTTCATCAGTTCATAAGTGGAGAAGCTGGTGGCCACCATAGGTATGGCCCTGATGTAGTTGACGCTCATGCCGCGGTATAGGCCCTTCATCACGCCGTTCTCCTGGTAGATCAGCGTGAGGGTTTTCACCATGCCCATGCTGTGGGGAAAAAGGTTGGGTAAGGTTTTTGTTATGTAAAAGTGCGAGTTATTCAAGCACACTGTCAAGCCCTATTCAAACATGGGCGGAACCGGTGCGGTATGTGGGTACGCGATATTTTGATTCCGCTACCAACGTACCCATCCGGATACCGCCTTAGTTTAAATAGGGATTCAAGTAGAATCACAACATTCTTAAACACACACGTACGCCACACAAAATATAACTGGAAGTACGGTATCACTGTATTGGGGTGCCGTGGACATACACAGAAAGATGCACAAATTACACCCAGACTCGAGAACTGTTACTTGATGTTTATATTTTTCATTCAAATACAATTACTGGCCCCAGTCGGGAATCTAACCCAGACCTCTGCGCTATCAATACGCCATATCATTGGTCGGAAGAAGACTAAATATAGGGAGTAAAAAAAAGGGAATTACAAGCCGAAAGGAGGCGAAGGTACTCATGAAACTGAACAACTTTCGAAATATGAAAAATTGGACCTTCCATACAAAATCGCCGATCAGCTGACTGATTTACTATGAGAGGTCCAATTATTTTTTTCATATTTCGACCTACGTTCCATGGGGAAAATTGTTCAGTTTTCTGAGTATTTTCGCCTCCTTCCTTGTAATACCTTCCTTGTAATATATTTTTGTTACTCCCGGTATAAAGTACCAGTAGTGCAGCAGAGTTTAGAAATAGCGTTAATGTAATCTTTAGTCTTTAAACCTGCAATGGTTAGTAAGGGCAAAGAACAAACATTATAATAATAACAAAATAAAATAAAAAGAATAATTATTTACTAACCTCCTGTGAAAGTAGCCAACACCATGTGCAGTCGTGCAAAAGAAATAAGAAATATACAGATTATTATTTTACTTTAATTATACCATAAATAATTGAGTTTAGAAGTTATAATATTTTTGTGCACAGAATTAGGAAAAATAAGTAGTTAGATAGTACTAGAATGTACAGCATTTTTAACTAAATTGTGTTAATTTTTTAACTAGAAATAAAAATTATTAGAAAGACGTTAGAAATTTTCTTCTTCTTCTTCTTATGTGAGACACCGAATCGAGGAACGCCCACATGAACTTAAGGGTGTTATTTTATTACTAGAATTTCATAAATAAGCTGGTAGTAATTTTGTGTAAAAGGCGTTAAGTACATATACATTTTTAATTTACTCAATTTTCAAATTAAAGATGGGTCACGTCATGAATTATATAGGTATAGGTTTGTTATGTAGTAAAGTAACCCGCCACAACAAAATTAGGAAGAGCTACCATATTATTACAAAATAGAGTGCTGGTGCGAAGCCAGGACAGGAGAGGAAGTGGGAGAGCTAGAGTAGAGGGAGAGGAAAAGAGAGGCAGAGGGTTAGAGAGAGGACAACTCATAGGGATAAAGGGCAGAACACACCGTCTCCGTATGCAAGATGTATGTGTGCGTATCATCACACGCGTACCGTGGTAGTGTGCCATGTCTCATACGATCCCATGCAATACGAAGTCATAGTTACGCGCGTGATGACGTGCACGTCACGCATACGGACGTGGTGTGTTCTGTGCTAAACCTAAGGAAATTAAGAGTCCACATACCCGAATTTCTCAGTTTTGGGGTCCATACAGGCGAGCTGCATGCGACGCCGCGTCACATCCAACGGGTAAGACACCGAATGCGCCACCGCGCCGGCCAGGCCGCCGCATAGCAGCTTGCCGGGCACCTTTAGTACGTTTGTACGAAAACTTGGCTCTAAGGCTCTTAAGACTACACATACCCGAATTTCTCAGTCTTGGGGTCCATACAGGCGAGCTGCATGCGACGCCGCGTCACATCCAGGGGGTAAGACACCGACTGCGCTACCGCGCCAGCCAGACCGCCGCATAGCAGTTTGCCGGGAACCGTTAGTACTAGGCCCCCTGGAATACAGAAAAGTAGAGGTTTAATTATGATAAGTAATAAACTTGTGCACAAATAACTGAAACATTTTAAGCCGGTATGCAAGACAACCTGTAGAATTTGTAGAGCGGTTTCACACTTATCAGTTATAATAAAGACTTTTACGCGACTTACTTTTTATTATTTTGTAGAGACTTTAGCCCTCTACGTTTCGGCTGGTTATGACAGTCATCATCCGGAGGTCAAAAGATCACAAACGGCAGCTGCGACTCGTCATATCATAACCAGCCGAAACGTAAAACAGGCTAAAGTCTCTACCAAGTACCAAATAATAGACAAGTAATCGCTTAAAAGTTTTACTTATACGTTTAATAATAAAACTGCTATCTATCAGTTATGTATGAGGATTTTTCCCGCTATAACAGGTAGCATATTTTCTTAAATGATAATTAATGTAACGATGAAATACACACCCCCCTTTATAAATAAAGTAACGATAGATAAATATACACATACCAGTATTACGCTCGCACTTCCTGCAGAACGTTTGCGGTAGATACTTCATGCAGAAAAACTTCAATGACTCGAAGCAGTAGAAGCTGAATCCCGCGTAGGGCACCATCCCCACTAACGTTGGTACGAAGCCGCGATATAGCGCACGGATACCGCCCTCCTGGAAAAAAAAGGTAGACTATATTCCATAAAACCGTCATAAACCGCGAGAAATAACACTGTCACAGTCCAATCCGAGAAATTGAAAAAGACAAAGCTTTTCTTCTCCGCGATTTACCACTTTAAACGTAAGATTATGGCGCTATTTCACTGTAGTTTTTCTACATCGCCGCCAAACCTACTATGGCTATGAAATAATAACTAAAACTTCAATGACTCGAAGCAGTAGAAGCTGAAGCCCGCGTAGGGCACCATCCCCACTAACGTTGGTACGAAGCCGCGATATAGCGCACGAATACCGCCCTCCTAGAAATAACAAGTAAACTAAAAGTATTCCCGTTTAACACTGCAAGTTAAAGATAGCCCTGCCACTGCCAAACCCGAGTAATTCAAACAGACAAATCTTTTCTTCTCCGCGATTTACCGCTTTAAACGTAAGATTTTGGCGCTATTTCACTGTAGTTTTGGTACATCGCCGCCAAACCTACTATGCTTATGAAACAATTACTAAAACTTCAATGACTCGAAGCAGTAGAAGCTGAAGCCCGCGTAGGGCACCATCCCCACTAGCGTTGGTACGAAGCCGCGATATAGCGCACGAATACCTACCGCCCTCCTGGAAATAATAGACTATATTCCATGAAACAGTCATAATCTGCGAGAAATAGCAATATCACAGTCCAATCCGAGTAATTGAAAAAGACAAATCTTTTTTTCCCCGCGATTTACCGCTTTAAACGTAAGATTATGGCGCTATTTGGTAAAACGTCGCCGCCAAACCTACTATGGCTATGAAACAATTACTAAAACTTCAATGACTCGAAGCAGTAGAAGCTGAACCCCGCGTAGGGCACCATCCCCACTAACGTTGGTACGAAGCCGTGATATAGTGCACGAATACCGCCCTCCTGAAAAATAAAACCGTCATAAACCGCGACACCGCGATAAATAGCACTGTCAATCTTTCAAAGATCATCGCTCCACATAGCCTGAGAGCGACCTACGTTTGTACTGCGTCTCCACTCAAGAACTTGATTGCCCCAGCGGTTATCGGTTCTGTGGCAGATCAGATGTGACCAGGGTTCTTGAACTAACTCCTTTTACAAACTCGTAGTGCTAGGTCAGTGATACTAAAATCATTTAACGTGCCCTATTGTAATAAGCGCCTCTGTTTATCTTGTCTAAAGCGTATGGCATAGTGAATGTTGTGACACTTGCTGCCACGCCCATATTTAGCATATTTATGCCCTTGGTGGTCGATTTCTCAGCATTGTTTAAAACCCGGGTAATGTAAAGTAAAGTTGGACTTAAGGGCTCTTCCACACGAGCGATTTTGTTCGGCGCTTTTTCGGCGCCGCGTGCTCGCCGTGGTTATTTTTCGGTACAGTGTCAGCACGCTGCGATTAAAAACTCGCGGCGATATCGCTGCGTACTCGACGCGAGCGGCCGCGTACTCGGCGCGATCTCGCTCCGCAGAAAAATCGCCGAAGAAAATCGCTCGTGTGGAAGGGCCCTAACTCACCGTTCGGAACATGGTTGTCGCAGCATGTGCTATCCCGGTATACCTATGTTCCCCAGTCACTTGGAACGCCAGTCGCGCTCTGATCGTGTCCAAAGGGTATGTTAAAGTGACAGCTGTCACTCCAGCCGCCGCACCCGCAATGAATTTATCGCCGTGCTGGATCATTGGGATGTGCAGGCCGTTTAGGTACTGGAATGAAAGAGGAAACATGGTTATTATGGGTATTTACAGAGCATCAAATAAAGTCAAAAGGAGGTCAAGGTACCCGGATGGAACTGAACAACTTTCCCCACGGAACATGGGCCGAAATATTAACAATAAATAAAAATAATTTTGTACCACTTACACAAAATTGCAGATCAGCTGATTTGAGTTACTATGGGAGGTCTACTGCATGTTTTTCATATTTCGACCCATATTCCATAGGGAAAGTTGTTTAATTCCGTGAGTACATTGACCTCCTTTCGGCTTTATTTGTTGTTCTGTAACACGTTTTATATCGTGTAAGATAAAGTTTACAAGTGCCTTCCAAAGCACAGAAAAACCTTTCTTAAAATAAAATGCGTAATGCGTATGTATATTTTATGTGCTGTAATAATTTTCTAAATATTACGTAAACAGCGATTCTCTATACTTAGCGTCACGCACGAAATAATGTTTGCTTGCAATTCTATTGTAAAAGCAGAACCATTTGTAATTTTGCAACAAGTTTTTCTGATGAAGTCATTAAACAATATGCAAAAAGTATCTAGCGTCAGACAAAGTTTTTATGTAACATTTCTATCTTTACTTTAACTGTAAATTGTAAAGAAAGCATGAGGTTGCTGCCGTTTATACCTACTGATTTAGGTAAGGCAACATCCGTTTCTACCTGTGGGATCAAGTAATTTACCCAGGGAACAGGCAGCAGCGTTCCCTGGGAAATACAACAAGCCACCGGCCAGACGCGGGGAGTATAGCCAATAGGAGTAGGGCCATATCCAGCAGCAGACAGTTGTCAATGAAGCATGAAATTGGATAAAATCATTCTTTGGTAGCCAAGATGAAAAAAAAATTGGGTCTCCCATACAAAAATTTACGATCAGGTGATTTCAGTTAGTATGAAACCCCAATATTATTTATATTTCGCCCTATGTTCCTTGAGGAAAGTTGTCTCTTATCACTAGCCCGTCCTGCATTTTCGCTACCGGTTAAGGTCACCATCTATTGAAACCCTTAAAACCCTGTTCTTAGAAAATATATTTTCTTGAATACGATTCTAGGAGGTAGGTCTACTTTTCCCACTACAAGGTGTCTATTTTAAAAACAGCTACGTACAATGTTTAGTTAAGGAGGTGAAAATTGAAAGTGTATCTTAGCTAGCGACGTAGGCAAGGCAAGTCAAAATATTTGTGCATCCATTTAAGTTACATGACATCCTCTAGCCATAAACGTTAAGTCTACATACCTACCTATTACCTATGGTTTTTAATATTATATGGACCATTTGCCGTGTGGTGGCGGCTTAGAATAGCATCACCCCATTTCTTTCTCGCGGGTGTCGTATAAGGCGACTGAGGGACTCGAGGGCTTCATATGTATCACAAGTCACAACACAATCTTAGACGACAGGCTGACAACCTGTCACGCTGTCACTATAGTAATAGTAATACGCAATTTTATAAAACGGTCCTCAAAATATATCTATCAAACGTAGTGATAACACCCATGTTTTACGGTTGTCAACGCTCTGCCTATCCCGCAAGGAAATAAGGCGTGATCTGCGTATGTATTTAGATTTGTATGTGTAGGTACTATTTACGAAGGTAATGTTTAATTTCGAAATAATTTAGGTATCACAGACATTTATACATACAGGGTGGACCATAGAGTGACGTCAATAAAAAGAAATTAGATTCCTCTTTTATTATTTTTAGTTTCCGAGTTTTTCAACTTTTAAAGTTGTATGGGAAAATAAAAAAATGGTAATTTTTTCCTTTCCTGTTTTTACTTCCGTATAAAGGCGTTTTGCGCGGTTGATTTCATAGTATAGTCTTTATGATTTTAAATTTTTAGCGTACAAAAAAAGAAAAAAGTTCTGCCTTTCGAGTTTTTCCCATACAACTTTAAAAGTTGAATAACTCTGAAACTAAAAATAATCGCGTATTTTCGAATACCCCAAGATGTGAGGAATCTAATTTCTCTTTATTGACGTCACTCTATGGTCCACCCTGTATATTTACTGCCAAAATCCGGGTTCGATACTCCATCAACTCCGTGATAAAAGTCAACTTTTAGCGCAAAAATGTCAAGTTAATTAATTTTGTCTACTGTGGTCGCGAATCGCAAAGGGTTTACATTATATATTAGCATTTGGTGTTGATTCTGTGTTCGAATTGAAGCTGAGGCTTTTAGAATGCTCCTAATCCTACTAATATTATAAAGGCGGATGTTTGTGTGTGTGTTTGTTACGACATCACGCAAAAACGGCTGATTAGATTGACATGAAACTTTGCAGAAATATAAAAGGGCATCTGGAATAACACATAGGATACTTTTTACCACGGAAAAATGTCTCATTCCCACGGGATCACGCATTTTCCAATATTTTTGAAATAGGTGGCGTGACTGAGCCGATTCGCGTTTTAAACGTTTTCGCCGAAAACTAACAGCGACATCTCTTGGCGAATAATGCTTTTTTTCCGCGGAATAATAGGTTGCAGCGGGTGACACCGCTGACGGGCAGCTAGTACTTTCATACATAAGGAAAGAAGAGCGTCAATAATCCGACAGGTTCCTTTTCATAAAAAGTAACCTTCATGAGTTTCATCGGGTCGTTGAACGACTCGGTGTCCCACACGAAGGGAGAGAGAGACTTTCATGATTTTGTTCTCTCACAAAATATGTTGCGCCGACCCCAAATGATTTGGGATAAGGGCATGCAGATGATGATAGGGTCTCGCCTAAAACAGCATTGAGAGTGGATTTGTTAGCTAGAATCAGATCCAGTGTCCCACTTAGCCCTACCTCACTCGGCTGCGCAAGCGCCGCCGCCGGTACATCTCATCTTCGTGTGTCACCGTTTCATCACCTGTCGCCATTGTTGAAACTCAGAAACAGGGGCGGATTAAGACTGCTTGGTGCCGTAAGCAATACATGTCTATGGGCCCCCTATCCGTATGTATAGCAGCAGTCAAGTAACACAAGCGAAGCAAGCTTAAGATATTACTCTTAAAATGGGGGAGAAGCTAAAACGTTTGCCGCGTGTTCATTAGAAGAAAACGCGAGCGTAGCAAGCGCGAAAATATATGCTCAAAATGGCACAGTCATACTAACACACCAGCAGAAAAGAGAGCTCGACATTTAACACTGAGAACGAGCAACAAACACAGAAGTGAAACAGCTTGTTCGTGACATGCTGCAAATAGGGGCACCATTCGGTCGCGGGGCCCTTAGTCCTTCTTCTGGGGCCCCCAAGTCGTGATGCCCTAAGCAATTACTAAGTTTGTTTTAGGGTTAGTCCGCCACTGCCTAGAAAGATTATGAATTTATGGTACCTAATTGATTGAGTAAAAGCTTGCGACAGCTTTATATTTATTGTTTGTCTTTTATAGTATTGATGATAGAAATAGACTTTTGCATATTTTTTACATTCGTGCACTAATCAAAAGGCTGTAAACAAGATAATAACGGCTTATAGAGACGAATGGAAGAAAAATATATGTTGCATTGATCCAAACAAATTGGGATTTTTGGGTAAAAGGCAGGCAGATGATGATGCATAATTTTACACTCAAGATACGAAGGGAAGGGCTAATAAAAAAGGCATGCATAATTTAATATGCAAATGTCGGATGCAAATCAGTAATTTCCTTTCGTGCTTGGCATTCAATTATATGGCATTCCGTAACTTATTGTTATTGTAATTTGTTCCCTATTAATTATTAAAACAGCAAATAAATAAGTAGGTATTACTGGTTATTAAGTCTAGGAGAAAAAAAACGTATGGAACTAGGTAGATAGAGGTCACAGCTACTTCGCTTTCATAGCTAAATAGCTACCTACTTCGAAAACAATACCTTAGGCAGGTATTTCTACTTCGCATTAGTCTAAACATAATACTTTCGCTTCATTCTATACGAGTACGTACCTACCTTATCATTTTGTAAGTAACTAATTAGAAAAGTGAAATCCATTACTTCTCCTTAATTTCATCGCCTGCACATTGCAAAAAAACTAGTATTTTAACGTCAACGGCCATAAACGACCTTTTCCGCTTAAAGTCCACAATAATTAGTAGGCACTGCTATAAATCAACTTCTTGGCCAGCAATCAGGGATTTATGGCGCCACACACCGCCTCCGTAAGCGTGACCTGCACGTCATCACGCCCGTACCGGTTGTAATATATGGGATTGTATGAGATGCGGCGCACTGCCTGCGTATGCGTGCGCGTAATCTCGCATACGGAGGCGGTGTGGGCCGGCGTTTGTATGGTCCCATTTAATACAATGTCGTAGCTACGCGCGTGATGACGTGTACGTCACGCATACGGAGGCGGTGTGTGGCACCCTTTATGCTGTAGCCTGCCGTAAAGCCGTAATTGAAGTTTATACCTACAGGACCAACCAAACCAACATATTTTTGCCTCGATATTCTGTAGCCTGCCGTAATTGAAGTTTATACAGGAACAACCAACATATTTTGGCCTCGATTCTGCCAGTACACCTTAAACCACCATCATTGGTTTCCTAATATAGAAAATGACGTGGTGCAGAACGTATAAATAAATAAAATTATCAAAAAATATGCTGTGATTCGAGATTAATTCAATAACAGAATGCAAATTATCTATCCTAGGTAGCTATAGTATTTTTCAGAAGTGTCTTGCATTTAGGTGCACACTGATATCTTGATAAGATTAGTGGCAATACTTCATCTTCATAGCAACAAAATTACACTTAAGATAGCTATATTATTTTTCCATCTGATTTTATTATAAGAGGGATGTAGCTTCTATAATTTTATAAGTCTTATGAAAGTATGGAAAATTAAATTGCTTATTTTTATAGCTACATAGACCAACAAACTCACATGACTGCTATTAATGCACATTCCATGGTACAATAGCCACCCAGTCAACCGTGGTGCATGGGTTATGTTATGAGCATATCGCACTAAAGGTGTTAAATGGGAGTCGACTACACACACAAGCCCCAGACGACACTGCTACGAACTTGTGTTAGGTTTAGATGACAGCGTCGTCGATTAGATCTTTACGACCGTTCGTCGAAGCAGTTTCGGCAATAAGTTATCTACGATCTACGACACTTTCAGAAGACTGCAATGCCTGTATTGCGCCGAAATAAGATAATACCCACCGCACTGTACTATACGCCGGTCTGGTTTGCGTTCGAGTGGCCGTATCTAAACATACTGCGGTCAAATTCTAATAGAAAATTTCTATAGAAAAACAAGGAGTGCCGTCTGTCACTGACGTCCGCTGCTGATTTAAGTTAGCAGTTGTCCGCAGCACACTGCTGACTTGCACCTTAACTGGAAATACTAACTACCGCTATCATGCAATGACCATGATGCAGAATGGATGGATATTACATAAAATCAAAACAGTGTCGTCCGCTGCTGCAGCATGCAGTCCACTGTTGACCTGCACCTTAACTAACTGGAACTACTAACTACCGCTATCATGCAATGACCATGATGCAGAATGGATGGATAAATGGATATTACATTAAATCAACACACGTTCGCCCGCCGCCCGCCGGCGAGACCGTCATGGAGATGGATTTTGTTTCCTAGTTTGTTTTGCGCAGTTGAATTACTTTAAATGCGTTTTATAGGTTCGAAATGGATGGTTATAGCCAAGGAACCTGAAAGCCTATATCTGTCTGTTTGTTCTAACAACCAGCACAATCACGCCTTCGGCCCTTATTTGTGTTGGTTACCTACTTTAGGTCAGGGGCCAGTAAAATATGCCGGAGGGCTTGGTGGAGAGCGGGAAAAAGTAGAATAGTACGGTTGACAACTAGGTACCTACCTATACCTATACCATAATAAATTTCCGTAAGGTTTAAATTTAAACCTGATGATGTTTCGACATCTACAGGATTCCTGGTTTGAAGCTTTACGAAGGAACACCTAAAATTATTAGAACCGTCTTGAGAAAAAACGTAGCGTAGATCAGAAAATACAATAACCCGTACTCTATATGTAGTAAACATAGCAGATATGGATATTGTTGACATTACCAAATCATCTCAAGGTGAAAGATGTTGATCAACATTTCTTGTATGGTATGTCGGTATGTTTCTACATTTTTTGGCAATCCCTGTCCCTGTTGTTGGAAGGCAAAGAAAATCAAATCAACACGTACGAAATATGAGATTCGAGAAACTCTACCTACGATCGATATTTGCGAAGCGGATTTACTTATTTATAACTTTTGGCAACATCAGACTTTTGACCTAGGCCTTTGTTAAAAACCCGGTATATGAAACTATTTTTATAATGAACCTAGGTTTTTGATCAAATACTTCCACTAGTTCCAGTTTGTGTTACAATTCTTCCTTATTCTCAACTAGTGCAGGTTTTTGACAAATACCTATGTTTATGATAAAATTAAGCTTTCGTCATATGCCGGATATTTAAAAAAACCTAGGTTTTCGGTCAAATCCTGATTTAATCAGAAGTTTTAAGTAAATCCGCAAACGCAAACAAAATTGTTTGTTATGGTTATTGTAGGATGAGGAAGATGTTATCTTATTATTGAACAAGATAAAGCTAAAGCTAATGTTAATCTTTGTTATAGCAGAACAATGCCAGAATTAATCCGTGAAGATGTATCTCTTTGTTTTTACGTTTCTATAACAGTTATTTTATGTGATAGATAAAAGTACATTCAACTTGCGATTATAGAGTGTCAAACTTATGTTCTATGACTTTAGTTTATTATGATGATCGTTGTGTTTTGTACTATCACCAGTAAATCCACCTACCCACTTAAGAGACTAACTTTTACTGGTTTTTAATGCAAATGCTAAGAAAATACAGTACAACTTGATCACTTAAATGGGTAGGTGGATTTGCTGGCTATAGTACACCTACTGTGTTACTTATTTATTAACCATTGGAATTATGGCGAATGAAAAATATGTAGGTAATAATTTTGGGCGATGACAGGCTGGCAACCTGACTCTATAAGGTCCTATTAAATTCACTGCAAATATTTTAAGGGCATGCGTAAATATGTATAAGAAAAACATCTAAGGCATTTTTTAAAAAATCTACACGCTAGATTTTTTTTTTCATTTTCAAACAAAATTTTTAATTAATTATGTGAACATCCTTTGACTGACCCGACTGACGTTCCGCTACGTAGACAGGATTCACTTACACGGCACGCACACAAACAACCAACCAATCACAGCAACTTATTTTTGGCGCGTAATTTAAATTCATCGAAGTGTGAGTTTCTAGGACAAACAGGGTGCACTTTTTTCGTTTTGTTTTTTTTTTTAGTTAAATGTCATTTCCTCGAAAACTAGCGTGTAGATTTCTTTAAAAATTTGCCTAGTACATGCTTATATTTTATTTGATCTGCCCCTAAAATATTTGCAGTGAATTTAATAGGACCTTATATAGTGAGTGAGTGATACCGACATGATTTTACTGAAACGGCCCTAAGATATTCGTCAGATGTGGCGATAACGCTATAGTTTTTGTTCGGCCATTCATACGCTCGCACACCCTGCAAGGGATAAAGGCGTGATGTGTGTATGTATGGCATAAATTTATGAATTATGCTGATAAAATATGCAGTTATTAGCCAATCACACGGCAGGTTGACCAACAAGGTGGACGAGTACCTAATCACGAAGTAATCAGCACATCATTTGGCAGTGAAAGTCGCCATGGTACGTCACACTGTGACGTGTTGGAGTTGGCCCACTGATGGTCGCTTCCGGAATGTCCAGACTTTGATCCGACTCCAAAGTCGCACGGTAGAGTTTATTTATGGTATCAATAACATAGCATTTATCTATATCATTCATATATCTATCGTTTTCGTTGTCGTGTGGTTTCAGCTTGAAATACAGCATCATACCTATCTGCTAGTCGCGGCGCAGGTACCATAAGTAGAAACCAACTAATATGCAAGGAATGGAGAGTAGCGTTACCTGTGAATGCTATATCTTAACCTGCGTTTTTTAAATGAAAACTCCCTCGTCTTATAACGACTTTACCATATTTATTACATAATTTACCTACCTACTCCCCTACAAAAAACGTGATTTTTATCCTATTTTTATACACACAATGGTATGGCTCGCACTTGGTAGATGTTTTACTTATTTCGAACTTTTGTTACTTATTGTAATGCAGATAGGTATAATATAAATGTTTACCACCACCTTTAAAAGTAGGTATAGGTCCGTAATCTTCCGCAAACATTTCGTAACCGAAAGGCCGAGGGATTTCCGGCAGGTTTTTCTTTTACAGACTTGCCGCCATTATCAACATCCTGCAATGCTCTACCGTCGATTTTGTTTGTGTGTGTGTACTTAAACTTACTGATTCGTACAACATATTTTCTGTCCGGCTTGTCGGCATCAATCACAAGAAAATCGGAACCTTAAAAATATGACTGTTCATGAGTTAACGTGAGAGACTGTGCAATACAATTCGTGTACTTTTCCTTATTATGTGAAAAATTGTGATGTTTGTAAAACGTGTGGTGCCGGCTTAGACTAGCATCACCCCATATCTTTCCCGTTTGTGTCTTAAGCAACAACTATGGGATTTGAGAGTTGATGTGTATTGCAATTTTAGGCGACAAGTCAGCAAGACTGGTATAGTGATACACAGTCTTCTGAATGACTCTCCAACTTTTGTCACATTTGGTGCAAATGGCCGGTTTTTAAGCTGTTTACGCTCTGGCCATGGTATAATAAGATACTCCGCCTGGTATTTCCTTCCGAGACTCGTGAACCACGTGACCAACACATGACTACGTCATCATGCTTGTGGGTTACCAGAATTACCCACTCTTATGATGTTTTTTATAAATCATTTATGATACTGTTAACTAATAAATACAATTGAAGTGTTGTTGTTAAGTTAAAGTTAATACACACGTAAATCTAAATTATGAAATTATTAAGAAATATTTTAACCCATTGTTCTGAGATTGAATTTACCCCATAAAGTATTTTATTGAAATAAAGTGGCAATACTAAGTGACGTTGACTTGTGTTTCTCTGGGAAGGAAAGACCATGTTTTATTAGACTATGGCTCTGGCTACCCCGCTTGGGATATATGCGTGAAATATGTATGTATGTGATGTCACTGATGTGAATTGATGTGATGTATTGCGAATGGGAAACCTTGGGAATCGGATATTATGGGCATTAGTAATTTTTTTGTTGCTGGACATTTTGAGAATTACACATTATGTAGGTAGGTAGACCTAAAGCTTTACCGCTTTGCTTAAGCAGAGACGATTGCGGTGGCTAGGGCATGTGTACCGCATGGAACATTCGCGTCCACCGCGGCGTGTCCTGCTTGGCGCCGTAGCTAACGCCAAAAGAGGAGTTGGAAGACCGATGCTACGATTCAAAGATTGTGCCAAACGGGACATGGCTGCGTTTGATATCGACCATCAGGTCTGGGAGAAGCTTGCTGAGAATAGGGATGAATGGAGAAAGCGTGTGTTTGATGGGCGTAAAGCTCACGATGATGCCTGGTTCGCTGGTCTCGCAAACAAAAGGCAAAAACGACATCTAAACATGCATGTGCCAGTCTCCAATTCCACCTACATTTGTAGAGCGTGCGGAAAGCCACGCCGCTCCCGTATCGGCTTATACAGCCATGAAAAATCTTGCCTCAGACACTGAATAAATCGTCTGTCACAGACGTATGAGGCCAATGATGATGAGACCTAAACGCCTAAAGGGATGCAAGGGCTAGTTCTCACTCAGTTAGACCACTATGTAAACTAAGGAGGTAGTTTGTGGGTCAAGTTCAACAAAATGTGCTGCCGACAGGTGCGATGCGACCGCACTGCGGACTTTCAAGGTTTTCAAGGAAAATTATGTAGTGTACCTATTTAAGTTTGAAACATTGGTTTTCATATGACCACCCATTATGCAAGTAGCGCACAGTAAGAAATAAAAACTGAATTATGACTGCAAGAACACTGCAGTGTGATACACAATCACCATGCGGTGCCGGTTAAGAATAGCACCACCCCATATCTTTCCCGTGGGAGTCGTAAGAAGTGACTAAGGGATTTGAGAGATCATGTGTATTGTAATTTTAGGCGACAGTTTTCGGAATGACTCTCAAACTATTGACAGAAATAGTGTAAATTGCCGTTTTTTATAGCCATTTACGCCCTGCCCTGCCTACCCCGCAAGAAACAAAGGTGTGATATAAGTATTTATGTATGTAGTGCACTGCAATGCAAACTTTCAAGGGCAGAATACATTAATGCAGTTTATTTGTGCTAGACTTGGAATCAATCAAGGGTTCAAATGGTTCAATAGTGAAGTGGTAGTGCTATTATTGTTCTTGTCTTGACTAATAGGCAACAACAATATGTAGAGTAGTTGTATTATCATCAGCAAGACAGCAAAAGCTTTATCTTACTATTCATAAGAAAACCGATACTAATACTAAAAATATAAACAGTATAAGTTGGCCCCCTTAAAAGGGTAGTTGGATTAGCTGGCTTTATACCTAAATGAGTTAAAATAGAAGGTATGTAAAATATGGGGAGGTAGAGTAAGGTCTTATCTGATTTTCATTTGAAATGTGACCCAAAAAAATACCTAATTATGAATGACACTATTGAGTACTAATGATAAGCTGTTTTAAAGAAAATGTACATAAAATAAATAGATTAAGTTATTATAGTAATTTACAAAATAAATAAAGAGAAAAAATATCTTACCTTTTTATAAATCTCAAAGCTTGTGAACTGTGTAGCGGCATAGGGAAATATCCTGACCATCTGTGCTCCGTTGCCTTTGTATAGTGCGGTGAGGGATTCCTTCTTGACGATAGCGGTCAGCCCTCCGAGGACCCCATGATGTTTGTAGTGTGACGACTGAGCCTGAAGCAAGATCTTGATGCGGTCTAGCGGCGCTACTGTTGTTTTAGCACACATGCCAGCCACACCTGAATAAAATGATAAAAAGAAAATATAAGGAACTTAATATGTAGTTTAATTTTTGTGATAAGTTTTGCGACTGTATTCTATAAATAAAAGTGATAAAAATATACATAATAATACACAAAAAAAAAATTCCTACATTAGTAGAGCCAATAAAATTAATACTCAAGAAGAAAATTATCATAAAAAGTGACTTTAAATCTAGATGACCAGAATTTTGTGTACAATAATTTAATTTTTTTTATTAATTTAATTTTTTTTATAGATACAGGAACAGGAAATATAGAATACCAAGAAACTAGTTAAACTAAAAGGCAATAAGTATTATATTTAATTATTTATTTTAAAATAAAGGCTGAAAAGAAAGTTTGACTCACCACCAGCCAACAGGCTCTTGAGTATAAAATCAAGATCATTCTTCTGCTCCATTGTTAAAGCCATTTTCCTGAGGTCCTTAGCTTATGCACAAAACTCTCTATGATAAAAACACTTCACTTCCCAAACATTTAACGCACATTTACAATTAATTTGCACAGTTCATGGTACACTTTTGGGACTTAATTTATGCACTATCAGAGGAGATGCCACCGCACAACATTTCTTGGGTATTCGGAACGCGACATTACCGCTACTTTCACCTGTGAAGACACGAATACTCTTGCTTCCTAGAGCGGCGGCGGCGGGCGGGCGTTCCTCCCCACACCGCGGACTTCAATGAACAAACACTCATTGACGTTTGCACTTTCAATTCTTCGAATTCCTAAGATTCCTTTGGTTGTTATGTCACTGATTACTTTTAGAGTGAATGAGAACCGATTTGGGCTTTCTAAGATTGTAGAATCCAGTCAAAATCCTGTTAAAACAGCTGGAAAAATCAGCTGATAAGCTGAAACATAACCTGAATTTCGTATTTACATGGAAAATGTCATTTAGCTCATCGATCATGGAATCGATTCCACGGGTTCAATGTTGGTTAAATCGATTACTGTTTCGACCTTGTTTTCATCTGTATTCGCTTCCAGTTCAGTAAATCTTTTGTAAGCGCGTGAATGGACGTCCCGGGCATATTTCTTTCCGCTGAGTCGACATTTGTTTAGTACCTTTAATAAGATTCCTTATTTCAGTAGTGAAAAAATTTGTACCGCTAAGATTTCCGAGATATTGCCCTTCAAGATAGGTGCGTCCGACCACGCGAATTCATAACCTCAAAATCGTTAATTCTTTGATATCTTTGCAGGGGAACGATCTACACACAAAATTATGGCAGCATTGCCGTTACAAATCACAAATCTTAATTCGTACCGCTTTTTTTTTATTTAAAAAACGTCACATATGAGAGAAAAAGGCGATTGAAAGTTTTCCAACATGTGGTCTGACGTACTCGCTGTATCTCCGTTATAATAGTGGTACAAAACTTGTGATGCAAACCACAGCATTAAGACAAGTTGTACTAAGCATTTGGTATATCAACCAAAGCCGTATCTTCTCTAGTTAATGAAAAATCACCAATTCAATATTTATAAGAAAATGTTCCGTAGTGATGTGCATGACCATAGCTGGACTACGATCTTCATATACCTACTGAAATATAGTGTCTAGTCTACTTAAATATAGTGTCTTGCACATGAGGGATTTTCCAACAGATTAAAAACGTGATAGTACAGATTTAAAATGTGGGTTTTCTGAGAGCGGCGTCTCTTCCGCAGCGTTGATACATAAATTTGGTACTCCCATACAAAATCTACGATCAGCTAATTGATTTACTATGGAAGATTCAAATTTTTTTCATATGTCGATCCATGTTCCATGGGGAAAGTTGTTCAGTTTCATGAGTACCTTGACCTCCTTTCAGCTTGTTTACCCTTTCTGTTACTCCCTGTATTTATAATTAAAAATATTTAGAGCGCTTCGAATAATGCCTATGAAGAACTGTCAATGTGAAGAGTATCTGATATCCAGTATAGGTTGTACCTAATTAACTCCTAAAAAATCAATTTAATTAAAACCATAATATAATACTTATAATCATCTTTATTAATTAACGACGAACGTGACAACAACGAACTTAAACTAAAATCACAGATTCATTGCAATATAATTAAGTTGTCTTATAGGAATGGAAAATTCCTTTATGTGCAGAATGTCCCTTTCTCAAAATGTCCCCTGGTTCCAAAATGTCCCCTTTCCAAAATGTCGCTTCCCCAACATTTGGTATGAAACGTCGAAAAAACACAAAAAAATGTAAAATGAAAAAAGTTTTGGCAAGAATATTATTACTGGAATTCCAAAATAATATTCTTCAATTTTTTATTTATTTTCTTGACGTTTAATAACACTTTAGAAAAGGGACGATTTGGGAAGTCTGGGAAAGGGACATTTTGGAACCAGGGGACATTTTGAGAAAGGACATTCTACACCAAAAGGATAAAATTAACTTAAACTATAATCACATGTGCTTTTTTAAGTCGACTCAAATCACAGAGAAACCTTAGTATACATTAATTATAAAATTATCACTCTTTCATCTTAAATACCGCTTAATTTTGACAATGCAAAAAATATCGTCAATTTTAGTCACCAGTACGCAGTCTTTTCCTTCCTCTTTCTCTTGTCTTATCCTAATAAAGTGCCAAGCCAGTGTTATTTTTAAAAGCTTTTATTTAACTTGCAGTGTTTGTATGTAAGTAAGTAAGTAAGTAAGTAACAATGTTTGTTCAGGGCAAATCTTGCAACTCAATTTAGAAGCAGATATCTTCAAATACACGTGAATAGAAACACTCTGCAACTTTGCACGTAAGGTCTTTGGTTTGCACACTTACTATAAAATAACCCTGCAGACTATTTAGGTAGACTTTAAATTTGAGCTAAGAAAAATAGCAAATACAATAAAGATATTGTTGTTGTCACCGCAATTATGTGCAAGACACTATATTAATTAAGTAGACTAGACACTATATTTCAGTAGGTATATGAAGACCGTAGTCTAGCTATGGTCATGCACATCACTACGTAACATTTTCTTATAAATATTGAATTGGTGATTTCTCATTAACTAGAGAAGATACGGCTTTGGTTGATGTCCCAAATGCTTTTTACAACTCGTCTTAATGCTGTGAATTGCATAGCAAGATTTGTACCGCTATTATAACGGAGATACAGCGAGTACGTCAGACCACATGTTGGAAAACGTTCAATCACCTTTTCCTCTCATATGTGACGTTTTTTTAGATAAAATAAGGCGGTACGAATTAAGATTTGTGATTTGTAACGGCAATGCTGTCCTAATTTGGTGTGTAGATCATTCCCCTACAAAGATATCAAAGAATTAACAATTTTGAGGTTATGAATTCGCGTGGTCGGACGCACCTATCTTAAAGGGCAATATCTCGAAAATCTTAGCGGTACAAATTTTCTCACTACTGAAATAAGGAATCTTATTAAAGGTACTAAACAAATGTCGAGTCAGCGGAAAGAAATATGCCCGGGACGTCCATTCACGCGCTTACAATCTTTTGTATTTGTTTGCTTTTTTATTTTGGAGCACCAGTGATTTATTTTTAAGGGTTTTATCAAGAAATTAATTTATCCACAAAAAAGATCGATGTTTGAAATTCTTTCGTTATGAAAATAAGGACATCTCTAGCGCTCGAAATGTCATTCGATAGTGCCACCTATCAGCCAGTAGCGGTACTAGGAACTAGTGTAAAAGTTGTAATCTTTTCTGTATGGCTCCTTAGAGGGCGCTGCGTTGCGTAATTGGGCGGGAAAAAGAAAGCTTTGTTTTGTAGAGTTTGTGAGAAAATGAAATGCCGCATTAAAATTACAGCTTATTATTATTATTATTATATCTAGCCTACCAGATCCCACTGCTGGGCAAAGGCCTCCCCCGCGGTCTTCCACTTCTTTCGGTCCAAAGCAAGCTCGGTCCACTCCTTATTATAGGCATCAAGATCGTCACGCCAACGTTTCCGGGGTCTACCACGGCGCCGGGACCCGCCTTGTGGTACCCAATGGTTGGTGACGATTCTAGCCCATCGATCCGGGTGCATCCGACAGACATGACCGGCCCACTCCCATTTTAATTTGGCGGTTTTAGTGCCTACGTCAGTTATACCCGTCTTGGCTCTTAGGGTTGTATTACGGACTCTGTCTATACGTTTGACGCCGAGGACACTCCGCTCCATCGCTCTTTGGCAAACCTTGAGCTTGGACTTTTGACCCTCAGTTAGCGACCAACTTTGGGCACCGTAGGTTAGGACAGGCAGAATACACATGTTGATGAGTTTTCTTTTTAGTGATATGGGCAGTTCACCCTTGAGAAATGCTTTTAGCGACCAGAAGCTTTTCCAGGCATTTTCGATGCGACGATCGATTTCCTTCTCTTGCCTGTTGTCGAAAGAGACAATCTGGCCTAGGTATATGTACTCATCAACATAATGTATTATCTGCCCGTCGACCTGTACCCTACGTTTCGTGCTGTTGGTCATCAGCTGAGTCTTCGTCCTGTTCATTCGAAGTCCAACCTCAAGGCTTGCTGTAAATTACAGCTATTATTAGATAATACATTTACGCTGTATATTCCCATTCTCTCACTCAACTTTCTTCTGCAATAGTAAGAAAATGTAGGTACTTAACTTAGTATGTCACAAGTTTTCCTCCTGATTTCATCGATTGAGTTCCTTTGAAGGTCACCTTGGGGACGCGCGAAAGCTCGAGCTGGGACGTGGCTTCGCCGAAACCATTCGGAATTCGGAACCGGCACATGACCGGTCGCACGTGCGGCAAAGTCATATAAAATGTAAATAAAGTAAAATCCAGCCACAGTATTATTTCACCATGTTGCGAGCGGGTTGCGTGGACGTTGCACTTGCAAACAGTTTCACATGAGCTGCGTGGTAAACGCGCGTGTCTTGAAAATATTTAACAAATAAGAAGTGAAAGAAACTTTTATTCGTATTGGTTAATAAACATACGGAACCCTAAAATGGATGTGCCTGCTAGAGGAAATGTTTTCGAAAGTAAGTGAATTTTATGAGATTACCAATAATAACATAAGGATTAATAATATGTAGATTATATCAATAATAACTTAAGAATTAACAATATCTAGAGTCTATTAGTTATTTTACTTTTTTCAGCATGCTTACACAGGGTCAGTCAATTAAGTTAATTTCACCTAATTAATTAAAAACATTACTTTTTTTAAGTAACTTAATACTTCTTATGTTAGTATTAAGCTCAGATGGTAAACCTAAGTACTTACCTAATTACTAATAATTGGTTTACCACTTTACTTTCTGGGAACTTTTTATTGACCTTCAGATTTTCAGAGGACACACTTGGTATTATCACCCATCATATAGAGTGCTTTCATTTCGGTATCGGCCCTACCTACGAGCAAAATCAAATATTATGCGATTGTTTGGTTAATGTGATTGATGCGTATTTCTACTCTGCTACTCACACGGAATCTTTAGTATTCCTTTCGTCCACCCCACCCGTGATTTTTATCGCCCACATATTATTTCATTCGCTCTATTTGGATTTTTCTGTTAGCAGATCTAGTTTTCCTTCTTAGTTACCTACTCGTGGTATGCCGCTAACATAATTTTTTCACCGCTCCGTTTAAGTGTCTCAAAAATAGTCAACCACAAAATTTGTTCCATTAATATATTTCCCCTTTCTTTTATCCTGCTCCAGTAACAACATGAAACAAAATTGTAGAACTCTCGTCCAGTCGGTACTCAGGTAAGCAGCCTTATTACTAGGGTAACGATGACTATCAGACAACCTTAAGGCGCAGCAGAAGGGAGAAGTATGGATACAAATAACCAATAGGCATATAAATAGGAAGGTACCTACCACTTTTCATGTGGATTGAGTTGAGAGTAGGTAGGTAGGTACAAAGGAAATGAAACATCGAATGTGGGTGCTGAGAATGGGGCTCACGTTTGCACGCCTGTGACGCAAACCATCACATTTGAATATCTGACTACTTATAATACCGTGTAGGGACTGCTTGTTTTCATACTGAGCTGATGTAGAAAAAGGATCATTGAACCGACAAAACTTATGCAATAACCATAATCGTTTAATTATTTAATTTAACATACATCATCATACGTACATTCATTACACCTATATCCTTTGCGGGGTAGGCAGGAGCGCAAACGGCTGCAAAAATGGCCATATATGTATACCACGTCTGACAAAAGTTTGAGAGTCACACAGAAGACTGTGTGTGTGTCACCATAGTGACAGGCTGTCAACCTGTCGCTTAAAATTTTATAGAACACGATTTTTTTTGTAAGTAGTTTGAGATAATCAAATGTAGAGTTTGGAAAATGCAAAGTTAACGCCAAACTCGGACAGAACTCGAAACTGCGCTTTTAACCAAGTATTTTGGAAAAATGCAGTTATCAGTCACCAAACTTATGCCTATACAGAACACTAAATGTTTGCAGTGGTTGAGTAACCAAATGTAGAGATTGGAAAAATGTAAAGTTATCTATCAAACTCAGACAGAACTCGAAATTATTGCGCTTTTAGATAACCAAATGTAAGGTTTCGCAAAGTTATCAACCACCAAGCTCAGGAAACACAAAATTATTGTAGTTTGAGATAACCAAATGTAGAGTTTGGAAAAATGCTAAGTTATCACCATACTCCGATAGAACACGAAATGCACTATGAGATTAACAAATGTAGAGATTGGAAAAAGTTAAAATTTTTCAGATTAGGATAACTTAATGTATAGTTTGGAAAAATACAAAGTTATTACCGAACTGATGGATGATAAACGTCCAATAGTGGATATACTATTATTTGCCCATTAACCATGCCCCTCTCGTAAACCTGTCTGGTAAACAAACGACAGCATTCCAACAGACCGCTGTTGTGTTTGAGGATTTGGAGTAGGGTCAGGTAGGGATCGGTGACTCAGGCGGGTACATTGACTCACGCTTATATCTCGTAATAGGACAGCTATATCTATCTGTATTCTTAACATAATGGTAGCTCTTGACAACCAATCACATACAAACCAATCATCCATCCACTCCAGTGCGGATTAATTGTAAAAAAAATGTGCGATTGGTTTTGCACCTCTAAAAATGCTTTTAATGGTACCCTACATGTATTATTATCGGTTAAGATTGAAAGATTTAGGGAAATGTAATTATTATGATCGAAAGTGGTGTTCATATACTAAGTAATAAGCTAGATTTGCTAGCTCTTAGAGTAGTCTAGTAATATTTGTAGGCTAATTATTTCAAAATAGCGTCGGTGTCTACACTGGCTCAAATTTAAGTGGTACACAGTGACTCTAACATTTAGTACTGGCTCATCTCTCTATTTTTAGAAACGTTGACATACAGTTGTAAAATATTTCTAATGGCAATAGTAATGATATGAAAAGAATACTTTGATAAATATAATTGATTAAAATTAATAGTTTCAATAAATATTATACTTGCACGGCAGGGTTGCAAGTCCATATAAACTGTTAGAGTCACTGTGTACCACAGGGGTTGAGTCAGTGTAGACAGGTAGTAGTACACAGTGACTCACATTTTTTTTTCTAGAAAAAAATGTCTGGTGGCCTAAGTGTCGTGTTATTGCAAAAAATGATAATGCGAAACGAAAGAGTAATAATCAATGCATCCTAGATATGAATTTCAGTTTAATACTTCAAAGTTTTCTATAAAATTTTATTGATTGAAGAAATCCGAGTCACTGTAGCCTACCTGACCCTATAGAGGCCACGTTGTGCAGTAAAACTGGGTGGAATGACCGTACGATCGAAAACGAAATGTGAAAATTAATTTTATTCGTGATGCGATGATGAGATTTTTTCCGTATAGTGGTTACATACTCAACTTATGTAGAGCGGGCGCTCTGATCTCGCCAATCCGCTTGCCAACAATGGTGATTATGGCAAATACAATGACCCATATCCAGCAGTGTACCTACAATTGAGGCTGAAGATAATTATACAGTTGTGTTAAACAATTAATTTCAAATAATTAGGGGGTGACACTGAACTACTTTCTCCAAAAAACATAGGCCGAAATAAGTTTTTTCCTCCTTTACAAACTGAGCCGGCCAGCCAACACATTTTGTATGGGAGGTCTAAATATTATTACGCATTTCGACCTATGTTCTTTAGGGAAAGTTGTTTAGTTTTATGGACTCGTTTACTTTTTAAAATATTTGCAGATATTTTTTTACACCTTAAAAGTAGGTATGTAGGTACCTACATGTAAAGTAAATGATGAACAATAGGTAATAGTATAACTGGTAAGCACCAGTATGGTTTTTCCACCATACCGGTGCTTACCAGATCTTATTCTTACTAAAATAGACTCATTTCAAATATGAAGCCGCACAAAAAAGCAATTTCGTCGTCCGTTTTGTAAGTACAGTAAGTAGGGTACTTGAATTTACTAAAGACTTGTGTGTGTAGTTAGGTACAACACAACGTATAAAACAATAACCTACGCATCTTCTGTAGCCTAAACTTAAAATTTCAGAGATCGGAGAATTTAAAATCTTATTTCTAATACACCATTCACTTTAGGTTCAAAAGCACGGGGAAATATTGTATTTCATTCTCATCTAAGAAAATAAGTCATGCCATCGAATCGAATCTTTCATGAATTATTCACCTGATCAACTTATTTTCCAGGGGTGATCCCAGCCCGCTACATCCTAGCGGTACTAGGCTCCATAGGAATGGCGATCGTCTACGGTCTGAAGGTGAACCTGTCTGTAGCAATGGTGGGCATGCTTAACCACACGGCCATCAAGATGCAAGTCAACTCTAGTGAGGTGCATAATACCACGACTGGGGATGTGGAGTGTGTGGCTACGGATGCGGGGAAAAATGTTACGGTGAGTTTGAAATAAGTTTAATGGTAATAGTAGGTACCTATTTCGTAGGCAGATATAACAAATGTTTATTTTTGCTGTGTGTTCCGCGTTTTCAAGATGCAAGTAAACTCTAGTGAGGTGCATAATACCACGACTGGGGATGTGGAGTGTGTGGCTACGGATGCCGGGAAGAATGTTACAGTGAGTTTCAGTGTCCCACAATAGTATTTTGTACAGCAAGAGACGGAAGTTATTATATTTTTCGCTGCGAGTTCTGCGTCACGAAGATGCAAGTCAATTCCACTGAGTCCTGCGACATCAAGATCAAGAGGCAAGTAGTCTAGAATTATTAATGGGTAAGTACTTGGTAAGTATGAACGAAATTAATGGCTAATGAAATGACTGACTGAGATGAGGTTTATTGAGGTGAATGCGGTTAAAAATAGTTAACCCTGAAAAGGTCATAAAACGCGCGAATTTGTGAAGATTTGGAATGATTCCAAAAAGTATACAAACTTTGATACTACTACTGTTATTGTGATCAATCACTAATATTAGAACAAATCATCATCATTTTATCTTTAAGGGCATTGCCCGTCGGTGGTGTATTTACCACCTTTCCCTATCTTCTGCCTACCCCTTGACTTTCCTGTAGATAATCAAATCATATCTCACAGAAAAATTGCACAAAAATACAGGAGACACAAAGGTATCAGTTTTTATAAGGTTAATGACCTACATACTCGTAAACTAAATGGGACCAAATGTGTTGAACAAATAAACTTCAATCAAGAAATCTGCGCAGACGCCGATCAGACACTAAACAAATCTATCATTTGAATTTATGTGTAGAGTTTTATGTATCCACTTTATGGAGTTACTCAAATATCATGCTCTGGTATCATGATTGATGGACTTGGTTTTCGAGAAAAAGCCGAAATACTGTCATAGTATAGGCCTATTATGAACTTTCTAGTACCTATCCACTACGTATAGGTACCTAGTAGGTGATAGACGTTATTTAAACTCTGATTAGGAGTCTAAGGGTAAAATGTAATTTTTACAGGCATCGGAAGACGGCCCTTTCGATTGGTCATCCGAAATCCAAGGCATCGTGTTGAGCTGCTATTTCTGGGGTTACTTCGTCTCACAAATACCTGGTAAGTACTTGGATGAGGTCCTACACCTTTCATCCTGACTCAGAAGTTCTACTTGGTGGTTCTAGTGGTTCTCGATGGACAGTCCTACCAGTTCTAGTAACAATAGATACAGTGTGGATACATACAGGGAATCTTAGGTAATACTCGGTTGGTACACCTACCTTATAGAACTAGGTTAACGTGAAACAAATCAATTCGTGACAAATTTTCAGTTCGTAAATATTACGTACTTAGTAGTAGGTATTTAACTATTTACCAATACAATAAGCGTGAAATGAGGTCTCAATATTTTTTCTTAACCTTCCTATACCCGCGCCAATATTTGTGACACCTATACCCGCGCACGGTCTCACAGACCGAAAGTTTAAAACCTCAATTCTTACGATTTTTCTAAGAAAGACAATATAAATAAAGTTGGACAATAAAAGTAAAGGTTATAATGAAAAAGTATGTATCATATAATCGCTATGTTTTTAATTACTTATTAGACTATCCGTTTTATACAAAACGCTCAGAGATTTTTCGTATGTACTACAAAAACAGAACCAAAACATAAATATTTCGTCTAAAAAACAAAAATAAACCTCTAAATTTCATAAAACACTTATGACACTATTAGAAAATCACAGACTGACACAGTTTTCAGTCTCACCATAACATTCAGGACATACCGTAATAGCATGTTCGAAACAAAGTATTTTTTGCAAGTGGCACAGTTATACCGTGTTTTTCTCTTGTCTCTTCTTGTTGTTCGTTTGTTTGTTCTTCTCGAATTTCCGCTTGCGGCCGGCGGGGAGACGTTCACGTGGCAATGGCCACTCTAACGTGGTGTCGGACGCCACCTGCGACAACAGGTGGGGCGATGGGTGGTCACTCTGGTGAGCGACATGATTGTCTGGTTCCGTTGTCCAGGAAAACTTCACGCCGCGGCGAGGTCGAACCAGCCGGGTGATTCCCTGTTGGGGGAGGCCCAGTTACTACCCGTCAGCCAGCGGCGGCTCGCTACATCTGGAGAGTCGTGTCCGGTAGTTGGCTGCCTCATCCTCGTCGCGAGGCGGTCCCGAGGCAGGTCATATTCAGTAAGCAGCGGTAGCCGGGCGTTTCTTGGATTGTGTCAACGATCCTAACTACTCGATGAGGAGTAATGGATGTGCCCAGGTGAAGGCCACGTCAGGCTATGCAGGACAGCACCACCCTGAGCAGCCTATCTGGGTCCCAGAGCCTCCAGTTCGCCCCTGGCGGTCATGACCCCGCCGTATGACGAGATCAGGCGCTGAAGGCTCTTTTCGACGATTGAGGTCGCTTCCGCCCCGTGCGGAGCGCGACCTGGACCTCAGTAAGGGTCCTGATTGCGTTGATCAGGACCTTTCTGTTTTCTTATAGGACGGCTGCTCGTGCGCTCTCTTGTCTTGGAGCCCGTTGCTTCGGCTTCTCCTCCTGAGGTGAACCCTTAGGGGTGTCGACCAGATCCCACGGACCCGTGGGTGGCTCTTCGCGTGGCTGGCCCGGTGCCTCTACATCCTGGGGGCGCAGAACTGTATTCTTCCAACTCTTCCATTGTGGCATAGAATATAAACACGACACAATATATAAGACACAAAGAATAACTCAAAGAAAAAACGAGTAAACGATGTAAATAAAAAGTTTATACTTGCCCAAAATGTAACACCTTTACCCGCGTCGGTCCCACGGACCGATTGGCGCCTAGTATGCGCACACGTGAGTTCCCTACAAGTGCATGGTGACCACTGACATAAAACTACCCACAAATCCGGCAGCTAGCAAAAGACTCGACTCGGTATCGTTTTTGTGTTATAAGATAAATTCTTAAAAATATTCTGTCGGTCTCACAGACCAAAGCGCGGGTATAGGAAGGTTAAAGGAAGACAAATAATTTTAACAAATACTACCAAAAGCAAGTGCTACTTACCTGATGATGATGATCTTTCCGACCGATTTCGGCCATGGCGACCACTTCTACTCCTATCAAGTCGGCGCTGGTTCGCCCGTAGGTGGCTATTGTAGCTGATTTTGGCAATGAACTCCCGTACACAGTGTAGTAACGTACTTACCTACTAGTATCGTAAGAAAGAAATCTAAAATGAACAAAAAATTAACAGACGTGGAGAAAATGAAAATTTTTACCTCTGTTTGCACTTTGCTTACCCCGCAAATAGTCGTAATGAATTATGTTCCCAGGTGCCCGAGTGGCGGAGCTGTTCTCAGCGAAGTGGGTGATGTTCTTCTCAGTCAGCATCAACGTGGTGTGCACTCTTCTGACACCTGTCATGGCCAAACTGCATTACATGGCCGCCATCATCATGCGGATCGGCGAGGGCATCGGAGGGGTAAGATAGTGCAGCAAATTGCATTATGTAGCTATCGTTTATTCTTCTTCCTAGGGTTAAATGCGTCAAAAATTGCAAAAAAACCCTTGAAATATTTAAAATGCCGTTCCAGACCCAGCTTAAAATGAACTATTTCGCTGCGTAAAACTCAATTTTATTTTCTAGCCGCCGCAGACTATCAGACGACGCCCAAAGACCAGCAACTACGTTTCTCAATAAAGCCAATGTTAACTTTATTTCAATTACGATAAAAATTCCTTTTCGCATTTCTTGTGAAAGTTCCGTAAGAAAAATGTCCGATAGTCTGCGGCGGCGGCGGCTCTTAGGTACTTTGCTCGTCACACACAGTGGTAAAAAAATGGTCAAAAACAACTTTTATGGTTTCGCATCGAAATTCAGTTCTTTTCATGTTGGAGAAATGGTCTTTCTATTTACAGGGGGTAACGTTCCCAGCGATGCACGTGTTGCTGTCAAAATGGGCGCCGCCGGCTGAGCGGAGTGTAATGGCAGCTTTGGTTTACGCGGGCACTTCCCTGGGTACTGTCATTTCCATGCTGATGGCTGGTGGACTCACTGCTGCTCTAGGTTTGTTTTTTACTGTAACATTGTAGACATAGATATGGTTGGTTTTCATTGATTCCTTTTCTTCAAAACATCATTAAGAAAATGCTGCACCTATTCATGTTATTTAGGTCTAGGCCGTGCCGTGTGATGCCGGCCTAGAATAGCATCACCCCAATTCTACCCGTGGGTGTCGTAAAAAGCGACTAAGGGATAATTATCCAGGGAATGGGCAGCAGCGTTCCCTGTGAGTTAAACATCTTGCACTGCGCTCACCAAACCGCCTGCCAAGCGTGGTGAGTATGACAATACCCCCCAATACGGGGGAGGCCCATGTCCAGCAGTGGACTGTTGTGGCTGTAAAGGTAAAGGTAGGTCTAGGCCACCCTTCCAGAGTACGCAGCATGCGCGCCGAATGAAGTCTTATCTTGCGCGCAAGAAGACACAAGATGTGTTAAATCCGGATTTTAACTTTTTAGTCGGGCCAAAACCTGAAAAATGCCGTAATGCCGTAAATGTATCCGTTTTGTTGTCAGGCTGGGAGAGCGTGTTCTACGTGATGGGCGGTCTGTCCGCCATCTGGTGTTTGCTGTGGGTGCTCCTGGTGGCAGACTCCCCGCAGCAGCAGCCGCTGATCAGCGTCGACGAGAGGAACATGATCGTCACCTCCTTGGGAGGCAAGGCTGATGACCATAGCGCCAAGGTGAGAAATATTTTAGCTATGATCCTGGTGTTCCACGTCAGGTAGGTGGGCAGGCAGGCCCTTCCAACGCACATGGGTAAAAATAAATTTAATGACGAATTGAAAACCTCCTTAACAAACATAAAACATACACACATACATAAATCACGCATTCATCTCCTGCGGAGTAGGCAGAGCGTCAACGGCCGTAAAAATACGATCGTTATCGCAACGTCTGACAAATATTTGAGGGTCGTTTTAGCTATTGTCGTAGCTATAGTGGCAGGTTGTCAGTCTGTCGCCTAAAATTGCAATACACATGAAACCCTCGAGTCCTTTAGTCGCTTCTTACGACACCCACAGGAAAGAAATGGGTTGATGCTATTGTAAGCCAGCATTATAAAAGGTTGTAATGATAAATTTGGTGTTCAGGTGAAGATGCCAGTGCCGTGGCGGGCGGTGCTGACCTCTCCCCCGTTCCTGGCGATCCTGGTGGCGCACGCGTGCTCCAACTGGGGCTGGTACATGCTGCTCATCGAGCTGCCCTTCTACATGAAGCAGGTGCTCCGGTTCAACATGGCCGAGGTGAGGATATATCATCAACAGGATAGTGCGGTTCATTTTGAACAAAATCTCCTCTACATCTAGTGTCCTAAAATGACAGATACTGACAGTTGATGCTTAAAATGACAGATATTGACAGCTATTGTCCTAAAATGACAGATATTGACAGTTGATGCTTAAAATGACAGTTATTGACAGTTGATGCTTAAAATGACAGATATTGACAGCTAGTATCCTAAAATGACAGATATTGATAGTTGATGCTAAAAATGACAGATATCACTATCACTCATTTATGGACAGCTAGTTTCCTAAAATGATAGATATTGACAGCTATTGTCCTAAAATGACAGATATTGACAGTTGATGCCTAAAATGTCAGATATTGACAGCTATTGTCTGAAATTGACAGATATTGACAGTTGATTCTTAAAATGACAGATATTGACAGTTGATTCCTAAAATGACAGATACACTTGTGTGTCCGACTCGCTCTTGACCATTATCGAGTTAAAAAGCTAAAATGGACGTAACCAAACTGGGAACAATCTGGGCAACCATACTGGGTGCTATCGGCAGCACATGAAACTACCCCTAATTACTGGTGTTTTCATACAAACACTACGAGAGACCAGTTTAAGCTGACCTCCCCCCCGTTCCTGGCGATCCTGGTGGCGCACGCGTGCTCCAACTGGGGCTGGTACATGCTGCTCATCGAGCTGCCCTTCTACATGAAGCAGGTGCTCCGGTTCAACATGGCCGAGGTGAGGATATATCATCAACAGGATAGTCGGTTCATTTTGAACAAAATCTCCTCTACATCTAGTGTCCTAAAATGACAGATATTGACAGTTGATGCTTAAAATGACAGATATTGACAGTTGATGCTTAAAATGACAGATATTGACAGCTAGTATCCTAAAATGACAGATATTGATAGTTGATGCTAAAAATGACAGATATGGACAGCTAGTTTCCTAAAATGATAGATATTGACAGCTATTGTCCTAAAATGACAGATATTGACAGTTGATGCTTAAAATGACAGATATTGACAGCTAGTATCCTAAAATGACAGATATTGATAGTTGATGCTAAAAATGACAGATATGGACAGCTAGTTTCCTAAAATGATAGATATTGACAGCTATTGTCTGAAATTGACAGATATTGACAGTTGATTCTTAAAATGACAGATATTGACAGTTGATTCCTAAAATGACAGATACACTTGTGTGTCCGACTCGCTCTTGACCATTATCGAGTTAAAAAGCTAAAATGGACGTAACCAAACTGGGAACAATCTGGGCAATTATACTGGGTACTATCGGCAGCACATGAAACTACCCCTAATTACTAGTGTTTTCATACAAACACTACGAGAGACCAGTTTAAGCTGACCTCCCCCCCGTTCCTGGCGATCCTGGTGGCGCACGCGTGCTCCAACTGGGGCTGGTACATGCTGCTCATCGAGCTGCCCTTCTACATGAAGCAGGTGCTCCGATTTAACATGGCCGAGGTGAGATTTATCATCAACAGGATAGAGCGGTTCATTTTGAACAAAATCTCGTCTACATCTAGTGTCCTAAAATGACAGATACTGACAGTTGATGCTTAAAATGACAGATATTGACAGCTAGTATCCTAAAATGACAGATATTGATAGTTGATGCTTAAAATGACAGATATGGACAGCTAGTTTCCTAAAATGTCAGATATTGACAGCTATTGTCTGAAATTGACAGATATTGACAGTTGATTCTTAAAATGACAGATATTGACAGTTGATTCCTAAAATGACAGATACACTTGTGTGTCCGACTCGCTCTCGACCATTATCGAGTTAAAAAGCTAAAATGGACGTAACCAAACTGGGAACAATCTGGGCAACCATACTGGGTACTATCGGCAGCTCATGAAACTACCCCTAATTACTGGTGTTTTCATACAAACAC
Organism: Phthorimaea operculella; assembly: GCA_024500475.1. Taxonomy (NCBI): domain Eukaryota; kingdom Metazoa; phylum Arthropoda; class Insecta; order Lepidoptera; family Gelechiidae; genus Phthorimaea; species Phthorimaea operculella. The sequence continues at coordinate 1,813,590 of JANFCV010000082.1, forward strand.
TACGAGAGACCAGTTTAAGCTGACCTCCCCCCCGTTCCTGGCGATCCTGGTGGCGCACGCGTGCTCCAACTGGGGCTGGTACATGCTGCTCATCGAGCTGCCCTTCTACATGAAGCAGGTGCTCCGGTTCAACATGGCCGAGGTGAGGATATATCATCAACAGGATAGTGCGGTTCATTTTGAACAAAATCTCCTCTACATCTAGTGTCCTAAAATGACAGATACTGACAGTTGATGCTTAAAATGACAGATATTGACAGCTAGTATCCTAAAATGACAGATATTGATAGTTGATGCTAAAAATGACAGATATGGACAGCTAGTTTCCTAAAATGACAGATATTGACAGTTGATGCCTAAAATGTTAGATATTGACAGCTATTGTCTGAAATTGACAGATATTGACAGTTGATTTTTAAAATGACAGATATTGACAGTTGATTCCTAAAATGACAGATACACTTGTGTGTCCGACTCGCTCTTGACCATTATCGAGTTAAAAAGCTAAAATGGACGTAACCAAACTGGGAACAATCTGGGCAACCATACTGGGTACTATCGGCAGCACATGAAACTACCCCTAATTACTGGTGTTTTCATACAAACACTACGAGAGACCAGTTTAAGCTGACCTCCCCCCCGTTCCTGGCGATCCTGGTGGCGCACGCGTGCTCCAACTGGGGCTGGTACATGCTGCTCATCGAGCTGCCCTTCTATAATATGAAGCAGGTGCTTCGGTTCAACATGGCCGAGGTGAGGATATAGGCACAAATTAGGGAAACAGCGCGTGGGGCGCCTTTACAGATGGTCCACTCAGTACCTACTAGCGAAGATTTTGACGCTTACTGGCTTTAACTGGAAAGGCGCAGTGGTTAGTATGCCTGCCTGCCACGCAAAGGTTCCGGATTCAATTCCCGGTGGGGTCACTCACAAAGTTGATATTTATCACTTTGTGAATTTGTCCCCAGTCTGGTTAGGACATTGCAGGCTGAACCACCTGATTGTCCGCAAGTAAGATGGTTCCGTGCTTCGGAATGGCACGTTAAGCCGTTGGTCCCGGTTGCTGTCTATGATGGCGGTCGTTACACAACCATGTAAGAGGCCTGCTACTTGCAGAAGGCGGTTGAAAAACTCTGACACCGTTGAACGACTCGGTGTCCCACACGAAAAAAAAACTGGAAGTAAAAAGCCATATGTTAGAGGCGGAACTACGTGGCAGTTTTAAATTACCTGCACTGACACTCTTATCTGTGTGGAGCAGCAATATTCCCATGTTTTGTTTTTATTTTCCAGAACACAGTAACGACAGCACTACCTTTCCTGTCTTTGTGGCTGTTCAGTATGGGGCTAAGTAGAACCCTAGATTGGCTCCGAGGAAAGCAGTACATAACTACGACTACAGCACGGAAAATTGGCACGTTATTTGGTAAGAGAAACTCTTTCGAATTTGCTTAGGCTTTTGATACTGTGACTCAATACAACGTAACTTTATGGTTGTTTAAATGCATACAATTAATAAAAATTATTTGTTGGTGTTAAATATGTCGTAGCACATGAAATGAATTTCTAGGTACATTTTTAAGAAATTAAAAGTTCTTATACTTAAACTAAATTCCCGATAGCCGTACAACAGGGCACACTACTAGGTCCAGCATAATTTAACGTTTATATACTCTACATGGTAAGCGAAATAAGGTTGAAACCTCTGGTTTACTCAGCCTATGAACTAAACAACTCAAACAAAGGAGTACCTACTTCGAGGAACACGTGAAGTTTCTTTTGATGATTTGAGAGGTTTATGTGTGCTTCCTATGGCAAGCTCCATGTGGAAATTCATGACTTTGAGTATGTGGAATAATAGTCGATAATATGTCGAAATTAGTCGCACAAAAACCTGAATCTGTCGGGACACCGTTTAGAAAATATAACGAAAAGAATTGAGAGGATCTATTACAGATACTTAAAGTCATGGATTTCCACATGGGGCACACGGAGAAGCACAAGAGGTTTACCGTTATTTTCCTTATGGGTAACATATAATATTTTTGTTTTCAGCATCTCTCGTCCCCGGCGTGTGTATGCTGGCGCTATGCTACATCGGGTGCAACCGCGGCGCAGCGGTAGCGTTGATGGCGATCGGGGTCACTTGTATCGGAGGCATGTTCTGCGGATTCCTGTCGAATCATATCGATATTGCACCGAATTTTGCTGGTAAGCTTCAAGTTCAAAATGAATAATGATATAATGACAAACATAACGGGCTTTACCACAAAAAAGTTAGACAAGTGTTAAACGAGTATTGAAAATTAAAATCCATACAAAAAATAACGCTACTAACGTACGGTTATTCGAATCGGCCATATTTGTTAATGCTATAACATAAGGTCTATTTTTCTTTTTTGCATAGTCTTCTAGTATGGGTTTGACAGCTGTCAAATAAGGCCTATTCGAATGAACGTACTATTAGATACGCGTTGCGAGGCGCGTATTATACGCGCGTACATCTGCAATGCGGGCACTCGTGCGAAGTTCACTCACGTCACCTATACCACTTTGAGTAAAGTGAACTTATGGGGACCTACAATGCACGACATACTCATACTCAATGCACAGCAGGATGATGCAAGACAGCGTATTGTATAACAGAACATTGTACGACATGATGGATGGTTGGAGGCTAGGTCAGGTTAGAGCTGTGACCCCTTGGAGCGAACGAAGTGAGCGACCAAGCTCAATAAAGAATATATTTAATTATATTTTAAATAAAAACAATATCAATAAGTTATAAAGTGTAAAACATGTAAAATTATCGATCAATCGTGCAATCCATCCCCGTGCACTTTTGGTCCGGGGTGATGGATGGCGTTCATTACTCTGTCGGCCAGTATTATGCTGTACAATATTATGTCGTACATTGCAGGGAATTTGAACTTATTTTATTTTCTTTCTAGGAACCCTGATGGCAATAACGAACACGGTAGCTACGATCCCCGGCATAGTTGTACCTATATTCGTAGGAGTTCTTACTCATGGAAATGTAAGTACCATTAAGCCAGGTATTCATTTGGGACAAAATATCAGGAACTTTGTATATTATACAATGTTTCAGAACAATGTTCCCGAAAAGTTCCCAATGAGGACGTTTTTTCGTTGGGAACTTTGTTCCGAAACATTGTTTAAAATGCGTCTTCACTGGGAACATTCTGGGAAACTATTGTAGTAAAATGTTTTGGAACTTTGTCCCAGAAATGTTCCCTAATGAATACCCGGTTTTATATTATATTGTTTTTTTAAAAATTATATGTTTACCTAGCAATTCATAATTATGTTTATCTACACTCAGTTCGTAATATTCGTTTTACAGAATCGAAAGTACGAACGTAATGAACTGCATTACGAATATACAGCCTTTAAAAAAACTTTCATACTACTGGCAGCTACATAAAGTAACTCGATTTCTAGTATTTGAAAAAAAATTAAACGAATTGACCCGCGTACCAAATTGTAATCTGTTCCAATTTGACACTGGCCATCAGTAAGTCAAATGAAAAAAAAAAACAAGTGTCACCCGCGGCGGGACGACACTTGAAATTATGAGGACTTATTTATTTTTAACTCTTTGCTTCAAATCATTTTTCGAATTAAAATTCACCGATAAATGCTATTTAACTTTAAAAGTTGTTCAGTTTTTATGAGCCTCCATTTTAACGTTTAGTTAAAAAGTTACTTATGTACAAAAGTCGTTCAGTTGGTGGTTCAGTAGATCGGCTGCGCCTCGTGTGATAAACAGACACTCTCATCCTAAAGCCTCTCATTATTAGGCAGTTGCATAAACTACTATTACGCTATCTGTTGGTAAATGCGGAAACTATAATTTACGGATGGCTGTTTGTAACATATGGATGGCGGTTTTCGAAAATACGTTTATTTTAGTCTTGGAAAATAAATTCTTATTTCCCTTTCCAGCAAACGATATCCGCGTGGCGCGTGATATTCTTCGTGACGATCGGTCTGTACGCGATCGAAATAGTCGTGTACACCCTGTTCGGCTCGGGGGAGCAACAACCGTGGAATAATGTGCAGCAAAACGAGGAATTACACGAGACGAAGCCACTGAATAATGAAGATAAAAAGAGAGATAGCGTTTAAGAAAGAGTGAAAGAGATAGTTTATGTTTATGATTATCCGGTAGAATCAAACAAATTTATGATACTATTTATAAGCGGTACTAAATGATGAGCGATACTTTGGAATCAAGCAAAATATAAAGTCATTGTTTAAGAAATATTTACGTAATCTAAAAAATAAAGATAAGTCAATATCTGCACGAAATAGATGAGAGAAAGTTTACAAGACAGCTACGGTTTATTTGCTAAGCTTAAATAAGTAAATATCTTAGGTTAAAAAGTAAATATTTTGGTACGGAGGTCTTTCTTACACGTTTGTTTGAACACAATCTTGTTGCAAATGGATTTTGCTTAATTTTTCGACCGGCCACCTGCCTGACTGACGTCAGTGTTTGGGAATGCTATCGTAGGAGGTATTACCGCCACCATACGGTTGACCATGGTCTGCAGATGTTGTAGCCAGGGTCAAAAACTCTACGTCACGTCACGTCGTCTTTTACGACACACCCTGAGTAGAATAAGGGTGGCAGAGTTCTTAGACGCTACCACTCGGCATATTCTATGATTATTGAAAAAACTGTATTTTTGAATGAGCAAAGTTTATCATAGAATTTTAAAAATCAACGAGCATTTAGAGTATTAAAATTTTATAGTATTTAAGTGATTAATTAAGCATTGTAATAACTTGACGCATTTATAAGCTTTTGATGTCGATTTTTGTACTTATTTGTAAGGGACTTACCAAAGACATTTTTCTATGTACTTATTAAAGGAATTTTTAATGATGTTATTTTAAGAATAAAATAAATGTATTTCCTTGTAAACGTGTTTGTTTTAATAATAACAAAACATTCTATTTTATAGTCTTAAATTCTACAATATGTACACAATATTTACAGTTAGCATTTTTACCAGTCAATTATTTAACTAGTATACGTGCGGTATTCAGCCTACGAGGTACACTACGGTGCTGCATCTTCAAAAAAACAAGAAGTTATTATACAGTTATAATATGTGGACTTCCGCGCGTAAAGGTCCAACTGTAGGCGTTCAGTTTCATTATTGTGTAACTGGGATTTTCAGACTAGCATTTTTGCATATGAGTTTCATTTTTGGTAGTCATTACAATAGAGGCACTATTACTAGATTCCGAAATTGGTCACTATATCGGTTTACTGAACATCTGACATATTTGCATTTTTATGAAGTTGTTTTTTTTTTGGAGTTACAACTTTGGAGATCTAAAAAACTGAAAGATTCAGGAAATATATTGGTTTTTATAGTTAGTACGATAGAAGGACTCTTGTAGATTCCGAAATAAATCTTAACTCAATAGGACCCTTTTTGCGCGGAATCCCACATATTATAACTGACTATAACAGTATAAAATCCAATGGTATAAGTTCTGCAGACGAATAACACTTACAATCTGAAACTTTCGTAAGTATTTGCAGACCCTAGTGTTACCTTATTTCAACCTGACAAGCCTGGCTACGTAGCTCGGTCCAAAGTTGGCGCTTACAGAAGGAATCACCAGTTGTCCGTATTTTGGCGCGATGTCCCCGCGAGCTAGCGTTAGAGTGCTGCTTAGAGGTGACACGGACGATGTTAGGTCCCTGGAAATCATAATAATACACTGTGTAAGTACAGTTGCTAAACATACTTAAAGGAGTGATTTAGTAAATCTTGAAATACGCCTTTTGATGCCGGCTTAGAATAGCATCACCCCATATCTTTCCCGTGAAGCGACTAAGGGATTTGAGGGTCAATAAGTATTGCAATCTTAGGCGACAGGCTGACAACCTGTCACTATGGTGATTTTTGCGATCCTGAAAGTGGGTCAAAGAGTGCGGTGTGTTGTGTACGTAATGGAAAATAGGTTATTTTAGGAAAAAATAAAATGAGTAATAAATTGCAATTTTAAGCGACAAGCTGACAACCTATCACTATGGTGATACACAGTCTTCTGAATGACTCTCGAACTTTTGTCAGACGTGGTGTATAAATGACTCTTTTTACAGCCGTTTACACTCTACCTTCCTCTCAAGGGATAAAGACGTGATGTATGTCTGAATGTTAAAAACCTAAAAACTACCGCGTTAGATCTAGTTTCATCTTTAAGTATTTAGATAGATTATCAGCAATATCTAGAAACCTAATCTGTGTAGTTTTTATGTTGAAACTAGATGCCAGTATTAAAATTTTTGTGATTTAGTCTTTGAAATTGAACAACTTTTTCCCAAGGAAATGATTATTAAAAAATAGTACTTATTCAAATGTACTTATACTATAGTCAGAAACTCGCTGCAGTCGGGGTAATAAAACATGGTGTAATAAATATTTGGTTTTGATTACTTACTTGACTGAAGCTACGATGGACTTGTTCTCGAAGGCCTGTTTGAGCGCCATGTGGACTACTCCGTCATTCTGTACGGGGCTCAGAGAGCACGTTGAGTACACCACTGCGCCGCCCACCTTGACTAAGCTTAGGGCGTTCCTGAAAAGACATTATACTGTTTTAGAGCATGCTCAGCAGTGGACTGATGATGCTGCTCTGCTGAAGTACATACTCGATAGTATCGATTGTTTTTCAATCCTGTTAAGACATTACATAGGTAAAAATAAGCCACAATAACTAGGTCGAAGCGAGCTTGACTTTTTACGCTGCAAACGAGCTTGGAAGCTTAAACATTAGCCGTGAGCGTAAAACTGGTAGAAAGGTGTAAGTATCGCGAGCGAAGCAAGCCCTACTTTTCACGCTATACGCTACTACAAAGACCGTATAGGTACTACATTGCATACTCCTTATAATAGCACTACGTTTTGAAAAATAAACAAGCTCAAGGTCACTAAAATTGTGTTTTGTTGAATTGTAGCCAACCACCCCTAGTTCTGCCTTGGATTTTGTCTTTTTCCGGCGATACCTGAGTAAGGCTATAGTTAAGTTAAGTCTAAGCATTAATAAATGCAAAGTTATTTCTTTCACAAAGAAAACATCTATTAGTAGGCATCCTTATAAACTGTGTGGCGCTGTATTAGACTCTGTTAAAACTATCAAGGATCTTGGAGTGACACTTGATACAAAGCTACATCTTGATATTCATTTAGAGAACATTATTAACAGAGCTTATAAAATGTATGGCTTTGTTATGCGTTCCTGTCAAAAATTCACCCGTCCCTCCACCTTTTTATACATTTATAAGAGCCTTATTCGTTCACAATTAGAATATGCCGTATCAATATGGAATCCTTTTTATAATAAATATATTGAAGCCCTCGAATCTGTGCAAAAAAAGTATCTTAGACGTGTAAACTATAAATGCACTCGTAGTAATCTTTCGTATGAACTTCTTCTTAAAAAATACGATCTAATAAAGCTCGAATCTAGACGCCTTCTACTTGACGTTTCGCTTCTATATGACATATGTCATGGAAGATATGATTGTATCTCTCTTCACAATAGATTAAGCTACCTTGCTCCCTACCGGAATCACAATCACTGTCGTAGGGGTCACAAACTTTTTGCCACGGCTTCATGCCGCACCAACGCTGGCAAACGTTCGCCACTATACAGATTGCCACATTGTTATAATAGTAATTTTTGTGATATAGACATTTTTCATGAGAATGTAGGCAATTTCAAAAAACTGGTGCTGCTTGCCATCAGCACGCAAGATAGTCAGTGACTCCCGATACATCTGTCCTTTTTTATGTTTGTTAATACCTTTCATATTATAAGTAAGTACCTACTTTGTTTATTTCGATAACTATTTGTCGCTAACACCATCGATCGATCTGAACTAGTGAATACTTATTGTAATCTGTGGTTAATGGAGTTGGTTACATAACTACCTATTATAAGCTTATAATTAGTTTAGTAATGTTTGTTATGTTACTGTTAATTAACCCAAATAAAGTGAAAAAAAAAAAAGGCTCCGTGACCTCCCTGGGGGTCGATACCCACAGTTTGAAACACGCTGGTGGTGTAGTGGTTTTTAAACAAAAGCTATCGATAGCAGTACTATCAATAATTCGGCAACACGTCTAGTCGGAGTATTGTAATGTCAATTTTACTTACGTGAGTAGCCGTGTGATGCCGGCTTAGAATAGCATCACCCCAATTCTACCCGTGGGTGTCGTAAAAAGCGACTAAGGGATATTCATCCAGGGAATGGGCAGCAGCGTTCCCTGTAAATGTAACATCTTGGCGCTGCGCTCGCCAATCCGCCTGCCAAGCGTGGTGAGTATGGCAATACCCCCCGATAGGGGGAGGCCCATGTCCAGCAGTGGACTGTTGTGGCTGTTATGGTTATGGTTATGGAGTAGCTGTGCCTGTAGTTCCGGTAACCTCAGCCGTTCCTTCACGCGGTCCGCGCGGAATATATTGTTGTCCTCTATTCTTGTGACCCATAGTCTGTCTGTACAAATAACTATTTACTTACGTGAGTAGCTGTGCCTGTAGTTCCGGTAACCTCAGCCGTTCCTTCACGCGGTCCGCGCGGAATATGTTGTTGTCCTCTATTCTTGTGACCGACAGCCTATCTGTAGTGCAAGGTACGTCCACTAACACCTGAAAACACAAGATCATACATATACATACATACATATGAGGCCTATATCAATAAGTGATATTTTTTGTATCCAACATTGTAACCAAAAAAAAAAAAATATCCCCTTCGGGGTAGGCAGAACGTCAACGGCCGTAAAAATACGGTTGTTATCTCCACGTCTGACAAATATTTTAGGGCCGTTTTGGAAAATCAGCTAGGTGTAGATTTAGTTACCTCGGGGATGTAATCGTAGGGTCAGTTAGGTAAAAAAAGACGTTTTGGCTATTGTCGTGTTTCACTATAGTGACAGGTTGTCAGCCTGTTGCCTAAAATTGCAATACACATGAAACCCTCGATTCCCTTAGTCGCTTCTTACGACACCCACGGGAAATATACTGGGTTATTTTTTAGTCAGTGCGCAAACTTTGCAGGGTATTTTTACTCGTGATTCTGAACAACTTTTACTATGGGACCACCTCCGAATTCACAAAAAAAATTGGATATTCCATAGAAAATTTCATACCTACTCGGCAAAAATGTATGAAACAACCAAAAATTTTTTTTAGATTTCGCAGGTGGCCCCATAATAAAAGTTGTTCAGAATCACGAGTAGAAACATCCTGCAAAGTTTGCGCACTGACTAAAAAATAACCCTGTATAGGGTGGGTGATACTATTCTAAGTCGGTTACAGTTTATTTATTATGAATACAAGAAAACATTTACAGTAAGGCCGTTCGAACAGGACATATTTGACAGTTGTCAAAATCATGGTAATACTATGAGATAAGGTCTATTTTTCTTTGTTGACTTATCTTCTTGTATGAGTTTGACAGCTGTCAAATATGGCCTATTCGAACGGCCGTACTTCAAGATTGAATGCTTACTTTATCGAATCCCTGGTCATCGGTGAATACTCGGCCGTCGACCTTCGAGAACACTACCCGTTCCCGCCATCTATTGCTGGTCTCGAAGTCAAATAGATAATCCTTGAGAATGTGCTGGGTGCTGCAATCGTAAAAATAACTAAGTATTAGAATAGTTCTCAAGTCTTAAAATGCATATAGAGAGGAGATTTTTTTGTAAAGTGGTGTCACTAGTTACCAAATATTTGAGTAAATAAGTTGACAGCTGAGGTGGCGCAGTGGCAGTGTGATTACCTGTGACGCAGAAAGCTCCGGGTACGATTCTCGGTGGGTCACACACAAAGTGAATTTGTTCTCAGTCTGGTTAGGACATTGCAGGCTGGACCACCGATTGTCCGATAGAAAAATGGTTCCGTGTTTCGGATCGGAGGGCACGTTAAGCCGTCGTTCCTGGTTTCTGTCTATGATTACTTAGATGGTGGTTGTTACACAACACAATCATGTCAGAAGTCTGCTTCTTGTAGTAGGCGGTTGTAAAACTTTGTCACCAGGGTTCATGGGTTCGTTGGATGAGTTAGTGTCCCACTCAAAAAGAGAGAGATACCGTTACCAAAAACGTGTTTTTTGTAGTCTTTCTTACCGGTTTGATCTGGATATGGAGACATCATTGCAAACAATCACGTCAGGCAGCAAAGTCTGTAGGCTGACCAGCGTCTTGCCTCCTGGGGCTGAACACAGGTCTAATACACGGTCGCCTGGTTGCAGGCATAAAGCTAGCACGGCTAGGACGCTGCCGCAGTCCATCGGGTAGTAGTTGTATACGCCTGAAAGAGACGATAGATGTAATGTTGTTGAAGGTTGCTGGCTGACTATAGCCAACCTAATCTGTGACATGTAAACGAGACATTGTCACTTTATAAACAGGAAAATAAAATGGTTGTGACTTCTTATCCACTATACAGGGCGAAATTATCTTAATAAAAAGAAGATTTAAAGTTTATCACTGGAAAACTCTATCTGGAGGAGTGATTATCTGAAATAAACTATTAAATATATTATTTACCTGTCTGGCATCTCTTGGGTTCGGGGAACATGGTCCACTCGCTGTCCATCTCGTAGGTAAACACCTTCAGATGCTCAGGGAATTTAAACTCTGTTTCCGGCTCTTTCACTAAGGGGAAGTCTTTGCCTTCTGTAAGTAATGTAAAAAAACGCATAATGATTTAAAAAAAGCTTAAGCTGTGTCTCATGCTCATGTGTTTAACAAAAGATAAAACAAAACATCAAATATCGATATACAATGCGGTGTTATTATTAAATATTATAAAAATTATATTATATTATAAAAATATGAATGACCATGCTGCAATGCAATGTTTTGTGTTTTGTTTGGAAAGCACATCAGCAGAAGACACAGTTTAAGACATGCTAAAACATTTCTGTGTACCAAAAGCAAGGGGATATCCATATCCAGAGGACAGTGGGTGTTAGAAACTTTAAGAGATTGTGAAGATTTTGTAGTGGACAGTTTTAATTATAATATTGTAGGAAGGAAGCCAAACTAAAATGTCGAAAATACCTCTTTACTCTAAACAACTTAAACATGATAACAGAAGCAACAACATTGTTTTAATAAGGCATATTCAGTCCAGCAAAAAGAGTAGAAATTAAATAAAATGTAACAAATTTTTTTTCATACTAAATTGTTGCCATTCATAGACAATGTTGCCATTTAATTTTGAAATTTCATACAAAGTGGCGCCCACATTTTTTGACTACTCTTTTTTGCGGGACTGTAGTTCAGGAAATATAATCTAACCTGTTATTTTTAACACATTTATATTTCCTAAATCATAAACATAAGTTTTGTCTACTGAATCTACAAATCACTTACTGTCTAATACTGATGAGTAGTGCAGTGACTCTGGTATCCAATCGTCCATGCCCTTGAGTTTAGTAGCGGGTATGTACTGGTACAGCGCTTCTGCTGTGATGCCCATTGCGGGGTTTATGATCCGGGACTCGTCTATTTCAGCCTATGCTAATGTAGCGCTGACCCCAACTGATGTGGGATAAGTTCAGGCAGATGATGATATGAATCTAGTCTGAACCTTCAAATTACTTACTGTCTAATACTGATGAGTAGTGCAGTGACTCTGGAATCCAATCGTCCATGCCCTTCAGTTTAGTAGCGGGTATGTACTGGTATAGTGCTTCCGCTGTAATGCCCATTGATGGGTTTATAATCCGGGACTCATCTATTTCAGCCTCTGCTAATGATTCATCTAGAGTTTTGTTTGGTGTGCTGGAATGATAATAAGGATTGAGGAAAAAGAAATAGAACTGTGTAAAATAGGTAGGAAATGTTAGATAGGTATGGATTTTTTTAAAGAATTTAGGCTATTTTTTTCAACCAATGAGGGCATCTACTCATTTCGTTTTAGCTTTATGCTGTGTTTTGAAAAGTAATTTGAGAGTAATTTATGCAAGAAATTATTATATTAGGTTATGTAACTATAGTCCTCTTAGATTTTTCATTTGATTTACTTTTTATTGTACCTTAGCCTTGTTTATTTATGTATTTGGAATTAATTGTTTGAAGAATAATCTCTACTTTTGTCATACCTTTCTTCTATTTTTATTTTCTCCTTTTCTCCCAATGTGATATCCTTGGTCTCCAGGGTTTCAGGAGCCATGTCACTGGGGTACACACTGGCAATATCCTCACTCTGTTGTTTTGCTACAAATTGTGCTAGTTTGTCTGTGTTTTCCTTTTGTGTGTCCTGTGTCTCTGTTACAGGGTTATACTGGTTGTTGAATTCTTGTTGGACTGACATGAGCTTCTTGAGACAGTGGGCACCTGAAATAGGTTCATTTGGAAATAAATTCCAGCATGATTGTTACACAATGCATGCCAGGAACACTGGTTGTAATAGTCTGTATAAACTTGGCTCTAAGGCAAGTAGTGTATGGTGGCATATTTCAGTAATTACCTCTATTACTAAGATATTCCATGGTTTCTTCAGGGTCTCCGTAATTGTTGATGACAGCAACGTACTTAGTTCGACGCAACAGCGCCTCGCGCATAGGTTCCCATTTCTTCCCAAAGATGTTGCCATAGAAGTCATCGAAGTGGTTCAGAGCCTTGTCCTTTGTTGAATTTTGCTTTTTGAGCTTAGCCTGTGAATGAGGAAGATAGAATACGGTCAGAAACTTTTGAAATTGGTTTACAAAATTAGAAGTCCAAAACACAAGTGGAAAATACTTACCCAGTGGTTTTTAGATTTTTGTCTTGCCTGTAGTACTAAATAGGTGATAGGAGACGTATTTTTACATATGTGGGAAAGTGGAAACATATTGGAAAACAATAAAAAAGTAGCAATAACAATTTTTTAGGTTATGCGACCCAAAGCCTGATTTTGACGTTTAGTGTTGTCGCTGTTATCCAAATGAAATAACGTTATTAGTAACTAGTATTTTTTGCAGCGAAATGTTATTTTTACTACTTATTTTTGAACGCATCCATAACAAATGTCAAAAATGACAGCTGCAGAAAGAGATGGATGAAAGTTTGTCTCGCTTTCTCTTAGGCCCGCGAACGCAAAGTTGGAGTATTGATTTGTTTACAAAGGAGTGGAGTTGAGATTTTCAAGCATCTATTTATTGTAGTTATATCTTACAACCTTGTCAAAACGATTGGGAGATAATTCCAAGTTAATTACAACCTTCCGTGTCGGAGCTTTATCAGTGGTTCGTGCCAGCAGACGCTGCGCCGAAACTTTCGAGGGCTTAAAAGCTTAATTACCTGTGTTTGAGCCAGTTGTTTTATCGATTACACACCCCTCCCGTGCCCTGATACGCTCGCGAGCTTTTCAGCTTACATGTAACTTGATAAGGATCTTAAAAAATGCGTGTGGAACTCACGATGTGTGTCAGTGCATTCATTCGCAATATAGGTCATTGGTAAGTCTTCAGGAAGATCTTGGATATTGGCTGTATTGCAGTGTTATAAATTATTAAACTGTTGTTTGTATATTTAGGTCCGACGTAGCGTGTTTCGGAATGGAGAGCGTAGTGCTTGTGTGTTAGACTGTTGAGTGCCAGCATTAGTCATGTATGTGTCGCCGCATGTGGGATTGAGAGCGCGCAACAAGGCGGCATGGACGTCGGCAGGCTGGCGGCGGTCGCGCCGGGCGCCCCACTCACCCCGCACACCCCGCACCTCGACACAGTGAGGGCTCTGCACCAGACAGTCGTCTCCCTGCGGACAGCGCTCGAAGTCTCCAAGAATGAACTGAAAGAACTAAAACAAAAGTACCAACAGCACTCGCACTGTTTAGAATACACAGACATTATAGAAAAGCTCACTTTAGAGAATCACATATTGAGACGGAAGATAATTGACACAGATTATGATGGTAAAGAACCAAGAGGTCAGAATATAAAGCTACAAGTCACTTATAGTCCTCGGCAGAATGTAGAAGATTTTCAAAGTGAAGTAGTGATCCATACAGCTACTACAGAAGGTAGAAGTGATGTAGAAAGTGTTGAGCCTGAAAAAGACATTGAGTTTTGTGGCACAGAAAAGCTAAGTGATTTAGAGGAGAAATCAGAATCACCCGAAGTCAATGCTTCTATTCATATTTCATCACATGATGAAGACATAAAATCCCACAGGGAAGAAGAAGAATATTCTTCACATAGAGAAGAATATTCAGGTAGAGTTAAAGAAGATTCTAATATTGGTGAAGAATATTCAGACAGGGGTGAGAAATACTCAGATATTGGTGAAGAAGCTTCTCTAAATAAAGAAGAATCAGAATTATCACCAGAAAATGATGAATCAGTAATAGATGATCCTAACAGTCAAATAGCAAGTTTTGCTAGATTTGATACTGGAGCTGATCAACCAACCAGTTTCAAAACAAGACTAGAATTACTGTCTAAGTTTGATGTTAGAATCAAAGTCAGGACTCATAAAGAGGGAGTGATATCTAGCACAACTTCAGACAGTGACTCTACAACTGAAGAGAGAAAAGACAAAAGTAAAAGTAAAGAAAAAGATTCATCAGAAGCAAGTTTTCATTTTGAAGAGAAAAGGGAGCACTTTGAAAATAAAGAGGACAGTCAAGGTAATAAAATTCACCTAAGAACTGTATCTTCAGAAAACGTAAAGATGGCAGTGCCAAATGAAGGAGACAACAAGGCAAAAGTGGACAAGTTTGATGTCCAAGTGAGAATCACATCTGAAGAGAATCTTGTGGTCAAAGAGCACACAGAGAGAACTAGGAGAAAAGACACTCTTAACTTGGATGTGGATGATTTGAGTCTTAGGTAAGGGATTTTTAAACATACTTGAATCCATAAAACTTCCCAAAATAAAAGGATTTGTATTAAAAAATTTCTATAACTCTCTCCCCATTTCCATTTGTGAATTTGATTTGTTGTAAAAGGTGTCCCAGGGTAAATTCAGTGGCCCTTGATTTTATATAAGGTTACTTTTAATTAGTTAGTTACTTATTAATAATAATAATACATTTAATTTAAAGTAAAAATATTTTAATAGCAATTTTTCCATACAATTTTTTTTCATATTTTTGTTTTAGTTTCTAATAAAAGTTGTTCAGTTTTGTGAGTAGAACACACCCTTAAAAACCTTATAGATGATTATTGTTTTCCTGTGGGAGTGAGACATTTTCCTGACATGTGTTATACATAGAAGAAACATTTCTCTTGAATTACTCTACCTATCTAATAAAAAACCCGCATCAAAATCCGTCGCGTGGTTTAGCAGGCGTTAGCCGGTGTTCATGACAGAGAAACACTAAAAAACCGCCTTTATTGATGTGTATCATCATTTTCCTGCAGGTCGATGTCAGAAGGCGACAACTCCGTTTTTTCTGAAGGCGGCACGACGCCTCTGGAGCCGGCTGTGACAGATGACAAGGAGCAGGAGAACAGTGGCAACGAGTCTGAGGAGGTGGACGATATCGAGCTCATCTTCACCACGGACGAGTCCAAGGACATGAGCATGAACTTGCAGGTTTACACTAATTAATTAACTTATATACCTAATGCCGTGTGGTGCCGGCAAAGTAGAATAGCATCTTCCCCTCTCTTCCCGTGGTGGTCGTAAGTGGCGCTCGAGGGATAAACCCGACCCAAACAGCCAGGGCCAACCGTATGGTGGCGGTTAATCCACCACAAAAGCCAAGGAGGGTTTACGTCTGGTAGGCGGCCGGTCGTAAAATTCAGCCAAATGATTTTGCAACACGATTTTGTGTTTAACGAAACGTGTTGCGCCGACCCCAAATAATTGGGATAAGGGCAGAAAGATGATAATATACCTAATGTGGAACATGTGGAAGAACAGGCGTAGAATAGCATCTCCCCATACACCCCCGTGGGTGTCGTAAGTTGCGACTAAGGGATTTGAGACTTGATGTGTATTTCTATTTTAGTCGACTGGCTGACATCCTGTCACTACACAGTCTTCTGAATGACTCAAACTTTTATCACGTGACGTGATGTAAATGGCCGTAGTTTACAGTCATTTATGCACTGTCTACCCCGCAAGGGATATCGACGTGATATATGCATGTATGTGGGACATGTCGACGAGCGACGAGCGACGAACGACGTTTCAAACTGCCTACTAGTACTAGCCTACTGCCTCTGACGAGGTGTTAAAACGCACCATCATAGAAGTAATCGTAGACAGTAACCGGTACCGCCAGCTTAGGGCCTCTGCTGCTTGTCGGGTATTGTACTCGCGTACCCGCAATGCGAGTAACTCGCGCGAACTTAAGTCACGTCATCTGTACCGCTTTAAGAAAAGTTAACTTCGCACACGAACTGTTACGCGCGTATGCACTGCCTGACGCAACCAAGGCTCTTTAGGTATTTGTCCTCCGTAGCGCGGAATCATATAGTTCTAACGGTCAATCAAGTGGTTGAGCCTTCAAAGTCTTCAATCTTCAATGTGCCCAGTTTGGCACACTCACGCAGTTTATCGTTGTAAACAACGAACAGATAAAAGTAAGTTATTAAATAATTTAACACATAACAGGTGCTACTACGTAGTGATAAATTGATAACCATATTTTAACATTGTGATCGACTATTTGTTCTCAAGCAGAACTGCTCTACTTTAACCAATGCCTCCATTTCAATTCCGCATGCAACTTCAATAACTTACAAGGTGCTTCCCAGGCCCTGCGACTCTTTAAAAATTTGTTCAAATTTCAAATTTTTCAAATTTCAATTATTTATTTCTTTGTAGGAATGTACAAGATTCTCTTAAAGAAAGTCATATTCTAATACAATCTTAAAAAAGAGAAAATTTCTAATGCAAAATTTTCTCTTTTTTATAACAATTTGAGTTCCTACTTTAAACGCGGCTCAGGCGGGATAAAAAAATAAAAATAAAGGCACTGCCTCGGGGCTGGCCAGGCTAACCACACAGCATGCAACTTTATGCCTCAATGAATGACAATTAAATGGAGTAACATTCTGTCAAAATTTTAAAAAGGAGTTACATTTGTATGGTTAGCCGGACCCCTGGACAGGAAAACTGCCCAAAACCTGCCCAGAAGTGCACCTATTCTAAAATCTACAATATTCTTAGGCCCTAAGCTACCCTAGCTAACTTAGAAAATAAATTAATAGAATAGCCAAAAACGGCTCACAAAATAAAAATAAAAATTACAGTAGATTATTCTAACTGTTTTGTCTTTAAAATATACTTTAAACATTTGAGCAATTAAATAACATAGCAAAAAAAGATAAAATAGTAGATTTACAGTAAATGTAAAAAATACATGTCAAAAAATAATAAAATTAAAGAATAATATGAAAATGTCTTTAACAACTATACATGTCAATTTACATATCATAAAAGTAAAGGTATATCCACTAAAATATATGTCATGTTTATTCTTAAATAATGCCTATCTCTTGCATTGCGTTGGAGCAACTGTTGCTACTGACCAGACATCTTTATCTTTCAAATAATGTTCTGTCTTATAATACGCTTTCGAACATAAAGTATTCTTTATTTTAAGTTTAAATTGCCTCTCATTTAACTTTAGAATTTCCTCTGGAATTTTATTATAGTAGCGTATACAGTTACCCATATATGATTTACTGATCTTACTTAATCTGGTTTGTGGCGGTACAATTTTATTTTTATTTCTCGTATTACGACAATGAATATCTGAGTTTCTTAAATATGAACTGGAATTCTTGCGCACATACATTATATTATCAAATATGTACTGCGAGGGAAGCGTAAGAATGCCAATTTCTTTAAACAATTCTCTTAGGGATTCATGACTTCGCAGTTTATATATTGCTCTTATTGCCCTTTCTGTAACACAAAGATAGTTTCTATGTTAGCGGCTTGACCCCATAACAAAAGTCCGTAGGACATTATGCTGTGAAAGTAACTAAAATAT
Organism: Phthorimaea operculella; assembly: GCA_024500475.1. Classification (NCBI taxonomy): domain Eukaryota; kingdom Metazoa; phylum Arthropoda; class Insecta; order Lepidoptera; family Gelechiidae; genus Phthorimaea; species Phthorimaea operculella. Next base: position 1,831,587 of record JANFCV010000082.1, read on the forward strand.
ACAAGCCTGGCCGTAGCAACATCGGTCAATTGCCGAATTTTTCGAACAGCGTAAGCCGCAGAGCTGAGTTTACTAGCCAGTGCTAGTATATGTGGATCCCATTGAACTGTTGCGTCGAGTGTAATCCCCAAGAAAACTGTTTCAGTAACATAATCAAGCTTTTCATTCTTAAGAACAACATCGTGTTTAATACTTTTACATTAGGCAAAGAGAATTTAATACATTTAGTTTTTTTAGAATTCAGTACTAAATTGTTTGACGTAAACCATTTATTAACCTGATCTAGTGCGCCGTTTACTTCGTCAATATTTACAGCCTTTCTATCCACTTTAAATATTAAAGAAGTATCATCAGCAAAAAGCACTATCTTGGCTTGATTCTGTACCATGAAGGGCAAGTCGTTTATGTACACTAAAAATAGGAACGGTCCTAAAATTGATCCTTGCGGTACACCAATTTTGACAGTAGAACCCAGTGACTTCACACCATTTATCTGCACTCTCTGCGTCCTACCTCCGAGATAAGATTGAACCAAATCAAGTGCTTTTCCTCTTATACCGTAATGGTCCAGTTTCAACAACAGTGTCTCATGATCAACGCAATCAAACGCCTTGGACAAATCGCAGAACACCCTATGACATCCTGCGACTCCTCCCAAGCACCATAAATATGTTGCAGGAGCTTAACAGCAGCGTCGGTTGTCGAGCGCCCTTTCGTAAAACCGAATTGTTGATCATGTAGTAATTTATTGAGATTGAAATGTAGGAGCATTTGATTAAGTATAATTTTCTCAAAAACTTTGCTCAAAACTGGTAGTACAGATACTGGCCTAAAGTTACTGGGATCGGTTTTATCGCCAGCTTTAAAAGAGGTATAATTTTACTGTGCTTCATGAGATCAGGAAATACGCCATGATCAATGCAAGCATTAAATATACAGGCTAAGTATGGTGCTAATGTATCTATTAAGGAACTACATAGTCTTACTGACATACCCCATAAATCCTCTGTAGTTTTTATTTTTATTTCTTTAAAAGTTTTTAATATTACATTTGCATTAATGTACCTAAACTCAAATACATTATTACAAGTCTGAACATTCGTTTTAAGAAGATTTGACGCGATGATAGGCGAAGAGTTAAGTGACTCAGTAGTTTTAAATGGGATGTTACTGAAAAACTTTCAAACTCATTAGCTACATCAGCGTCTGCAGTAACAATTCCTGAGTAGTCTTTAACGAATGTGATTTTTCAATAGGTTTAGTTCGACCTGTCTCTGAATTAACAACTTTCCAAACAGTTTTAATAACATTTTCAGCAGAGTATATTTTATTTTTGGTGAAAATTGCTTTAGCTTGTATACAAACATTTTTGAATATTTTTGAATAATTTTTAACACGTTCAACGAATGTTTCACTATGATTATAAGACTTTTCATCATAGAGCTCAAATAACTTTTTCCTACTTGTTCGAATACCTACAGTCGCCCAGTCACTGAATTTAAATTTAGGATTAATTGTTAATTTCTTTACCTTGAATTTGGCTTCAAATTCATCACGTATCGTTATAAAAAGCTTTGAATAAAAGTTATTTGAATTATTAGTATCATAGTCTAGAACCGGTAGTTTTTCTGATAGTGCAGTATGGAATTTGTCTACTTGGTTGGAGCTTATAATTCTTTTACTAATGACAATCTTTTCATCTTTAGGACGACATGGAAAGAGCAGTTCGAAACTGACCTTTATCACAAGGCTATAGAGTGCTAAAACTTTGTGGTTCCCTGCGCATTGATCAAAGTTTGAGGCAGTCGCGTGCATCCGTGTCATAACTCAGGTCGTAAAGTCTGTGCCACGAAAAGAATCCCATAGACGCATCGTCTAACTCTCTCGTTGCTCTCTTCGTATAGGACACCGAGTCGCCCAACGACTCGATTAACCCTGTTGCTCAGCCCTGTTGTCGGAGTTTTACAACCGTCTTCTACAAGTTGCAGGTCTCTGATATGGCTGTGTAGTGTAACTACCACCAGCTATGTAATCATAAACAGCAACCAGGCCCGACGGTATAACGTGCCCTCCGAAGTACGGAATCATCTTGCTTTTCGGACATTCAGGACGTTCAGCCTGCAATGTCCTGAACATTCTGGGAACAAATTAACAAAGTAATAAATATCAACTCTTTGAGTAACCCACCGGGAATTGAACCCGGAACCTTCTGCGGGCAGTTGTACTTACCACTGCTCAACATCGGCTGTCAACACAACTTCAACTGTAAATAAATCAACTGATCGGCGATTTTGCATGGGAAGTTCTAATTAGTTTTCATATTTCGACCCATGTTTTATGGGGAAAGTTGTTCAGTTTCATGAGTACCTTGACCCCCTTTTTGTTACTCCCGATAAATATGTTAGATTTTTATGATTATACTTGTCCGGATAAAACCGTATTTAAAAAGCGCTATTTTAGTTGAATTTTATCCATGGTATTTTTTCGTGGCGCGGGAAGTATTCGTGTCGCGTGCAACGGTGGACCTGCTGCATATTTATTAGGTGCTTGTTGGTTTGGTGCTCTACGACGCTGAGCTGAAATTTCAGCTCGGTATTACTTGTTTGCATTGAAAGTGGGTCTTGTTTTGATGATCGATGTGACGTAGTTGTAACTGAACAACTTCCCATATGAAAATATTTCAGGAGACGTAATACGACGGATTTCAGATGTGTTAATTTTGGATTTTAAAATTATCTACCGTTTCGGACTCTTTCAGTGCCCCTGTAGTGGTCACGGGTACCTAACTAAGATTTTAGACGTCATTTCGAATTTAAAACCGTACATGTTCTACCGCCATCTATTTATTAATTGCCTAGCGTAACGTTCCGATTGTACGCAGCATGCAGACACCATCCCTTGTTGAGTAGATCTTTCAGTATTACATTTACAATGAAACAACTTAAACGGATTTAAGTTGTGTTTATTTTATAGGACTTTCCTATGTCTGGTCAAAAGATGACTAAGGTGTTAGACGCCATTATTTAGAATTTCAAAACGATTATTGTTTAAGGTGGATCGTTTTCCATACAAAATTTAAATGGAGTTACGTCTTTAAATGAGACAAAATTATGATTAAAAAACTTGATGGGAAGTCCCGTGCTTTTATAACATTGTCGCAAAATAAAACAAATAATTTTTTAACCATCAGATTTCTCTGTAAAAACCGTGTCGCCACTTAATGAACATAGATGGAGCTACTGCTGCAATAAACACGTTTAATTTTTTTGTGGAGAAAATACTTGATATTTTTTTACGTTAAGCAGTTTTGCGACATATTTACGTGTGCCTTCCTCATCTCACATAAAGATTTTTTGATAAAATTGTTGTTTAGCTCATGTGTAACTCGGTTGAAGTTCAGATTTTAGTTTGTATGACGTAACGATCCCCCTTAAATTGTTTCATTGTAATGAGTGTTAGACGTGATAGTTTTGCAAACAAAAGAAAATATTATATTTTTCAGTATGTTGGATCTGGTTCGTAAATAGTTTTATTGGAAAGATGTTTTTTTTCTCATTTCCAGGAAGACCTGGTCTCCATTCGGGAGGCAGGCGACTACTGGACGCCGACGTCCGCCTCCACGCATTCCACACCGGTGCTCATCAAATTCCACACGCTAGATCCTGACTTCCAGCCAGGTAATGGAAATTCCCGTGTGATGCCGACTTAAAATCGCATCACCCCTGTTCTACCTTTGGGTGTCGTAAAAAGCGACTAAGGGTTATTGATCCAGGAAATGGGCAGCAGCGTTCCCTGTAAATTCAACATCTTGCACTGCGCTCGCCAATTCGCTTGCCAAGCGTGGTGAGTATGGCAATACCCCTCTGGTAGGGGAGGCTCACGTCCAGAAGTGGACTGTTGTGGCTGTTATGGTATGGTAATGGAAATTCCCACCAAAAACATAAATGTAAAAACGGAGGCTAAGTTCTAATGCCTAAAAAAGAGTTGAAATCTTAACTATAGTCAATTGTTTTATTCGGGTCTGTTTTTATTAGATACGTAATATCTGGTCACTCCAGTAGGCCATATTTGACAGATGTCAAAATCGTGATAATAATAATGAAACAATCATTAGAGTCATTAGCTCTACCGAGCAACACAACAGCATTAATGCAAAAAGCTGTCATTTTAAATACATGCCGGATAGTTAGAAAATTTTTAGATACCGACGATACTCCTAATATTGATTTATTGAATAATAACGACACTAATCGCAATGGTGCTCACTTGGCTTAGGCCCGTGTGCATCTAGATACCGGCAACAGTAGTAGCCGAGCCTAATAAAAGGAACAAGAAATAATAATAATAATAATTTATTTATTTTCAGACAACAAGATCCATAAGTTGTTAGTATTACTTAAGCCTACGTTAGTTAAAATTATAAATTAAAATTCATACAAATTCATTTAATTAATAGTCCCACCCAGTGTCTCAGTATGGGACAGTCTATTTTGTCAGCAATGACCGACAGGACACTGTTGGAGCTGGTCCGCACTCTGTGCAGCAATGAGGCTACTCGTTTGCGCCTAATGGCATAAAAGTCATCTGTACGCTCCTGCGCGAACATAAGCGACGCGCTGCAGAAGCGGGGCAGCCCCAACAGCATCCTAAAGGCATTGTTGTACTGCACTCGGAAAGCATTGTATGTTTTTTGAGTGTAGTTGACCCACAAGCTGCTGGTGTAGAAGACCTGACAAAAAGCTTTAAACACTAACTAACTAAAGTAACTTTAACTTGTGTTGTACACCGAGCAAACCTGCGGGCCAACATGTTACTTCGCACAGCCAATGCCCTCCGTTCTCGTTCAATATCTAGGTCATCTTTTAGGTCACTTGTTAGTATGTGACCTAGATATTTAAACTGCGTCACTGCCTTCAAAGGACTTCCAGCTAGAGAGACAGGAGGCACATAGCTACAATTATTGCCACTCGCCGCGAACACCATGATCTCGCTCTTTCGTGCATTATACATCAACCCGTGTTCTTCTGCATAGGCTTCACAAACTGACACCATTTTTCGAAGTGCACTGATTGAAGGGCTGAGCAGCACCATATCATCAGCGTAACTGATGTTATTCACGCATTTGCCGTCAATATAACACCCGGCATGCATGCTGCTCAACCTTTAATGTAACCTAATAATGCTTTGACATAAGATCTATTTGCCTTTGCTGACATCACCTTTAAATTACCACTTCCTTTTCATATTTCGAAAATGGTATGCAATAATTATTTTGACCGTACCTACATTTAATGGTCCTTCGAGCAATTGTACAATGTTCGACCGTGCTTATACAGGGAGTAACGGAAAGGGTATAACAAGCCGAAAGGAGGTCAAGGTACTCATGAAACTGAACAACTTTCCCTATGGAACATGGGTCGAAATAAAAAAAAATATTTGGACCTCCCATAGTAAATCAATCAGCTGATCGGCACTTTTGTATGAGAGGTCCAATATTTTTTTTCATATTTCGACCCATGTTGTTCAGTTTCATGAGTGCCTTGACCTCCTTTCGGCTTGTTATACCCTTTCCGTTACTCCCGGTATACATTTCAGGAAAACACAACGATAGCGAGTTTTAAAAAACTCGTAGCGACATCTCTCTGTTTATTGAATGAATAAAGTAACACGTGACCGTGCGTAAGAAATGACATTGGGACCTTTAGTATGGACAAAATACCCACTGCGAACATAAATGAATTATGCCTCATTTTAAAGCCTAAGCCGCCTAGTTATAGCAGGTAAAGGCGCATTTTTGTGAGGGATGGGAATATTAAGATATTTAATAATATACATTATCTTAATACTATACTCCAGATTAGCCGACTTTAGTACCGACGCCGAGAGAAGTTGGTTTTGACGTCTGTCAGTTTCATACTAAAAGGGAAGTCATCAAAGGAAAATGAACCCTCTGCTATGGCATTTGCGCAAATCCGACTTCTCTCGGCGTTGGTACTATAGTCGCTAATAGCTTTGAAAATGCCCTTCAAGGGCCACCAGCGCCCCGCAAATGGGTTGCGAATGTTTACCCGCACGAACCCGCAAGCCACCTTGCAGCGCGTTATGGACGAACTCGCGGCCATCCCTCAACGCCATCCACGCTGGGATCAATGGACCCCCGCTGGTCTCTTCGCCGCCGCGCGCCTATTACCGCCGCTGCCTGCTTCTCCCTCGCCGTCTCCGCTGTCCCAGCGTGAGCCTAGGGACAAAAATCACCTCGACCTGCTCGCCCTACAGCGCGCCTGAACGCTCTCAGGGAGAGTGCTGTAGCCGTACAGGTGGGAGCGCAGACCGCGCAGCGCGCCGAGTGCCGAGAAGCGCGCAACATGGATCAACCTCACCGACCCCGCCGAGGACCCGCACGGTTCCGGCTATGAGGGTCACGCCGCCGCTGCCCAGGCCTCTGCTGAACAGCTCGGGTACTGGAGACAGCCCAGCGACGACATCACAAATAACCTATGCATCCACGCTAACGACGTCGAAGCCTGCGCCCAGCAAGCCCAGAAAAGACGCCATCAAGACGCCGCCACCTGCACCCAAGACATTCATGAAGATGACTGGGTGCATAAAAAAGCCCCCGCCTATAGGAGTCGACCTGCTCCCGAACTGGAGCCACCACTTTGCCGACGTAAAAAAGGAGCTTTGTCATGCGCCAAACGTGCGGCCCTATGGGCCCACAGGGTTCTGATTCCTGGCGCAAGGCGAACAGGAATTCTGCGTATACAAGCGCTACCTAATCGCGCTGGAGGGCTCCGGTACCGAAATGCCCTGGTCCGCCTACGCACCCTCGAAGGACCGACCAGCCAAGGTCGCGATCAGAAGCCTCCCCGTGGACACGGACACGGACACGGACACGGAGGTAATCAAGAAGGAGCTAACCACTCTGGGCTACAAGAAGGACTACATGCGCCCCATCAAGGCTCGCGGAGAACGCCCAGTGTGTATCTACTTAGCCCAGCTTATCCGCACGCCAAACCTCACCCCGGGCATCTACAACGTCATAGAGCTAATGTGAATGCTCGGCGTGAGATCGAGGGATGGCGTGGAAAAACAGGGCACTCCACAATGCCATCGATGCTAGCTATTCCAGCACAGCAGTAGGCACTGTTACCGTAAGCTGCCATGCGTTCCGCAAACATCCCGCCCGGAATTGCAGAAGACCCCGAGAAAAACCGGCCGCATGTACCAACTGTGGAGGTTCTCACCCGGCTAACAGCCTCGATTGCCACGTACTGCGCCGTGAAGTACGGAACAAGAGCACAGCGCCTCTACGAAGACAGAGGCGACACCGCAAGGGGAAACCAACGCAGCTGGATCCCTTATGACGGCTGCCAAACGGCCCCTCCGAAACTTCGACGACAAAAAAGCGGAAGCCGAGGAGGCGTAGGAGGCGAGCAACGCCCCCGCCGCCCCCAGGACGCGAAAGCACCGGGCCAGCCACGTCAAGAGTCACCCACGGGTCCGTTGGATGTGGTCGGCTCCCCTCAGGGCACACCTCAGGGGAAGAAGCCGAAGCCCCAACCGGCCCCAAGACAAGAGAGCGCACGAGCAGCTGTCCTAAAAGAGGACAGAAAGATCCTGATCACGGGGGCGGACGCGCCTTTTATCTGCGAAAAGAGCTTCCAGCGACTCGAGCCATAAGGCGGGGTCATGGCTGCCAGGGATAAACCGGAGGCTCTGGGACCCAGATAGGCTGCTCTGGGTGGTGCTGTCAAGCACAGTCTGACGTGGACAACACCTGTCCACATCCACATAGTGTCATAGCTGTATTTTTATTTAAAAAGTATAGTACAAAGAGGATTTTATTGAAAGAAGCGTTGTATACCACGAAAATCTTAAAATAGGAAAATATATAATTTATTTAGACTTTCCCATGGAATTTTAGAAAAAAAACCACTTATATAGGAAATACTAGATAAATCTAATAATTTACGTATGTTTCATCAATGTTCGCTAGGTGGGTCAGAAAGGTCCCAATATCATTTGAGACGTGATTACATGGCATTACAATTGCAATACAAAATATTGCTGACTTCGTACTATCAACCTATCAACAGCATATTAGAATCTATTAATATGAAACCGACAGCTGTCAAATATGGTCTTTAGAGGTGGCCCGAGTTAGATACAGAGGAGTGAAAAGTGTCTCGAAGCGGTTCGGGTAAAGTGCACGGCGTACGCGCAACCTTAGCTTAGAACTTGGCCGGCTTGATCTGCCAAAATGTTCTAGTCTATCGACCGATTTGTATTATATTATGCTTTAGGTACATCTAAAAGATTCGTATATTTTTATCGCCCATTTTGCTATCACAGTTAAAGTCAAAACATTTATTTCTTAGTAGGAATTTAAGTATAAGATTCTCTATGAAATTCACGTTCTAATTCATAATAGGGCGGGCGCATTGCACCTTTTGGCGCGAACCGTTTTACCTGAAGTATGTATGTATTGATGTTGTTCCCTCATGTCGACTTAATTTTCAATAAGTATCGAATCGTTCCTATCTACGTACGTAGGATCTCCAACGCAACAGCCATAACGACCAAATCATTCTTACAAAAAAATTTGCTTCAAATACCATGTATACAAATATTTATTGGCTAAACTTACATCACAGCCAGTGAAAAAGACTGAAATGAAATGAAATGAAATGAAAGATTTTATTCAAAATAGGACATTAAAATATCACTTATTGATAGTCATTACATTACGCAGAAATGGATTTGCAAAGTACAATTTTCTCTTTTTTATAACAATTTTTATTCCTACTATAAACGCGGCTCAGGCGGGATAAAAAAATAAAAATAAAGGCACTGCCTCGGGGCTGGCCAGGCTAACCACACGTCATGTAACTTTATGCCTTAACGACCAGTAAGCGAAACTAAATTCGATCAAGATTTTAAAAAGGTGTTACATATTATGTGTATAGTTAGTCAGACCTCCTGGACAGGAAAACCCCCCAAAAACCTGCCCAGAAGTGCTCCTATTCTAAAGATTACAATCTTTGTAGGCCCTAAGCTACCCTAGCTAAGATTGAAAAAAACAAGAATAGTAATAGCCGAAAAACGGCTCAACACAAAATTAAAAATAAGTAAAAATAAAATAAAAAATTACAGTAGAATATTCTAACTGTATCCGTCTTAAAAAATACTGTATATAAACAAACATGTAAAACTACTCCCATGAAGATTTATCTTGCATATAATCGGGTATTTCATAATAGCCTTTCTTGCACAATTTATGTTTTATTACTTCTTTAAATTTATTTAAGGGTAAATCTTGGATATTTTTTGGAAGCTTATTATAAAAGCGTATACAATTCCCCTTATAGGATTTGCTTACTTTACTAAGCCTGCTCTTGTGTGCTACAAGTTTGTCCTTATTTCTAGTGTTGAAATTATGTATATCACAATTTTTCTCAAAAGTATTAATATTAGATTTAACGTAAATCAAATTTTCGTATATATATTGTGACACAAATGTTAATATATTGATTTCTTTAAATTTTTCCCTTAAGGAGACACGAGGCCCTAATTTATAAATTGCACGAACAGCCCGTTTCTGCAGAACAAAAATGTTCTTTACATCCGCAGCGTGGCCCCACAATAATAAGCCATAAGACATTAAGCTATGGAAGTAACTAAAGTAAACTAGTCTAGCAGTATCTACATCCGTGAGATATCTTATTTTGTTAACTGCGTCTGCTGCTGAACTCAGTCTCTTCGACAATTTCTCAATATGAGGCCCCATTGGAGCGTGGCGTCCAAAGTTATACCTAAAAATACTGTTGAATCTGCAAGGTTCAACTGTTCATCCTTTACCTTAATAATTGTAGTGCTCGGTTTAACATTTGGCAATGCAAATTTTATACATTTAGTTTTCTTTTCATTTAATAGGAGATTATTTACTGTAAACCATTTTACTACATCGATTATAGTATTGTTCACGTCGTCATAGTCGAGTTGATGCCTCTTTACTTTAAAAAGCAATGAGGTATCGTCGGCGAACAATACTATATCATGTTTGTCTTTAACAAGATACGGTAGATCATTAATGTATACAAGAAACAGGAAAGGACCAAGAATCGAACCTTGTGGAACGCCCATGGTTAAATTAGATCCAGATGATCTTTCACCATTGATATCAACCTTTTGAATTCTATTATTCAGATATGATTCCAAAATGCTAAGAGCCTGGTCCTTTACGCCGTAATGACATAGCTTTCTGACTAGAGTTTCATGATGGACACAATCAAATGCCTTGGACAAATCACAAAATACACCAATGGCGTCATGAGATTCCTCCCAGGCATCCATTATATGGTTGATGAGGTCAAGACCTGCATGAGTAGTAGAACGACCCCGTGTGAAACCAAATTGCTGTAAGTGCATTAGGTTATTACGATAAAAATGACCTTGCAATTGAATTAGGATAATTTTTTCAAAAATTTTACTGAGTGTGGGTAATATTGATATAGGTCTAAAATTAGTGGGGTCAGTTGTACTACCGGCTTTAAACAGCGGGATAACTTTGCTATGCTTCATCAAGTCAGGAAACTCGCCACTGTCAACACATTGATTAAAAATAAATGCTAGACATGGAGCAATACAATCGATTACAGAACTTATAATTTTGACAGAGAGGCCGTGAAGATCTGAAGTCTTTTTCATTTGTAAAGTTTTAAATATTTTTATAATTTCAACGTCACTAATGTGACAAAATCTAAAATATTTATCACAATGGCTTACATTTTCCTTCAGTACTGATTCAGCGAGATCGGGACAAGAGTTTAACGATTTGGTAGTCGAAACTGGAATATCAGTAAAAAAGTTTTCAAAAGCCTACTATGTTATTAAATGTTGTTCTTTTCAAAATGTATGTTACAAGCGCATAACAACATTATTAAACTATTAGATTAATGCAAAACACATATTTAATGTGGGAGTAGACTTAATTTCACGCTATGTATTCATTTATTTTCCCTTCCAGGAGGCGAAACCGTAGAGAATGCAGAGAATGAAAACCAGGAGAACAGCAGTCTGCAAGGAGTTATTGCTGAATCCTCGCTGAAGACGAAGCGGGTTTCGTTACCGAGCGATAAAGATATCAGACATGTAGCCTTTAATGGGAAAGGGAGCTTGGATTTACCAGGTAAGCGTTTTGGGAGACCAAGTCGACAAGGGACGCCAAGTCGTTCAACAACCCAATAAACCCTGGTCCGTCAACTGCAAACTGCGTTATTTTTCAGATAAATAAGATTATAACTGTGGCGAGCGCCATTTTGCATATATTTTGGAGTCAAGTTATGGCTTTTACGCAGTTTAGGGAAAACGTTAAAAGCCAACTCTTGGCTCTTATCTTACGCAGTTGAAGGGAATGCCCAATGAACCCTGATGTCATTGGTACAACCTGATTCATAGAAGAAGGGGACCCGAAATGGTAACATTATTGTTGACATCTTGCTCAAATGTCATGTAATATGAAAAAGACGCAAAAATAATGTAGCCATTTCGTGTCAATTTATTCTATGAATCAGGTTAATGAAAGGTAATATAAAATATAGATATGTGTAGAAATGAAACTCCTTTGTCTGGGCCCGAAAAGCCGCGCTTTAAATACCTACTTCCCCCTTCAGCCTGTAACGCCCCGCGCGCTCTTGCACATTAAGCCAGGGCTGTCACGTGCTAATAGTTTTATTCCAAACTAGCGGCTCGCCAAGCAGTTGCATGACTTTCGGCGTAGTTTGTTTACACACCTACGCGCCATAGGATGAAACATCGTGCAAATGCAATTATTTTAAAAGATTTGCGATGAATACGAATATTTATTATTAAACGAACAAGTATCACTCATTATGTATATTTACGCGATTTACTTGTTTTATTATTTGGTAGAAGGTGTAGCCCTCTACGTTTCGGCTGGTTAAGACTTAATTAATTATATATATATAAACAGGATTTCGCACTTACCTACTTCTTATTACATCGCGATTTCACGATCGTTTCGGTCCAGTCGGTGGTCCTTTATCAGGCGGAGTGCTCAGGCAAAACACGAATATTTGAAAATTTACTTTACAAATATTTGTGGAAATCGAACCCACGAGCCTTGGCCGAGCCGTAGAAGACAGGGGTACTAACCACTACAGCATCGGGACAGTCGATATTTATGCAATATTTAAAATGATGTTATTGCGCCAATATTTCTATTTACTAAAAAATCCTATTCTTGTGAACTAAGTTGCATTTGAAAATGCAATTATATGATACAATTTTGAGTAGACTGTTGTAATTTATCGAAAGGTCAAGTATCGATATTGTCGATTCAACACTAGCTTGATTTGACAGCTTTACCTCTCCCCCGCAAAAAATTACAGAAATATTTGTATAGAGTAAAGTAACTATGCGGAATCCCTTCGGGGCCGGAACGGGACGGAAGATGAGTTGATCGAAGGCTATTGGTTTGTAAGAATAAGTGATTCGCAAAATTGACAACAGATGGCGCCACCAGTTTTTTAAAACGCGGTATCGAAGTGTTTTCGCGTGTACATAAGTACATACGCGCTTCTACGCTTAATTTCAGTCGGAAAGTTTGTCGGTTTTTTACGACAAGTTTTTGTAATCTCCCGGTGGAATTCCAACTTCGGAGATTATCTTGGAGATTATATTGAAAGAAATCTTTTTCAGATCATAGATAGGGTATAATTAATTAAAATTCCAATTTTATTCGTTATTCAAATAATAAATAAATTTAATTTATTCGCGAAAAATTTATTAGAATAACGAAATTGAATATTATTTTTAATCGTTATTCGCGAAATAACGAATAATTTCATTTTAAAGTAACCTTACTTAATGTCGGGTTCTGTGGAAACGTAGTTCTATGTTTCTACAGTCAGAGGTAGGGTTTTCGCATTCCCGGACTATTTTCATTCCCGGGATTCGGGAATGAATATTATCCATTCCCGGGAATTCCCGGGATCCCGGGAATAACCTGTTTACTATGAAAAATATACATATTTTTCTATTTTTTTACGATTTGATTTGAAGAGTCGTATAAACAAACGATTAGCAGTACGAAAAACATCTTCTTAGAAGTAAATCGGTGATATTGGGTCGGACACTGTAACTACCGGCCCTAATCCTAAAAATAATATAAAAAGGAAATAAAAATGAATTTCCTAACATAGCCGATTTTACAGCCAAATCGGACGGGAGCAACGTATTGCGAGAACGTAATATGGGGACTTAGCCGAAATTTTGAATATTTTTTAAAATCTCTATAAAATCGAAACCAATCGATAGAATGTCCTGTAACTTTCTAAACATATTTAGAATAGCATATTCTAGCACTTCCAATCACTAAAAGTGATAAAAGCGAATATAAAATTTTTCATACAATTTTCAGACGCGGACACCAGTTTCGTAACCTTATACGGGGTGTTAGGGACGGTGTAACGAAAACTTTGCAGGCGTGCTCAGACCATGAAACTGAACAACTTTTACTATGGAGCCAATAGTGGGAAACGAAAAAAATTTTCCGACCTCCCATACAAAGTCAGTCAGCTAATCGTGAATTTTGTATGGGAGGTCGGAATTTTTTTTTCGTTTCCCACCATTGGTTCCATAGTAAAAGTTGTTCAGTTTGATGGTCTGATCATGCCTGCAAAGTTTTCGTTACACCGTCCCTAACACCCTGTATAGGGACCGTGGATGCCGAGCGGTCGAAAACCAAAGTTCCTCCGATTGACTAGGCAGTCGGTGGGAAGTATCGGGCGATGTCCAGAAACATAAATTAAATTGGTTTATATGGTTTGGAAGACCATCAGACCCTCGGATAGTCTGGCGGTGGGGACCCATTTTGAGAAAAGTCGTCGTCACTTCATACGTAATGGCTAAAACAGGTACCGTTGGATTCGTCATAATCTTCTGATGACTGATCAGCCTGTTTTAACTTCGAAAAATGGTACAGCTGATATCTATGACGTCACAAAGATGGCGGCTATGCCCTTCAGTTTTATGCAAATATCTCGAGTTCTATCTAACCGACTTGAACATATGAGGTATCATTTTAAAGGTATTACAATGCTATATATTTCGCTCATACACGTGATTTTCATATCTTGTATAATTAAAAAAAATATTTGCATGAATATGATTTTTTTTCGCAATCTCACACATAAACTTGATTATAATCTATTTTTTTTCTTTTACTTCCTCAAAATTGGGTACGCCAAACTGTAGATAATATAATTAGCTATTCAAAAATGTATAAAACATACGTTTTTAGTAATTATAACGAAAGTTATAACAGTTACCGTAAAACAGGTACCACGCTCAGCACTGCGCTGCACTGGCCGTGCAAACTTCGAAGGGGTGGAGAATTTTTATTTAAATTAAAATTATTGCATATTATTAATATTATTTTTTGCTTCTCAGACCAAACTTATAAGGTGATAGTTTTAAGTGTACTGTCCACAAAAAAATATAAGGTACATTACGGTGTACCTGCATGACAACATGCACATGTAAAAATCTTACCAAAACATTAATCCTATTGCATCTATGCTTAACTTCAACAGCAAAAGTCCACTGCTGGATATAGGTCTCACCCTATTGGAGGAGTATTGCCATACCCACCACGCGGACAGGCGAGCGCAGTACAAGATGTTGCATTTACAGGGAACGCTGCTATCTATCCATTCCTTGGATTCGCTTTTCACGATACCCAGGTTAGTTTGGTATGCTATCATCAAAGTCTTCAAATAACGGAGTTCGTTCAACTGTGCTCCGGCATGGACCAATATGTACCAGTTAGGCATATTCCCTTGATTACCAACAGTGCGGTAGTGACTTAAAGTGGTTCTTCTTCTTCCGTTTACTCCACCGTCCATCGGTTCTACGCTACATGTGGCCAGCCACTGCCACTTCAGCTTGCTACACTTCCAGACTATGTCTGTAAGTCTGGTCTTTTAGCAGATAATGTCGTTCCTGCCCTTAAGTATCCGCGAGATCCCTATCATGTAACTTTTCATAACTCTGGCCTGACTCCGGAATATAACGCAACTTTCCAGCCCAGCTGCACTTTTCCGGTGATTACAGCTTCGAAGTTGTCTCTTTCTAACAACTTCGAGGTCTGGTTCCCTTTGACGATACTGGTTCAGGTATAACGTGTGGAATGAACATACGAACGAACATCCGAGTCCAATACGCCTCGAGGCCGCATTCAAACCATTTAGCATTTTTTGCAGATCCTGCAGTGATTTGGCCATAATGACAATGCCATCGGCAAACCAGGAATGCGTGTAATATTCACCGTTAACGTTGATGCCTAGTCCATCCCATTGTAAGGTCTTTAAGGCATCTTCCAGCGCATTTGTGATACCTTCGACCCTAATTATTTCTCAATGGCCTCCTCTATGAGTCAGGTGTTCCAGCTTCGGAGGTGTCGTCGTCGCGATAGATTCGATTATGCCTTCCAACTCCGAGAACTTGACGAGACAACATTAGCTGGCGCAGTCTCCAGAGCAGCGAATAGATTTTTTAATTCCAGTTAGGTAGGACTCATTACGTCTGTTTAGGACGGAGAAATAGGTACACCGTGCGGCTTCTTTTCAGCTTGAAGTTAATATTCAGGGTGGCTTTTACAAGTCGGTGATCACATCCGGTATTGAACCTTTTGATCACTGCGGTGCGATTTTCGAAACTTATATACCGATTGAGCGAAACAAAGGCATCAAAGTTTTGGCCAGGGGCCTGTCTATTGGGCAGACAAAGCTGAGACGGAGGACGGCAGTGTACTGTCCACGAAGCCAGAGGTACTGAGGAAGATCGAACGGTTCAATGAACTGCTGTACACTTCAGTCGTAAAACCCGTTAATAGCTTAACAGACCCTAGGCAAAGCTTACCCGACACTATATAGAGGATATCCCGAGATCAGCTTTTATGGGATTAGGCCCTTAAACAACTCAAAAATTACAAGACACCGGGCGAGGACGGAATCACATAAGAGACAATGAAAGCGGGTGGAACACCAGTACTTAAAGTCCTTTAGAAGCTCTTTAACTCTGTCTTCGAAGGTGTTGTTAGGAGAGGCGTCAATGATACACGGCAGCTGTGCTAAGACTGGTTTATTCTTTATACCCACATGCATAATGATAAACACCTACAATCCCCTTATCAAATAAAACAAAATGCAAAATCAATTAATACAATCCAATATTGCTCACTATGGCTTTGCTACTACAAAGCTAAAGAGACAAAAGTAAATAACTATGAAATGAATTACATAATAGAAATAATGTAAACAATTTTTGTTTTTACAATCAGCAAGTACCTATATAAATACATACCTATATTCATTTTTCTTTTATATATATTAATTAATAATTTTATACAATATTTCATTATTTATATTATATTTTTATTTACATTTCTTTTTCTTTTATTTATCATGCAACTTGTATTATTATTATTTAACTTAAGTATTATTATTTATTATTATTTGACTGGTAGTGTTTATTTATTTTGATTGTTAATTTTGGTTTTATATAAGTAGTCCTTTTTTTAATATTTATATTGTCTTTGTACTCACTTATGTATATATTTACACAATGCACATCTTATATCACTCACTCACTACGATGCTGGAAATCCCCACCGATCAGGAGGTCGCACTGTCCTGCCGGAAAGAGTACGATGATAATCATTAGTCAAGTTACCTACATCAGCTGATCGAGTAACGGGACCACTGGAGCTGTGCGCGTGGCCGCCGCGCGCGTTTGGCGCGCTTATGGGAATGTCGTCATAGGTATCGTAAAACGTCGATGAATCACACCTCTCATTAGAGTCGATTATAATATGTTTTCGGTTGCGTCTAAGCAAATTGCCATTTTGCATCAAAATTTGATAAGACCTGATACCCACCATGCTTTTAATCACACCTGGTACCCATTTATTGTTTAATCTAACTTTAACTTTTTGCCCTATTTTTAAAACTTTTAAATTTCTTGACCCTTTATCATAATAAAATTTCTGTTGCTGTTGTCTATTTTTTATTTTTAAAATTGCATTTTGTTGTACCTTTGGCGTATAGAAATTTGGATTGCATGGTACAATACTACGCAATTTTCTGTTATAAAGTAATTCCGCCGGCGAAGCGATTTCTTTTGTAATCGGGGTGTTTAAAAATTCAAGAATTGCTAAATTAATATCCGTTCGATCATAACTAGCTTTTTTCATTATGTTTTTTATAGTTTGTATGGTGCGTTCAACTTGCCCATTAGATTGGGGGTAAGTTGGTGATGATGTCACATGCTGGAACTTCCATGTTTGCGAGAACTCTTTGAACGAATTTGATGAAAATTCAGGACCATTATCTGATACGACAATTTCCGGAATGCCTTGTCTTCGAAAAACTAATTTTAATTCATTTATTACACTTTCAGACGTGAGTGACTGTAACTTTGCTAATTCAACAAATTTGCTAAAATAATCAACTATTATCAAAAATGATAGTTGGCCGAAATGAAAAATGTCCGTACCAACTTTGCACCACGGTCTGTCCGGTATTTCATGGGTGATTAGCGGTTCTTTGGAGTTTTGTTTCTTATACGTTAAACAAGCTTGACAATTAGATAAATAATCCTGTAACTGTGTGCTCATATTTGGCCAAAACATGATTTCCCTAGCCCTAAGCTTACACTTCTCCAGACCTAGATGACTAGAATGAATCTTTTTGAGCATTTCACGTCGCATACACTTGGGAATAACGACTCGATCACCTTTCCATACTATGCCAAAGTTATACGTTAGTTCACACTTGCTGTCCCAATAACAACGCAACTTCTCATCTACCAAATTTTTCTCATTTGGCCACCCGCGTCTTATCACTTTAATTAAGTCTTGAAGTTCCTTATCTTCTTTTGTTGAACGTTGTATTTCTAAAAAATGCGTATCAGTTAATGAGTTAGTAGCGGTAAGAGCGCACACCTGCGCCTGCGCTTCGAGGTGATCGCGCGGTGGGGCGGGGGTGCTAGGGCCCGGTACGGCTGCACGTGATAACGTGTCAGCTATGTATAAGTACTTGCCCGGTTTGTAAACAAGCTTGAATGAATAAGGCTGTAACCGCATAAGCATTCTTTGTAAGCGTGCTGGAGCGTCCACAAGGGGTTTATTAATTATATTAACTAGCGGTTTATGATCCGTTTCTATTGTAACATCTGACCGACCATAAATATAGGTATAGAACCTCTCACATGCAAAAACACAGGCATATAGCTCTTTTTCTATCTGTGCGTAGGCTTGTTCGGTTTTCGTTAGTGATTTAGATGCATAGCAAACGGGTAAATTACTTTGCATTAAACACGCCCCTAAGCCATTTTTGCTAGAATCTACTGAAATTGTTATTGGTTTCTCTAGATCATAATATTGCAAAACCGGCGGACTTACTAAGCAATTTTTTATGTCTTTGAAACATTTTTCATGCCTGTCGTCCCAATGCCATTCAACCGTCTTTTTAAGAAGCTCACGCAATAATGTTGTTTTCTCTGATAAATTCGGTATGAAATTATTGACATAGGTTACAAGACCCAAAAATCGTTCGAGATCTTTTACGTTTTTAGGAGTTGGCATTTCTTCAATAGCCTCTATATGCGACTTATCAGGGCAAATTCCCTTACTTGTAATTTTGTGACCGAGATATTTTATTTCCGATAATCCGACCTTGCACTTTTGTTTATTTAATTTTATATTAATTTCCTGACACCGTTTTAGTACTGCCCTCAATCTTTGATCATGAATTTCTTTCGTAGGTCCATACACCAATAAGTCATCGACAAATAATACAACACCCTGTATGTCATCGAAGTGCCCATACATGCGCTTGTGGAATATTTCTGATGCTGATGATATCCCGTACGGCATACGCAAAAACTTATACCTGCCAAATACAGTGTTAAAAGTACACAAGTCTGAACTAGCTGCGTTTAATTTTATTTGCCAAAACCCTTGTTTCGCGTCTAAAGTACTAAAAAATTTGGCACCTAGTAGGTCAGCTGTTATTTCCTCAAAAGTAGGCAACTTAAAGTGTTCACGTCTAATCGCCTTATTCAGGTCACGGGGGTCGAGACAAATACGCAAGTCACCATTTGGTTTTTTGACAACGGTCATGCTATTTACCCAATCAGTAGGTCCCTCTACTTTTGCGATAATACCGTCCCTTTCCATCTCATCTAATTTATTTTTTATTTGATCCCTTAAAGCAAAAGGCAATTTTCTCGGAGCATGTATTACTGGTGTAACTTCTTCTTTTATTTGTATTTTATACTCGCCGGGCAAGCATCCCATACCTACAAACACATCTGGGAATTCGTCTAGTATTTTGTTTTTAGAATCTTTTAAATTCATAACTCGCTTGATTAATTTTAATTCTTCACAAGAATATTTACCTAACACTGGAGGTGCATCTACATCAACCACTACAAATTTCAAAAAATAGTGTTTCTCTTTATATGTTATTTTAAAATAGCATTTTCCAATAACATTTATCTTACTACCAGAATAACCCTGTAATTTCACCGACGTTTTAGTCAACTCATTTTCCTTTATTTTTATAATGGGTAATATTTTTCTCGGCAGCACATTCACATCAGCACCAGAGTCTAATTTGAAATTTATTGGAATGTTATTTAGTGCTAAATCTACTGACCAATCACTACTCGAGCTACTATAATAACGATTTACCTGATCGGTGGAGTCTTCCTGTACTGTGTAAACACGCGGGCTGGGAGCCGATCGACACATCCTTGCCATGTGATTCATACGGTGGCACCTGTTACACCGTACACCAAACGCGGGGCAGTCCATTCTCCGATGTACCCTACCACAGTTTGCGCAGGCAAAAGTAGAATTCGCTTGGTTACGATTTGGAAATCCTGTGTGTTGCCACTCATTGGCTCGGTTGCTATTCTCAAAACGCTGTGACGTTGACCTGGATACGTTGTAACCATTTCCTGGTAATCGACGTTCGCGCGAACTTGAGGTACCATTACGCGTCGGTGTGATCGACGGCCTCCGTGCGCTATTGCTTGTATTGCTGGTACGTTGTCGGTTGACGTAATAAACGTTAGCTGCTTCTGGTTCCATGCATTGTGCTTGCTGCTGCTGGGAGATTTGATAAACCTGCTGCTCAGCTGCTTCTGTTTTGATATTTTGGGCGTGCATCCTGACATTTCCGCCAATTGGCATATTTCTAACGCTTTGCTCAAAGTAATTTTGGGTTCACGTAGTAAGCGTTCCGAAAGACTTACATCTCTAATTCCGCATATTAATCTGCTGCACACCAGGTCGTCCCTTAGGTCTTTAAGGTCACACTTTGCGGATATTTTATTCAGCTCGAACACATATTGTTCCGCGGACTCGAACTCTTTCTGATCACGTTTAAAAAACTTGTGCCTTTCTACTGCCAAGTTTTTCTTGGGAATAAAATAAGCATCAAATTTTTCTAAAAGTGCTTTTAATGTGGTAGGTACTGGCGTAAATTGTTCTTTGACTTCTCGGCATTTGTCTCCTATAACGTGTAGCAATATATTCATCTGAACTTTCTCCTCCTTTTTAGCCAATTCACATGCTTCGTAATAAATCATAAATGACTTTTTCCATTTTTCCCATTCCGTACTCAGGTTTCCCGACGTAACATTTGTAAGATTATTCTCGAACACGAATGGCGGCGGTGGCTGTAGAACTGACTCCATTGTCTTCGTAGTTATTTGACCGGCACCTTTAGGTATAACACCATACACGAAAGACTAAGCGCATCTATTCATCCTCGTAAAACGTAATTCACGAACTGTTAACCCATATTTTAATTAAAATCGGCTGCGCCATGTTAGGAGAGGCGTCAATGATACACGGCAGCTGTGCTAAGACTGGTTTATTCTTTATACCCACATGCATAATGATAAACACCTACAGGTGTGACGCCAGAAGCACAGAACTGAAGCGTGGTGGTGCTTTTCTTTTAGAAATGTGATAAGACCTTAAGTAATATAGGCCCATCTCGCTTATGAGTACAAGCTGTTTTCGAGGGTTGTTGCGAAACGCTTAGCTTGCAGGTTTGACGACCTCCAGCCTCCCGAACAAGCCGGTTTCCGAAAAGGGTACCATAGATCACATTTTTACTGTAGGCTCTATAGCGGTGCCGCATTGACTATAGGAATATCGAAGTGTTGTAGTGTTTACACAGAAACGCTACAATGTCCAAATTTCAAATACAAGAGCCTTCGAGCAACGCATCTTCCCTCCCGTTCCGGCCCGTCCAGCGTTCCTCCAAGACAAGAGCAGACCACGGCGGCAATCCCATTGCAGAGGGTTGTAAGACAAGGAAATGTATTATCTCCGAAGCTTTTCGCCAAAGCGATGGAAGATCCCTTCAAGCTGCTGGAATGGGAAGAAGTTGGCATCAATATCATTGGCGTATACATCAATCACCTTCGGTTTGCCGGCAATATTGTGGTCATGGCAACAAGTGGGCCTCAAGGTGAATATGGACAAGACGAAAGTCATAGCCAACTCTCATGATGGTCGAACCAGAAACGAGGAGATCCGTAGACGAACCCGACGAAGCCAAAAGAAACCGTAAGCTGAAGTAGCAATGGGCAGGCCATATTGCTCGAAGGACTGATAATCGGTGGAAGAAGGAGAGTTCTCGAGTGGAGACCATGTACCGGTAGGTACAGCGTAGGACGGCCCCCTAGTGACAGATCGACATATGGACAGATGGTCGCCGACCTCCGGGATGGAGATGGCACCTAAAGAAGAGGACAGACGTATGAGGCCAATGATGATGATGATGATGAACAAAAATATGCATATTATTTTTATTTTTTTATCTAAATACCTATTATGATTGTAGTTTACTCTTATACAGTCTACGTACAATATCGGTTGACCGTTTTAGCACTCTAGAAGCTCCCGACGCGCGCGTTTCCAGCCGTAGCTCTTTTGTTTCTTACTCGATTTACGAAATTTAAGGTTTATTGGCATCCTAATGAACACCCGAACATGATTTACACAAAGCAAAATTTACAAATCCTCATATTTACGAAGTTATTCACTGGATAATAAAAATACTTTTTTTCCGAAACCCATATTTTATGAAATATCGCATTATGCATTAATTTTACATAAGTCAATGTACGAAACTAATTAATCTACATTTTAATCCTTTTCATTTGAATCCTAAATCAAAACGAAAAATGCGTGCGATGCGGAGCGCGTTGTCGGCGAAACAGGCGAGAACCGCGTTGTCGCGCGCGGTCACAGTTCATTCACCTCACACGGCCCAGCGAACAATTTACTCTGTAATTCCTATATTTGTAATTGTAAGTAAATAAATTAGGTACTGTTTGAAAGCTTAGAAAATTTGGAAAATTATTAACTAAATTTCATTTATATTTAACTTAAATTATGGCCGCAGTAATCAACTAAAGATTTGAGAGGGATTTTAAAAATAGTTTTTTTCTAAGAAAATCTTATTTATAATGCATTTACACTAAAGTTACATAAATGTTGTCTATGAAACATATGTTGAGGATAAAAAATACTACAAAATGAGACCATTTAAATTCAAATTGGTAATTTGGAACTCTAAAAATATGCAATTAACTAAACTAGTAAGTAGCCGCCATCTTTATGACGTCATAAATACCTACTGTACCATTTTTTGGAGTTAAAACAGGCTAAACCGTCATCCAGAGATCATACCGAATCCAACGGTACCTGTTTTAGCCATTACGTATGAAGTGACGACGAACTCGTAAACTTATTGCGATTTTACCTCCACTCTAGGAATGAAAATAAAAATTTTCATATAAATAAAAAATCAAGTTTTGAGAAATTTGATGATAAATTGCAAACTATGTTTGTAATAAAGAATGACATCGCTCGAGATCAGATTTGCCTTTGGAAAGCATTTCGTAAGTGTTTATGGCGATAAATACTTAAAATTAGGATAATCTCCTAATGGTGTAGATGGGCAGAAGTCTGAGCCCTGAGCCTGAATTCAGCAGTTTTTATATTCTTTAAAATGACATTGAAGGCACACAGCCGCCTGCTGAGATCGGGTTGCACTGGACCCTGAGCAGTATTACAGTATGTAATGTACTGATACAGTGATTACCATTCTAACTAACATATAGATTTCCTTTGGTCTTAGTAGTTGTTGGCTGAGAGATGCCGATGGCTTGAACTCAATGGCAAAGAGATCTAGTAATTGGAGAGTCTGATGACTTATGCTCCACGAGTTCCAGAAACGTTAAGCGCTTAATGGTTTGTGTAGTTGCACGCTACGCATTAGATCGCGAGTTATAGTTATGAAATGGCTGTACTATTTTGCTCCTATAATCTGGGTAGTTCCTAGGTCACCAGGAGTACCTTCAATCGGGAAACGGGGCTGCGTACGGTTACATGACCAGATTATAACATGAGTGAAGAGACATTGTGGCTGGCAAGCTACGTCTACAGACAGGACAGGACAGTAACTCAAGGAACAATGTTGGATTGCGTATTTCGTCGTTATCCTGAAATATGAAAAGTCTCTAAGCTAGTATCGCGCCTAGACGGATACCCCAAAGTGCTTAGAGAGGTCGTTATCGACTCAGCCGACTACAAACAGATAGAAGGAATATCAACATCTGAAATGGTTAAGTGAGGAGTGCTTTGCGGTCTTTAGGCCAGCGCCAGTCTTCTCTACTTGGTACATAGAAATATGTACACTCGAACGCAGAACGACCGGTTATCGGTCACTCTAAGGAGTATAAACAATAAAGCAATTCAAGTTAATATCATTTTATGATATTAACATAGTAAAGGGGACGTGACTCACCCCAAATCAAATACTGCCGATAAACTCTATTCAGGATAACTGATGGACGAGTGAAGGTGCGTTTCTAGACGTGAAGGTTCAGAAGAGAGGGCGAAAGCTTAATATATCCTCGCAGGTACCTAATAAATCACTGAAAGAAGTGGGATTCGTTACTCGAAAGTGGTAGAAATATCCCTCCAGCATACAACATGATTGTTTGGAGTATGTCAGTAAGATCTAGTTGAATAGTCAGTTTATTGGTCTGTCTGTGTGACTGCCGTATTTGATAATTGAATTGACTTTATCGCGGTCTGAGAACTGCATCGCACAACTAGCTTGGCTGTTGACGATATCGAACGCAAGACGACCTAGATTGCAGGTCTGAACCCTATAGGGTTATAATTATAAAAGACATTAAACATTTGTAGCCGGTCCACGGCATGAACGAGTACATTTGTTAAGTTTAACTAAGGTTAAACTGCAATCATTTGAACGCATTACGACCGGGTTACTGGTCCTGTCCTAGAGACAGATAGTAACTGTTTGACTCTGAAGAATACTGCTGGGAAACCGGCCTGTCTGTGTGACAACCATAGTATTTGGCTAACGGACACTGTGAAGTTATGGATAACATCCAACGCACACACAATTCTAATGAACAGGTTTACTTGTCAGGCTTTGAAGACTCTGAGGGACTTTACCGTCTAAAAAGGGATATCATTGCACTGGTGTCGCTCACCCGACGTAAGTATTCTGTTTGGCTAGCATCCAACTGCTCATGAACGGATACGTTCGTAGCTTGCAGTGGTCTGTAAGCACCCGATGGCATTTCTGGTGGAATGGAGGGGTCCTGCAGGTATGGCGCCAGGAGGTGCTGTACTGGTAGAGGATTATCGTAGAGACGCGGGTCGGGAGCCTCCCTACCTTCTCCACCCCATTTTATTTTTATTTAAGATAGAAGATGGTTTATGGGTCTTCTCTAAAGAGGATCCGGTAACCTTAATATTCTTCTATCTGAATGGTAAGTCTTTTGAAGAAGAACAAAAGCTGTATTAATAAAATGGAGGAGATGCATTCCTATATCCATGTGTGGATATAACCAGAATAGAGTAGTTGTTCAAATCTCACCATGAACAACATTTTATTTTATTTAAGGTATATTATGTGTTTTAGGGATAGACCTTGGGGTGCATAATATATTGTAATATTTATTCTTCATTTAAAGAAATTAGTGGCTCGATAATTTCTTTCATGCGATAGATAGTTAAAGACGAAGTAGTTGAAGGAAGTGTAGATCCTTTCTGATGGCAAGGTAAGTGACTCGAAATTATCTGGGTTTACTTACACAAAGTGGAGGACGACCACGGGACGATCACTATTTATTTATGTATTATTATTAGACAACAACGTCGGTCTATTAACGGTGATTATTGAGATTTGTTAATTTCAATAATTGCACTAACGTTAATTTATAGACCGTTTCAAGATAGAAAGTCGAGCGGGTGATTTTATCATTTGTCTTCAGATTAGTATATCAATAGCAGTTTGGGTTTTTCATTCAAACATTCATTATAAAGTGGAGTCTCTCTATTTCCGAGTGAAATTGAGAATTTTATTGCATGTAGGCTGATAATTTGTGAATCTCATAGATCTTATGAGGTTGTGGACTTGAGGCCAGGAACGTTATGTGGAAGACTATGTCTTTCACATATTTATTATTTTTATGAGGGTGAAGGTTCAGTTACAACACAGAGCACCAAAACGTCATTCGCGGCCCCCTGCGCGAAAAAGGTTTCATTTGTCTATGGGGTCGGATATGTGATGAAAACATTTCTAAAAATCTATTTTGACATCTGTTAAATATGACTTATTCGAGCGGCCGTTAAGTGTAAAGTGTACATTTTAACCCAGTTATAGCCACAGCATGTCAAAGCAGCGTACACCAAAACTTACTGATATAAATAATCAGCCTTCCCTGTTTTGTATGGGACGTTGAGTCGACGAACGACCACATGAACACTATTAACACTATTCTGAGATATTTTAAAGTATTTTGTTGGATGTATGTATTATTAGTATAATAGTGGTTTGGTCACGCAGAATGCCGACAGCCATGAATTACGTTTTCACAGTTTTCATTTCAGATTCCTTTTTTCTTATTAATTAATCTCCAAGGTTGGTATTCCACCGGGAGATTGAAAAAATTGGTCGTAAAAAGCGACTAGGGTATTTATTTCTAAATGACCCCATATCTTTCCGACTAGACCAGGCGTATAGG
The DNA here is from genome assembly GCA_024500475.1 of Phthorimaea operculella. Classification (NCBI taxonomy): domain Eukaryota; kingdom Metazoa; phylum Arthropoda; class Insecta; order Lepidoptera; family Gelechiidae; genus Phthorimaea; species Phthorimaea operculella. The sequence goes on from JANFCV010000082.1 coordinate 1,857,762, forward strand.
CGCGTACTTATGTAAACCCGAAAACACTTCGATACCGCGTTTTAAAAAACTGGTGGCGCCATCTGTTGACGACTTTGAGAATCACTGCTGTGGTGATAGACTATTGTTATTCTCCTTGTGATAGACGCATTTTTTGCCGAAAATACGCGGATATTAATTTAGTTAGTACTTAAGAAATACCGTTTGTGTACCTAGTTCGCTTTTATTTATTTATTTTAGTAGGCCGCTTTAATCTATGCTTTTGGTGGCAATTAGTCATGGTCCTTAGCGAAAAAATACTGTTTTGCCGGCACAGTTGATGCCGCTTTGCTCAGTGATACTAGGGACCATTGTGAATGATTCCATCCGAGGAAATGAAAAATCCATCTACTGGATTTCAAGATGGCGGACCGTCGTTTTTTTGTATGGCACTAAAAAATTAATTCTTCTGGAGCCCATCGTGTGGGGTATCAACTAAAAGCGCTACACGAGACGATTTCAAAAATATATCGCTGTAATACATTTCAGTTATACTTTTAGAAAAAAATCAAGTTACGTTTTTAAAAGTAGTCAAAACATGCCAAGTTTGAGGTCCAGTAGGTAGGTACAAAATGGCTGACATTAAGTTTGTTAAAAGTATGCCAAATGATCCACCATATCCTTAACTCTAACGTGACGAAAGGAATTTTGAAAATAATAAGATTTAATGTATATTTTGGAATGGAAAGTAGATCATTGGGAACTGCAGTAAGTTAGTAACAAAACAACTGCTTGTGAGCCTCCACAAATATTTAAGATGCAATTCTTCTCATGATTGCTTTTACACTTAAAGCTAGATTATAAAGTGCCAGATCATTTTGAATCTGCCGGCACGGTTGTGTCCCCGCCAAGTTGAGTAAAAAGCGGCTTTGCCGTATCATACTTCTCTTAAAGCAGTTATGGCCAAAGTTGAGACCCCTTTAACAATATGTTGGATAAAAATGACAGTGGGCAAACTTGTATGGAACTTGGTCCAAGAACCTCCGCTATTGAGACTTATTGGAAATTGAAGTACATACTTGTCAGATTATTCGAGACAAGTTTTATCGAAATCGGCCGCGGGAATTATTTTTTATAGTCACTTCAAGTGATCAAAAAAATATTCTTAAAAAATGATTTTGAGTGGAGCGGACTATTTCTTGAGACTCATTTATATTGACATTGCATGTTTCTCGAATGTAAAGCAGTGTAAACTCCATGTAACGACGCTCCACATAACGCCAAACTCTCCAAAACAATAAAAATAACATTACTTTGGTTTGGAAAAGTTGGTCAAAGACCTTCCACTGTTGAGCCTTATTAAAAATGGAAGTACATACTTGTCTGTGACACATTAATATTGATATTGTGTGTCAGTCGAATGTATTACAATGCAAACTCCATTAAACGACACTCCACATAATACAAAACTCCCCAAAACATTCAAACAACATGACTTTGGTTTGAAAATAGTGGTCTAAGAACCTCCATTGAGACTTATTGGAAATAGGAGTACATACTTGTCAGATTATTGGAGACAAGTTTTATTGAAATCGGCCGCGGGTTTTTTTATAGTCTCTCTCTTCGTGTGGGACACCGATACGTTCAACGACCCGAAGAACCCTGGTGTCAGAGTTTTTCAACCGCCTACTACAAGTAGCAGGCCTCTGACATGGTTGTGTAACGACCGCCATCATAGACAGCAACTGAGACCGACGGCTTAACGTGCCTATCCGAAACACGGAACCATCTTACTTTTCGGACAATCAGGTGGTTCAGCCTGCAATGTCCTAACCAGACTGGGAACAATTCACAAAGTGATAAATATCACCTTTGTGAGTGACCCCACCGGGAATTGAACCCGGAACCTTCTGCGTGGCAAGCAGTCATACTAACCACTGCGTCACATCGGCTGTCAATTTTTTATAGTCACTTCAAGTGGTAAAAAAAATATTCTTATAAAATAATTCTGAGTGGAGCGTGCTATTTCAAAACTTATTACATTTTACAAAACTCCCCAAAACATTCAAACAACATGACCTTGGTTTGGAAAATGTGGTCTAAGAACCCCCACTATTGAGACTTATTGGAAATGGAAGTACATACTTGTCAGATTATTCGAGACAAGTTTTATTGAAATTGCCCGCGGGATTTTCTTTTTTGGGACACGCAATGTAAATATAAATGTGTCAAAAAAAATAGCACGCTCCACTCAGAATTATTTTATAAGAATATTTTTTTTGTCACTTGTGAGTATAAAAATAAAATCCCGCAAGCGATTTCGATAAAACTTGTCTCGAATAATTTGACAAGTATGTACTTCCATTTCCAATAAGTCTCAACAGTGGAGGTTCTTAGACCACTTTTTCCAAACCAAAGTCATGTTGTCTGAATGTTTTGGGGAGTTTGGTATTATGTGGAGTGTCGTTTATTGGAGTTTACATTGTATTACATTCGACTGACACACAACATCAATATTAATGTGTCACAGACAAGTATGTACTTCCATTTTAGTAAGTCTCAACAGTGGAAGGTCTTTGACCAACTTTTCCAAACCAAAGTAATGTTATTTTTATTGTTTTGGAGAGTTTGGCGTTATGTGGAGTGTCGTTACATGGAGTTTACACTGCTTTACATTCAAGAAACACGCAATGTCAATATAAATGTGTCAAAAGAAATAGCACGCTCCACTCAGAATTATTTTATAAGAATATTTTGTTGATCACTTGAAGTGACTATAAAAAATGATTCCCGCGGCCAATTTCGTTAAAACTTGTCTCGAATAATCTGACAAGTATGTACTTCCATTTACAATAAGTCTCAATAGTGGAGGTTTTTGGACCACTTTTGCCCACTGTCCTTTAAATATTTTATTTAGCAGACATAGAAGCTCTAAATAGAGTAAAATACTTAAGTTGAAGCATTAAAAAAAAATCAATTAACTATGTGATTCTATGTAGGTAAATACACAGGATTACCATTTTAAATTTACTGCGAAACAGCATTCATTGCAGTTTTAATTGTAGAATCATGTTAGTGTTTACTGCATAATTATGAAAGGCAAATATTTAACACGGCGACTGAAATCCTTTTTTTTTAAACTTTCTATTAAGTCACAAAAAAACTAACTTGCTAACTTAGAAATACAATGATGCTACAGTTATTTCGGTACCGATGACGTCGTGGATTGCACAACTTTTCTGGTGGAATGGCGGACTTGGCTGTCTTTAACAAAATATGCTTGCTAGTAGTAAGTATATGATTATTTGTTTTTGCAATTATTTAATTACGGTCGCTTAAATAGGCCATATTTGAGAACTTTGAGATATAAGGTTATTTTTCTTTTATGATGTGTCTCTTAGTATGGGCTGTCAGATATAAACTATTGGAACGACCGTACTCTAAGTCAATAATTTATGTACGAAAACACTATTTTTTTTGCGGTAGATGCTATGAGTGGGAGACTCGCTTTTTTTTAGTTGTGTTTTGATGGTATCTCAAATCTTTAGGCTTTTTTACTTCATTCATGTTCGTACATGTCATCTAAAAGTGCTTTTAGAAGTTTTACGGTCGGTCGAATGAGTAACAGATTCAAAGGAATTGAATAATTTTCTGAAATATTCAATGTTTATTTAATGATTGTTTGGGTCCTTTAAACACAGGTTTCAAATGTTATTCAAAATATCGTTGTTCGGGTGTCGAAATTGGCCTAAACTGTTTCGAGAGAAATATTTTTATTTAATTTAATAATTTACTGTGCACAAAAACAAATACAGGATAAATACAAAAATAAAAACGACACAGCAGGCACTACTTATTTCTAACAAGATTTTTTCTTACAGCAGGCCTACTAAAGTGAGATAGCTTTCATGAGTAGAGCAACATGGTACCTATGGCAAATCCGCTTTTTACTCGACTTGGCGGGGGCACAACCGTGCCCGCAGATTCAAAATGATCCGGCACATCATAATCTAACTTCAAGTGTAAAAGCAATCATGAGAAGAATTGCTTCTTAAACATTTATGAAGGCGCACAAGCAGTTCTTACTAATCTACCGCAGTTCCCAATTATCTACTTTCCATTGCAAAATATACATTTAATCTTATTGTTTCCGAAATTCCTTACGTCACGTTAGAGTTAAGGATATGGTGGATCATTTGGCATACTTTTAAGAAACTATATGTTAGCCATTTAGTACCTGCTGTGTCTCAAACTTGGCATGTTTTGACTACTTTTAAAAATGTAACTTGGTTTTTTTCCTAAGAAGGCAACTGAAATGTATTAAAACGATATATTTTTTAAATCGTCTCATCTAGCCCTTTCATTTGATACCCCACACGATGGGCTCCAGAAGAATTAATTTTTTAGTGCCATACAAAAAACGAAAATCTTGAAATCCAGTGGATGGATTTTTCATTTCCTCGGATGGAATCATTCACAATGGTCCCTAGTATCACTGAGCAAAGCGGCATCAACTGTGCCGGCAAAACAGTTTCCGGGTGATATTTGACCGTACCCGCTTAGACTAAATTAAACTCTTACTTTTACGTGGGTATCATTAGTTCTATCCAAAAAGTTAATTGAACTGTTGCACTTACAGTGCAGCAAAAAGAGTAGAAATTAAATAAAATGGAACTAAAATTTTTTTTACTAAATTGTTGGCATTCATAGTCAATGTTGCCATTTAATTTTGTCTACTCTTTTTTGCTGGACTATAAAAGTTCAAAAGGGCCTCACCACAAAAAAGTTTGACAAGTTTGAACGCGTGTTTAAAATAAAACTTCATACTAACAAGCAGATGTATTTTAAAAAAACCCGACTGCGGTCATTTCAAAGTAGCATTTTGCGATAAAAATCCGCCATCCTAAATGTATGAATTTTTAATATAGCCAGTGTCACTCGCTGAGAATAGAGGAAATGCATCAACCTTTATACAGCTTTATTATTTATTAGTGAAGTGTACTGTAGTATAAGATTGCACTATCATCGTCACAGCCACTGAATACCAAAGCAGAGCTACAGAACAACTAAGTGATACACTGCATAATATTCTTCTCTTTGTTATGTGGGTAATTGAGCCGACGAACGACCACATGAACTTTATTGACCCTACTCTGGGAATATTATAAACACACATGCATGATTGATTTAATTGTATGCAGTATCTGAGCGGACAGTCTGAAATAAGATTATACACATTTATTTTTTATTTATTTATAGTTTCTGTTTTAAAATCTCCAAGAGTGGGATTCCACCGGGAGATTGAAAAAACTTGTCGTAAAAGGCGACTAAGGGTATTTACACAAAATAGAGAATTTACAGAAGGCCAGCTCGCCCCTTCTTTCGATCGCTTATGCCTACTCTTTAGGGTTGCTACTTTTACTTTCTGATTTTATAATGAAGTTACCTATCGTTTGTAAGTATGAATTAGGTATATGCAATTGATAAACTCCTAAATTACCTGAGTAAAAATTCATAATTATGTATTATTTCTAATAGGAAATAAGTAGGTCCCCACCGAAATCGGTAGATAGGCAATGGGTTTGGGTCACGAGACTAGGTGGTGAGCGAAGCGACCCATAGGTAGGCAGGTAGGTAAGTAGGTAGTAGGTACCTACGTAGAGGACCGGCCGGCGGCGATGACAGACGACAAAGGGTTCTTCACGACGTTTGTCGGTGTTTCCCACGGAAAACAAGTGTATCTATCTAAAAGAAAGGCCTAAAAATTACCTATCTTGCCGTCACGAACTTTAATAGGTTAGGTTAGATACTTAAGGTTGGAAGGTAGGTATTTTTGAACAGGGAGTCAAGGAGGCATGGAAGCTGTATAGATCTGTAGCTGTAAGTGGGTAGGTAGGTACCTACATTAGTTTCGAAGTATACCTACTATAGTTTCGAAGGTCACCTGCTGCCGTGACGAAAAAATAAAAAATAACCAGGATCGTAATAGTCCATTTGGACTACCATAAGTAGGTACCTACCTGATGATCGGAAATGAAGATGATATAACCTGGAACTTTTGCTATCGGTATTTCGGTACTCATCGCTTCACCTCAAATGCTGACTAGGTAGGTATCTATCTACTGTGGGTAGGTACCTATCTAAACCCATTTAACCTACCAAATCAAACTTAAGCGCAACCTACCTACTTCTACGTACGTACAGTACCTAAAACGCTAAAGCACATATTACGAACGAAAAATAACATTTTTAAAAAGAAATCCCTCCATTTCTAGTGTTTTGAAGTAGGTATCTATTTATTTATCAAATAAAAAGAGTTCTACTTACTTTTCATTATAGCTTAGGAAACTGAAAAATTACAATGCACAATTTTCTGTGGTGTTATTACTACACCCAAAGACATCCCAAAAATGTTTTTCTTTACTCGCCATTCCGTCCGCCCGCACCGAACGCGCCGTTCACACTCAACCATTACCGGTTCGACACGGTTCCACAGAGCGCGTAAACGACGCGTGTGGATGTCTGAGTGAGTTTAGCCGCGTTTGCTCGAAGCCGACTCTCTGGATTGCGCTAGCCAATACTTACTTTGTGGTATTTATTTCTAAATAACCCCATTTCTTTCCCATTAGACAAGGTGTAGAGACGCGTACTTACGTAAACCTGTAAACACTTCGATACCGCGTTTTAAAAAACTAGTGGCGCCATCTGTTGACGTCTTTGAGAATAACTTATTCCTTCACTGCTTGTAGAGAAATGCTCATGGTGATAGAATAATAAAAAAAACTGGCCAAGAGCGTGTAAGACACCACGCCCACAGATAGGGTTTCCTAGTCAACGTTTAGATATGTATCAGATTTCTCAGCTTTACAAAGTTAATTTTGTTGCTGGTTTGTGCGTTACAGCTGGAAAAAATTATAGCCCAGAAACGCCCCTTTTAAAAGCAAATATCTCGAGACAGAAACATTTTTGAGACTTTGTTTGAAAGAAACTTCCCCTTAGTTTTAAAAGACCTATTAAACAATTACCTATACTCAAAATATTACAGGAGTTTTTTTGTGTAACATTTGATATAATCTCAGCATTTCTAAACTTGGGTCAACACTATCTATCTCCACACCAAATTTCATGTCGATAGCTCTAAAACTGACGAAGTTATGAGAGCGCGGCATACACACAGACAGACTTGACGAAATGACAAGGTAGACCACGAAATGTTCATCGTTAAAGTTGGTCAGTTTCACGAATAGATCACATCCTGAAAATATTTTCAGTGAATTTAATAGGACCTAATATAGAAATCCTTTTCGTTCTTTACAGGCCGTGGAATCCTGAAGAGCTGCGACAACAAATCTGAGAGCATGCTGTACAAACGCAGCCCCAACACTAGCACTCGACGATTGGATTCTGTGGACAGTCTAACCTGCGAGTACAACCGGGGGCTTTCCTTTGATAATACCAAGTCGTCTTCCTTTGAACTGGGCTCCAGTATGGATATATTGCACAGGTACTACTGTTTGCTTATAACTGAACATCGGTTTATATGCACTACAAAAATACCGAAATATGCACTGAAAAGAAGTTTATTACAATAATTCAAAAGTCAAAAATTTGAAAACTTTGTGTTACGTAAATTGTGCCCGACCCCTAACAAAATAAGCACTATCAATGAAAAAGTTCCAAAATAAGCAAAAACGCTATAAAGCATGGCAAGTAGCATTATATGCATTAGAAATAACACGCTATAGTTATAGCATTTCCTATAACATTGTAGCATGAATGGTTTTAAAGTTATAAATAAATCGCCGCCATTATTACGACTAGTTTTAGAAAACTTTAGCGTTAAATTAGATGTTCGAAAATCGAATCACTTTTCTCCACTACTTTACTCAACAAGTTGAGAAATGTGATTCGAATTTCGAACGATGGATAAAGACGACCTTTGCCGTCTAAATTTACGCAGCAAAATAGTTCTTTTCAAGCTGGTGAGGTGAAAAAAAATTTCGCTCTCTCGTTGCACAAATAACAATTAAATCTTATTTTCCAGGGAGGAGAGCATGGACAGTTTCCACTTGGGTGCGCATTTGGGTCACCGGTTCTCAGTATTTGCGGAGACTGACATCTCAAAATGCGGCGTCTCGGAGGATGACTTGTCCACTCACTTGCATGTCAGGAGAAACACCGCGCCTAACCCATTTCAGTATCGGTGAGTAATCAATCATACGCGTGTTACAAAACGACCAATAAAAAAAAAAAGATCTCATATAAATTGAGTGTTTGATTCCGAAGCTGATCTTAGCGCAGTGGAAGCAAATTAAAGTTATCTTAAAATCTAACACTAAATGGTCGATCAGCCTCGGAACAACATTTGACTACGATTCGTAGTGCTCTTTACTATAGCTAAATAAATAAATTTAATGAGAGAATTTTGTTCCGGAAAGTTTCCGGCCGAGAAATTCTTGTTTCCAAAATCTACTTAAACAGGGCCCAGCAACGAATTGCTTACCGTGCGAACCATGACGCCTTTTCTTGTGAGTTTAAGTATGACAGGAATCAGGTATTCAGGATATTTTAGGAGCGCAGGAATAGGGAATAACCTAAACTCACAGCACTGGAACATCCGCTCGTTCTCGAACTCCTTTCCTCCAATTTGCACTATAGTTCACAGTTCGACATCACATAATGTTTTTTAACACAAATAACTAAAAGATTTCTCTCCGAATGAGAAATCGGCCCCGTTGGCCTCCAATCATTTATAATTAAAATACGTAGCTATCGGCAGCCACGACGCGAGCCAACGAAAAGTGAGGTTATATTTTGCCGGCGGTCGCGTGACTCTCAATCAAAGCGCCGGAACCAAAATCACTTGGTTCACTTCCCCACCGCACAGGGAACCCTTCCTTGTGGCAAATAGCACACGAGAAAACCGAAAGCACATTATATTTATACCACTTAAAACTAAAATTCGCATCAACAATGCGGGCGACGGCAGAGGACCTGACAATGACAGAGCAGTGTTGCCAGCACCGCGCGCCCATTTTATACGAAAACTAAACATTCACCCGCCCCGGACCGACCCATCGGTCCGCTCTATGCATGGCAGGCGTGATAATGTAGCTACTGCTCGCTTAAGGACTGAATCCCCCACCTGAACTTCTGCAACTCGAGGAGTGCCATCACTACCCGGAAACAGGTTGAGAATGCGCCCCCGGCGCCAACGCAGTGGCGGTAGGTTGGCATCCTTAACCAGAACGAGATCCCCAATGCAGGGGTTCAGTCCTGTCCGTCCACTTAAGGCGTTGCTGCAGAATGTGCAAGTACTCAAGCGACCAACGCTTCCAAAAGTTTTGAGTCATTTGCTGCAACAACTGATAACGCGACAAACGATTGCTATTCACCTCCGTATAGGGATATTCCGGCAAGGCGTTAAGTGGGCGGCCAATTAAGAAATGCCCTGGCGTCAGGGCCTCTAAATCATTTGGGTCTGAGCTGAGCGGACACAAAGGACGCGAATTGAGTACAGCCTCAATTTTACAAAACACGGTCGCCAGCTCCTCGAAAGTCAAAATTGTTAACCCTACAACGCGCAACAAATGCGTCTTAGCGGACTTTACAACCGCTTCAAAAATACCACCCCAGTGAGGGCACGCTGGTGGATCGAACACCCAGGTAATGCCCTGACGGGAGAGGCCCGTGCTGATGGCTTCTTCGTTCTCCCTTAAGAACGTTACAATTTCCTTCATACACCGATCAGCACCCTTAAAGTTGGTACCACAATCCGACCTGATCAGCGCTGGTCGCCCTCGTCGCGACGTAAATCTCTCCAGCGCTGCCAAAAGGCCTCCGTAGATAGGTCGGCCACGAGCTCCAAGTGGACGGCCTTGGTGGCTAGGCACACGAACACGCACAAGTACGCCTTGATAGACTTTGCGTTCCGTAGGCGTGATGCCTTTACCATGAAAGGGCCTGCAAAATCCGTTCCCACACCTGCAAACGTCCAGGCCTCCGTCACCCGGTCCGGTGGGAGATCTCCCATCTGTGGCTGCATTGTGGCTGCCTTCAAGCGGTAACAAGGCAAGCACCTAAACACAACGCTACGTACCGTTCGTCGTCCCGATAAGATCCAAAACTCGCGCTGTAGAATGGCCAATAGCGCATTACAGCCCGCGTGCGAGTTTTTCTCATGACGATCCCTGACTAAGAGCTCAACTAAGGGTCCCCTTTTGGAAGTAACAGTGGATGCCGAGCCGAAAAGGGCAGGCTAGCGTTCGAAGTCTGCCTCCAACCCTGAGCATACCTTGCTCATCCAGGAATGGGTTGAGGCGCACAATTCCTCCCTTCAGCTTTCCACGTCCATCCCTGAGCAGCCTGACCTCCTCTTCAAAATGTTCCGCCTGGACGACTCTAACTAATGAGCGTAGAGCCGCATTCCGTTCCGCAGGCGAGAGGACAGGTGTAAAGTTCCGTTCTGCTTGAGGCTTCCTGCAGTTGTTCACGAACCGTTTGATCCAACCTGTCACCCCAAGAAGTTTGTCGAGGGAGCTATACCGTTCCAGCAAGAAGGCTGGGTTAGGCTTCGGTACGAGTTGCCCCACGTTCACTCGCAAACCTCGATCAGGTGGCCCAAGCGGCGCCCTGCACTCGTTGAATGGCCATTCCTGCGGCGACTCAGTCAGCCATTGAGGTCCCCACCACAGTGGGTGACTCACCAAATCAGGTGCCCTGCACCCGCGCGAAGCGCAGTCCGCTGGGTTCCATTCTCCCGGTACGTGCCTCCACACTAACGGAGTTTCCGACCCCGTAATCTGTGACACCCGATTTGCCACGAAAACCTCAAGTGTATGTACCGACGTCTGCAACCAGCACAGAACTATCCGACTGTCAGTCCACGCGTACACCGTTTCATCCAAGTTGATGGTACCACGCAGATTGCAGGTTACATGATTTAGCAAGCGCGCTAGAAGAGCTGCCCCTGCCAATTCCAATTTGGGGATGGTCCATCTAGTTCTGACTGGTGCCACCTTACTTTTGGCCATAACCAGACGCACGTGCACAGTTCCCGTTGAACTTGCTGTCCGAAGGTATACAGCTGCCGCGTACCCTCGCTCCGAGGCGTCACAAAACCCATGTAGGGTAGCCTTACATCCCACCGATGGGACTAACTTGCGGGGTATCGCGATGTGCACAATCCCTGGTAAGGTGGTCACAAACTTGAGCCAATCCTTCAACAACTCTCCGGAGAGTTGGTCGTCCCATCCTAAGTTGGCTAGCCACAACCTTTGTAAAAGCACTTCGCCATGAACGTAACCGGGGCGATCCATCCGCTAGGATCGAACGTTCTAGCGATTGTCGACAGTACCGACCGCTTAGTCCAAGTTTTCTCCAAAAGGTCGGGCTCGATCTTGTACGTGAATACGTCATGCGTTGGCCTATATTGCACCCCGAGGATGCCCAACGTGTTTGGATTGTCCGGGTTCTCAAAGAGGTGCGGGTCCTGATGGAACTCGCCTGGCAAACCGGCCAGGAGCTCTGGGCAACTGGACAACCATTTCCGCAACTCGTAACCTCCTGAACCCATGATCGCGATCAACTCGTCTCGTAGAATTAGCGCCTGCTCCACGCTATCAGCACCCGTGCAGATATCGTCCACGTAGACGTCGCGATCCAGTACTGCTGCGGCTCGAGGATATCTTACCCTTTCCTGTGCGGCCAACTCGCAGCGTACGTACTGCCAAATACGGACTTGGCTTAAGTCCATACGTCACCGTGTTAAGTTCGTATGTGACCATCGGCTCATCTGGGCTCTCACGCCACAAAATCAGCTGATACCGACGGTCATCCGGATGTATCATGGTTTGGCGAAACATCATTTTGACGTCTGCGACGAACGCTACCTGGTGTAACCGAAAGTCTGTGAGAATGTCCACAATGTCCCGGTTCAATTTAGGACCCGCGTGCAAACATTGGTTCACAGACACACCATTCGAGGTAGGAGCAGAACCGTCAAACACCACCCGTATTTTCGCCTCAGGTGACTTCAAGACAGCCAGGTGTGGAATGTAATAATGCTCGACACACCTCCAATCCAGGCTGGACACCGACATGTGGCCCAATTGAATATATTCCCGCATGAATTCTATATACTTCTGCCGAAGTGCTGGGTCTCGCCTCATCTTCCGCTCCATTCCGAGTAGTCTCCGTTCCGCGAGCTGTCGCGAACTACCTAAAGTGGGGCGGTTTGGGAGAAAAGGTAGCCTGGTCACGAATCTGCCTGACGGGCATCTCGCAGTGTTGTATTGATAGAACAACTCGCACTCGTCATCCTCTGGCTTCCGTCTGTCCGCCGTGGGCGGCTCTTCAGACTCCCAAAACCTCTGCAGCACCTCTGACAGCACACTACCATAGAGGACCGGATCCCTTCTGGTAGGTCCTGAGGTCTCCAAACTGGGCCGAAAACAACATACCCCCCTGTGGTATCTACGGCCACCAAACCAGTTTCCTGGAGTACCTTCTTCCTACCGCACCATAATCTCCCGAGGACGTCTGACCCGAGAAGTACGTCCACCGTACCAGGAGTATCAAAATCAGGATCAGCTAACTCCAACCCTGTGGTCAACCCTCGTACCGTTGGTGGTAACCTAACCTGAGGGAGTTTCCCAACCACTTCATCCAGCACCACGGCTGAGACTTGATAGCTGACCCTGTACATGTGCTACCTAATGCGAACTCAAAGTTCGTCTGACCCCGAATGTCAGGCACATTTAGGCCCCCGATGCCTACAGCTTCATCCTCACTTGGCCGTACATTTAGGCCTAGCCTACTCACCAGCTTACTCGATACAATACATCCCTGAGCCCCTGTATCCAGTAGGGCTCTTACTTGAATGGTCCGGCCACCGTATCCCCATACCCAAATCTTAGCCGTTGGCAAAAGTACCGTGATTGGACGGGGAGCCGAAGCTGATGAGTAGGCGGCGATTACCTAGCGGGAATCTAAACGCGGTGAGGCCGCGTCCCGCGGGGGTATCCCCTCACTACCCAAACCTGTGTATGGGTCCCACTCCTGCTGGTAGGGAGGTCTGCCCATAAAGGCCATGGCTGGAGTTCTATAGTACCCCGACGGCAAACGTCCGTACCGAGGTTGCGCCTGTAGCCGCGGGTACTCAGGCATAGGCGGGGCATGCGTGGGTCTTGAGACCCAACCAGGTGGCTCAAGCCCGCAGAATACTGCATGTACCCTGGTGGCTGCCTAGTGCTCCCCTGACACCCGCCCGTTGAATCCCGTACCTGGGATGGGTGTCCTTGGCCACGTTCCTGTGCCGCTCTTCCCCAATCCGGCACCTGCTGCCGTGGTGGGGATTGTCCCCACGTCCTTGGGTAAGTGGGCTCCGTCTGTTGACGTCCCCCTGCCTGTCCCTGTGACCGATGCGGAGGTGGGCTCCTCCTTGGAGGGTGGGGCGTTGCTCCCTCCCTTGGTGGGCAGGCTCCTTCGCTGATCCGATCCAGCGCTGCCCCGGCGCCTCCGGAGCGATTCATGAAGAGCAGCCGATGGAGTGCACCCTGGCAGAACATAAAGTTGGTCCTAGAAGTGCACTCGCACCTGATGCGGCCCCAGGCACCGAAAACACCAACGCCTCTGCTGTGCCACACCCCGTCTCCTCTGAACCCGCTGCGCAGCAAACTCCTGACACGCTGCCACCCCGTGGCCTGTCTCCCTGCAGTAGGCACACCCTGATTCCAATGCGGTGTTGTACCGCCTGGGTTGCCCACTGTTGCCTCCTCGCGCCGGTGCACCCGGCCGTTCCGGGTGGCGAGGGGCAGAGGTCTCCTTGCGAGGGGCTTCACCAGCCTGGACGTCCACTCGCCTGCTTTCGGCCTCGAGGAACGACTTCAGATCCTCGTAGGTCGGGAGGTGGTCCGAGGACTTGCCCCCATGTAGCTGCTCGAATCGAGCGACCATTTCGCTCGGCAGGCGGCGAAGCACTGTGTGGACCAAGATATAACCGTAGCCCGCCACTGGCTCTAGTGCGCTGACCGCGACACTGACTGGGTGGAAGATTTTCTCGCGGAGGTCCGTACCTCGCGTTATGGTTGGTATTGACAGCCACTGGTCTAACAGCCTGTCTACAATCAGGCGCTTGTTTCGATACCGGTCGGTAAGGATCTTCCACGCCACCTCATAATTGCTATCCGAGACAGCCAAATGCGTCAGCAATTCATGAGGCTCTCCATGTAGCCTGGACATCAGCTGAGCCATCTTGTACGCCGGCGTTATGTCCGTCCGTGTGTGGACCACACTGCTATACAGGTCCTCAAACGCCGGCCAGTCGGCGTAATCGCCTGCAAAGACTGGAACCGTAACAGGCGGAAGAGGCACCTGTAATCCTTGTCCCACTTTACCACGGAATGGCTTTTCCTTTCCGTCACGTCGCCTAGATATGTCCGCAGCTGCCTGCGCAATGTCCTGTGCCAGCTCCAAGCACTGGCTTACATCGCCCTCAACCAGCTCCTTATCTTCAGGGTTAGGAGCTTCCTCAAGGAGCATGAGGCACTCTGTGAGGTGTTCCGACACAACCCGAACCCGTTCATCTGCCTGTAGTGCACTTTTCAAGAGCGCGTCCTCCCGGTCCTCGCGGCCGATCATTGCCGCTGTGGTAGTAAACCACCTTAATTCTGTCTTTATAGCAGCCTTATACCTGGCGATCGAGGAGCCATGGTACCAACTTTTACACACTCGACTTAATAAAACGAAAACCAATAAACAAATACCACAAAATAAATGTTAGTTGACTGGCCTAGACCTTACCGATAAGGTACCGTTCACTAGGCAAACAATACAGTCACAAAAAACCGAAACAATATTTTCCAAAATTAATAAAATATGTGGGTAATATAAAAAACACGCTTAATACTAAATTACGGCTAACTATGTTGCAATAAAGCAACCACGCTCTGCTACCAAAAAATGTTTGATTCCGAAGCTGATCTTAGCGCAGTGGAAGCAAATTAAAGTTATCTTAAAATCTAACACTAAATGGTCGATCAGCCTCGGAACAACATTTGACTACGATTCGTAGTGCTCTTTACTATAGCTAAATAAATAAATTTAATGAGAGAATTTTGTTCCGGAAAGTTTCCGGCCGAGAAATTCTTGTTTCCAAAATCTACTTAAACAGGGCCCAGCAACGAATTGCTTACCGTGCGAACCATGACGCCTTTTCTTGTGAGTTTAAGTATGACAGGAATCAGGTATTCAGGATATTTTAGGAGCGCAGGAATAGGGAATAACCTAAACTCACAGCACTGGAACATCCGCTCGTTCTCGAACTCCTTTCCTCCAATTTGCACTATAGTTCACAGTTCGACATCACATAATGTTTTTTAACACAAATAACTAAAAGATTTCTCTCCGAATGAGAAATCGGCCCCGTTGGCCTCCAATCATTTATAATTAAAATACGTAGCTATCGGCAGCCACGACGCGAGCCAACGAAAAGTGAGGTTATATTTTGCCGGCGGTCGCGTGACTCTCAATCAAAGCGCCGGAACCAAAATCACTTGGTTCACTTCCCCACCGCACAGGGAACCCTTCCTTGTGGCAAATAGCACACGAGAAAACCGAAAGCACATTATATTTATACCACTTAAAACTAAAATTCGCATCAACAATGCGGGCGACGGCAGAGGACCTGACAATGACAGAGCAGTGTTGCCAGCACCGCGCGCCCATTTTGTACGAAAACTAAACATTGAGTTAATTTTGTATGGGAGGCCCAAATTTTAATTTCGTTTTTCGACCCATGTTCCATGGGGAAAGTTGTTCAGTTTTATGAGTACATTGACCTTTTTTCAGCTTTATTGGTTGTTTTGAACACCCAGTATACAGTCAAGTCAAAACATTTATTTCTCAGTAGGAATTTACAAGATTATTTTTAAGAGTCACATTCTAATTCAATCAAATAATATGAATGGATAAGGCATTGTGTTTTGCCTTACAATTTTCTCTTTTTAATAAACAATCATAAGCAAACTATCAATCATAATATATTAGGTGTAAAAAAATCAACTGCAAATATTTTAAGGGGTGAACCAGCCCATGAAACTGAACAACTTTCCCCAAGGAACATAGGTCGAAATAAGAAAAAAAATTAAACTTTCAAATCCCTGAAGGGCGTCACACGGTGAAGAAACTATACCAAGACACCAAAATATACCGTAATGTTCTGTTAGGCAGTCCTTAGACAACCATCTGATGATTATTTTTAAGTCCTAAATAGGTTTTTGTTTAGATGTTTTATTAGTGACCGAATGTTCTATTTAATTCCCAGCCCGTCCCAATCTCGTGTGTTTTCTCGCGCCCCCGGGCCGTTGAAGGCGGGGGGCGGCATCGGAGCCCCGGGGCGCCTGCGGCCGGTTTTGCGTGAAGGGGCAGCGGCGCGGCGCGAGAGCGGGGCGCAGACGGACGTCTGTGCGTTGCCGGCCAAGTGGAGCTCCGACGGGTATCTCGCATACAAGGTATAGTCACAAATTAGGAAAACAGCGCGCGGACGCCTTTACCAGATGGCTCACTCAGTACTAGCGACGATTTTGACGATTACTGACGAAAACTGGAAAAAACCGGAGTCTCAGGGGAAGTCAAGGTAAATAAGAAGGTGGTTGACCCGAATATCATATCTATTTGATTTAAAATTGGCTCAGAATCATACGACGTTCTTTGTCGTTTTGACGTTTTTATGCTTAGAGATTTTTGACAGTAGCAACCCTGGCTATGTAACAAATGAAAATCGCAAAAATCCGAAATAGGGCCGAGTGAACCTCCTGTAAACTCTCTATTTTGTGGTATAGATGAGTGGGTAGGCCCCTCTGGACTGTCTTGAAAATAAAACGCCAAGACAATAACCTGAAGGTCGCTTTACCCCCCCTATTCGTAAGTGAACACGTGTGTCCTTATCTTCTACTACATCATTTTCTTGAATTCATTTTCTTACTCGCTCTTGACATCTGTCACAGTTAAAAAATAGAGTTAAACAGAAACAAAATGGACGCTTAAACAGTAACAAAATGGACGCTTAAACAGGAACAAAATGGACGTTTAAACAGTAACAAAATGGACGCTTAACCAGTAACAAAATGGACGTTTAAACAGTAACAGAATTAACGCTTTAACAGTAACAAAACGGACGCTTTAACAGTAACAAAACGGACGCTTAAACAGTAACAAAATGTACCCTATAACAGTAACCACCATAGTGTACTATTTGTTTTAATTTACCTAAGTTTCAACGTCTCATGGCATGGCCTTTATATAATACCTAAAAAATTTTAATCTCAATATATTGTTCACAGATGTCAATCCCACCGTCTGGGCCCACGTTGCCCACGCGTGGGGTCGGCGCCACTTCCCGTCGTCTGACAGTACCGGACGCGCGGCCGCCACCTGTCAGGAGGACTGACGAGACTAGGAGGGTCATGCTTAGTGATATAGGTAACTAAACTCTTAAAATTTTATACGAGGTGTTAGGGAAATAACATAAAACGTAGTGGAGGACTGATTAGTGATATATGTAACTAAATTCTTAAAATTTTATACGTGGTGTTTTAGGTGTTAGGGAAATGGCATAAAACATGGTTTCCTTTATCAGCTACAATGAAAATAAAAATAAGAAATGTTCTAATTTGTTCTATTTGTCTTTAAATGCACCCTGCTTTCAAAGGAACGCAGTACTTTTCCTGACACCCTGTATATAGGGTTACATTTATTAAGTACAAATCTTTTGTGGGTGTGATCTACTCACAAAACTGAACAACTATGTTAGAAACTTTTCTTCGAAATATGACAAAGAAATTTGGACCTCCCATACAAAAATGTTGAAAAAGTGTGTCACTTAGTGCAATTTTTTTTCATTTTTCGAAGAAAAGTTTCTAACAAAAGTTGTTCAGTTTTGTGAGTAGATCACACCCTCAAGAGATTTGTACTTAATTAAATGTAACCTTATACTGGGTTATTTTTTAGTCAGTGCGCAAACTTTGCAGGTTGTTTCTACTCGTGATTCTGAACAACTTTTATTATGGGACCACCTGCGAATTCGCAAAAAAAAATTTGGATGTTCCATAGAAAAATTCATACCTACTCGGCAAAAATGTATGGAACTACCAAAAACTTTTTTTAGATTTCGCAGG
The DNA here is from genome assembly GCA_024500475.1 of Phthorimaea operculella. Lineage (NCBI taxonomy): Eukaryota > Metazoa > Arthropoda > Insecta > Lepidoptera > Gelechiidae > Phthorimaea > Phthorimaea operculella. The sequence continues at coordinate 1,875,896 of JANFCV010000082.1, forward strand.
TGGCCCCATAGTAAAAGTTGTTCAGAATAACGAGTAGAAACATCCTGCAAAGTTTGCGCACTGACTAAAAAATAACCCTGTATATCAAGTTATAAGTTTGTATATTATCTCTTTGGTACAGGTTTCACATCAATGGTCCCGGAGCTGTCTCGGTCAGCCGACCCCGTGTGGGCACTAGCCAAGCGACCGTCTGCTACTGATTCTACATCTACGTCTACTTCCAAGTGAGTACTACACTCGGCTTCAAAAAAATCGCACCTTTTAAGAAATCTATTTCAAACATCTTTCAATCGTATTTGTATTATGAAATATTGGTAATGTTCGGTATCATTTGAAAGGTAAGGAAACAGAGAATGCAAAAACAATAATTCATTTAATGTTTTTTATTGGAACTGAGAAAAATTTACAAAACAATAAAAATCCTTAAAAACCCTAATGAAATCTGATTAATTTTTCAGAACAAAGTTGCTTAAAACTAACCTAAAACCTAGTGTTACCCCCCCTAGCCCTAATGACGTCTTCCATGCGCTCCCTCATGGATCGCACCAACTTTAGGACCTCTTCTTGAGGGATACTGTCCCATTCCTCAATAACGGCGTCTTGGAGCTCCTGAAGAGTCGCGGGAGCGGGATCACGGGATCTAACCTTGCGTTTCAGCTGGTCCCAGAGGTGCTCTATCGGGTTCAGATCTGGACTTTTCGCTGGCCACTGCATGACAGGGATCCCAACCTCTTGAAGGTAGCCTTGCACAATACCAGCAGTGTGCGCGCGAGCGTTATCGTGCATTAATGTGAACCCGTCGCCAATAAATCCAGCATAGGGGACCACATGTTCTTCCAGGATCTCTGTGATGTACCGGTGAGCAGTCATCGACCCTTGCCCGCGAGCACCGCCGGTCCGAGAGACGCAAGAAAGTTCAGTTTTGCCATCGGCAGATGTGCCGCCCCAGAACATGCAGGAACCGCCCCCGTATTCTACCGTTTCTTGGATGCAGGCTTGGGCAAAACGTTCCCATTGTCTTCTGTATACTCTTTTGCGTCTATCGTTGCAGAAAAGGCACACTCTCGTTTCGTCTGAGAAGAGAACAGTTCTCCATTGGTCCAGGGTCCAATTAACGTGGGCGCGAGCGTGCTCGCCGATGCGCTGCGGTTAATTTTGGACCCGTGGCAGGTCTTCTAGCCACAATATTTCTCTCCTTTAGTCTTCTTCTAACTGTAGAGACACTCACGGCCCTTCTACGAACTGCTTGAAGCTGCTGTTGCAACTCAACAGCATTAGAGAACCGATTTCTCAAAGATTTCGATACGACGAATCGGTCATCTCTCGCAGAAGTGCAGCGATTTCTACCAGACCCACGCCTTCGGACAAAGCCACCGGTCTGCAGGAACCGCTGGTACACTCTTCGAACAGAAAAGCGACTCAAGTGCAATTGCCGAGCAACATCACACTGACGTAGTCCTGATTGCAGTAGTGCGATAACTTGGGCGGCTACAGCAGCTGTAGTGTCCATCTTCAAGGACGTTTTTCTGATGAAAGATATTCTTCTGTGTCTTCTTCGACTGTTGGTAGCAAATTTATCCCCCAATAAGCTGTATCGACCCTTTTATACCCAAAAAACAAAACAATACAAACAAAATTTGAAGAGGAGAGTCAGTTCCATTGTCATTCACAGTGACGTGAAGTGTCAAGCTTTTTCTTTATTCAAATGAAATGGATATTTTATTAAAGAGTTTTTATAGGGCTCTCAAATGATACCAATATTGCTACGAATAACTGCTTGTCTTAAGGATTACCAGTGCTTGAAGCCTATTTTTACGGACGTGCGATTTTTTTGAAGTCCAGTGTATTTTCTACTAGTCCCACGACGGAACGGAGACGGTACCTATATGCGTTTGCAGTGAAAGAATGTTTTCTCAAACATGCTAAGAAATATGACAATTTCTTTCAAAAAAATAATCCAGAAAGTTTGACATTGTCTGTAATTTTGTAATTTCTGAACGATTTCTTTTTTACACTATTCTATTCTATTTCAGCCTATTGCAGTCCACTGCTGGACGTAGGCCTCCCCCAGGGAACGCCATAAGGCACGATCTCCCGTTTTTGCCATCCAGTCGCTACCAGCCGCCTTTTTTAAGTCATCGGTCCATCTGGCCGGAGGGCGTCCAACGCTACGCTTGCCGAGGCGTGGTCTCCACTCGAGAACCCGCTTACTCCACCGTCCGTCGGTTCTACGACAAATGTGGCCAGCCCACTGCCACTTCAGCTTGCTACACTTCCAGACTATGTCCGTCACTTTGGTCTTTTTTCGGATGGCCTCATTCCGGACTTTATCCATTATAGAGATACCAAGCATAGACCTTTCCATAGCTCTCTGAGTGACATGTAGCCGGTGGGCCAGTTTTACTGTCAAGTTCCACGTCTCGGCTCCGTAGGTCATGACTGGTAGGACGCATTGATCGAACACCTTGGTCTTAAGGCATTGTGGCAAAGATGATTCGAGGATGTGACGCAGCTTTCCAAATGCTACCCAACCAAGCTGCACTCTTCTGGTGATTTCAGCCTCAAAGTTGTCTCTTCCCATCTGCAAAGTTTGCCCAAGGTACACATATTTCTGGACAACTTCAAGGACTACACCTTCGACGGAGACCGGCTCGGGGACTATGTGTTGATTGAACATGACCTTCGTTTTATCCAAGTTCATCCCAAGTCCAACACGTCTCGAGGCAGAGTTAAGACTAGATAGCATTTTTTGCAGGTCCTGCAGCGATTCGGCCATTATGACTATGTCGTCGGCAAAGCGGAGATGCGTGAGACTTTCGCCGTTGACGTTGATGCCCAGTCCATCCCACTGTAGAGTTTTGAAGACATCCTCCAATGCGTTGGTGAAGAGTTTCGGGGATATAACGTCACCCTGTCTTACACCACGGAGCAGTTGGATGGGTCTTGTATTATGGTTTTGTACTTGAACGGACATCGTAGCCATTTGATAAAGGCTTCTCAGCACCTCCACATACCGCCAGTCGACTTGACACCGCTGCAAGGACTCCAAAACAGCCCAGGTTTCGATAGAGTCGAAGGCTTTTTCGTAGTCCACAAAAGCCATACACAGTGGTTGGTTGTACTCCTCTGTCTTCTGTATAACCTGCCTTACAGTATGGATGTGGTCCACGGTACTGAAGCCCTTACGAAACCCGGCCTGTTCCGGTGGCTGAAAGGCGTCAAATCTTGATGCCAGACGATTCGTGACGACTCTCGAGAACAGCTTATAGACGTGGCTCAGAAGTGTGATCGGCCTATAGTTTTTGAGAAGCGTTTTGTCTCCTTTTTTGAAAAACAATGCCACTACACCTCTGCTCCACGCCTTCGGGGTTGTCCCATTGGCTATTACAGAGTTGAAAAGCCTTTTCAGCTCCTCAAGCACAGGTTTTCCACCGGCCTTAAGTAGCTCAGAGGCCACTCCGTCTTCCCCGGGAGCCTTCCCATTCTTAAGCTGTCTGAGAGCCGCCCCAATTTCGTCTATATCTACGTCCGGGAGATCTTCTGTAAAGTGGCGGGAGAGAGGAGCTCTTGGGTCTGGGGTCGCATCAGGTGGAGGCTTTTTCGCATGCGAGGCATACAGACTTCCATAGAAGTCCTCAATTTCAGCGAGAATCTCTGGAACCGATGTGACAGTTACACCATTCGAGGTAGTTAGCTTTGCCAGATGACTCCTTTTTTACACAACTGCAATGGATTCCAATATAACTTTTCTGGCGCGATATTGAAATCGTTCAGAAATAACAAAATAAAAAAAGAATAACTCTAAATCCACATCTTGACTTAGTTATCAGTTAAAACAACTTTTTATATCAAATTACTATAAAATAAATTAAAATCTTTATTAATTGCTAGCATTTTTTGAGAAAAGCACTATGTAACTATGTAAGTACTCGGGGAAAATGACTTTGCTAGACTCGTATAATTAAAGTCTTCCTTCGCCTACGGCTCGGACGTCAAACTCTACTCGTCCAGCAAAGCCTTATTTTCCCGGCCTCGACAACAATGTACTATTGCATTACGGATGACACACTTCACCCGAAATTCTGTCGCCGAATTTCGGTCTGAATTAATTCGGCGTGATATGTAAGTTATTTCGGTGCTTATAGTTAGTTATCCCCAACCGAAAACGCCGAAAACTGACGAAACGGAATTGAATTTCAGTCGCAGTGTGTCGAGGTACTAAGATAATGTAATATTATTTGTGTGTAGGTTTCTGTCGCGCAACTCGTCGTACCGCTCGCCGTGCGTGAGCATCGACCGCAGCAACGACTGGACGCCCGCGACCGCGCTGCAGTACCAACCCACCAAGAGTAAGTTTTTTAAGCACTCGCGATTACTTTCACACATAATAGTTACTTTAGCGGGTCTTATCGCGATAGCTTTTTAGGTAAATAAACGATTTACCTGGAAACCCGACGTTTCGACTGAGTTTCATCTGTCATGGTCGCGGGCAGACTGAAGTAGCAACGAGTTGTTTTCAGGGCGGTGGGCGACTAGATCACTAAATCTTCTGCTACTCACATACAAATACAATACAATACAAATATGCTTTATTGTACAAGAAAATAAAAAAAAAAACAATGTTACATAAATGAAAAGACAAAGTACAACACAGGCGGCCTTATTGCTAGGGTAACAATTTCTTCCAGGCAACCTTTGGGTAGGATTATGCGAAAATAGAAAGCAGTATAGTGCACAAAACATATTTTACATTAAGTATACTTACATAAAATACAAATTACCTACATATTACTACATACTACAATAAAGCAAGATAAAATATACTAATATATATAAAATATAATAAACTAATACATATTTACTATGAACTAATAGGAAAGATTCAGCTTTTTGACAGGAAATGTTTCTTAATCTCCCGCTTAAACACCTCTAAGGATGCCGCTCGCCTGATGCTCTCTGGCAAGGAATTCCATAGTTTTATGGCACGCACCGTAAATGACTTACCATAAAAGTCAGTTTTATGAGGAGGTATATTAAGGAGGAGGCTACTGCTTGCACGAAGATTACGGGCTAGAGTGGAAGAATGAAAGACAAAGCGATCTTTCAAATAGAAAGGAGCATGAGGATTAGAAAGGATAGAATACAAAAGAGAAAGAATGTGACAATCCCGCCGGCGAGGAATTGTTAGCCACTGAAGTTGGGAGCGATAGCTAGAAACATGGTCATATTTCCGCAGGCCAAAGATAAACCTGATGCATAGATTCTGCAGACGTTCAAGCTTATTTAGGAAATCGACAGATACGTCAGGATAGCAAACGTCTGCATAATCTAAGATCGGCAAAAGAAGGGAGTGTGCCAGTGATATCTTGGTCTTAGTCGGTAGCAAATTTTTGAGACGTTTCAGCGATCCATACGCGGCAAACACCTTCCTGCTAACTTCCGCTATGTGGTGTTTCCAAGAGAAACTGGAGTCAAAAATTACGCCAAGGTTCTTAACCCTGTCACTGAAAGGTATCGCAACACCATCGAACAGTATCGGCGGTAAGGAATTGTAATCAATTCTTGACGTGTACCAAGAACTACCAATTATGATAGTTTGCGTTTTAGACGGATTGATCTTAAGGCCGAAAGAGAGACTCCATTTTGCTATGCTCAGGAGATCTTCATTAGTGCGCTCAATCGCATTTGAAAGGTCTGAAAAGGGAGCCTGAGTGTATATTTGCAGATCGTCCGCGTACAGGTGAAAAGAAGATGTAAGAGGTATACATATTGTCTTAATAATTTAAATTGTTTGTAAACATTACACATTATACGCCATTAGGCCATTACACATTAAAGTATCGCGATAAGACCCTAAGAAGTTAAAGTAACTAGAGGTATTATGTGTAAGAGTAAGTTTGTCTCGTTCTTACCCTCTTACCATGTAGTAAAATTTTTGCACAAAATAAATATTGGCTGTTAGCCCCAAGTATTATTTACATTTTCGAAAAACCATCAATTTAAAGGATTTTTGAGAAGATATTCTAAATATTTTTTCTCTAGTAGCGTTGTTTAATAAACGACCGATGTACACAAAATTGTATTAATCATAGTTTCCGATAAGCTATAATTCTAAGTTTATTTAAATTCCATGTATAAAAAATAATAATATACAAGGCTGCTTGCTAATCGTTTTGTATCTGAGGAAGCTATAGAAAAAATTATCGAATTCATGAACAGTGAGTACAGGATTTCAGTTTTGGTCAAAACAGTAATGGAAGTCATTATAAACCAGTGAAAAAATAATCACTTGAACAGTAACAAAATGGACAAAAAATTATTCCTCAACAAATATGTTTCGACACATCTGATTTTAGCATGTTTTTGCACCTTACATAAATGGGCGTTTTTTGGAGAAACTAATCCGTGAGATGGCGTTGTACCCCTCCATAGACTTAAAGGGATTAGCTGTCAAATTTTGACACTTATTCGCTTTTAGTCTATGGCAGACTTGCGGTTTAGTTTTACCAAAAAACTCCCATTGTAACATGATACGTTTTGTTTTCAGTGGAGGGCAGTCGAGCCTTATGGCGCAGCTCCCTGCCGGACGTGCGTCGCGACGACACGGACGATCTGTTAGAAGAAGCGGAGCATTTCATACGTAGATCCATAGACAACCTCTACACCACGTCGCAGGACTGTAAGTGCACTATATATATTGTTTACATAAAATTTTTAAGTGTCGTGTGGTGTCGGTCTAGAATAGTATCACCCCATATTTTTCCCGTGGGTGTCGTAAGAAGCGACCAAGGGATTTGAGAGTTGATGGATATTGTAATTTTAGGCGACAGCAGTGTGCGTTCACTTAGTACTGTGTCTTTTTGTATGGCAATCTTATTGCACGAGTACATGTCGACGCGGTTCGCTGGATGGCGCTATATTTTTTAATTCACATACCAGCTATCCATAACCACTGTTTGTAGTATTTGCAACATTATTAGAATTGCCAGAGTTGTTCCGTTTCTTGCAAAATACTTATGAAAACATAGTATTGAATTCATATCAAATCAACAGTTATTCCAATTTAATATAAATAAATTAAATAAACTGAAACTATTCTGAAATAATGAAAGCTTCCGAATTTGTATGTATTTTTATTATTTGATGCATTTATTGTTTTATGACCACACTGCTGCGTGCGTAATGAAACGTTATGATATGACAGTTTCTTTCAATTTCACAAGTTGTTTGCGAATTGTTGTGATTACTGAAATTAAATATTATTAAATAAAAATGTTCGTTTTCGTGAGTTTTTATTAATAGTAACGCTTACGTTTACCGGATCTTGACCTCGACGACTAGAATATAGACCCCAGAATTCGTATTTGGTCTCAGATTGTCGCCGCCTTCTTGTATTGACCCCAGCTAGATTTTTGGATTCCGACACCGCCGCCTTCACAAACTACTTATTTATTTCGTCTGCTTGGACTTAACTAAGTATTTTCCAGAGGAAAATGTCATAAAAAAATGTTGTGTACCCGAATGTAAAGTGTTTGTAAGTATATTCGTGTTTTATTCTAGTTGTCTACACTTCTACACTAATATTATAAAGAGGAAAGATTTGTATGTTTTTTTGTTTTACTATTTACCGATGCCGTGTGGTGCCGGCAGAGTAGAATAGCACCACCCCCTCTCTTCCCATGGGGGTCGTAAGAGACGACCGAGGGATGAACCCGACCCAAACATTCGGTTAACCTAGGTCCCACAAAAGAATTCCCAAGGAGGGTTGACGTCTGGTAGGCGGCCGGTCGTAAAATTCAGCCAAATCCTTTTGAAACACGATTTTGTGTCAACGAAACGTATTGCGCCTACCCGAAGTAATTGGGATAAGGGTAGGAAGATGATGATGATACTATTTACCGATAGATTTAATAATTTTGAATTGCTTCATTCATTAGTTCTAGGTGGTGAAGTCCCATTGCACTTATTTCCAAATCCCGAAAAGGAACCAGATCAGTTTAAATCTTGGCTTGGCTTGAGGAGATGTCATGAATCAGATGATGCTTTAGATAACCAATTCACTTATAAACGTCGAAGAGTACCTATGCTACAACCACATTGAAGAAAAAATAAAAAATGAAAGTAAATATATGTGTTTTCTTTTCCAAACTTTAATTTACGTTTTAATTAGGCTAGAGTAGGTAGGTGTGTGTAAGCAGCAATGGATAACCAGCAATGTATGCTGAACCGTGCACGGTATTCAGCCACGTCTAATAATACCCCCTTAAAATGTTGCCAAAACTCTTGGTCGGAGGGCGCTGCACAAAAATGCGGCTGATCTCTCTATACCCCTACAATAAATAAGTTACTCTGTGGGCGACAGGCTGACAACTTGTGGCTATGGTGATACACAGTCTTTCTGATTGACTATCAAAATTTTACATCTATCCCGCAAGGGATATAGACGTATATACAGTAGAATCCGTTTATAATGACATTAAAGGGAATTGACAAACCCGTCATTATAAGCGGACGTCATACAAAAGGTAGGTTGTATGTATGTCGTATGACCCAACCCTATACATGTATGACCATCGCTTATACTTTAATTATAATTCCTTCGCTACTGTTTAGTTTTATTCTCCACTTTCTAATCTGCATATTATTCAATCTTTTTTCTCAATCGTAGAAATTACATTTTTTCACAGGATATCGTCGTTTAGAGTCATGCCGGTTATTAAAACCGGAAATAATTCACAAAAATTGGTCATAATAACCGACATGTCACTGTAAGCGAGTCATTATATCCGACCTTTTTTCAAGAATTTTGTATGCAAACCAAACTACATTCTGTAACTACGTCATAATAAGCGGTTGGTCAATTTATGCGGTGTCATAATAAACGGATTCTACTGTACGTAGACGAATATGTATGTACGTATCTATTTTATAGCTGAAGGATAACAAATTCAATAAAGTTGAATGAAGTAATAAAATAGACACTGTATGGACATGGACTAAATAAGTACCAAAATGGACACAAAATCATTAACTAAACTAAACATTGAACACAATATTAATTTCTGTACTCGACTCGATGCGACGATTAAGCGATATCCAGTAGTTGTTTTTACAACCAAATACTTTGGTTAATCCACAATGTCCACATTACGGTACAACGGGACCCCACGGTCCCGGGTTCAAGTCCCGGAGTTCGGTAATGAATTTTTCAATTTTCTCATTTTCAATTTATGAGAATAATGTGTTAGGATGTTTTCAATTTGTGTTAGGAGTGCATTAAAAATCCCAATGTATTATGTTTACAGTAGATCAACCGTGCAATCAACTAGGCCAGCCCTACATCCCGGCGGAGCCCAAGCATCTACGTTTAGGACACGCTGTCAAAGTGATTACACCGCACGGCCGCGTCGCCGTCGGCAGAGTCAGGTTTGTGTGATTATATCATATGTTTACAGTGGTTCAACCTTCAACTAGGCCAGCCCTACATCCCGGTGGAACCCAAGCACTTGCGTCTGGGACACACAGTCGGCAGAGTCAGGTTTGTGTGATTATATTATATCACATGTTTACAGTGGATCAACCGTGCAATCAACTAGGCCAGCCCTACATCCCGGCGGAACCCAAGCACTTGCGTCTAGGACACGCTGTCAAGGTGATCACACCGCACGGCCGCGTCGCTGTCGGCAGAGTCAGGTTTGTAATTATGTATTTGGAAATTAATTTCTTCTCTAAACTAAACTTTCCGCTTCAGGTAAATTTTTATAAATTTCATATTAGTAACAAACACAGAAAATAGACTAGTCTTTATAACATCCTTACCCAGGCAACATAGTTCGACTAAAATCAACTGTCAGATGAAGATAAAACGTTTATTCATATTTCTGCATCTAATTATATTCAGTACTCAACATTTTCATTTGTAGGGACATAATACATTTCGAAACCAATTAATAATTTTATCCTACAAAATTATGCACATGTATGCTGCTTTTTTCATCAGTGAAAGGGTTAGGGCTCAGTGTATTTTAGCCAGGAGGCAACACTGGTTTTCACTGGTTGTCAGGATAATCAATCTTTCTTTAATTTGTCACCTTTGAAAATATCAGCTTTATTTCCTTACAGATACGTCGGCCTGGCGGGCAGCTCAGCCGCCAACAGCAGCGTAGTAGTAGGCGCGGAGTTTCCCCTAGCCAGCAACCACTGCCTCCCCCGCAACGACGGCACGCACAAGTCCCGGCGGTACTTCCTCACGGCGCCCAGCCACACCGCGCTCTTTGTGCCCTTCAGCAAAGTCGTCATGGCCTGGGCCAACTAGGAACACAACAAGAAATTAAATCGCCAATAGATGGCGCTATTAACAAATACTGCAAAGCCTGCTTGGCTAATGAAATAAAACGATGACTAGTGGAAAAAAAGTTCTTATGGTAGAGCGATACTCATGAGAAAACGTGCGAATTGCCGTTAGATGGCGTTGTTCACGAAATACAAAAAGATATGGCGGCCTAAAATGCGCAAGTGAAGTTTTTTCGCTTGTACAGAAAGTTACCTCCCTACAAAGTTGGTAATAATCAAGATTCGATGAAGAAATCAGTTGTTTTCCGTCGCAAGGATTTTCAAGGTGAGTCAACTTTGGACTATAAAATTGTTCGAGCTGAACAGTTCTGTATACTATTATATGAAGATCATGACGTCATGTAGATTTGAGGCTAGATTCATTAGGCCTAAGTATCTTACGTACGATACATTTTAAGCAACTTTTTAAAAGTCTATCTATAGTCGCGCTTACTTAACTTGGAATTGATGGAATATGTGTGATCTTCTACAGGAGCTTAAGAAATATTTGTATAGAAAATCATTATATATTCTATAATACATACGAATTCTCTAATAGGGGATATAAATATAATATCACATCACAGCAATCTTCGAAAACCCCGGTTTGTATAAAAAAAACCTTATTCTTGTTAAATAAGATTATGATGTATCTGCGTATAAAAATAAGACGTAAACCCTAAAACATAAGACCTAATTTGGAATGTGTGTTCACTCTAATATATAGGCTAGTTATATGCATAGTTTATGTGTATAAATGTTAGCCATTCTTGATTAAATGTTGACTTCTCTATCCTTCATATTCGGTAAATATAAAGGTTATAGGGAAAGAAAGAAATGGGTATATTTTGATGAATACTGCTCTTATTAATAAGCGAGTACTTTTATCATAGGACGTATTTTCGGACTGTACGTCTTAAAACGTATTGAAAAATAAAAAAAACGACAATTAATCCTAAAAATAATTTGCCAAGGTATAAAATATTTGACATTCTTTGTTAACTTTGAAAATCCATCAGCTTGTATGTGAACGTATTAGAAATTGGACAAGTATTATAATATTTATGTGTATAGACAATCCTTCATATTTAGAAGTTATGTATGTAACTCTGCTCACTATTGTATTATGATGCTCATAAACTTTGGATCTTTTTATGTGACCAAAAACAAAACTTTTGAAATTCTTTTTATTGCAGTGTAAAGATAAATATTTTTTATTATAAATAATTTTTTTAGCGTGCTATATGTATATTTTTTTAAAATTATTATTAATGGCGCCTATCAGCGGCCGCCTTCTTCTTCTATATTTAAGAGCTTGGCTCTTGTCTTTGGAGCATAAGATTTAACGGCCTCTTTGGAGCTAATTATTTTTACGGTTTTGAGTTAGCTACAACGTTTTTGGTTATAGAAAGTATCATTATAAGACGTTTGCTCAAAAGCTTAGAACGCAACACAAAAATATCTGTAACCGCAACGAGATATTTGATTGATTATTTGTGCTGCTGGTTTCAATCTTAGAACATGCTTATTTTCATCTTTAAGACTGTTTAGTAAGCCTACTAACTTACCTAGTTTCATCTTACGATAATACTTTATATCTTTGGACAAAATATTTATGTAGCTTTTGATATTATTCTATAACTAAAATCGTTGAGCGTCCAGTCGCAGCATATCATTTAGTTTAGCTCTCTTAGCAACAATATAGTCATATACTGTAAAATAAAAATTATAATATACATATATGTATTTATGAACCAAAAAATATTTAACTTATTATTCAATGTAAAGTGTATATTGCATTAAATATGTAAGCGTAACTTGGATCTCTAAAATACCAATTCTGTATTATGTGAACGCAATGAATTCTACATAAATATTAAATAGTCTAGGTAATAGGTATATTTCATTTTTAGTTTACTTTTTATGAGTTTCTCTTTTACTATACAGGCATGTTAGTAAAGCTACTGGTGTAGAAAAATGATGACAGATACTTAAACTAAAAAGTGGTGCACGTGCTTAAACTTTTTTTTATTATGTAGGTTCAAAAAGGGTGTAAGAATCAGATAGTTGAACTATGTGATTGGGTGGAAGTGTCTTACTAGAATAGGGGAAAGTTGGCAAAGTTTAGAGTTACTTGTTGATGAGAAGTAGGAGTTATTTTTAAATACTTGCACACAGTTAAACGACTCGGTGTCCCACACGAAAAGAAAGAAAGAAAGTTGACTTGCGCGCTTTTGGAATAAGGAGTATGTAAGTATAAGCTAGTCAAAGAGAGGGAAATGAAATGAAAACATTACTGTTAGTGTCTCTTTCATAAATAATACAAAACAGGATGCCATGGCCATGATACAATAATATTGATGGCATTTTGGATTCTGACAAAGGCAAAAGCCTTTAAATTACCGAGCAACATTCGTGGAAAAACTATGGCAAGTATTTAAAAATAACAAGGAGTATCATATCTAAAAGAGTAGTTTAGAACTAGATTGAAATGAATGTTTTTGGTAGTAGGAAAATTACAGTAAGACAAAACTTGCACAAAAGGTAGTAAAACTTTGTAACCAATCTGTAATATTTTATTTTTATACACTTTTATTAATTATTTATTTTTGTAACGTTACTGTGATTTTTCTAAAGCTTTTATTTATTTTAGATATAAGGCCAATCAGTATTATTTTATTTATATGTTATACGTAACTAACTTTTGGAAAGTGTTTGAGAGTAGGCACTAAATGTTGCATTTTAAAATGGCCTCTTTCAGTGTTTAGAATTACCATTTAACAGAGAGTGCGTAGAGGAAAGAAGAAACTGTATTGTAATTTGCTCACAAGTGAATTATTTTTTTTCGTAACTTATTACAAAACAATTGTTCTTAGGTTCGAAATCCGAACATTACAATTGCAAGTCACGTCTGAATATGTGTCGTCTTGCCAGTTTTGAAGATATTTCGACAAGGGCTCAAATTTTATCATCTTTATGGAAGAATATTTTTGATCTTCGAAACTCTCTGTTAACTTGGCAGACTGTAGTGGTATGGTTGTGTAGTTTCATGGTTGTGTAAGGCCTGCTTGTTGTATCGTTAATAACGTTCTTATTTCGTCAGGCCAGTCATACTTGCATTGTTAGTTTTCCGTAGTAAGGTTTCTTAGTATAATGCTAAAATCTTGGAATATGGCTTTGAATTTGTAAGATTTCAGCTCAAACAAGCGTTGTCGTGCACTTTTAGTAACGGCTAGTATATGTTTAATTGGAGGCCTAAGAACTTTAAGAATTGGGCATGTAAAGCTTAACTCGAAGACGTAAAATAAGAAATCCATTTGGAGATATTTTGGTCTTTTATAGTATTTTCATGTTTTTAGTTCTAAAAAGTTAAAGATCAGTTTTATTTTTGCAAAAATCTAAATAACCTTAATTTGACCTTTGTGATGTGCATACTGTGCAAAAAATTAAATGAACCTCTTTCGAGACGCCTATAACGAACTTCCTCCCCAATAAAAGTTTCCTACTCTTTGCTTCACCCTTGCTTGCTTCTGTCATGTCAGTTGGACGTTTGATGTAGTGTTGCAAAACTATCGATAGTACCTACTACTATCGATAACACTGAATTTGCCAAAGACATTACAAACCTATGGACTGGCTGTACCCTCTGAATGTGCGTGAATACCTAAACAATGTTTGACTCACAAAATGGCAGATTTTTGTAGGGTTGTAATCATTTTGGACCCAAAAACCGATATCGATAGTCGGTAACTGTCTACTGCCTAGTTGGGATAAGGGTAGGAAGCTGTTGATGGTTTTGACGGGCATTATGCCTACGCTGTTGATATTTTTTGTGTAGGTACCTTACTACTGTATTATGCTTATGTTGTTGTGAATTTTCATAATACTTAACTGCTTTTTGTGTGTAGTAAATGAATTGTTAAAAAGAAAAACAAGTTGTAGGGGTAAAAATTTATAATAATAATAATCAAACAAAAGCCAAAAATAATAATTTATCATAACTATTCATAACAAAATTTCTTGTGCTATTCCAGAAATTTTCCTTTTCCTTCCATTTTGTTCCTGTTGCTGTTCAGTCAAAACAGATCTATCATTTTCCTTAGGTTTTACCAAAAAGGGGTTGGCAAGGCAAGGCTTCTTCACGTTGGCATAACTTATCCAGAGTTCTGTTATAATAACACTCGACACCAAAATACAGGGCATGTCAATATTTGTCCATGACGTGGATTTATATTTTCGGTGCCAATAATATCAAGTCATTTCCTTCTTTTAACTTCATTTTTGGTTATCTGTAAAAAATATTTAAATTATTAAACAGGTATATACAAAAATAACTTGGTAACTTTGGCACATTACCTATAAATTTCTGAATTGAACTCTCAAGATTCATTATTTCCTTCCATTCTTACGAATTCTGGCAAAATATATCGATACCGTGACTATGTACTACCCCAACCCTAGCCGACGATCAGTTTGTATGAAATCAGTATCGGCAGAAATAAAGAAATTAATGATATATTGGGGAAAAAAACGTTTATAGTTTGCTGCTTTATAGCGAAAAATAGCTGCTCGTGGTTTTTTATTACATATAATCTTATAAAGTTCAAGTAAAATAGCAGATTTGTGTACTTACGTGTGCAAACTAATTTCAGGGCGATTTTTAATAAGACGCACGCCGCACTGTATTAAGGAACAGCCAGCACAGCAGCCAGGCATGATGTCATTTCCTTAATTTAGTCTTTTATCACAAAAAAATGCACTGCAAAAATAATATTTCAAGAAAAAAACTGATAAATCGCACTTTGTTTACAAGACTTTGACACTTGACGTACCAAAAATTGTTGACACTATAAAATGGCGAAACAGTAGCGTTCGAAAATTAAAGGGATTTGACAGACAATATTTTAGCTCAATCTCCTTACAGAAAACCGTTTGAGAGAAAAGGAAATAACTTTATTTTTCCGCATTCTACTTTGACAGAACAGATCCAGGAATTTGCAATAAAATTTGCATGGTGGTTGTTCGCAAAGAGTATGTAAATAAAGTTGTTTGTTTCATTAGTTGCCCAGTAATGACGTCATCAATGAAAAACTTTTAAACAATTATAAAAAAATAAGGGATAATCAAATAATCAAAAGAACCAAATTAGTTTCGTAAAATTGCATAAAGTTTTAGAAAAAAATATTAAACCTATACATTTTACATACCCAATTTCTGTTTACCCATGCACTTTATTAATTAATATTTGAAATAACTTGTAATAATAGTTAGTGCTCAATTGATCAGTAACCGTGTTCATAGATTGTGCCAAAATATTGGCTCTGTGTCGCAATATCTAAAATGTGTAACTGCACTCTTCTGTATTCTAAACTGTGTAATCAAATCAGTGTAATAAATCAATGCTCTTTCTTCAATGTACCTTTCAAAGTTGTACAAAATTGTTACTGAAAAAATATGAACGAAATTTGAATTGTTTTCGTTATACAATTTTGTACAACAGCAATTTCTAAAGTAACTTGTATAGCCTTGTATAGTCCGTGTGGAGTATAATACAAACAAATATAAAATGTAAGTCAAACGACTATTGACGACTATTCTGTATCTGTCTACTGTAAACTGTTAAACGAGAAAGAAATCTATTTTAAATATCATTGTACCAGATTATATGTTAACTGTATGAAAAATAAATATCTAAAATTTAATTTCACATTGTTTTAAATCAATTTTTGGTTATTTTGCGACTACTATTTTAAAAGCTTTGGATTAATTGTATGATCCTGATTAAATTCCATGTTATTGGGAAATAAAAATACAATTTATGAACAACAACAAATTTAATAAAAACAATAACAATACTGATCGTGATCCACTTACAACCACTAAGCGAACCGAGTGTAGTTCAATTGCAAGAAGCGGAAAGAAGAACGAAGCTTGGAAAGAAAATGATTTATGATAGGTAAAATACAAATTAGAGGCTTGAAAAAATACTATTTATTATCATATCACGTTAAAAATATCGAAATTATAGAAAAAAAAAGCACATGGAAAGAGAAAAATAAAGGTAGAATATGAAAGAAGATAAGATATCAAGACATACATTACATATCAAGATTACATATTTGTTAAAGATGCAATTGATTAAAGAAGTAAAAGAAAGAGAAAGTATTAATTTACATTGATATAGTGTTCAAAAATGGAAGATGAAGAAATAAAACAAAAAGAACGGGAGAAATATAGAAAGGTATTTTTCTCTCGAAAGGTTTCAGAATACGAAAGAAAATAATCAAGATTAAATATTTTTTAAAGAAGCAATAGAAAGAGAAAACAGATAGTATTTAATTATATTGATATAGTATTAAGAAATCAAAGATAAAGAAATAAATTTTAAAAAAAGAAACTGGAGAAATTAATTCGAAAAGTTTCAGAATATGAAAGAATATTAAGTATTTATTAAAGAAGCAAATAAATTAGATAGTATTTAATTATATTGATATAGTATAAAGAAATGGAAGATGAAGAAATCAATAAGAAAGAAAAAGAACTGGGAAATATAGAAATATATTTTTCTGACGAAATGTCTTAGAAAATGGAATAAGATAATCAAGATTAAATTTTTATTAAAAAAGCAAAAGAAAGAGAAAAAAGATAGTATTTAATTATATTGATATAGTATTAAGAAATCGAAGATAAAGAAATAAATAAGAATGAAAAAGAAACTGAAGAAATATAGAAAGAAAATTTTCTTTCGAAAAGTTTTGGATTATGAAAGAAGATTATCAAGATTAATATTTATTAAAGAAGAAAAAATAAGAAAATAGATAGTATTTAATTATATTGATATAGTATTATGAAATCGCAGATGTAGAAATAAATAAGAAAGAAAAAGAACTGGAGAAATATAGTAAGATATTATTCTGTCGAAATGTCTGAGAATATGGAAAAAGATAATCAAGATTAAATATTTATTAATGGAGCAAAAAAATAAAAAATAGAGAGTATTTAATCAGCATTAAGAAATCGAGGATGAAGAAATAAATAATAAAGAAAAAGAACTGGGGAAATAAGTAAGAAGCTTAGAAAGATGTGTTTCTGACTAACCGTCGCTAGGATAAGATCAGCAGTCAGTTTACAATAAATATATAATTAAAGTAAGAAAATATGAAACTTGTTGATGCAAAGTAAAAAAGAAAGGGAAGAGAAAATGAAGAATTAGAAACGACATTGAAGAATAACTGCTAAAGAGAGAAAATTGTGTAAAAAGGCAGGCAAAAACTACTAATTAAGTACTTACTAAAGGAAATATAAAATAGTTGTGTATTATTTTATAATAATATCATTAGAAATAGGTATGTACAGATAGATAGATAGATACTGAAAATATTATGGAAGTAGGAGGGTAAGAAGAATTAATCAAGTAAATACAGTAGGTAAAGTATGGTTCAAGTAAAAGTTGGAAAGAAATGCGTATCTTTTTAGCAAACTATGGTTTTAGGTATAATAATGGAAAGAAGGGAGTATAGAAATTGAAGACAAAAAGGAAACAATATGAGAAAAACAGAAGAAGGTCATATAGATACATAATATTGATTTAAATAATAAATTAAAGTTAAACAGTAAATATATACTGAAATAAATTAGAAATAAAAATAAAGGGTTCAAAGTCGAAAAGGGTACAAGTACAAATTAAAAATATAAAATATCTATTGGCGAAGGATAGATGAGAAGCTCATTATAGAAAAAAAAATTAAAGATGTAGTTTTCAGTGAATACAGTTTTAAGAATATTAAAGAAGGAGACATTTGTCATGTAAGGATAGAATTAAGATAGATAGCAGAAAATACAGTAAAATAGCTTTCAAGGTTATTTGATTTATAGAAAAAAGAAGAGGTTTGAACTAGATTGTAGCTGAGAGAAAGAAATATAAAATATTACATAAATTGTAAGAACAAGAAACAGTAAATTACGTATGTATATCTAAATAAGCAGTTCAAGAAAGTTTGAAATTACATACCGACAATATTTACTGAAGTAAAAGGAAAGAACAGATAAAAGTAACAGATTAGATCAGATATCAGAAAAAGTTTTTGGGAATTGTAAAGAAGATGTAGATAGACAATAGAAATAAAACTGTAGTCAACAGAACAAAAATTGAAAAAACACTGGGAGAAAAGGGTGTTTGTCTAAATATGCAGGTCAAGAAAGTTTACAGATACAGAGCGACAATACTTAGAAAACAAACGAAAAGCACAGATAAAAGTAGAAAAAGATTTTAGGAATTTTAAAGAAGAAGAAGACAAGGTAGTGCAGATATAGATAGAAATAGAAAAAATGATTGGAGAAATCACTAAATAACGGAAAATGATGGAGAGCGCTAAAAATATGCACCAATGAGTGAGGTATAGATTAGAACAGTGGTTTGTGATATGATAATAGATATATTTCTTTTTGTATTATCCAGAAGAAATATTTATTTCTGGAATGATAATGTATTATTTATGTAAACTCTTACTACCCAACAGAACAGAACATGAGGTAGTTCTGTATGACCCTATAAATATAAATTATTAATAGGCTTAAACTTTAATTAGCTTGTCACTAATTAACTCGAATACATAAATAATTAGATTATAAATTTATTATTTATACCAGGTAATTTGAGAAAGAAGTTAATTGAATTAAAGAGAGAAGTAAGAAGATACACTTTAACAGAAGCAAATAGAAAATATTGTAAATATTAGGTTAAGCAAAACACACACAGTTTTACAGCTAATTTTATCATGGAAGATAAAAGATAAATAGTAAATCCTGAAAGGGCAAAACAAAGATGGAATAATTCACTAAAAAAGATAACAGTAGATACTAATACAGTAAGTGTCGAAATAATAACGTAGACTGATAGATAAATGCGAATTTGAAAATAAAGTAATAAGTAATTATAAGAGAAATAAAAATATTTTGAAATTGAGTTACTTAAAACAGAAGGAAAATAATATTGGAAGTAAAAAATAAAAATATCTCAACACCACAAAATAAATTAAAATAACATTGAAGGTAGAATATTAAAGACAACTACTTTGTATTAATAAAAGGTGACTGGTGAAATAAAAGAAGACGTGAGAATGGATGCTAGGTAATTGATGAATAGATAATTGTTTTTCTGTGATTAGTAAGTAAACAAAATAATATCAGAAATAAAAGTAAGAATATAACTTTAAGGTAAGAAGGAATGAAAAAAAAGTGCAGATTGTGTAATAAAAGTATAATATGAAGGCAAGAAAATACATTAAGTGAAAAGAAAAGGATAGATAATACAGAAAAAGTAGTAAGAAAGTACAATAAAAGAAAATATAGAAAGAAATAAGAGTGCAAATACACAAGTAGAAATAGATAAAAGATAAAGTATAAGAATTCCACAAAAGTTATATTAAATTATAACCAAATACAAAATAAACAGAGTATAGAAGAAAATAAACTCAAGATGACAAGAAAGAATCAAAGTTAGGTTACCTTGTGCATAAATATTAAATTATTTTGTCAAAATGCTGAAGGAGCAAACAATTTAGTATATTATCGACAAGCCGGTAGATACTTTGTAATACTAGAATACAATAGACATTTATTTAGAGAAGAAATAAGTGGAAAGTAATAGAATAGAAGTAAGATATAGAAGTAAAATATTCTAAGAAATAGAACAGAATAAGTAATAAAAATGAAAAGAAATAATAAAATAAATAAATACAGAATAGATAGAATATCAATAGATATAGAAGATGGAAAAATCAGAAAGACAGTAAGAGTAAAGATTATTTTAGAAATTAGAATAATAGTACTGTGAGAGTAGAACTAAAAAAACAGAAGATATCTATTTATATAAGAGGGTAAGGAAGATGTGTAAAATAGTTTAAGAATAAAGCATAGTGAGGAGAAAAAGTGAAAGGTAAAGAATAATAAGATATAGAGAGTAAGAAATGGAGTATTATTGATAAAAAGCAGGAGATATCTAAGCAGATACTTTTATTTTATAAAGGAGGGTAAGGAAGGTGTGAAAAATAATATAAGAACAAAGTATATTAAGTGATAGTGAGGAGAAAAAGTGAAAGGTAAAAAATAATAAGATATAGAGAGTGAGAATAGAGTATTATTTATAAAAATCAAGAGATCTCTAAGTAGATACTTTTTTTTAATAAAAGAGTGTAAGGAAGAAAGGTGTGTAAAATAGTATTAGAACAAAGCATATAAAGTGATAGTGAGGAGAAAAAGTGAAAGGTAAAGAATAATAAGATATAGAGTGAGAAATATAGTATTATATATGGTTACGTATTAGAAAATCTAAACTTAACCGGGCAAATTTTGATATAACTGCGGACGAAATATAAAATTTTAATATAGCAATGGTCATTTGATCAAAAGTTCAACTGGCCAAAAGCTTGAAATATTAAAATTTAACTTGTTTAATATACTATTAGTCAAATCGTTCAAATGCCAAAAATATCTTTGGCTAAATTACTTATGAATAAACAATTTTTACCTAAACTTTATAAGCAAAAGAATTGTCTTTAATAATAACTACTATGTCCATTTATTTTATTAGCTTAATTCGCCTTCAAATTTTCACCCCGCGTTCTAAATTCTTTAGTGGTTTTCTAATAATACTATAATGATAGGCGTTTGAGTGTATATGTTACCGGCCAAACCCGATTTTAGGATAAATTAGTTTTTCCGAGACCAAAGTAGTTTATTCTACATGTGATTGGATAAACTGGTTCAGACTAGGCTAAACTAGTTTGTACTAAGGCCGTTAGGCTAGACTAGTCAGTCCTAGGCTGAACTAGTTGAGCCTAAAATGAATAAGTAAGTAGTACACTTCAGGATAAACTGGTTTGACATAGTCAAAAATGTTTAAGGCTACAGATACAGTGACGAAGCTCTAGAGGGTAAACGGTAGCTCTGGACATCTTGGAGACATCGGATACCCTGGAGGCTTGAACACCCTGAAGAGTGCGGGGTAGGGCCGGACATTCTAAAGTCTCAGACTCAGAGTTACTTTGCCCATAGACGAGCGACACTTCACCTGTGACAGCTCGCAACAGCTAGTGGTGATGATCGCCGACGGTCGCGCGTCACCTTGCAAGAGCTCGCTTCAGGGCCTACAGAGCTTTCGAGCCTCCAGAGTGTCCAACGCTACCCCTGCCGCCTCGGGCATCCAAGCCTTTAGGGTGAACGAAGGTAGACTCCGACCCCACCCTCCAGGACGTTCGAGCCCCGCCTCACGGATGTACCTCTATTTTTGAACATTTTTTTCATTTAAAACATTATAACTGAAGTACTTTCTGAATATTAGTAGGTGTGTTAATTTGATTATAATATTTTGAGAGTTTTACAAATAAACCATTTGATGTTACAAAATTTGATGAGGAATGATTTGGTTTTCTATATTTATATTATGCATCTTTTGGCCAGTCGTTCATTTGACTACACGTACATTTATGTTATTAAAATTTGCTAAATAAACATTTTGTATTTTAAACTTTGATATATCATTCATAGTTCTTTTAAAATTTGATCAGTTAAGTTTAGATTTTCTAATATGTAACCTTATATATAAATAAAATAAAAGATTAAGAAAAGTCACAGAAAGTGGCGAAGGAGAAAGAATTGAAAATATAAGTGAAGTTGATAAGAAACAAGTAATATTCAATTGATTGTTTTTTATTGTATAACAAGTATAGAAGAATAAAGAAATATAAAAGAGTATAGTTTGTGTGCAGGTAGAAGAATGATAAGTGTGAAAATAGAATAAAGACGGGTAATATAAAATCAGAAAAAGAAATTAAAGTTGAAATGAGGAAGAATAAGAAAGTTTATTGTAAGAGAAGAGGGAAGAGGGAAAAAGTATGTTTAGATATTGAAAAATAAAGAAGAATAAGAAGATGTGTAAAAGGATGGTTTGTGTGTAGGTAGAACAAGTGTAGTCTTAAGAAAAGATAGAATATAAGTTCAAATATTATAGAAAAATTGGATTAGAAATTATTTTATAAAAGAAGAGGAAAAAATGTGCATGTAGAAGACCATAAATGTAATTTGATAGGATTGTCATAGGCACCTAGAAATAAATGTCTATTGTATGTTAAATACAAAACAGTGTACAGACCTTCAATGCTCCTTGTTTGTTAGATGAATAATTTTACAAAATACCTACTGAGAAAGTAGAAAAATTACTCGTAAGTACAAAATAACTACATAAGTACGCTAAGTAAAGTGTTGAAAATATGTAGAACAATACACTATGATTAAAGAAAAAATAAATAGTATGAAAAATATTAAGGTAGCCAAGAATGGAAGGGTAAAATACAATCATGTGAAAATAAGTAACTAAGAAGTAAAACGAATTAAGAACAGGTAGAATAAAAGCTGATAGTAAGTTAAAGCAAATTCTCCTAAAGATAAGCAGAAAGAAGAAAAAAGCGGAAAACGAAAAAAGTATAAGAAGAATACAAGTGGAAAATGGAAATAAGAAATAGAAAATAATTGAACTACATACTTCGGCTCGTATCACAGTGTCCTTTGAACAACTTACATAATAATCAACAGGAACATTAACAACATTACACCTACAATTAACAACAAAAGTGCAAAATGTAAAAAGTCAAAATCTATATTAGCAGAGTGAACCGTTTTGAACAAATGTGCGGTTACCCTGCTCTACAAAAAAGTATTAAACAAAATATCACATCGTATACTTCCTAATGCTACAAAATAATACTGTCTTTGGTAATCGTTCGATCAAGTGCTATACCTACATTGGCAAGTGCAAGCAAGTTAAAAAAACCTTGCCAATTCTAATTTTTAAACGAAATGAGTATTAATTCTATCTTTAGTATTTTGAATGATCGCTATATTGGTTTATCGGATAGTCGGCGTACCATCCGAAAGCGCCGTGGTCGCCGGTATGGGCCCCAAAGTCTACGTACTCTCCGAAATCCGGAGGCCTTTCTGACAGACGCTGTGAAGCCCCCAAAGAAGCCGCACTGGCTGCATCTTGCTGCTGCTGCTGTTGCTGCAACTGATGCTGCTGTTGTTGCAACTGCTGTTGCTGTTGGTGTGGCTGATGAAGATTTGCTACTCTTATAGGCTGCTGCAGAAATTGTTCCTCTGAAGGTGGCGTCAGGCCTATGGCTGTAAATATAAGGGGCACTGTTACGATATTGTTTAAAATCGTCTTTATTAAAGGAAAAGGGTTTTATAGTGGTACCGAAGAAACATAAAAGGTCCAAAGATCAGGATATCTTCAAATTTGATTATATTTTCGCAAGAAGATATAAAATTAATTCAATTGCTAACATCTAAACTAGGTTTCATGTTTAACTCCTATAAAAATAATTTCGATCTAGCGCTTATTACCATAAATAGAACCACAAATCATTATGGATTACGAAATTATGTATGCTGTTAAGTTAATTAACCTCTTAAGGAAGTATCCTATAAAAAAGTTATGATGGTTTGAATATATTTCCTGCCTGGCCTTATTCTGAATTAATTAAGGAAACCGATCGTTAAGTAATCAACACCAATATAAATTAACTTCAACAATAAATTTTGATTTAACTATTGTAGTCCGCACATTATGCCTTGTTAAGCAATTTGTAATCTCAGTCTTAAAATGGTATTAATCTTTAACGATCTCTAATGTCTATTAATTTATTGATTCAAATTACAGACACGCGATTCAAAAGACTCCAAATGATACGTTCAAATCGATCCGGTATAGCAATAGATCAGGCTTGTGGCTATAAAACAGCCAAGAGTTTGCAAACCGGCCAATCAACTGCCGATTACGACTGTTACGAAATCGCCTATAAACTTTTGCAACTGTTTACGCGAACTAGACCAATGCTAAATCAGAACTAGGTAGACACTTTTTTGTATAAACTAGATTTTTTGTGTCTGGCAAATAGTATCACGATGTTTACTGTGAAACGATTTAATAACTTTAAACGAAACATGGTTAAGAGAAGTAATAATTTCAACCTTTGATAGGGCATGCCCTGTTGAATATGTTCCTTTAATTCTGCTCTTGCTTTGCATCATACTTACTTATTCTCTGAGAAAGTACTTACCTACTTAAGACCATAAAATGTTGTATTTAAATATATCCGCAATTTGCCTGAGGATATTGTCTAGTAACCGAAGCATAACAAGCCGTCATTAACGGTTGCATAATTCGGGTATACGCGATATATTCCAGATGGTATCACCAAACAATGGTAGAAAGCAGCTGATCGGAATCTTTTGAATGTAAAAACATGAAGTGAACGTAGGAAGTCGTAGTTCGCGAAAAGGGGAGGGAAATGGATTGAAATTTTTGATGAGACACAGTGTGATTTAGTGATACTGTAATAGGACTGGGGCTCTAATTTGAATTTTCGCATGCGAAAGTCTGCTGCTGAATTGTGCTTGTATTACACGTTTTGCTACACAAATAAGTTCACCCATGCCATAATCAATTCACACACACCCTACTCATTCAA
Organism: Phthorimaea operculella; assembly: GCA_024500475.1. Classification (NCBI taxonomy): domain Eukaryota; kingdom Metazoa; phylum Arthropoda; class Insecta; order Lepidoptera; family Gelechiidae; genus Phthorimaea; species Phthorimaea operculella. Next base: position 1,900,756 of record JANFCV010000082.1, read on the forward strand.
AAAAATTGAGTTGTAGAATAGGGTGTCCCAAAATTTTTGAAATTTTTATTTTTTTAACGCATACCCGCCAGATTTTTTTGTTTACCTATAAAAAGCTCAGAAATAAAATTTAAGTTTATTTGGATCACGGGAACCCGTGCCGACTTGAATTTGAAGTTCTCCATACAAAATGCGCGGCAGCTACTATGGCGGCGGCGCCCGTATGCGGTATTTGTATTTCTTCTTCAATTACAAGCTATTTAACACGTAATGTGTTATGTTTTCGGGCGGTAAATCGAATAAAGACACGGTAAAATAAAGATAATAATAGGAAACTAAGTATAAATTACTAAATAACAAGTGCAAACCGGCATGATCTCGTAGTTCCATCACTTAGTTTAACTAAGTGACTGTTAATTGTAAGATAATGCACTAATCTTGTTTTAAGCGAGTAAACTTTTTTGGAAAAGGCCAGAATATCAACCAGATACATCTTGACCATTTCCAGTCTCTCTCAATTCATTTAGGGCTCATTGGTTTACTGTGAATGCGGCTGTCTAGCTTAATAACGTGGAACAATCATTGAAGTTCTTAGATTGTCAGTTATTTATCGAGTGTGGTCAAGAGCTGCACAAGGTTGTCCCACTAGGTCCTTCTTCCTTTCGGGAGCTCAAATGCATCATAAATAACACACACACCTAGTTGCTATTATAAATATATGGGTAAGCAAGCGCCTCTAGTCCTAATTTATAATGCGCACTGATAAAGAGTGGAAAATACCTGCCCTATGTTTCCGAATAATCTTTTTCAATGTAAAAATCTCTAAGCTTCCTTAAGATGAGCATGCTACATCATTGACTCTGACTTTACCACCTAGACAAGAAACATGTACTAATCCACCCGTTAAATACTGTAGGTTAGTTCCATACTGCCGTTCCACAATCCTACTACATGATTTACTGCTTGTTAGTTAATAATGAATACTTATTTTTCTGCTAAAATGTATTTTCACTGTGTCTTTATTATGTACACTACCCAAAAACATAACACAATACGTGTTAAATAGCTTGTAATTGAAGAAGAATTACAAATACCGCATACGGGCGCCGCCGCCATAGTAGCTGCCGCGCATTTTGTATGGAGAACTTCAAATTCAAGTCGGCACGGGTTCCCGTGATCCAAATGAACTAAAATTTTATTTCTGAGCTTTTTATAGGTAAACGAAAAAATCTGGGGGGTATGCGTTAAAAAAATAAAAATTTCGAAAATTTTGGGACACCCTATTGTAGAATGTATAAACCAGTGGCTAGCCCAATCCGTCCCCAATTTTAAAAATCACTCTTTCATAAATTGAGCTCTGGGTTTAGTGTAGCGATATAGCTGATAGGAACGGTTGCATTGCAGCAACAGTTTAGAAAGTGAAATTATTTCACTTACCAAAACTTGTTTCTAAAATAAGATCGGTTCAATAAGCTGACATAATCTTTTATGCCGTGACCAGGATTTGCATTCAACGTTGGTACTTAATCCGTTTCTTTTGTACTTATTTTACCTATTACCTATATTATAAATTATAGATTAGTTGCAAAAATACTAGTACCTATAGTAACAAAACAGGTTGTAATAAATTATAGAACCCGTTGCATATGTCATACCATACCTATTAAAATACCATTAACATAACCATTGTACTTCAGAACGACTATCCTTTGTGATGCAGTGAAAGTGCTGGTTATAAGTACAGTCAGATAGACGGGCAGATTTGACATATAGATCCATCTCACTTTCTTTGACATTTCACATTGTGGAGTCATCAGTTCAATGGTTCAATGTATGGAGGTGTATGGCAAGAAATGAATGTAAAGAATGAAAGGTGAATGTGCTTGCATGACAGGCGCTTTGTGAAAAACCGTCTCATTTATTAGCGTGATTGTGAATGGGATTATTGATGGGGTAATGAGAATAAAATTGATGGGGGAAAGAGATAATAGCGATTTGAATAAGTACAAAGTAAGTACCCACCTTTTTATGCATTAAAGTGAATGATTTATTCTGTTTCAGAATTTCACATGCAGCCAAATATAAACTTATTTCTTAACCTAGTTTCCTGGCCGAGGATAATAAATAATTCTAGGGGTTTATTGGTACGTTATTTTAGTTTGTTTTTTGAAGTACGTTGAGTGCAGCAAGCAGAACGATCAGCTGGGTCCACTTACATGATTTGCCAGTACGAGCTAACATATAGACTGGATAAACTTGAAACTTACGTTACTTCTGGTACTGCGGCAGGGCGATCAGCTGGTATTCATCATCGTAGAAGGCTTGGGGCAGCTGCGGCGGCGGCGGGGGCTAACTCAGGGTATCCCTAGGGACCATATATAGAGACTGGATATATCTAGTCAACTCACGTTGCTATTTATCTAGTCAATTCACGTTGATATTATGGCGAACTATGAGTCCCTTTACTCCGAGGACCCCTTTTCACAGGAAACTCTGTCTGCCGGTGAGGAGCTAATGGCTGAAATATCCAAAAACCGTGAAGAAAGGTGGATCGACATGGTTGAGTCAATGGACATGTCCCATAACAGTAAAAAAGCCTGGGGCACTCTCCGTACCCTGACTAGCGATCCACCCTCTGCAAAACAACCTGGACCTGTCACAGCTAACCAAGTGGCACACCAATTGCTCCTCAACGGCAAACCCAGTCGCAGAATCCCTTACACTCGCCCCTCTGCAATAGAGTCCTCATACCGGCAAATAAGCAAACCTTTCACCCTTCACGAGATCATTGCAGCAATAAAGACACTCAAAAACGGAAAGGCTGCCGGTGTTGACGACATATGTGTTGAACAGCTGAAGCAACTTGGTCCAGTAGCGATCTCATGGCTCCTTCAGATGTTTAACATGTGTGTTGACTCCACCAGAATCCCTAAACAGTGGAGAAGGTCCAAGGTCACTGCTTTGCTAAAGCCGGGAAAGCCTGCTGACGACCCCAAAAGTTTTCGCCCCATTTCGCTTTTATGTCATACCTTCAAATTATTTGAACGCCTCCTTCTCAACCGATTAACACACGTTATTGACCCCCAACTAATACCCGATCAGGCGGGCTTCCGTCCTGGAAAGTCCTGCTGCGGTCAGGTACTCAGTCTAACACAGCATATTGAAGACGGGTTTGAGAGAGGTTTGGTCACTGGAGCTGTATTTGTTGATCTTAGCGCAGCCTATGACACGGTTAACATAAATCGCTTGCTGAGGAAAATAACAGATTTTACAAATGACCAGCCTTTTGTAAATATCCTCAGCGAAATGCTACGAAACCGTCGTTTCCGAGTGCACTTGAACTCCGAGAAGAGCAGATGGCGAATACAAAAGAATGGTCTCCCCCAGGGTAGCGTTCTCGCGCCTACCCTGTTTAATATATACACCAACGACCAGCCTCGCCATCCTGCTACTAATCGTTTCATTTACGCTGATGACCTCGCTCTGACCTGCCAAGAGAAGAACTTTGAGGATGTGGAGAAACATCTTTCGGCAGCTTTGGTGGACCTAACGGGTTACTACGATAAGAATGTTTTAAAGCCAAACCCTTCCAAGACCGAAACTTGTGCTTTCCACCTTCGAAATCGGGAGGCTAAAAGAACCCTCAACATCCAGTGGTGCGGAATTCCCATTAGGCACAATTATACCCCAAGATACCTTGGAGTCACTTTGGACCGATCACTGACGTACAAAGATAACTGCGTAAGTCTAAAGTCCAAAGTGAGCGCCCGTAACCATATCTTGAGAAGGCTCACAACTACAAAATGGGGTGCCTCCGCCCACGTTCTCCGAACTAGTAGCTTAGCTCTGTGCTTTTCAGCTGGCGAGTACGCAAGCCCAGTATGGGCCCGCTCGTCACATGCTGGCCAAGTCGACGTCGCGCTAAACGAATCCTGCCGAATTGTCACGGGCACACTTAAGCCGACGCCGCTTTCCCACCTTTACTCGCTAGCTGGAATAGCCCCACCGAGTGCTCGCCGATATGCTGCCTGTTCAGTTGAAAAAGACAAACAGACAAATGATAACAGACACTCTCTCCATGACTATGTTTTTCCACCGCCTCGCCTTAAAAGTCGCAAAGGCTTTTTGAGTCAACCTTACCCCGCTTTGGACGAAACTTCAAACCTGAGGCTTGAGCAATGGAAGAAGCTATTCCCACCTGACGCATCCCATGTGCCACCAGCTGAAAAGCTACCACCTGGTGGTGACCTCCCCTGGGCAGTCTGGAAGTCACTCAACCGACTCCGGGCTGGTGTTGGGAGGTGCCACGAAAACATGAAAAAGTGGGGCTTTTCGGCTGGTGGTAGATGTGACTGCGGCTCCGCCCAGACAATGGAGCACCTACTGGTCTGTCCCGATTGCCCAAACCCCTGCACTCTTCAGGACCTACTGGAGGGGAGCCCCAGGGGCATTTCAGTTGCCAAATATTGGTCAAATAAAATATAACTGTTGCCATCGACTCGACGAAGAAGAAGAACTCACGTTGCTGCTGGTACTGCTGCAGGGTGATCGGCTGGTACTCATCATCGTAGAAGGCTTGGGGCAGCTGTAGTGGAGCTGGGGGCGGACTCAGGGTGTCTCTGTGGACCCTTTGAGACTGGATAGATTAACTTACGTTGCTGCTGGTACTGCGGCAGGGCGATGGGCTGGTACTCGTCATCGTAGAACGCTTGGGGCAGCTGCGGCGGCGGCGGGGGTGGACTCAGGGTGTCTCTGGGGACCCTCACGTGTAGACTGGACAGGTCCACGAAGGCGATCTGGTCTGCGGGCACGGCGATGAATGACGGACGGGCTGACGTGACAGCGACGACGCATGCGAGGATTAGGAGATGCTGTGGGCAAAGAGAATGTTGTTGTAGATCAAAGTTGATAAAGCTTTGTATGACATGATGTGGAGCATAATTATACATGCTCATAGAGGTCTCTTTTAGCTTAGCCGATTAGCCGATGGCCAATAGTTCCAATCATGAATTGCCTTCAACTAACCAAGATTCCTTCATCATGAGTTTTGATATACCTATATTTTCGTTCAATATGGCATCATGTCTTATTAAGTTATAGTGAAACTAGATATACCTGCTCCATATTCTTCACTTGAATATCTCCTTATCTAACTAATCTTATCGTACGACGATTTTTTTACACCATGTCTGTCCTCAATTTCTTTCACATATTAGCGCTACTATTTGCACTTTGTAAAGCACTTTCCGACTCTCCCATGCGTATGCTAATAACTATGTAGAACATATGTATGTACCTAGTTATGCAATAGTCGTGAGTTCACTTAGGTTTAGTGGTTCACATAATAGGTGGTTAATTCTTTTTCTTCAATGAAAACTGTGTGTAACGGAGTGTGCTAACTAAGAGTTTGTTTAAATGTTCTTGTATAACGTTATGGGGCTATTGTTTTTAAATGTTTTGTTTGTTTGTTTAAAGACTTTTGTATTGCCATCATCAATTTTAGTCACGAACCGATTATATTGTCTTTTAGAAAAAAATATTTTCTATCATCAATTTAGCAAAAGAAAAGATTATATTGTCTTTTAGACGCAAATAGTTTTTATCAGCTAATGTAAGTAGTAGTACCTCTATGATGGTATGCCTACAGAATGTAGCCTAATATACTACTTTGGACCGAGGAGTTCACGCTCTAAGCCTGTAAATACGTTGCGAAACCAGTTTACGGTCAACAACAAAAGCTTTAGCTAGCAACAGAATTCCTGAACAACTGAAATTGTTGAAAAAGCTCTGGATTTTAACGTTTAACATAAAAATGGCCAATATGTAGGGTAGTGTTCTTTATGCTAAATGGCGCCACTACTTAAAAAAGTGTCACGCTAGCTTGAGCTGGCTAGCTACCAAGCTGGCATCGACATCGATGTTTTGTGGGAGGTTTGAATTGAGTGAGATGAAAGAAACTTTTTTTCAAAAGTGTACTGGACCTGAACTTGGCAGCCTAAAACTAATGTTTCTACAAGTATTGCCTTACTTGTGGGGGCGCCATTGAGCGTTGAGTATCTTCGTAAGTACCCTTGTTGTCATTACGTCTTGGTTGCGCAATGACAAGTTGGTATACAGTGCAGTTGGTAGGTAACCGGAGACAACGGGCGCGGTCGGCTGTGACGAACGGGTTTGGTTTCTTGTCGTGGTATTTACAAGTTCTTGTTATTGGTCGGTAATTATTGTCTGTGGTGTCGTAATGGGGCGAGATGTTTTTCGGTTACGTGAAAAGTCAGTTGGATGATTGGTTCCAGTTTCCAAATCTAGACAGTTGCGACCTGTATCTTTTGTTTTACGGCTGCTTACGCTCTGCCTGTCCCGTAATTTAGAGTGAATAGCTAGGTAACGTAACATATCATATCACATACTGTGTAGGTACCTAGATAAAAAGTAGATACATGTTTTTCGTTTAACCTAATTTATTAACTACCCTTTTTACTTTCAGCAGTATATAGAAACTAAAAAATTCATAATAAGTGCCAACTTGAAAGTACTTTAATAACTCAAAATATCGCCATCCCATATTACAAAACCGAGACGTGACACCTACGTGACGAAAATATAATCATCTCACAATGTTCCCATAGTGTTAGGAAACAGAAACCGAAAGGGCTGCGTGGGCGCAATTTTCCGAAACAACGCCATCTCGTGACACGAACGAACCGCCCACGTGGGTTTAGCTGATTTTACGCTTGTCTCTCTACTTCACGCCTACACTATGTTAAGAAAGGGTCTTTATAGTGTCATATAGATGCCTATAAAATATCGTTTTGGTATACAGAGTCAATCGATGTTGTCATAGTGGGTTGCATTTAAGTAGCTTTTAAAATGGTACTTGTAAGGTTAAAAATAAGTAGCTACAAAGGCTATATGCTATTCTAAAGTCACTAAACTATACTTACTTAGAATATGATTTATTTCATACTCTATAAGCCTTTGCGTGCTTTCAGTTCTATAATTTACAGCTATAGTCGGCCACTCCTTTACAAAAGCATACTCTAAGGCCAGGCAATTTATTAGGATCAAGAGATTGCTTAGGGCAGTATCGTAGGGCTTTTGTTTGATAAAGTAAATATCAAGGACCACTTTTGTTGTACAATATTGTGAGTAATTAGCCTTAGAACTGCCCGAGGCCTTATTTGTAAAGTCATAACTGGCAGTCATTTAAACACAAAATAAACATTGCCATTTGCCAAAATGAGTATGCAAATACTTGAAAGTTTTAAATGACTGGGCATCGTTCATTACATTTTGTAAATATTTACATTCTCGTTTATGCGGCTGTCATTCAAGAGAAAATTACTTGTAATTTAGGTTGCGTAAGAGATTATCTAAGCGCCAGTACTTAAAAAATTAGTACGGTTGACTGGTTAAGATGTTAACCACTTAGATTGTCTTGATTTTTATCTTGTTTCCTATTTACTTTTTGTAATAGTTTGTTAAAAGACTAATCTATTTTTATGCTCTAAATTGCAGAGCTGCTGCCAAAAACTTCCATTAGAGTGTCTGAATGGGTATTAAAGTAGTGTAGCGATTCACATTTGTAATTTAAATATTTACGTCTCCACAGAAATTAATGAAACATAAATGCAATCTTTAATAATCACTCATGATCTCTTTGTTTTAAAATTTATAATTACAAATGTTACACTTGAATACGTACATATAAATTATTTATGTGACAAGATAAAAAAACTAATTTATTACTTTGCCGTTCTTCTACCTACGTGTGAGAAAATAAAAGACAAAAATGTATACGTATTGTTACAAAAGTTTTGGGTGAACTGACTTTGTATTGCACTTTTGCATTCTGTCCGACCGAGCGTTGTAATTTTAGAAAGTAAGGTAAACTGATTTCACACCGAAAAGCGAAATTACGCGACACTCAGATTGAAAATATCGATATCATGCGGAAACAATAACAATCACGTCACTATAAAAACACTTTCGATTTCAAAAGATAATTTTGTGTTACCGTAACTTTAACTTCGTTTGTTGAAGTGTATTGAAATTGAGGCGACAGGCTGACAACCTGTCTCTAAGGCGATACACCGTCTTCCGAATTACTCAAACTTTTGTCAGGCGTGGTATAAACGGCCTTTTTTTTACAGCAATATTTTATTATGTTTTGCTTATATTACACAATACAATATTATATTACGGTTCGCTTACCCCGCAAGGGATATAGATGTGATATATGTACATGTATAAAAAGAATACCTACACACCTGCCTATTGGGAAAAACTAGCCTAAGATGCCATTAATCTACCAGAAATGATATATCCCAAGATTTATATTATAATCGTCGAATTTCCATAGGTAGGTATGTTTTAGAACAGCTCACGTTACAAACCCATAAACGATATTGGGTTGTTACCACATTATTGTTGTTACTAAATTACATAGCGGTCTGTAGGTACAGTCTGTGATGCCGGGTTAGAATAGCATATTCCCATTTATCATCTGTGGGTGTCGTAAGGATTAATGCCCCGAGAGTTCCATTCCATGTGACAAACTTTTGGTAACTACAATACTGATACACGATTTATATGAAACGACCCTCTTATATTTGTCAGACGTGGTGATAGTGACCGTTTTCTTACTGTTGTTAACGCTGTTCCTATCCTGCAAGGGATAAAGGCGTGATAATTATGTTTGTGAGTGTAAGTATGTAGGTACCGACTGGTCAACCTTTCAAACACGAGTCGATAACGCCACTTCATCACATAAAACTGCATTAAATATAGCTCTGCAAAGGGCGTGACCTTGTAAAACAGCGCCAAGCCCGATAACTGAAAGTGGTTTGTGTTGTTTTCTGGTCGATTGTCTGTTCCTTCTGGCTCGCTCGCCTTGTGCGGACGGTGAAAGGCACTTGGGCGACAGCTGGACGCATGCTGAATATTGGAGGTGTATTCTGTGTACTGAGTGGCTATTGTTGTTATTGTCATATATAATAACGTATAACTTATGTCGTAATAATAAAGGTATATTTTTTCGACCTTTTACATAGGTAAGTCAGAGTGGGAACAGTTTATCACAATGGTAATGAATGGTATGAGTGACCGAAGGGCAGAAAGGCACGAAAATTAGTTCCAAGCCTCGAGTGTTCCATGCGGTTTAATATTTGACTATTGAATGCAAATCTGCAAAAACGCGTGTCTTATTTTAAAAACGAGTTCAACAATTATCTAATTATTTTGTGGTAAGGCGATTCGTTTTCGGTATTTCAGAACGATCATCGTTTGAGCTTATATACTGACTAAGTCCGAAAGCAAAAACTGAGCTCTCAGACGTAGTAGAATATGGCCTTTCAGCACAGTTGTCGCGGCTAAGTTATGGAAAACTTCCTGCTCTGCGAGCGAGCAAGGCCGGTTCTGCAATACGCAACACGACATTGTGCTGTTATCTCAGACTTAGTAAGCTTTTCAGAGGTACCCTTGGAACTGCCACAGTGAAGACATAAAAAACATGTTGCAATCAGAGTTCTCGTTGACCAAGCTGGCCAGCACGTTTTGTATGGTTTTGTAGGTGCAAACTGTTTTTATATTTCGGCCTAGTATCTTTAAGATAGGTAAAGGTGTTCAGTTTCACTTACTAGTTCATCCCTAAAATATTTGCAGCTAATATATTTACGCATGAAAAAGGGCTGCGTGGGCGCAATTTTCCGAAACAACGCCATCTCGTGACACGAACGAACCGCCCACGTGGGTTTAGCTGATTTTACGCTTGTCTCTCTACTTCACGCCTACACTATGTTAAGAAAGGGTCTTTATAGTGTCATATAGATGCCTATAAAATATCGTTTTGGTATACAGAGTCAATCGATGTTGTCATAGTGGGTTGCATTTAAGTAGCTTTTAAAATGGTACTTGTAAGGTTAAAAATAAGTAGCTACAAAGGCTATATGCTATTCTAAAGTCACTAAACTATACTTACTTAGAATATGATTTATATCATACTCTATAAGCCTTTGCGTGCTTTCAGTTCTATAATTTACAGCTATAGTCGGCCACTCCTTTACAAAAGCATACTCTAAGGCCAGGCAATTTATTAGGATCAAGAGATTGCTTAGGGCAGTATCGTAGGGCTTTTGTTTGATAAAGTAAATATCAAGGACCACTTTTGTTGTACAATATTGTGAGTAATTAGCCTTAGAACTGCCCGAGGCCTTATTTGTAAAGTCATAACTGGCAGTCATTTAAACACAAAATAAACATTGCCATTTGCCAAAATGAGTATGCAAATACTTGAAAGTTTTAAATGACTGGGCATCGTTCATTACATTTTGTAAATATTTACATTCTCGTTTATGCGGCTGTCATTCAAGAGAAAATTACTTGTAATTTAGGTTGCGTAAGAGATTATCTAAGCGCCAGTACTTAAAAAATTAGTACGGTTGACTGGTTAAGATGTTAACCACTTAGATTGTCTTGATTTTTATCTTGTTTCCTATTTACTTTTTGTAATAGTTTGTTAAAAGACTAATCTATTTTTATGCTCCAGATCCTCGATGACCATGTGCCAGCAGAAGCGGCCCGTCATGGTGAAGAACTTTTTCTATGAAGCCATGACCGTATCTTTTATAGTTTAGATGGGATGCTGGTGGTCTTCATCAAGTACTCGTACTCCAGATCCTCGAGGGCTGACAAAAAGTAGTCCATGTCCATCTTTACTATGCTAGTAATATCAGTGCCAAATTTCGCGAAGATCGGTAAAGCGGTTTGGCTTATTTGGGTAATATCCGCTGTATTTCCCGCTTTTCCTGCTGCTAACCGTTTTCCCGTGGAAATGAGGAATTTTCCCGTGGTAAAAAGTAGCCTATGTTACTCAGGAATGTTGTAGCTTTCTAATGGTGAAAGAATTTTTGAAATCGGTCCAGTAGTTTCGGAGTTTATCGATTACATACATACAAAAAAACAAACAAACAAAAAAACAAACAAAGTTTTCCTCTTTATTATATTAGTGTAGATTAAAGTTTTTTGTGTGATGTAGTAAATATTGTAATATCATGCCAACAAAATGTTATAAAGTTTCGATAAAATAAAACTTTGACCACGTGCACGCGTTTATGTCTTTTGTATGACAAAATTGAAATTCTTATGAAAATTGATCAATTTTGTTTTCTACTGTTCGTTTGTTACTTCCAAATGTGTTTTTATGTTAAGTATTTGATCCATCATCTTCCTGCCCTTATCCTAATTACTTGGGGTCGGCGCAAAACGTTTTGTTTGAACACAAAATCATGTTGCAATAGGATTTGGCATAGGTAATTTTACGACCGGCCGCCTGCCTGACGAGGTCAACCCTATAATGTTATTTCATAAGTAAAGCAATTGTTTGTTTTCATTCTTAAGCTGATTAGGACAACCAATCAACGAATGGTAGTAACAGACAGTAGAAAATTGTCTTCATATTTCGGACCTCACAGGACCGAATCTTTAAATATAGTCTGTCGCAAGTTTTTACATCTTCACATAGAAGAACAAACATTACATTCAACAAACCTTCCCACACGTGTCATAAGTATTTGCTACACAAATAGTTGCAAAAGTTTTTGAAATTGTTTCACCTTTTAATTTATTACCCTGGGAACTTTTTTAGTCGCAGCAACAACTATACTATTGTAAGTACTTAGATGGCATCAGTGAGAAATACTTTACAATAACATTTGTTTGTTATCATCATGTGAGGTATCGTGGACTGAATTTAATTGTTATAAGTTGTAACAATATAGTAAAGTAGGTAGTTACTTGAGTGAAATGAAAAGTTCAGAAGGTCAGCTTTAATCAAGGTAATTTAAGAATGAAAAAGTCGAATAAGCTACGTAATCAAATCACGTATTTTATTAGTCAAGCACAGGTTATACAGGGTGTCCCGGTTATCGTGGTTCATAGAAAAAATTAGGCTCTGGACATCCTAAGCTACCATAATAGCAAAAAAAAAAAACAATATTTGATGAAAAAAAAAATTAACCTTCCATACTAATTTTGCTGGCTAGGATCGATCTAGATACGCTGCCTTATAATTGACCTACTTACTTTATTATTTTGCATACGGTTATCTATAACTTGATTCAGTTGGATGAGCAAGAAAACCTAATGAATACTTTGATGGCCTAAATAATTTACATATTTTAGCATTAAGGTAATTTGGCAAATGGACTGCGTAATTAATTGCATAACAAGTGCATTATATTTATAATTAGGTGCTGATTGGTAAGTATACGAGTTTATTAGCACACTGGCCTTGCCGTTACGGTCTGTTTCACGCAGAAATGCTTTGTAATCCGACTGCTTTACATTTGCATTAATGCTAAATTAATAAGATTGCATGATTGTTTTATTGTTGCTGTAATTTACGATCTGATTAGCAGGCAATGACATTGTTTGTTTTATTACTTAAATGTGAATTATTTGTTAAGTTTTGTGGAGTCTAACAAAAATATTAGTCATTCTTTTTTTCGAGTGTGACACCGAGTCGTCCAACGACCTGATGAACCCTAGTGTCAGAGTTTTCATAGTCAATATTAACCATTGAAAAAACAACGTAGCAACCTTGAATTATACCACCAAAAAGTGAACCACTTTCCGAGTAGCCTTCAATCATTATCTTTATCATAATGTTTTTATGAATTTATGTGAATATTTTTGAAAGTTTTGTAAGTAGAGTTCCTAAAAATAGACGTAAAATAATTGTAAACTTAACATCATCATAACAGATTAGGATTAGGTATGGATTATGCTATCAAAACATAGAATTACTTTACGATTCGCTATGAAAAATCATTGTTTTATAATTTTTAGGTTTTCATGAAGTGATAAGTAATATTAATGATAACATTTTTAGATTTTTAGTTCAAAAACGTAAAGAAAAATATTGATCATTGAAAAAAATCGTAACAAAATTGGATAATACCCAATAATACCACCAAAAAAGTGATCCACTTTCCGATTAGCCAACCTTACATCACTAATTAAAAAACAAACACAACAATGGAGCGAAAGTGAAAATGGAACTGACCATGTTTGAATGTTGGCGGCACTGCGTCACTGCGTCACTGCACGGTTTGGCGGGAAGCGGTTGCGCGCGCTCGCCTCGACTGAGCTCGCTATACCAGCTGCTACAATTTTTATAGCGGTTACTTCAACATGGCGGTTTCACTTTCTACTGGGCTGTTGGCTGCTGGTCGATCGGATCGTGATCCACTTTTTCAGTGCCTTTAATGGTAAACAAAGACCGGGGCCCTGCGGAGTGCGGTTTCACCCCGGGTGCCGAGAAAACGCATGAATATGCGATGGCCACATCTTGTTCCTTGTGAGAGCTGGCGGGTTAATAAATGAAGACTCGGGGGATTATACATACATACCTACAGGGTGTTAAATCTAGGAGTAATATTTTGCTTGCCGTGTGTTGCCGGCTTAGAAAAGCATCACCCCATTTCTTTCCTGTGGGTGGGTGTCGTAAGAAGCGACTAAAGGACTCGAGGGTTTCAAGTGTATTGCAATTTTAGGCGACAGGCTGTCAACCTGTCACTATAGCGATACACGACAATAGCTAAAACGGCCTTCAAATATTTGTCAGACGTGGCGACAACGACCGTATTTTTACGGCCGTTGACGCTCTGCCTACCCCTCAAGGGATAGAGGCATGATGTATGTATGTAATATTTTGCAGAAACAGTATCGGGGCCTATAACCTGTGATTGAACTCACATTTATTGTGAAAAGTCTCTACGGAAATAAGATAGATACTTAGATAGATTTTACGTGATCTACCTACCTACTCTTTCAGCTGTAGGGCTTTAGTAAAGAACCAGTATTTATTTTATTCTTCTACTAATATTACCTAATTATTATCCATACATTTTAAATAGGCGTATCGGGTGGTATCGGTAGTTCAAAAGGCTCCACTAGAAGTGTATGAATTACTCTAAATTGCAGTAATCATCGGAACATAACAGTCATAATAACACAGTTTGTACTCTGTAACGTCTACGTCTGCCTACTCTGAAATCTGCAATTGGTGGGTAGATAAGTTCTTGCTATTACAGAAGCAGTCGTAACAGTCGTAATAAATCTACTGTTATGGTCAGCCTACAATAGGAAGGTAGGTAAGTAAGTATACAGTTTTTCAATATGAAGAATATCTCTGGCTGAATACCGTATTCCCTGTAAAGAAGGGTCCCAAAAATTGCACAGGAGATATACTTAATATCAACGATTCTATGTCCCACAAGGTGTCCACAATACCTAAGTAGGAAGGCAGATATAGCTATCGTTGATACTACCTATATATTTTCAAACTTAGCTTTGGACCTAGAAGTTTAATGTGAACTCCAAAAGTTAAGGACCCACCACTACCGGAAATACAGACTTCGGTTTCCGGATGCTTTGAGTTTTCAATCATGGTACCTACTTACATTTATTTCAGGTATTTGAGAGCGCCGATATCGCGCGTGCCGTGAACTACCCTATTTTCCAAGATTGGGCAAAGCGCGTTGAGAAGATAGTAAACAAGTAGCATCCTGTATGTACCCATGTATGCAGAGCAGCAGGTGCCTGAATGCACTTTACAAGCCAGCTGTTTCATATACACGATGTGTAAGATAGATAGGTATAGTAGGTAGGTATTTCTTTTGAGAAATTGAATAAATATGAAACCGACACGCATTTTACAGTAGGTAAGTAGCAGTATTTTAATTAAAAACCACGCAACCTTAACATAATTTACGTGGAGCGTGGACGTGACATTTTCACCAGTGACCTGACCTGTGAAATAAAGATGAATAAGTTGCGCTTAAATTGACCACTATGTAATAAAGTTTTGATAATAACGATTTTGTTTCAAGTTGATTCTACCATAGTCAAGCTTTTTAAATGAATCGAAAACCTTCGTTGTAATAAACCTCTGTGAATCCCCCATTTAGGTAGGTACAGTCAAGTGCAGAGTTACCGGACCCCCCGGGCTACAAACATTTAAACAGAAAAATACGTTTTGAAATGAACCTTAAAGCAAAGCATTACGCCTATGCAATATACCTGAGCAATTCATGCTTCACCCTACCACACGACTAACTCGCAAGCACGATGTCGAGTCCTTTGCATTTTATCTTGAAGTTGCTTTAGTCAAATTTCATTAACAAGAAATAAAATAATAAATAGTCAACATACGAATACAACCCCCGCTGGGATTTGAACCTCCAATCTTTTAGATTGTAAGCATTGTAGTCGGGCATCTTAACCGCTTGGCTATTCAGCTGATGGTTAAAGGCGCGAAATTAGAAGTCACCTGTCGTGCAACTAGTGATGTCATTGTGACGTATGAGACCCGTGTAGACGTTTTGATGTTTTCTAGCAGATGAATAAAATAAGAAGGTAGTTTGAATACTAAATCGTAGAAATGTATTCAACTTTATTTAATTACTCAGTTCGATAGTGTGCGTTATGATATTTCCGTTGCTTTTTACCTAGTTACTGGTCAAATCAAATCATGGTTCATAGTGTTTTCTTAAAAGCAAAAATAAATGTTCTGTGGGAACAGAAAAAAGGAAGTTTCACCACGACTTTACAGAGAAACACGGTTCGCAGATGGATTAGGAGATATGAGGAAACTGGTGATGTGAATTGTGAAAATCGAGGGCCGCGCCATAGCTTACACCAACGAAAATCAATCTACGTCACCGTGAAATTGTTAGCCTTCACAGCGAGGATTGATTTAAAACTACTCGTTCAACAGCAAGTTTATACGATATATCTCTGTATACTGTGCGAAGACATTTACACGCTGCTGGCATACACAACTATTAACCAGCTATGAAACCAGCCAAAAAAATTGCGCTGGCCGAAGAGCATTGTCAAGCTAGGATAAGATTTGCTACAGGTAAATATTATTTCTGGTGCTGAACTAATACAAATACATTATACCTACATACTTACTTATATAGGTATAGTGTATGTTCTATTGTTTTTTTTTTCTAACTGTTGATAAACGATCTTCATTAAATTAAGTAATGTATTTATGTTATAGAGTATTGCAACTTTGATTGGGAAGGGCAAATATTAATATTCACTGACGAAAAGTGCTTCAAGTCAGACGACGATGTGGAATAATGTGGATGAAATATCCTATGTAGACGACGAGGTGAACGCTATAATCCAGAAAATATACTCAGAACTAGCAGCAGAATATCGCTAGGTTAATTAAATACCCTTAGGACATTAATATGTAAGTATTTTATTCATGTTTGTATGAAATGTTCATTACACAGTTTACTGTAAAATTTGCCTAGGTGATACAAAAATATTTTGTGTGAATTATGAAGATTCAAATAAAGTAACATTCAAAGTATAATAGATGGTCTTATCAATTTTTAAACTTCTTAATTTTATCTACAAACAAAACTTCTTTTAAACAAAAAAAAATAATAGACAGTTATATAAATAAACAGCACTTTTAATAGAAAAAAAAGTTGAACACATCATAGATCCGAACCAGCGATTCTACGTTTTTGACTCCAGCTGCTTAACCCCTTAGCTATCTAGCCATTGACTCGGGAGACGAATTTAGCTATAACTATTATGTCTACTGTTCGTTTATGCGACTCGCACTCGCTAACTACTATGAGATCATTATCCTCAGGGGCGTGCAGTCCATAAAGGCATAAAAGCACTGCCTACCCTGCCATTTTCACCCGCTAGTAATAATTTAATTTATTTTAGAACAATAATGTAACGTAAAATGGAACGTAATAAATGGCCGTCTTACTTTCGCGCCTTTATTTCGCGCTACTAATCCCCGCATATCTCTCAAGTACGATATGTCAGTCAAAATAAGTGGACTCGATCGCTGCCTCATGAACTCGCCCGATACCACTAGTATGAATGTGTGAATTAGCGTAAATACACTGTAAGTGTGAGCTCTCTACACTCACACTAAGCTGCAAAATGTTAAGTAGTGTGCGTGAAAATGCAGCACCTACTCCACAGATTATATAATATTAGTAGCATTTTCGGCAACATTCCAT
The DNA here is from genome assembly GCA_024500475.1 of Phthorimaea operculella. Classification (NCBI taxonomy): domain Eukaryota; kingdom Metazoa; phylum Arthropoda; class Insecta; order Lepidoptera; family Gelechiidae; genus Phthorimaea; species Phthorimaea operculella. Next base: position 1,917,798 of record JANFCV010000082.1, read on the forward strand.
TTGCATACGCTAAACAAAACGCAAAACAATGCAACAAAACGCAATTAAAAAGTAAAATGGCCATAGACAACCGCTCGCTACGTGCATGGGGTTTTGGCGCGTATAATCCGACCAATTTGTTGATACCTTGGTTCCAAACATTTATTTGGGAAATGAGATTCATTCAGGATTGAAAGTATTTTATTATGATTTAGGTTAGAAAACGCAAACTGTTGTTTGTTTACTTATTGTTGTCGTTGTTGTTTTATGCTAAAAAAAGTAGTAACTATAGATATTTTTAAATGTGTTTGACTAATAACGGTGCGATTTTTGTTAAAAACAAGTTGACTGAAAACAACCTGATGAAGTGATGACTATGTTTACAAGTTTACAAAAAGTTGAAACACCCGTTTCTGTAACTTTTAAAGTTAATTTTTAATGTGTAAGTGTGATGTGATAATGATAGAGGCAGATTGTACAATTTGGATGGAAAAAGCGCTCAGAAAAGGTAACACGAATTGTATTCATTTAACTTCTTACAACAGACAGATGCGGCTGGTTCGGGTTGTTAGTGTGCATAGTTTGTTTACTTTGTTACAATGCACCGCACCGCACATTTTTGCCGTTCGTCTCAGTCGCAATTTGATGCGAGCCATAATAAAATCCAGTTTTTGCATGGGATGGTTTCTTAAGGATCCGGTAAAACGTGCAGTGGAAAATGAAGCGGTGCGTATAACACCTAAGATCCGCCTCAGTTCATATCTACTGCCTACCCAGACATGAAACCCTGTGCACGCCACTGATTATCCTACTAATATTATAAAGGCGGATGTTTGTTTGTGTGTTTGTTACGACATCACGCTAAAACAGCTGATTAGATTGACATGAAATTTTACACAAATATAGAAGAGTATCTAGAATAACACATAGGCTACTTTTTACCACGGGAAAATGTCTTATTCCTACGGGATCACGCATATTCCAATATTTTTGAATAGGTGGCGTGACTGAGCCGATTCGCGTTTTAAACTTTTTCGCCGAAAACTAACAGCGACATCTCTTGGCGAGTAATGCTTTTTTTCCACGGATTAATAGGTTGCAGCGGGTGAAACCGCTGACGGGCAGCTAGTTGTGTAATAAAACTTGATTGAAAACTAGTTTATGTCAGTGACGTCGCGTCGGCGTGAATCTTTTAGTCGGCTGAGCTCGGGTAGGTTCGGACTATTTCGGACTGTGTTATTTTTGTTTCACTTACTCTTGACTGACATGACAGATGTTATGGATGGTAAGGGATATGAGGGCGCGTGAACCTTGTTTTTTCTATGCTTTCATTGCTGTATTGGCGTATGTCAATGGAAAAATTTAGCAGGCGTGCGGACAATGTATAGATAAGTAAAGTATGTCGCCGATTGCGCTGTAGGGTAGTAGGGAGGGGTCACATTATTCTGACTCTGGGTGTACTATCGCCAGACAATCCACCTACCCATTTAATGGACCAACTTATTCTGGTCTGTCATTCATTTAAGTACCTATATATAAGTTGATCCCTTAAATCGGTAGGTGGATTTGCTGGCAATGATAGTACTGAGACATTGGCGACGCAACGGCTCATCGTGACGAATCGCGATCGTCATTACGATGTCGCAATATTATAATGTCATTTTGACTACTACACGCACGATTTGACGGACGATGACATGCACGCACGTAACGACGCAGGCGCATCTTCGTTGACCGCCATTTTAGGAAGAAAGCTTTCTTCCGGGAAAATACCAGTAGAGACCTACATATTTTACTTTGGATTATAATAAAATTATAACGACACTTTCCTACAAAATTTTAGGAGCTTTAAGTAGTCGTGTACTACAATGCTTGGGTAAAAGCTGTTATCCCATTTATTAAGGGCATTTTCACTAGCTATGAGCTCATCGAGATATATTAGATACTACGGAATTGTAAAAAAAAATACCGAAATCCAATAAAAGTAGGTCTTTAATTTAAATAGGAGGTTGATTTGCTGCTCATACGGTGCTGTTTGACTGTACCAAATAGGACAGTTGAGTAAGCTTGAACTGATAACATTACTTATTCAGGCCGCACTCGTGTCAACACCATGCTTTATGGTGGGATCCATTGATAAAACCGTGTTACGACTGTTACACCATGCCCCCATACCTTGGTCACACTGGAAAATGGCTTCGCTTGCCTTTAGCAGTGTGGAAACTTCATACAAAAGCTCGAAACAGACGCGCGACGCCGCCGCTAACAAGGAAACTGACCCAGTCTGACCCGAGCGATCGTTCCCCGTATGGTCGTGGGAAGGGAATAAGATGTTTTCTCATAGTAATAAGTAGCCTTTATTACTAGAGATAATGCAGTTTATAAGTAGCGAAAGGTTTAGTGAATTTATTTAAATATAATTACAACCCTCGCGACTCAACAGAAACGGTTCGAGTTTCTTTACTGTTACATCTTTATACTGTGCTTTGGTACACCCACATGGTAAGTTAGAAGTACCTTGTTTGAAAGTAGTCTTTATTTTCAGGGCAGTAGAGTGGGTTTCAATAAAACGGCTATTACAGCTGCCCTGGGCATAATTCGCCATACATTGATGATTGCCCAAAGTTTATTGTAAAGACGCTCGAATAATAGCCAGCAAGATATGCTAAAGTCCCTGCCGACAAAGGCACTCAAGAAGTGTATCAAATGAAGCACGTGCGTGCCTCAAATAACACCAGATAATGTGATGTGATGTGCTAGTTACGAATCATGCGCAAATAATTTTGAAACATAAACTTGACGATGTGTTACAAAATTCACTCAGAAGAAGCTGACAACTGGAACATCATCTTCCTGTCCAGATCCCAAGTCAGTTGGGGTCAGTGCAACATAATTTGTTGGAAAACAAAACCTCAACCTCAGCCTGAGCCTGAGCCACCATGTAGAGGTAGTTGACCATAGTTGACAGATCTACAGCCGAGGTCAAAAACTCTACGTCGCCTTCTACGTAACACCCTCAGTGGACTAGAGGTGGCAGTATTCTTAGCCGCTACCACACGACGACAATGCTGGAACCTAGTTCAATAAACAAGTACTTACTTTCCTCTCATAGGATCCAATACCCAGGTACGTGCACCATACACCCCGCTTAGCAGGTGGGAAGGTCAGAACGTAGTGCTAGACTGCAAGATGTTGCATTCACAGGGAACGCGGCTATCCATTCAGACGGCAGCAGCAGTAGGTACATAACCTACCATTTTAGGCGCCCACATAATGTAAGGCGAAACACGCGTGATGAATGTAAACGAACATAAATTGTGCAATAGTTAACCACCTCCATATGCCTCTGTAAGCATCTGCAGATTCGCTACGGATTTCAACGGGCAAAGAGAAAATAAAAAGCACTTGTCTACGTGCAAGGATTTGCAAAGTAGGTAGGTACATTAGATAAGATGTCTTGGTTGTATAGTCTCGAAGCAATACTTCGCTGGAAGGATGCTTAATATTTTTCAAAAGATAGGTAAGGTACGTTTTCTGTCTACTTGCGTTTGTCCCCATACACCACTAATTTTGATGGGTTCATCGGGTCATTGTCCCACACTGGAAGAAGAAAATGGCCACTAGTGGAGAATGGGACAAAAAAACCATCCACTACACAACTTGGTTCAGTACTACCTAGTGACTAGGTAGACTAAGAAGCATTGATTAGAAGTCTTGTCTAGCCTATCTTGCTACACCACCAGCCCCTGTAATCTGCTACGAAACTCTCTAATAATTATCCAGTTCTCTTACAAAGTTCCACCTGAACAGACTTGCTGCTCAATAACAGTAAGTAGCGATAACTAGGCCAAAGTTGTAGTTAGCTACATTGTCGGTGAATCTTCATGTTGCAACCAAATACCTAGCCATGTCTAATCCGAAGGTATGGATTACTCCGATTATATGGATTAATCCGAAGGTATGGATCCAGGGGGGTATGTTTTGTGTAGGTAGGTAGAGACAGCAGAAATCGACACGTTTCTTTGCTCGCTGTACTTGCAAAGGTAGATATTTATTATTCTGTATTTTTTGGGTCGTCCGTCGACACACTCTATCTGTACATCAACAAGAAGTAGATACCTATCTACAAGAGGCTTATCGTAGAGGACGAAACTCACAAGAGTTTGTCGCAAGACACTCGTGTGACCGATGCCTCGCAGATTCGCATTCATAGCCTATCTGGACTAAACCAATCCTAAAGCTGTCGCATGGACACTTCCATAGCTGATGATCCGAAATGAAGGTGAAACAACTAGAACCTTTCGCCATCATTGAGCAGGTAGGTACCTAACCTACACTAAATTGCAAATCTTAAACACGTCATGTTAGCTCAGACTCTGTCTTCTTTCTACAGTTACTTGAATGTTCTAAGACAGTTACAATATGTGATTGATTGATTATTATTAATATGTGATTGATTATGTATATGATTGATTGATTCCCCTTTGACCTCCTCAAATCAAACGTTGAAGGAACACACTTCATTCACTCATTGCTATGGCTTTACTTACTACTTATTTCATATAGTTTTACTTTTATTACCCACTGATCGTTAGATACGTAAATCTGACCGGTACCGACCATACCGACAAATTGAAAATCAGACGTAATGAAATAACATCGATTTTTCACGTTTTTTTCTGATTACCTTCCTATTACGCTCTTGAAAGCTTGAAATTAAGATTGTTATTTGGGGCAACAGACAAAGTGGTATCTACCTAAGTAGTTAATTATCTGCCTACTTAGGAGCTTATGATAGAGTCACTTTGGGGTCTGTTTTTTTTCAAACGATTTCAAACTTGTATTTTTGTACTTTATACCTATCATACCTACCTTTCTAGCTTCCTATCTATGCAGGTATCGTATGTATACCGGGAGTAACAGAAAGGGTATTACAAGCCGAAAGGAGGTCAAGGTACTCATGAAACTGAACAACTTTCCCCATGGAACATGGGTCGAAATATGAAAAAAAATTGGGCCTCCCATACAAAATTAGCAGTTTTTTTTTTCATATTGCGACCCATGTTCCATGGGGAAAGTTGTTCAGTTTTATGAGTACCTTGACCTCCTTTCGGCTTGTTATACCCTTTCCGTTACTCCCGGTTTAATGTAATGAAATACTAGTATTAGGTAAACTTGCTTATTAGGCCATTTAATATTTACTTAGTATTACCTAGTATGTAGAGCAATTTAATAAATGTTTACAGGTATTTCGTTAAGTTTACGATCCTAAAAAGTAAGTAATTGGTGCGTGCGTGCCTTGTAAACGTGAGAGATTATCGAGAATTAGGTTTTAGCATCGTGACTTTACCCGTAATAAATACTTATATTAGGTTTTATTGATTTGTATTCAAAAAAGTCTCGCGTTTTATTTAAAAGGGTGAATCTGAAAAAGTAGGTACATGTAACTGGTAAAAAAACCAAGAAGCGTGGGTCAAAATGTGAAAACAGATTATACGTTTTAGTCTAAAAACACTTTGTTCCTTGAGGATTAAGAGTATATTTCAGTTTCATGAGATGAGGAAGGTATCTATTTAATAAAATACCTATCTGAGCCCTAGCTGAGAATCTAACCCGGGACACTCTTCGTGAAAACCAGCTGCAAGATTTACCACAGCGCTGGACAGATACGTAGAAGCTAATTGGCGATTACTATCCAACATATCAGGTGCATGCAACATTTCTATGGGTCTGCGCGTAGATAGAACCTAGTACCACAAAGTAAGTATTGGCTAGCGCAATCCAGAGAGTCGGCTTCGAGCAAACGCGGCTAAACTCACTCAGACATCCACACGCGTCGTTTACGCGCTCTGTGGAACCGTGTCGAACCGGTAATGGTTGAGTGTGAACGGCGCGTTCGGTGCGGGCGGACGGAATGGCGAGTAAAGAAAAACATTTTTGGGATGTCTTTGGGTGTAGTAATAACACCACAGAAAATTGTGCATTGTAATTTTTCAGTTTCCTAAGCTATAATGAAAAGTAAGTAGAACTCTTTTTATTTGATAAATAAATAGATACCTACTTCAAAACACTAGAAATGGAGGGATTTCTTTTTAAAAATGTTATTTTTCGTTCGTAATATGTGCTTTAGCGTTTTAGGTACTGTACGTACGTAGAAGTAGGTAGGTTGCGCTTAAGTTTGATTTGGTAGGTTAAATGGGTTTAGATAGGTACCTACCCACAGTAGATAGATACCTACCTAGTCAGCATTTGAGGTGAAGCGATGAGTACCGAAATACCGATAGCAAAAGTTCCAGGTTATATCATCTTCATTTCCGATCATCAGGTAGGTACCTACTTATGGTAGTCCAAATGGACTATTACGATCCTGGTTATTTTTTATTTTTTCGTCACGGCAGCAGGTGACCTTCGAAACTATAGTAGGTATACTTCGAAACTAATGTAGGTACCTACCTACCCACTTACAGCTACAGATCTATACAGCTTCCATGCCTCCTTGACTCCCTGTTCAAAAATACCTACCTTCCAACCTTAAGTATCTAACCTAACCTATTAAAGTTCGTGACGGCAAGATAGGTAATTTTTAGGCCTTTCTTTTAGATAGATACACTTGTTTTCCGTGGGAAACACCGACAAACGTCGTGAAGAACCCTTTGTCGTCTGTCATCGCCGCCGGCCGGTCCTCTACGTAGGTACCTACTACCTACTTACCTACCTGCCTACCTATGGGTCGCTTCGCTCACCACCTAGTCTCGTGACCCAAACCCATTGCCTATCTACCGATTTCGGTGGGGACCTACTTATTTCCTATTAGAAATAATACATAATTATGAATTTTTACTCAGGTAATTTAGGAGTTTATCAATTGCATATACCTAATTCATACTTACAAACGATAGGTAACTTCATTATAAAATCAGAAAGTAAAAGTAGCAACCCTAAAGAGTAGGCATAAGCGATCGAAAGAAGGGGCGAGCTGGCCTTCTGTAAATTCTCTATTTTGTGCTAGTACTGGCAGCAGTATCTACCGTTTTCAGTATGTACTGCAAGATTCCAGTATTTTCACTGCCACTGGCCCTGTCTGGGAATCGAAGCTTGGACCCTGTAAGCCAGAGACAGCTGCACTAACGATGCGCCACACAACTTTGTTAGGCGCTCTAGTGGACCAACCAAAACCATAACAGCCAAAACAGTCCTCGCAGGCGAGCGCAGTACAAGATGATGCATGGAACGCTGGTGTCCACTCCCTGGATGAATATCTCTTAGTCGCTTTTTATAACACCCACGGGTAGATTTGGGGTGATGCTATTCTAAGCCGGCATCACACGGCGACTGGACCAAGCTGAGTTATAATAGTAGCTGATCGGCCATAGCTTTCCCAACATGTCAGGTGCTTGCAACATTTCTACGGCTACGGGTCCGCGGGTAGATAGATAGTAGCTAGGAATACTGCAAACGGACTGCAAAATAACATTATGATCTCAGAATTTCTACTCGTGCGTTCCCGCTGTCCCCGGTCAAGATGGGGCAAGGTGGAGCTGGCTGGGGCAATATCTTACCATGTTACGCCTTGCCCCACCCTAACAAACCTTGCGTTTCCCTCATACACGTGCACATTCACGCGATTCCCTCATAACGGGGACTAACTAACTAAAAACTAACTCCCCCGGCTCATGACATAGAGGTAGGTACGTACAGCTTCTATCCTCTCCTATCTGTAAGGAAACCATCCATCGGATCATTCGTCGACTCGGTGTTTCACATGACAAGAAGAAAAGAAGATGTACCTAGTGATGAATAAAATAACAACTATATGACATGTAGGTAATACTCGACCAACTAACACAGGTATATAACTTTTAAACACTTACTTTAACACAGGTATGTTACCGACTGCTTTTCGGCTGCATCAGAACTGTTATGCAGTCGGTCTACGTAGTCACTACCTGGCCGCGCGTGCCCAGCTATCTACCGTATTCTAGGGCCCTTTGGTACTTAGGTGTACCTACCTATCTAATATGTATAGACAACTGGGCTAGTCTTGTGAAAGTGCTCCTGTGGTATACCAATGCATTTATAAGTAGGTATGTAGTGAAGTAGATAGTTGCAATATAAGTAGAATTACGTATCTGCAAGGTAGATGCTACTAAAAGATCAAGTCTAAGCTCCAGGTAGGTAGGCAGGTAGCTACAGTCAAGCTCATGTTTATTAGACATTCGTTGCGCCAATAAGTATAAGTCTTATGCACGCGCCATAAGAACGTTAACTGGCGAAGAGTCCATACATGCCGATTCCCATCGGCTTCCCTTTCAGAAATTTACAAATCCATACTTTCGCATCAATCTACTTTACCTACATTCTCAGGCAGGATGGTTCAGGCTACCTTCGATTAAATGTCACTTTTTTTTCCTAACTATCCCTACGATAATTACCTAGTGGTCGCGATATCTACACCTAGCTGATTTTTGGGGAGCGGAAGGCTCACCCGGAAAGTGGTCGCGATATCTACACCTAGATTTTTGGGGAGCGGAAGTCTCACCATTACATTACATGTCACTCTTCGCCACTGCTACCTACCTACTCCAAACTGTCTAAGCAAGCCTTAGCTTGACTGTACCTTAAAGTCCATGACAGGTACCTAACCTACGTGTACCTCCAGCCACACCCATAGCCATATCCATGCAGGAGCAAAATGTTCAAATCACATCATGGTCACATCAAATTACGAATCAACCTCTTCGACCCTTGAAGGGCGGAAAGCGGAAATAGCTTCTAATTCCGGAAGTGCAGATAATCGCCATCTCACCACAGAACTTGTTTCCTATGCAGTTATCTAAAATTGTAGAGCTACGGCTTTCATACCGTAAGGGACAAGCTCCACGGAATAGACGCGTGACGCGACATCTCTCGCGCGTCTCACGTGTGTAGCTTTGTTTCTTCTGTTTAATACATTTTATTTGACAGCCGATGTAGCGCCTGCCTGCCACGCAAAGGTTCCGGGTGCAATTCCCGGTGGGGTCTCTCACAAAGTTGATATTTATCACTTTGTGAATTTGTTCCCAGTCTGGTTAGGACATTGCAGGCTGAACCACCTGATTGTCTGCAAGTAAGATGGTTCCGTGCTTCGGATGGGCACGTTAAGCCGTCGGTCCCGGTTGCTGTCTATGATGGCGGTCGTTACACAACTATGTTAGAGGCCTGCTACTTGCAGTGGGCGGTTGAAAAACTCTAACACCAGGGTTCATCGGGTCGTTGAACGACTCGGTGTCCCACACGAAAATGAAATTTTATATGGAAACGGTTTCAAGCGTCGCGATGTCCGTCTCACTCACGTCTTTGACGATCGCTTGTTTGATAGATGCTTGGACAAGATAGATGCCATCTCACATCTCATGTCTACTCTGTGGAGCTTGCGCCTAAGATAGTTCCTATGAGCTGATCTTGAATATCTTGTCTGACAAGTTTGTATGGTATGCAGGAAACTGTTGACAGCTGATAAATATGATACGTAGGTAGGTGTTTAGGTACAGAGAAGTGTAGCCATAGCCAGGATATACAAAATATAGCAAATGCAAGGGGTAAACAGGCCTATTAAACTGGCAAACTTTCCCTAATGTTTGGACCTCCGATACAAAATGTGTCAGACAGGTATTTTGTAGGTATAGGAGGTTCTAAAATGGTTTCTAGTTTTTACATTTCTACTTTGGGGAAATGCGGGCAGGTTAGGTCAAACAAATACGAATACGAGACTTTACATAACATCTGATAACAACGGTTTATTTATTCCAGTAGAAATAAAAGCAATATGATTTTTACTTAACGATTCATTTATTGCAGTGGAAATGGTTTTTACAAGAAAATTATACAACAAAGCTTCATCTACTTTAGCTCTCGGTTTCACTATACTAAGAAGTCTATAGGATTTACAAATAAAAAACTATGCAAAAATAAAAGAAAATTCGGTAGAAACAGGAACTTAGAAATAGATTAGTAGTTATATCCACAGTTTAAAAAATATAGTAACAGGTAGGAAAAAGCACCATCAAAGTAAGTAGGTAAAGTTCTAACAAGAGAGCGTGCGAGAGCATGGAATAATCCTGAAATATGGGCCTCCTTATCGCACACGCCAGGCTCCTTGAAGGTATTAGTCAAATAGCACAATAGTATAACTGGCGTAGATAAAGAACATATCTCAAATTATATCATCATATTATATGATGTTTGAGCTGGATGTCAACAATAATGTTGCCAATAAGGCATATACAGGGAGTAACAGAAAGGGTATAACAAGCCGAAAGGAGGTCAAGGTACTCATGAAACTGAACAACTTTCCCCATGGAACATGGGTCGAAATACGAAAAAAAAATTGGACCTCCCATACAAAATCGCCGATCAGCCAATTGATTTACTATGGGAGGTCCAAATTTTTTTTTCATATTTCGACCCATGTTCCATGGGAAAAGTTGTTCAGTTTCATGAGTACCTTGACCTCCTTTCGGCTTGTTATACCCTTTCCGTTACTCCCCGTATTCTTTACCTGCGCAAGTTATGAGTATACAGGGTGTAAGGGACGGTGTATACCGAGAACTCTGCAGGCATGATCAGAGTTTGAAACTGAACTACTTTTACTATGGAACCAATTTTAATAAACCAGAAAAAATTCCGACCTCCCATACAAAATCACGATCATTTGATTGATTGGTATGGGAAGTATAATAATAGATTTTCGTTTACCACCATTATGTTACATTGAGAAAGTTGTTTAGTTTTAATGGTCTGAACATGCCTGCAAAGATTTTGTTACACCATCCCTTACATGCCGTTTAAGAAACAACACAAGCAACCTAATAGGTACTTTACGTACTACAAAGCGTAGTATACATCTTTATCTTTATACTGTGGTGGTTTTAAACTAAACCTAAAATTTATCTTATTTCATAGATTCGCGTATCGGCGCAACAATACATAAAAACACAATTTGCTCGGGTTCATCGGGTCTTTGGTCGACTCGGTAACTCCACATTAAAGAAGTGCCCTATAAAGTTGCACAATGCGCCGTTTACGCGGAAATATGAAATCAGGTAAAATACTTCTTTAAGCTTATTTTGTACTGTAGTGGGTGGTATGGCACCGTATTTTTGGGGTCTTTTAAATAAAAGTTTAATGAACTTTTTTTGAACCCAAAAACTATTTTCTTGTACTGTATCGGCGCTTTTTTGGGGTTAGTGGTGAAAAAAATATAGTTTTAAGTACACACGTACACAGTAAAATTAAACTTAGACTAAAATGAGCACAAAAATAAGTTGCAGTTTAGTACCAAATTCAACAAGTTATGGTCGTTTGTATAAATTAATATTACGAAAACAAGTTGATGCAGTATTTTTCCTTAGGTAATTTATAGAAGTTGTTCAATTTCTTATGTTTAGAAGATATTCTACGTCTATGAAGACATTACACTGGTGATTTTTACCGTTGCGATCGTTTGAAAAGGGAAACCATATTGTTACCGCCGTAACGCTTTCGTAACCTACATGTTTGGTTTTCCTTTCGCCGAGTTTTCTTTTGGGAGTTAAACTGTCGGGTCGTTGAACGACTCGGTGTCCCACATTAAAAGAAAGAAACGAATGGTAATCTCATCATATGTCCCTCCCTGCACATCTTGTCAAATAGTTTTTTGATTATGTCAAAAAAATATTTGACGTATGGAGCAGAAAATTCACACAGAAAATACACAATTTGCACTGGTGTAACAAATAGAATAAACAACAAATTTTTATGTTCACATGAATAACAACATTGTTAATGATTTGCACCCAGCTCCACAATTACGCAAATTACAAAAACGAATGTATGTTCAGAATATAAAGCCAGGTATTCATTGGGGACAAAATCCCTGGATTTTGTATATCAACAACTTCACGCGTGTATCACGGCATTCGCGGCAACTTCATGTGTGTCTCTGGGGACTTGTTTTTGGAACATGGAAACAAATGTTTCGGGACAAATGTTCAAAAATTTTGTGAGTGGGTACGTGTAGTTTTCATGTTGCGGGACAAATTAAAAAATGGAAACAGTGTGGAGAAGCGAGCAGACGGCGATGCTAATACAATTGTACGAATAATATAGATTGTTTTGGAATTTGAAACATCCTTTTTACAAAAACAAATTTTGGCAACAACTTACAAGTGTGGACGGTTTGTTGCCGATACTTTGTATCTGGGACTTTGTATATGGCAATTTCGCGGCGACATTTGTTGGGAACATTGTGTCGTATACAAAATCCAGGGATTTTGTCCCCAATGAATACCCGCCTTAAAGCTTTAATCAAACAACAACATTATTTTCTTGAAAATGAAAGGTAAAATTGTTTTAAATAAACACGGATAAGGACAAAATGCGATATATCTCGAGTAGGGAAATGCATTATTGCCAATTATATTCTTACCAAGCGATTATTTTATTTATGCCATGGACATACACACCACAGAAACAAATAACTAAAAACTAGATCTTAGAATTCTAATAAGCACTGAGTTAGAGCCCTACTATAATTGGAACTTATTGTTAGGCAATCACAGGCTAGGTAGTATTGTCGATTTAAATTCAGTAGGTTTAAATTGGTACTTTTTTTTAAACATGATTACTATTTCTCAAAATGTTTTAGATAGGTGTAGTATTAGGTACATAAAAAACGATTGCATCCAAACCGACAAAACTAACAACTACTAAATAAGTACAACAAGTAAGAAAGAACTAAAATGAAAATATTTACATGTTTTGCGACAAAGTGAAGCGTTTACCCGACTGTCACAAAAGAAGGGTTATGTTGTATTTCTTCGCTTTGCTTATCTCCTTCTATGTTATGAAAGAAAAAGCAACATAATTGTTCACAACATTTACAATATGAAACGATCACAATCAGAAACTTTTTATTGACGTTGAGTTACTAGGCTAAATGAGGCTAGAGTTTAGGTTGATTCTATCTTCTAAGCTGAGTGGAATATGTAGCGATCACTCGAAATTTTTAGCAATCACCAAAGCGTAGGTATTTTGCAACCACGAAATATACAGGGTGTTAGGGACGGTGTACCGAAAACTTTGCAGGCATGATCAGACCATCAAACTGAACAACTTTTACTATGGAGCCAATGGTGGGAAACGAAAAAAATTTTCCGACCTCTATGTATGGGAGGTCGGAAATTTTTTTTCGTTTCCCACCATTGGCTCCATAGTAAAAGTTGTTCAGTTTGATGGTCTGAGCACGCCTGCAAAGTTTTCGTTACACCGTCCCTAACACCCCGTATAGCAAATGAAAATATTTTGGCTGCCAAAATCAATAAGAATCTCTTATGATAAAATAGGCATATACGTAGGTAAAAATTTTACAAATACTGAAACACAAATTCGAGAACCAGATCTTAATTTATGAACCTTATTTTTAATATACGCACGCACCAACTGTAATATGACTCTTTGTAATTTTTAAACAATCAAATCTTATTCTTAGAATAATTTACAAAGTCCTCAATTCCATTCAGGCACCATCTTATTAATTAGACCGTTTCAAATATCACCTTTGATACTTTTACATTAATCTTACGACTAGTACAAAAATAACTATGGAAGATTGAGAATGAAAGAGACAAATTCTTTTGACTTTCGGTTATATGTAATAACACCATAAAATAAGAATAAAATACTGTGCTAATAAGGTGTAAAAAACTGAACTGCAAATATTTTAAGGGGTGAACCAGTCCATGAAACGAAACCACTTTCCTCAAGAAATAAAGACCTTTTTTACATCCTGTATAAGTTGATGTTTTAATTCTAATAGCAATCGATAAATACAATAGGGTTGTTCGGTGTTACATAAATTGACCACTCTTTCACTCTCAACCTTCAAGATCTACTTATATAAAGACTTTTCAATACAAAACCTACTTATACAAACTTACTTATAACTTGCCTAGATCTTCAAGCTTATGATGCGAATCTATTCTGTTCATATTCGCTTTTAGTTCTTCAATGTGATGCGACACCTTAGGGGTGAGGGTGTCTGTGGATCCTGTAGATTTAGTTTCAGCAGCTAGGAAGTCTTTCGTGGCCCCATTCACGTGGGGTTTGTCCCCCCCGGTGGGGTAGGACATGTCGAAGTTTGATACAGAAGTGGGGGGTTCCTTTATGTCTTTTTCGAGACCGGATGCGTGCGATTTCGATGTCGACAAGCGTTTGTTTTCTAGAACAAAAACATTTAATTATACTCCATTTGCATCTCGTATGACTGGCGCAGATAAAGAACATAGTCCGAATTGGCGAAATTATTGTTTGCCTCTATAACATTTGAGCAGGATGTCAACAATAATGTTGCCAATTCGGGATATGTGCTTTATCAGCGCTAGTTATACCTACTTCAAAAACAAAAAATTTAATTAAATAAACACGGACACACGAGAAATCTCTCGTATGACTGGCGCAGATAAAGAACATATTCCAAATTGGCAACATTTGTTTGTAGCCCGGTCAATATCGACATCAAACATTGCAAACGCGCATGTAACTACGATTTTATTATTCGATTTTATATTTCGATTGATTGTTAGGTCCCTTGAGAGTAGTTAACACCCAAGTTTGCAACACTGAAAACCCTGTGCTGCCAATGTCAACGTCAAATCAAAATTTGTTCAAAAGTTTTTGCGCGTGTACCTCATGAACCGTGATAGCTAGAGAGTTGAAATTTTTACAGGTGATGTATGTCTATTGCTGCTATAACGACAAATACTAAAAACCAGAATACAATAAATATTAAGAGGGGCTTCCTTACAAGAAACGTGATTTTTTTGCTCATTTTTGTGGATAATGTTTCGAAGGCTGTTTCTCGTGAACCGTGATAGTTAGATGGTTGAAATTTTCACAGATGATGTATGTCTATTACCACTATTACAACAAATACCAAAAACTAGTCAAGTGCGAGTCGGGCAACAGATCTGATATTTCTGTCATTTTTATAAATGATGGTACGGAATCCTTTGTGCGCGAGTACGACTCGCACTTGGCCAGTTTTTTTGTATTTGTTGTTATAGCTGCAATAAACATACATCATCTGTGAAAATTTAAAAGATCTAACTGTCACGGTTCATGAGAAACAGCCTCCGAAACATTATTTACAAAAACCAACAAAAAAACACGTTTCTTGTATGGGAGCCCCCTTACTATTTATTGTATTCTGGTTTTTAGTATTTTTTGTAATATCGGCAACAGAAATACATCACCTGTGAAAATGTCAACTCTCTTGCTATCACAGTTCATGAGATACACGCGAAAAAACTACTGAACGGATTTTGATATGCATCATCTGCAAAAATTTCAACTCTGTAGCTATCACGATTCATGATATACAGCCTGGTGACAGACGGATGGACGAACAGACAGCGAAGTCTTAGTAATAGGGTCCCGTTTTTTACCCTATTGGGTACGGAACCCTAAAAACTGGCTAAGTGCAAGTCGGACAACATAATATGATTTTTTGAAAAAAATAATGTAACATGAGCTGTTACATCGGAAATTCTGTAATTTCACAGCTTTCTTAGCACTGCGGAAGAATTGCCCATCTTTGACTTGCTGTATCTTTGCAACCAAAAGACATAGTGTGCTCAGGTTTCGCTGAAATTGTAGCAAATTTAGTTATCTTTAATAAAGTTCTATAGAACGTACTTGAAAAAATCTTCGTTATGGTAGATTTTTATAAAAAACTGAAATATGGGCCAAAATTTCGCAGTTTATTGAGCACCGTGGAGGCAGCACAAGGTTTCAAGGTTTTCAGCACAAGGTGTTGCAAACTTGGGTATCTACTCTCAAGGGACCTTACAACATATAAAAAAATCGTAGTTACATGCGCGTTTGCAATGTTTATTTATTTTTATGTCGATATTGACGGGGCTATTGCCTCTCTATCATATCATATGACATTTGAGCAGGATGTCATATGAACAATAACGTTGCCAATTCGGGATATGTGCTTTATCATCGTTATTTATACCTACATCAAAAATAAAAAATGAATTAAATAAACACGAACACACGAGAAATCTTGTTCAACAGGTTAATTTACTTTGAAAACTTATAAGCTCGTTATTGTGGCTTTTGCGATAATAAAAGTAGCACACTCTATTCGTATGGTATAATTTTTTACCTATGTTTTCAAATGTCGGGAAAAAATCGTCTCCGTGTCTCGACAGTGTGATGCGAACTGCAATAAGGGGTGTTCAAAAATATCAATTTAGAATTTTGATGTTCGCCAAATTGGTAAGCCAAATCACACGCCAAACATAAAATAAGTAATTTAGAAAACTTAGCAAAAGAAACCAATCTGGAGCAATGTTTTTAACGCCTATAGAAATAAAGCGATCTTTTGCGTAAACAAGGCCACTTATTATTATGTCGTACTATATTTTGTCGTTATGTTACACAGTTCATAAAACGATCTTGAATTAAATAAAACCTATATTGACACGGATATTCCAACGTAAATAGGCTAAATCAGTAGCGAAATTCCAGGATTCCATACTATACAGGGTGTAAGGGACAGCCCTCCGAATACTGAAAGGGTGCATTCAGACCATGAAACTGAACAACTTCACATAGAAATTAATTTCAGGAAACGTAAAAAAAATTTGACTTCCCATAGTAAATTGAATCAGTTGATCGTGATTTGGTGTGGGAAGTCGAAATTTTTTTTTGTTTCCTGAAATTTATTTCTATTGCAAGTTGTTCAATTTCATGGTCTGAATGCACCCTTTCAGTATTCGGAGGGCTGTCCCTTACACCACGTATACTAAGTTATATTTTTTTTCGTTTCCTTGTTGCGAGCCGCGACGGTTGCCTGGCGAGATGCCGTGTGGCGACGTCGTGCGTCTGTGCGCGTCAGTTTTTGAGCGTATGCATGAAGTTTCACGAACTGCTATATCGAGTGAAATTTTACTAGTGACCGATAGCGAAAACTAAGAACCGGCTGGTGATAAGGAACAACTTTCCCCAAGGAACATAGGTCGAAATACGAAAAAAAAATTTGGAGCTCCTATAAAAAAACTTGCCGATCAGCTGATTTGAGTTACTATGGGAGGTCAACATTTTTTTTTTCTTATTTCGACCTAGCCGCTTCTGAGTTTTCGCTATCGGTCACTAGAAAAATTTCACCGTATATAATGTAATGTAGCGTACCTTTATCCCCCGGCTGCGGGAAGCGGTGGTCGTATTCCGCCTTCTCGTCCTTGTGGTCTTTCGGCAGCGAGGACGCGCGGGGACTCTTCTCCTTCTCCTTCAGCATTCCGAGCACCCTGCAATAGAAATAATACTTAGAGTGAAATATGTGTGGTAGCGGCTAAGAATACTGCCACCCCTAGACCACTCAGGGTGTTTCGTAAAAAGCGACGTAGAGTTTTGACCTCGACTGAACATCTGTCGACTATGGTCAACCGCATGGTGATACCACCTACAATAGCATTCCCAAAGAGGGTTGATGTCAGGCAAGCGTCCGGTCGTAAAATTAAGCCAAATCCTTTTGCAACATGATTTTGTGTTCAAACATAACGTGTTGCGCCGACCCCAAGTAGATAAATTGGGATAAGGGCAGGAATATGGTGATGGTACTTGGAGTGAAATAAGACAAGCCTATTGACTGAATTGGCGTGGAATTGACTAGTACTGCGACTACCTGCGAGGCAGAAGGTTTCGGATTCGATTCTTGGTGGGGAACTCACAAAGTTGATATTTATGATTTTGTGAATTTGTTCATAGACCGAACCACCTGAATGTCCGACAAACAAGATGGTTCCATTAAGCCGTCGGTCTCAGTTGCTATCTATGATTGATTACTTAGAAGGTGATCGTTACACAGCCATGTCAGATAACTGCTACTTGTAGTAGGTGGTTGACTCATCAGATTGTTGGATGACTCGGTGTCACACTCGAAAGAAGAAAAATGCTCATTTCGCACAATGTTTCTTTTGCAAAATGTCCATATCGTAAATCGGTCATATAGGCTGCAGTGGCCTATAAAAAACAATTTCGAGAAATGTACTTTTGCGCTTACGACCAAAGTAAAGAATAATTGCACAGTTCTGATTCACTTGTAAGTACCGGCTAGACCCAGTTTCATTACGGAAAAACGATGCCAAAAAAAACACCGTACGACTAATAACAACAAGTATTTACGTACCTTTTTGACTTTCGTAGCAATTAAGGCAGCGTGTAAAAAAATAAATAAAAATCATATTAAAAGAGACATCCGGAAAAAGTATGAAACGCGGGCGAAGAATTTCGACTGAAGTGAGAGTTATACAGGTTTAAAGTACATAATTAATAAAGCAAAACTCCTAAGTTATATTTAAAAAAATCATCGCCGTTTAATATTAAAATAAGTTTTAAATAAGTGAAGTGGTAATCATAATGATAATGCTGGCAACACTATGGTAAACTCTCAGTTTGGCACCGCTAAAAGAGCACGTATCCGAGCCAGAAACCCTTTTATTAAGGCTCCAGCAGACCGAATGCTACGTCGCGTAGACGCAGACGCACGCAATGGTTGTAATGTATGGAGCTGTATGAAGTGCGCATATACGCGACATTTTCTGGACTTCTTATTTTAAGCGCGCTGCGCTTGAGTTCAAACGTCGTCACCGACCGGTTTGCGCTCCGCCGCCGCCCTATGATTCATTACGAGAAATCTTTACGTCCCGCGACTGATAACGTTTATTTTTCACCATGACAAAGCAGTGCGATCACTGTAACCTAGTGGTAAACGAACTACTCGCTTTTGTTAACTGCAAGAAGGATGTAATGGATGAAGTTAGCCTTTTGCAATTGTGCGAAAATCATTTTACTGACAGTGAAATAGATAGTGCGAAAACTGTGTTATTGACAACGTTAGATAGGCGTATCACAAGGAAAGGCGAAGGAAAAAAGAAGAGGAACCTCCAAGACATACTGGCTATTCTTAAGGAACCCAATACGCTCCCGGATTTTGTAGCAAAGGACTTGCATCGGCTACCACCGGTCAGTTTTGACCATATAGATGCTGCTTCTCTCCTGAAGGATATCCTAGTCCTGAAACAGGACATTTTCTTTGTGAGGAATAACTACGCTACCCTGTCTACCCTCGCCGACACAAAGGAGCAAATCGAACTAAACCTGAAGACGACCATTGACCAGTTGAAACCCACACAAAAAGGCGTGCTGACTAAAGACGAAGGGCGCAAGCCCTTTTGCATAAAGCAAAACCAAGAGAACATAAATCTGGACAGCTTTTCCCTACTTTCATCAACTATAAAACCAGAGGGTAGCGGCGAAAACATCGATTTAACGGTCATCGGCGGCGCGAAACCAGCGGCGGCGGCTCTGCCCGGGTCCGTGCTACGTACCCCGCCAGGTACCAGCCCCCCACCGCCCCCGCTACACCCAGCTAAAAAGCGGCGGCATAGGCGCAAACAAAATAAAACTACAAGCAGCCTAAATAAGCATCAGACACCGTTTGGCAGTAGACCCCTAAGTGGTACAACCTGCCAAAAAGCTCAATTGCAGAAGCCCGCAATAAACCTATTGAACTGTGATAAAAACCTTGACGAAAATACAAAGGATTGCAAAACTGACTACGACACGTTTAAGACTGTCGTTAACAAGAATAAGTTAAGAAAACAAAGAAAAAGTACGGTCAACCTACAAGGTAAAGCTCTCTTGACCTCAAATAAGATTAAAGTTGCACCGCGACTGTCATACATCTTTGTGACGAGGTTTGATGTGACTATATCCTCCCAGGATATTAAGGATTTTATTTCTGAGAGCGGAAAAGAAATCATAGAGGTGGAAAAAATAGTACCCTATCACAAGACAAATTTTTCATCGTTTAAGATAACTGTGGACCAAAAACTGGAACAAAGTCTACTGAGTGAGGACTTTTGGCCTTGTGGAGTGGAGTATAGGCGTTTTACATTTAAGCGCATCTACCATGAAAACAGTAAAAAATCTAGCCACGGCACCCATTAGTATCGCAACTTTCAACTGCGAGTCTATAAAACGGTCATGTAAACATGTGCGTGACCTATGTAAAAGCAATGATTTCGTTTGCCTTCAAGAGCACTGGCTGATACCAGATGACCTGGACTTCATCAACACCATTGACGAGGATTTCCTGTACAGCGGTTCGTCGGCGGTGGACACCTCAGCGGGCCCGCTGATCGGTCGCCCCTACGGGGGTGTCGCCGTGATGTGGCGAAAGTCTAGGTATCCTAACGTCACCCCCATAAACACGGGATCGACACGTATCGCGGCTGTTCGAGTTAGTGTTACGGAGCGTAATTTCATAGTGATGTCGGTATATATGCCATGTGATTGTGCGGCTAACTTACCGTTGTTTACCGAGTGCCTAGGTATAATTAGTGCAATAATAGAAAATAGTGATACGGAGTGCGTTATTGTTCTCGGTGACTACAATGCAAATCTTGCGAAAGTGAACAGTTTATTCGGTACTGAGCTAATGGATTACTGCAAGGAACAGAACTGGGTATGTGCTGACTATTCTTTGCTACTAGGGACTGCGCCTAACACGTTTACCTATCGTAGTAATGCGCACGGAACCACCAGCTGGCTAGACCATTGTATTGTTACGTCGGCGGCGATGAACCTAGTAACTAAAATATCTGTAATCAACGATGTGAACTGGTCGGACCACTTTCCACTTGTAGTTAACTTGAATATAGATGTAATAGTGCCAAAAATTAACCTAAAACCCAATAAAGTTAATAAAGTTATATGGGGCAATAGAGACCCGTCTCAGATAGATAGGTATAATGAGTTATGTAACAAGTACCTAAAGTCTGTTATGTGCCCTGAGTTCATTTGTACGGGTGAGTCATGCGATAACAAGGAACACTGTAAAATCATTGATGAATACCATGATAATTTAGTAACATGTTTGTGTAATGCTGCCATTCACTCATATGAAGGGAGTAGTTATAAACGTAAACAACAGGTAGTGGGGTGGAATTTACATGTCAAGGACAGCCTTGCAGAGGCACGATTAGCGCATCAGATGTGGTTGCTATATGGATGCCCACAAGTAGGTACTGTCTTTGATAATATGAATAACACCCGTAAAACTTTCAAAAATAAATTAAAGTGGTGTCAGAGAAATGAAACTAAGATTAAAATGGATATTATAGCTTCTTTTAGACACAAAAAAGACTTCGGTAAATTTTGGAAAGAAGTAAATAAGCTTAAACATAAAACGAGCCTCCCAGTATCGGTAAATGGCAGCCAAAATGAAAGTGAAATAGCTAATATGTTCATTAATCATTTTAAAATTGACGACAACACGTTAAAATGCAGCAAATGTAATGCTTCAAACTGCACCCGTTGTGGGCCGGAAATCGAACCCAAACTCTCCTCCGAGCCTCGGGCATCCACCGCGTGCCCGGCTGCGCCGACTGAGCCGTGCGATACACGCGCGCTTCACGTGACGGCGGAGCAGGTACGTAAGTGTGTACTATCTATGAAGCGCGGGAAGTCGCCGGGCCACGACGGGCTCAGTCTCGAGCATGTGCTGTATGGTGGAACATTATTATATGATAAACTTGCCTGGCTATTGAATGCTTGTATAGATCATAGCTATTTACCTAAAAATTTCATGAAAACCTTAGTAATTCCAATTGTTAAGGATAGAACCGGTGACTTATCCTGTTTATCGAATTATAGACCAATTTCATTGGCTACAGTGTTCTCAAAAATTGCTGAAAGGTTAATTAATTCCCACTTCAATGAAGATAACATGCCTATTCACCAGTCCCAGTTCGGCTTCAGTAGGAACCTATCTACTGATTTAGCTATATTTGCACAAAAAAATACTGTTAAATACTATACCTCACGAAAAACACCTATTTTTGCCTGTTTTTTAGACCTAAGTAAAGCTTTTGATTGTATAAACTATTCTAAGCTGTGGGCAAAGTTGAGAGATACTAAAGTACCTAGTAAAATTACAGATCTAATGCAATATTGGTATAATAATCAAACTAATAATGTAAAATGGGAAATACGATTTCCAATGAATATAAGCTGCAATGCGGCGTAAGACAAGGTGGAGTGAGTTCTACTAGCTTGTTTAACCTGTATGTAAACGGCCTAATTGAGGAGCTCAGCAGCACCAGGGTTGGGTGTCATATAGGGGGCGAATGCGTTAACAATCTAAGCTATGCCGATGATATGGTGCTGTTGAGCCCTCGATTGCCGGTTTGACTAAACTCTTGAACATATGCGAGCGATATGCGTCGGAGCACGGTCTGAAATATAATGTTAAGAAAACGGAAGTGATGGTTTTCAAGGCAGGAAATGCACAGTTTCATAGTCCATGTATAAACTTGTGCGGCTCTCAGCTAAATGTCGTTTCCAGGTTTAAATATTTAGGTCACATCCTTACTGACACTCTAAAAGATGATGTTGATATAGAACGTCAAAGACGTGCTATTGCAATGAAAAGTAATATGCTTGCTAGACGATTCACTCAGTGTTCAAATCAGGTAAAAATCTCACTCTTTCAGTCTTATTGTCAGGCGTTCTACACTAGCCAACTATGGTGGGATTACACACAGGCTGCCATGAATACTATTCGTGTACAATATAATAACGGCTTTCGTACCATGCTGAACCTACCATGGCGGTGTAGTGCGTCTGGCATGTTTGCTGATAACAGAGTAAATGACTTTTTTGCCCTAATACGTAGATTAAAGACATCTTTTCATACAAGAGTAATTAATAGTAATAATGAAATTGTATAATCCATATTTACAACAGTATTTTATAACTCCAAACCATTTTGTAATGTAATGAAAAATGATGACATATGTAAGATGCCTAAATCCTCTCATTATGTTCCTCACTCAATGACTGATTAGCCATATTTAGCTTTAATAATCTGTAATCTACTCAATTCCACTTATTGTGATAGGTATTCACTAATGACCGTAAAATAAGACATTTATTTATTATCCTAATAATTGTAAGTTATCCTTTGTATTGCACTTTACTTGACATACCTACATACTTTGTAGATACCTATTATTTAATGTAATGTACCTACTTAATTATTTATATAATTTTTAAATGTAAATTGAACGACCTAATTTAATGTTATGTATGATTATGATGATAATGTTTTAATTTAATTTAATTTAATTTAAATGTTTTTAATGTAACTATTTACTGCAATGTAAACTGTACATTTGTAAATTATGGGACATGTGCCTGAAATAAAACATATTTAATTTTAATTTAATTTTAATTTAATTGCATTGCGTGCCGTGTCTGGTATGCGGGAGCCTTAACGCAGGCGGAGCGCAGCGCGGATGCTTTCGTGCAGTAAATAGTATAGAGATGACACGGCCCCAAGCCTGCTAAATGAAAATCGTTTCACTTGGATGTCGATGGCTTGTCAGTTGCATGGTTTCGGTCATTTCGTACTTTAGTCTGCTAACAGTTTTTAATAGAAAATCACAGTAGCAATAGAATGACAGTTGTGTGTCGCTGGCATTACAATGGCTAAAAATTAGCGGACTTGGGGCCTAGGTGTTGCGTTGCGTGCGTACGCCTGTCATCTGACGTCTCCATTCCATTTCTGCACGCACGCACGCGTGCTACGTTCGGTCTGCGTTAGCTTTAAGGACGTGCGCTGCGTCGCTGGGACTATCAATGCGAGGACCTGCACTGCTTGAAGTAAGGGCATGCGCTGCGTATGCTTGCCGGTGTGGCAGGGACTGCGCGCCTGCGTAGAAATACACGCTACGCGACGTGACACGACACAAGGCGACGCGTCCTGTCTGCGGGAGCCTTTACTTTTTCTACCTACTCTACACATGCAACCTCATTAAAAAAACTCTTTAGATGCAAAAAAATATCCCTTGGTTGTCAAGTATTATGTTTGACAATTGATTTGTTTACTTTGAGCTTTGATAATTATTTTACTTATTTTGTGCGATTTATTGTTGTATTTATCTGGGGGCACGGCAGTGCCCCCACCAAGTCGAGCTGAAAGCGGCACGGCCGTACCATCCTTTTCTCGAACCAGTTCAGGCCACTTTTGACCCCCCCGTAACTCCCTTGTCGATAAGTTTAGAATCCTCATTTTAAAATATCTTATCAAGCACTGCATAGACACGATACATTTCAAATTTCATTTAATTTGGACCAGTAGTTTAGAAGTTATAGTTAGTCAAAGTTTCTTAATTTTCTGCCTGACTGACTGACCGATCATCAAAATTCTAAGGTACTTCTAGCAGACTGAGGAGCTTGAAAATTAGAATATACCTTGTATTTAGTGTATGAATAAAGGGAAAACTATAACATTCTGAAAATTCGGTTGCAACCGCATAACTAACTTTGTATTTCCATACAAATGTATAGGATTACAAAGTTAACTTTGCGGATGGGCTTTGAGGAAATCTGTAGCTGAGGCTCAAGAAGTAGTTCCAGATAAGAGAAAGAGAAAGACTATCTACAAAAGAAATGAGATCCACAAAAACATTTACTTGTAAAAGAACCAAGTCTCGCCTCTCAGTTCATCTACTGTAAAAAGTTGTGAGATCTATGTGATGCCAAGTCGGTTATTGATTTATTCAAGGACTACTTCAGGGAACTTTCATCTTAAGCTATAGCGTAATTAGGTAACAGACATCATCTTACAGTAACTATATCGATATTTAAAACTTTTATATTTACAATAACTAGAATGACTTGGCAATCGCACACTATTTGCTTGTGAGATACGATGGTCTAGTGCGATGGCCGGGTCATTCTAGTTATTGTAAATATAAAAGTTTTTAAATATCGATATAGTTACTGTAAGATGATGTCTGTTACCTAATTACGCTATAGCTTAAGATGAAAATTCCCTGAAGTAGTCCTTGAATAAATCAATAACCGACTTGGCATCACATAGATGTAGATGAACTGAGAGAGACTACAAGTAAATGTTTTTGGTGGGATTGTTTATTACATATTTTACCGTTACCTGCAGACCAGGGGATCAATAATAATTACTTTAGAAGGTTTTAAGTGATTTAGTGTGCTTCTTATCGAATACCATGATGTCTTGTGTTTTTGCCTCTAAATCAGTACAATCCAGTATACAACATGTGCAAATGAAGTCCTATTTGAATACAATTTAGGTATTTAATAAAATTCGATGCATAGATAAGTTTAAAATGTTCTAGGGCATTAAAATATACCTATTTATAAAGAACGAAATACAGTGTTTGTGTTTGTTTTGGTTTAATGACAGATATGAATGACAGTTTACTTTTTAACATTGATACTTCTGCCATAATTCATGAAGTTTTTATATATACTATGCCGTCATCTAAGAAGGTTCCATATGATTTCGATGGCAATGCAACAAAAATGCATGTTCGTTTCATTTTTAGTATTGTCCATTTGGTTTTTTATAAATGAATCCTTACAATCAAATGAAATATGTGCCTAAGTAGCATTTTAACTAAGCTTTAAAATGATATGTTTTTTATATCAGTCGAAATTGATCTCCCGGTAAAAGACGTCACCTTTCGGTCCACCACTCGTCCACCAATACATAGTATAAGATGAAGTCACTTTTTACCTCCGTCTGTCGTGGAATTCGCTAAACAAACATTTTGTGTGGTACACTTACATGGAGTTTCCCAAGTCCCCGAAAGGCGTGGTGGGTGTGGGAGGGGCTTGCGCGGGCGGAGGCGAGGTGCGGGGGGAGGAGACGGCCGTAGCCACCGCCCAACCTTCGGATATTAACGCACCACCAATGTCCAGCTCGCCTTCTGCGAAAAAAAAACAAGGTTACATATCTTCTAGTACGTGTGAAAACAATTAGATGCAAATATTTTAAGGGTTACGCATTACGCGTATGCGTGCGCATATTCACACGCGTAACGCGGTATCTCATACGGTCCCATACGATACAAGGTCATAGCTACGCGCGTGATGACGTGCACGCCAGGCATACGGAGGCAGTGTATGGCGCCCTTTAAACCAGTTCATGCAGTACAACTTTTACCAACATAGTCGAAGTATGAAAAATATAGTTTGGTCTGCTGGTACATTTTGACCGGGAGCTTATTTTCTTTTCATTTTCCTCTGGGAAAGTAGTTCAATTTCATGAATTAAATAATTCGCGGGGCAAGAAAGACTGTATGACTGTATAACATAATTAGTTTGATTTCGAACCGAAGTGTTGCTTTGCGGATTTCATCACGAAAGCAACTATGATAATCAGCGACAAAAACTACACAACAAGCCTTTTTTAGTCTGTCCACATACGTCAATGAGTGAAATCTATGAACATTCTGTAGTAACTTGGTAACAATAACCATTTCAAGAACTGATAATTCTTTGGCTTTTAGAAAATTTTACACATCTTTCATACTTTCACATTTTTTGTAGAGTACGCTATGTTTTTGGCCCCGGGGCCATCAAAACTATACCTAACTAGTTGGTGGGGAACGAGGGCTCACCCGGATGTGTGTTGTTCAAACAACCAGCCCAATTACGCCCTTTGAGCGATACTGGGCTTACGAGTTATTCTGGGAAGAACGGATAGGACCGTGTCTACCCGGTATATACCGGTAGTTGTCAGAGAAGGGCTCAAAATTATGACTTCCGCGTCCCCGCCGGCGACACCGGTTGCTTGAAGAGCTTGTGGAATGTGATCTACTCTCAATGGCTGCACAATGCACATACCTTCACTGACATCAAAGAGCTTGATGCCAGGGATCTCCTTCTCTTTATCGCCATCCCCTGAAGCAGTCTTCTTGTATGTGCAGGTTCGCGAAGTCAGCGCCTTCCAACGCGCTACCTAATAACAAACGTTATTAGTTTATTTTTGCAACGTAAAGAGCAATGTTTATTTTTGCTACAAAAGCTATTTCGAAAACCGAGCCAGCGAAAGGTACTCAAATTGAATCACGAAGGTAGCGACTGGTTAAAAAGTAGAATCTTGAGAATAGTAAAAATTATAAGTAAAAAACATTTTTAAAACACACACGAGTACCTGCTTAAATCTCGCGACAAGCTTTTATATGGTATAAATTGTGAAGACGTAGATTTAATGCCATTAAAAGTTACAAGTTAAAGTTGTAGTAAATAGATTATTTTATACTTTTTAGCGCACCCAAATAAAAGCTTGTTTTAAAAATGTTTTTTACTTATAATTTATTTTTTGCTTTTTAGTAATCTATGGAAAAAAAAATTACAACATTCTTCATTGACTTTGAAACTGCGTTCATACGGACTACTGGTGCGAATCTGCGAGGCATCGGTTTCATGAGTGTCTTATGACAACTCGGTATGAGTTTCGTCCTCTACGATAAGCTTCTTGTACCCAAGCGGGGCAATCGCTAAACTTTACGTAGCTTCTTCATTGACAGTGCCATGAACAGAAGACTAAAAACCCCAACACACTCACCCAATCTAAAATTCTGTGCAAAGCGTCATTTACCTCACACTAGTATTTTTCTTACATTTTATCTATGTTTTTCACCCATTTAGTAAGAAAACATAACAAACTTACGTCATATCTGGTTTTGTTTTGAGTGACGTAAACGTCATTTTAATTTTTGAGTTATTCTGAAAAATTCCTTTCTTTTGACATCCATATTGTAAAAAAGCATAAAAATGTTATTCTGCCATCTTAAGAAGTCCACCATAGTTAAATAAGAATGACGTCAACTTGTAATTCGAATAGGTAATTCTCAGCAAGCCCTTTCATTTGACACTCATATTGTAAATTATCATAGGTGGCCATCTTTAGATGTCTGCCATATTATTGTCTGAATTGTACTCAGCAAGCCCTTTCATTTGACACCCATATTGTAGGAGTGCGTCAAAAATTACTTATCGGCCATCTTGGATATTCCGCCATTTTGGATTTAGAATAACCACACACAATCTAACATGCATTGTCATCTGAATTAAACGTGTTTACAAAATTTCAGCTCAATCGGTTGAGGATATCTGCTTCAAAATTGAGTTGCAACTGCAAGATTTGACCCGAACAAACATTTTTACTTACATACTTACATACATACACTGCAAGTTAAATAAAAGCTTTTAAAAAGCAGAAGTTGTGAATGAATTTGCTCTCGTGTGGTAAACACAACAACAACACCATTTTACCTCTACCAGTGAGAAATGGCAAAAGCGCGTGTTCAACTTTGTTTATGGTTTATAAACTTTGTACCAATGTCAAGTAAAAAGGTAGAAAAACAAAACGCGTGCAAATTACATTAATAGAACAAAACGCATTTTTTTAATTCGCTAAGTAATTTCAAAAACTTTGTTTAATTTAAATTTTTAAAACACTTTGACTCATCGAGTGTGCTAAAGTGACTTTTCCACACAGATTTTTCGCGGGATACTCTGTTCTTTTTAAGCTGGTTAGCTTTTCCTTTGCGTACCTAGGTTGCCTGTTAGAGATTGTCTGAAGGCAATAAGGCAGCCTTAACTATACACCAAAGTATTTAATTATAATTGTTCCTGTATTTATTTTGGTATATAATAAAATCATATTGTATTGTACTTTACCTGTGTAAGCTCCTCGAATCGTTCAACAGCCTGTGGATGAATTAGACTGTTACATTACCTGTGTAAGCTCCTCGAATCGTTCAACAGCCTGTGGATGAATTAGACTGTTACATTACCTGTGTAAGCTCCTCGAATCGCTCAACAGCCTGTGGATGAATTAGACTGTTACATTACCTGTGTAAGCTCCTCGAATCGTTCAACAGCCTGTGGATGAATTAGACTGTTACATTACCTGTGTAAGCTCCTCGAATCGTTCAACAGCCTGTGGATGAATTAGACTGTTACATTACCTGTGTAAGCTCCTCGAATCATTCAACTGTGGATGAATTAGACTGTTACATTACCTGTGTAAGCTCCTCGAATCGTTCAACAGCCTGTGGATGAATTAGACTGTTACATTACCTGTGTAAGCTCCTCGAATCATTCAACTGTGGATGAATTAGACTGTTACATTACCTGTGTAAGCTCCTCGAATCGTTCAACAGCCTGTGGATGAATTAGACTGTTACATTACCTGTGTAAGCTCCTCGAATCGTTCAACAGCCTGTGGATGAATTAGACTGTTACATTACCTGTGTAAGCTCCTCGAATCGTTCAACAGCCTGTGGATGAATTAGACTGTTACATTACCTGTGTAAGCTCCTCGAATCGTTCAACAGCCTGTGGATGAATTAGACTGTTACATTACCTGTGTAAGCTCCTCGAATCGTTCAACAGCCTGTGGATGAATTAGACTGTTACATTACCTGTGTAAGCTCCTCGAATCGTTCAACAGCCTGTGGGTGAATTAGACTGTTACATTACCTGTGTAAGCTCCTCGAATCGTTCAACAGCCTGTGGATGAATTAGACTGTTACATTACCTGTGTAAGCTCCTCGAATCGTTCAACAGCCTGTGGATGAATTAGACTGTTACATTACCTGTGTAAGCTCCTCGAATCGTTCAACAGCCTGTGGGTGCCACTCCTCCAATTAGACTGTTACATTACCTGTGTAAGCTCCTCGAATCGTTCAACAGCCTGTGGGTGCCACTCCTCCAATTAGACTGTTACATTACCTGTGTAAGCTCCTCGAATCGTTCAACAGCCTGTGGGTGCCACTCCTCCAATTAGACTGTTACATTACCTGTGTAAGCTCTTCGAATCGTTCAACAGCCTGTGGGTGCCACTCCTCCAATTAGACTGTTACATTACCTGTGTAAGCTCCTCGAATCGTTCAACAGCCTGTGGATGAATTAGACTGTTACATTACCTGTGTAAGCTCCTCGAATCGTTCAACAGCCTGTGGGTGAATTAGACTGTTACATTACCTGTGTAAGCTCCTCGAATCGTTCAACAGCCTGTGGATGAATTAGACTGTTACATTACCTGTGTAAGCTCCTCGAATCGTTCAACAGCCTGTGGATGAATTAGACTGTTACATTACCTGTGTAAGCTCCTCGAATCGTTCAACAGCCTGTGGGTGAATTAGACTGTTACATTACCTGTGTAAGCTCCTCGAATCGTTCAACAGCCTGTGGGTGCCACTTCTTTAATTAGACTGTTACATTACCTGTGTAAGCTCCTCGAATCGTTCAACAGCCTGTGGATGAATTAGACTGTTACATTACCTGTGTAAGCTCCTCGAATCGTTCAACAGCCTGTGGGTGCCACTTCTTTAATTAGACTGTTACATTACCTGTGTAAGCTCCTCGAATCGTTCAACAGCCTGTGGATGAATTAGACTGTTACATTACCTGTGTAAGCTCCTCGAATCGCTCAACAGCCTGTGGATGAATTAGACTGTTACATTACCTGTGTAAGCTCCTCGAATCGTTCAACAGCCTGTGGATGAATTAGACTGTTACATTACCTGTGTAAGCTCCTCGAATCGTTCAACAGCCTGTGGGTGAATTAGACTGTTACATTACCTGTGTAAGCTCCTCGAATCGTTCAACAGCCTGTGGATGAATTAGACTGTTACATTACCTGTGTAAGCTCCTCGAATCGTTCAACAGCCTGTGGATGAATTAGACTGTTACATTACCTGTGTAAGCTCCTCGAATCGTTCAACAGCCTGTGGGTGAATTAGACTGTTACATTACCTGTGTAAGCTCCTCGAATCGTTCAACAGCCTGTGGGTGTTAATTAGACTGTTACATTACCTGTGTAAGCTCCTCGAATCGTTCAACAGCCTGTGGATGAATTAGACTGTTACATTACCTGTGTAAGCTCCTCGAATCGTTCAACAGCCTGTGGGTGCCACTTCTTTAATTAGACTGTTACATTACCTGTGTAAGCTCCTCGAATCGTTCAACAGCCTGTGGATGAATTAGACTGTTACATTACCTGTGTAAGCTCCTCGAATCGCTCAACAGCCTGTGGATGAATTAGACTGTTACATTACCTGTGTAAGCTCCTCGAATCGCTCAACAGCCTGTGGATGAATTAGACTGTTACATTACCTGTGTAAGCTCCTCGAATCGCTCAACAGCCTGTGGATGAATTAGACTGTTACATTACCTGTGTAAGCTCCTCGAATCGTTCAACAGCCTGTGGATGAATTAGACTGTTACATTACCTGTGTAAGCTCCTCGAATCATTCAACTGTGGATGAATTAGACTGTTACATTACCTGTAAGCTCCTCGAATCGTTCAACAGCCTGTGGGTGAATTAGACTGTTACATTACCTGTGTAAGCTCCTCGAATCATTCAACTGTGGATGAATTAGACTGTTACATTACCTGTGTAAGCTCCTCGAATCGTTCAACAGCCTGTGGATGAATTAGACTGTTACATTACCTGTGTAAGCTCCTCGAATCGTTCAACAGCCTGTGGATGAATTAGACTGTTACATTACCTGTGTAAGCTCCTCGAATCGTTCAACAGCCTGTGGGTGAATTAGACTGTTACATTACCTGTGTAAGCTCCTCGAATCATTCAACTGTGGATGAATTAGACTGTTACATTACCTGTGTAAGCTCCTCGAATCGTTCAACAGCCTGTGGGTGCCACTTCTCCAATTAGACTGTTACATTACCTGTGTAAGCTCCTCGAATCGTTCAACAGCCTGTGGATGAATTAGACTGTTACATTACCTGTGTAAGCTCCTCGAATCGTTCAACAGCCTGTGGATGAATTAGACTGTTACATTACCTGTGTAAGCTCCTCGAATCGTTCAACAGCCTGTGGATGAATTAGACTGTTACATTACCTGTGTAAGCTCCTCGAATCGTTCAACAGCCTGTGGGTGCCACTCCTCCAATTAGACTGTTACATTACCTGTGTAAGCTCCTCGAATCGTTCAACAGCCTGTGGATGAATTAGACTGTTACATTACCTGTGTAAGCTCCTCGAATCGTTCAACAGCCTGTGGGTGCCACTCCTCCAATTAGACTGTTACATTACCTGTGTAAGCTCCTCGAATCGTTCAACAGCCTGTGGGTGCCACTCCTCCAATTAGACTGTTACATTACCTGTGTAAGCTCCTCGAATCGTTCAACAGCCTGTGGATGAATTAGACTATTACATTACCTGTGTAAGCTCTTCGAATCTCTCAATAGCCTGTGGATGAATTAGACTGTTACATTACCTGTTTTAGCTCCTCGAATCGTTCAACAGCCTGTGGATGAATTAGACTGTTACATTACCTGTGTAAGCTCCTCGAATCGTTCAACAGCCTGTGGATGAATTAGACTGTTACATTACCTGTGTAAGCTCCTCGAATCGTTCAACAGCCTGTGGATGAATTAGACTGTTACATTACCTGTGTAAGCTCCTCGAATCGTTCAACAGCCTGTGGATGAATTAGACTGTTACATTACCTGTGTAAGCTCCTCGAATCGTTCAACAGCCTGTGGATGAATTAGACTGTTACATTACCTGTGTAAGCTCCTCGAATCGTTCAACAGCCTGTGGATGAATTAGACTGTTACATTACCTGTGTAAGCTCCTCGAATCGTTCAACAGCCTGTGGATGAATTAGACTGTTACATTACCTGTGTAAGCTCCTCGAATCGTTCAACAGCCTGTGGATGAATTAGACTGTTACATTACCTGTGTAAGCTCCTCGAATCGTTCAACAGCCTGTGGGTGCCACTTCTCCCAGCGCTGGCCGGAAGCCGTCACCCCGACTGTCTCCTCCTCATTTCCGGCCGGCTTCACGCCCGCTAGGAAACATTCCATGGCCTGAAAAATCATTTTACAAAACTTACTGTCAAAAATTAAATTTATTTAATTTTATAGTAGTGGTCCCTCAGCGATTTCACACGCTGCAACTCATTTATAGTGGTTAAACGGCAATTAACAATTGTAATTTACCAATTCTAATTTCTAAATTACCAATTCTAAAACCTTCTTTTTGACTCTATTGCAAATATTACAAAAACCGTAATAAAATCCGTTGCGTGGTTTAGGAGGAGTCACCGAAAAAAGCGACTTCGTTTTGTACTATTTTTAACTTCATTTCAATTAGTTATCAGGCAGGACATTTCTAAGTTTTTTCAAAATTTGATATTTCGTCAGCGAAAGCCTTAGTTATTTTTGCCAATTAGAATGTGTCATGCAAAAAGTGTAAATGTACTTATTACGGGTATTTCGTCTCTTTTCTTGACTAACGCAGCTAAAAACTGTCTGCATCCTGCCTGTCTTGATCCTTAATCCTAAGGGGCTAACTTCACAGATAATACGTGCCACGCGAGACGTAAGATGACATCTGGCAGGCAAGTGATCGTCAGCCGTTACCAATACGAGGCGTGTAGACGGCGTCTTTTCTGTTTCACATTTTATAGGGAAACGGTTTCAAGCGTCGCCATGTCGCACGTCTCACGTCTTACCCCTGTGGAGTTAGCGCCTAATATATTCTAAGTATTTACCTGGAATCGCAATCTCAGCAGGTCAGCTCTAAGCTCGCACAGTTCGTGTGTGGCCACGTACTCGCTGTCGCCGTAGTCTACGTAGAACACGTCCGCCACCTACAACATTAAAATAGTTATTAGTCTTCTTCTTCGAGTGGGACACCGATTCGTCTAACAACCCGATGAATCTTGGTGTCAGAGTTTTTCATTCGCCTAGTACAATTTTGGAAAACTTGCAAACATTTCACCGCAGGCTGGATTGAACCAGTTGAACCAGCGATCTACGCCATTTGTACTGGCGACACCTCTACCAACTGGGCTACAGCGGCTCACACTAAGCCCGCGGATTAAGCAAGTGTATCTTGACCACTAACGCGGGTTCCATCTATCACAGCCTGCGGTGAAAATTTTGCAAGTTTTCCTATTTTTATACCGAACACAGGAAGTGTTTTAAAAATTTGGTATTCAATTAAAAGTTATAAGTTAATTTATTTATAATGCTTATCAAAGTCAGACCGAGTCGTCCAACGACCCGATGAACCCTGGTGTCAGAGTTTTTCAACCACCTACTACAAGTAGCAGGCCTCTGATCTGGTTGTGTAACCATTGCCGTTTAAGTAATCATAGACAGCAACCGGGACCGACGAAGCACGGAAACATGTTGCTTTTCGAACAATTAGGTGCAATTGGTTTGGCCTGCAATATCCTAACCAGACTGGGAACAAATTCCCAAAGTGATAAATATCACCTTTGCGAGTGACCCGCCGAGAATTGAACCCGGAACCTTTTGCGTCACAGTCACAGGGACTTCAATATCACTGCGCCACATCTGCTGTTTTTTAATAACCAACGACGATAATACGATTGAACCATACGTTCTATTTCAATTGTTACGTGTAAGAATGGAAGGACTTACTTGCTGTGTCGGGTCGAATTCATTAGGCCTGATGTCATGCACCCTAGCGCGGTACCAGCGACCGTCGTGTCTGAACACTGCTGCCACTATTTGACCAATCGACACGTTCTTCAGCTGAAATGGAAAAATAAACTCTTAATTACAAGCATTTCCAAGTTTACACAGAATGTCCTGCAAAAGATGAAAGATTGGCAATGGATCCCAAATTGGCAACATTATTGTTGACATCCTGCTCATATGTCATATAATATGATAGACGCAAACAATAATGTTGCTCATTCGGGATCCATTCTTTAGTTAAATCTCAGATTTTCTGACTACCAAACTACGCAGTTCACCTAAATATCTGACCAGTTGCTCGAATAGATGCATGACTAGTCGCCCGACAGAAAACACAACAACCGCCTCGCGATGAAAAGTGCAGTGTAGGATTATAAATTAGCGCAAGCCCTATAGCCATAATATAAAACGTTAGCGCATTGAAATCGGTTGCGCGAAAAACCTATAAATTATTGTTATTTACCTTATGATTCTCCCTGTTTTCAGCCCTGCCGTAGTAATCCGTCATGTTGGCTACTAGCTCGTCCAGTTGGGCGACTTGTGGCCCGACCAGTTGCACCCAGAATCACGTACAGACAGATATGAATGAACTGTACCTACCTTATGATTCTCCCTGTTTTCAGCCCTCCCGTAGTAATCCGTCATGTTTGCGACTAGCTCATCAAGTTGGGCGACTTATGGCCAAACTACTTCCACCCAGAAGTTTCTAAGTGGCAGTCAGGCAATGTGAGAAATTTTCATACCTTCGAACATATTCTAGTTCTAATACCTTATGGTTTTCCCTGTTTTCAGCCCTGCCATAGTAATCCGTCATGTTGGCTACTAGCTCATCCAGTTGGGCGACTTGTGGGCCGACTAGTTGCACCCAGAATCGGGACGGGGATGATACTGCTGAGACGTATACTTCTATGCTGGCGCCCGCCGTTTCTGTATAGAGAAGTGTGTATTAGTATGTAGACTAGACGGGTGTTGCAACAAAATTTGATATTCTTGTTACTTTTTAATATCATAATCAATATTTTCATTTTCAGAGTCCATTGCTAGATTTAGTAGGCCTGCCTGGCCTACCCATCGATGGCTAGCTGGTGCGATTTCTATGGGTCTACAGTACGCGAACGAGTTCATGACCATGTTGAGGAATGCGGTAGTGCTGTGACTAAATTCATGTTGATGTCGATATTGAGAACTGTTGCCGAACAATTCAGTTCAGACTACTCATAGTTATTAGTTAATTGGTTGTTCCGGGTGAATTCAATTATTTTTGAGTTTTTGTAACACTGTTGCAAGCATCATAATGATTGATTAAGCGTTGGGCTACCAGAGGCAATTATATTATAATATGTTGGTCGATATTTTGAGAAGGCGAACGAAGATTACCAATTTTTGCTTCCGTTTCAATTCTAGTCAATGTCTTTTTAGAAAGCCCAGTATAATGGACCGCTTGATCCTAAGCGTTGTAAACTGAAAAAGCATAATAATAATAAGTTTGTTTTCTACACAAAACACAACGCAAACGACGACAAAATATCGATAACATTATGACGCACTTTTTTCCCATCACTCGACTGCGGGCGAATGCGGGTAGGTGGGTAAACGCGGGGCGCGCCGCCCCCGCACGCCTCCTCATTCCCCGATGGTCAAGAACTCGATCGCGTACTGTACCTCAGACACTTCAATAGACTCGCGAACGAAAACCTTACTTATAAGGTCGTCTTATTAAAGGGCACACGCTGCGTCGCGCGGATGAGTCGTAAGCGTGGTTCACTTTACTTTAAGTACTTAAAATTAAAGTGAGTGAACTTCGCCACCCGACAAACCGCGCGATACAGCGTTTGCCCTGAGATTTTCTTCTGCTTCATCATTTTAACTTAGCTGACTTAGAATCAATCGGAAATCACAAACAGGAAAACCAACAAAAAACTACCACCTAAACCCGTTAACCTAAAACCCCGTAGGTATACCAAACAAACACAAAAACCTATACAAACACATAAACCTAGGTATACAAATAAATATAATTAAATTCACACAAACAACACAATTCAAACGACATAAATATTTACATAACCATATGTTATCTACTTCAAAATTCAAAAACTATAATCGACTCATCCATTGATGTTTGTATGACAGATAATCTACATGCACACCGTGGATGGATCATGCAAGTTCATACAAATATTACATGATCTGTTACCTTGGCTTTCTTTGAGACGTGTGACCGTAGGTGTGACGGGAGAATTAACACCTTAGAACTGAGGTCAAGAGTATTACGCAAAGATCATACTTAGGTAGGTACTTTAGCGTTCGAATGAAGCGAAATGACTTGAGATTGTAGATAATCTGAATGGATTGAATCTTTCAGTCTTTAGATTACTAGAATGGTCCATGGGAAAATAACAACTGAAGTTTTACGGGAGAAACTTAAATAAGATATAAAAGTTGGAAATGATAATCATACATAACTGAAATTATTTTTATGTCCTATTTTTGTAGTGTAATATTAGTATAACTTGCGCAGATAAATAATGGATCCCGAATTGGCAACGTTGATGTTTGATTCACTATTATGTGATATATGAACAGGATTTCATCAATAATATTGTCAATTTGGGTCCATTCTTTATCTGCGCATGTTGCACTTTTTCGTTCCGGTTATACGTTGTAAATGTGGAATCATCATCATCTTCCTGCCCTTATCCCAATTACTTGGGGTCGGCGCAACACGTTTTGTTGAACACAAAATCGTATTGCAAAGGATTTGGCTTAATTTTACGACCGGCCGCCTACCAGACGTCAACCCTCCTTGGGAATGCTTTTGTGTGGATTAACCGTCACCATACGGTTGGCCCTGGCTGTTTGGGTAGGGTTTATCCCTCGGTCGCCTCTTACGACCCCCACGGGAAGAGAGGGGGTGGTGCTATTCTACTCTGCCGGCACCAAACGGCTAAATGTGGAATATCTGTACGAAATAATTAAGAAAAAACTATTTACCGATGCAAGCGTACTTCTCAATCATGAAAAATAGCTTCAAAAGTAGGTATCTAAAAACCTGTGCGTTTCTCGAAACTATAGGCTACAATCCTACAGGCGAAATTCGATGTACAGTACATTGCGTAGCCGTTTTAATAATGGAATAATAATGGCTAACCGACTACGCAATGTACATCGAATTTCACCTGTAGAATTGTAGCTTGTAGTTTCGATGCATAGGCCGCAGATATACTTCCTAGTTCCGCCCCTAAGGACCACCCTCAATGCGGGATGGCTTTATTTTTGACCTCACAAAGGATGAAAGGTTTATTTCTTAGTTATTTTTTTATTATGTTTAGTTTCAGTTTTTTAAATTATTTCTTTACTGTTTTAAACGTATAACCGGAACATTGAACCAAACAAAACTCCATGCGGTTAGCAATGCTTACCAGTCCTCTTATACTTGCTAACACCATTCGCAGTGGCAGTACGCTTGGCTTCACCTGGGAAGTCGTCAGTCGAATGCGTCGAGTGAACAGACGTCGGCTCTGAAGAGACAGGAGATTGAGGGGGTAGGTTGTGGCGAGGACTGCGTTTGGACTGCTCGATCTCGCGACGGCATTTCTCTTGGGCCACCTGGATAACAAGTAGATGTTTTTATAAATACCTGACTGTGGTAATTTCAACGTTATATTTTGTGTTTAAAATCCGCAATTTTGAATTTCTAACATTTTCATATAAACAGTGTCGCTCGCGCTGCTGAGACGAATCTAACGAGACAATCTAACGACATGTTAACCCTCTTTCTGTGGCAGTTGGGTAAAAAATAATCTTATAGATACCTTGGACATGCACACAACCGCGGAAAGAGCAGCTTATAGACCGGAAAACCCATAGATGGTATTAGAACCTGATTTTTTCAACAAAGTCTACTCGGCTTCATGTGCAACAATAGTCTAGTAACTAACGTCAATAGCTGGTTATAACTATTCCGATTGACCCTTGAAAATTAGACATGGAGCCCAGCGGGCACCACCCCCCTTAACCTTTTACCGTCCCCCCCTCCTTTACAAGGCGCAACTTTTTAAGTAATTGACTTGGAGGCTAGTTTTTATTTTATATCGTGCGTGACATGTCACTTGAAGCTTATTGTGCCCTATAAATTACCCTTTAGGCCCCCCGGGGGGGCCAAAAGCCCCAAAATTGGGGTGTCCCGTTCTTATATGAGATTTTCTTATTTTCAAGCTATCGACTCCCAAGAGGTATCAAAAGTTGCGTAATTAGACACAGATTGCAAAAAACCTAATATATCTTTAAATAATATTTATCTTCAGGGTTCTATCGATCGTTAAAGTGTTGTGACTACAAAACCAACATATTATTGTTTTTTAATGTTCGACAAACCCCTAAAGTATTATTTAAAGACATTTTAAGTTTTTTGCAATCTGTATCTAATTCCGCAACTTTTGATACCGCTTGGGAATCGATAGCTTGAAAATAAGAAAATCTCATATAAGAACGGGACACCCCACTTTTTTAGAGGGGGCACAATAAGCTTCAAGTGAGATGTCACGCACGATACGAAATAAAAACTACCCTCTAAGTCAATTAGTTCAAAAGTTACGCCTTGTAAAGGAGGAGGGGTGGTAAAGGGTTAAGGGGGGTGGTGCCCGCTGGGCTCCATGTCTAATTTTGATCAGGAGGTCAAAAAGTACCTACATGCCAATTTTCAGCTTCAGGGGTCAATCCGAATAGCTGTGACGTTAGTTACTAGACTACAAACTATTGAAAATGAAAGTAAGAGTGTTCAGAAGTGACCGGATTGTGTGTGGCAAGGACTGCGTTTTGATTGCTCGATCTCGCGACGGCGTTTCTCTTGGGCCACCTGGATAACATGTAGATGTATTTACAAATACCAAACTGCGGTAATTTTAAAGTTGTGTTTAAAATACGGCGTGTGGTGCCGGCACTGTAGAATAGCACCACCCCCTCCCTTCCCGGGGGGGTCGTAAGAGGCGACCGAGGGATAAACCCGACCCAAACAGCCAGGGCCAACTGTATGGTGGCGGTTATTCCACCACAAAAGCATTCCTAACGACACCTCTTAAGTCCAGATCCGCCCAGTCGTTTGGGCTGTAGCCCGTGGAAAGA
Organism: Phthorimaea operculella; assembly: GCA_024500475.1. Classification (NCBI taxonomy): domain Eukaryota; kingdom Metazoa; phylum Arthropoda; class Insecta; order Lepidoptera; family Gelechiidae; genus Phthorimaea; species Phthorimaea operculella. Next base: position 1,957,316 of record JANFCV010000082.1, read on the forward strand.
ATTTTCTTGTCCACATACATACATACGTACATAAATACTTACATACAATACTCTCGAAAAACATAAACCTCTTTTTGGAGCACTACGGTAAAAACTAAAAACCATTTGAGAACCTCCTACTTCCTATACAAATATTTTTGGGTGATTTATGTATGTGTGTGTGCTTATTTTCAACGTATAAAGGAATAGGCACGTTTATCATAATTATACAAAAAGATCATAAAATAATTGAAATTAATAACAACAGCCTATTATACCTACACAGATTATTCATCATACAGCATAACAGCAGATAACACTTAGTTTTTAATATGTATTTCGATAACAAAAAGGGTCATAAAAATATTGAAATTCGACCTTTAGTATCAGTTCCGGTAGAAATAAGATATCCTTGTCACATAATATTGTTCAAAAAGTATCTCTTCCACCAATATCGTACGTAATATTCAAGGTAACTGTAAATAAAGGATTGTTTTACGAGCTGTTGAACGTTTTGCAAACTATGAATACCTATTCTATTTCTCAAAACCAAGACAAGAACTTTGGAAAGACGTAAACGCTCATAACATTGTTTTTTACGCCGTTTCAGACATAATATTTTCTCCAGATAAGCATTTTTATGGTGCTTCAATAAAGATTAGATTAGGTAATTCTTCTAAACAGGTGTTTTCTATCTATCTTTGTAATTGAATTATTTGACGCTAGACATAAGAAGATTCTTTGCCCACCTCAAGAAAACCAACGGTAGCTTGATATCATATCACACATAAGAGTTTGCATTATTGAAATCGATAATCTTCCCTAAAAAGTTAAAGAAGATTTTTGAAAAAGTAACTAATATGTTTTAGTTTTGAGAGTGGGGCAAAAGGTGGGTCTAGGAACTTTGAATAGTGGATACAGAAATCTGGGCGCAAGTAATCCCAGACCGGCTACGCCGCCATCTAGAAATGCAGCAATCTCGGCGCTAGTAACCTAAGGCCGGCAACGCCGTCACATAGTGGGTGCAGCAATCTGGGCGCAAGTTACCCAAGGTCGACTACGCCCCGCATACAGTGGATGCAGCAATTTCGGCGCAAGTAAAGTAACCCAAGGCCGGCTATGCCTGCATGAAGTGGAGCAGCAATCTCGGCGCAAGTAACCCAAGGCCGGCATCAAGCGGCTCCTAGGGGCCCTACAAAATCTATACCTACGGCGGTAGCTACGCCTTGGCCTTTAGTGATACATAAATAGTGATGTGCCTGCGGCAATATTGCCGCTGCCGGGAACTTTGCCAAGGCAATATTGCCGGTAAATTTCCAATGTTGCCGGCAACTTTGGCAATATTGCCAGGATTACATCATATGTTTTAACCTACTATAAAAGCTTATAAGTCTTATAACTAGCATCTGACGGGCACTAACAAGCTAGGCGATGATTCCTTCGTGACAGGGCTATTAAGGCGTGAACAGCATGACGATGTGATGCGAAATGACGTTCCAGACCAACTCGTTCTGGCACTTTCAAGGTTCAACGGCCTACCTAGTGAGAAAATTTTGAGGTTTTAGCTGCTTTAAGGGTAAAACGAGACCCTATTACTGTAATTTCGCTGTCTGTCTCTCTGTCCACCCGTCCATCCATCCGTCTGTCATCAGACTTTATTTACCTTATAAACTGTGATAGTTAGAGAGATAATAATTTTCACAGACTTCGTATTTCTGTTGCCACAATGACAACAAATACTAAAAAGTAAATAAAAATTAAATAAGGGGAGCTACCATACAGAAAACGTGTTTAACGTACTCGATTTTGCGGTCCAAAGGCTCTATATTTTGAACAGCTATAGTAAGGGAGATGAAATGTTCACAGAACATGTATGACTCTTTTTACTGTAACAATGAATACTTAAAATCAGAATATAATTAATATTTAAGGGGGCTCCAATACAAAAAACTTGATTTTTATGACATTTTTATTCGTAATGGTACGATATCCTACGTGCCCGAGTCCTACTTGCACTTTGTCAATATTTTTATATCCAAAAACTATTTTAAGTTTGTGAACTTAAAAGCAAAGTTGCCAAAATTCCCGGGAATATTGCCAACAAATTTGGCAATATTGCCGGCAACTTTGGCAATATTGGTCATGCGAAATGTTTTGGTTGTTATGGACTGGCGCTTACGATAAAGCACACTGCGAGGTATCATATAACAAAACTTACGTAAAGTTTTATAGCATATTTTGGCAATATTCCCTAAAATTTCCAGTTGAGGCAATATTGCCGGCAATATTGACGGCAAAGTTCCCAAAGTTGCCGGCAACGGCACATCAGTATACATAAACCCTAATAAACTTACGCAAGCTTCGATGAGGCTCTTGGCCTGAGCGATTTGCTCCTCAGTGCCCTTGAAGGTGACGGCTCTCTGGGTGCTGTTGTCCCGCACCCCGCCCCCCTCGAGCTTCACTCGGGCTCCGCTGCGGTGGCTTATTTCGTTTGGTATTATAGTGGGACAGCAATCTCAGCGCAAGGAACGCAAAACCTGCTACGCCTGCATATAGTGGGTGCAGCAATCTACTGGAAGCGAGCCCCAGGGGCATTTCAGTTGCCAAATATTGGTCAAACAAAATATAACTGTTTCCATCGACTCGGCGAAGAAGAAGAAGCAATCTCGACGCAAGTAACACAAGGCCGGCTAAGCCAGCATGACATATAGTTGTAGCAATCTCGACGCAAGTAACCCAAGATCAGCATCTAGCGGCCTGGTTCTTAAGCCCGGAAGACCTGTATGATCTATACGGCAGTTGCTTCACCTTGGCTTCTAGTGATAAATAAACCCTAATAAACTCACGCAAGCTTCAATGAGGCTCTTGGCCTGCGCGATCTGCTCCCCAGTGCCCTTGAAGGTGATGGCTCTCTGGGTGCTGTTGTCCCGCACGCCACCCCCCTCGAGCTTCACCCGGGCTCCGCTGCGGTGGCTTATTTCGGTTGGCATATAGTGGATGCAGCAACCTGGGCGCAAGTAACCTAAGGCCGGCTACAACAGCATATAATGGGAGCAGCAATCTCGGCGCAAGAAACTCAAGACCGTCTAAGCCAGTATAGCTGCCACTTCCAGCAGATTCAGAGGCATAAGATCTGTGGTGTTGTTTCATTTCCGCCAGTGGCCTTGAGACTTAGCAAGTTAGGGGCATCTGTAGTGGATACAGCAATCTCGGCGCAAGAACCTAAGACTAGCATCTAGCGGCTTGGGCCCCTAAAGCCCGAGGTCCCTGTAAAACCTATACGGCGGTAGCTACACCTTGACCTCTAGTGATACATTAACCCTAATAAACTCACGCAAGCTTCAATGAGGCTCTTGGCCTGGGCGATTTGCTCCTCAGTGCCCTTGAAGGTGACGGCTCTCTGGGTGCTGTTGTCCCGCACCCCAGCCCCCTCGAGCTTCACTCGGGCTCCGCTGTGGTGGCTTATTCCGTTTGGCATATAGTGGGACAGCAATCTCAGCGCAAGTAACCCAAGACCGTCTAAGCCAGTATATCTGCCAGTGTAGCTGCCACTTCCATGCATGAGATCTGTGGTTTAGTTTCATTTCTGCCAGTGGCCTTGAGACTTAGCAAGTTAGGGGCTTTCTGTAATCTCGGCTCAAGAACCAAGATTCTTAAGCCCGGGGGCCCTGTAAAATCAAAACGGCAGTAGCTACGCCTTGGCCCCTAGTGATACATAAATCCTAATAAACTCACGCAAGCTTCAATGAGGCTCTTGGCCTGGGCGATCTGCTCCTCAGTGCCCTTGAAGGTGACGGCTCTCTGGGTGCTGTTGTCTCGTACTCCAGCCCCCTCGAGCTTCACTCGGGCTCCGCTGCGGTGGCTTATTTCGTTTGGCATATAGTGGACGCAGCAACCAGGGCGCAAGGAAACCAAAGCTACGCCGGCATAAAGTGGGTGTCTAAGTAACCCAAGACCGGCTATGCCAGCATATAGTGGGTGCAGCAATCTCGGCGCAAGTAACCCAAGGCCGGCTACGCCCGCATATAGTGGGTGCAGCAATCTCGGCGGTAACCAAGACCAGCATCTAGCGGGTTGAGCCCCTAAAGCCCGGGGGCCCTGTAAAATCTATACGGCAGTAGCTACGCCTTGGCCCCTAGTGATACATAAACCCTAATAAACTCACGCAAGCTTCAATGAGGCTCTTGGCCTGCGCGATCTGCTTCTCAGTGCCCTTGAAGGTGACGGCTCTCTGGGTGCTGCTGTCCCGCACTCCAGCCCCCTCGAGCTTCACTCGGGCTCCGCTGTGGTGGCTTATTTCATTTGGCATATAGTGGGTGCAACAACCTGCACGCAAGTAACCCAAGGTCGGCTACGCCAGAATGAAGTGGAGTAGCAATCTCGGCGCAAGTTACATAAGGTCGACTACACCAGCATATAGTAGGTGCAGCAATTTTGGCGCAAATAACCAGATCGGCTACGCAAGCATCTTGCGGCTCGCGCCCCTAAAGCCCGAGGGCCCTGTAAAATCTATACGGCAGTAGCTACTCCTTGGCCTCTAGTGATACATAAACCCTAATAAACTCACACAAGCTTCAATGAGGCTCTTGGCCTGCGCGATCTGCTCCTCAGTGCCCTTGAAGGTGACGGCTCTCTGGGTGCTGTTGTCTCGCACTCCAGCCCCCTCGAGCTTCACTCGGGCTCCGCTGCGGTGGCTTATTTCGTTTGGCATATAGTGGTTGCAACAACCTGGGCGCAAGTAACCTAAGGCCGGCTACACCAGCATATAGTGGCTGCAGCAATCTCGGCGCAAGTAACCCAAGGCCGTCTAAGCCAGTCTAGCTGCCACTTCCAGCAGATTCAGAGGTATGAGACCTGAGGTGCAGTTTCATTTCTGCCAAGGGCTTTGAGACTTTGCAAGTTAGGGATTTTTTGTAGTGGATACAGCAATCTCGGCGCAAGAACCTAAGACCGGCGTCTAGCGGCTCGGGTTCGTAAGCCCGGACGCCCTGTAAAATCTATACAGCGGCAGCTACGCCATGACCTCTAGTGATACATAAATCCTAATAAACTCACGCAAGCTTCAATGAGGCTCTTAGCCTGGGCGATCTGCTCCTCAGTGCCCTTGAAGGTGACGGCCCGTTGGGTGCTGTTGTCCCGCACCCCACCCCCCTCGAGCTTCACTCGGGCTCCGCTGCGGTGGCTTATTTCGTTAATGTTTTCGCCGCCGGTACCTATGGTCAAAAAATATTTGTATAATTAATTGAAGTGCAAAGAAGGACAATCAACTGGTTTGATGACATCAAAAAGTGGACTAATATCAAAGACGCAGCCACGCTCGCAAGACTGGCTTAGAAAAGGCTCGAATATCCAAAGGTGGTCGCCAACGTCCGTTCGGGCATGGTAATTGAAGAAGAAGATTTGAAGTGTAAGTGGGGTTAAAGCAAGCTATAGATTGTGCGTATCGCCCTGCCTGCGCCAAACCGTCAAATGTAAGCAGTTGCTCCATAGATACCTATGTCAAATGTATGAGAAGTAATAGAGGATCAAGAGTGTTGTCACTAGCGTTTTGCTACCGATGAGCAGAGAGGTTGTGTTGTTTCTTGCTTATACCTCTAAGATGTGGGGCCACACGCTCTTGACAAACAATAAGGACTTGATTATTAGTGGCTGCAATAACGACCGCCGACGCTCTGCTTACCCCGTAAGGGACAAATGCGTGATGTGTGTATGTAAATTACCAATGATCCTGCCGCAAGCCCAGCCCGGCACCATCATTGTGCCTTCTACAATAACTGGTTGCTGGTTGATGAAGTCATGGACCAGCGTCTCGGCCAGCTGCGTGGCTTCACTGCGGCCCCTCATGATGCATACATCGTAATCCTTGTCGCTGAACTTCTTGAAGTGGATGAGTGCGCCGGATTTCTTCTCGATCTCCTTGATGTTCGAGCCATTGCGCCCTAGTGCAAAATATCAATTCAATACATACATAATATAAAATAATGAAGTCTTTTTTTGCGTTTCTCTGTTGAAATTCGCTAACTCCTTCTAAACTACGCAACGGATTTTGATGCGGTGTTTTGTAATAGATGTAATGGAAGGTTTATATGTATCCTATCCTACTTCCTACTAATATTATAAAGGCGGATGTTTGTGTGTGTGTTTGTTACGACATTACGCTAAAACGGCTGATTAGATTGACTTGAAATTTTGCGCAAATATAGAAGAGTATCTAGAATAACACATAGGCTACTCTTTACCACGGGAAAATGTCTTATTCCTACAGGATCACGCATATTTCAATATTTTTGCAAAGGTGGCGTGACTGAGCTGATTCGCGTTTTAAATGTTTTCGCCGAAAACTAACAGCGACATCTCTTGGCGAGTAACGCTTTTTTCCCGCGGAATAATAGGTAGCAGCGGGTGAAACCGCTGACGGGCAGCTAGTAACACATAAGGGAAAATGCCTATTTCCCGCGCGAAAATGAGTTGCAGTGGTGGAAAGCGCTAATGGCCGGCTAGTTATTAATAAACTAAAAAAAATGTGTTTCGCACAAACGGTGAAATTTAGGCGAGTATTAATTACGATTTTGGAAACATTTGTTTCACGACATTGTTACGCAACAGTGACGGCGATTTTTGTTTTGGTATCTAATACAAAATGTTTTGAAAGCAAAAATGAAATAACCGCCCTATGTGTTTCGTGACGTAACTACAAACATACATGTAAATAAAACATAAATAACATAAGTTTTAGATGGAGAAAATGATCATCAGAACTATTCACAACATACATCACAAAAAGTGTTTTTGTAACATGATGACAAAAGTTATGTATGATTATGATATGAATCATAATCCTCACATGCAAACATGATCTCACAACTTTTATCTTGAACAAGGTCCTTGTCTTGAACTTATATTTCAAATTCATCTAAGTAAATTATTTTTGTATAATATGTCGCAAGTTTGTTATAAAATTAGGTTTTTGATTAAAAACCAACTTAGGACAAAATCGAAACTTAGTTTTAAGATAAATCAAGGTGTGTGATCAAAAACCTGCACTGGTTCAGGTTTAAGACAGATAAAATTCTTCCTAAAACATGAATTTGCTCAGTTTCCTAATAAAATATGCTACATACAGACAAATTTTATCATAAACCTGCGACATATGCAACATGTACCCCTATAATGTGTTACTTTCAAAATGAAGCTCTTCATGAAACAATTTTGGTTCAAGGTTCAAGAAACATTGTTAAAAATGTAAAATTGAAGTTTGCCATAAAATGTAGGTAGAGCATTAAATTTTATTATGAGAAGTCAAAAACAATATTTTTTCACATAGCATCATATTTAATTTCCCTGCGGATAGTTTCTTAGTATAATAGGCTGATTCATACTTGTATTCATACTTTTTTATGTCTCCTGAAATGTTTTCTTATGGGAAGTTGTTCTGTTTCAGACCACTGAATGCATCCTATCAGTATTAGGTGAGCCATAGCATAGCGATAGGATGGCATAGTAAATAAAAAATAAATTTATCTTTATGAAGGTACTGTAAAAATGCTTTGTTGCTTGTTTAATTCCAATATTGTATCAAGAACTTATCTTTTAAAGATAACTTCACAAAACAAATAAAATTTGCAGTACAGCATTCATAATTAATATCCTTTTTTAATTGTAAAGAAAAAAAATCATGCCGAGAAAATAAGAAATTTTATTAAATTTATGAGTAGAACACACTCTTAAAATATTTGTACTTAATTAAATTTAAACTTATTTAATTAAGTGACAAAAAAAGGCAAAGTAAAACTTACCAATAAGTGCTGGCACAATGCTTTTTGGTACAGAGACCTCAATTACATTGACGCGTGATGTCTTGACGCGCTTGTCTGTTTCATCCTCGTCTTTCTTGAAGACATAGTAGACAACCAGCGCTGTGACTGTGACTAGGGACAGGCCTAGCGCCACCGGGACCACCAGCTTTGAAGACATGGCTCTAAAAATAGTAATATTGATTCTTATTTATTGTTTCTGTAAGTGTGCATTAAAACAAGCACAATTATTAAAAAACAAAACTCTGAAAGTTTATATACGGTTACATTTAATTAAGTACAAATCTCTTAACCTCCCGTACACCCACCTTCACCGCGCGCCATACCGCGGTCACAAACGTGCTGGTATACCGTAAATACCAGGGTGGCGGGGAGGTTAAGGGCGTAATTTACTCACAAAACTGAACAACTTTTGTCTAAAACATTTCTTCAAAATATGAAAAAAAAAATTGGCCCTCCCATACAAAAATGTTGAAAAAGTGTGTCACTTAGTATGGGAGGTAAAATTTTTTTTATTTATATTTTGAAGAAATGTTTCAAACAAAAGTTGTTCAGTTTTGAGAGTAAATTACACCCTCAAGAGATATGTACTTAATTAAATGTACCTTATATGTTGTATTGAAGATCTGTTATTATGAATTTTTAATATGGCCAGTGTCACTCGCACTGCTGATAAGAATCTAAGAACACCCCATTTGTCAAAATCCACCAAGCTGATTGGGCTGTTGCCTGTAAAAAGAATTTTCTTGTCCACATATATATAATTGAAAAACATAACCATCCTTCTGAGGAAGTTGGGAAAAAAAACAAGAGTGACATGAACATGGGTATTCCCAAATAGTTAGTACAAATTCAAGTCCTGTGTCCAGCACAAGATAGAAGTTTTGACACAAGCAAAATGTTGTAAACTTATGATCAAATAAGATTCCATTTAGAATGTGCTAACAAGCTAATAAATAAATAAATACATTGGTTGTTATTATGAGAAGTACAGCCTGATACACCAGCGACGAAATGGGGAATCAAGACATTACTGGCCACAAACCACTTGAAATATTATCAGTGACAGAAAAACTTAGCATGCCCTTGGGACTGGCACCTTTTAACATAAAAGTTTAAGGGTATTGAATTGGTAAATAATATGTTCCAAATTCAGTGGTGAATAAGCCGCATTGCATCAATCTATTACCAGCTATGACATAATAACGAGAGTAGAAATTACTTCACAAGTAATATGACACCTGTTGGTGTTATAAAATGTATAAAATCCGCTCTCACCTCTCGATTTTCCAATACTTTTACATTCACAGATTTCACGGAAGCTCGTGTCGATGAAACAACGTGTTGAAATGTTATCAAAACTCAATAAAACAATATTTACCTACAGTTTTTATCTCGAATTTGTCGAAAAACGTTTCGTTCGTGCAAATAAAAATATGTGTAAATGACAAAATGACGGACGAATTGAAATGACAGCTAGAATGTTGCCAGCACCTGTACTACGATTTTCTGCTAAAAAAAGTCTGTGAAGTATCCACATATTTCCAGTAGAGGGCGCTGAGCATATCAACTATTTCGCCTATTTTCCGATGTTATTTACGGTAAACATAGTTAAAGACAAATTTTTCAGATTGTCGCGCGTTTACTACACGCAAAACTGTACAAGTTTACAAAGAAACTTTCTTCGAAACACAAAAAATATATATTAGGCGCATCCAAACAAAAATGTTGGAAAAGTGCATCAAAATCTATTTTGTCAACTTTCATTCAACGGGTAATCAGTAAGCCACGGGAACAGGAACGACGTCGCGGGCACAGCTAAGTAATTAAATGAAGTAGGTAATAATATTACCATCAAGTTTTGTTCATTAATAATAAAATGAACAAAACCTTCTTTAATGCATTAATTCGTTGACTTTGAATCGGTGCAACCACGGTGCAATTTTTTTAGCCATCGCGATTTTATGTCAAAGTAGTCGCAAATGAAAATATGGAACCAGTTAAATTAGTTTATCTTGTGTTCTTATTTAAATACGGGGAATCAATTGTCTTTAATCATACAACCAATGTTTCTTTATACAATTTAATAGTTTATACTGATAGAGATAGAGCATTGATGTATAAATATTACATGGTAGAGTCAAAAGTATTATTTTTAAATATGATAACTAATCAAGCTGCTATACCATTAAAAGTTTTAGTCGAAGATAGATTTCGCCAAAGTTTTGAACGTGAGCTGAATAGAAGAGGTATTCAATACTCTTACATTTCTCAGACAATGTAAGTGCATTTGTTAAAATTCATACCTGTAAATTTGAGAATTTAGTATAAAAATTCGCTCATAAAAGCCATGAAACTATAAATTGTAACATTTCTATTCATTCTACATCTAGATATTTCAATGTTCAGGGTAAGCCCTCTTTCCCAGCCAAATATACAGGCGTATTAACCTATTGCCTAAGAGGGTAAAATTTTTGGAAGTGTATATATTTGTATGTATCTATGTTTTTTTCATGTATGTAAGTACGTACGCAGACAGACAAGAAATTCGATTTCACAGGCGGCTGGGCATATCTTGACATGTGAGGTCATTCATTGTGAGGTGTCGTTAGAATCGTCTCAGCAGTACAAGTGACGCTGGCAATATTAAAATCATAAAGTCAAGATGGCGGATTTTTATCGCAAAAATATAACTTTGAAATTAGCACAATCGGGTTTTATACATCTGCTTGTTACTCGTAGTTTTCATAGTCCATTCAGGGGTTGGGTTAGTTCCAAAAAAAGAGCGTGTTTATTCCAAAGTAGATCAGCAAAATGCACAAGACGGTGAATTAAAAAAAATCTATGTGTGTATTGGAATACTAAAAGCCTGACCAGCGGTTTCCCTTTGTGCTAAAGGTTTTTTTCCGTGGGAGTGACATAATTAACAATTCATATCTTTTAACAGTTGGAAAAAATACTTGCAAACAAACGGTGAAAAATATTTGACAAACCCATCTCGTAATTTTCTCACGTTTGATGGTATCGTAAAATGGGCAGCTCAAAACAAGGAAAACTATCCCAAGTATTTTGAAAGATTGCGTTTACGTCACAATACATACGAGAACAGACAAATGCTAGAAATGAAAGTTTCTAAAGATCTTGCAAAACGAACAATTATTTATGTTATCGGAGGTGAGAACGCAAGAGACTGGATGTCTACAGCAGTAATTATTAACTACATAGAAAAAATGCTAAATATTTTGAAATTAAAAGATAATTCGAAACAAGGGACAAAAGGGGCAAAGGTCAAGCCTACAGAATCTCTTTTAGATCATTACAATCTGCATTTTGTTCCTGTTGCGAACCCAGATGGATATGTCCATAACATGGAGAGTATTTTTAAAATATACTTCTAATTATTTTAACCAATAAAGCCGATGAACCCTAGTATCAGCTTGAAACCTCATAAAACTCGCTATACAGGGTGCACTTCCCCTAACACCCCGTATACTGGGTGAAATTTTACTAGTGACCGATAACGAAAACTCAGAACTGGATGGCGATAAGGAACAACTTTCCCCAAGGAACATAGCTCGGAATAGGAAAAAAATTTTTCGACCTCCCATACTAAATTGCCAATCAGCTGATTTGAGGTACTATGGGAGGACCATATTTTTTTCATATTTCGACCTATGTTCCTTGGGGAAAGTTGTTCCTTATCACCAGCTGATTGTGAGTTTTCGCTATCGGTCACTAGTAAAATCTCACCCTATATAAGGTCCTATTAAATTCACTGCAAATATTTTAAGGGCATGCGTAAGTATGTATAAGAAAAACATCTAAGGCATTTAAAAAAAAATCTACACGCTAGATTTTTTTTTCATTTTCAAACAAACTTTTTAATTAATTATGTGAACACCCTTTAACTGACCTAACTGACGTTCCGCCATGTAAACATGATTCACTTATACGGCACGCACACTAACAACCAACCAATCACAGCACGGCGCGTTTGGCGCGTAATTTAAATTCATCGAAGTGTGCGTTTCTAGGACAAACAGGGTGCACTTTTTGCGTTTCGTTTTTTTTTAGTTAAATGCAGTTTTCTCGAAAACTAGCGTGTAGATTTCTTTAAAAATTTGCCTAGTACATGCTTATATTTTATTTGATCTGCCCCTAAAATATTTGCAGTGAATTTAATAGGACCTTATATATAAACTTTAAATAACGTATACCGGGAGTAACAGAAAGAGTATAACAAGCCGAAAGGAGGTCAACGTACTCGTGAAACTGAACAACTTTCCCTATGGAAGATGGGTCGAAATATGAAAAAAAAAATTTGGACCTCCCATATAAAACTGCCGATTATCTGATTGATTTTCTATGAGAGGTCCAATTTTTTTTTCATATTTCGACCCATGTTCCATAGGGAAAGTTGTTCAGTTTCATGAGTACCTTGATTGACCTCCTTTCGGCTAGTTATACCTAGGGAATGCAATCTCGAGCCGAGATTGACGACTCGAGATCTCGGTCGAGATCTTAGGGTTCGAGATTGACCAACTCGAGATCTCGTTGATTTATTGGTCGAGATCTCGGAATATCGAGATCGAGATTTTGTTTATCTCATACAGAGATCATCAAAATTAAACTTTCTTGCCATGCCATGGTACTGTTGTAATATTAATCATCTTGGGGATCCATCTCAGCTTCTAGGCCAAAAGTTGCGGTGTGTTACCCGACCCGGGCCGATAACCCGGGTACGCGAAACCAGCTCCTCGAGCTTCGACTGACTGTCCCACTATCCTAGTCAGTAGTATATCCCAGCTCTTATACTTTTTATCTGGGCCCGAATTCTGCTAAATAAAAATCGTTTCAGTTTAATGCCGATGGCATGACAGTTGGATGGTTTTGTATTTTGTTGACAGTTTTAGTATGGAAAATCACATTGGCAATAGAATGAGAATTGAGTGTCGCTTGCAATGGCAAAAAGATCAGATTTGGGGCCCTGTTATATTCTGTCCATTCATGGTCCATTCCATTAGTTTTACTAATAAATGTCTAACAATAAATGTCTTTTCCTGCTGAATAAATAATGCGCTCGGGGTAGATCGGCAGACACCGAAAACTATGCTACGCACAGCAATAAACACGTCGATGCCTTCAAGCTCAATCTCGAAATCTCGTTCGAAATCTCGACGGATACTGTCGAGATCTCGAAGGATTTTTCTGAAACGAGATTTCCTATTTCGAGATCTCGGTGATTTCGAGATCTCGCGAAATCGAGATTGCATTCCCTAGTTATACCCTTTCTGTTACTCCCTGTATATAAATAAACTTATTTTGCCTACAGGACGTTGATAGGTGTTGGGCAAGAAATAGAAAAGTGCATTATAATAGCACGTGCGGTTTCAAAGAAGATGCTGTAGGAGTTGACGTAGAAAGAAATTGGGGAATAGGACCGCTACCAAGATCAGAAACGTGTAATGGCATTTTTCAAGGATCGCATTCATTATCAGAAGCAGAAACAGCTAGTTTGTTCTTACGTATGAATTCTCTCGCTAAGCGAATCATGGCTGTAGTCGTAGTAAAAGGATTTGGTAGGATGATCACTATACCGTATGCTCAACCGCTAGAGGAAACGGTTAATCATGACTTGATGGTAAGAAACGTAAAATAGGTGTACAATCAATTTTTACATATTTAATAATTCATTTGAGTTCTATAAATAAAGTTATGTTTTATGTTTACAGATGCACATAATTGGTGAAGTAACTTCAAAAATTCGGATACAAAAAAATGAGACAATTTACTATGGGACCACAGAAACATTCCTTTGTAATGAACTAATGAACGATCAATCATTATAAAATTATGCAGTTTATTCAGTATATTAACGATTCAAATCTATTTGCCTTTACAGCGTCACTTTAAAATACCTTATGTTTTTCAGATAACTACTCAGGAAACTTGGCTGACTATGTGAAGAAAAAGCTGAATATTCCAGTAGTATTTACGGTATACCTACAGCGGGGAGAAAGATTCATTCCAAATGTTGATGACATTGAAATTTTAACAGATGATTTCAAAACTATATTAGGCGATATAATTCTATTGGCGACGGACATTTACAGTCCTTTATTCAATAGTCAAACTAATAATTTTATGGTGTTAAAAATAAAAAGCATTGTAATAACGATAAGTTTGCTTAATTACTACCACATAAAATACATATTTTTAACGTAGAATATTGTTTGATTATTATAATGAACTAGCATTCTATCCTAACTATACTCTATCCGCGCGATGAAGATAATACCAGAAAATGCAAAATGATTGCCATTGGTTAGCGATAACGAGGCAAGGGTGCGTTTACATGGCGGTGCAATTTCAGTCTACTTCTGTGGCTTGCACGGAGCGGACGCGTTCTGTTGTTCTTACATCGATTGTTTTATTTCTCCTACGACCTAGAGCGTGTTTTGGACTATTTCCTGTGAAACATACACAGATGTATTTACCTAAAATTATTTTTACTTATTAAATATTGTAATAGACCTAAGAAAACCAAATTTAATAGTAAAAAATATTTATGAGTCTTCTTTAACCAAAGAGCCATGTAAACGCATCTTTACGTTTTTACACAATTGTTGACGCCCACTTACCTGGAAGGGCAATCATTTGTCCCTTTCACTTGCATACAAAAGTGCGGTTGAGAGGACGCTATATTATCTTCATCGCGCGGATAGAGTATAACCTAACTGGACGCACACAAAAATACATATACCTATACCTACCATACATTAGTGGCGAAGGGTGACATTTCAACTAATGTAGCCGACAAAAAAATACTCCATGAAAGTAGATTGATGAGAGAGTATGGATTTATATAAGGTCCTATTAAATTCACTGCAAATATTTTAAGGGCATGCGTAAATATGTATAAGAAAAACATCTAAGGCATTTTTAAAAACATCTACACGCTAGATTTTTTTTTTTTCATTTTCAAACAAACTTTTTAATTAATTATGTGAACATCCTTTGACTGACCCGACTGACGTTCCGCCACGTAAACAGGATTCACTTACACGGCACGCACACTGACAACCAACCAATCATAGCACCTTTTTTTGGCGCGTAATTTAAATTCTTCGATGTGTGTGTTTCTAGAACAAACAGGGTGCATTTTTTTCGTGTTTTGTTTTTTTTTAGTTAAATGCAATTTTCTCAAAAACTAGCGTGTAGATTTCTTTAAAAATTTGCCTAGTAAATGCTTATATTTTATTTTATCTGCCCCTAAAATATTTGCAGTGAATTTAATAGGACCTTATAGAGTACTGAAAGGGAAGTCGATAGGAATCGGCATGTACTGTACGGACCCTTCGCCATTGCCATACATACCTAGTCTGTTATTTCCGATGATGTAGATTAGATATCACTGAAACGGCAAATTCACAAATGCAAAACCTTTGCAATAATCGGAAACCTTTGAATGCCAGAATTTTCTTACGGATACGAAAATGAACTAATATTATATTTTGTAACATTTTTTAAAATTTGTCTAATTGTTTAGTATCCTAAACAAGCTGGCAACTATCACACATCCAATAAACAAAAAGGGTAGAACAAGCCGAAAGGAGGTCAAGGTACTCATAAACTATGTCATAAACAACTTTCCCCATGGAACATGAACGGATTATGAAAAATAAAAATTTGGACCTCCCATACAAAATCACCGATCAGCTGATTGATTTACAATGGGGGTCCAATTTTCTTTTCATATTGTGACCCATGTTACATGGGGAAAGTTGTTCAGTTACATGAGTACCTTAACCTCCTTTCGGCTTGCTATAGGTAATCTTTTTGTTACAAAAGGGTTTCTTTCATCCGAGGTTACAAACGTCCACCAAACATCCGACTTTCCAAAAGAACTCAACAAGTCAAACTGAACAATTTTCCCCGAAAACCAAAAGTCCGTCAGCGGTGTCACTTGCTATTTATGTAAACCATGCTCTTTAATCATCCTATTTATTACAAAAAACCGCATCAAAATCAGCAAATTCCACTGGAGACGGAGAAACGCATAAAGTGACTTCATTTTTATACCTACTATCTACTATGCATTGATAACTCCTTGGCTACCCTTATGACATTTTTGACATAATTTAATAACTGACTTTTCATAACAGCTTTCACATTGTTTATTTCGAGTCCATTTTCAGTTTTGTTATTTACTGGTTATTCTATAATTACGATTCGATACTTCTCTAGATATGGAAGGTAAATACCTAATAATCACAGGTAGTAGGTAAAGTAGTAGGTATTTTCCTTGCTAATAATGCTTTTCCTTCCTGCATTGTATAAATACCTATACTTAGACAAAACGGCACGGCACGGCACATGGATATTCATAAATATTCTCCTATATTCGTACCGTCAGGACCTCAATTTTTATGCGAAACCAGTTTGCACTAAAGTTATTTTGATACTACTAACACTACTAGCTACTGCTTATACCTACAGCCTCAACAGTGCAATGTTGGACATGGACCAAGTATGGGCTCAGTCACCTCACTACCCTTTGCAGGTGAATTAGTGAGCGCAGTGTAAGGTGTTGTTACTGCTGCCAAGCCGCTGCCAATAGCATATTCTGGATTCATCCCTTAGTCGCCTTTTACGACACCTACGGGTATAAACGTTACTGTTACTACATACTTAGCCTACCATTATGACCAGTCGGTAACGTCTTTTTACCCGACTGCCTCAGAAGGAGGGTTATGTTTTTCGAAAGTATGTGTATATGTATGTTTGTATGTATGTATGTGGACAAAAATATATTTTTCACGTGCAGACCAAACGGATAGCGGGATTTTGACATACAAGGTGTGTCGTTAGATTCGTCTCAGCAGCGCGAGTGACACGCACGGGCTATATTAAAAAATCTTAAATTTAAAATAGCGGATTTTTATCGCAAAAACTACTTTGAAATCACCGCAGTCAGGTTTTTGTTTTTTAATACATCTGCTTGTTTAAGTCGGTTGTCGTTTAATGGGATTTGTTTCAGCGATGCGCTCGGTTGCGTTTGCGTGCAGCTAATAAAGTTCTTTAATAATGAGATTTTATGATGGAATATATTTTAAGTAGGAAAAGGTTTAGCATTATTATAGGGGCAGGTACACTACGTACAATTACAATCCAATTTGATGAATTTGCAATAGTAGTTAGTTGATAACTTGTTAGTTGGGATTGTTGTATAGTTAAAAGATTTGTTGGCTTTGTTGGCTTGTACATTAGGTATTTAGAAAAGTTGTTAGCCACGGACAAAGACACAAATAGCACAAAGCACACCCAGACCCGAGAAAAATTCGTCATTCAAAATTCTGCCCTGACCAGCAGGGCTAAGATATGCAGCGCGACTTCGCTTTGTCGCGCTCTATCTCTACGCCGCGCGAGTTTTATCTACATGTGCTAAGATGCGACTCGCGCCGCGCCCGCGACTAGACATATCTCTACACCGCGCGGAAACCATAGACAATTTATGTGAAATCGCTAACATGCGACCCATTTTTCTCTACTTTTGACATATGGCACCACCCGCGAGATATGTCTTCCTGGACCATGCTCGGTGTGCAGGAATTGATCACTGAATCTTTGCGAAGCGAAGCAGGAAGGCACTTAAAAAGTACGTAATAGATATTGTGCTATTGTTCGACAACTTCGTGCGCGTTAGTTCTAAAGCTCTCTAGGTACAGTTACCGTTTAAAATATCGCCTTTTACCTACTCAGCATTTTTATTTCAGACTACTTCCTTTGAAAATGACACACACAGCTGATGTGTTTCATGTTTTAGAGTAATTTTACAAGAAGTATGCCGTGGGATATTACTGAAGGTAAGGATCCTTTACCTATCTATTTCTCTTGGATTGGAGTACACATGACTTCGTAGATACAAAATGAATACGAAACGCGACCTTCGCAATTTTTCATATCGTACAAAATGGTACATCCGCCGCTACGACGATTGATAGGGTGACCACGCATTCATCTGTAGCGATTGGATATTTATAAACTTTGCTGAAAAGTTAGATAACTACTTTGTAAGATTCCCGTGTTGTAGTAAGTATCTAATCTAGGACATATTACTCTAAAAAATATTAGCATTAAGGTGAGGGTTGCTTAAATAGTTAATTTAGCTTCTAGAAGATGCTTCAAGTTCAAGGTAAATAATGCAAAGGCAGCACTTGCTGAGCACTGAGAACTCGTCATTTATTGTTTAGAATTACGCTGCTGTTTTGTAAAGTTTACAAAATTAATTTCAAGTTATATTGTATCTTGTGAAATGTTACTCTTGAGAATGAGAGTAACATTTCACAAAGTCTTAATTTGTCAAGATTTTTCAAAGAATCCCATTCTATACGTCTCACTTATCATCATATCCACCCCACACTAGAGCGTGCGCCCCCAATAAAAGCGTAATCGTCGAAATCGTCATGTTTTTTATTGTGCCCGCCCCGCATCACGAAAGCCCGCGAACGGGGAAAGTCAGTCAGATAAGTTCAGTTAGTCAGCTCAGCTGTAAGAAAGTTCGGGATTCGGTTAACCAACCAGCATATTGATAAACAAATATGCAGCGTCCTTACGAGCCTAGGAGAAAATTACCACCAAGCATTATGAAGGAAAAATGTCATTGGGGTATGTAGTGATATTTTCCAATAAATAGAAAAACGGTTTTGCAAGGACTATTTTGGGCATTTTATGATTTAACGTTTAAAAACTTAACGCTACCTACCATGCAAAGGATATTGAGTTATGCGTGTATAAAAATTTAAAATCTGGCCTTGCTGCATATCACTTACATACCCATATTTCCAGACTTTGAATATTTCGTGGTGCAGCAGCCACCACCGAGGATCTGCTTTGGCACGGGGCTCGACCGAGAAACCTTGCCTTTGTCTGGCCCCAATGTTAGCTCGTTCATGAGACATAATCAAGGTGAACTACATCCAAACATTGGTCCAGGTTGTCATGGGTTAGGAAGAGACGCCTTCTATGACCTCTTGCATCGTGTAAGTTCCATTTCATAAATGTATGTAGGTAGATAGATACATAAGTTTGGTTTTGGTTATACTCATCTATCAGGCTTTCGTAATAGATTTTTGTAACACCGAGAAAGTTACTACGTATTTCGGAAAGTGAAAAAGACCCTTGGTTTGTTCTCCTTTTAATGACACGGCTAAGAACGGGTTAGTGCTATTCTATCGACCTTGCTACTTGGTGGCAGCATCACGCGGCAATAGGCCTGTGTCCACCAGTGGACCACCAACAAAACAAATGATACTGTTGATGATGACATGACGATGATGTATCTAATTTATTGTATGAAATGATGGTTAATTAAAGTAAAACTGAGGCAATAGCTAAGTACATATGTAAACTGCATCTACATCTGAGGTAGCAGATAGCTAATTAATGCGTTCTCAATGTGCAGCATATCAGCAAATATGGCTTAGGGCCGAAAGTGCCTCGTTTCTGGAAGAAGCACGAGTTCCAGCCTCCACCTCGAGAACTGCCCCCACCAGAGCCTTGGAAGCAAAACTGTGCTCCCTTCAATTCAACACTCAAGAGGAAGAACATCTTGTTTAAAGTCGAAGATTATCCTTCGTAAGTATTAGAATATCTTAAAACTATGGTTGCTTAAACGGCTTAACCAATTCTGATATATAAAATAACTTTGTTCCATTTGAGCTTTGTTACTACATTTTTCTATATTCATAGATTTTTACATAGGTAATTCGTAAGTTTATTTAAATTATTTGTGTATTTTTAGACCCTGTGATTATTTGCCAGATTACAAGAAGAGACAAATGAAGTTTGCCTACAGTTTCCAAGGCAAGAAAACTTTAATTTGCCCTGTACAAGTAAGTTGTAATTTCTTAACAGTTTTTATTAGTACTTTTAATCTCAGGTACTTTTGTACGGTTGATTGTTGGATAGGTATAAATAATCAATAAATAATGAAATAGCCAAGGGTAAACAAATCTGTGATATGCAATAAATATATTGAAACTAGCTGGTACCCGCGAACTTCGTTTCGTTTCATTCCTAACACCTTTGCAAAATTCTTATTTCCACACCAGCATCCTAAAAATACTCTGGATATTCATCACGCTAATATTGTTGGTACTACATTTCTCAAACCATAATAGCATTCCCAACAGATGCCAGCAGATGCGTTCCATCATACTGAACAATTTTTTCTTTGGGGCCATTTCAATATCTCCTATAGTTTAGCTGGGCTCCTGTTGGTGCACCTGGTGGTCTGCATCAGGTACTACAAACCTTCGATGTCTATTCTCTTCAGCTGAAGTGTCCCTTCAAGCTGAACAACTTTTGCTTTGAAGTCATATCTGTATCTCCTATTGTTCATCTGGGCTCCTGTTGGTGCACCTGATGGTTTTCATCAGGTACTCCAAACCTTCGATGTCTTTCCGCCAGCAGAAGCGTCCCATCAGGCTGAACAACTTTTGTTTTCGAGTCATATCTGTATCTCCTATGGTTAACCTGGGTTCCTGTTGGTGCACCTGGAGGTCTACATCAGGTACTTCAAACCTTCAATGTCTATTCGCCAGTAAAAGCGCCCCATCAAGCCGAACAACTTTTGCTTTGAAGTCATATCTGTATCTCCTATATTTTACCTGGGCTCCTGTTGGTGCGCCTGGTGGTCTACAGCAGATACTCCAAACCTTCGTTGTCTATTCGCCAGCAGAAGCGTCTCATCAAGCTGAAAAACTTTTGCTTTGGAGTCATATCTGAATCTCTTATAGTTAGGCTGGGCTCCTGTTGGTGCACCTGGTGGTCTACATGAGGTACTCCAAACCTTTGATGACTTTTCACCAGCAGAAGCGTCTAATCAATCGGAACAACTTTTGCTTTGAAGTCATATCTGTATCTCCTATAGTTTAGCTGGGCTCCTATTGGTGCACCTGGTGGTCTACATCAGATACTCCAAACCTTCGATGTCTATTCGTTAGCAGAAGCGTCCCACCAAGCTGAACAACTTTTGCTTTGGAGTCATATCTGTATCTCCTATAGTTTAGCTGGGCTGCTGGTGGTGGTTCTGATGGTCTACATCAGGTACTCCAGACCCTCAAGTGGAACCAAAAGTAGCCTATGTCCGTTCTCGGTGTATAAGCAATCTCTGTGCCAAATTTCATCAAATTCGGTTCAGTGGTTTAGGCGTGAAAGCGTAGCAGACAGACAGACAGACAGACAGACAGACAGAGTTACTTTCGAATTTATAATATTAGTATGGATTGAAATCAATAGGTACAATTTTGTTCCTATTCAAAATTTACCAAGTATTTTAGTTCATTATAATATTTATAATTTGGATTAATATATAGTTTAACCTGTGCTGTGATTATAATAATAATAACCACATTTTATTCCTATAGATAAAATGCGTGCCTTACAACTTGGATCAGTGCGAGTACTGTGGATGTTCTTGCTCCGCGCAAGGCGACTATTGGCAGTTTGAGGATCGCATTTTCCTCTGTCGAAAACACTATTCGAGATTCTTTGATCACTGCCTAGCGAAATTCCAAGGCATCAGACTGTCCGAATTTAAGGTAAAATATGAACATCATTTTAAAATAAAAATAGTTTGTGATAAAACATCTAAATCTAAAATAATTCGTAATCGCTGAACGTTATTCTTTTCATTTTGATTAAATAAAAATAATTTTGCTTAAGTAATAAAAAATAAACATTGTACCCAGCATATACTGTGTGAAATTTTACTAGTGACCGATAGCAGTAATGCAGGACGGGTTTGTGATAAGGAACAACTTTCCCCAAGGAACATAGGACGAAATAATGAAAAAAAGACCTCCCTTACAAAATAGCCGATCAGAATACTATGGAATGTCCATTCTTGGGGAACGTTATTCCTTATCACCAGCCCATCCTGGATCTTTGCTATCAGTTACTAGTAAAATGTCAACCTATATAAGGTCCTATTAAATTCACTGCAAATATTTTAAGGGCATGCGTAAATATGTATAAGAAAAACATCTAAGGCATTTAAAAAAAAATCTACACGCTAGATTTTTTTTTCATTTTCAAACAAACTTTTTAATTAATTATGTGAACACCCTTTGACTGACCCGACTGACGTTCCGCCACGTAAACAGGATTCACTTACACGGCACGCACACTAACAACCAACCAATCACAGCACGGCGCGTTTGGCGCGTAATTTAAATTCATCGAAGTGTGTGTTTCTAGGACAAACAGGATGCACTTTTGCGTTTCGTTTTTTTTTTAGTTAAATGCAGTTTTCTCGAAAACTAGCGTGTAGATTTCTTTAAAAATTTGCCTAGTACATGCTTATATTTTATTTGATCTGCCCCTAAAATATTTGCAGTGAATTTAATAGGACCTTATATAAAGTAGGTAGGTAGTTTGCCAAGCAGTGCAAAATGTCACATCACACAAGGAGCAAAATGTTATTCGTTAGGTACTATCTATCTATGCAATATACCTACTACACTGTTTGTGACATTTTATCCCATGTCATATAACTATCGTACTGTAGCTGTAAAGAACTACTAGGGCTCGGACACTGGCTCGGACATTTAACTTTGTAACTTGCAACCTTATACACACAAGACAACGACAGCTGGCTCTCTGGAGAGCTAGTGGTAGTCAAAGAGTTAAGATAATTTTCCCAAAAAGTTAACTATCTCAGTCGCTTGAACGTTTCGAGCTTCCTTGTGTACCTTAGGAGGAGCTTTTTAAAATGTTATGTAATAAATAATGAATAATTTTTATTTTTCCGTAGCCGGTGAGAGACTGCTTCTTTGCGCATTCGCACAACAGTTGCAAAGCTGCTTTGAAGATTATGAAAAACGAAGAAATTGAGAAAAAACTCAGAAAGGAAGCTTACCTGGATCTGTATTTCCCATTACGACGTCACTGCAATTACTGAAGTTGAATTAATTTTAGTTTAGTTTTTGTATTATTTTTAGTGTTTTTAGTCAAGTTGAATAGATTTGAGACAATTCAGTAGAAAATTAGGGTGTCGGCAACACCGTCCACCATCCGCATGTTTTGGTAGGATATATTTTAAAAATGGCAATACCATTATCATCAATCATCTGACTTTCGACAAGTGCCCGTGTTGTCTTACGTATTTATTATTTATTTTGCTCAAAAATCGATATTGCGGCGGCCAAAATACTGAGACACAATGAAGCTCGATTCAAACAATAAGATGATAAATAGTGAAGGTGGCGCAGACACGCCCGAGGACGTGGTGGATCCGCGGCAGAACGCCGAGGATATCATTGACGAGATTCTCGCGGAGTTTACGGAGTCTCGGACACCGCCCGACGCTATCAGGAACGGGAACAATATACCAGAAAGTCTGTTCAGCATGATCCAGCCGCCGCAGACCCGGACGCCCGCCAACTCGTTCTCCGAAAACGCGACTATTGACGATATCGACCCGTCGTCCGACCTCGGCACCTCCATCAGAAACAAGTGTTTGGAACTGGAGGAGATCCTGCAGAGCTTGAAGTCTCGCCTGAACCACGTCGTGTTGGACGAGAACATCGTGCTCAGCCCCGAGGACAACTCTCTTGAGGCACAATTAGAACACGACATGGACACAGCTTGCCAAGAAGACCTTTCCCTACAAGAATTCCTTGAGCTCCTACATTCCCAAAACAACACGAACTCGCAAAGCTCTCAAAATATAGGCCCAACTGGTGTACAATGATTCCTTACAGGATAAACATATTGAATTTACTAATGTTTAAGATAAATTACAAGAATTTATAGTGTGCAAATTTGAGATTAAATTTTATTATTAATTGAAGTTCAGGCCTAAACATTGTATTATTGGTTAAGTCTTCAAAAGTAAAAAAATAGAACAAGGATATGATTTTTAATCTTTTTATTATAAAAAAATAAACATAAGCACTACAATAACAGTTAACACTAATATTAGATTTTCCTTTGAGAAACAATACATAATTGGGTATTCATTTCTGAATCAAAACAATTCAGCTTCTATCTTAAGATAGGCTTAAAAACCAAGCGACGCGACAACGACGCGCGTCGTTGTCGCCGTCAAATTTTGACGGCGTCGTTGTCGCTGCGGTCTTGTAGAAAAACCCGACCGCATCCCATACAAACTCTAAGCTTCTCAGCGCGCTGTCAACGTGACGGCGTCGTGGCGCGCCGCAACGACGCCGTCGCTCGGTTTTTCTGGTTCCCCATACAAACCAGTCATTTGACAGCCCACCTTTACATTTCATCAAACATATCATTTTCTTCAGGTTTGATGACGAGATCAACTGAGTTGGGAATTGTATCATTCTCATAATACTGACTATCTTCATTAGAATTTTCCTCATAAGTGCTGAGATTGTTTTCTTCTTTCAAAATGTAGTTCAGCTGCTTTTCGTTGATAAGTTTTAACACATCATCCTTCTTTCGGTCAACTAAGGCCATTTTAAATTTCCGCAGCCAGGTGTTGTAATGTTTTGGGTCACTTTTGACACATTCTGTTCTGAAAAATCTCATTGTGTTCAATGCCTTGGCGTAGGTACCATCCAGGTTACAATAAACTAGACTTTCAATAGCTTCTATCATTTCTGATGAAAGGTCTTCCAGAGTCTTACCCTTGTCTGAAAGGGCTTTGAAGTCACTAACTGGATCTACAGTTCCAATACTGACTACATCATCAGTTTTCTTAGGTAATTGTATCTTGGGCATGTTACTGTCACCATTGGTTTGGGTACTTGTTGTGGGCACTGGATCATCTGAGGGTTTCATAGGGAGATTATCAAATTGTGCATCATTTTTCCTTGGCTTCTTAGCTTTGACTTCTATTTCATTCAAAGTGAACAACTTCTTCAGTTTTTCTAGAGGCGCTCTTGATCTTACTTCAATAGCTGGAGGCAATTTGAAGAGATCCATAATTTCATCTCTCGGTTGTGGCAGTGGTTTGCCAGGATTCATAGCTCTGTATGCAATGCAGTCAAGAACATACTGTGCAGAAGGGCTCACAGTCTGAGCAATGGGAAATGCTTCTGCTTCATCATATTCATCATAGGCTTTCATCAAATCCATTGCTTTGATTAGATCTTTGAAAGCATTCACTTGCTCATCTGTGCAGTTGAATTTTTTGAGATTGGTGGCAGGAAATGCCATTGACTTTATTTCATCTTTGTAACAAATAGCAGCCATTGATAAGCAGATGAAGTTGTTGGTGTCGATGACAGGCATTATGGCATACATCTTTGGTGCATTTCCTCTCGCATAGACTCTTCTTACTATGCCAACCATGTTGAGTTCATGCAGGCACTTGACAAGGCATTCAACAGCATCTTGGGCTTTCTTGTTCCCTTTTTGGCCAAAGATATAGTAAAGACTTGATCCAGTCAAATTCTGCCAAGTCATATTATTAGCATATGTGAAACCATATACTGATAAGCATTTTTCACCAGATTGATAAAGCATTGTCTGATCATAATCAGCAAAGGGAATAATTTGCTGGCCATAGTTGTATCCTTTTATGACCTCAGTAGCTTCTACCACAGTTTGGTTTTCAGTGTTAACTTGAACTTTTTCCCTCACAATGGCTTCAGATGCACTGCCCTTGTTTGTGACCGGGTCTTTGACACACTTTTGCCATTGTTTGACTATTTTCGGATTATCCTCAAGTCTTATGAAAACTGAAACTGGTATTTTCGCATTGGGTCCAATACTTAGATCCACATTCCAAGGTGTGGGTCTGGTGATTTTCTTCCTATGGTAGAGGAGGTAGCTCATGGTGGCATCAAAAGGGGCTGTAGCGCCGTTTGTAGCTTCCACAAATTGCCTGGCCAGTTCAAAGTCATCTCCTTTCTGGTTTTCATCATAGATGTCAGGGCCAATGACATCCAGTTCAAAATTATCATCTTTGAGCCCATTCAGCACCTGTAAAGAAGATAGTAATTTAATTTACAAATAACATACTACAGTATCAAATATTCTGATACTTAAACCATAAAGATGCATTGTACTACACTGGCAGCAGTACAAGCTACCTTTTGTTAGGGATCATCCAACACATGTGTATTCTAAAAACTTGATTTTAAAATCAGAACATATTGATCTTTTCCAATAAAGGCGGGTATTCATTGGGGACAAAATCCCAGAACTTTGTATATGACACAAAGTTCCCAACAAATGTTCCCAATGTGGACGTGTTTTGAACAATGTCCCCGAAAAAAAGCGTAGGTACACATTTGGGACATTGTCCATACACATTGTCTATGATAAAGTATCAGGGATTTTGTCCCCAATGAATACCTGGCTATATCACATATTCTAGGTACTTCTTTGAATTGAGATTATAAATGTTCAATAACATAATGATTGGGTGGTGAATTTTTGAAATAGGTATTATTTAAATACGAAACTCAAGCTTCTAATGATTCTACCATCAACAATTTTCAAGTTACCAATACGCACCTGCTCAATATCTTCCCCATCGAGTTTGGTGGGGTTCTGGAAGTTGGTCATCAGGACAATCTTCTTACTGGCGATGTGCACTCCAGGCACTCCGTGCTTGAAGTGATCGGCAGCTGCTATCACGGCTTCCAACCAGTCCCCTTGTTTGTCAGAAGGCTAGAAGGAAAATACATAATATAAATATGAAGTTGGAATATTGGAATTTATTGTACTTTTTGTAAATCAATCTGTTCCACTCAACATAAATCTGCCAGCACACTACTTGAGGTGGCAACAAATAAACAGTCAAATCTTAGAAACTGTTCAGGGGTGGAGTGCTACATGCACATAGGCTTACCTCTTGTTGTGAAATAATTTAGCACATTGTTGAATACATCCGTGATTGTGATTACCATTATCATTTTATAGGCGAGATTAGGGTCAGAGTATACTTTGGGCGAGATTAGGGGATTAGTATCAGCTATAGTCTACCTGTTCTGGTAAATCCCTGATCATTTTCCAAGTGGGGTCTTGCATTTCCGCTACCAGCTCGATGCGTCTGAACGCGCCTTCGCACTGCGACGCCATGTTGTTCTTCGTTTTCTTCGAGCCGACCAGCATGATACCCATTTGGTTCTTCCCTTGGCTCATAATTTTCCGTTCGATGAGTCTAGCGGTGCATTCCCGCGCAGCCTCGAAAAAGCTCTTCCCATTCTTCTCGTCGGGCTCAGCGACGTTCCGGCCGATGTCCAGGATAATCAGCGTACCCTGGTCCACTTTTGAAGGCATCCTGCTGGCCTGAATGAAGACTGCAGCCAGTAATATTTGAGTGCCGGTAAGGTGCCGACTTACGCGCGCTTATTTTTTTAACGCTTTGCAAAATAGCAGACGTCCAGTCAAGGACGTAGACTAGTACACACAAATAAGGAGATCACTCGGTCAGTTTTCCTTTGGGATTTCCAATGCAAACAAATAAATAGAGTAATTTTCATTCAACTTTTTCCTCAAACCCCAGATCACTTATATATATGTCCCTAACGGCCTCAAACAAGACAAGCAAGTTCAAACATGATTTTTACTTCCAGAGTTGCCAGAATGAGTCCTCCAATGTCTGATGATTATTTTCTTCAAAAACCGTCTGATTCCGAAAAACGCTTTTGTTTAACCATAATGCATTTCGGGACATTTTTAACTATTTTGATGAATAAAAAGCTTTTCCTCAGTAATAAAATCTACCTGTACATTACGGTCAACATTAACACAAGGTTACAACATGCGCAGATAAAGAATGGACCCTGAATTGGCAACATTATTGTTTACATTCGACTCATACGTCATTTTATGTGATAGAGATAGAGAGGCAAACAATAATGTAGCCAATTATCAGCGCAACTAATATCTAGACATTTCAGTACACTACACTACACAATAATCACAGAGAAAATATTTTACAAATATTTAGAAAATAGTTTGCAAACGGTCTAAAAAGAGAGTGCATCCCAAGACCATCCCCAAAAGCGACATAAACCCACTGTTTAGGGGTAATCTGGCAATTACCATTTTTGTAGAAGTTCGGATACACAACTCTGTACTGTAGAATAACCGTAACCAATGTATGTGTATCCGAGCACATAAAACGTCAAATGTGTGCTGTTTTTTTTGGGGTTTTTGCTGTGGGTAAAAGAGAAAAGAATACGATTTAGTAGAGCGCTTTCCTTTTTTGACACTGCAGCAACGTTTATTATGTTGTTTTGCAAACGAAATTCCCAAATCAATCGTGGGTGTAATTTCCAAATAT
This sequence comes from Phthorimaea operculella, assembly GCA_024500475.1. NCBI lineage: Eukaryota > Metazoa > Arthropoda > Insecta > Lepidoptera > Gelechiidae > Phthorimaea > Phthorimaea operculella. The sequence goes on from JANFCV010000082.1 coordinate 1,985,387, forward strand.
TTCTTTTTATTTAAATTAATTCAGTTTATGAGTATTATAGTGAAAATATTGAGATAAATATCATGTGAAATTGTTATGGGTTTCATTAAAAATGATCAGATGTGTTTAACTAACATTATTGGTTTATTGAAATGATGCGACAGTAGGCACTGAACTTAGCTTGAAGATAAATAGAATTTCATGAAAATGCTCTGAATATAAATAAAAATGCCGTCGAATTTAACACACAGAAGTAGAATCATCTCAGAGATGATGAAATTCTCTTTCCACCATCGAGCCGTCTACTGTTATCTAGGAATGAGTGTGTGGATATTTGTTCTGATAACAGGTGAGTCCAAAAACTATGGTAACATCAGTCTACTGCTGTCCTAGAGCCTTACAGTTGCAAGTATATTGGAAAGTATAGTGAAATTCTGACTGAAATAGATGCTTTCCTTTGTTGTACACCATTGTTTACAGATACAGGACAAAATACTATCAGATAAAACCCAAAACCAGCACTTCTTATATTTTATTTTATTATTTGCTTATTTCTTTTCTCTCCACAAATTAGGTTCATTTTTCTGCTACAAAAATTCTATGTATAGTTATGAGAATTATATTTTGGTTTGCTCTCTATGTAATTTCATTAATTATGAATCCTTCCAAATACAAAACAAAAGCGTTTATAACTTTTAAAATAAAATTTTATTAACTTGTCTCTAGCACCTTTTGCACATCAGACTGTATTATCAGCATGTCCTATTGACACTTAGGCCTACTCTAATGCCTTCCATTTCTGTCTGTCCCTGGCTATCCTTAACCAGAGTTAACCAATTTCCTTCCAGTGAAGTACAAATGTCTGTCCCTGGCTACTCTAACCAGAGTTAACATTTTCCTTTCATTGATGTACAAATGTCTGTCCCAGGCTATTCCTACCACAGTTAACCACTATCCTTCCAGGTATGTCTGTCCCTGGCTACCCTAAACCAGAGTTAACCATTTTCCTTCCAGTGATGTACAAATGTCTGTCCCTGGCTATCCTTAATCAAACCAGAGTTAACAAATGTCTGTCCCTGGCTAGCCTTAACCAGAGTTAACCATTTTCCTTCCAGGTCTGTCCCTGGCTATCCTTAACCAGAATTAACCATTTTCCTACCAATGATGTACAAATGTCTGTCACTGGCTACCCTAACCGGAGTTATACTATCCATCCTTCCAGTGATGTAAAAACGTCTGTCCTTGGCTGTTCTTATCCAGTGTTAACCATTTTCCTACCAGTGATGTATAAATGTCTGTCCCTGGCTGTTCTTAACCAGAGTTAACCATTTTCCTTTCAGTGATGTACAAATGTATGTCCCTGGCTATACTTAACCAGAGTTAACCACTTTTCTTCCAGTGATGTTCAAATGACTGTGCCTGGCTATCCTAAACCAGAGTTAACCATTTTTCTTCCAGTGATGTACAAATGTCTGTCCCTGGCTATACTTAACCAGAGTTAACCTTTTTCCTTCCAGTGATGTACAAATTTCTGTCTCTGGCTATTCTTAACCACAGTTAACCATGTTCCTTCCAGTGATGTACAAATACATGTCGGTGGGAGAGGAAGTGGTGGCAGCCAAGAATGTGGTGCTGAACGAGTACATATCAAAAACTGATGCCAAGTTCAGGAAGATCTACTTGCGAGCTTGCAATCCACCTGAGAACATTGTTAGAGGGACTGAAGGTAAAACAATGTTTTATTGCATAAAAAGTTCACAAAACTTGTGCTTATTTATAGTATCACTTATCATAACAACGACTTTAGTACATTATGAGATATAACCATAAATCTGCTAAAATACCTCTTTTTGGGTACAATATTGAGGGAGAAAATCCTACGGTAGAATATTAGACTATTATTAGAGCTATTAAAACGGTAAATGCTTTCGTAGGATTTAAATCCGATCAGTTTTTCATTACTTTTTTAAAATCTGTAACTGAACCCAAATGTTATGCTACATGTTATAAAATTATTGGAGTATAGTATATGCTCAAAATTTTATTTGATAAGGCTCTTACTTCTACTTACGCCATTACACTAAATTTAAGACAGAGATAGGTGGGGCAAAAGAGGAGAGACCTTTTCCCAGCTGGTTACAAAACAGGCTATACATAAAATTACTATTTTGCGTTTCCAGGTTTAGTGGATGCAGATGCGTGGCTTCTGCAGGGTATACTTGTAGTGACCAGGCACGGCGACCGGGGGCCCCTCACCCACCTAAGAGGGGGCGACAAGCTGCCCTGTGATTTGGAACCCAATTCCTCGTTACTCAAAAGGTATTATAATATATGAATCGCGCGCGATTTGATGACATTCGAAAGTGAAGACAACATGCCGTGTTGCAGTATTTTTGAGGAGATAGATTTTGATTGAATTCTCTCCATGAAGTGTGGTAGATGATGGCATAGTTCAGCATCATCGTATTTCCTGCTATATGTGTATAGGGGTAGTGTTATATTTATTCTTATGGTATAGGATATTACGATGTAGGTATGTATAGGACACTCAAAAGGATGTGATGTGGAGAGAGACAACCATTATAAGGCTTTTGTCGCTTTGCTTACCACATGATGGATAAAGACGTGATTGTGTGCCTGTATTTTGTTTGTACAGTCAAGTTCAGCTCTGGTAAGACAATGTAGGTGCGAATGCAAGACTTATCTAAAAATCTAAGAAATAATGTCCTGGTATTGTTTAAAAATTAAACAACATACTTAAATACATATTTCACGCTTATATTCCTTGTGGTTTTGTGGGGTACAGTATAAATGGCCATCTACACCACGCCTTACAAAAGTTTGAGAGTCATTCAGAAGACTGTGTTAGGTTGTCAGGCTATCGCATAAAATTGCATTGCAATACACATCTACTCTCAAATCACTTTTTCGCTTCTTACGATACCCACGGGAAAGATATAGGGTAATGCTTTTCTAAGCCGGCACCACACGGCGCAAAACGTAAACAAAAAAACTTGAACATTTTACATGATTTTTATCCTCTATTACATTTTTACAGTTACGAGGAGTTTGTTGCAAATCCGTGATCCGTGATCCGTGATCTTGGAGTTATCATGGACTCTAAACTCACATTTATACCTCATATAGATAACATTATTAATAAATCTTTCAACAATTAGGTTTCATATTGCGTGTAGGTAAGCCATTTAAGAAAATTCTAACATATAAGGTGCTTTATAATAGTTACGTACGAAGTCGTTTAGAGTTTGCAAGTTCTGTTTGGAATCCGTTTTATAACGTCCATATAAATAGAATAGAAAGGATCCAAAAGAAATTTGTAAAGGCTGTTGAGTATCGCACTGGTCACAATTATTTAGATTATGTTACATCTATGAAAAGACTTAACATTGCTTCGCTACGCTGCCGTCGTGAATGTATAGATGTGTCAATTATATATAAAATTATCAACAATATTATTGACGACCCCACGCTTTTACACTTTCTATCGTTCAGAGTGCCTAGACGTCGTGAACGTGGTTGCCGTAGTAAACCTTTATTCCAAATATCGCGCAGTCGCACTTGTTATGCTAGAAATAGTTTCATAAGACGGGCTTGCAGGTTGTATAATGAAAAGATTGTAAATGTCGATTTATTTAGTAATTCTTTGAATGTTTTTAAAAAATTATCTTTGCAGCATCTTTCCAATGTTGTTTAACTACCTACTCTGCATATTTTTTGTTTCATCGGTATTCTTCATTACCTTTTTTAACTTATGTAGTTCCTTTTTAGTGTAAGAATATACTGTAGGTCTATAATCTGATAATGTTACACTGTATCAATTATAACTACATATGACTGTTTGTTTCTTATAAAATAAAATAAAAAATAAAAAATAAATGATTTTTATCCTCTATTACATTTTTACAGTTACGAGGAGTTTGTTGCAAACGCGAGTGTGTCAGGGCGGGCGTACTGGGTTTCGGGTCCGGGGCCCTTCCACAACTTCCCTTCGCTGCCCCCTCGAGCTTCGGGGACCCACTGCGCTTTGGGGCAGCTCACCCCGAGGGGCCTCTTGCAGATGCTCACTGTTGGTAAGTAGGGCCCCCTTCTACAATTGCCCCCTCGAGCGTCTGGGACCCACTGCGCTCTGGGGCAGTTGACTCCGAGGGGCCTCTTGCAGATGCTCACTGTCGGTAAGCATTTATATTAAGGGTAGTGTGAGCGCAAAAGTAGCGCCACTAATACAAAACATAATTTCTTTTCATGCACACAACACATCAAATTGTGCTTTGTTCAAGTTTTTTGTATTATCATAAAATTCAATTAGACTTTGCAAACTCGATGAAATATTGGCTGTAATTTAAGATAAGACAATTATTACTGAAGGTGGCCGTTTTTGTGCACTTTCATTCATAACTTTAATTGCAGCGAATATTTCTCGTTTGCAGGTTTCAATTCTAAGATATGATGTTTTTCAATTCTAAGATGTAAATTTTTGTGCAAGACATTTAGAGACGCTTGTTTGAGGCTCAACCTTCCTAAGAATATTTTTGGTCCCCTCTTTTAAAATTCTAGAAACTCTAAATAAAGGAGTTTTTCAACAAAGGTTCATTCGTTTCATCTCTGAATTGTCTCTCTTTTCAGGAGTAATTTTGAGGGATGCGTACGGCGAACATCTGAATCTGAACTTTGAAAAGACCGGGAAGAAGGATTCAGGTAAGTTGATATCTTTTATATTTACCTAACTGTCTCTGTTTTTCAAGAGTATGTATGTGGATATGTATATATGCATGCATAATCTGTGCGAAAAAGGAACAAACTGTAAGTGACGTCTCTAACATACATCTGTCTATACTTGCACGCCGCGGTAACGTAAGCAAGAAAAATTGACAGTTTGTTGTGGTTGGCGTGTTTTTGTTGGAAACGCAGTGTTTATGTGTTTTTAATTAAGAAAACTGTTGTTGAGTCACCAACGAACTTGGGTGTCACTGGCTATATTAAAATGTCATAAATTCAAGATGGCGGATTTTAATCGCAAATACAACTTTGAAATTGCCGCAGTCGGGTTTTAGTTTTTTAATACATGTGCTTTTAGTGATATAACATTCACTTTTCTTCCCAGGGGACGCAATAATCTACAGCACCCGGTACCGTCGCACGTTCCAGTCTTTAGTGGGTGTCGTGTGGGGGTTTCTAGGGGCCCCCGGCGGGGCCCTAGCGGGGGCCGCGCGGGAATCGCATAGCGTGGCGTTTTGTGCGAGAGACTGCGCGTGTAGCAAGCATCATGCCCTTAACAAGTAAGTGTAAACACAGTGTTTATATTTTTTAAATAAAACATGGATTCTCGTAAGCAGGGCAAAGTTTTGCTACGTGATACCCGAAAAAAAACTGCCACTACCGGAAGAAAAGGCCGCCATTTAAAGTTTGATAATTCAAACGCTAGGCTAATCTTGAACATGTCATTATATCGCCGTGGTGGCGATATTGCCTGTATTTTCTGCCCGCGCTCTGCCTACCCCGTAAGGGATAAGGACATGATAATATGTGTGTATATGGGAAAAATCCCATTGGGTTATGTACCGATCACGGTCCGCTGAAACACTAAACGTTCAGAAAACTGTCTGTATTTTACAGAATTATTTATGAGCCTTTATTATTTTCAGAAAAATCAGCTCGCAAGCTCGCAACCGGCTCGAATCTCATCCCGCTATAAAAGAACTAGTCACTAAGTTATCCAAAGTGTTGTTCGAGTCACAGGAACATATCGACGCAGAGGTCACTAGAGATGCCTTACTTGCTTACATGTGCCATGACGCACCTTTCCCGTGCCATCAGAAAGAGACGAAAAAAGTCGCTAAACGATTTAAAAGATTCCGGAGAGATACTATCCCGGCTCGAAATGTCTTAGAAGTTGACATAGACACGCTAAACATGGAATTAGATTACATTAACAATCAAGATTTGGATAATGTAGGGCGAAAAGCGAGAGATATTTTCGGAAAATATTACGACAAGGCGCCCTTAGATTTCGACGCGCAAATGGAAAGAGAGAAGCTTCTATACTACCAACAGAGATACATAGACAACGCCGACGCTTACGAGGACGTCGTTATAGTTAAAAAGAATTTAGACGCAGATTTCAACTTCCCCAATGACGCGAGAATGGATACGGATTTTGATGAGGATTACAGAGAACCAACAGAAGCCCCAGAAGACTTCTGCATAAGAAAAGAACATATCATGTCTTTATTCGCGTATTTAGAGTGGAGCTACAGACAGGAAGTCAAAAACGTACATAACAGACGACGTGGTCTCTTAGTAGCGTATGGTTTAATACACAACATAGTACAAAACATGATACGAATGATCTCAGAAAACAAACCCAAGTTCGTCCTATATTCTGGTCACGATAAAACGCAACAAGCTTTAATTTTAGCACTCGGTTTAAACAACTACCAACACTATAATATACCGTATGCTTCGAGAATGATATTCGAAGTTCACAGAAAAAAAGATCTACGCGACGAATTCAAGTTTACTAAAAGAAAAGCTATAGCGCAAGATTTTTACTTTCGAGTAGTTTATAACGGTGAAGATATAACAAATAAGTTAAGTTTTTGTAAAAATAAACATATTGTAGCAATGAAAGTGCATCACCCAGTAGATGATTTATTAATATACAATACATATCTATGTCCTATAGAGAATATAGTGCGGTTTATCCACGATGACTATTTTGCCGTTTTTAACGCGACTAATTTCAAAGACGCCTGTGGTACGTACGACACATCTAAACATGTTCAGTAATATTTTGTACAAATGGCCCTCAGAGATAATACACATTTCAGAGAAAACCCTATAAACGACCAGGTTGGAGCTACAAAGAACTCGCTCAATACATACAATATTACGTCAATCAAACAAAAACATATCAAAAGTAAAAAGATACTTACAAAATATTCTGCATACTTATCTCTATGTAGAATAGTTTGTTTATCGTTGTGTTCGAGTGCATATCAAATCTTAATTTGTCAGGACTCTACTTAGTTATTCGTGGGGTTTCCTCTAGAATATTTCTTTGCTCTAGACAGTACATGCAAGCGAAATACTTAATGAATGTGATATAGTATCATTATATATCTTTTACATTCCGATTCGAAATTATATAACTGTGTTCGATTATGATTTTGTATTTCACTATTTATTTTAATTCATGGTACCTACTTTCTGAAATTATTGTGTATTCTCCATAAACTAGTCAGTTCATGCGAACATGATTCTTCCTTGACAAATAAAATCTAGTTCAGTTTCATAAGAATGCTCATAATTTACTGGCAAAAAACGAACTGTGTTCATACAAGATGTTCCAAAGGAAATACATTAAATTGGAGACGTTGTGTAGACCATTGTACTGAACAATTTCCATTATGACACCAAGTTTCAATTCATGAAAAATATTCGGTACGATGGCCTACACAACGTCTCCAATTTAATGTATTTACATTGGAACACTTGTATAAGGTCCTATTAAATTCAGTGCAAATATTTTCAGTTTGTGTTCTACTCGTGAAACTGGATAACTTTCGCCAAGAAACATAGGTCGGAATATGAAAAATATTTTGGACCTCCCATACAAATTGACTTGGTCAAATGTTTTGTATGTGAGGTCCAATTTCTTTTTCTCATATATCGACCTACGTTCCTTGGGAAAAGTTGTCCAGTTTCACGAGTAGAACACGCCCTGAAAATATTAGCACTGAATTTATTAGAACCTTATTTAAGGTTTTTTTTCGATACTCGACGTGAATTTATATTTGTGATTTTATTTATTTAAGTGTACATTCCTAATTTTGAGATTATTTTGCAATGTGACTAGTTTTACTTTCCCGTGCCGAATTTAGAATTTGTTATTTATTATTTTAAGTGTAACCTTTACCACCCTTTACAAATATTTTTGGGATTTTTATATGTGATCAGAACTGTAACTACTGCCATAACAACAGAATTTAGGCAGCTTTACTTTTATGTAACAAATTAAGTAGATCTCATATAACTTAATTTATTTAATCGAGAACAAACTAGAGTAAGAATTATGTTTTATTTATTTTCTAACGAAATTGTTATTTTACATTAAAATTCTAGAACCTACATATCTAACTGAATTGGAAATTAGAATAAGAAATCGAAAGACTGCCCTTATTTTGTATATTATTTAAGTTATTTTGTCGACTGAGATAAAATTCTTTTGTACAAAGTACCTAGTTATTTATTAATTTAATATTTTAACCGACGACGATAAAAATAAATGGAGGCTTTTATTTCTTAAGTTGCAAGTTAACAAATCATAACTTTGAAACCGAAAGCTATGTTTTTTAATTCTATCAGTTTTCAAACCATATGAAAAGTTTGTAATGTAGATCATGATTATGCATAGTCTTTTATTAACCAACCTTATATTTGTCACAATTTTGCAGTTTACTAGTTCAGAGTTATGTATAATTGTTATGAATGCATTAAATAAGTTACACAAATGTAGAAAATACAATAACAGAATAATATCCTTTACCATATCACATCACAATAACACTTTTAGTAACATTGATTAAAATGGTTGACCTTAATACTATCTTTTACTTCAAGTTTTTATCCGTGTATTCGTTCGATTATACAACACCTAACTACGATAGTAAAAAATAAGGCTCGAAACACATTTGTGAGCTTATAGTTCAGTCGCAGGCTTTTAAACAGTAGCATATTATTATACTATGTATATAAGGTCCTATTTAATTCACTGCAAGGCATAAGAAAAACATCTAAGGCATTTAAAAAAAATCTACACGCTAGATTTTTTTTTAATTTTCTAACAAACTTTTTAATTAATTATGTGAACAACTTTGACTGACCCGACTGACGTTTCGCGACGTAGACAGGATTCACTTACACGGCACGCCACACTAACAACCAACCAATCACAGCACCTTTTTTGGCGCGTAATTTAAATTAATCGTAGTGTGTGTTTCTAGGACAAACAGGGTGCACTATTTTCGTTATGATTTTTTTAGTTAAATGCAATTTTCTCGAAAACTAGCGTGTAGATTTCTTTATAAATTTGCCTAGTACATGCTAATATTTTATTTGTTCTGCCCCTAAAATATTTGCAGTGAATTTAATAGGACCTTATATTACATACCTACTATCGGTTATTCTATGACAGTAGTGTGGAGAGTGTGCCATATCAAACTATCCAAAAATTCCGTGACTAAACTTCGCAAATGTGGTACTTCCCTTCCCACGCGATAAAAACAAGGCCACACTACATCTACTACACAATATCAGAAATCATAAATTATTTTTATTTCCATGTAGGCACAAAGACTCTAAATGCACAACTGAGTCAATATTCTTTCAGCTGAGTTGTGTGTATCTTCCTTTACTTTTGTACGAGTCTGAAACTTTTGTATGAGTCATCCATCTCACGTGTCTATAGATGGTATGGATTTAAGTCATACATAATAAAAGTATTTAGACTTGATGATGTTATGGTCATCTTCGATTAATAGTCAGTAGATCTAAGTAATCAATTTTCAATAGGATGGTCTTAGGCATAATTACGTACCTAAATCAGTAAATAGTTCGTGAAAGGTGGTTCCGTGCTTTAAGCCACGTTAAGGAGGAGGGCACGTTAAGCCGTCTGCACCGGTTGCTACACAATCATGGTCGTTACACAACCGTTCAAAAGTAGACAAAACTATGACATCAGGGCTAATCGGGTCGTTGGACGACTCGGTGTCCCACACGAAGAGAGATAGAGAGAGAGATTCCATGAAACAGTCGCCGTTTCCCTAATTTGTGGAGATATACCTATAGGACTTTTTTATTATTTATTATTCTAACAATACAGATTCAGTGCACCTAAAGATCGCAGTTAATGTAGTAAACAACCCAACGCGCTGATTGTCACGTAGTGCGGGCGGCTATTCTAATCCGCGCGGGTTACTAACCTGCGGAACGACCAAGTGAGTAATCCGTTCTTTTTTGTACTCCGTTGTACTCGAGCTAAAACTCATGCGCATTATTTTGAAGTGCGACGCTAACACCAATGTGGGACACTGAGTCGAAAGATCCTAGTATCGAGTTTTTCCTTGGCGTTTTTCTTCTACTACTTAGTAGGCCTCTGACTTAACCGCGATCTGAGTACCTAATCATAGACAGCAATCGGGACCGACTAAACATTGCAGGCCGAACCATCTGTTTGTCGGAAAATAAAACATGATTCCGTGATTCAGAAGGCACGTTAAACCGTCGTCGATACCGGTTGATGTCTATGATTACTTAGATGGCGATCGTTACCACGCATGCGGACTACTACGCTATACATAGTAGTAGAAGGCAGATGAAAAACGCCAATGAAAAACTGTGACACGGTAGGGTTGTTCATCGATTCGGTGTCCCGAACTGTTATTGAAGGCGACTGACGTGCACTCTACTTACATTTCTGAAATATACTTACTATAGTTGGTTTGGAAGGTATAAAAATCAGCATCTGAAACACGTAATCTGTTTATTAACATTTTGTTTTTGGCGATCTTTAAGTCTTTCAGATAACAATTAGATTATCTAACTGTTGTACGTGACTTTTAGCTCGCTCACTTGTTTATTACACGTACTAACATCAGTCGGGGCCAACTACAATTAGTTTGGCCCAGTTTTAGAGCTATTAACAGATTGTTTGAAAACAATTTTATTGGGCGATTCTTTACCGGTATAACAATGCTTACCTACTATTGAAAATGTGTTCACAGACACCAGATACATACATATGTCACGCCTAGATCCCTTGCGGGGAAGGCAGAGCGTAAACGGCTGCAAAACGGCCATTTACTAAAAGTTTGAGAGTCTTTCGATCTTCTTCAAAAATCACACACCACACACGACACAAAACACTTCTGTATTTGTTAATTAGTAAGATGAAGTCGTTTAGTGATTCCAAACAAGCATGTACTTACCTTATAATAAATTTAAAAATGCATATTGTATTGCATGCATTGCATATTCTTGACATTGACTGAATCCAATGTCTTCGTATTTGTTCGTAGCACTTTGCTACGCCAAAGGCTACGCTTGCTACGTCACGTAAACCAAATGTTTTCAGAACTTGAATTTCGGAAACCTATAGCACCCCCGCGCGTCATTTTCTTGTGACTGTAGCTGTAGTCTATTTTTTTATTTTATTAACCGACGGAAAAACAAAAGAGGAGGAGGTTCTCAATTCTTTGCGAACTTTTTCTCTTTTCCACTTCAGTATCATTCATGAATACTGAACTGAATGTAAGCATGTTTTAAAACATCTAGTCCTACTCATTTATTGCCAAATATTTTGTTATTTTATATTTAGTTGCATGATGCAATAACTTATTGTATTACAAAATACTTTCAAAGTTACCTACAGAATTTCACTACCGTCACAGGCAGGCATGCAAATTATTTAGTCAAGCGAAAATATGAGATTAGCCACGCAGAATGGTTTAGTAGTAAATATCTTTTCTTGTTTTTATTTTATCGTAGGTGAGGAATAAAATAAAACTCTAACATGTTTATCCAAGCAAAAAGATCTACCTAAATCTTTACTCAAGTAAAAGCTTTTCAAATTCAATGTTCAATTCGCGTTATTAGTAAATATAGAAAGATAAATTACTCGGAGATAAATAAAAACACACGTGTTTTGAAAATAACGTCGTTTATTTTCTTTCTTGGGTGAGATACCATGATATCGCGTCAAATCGCGTGACATTCTTACGTAGGTACATTACATTTCTGCGATAAGAATATCTAAACTATTCTTACTATAACTATGTTTTTGGGTAGATTTTAAAACGGGTTTCATACTTCGACTATACAGGCTGTTAATTTAAATGCGTGCCATAGCTTCAAGGTAGGTTAAGTATCGATTAAGGACACCGTAAAAAGTATTCAAAAAAATCTAGAAAATAAATAATCTTTCTTTTTCGGATTAACTCAAAACTTTTTTTTATGAAAATTCAGTTTTTGACACTGTTGTTGTTTATAGAGTGATCAATAAAAGTACTTTCGTCTAAACAACTTTGAGATAGAACGAATTTCGGCTGAGATATAGGAATTTGAATCAAATGTCAACCAAGTAAAAATAAAATAGTGTCTGGGATTTTTTTCAATATTTTTTACGGCATCCTTTGTCGATACTAAACCTACCCTGAAGCTATGGCACGTATTTAAATTAACACCCTGTATATGGTGGTTCCGCCGTGTGATGCCGGCTTAGAATAGCATCACCCCAATTCTACCCGTGGGTGCGTTAAAAAGCGACTAAGGGATACTTATCCAGGGAATGGGCAGCAGCGTTCCCTGTCAATGCAACATCATGCGCTGCGCTCGCCAAACCGCCTGCCAAGCGTGGTGATAGGGCCCTATACATAGCTGCCTATAGCTGCCCATGTCCAGCAGTGGACTGTTGTGGCTGTTATGGTATATTCACAAAAGAAGGGGACTCGAAATGTCATGTAATATGAAAAAGATGCAGACAATAATGTTGCTATTTCGGGTGTTGTTTTTGTAATCCGGGTAGTAGCCACATATGGGCCTCACGCGTCAGTCGCACAAAGTAAGTATTGGCTAGCGCAATCCAGAGAGTCGGCTTCGAGCAAACGCGGCAAAACTCACTCAGACATCCACACGCGTCGTTTACGCGCTCTGTGGAACCGTGTCGAACCGGTAATGGTTGAGTGTGAACGGCGCGTTCGGTGCGGGCGGACGGAAACATGGCGAGTAAAGAAAAATATTTTTGTAATGTGTTTGGGTGTAATAACTTTTCAGTACCCTACGCGAACTAGTTTTATTTGATAAATAAATACCTAGATACCTATTTTAAACACTAGAAATGGAGGGATTTCCTTTTAAAAATCTTATTTTTCACTCGTAATATATGCTTTAGCGTTTTAGGTACGTAAGTAGAAGTAGGTAGGTTGCGCTTTAGTTTGATATGGTAGGTTAAATGGGATTAGTTACGTACCTACCTACCTACAGTAGATAGATACCTACCTAGTCAGCATTTAAGGTGAAGCAATGAGTACCAAAATAGGTACCGATAGCAAAAGGTCCAGATTATTTCATCGCCATTTCCGATCATCAGGTAGGTAGTCCAAATGAACTATTACGATCCTGGATATTTTTTCACTTTTTCGCCACGGCAGCTGGTGACCTTCGAAACTATGGTAGGTAAGTACCTATACTTCGAAACGTATGTAAGTAAGTATAGTAAGTAGCTGTACAGCGCATGGTTTTACCATAATTCTTCAAGTAGGGAGGAACCTACCAACCTACCTACCTACCGTTTAAAGCGCGCATCGCCCGCCCGCCAATACATTGGTAGGTAGGTAATCTGTGTGCGACTGACTAGTGACGATGGCTTGACTCCCTGTTAAAAAATACCTACCTTCCAACCATAGGTACCTAACCAATTAAAGTTCGTGACGGCAAGATACTCGTAGGTAGGTATTTTTAGGCCTTTCTTTTAGATCGACACTTGTTTTCCGTTTTCATATCGGCCAGGTAATTTAGGAGTTTATCAATTGCATATAGGTACCTACCTAATTCATACTTACAAACGATGAAAACAGTAATAATGTAATGTAATTATGTCTAGGTAGGTAACTCCATTTAAAAAATCAGAAAGTAAAAGTAGCAACCCTAAAGAGTAGGCATAAGTGAACGAAAGAAGGGGCGAGCTGTCCTTCTGTAAATTCTCTATTTTGTGTCAGTCGTATGATTTCAGCCGCGTGCAGTTGCGATCGGCTGCACCTCACAAACTGCGGCGGCTCCTGCAGGAGGCATGTGTCCAGCAGTGGACGTCGAACGCTAAGTATGTATGGCCTACTGTGGATTGCTCTGTCCTTGATGATGATGAATTGAATTATTAGATAAACATTCGAAAGCATATTGAATTATCCGAATCAAAACAATAACATACGTTCCTTACATAATATCGCTTTCTTGATAAATCTAATAGTAGTAAACAAGACTTATATTAATTAATATTGAGGACTTCAAAGAATATGTCAGAATAGCTGGTTAATAGAAAAACATGTAAACAAACAAAGTGACTAATAATAATTTAACAAAGTGCGATAGGGCGAGAATCACCCGTTACGTCTGTGTCTGTGTTATTTTTGCGCAGCGCTATCGCATGCGTAAGAAAAACGTGATTTTCCACCTTATATTTATAGAATTACGATTTATGACAAATGGTTTAACAGACGCATCGTCGGCATATGCGACTGTCAAACCGTTTGACATAAACCATTTTTGTTTGGCATTATTATTATCAGGAAATACTGGAAAAATGTTTATCCATTTAATTTATCGGAATAATAAATGAATGGTGGCATTTAGTTATTCGAGTGGGCGTCTCATGGACGTCATGAAATTATTATTCAATCCGTCGACTCTACGTCCTGTTCATTGATTTACAGCGCTAAGCTTTTGCCGGGAAAATAAAAACGAACGTACTTGTTGCCCGGGGGGCTTTTAAAATTACTTACCTAAGTAGGTATATGCAAGTATTAATAATAGGAAGAATGATCTATTCATTTACCTATTTATCTACATTATTTTTTATTTAAGTACCTATCTATATTATACTGTTCATTGGAATACTGTCCTATTCTTACCGAAAACTTTTTAGTTTGTTCTTAGCTGGTTTCGTTAAAAAATTCAAATAGGCAACAGGCATAGGTAGGTAACGTACAAAAGTAATTTGTTTCAAAATATGTAAATGTACATAATATTGTAGGTACAGGTTTTCATCGCGCACGAAACACTTAATTTTTCGCGTGGGTCTCAAAACATAATAGGTACCTATAAACATGTATTGTACATAGCAAATAAACACTCTACTCTATATTTTCGCCTTTAATAAAATAAAATAAGAATTTCATACATACATACATACATACATACATAAATCACGCCTTTATCCCTTGCGGGGTAGGCAGAGCGTCAACGGCCGTAAAAATACGGTCGTTATCGCCACGTCTGACAAATCTTTGAGGGCCGTTTTAGCTATTGTCGTGTATCGCTATAGTGACAGGTTGTCAGCCAGTCGCCTAAAATTGCAATACACATGAAACCCTCGAGTCCTTTAGTCGCCTCTTACGACACCCACAGGAAAGAAATGGGTTGATGCTATTCTAAGCCGGCATCAAACGGCAATCTAAGCCGGCATCAAACGGCAATCTAAGCCGGCATCAAACGGCAAGAATTTCATCCTTTATTTTGCACATGGAGCAAGAAAATGAGTTGAACTGTAAACTCTCGTAACCTTGGCAGAGAAACTCTTTGTTATACGTCCTTCCGAGTATCAAGGTTACATTTGTAACGCGTAGCAGATTTTGTATGCTTTTTGTGACAAATTGTAGATGTGTAGAGTTAGATAACTTGAATGTTTTCATAGTACGCTATTTGGCCCTTAATGACTAGGTATGTTTTGAAACGCTGTAATTATAACCAATTCCAGCGTTTCAAAACCAGGTCAACCAATTTATTGAACTTCAACCAATTTATTGAACAACTTTCCCAAAACGAACCTTAAAATGTATAAACAGATCGCTCCCACACAAATCAATATTTTAAACCAACTGATCCAATTATTTTCATGTTCCTTAAGGAAATGTGTCCACTTACACGGACTCGATAACCCCTTGAAATAATATTATGAGCCAATAAAAGGCCGTGTTGCTAGGAGCCAAAAATTTCCTGGTTCATTAGAGGTGGTGGCTCCAAGCCAAGCCCACCAAACTAAATTGCTACATCGTGCAAACGCCCGAGAGCTCTACATAGTTTATTTTGTTACTCTTCTGAAAATTATTTGCTCTGGCCAGGAGAATCCAAAATGCATTTTGAACTAGGTACCTACGCGATTGCTTACTTTCCTAAATAAGGTTCTTAACTGGAATTAACCAGAATCTCAGGGGAAATAAAAGTATTTAAGAAGGTGGTTGACACGAACTTCATATTTCTTGGATTTAAATTGGCTCAGAATCATATATGACGTTCTTTGTCAGATTTCTCTGTTTTGATATTTTTGTACTTTGAGCTTTTTGACAGTAGCAACCCTTGCTATGTAACAAGTGCCAATCGCGAAATTCTGAAATAGGGCCGAGTGAACTTTCTGTATACTCTCTATTTTGTGATTGTACTGTTAGTTTAGCGTACACTTATCAAAAAACATTTGCGCGTGATATGATGGCATGGCATGGCATACGAAAGCCAAGACCAGCCATGACAATACATTTAAGACATTTAAATGCCTTCTCGCACGCGGACAGTATTATTTTGAAATGTGACATCGAAGCTTTTCCGGCAAAGTTGTCATATACTTATCGTGACAGAAATTACGTAAAATCAAAATCAAAATTTTATTAACCTAACCTAACCTTACCCAAATAAGGCCATATTATACTTTACAACAAATTAATTAAAAACACGTGGATAATAAATTCTAACCGCGTAAATAGCCTTGGCCGTTATTTTTCAGCTGTTGGCTCGCATTGGTAAACATAAAAAACACTAGTTAGTGTATACTATTATCAGCCCTTCCAACTCGAGTTGGGTACCTATTTGTGGGATAAAATAAACTGGTCATGAAAATTTTAGTTACCTACTGCTATACAACTTAAAGGATTACTTAACATATTTCGATTTTTAAACCACGGTTGACTACGGTTGGTTTGTCCGCATGATTGGGTGGTTCTACGAAGTGGCAAATATAAATAAATAAATTAAAAATTGTACTTTTATCAAGTTTTTTTTGCTTAAAGTACATGTTGATGTCATACTAACTTTACTTTCAAAATAAATCGATAAAAATGAAATTTTCACTTTTTGTACGTCGACAGACGTGACACACATGGCGACAGAAGTGATGAATATCACATGTTTAAACATAAACAAAATCGGTACGTAAGTAAAAAGTAGTTCTAAACTTTAATTAAACATTATAAGTCATAATGTTTTCAAGTCAACCAGTATCCGACTACTAAATTTCAGTTAAAAAATATACCAAGAAATGTCGACAGAACTGACATCACTTATGTCGACAATAATAAAAATAAATTTTCGTCGGGTGATGACGATAACACTCTTAGTCGATGATAGACCTTAATTAGTAAAGCGTTATCATCGCTAATGAGAAAGCTCTAACCCAAAATATTTGCACTTTTCTGTTATTCTGGTGAATTATTTGGGGTTCACTCTGTTAGGTTTTGGGGTGTTGTCGTGGTGTCTGCCTATTATCAGTAACATCACCGTCGCTTCCAAAGCACATTTTATAAAACCAAAAAACCTGGGAATTCCTGTAAAAATAATGTGGTAAACAGTAAGCAACAGATAACTAAATCTAGTGATTGTCTTGAAGCCTGTGCTTTGGTGGAACTGATTACGAGTTTTTTTGAGAATATTGTTCACCTTTGAATAAAGTCTGGAGAAACTATGCGAGATAGTTGGTGGAAATAAAGAGCAAAGTTATTAATGCCACAAATTATGTATTTTTTACGACGATAAACCTTTATTTTATAGTGGAAAGTCATAGGTGATGTTCCCAAAAAATACTCACGATTTAAGCTACGGGATTGATGAATTCACCTTTAAGCAGTATATTAAAGACAATTAGTAAAAAAAAATTAAAAACTTTTTTATCTATTACCGTGCAATTACCCAAAAAAGTCACTTCTGTCGCCAAATATCACTTCTGTCGACAACTTTGTCAACAGGAGTGACGTCGACAGATGTGAGAAATTTTACAATACCGTCACAAAAACAACAAAATACTGAGTTTATATTGAACTCAACCAGTTTTAGAATAAATATCAACGTTTCAAACAAGGCTCAACTCACGAATTATTTTTAATCCGTTGCTTATCTTTTGTATATCCAATTTAGAAGTGACTCGTTAACTTTGACACGGCTGTAGAACTAGTTCTCAAATCATTTTGGGCCACAATTTAACGCTCAAACGCAATTTTTAGCATTTGTCCTAACAAATGACTATAGTATTGCCATTTTAATCCAAATAAATGATCAAAACTATCAAAATTCTTAATTTGAGAGTTAATTTTTGAACTGTTGACAGAAGTGACAAGATTTTTATAACGTTTGTAGAATCACTTGTTAATTCTTTTGTTCTGGACATAATTTTTTGTTATTTTAGTAGTGATAAGTTAAGGATATAGAAGTTAATTATCGAGGATCTGTGGTGTCATAATTATATTAGTTAATTTTATAATTGCTGCTAAACCTCAGCCGGGCTCACGCGAACAGTCGACAGGACGTGACATGTCACGTACTGTTGACATAAAAAATCGGCTAAATTATTACATTATTGGTTCATATTGTCGACTGTCATGTAGAATATGTAGCCATTTCAAACGTTAACAAAAAGTGCCCTTCTGCAAGCGATACTTTTCAATTTATAAGTCGCGAACACAAATTTCGTTGTTCTGTAGAATGACCCGATTACAAACTAGTCAAAGAAACTGATTTCAGGAGTGAGAATGTGAGAAACATAAGGCGAGAATCACACGCAACGTCCGTTTTGCGTCATTCATTCTATGCTTTACCCTACCTTCATTTCACATGAGTACGGTTATGTCAACAGCATCGCACAACGTTGCGTGACGGATGCGTCTGTCAAACCGTATTGACATAAGCCGTATTCGTATGAAAGAAGGGTGGAGAATCTAATAAATGACGCACAAACGGACGTTGCGTGTGTTTCTCTCCTCAGTTTCTTAGCGTGTGTAATAAAAGCAAAAGTAGCAGATTTTCACATATGGAAAAAAAGTATAGCCCCCTTTTCCGGTAATAAAAAAAACATATCAGGCTCACGTTCCTAGGGGAAATTGTTTGAGTGACCGTGGATTCAGGGATTTATGCCTTGGTTTGATATACCCTGTACTTTACTTAATTCAAGGAAGATATAGAGCTGCTACAACAGTGCATAATTAGATTAAAATGCGCCGGCAAGGTTGCTGCCACTCTGCAACGACCTTTTCAATGTCTTGTTTTGTTACGACTCGCCTGATAAGCTGGTACAGTTATGAGGAGAGATTTGTGTATACTTTTCGTCTACTTCTTGTCGCGTGAGACTTCGAGTCGACGAAAGACCCTTACGTCTTCTAAGGACATGTTTCCTAGATTTTAATATTCCTTGAAACCGTTTGACATAAACCGTATTTTTTATGTAAATGAGGTAGAAAACTGCGCAAAAATAACGCACAAACGGAAGTTACCTACGTATGTTTTTCTCCTAAGAATACTAATAAAAATTCCGCGTAAAAAATAATTGTAATCCAACTGTACTATTAGCAGTTCCTTGCATAATGAATGGTGTTGTTGTTTACATCTCGTACTACGTCTATGCATATTACTTCATCGTCGCACTGGCGCTAACCTTGCGTTTAGAAGACTTCGATCACGCCACCTATCGCCGTCTCTTTTCATGTTTTTCTATCCTTGTTTTTATAGAATTTTAATTAAAGACTTTTTAATAGTTTATTTTGAGTTTCGGTATTTATAACTGTATAGTGTAAAAACCGTAAACTGCGGAAGTTCATAAAATTTAGCAATAATTTAGTATTTTCGTAACTGTTTAGCGTGCTCCACCCATATTGCAACACATATTGTGGACAGCAGTCGCCGACTAATTATCATATTTGACATGTTTTAAACTACTGAGATTTCGCTGATATCAGAAGTGGGATAGCGGACCTTACAACTTCGACAATGCAAGTTGGAACACCGATTAATTCCAATAGATATGCGGAAGACATCTTTCCTGTGATAACCAGGTGTATGATGTAGTTACCATTGGCGAAGAGTGACATTTTAGCGAAGGAACGGAGCAGAAAAATGTACAAAATGAAAATAGATTGAGAGTGAGAGTTTTTCTGAAATGGAAGCCGATGGGAATCAGCATGTTATGAACCCTTCGCCACTGGAAGTTACCATAGCATACCTGCTTAAAAACAACATCTCTATCAGTGGTCCGATAAGGGCAGGTGCTGCTTCTAACCGCGTTTGTAAACAAGGAGGTGTGGCCATCGGCGCGTGCGCAACAGTGCGCGTGCACTCGATCGAATCAACGGCCATTGGATGTGGTGCATTTGCATTGTATGAATTTTCAGCAACGTTTTCAGGTCCCTCTCTCTCTTCGTATGGGACACCGAGTTGTTCAACGATTCGGTGAACCCTGGTGACAGAGTTTTTCAACAGCCTACTGCAAGTAGCAGTAGCTGCAATAGAAGTGTCCTTCAGGTTACCAAACGACACTTCTATTGCAGCTGTTTCGCGTTAAAAATCTGAAGGAGCTGAACTTATAAACCTTAAGGCCGCTATAGAGCTTTTCACGATGCCCATACAATTTTCCCTGCCAGACCTCTCGGAGCGTCATTTTGCGAAAAACATGGGGATGTTTGAATATTTTTTACAGTGATATTATGAATAAAAATAAATATATGTCGTAGCGAGCGACAATTTAAGCGACAGCGACTTGTCGTTTCGATATCATAGTACCGGCAACCCGGAGTAACTGTAGTGGGATTTGAAGCTCTACGATTGGTTGGTTGTAAAAGTGCAATAAACGTCCGTGTGGTGGCGCTAAAATCAGTTCCGCCCATGTGGACCGGGTCGGCTGGTGCATTCTCACTCCAGATAGTGGAACGGTGCACACGTCTAACCGGTCACGTTCATTGCACTTGCTAGATGCACTTTGGTGCATACTTATCCTGTAAAGTGCATTCCTTGAGACGCTGAATAAAATCTGAGTTCGTGACCATTTCCTGACTTTACTTGGATTTGCCTGAGGACCCACTACGTGCCCACAACCGTGAAACCGCAGGAGAGCACTCCTGCCACACCAGAAACCAGAAGAAGTACACACCAACACACCAGCACCACCCCCTTTTAGACGACATCAGAAGCGGGATCACCTCGGGCATCCAACCAGCAACGAAGACAGGCGTCGATTTATCAAGCAGCAGAACCAGTTCACGATGCGGATGTATGCGGATGATGGCTTCTAATCAAAAATCAAGACCCGGAAGATGAAGATACAAGAAGTTCGGCAAGGTGGCGCAGCAGGCAGCGGCAACCAAGGCGGCGGTAGCGGGCAGCGACAATCAAAGCGGTGGCAACGGCAGAGGCAGTGGCGGCGGCAGCGGCGGTGGTTCCAGAGACGAAGGCGCGGCGCGACCGGAGGGACAACTACTGCAAGAGGCCTACGCGAGACAATTGAACAATCCGGTGAGTCGTAATCAGTTTACTTTGATAATGGTGCAGATTTTCGGGTCAGAGTATACTTTTCGTTTCGCCTTATAAAAGTGCCGCGAATAAATTTTCATGAGGTTTCGTCTATTTGCTAACGTAATTTTAACAGGCGCGATAGTCATGTTCCGAGGAATTTTTATGGGGGTAGTCATAGTTTACTGATGACATTTGCGAACGCTCAAAATAAATTCATGCCATACAAGATTGTGATCGGTTCGAGTAGTTTATCGCTTGATTTGCGTTTTTAACAAAGGATTATCTTAGCGTTACAGTTTCAAACCCGTTTTCCATTTTTTACCGCTATCATTAGTGCGAGCGAAACTGACATTCTACCAATTCCACCTGTGTATAAAGTCTTGTGCAGTTTTGTTACCTACGCGAGTTTTGGTGTTAGTTTATCAACAGTTTCCCACGCGAGTAACCACAGGTGAGATGAACATCCGTTTAAAAGATCTAGCGCGTAGTGTATCTTCATCCTTGTCAGCTTAGCCAACGATAACGCTAGGTAGTGCGTAGTAAACAAACGGATTAGGTACAAAAGTGCAAACATAATTTGACTATTCTTTATGTACTAGCCTGTTTCTACTCGTATCGCAACGCGTACGTAGTTCACAACGTAAGTAGTTTATCGATGTCGGATCGCTTCTCATTGCAACAAATTAGGTAAACAACGCGCGGGCGCCTGCCGCCTATACAGATGGCTCACTCAGGACTTGCTACGATTTTGACGCTAACTGACGACTGTTACTGGAAATAACCGGAATTTCAGGGGAAGTCAGGGTAACTAGGAAGTTGGTTGCCACGACCGTCATATTTCTTAGATTGGAATTGGCTCAGCATCATATTATCACGTTTTTGTATCAGAGTTTACTGTGTTGATAATTCTTATTCTTGGAGATTGTTGACAGTAGCAAGTAACTCTGGCTATGAGCAAATGACAATTGCAAAAATCCTGAATAGGGTCGCGTGAACCTTCTGTAAACTTTTCATTGAAGCGTATAAAAGCATAGTTAGTGCGATTTCAGGTCGTATCATTTTCTATTTCCGCGTATAGATGCATAGCATAGGTAGTGAGATTTAAGGTAGACGATTTGTGCAGAAAATAACCAGACAAAGCTGAATCAAAATTATTGTAGTTGTTTGATAAGTTCGATTCTTATCAAAATTATTGACTGCTAATAGAACATACAGTATGAACATGACATAATTGGGAAAATGCCTTTCGATCAAGCATTAGTAAACTAGAAATAGGAATCAGCTGGTCATCAACTGGTTGTGTTGATAGTTACAAAACCGAGGTAAAATCATGATTTATTTGGCTGCACTGTATGCGTTAGTCGTAGTCGTAACTGCGGCCATGTTATGGTCGTTCAGGGAGCGGTGCGCGGCTGACGGTACGGCGGGGGCCCGAAGTCTCGATGAGACTATTAGTACCTACTGGCTGACTTGGAGTGGCCCGAAGTCTCTATGAGACTATTGGAATTGACTTTGGCTGACTTGGAGTGGCCCGAAGTGAGTTATGCAACTCGCTAGTTAGGGCGAAGATCATGGTTTTAGCTATTGTTTTCCCTTTGACTACTTTTAATTGATTTCACTGTAAAGTGATTGCTTGATCAGACATTTTCTTAATTTTGTGATAATCAGGTTGGCCGAGCAGGCCACTCGTAACATGTTGCTCTACACTTTTATTTGGTTGTTTCAGGTACACACGAGGACGTGTGACTCGTCAGTATGGCCGTGTCGTAGCGAGCGACAATTTAAGCGACAGCGACTTGTCGTTTCGATATCATAGTACCGGCAACCCGGAGTAACTGTAGTGGGATTTGAAGCTCTACGATTGGTTGGTTGTAAAAGTGCAATAAACGTCCGTGTGGTGGCGCTAAAATCAGTTCCGCCCATGTGGACCGGGTCGGCTGGTGCATTCTCACTCCAGATAGTGGAACGGTGCACACGTCTAACCGGTCACGTTCATTGCACTTGCTAGATGCACTTTGGTGCATACTTATCCTGTAAAGTGCATTCCTTGAGACGCTGAATAAAATCTGAGTTCGTGACCATTTCCTGACTTTACTTGGATTTGCCTGAGGACCCACTACGTGCCCACAACCGTGAAACCGCAGGAGAGCACTCCTGCCACACCAGAAACCAGAAGAAGTACACACCAACACACCAGCACCACCCCCTTCTAGACGACATATATTTTTCTGCAATTAGATTAAGTACATCTTCTTAAATAACATATATTTTTTTTAAATCTTTACTACTGTTATTTTTTCATACAGAAGCCGTTATAATGGCGCATTATTTTGCAAAAAATCGTATATAAAAACGTGGTATTATTCTATATTTCTGAATAAAATTGTAAAATGTTCACTGTAGACTTTGTTCTCAAATATATACTCTATTTTTTTGTATAATTGATATTTTTTTACAGTGAACCAAAACTCTAAAACTCACGCTTGATTTGAGGTCTTTTCCTGAATTTTGGTTTTGTCGCTTTAGATATCGCTGTTTGTAACAGGTTTAAAACTAAAATGTTAATATTTACATTGTACATTTTTTAGATGAAGATATGCTTGATTAAATGTTCAAGTAACATATTATTTTTACATAACGGTTTTCGAGAAACTCGCATGTTTATAAAGCCAATATTTGCAAATTTGCTAGAAAAAATTGAATGCGCTCTTAATCCGATCAACTATGTGTAGGTAACTGTTACTGTTTCCGCGGACTGTCTCTACACGAGAGCATTATGTATGAATCAACTGTCTACAGATCGAAAGAGAGCTCTATTATTCTTTAAAACTCACGTGGTTCCGATGTCGTCGTGCCGATGGTGACAGCAAGTGACCTTAAGCTACAACTTGACATATTATTTGTAAACAAACTCACGTGGTCTTTAATGGGGGTGTGTCTGCGCAGGCGCATGTATGACTCAGCTGTTTGTTACGACTATAATATGTATTCTGTGGTTACGAGTTCGTTCGTAATGGAAGTGCGCAACGGTATAAACAAGGTCGGTTGGTAAAAAATGCGGTTAATCTACTGTCCAAAGCAGTTCATGTTGGTCATTTATGAGATCAAATTACACTGGGTATTCTTATTATATTATGGTACGGTCATTCGAATAGGCCATATTTGACAGCTGTCAAAATCAAGTTAATGCTATTATGACATAAGGCCTATTTTTCATTGTTGACATGTCTTCATATAGGGCGATACATTTCTCATACAAAAGTTCAATGGACTTAGGTCTGTAAGGGAGACAAAAATCTAATTAAAAAGCTTGATGGGGGAGTCCCGTAGTTAAATAAATTTTTCGCAAAAAACCTACTGAAGATATTTTTTTAACCATTAGATTTCCCCACTTTACGAAAATAGATGGAGCTACAATGAATATCTACGTTTGATTTTATTGTGCAGAAAATACTTATTATCTTTTAACAATAAGTAGTTTTGCGACAAAACTTGTACCTTCATAATTTCCCATTAAAGTATTTTTTTAAAATTTGCTCTGCAGCTTAAGTTTGATTCTATTGAAGTGCAGTTTTTCGGTGGTACCTACCTATGACGTAACGATTCGCTCTAAGGTGTAATTTTAATTAAAAACAAAACAAATAGGTATCATGGTATTGTACGACAAGTAGAACTAAAAGAAAAACAAAACGTAGTAAGGGATGACCTTGATTTTCGCGAGATAAATTATGGAGTGATCAAGGGCTGCGTTTTTGAGAAAAACAACTTGAGATGTTGTTTGCGATTTTTTGGTATTTTGCGTAGAAATAATATAGGTATATACCTACCTACCTACGTGCCTGTTGCTAATTATATCTATCTACGTTAAATAATTACCTACATAGGTACAGTCTCTCACGCTAACTCATAAACGTTTATAAGGTTCCGATTTTCTTATGATTAATACCGACAAGCCGGACAAAAACTATGTTGAACGACTCAGTAGATGTTGCTGCATCAGAAAATTGACAATTTTTTATTGCTGTAAAATGTGACAGTTTGAAAAAAATCGAAACCTTATAGGTATTTTGGATTGTTCATGTCATGACTAAGCGGGAGAGACTGCAGGTACGTATGGTGAATATAAACAGCCAATTTAACAAAAACAAACTAGATAGAAGTAAGTACTTACTAAACAAACTACAGAGCGTATGTTTCGATATGGTATGAGTAAGACCATTAAGCATTAAAGAAGTACCAACGTACCTAGTTTATTATTGAAAATAAACACACCTTAGGTAACCACCATTGGTAAACACGTTCAAGGTTAGTTTAAAAAACAATGAGTGGAAATGCGACGTAGATTTTCCATCTGCAATAACAGTTATACAAAAAAATCCCTAGGTATATGTCAATAACAGCGCCTTATAGGTAGTCTACTGTTTAATATAGCACAGGAGAAAGAAGACCTATCATACTATAGGTATTTAGTAAGTATTAGGTATTTGGTAGTTGATATTCACAGAGAATGCTGTTGAACGTATCTAATCTCTTCTCTAAGCATAAGCGATGCTATTCTAAACAGGAGACCCACGTCACAAAAAGACGATAAAAGACTTGGTTTCTTAGCTATTTTTAAATAAATGGTAGATCAAAACAGCCTAAGTAGGTATTATAGCAAAACAATATAGATTCTTTAACTGTTCATGCATGCCAAAAAGATTGTTTTTCCAATCGTCGCGATCGTTTTTATCGCGTTCGCCAAGCCACGCGGAGCGGAGCACTCACGACGCGACAACAACGGCCACGGTCAAGGCTGGATTCTGACAGTTCTGGGTTGTATCATAGGTTGTGTCTATAGGCAGATAGGCTAGAGACACACGTAAAGTCCGTTTACATCCGCTACGTAACGCATGCGTTAAGACAATACGTATTTCGACCTAATTGTCATACAAATACAGTTTGTGTCAAACGGTTTGACAGATGCATCCGCTAGCGCTGCGCATCGCACAACGCTGTGTTGACGGATGCGTCTGTCAAACTTGTAGCTGTACTGTCGGTACCTATGTAATACATGCAATGCGAATGAGGTTAGTTCTATTTCTGTGGAATGAAAAAAAACGGATATCTTGTTAAACAACCCACATAACTTCACAATTCTTAAATTATTTTTCTCGTTCTTGAACTTTGAATGAGCTCTACCCATCCAAAATACATGAAGATTACGTATAAGACCTCTCCAACTCCAAGTGATATACCTATTTTTTTATCTGATGTTTGTTGGACTATTCTACAAGCTTGTATGCTAAATTAGTATTCTCCAAGTGTGTGGTCTTCTTAACTTGAAGTCATACTCGGCCACGGCCAAGGTTGATGTGCGTGGATGATGTAATTCGTGATATTCATTGCTATCGTAGGTAATTTTGGTGTTATCAAAATAGGAACTACTGGATCTCACGCACCGGTTGCTCCGTAAAAGATGTAGGAATACAAATATTATGCGACATCTTCGTTTTAATATGCCATCTGATATTTTGTCAAGTGTATAGCGCCTACCCGCATCTCGTAAATCAAATATGATGCGGCGTCATCGTTTCAATATGCCATCAAAGATATTTTGTCACATTGCAATATTTTGAACATAAGTCAACTTTCAAAATCGAGGAATAAGATTTTAAGTAACATTTGAATGAGAAATTAACCTCTACACAACAGAAAAGTCTTAGAGCATGTAACAAAGAAAGTACCTAATGAACATGAATGTAGATGGACGCAGAAGAAGAGGAAGGCCTAAAAAGTTTGGATGGATTGTATAAAAGACGAAATGATAAATAAAGGCGTAGCTAAGTGAGGATTTGACTGCTGATAGAGATGAATGGAAGAATAAGACATATTGCGCCGACCCCAATTAAATTGGGATAAGGGCAGGCAGATGATGACAACAGAGAAGTCTTAAAAAATGTCTTACAAAATAGGCGTGTACCTATCGACTCTACTTATAGTTTGGTTTGAGTCACGAATGTGGCGGTCAAGGCCGAGCTGGAATTATTATGCGATGTTCGCCTCGCTTCGCGCCGCTCTGACGATTTCTGAGTTTTGCGTTCTGCTGATAACGTGGTTCGCCTGACAATGTGAACAGTGTTTTTGTAGGTATAAGAGAATGTGTTTTCTTTTCACTGTAATATTTTGAACACAATATACCTGGGTACATATTTTACATAGAGACTGACTGTGATTCGTGATTCTAATCTACCAAAACCGAGACCAAAACCGACGTCTCACAAATGTTTTTGCGTACCTAGGTAGTATTCTTTTGCTATGAATTCCAAAATTTTAGCATAATTAGCACACTTAACTGTAGTCTTCGTATAATTAACAAAATTCTACAAAAGTACGTAGATATACACCTGTGCTATGCCTACCTATCTTCTGTGAAGTAGGTACTTAGGTATTGTTTACGAGAGGCCCGTATAGGCATACATTGTACATTATACCAATTGGCACAAAAGTGGGCCAGTTTGTCGTTTCTATGTGCTATAAATTGACACGACCAAGGTCAAAAGTCCTTCATTTTTGTTGGAGTTTTATTGGTACGAAAGCAGTAACACCAATGAGGAAATGACACATTTACGTTTAAGTTTAGGCACACGTACCTACCTACCTTCGCGAAATTTTGGATTATGGTCCTAGCGGTAGACCAAAACATACTGCACCTGAGGGAAGAGTTTTGAAATTTGGTACGCTTTAATCTTTATGGCAAACAAATCGATTTGACCTGTAAACCTACAAATTACTGAAGGCACAGTTAAAACGCAGTTTTACGCAGAGAAAACCTAAAATTGATTAGGTATTTGAAAGGTGGGTATTGTTTAAAACCCAATGCAAAACCGATTCAATTTACGTTATTTAACGCAGCTGAAAAATATGCGTAGTTAAGAATTCCCTAAGCATATACCTTTTTTTTCCTACACCTGGGTTCGCCAAGTCGTTCGTCAAATCGTTGTCCCACGCGACAGAAGAAGGCCTATGATTCTAGGAGTGTTTTACCGTCACCTGTCATATATAAGGGAAGGTAGAAGTTAAAAGAGGCCGACCTAAATAGACGCATTTACTTCACCCAAATAAAGGAAAAGGGTCAAATCACTGCCAGAGAGAAGGGAAGAATAGAAGAAATTACTTCACCGACAAGAGTCTAACGCTATGCCATGCATGATCATAAGCTTTAGATATCAGGCAGTATCAGCTAAGGCGAGGAACACACGCAACGTCGGTTTGTGCGTCGTTCATTCGATTCTCCACCCTACCTGCATATGAATACGGTTTGTGTCAAACGGCATCGCACAACGCTGCGTTGTCTGTCAAATCGTTTGACATAAACCGTATTCATATAAAAATAAGGTGGAAAATCGAACAAACGACGCACAAACCGACGTTGCGTGTGTTCCTCGCCTAAACCTACATCGCCAGCAAATCTGGATCAACGTATACTGATTTTTCTTAGTATTTGTATGAAAAACCTTTACCTACAAATATGGTCTACGGGTAGGTCGATTTGCTGGTGATACATAGCACCTATAAGTTTTTAGTCTCTACGAAATAGAGCAACTTTATTACTGACTTGAAGTGCTTATCTATCTATGAGTGAGTGTTCTGTTCTATTAATAATCTCATTCGATAATAATTTATTCATATCTTTTGAAATACTACAACAAAAAGATTTATGCTAATATTTATGGTTAAATTATCTTTGAAATAGCATGCGACTCGGGCATGTATTTCCAAAAATACACTTTATTATCGTAGAAGAAATCTTTTCTGCTTACTTCCTCAACTTTTTGATAAGTCATATCATATTTTGTGTATATTTGGCGAAATAAAGGAATACTATTTCAGATTTGGAATGTTAAAAATATTTGTGGTAAAATAAATGTTTCAGGATGTAAAGAAAAGCGTAAGGTTACATTCGCATTCCTAAGAATGATTTACCTATAAGTGAGACAAAAAAAAAAGATTTACCACATAGGTACTTCATCAATTCGTGGTACTTAGTGCTAGCTAGCTAGTGTGTATCATAATTCTGAAACAAGTATCTATAAGTTATGCACTGGAGAGAGTAAAATAGATCTGCAGTTTTAGCTGGGAATGTTGCAGTGCGTTGGTCGCAGTGTATTTCTGAACTCTACTCTTTGTTCTAATATGCTGCATTACTATCCCAGTTCTGAGTCATTTCCTTTTCACAGTTAATAATACCTTACTTTTAGTGAGCTAGCAAACTGGAGAACTAATGGCGCCACTTTCAAGTGTGCCTTTCTTCTGTGGTTGGTCGAAAATATGTCAATGTCAAAGTTTAGTTGCTTCTTATTGGTTGTTGTTACGTGATTTAGGCACACTTGCACATGCTGACATCTGCAATAAATAGGTACCTGTCTGTGTTTCTTTCAAATGCTGATGAGAACTATTTATTTATCAAAGTTCTTTTACTTATTATGATTTACGTTACGTAATGTAATGAATGATTCAATGTTTGATGTCAATGACATGACGTGGTGACCGCTTAGCTTAAGGCTTTTGCTGATCAGCCGAAAACTGGATGATATAGGTGTTTGTAGTCTGAACATAAATCAACATAGTTTGTTTATACTTCTTCCTATTCTACCCCATGACAGATCTCAGGGAGAAGGGACTGACAGAAAATCAGCGCCGACATAGGACTTGGGTCTTGTCGGTAAAAGCTGAGTCAGACCTTTTTGCCTTTATTTTTGTTGTCATACATAACTTAAATTAGCTAGTTTTCACTGAACTAAGAGGGAATAAGTCGTTTTATTTAATAAATCAAATGATAGGAAGGATGATACTTGTATACTTACCTATATCATACATTTATTATTTATTATCATTCAGACGGTGCGTCTGCGATAAAATCCAACACTTTGGTGATAATCATTTCACACTTACATAATCTAGTTGTTATGCGTTGAAAACTAAAATGTTTTTGCATTTTCAAGTTACCTAATGAACAAATACCAAAATTCCAAAATAGATTTAATATCAGGTTGTAAAAATATTCCCAATGCGTTTGCAACATGAATAGAACATGTTGTGCACTGTGCCGACCCGAAAATTGGGATTAGAACAGAGAGATGATGATAATATAACATTGATAAAGATGGAACAAAACTAACAATAAGTTGTCATATAGGTACCTAGTTCAGTTTGGAGGTCATTCACTGAATTTCTGATAAAAAGTATGTAATGTAGTACAGCTACCTAACTATATGAGAGTAAAGATATGACAACGTACACGGAAAACATTTCATGTCATATGCAAACAACCCGAGATTGTGCAAAACTGTATATTTTAAATATAAGTATGTACCTATGTTTATATAGTAGAACTTTTGTTTAAACATAACATAAAAACAATGAACCACATAACGTGTGTGCCCTAGTTAGTAAGATGATGTAATCAACAGCATGATAATCAGCGAGGATGATAATTGATAATGTGATAGTGTCAGATATGGCACCGACATTATATCTCTGATAAACAAACGAGACAGATCGGTGTTTTGACAGAATTTTGGCAAAATATGGGGTAAGTACATTCAACGAGGTCTTCATATTAGTTCGATGGGTACATTCAAGTAATTTGAGAGGGGTGAGACCAGGGTGGGACAAATAAGGGTATCATACTCCCTTCAAAGACAAGCAGATGTTCCTGCCAGTACTTTATTTCGAGAATTTTTTCTAAGTTTGGTAAAAAGCTAAAAATATCAACCATAGGAAAAAATCCTCGAAATGAAGTACTGACAGGGAAAATGCATTTGTGGCATGTTTTCGTGGCTTGTAGTAGAATTATTTTCATTGCTTAAAGATATAGATAGAGTACAGTATTATTTTTCAAATTATGCCTATTTGTATAATAAGTAGCTAAACCTTTAGGTATTATTACATAATTCTTCATTAAAATCGCATGTTGAATCGACTGAAGTGCAGAATACCTACGAAACCTAGCAAGTAGAGACTCGCGATCTTCGGCTCTATGAGCAAGAATACTACGCACTAGAATGCGGCAAGCTGGTGTGTGTGTAAACAAAATAACGTGAAGCTTCTATGTGTGAGTGTACATTGGCAAAGATTAGGTAACGCAGAAGTGGCAGAGGGTAAATGATTTGAGATGAAATATGTAGAGACGAGGATTCTGTCACGTAAACACAGGATGTGTCGGTAGTGAGTCAAGTAAGGGTATTCTGACTAGGTATATAATGCACGTTTGTCACGTTTGATGATACCTACTTACGAGTTTGAATGTCAGGCAACACCAGATTATCAAAGTCATCAGCATATCAGCGGGGCATAGGTACCAAACATATCTACTTCGTGACGCAATATTAAAATACCGCCACGCATGGCATGATGCCAACGAAATAAAAACACTGCTAACGATATTTAAAAATTGCATAAGGATCCAGTTTATCAAATAAAGTACAGCAGCTGTTCCTAAAAATATTGCCCTGCATTGACTCTACAATAATGTGCCTACGTTGAAAACAATAGCAAGAAATGTTTGAAACTGCTTTTGCAAGTTTATTCAATATGAACAAATCAAATTGTGTTATTTTTTATCATAAGTCTGGCGATTAGAAATGACCTTCTGCGTACTAATCTATAAAATGTTTTGAATCTGCACTACATCTGTGTGTCGTATCTACGCCGGCTTTGCAGCTGTGTGGGTGCGAACCGGCCTCGCCGTATTTATTTTGAGGCAGCCCGGCGCCCGGCCCAGTCTTTACCCACCATACCAGCTGCTCAGTGCGTCGTGTGTGTGAAAAAACAAACATTTTTATCACTTGAGTTCTACTTTTAAAAGTTTGAAAAAGGAATAACCATGTCGGCGTCACCGATCGCGAGGCAAGCGACGCAGAGCCAGGCGATTCCCACCAGGAGGGTCATGATCACGGATCCCACGCAAATGCCAGATGTATACTCCAGCACACCTGGAGGCACAGTCTACTCGACCACACCTGGAGGTAAATTTCACCAAAAATCCCACCTAAATCACATTTTGAATCAGAGATATCGCAACTAAAAATATCGATGACAGCAATCGACTCTACATAATCAAAACTTTTTATTCATTCGAGTATCCAAATAGCAACTGGGTGTAGGTGTGTGTTATCAATAAAACACGCACACATGCACGCGGATATGTATAGCCACGTATGTGTATATGTATAGCTACATGGCAACTGAGCATGCGCAATGTTGAGATACCTACGCAGTATTGAGCACGTGTTCGAAATATGAAATTAGGTCTTGAAAACCGCGTGGTTTTGTTATTATGTCATAGAATATGTAGTGAAAAGGTGTTATTATGATGGTTTCTGTTAACTGTTATCTAAAAAAATACCATAAATGTTATCAAGAACTGTAAATAAAACTCTACTTCATTAAAACACTTTATATGAGCAGAGAATTCTTATATCTGTAATCAAATTTAATTATATAATTGTTATATAATATTCTAATCCAAATATGTACAATTTCACTCCTCTCTACATATTTCATGATATGATATGGTATGACTCTCGACATTATTATACAGCTATAGATAGATAGATGGGTTCCAAACCAAACCCACACAGTAGTCAAATACATTTATAAAATTTATTTACATAGGTAATTCTTATTTACAAACCCGTTCTATTTAAAACAGTGTCACAATTCTGCTACACGGAAAGCGAAATTATTTCAAGGTTTACTACCTCAATAATTTGGGCGTGCGTTATACCGGGTCCTTATTTTATGATAGAGATCCTTTCCTTTATAAAAATACACAAATATTACAAGAAACACTTGAACATTTCATTACATCCTAAGTTGAACTTTACAACATCATTCATTCATAGGTAAAACAAATACAACAGTGATGACATAAATAAAAAGACGGCGGCGGTCTTATTGCATTCTCTACTAGGCAATCTTTGGATGATAGAGAAGTGAAGCCATGTTAGCGATAGATAACAAACTTAACACCCACAGGCAAAACAACCTTTATTTAATCTGACTATGACGCTATGACAAAAATTATATACACTCTTAAAATATGATAAAATTAGAATAAAATGAGAATTTAAAATGTGTTTCGATCTGTACAGGGTAAGGGCAAGGACCCTATATTATGAAGTGGGTGTGTTAACGACTCTGCTGTGCTATATTTAGACCTCAGAGCTTACAGATTAGACCTAATTGGCATCGGTTAGTGCGTGGTTAGTGCACAGAGGTAACTGAACTCTGACATTATAATTAAAGGCATTAGATGGAACACTCTTCTTAGAATATCTTAGGTTCATCGTATTGCAAATAAACAAGTTTATTTTGTAAGTGAAAACTTGTAAGTATGCAAGAGGTCGTAAAAAATGCGTTAGCTATAGTGTTGGCCGAGACGTGAACTGATTTGTGTTGGTAGATTACAGGACTGATATGTGTGTGTGTGTGTGTCAAAAATATTGGACACTCTTTTACTAATAGTTAATGTTATTAAAATATTCTAAAAAAACATGTCAAAACTTTGGCAAAAGCTTTAGATTGGCTTTAGAGGACTAAAATTGACATTAAAATATCTAGGTATAGTGGTAGGTACTCAATCAAAACCATACATTTTTCGTACAAACGAGCGTATTAATATATTTATCGTGTATTTATCGCCGGCACGTTAAGATAAGCTATACATATACATAATGATGTCAACCAAGACTGCAGCTTGTTTATTTACGTGTTATCGAGCTGTTACATAAGCAGCCATGTGGTCTTCAAGAGATTAGGTTATGTGGAGACTGTACGTATACAGTGTATCTCTAAAACTTTACTGAAACAAAAAAATTGGCTACAATAGCCACCTGCGAGCGCATCAGTGCCGACTGTGCACCATGGCCGAAATCGGCCGGAAAGATCATCATAATCATCTTAAAAACTACTGAAACAAAAAAAAAAATTTTAGCATACCTATTGACCACGGCAAAATCGCTTGTAATTTGTTAAGTTTCACTGCTCATGGTAAAAATTTGTATAAAATCTGTATACTACAAAATCTGCAGCTGAATGAAGTAAAGGAAAAAAATAACAGTTCAAGTAGGCAAAGTAGAGTCATACATAAGTACGATGATTTACGTATAGATGTGTGTGTAATAAAAGACTAATAATAACAAAGCCGCATTATACTTATTTTTTAACAGTGACTTATTGTTAGCCTACCCATAAAAAGTTATTTAACTCAATGACATTAAAAACGTAGTACGGTAGTAGGTACGTATCGCAAACGTAGGGCAAAATTTATTATTACTACCATACCAAGCTACCTACAGATACCCACTGTATAATTATTATTACTAGATATCTGCAAAAATACTTTTTTATCGACCGAGCAGACTTGTTTACATTTCAGTAAATGTGATTATGTAAATATGCCTACCTAGGGAATGCAATCTCGTCTCGCCGAGATCCCGGTCTCGCGAGATCTCGGCCATATTTTACGAGATTGAATCTCGTCAAATTTCGAACGAGATCTCGCGAGATAACGAGATTGACAAAAGCAACGTAACGACGTGTAAATCATAGCGCAGCTGCGCGCGAACTAAATCCTATAGCCAGCGTCACCACTTTTGAATCACACAATCTACCAAAAAAGTTGCTAAAATCTACCAACCCCAGTTTTTAATTCTGCTAAAATTCTACCTTCCTTCCTAATCAGCCTGTTCTACCATTAATAATTATTTTGTTCAAGGTATTTGGTATGTAAAATTAAAGTATTGAACAAATTTTTGTATTTTACACTTATTTATTTATTCTCGTCATCCTTTTTAAAAAAATTGTATAATTTTGCATCTTTTTTCGTAACTTGAATCATTGATTCTTCAGGTTTAATTTAAAATTCGTACAATTTCCAGAATTTTATGCAGTGCCTAGATGCAGTTTCTATTTAGTTACATACCATGTCTATTGCGAGTTTTTAAAACAAGCATTTTCATATATTTTTAGTGCAATTTACCCAATCTCACGAGATCTCGTAAATTACGAGATCTCGCGAGACTGGCTTTCTAGTCTCGCGAGATCTCGCTAGGTTGGAATCTCGTACGAGATTGCATTCCCTATGCCTACCTATAGTAAACATAGAGCTCCGTATACATTTCCTGGAGTTTATTGTATGTGGGGGAAACCAAGGTTGTTCAGATAAACGATAAACTGAACAACGATTGTTATGCTGAAATGGACTGAATAGGAAGTGCAACTATACTTGTTTATTCAGCCTTGAATTGCAAAATTGTATCAATCTACATGACAGAGCGGCTGTGTCCTTTTGAAATAAGAATACATTATAAACATGAAAAAGAAACTTGTTTGTTTAGTGGTAAAATAAAATAAAACACTTGAAATTACATTTTTATTAATAAACTTTAATAATTGTAAAAGGATCTAGTATTAACCAGAATATGGATAGAACTCGTTTAAACCAGAATTCTTAATTTATAAGTTACGTCAACAATAACATATATATAGAAATATGCACATAAGTTCCTATAACTTCCTTTATTTTGTATAAAAATTGCAAGCAAAGAACTCATTAACTTATAAATGGAGCTTCGGTGCAAAAAAAACAATAACAAAATGGTAGACGACTTACAGAAGCATTGTTATAATAAATCATAACAGCTTGTAATTGCAGTGAGTCATTTAACTTATACACGTGTTCATACACAATAACAAATTATGAAAACAACAAACCAATGAGAGTAATTAAAATAGCACTGGTGTGGTGTTTGTGAACCAACAATTTTTGTTTCGAAAATGAGTGAAATGGTCGAAAATGCTAAAGACACGAACTATTAAAACATTTGTAATTTGCCAGCAGGCCTTACTGATGATGATTTTTGGTTTATGCGATGCCATATAAAACAACTAAATGTATGCGGCAACTGTCGATTTCTAGTTGCACATAAACCCCAAAACAAATTTTGTTGCGCATAATGCTTAGTTTATTTATTTTTGTTGTGTGTGGGACAGTATGCTTGCTACGTACTGGCCAGTATATAAAATTAAAACTATAAAACCAGGCATAACCTCTTTGGATGCCGCCGCCATTAAACTCGAAAAAACTAGCGAACACGTGCCGGTGTGCAAAACGGTGTATCTTGTTTATTTAGCTTTTAACGTGGGCGTTAAATACTCTACGCTAACAGACAAGATTTTATGGACGTGCTCGTTGGTATGTAAACAATGATGTCGGACGGAGTAAGCTGTTCGTGTTAATTCTATCGTATTATGATAACAGCCATAAATGAGTTTGATGACTTTGCTGACAAATGAGCACCCACATGACATTGTAGATTTAGTACAAATTGTGAATTAATAGGTACCTAGAAACTTAGGCAGGTAAATTAAGATACATTATTGCAACTTTAGATATTGCGCTCAAATAGATTGATTTTTGTAATTATGAATATTAACTGTTTTAGGTTATGTAGAGTCGATATTACTGTCATCAAGGTCAGTTCTTAAAACGATAGTTTGCTTATATTATTTTTGGTAAATCTACAATTTTATGATTTTTATCACAACTGTTTTACTAACGAATGTTTTTTGTTCTATTCCAGGCACTCGCATAATCTACGAGAAATCCTTTATGATGTCTCTAAGACAGTCCCCGATCT
The DNA here is from genome assembly GCA_024500475.1 of Phthorimaea operculella. NCBI lineage: Eukaryota > Metazoa > Arthropoda > Insecta > Lepidoptera > Gelechiidae > Phthorimaea > Phthorimaea operculella. The sequence goes on from JANFCV010000082.1 coordinate 2,022,382, forward strand.
CACAAACACCACCAAAGTGTTCACTCCCGGCGGCCCTGCTGAAGAACCCGTCGGCAGTTCCTCATTCCGTGGCCACTCCTCAGAAGGAGACCAGGTCCAACTCCATCTCCTTCGACGAGAGCCAGGAAACGTTCAGCATGGATCTCTAGAGCTTTGGTTTTTGAAATTTATGGGATATGCTACTTTTGCTGTTGACCTCTGTTTCAATTGAGTACAGTTGCAGACAAAACGTTTAAGAATGAAAATATTATTGTTCTGACCGAAATGTCTGTTCTGTAAGTTACAATGGTAAAAGTAGCATAGCTCGTAAAGTTATGATTCCAGAGTAGTAGTTTTAAGCTTATTTTTAAGTTAAGCGTGACTGAACTATTGCGTTCGAAACGCATTCCTTTGCCACAACATCAAAAAATAAAAATAAAAATTATATAATATGCCAAAATATTGATAAAAATTATAAAATATAAAATATCCAAAAATATAACTTCAATTATTAATGGAATGGCTGGAGAAGTGTGTAAAATATGCGATTAGATTTGTGGCGTGACTATAGCCAATCGCTAAGTCGCGCAATCTTTTCGCAAGTTGTTATTGTTAAACAAAAACCGTGGCAAAGGCGTCTTGTAAATATTTATTTAGTTTTAGTCGCGTATGACGCACATTTATTTAGGGTGCAGAGTATTCGTAGATTTTATATTTTTTGGCTTTTACATAATTTGTAAAATGCTTGTGATTTAAACGTTCACATTTTAAATATTCTGTCATTAAACTTTAAGGAAATTTTAGTCACTGTTAGGCATTTAGATGTTATATATAAAATTATGATTAAATACTTGTAAATGAAGCAATAATTTCAAGTATTTTTCATACCACGCTCTAAGCAAGTGCCATTTTATAGAAGTTAATTTTAATTATAATTTACTTCTCATGGTATTTTGCTGAAATTATAGACTTTATGAAATCTCCAAGTATAAATAAAAATAAAATATTTGAGATATTAAAATATTGCGTACAATTAGTGAAACTATTGGTCACATGTTCTTAAATTTGATTAATTATGTGTGTAAATGTATCGAAAATATCTAAATATTTTACAATTTAAATGTAGTTAAAGATTCTAAAGCATTTATTAAATACAAAGGTACATATTTTTGTGATTATTAGATTACGAGACTCTCTTAATCATTTTTAACGAATGGATTAATGATAACTATGTTGATATTACGATTTTCTTTGACTGCCAATAATATGAGAAAATAAAAGATATTAAATATTTACTTGTTATTTCTTTTCACTATAATAACTAAACCTACACATAGATATTTTTAGTTTCAGTTATAAGCACAAATTCAAATAATAGGTATTAGGTAAGGTACCCACATTACACAGTTTTTTTACTACTTACCTACTTCAATATAAAGTAATGAAAAAAGACTTACTTACAAATGCTACCGTTCTTAAAGCAGCAAAAACAAAATATTTTTTAAAGTGTGCCACGTCAATAATAGGTACTACCCATCTGAAATAACTACAAAATCTAATAACAAAAAAAACTGTCTGTAATCAAATCAGCAAGCATATTATAAGCAAAGCAACATGCTACGAAGTAAATAAAAATAAACCTTTTTTAATTACTTGTACCTAGTGTCAAAGAGTCATTCTAATTTCAAAAATGATATTCTATTCTGTTCTATTTTATTTAAAAATAAATGAAGTCAGACTTGAGTCAGACTAATCAAACCAGCCAGTTTGCAAAGTGTCTTTTCCAGTGACTAAAAAAATTGCAACCTCTGTTGAATTGAAGTATTTGTAAACAACCAAACTGCCAGCTTGCACAATTTGCAAAGGTTATTGACCTGACTTTGTATGCTACTGTTTATTAGCGATATTAGTCTTTAATCCCTTGCAATACGATGCTATTGGAAAGCCGTTCCACCCTCGTTCGCGTCCCCCAGATCTGTCTGGAGCTAATAGCCTCTAGGTGCATTCTCAAACGAAACATTTTATCGATTGATGTGGTTGAGGTACATTGCTTTGTCAGCTCAAACGAATTTGTGTTGTCTTCAAGTGGTGCAGTAATGGAAAAGTAAATAAAGTTTTTGAATGATGATTTTGATTGAGGGAGGGATTTGATTTGTATGAATTTGCGGTGCATCACGTCATGTGCAATACGGTCTACTAATGGGGTAGGAATGTACCTACTGGAGCGATCATAGGTAGAGGTTTCGTTTCATGAATGTTTTTAAGTACGTACCTACTGCTTACTGTCAGTAGGTACAGTTGTGTATGTGTTGACCCATAAATGAGTGGATTATTCAAACTATACCTACAATAAAGCAAAGTACTTGCGAGATGAATTAAACCTTCCAAATAAATTACTACTTCTTTTACGAAATGATGCCTGTACCTACTGTAACCATTATTTAAGTCTCTATCCGCACAGTGATTTAATCTCGCGCATTTTTTTGCGTTTATTTGTCACTTATATGCAAGTTACAAAAAAAAGCGAAAATATCCTGAATCTTATACTAGTTTCTACACTGACGGAAAAAATATCGCTTGTTTTCCTAAAAAATAAAATACATATAGGGTGTATTTTTATTAGTGACGGATCCGTTAAGAGTGTGTTCTGTCAATGAAACTGAACAACTTTCCCCAAGGAACATAGGTCGAAATACGAAAATAAATTTTGGTCTTCCCATACTAAGAGTGTTGGCCGGCCGGGTCAATTTGTATGGGAGGGCCAATTTTTTTTTTCATATTTCGAGTTAAGTTGTTCAGTTTCATTGACAGAACACACCCTTAACGGATCCGCCACTAATAAAAATACACCCTATATAGTGTATATCGGTATGCGAATAAAATTCGCTGTGCGGACAAAGCCTTTAAAGTTTTAAATACTTATTTAATAGAACCAAAAGTAAAACAGCCTCATGAAATCTTTACAAGCTACGACAAAACACTTATCTATTTTATCTCGGCCAAGTGGTCGTGAATTGTAGGCCATAAAATGAGAGTTATTGCTACGCAACAGGCTCGACGGACTCTACGCAGTAATAAAATTAAAGGTCGACGCATATCTAGTGACTTTTACCTGCATCGCTTTTAGTCACATCACCATATCGCTTTTAGTCACCATAATATAACATCAGCCTATGACCACAAAGTAAGTATTGGCGGGCGCGAAGTAAGTATTATCTCTATTTTGTGCTTTTTTGTTGGACGGTAGGCCATCAAAACAAGAGCTATGGCTACGCAATAGGCTCTTTGGACTGAAGCAATAAAATTAAGGGTCCACGAAAATCTAGTGACTTTCGACTTGCGTCGCTTTTAGTCGCATCATCACATGCCCTATGAAAGTCCACTGCTGGTGTAGGCCTCCCTAGCATACGCCAAAGAGACGAACTCCCGTCTTTCGCCATCCAGTCGCTACCTGTCGTCTTTGAGACATCGATCCGTCTGACCAGAGAACGTCAAATGCTCCACTTAGATATGGGGAATTTAATAACCAGCTCCGCTAGATATAGACTACGGGTATATAGTAAAAGATCGTTCATGTACAGCCGATGTAACGCAGTAGTAATTTGCCTACGACGCAGAAAATTCCGGGTTCGATTCCCGGTGGGGCCTCACAAAGTTGATACTTATCTCGCTTGTTCCCAGTCTGGTTAGGACATTGCAGGCTGAACTACCTGATTGTTCGTAAGAAATATGGTTTCGTGCTTTGGAGGACGCGTTAGACCATCGGTCCCGGTTGCTGTCTATGATCAAATCACTTATAATATATGGCGGCCGATTTAAAACCATGCCAGAAGCCTGCTACTTGTAGTACCTAGGTGGTTGAAAAACTCTGACACCAGGGATTCATCAGGTCGTTGGATGACTCGGTATCTCACACCAAGAGAGAGAGTAAACTGCTATTGTCAAATCAAATGACGCTGGATGGATGTGCGCTGACCTTTAAAAAGCTAACATAAAAGCTGAAATACTGTTGTGATATTTGACCTAAATGTTCAATGACTAGATAATTAAATGGATGAAGCTGCTACGTCGTAGCAGTTAGCTACGCGAGCTTTTTCTCGCTACGTAAAGACAATTTTTTCTTAGTTTTGAAAGCATTACGAAAAAATTTTATTACTTAGATCCACAGGCGAGACGTTAGATATGAGACGAAGAGTAGGACATGCGACATCGCGACGTTTGTTTCCATATAAAATGTATGAAACAGAAGAGACGCCGTCTAAGTACACATGTGAGACGCATGTCGCATCTATGACGGCTGACGAACACTTGTCTGGCAGATGTCATCTATAAAGATAGCCATAGCACAAAATAGAGAGCTTACAGAGTTTTGGGATTGTCATTTGATACATAGAGTCTGGCCAGCTAGTCTTTGGACACGGAAATCGCCAATTTTAAAAATCTTTCACATGTTAACACTGAAAAACTACAATAAAACAATTTTGATACTTAATATTTTTTTGTTTTCTGCTCTTTGGTTTGTGTTTACCTTGCCTACCGGTATGTATGTATGATATATCTACCGGGAGTAACAGAAAGGGTATAACAAGCCGAAAGGAGGTCAAGGTACTCATGAAACTGAACAACTTTCCCCATGCACATGGGTCGATATATGAAAAAAATATTTGGACCTCCCATACAAAATCGCAGATCAGCTGATTGATTTACTCTGAGAGGTCCATTTTTTTTTTCATATTTCGTTCGTATGGGGAAAGTTGTCCAGTTTCATGAGTACCTTGACCTCCTTTCGGCTTGTTATATCCTTTCTGTTACTCCCGGTAGATACATCATACATACATACCGGTAGGCAAGGTAAACACAAACTAAAGAGCAGAAAACAAAAAAATAGTAAGTACCTATCAAAATTGTTTTATTGTAGTTTTTCAGTGTTAACATGTTGCCATTTGAAATATTTGAATTATTTGACGTCCAAAGACTCGCTAGCCAGATTCTAGCCATGGTTGCTACTGTCAAAAATCTCAAAGTACGATATAAGAATATCAAAATATGACGTTCTTGGCAACCAACTTCTTAGTTACCTTGACTTCCCTTCCTTTCCCTCTACTTGGGATTTCGTAAACTCCTTTCGTGAAAATACCGTCCCAGTGAGAGTATAGTATTCTTTGATACCGTCTGACAAAGTACCTACTTATTTAGTATATCACATCAATAACATATTCATAGTATTAGCATTCTAACGTTATATGAATTTCCAATTACTTGGTCCTTCTGGAGGTATTCACCACATCACTACAATAGATTGACTCAGGGGATGTGTCTGATGATCGTCTGTCTGTCTATCACTGTATAGACATGTGGACTAAATGATCGACAGCCAGACAACACAACTAGTGGTTCTCAAACTTTCCAAACAACGACAACGCTAGTGCATTAAAAGAACAAATGGGGTATTTTCATTATATGGTACGTTTTTATCAGGTTATATATAATTAGTTTTTAATTCCATTTGTGCATTGATACACACAACAACAATATTATTGCCTAGATTCATCAGACCTAACATAATTTATTAGCATTGAACAAAGATTGAAACGGAACTTGCGTGACGAAAGTCGGTGCCATTATCCATATTTTAGTTTAATTGGTTGTGAAATCAAACTACATGAGATAACTGCTACTGTGAAAATGAGCTGTTGATATTGTCAACAGAAAGTCTACCATTCACAGAAAGAAAAGTTTTGAAATTGTTGGTTTTCTCCATGATCAAACCAGACACATAACCTTCCTGTGTACTTAAGTAAAATTAAGTAAGTCACTTTCGATAGATGTCGTTGTAAGTTTGCGCCTGAACATTGATTAAGAATGCTACAAAGTTTTGGAACCAGTGGTATACATCACAAACCAGACACATCCTTCCTGTGTAACCCTTGCCTCCCCTAGTGAGAAGGTCCAGGCATGCCCTAACCCTACAACGCAATATCTACTAACAGACAGATCCAAAGTTTTGGAACCAGTGGTTTACATCACAAACCAGACACATCCTTCCTGTGTAACCCTTGCCTCCCTAGTGACAAGGGCCAGGCATGCCCTAACCCTACAACGCAATATCTACTAACAGACAGATCCAAAGTTTTGGAACCAGTGGTTTACATCACAAACCAGACACATCCTTCCTGTGTAACCCTTGCCTCCCCTAGTGACAAGGGCCAGGCATGCCCTAACCCTACAACGCAATATCTACTAACAGACAGATCCAAAGTTTTGGAACCAGTGGTTTACATCACAAACCAGACACATCCTTCCTGTGTAACCCTTGCCTCCCCTAGTGAGAAGGTCCAGGCATGCCCTAACCCTACAACGCAATATCTACTAACAGACAGATCCAAAGTTTTGGAACCAGTGGTTTACATCACAAACCAGACACATCCTTCCTGTGTAACCCTTGCCTCCCCTAGTGACAAGGGCCAGGCATGCCCTAACCCTACAACGCAATATCTACTAATAGAACAGTAAGAGCGCAGGGATTAATTGCAATGGGTGCTGTGAAATGCAGGGTGCAGTGCGTATACATCCAACACGTAACCTACTTTAAAGCTATTATGTATTCTGTGTTTAAAGTTTAAATAACAACGTCAAATATTGTATAAATTGAGAAGCTACAAGCCAATAGCTTTAAAACGCCCGTTCTAACTTGTTTAGATATATGAACACGGAAAAAACACAGAAAGTGCCATTTTTGAAAACCTTTCAAAACTTTAATAGGTAAGTATATAAAACCAGGACCAACCCCTTCTAACCAAATAATAATATAAAACAAAAGTGACTATATACGTTTGGTTGCTTTCGGTTTTGATAAGGCGAGAAACACATGTAAACGTTAGTAGTGCGTATTTTCCCGCAGCGTTATGTAAATTCAAAGTTACTCCCCATTATTTTCATAAAAAAGAAATACGGTTCATATTCAACGGTTTTACAGACGCATGCGCTAGCGCTGTGTGACATAAACCGTATTTGTATGAGAATAAGGTCGAAATTAGTGTTGTCGAAAATAACCCACAAACGGATGTTACGTGTGTTTCTCGACGAATACCAGTGAAAATACGATCAAGCTACAAATTCATTTTGCCAGAGGGCGGTAATTTAACGCCATTTAATTTTCATTACAGCTAAATAAGTAAGATTTTGGGACCCGCAGGCTAAAATTCGCGACATCGCTTCAAAATCCATCTCCCTTCGCGATCTCAAATACCCCAAAAATCATAGGGCTGTGAGTACAGTGATTATTATCACCCTACCGACAGGGCCATCATACATAGCTGTTTTTTTCCGTGTGACTCGATGTACCCTGGTGACAGAGTTTTTCAACCACCTAACTACAACTAGCAGACCTCTGACATTGTGCATCGATCATCGCCTAAATAATTATAGACAGCAACCGGGGCCAGTGCCCGGACGTTCCCTCCAAAGCACGGGATCATCTTGCTTTCCAACAGGCAGTTGGTTCAGCCTCCAATGTCCTAACCAGACTAGGTACTTTCTACTTTATAGACCGGACTACCAGTGTTGTAGTGAACTAGTGACGCAAAGAATAGGTAATAGCCATCAATGTATGCTAAAATGTGCCCTGTTGGAAGCGCAGTGTAATAGCCACCCTCTTACTTGCGTATCTAATGGGGTAAGTTCTAAATACTCCATTGATTTATTGCACTTAAACGCAGAACAATAGTGCAGTAGAGGTCATCTGTACTTAGGGAGTAAGAATTGGTGAGGGGAGATAGGGGTTTGTTTGAGTTTTTGTGATAGATAGCAATGTTTATCGCTTAATTTAATGCGATCTAATGTAAATAATTATCGTCGTGTGAATAGCATCAACCCATTTCTGCCAGTGGGTGCCGTAAATAGCAGCCGTGTTCGGTGTGAATATTTAAAACACTATACACTGCGCTCGCCAATCCTCCTGCCAATGGTGGTGAGTATGTACCCCCAATTGGGGGAGGCCCATGTCCAGAGTGGACTGTTGTGGTTGTAGACTGTAGTGAGAATGCTAGCTATGGAAGCCCGGCTCTACACGAGATTCCATGTTCTTATTAAACCTTTTGTTTGAGTTTGGGAAGCCGTAAGCATTTACAAATGTTTGCCTGAGGATAAGGATAAAGATGCCTACAAAGTGCTTTAACTGATCTTTCTAATGCATGATGTTTAGAAAAGTAGGTAAGTACTGCGTTATTTTAAGGGGTTGACCAGACCATGTACTCTTTTTATTTTTACCCGATTGCTGTGCAAAAAGGAGAGTTATCCTATTCGGTAGGACAAATGTGAAAAAATATTTCTATCAATGTATCTCTGAAAAGTTGTTTAGTTTCACAGGCTGGTTCACCCCTTAAAATGGATATACTTTTCCTAACTTATAAATCTACAGATACCATTCGGGTACCTCAGTCGGGGACGTAGATTAGAGGGCAGATCAGATCACGAGCTCGTCCCATGCCATGGTCGGTTAATGTGCTTATCTTGGGAAGCCCCTAATAGGGAAATGCGTTTTTTTTTAAATAATTCAACTACTTATTAATGTTCCTTTGGAAAAGTTAATAATTTTCGCGGGTTGGTTCACTTCACCTCTAGAAGAGACGCACTTTTCCTAACACCGAGTATAAATCTACAGGTACCATTCGGGGAACTCAGTAGGACGTAGATTAGAGGGCAGATCAGATCACGAGCTCGTCCCATGCCATGGTCGGTTAATGTGCTTATCTTGTGAAGCCCCACAGATCCGCATGCGACATACACCCACAGCCCACAGTTGTAGGTATAGCTAAAGAAAATAAAGTGTGTAGTGTTGCCAGATTTTTAAAGGCGATATCAGTATTAGGTATTTGTAAAATCTGTATGAAATCTGTATTATGGACCAAATTTTTATAAATCTGTGCATATCTGTATGTGGCATTTAGTATTCCGTATATTTTAATCTGTATGTATCAAACAATTTTAAATTTTCACAGGCGATGCTGCGTCAGGCAGGCGTAGCTTTTTCGTACACAAATCTGTATGACATGCCGATAATATGTATAAAAATACGGAGAAATCTGTACATATCTGGCATCACTGCCGTAGCACTGGATATTTTCACCCTCCACCTAAGTAGATGACAGCCTCTACGGGACTTTAGCTTACTTTAGTCCCTACTTGATATTAGCGGGATAAGGTTTAGTCTTCCCGACACGAGCTGAAACTAAAAACAGCTAGTAAATACCTACTTGGTATCTTTTTCAGAATAAACTTATGCTGAAAATCCTCTTCTGCCCATATCCCAAATCAGATAGAGTCGGCAGGCGCGGTCACAGAGGGGGGGGGGGTCATAGGGGTCATGACCCCACATGAAATCCAAGAAAAAAAAACCACCGTATATACCGTGTAAATCTTTGCTTATTTATAGCGTGAAAATTCGGGCTCGCTTCGCTCGCAACATGTACACCTTTCTACCTGTTTTACATCTGCTAGTGTTGACGCCTCTCATTCGAAAAGTCGAGCTCGCTTCGCTCACTGTACGTACATGTACCTTATAGTCTGTTTTTCACTGGCGGCCAGTTTTTAAGCCCATATGCTCGTTTGTAGCGAAAAAGTCGAGCTCGCTTCGCTCGCGATACGTCCACGTCTTTGAAAACTTCAGCCTACCCAGATAAATATCCTGAGCATGCGCGCGCACAATTTGGAGGGAAATGGTAATCCGCAAAATTTTATGATATTTTATGAGGATTCTTTAGACAACAAACAGAGTTTATTATTATTTCATTTAAATAATTCAGTAGTTTAAAAGCATCTTACTGAGGAATTCAAAAATCTGCATCAGCCAGTGTTCAGCGTGTGACGAGTGGTATGGTGTGACGTCATTATGACATTATGCCTATGCACGCAGTAGGAAATTTTTCTTAAATCTAAAGTGTGGATAAAAAAAATGGTTCTATAGTAGTTTTTATAACAAGGGAATAAAGTGATATATTTAGGGCGAGGGCGCTATTTTGAATCATGAGCGGAACGAGGGATTCTAGAGTAAAATCCCGAGCGTAGCGAGGGATTTTAAAGTAGAATCGTGAGTGAAGCGAGGGATTCAATGTAAGTCGCCCGAGAATAAATAACTTTATACCCGAGTGATACATACTACTTTTCATCCCCCTCTATGAGAAAAACAATAAATACTTACTTAATCTACGAAGTTCTTCAAATATTGCTTGCTATTATCCATTATTTTACAATACATCCTATAAATTGTGTTGTATAAGTACATCCAATATTTACAAAACCATTAACACACATTTCATTTCATATTATTGCAATATAATTAAGAGGTTATATTGTTGTTGCCCTTTGCCGGCCAGTTATCGCGCCAAAAGAAAAATAAAATTTGACACATTACTTTTTAATTTCAAATTTTGCTAGGAATTAGGTCTTTTATGAGCAACATACTAGGTGTAAAATACTCAATAAAATAGCAGATAACAGGTAGTGTTGCAGAGAAAAAACCCATCTGAAGTAAATTTTCGATTGATTGGCTGCAAATATTTGTATTCCAAATTCAAATGAATTTTAATCCCTTGGGATTAAATAACCTATTTTAATCCCACTTATGTGCGACCAAAGCGTAGTTTTTTGAATAGAGGGGATGAAAAGGTATTTCAGCCGCCATGACCCCCCCTGAAACTGAGGGCTGTGACCGCGCCTGAGAGTCGGCGTAACAAGTTTTGTTAGAGCACAAAATCATGTAGCAAAAGAATTTGGTTTTATGATCGGCTGCCTGCGTGATGTCAACCCTTTTTGGGAATGCTAATGTAGGTATTACAGCCACCTTGCAGTTGACCGTTGTTGACAGATAATTCATTAGAGGTCAAAAACTCCGTCCTCTAAGATAACAAAATCAAAAGGGAACAGATCAGAGATCTAAGAGGTCTTATGAAGGGTTAATTTAATATTCTTATCGCGGTCCAGTCTGAAGCCATAAAGAGCTGCACGCGACGCGACTCGTGGCTGCGTGTTTACCCTACTGGCTGCCTCATCCTCGTGTACCAAAGCACTGAATGCGAAATAAACATTTCGACTAAAGAAAGAGGTATTTTACATTAGAATATGTAGTGGTCATAGTACCTACTTAGTAAAATCTTTTTACTTAATCATGGAACTGGCTGATACCATAAAAACTTAAAATACATACACTCAAATTTGCTTTTCTATTTATACCTATGGCTTCTACAACAATTTCTTGAGCATTTTCGACCAGCATTGAACCTATTTTTGTGTAAAACCTTTCTGCTAAACTTTTGATAATCTGGCTGTTGCCATAAAGTTTAAAAGAAAAAATAAACGTCATAATTTTGCTTTTTATCGCAAATGGTTGTTTGATGGAGCAATTTAAATTATTTCAGCCAATATCTATTAAAGGTCCTATTAAATTCACTGCAAATATTTTCAGGGTGTGTTCTATTCGTAAAACTGATCAACTTTTTTTAGTAATATATTTCAGATATGAAAAAAATATTGGACCTCCAACACAAATTGTTTTGGACATTTTTGTATTGGAGGTCCAAAATATTTTTTCATATTTCGGAAAAATACGAGTAGAACATATAAACTAAAAATATTTGCAGTGAATTTAATAGGACCTTATAGATGCATTTAAAATCATATCGCGACTTTCTTTCGCGCCTTTTTTGTTGTTAAGTACTTACTTAGATTGTAACTACTTCAAACCATAGTTGTAATTTGTAGTCTTAATTAATCAAACACAACCCACGAAGGTTAGCGGTAAAGTATAGAACTTGTTGTAACGTATTTTTGCATCACCTTTCCAACCAAGTCAGAATATTGATCTACGTAGACCAAGCAGACTCCAGCTTAAGAGGCTTCGGTCGGTGTCAACAACTATCGAGTTTGCATGCTCAAAACATGGTTTTTGCACACCGTACAGTTTTTAATATGAAACCTTTTCAGAGCTTTGATTGCTGTTATTTACGGCCTACGCTCTTTGAAATATTTTTATGTACGTATTAAAATTACGGCGAATTCATTTCACTGAAAGTCAGACGTCTTGTTAAGGGCTGAGTAATAGGGTAGGTTAGTGCCACCTATGAGGTTTACTACAGTTAAATATTACGGGTCGTAGTCGTAGACAGTATTTCTCAGCCAGATAAGTAGTTTTCGACCTAGACTTGTGCCTAACATTTTGGGCTTTATAGCCTGTAAATTTAAAGGGCTATGACGTGTTAGGTAGGTAATAAAAAATTATTTGTATTTCATTAATTGTCTTTAGTCCTTGGCTTTATGTCTAAAGTAGTAATTATTATGATCTCTCTTACGGATAGGATTAACTGGAATTTGACATATTTTCCATTTTACATGGATACAATTATCATAACCCAAAAACCGGATATAATATCTTTACCTGTTGAAAATGTTCCCAATTTGAGTACAATGAGGTTCACGAGACTCCAAGACTACTTGAGTTCTCGTTAACATCAACCATGTTGTAAAATTACGCTTTTGTATTGTATGTACTTATTTACAAAGCAAGTGGTGCAGGCGGGTTCTCGAGTGGAGGAAATATTTCGGCAAGCAACTACCAGGTGGACCGATGACTTAAAAAGGGCTGCTAGTAGTGACTGGATGGCAAAAATGGGAGATGGTGTCTTCTGGCGAAACTTAGGGAGGCCTACGTCCAGCAGTGGACTGCAATCTTTTGATGTAATGTTTCAGTGACCTGTCAACCTTATCATGGGATTCTGTACGTTAGTAGATATTTAGGTCTGTAGTAAAATACACTTCCCATCACAAAAATCGAAACATCTCGGTTTTTCTTGTTTTTGGCCGAATTAAACACCAAAAAGTATTGTTTGCATTTAAAAAAATATATGACTGTGTAGCTGGCAGTTTTGTCTTTTCAGTGTGCATAAAAAAATTCAAAATTCAAAATTGGAACTCCACCTGTTTGTTCTGTAAATGAGATGAATGACTGAGACACGTTTGCAGTTTGCGCCTTTTAACGATTCATAACATTTACAGCATTAAAATTTAGAGCTTGTCTTAGCTTATCTTAAAACTTTTGTTTTTTTAATTGTTTACTGGGACTTTGGATCGCCTGAAAAAAGTGAGATTTTATCTGAATCATGGGTATTTTGCCCGTAGAAGCCGCCCAAGTGGTGACATTGCCAAATTTTGGACTTGGTCATCGTCTTGTGGCTGAATGTTTGCATTTAAGCCTCACCTCTGTTCATAAAGCTTACAAACGCTATCAGAAGACTGGTTTGTTTACGCGACGTTCAGAATCTGTCCGAAATCGGGTCAGTTCTGACCGACATGATCGAATTAATGTTATGAGTTCTTTGCAAAATCGACGCCTTAGCGCTTTTTAACTGCGCCAAAAGCTATCAAATGTACAAAAGGTGGCTAAAAGTGGCTCTACAATCAGAAGAAGGTTAAAGGAACGTAGACTGGTACCGCAATAGCCAGGAAACGGGCCCAAATCAACTGCAGACACGAAGACAAACTCTGTCATGCCGTCGGCGCTGATTCCTTCTCAGACCGTTCACGAACTGTCACCATAGCTGACCTTTTTATCAATGCAGCAAAGTGTAAAGCATTTTTAATCCCTTCTGTAAGCCATAGTGCTTCCGTGGTTGCCATTCAGCGTAATTCTACACTCAGCAGAAAAGAGGAATTTTGATTCACTGGGTATACGACCAGTTTAGGTGCTCACTTGCAAAGTTAAGGCGCGCTATTTAATTGTCTTCAGTTGATTTGGACCCGTTTCCTGGCTATTGCGGTACCAGTCTACGTTCCTTTAACCTTCTTCTGATTGTAGAGCCACTTTTAGCCACCTTTTGTACATTTGATAGCTTTTGGCGCAGTTAAAAAACGCTAAAGCGTCGATTTTGCAAAGAACTCATAACATTAATTCGATCATGTCGGTCAAAACTGACCCGATTTCCGACAGATTCTGAACGTCGCGTAAACAAACCAGTCTTCTGATAGCGTTTGTAAGCTTTATGAACAGAGGTGAGGCTTAAATGCAAACTTTCAGCCACAAGACGATGACCAAGTCCAAAATTTGGCAATGTCACCACTTGGGCGGCTTCTACGGGCAAAATACCCATGACTCAGATAAAATTTTACTTTTTTCAGGCGATCCAAAGTCACAGTAAACAATTAAAAACGCAAAAGTTTTAAGATAAGCTAAGACAAGCTCTCAATTTAATGTTGAAAATGTTATGAATCGTTAAAAGGCGCAAACTGCAAACGTATCTCAGTCATTGATCTCATTTACAGAACAAACAGGTGGAGTTCCAATTTTGAATTTTGAATTTTTTTATACACACTGAAAAGACAAAACTGCCAGCTACACAGTCATATATTTTTTTTAATGCAAACAATACTTTTTGGTGTTTAATTCGGCCAAAAACAAGAAAAACCGAGGTGTTTCGATTTTTGTGATGGGAAGTGTATTTCTTATGGTAGGAGGAGGCTTATGATGATGCTGTTGTTGTGACAATCATTAACTTTTCAAATTAATTAACCAACTTTTACATTAAGCGGCTTAATACAAGCTTAACATAAAGTACCTACAATACCTAAGTTTAAGTCAGGTATACCTTCTAAATACATAACAAAATTACTCAGCTAACGGGTCTTTATGGATAGGATTAATTAAATTTTAACAATTACGTAGTAGCGTCAACTTCAGAGCATGGATAAGGATTAAAAGATTAAGAAAAAACCGGCCAAGAGCGTGTCAGACACGCCCACAAATAGGTAGTAGGAGTCAACGTTTAAATATCAGGTTTTCAGCATAACAAACTTAATTTTGTTGCTGGTTTGTTAGCAGCAGTATGATGACCAACCGCAAATAGAAAAACTCATTTTTTTCTGAAACCTTTAAGGCTACAATATCCGTTATAGTTTTCATTGTAACTTCAGATTGTAAGCTATATTCCATATTTATTTCAAATTTTTAGCATTTATACTTTAGAAGTTACAGCTGGAACAAATTATGGGTCAAAAACGCCCTTTTTAAAAGCAAATATCTCGTGACAGAAACATTTTAGTGACTTTGTTTCAAAAAAACCTCACCTTAGTTTAAAAAGACCCTATTCAACGATACCCTACTCAATATTACAGAAGAAAAAATTTTTTTTTGCCCCCCTTTCACTTGTATGGGAGGGGGTCCAAAAAACATTTCATATCATTTTTTCTTAACATTTCTATATCTGGGTCAACACGATCTATCTTCTCACCAAATTTCATGTCGATAGCTCTAAAACTGACGAAGATATGAGGGCGCGGCATACAGACAGACAGACAGACAGACAGACAGACAGACAGACATGACGAAACTATAAGGGTTTCTAGTAGACTACGAAACCCTAAAAAGTAAGAGCTGTAAGCTCACGGAAGCTTAGGCGCTTTACACACGTAACTTACGTTTCAACGTTATTTTTGCGCAGTGTAACGCATGCGTTGGGACATTACGAATTTCGACCTTGTTCTCATACAAATATGGTTTATGTAATTTTTTTTGACAAATGCTTCCGTCAACGCAGCGTTTTGCGATATTTTTGCCTTAACGGACTCGTCTGTCAAACCGTTCACTACACCACCGTATGAAAATAAGAAAATTGTATTATTCAAACGCAAAGGATTGCGCTGCGTAAAAATAACCGCACAAACGGGCGTTATGTCTGTAAAGCTTTACCTGAGCTTTTTAATGGAATTTCTATATAGGTCAGTAAATCAACCTACTTCTGTAGAAAGCTACCTGAGAGATGCGCCGAGCATAACTCGATTGGGGATGAAATGATACAACGTAGCGTGCAATGCGGCAACATTATGTAACTGTAATCTTATTCAGTTGTAAAAAGTTTTCAGCATCATTTCTCTTGAATCCTAACCTCTGATTAGCGCCAGGTGCGAATCAATAGTGTCGTCCGCGAGTTAATTGAGATTAATAAGCGGTCGGCAAGTCGTGCGGTCGAGCTCAGACGAGGCAGGGTTTGTTTACCGGGTGGGGCCCGGGCAGCGGGACCATACACCGCGAGGAAACCACCGGCACTTGCGCTTGTGTGCTGTATCTGTGTGTGGGAAATACGAGCTAGAAGGAAGTAGAGGTTTGGGAGTGTCGCGCCCGGCCGCGGGGGCCGCTCTCGGCGCGGCGTCAGCTGGGTGCGCGCGCCGGTCGATACCCGCACGGCAGCGCGCCGGCGCGCCGCTATCGAGCCCACACGGGCCGTCGCCGTCGCCGGCCGCGCACGTCATGCATGCGGGAACTTAACGGTTGCACGCGCGCGGGCCTGATGGGCACCGTGCTGAGCTTCAGCCCGCGCGAGCGGCGGCCGCCGTCCGCCGCGGTGCCGCCGCCCGACCGCCAGGTGCTCGCTTACTCCTACGAGCGGCTCAACAACGCCAAGAACCGCGAGAACAGGGAAGCGCCGCGCGACGACCGCCGCGCCACCCTCGACGACGCCGCCAAAATCATCTCGGAGAAGACCGCTTTGGAAAAGAATCTCAAGAAGCACTCGTTGTTTATAAACGCCCTGTCGTGGAAGAGGTTTTCGACGGCGAACAATAACAAGAAGAAGTTAGAATGCAAGAGCAAGAGTGTTGCGACGTTCAGAGCGCCGTTGACGGACAACGGGCCGCTGGACTGCAACAAGAATGTCGGGGTGCAGGGGTCGCTGTACGTGCGGGGGGCGCCGCTGCCGCCGCCGGCCGACGTGGTGCGCGCGAACGCGCTGAACAACAATGTTTGTTACGCGGCGAAGCTGCCGACGTCGGCGGTGGGGACGGTCGGGCCGGCGGTGGCGCCGCGCAAGACGGTCATCCAGGCGTCGACGTCGGAGCTGCTCAAGTGCCTGGGCATGTTCCTGCACGCGCGCTGCCACCGCCTGCGCGACTTTCAGGCGGGCGACGCCGTCATGTGGCTGCGCACCGTCGACCGCTCACTGCTGCTGCAGGGCTGGCAGGTGAGCATCACAACCACCTATAAAACATCTTCTTTTCAGGTTCCGTTCTAAAATGCTGCTGAAACTTCGTCGAACCCTGCTGAAAACCAAAGCCATTAAACACAAATCATGATCAAAACCCGACTAAATCCCCTACAATCTTTGCCATGCCCATCCATCACTCGCCACGGCAGGTAAACACCATAAAGAGCGCACTGGCGCCCTCTACGAGGCACAGTACCTACCAGATGGTCTTTTGTTTTCCTTCATACGTCACGCGCCGACCCCTGCCCCGGTTTCAGAGTTCACCTCGGCTATTCATATTTTGATGAGGCATCTCGACGTTTTGCAAAAAGAAATCTATTGAACTACTTAGGTAGTGAAACTGTGTGACGATGAAGACTGAGATAGTTTCATACTTACGGACTCACTATTTTCTTTGTTTATTTACAATGCTTATGACGATTGCCTTACGGATTAGACACAATGCTTTAGTCTACATCTGACTTATTTTGAAGTGTGCAAATAAGTATCACGATTTTAATTTCGTTTCTCTTCAAATCCAATCCAAGTTTTGCCAAATCTTTTTATGAGGTAGACAGAATTTTATAGTTTCTTTTTCAGTCAATTCTCAAACCTCCTCACCTACATTCTACCTATAGACAGAGAAAGTACCTACTTGCTTTGTGTATATTGAGCATGAGCACACATCTGCAACTTGCATTATTAAGTTAGCCTATGACCGTGAGCTAGGATGTGCGCAGTTTACATTTTCAAAGCTACGAGAGATTGCCTTCTTCTTTCTTTTATCGTGTGGAACAATGTGTCACTGAACAACCGATGAACCTTGGTGTCAGAGTTTTTCACCCACCTCTTACTACCTACTTGTGCTTGTGCTAGCAGGCCTCTGACATGGTTGTGTATGACCGCCGTCTTCATAGACTGCAGCCGAGAGCAACGGCTTAATATTATCTTGTCATTTTCTGTATTGAGTCGATGGTGTTTTTGATAGCAAAACAACCCCTTATTGTGTTGACAGAGAAATTACATGTTAGCGTAGATATTTCAGCACACTTGATTGAGATTGTCTGAAAGATGGATTCAGCAAAAAGGTTCAAAAAACATCAGCAGGAAGTTCAGACGTGCAATTTTAGATTTGGCATTGGCAGAAAATATTCGACAACTCTCGCGGAAAATATTTGTTGTCATAGTCAAACACTCTAAAATTGCGAAACTGAACTTCTGATAATGACTTGAAAATACGTTTGACCGAAACAAATACGACTCATCAAGAGATCACGGCCACATATTATGGCTCCGCTCAGACTCATGCATGATACTTACATACTTGAGAATTGATATGACTCTACATGTAAGTATGTGTCTTTTCTGCATTTCTTTTCTTAGTCTGCCTTTTCTGCGTATATGACTATCTTTCCTGTTTTCGCCATTAATCACTCGGAATTTGACTCGGTTTAAAAAACGCTCATTTCGGAAATATCAACAAAGCCGAATTGTTCAAATTTTAAGAGTCTCTTCATTTGCCGGATTTCACTCGCAATCGCAACCGTGTCATGTTCATGTCACGTCAAATTAATTCAATGAGCGAACGTCCTTGTTTCGTTTTACGCGAATTTGTAACAAAATTCAGTAGGTACTTGTACATTGGTTGAAGTAGTTAGTTCCTTAGTGGAGGTTATGGCATTTTGAAGTTCATTTACACTAGTTTAAAACCAAAAAGTAGGTACATAGGTAATTTGGTATTCAAAACGCAAAACCCTATATTTATTTACAACTATAGCACAATTATTTACAATTTTACAATTATAAAGAATTTACAGAAGGATCACTCGACCCTCTTTAAGATTTTCGCGATTGTCACTTGTTAGGTATCCAGCCAGGGTTGCTACTGTTAAAATTTTTAATCCAAGAAATATGACGTTCGTGCCAAATCTTTTTGGTTACCTTGAGTACCTCTGAGATTCCAGTTCATTCCAGTAAACGTCAAAACTGTCGCTGGTACTGAGTGCGTCTCCCTAATTTGTGACTATAGGTCGTATAGGATGGAACACGTAATCTTTGAATCAAATATCTACCTACATAACGTTTTTAGTTTTTACTTTTGTATAGCTTAACAAATTAAAAATCACTATCACAGCGATATCACCTAACCTTAGCTTATTCAAAATTGCAGTTATTTTAAGTATGAAATTAATACTTTTATTAATTTTAATTTATCTTATCACTCCACTGATTGCTCCAGAGCCACAATCAATTTCCTCCATTATTTGTATTGTTTGGCTTAGAAGCTTTTCCATCTCGTGAAGGATTAAGGATTATCCTTATAATACGCATCAATTCTCGGTGAAGACAAAGGGCTGCTTTCAGTCGTTATTGTTTCTGAAAATATTATCTTTACCCGACCTTGTCAAGAAAAGAAACGTTGCTTACCTATGTTTTAGTGTCTTGAATAACGAGGAAGAGTTGTAACACACCTTTACGTTTCGGTGAGTAGTTTAATTGCGTAAATACGGATTTTTTTATATAAAATACCTATGATATCAAAGATCTTTTCTGATATTTTAAGATCTACACTACGTGCGCGACCTATTACTTGCCGTGTCAGTCACCATAACCGTGACGTTACTGACGAATATTTGAGGATAATTTTAGAAAACGGTTATCATTGTAGAGACTATAATTATCTCGAGCCTATCTTCTAAAAGCAGCGCTAGAGTTCCTAAGTAAGTAGCTTCTTCGGTCACAAGCGGGAAAGAAATGACATTTTATTCGCTGGCATCATCATCATCATTGGCCTCATACGTCTGTGTCAGACGATTTATTCAGTGTCTGAGACAAGATTTTTCATGGCTGTATAAGCCGATACGGGAGCGGCATGGCTTTTTGCACGCTCTCCACAGACACTGCGTTGCCTGGGACACAATTATGGAAAACGCGCCTTGCGTTTTCCATAAGTGTGAATCACACAGCTAAGATTTCTATTTCTAAAGATTAAGCATCAAATAGCCCAGTTCATCCCATGATGTCTCAAATCCCCCTATCCATCCTCAGCGCTACATTATGCTGAAGAATTGCACATTACACCAATAAACCGTACACACGTATCTAATCTGGTAAAAGCCTGGCTCCTTATTGATGCCTGATGTTTTTATAAGACCTTTTGAGTGAATAATGAGATTCTCGTTTTGATATGTTTAATGTTCTTTTTGGTTAACTTGGCTGGCTTTGGAGATGTGTTTTTTTTATTGTCTGATTCAATTCAAAGAAGTAAGTTTGTAGGTACTTATTTTGCATCAAATAGATTCTAATTTGAATGAATATTATTTCTATTTCTTTAAATCTTCATTCCTGAAGAAACAAAAAGGGTATAAACTATAACAAGCCGAAAGACTGTCAAAGTACTCATAATAACGCTATCCCAAACATGGGTCGAAACTAGGATAGAAAAATTTGGACCTCCTATACTGAGGTCCTATACAAAATCGTCGATCAGCTGATTGATTTACTTTGGAAGGTTAAGAAATTTTGTTACTCCCGGCACAAAATAAAGAGTTTACAGCAGGATCACTCGACTCCTTGCCCTATTTAGGATTTTCGCGATTGTCACTTTAACATAGCCGCCGGGTTGCTATTGTCAAAAATCTCAAAGTATAAGAATATCAAAACAGCAAAATCTACGTCATATGATTCTGAGCCAATTTTAATGCAAGAAATATAACGTTCGTGGCAACCATCTGCTTATTTACCATGAGTACCTCTGAGATTCCATAGTTAAAGTCAGTAAGCGCCAAAATTGCCGCAAGTACTGAGTGAGCCATCTGTAAAGCGCCCCGTGCGCCGTCTGCCTAATTTGTGCTACCGGTATAGCTCTAACTAGAACAGTTTTGGTAACGATCGATTCTGCTACCTAAATTGCGTGACTAAAACAGGACGGGAAAGGAAAGTTCATAGAAATGTTACAATTCATCGAAATTATCTCTATTAGCAATCAAACTATTTCACTACCTACGCCTACGATACCTACCCACCTATTAATTTTCACGAACAGGTAAATTGACAATTTAATTTGTAGCATATACATTTTATCCAAGATATCGGATTATTTCGCTCTGCTACGTAGCAAAATGACACAAACGCAAAAGCATATACCTAGCCAAATGTCAGATCAGATAAAATTAAGGATGAATCAGATGGATCTTATATTATATGTTATGATATGATATGACTGTGATATGTATATGTCACCGTGAAATTACAAATACCGCTACATTATAATATTTTTCACTTGATTACAATCTGTCGAAATATTGTAAGACATACACACACACTGATCACAATTTGACGTATCAATTTTCAAAATATTACATTAAGTAAATTGTCAACTCGCGTTCTGATTAGTCGAATGTCATGTATATCGCGCCGCCATGTTTATTTGACAGCTGATCGTCATTTTGATGGGTGTTGAACGTTAGCAAACAGTACTATATGAGATTATTTTCTTATTCATTAAGTTTATGTAAGTAATTTTCAACATGAAATTATAAAAAAGAAAACAAAAACTGTTTGTTTAACTTTGTTAACCAACGAATGGCGATCAGCTGTGAAACAAACATGGCGTCGCTGGCAACATGACGGTTGACTTGACCAATCAGAACGCGAGCTGCGTATCGTATCACAGTTTTACGGTTTTAGTTCGTTATATTGTAATCTACTGAAAAATTATACGTTGTATTGTAAAACGTGTGAATGTGTTACAATATTTCGACAGATTATAATTTAGTGAGATAGATTATAATCAAATGTTGTTCGCAATTTTACGGTGACACCTAAATATTGTGGTCAGCGATTACTAGTTGCACATCCTCGCAATGCAGTGCACATTATTCTTAGAACCACTTAAATAATTAGAACGTTATTTTGTTGTTCGTAAGATTCACCCAGTCTTTACGGGGTGTTGTAATGGACGGTGGTGTACCGAAAGCTTTTCAGGCATGCTCAGGCCAAGAAACTGATTTCTTTTTCTGTGGGACTTTGTTGGTAAACGAGAAAAAGTTTTCATCCTCCCATACAATATCGTCAAACAGCAGACTTCCTCCCTTTCTGACCAACATAAGCTCTTGTAAAATTTATTCAGTTTTAATTGTACTTATTTAATGTACATTTTGTAAATTTTATATGGGTTTTTTGCCTGCAATAAAAGTTTTTATTATTATCATTTTATGTTATATATCTTTAGATATTCTCTCCTTTCAGAGGGTTTCTTCCCTATCTCCTTATTATTATTATTATTATAATTTCCTGTATCATGTCTGAAAAGTTTTTGGAGATAATCCCGGGTCTTACACCCGGTATTTATATTTAGGTACCTCGGCATAATCCATAAGCCTTGTCAGATTGACGAGATGCGTTGCGTCTCTATGAGGTCTCTATCCATTTCCATTACTATCTACCTTGGATATATGCTACATATCTATTACTTTTTGTACATACTCGAAGTGCACAAAATTTAGGCTCACCCAGCTTATTTACCTCGGCATAATCCACAAGCTTGCCAGTTTGACGCGTTGCTTTGCGTCTCTATGAGGTCTCTATCCATATACTCGTACCTATTACTTTTTGCACATACTGGAAGTGCACATATTTTATTGAACATTATTAGATGATCACACGGCTCACGTAGCTTATTTACCTCGGCATAATCCACAAGCTTGCCAGATTGACGCGTTGCGTTGCGTCTTTATCGATTTCCGAGCCCTGACGTCCGGGTGCCGTCCTCCGGCCATGTTGAATGAACGGCGACGGTGGCTATAAGTAGCTATAGGTATCTGTGGGGTTACGCAAGGGTGTAATTTGCAAGGAGTAAAGGAAGGAACGAAAACAATGCCAGTGTTTTAGGGTAGGTGCTTGTTTACTGTACTGTTGCAGAATTTTAGGTTGTATGAAACAATTTGTGCGAAAAATGTTTGAAAATCAGCATCTGAACAATACCTTCACAGAGTGAGGTTTCGCTTGTTTGATCACAATTTTCCACGCACTTGTTTGTTATATCTAAACAATTCTTGGCATCTTTTTATGTCAAAGAAAGTTGGTAAAGTACTCATTAAAACAGACGTCCTGTAGAGCCAAAATGAGATTCTTTCTTACCAAAGGAAGTTCGTAAGAATGTATTTTTTTTCTGGCACTTCCTTTTTCCTCAAAATCTTTCGATCTCAAAGTTATTAGCTGCGTATTCTTTTCAATTCCCTGTACCTTTATGTACTGAGGGGCCTACCGAATGAATTGTTTCGTAATTACGTTTGATGTCACGCAAATCAATACTCGTTTTGAGTGAGAAAACGTATCGATCGACAGTCTAATAAAAAGTACGGTTTTATGGATGGACTGTATTCTGGCATAGCTTGTTAATTTATTCACTCCTCTGTTATGCTCTAAGTTTATTATACCTTCTACAAGTGCCTTCCTATCCTTGTTGCTAATAAATAACAGTACCCGGTAGAAATCAAGATATGGTTCTTAAATTGTAGGTATATTTAATTATTTTGTTGAATAAATTTTGGTATTACCATTTAAATGGTAGGTTTTAGGTTGAGGTAAAAGTACTCAGTATTACCTATTACAGCATAGTAGTATCACAAAGTAAGTATTGGCTAGTGGTAGTATCGATTTATTTATTTGTGATCATCACTGGTTTTTCATATTCCCTTAAAAGGGTAGGTAGATGTGGTGTTATAATATCAACAGCAGTACTATCCCAACTAACATTTTAGTAATAAGAATTGGTGGTATAAGAGTTCTTCATAAGTGATTTCTGCAAACCAGAGTCCTACAAAAGCTTTAGCGATTAGTGTTAGAGCACGCTCTAACCCCTTACTACCCCTCGATTGGGCCCCATTTTTTAGCGCTATGAGTAATAAAATTAGTAATAATATTCACTATTGTAACACTGAACGTTACATTATAGTTGTACAATGGCGTTACATGCGACTAATTTCTTGTTTCTACAATGGTGGTAGATTTATAATCTTGCCACCTGGAGCTCCTTAAAGTTTGTACTATGGTTAAATAAAAAACAATTGATGGTATACAAGTTCTAAATTCTGTTTATATATATTTTATGGTTCTGTATTAGTTCTTTTTTAGGTCCATTTATATCTTGGATTTGCTTTACGTATCTTGATCCATATTGAGTAGCAACTCAAAGTTCTAGCACGTTTGATTTCTCTATAGTTTTTCATATGAATTATACTCTTTCTTTATGTTTGTCTCTTAATTTGCGTTACTGTTCCAACATGATGGCGAAATATTAAAGTGAAAACAAAAACAAGTTACGGATTTTCATAACTCGGTAAGTAAAGTTTACATAACTAAAACTTATTGCGCGGGTAACTTTATTGAGAGAATCATACATGTTTCGCATCTCAATTTTGCAGGGACTTGAAAAAAAGTGGTATTTCAAGTAAAAATTATTTTTGTTTTATGAGGAGGGGTATGCTCTCAAGCTACATAAAGATAAAAACGCCCTATTGTCTTTGAATTTTATAGTTGTAGTGTATTTTAGTAAATAAAATTCATTTTAAATTCAGAATAAGATGTAAAAATTGCGTCTAAAATTATTATTTTCATAAATTATTTGAAGGTTATGTTTGAATTATCATGGCGTCTATTTCTTATTACCCTAGTTTCCTCTTATTACTTTTATTGAATAAGAAGTGCTAAGAAGGTTGTAGTTAGAACTATTGTAGCAGTTGTTATACCAGAATAGAGTTTTAATGGTAATAAGAGAATAAGTTTGAAGTGATTGGTTTAACAATGGTTCGGCTTAGGTTTAATGGTAGTAGTATTTTCTTTTGATTCCTCCACATCTTTTTTGTTTTTTCCAGGAAATCATAGCAAAAATCAAGCAAGGAAGAGAAAACATACTTTAGAGTAAATGGGACTACACACATAAACACATTTCTGAAATTTTGCGATTGGCGATATTATACATCTATAAAAGCTTTATCTTATTTGTTTTTTAATTTCAAGTGATAATAAAAGTTACAACATTTAAATCGTATTTTCTTATTGCTTAGAATAACATAAGAGTAAATTGAAACACCGTTATAACGAACAAGGCTCTAAAAGTAACTCCATAATACAGACTAATATCATATTAAAGTGGTTTTTGATTCCTAAATGAAATTGCTTGCAAATAAGTTCCATTTACTTCTCATATAGCAATATAGGTAATAAAAATATTTTGACGACTACTTTCAAGAGCTTTTGTTTTTAGTAAAGTTATTAGAAACTTTAATATTGATTTAAGTGTTCTGCGTTACTTGAGTATATAAGAGTAGTTTCTATAATGGTTGCGACTATAACCTTCATACCTTTATAAGTAATACTATGGTTCTATGCAAGTTAAGTGGTATAAAGCATTTACTTAGCTCTCTTGAAGATCACATGGGAATAGTTAGACTTACTGGAAACCTTATTACTGCTTAAGGTATTTATTGTTACTTGAGGTTACAAGTTTACAACTCTTAGCGTTACTGTAGTTCAGCTTAACTCTTTTATAGCTTCTTAATTCGTATTATGTTTTATTGTTACTGTTACAGAGCTTAATGATTTATTTAGTTATATTCATAACCGTTAAACCAATAAACGTTTTACTAGACACTTTTATATACCCGTTAAAACAATACAAACGATAAGAGTGGTGAAAATTATGGCTAAAATGTTTGTTGGGATTTATCTATTTGCGAAGCGGTGTGAAAAACAGCGCACATATAGATTTACTACTAGAGATTTTGCAGACAGTACATTTCCCCAATACATTATAATGTGAAAGACATTTTCCTACGATAGTTTGTCAACAGCCTGTCACTTGAAAAAAGATTGTATTGGAAAAATCTTTAGCTTTGGTTGAGGAGAGATTGATCGCTATTTATTTTCTAAGGCGTAGGATGTTTTTTGCTACTCGATCAGAATCAAAAAGTTTTCTGGCTGGTGGGGTTCTGTGTACTTCTACGACAACATTTTCATAGTATTTTCATAAAGACTTTGTCATCATAACCAGAATAAAATTATGCGTCTGCTCGCATTAAATAATACATCATAGTCTAGTTCTTATGTAGTACATTCAAACAGACAGACAGGACAGACACATTAGAGGGTTTACGACCCCTGCGTGTTGTGCATTTGCAAATAAAAGGGTAGAACTGTGAGGGAATGTTTAGGTTTGCTACCCCTGCTTATGATTGCGAGACTTTTGCCACAGTAGAATAGGCTAAGGCAGTAGTGAAACTTCATACAAACGTACATGCACTCACACACTTACATTTACATCGCAGCTAGCTACACTAAACGGTATCTCACAAAATCACATGACAGTAGGGAATTTCGCGGCAAGGAAAAGGCTGAACAATTTACCCGTAAAAAAGGCGTTTTCCCGGAAGAAGCTTGTCTTTGGTGTTATCCATTTTATCAAGTATAAAAGTTTATTTGAAAAAGACAATTTATTTTTACAATAACCAAAAGTAACCACCGACATTAGGTACTTTATAGTGCTCTCAAAGAAACGAGTCGAGTTTCGCTACTGCTTTTGTTCGTATTATGTAGGTACTGTACGCTATTATTACTGAAGGGAATAATTTAGAATGAAATACCGAACGAAGGAGGAAGGAAAATGCTATACGAAACGTGATAAATATGCCTATAGTAAGCAGCAAAAACCAATGATTTGTACATTAAAACGTGTATTTGGACCTACCCATCAGCAAAATCGTGTTGCCATTTCAGCCTGTCGCCTCAAATTGTTACACACTTATGTTATGATCCTCTAGGTTTTCTCGGACCACTCCAATAACATCTGGCATCTGTCAAAATTATACTTATGCTTTGATACGGTCTATTTTCCAGTTACAGCTTTGACAGTTTGGAACTGATAGCTGTCAAATTTGACGTATGACATATGTCGCAGCCAACTGGTTAAAAACGCTGTGTAATAAAACAACTAGTGGTTTAATCAAACGTCGCCATCTAACCAAACAACTAAACATTCATCAGCTAAGTGGTTGAAGATAACATTCTACACTACAGCGGCACGACGGTTAGCCAACTGGCTAACGTTCAATTTGCTAGGGTAGCCATGTGTGTTAGGGCATATTCACACATACGCGGGCTCCACGCGCGTTATTATAATGTCATGTCACACGCACAGCTTACGCATTGCGAGTCGTAAACGCAAGGGCAACGCGTGGTTTGCCAAGTGGGTGCGTACCAACCTGTCAACACGCGCAGAGCCCGCGTATGTCTAATTCTGTGATCTGAAAGTAAGACTATTCAAACTATAGCGGAATCCGGGTGGGTACGTGAGTACTGGAAGTCCGGAACTCAATTACTTGATATTTGTACTCGTCAGATTATGCGTACCCACGTTCCACAACGGTTTGCATAGGGCTTTACTAAATTATTCTTAACTACAGCGGAATCCGGATGGGTATATGGGTAGCGGAACTGAATCTTTTGATAATTAATTGTACAAGCCAGAATACCGCGTACCCACGTACAGAGCCGGTTCCGCTCCGGTTTGCATAGCTCATGCTCGGGGCTAGACTATAGGGGAGACTGGGGTTGAAGTGCACTAGGGGGGCGGGGGTTGAGGTGTATGAAAGGGGGTTGCCTGTAAATAGAAAAAAAAATTACCCTCTCCTTTCCCCCTCCACAACAGGCCCCCTTGGGGTCATATTGACCCCTCTAGGCCCCCTTGGGGTCATATTGACCCCTCTGTTTTTGACGGGAATGTACAGGGTTGCTCATCAGCAACAATGTTTACCTAGAACACTTTTCTCCACCCCCCTTTCATACACCTCAACCTCAAGCGATTGAGTTCCACTACGCTACCCAAGTACCCATCCGAATCCCGCTGCAGTTTGCATAGGGCTTTATACTATGTAAGTACCTACGTTCACATCACTCTATTTCCATCGAAAATTAGTAGATACTGCAAATTGAATGATTACATAACGAATTACCCATGTTTTATTAGGTTTGTGACAGTTTAATAAACATTTGATGGCTCAATATTCGTGTATAACAACAAAATTACCTTGATGTTGGATTTCATAATTTCGCAGAGTTTCTTCAAACAACTGTTTGAATTTTTGTTCAGACGTTTCCCCCTTAGGCGCTTCCATCACTTATAATTATAACCATGAAACAGCACTGATGACGCTAATTACTGATTATTTAACATAAAATAACAAAATACGGTCTTGATTTTTGTGCCGCTGACGCCATCTTGTAAACAAACCGACTCTAGCGCCGCAGTGGCGAAAAAACGTACTTATTCAATTAAACAGCGGGTTTTCGGTCCGCTGCTGTGTTGAACGTTTGAAATGCTTCAAAATTCAGCCAGTGAACTAGTTGTTTGGATAGATGGCGGCGTTTGATTAAAGAACTAGTTGTTTAATTACACAGCGTTTTTAACCAGTTGGCTGCGACTATACCATTTGACCAATCATATCTAAGTTATTCAACAGAAACAAAGTTGTTAATACCTTTGTGCCTAAGTTAGTACGACTGTTGGTACCTATTTCAAGATAAGTGATCTTATAACTTCATCTGAAGTTCGTCACTAGGGGATAACTTTACCTTTACGAGAACAGCCGAACAAAAAGATGAGTTTGGTTGTTCTTTTGTTTCTAAGAGGAAAAATGTAAAACCTCTCATATGAGTACATACATATATCACGCCTATATCCCTTGCGGGGTAGGCAGAGCGTAAACGGATTTAAAAACGGTCATTTGCACCACGTCTCACAAAGGTTTGAGAGTCATTCAGAAGACTGTGTATGACCATGACCATAGTGTCAGCCTATCACCTAAAATTCACACATTACACAGAATTGTAATGCACATCAACTCTTGAAACCCTTAGTCGCTTTTTTTTAACACCCACGGGAGAGATATGGGGTGATGCTATTCTAAGCTGGCACCACACTTACTACTTTAAGGAAAAACTGATAACCACAAAAATGAATACCTATTACCTATGATAGGTATAAGTTGGTTTGTTGATACTCCTTTACTGACTTGAAGATAGATGGAGAGATTTGCATAGAAATAGGCAATTTACCGTATATTTTTTTCCTCCCCCAGGAAAACTCAATATGTTGCTAAGCGAAGTTTAAGTTACCTACTTATATAGGAACAAACAGGTATTTACTCGTTTATTTATTTACTTTAGCATAATAGTGCCGTCAAGTGCAGGCATGCTTAGCAGGCATGTTTAAATTATACAAGCTTAGCTGATATTCACACGCGTGTGAATATCAGCTAAGCTTGTATAATTTAAACATGCCTGCTAAGTATAGGTAATAGTCTATACTTAGGCTTAATAGTCATCTAGACAGTGAGAGATTACAGCTCTGTAAATCTCACTTCTATACACTGACAAATTTTCATTTTATTGGCGGGGTCCTTTAAAATTGAAATTTACTGAGAGTGAAAAGTGATCGCATCGGAGAAACTACCGGACTGAGCTCAGGCAGACCAAGCGATATGTGTTCAGCTTTAAATAAGCTAATTTTACAACTTAGTTTCATTCTGTTATTCGAAGGAATAAAAATTTCTCAAAAAAATGTAAATGTGGTCGGAGCTGGAAAACTACCAGGCTGTGGTCAGGCAGACCAGTATTTTTCTAGGCAGACTTAAGCAAGCTATCGGTACGACATATTTTTATTCTTTTATTCGAAGAGATAAAATTTTTACTAAAAAAAGCGGCCAAGAGCGTGTCAGACACGCTCACAAATAGGGTTTCGTAGTCAACGTTTAAATATCAGGTCTTTCGGCGTTACAAAGTTAATTTTGTTGCTGGTTTGTTTGCAGCTGTATGGTGACCAACCGCAAATTGTAAAACTTTAATATGTTCTTAATCTTAAATGGTACAGTATTCGTTATAGTTTTCATGGTAACTTTATAATAAGAACTATAATCCATATTTTTTTCAAATTTTTAGCATGCGTACTTTAGAAGTTACAGCTGGAACAAATTATGGCACAAAAACGCCCCTTTTAAAAGCAATATCTCGAAACAGAAACATTGTAGAGACTTTGTTTCAAAGAAACCTCCCCTTAGTTTTTAAAGACCTATTCAACGATACCCTACTCAATATTACAGGAGTAAATAATTTTTTTTGCCCTCCTTTCACATGTATGGGAAGGGGGTCCAAAAAACTATTCAAATATTTTTTTCTCAACATTTCTAAGTTTGGGTCAACACGATCTATCTTCATACCAAATTTGATGTCGATAGCTCCAAAACTGACGGAGTTGTGAGGGCGCGGCATACAGACAGACAGACAGACAGACAGACAGACAGACATGACGAAACTATAAGGGTTTCTAGTAGACTACGAAACCCTAAAAAGTAAAAGTGGTCGGACCGGGAAAACTGCCAGGCTTTGGCCAGGCAGACCAGTAGGCAGACTCAAGCAAGCTATCGGTACGATATATTTTCATTCTATTCTTCGATGAGATATTTTTTACTTTTTTAAGAGGGCATACTTTTAGCTACTCCGCAAAACGTGCCAAGATAGCAGCCGGCAGACCAAGATTTATACGCTGTACTAAACTGCTCCTATCGCTACAGCCATGTCTCATTCTATTCTTCGATGAGATATTTTTAACATTTTAGCTACTATCTACTTTTAGCTACTCCGCCGAACGTGCCAAGCTGCGCCGCGGCAGACCACGACCAATCCGAAGTACTAGAGCTCCTCTACCCGTACATAGCTAAAATATTCTATTATATAACGTCATATTAAAATTGAATTTCACGTTCCTACATATGTCTATTTGTTTTTGTGATATCTCCTTGAAGAAAATATGCTATCGATCGTGTGTTTTAATTTAACAATGCAAATTCCTTACATGTAATAAAAACGAAATTATGGGTATGAGTCGGCTAATCTAACTAGGTACTTGCCATATGGTTCGGCGGCTTGAGGTATGTCGACATAAAAGTTCAATGAGTTTTATGACGCATTTCAATTTAGGGTTATTCATCATTCTTTGACAAATTATAGCCTAGCTTACTCAATTTTTAAGGTTTCGTAGGTACCTATAGTAATGTTACGACCTTTTTGGACGGGCGGACGATGGCCGACGAAATGGATCCTGGCTGGTCAGCGGACATACAGACAGTCCTGACAATATATGTACTGACATAATGATGACAATGATGACGCATTGACGATTAGGTATTTGTTCTGACTAAAACAGTCGCACGCAAACGAAAGCTCAACCAGAAAACATATTTTATTTTACAAGTGACTATAGACTAAGTATATAGAATTTAAAACTGTAGTGATCGGTGCCGTACGGCCAGAAGGGCCGAAGATTCAAAGAGGGCAGCTGTTAGTTAGATATCGTGTCTCATAGGAAGCCTACCTGCATCCAGCAGTACATATGTGAATTAAAATTAGACCCCTCCTATACAAGCGAATGCTATTTTCTGCAAGCACATTTATTAAATCGATTGGCTAATGGAAATAGCAGCCAATATTGCCACATTTGTTATTTGCCGTTCGATACTAATGTGATGTAGGTATCTAATGTTTACTTATTGAGTTTACTGTTTGACACGGGCTGGGCTAATGGTATTATCTAGGTTGTCAGCTTGTCACGTTTTACATCTATCTACACTGTCCGCATAGGTACATTTCTTGATAGATTTGTGCGACTTCATTTTATACTATGTAATCTATGTATTGATTAAGTTTTGATTATTAAATGTGTCGTGCCTTCTGCTAGGTATACATAGGTATATAGGTAAAATATGTTCAAACTTTTCATTTTCCAAATCTAGGATAAAAGTAGAAAAATTAAAAAACAGCTTATCCGAAGTTACGCATCATAAACTCAAAATCTAAGTTAAGTTTGTTTTACATAAGTTATTTTGGGTTATTTCTCTTAGCGTAGAGTTGGATTCGTTAGTTCTTTTGAAATATATTCAAATCTACATTTTTTTTTAAATAAATGACTATTTTAGACTACCAAAATAGAACGACCGACCTCAGAAGGATCGTTGCGAAACAATTTCGTTAACAATTTGTGTTCCCAAAACAATTTTCAAGAATGTGTTGCAAGGAAACCTTTTCTAAAATAGCGTAGAAAGTTATGTTGAAATAAAAAAGGGGTTCATTTTAGCCTAAGGCCCTTTACACACATACGTCCGTTTCGACGTTATTTTTTAGTTTCGACGTTAGGTAAGACAATGCGAACTTCCACCTTAATCCCATATATAAACGACGACAGTGCGTTGAAGGATGGATGCGTCTGTCAATCCGTTTTACAAAAACCAAACCATTTGCAGACGGTGGAAATTCGCATTTTCCTAATGCTGCGATAGCGCAGCGCAAAAATAACGTCAAAACGGGCGTTATGTGTGTAAACCGCATAAATGTCTTGAGTTTACGACAGCTGAATTTTAATTTCGAAATTCTTGAGCTATTTATATTAACTTTGACGAGTTTTCATTGTGGGTTTCGAGGCGGAATAAATTGTTGGGCAACTCGGTTGTTCTAACTGCGTAGGCTGGCAATGAAAGTTTCAAATGTTTATGTAAAGTACCCTGTTAACTTAGAAGCTTTCGTAGGCTGAGAATTTCGTAGCTACAGTTTCGAAATTTTCCGACTGGGTTGTGCACGAGGCTGTACAGTAATTGTGTGTTTCAGTGACAGTAACAGTGTTTTCTATTTCTATAGATACCTAAAGTAGCTTTTTCCACCAAAAACGGACAAAATACGCAACAAAAAAGAAAACTTGTCTCACGTCCATTTGAACAAGAATAACATCATCAAAATAATCTAAATTATGCGGACAGCCTACAGATGTGGACAGCTACTTGTCCGAAAATCAAGATGGTTCCGTGCTTCAAATGGGCACGTTGAGCCGTGGGTCCCGGTTGCTGTCTATGATCATTTAAACGGGGCGGTCGTTACACAACCATGTCAGAGGCCTCAGCTGCTTGCAGTAGGCGGTTGAAAAACTCTGACACCAGGGTTCATCGGGTAGTTGGACGACTTGATGTACCACTCGAAGAATAAGATCCTTCAGATAGCAGATTACTGCTGAACCAAGGGCTTCCGCAAGGAACGCCACATTGACAAGACACGATTATTTTTGTCGTCACATCAAGAAAATCAGATAATATTAATACATACTTACCTATAACTGGCGCAGATAAAAAAATAATATCCCGATTAGCAACATTATTGTTTGCCATATTATATGACATTTCAGTGAGATGTCAGCAATAATGGTGCCAATTCTTTATTTGTGTCAGTTATAGCTATGCGCATAAAATGTGTGTAGCTTTTTATGATATCTTTTTAGTTCCAAATGGAAAAAAAATATCTATACGATGCTTACACAGCATGTCTGCTATGATTTTTCGTCCATTTACCTTCAATAGCTGACATATGAGGGTTCGGTCCACTATTGTGCTTATAATAGATGGTCCAATTTCTCTGACAAGCAGAAAGTTGACCCTTGTTAATGGGAGGGATGTTCTCAGAAACTGAGACAGCTATTTACGTAAGGTTTACGTCGTTTTACGCCTGTTTACGTGATGTAATGTGTATCATGTATATGTCATCTTGTAATATTTAATGAACCTAATATCTATGACGTTGATATCACAAATTAGGAAACCGGCGCGCGGGGCGCCTTTATAGATGCCTCACTCAATAAAGCCGAGTGAACCTTCTGTAAACTCTCTATTTTGTGTTGATATGGTGTGCTGTACAGGCGCCCAGTGCTCCGTTTTCGTATTCGTGGCTGTACCTACAAAAAAGTTGTTTGAATGCCAAATATATTGGATTAGATTTTTTTTTTATGATGATTGATGGCAAATTGGATTTGTATGAAAGATGTACACAAAGAGATTGGTATGTCATATTTATACAATTAAAGATTTTTGAACCAATAATAACTAATAGGTAGGTAGGTATAATATATTACGGCGCCATATAGGCATTCATGCCAATATTTATTTAACTTAAATTACACAATAAATTTATTTGAAGGGCAATTTATTATTGGAACAGAGCTGCTACTAGTAATAAACTGCGCTGGGTTATTATTGTACTTGTCTTTCTCTCGTTATTTAACAGGAAAACTCGTCCTGTCCAATTTTATTACAATAAGGAACATAACAAAACTGAATAACACAAATAAACATAGGTAATTCATGGATATTAGAATAACATTATTTTGTAAAAAATATTGTAGTCCGATAATTTAATGTTTAAAAATAGTTGGTAATTGTTCGTAGACGTGTGCTACGAAAGGTAGCTACGCACGTAGCAATCACCGTAGCGTAAGCTATTGCGTAGCAGTTATAACGTAACAACTACCTACAGAGCAAACGAAAATAAAACAAGGATGGGATGGGAAAGGTAGGTAGTCCTATTGCGTAGAACACTTACTCATGTGTATTTTCAGACAGGTTATATAACCTGATGAATGATCTCATAACGACATTTTTCTTGTATCGTGGTGCCATGCCATGAATAAAAATATTGTAGTTCGATAATTTAATGTTTAAAAATAGTTGGTAATTGTTCGTAGACGTGTGCTACGAAAAGTAGCTACGCACGTAGCAATCCTCGTAGCGTATGCTATTGCGTAGCAGTTACAACGTAACAACTACCTACAGAGCAAACGAAAATAAAACAAGGATGGGATGGGAAAGGTAGGTAGTCCTATTGCGTAAAACACTTACTCATGTGTATTTTCAGACAGGTTATATACCATGAATGATCCCATAACCACATTTTTCTTGAATCTTGGTGCCATGCCATGGATAGAATACATAAAATAGGTAAATGAATAAGCAAATTCGTCAGCACATAAATAAATTCATAAGCTCGTCAGTGCCGTATCTACTTTTGAGTTTTAAAAGCTCCAAAGATAGTCTTCATTAAAAGTATGATTTATTATTAAAGACCGTCTAATAAGGTAAAAGGCCTTCTCAAAGTCCGCCTGGCAGTAAGGTGAAGGTCATGTCAGGCGTTTCGTTTAATTATTCCTCCCATTTGACTGCCTAAGGAAGCGTAAACTGAACGAAATCACAAATTAGGGAAACGGCGCGCGGGGCAACTTTACAGATGCCTCACTCAGTAGGTAGGGTACTATTTGACGATTTTGACGCCTACTGATTTTAACTGGAATCTCAACGAACGTCATATTTCTTGGATTATTTGCTCAGAATCATATGATATGACGTTCTTTCTTGTACCAATTTTGCTGTTTTGGTACACTTATACTTTAAGAAATTTGACTGTAGTAACCCTGGCTATGTAACAAGTGACAATCGCAAAATACCTGAATAGGGTCGAGTTACTTGCAGTGAACCTTCTGTAAACTCTCTATTTTGTGCTAAGGAGGCGTAAACTGAACGAAGTCACTTTGGCTTTATTTTATTTAACCGTGTAATGCCTGAATATAGATGACCTAATTTAGTGCCAAACAATTAATAAAACCATGATTTTATATAAAGACGGTCTAACAGGGTAACAACAGGCCTTCTCAAAGTCCAGTGGCAGTAAGGTGAAGGTCATGTTGGGCGTTTTGTTATTCTTCCCATTTGACTGCCTAAAGAGGCGTAAACGAACGAAACGGCCTTAGCTATATTGAAATGGGTGTGTATGTTTGTATATCTCCTTGTTTTATGGCGTTACTACCAATAAATGAATAACAAATTCAATTCTCTTCGTTCGAAAAAAAAAAAACGTTAAGATTGATTGGATAATACATAATATATGTATTTTACTTTTCCTTTTACATGTACTAACAAATATCTAATCGATAATCTGAGTCGAGGGTTTGTTGTTATTGAATATAAAAGTGATAGTCAGTATAGATCATCTACGAGTATATAGTTCTTATTGGTACTAACCATATTTCCAGTTACATTTATAGAATAGGTAGAACTTGTTTCCTAATATACATATTTGGAAATTCGCTGGTACTGAAATGTTGCAAGCCCACACCTTTTCGAAAATATTCCAAAATAGATGAACTACTTTGATTCGAGAAAATTCAACACAACGTGGGTGAAAACACGGGGTGGAAAACTAGCGTGATATTTTTAGCTAATAATGATAGGGTATGACGTCACTACACTGCCGCCATTGAAATACGAATGCCAGTGAACCTTTAACGCAATGTACAAACAAGCTTAGTTATTAAAAAACAAAAACCCGACTGCGGTAATTACAAAGTTGTATTTTGCGATAAACATCGCCATCTTCACTTTGTGATACTTATAGCCAGTGTTTTGCGCTGCTGATACGAATCTAACGACACCTTACATGTCATCCGCCCAGCCGTTTGGGCTGCAGCCCGTGAAAATGAATTTCTTGTTTACATTAATTATACTTATACTCTCAAACAACATAACCCTCCTATTGGCAGTCGGGTAAATATAGTAATAAATAATAGGTAAGACCGTATACTAAGAAATGTGGGGAGAAGGTATAATATAACTAGGCATTTGTAGAGGCGTAAGTGGGCCGAAATTCACGTGCTTTCAGCCTACATTATTATATGACTCATACAA
Organism: Phthorimaea operculella; assembly: GCA_024500475.1. Taxonomy (NCBI): domain Eukaryota; kingdom Metazoa; phylum Arthropoda; class Insecta; order Lepidoptera; family Gelechiidae; genus Phthorimaea; species Phthorimaea operculella. Next base: position 2,058,968 of record JANFCV010000082.1, read on the forward strand.
TCCTAAATTCCCCTACTGAACTAAAGCTAGTAAGTATGTATTATATAATTTTGGTAGGTGTTATTTTAAATAATAAGCCGTACATTTTAATAAACCATAAAAGAAACAATAAATATACCTAAATAGAAAAGGTACCATGAGCGACACGAAAGGCACGGTCAAGGAAATAAAATTGACCCGATTTGACTTAACCTGTCAAACAAAAATTGGTCAATTTATATTACCTACTGTAATTCGGTATTTGACAGTCAGAAATGACAACCTGTTACTGCCGTATGGCGGTGCGAAGTCGTATTGTGTTTCCCCATGTTATATCATCATTATCATTATAATAAAACTAAGTTGATAAAATGTGCGTGCCGATAAAACTTAAAAAGGATTCCCGGTACGATAAAGGAACTTATATTATTTTAACTTAAAGGTCGTATTTTTAAAGATATAAGGGCTTTTCCAATCCCTTGAAAATTAAGTAAAGTGGTGGCGCCATCTGTTGTCGAGTAGTCAAAACTCCACCTCCAGTTCTTGATATTTGATGCAATATGTTTCAAAATTGTGGTTTTTAAATGCAATGTATTAGACCAAAAGGATAAATACCGCGAGTGAAATCGCGAGCGAAAAGCTAGTAATCTATAATACTAGTTCATTCGATAAAGCCAGACCAACAAAATAACACGGCACGTGTAAGCTCACCTTATTAGAGCTTGTAATACCTAGTTAATATGTTATGTATTTGTGACTCATATCATAATATTAATATAACATGAAATCATGAGATTATTATAAGGAAGGCGATTATATCGTGTGGCGTATATGGTGTAGCGATTCATATTTTATCGAAAATTACAGTTTCGCGTGTAACACTTTCACACAATCTAAGCCCCTAAAGTTTATTTAACTAGGTAGGTAGGCATATATACTTAGAGTAAGTTAGGTTTCAGTTTGAATACTAATGCTGATATGAAACTTTGATATTATTTGAGTCGTGATCACAAATTTTGTAGGTTAATAATTAGTTAAATTAAATTTGCTTTAGTTAATGGAACAGTAATTCTAGTTTAACATTAGCAAATTCGCAAGCATTTACCTAATAACATAAGTAATAAGTATTTTTTACAAATTCAGTTTTTAAAATATCTGCTCATAAAATTAAAAGCCCTTTATTTCTTACATTCTCACATACAAACTAAACTGAACCCTAGACTAGAATACCAGATGTGGCTGGTGCTAAGCAAACTCTTCCAAGTTTATGTAGATTGGGAATTCTTGGCAACTGCTCTGGCTTGCCATAGCAACTTAGCTCTATCCTGACTAGCACTTTTCTTAGTAAATTTCGTTTTTAAGGTCAATATGCATTGGGATTTAATGCACTTACCTAACATACCGTGCCGACGCTAACATTTTATCAATATCTTATTTTAATTTTTAAACACTTATACCAAATAAAGTTAGGCTAGGCAGAGTGGGCTGTAACGTGGCTACCTACACACATACACTTTATAACATCCATATGACGTACAAACTACATACATATAGGTATATCACGGATATGTAGATTCTATTTTGCGCTATGGGATAATAATTTGGGGGAACTCCTGCGATATCAATAAACTATTCATTGTACAAAAGAAGTGCATCCGAGCAATATTTGGCCTAAGTCAAACTGACTCCTGTCGTCCATTTTTCATTGAGTACAAGCTACTGACAGTTACTTGTCTGTACATTTTTGAGATTTGCACGTTTGTCTATAAACATAAGTTTTTATTTACCCAAAATCAAGATCATACTGAAAGAAATTTACGTACACAGTACAAAAATAAGTTGCACAATCCCCGCTCTAGACTAGTACTAATTAAGAAAAATTCGTATGCTATGTCTATTCTCATTTTTAACAAACTCCCCGAATCTTTAAAGGAACATGATTTCGGGGAATTCAGGAGATCGTTGAAGTCATGGCTTGTGGAAAAGTGTTTTTATAGTCTGCAGGAATATCTGACATTAAAATGATGTATTTGCTTGCCCTGTCCTTACTGTTAACTGTTATTATTTTATTTTTAGTTAAAGTGACATGTTTTTTTACATTTTTTTTTATATGGTTTTATTATTTCTGTGTTGACATTGCTTTTTGCCATTTTTTGTATTGTAATGTAATTGTAACTTAATTTGTATTTGATTTGTATGTGTGACATTGTTTTTATTTTCTTTTATTGACATTTCCTTTTATTGACATTTTCTTTTTTATTTTATTTTTTGCTTTGTGAATTAATTTTACTTGATTTATTTTGTATGTGTTGACATTGCTTGTATTTTATTGTATTTGAATTTACTTTAATTGATTTATTCCATAATAGTTTTTATATTTTGTAGATATTTGTTTTTTTTTTATATTTTTCATATTATAGCTATCTGTCCGCATGTACATGCCTGCGAAGGCAACTTTCAGTGATACCGTTTATGCATTTGTATCTGCAACCTTGTAATATCTACCTGAATGTTTTACATGAATAAATAAATTGAAAAAATTGAAAAAAAATATACTTAGAAAGACAGTATACCAGATGTGGCACGTGCTAAGCCAACTCTTCCAAGTTTCTATGTAAATTGGAAACTCTTGGCAACTGCCCTGGCTCGCTGCCTGAGACTGATAGCAAGCTCGGGCTTAGTGGACTAAGCACTTTTCTTGGCAAACTGTGAAAATATTTTTTGTCTGGCTTGCGCGCTTTTCAATGCTAAAGTTTTACACAAGTAGTGATTGATTGCTAGCCAGTATTCGAAAATTTGCATTAACGTTACCATCATCATGAACTTCTAAACTCAATTCCAATGAAATGCATGCTTTGAAATGTCTGCTTACAAAGTTAGGGACCCTCTAAGCACACAATTTGAACCTTCTAAACAGAAAAAACCAAAACCCAACAAATAACTTTGGGTCTTCCAAAAATATGACCAAAGCCCTGGGTAGCTTGATTAATAACGACAGCTTTCCACCGGCTTGTTTTGTATGGAAATCAATTCTGCAGGCCTTTCGCTCCTGTTTCGCCCCAAGTTGAGATGTCAAATAGAGTTTGACAAGCTCGTTGACAAGTAATTTTTATAGAAAACATGTCACGTCATCGGATTTTTTGTTTCTTTCTAAAATTATTATGACACTTTGTCTATGCTGTATCGCGAGCTATGACAACCGTGTTCTCGTCCCTCCTGTCGCGAGCAGCCCTACCATACAACTTAGTCCGCATACATGTTAACCTTTGTAAATAATACAACAGTCTACTGAAGTTTGCGAGCGGAAAACCTAGTAGTAGTAACCGGCCCAAGGTCTCTCGTTATTAGATTACGCAAGCTGGACACATTTGCAATGAATGGAATGCTGACTCGAATATAAGTTGATTTGCTAGAAATAAGTGCAGCATATTTCAAGTTTAGAAAATGTTATGTAGTACCCTATCCGGCCCTATTCAAAGCTTGTTTTGTAGTTTGGTTCAGCTACTCGATAAAATATGTCGCTGTTAGTTTTCCTAAAACTCGAATAGGATCAGTAGCGCCGTTGAAAGTTAATGAACATGTGTGTTCCCGTGGGCACGAGACAATTTTCCGCGGTAAAAAGTAGCTTACCTACCTATATATTTTTCTAGATACTTTTCGTCTTCGTGTAAAATTTCATTTGAGCTGTTTTAGGGCCAAGCACAGACCTAATAAACTTTGGGGCCAAGTCATAAAATAACTGCATTTCACATAAGAAGGGTAGGCTGACGTTTTGTGACATAGTGTTGCTGGCACTCGACTACAAAATATTTGAGAACTAGTCTGACGGGTTCCAATCGGATCCGATGTTACTCAGAAGGGTCGATTAAAATTTAACTACCTATATTGAACCCTTACTTTTTAACCACATTCCTTTCTTACACTTGACTTGTATATTTTTTTACGATTTTCGTTGTTTTTTATAATGTTTTACCCATGGATACCCATCCGTTGTTTACAACACGCCAGGTGTGGCAAGCGCGTAAATGCACGCGCTAACCCACCACTTGTGTGATGCCACGTTAGGATCCGCTCATACTTAAAAATATCCGAAATCGCATCTAATGATCCGCGCCGGCAACTTTACTAGAGATGTAGAAGGGTGAAAAGAAAATCGAACGAAAAAGAAACGATTACTTAATCGAGTATTATTACCCTAATAACCTAAAAACGGCATTTTATTGTGTTAATATTATATACTACTTAAATAGTTATTCTTCAGCAGACGAGTCGCTTTAATTCACGCTTAAAAGTATGACTAATTGGTTGTCAATAAGATTATTGATTTGTATAATGTCTCCCCATCCCCCGCCCCCAACGTGGGAAACAATTTTCTTTGTCTTTTTCAACCACTTTGCTCCAGTCCTCCAGTTTCATCATTTTGGTAAACAAAAACCGATTATTTTTTCGTTCGATTAAACACTACTACATCACTAGTTATTTCAAATTATAAACGTCACAGTCTTAGCGGCCACTAAAAAGGTCCCTCTTAAAAATAATACTGGTCTCTATTCTACAGGTTAGCCATTTTAAATCTCTAAAGTTAAAATCACTAAGTTAAAATGGTTAAAATTAGCAATTTTAAGTTGTGCTATTCCACGAAAGCCCAGTTTTAGAAAAATAAACAGAGGTTTTTGACAGGACTATAATTTGATTTTGACGTTATTAAATTCAATGTTGCAATTTAAAAATAAGATAAATTTTAGTAATAAATGAAAAAATCTGTAACTGGTAAAAATATCTGGGGGCACGGCAGTGCCCCCGCCAAGTCGAGCGCGAAGCAAACACTGCCGTACCATCCTTTACTGGAACCATTTCGCCGCATTTTCAGGCCCTTATTTGAGAAGCTTTGGATAAGACCAGAACGCTGAAATTTTCGTCACCTAGTAATCTATAGTCACATACCTAAAATCCAAAATTTCCAGTCTGTAGGTCATTTAGTTCCGAAGTTAATCGAAAGCAAAGTTTCGCATTTATGACAGACACTCACTCACTCACTCATGATCATCAAAATAGAACTAGTACTTCCCATGAACTCAGAGAGCTGAAATTTGGTTCAGGGTTAGGGTTTAATGGCCACATAAAGGGAAAACTATAAAAACTGGGATAATCGAAGGTTTGGAGTACCACCAGGCACACCACTAGGAGCCCAGCTAAACCGTAGGAGATACAGATATGACTTCAAAGCAAAAGTTATTCAGCTTGATGAGATGCTTCTACAAAAATAAGTGAAATCCCACCAAAAACATTCTGTAAAAACTAGCCAAGTCTCGATGGAGATGATTGTTTATCTCTAAAAAGCCATGAAATCTAGACAAAGTCATGCCAAGTCTAAGGTTCCTTGATGCAATTTCTTTATTATTATAGTTAAAGTTATACGACTGGCCGTTGACTTATATCCACAAACGTATAAAGATTGTTCAACGGCTAGTCATATAACTTTAACTATAATAATAAAGAAATTGCATCAAGGAACCTTAGACTTGGCATGACTTTGTCTAGATTTCATGGCTTTTTAGAGATAAACAATCATCTCCATCGAGACTTGGCTAGTTTTTACAGAATGTTTTTGGTGGGATTTTTATTTTCGGTGACACTCAAAATGCTTCTGTACCACCTTTGGTTCCACCACTTAAGAACCTAACAACCCGGCCCCACTCTAGAACATTCTGACTAGGTGCTAATTTAAAACGTTCTGACCCGGTGCCACTCTATTACCTTTAAATCTGTTGCCACTCTTAAACTTTACTTCCCGGGGACACTATAAAGCCTCCCTATCAAATTGTTTCCACTCTTCGGCTATAATACCGGGTGACACTCTAAAACCTCCCGATTAAATTGTTTTCACTCTTAAACTTTCCTACCCGGTGACACTTTAAATCCCGATCACCTTTTTTCCACTCTTGAACTTTCTGATGTGACCAATAATTACACAAATCACTCCAAAACCCCACCCATTTTGAGATGTTCTGACAGTATTATTTTTAAGAGGGACCTTTTTAGTGGCCGCTAAGATTAGCGATCTTAGCAGTTTTAAATTTTTAAAATGCTTAAATTTGTGCGCCGTGGAATAGCACTAATCGGCTAAAGCTAAGTTTAGCGCTGTCACTTAATTTTAAGTATTTTAGAGATTATAATGCTGTCATTTGAATTTGACAGTTACGTGTAGAATAGCAAACGGTTATAGAAATGTCAAATTGGCCTTAGCGATTTTAGTAGCGCACAAGGAATTGGATCTAATAGGTACTTATTGGTCTCTATTCTACAGGTTAGCCATTTTAAATCTCTAAAGTTAAAATCACTAAGTTAAAATGGTTAAAATTAGCAATTTTAAGTTGTGCTATTCCACGAAAGCCCAGTTTTAGAAAATTAAACAGAGGTTTTTGACAGGACTATAATTTGATTTTGACGTTATTAAATTCAGTGTTGCAATTTAAAAAAAAAGATAAATTTTAGTAATAAATGAAAAAATCTGTAACTGGTAAAAATATTTTTATTTTCGGTGACACTCAAAATCCTTCTGTACCACCTTTGGTTCCACCACTTAAGAACCTAACAACGGCCCACTCTAGAACATTCTGACTAGGCGCAAATTTAAAACGTTCTGACCCAGTGCCACTCTATTACCTTTAAATCTGTTGCCACTCTTAAACTTTACTTCCGGGGACACTCTAAAGCCTCCTATCAAATTGTTTCACTCTTCGGCTATATACAGGTGACACTCTAAAACCTCCCGATTAAATTTTTCACTCTTAAACTTTCCTACGGTGACACTTTAAATCCCGATGACCTTTTTCCTCTTGAACTTTCTGATGTGACCAATAATTACACAAATCACTCCAAAACCCCACCCATTTTGAGATGTTCTGACAGTATTATTTTTAAGAGGACCTTTTAGTGGCCGCTAAGATTAGCGATCTTAGCAGTTTTAAATTTTAAAATGCTTAAATTTGTGCGCCGTGGAATAGCACTAATCGGCTAAATCTAAGTTTAGCGCTGTCACTTAATTTTAAGTATTTTAGAGATTATAATGCTGTCATTTGAATTTGACAGTTACGTGTAGAATAGCAAACGGTTATAGAAATGTCAAATTGGCCTTAGCGATTTTAGTAGCGCACAAGGAATTGGATCTACTGTCAGAACATCTCAAAATGGGTGGGGTTTTGGAGTGATTTGTGTAATTATTGGTCACATCAGAAAGTTCAAGAGTGGAAAAAAGGTGATCGGGATTTAAAGTGTCACCGGGTAGGAAAGTTTAAGAGTGAAAACAATTTAATCGGGAGGTTTTAGAGTGTCACCCGGTAGTATAGCCGAAGAGTGGAAACAATTTGATAGGGAGGCTTTAGAGTGTCCCCGGGAAGTAAAGTTTAAGAGTGGCAACAGATTTAAAGGTAATAGAGTGGCACAGGGTCAGAACGTTTTAAATTAGCACCTAGTCAGAATGTTCTAGAGTGGGGCCGGGTTGTTAGGTTCTTAAGTGGTGGAACCAAAGGTGGTACAGAAGGATTTTGAGTGTCACCGAAAATAAAAATATTTTTACCAGTTACAGTTTTTTTCATTTATTACTAATTTATCTTTTTTTAAAATTGCAACACTGAATTTAATAACGTCAAAATCAAATTATAGTCCTGTCAAAAACCTCTGTTTAATTTTCTAAAACTGGGCTTTCGTGGAATAGCACAACTTAAAATTGCTAATTTTAACCATTTTAACTTATTGATTTTAACTTTAGAGATTTAAAATGGCTAACCTGTAGAATAGAGACCATTACCCATCGGCTGCATAGACTTATATATATTATCGGCTGTGAAATACACTTTAAGTAAGTATAAAGGTCCATCCACCTTTATCATAATAGTAGGAAGTAGAATATGACATAGTCTAATAAAACATGGTCTTTCCTTCCCAGAGAAACACAAGTCAACGTCACTTAGTATTGCCACTTTATTTCAATAAAATACGTTATGGGGTAAATTCAATCTCAGAACAATGGGTTAAAATATTTCTTAATAATTTTATAATTTAGATTTACGTGTGTATTAACTTTAACTTTACAGCAACACTTAAATTTTATTTATTAGTTAACATTAGATCCAATTCCTTGTGCGCTACTAAAATCGCTAAGGCCAATTTGACATTTCTATAACCGTTTGCTATTCTACACGTAACTGTCAAATTCAAATGACAGCATTATAATCTCTAAAATACTTAAAATTAAGTGACAGCGCTAAACTTAGCTTTAGCCGATTAGTGCTATTCCACGGCGCACAAATTTAAGCATTTTAAAAATTTAAAACTGCTAAGATCGCTAATCTTAGCGGCCACTAAAAAGGTCCCTCTTAAAAATAATACTGTCAGAACATCTCAAAATGGGTGGGGTTTTGGAGTGATTTGTGTAATTATTGGTCACATCAGAAAGTTCAAGAGTGGAAAAAAGGTGATCGGGATTTAAAGTATCACCGGGTAGGAAAGTTTAAGAGTGAAAACAATTTAATCGGGAGGTTTTAGAGTGTCACCCGGTAGTATAGCCGAAGAGTGGAAACAATTTGATAGGGAGGCTTTAGAGTGTCCCCGGGAAGTAAAGTTTAAGAGTGGCAATAGATTTAAAGGTAATAGAGTGGCACCGGGTCAGAACGTTTTAAATTAGCACCTAGTCAGAATGTTCTAGAGTGGGGCCGGGTTGTTAGGTTCTTAAGTGGTGGAACCAAAGGTGGTACAGAAGGATTTTGAGTGTCACCGAAAATAAAAATATTTTTACCAGTTACAGATTTTTTCATTTATTACTAAACTTTATCTTTTTTAAAAATTGCAACACTGAATTTAATAACGTCAAAATCAAATTATAGTCCTGTCAAAAACCTCTGTTTAATTTTCTAAAACTGGGCTTTCGTGGAATAGCACAACTTAAAATTGCTAATTTTAACCATTTTAACTTAGTGATTTTAACTTTAGAGATTTAAAATGGCTTACCTGTAGAATAGAGACCACTGTCTTACTTATACACAAATGCTTAATATTTTTTTTTTTACATACGGCAAGATATTTCAAACACAATATTGCTTGCATCTAAATGATAGTGAATATCAAAATAAAAATAAAATGGGATTGATCTTTTGCTCTTACATTTCATACAGGCATTATGGTAACAACATACATCCATACACAATAGATCCAATTCCTTGTGCGCTACTAAAATCGCTAAGGCCAATTTGACATTTCTATAACCGTTTGCTATTCTACATGTAACTGTCAAATTCAAATGACAGCATTATAATCTCTAAAATACTTAAAATTAAGTGACAGCGCTAAACTTAGCTTTAGCCGATTAGTGCTATTCCACGGCGCACAAATTTAAGCATTTTAAAAATTTAAAACTGCTAAGATCGCTAATCTTAGCGGCGACTAAAAAGGTCCCTCTTAAAAATAATACTGTTAGAACATCTCAAAATGGGTGGGGTTTTGGAGTGATTTGTGTAATTATTGGTCACATCAGAAAGTTCAAGAGTGGAAAAAAGGTGATCGGGATTTAAAGTGTCACCGGGTAGGAAAGTTTAAGAGTGAAAACAATTTAATCGGGAGGTTTTAGAGTGTCACCCGGTAGTATAGCCGAAGAGTGGAAACAATTTGATAGGGAGGCTTTAGAGTGTCCCCGGGAAGTAAAGTTTAAGAGTGGCAACAGATTTAAAGGTAATAGAGTGGCACCGGGTCAGAACGTTTTAAATTAGCACCTAGTCAGAATGTTCTAGAATGGGGCCGGGTTGTTAGGTTCTTAAGTGGTGGAACCAAAGGTGGTACAGAAGGATTTTGAGTGTCACCGAAAATAAAAATATTTTTACCAGTTACAGATTTTTTCATTTATTACTAAAATTTATCTTTTTTTTTAAATTGCAACACTGAATTTAATAACGTCAAAATCAAATTATAGTCCTGTCAAAAACCTCTGTTTAATTTTCTAAAACTGGGCTTTCGTGGAATAGCACAACTTAAAATTGCTAATTTTAACCATTTTAACTTAGTGATTTTAACTTTGGAGATTTAAAATGGCTAACCTGTAGAATAGAGACCAGTATCTTATATGATTTACAAAAAACATCATAAGAGTGGGTAATTCTGGTAACCCACAAGCATGATGACGTAGTCTTGTGTTGGTCACGTGGTTCACGAGTCTCGGAAAGAAATACCAGGCGGAGTATCTTATTATACCATGGAATATGACAGGATATCCATACAATACAAGACAGACACATAGGACTCACCTAAGTACAAATACAAAAACAGTACCTGAATTTCACCTTGTTTATTTAGGTTTGGTTTCAACATGCCCACATTTCGTCCTTACACCGCAAGCCTCGCCCCAGATTCATATAAAACTGTTATTTACACGGAAAATTCTGTCCACCGACTCATAAATACAATCTAAAAGGGAAGAGATGTAAATTCGCTGAATTGTGAAAGGTTGACCATGTAAAATGTATGTTGCATTGCAATGTTTTTTAACTGCATTTTGTCATGCAGCGGCCACCTGCATTTTGTTTGTCACTCCAATCCATAATTGAACATGAATAATGGCTGATGGCTTTTAGTGGCGATTTCAGTTGAAAATGTAAAATACTTCCTAGGTATCATTTTCCGAAGTTGATATACCGACACACCGAGCTCGCAAAGTTTCAGATTCTCCATAAAAGTTGGCGTTATTAGTTTTAGAACAACTGACAAACTTTCTAGATCAATTAATCGCCTCCGAAAACCCTTAAATACGAAATTTCGAAAAAATCATTGGAGCCGTTTCCGTGATTCTTGCTGTAATGTATTAGATAGATAGATTCTACAGGCAAAAATCTATGTAGGTACATTGCGTAGCCGGTCAGCCATTATGATCCCATTGTTAAACCAGCTACGTACGCAATATACTACATCGAATTTCGCTTGTAGAAATTGAACTCTCGATTATTCTCTTAAATAGGTAGGTACTGGTTCAGTTTTGTTAGTAAATTGAAATGACGCTGCAACCACTACACCACAAAAACATTTTATTTTCGAAATTATTCAATTATCGTAAATCGTAAGTCATGATTTAGTGTTGTATGGAAATGTTTAGGCAAATTAAGGGCGTCAACATTGAGCTTATTAGGTACCTCCATTCCTTAAAATCTAATGCATAAATAAACATTTATTCCTTTACTAGCTGGTGCCCGCGAACTTCGTTTCGCCAAGGGAAGTTTTTGAGCCAACGGAATCGGCACATCATGCTAAACAAATTTTTCATTACAGACATTTTCGTATCTCTAAAGGGCGCCACACACAGGGCGCGCATGCGTGACGTGCACGTCATCACGCGCGTAGAGATGACGTTGTATCGTATGGGATTGTATGAGAGGCCTGCCTACGTATGCGTGCTTAATTTTTGAGTGATTCATGCACAATTTTTACACATAATGGTACGTTTTTATTTTCGATGTTTGTCTCATGGTTCGTATTTTATGCGTGATTAGGGCATGCAAAGATAATGGTGATGACGATGATGATGGAATAACCTGGAGAAACACCAGCTTCCGCCGATGTGAGTTTGTTAAGTAATTAGTGTCTTTAATGGGGAAAGCCCACTTCGATCCCTCCTGTTTCAAAGTCTGAGCGCCTGAGTTACATCTTGATGATATACCTAGGTAGTTGGCTACAGTACCACACCGGTGTTTCTTTATTATTTTTATGTGATGGAGCAAATCCGAGTTGACCCATGTCGAAGGATGCTTGTTTCTTTCTATTTCTTCTACCTATATGTTTCACTTCTGTGTTTGTTTTCTTATTAAATAGTTGTGTAGGTATTAGGTATGTATACTTTTTATTTATTTAGGTACCTACCTACCAAAAGTGATAGGCCTGCAGGAGCGGCCCATCAAGCTGTACATATTTTTGTTTGTAGCTGTTTCTAAGATACGCTATCGAAATGTTCTTTTGAAATCTATTGCAGGGGTACTTGACACCGACCTGTTACAGTTTTAATACATGTAGGTATAGATGTATAGATTTATGTACTATCGCCAGCAAATCCACCTACCCATTTAAGACACAAACTATCTGTATGCCCCACCCTCATAACTTCATCAGTTTTTCGTGTTGCTTGACACAAATTTAGAATGTTGGAGAAAAATGTTTTTATTTTTTGGCGTACCTACATGTGAAAGGAGGTTAAAAAAATCATCTGCTATATTAAGTAGGGTATCGTTAAATAGATCTTTAAAAATTAAGGCGAGGTTTTTTTAAAAAAATCACAAATGTGATTCTGCCTCTAAAGAGATTCAAGAGTAGAATCCCCGAAGTCAAAATATATTTTGCGCCCGAGTAATTCACTCTACTTTTTATCACCCTCTATGAGAATCATATTTTATTGCAATGTTATAGGTACTTTCACTGTCACTTGAACTAATTTTTCAAAAAGTTTAATAAAATTCTAACATACGTGTAATTTTTAGTGAAAATTACGGACTGTAATTCGCGCGTATCTTTTTTTTAGTTCTATTGGGGACGCGCGATATGGGCCGTCGTCCCATACAGCCTTTATTCGAACAATATTTGCGTTCTATTTGTTTGGCGCCGACTTAACATCAAAATGTTCTAAATTCAAAGTAGTTTTATTCGCATTTGTTGAGTTCTTTATTTAAAAAGTGCGAATAAAAGAACTTTTCATCCCCTCTATTCAAAAAACTACGCTTTGGTCGCACATAAGTGGGATTAAAATAGGTTATTTAATCCCAAGGGATTAAAATTCATTTGAATTTGGAACACAAGTATTTGCAGCCAATCAATCGAAAATTTACTACAGATGGGTTTTTTCTCTGCAACACTACCTGTTATCTGCTATTTTATTGAGTGTTTTACACCTAGTATTTTGCAATTAAAAGACCTAATTCCTAGCAAAATATGAATTTAAAAAGTAATGTGTCAAATTTTAATTTTCTTTTGGCGCGATAACTGGCCAGCAATGGGCAACAACAATATTCAGCCTTACAATAATATGAAATGAAATGAGTGATAATGTTTTGTAAATATTGGATGTTATATTGCAATTTATAAGATGTATTGTAAAATAATGGACAATAGCAGGCAATATTTAAAGAACTTCGTAGATTAAGTAAGTATTTATTGTTTTTCTCATAGAGGGGGATGAAAAGTAGTATGTATCACTCGGGTGTAAAGTTATTTATTCTCGGGCGACTTACATTGAATCCCTCGCTTCACTCACGATTCTACTTTAAAATCCCTCGCTACGCTCGGGATTTTACTCTAGAATCCCTCGTTTCGCTCATGATTCAAACTAACGCCCTCGCCCTAAATATATCACTTTAATCCCTTGTTATAAAAACTACTATTGCAGCGCGTTCTTTTCGAATACATAGGATGAAAACTTAGAGTATACAACGTGTTACAAAACAACCAATAAATCTCCCATACAAAGTGAGTTCATTTTGTATGGGAAGTCCAAATTTTTATTTCATATTACGACCCATGTTCCATGGGGAAAGTTGTTCAGTTTCATGAGTACCTTGACCTCCTTTCAGCTTTATTGGTTGTTTTGTAACACCCAGTATAGTACCCAGTAGGGATGAAAACAACTTTCCCCAAGAAACATAGGTAGTTCAAAATATAAGGAGTAAACAAAATTACTGCAAATATTTTATGGAGTGAACCAGCCCATGAAACTGAACAACTTTCCCCAGGGAACATAGGTCAAAATATGAAAAAAGAATTTGGACCTTGTATACAAAATGTTCTGGCCGGCCGCGGCCGGGTCAGTTTGAATGGGAGGGCCAAATTTTTGTTCGTATTTCGACCTATGTTTCTTAGGGAAAGTTGTTCAGATTCATTGACTGGTTTAGTCGTAAAATACTTGCAGTTTTTTTTTACATGCTGTAGGAAAAAATAATTGGACCACCCACACAAAAATGCTTCAGCCGTCTCGATAGCCGACCAAGTTAAATTTGTAAGGAAGGGATTTTTTTTTTCATTATTAGACCTATGTTCTTTGGGGAAAGTTGTTCACTTTCTTGGATTGGTTCACCCCTTGGAATAATTTGAGTAGTTTTTTTTACATCTTATAGTAATTTATTCCTCTACCGCACGCAACGCACGCAATATCGATTTACGTGCAAACTTATTTCAAGTATAGTGGCAACCCCCCCTTTTAGGGGTCGAATTTTTTTAGCCTATAACCTGGTCGGTAATTTTCCCGACATTTTGGTATAATTTGCATCAAAATCGGTTCAGTCGTTTTTGCGTGATGCTTTCACATACAAACAGATAAACAAATAAACAAATAAACAGATAAACATCTAAACAGAAAAAAAATCAAAAAATTGCTGAAACGTGTTCTGTTATCAATTTTAAGTATCACCAAACAGTTTTTTTCGAAAATCTTCTATGTACAGACTTTCGACCCTCTACAACTTTATTATATGTATATAGAATGCCTTTTACGCAATTAGCTCGTATTTACCTAGATGACGTCATAACTCTAACGTACCTACCGTTACACGAGTTGTTTGTAATCCCTGCTCAAACAATAGTCCTACTACTAACTGGAAGGCATTTGACGTCCGGTAGAGCGAAGTTTTGGTCGCAACGCATGCAAGTTCATGCGACGCCGTATTCGTATGGCAGAAATTCGCACTTTCCTAACCTATCCGTAAAGGCTGATTAACACAGGGTCAGTAACTGACTCCAAATTCGAGGCAAGTCAGTGCTGACCCGAATATTCGCGGCCGAATTTCCCGTGGGTGTCGTAAGAGGAAATTCATCCAAGGTTTAATCCCTGGTTGAATTTCCAAAGCATTGCAACATTTTGCATTGCGCTCACCAACCCGCCTGCCAAACGCGGTGAGTATGGCAAATACCCCCCTACTAGGGGGGGGGGGGCTCATGTTCAGCAGTGGCCTTGTGGCTGTTATAGTAGGTATCCTACATAAGTACGAATACATTTTGAATTTCATCACGTAGGAATAGATCCGGTGATGTGACGTGATGAATGATCAAATTATTAACTTATTTCATAAACTGACTAAACACTGACAATATTTTTGGAGAAATTGCAAAATTTTCCACCGCAGGCAGGATTTGAACCAGCGACCTTCGGCATCTGTACCTACCTACTGCCGACGCCAATACCAATCGGGCTACGGCCGTTTAATCCTAGCCTGCGTAGCAGAGCTCCATCTAACGGGATAGTTTTGCAACTTATTCCCTTTTGGTATTCAACTGACAATATTTACCGTGCAACGTTTATAAGAGAGCATATTTTTTTTCATCTCTGCTACGGCGTAGCAAACGTAGTCACAGACGTAGCACAGTAAGAGGGTATCAAAACAGCAGGCATTACTTTTATCTATTTTTCCATGGGTTGTCGTTTGTCGTTGGCGATACGCCAAATCTATTTTCTTGGCAATGCGTAATTCCCAAGCTTCCTATGACGTCAAAAATAAATCAATTTACTTAGTAACTTATTCCTCCCTTTCCTCTTTTCTAGGATGTGGCCTTCATCAACCCGGCGAACGTGGTCTTCGTCTACATGCTGGTTCGGGAGCTGGTGGATGGAGAGCGCATCGGCAGACCGCAAGACCTGCAGGCCGTCGTGCTCACCTGCCTCTACCTCTCTTACTCCTACATGGGCAACGAGATCTCCTACCCGCTCAAGCCTTTCCTCGTGGAGGACTCCAAGGACAAGTTCTGGGACAGATGCCTACTCATCGTTGACCGGCTTTCCTTCAATATGCTAAGGATTAATTCTGAACCTGGTTTCTTCACGGAGGTGTTTACGGAGCTGAAGGCGTGCGGCGTGGATTCCCCGCCCCCTGCGCCCGCGCACCCCGCACCCGCCCCTCCCCCGCACGCGCTGACGCCCGCCTGACATACAGAGGTGGCGGTGCTAAGGCTGGCGCTCACTGATCGCCCCAGCAGGGTCTGATGCCGGCTTTACAGCACGCCCAGTCTTGGTCAATCGTGGTCTGATTGGATTTACAATAATAAGTAAATAGTTTGACTACGGCCGGGACCTGAATCCGGGACCGTGCCGTTCCAAGGCTCTGGAACCTTACACAGTGTCCAAATTATCAATCTCTTACTTAATGCTCGTTTCAAAGCGAGCTACTAATTGGTTAGGTTCTTTAAAGACCTAGCCTGCACTTTTCTGCATTTAACGGAAGAAAAAATGCTCCGTTTCATTTAATGTAATATTTGGAAAACGAAAAAGAAATAAGCTAAATTTTAGAAAATATGCTAATCTGAGATGCTAATATGAATGAATATCATAGGTACCTTTAGATCGTAACAATGATTTGTAGTCGTAATTGAGTATACCATACCATATAAGTGTCTAATCCAATTTAGTGACCTTAGAAACGAGTGAGAATGAACAGAATAAATAAACTTTGCTCAACATTTACCATTTTAATACATACTCATACAAACAGTAGGCAAAAAGGCTGATGATTGACCAAGACTGATGTCTTAAACCGAAGCGCGGGAGTTGGAAATGAAAGGAAGAGGGAACAGATTATTCTGCTGCGAAGACCTTGGTGTCAACCGGCAGAATCTTCAAGGGTCGATGTCTAGTCATTGTGATAAGTGTGTGAGATCCAATGTTTGTCCAGAAAAGTTATCAGTAATGTTTTAAATAAGTTACAAGAGTTGTCCAATTCGCCAGCGATCGAATGCGCAACAACTCGAATGTAACGGCTGCGGGTTGAGAACGTAACTTGCTACGTATAGATACTACCTCTCGCCACAAGTCGTTCAATCGCACAGTGCTGCCATGATTTTTCTGTGAGACGGTAACTTTAGGAACTAATTCATAAATTACGTTCTTTACTTAATAAACTAAATAGGTTAAGAAAAGTTTAGAAAAGTCTCGGCAGCTCTGCAAATTGAAGAAAATAATTTAAAGCTCACTTGTCGTTCACGATTGAATTAACCACGATATTAATAGTCGGTACTGCAATTTATGTATGTCTGTAATGTTCTTGTAGGTAATTGTCTGGTAATGTTACTTTCTTAAGCTGCTGATCAGACAGCGATGGTTAGTCCAATAACATCGGTTAGTATGTAAGTTAAGAGTTTCGTAACCGTAGTGAATTGATCGTATTTGCCATATAGTTAGATGATACTAGTGAAATGTTCTGGCAGGCGGGAGGATGCAATATTCAGCTCCGTGAATGGTATTCCGGTAAACCCTTCTATGAAGTGTACGTATTATTATGGTGTGGCCGGCTTTAAGCTCGGGATGACTATTTTGAGGCAATGAAGTATATTTATAATAATAACAAATAGGTCAAATTTTGCAAACGAATAAGCGTTTTGTACAGTAATATTGAGTAATACATTAAGTCATAAATTAAGTATAGACAAAGGAGAGTCGGTCAGGTTTAAGCGTTACAGGCACTCGGGTCACCTGTGACCCGCAAAACGCCTTCGCAAAATACTTCCACGTCCAAATTTCTAGCTCTTACAAGCAAAAATTAGAATTTGATCAAAGGCTTTCTGAAAATTTTGTCTTAAATTTTGCATTCTGATATTTCTATTAATTAAAAAATACATAGATAGGTATTCGACTTACAACTAAAAGAAACAATGCTATGCCGAAAATTTTTAAGTATTGCGTGAAGAACAAAACAATGATAACATGCTTAACAAGATTTGTTCTCCGAGAACGTAATTAATAAAAGAAAAATTATGTAATTTTTGGGCAACTATAAATTCATCTATAATGTATTTCTTTGTCATGTCAACTAAAGTAGTTCGATTTTATAAGTAGGTAACTACTTATGCTTAACATTGCTTTCCTTTAGGTATTTTCGTCAGATCGCCTTTTTTTAATGGAATCCAAGAATAAGAGAAAGTATCTTAAACCTTTCTCACATTATGAATTAAATCAGGGAAATGCTCTTTCATCTCCTCACTGAGTGCCGTAGATAAGTTAATTAAATTGTTTAGTGGAGTGAATGTCATGATGGTATGTTAAAATAAATATTTAATAATAATATAAAAGGAAACTTATAAAAATATGTTCCAAGTCATTACAATTAGATAAAGTAGTTGTCTGTGATGTTTTAACTAAAGATTTGTGTTTGTACCATGTTTTGTTTTGTTAATTTTTTACTTGTCTCAATTTGAATTGTTGTCATATTCTATTATGTATTTTTTTAATTACGTAGACTAGTAAGGCAATAATTTATTTCTCTACTTTTTAAGGTTTATAATTTAATTTATCGTACTTACCTTTCTCGATAATGATATTATTGTTGACTGTGTGATCCTAGATTTTAGGTACCTACTCTTCTATTTCGTAAAAAAGACATGATATTTTTTTTAATAACGTCATATGCGTATTGTAAACTTCATTCATGTTTAGTCAGTTTTTCTTTATTAACGATATTAAAATAGTACTCCTCAACTTTATCAACTCATTTGTACCTATACTTACCATTGACCTTACTAAATATTCAATCATACTTTTTAATTATCTTTTATAATTAAAAATAATTTGATTTTAAAGTGCTGTGCTTTTGTCAGTCATTATTTTTATTTTATTTTTATGAAATTATGAGTTTGCCTTGACTGGCTTTTGCTTGACTGACCTGTCCAGTCAGTATCTTCGTGTCAACTACAGATAACTACCTTCTTTATTTATTTCTTGTTTAGGCTTAATATATTGATTGCCATTACTTGTCAGCTTCACGATATGAGCTCTCCGGAGAAACAGATTATTTTTATTTAGCTTGTGTACTATATTGACTTGCCCTTGTTTGAAATTAGTCATTTTCAGTTTCTGTATGGATGTGCATGCATAGCATTACTGAAGGTATTACTGAAGTGATACCTTATTTATAACATTATCTATGTATCTCACGTTTGTTAATTAATCTACTGTAAATATACCCAATTATTAAAAAAAACTTTCGTATATACAAATGAGTGGTTTCATTCGTGCAATCCATAAATTATATTTATTTTCAACACGTCTAATGTTCAAAAACTAGGTACCTACAGTCCAGTAAAAAAAAGTAGAAATTAAATAAAATGAATCTAATAAAATTTCATACTAAATTGTTGCCATTCATAGTCAATGTTGCCATTTAATTTTGAAATTTCGTACAAAGTGGCGCCCTCATTTTTTGTCTACTCTTTTTTGCTGGATTATACTTGACACAATCATACGCTAGTACTTACACCCATAGTCTAATAAAACATGGTCTTTCCTTCCCAGAGAAACACAAGTCAACGTCACTTAGTATTGCCACTTTATTTCAATAAAATACGTTATGGGGTAAATTCAATCTCAGAACAATGGGTTAAAATATTTCTTAATAATTTTATAATTTAGATTTACGTGTGTATTAACTTTAACTTTACAACAACACTTCAATTGTATTTATTAGTTAACAGTATCTTAAATGATTTACAAAAAACATCATAAGAGTGGGTAATTCTGGTAACCCACAAGCATGATGACGTAAACTTGTGTTAGTCACGTGGTTCACGAGTCTCGGAAAGAAATACCAGGCGGAGTATCTTATTATACCATGCTTACACCTATGTTAGGTTGAGAGCATACTCAGAAACACTAAAACCATCAAAAAGAACATCCAAGAAAATTAAATAAATAAATAAATATCCTAGACATTTCACACAGCGCCATCTAGCCCCAAACTAAGCAAAGCTTGTACTATGGGAACTAGATAGCTGTTAATAATACTTTACGTATATTTTTTGTAGATACATACCTACATTTATTATACATGGAAAACACCCAGACTAAACACAAATATTAGAAAATTGACTTAACAAACATTTATGTCGGTGGTGATCGAACCCATGACCCTTGGCGTGGCAGCCAGAGCTGCTATCCACTACGCCATCGGTCCAGATAAAGACAAAATAACTGGTAAAATTGTACCTGCCCCGGCTTGAAACACAGTTCGACACTAAAATGATGAAAATATTGCGACCAAAACTAAAAAATGATTTCCACCTCTTGACCACCTTCATCATATAAGTAAGGTGAGTTGTTTACTTAGAGCGCCATCTAGTGCAGTACATCGTAACTATCTTTGAAAAACCACGACTTGTGGCCGAATCGATATACGTTACGTGCTAAAGGCACAGGCTGGAGTCGCCCTTGAGTCGCGTTCAAATTGTAGGAGAAATACTTACATGCGTTTTCCATGTCGTTTTTGTTTTCTTGCTCTCACATAGCAGACGCCTCATTTTATCCCTACTTCCCTACTATTGTATAACTTGTTAGAAATATATTTTGTAAATGATTAATACCCAAATTATGGCACAAAAATATTTAAGTGTTCATGAAAGTAACATTCTGATTGCACCTCAGTTGCGCGGGCTTTTTTTGACAGCTGTCATTCTGCTGTTGTTTTGTTCAGTGTTGCCGCTTTAGCGACTTTGTCGCTAAATCTAGCGGATTTTTCATATGCTTAGCGACATTTCTTTTCAAAAAAGTCGCTAGAATTTTTTTAGCGACTTCTGGCGACATTTTTACTTGAGTAGAAAATAAACATTATTTACTTACTGGCGACACTATGCATGCTGAATAGTTTTCGGTACCGGGAAGTCCCTTTCACTTTCATCAAAACGAAAGGGGTGAAAAACCGATCGGGCGGGGAGTTTCGGGAATTCCCCTATGTGATGTTTTTTATCGTGGCTGGATGCGTCTCATTCTTTCCCATGGATGCAACAATTATAGCTATTTCTTTTTATTCATCGTTCATTCCCAGTTCATTTTGCAGAAAAACTTAGTGCAAAATTCTAGCGACTTCTAGCGGATATTTTTAGTAATTTTTTTACCTAATCTAGCGACTTTTCTACACATGTCTGGGGACTTTCTATTTTCCTAAGCGGCAACACTGGTTTTGTTTACAAATTCATCCTTCCTTCCTTCCGAATCAGAAAATATTATATAAATCATGGTTATTACTGCTTAATTTGTTATTTGATAATCAATTAAAAGAGTTAAGTGTGTGTATTTATTTATTAGTTAGTTACGGTCCGTTAAATACTCGTCGTTACAATGGGAGACTTTCCGGACCCGGACGAAGAATACGAGCTCATGTACGCGGATGAGTTCGAATTATTACGAGAAAATGATCAACCAGACGGTAAACTACTTATTATTCATATAAAAATCATATTTCAGTTAACATTTGTCAATATAAATATCAACATAACCTCAAAACTTCCAGATTCCAATGTTGTTAGAAAGAAGCCGCTACCAGCCAAAAGAAGTCTTGATTTTTCAAGTCCTATGAATAAGAAGCTTCCGGAGAAACCACCGATACATGATAACATCAATAATAATGCTGTTACTGAAGAAATTCCTACAAACCACAGTCAAATATCGTCAACCCCTGCTTTACCTCCCATGGATGACTTGTTAACACCTTCCAATGGCCCTAGTAAGAGGACTGCTGAAGATTTATTTGGTGACATTGATGATATAGACTTCAATGACTTCAATTTGCCGAGTAAAAAGCAGAAAACTGAGGAGGAGACTGACTTGGAACTGATTAACAAGATATTGGAGGGAAGGAAGATCAAGCAGATGCTTCTGGAGCCTTCCAAAAGATTAGGGAATGATGCAAGGCCAGCCTATGATGCCAAGGAGAACCTTTCTTTGAATATTCCAAGGTACCTAATCAATTAAGTAATTATTGCAGTTCATACTGTTCAAATCCTTGTCATTTTGTTATGCTGAACCAACTTTATTCATTTTTGCTTCTAATAATTTTACATTCATATATCAAATCTAGTGTGGTGAGTATGGCAATACCCCCCAATACAGCAGTGGCTGTAAAGGTAAGGTAAGGTATCAAATCTATTCCCTCGCAGAGTAGGCAGAGTGTAAACAGCTGATAAAACAGTTTATTACACCATGTTTGACAAAAGTTTGAGAGTCATCCAAACATGTTATAATAAAGCAAATAGCCAGTCAATCATAAGTGTGGTGCACACTTAAATATACCTTCCTACATAGATTCTAGTTTATTTAATGGAAGACAAAATAGTAACCAAAACATTCACACTAACAGGTTCAAATCTCCTTAAAATGAATGTTTACTATTTTGAAGAATTTTTTCCACAAGATAGTATTTTTTTGGAACACTTGGTGTTTTAATCAAACACTAGATATTGATATTAACTTTTTGGTTACAAAGTTAATACAAACGAAGCAAGCGGAAAAAATTCCACCGCCGGCGGGATTCGAACCCACGTCTTCTGACAAGCCGGGTCAGACGTGTTAAGCCGCTACACCACGGCGGGTTCTGCCCGAGGCGGCGAAATTGTGATCCACTTGCTTCGTTCATATTGCTTTGTCACTTGACTACTCACGGGTAGCTTGAGCGCCATCTATGACTTTGTAGTAGAACTATACAGTCACTCAACTGACAACATTACGTATGTACAAGTTGACGAGAGATGGAGCTTTTTCCGATTTGTGAATGTTTACTATTTTGAAGAATTTTTTCCACAAGATAGTATTTTTTGGAACACTTGGTGTTTTAATCAAACACTAGATATTGATATTAACTTTTTGGTTACAAAGTTAATACAAACGAAGCAAGCGGAAAAAATTCCACCGCCGGCGGGATTCGAACCCACGTCTTCTGACAAGCCGGGTCAGACGTGTTAAGCCGCTACACCACGGCGGGTTCTGCCCGAGGCGGCGAAATTGTGATCCACTTGCTTCGTTCATATTGCTTTGTCACTTGACTACTCACGGGTAGCTTGAGCGCCATCTATGACTTTGTAGTAGAACTATACAGTCACTCAACTGACAACATTACGTATGTACAAGTTGACGAGAGATGGAGCTTTTTCCGATTTGTGAATGTTTACTATTTTGAAGAATTTTTTCCACAAGATAGTATTTTTTTGGAACACTTGGTGTTTTAATCAAACACTAGATATTGATATTAACTTTTTGGTTACAAAGTTAATACAAACGAAGCAAGCAAGTTCTACTACAAAGTCATAGATGGCGCTCAAGCTACCCGTGAGTAGTCAAGTGACAAAGCAATATGAACGAAGCAAGTGGATCACAATTTCGCCGCCTCGGGCAGAACCCGCCGTGGTGTAGCGGCTTAACACGTCTGACCCGGCTTGTCAGAAGACGTGGGTTCGAATCCCGCCGGCGGTGGAATTTTTTCCGCTTGCTTCGTTTGTATTAACTTTGTAACCAAAAAGTTAATATCTCCTTAAAATATTTATACTAACAACTATCTTCAATTATATTTTCAGATGGGCATTTGTTCCCCTTACCAAAGCGGATGGAGAGAGAGTCTACATAAGGCTGGAGTCTGAAGAAAGCTGGGAGAGTTCTTTAGATATACCGATGGAAGCCATTTCCCTGCGGTCCACTTACGCCAGCACTTGGGAAGAAGCTAGGAAGATAGTGAGTTATTGTTAATGTTTTCAAAGTTTGAAGAAAGCTGGAGAGATTTTTAGATATACCGGTGGAAGCTATTACCCAGTGGTCCATTTACGCCATCACTTGAGAGGAAGCTAGAAAGTAAGTTACAGAATCATTACGTGACACCTTTTCCTCTTGTAGGGTACACAGAGCAATAGTGATCATTAGTTAGCCTAATGTTACATGATTTTGTCTTGTTTTGATTTTAATCCTACTACTGTCTGTTTACAGGTCTTTCAATGTGCTTTCAGGTATTTTAAAGTCCTTTAAAAAACAACTGTATTGACATTGTTAAATTTATAGAAATTGGACTTCCCGTACAAAATGAACTCACTTTGTATGTGAGAATTATTGGTTGTTTTGTAACATGTTGTATTATATTCAATCTATGTTGATAGTGTTAGCTCTTTGATCTATTTTCTTTCTTTCTTATTTTCAGTTAGAAGAAAAAGAGCAGAAGAAGCAACAGGCTGAAACCGAGGAACCTTTGCCCGACGTAGACAGTGGGGTGAACCAAACTAACCTATGGGTAGACAAATATAGACCGGAGTCATATCTGGATCTGCTTTCAGAAGAGCCTGTCAATAGGGCACTGCTGCACTGGCTGCACTTGTGGGATAAGGTAACTAACTCATTTATGCATCATCATCATCTTCCTGCCCTTATCCCAATTACTTGGGGTCGGCGCAACACGTTTCGTCAAATACAAAATCGTGTTGCAAAAGGATTTGGCTGAATTTTACGACAGGCCGCCTGCCAGACGTCAACCCTCCTTGGTAATGCTTTTGTGGTGGATTAACCGCCACCATACGGTTGGCCCTGGCTGTTTGGGTCGGGTTTATCCCTCGGTCGCCTCTTACGACCCCCACGGGAAGAGAGGGGGTGGTGCTATTCTACTCTGCTGGCACCACACGGCACTAGGTATATAGGTAATAAATAAATATATGGTTGTATTTATAAAGCCTGATGCAGGCAGTGGGAACTAAACCAACCAATGGGTGGACTAATATAGACCGGCATCATATCTGGATCTTTTGTCAGAAGAGCCTGTCATTGCTACGGTGCACTGGTGGGATAAGGTAAGTAACTTATTAATATTATTTAAATAGGCATTTACATTGTAATGATAATAAAAATTCTATTAAAAGCATAATCATGGTAGCCTGGACAAGCCTGGAGTAGAAATCTTTTAGAAACAAATACCGGTTATGTATGATTTAAATCAGTATATTAGTTATGGTCTTTTGTAAATAGTGAAATTGATTGTTATTCGAGGAATCTACACCGAAATTACACCAAAATTCCGACATGACATGAACATGCTTTGTCGCAATCTTGACGCGTCTGGTTGCGTCTCTGATCATTTTGTATAAATACTAAAGTTCCCCAATAAATGTTCCCAATTAAGACGCATTTATACAATGTTGCGAGACAAAGGGTACTTCTTCATTGGAAACTTTTCGGGAACATTGTCCATATAAAGACGCGGGAATTTAGTCCCCAATAAATATCTGGCTTAAGACAGCAAGCATTACCTATCAAACGCTACCTAGCACACGCCTGTTTCATTGAATTTTAACAACACAAGTATCTTTTTTCTAAATTCTAGGTGGTCTTCAAAAAGGAAGTGAAAACTAAGGAACCTCAACAACGCAACAGTTTCAACAAGCGCGCCGGGCAGTTCCAACTCACTAACAAATGGAGGGGGAAGAAAGAAGCTGAACCAGAGCTTGATGAGGATGGCAGACCACATCATAAGGTGAAACTTATAATATATCACACTAAAGAAATCTGTCTGTTAAGCCTGAAACTCAATACATAGTATACAATGTCGCTAATACTCGCTTTTTTCGTTTCTCTGTCTGTCTGTCTGTCGTGGAATTCTCTTACCTCCTCCTAAACCACGCAATGGATTTTGATGCGGTTTTTTGTAATAGAGAGTGGGATTCAAGAGGAAGGTTTATATGTATAACACATGCCGGGAAGATGCCTTTTTCCCAAGGGAAACTGAGGTACAGCGGATGAAACCGCTTACGGGCCGCTAGTATCATACTAAAGCAAAGTGACTGTTGGATCCGAAAGTTAAATATATACTAAAACTATAAGATATTTTTAAGTATATACAAGTGTTACATATATACTGTTATATTTTCAGGTGGCTTTGCTGTGTGGACCACCTGGAGTTGGCAAGACAACTCTAGCTCATCTACTGTCGAGGATAGCTGGTGAGTTCTTACAGTTATTGAAAATTGATTACCTACATATTTTTTTTTTTATAAATATGTAGCTGACCTGCCCACAGAGTATGAGTATTTACTGTAAATAATAGTAGTTTATGCAACTGCCTAATAATGAGAGGCTTTAGGATGTGAGTGTCTGTTTATCACGAGCATTCTATAGTTTGACACGAGCATTCTAAAGCCTAATTATATGCAGTTGCATACACTATTTTATCTACACTCTACAAGAAAAACTATGAAAAATAATTCAAACCTCCGCACTGCACTATAGCGATTGCAAGCCTATCTACTGAACGACTTTTGTACATAAGTAACTTTTTAACTAAACGTTAAAATGGAAGCTCATAAAAACTGAAGAAGTTTTAAAATTAAAAAGCATTTATCGGTGAATTTTTATTCGAAAAATGATTTGAAGCAAAGATTTAATAATAAATAAGTCCTCATAATTTCAAGTGTCGTCCCGCCCGGGTGACACTTGCTTTTTTTTTCATTTGACTTACTGTTGGCCAGTATCAAATTGGAACAGATTACAATTTGGTACGCGGGTCAATTCGTTTAATTTTTTTTCAAATACTACAAATCCAGTTACTTTATGTAGCTGCCAGTAGTATGAAAGTTTTTTTTTAAAGGCTGTATATTCGTAATGCAGTTCATTACGTTCGTACTTTCGATTCTGTAAAACGAATATTACGAAATGAGTGTAGATAAAAGCGATTTTCGAACGAATCTAGGATGCTCTGACTATTAAACTACTTTCTGTCTAGTAGACGAAAAACAATGTAGCTGACTGATATTGCATGTAAACTGTGATCTAAAAAAGCTACCTCAAACTAGTTCTTAATTTAGTATAATTGACCTTCTGAAGTTGTTTTTATTTCCATATTTCAGGATACAGACCAGTAGAACTAAACGCGTCGGACGAACGCAGCACAGACGCGTTTCGAAATGCGTTACAAAGTGCCACGCTTATGCGGTCAGTGTTGGATGCAGATAAGAGACCCAACTGTCTTATACTAGGTAAAGTTCGAGAAAATGTATTTAACTTATAAAACCAAAACGAAAAAAGTGCACCCTGTTTGACGTATAACACTGATATACTCTAAGTATAACACACTACCAAACTCTACTTCGATGATTACGCGCCAAAATCGAAATAAGTGCTGTGATTGGTTGATTGTGGGTGTACGTGTCGTGTAAGTGCATCGGCATCAACTTCTTGTGCGTCTCGTGTAAGTTCTCGTAATTAATTAAAAAGTTTGTTTGAAAATGAAGAAATACACCTAGATTTTTTTTTACATACATACATACATCACGCCTTTATCCCTTGCGGGGTAGGCAGAGCGTCAACGACCGTAAAAGTACGGTCGTTATCGCCACGTTTTTTTTTAAAGCCTTAGATTTAATTATTTATCATACGGTTATGTGTTTTACGCAAGCCCTTAAATATTTGCAGTGAATTTCACAACACCTTATATATCTCATTTTCAGACGAAATAGACGGCGCGCCGCTACCCACAGTAGATCTACTAGTAAAATGGTGCACAGCGACCGCGGCCGAGGCTAAAAAGAAGGGAAAAGCACACGCACAACCGTTGAGAAGACCGGTCATCGCTATTTGTAACGATTTGTACGCTACATCGTTGAGGCCACTCAGGTAATAACCACGCTTTAATCTTTTGCGGGGTAGGCAGTTGAGTTACTAGTGAAATGCTAAGAAGAAGGCTAAGAAGAAGGGGAAAGCACATGCACAACCGTTGAGAAGACCGGTCATCGCCATTTGTAATGATTTGTACGCTACATCGTTGAGGCCACTCAGGTAAATATACTAAAATACGGCCATCCGATGATATGGCAACAAAGAAAAATAAAATAAATAAAAATAGACTTTATGTCATAGCATTTTCATGATTATCCCAGCTGTTAAATATGGCCTATTCGAACTGCCGTACTGTAGACAGTTGTTTACATATAAGAATATATGAACACCAAACATTGTGCTACCTATTGCGTTCGCATTTTCAAGTGACATAGTAAAAAATTACCGTATCTAGAAAGGACGAAGTATAATCAGTGCAGCGTTCTTTATAGCCATATGTGATGCATATTCTATCACGCTTAAGTTACTAGCGGGGTAGGCAGTAGAATTACAAGTAAAATGATGCACAGCACAGCATAGTACTAGAAATCAGTAAAATCAGTGATATATGAAGTTGCCTTTCTACTTTTAGTACTTTACCTGTGATTTACGCCGATCTAAGAAAACGAGCCATGCCCATTGAAATTACAGAAAATCACTCTAATTATTCAAGTTAGTGTTTACTTTAGGGCTTTTGTCGTGTTTATTTAGATAGGAAATTATATGCTGATTACAACTAAGTATGTATATTTTACTCTGAAAATTGTATGTAATAAATAATTATTCGATTTTCTGAACCTTGCCGCAAAATTTTTCCTACACGCAAATGGCTGGACGTTCGGGGCACTAGACCTATGCTAGCGGCAATCGTCGTACGGCTTAAGATATGGTTAGTCAAAGTCAAAGTCATAACTCATAATAACATTTATTTCTTAGTAGGAATTCACAAGACTCTTGTTAAGAAAGTAACAGTCACGTTTCTTTTTATATAACAATTCGTGTTCCTACTCAAAACGCGGCTCGGGCGGGATAAAAAAAATTAAAATAAAGGCACTTCCTCGGGGTTGGCCAGGCTAACCACACCTCATGTGACTTTATGCCTCAATGAATGACAAGTAAATGGAAGGTTAGGTTTAAGACTTACGCAGTAGAATTTTACAGTAACTTTCATTTATGTTATTTTGTATTGTGTTATTTTTCATTTATGTTATTTTGTATTGTGACTAATTTTAAGATTGTTTAATATACTTACTGTTGGTGTTCCTTATTGAAATAGAATAAAATGAAGTAAAATGAAATGAAGTAAAGTAGAATAGAATAGAATAGAACGGAACGGAACGGAACGGAACAGAATAAAAAAAAAATATCACTGTGTTTATTTCCAGGCCAATAGCCCTAGTCATCCAAGTGGGCGGCGTGTCTCTCCCCCGCCTCACGTCCCGCTTGTGTCGAGTAGCCGAGATCGAAGGCCTGACTGTGAGCCCGCATGTTTTAGCGGCGTTAGCGGCTCGAGCGCAGGGCGATATTAGAGCTGCCATACAAGTACTCAGTTTCATCAAAGCGAGGGCTAGAGCGCAGGTAAGCAAAGTCTTTGTATTATTTTTTCCTAGATTTTGTTTTTTTTACAGCGTGTCTCTTCTCCGCCTGCAATTTATGCGCTTTTTTATAAGTCAATTTTTGCGATATTACTAATAAAATCTTTCTGCTATCATCTTTTACAAAATCCGGCAAAATACGCGGTCGTTTGATACGACGATTTCGCAGAAACAAAAAGTTGTTTGATTTATCAGATAACCTGCATTGCCCCAAATACCTATTCAATAGCACATGTAATGAATAATTATGTATGTTCTTCGATAACTTAATGACACCTGGACGGGTCAGATATTGTAATCTATTGGAATTTTAATCTACTCACAGTGCTATAATATTCTCATAAATAAAACAAGACATTGAAAAATTCTTATTTTTATTCTAAATTAAATAATCGTTATACATAATCATCATTAAGTAAAGTGTAAAAAAAACTACAAATATTTGGGTGCGCGAAATCTGACACGAGCGGAATGGGGGTGCGCGAAATCTGACACGAGCGGAAGGGGGGTGCGCGAAATCTGACACGAGCGGAAGGAGGGGGTGCGCGAAATCTGACGCGAGCGGAAGGAGGGGGTGCGCGAAATCTGACACGAGCGGAAGGGGGGTGCGCGAAATCTGACGCGAGCGGAAGGAGGGGGTGCGCGAAATCTGACACGAGCGGAAGGGGGGGTGCGCGAAATCTGACACGAGCGGAAGGGGGGGTGCGCGAAATCTGACACGAGCGGAAGGGGGGTGCGCGAAATCTGACACGAGCGGAAGGAGGGGGTGCGCGAAATCTGACACGAGCGGAATGGGGGTGCGCGAAATCTGACACGAGCGGAAGGGGGGTGCGCGAAATCTGACACGAGCGGAAGGGGGGTGCGCGAAATCTGACGCGAGCGGAAGGAGGGTGCGCGAAATCTGACGCGAGCGGAAGGAGGGTGCGCGAAATCTGACACAAGCGGAAGGGTCAGACAAAATGTGCCGACCGGGTCAGTTTGTACGGGAAGGCCATTTTTTTCTTCGTATTTTGTTTAGTTTAGTTTCATGGTGTTGACCCCTTTAAATAATTGCAGTTTTTTTTATATAGCATGTACTATTTTATTTTTCAGTTGAAAATGGAAGACGTGGAAAATGCAGCGATCGGCACTAAAGACTGCACGCGAAGTATGATGCAAGCGTTGCAAGCTGTTTTTACTGTGGATGATAAGAACCCAGACGCCATCTTGAAAACCGCGCAGGCTGCTGGCGAGTATGAAAGGTACTACTCTCTCTCTCTCTATCTCTCTCTCTCTCTCTCTAAACTAAAGACTGCACTCGAAGTATGATGCAAGCGTTGCAAGCTGTTTTTACTGTGGACGATAAGAACCCAGACTCCATCTTGAAAACCGCGCAACAAGCTGGGGAGTATGAAAGGTACTACTCTCTCTTCTTCTCTCTCTCTATCTCTAACTAAACGAAAGACTGCACGCGAAGTATGATGCAAGCGTTGCAAGCTGTGTTCACTGTGGACGACAAGAACCCAGACGCCATCTTGAAAACAGCGCAGGCTGCTGGAGAGTATGAAAGGTATTATTTGTGATATTGTCTTTGTCTCACTTATTAGCTGGAATTTTTAATTAATTTCTTTTTAGAAATACCTATGTAAATTTACTTCTGAAATTAAGTTACTCCTAAAATTGTATCATCTTCCTGCCCTTATCCCAAACCAGTTGGAGTCGGCGCAACATGATTTGTTAGAACACGAAATTATGAAGCAAAAGGATTTGGCTATGTTTTATGACCGGCCGCCTGCCTGACGTCAACCCTCTCCGGGAATGCTATAGTAGGTGGTATCACCATGCGGTTGACCATTAGTCGACAGATATTCAGCCGAGGTCAAAAACTCTGCGTCGCCTTATACGAAACACCCTGAGTGCACTAGGGGTGGCAGTTTTCTTAGCCGTAGGTACGGTACTCCTGAAACTGTATATCCGTTGCTACTGTAACTCTAACTGGTTCGACATAACAAATCATCATTTGCCTGCCCTTATCCCAACTTTTTTGGGGTCGGCGCAACATGTCTTTCTCTTCCATTCGAAAGACAAATCTTCGTTTACACCTTTTTGATTCATAAATCTTAGCAAATAACTATGAATTTTCTATTCCAGATTAATAGACGGCATATTCGAGAACTACCTGTCCTCACGAGTGGACGCGCGGCTCCACATCGCCTGCGAGACCTTATCCTGGCTGCGGCTGTATGACGCTGTCAATTCCTGGACAATGAGGCATCAGAACTATAGTCTATATGGGCTACTACCATATTGCATTCTGAGGTGTCATAGGATACTTTCTTCTAGAACCCCGGCAAGAGTGAAGTTTCCCAGTCAAGCTAGAGAAGTGAGTATCAAAGCTAATCTAATATGATTTCGTCAAAGTGGGAATTAGTTGCAAAACTATCCCGGTAGATGGAGGATGCACTATTCCGCTGGCTGAGATTTAGCCACGGTAGCCCAGTTGGTAGTGGCGACGGCAGTCCAAGCCGAAGGTCGCTGGTTCAAATTCTGCCTGCGGAGGAAAAAAAACGAAAATAATTTAGTCGCTAAAGTATTATGGAGGACTATGAAACTGTCGGTATGAAACAGTCTACTCTTGGACTATGCGGTATTAGAACTATAGTCTATATGGGCTACTACCATACTGCATTCTGAGGTGTCATAGGATACTTTCTTCTAGAACGCCGACTAGAGTCAAGTTTCCCAGTCAAGCTAGAGAAGTAAGTATCAATGCTGTTTTAGTATAATTTACATACTTATACATGTCACGCCTCTATCCCTTGTGGGGTTGATAGAGCGCTACAGTATAGGTATACGCGCTTTAGTATACTTTAGTATTATTGAGGACTGTGAAGTGAATGTATGACGCTGTCAATTCCTGGACCATGAGGCATCAGAACTATAGTTTATATGGGCTGTTGCCGTACTGCATACTGAGGTGTCATAGGATCTTGTCTTCTAGAACGCCGGCTAGAGTCAAGTTTCCCAGTCAAGCTAGAGAAGTAAGTATCTAAGTGTGTAGACACACTAAGACCGAAATTACGTGACCGAAATTCGGCGGCTGAATTCCGTTCCGTCAATTTTCAGCGTTTTCGGTTGAGATGACACACTATAAGCGCCGAAATTACGTACAAATCACGCCGAATTACTTCGGAGACGGAGATGGCATTTCGGCTGAAGTGTGTCATCCGTAATGCAAATAACATTGCTGGCGTAATTGTGTCGAATTCCGTCGCGTAATTTCGGTCGTAGTGTGTCGAGACACTAAGCTGTTTTAGTATAATTTAGTCGCTAAGGTATTATGGAGGACTATGAAACTGACGGTATGAAACGATCTATTCTTGGACTATGCGGTATTAGAACTATATTTTATATGCTATTTAATAGGATACTATCGTCTAGACTAGAACGACAGCGAGAGTTAAGTTTGTCTCTCCGTTTTTCAATGCTTTACATAGACTAATTATTCTTTTGAAATTATTTTCAGATGTCCCAAAAGAAAGCGGAGTTGGAAAGCATAGTACAGTCAGTATGGCGAGGCTGTGCGCCCTCGGTCAGCACTACTAGGAATAATCTACAACTGGACCTACTGCCACTATTGCCCTACTTACTCTCACCAGTGCTGCGATCTGCTAACGTGCAGGTACGTTTTGTAGAAGAAATGATAATAAGAAATCGAAAAAATGTCATGCATCGACCGGGGATCGAACACGCATAGGTAAACGCCCCACCGCTTTGCCACTGAGCTATCGATGTACCGGTTGATGAATGCCAAATTTTCTATCTATTGATGCTCATCTCCAAACGACGATCCAGCGACATCTGTAGAAAGTTACGACTTTATCTTCTTTATTTCTTTACTTTTCATCAACCGGTGCATCGATAGCTCAGAGCGGTGGGGCGTTTACTTATGCGGCCCGGGTTCGATCCCCGGTCGATGTATGTAATTTTTTCTATTTCTTATTTTCACTTGTGAGAAAATATGACACTGTAAGTGCATTAAAATCCTAATAGGTCCAGATTTACGGTTGAATAACTAAGATTTTTTGCTTTCAGCTATGCAGCGAGAACGAACGTAAAGCCTTACGTACATGTGCGGGTGCCATGTGTGACTATGGCTTACAATACGTTCAGCAACGTACGCAAGACGGGTTATACGCATTCGTATTGGAACCCGATGTCTACAAACTAGCGCTATTTGGTGAGTTATCGTTATATTTTTTACCTATCCAGCTCGAAAATAACAGATTTCCCGCGAAGAAACAGTGTAGCAAAGTGAACCGATGAGACAAAATGAATTAGTGATTATAGTTGAATTTAGAACATCTTATTCATTATAAACGATATTTATGAAATCATTCAGACCATTTTTCTTAATTGCTTTTCGCTCGAAGAGATATGTCAAGATATGTATAATAATGTATATTCTTTAGACTTGAAAAATACTATTGAACTGAAGCTTTGTTTGCGTGAAAAGAACAATACGTTTTCACAATAGTCATTCCATAGATTAGATTAGATTAGATTATTTATTTTGTATTATCAAATTCATAGTTACAGTAATTGGATTACAAAAAATTATTACAAAATATATATAAATAAATAAATTTCAGGAAACGTAAAAATTTTTTTGACTTCCCATAGTAAATGCAATCAGTTGATCGTGATTTTGTATGGGAAGTCGAAAATTTTTTTTCGTTTCCTGAAATTTATTTCTATGGCAAGTTGTTCAGTTTCATGGTCTGAATGCACCCTTTAAGTATTCGGAGACCTGTCCCTTACACCCTGTATAACATATGAATAGAAAATGAAAGTGAATTATCTAGCTTCCGACTTTTAAATTAGACATTGTCATGTTTGTGGCAGGTAACGAAGACCGGCTCCGACCTTCGCCCGCCATACGGCAAGCCATCGCGAGAGAACAACAGCTGGAGAACATACGACGCACTGAAGAAATGGTAACTATCACTTCATATTCTTATGAAGACTGCCAATAGTTGATGATGATGATGATTATATAGCCTCGTAACGCCCAGACATCAGTGAGCTTTTTTTAGATAACGTACCAGATACCTTTTAAAAGTATTAAGTAAGCACTATTTTGTCCTTGAAACTTGCAGTTATCTTGAGTCTGCTCATATAAACTATATTAAATGGCTCAACGTAACTATTGTTCATTAGATTTAACCATAAAGGACAGATATTTACTTTGTTTACATAGCAATAAGGTTGCTTTTTGATGTAACTTTTGAGATGAACAACCCAATGATTCACGGTCAATAACAGAATTTTGTAAACTACACGTGATGACATTGAGGCCGATATATTTTTACAACATAAATGCTTTCACACAAAAATACGTAATCTTTTTAATAAGTAGTATATTTTTAAAGTAGGTAGTGGTATCGCCTTGATGGCAAGGCAACACATAATAGGAACAAACTTCTATCTTCAACTCACTTTTTTATTGAAGCATAGGAGTTTGTTCCTATTATTTGTTGCCTTGCCATCAAGGCGATAGTGGCGCCCAACAACCGGTGACAAAGAATACAACTCTTCGCACTTCACTCTTTATGAAACCCTAAAAATGTTATGATACAGGTTAGCACGATATTAAATGGGTAAGTAATGGCGGGTGGGTAGTTTGATATATATAGATTGGGAATAACGCCTTACCTTCTGGGTTTCATTTATTAACTTATTCAATCCTTTATAACGTATAAGTTATTATAATCCTTTATAGTTAGGTGATGTAAAACGGTAATATTAGACACTTGCTGATATGCACTGTAAGATATGAATATGAATATTTATTATCCTCCTAAGGATATTTTATTTTCTGATATGAATTGTACAAATATAAACAAATCTGGACCTCTCTGTCCAGCACCATAAAATAGAATGCGTCAAAAAATCCAAGAACGGTGACGTTTCGGTGCAGTTATAAAATGATTCGAAAAAGGGAGATGTGAGGGTGGCTTAGGGAGGATGTCCATGCAGAGTTTGCACTCTGCTACAGTGGTTGCCGGAAAAGCCTCTCCGCTACTATTTTGGATTAATTTCCTCTGCCCTAAGATTGCAAGAAGAAATTGCTATAAGACTGCCTATTTGTACATTTCTCTGAAACGATGTATTCCTTTTCTGTATGTAACTTTCTGTGCAATAAAGTAGGTATCTTATTTTTGAATTTTAATAATAAGCACGCGTAAATTATAACTATTTACACAGGCCGCAAAAGTAGTCCAGAAACCCGGCAACACCCAGCCTACATGCTCTCCGAAGCCCAAAGGCGCGGCCACCTTCACGCCACAGAGTAAAGAAGTGAAGGAAACAAGACTGCCCAACCACTTGCAGCGGCTGCAGCCTAAACTAGTAAAGAAGACTACACCACAGGTAATATAAGATAATTTATTTCTATACAAAATAGTACTGATGCACGTCGTAAATTTACAGGTATAAAATAATGGTGCTTTTTATAATTAACTAACCCAAAACTAAATAAAGTCTGTCTGAAAAGACATTAAATAAAATGGAACTAAAATTTTTCATAGTAATTTGTTGCGATTTATATGCAATGTTGCCATAAAATTTTGCTATTTCATACATAAAGTGAAATAAGCAAGAATGCCCAACCACTTGCAGCGGCTGCAGCCTAAACTAGTGCAGAAGACGACGACACAGGTATGTGCATTCATTCATATATCACGCCTATATCCCTTGCGGGGTAGGTATGTGCAATAGCTAAGAAATGGTGTTTAGCCGACTGCCTCAAAAGAAGGGTTATATCATTCTTATAAAATGAAAATAAGACTCCATCATCTGCAGTCTTGTTGGACTCCCGAAGATGATGCTCGTATAGCAACAAAACGTCCAGACTCTATAAGCCTTGACTTAAATAACAAGGTGAAATAACAAGGTTAGTCGTGACATAAATTAAATATGAAAATAAGTTATTTGATGAATATAAAAATGAGGACATTGATAAATTTATCAATTGAAAATAAGAATATTGAAAAATTCTTCAATATTTATATTTTCAATTGAAACAAGACTGCCCAACCACTTGCAGCGGCTGCAGCCTAAACTAGTGCAGAAGACGCAGCCACAGGTATGTGCATTCATTCATATATCACGCCTGTATCCCTTGCGGGGTAGGTGCAATGAGTAAAGAAGTGAAGGGAACAAGACTGCCCAACCACTTGCAGCGGCTGCAGCCTAAACTAGTGCAGAAGACGACGACACAGGTATTTATATAGCTAAGAAACTTTTAGCCGACTGCCTCAAAAGGAGCGTTATGTTTTTGAGAAAATTGAGTTTACAGATGGTGCACTCGACCCTATTCATTTTTGCGATTGTCATTTGTTAAATAGCAACAATTGCTACTGTCAATAATCTCAATGTATAAGAATATCAAAACAACAAAATCTGATTCAAGAACGTCATACGATTCTGAGCAAATTTTAATTCAAGTAATCTGACGTTCGTGCCAACCGTCTTCTTAGTGACCTTGAGTTCCCCTGAGATTCCAGTTATTTCCAGTTAAAGTCAGTAATAGTCAAAATCGTTGCTAGTATTGGGTGAGCCACCTGTATAGGCGCCCCGCGCGCCATTTCTCTAATTTGTGACTTAGCTATGACGTGCTTTGCAACCACTTGCAGCGGCTGCAGCCTAAACTAGTGCAGAAGACGACGACACAGGTATGTGCATTCATTCATATGTCACGCCTGTATCCCTTGTGGGGTAGGTATGTACAATGAGTGAAGTGAAGGAAACAAGACTGCCCAACCACTTGCAGCGGCTGCAGCCTAAACTAAGGGAGAAGACAGCGACACAGGTATGTGCGCAAGCTAAGAAACTTTTTAGCCGACTGCCTCAAAAGGAGGGTTTTGTTTTTCAAGAGGAACAGCTACAAAATAGAGAGTTTACAGAAGGTTCACTCGACCCTATTCAGGATTTTCGTGATTGTCACTTGTTATATAGCCAGGGTTGCTACTTTCAATCAAAGTATATGAATGTCAAAACAGCAAAATCTTATACAAGAACGTCATATTTTTAATCCAAAAAATATGACGTTCATGGTAAGGTAACCAACTTCTTAGTTACTTTGAGTCCCCCTGAGATTCCAGTTATTTCCAGTTAAAGTCAGTAATCGTCAAAATCGTTGCTAGTATTGAGTGAGCCACCTGTATAGGCGCCCTGCGCGCCATTTCTCTAATTTGTGACTTAGCTATGACGTGCTTTGCAACCACTTGCAGCGGCTGCAGCCTAAACTAGTGCAGAAGACGACGACACAGGTATGTGCATTCATTTATATATCACGCGTATATCCCTTGCGGGGTAGGTATGTGCAATGAGTAAAGAAGTGAAGGGAACAAGACTGCCCAACCACTTGCAGCGGCTGCAGCCTAAACTAGTGCAGAAGACGACGACACAGGTATGTGCATTCATTCATATGTCACGCCTGTATCCCTTGTGGGGTAGGTATGTACAATGAGTGAAGTGAAGGAAACAAGACTGCCCAACCACTTGCAGCGGCTGCAGCCTAAACTAAGGGAGAAGACAGCGACACAGGTATGTGCGCAAGCTAAGAAACTTTTTAGCCGACTGCCTCAAAAGGAGGGTTTTGTTTTTCAAGAGGAACAGCTACAAAATAGAGAGTTTACAGAAGGTTCACTCGACCCTATTCAGGATTTTCGTGATTGTCACTTGTTATATAGCCAGGGTTGCTACTTTCAATCAAAGTATATGAATGTCAAAACAGCAAAATCTTATACAAGAACGTCATATTTTTAATCCAAAAAATATGACGTTCATGGTAAGGTAACCAACTTCTTAGTTACTTTGAGTCCCCCTGAGATTCCAGTTATTTCCAGTTAAAGTCAGTAATCGTCAAAATCGTTGCTAGTATTGAGTGAGCCACCTGTATAGGCGCCCTGCGCGCCATTTCTCTAATTTGTGACTTAGCTATGACGTGCTTTGCAACCACTTGCAGCGGCTGCAGCCTAAACTAGTGCAGAAGACGACGACACAGGTATGTGCATTCATTTATATATCACGCGTATATCCCTTGCGGGGTAGGTATGTGCAATGAGTAAAGAAGTGAAGGGAACAAGACTGCCCAACCACTTGCAGCGGCTGCAGCCTAAACTAGTGCAGAAGACGACGACACAGGTATGTGCATTGATTCATATATCACGCCTGTATTCCTTGCGGGGTAGGTAGGTGCAATGAGTAAAGAAGTGAAGGAAACAAGACTGCCCAACCACTTGCAGCGGCTGCAGCCTAAACTAGTGCAGAAGACGACGACACAGGTATGTTCCATAACCATGACAGTCCAATGCTGGACATGGGCCTCACCCTATCGAGGGGTATTGCCAATATTGCCATACTCACCACACTTGGCAGGCGGATAGGCGAGCGCAAAATGTTGCATATTCACGTTCCTGCTGCTGCCCATTCGCTGGATAATTAACACTTAGACGCTTTTTACGATACCCACGGGTAGAATTGTTATTACTACAGTTTTCACTTACTTATTTTACTTACTTATTGGTGTGGCCTGATTATAGGCGCTTTTAGCTGACATATAGATTAGGTGATAGCAGAGTTATCACTACAGTTTTTCATCTACTTATTAAGATTAATTTCCATTTTTGCAGCCTTTCACTAACATAATCTCTTACGTGAATAAACCGGTCCCAGTGACTTCCGATGTCATCATGAATAGAGCTAAATAGAGCTATTTACCGCGTGAATGCAGCGCGCAGATTGCGGTTTACTCGCCTGATGCATCCCATTACATTTCAATTCATTTCGACTTCTTTTGCTACATGATTTGCTATTCCTACAAAACATGTTTCGCCGACCACAACTGATTTGGGATCAGGGCAAAAAGGTGATGAATTCTTCATTGAATAAATTGAATAACCATTTTCTAAGGGCCCTTTGTTTCGTTCACGATAGAAATTAGATAGAAAAAAAACTGCAAAAAGCACTCTTAAATTCATTTTGAGTAATCTCGGGCCACTCCAATTACCCATATTTGACAGCTGTCAAAATTATGCAATGCTTTGACATGATGTCTATTTTCCTTCGCTGATACCTCATTTATCATGGAACTTACAGCTGTCAAATATGTCTTAATGGTGTGGCCAGATTTTAGTAACTTTTGGCTCACATACAGTTTAGGTGATAGCAGAGTTATTATTACTGTAGTTTTTCGTCTACTTATTTCTTTGAGGAATGCTGGACTGGGACGGAAGATGCGTTGCTCGAAGACTTATTTAGATTAATTCCCTTCCCATTTTTGCAAAGTAACACTACCATACACATCCAAACCGGTCCCAGTGACTTCCGATGTCATCATGAATAGAGCTAAATAGAGCTATTTACCGCGTGAATGCAGCGCGCAGATTGCGGTTTACTCGCCTGATGCATCCCATTACATTTCTGCGAGTGGCACACTTAAGCGACTCATTTTCTACCGGCCATTGTATGAGTCCTTCCTTTAGAGTAGCTTTAGGACGACATGATCTGTTATCTGTTTCTTTTCACGTACATATTAAGCCTTTTCCCCTGTAGGATAAGCAGAGCATGTAAAAGAGCGTAAAAATTTGGTCATAAGAGTTTGTATGGGATGCGGTCGGGTTTTTCTACAAGACCGCAGCGACAACGACGCCGTCAAAATTTGACGGCGACAACGACGCGCGTCGTTGTCGCGTCGCATGGTTTTTAAGCCTATCTTTATCGCCAAGCAACCACAAATATTTCATTTCATTTCATTGAAGATTCAAAGGGTTTAGAAAAAACTTTTACAACTGTGACAGGTTGATAGGTTGTCTCTTAGATAGTCGCCTTTTTCGATATCCGCAGGAAATTATTAAGTTAAAACTTTATGGATAAAATTACGGAATTGGCTAATTATAGGTAGCCAATTCTAGATACTCATCAAAAACATTTTGATAAACAATATCTTAAAAACTCGTTACCTTAATAATGTCTTCCCATTATTTCAAAAGTCCATTACAATCATGGCGTAAAATATCAAAAATCTCATCTAAAAAGTTTAACCGGAAATGTCAAACAGCGCTTCGGTATTTTTAATTCCCATTAAAAATTACGGCCTCTCT
Source organism: Phthorimaea operculella (assembly GCA_024500475.1). Classification (NCBI taxonomy): domain Eukaryota; kingdom Metazoa; phylum Arthropoda; class Insecta; order Lepidoptera; family Gelechiidae; genus Phthorimaea; species Phthorimaea operculella. The sequence goes on from JANFCV010000082.1 coordinate 2,099,074, forward strand.
GAAATTTGTCAATATTGCTTTACCTACCGTCTCGTCTGTCCGTCTGTTTCTGAATTTGTGAAAAAACTGCCAAGTCTTTCGTATTGTTACTACCGCCCCAGTGCAATATTAATTTGCACGCGATTCTGGTTCCGTCTGAGCAGAGTTTTCTCCTTGGTCGTATTAGGCATTTATTTTATTGTCTTACTGTATAAGTTTGAAGTTGATGAATTGCAACTATGACGGTGTACCGCTTTGCTTTTGATTTTAAGTACCGCTGACTCCTCTATTATGCCTTACGATGTATTCAAGCCACATAGTAGAATGAAACATGTATTTACAAAAAAACAACAGTGATGTAAAATCGATTATTCAGTAGTTAGCTACCCCGAACATATTTCTAAGGTTTTTACATAACATTTCTTTAAAATGTTGTAGCAAATACTTGGCTCTTTAACTCCCAAGCGCTTTCTCTCCTTCCTGTAGTAAATACAATAACTAATCACAATAAAAGGGTTGCGGCTCTATTAAAAACTCGCTAAGAATTCCGACGGGGGTTGGTTAGGGGCAGCGCATATTGAGTCACTGTTTATTGTTTGACAAAATATATTAATAAGTTCATCTACTTATTTAGGTTGATTCCCATTTTTTGCAACCTTCCACTAACATAATCTCTTACGTGAATAAACCGGTCCCAGTGACTTCCGATGTCATCATGAATAGAGCTAAATAGAGCTATTTACCGCGTGAATGCAGCGCGCAGATTGCGGTTTACTCGCCTGATGCATCCCATTGCATTTCAATTCATTGCAAATTATTTTGCTACATTGTTATCTGTTCTAACAGTACATGTTGCGCCGACCCCAACTTATTTGGGATCAGGGCAGGAAGATGATGATGTAGGTACCTTCATTGAATAACCATTTTCTAAAATTTGTGTAGGCGCTTTTGATTTATTTAAGGTATAGTTTAAGCAGGGTAATTACTACAGTTTTCCACTTACTTGTCACATATAGTTTGGTTGATAGCAGGATTATCACTTATTTCTACAGTTTTTTACTCACTCGTTTAGATTATTTCCCATTTTTGTGCTTTTCTTTTGCAACCTTCCACTAACATAATCTCTTACGTGAATAAACCGGTCCCAGTGACTTCCGATGTCATCATGAATAGAGCTAAATAGAGCTATTTACCGCGTGAAGGCAGCGCGCAGATTGCAGTTTACTCGCCTGATGCATCCCATTGCATTTCGATTCATTGCAAATTCTTTTGCTACATGATTTGCTGTTCCAACAAAACATGTTTCGCCGATCCCAACTGATTTGGGATCAGGGCAAGAAGACGATGATGTACCTTCATTTAATAACCATTTCCTAAGGGCTGCAAAATGAACACTAAAATTCATTTTTGGCGCTTTTGACTTACATATAGTTTTGGTGATAGCAGAGTTATTACCACAGATTTTCACTCACTCATTTAGATTATTTCCCATTTTTGTGCTTCTCTCTTGCAACCTTCCTCTAACATAATCTCTTACGTGAATAAACCGGTCCCAGTGACTTCCGATGTCATCATGAATAGAGCTAAATAGAGCTATTTACCGCGTGAATGCAGCGCGCAGATTGCGGTTTACTCGCCTGATGCATCCCATTACATTTCAATTCATTTAGAGTTATTTTGTTCCACGATTTGCTGTTCCAACAAAACATGTTTCGCCGACCACAACTGATTTGGGATCAGGGCAAAGAGATGATGATGTACCTTCATTGAATAACCATTTTCTAAAAGCTGTTTGTTGCGTTCATGTTTGAAAAAGCTGCAAAATTGCAAAATGCACTCTTAAATTCATTTTTGGCTAACCATATAGTGACAGCGGAGTTATTACTACAGTTTTTCACTCACTCATTTAGATTATTTCCCATATTTGTGCCTCCCTCTTGCAACCTTCCTCTAAAATAATCTTACGTGAATAAACCGGTCCCAACGACTTGCGATCTTAGAAATGAATAGAGCTAAATAGAGCTATTTACCGCGTGAATGCAGCGCGCAGATTGCGGTTTACTCGCCTGATGCATCCCATTACATTTCTGTGAGTTGCACACTTAAACGACTCATTTTCTACCGGCCATTGCATGAGTCGTTCCTTTAGTGTAGCTCTAGGACGATATGATCTGTTATCTATTTCTTTTTACATATACATCAAGCCTTTATCCTTTGTAAGGTTGGTAGTGCCTGGCAGAGCGTAAAAATGTGGTCATCGTCGCCACGCAACCACAAAGATTTAAAGGGTTTAGAAAAAAACGATTCACAACAGTGACAGGTTGACAGGTTATCGCCTAGATAGTCGCCTTTTAGATATTCGAGGAAAAAATGTGGTGACGCTATTTTAAGCCGGCACACATGTTTCTTTTTATGTGATAGTAAATTATTAAGTCAAACCTTTATGGATAAAATTACTGCTAAAGGTCGGCAATTTTAGATACTCGTCAAAAACATTTTGATAAACAATATCTTATGGCGTAAAATATCAAAAATCTCATCTAAAAAGTTTAACCGGAAATGTCAAACAGCGTCTTTGGTATTTTTAATTCCCATTAAAAATTACGGCCTCTCTGAAATTTGTCAATATTGCTTTACCTACCGTCTTGTCTGCGCGTCTGTTTCTGAATTTGTGAAAAAAACTGCCAAGTCTTTCGTATTTTCAATAACGCCAGTGCAATAATAATTTGCATGCGATTCTGATTTCGACTGAGCAGAGTTTTCTGCTTAGTCGCATTAGGCATTTACTTTATTTTCTTACTGTATGAGTTTCAAATTGAGCTGTATGGTTACCAACCGCAAATAGAAAAACTTTAATATTTCCTTAATCTGAAGTGGTACAGTATTCGCTATAGTTTTCATGGTAACTTCATATTAAGAACTATATCCCATATTTTTTTCAAAATTTTAGCGTGCATACTTTAGAAGTTACAGCTGGAACAAATTATGGCTCAAAAACGCCCCTTTTAAAAGCAAATATCTCGAGACAGAAACATTTTAGAGACTTTGTTTCAAAGAAACCTCCCCTTAGTTTTAAAAGACCTATTCAACGATACCCTACTCAATATTACAGGAGAAGATTTTTTTTTGCCCCCCTTTTACATGTATGGGAGGGGGATCCAAAAACAATTAAAACGTTTTTTCCTCCACATTTCTAAATTTGGGCCAACACAATCTGTCTTCTCACTGTCAAAACTGACGAAGTTATCAGGGCGCGGCATACAGACAGACAGACAGACAGACAGACTTACCGAAATGATAATGGTTTCTAGTAGACTACGAAACCCTAAAAAACAACATCGGTTTATAAAAGTTGCTCAAATAGTTAGTAACTCTGAAAATATTTCTAAGATTTTTACGTTACTTTTTCTTTAAAATGTTTTAGGGCAGACTTGGCTCTTTAACTCCCAAGCGCTTTCTCCCCTTCCTGTAGTAAATACAATAACTAATCACAATAAAAGGGTTGCGGCTCTATTAAAAACTCGCTAAGAATTCCGACGGGGGTTGGTTAGGGGCAGCGCACATTGAGCTTCTTTCTTTACATTCAGGAACAATCAAGATTTATGTATATTAACTAAAATAAATTTAGAAGAATCCTGTTACAGTTTATTTTTAAAGTTTAGATTTTCAATATCGAAGATAAGGTAGTTTTATTAGAAAGGTATCTATTATTAAAAATATGCTACAAATTCCAGGAACTATTTGTTTTGATAGAAATGAGCGCCTATATATTATCAACCACTATTTTGTTTTCTTGTCTATCATTCGTCGGGTTTATCGTCAATTCCGTCTCACTTTGTGTCCCACATGAAAACGAAGAAAACAGATTTTGCTGATATCGATAACAGCGGGTTAATCACTGCTGTTGTTTATACTGGGTGTTACAAAACGACCAATTAAGCTGAAAGGAGGTTAAGGTACTCATAAAACTCAACAAATTTTCCCATGGACATGGGTCATAATATGAAAGAAAAATTTGGGCGACCCATACTAAATGAACTCAATTTGTATGGCAGCGTACCGATTACCAAGTAAAAAAAACTGTTTTAAAATAATCATCGTATTGAGCGCTGTTCTTTATCATCTTCAAGTATTTGATTTTTGCGCAAGTTTTCCCCTCGCTAATGGCCGGCTGCTGGTATGATGCTGTCAATTTATATTGTAACTAGGCTTCAGCTTCTTCCCCTTTCGTTTTGTTTAAGTTATATCGTATTTTATCTACACTCATTTCGTAATATTCGTTTTACAGTATTGAAAGTACGAACGCGTAATGAACTGCATTACGAATAAACCGCCTTTAAAAAAAACTTTCATACTACTGGCAGCTACATAAAGTAACTCGATTTCTAGTATTTGAAAAAAAATTAAACGAATTGACCCGCGTACCAAATTATAATCTGTTCCAATTTGACACTGGCCAACAGTAAATCAAATGAAAAAAAACAAGTGTCACCTGGGCGGGACGACACTTGAAATTATGAGGACTTATTTTATTAAATCTTTGCTTCAAATCATTCTTCGAATTAAAATTCACCGATAAATGCTTTTTAATTTTAAAAGTTGTTCAGTTTTTATGAGCCTCCATTTTAACGTCTAGTTAAAAAGTTACTTATGTACAAAAGTCGTTCAGTTGGTGGTTCAGTAGATAGGCTTGCAATCGCCATAGTGCAGTGCGGAGGTTTGAATTATTTTTCATAGTTTTTCTTGTAGAGTGTAGATAAAATTGTGTACGCAACTGCATATAATTAGGCTTTAGAATGCTCGTGTCAAACTATTATCACACTCGGCTGCGCCTCGTGTGATAAACAGACACTCACATCCTAAAGCCTCTCATTATTAGGCAGTTGCATAAACTACTATTTTCACCGAGTTTGACTGTCTGGTATTTTTACATATTCCTACATTTTCAAAGATCACCTGCACACTTCCACAAAGCACGGCGGTCGACGTAAGTCTGACTATTCACTCGCTAATCACCTGCGACAAAATACGCTCCAGGGTATAGCAGTGCGTTTGAAATAAAGAAATTATTGACCCAATAGAATGCAGTGGGGTGCTCTATCACCTTTGAGTATGGTTCTAGGGTTAACATGTATTGGCAACTGACGATATGGAACAACTCTAGGAACGTACTAAATAAAGAAGAATTAAGAATTTCTAAAGCAGTATTAATAATTTTGATTGGTCACATCCACATGTTTAAACAATAAAGTTTTAAAGGATTTCCAAAGGACATTCGTCGCAATGCTTGTACCATACCTATTTAGTACCTATTATTTGAATAAACCTTAGGAATCCTACTAATATTATAAAGGCGGATGTTTGTGTGTGTGTTTGTTACGACATCACGCAAAAACGGCTGATTAGATTGACATTAAACTTTGCAGAAATATAAAAGGGCACCTGGAATAACACATAGGATACTTTTTACCACGGAAAAATATCTCATTCCCACGGGATCACGCATTTTCCGATATTTTTGAAATAGGTGGCGTGACTGAGCCGATTCGCGTTTTAAACGTTTTCACCGAAAACTAACAGCGACATCTCTTGGCGAATAATGCTAATTTCCCGCGGAATAATAGGTTGCAGCGGGTGAAACCGCTGACGGGCAGCTAGTAAACTAATAATTTTGATGAAATGCATTCGCACTACACTTTTTATCTCTCTCTGTTAAGCTACTGTTGATCGGATTAGCGTCTAAAATACCCAATAATAATGTTAAAGAGATACCTAAATAAGATATTTCGCGTAAAAAATAGGTTAGCTAATCGACCCCACATAGAGTATTATCAGCCTTTTAGTAGCGTCGGGTAAACGGTAACAATTATTTGAAAACACTAACATTAATTGGACATACAAGAAAAAATAAAGTCATTTGCCGTAAAATAATAGGTTAGCTAATCGACTAGAGCCCCCCGACCCCACATAAGAGCGCATTAAGCCGTTCTGTAGCGTTGGGTAAGCGGTAACAATTATTTGAAAACACTAGTATTTATTGGACACACAAGAAAAAATAAAGTCATTTGGCGTAAAATAATAGGTTAGCTAATCGACTAGAGCCCCCCGACCCCACATAAGAGCGCATTAAGCCGTTCTGTAGCGTCGGGTAAACGAATATACAGGGAAATTGGCCGCGCCAGCAGATGCGATTGCCAGGGAATGTGGGGTTGCCATGTCACGACGATTTATTACATTTTATCTTATTTATAAGCCTGTAATGTCCTACTGTAGGGCAAAGGCCTCTCTCCCTTTTTTCCACGCCTCTCGGTCTAGTGCCAGGTTGCGCCAATCCTTTAGGTACACGTTCAGCTCATCGCTCCACCTCTTTCGGGGCCGTCCACGTCGCCTTTTAATATTTTTGGGTACCCACGTTGTTGTTACTTTAGCCCATAATTTATTTGGCATACGAGTAACGTGGCCAGCCCAATCGCACTTCAAGCAGGCAGCCTTCTGAGCTACATCAAACCTAAAATCGAATCGGGTCTGTGACATGACACTGCATAGCCAATATTTTTGTTTTCTTTTCTTACTTTGTAGTTAGGCTCTTTTCGGTGCAGTTATTGCTACGCTTCACTTTCCTCTTATGATAATTTGCACTACTGAAACGACACGAATTTATAGCTCTTAAAAAAGAGACAGGAAATCTGTAATTATACTTTGTATTTTTGCGTAATTTAAGAACCAATTATAAAGATATCATATTACAAGTGATAAAAGTAGCTCCAAATATAAAATAGTACACATTGAACGCATTTAATCTGGCAACCCGCACCGGATACGGGCAATCATCAATCTGCCCCCTCCCCCCGCCCGCTCCCGCCCTCTATAAATCACGCGCACAATACCCGGAGGAAGTTCTTAAGAAGAAAAACTATAGGTCATATCCTTCCGGGGGGCGGCCAATCGGATGCTGAGAGAGTAGCACCCCTTGTGGACTAAGAGATTGGGGGTGCACTGGGCAATGGAATTAGGGGTGAAGGGTTTGGAATGATGGAATGACTGGCGTTTGGTGAGGCGAGGTTTAAGCTAAGTGTGGTTGGTGAAGTAAAGTGTAATAGAGTGTGTTTGCTGCAGTTAGTTGGATTTTCTATCTTCAGACGGCAGAATGGTGAATGCTGGAAGGTTTTTATATTCGATGCGTTCGGTTTGGTTCACTCACTACGAGTACGTATATCGGCACAAATATTAATATCTTGGCAATCTTTCCACTCTCAGACCAAAGTAATGGAGTTAAATACACTAATCAGCCTGATATAGACTGTACAGAAGCGTCTGCCTCCTGCTCTAGAAGGGTTATTTGTTTAGGGCGCCGTCATCCCTGGATCATGCGGATTAAAACGCATTGCGTTATCCGCACGAATGGCACAAACCCGCACTCGCAATAAACATTATTTATATTGACCTAGTTCATCTGTTATTTAATTAGCTACTCGATCTGTTTGTTATTTAACCTGCTATTTAACATGTCATTCGACCTGTCATTTGACCTGTTATTAGTCCACCTGTGACCTGTTAATCTGTCCTGTCCAATTTGACCTGTTATTCAATCTATTTATTTACCTGCTATTTGACCAGTTTGACCTCTTATTCAACCTGTTTATTGACCTGCTATGGACCTGTTTATTGAGTTGCTCTTTGGCTTGTTAGCCTGAAGGTATAAATGTGCCTGTCTCTTGCTCTAGAAGGGTTATTCGTTTAGGGCGCGATCCGTCCACGTCTGGCCGGCGACGCGGCGTCTTCCGTCATCTCCGGATCATGCGTAATCCGCACGAATGGAACAAGCCCATACTCACACTAAACATTATTTACATTTACCTAGTTCATCTGGTATTTAATCAGCTATTTGAGCTGCTATTCGATCTGTTATTTAACATGTTATTTGACCTGTTATTAGTCCACCTGTGACCTGTTAATTCTGTCCTGTCCAACATCACCTGTTATTCAATCTATTTATTTACCTGCCATTTGACCAGTTTGTTGACCTCTTATTCAACCTGTTTATTGACCTGCTATGGACCTGATTGAGTTGCTCTTTGGCGTGTTAGCCTGTAGGTATAAATGTGGCTGTCTCTTGCTCTAGAAGGGTTATTCGTTTAGGGCGCGATCCGTCCACGTCTGGCCGGCGACGCGGCGTCGTCCGTCATCCCCGGATCATGCGTAATCCGCACGAATGGAACAAGCCCGCATTCTGCCGCAAACATTATTTATATTGATAAAGATGCGATTGGTGCTTATTTCGGAGCACATATGAAATTGCGCTGATCCTTCCTTATTGAAAAAGTGATTGAAGGAAACACTCGAAGCTTTTTGCAGATGGTGAGTGCACCTAAACGCGCCAATAGGAAGTCACAACACTTCACAACACGGGACAGAAGATGAGTTGATCGAAGTTCACAACAGTCATATTGACATAGGAATGTGGCATAGTCGAGAACGGCGCTATTTAGTTCCCAGTGTTTCTTTGCATTACTCTTTCTGCATTTTTCTTACGATTATTTCAGCAATTAAATATTATCCTACTCCAATAGCTACCTGTATTCTACAGTTATTAAAAATGTGTAGAATACAGGTAGGCATTTTATAATTAAAATGTGACCATTTTAGTTTGACTGTTGCCTCGGCCCATCCTCGGTTTTGAGTATTAGTCACCAGCAGAAATTCTACTTATGCAGGGTTAAACTAACTGCTATAAACCTACTAGTCGGACTATTACTCGCTTAATGGCTACTGAACCGTCCGAACTAACAGCGGGTAAATTTATTAGCGGGGCGTGAATCCCATTTTTATACTCTTAACTCTTATACCCTCCCTAATGGGGGGCGGGGTGTAACACAACCTAATGCGCTATACACTGAACGTTTGGTATTACGAATTTTGAGGTTAGGTTTTTGCTGTGGAGTGTAGAATAGCGTTTAGTTCGGTATTACAAATTCTTAGGTTAGGTTTTTGCTGTGGACTGTAGAAAAGCGTTTAATTCTAGGGAAACTATGATTTAAGTAAAATAATGACTGCTATTCGGGATATAAATTCCCTTGACATGCTTTAAATTGGCGCTGACACTTTCCGTCAAATATGTTTAGAATAGGACAGGAGATGACACGACTATAATAGTCTTCGTAAGTCTATAAAAGTCGCGGTAACATTATAGTTAGTGTCAAATAGTCATAAAATGTAACGGCGAATACAATGGCTGCTAAATTGACTAGGAATGGCGAAGAATCCATCGACAGCATTTAGATATCTCCTATCCTCACCTAAACCTATTTAAAGGAAAATGACTGCGCTAATTAAAGGTAAGTTATGGAATAGTATTGCCCGAATTGCCGCCAATAGCTGCCCTGGGAACATGAAGTTAAAAAAAATAAAATTGTGTTGACTACGATTTAGTCTTTTACTTTTTTTTTGTGTTTGAACAGCATATTCGGTTTCAAAATTATACAAAAAGTACGGCCATGGACTACTACGGCGTAGCTTGTAGCTCTAAGCTACGGGTAGCTACGAAAAAATAAGTATTACTTTAGCGCTATCAATCTAGCAGTTAGTAGTCCGTGGAGTGGTTAAGAGAATCGTGAGTCGGGATTTTTTCATACAAACGATGTTCCCGTATCCCTCAGCCAATTCGCAACCGATCGAAACAATTTTTGGCACGATAACTCTTCTCGACTAGATCTATGCCTAATATTCATTTTCTGGTTGGAATAATGCATTTAAAAAAAGATATGACCGTCGCAAAATGTCTCAAAATAATCAGCAAGTTTAGGCCCTGGCATCTTCTGAATATGACAATAATTTCAGCAAAACAGATGATAGGGGCACAGAATATTTTATTGGCAGCAAAATGATGCTACTATCAACAAATTTGGTGAAGATTTCGAACGGGGAACCTAGTAAACCCAGAACGCAAATTTTATACACGTTTCCGGTACCGAGCTACAACTGTCTCTTTCATGGCTGCGGGGTGAGGGCAGGAAGGGGGTGGCGATACAGGTTGACCCTCTGGCCCTCATTTACCAAGTATACAAGGTCTCAATAATACCGGGTCTTTTATTTTTTACTTTGTTTTGATATGTTTTAAATTCAATAATTCATGTCTACGTAGATATTTTCTACTTCTTGAACACTACTCAAACTTTAATGTGTAGTTTATTTTTGTACAATTTACATATTATGTAACCATCAGAAGATAGGCTAAATAATGGATCATAAAATAACTCGTAATACTAATTGAGTAGCTTTACTTCAGTTACCTAATTATTTATTTGGACTTGAATGAAGGTAGGTACGTACATATGTAAGTACTACAACGACCGATAGAACACAACACGTTTGCAATATAAATCACAATTTAGCGGTAAAAGTTTTAATTGTACCATAGTATAGAGCAATATAAATCAAAAATTTTATTGCATGGATAAAGAAAATAAACCAATGATTAGCACAGAGGCGCTTTTATTGTTAAATGTAGTTATTACTAGTTATTTTTACTAGGTATAGTTAATTTACAAGGTACCTACTGCTTACCCTATGTATACGCTTTGCAATAAATTAGCAGATATTGGTATGACATAAGATGCGATTTGATTTATATCATCTATTTCGACTGCATATGGTATGACACAATAGCTCACATGGTCAGATGCGAGACTTTGAAACAAAGAAAGTGGAGTTCAATTCCTGCCAATACCAATACGTATTTTTTTTCTTTCAAAGTTTTGTATAATTTTTTTTTGCATCTTTTATAATTATTACCCTAAGTTGCGTATAAAATGTGTCATGATCATGAATGCACAAAATGTTTTATCATTATTTGTAACAAAATAGGCAGAGTAAGGGAGGAGTTTCAGATTTGTTTGAACAAGGAGTTTGGCCTTATCACACTTCTTCTTCTTTTCGTGTGGGACACCGAGTCGTTCAACGACCCGATGTCGACCTTATCACACTAGCAGTTTGAGAGCGGATGCGGGGCGGAGCAGGTGCGCAGCAAATTCGTTGTGAATGCGCGGCGGATGCGCAGTGAATTTCTCGCGGACGTGCGGCGGATACCGTCGTTATTTGTATCAAAATTGTATGCAAATCCATTCGCTACGCATCCGCCGCACGTCTGCTACGAATTTGGTGCGCATACGCTCCGCTCTGCATCCGCTCCAAAAACGCTAGTGTTATAGGCTCTTATATGTCTTGGAAAGTTTCTTGGGTGGGTATTTTGTTTTGTTTCTTCGATCAAAAAATGACGGGAAATGTCAGATAGAAAAAACTATTTGATCCATTTTTGATTCTTTCACGAGTTGGCAAAAGTATGGATAAGACTTTTTATTTGGAAAACCTATTAAAAAAAACAGATATTTATGGTATAAAAAAATTAACAGGATATATTTCATGGGTTGAGTTCAGTTCATAAAACTGAGCAACTTTCCCCAAGAGACTCAGGCCAAGAAAAGTAAAATGAAATACTTTGGACTTCTCATGCTTACAATGGCATGTAATTAGTCGTAAGTATATGTATGTATGCGTTCACCTTTTTACCCTACTGTCTCAGAAGGAGGGTTATGTTTTTTGGGAGTATGTATGTATGTATGTATGTCGACAAGAAAATTCTTTTTTACGGGCTACAGCCCAATCGGATAGTTGGATTTTGACATATGAGTTGTCGTTAGATTCGTCTTAGCAGCGCGAGTGACACTGGCTATATTAAAAAATTATAGATTTAAGATGGCGGATTTTATACAGCAAAATACTACTTTAAAATTACCCCAGTCGGGTTTTTCTTGTTTAACACATCTACATTAGACATTCATACCAAAATAAACATATGTCTCAGATAATGTGATCCGTACAAAACGTAAAGTTGCAAAGCGTCTTGATTTTTTTGATCGGAAGTGTAGTTTTCGTTTAGTTTTGATTCGCTGGCAACATTGTCTGTCTGTCTGGACGCGTCTGAGTGGATCCAAATTTTATTTATTTGTCCACCTATGTTTCTTAGGGAAAGTTGTTTATTTTTGTGGACTGATTCACCCCTTTAAATATTTGTAGTTCATTTTTAGACACCTTATTTACATCCTGAAAAAAATGTGGTAATTATAATCCAAAAATAAAGTCTTATCCATAATTTTCCAATATCTGCACTAAGTCTAGTAGATTTTTAGGGTGCCGTAACCAAAGGGTGTAGCCGTGTGGTTCCGGTTTAGAATAGCATCACCCCAATTCTACACGTGGGTGTCGTAAAAAGCAACTAAGGGATAATTATCCAGGGAATGGGCAGCACAGCAGCGTTTCCTGTGAATTTATCTATGATGGTTCAAATGCTGTATCTCATGAACAGTAACAGTTAGACAGTTGAAATTCTCACAACCATGTATTACCTACTATTGCCCTATGACAACAAAAACTAAAAAATAGAGGAGCTCCCATACAACAAATGTGATATAAATGCTATTTTTAAACACAATGGTACGGGATGGGACCCTTCGTGCGCGAGTCCGACTCGCTTTTGTCCGATTTTTGAGAATCTGAAAGAAACGTCATCCATCAGAGTGATTAGTTTAGAAAATAATTGTTACCCATTAGGATTTCTATTATTGCGAATATAATCAAGAAATATCTCACACTATGCCTACCCTGCAAGGGATGTAGGCGTGATGTGTGTAAAAAAAAGGCAAAGAAAAAACAGATTTTTGTATAAAACGACCCGTCGTCGTCGAGACTCGAAACCTGTACTTCCAATAAACCGTTGATCCCAGGGGGAGCGGCTTACATTTTACGCCACGCAGTTACTTGCACTTGGTGGTAAATTTTGTGAATGGTTGCAAAACGTAAATGTCATTGATCATATACAATGAGGGCAAGGGGGTAGCGGGAGGGTCTACAGCGGGGCGGGAGGGAAGCATAAATGAAATAGAAATATTTTTATCAACTGACAGTTCGCGAACTTTCAAGGCGCTATTGTAAAGTCTTAAACTGTTTTCGAAACGAAGTGTTTGGTATAGTGAAGATACTAAGTAGAGGAAAAGAATTAGAGAAAAAAGAGAATTAAACGGTTAATCTTCTTCTATCGTGTCACGTGTGGGTCACCGAGTAGACAAAATTTCTTTTTCGTCTAGATCATTAGGAAGGTCTGCATAGCCATTACAGTAGAGCAGTATTACTTTAGCGCTATGAGTCTAGCAGTAAATAGTCCATGGAGCGGTTAAACTGTCGGCTGTCTGCGCGTAATTGCACCACTCGTTTTGCGGTACTAAGTGTTTGGGCTAGCGGAGATTTTATTAATCTATTTAACTAAAGGAAGGAAAGAAAGGAAAGGAAAGGAAAGGAAAGGAAAGGAAAGGAAAGGAAAGGAAAGGAAAGGAAAGGAAAGGAAAGGAAAGGAAAGGAAAGGAAAGGAAAGGAAAGGAAAGGAAAGGAAAGGAAAGGAAAGGATTAGAAGCGACAATCTTGAAAGAATTAATGTTCAATTTAAATAGGATACTTGCCATCCTTTTCCGCCAAAACCTAAGGAAGTTTTAGCTTGGCTATTACAATAGAGCAGTATTACTTTAGCGCTATTAGTCTAGCAGTAAATAGTCCGTGGAGCGGTTAAGCTGTCGGCTGTCTGCGCGTAATTGCACCACTCGTTTTGCGGAACTAAGTGTTTGGGGTAGCGGAGATTTCATCAATGTATTAAACATTAAGGAAAAAAGAAAATAAAAAAGAGGAAAGGGAATGAAAAGGATAGAGGCCAGGAAAGGAAAGGAAAGGAAAGGAAAGGAAAGGAAAGGAAAGGAAAGGAAAGGAAAGGAAAGGAAAGAGAAGAAAAAGGAAAGGAAAGGAAAGAATCGTTCCATTTAAATACATTCTTAGCTTCTATTCTTATTAGCGAAACCTAAGGAAGCTTTCGCCTAGCTATTACAGTAGAACAGTATTACTTTAGCGCTATTAGTCTAGCAGTAAATAGTCCGTGGAGCGGTTAAACTGTCGGCTGTCTGCGCGTAATTGCACCACTCGTATTGCGGAACTAAGTGTGCGGGATTTTATAAATCTATTTAAGTACTTAGGTATCTGCAGAAAGCACAGAAGGATAGCACTTTTATAATATTCTGCGAAGCTCTTTATGGACTATCAATTATCATGTAACCAACTAGGTTATCAATTCAAACAAAGCAACTGAGACCAACAGTGCGTTGTGCCCTTTAAAGTACGAAACCTTATTTTTACGTATAATGAAGTAAATCAGCCTGTAATGACCTTACTAAACTGGGAACAATCTCATAAAGCGATTCAATTTATTTCAGTGGAATGTGTTTCTTGCCAAGTGGTAGCGGCTAAGAATTTGCCACCCCTATTCTACTCAGGGTGTTTAGTAAAAAGCGTAGTAGAGTTTTTGACCTCGGCTGAATATCTGCTGACTATGGTCAACCGCATGATGGCAGAGATACCACAATCACATACAATAGCATTCCCAAAGAGGGTTGATGTCAGACATGCGGCCAGTCATAAAATTGTTTATGCTTTAGCTACATGATTTTGTGTTCTAAAAAAACATGTTGCGCCGACGATCCCATTAGATTTGGGATGATGGCAGGAAGATGATGAATCAAGTAGATTAGTCACAGTCAATCAATATCAGCAATTTGTTTGTATCGACTAATCAATTTCTGTACACCGTCTCTTATGCCTCGTTTGTAACCTGATACCACTTTCGAAACACATTTCACGATTGGCATGCGGCATTCCTTTATTTCTCTTCCCGACTGCACAAAAGAGAGAATTTACAGAAGGACAGCACGCTTCTTTTCTCGATCATTTATACCTACACTCTAGGGTTACCTTTCTTTCCGAATTTTATGAAATGCGGTACCTGGATTAAACGTACTTCAGTACTTAAATTATATCAAATTTACACAATGACACGCTGCTGTAGCGGAAGCTACAATCTAGCGTATTTTCACGTACTTAGGGGAATTCAATCATATCTCAATTCCCTACGTGATTTGCGTCATACTTTTACTTAGGTTTAGTTAGTAGCTGAATTATATGTCAATAAAATGTGCATTAGCTACGGATACGTCGAGTATTAATAACCACCACCTCGGATCATCAGTCGGTATACACGCTATACAAAAATGTTGACACTTGTGTTAACAAATCTACAAAGTAAACCAGCGGATTAATAAATCGAATTATTTATTTAAAGAAATATATATTTTACAGGATTATTTAAATTAATTTATAGCTTATACAAAACCCAGTATATTTTAAATTCACTCGAGCCCTGAACCGACCGTCACGTTTCTTCTAGAAAAAAAGTATGAGCCACGCAGTCTTCCCCTCCAGTCAGCTTTTCAAATTCTTGGCGGGGACGTACTCGTAGCTCATTGGTTGACGTCCTTCTTGCTGGTTGGCCGAAAGTTAACTGCGTTGGTTCGTGCTTTCCTCAACAGATGGCGCTACTCTCCGTACTGAAGCCGAATTTTACGAATATGGCGCTATTTTTGAAGATTGCCAACACGGCCATTCTGCTTAGCGCATGCCCTCAGGCGCTCCTCAATTATCCTGAAAGCCAGAAAAACACTTATGATTATCATACTAAATAAAACAAATTTAAGCGTTCGGCCCATCTTGTCAATATACAAATGTAATTAGGTGACAAATATGCCTTTAGACTTAGACAATTTTGTAACCTGATTACTTTCACTGCCTTAGATTACCATCAGTCGCTGAGTGTACCTTTAGTCTTAGGAAACACTATTGGTTTAGGCACTTTACCTTTAGGCTTAGGTAAATCCTGTACCAATTTCAATTTAATGATAATCGTAGGTGTGAAATGAATACAAATACAAATATCAATAATGTCAAAATCTCCTCAATAGCTATGCAAACAAAAATAGAAACCAAGTAATTTTATAACAGCAGATGAATTTTGTACTAATAAATAAATAAAAAATAAGTAGATTGCCAACACTGGCTTGATATTACCTTCATCCCAATTATCGATCTGAATCCAATGCTTCATGTTTTCGGCTGATGTTGTGCCTGTGTAACGTTTACTGGTACGCTCGCTCCCTCTCATATCTGAAATCTGGTATCTGTCGCGACCTAAAACCTTTGAAACCTGAAATGGCCCTTTGAAGACAGGTAACAGTTTCTTACTTCGTCCATCATTGTTTTGACTTAATATTTTTACAACAACTAGGTCGCCTTCTTGATACACTGGAGCCTTGGTGCGAGTACTGTCGAATCTTTTCTTCTGTGTCTCAGCATTATTTTTAATGTTTTCGTCAACCCACTTGCGTAACGCAGTCACATCCGTAGTATGTTCCTTATCAGACTCTGGTGCTAATTTATCGCTATCTGAACGTAGTCTATAACCGAGTAAATTTTCACTAGGTACCGCTTTTACTGTTCTGTGATACGTAGTATTAATACCTTGTTGCAAATGCCTTACACAACTGTCCCATTCCTCATCTGTTAAGTTAGCCCCCATTGTCCGCATAGCATCTAGAATTGTTTTATTAAACCGCTCCACTTGCCCGTTTGAACGCGGCATACCCGATGCAATTGTGTGGAGATGGATGTTTTTATCACTACAATATTGTTTAAAAACCGTGGAAGTGAAAGCCGATCCTGCATCTGTCACTACTCTGCGCGGATTACCAAATATTTTTGATAAATTATCTAGCTCCTCAATAACATAAACACTTTCCGTACTTTTGACAGGCGAAATAAAAACAAACTTGGTAAATGAATCTACCGTCACAAGTAAATACTTATTGCCATTTGCTGTCTCCACAAACGGACCGAGATGATCAAGGTGCAGCGTGTGGAATGGTTGAGCGTATTTAGGGACAGAATATAATTCACCCTCTTTTGGACCACCCTTGTTTTTGTAGTAGATACAGTTAAGACAGTTTTTAATGTATTTTTTTATTGTACGGCGCATCTTCGGAAACCAATATGAATGAGATATCCGTTCGTAGGTTTTGTCTACAGAGAAATGTCCAAGGTCATCGTGATTACATTTGATAATCTGCCATATACATTCTTTTGGGACGACCCAACGACGACCGTGGGCAGTTCGCCTGTAGACTTTGTTTCCCAATAACTCATAATTATTAAAAACGTCTTTATTGCCGTCCATATCACCCGTTTCTAAAATGTTTCTTAACCGAGTTATGTTCGAATCCTGTAACTGTGTAGATAAAAGCCAATCAGCTTCGGTTATTGACATCACTATCTCAACTTCGGATTTTTCCCCGGACTGCGCGGGATTTCTGCTCAACGCATCCACGTGTTGCATTCGTGTGCCCTCGCGATGAACAATGTCAAAAGTAAACTCTTGAGTAGAGAGAACCCAACGCGCGATCCGAGGAATAATCTCCTTTTTAGTTAAAGCAAACCGCACAGAATTACAATCTGTCACGATTCTAAATTTCGTTCCTAATAAATATAATCTAAATTTTTCTAAAGATGCCACGATTGCCAACAGTTCGAGTTCAAATGAATGGTACTTTTTTTCGTCCACAGTCGTTTGACGGCTGTAATAATGTATCGGTTTTTCACCTTCTTCCGTGACCTGCATTAAAATGCCAGCTATACCTTCCCTACTAGCGTCAGTGTACAGCACGCTCTCTTTATTAGGGTCAAAGATTGTAAGTACACTATCAGAAGTCAGTGAATTTTTCAAAGTCTGAAACGCTTGTTCGTGGCTATCATCCCAAGTCCAGGCACTATCTTTTTTCGTCAGCTTTGTTAGGGGACTAGATATAACTGCACAACCCCTAATGAATTTGCGGAAATAACTGATTAAACCGTTAAATTGACGAAGTTGATGTATATTTTTAGGGGTAGGGAAGTCTTTCACCGCTTTTACTTTTGTCTCACTCGGCATTATACAATTTGATTTAATTTTATAACCAAGGAACTCGATTTCAGTTTTGAGAAAGTGACACTTTTTTAAATTTAATGTGAGTCCGTTCTCACGAAATATTACCAACACTTTCTCTAATAATTGCAAGTTTTCTTCAGGAGTCTCACTAATTAATAAAATATCGTCTAAATAAATAATTATCTTGCCGAATCTCAAATTGCCAATAACCTTATTCATCATTTGTTGGAATGTTGAAGGCGCGTTAGCTAACCCGAAAGGAAGTCTCATAAACTCATAGTGCCCGTCTTCGGTGATAAAAGCAGTCTTTTGAATTGAATCATCTTTCATTTTAATCTGATAATAGCCACTTTTCAGGTCCAAACTTGTGAAAAATTTACAACCCTGCAACCGATCTATAAGCTCCTCAATGCGCGGCATAGGATATTTGTCTTTAATAGTGATTTTATTCAAAGCCCGGTAGTCTATACACAGACGCTTTTCGCCATTCTTTTTACCTACGAGTAACGCGGGACTAGCGTAGGGCGAATTACTTTCTCGTATGATTCCATGCTCGAGGAGCTCGTTAACCATCTCCCGAATAATCTTCCTATCCGCCACTGACGCTCTATATGGTCTAAATTGAACAGGTTTTGAGTCGTTTAAATTTATTTCCATTTCATAATTGTTTACTTTGCCTAATTCTTTAATTGAACTCGCGAAACACTCTTTGTATTTACTAAACAATGTGAGCAATTCTTTTTGATGAGAATCGGTGTCAATTTTGATTTCCCCCGTTAAAACGTCACAAAAATTAACATATTCAGTAGCACTTTCAAAGTTAAGTGTCTCCCCTATACGGTAATACATAATCTCTTGTCTTTCCGTAACGTTCCGGCCTACAAGAATCTCAGACCCTGACAGTTCTTTCAGCACATAAAACTCAGCATTTTGTACCAGCACAGAATCGATTTTAATACTAAGGTTGACTTTTGTTGTAACTATCTCAAAACTACCCTTTGAAAACCCTTGCAATGTTACAGGTGACGTAAGCGAACACGTTTGTAGCTTATATTTATCTACCAAAGATGATGAGATTATCGAACAGCTACTGCCCAAATCAATAAATGCCTCATGTTCAAAATCATTAACTTTTACTTTTTTATAAAATTTATCTTTTGTATTAGACGAGCATATAAATTTAGTTTCCTGCACCGGAGGGGTCTCTTGAACTGATTTCTTCTTAATAAAGCAGTTAGCTTCAATATGACCTCGTTTCCCGCAAAATTCGCACTTGATTACGCAATTAATCCTTTTATGATTACCCCCGCAATTGAAGCATTGCAGAGGTTTACGATTCTGTGTAGTTGTTGTGTTTTGTGTTCCTGACGTAGTCGGTAATACAGTTTGTGATGAATGAACTGTCGAAGTCATTGAATGGGGTAGTACCTGACCTTGAAAAACTGGTTTTATATCTTTATTTATAGTTTCGCGATTTGTGACGTTCGAGTTACTCGTTTGTTTCGTGGTTGATTTCGGTTTATATACACGACTATGTAAGAATCCTGCCAAACTATCACACGACTGAAAGTTACTAGCCTCCACAGACGCGGTAATATTACTATCGGCAATGTTACCTAAAATAATTGACATGATATCGGATTGCGAAAAATTCAGGCGCAAGTTATCTATTTTTGCCTTTTGTTGGAAAAAGAATTCGTACAGAGATTGATTTTCTACCGGTTTTTTATCTACAATTTCTCTAAGAAGATCAAACATGTTTCTTTTTACTTGAAATGTAGTTAAGATTCTTTGTTTCCAGTCTTTCCAAGACCAATTGGTCCAGGAAATTTCTGTTAACAACATGGAATCATACCACATCTTAGCTGAGCCTTTTAACTTATTCAGAGCCTGGTAACGAACCATACTATCAGACCATGCAAAAGTTGACGCATAAGATTCTATAATTTTGACCCATGATAACACATTGCCTGTAAGTGGGTCAAACTCGGGAATCATGTTGTGTAAGTTAGTAACACTTGTACTCACAGTTTCTCCTTTGGACTTGCGCGCTTTGCGCGTTACCTTTGACCTTTTTCGAGGCACAGTACTTGAGCTTGAGCTGCTAGACGAGCTGGTGGAGCTTGAGCTCGAGCTCGAGCTGGTATCCGACAAAGTTCTAGCACGCTTCCTTTGTTTGGACCGAGACCTCCGCTCTGCCCTTGGTGGAGTATCCGATCGTCGCTTCCTTGTTTCCTTCGATTTCCTTCGCGGTTGCGGTAGCGGCGATCTAGATCTGCTCAACCCTCTAGAACGAGAGCGGCTTCGGCGCCGCTTTGACCGAGAATTCCTTTCCTTCATATTCGTAGGCGTATCGATCGTCGTATCACTTCTGATGTTAACAAATCTACAAAGTAAACCAGCGGATTAATAAATCGAATTATTTATTTAAAGAAATATATATTTTACAGGATTATTTAAATTAATTTATAGCTTATACAAAACCCAGTATATTTTAAATTCACTCGAGCCCTGAACCGACCGTCACGTTTCTTCTAGAAAAAGTATGAGCCACGCAGTCTTCCCCTCCAGTCAGCTTTTCAAATTCTTGGCGGGGACGTACTCGTAGCTCATTGGTTGACGTCCTTCTTGCTGGTTGGCCGAAAGTTAACTGCGTTGGTTCGTGCTTTCCTCAACAGATGGCGCTACTCTCCGTACTGAAGCCGAATTTTACGAATATGGCGCTATTTTTGAAGATTGCCAACACTTGCGAATTCGTCATTTGGCCGTCCACTCATACTGAACGCTGCTAACACCCTACTCGTCACTAGCCGGTTCGAAACGGTTCGAGATCGCGCGTAAACGACGTCGTGTAGATGTGTGTGTCAGTGTAGGGACGTTTCCTTGTAGCCGTCTCTCTGTTTTGGGCGCCCGCCAATACTTATTTTGCCCTGAGTGTAAAACAGTACAAATGATTGAGCCTCACGCTTGCATCATTTGAATTCAGTAGCGAACGGCCTGACGGCGATTAAATACACGTGTTATTTTATAAAATGTAGCATTTCATCAAATAATTAGCTGATTTTGTTGGAATAAGTAGGTTGATTATTTGAAGCATTTTGTTCGTAGGTACTTGTTTGTTTTATAGACAAGAACTTTATAAAGGCTGAATTATGTGTTGCGGTACGAGTAATTTTGTATGATATTATACCGATTCATAGACTGGTATTTGAATTTTTTTTAGTAAATTTTGCGCTCCTTTCCTGTTTACATATTCTGAACCTATGTTTTGCTGAAACTGAAAATATTCTCCGATTTCCTCATCATATCCTAGTTTTTAGTGAATAAAATTGAACATTCAAATCATTCAAAACGAAACCATCAAATGAAATTGAAACGATTACTGATCCAATTTACTTCTACAAAGGCTGCAAGCGCACCCTGGCGGTAAAAACTAGCTAACAAATGCTAACAACCGTAACAATGCTGCGCCTGCGGCGTCCTAACGCACAATTTATAACCCGCGGGGGCGAACCGCGTTCTAAATTCAAATTCCGCTGCAACTCCCAAATGATTGCGTTTGTGGAAAGAAATTTTGTAACATTCATAGAGGCGTAATTTTGACTGGAAATGTGGGTATCTGGATATCTAGAAATGAGGCATTTCATCTGTTTTATAGTGAATACACTGCCTATTGGCCGTTTTAATGGTAAAAGGCTTTTTAACAGTTAAGGTTACCTTGTTGAATTTCGTATTACAATTTGAATTGAGCTATTTTTCAGAAAATAGTTCTTCTACTCGTATCTACGAGTATGTTGGTTGCCCAACGCAATTTGTACAAGAAAATAGTCGATTCTTTTCAATAGATCTCTATATGACTCATTTTGCCACATTTAATCATTCAAATATCATACCTACTATCGCTGAAATATAAATGTCCTAAATGTATTCTGGTCTGCCCTAAAATGTGCCTAAATACACTAACTACTTACAACAAACAATATTTCCCATTATCTACATAATATAACAACAATCTCAGTCAATTTTCTACATCGCCACCCTAGTTAATATTAACTAAATACTCCACTTAGAAGTCATCAAGCAGTTCATACGAATATCACAAGCGAATAATACGAATATCTAGCAAATAATACGAATAATCGAGGAAATAACCAATCGGAATGGAAACCAGGAACAAATTGACTGACAAACAGTATCAATAACAAAACAATTACTAGTTTGTTCCTGTTCTGCTCTGAGCTCGACTACAACTTTGTAGAGTGTGGTGCAAGTTACAAGCAATAAGGTCCATTTATTGTGCAATCATCATCAGCAGTCTCCAGGGTCTAGCGGTCTGAGATCAGTTTCAGGGTTCGACGGTCTCTTTTTAATGATTATATATAAGATTGAACAGGTAGGTTGTTGGTTCCTGAATTTCACTCCAATGAAGTGTGATCCATAGCCAGATCTTGTCTGCGGTTTGTATTTATGAGGACAAAATATGATTCTGAACCTACCTAAACCTCTTTTCCCCTTATCCCTTTTACTGCGGCCTTACTTCGTTGTACCGCATGGCACCGCTATTTTTCCTCGCTACATATTTTCGCCTCGAGTACCGCATAAACACAATTTGGCGCTCATTAAATTTATCTTGCATGTATGAAGATGCCGTGATGCCGTGTGATGCCGGCTTAGAATAGCATCACCCCATTTCAACCCGTGGGTGTCGTAAAAACCGACTAAGGGATATTCATCCAGGGAATGGGCAGCAGCGTTCCCTGTAAATGCAACATCTTACACTGCGCTCGCCAATCCGCCTGCCAAGCGTGGTGAGTATGGCAATACCCCCCGAAAGGGGGAGGCCCATGTCCAGCAGTGGACTGTTGTGGCTGTTATGGTTATGGTTATGGTTATGGTTATGGTTATGGTATGAAGATGTGTAATATGAGTCAGTCCACATAGTTTTTCGCATAAGTTACCTGGCCGGATCTTTTGGTCCTGTGTTCCATAGAATCGCTTCTTCTTCTATTTTATACCGCGTCCTTACTTCGTTGTACCGCAATTTTTCCTCGCCACAGCCGCGACACATATTTTCGCCCGAGTACCGCATAAACACAATTTGTCGCTCATAAAAGTTATCTCCTCTCATACTGAGACGATTTTTACACTAATTATGACGTGAAATTTTGAATAAACCGCATGTTCTCCCATTTTGTACCGCGGCCTTAGTTACCTTGCATATATAGAAATGTATAAAGATATTGAAGATGAATGTCCACATAGTTTTTGGGATAAGTTGCCTGGACATTTGTCCCGTGTTCTATAAAATCGCTTTTTCTTGTATTTTGTACCGCGGCCTAACTTCGTTGTACCGAAATTTTTCCTCGCCACAGCCACGACACATATCTATTTTTGCCCCGAGTACCGCATAAACACAATTTGTCGCTCATAAAATGTATCTTGCATAGGTATGTATGAAGGTATTGAATATCCATCACTCCACGTGTCATATAATAAGTTAACTGGACTGATGTCCTATGTTCTATAGAATCGCTTCTTCTTGTATTTTGTACCGCGTCCTAACTTCGTTGTACCGCAATTTTTCCTCGCCACAGCCGCGACACATTTTCGCCCCGAGTACCGCATAAACACAATTTGCCGCTCATAAAAGTTATCGCCTCGGTCGTAACGACCTCGCGATCTACGAGATTGCGTGCATTGTCAATCACTGAAGGGGTGATATCGGATTTTTGTATAGATTTCGTGGTTTCACATCTATTCTTCCTTTGAGTCAATCAGTCGTACGTAATTATTTTATTGGAGAAATGTTTTTCAAAGTAGGTTGTTTGTTATCTTAGTAGTAACGGAGTAAAACATCATGGCACAAGTAAGGTGTCATAAATTACTTCCTTTACTATGTGTACGTACGTACTACGTACGGTCACTGTAGGGACGGTACTTGTACTACGACTCTGAATTTCGCAGCTAATCGTAGCCATAGTCGTAGACACATGCTACGACGTAGCAATATCTGTAGTCTACCAAATACTACCTGTTCAAAAGCGCCAACTAACACCGCCAATGAACCCACTCTATTCCACCCATTAAACTACACCTAAACCCAACTAACCGTAAAAATTGAAGCATCCAATCTCAAATATTTATCGCGAGCATACAGTGTAGATAACATTTTTCCAGGCGAGTGCTCTGGGGGGGTGGGGGGAGGTTGTGCCACCCCCCGGTTGTATCAATTCGCCCCGCCCCCCGCAAACAATACAATCAGAGGCAATCTGGTGCGCAAATAGGAAAATAGAGTGCGCGACGAGCCAGGGCCGCCTCGGGCATCGCGGGCGACGCACTTGGATTGTGGAAAGTATGGAGTTAGCGTGTCGAAGTAAAGCACAATAAGAAACCTACATTTGTGCTCTACATTCCAAACATTACATGCAGCTAACGGTGAGGGGATTCTGACCAGGCTTTATCTTCCATACTAAAATGGCGTTACGTCCATGCAACGGTCAACATTTTGTAAATTTTGCGTTACATTATTTGTGGAGGACCCCAAAGCTGCTATGCAGATCTGGATTAATTTCGATGAAGAATAAAAAGAATAGGCTAAACGAACCATTTACCTACACAAAATCTGCTCATTAAGTTTTTACTTGTCACATTGTCATGCATGGCATACCTCTAAAACCTTCAAAGGGCAAAACACACCGCCTCCGTATGCGTAAAGTGCACAAGTATTACGTTGTAATTGTATAAAACACGACACACCGCGGTACGCGCATGATGACGTGCATGCATGCGTCCTGCATACGGTGGCGATGTATTCTTCAAGTACCTTTTTGCCTCGCTAATGTTATTCGAATTTCCAAAACGAATACCTATTTCATCCGTCTACACCAAAAACATCACAAGTTTCCGGGACACTATACAAAAAAATAAAGATTTCTTGGTGACTTCAATCCTTTTATATCACGCCATGTCTTTCCTTTTATTGAGTCTAATGCACCATATCATTCTGGGGTCGTAATAATTACAGTCTCGCCAAATATATGCCATTGTAAATATAGAACGATTAGTAAATTTAACTAAGCGATTATTGTGCTGGTTTGTAATTTGTAAAGCTGAAAAGCCTATTTTGCGGGATTAGGCTGATGATTACAAATTTGGTGGTATTGAATAAAGTAGTGTTGGTAGTTATTCTTGCATGTTTCCCTTAAAGGCTGTCAACCTGTCACTATGGTGATACACAGTCTTCTAAATTACTTTCTTTAAACTTTAGTTAAAATGCATTGCATTATTGTAGCTGCATTCTATTATCCATCATACCCTTGTTGTGTCGGAAAGAAGTAGCATCGCACTATTTCTAGTTGTAGGTAGAATGGTTAAAGGCGACGAAGGAATAAATCAAAGGAACATGCAACAGCTAGTTGATGAATATTTCAAAGTCGATAAAAGAATAGGTACTGTATGGAGCATTTTTGCGTACATATCAGGTACTTTTATCTTTTACATTTCTATACAAGTAGGTACCTACGTTTTTTTCCCAAGTCCTTGTCTGTGTGGTGGAGATCGCGCGAGTCTCCGGGATCCGTTCCAATCCGCGCAATTTTCCCCCGGTCATCTTTCATTGTTCCCCCCTCCCCCCGCCTGCCTCCGGTGCGCAACCCGATACCTATGCGCACAGAACCTTTAAAGTATAGAGGTGACAAAATGTAATGCTAAAACAAGATAATGAAGCACTACAACCGCACACTCAGCACTAAAACTAGCAAATGCAGCAAAAATACTGACTGAAACGAATACCTAAATGCAGCTCTAGAACCTAGAACCAAGTATAATTATCTGGTACTGACAAGGAAAAGCTGCAGCAAAACAAGCAAATGCAGCACTAAAACAAGCAAATGTAGTACTAAAGCAAGCATTTTAACCAAATT
Organism: Phthorimaea operculella; assembly: GCA_024500475.1. Taxonomy (NCBI): domain Eukaryota; kingdom Metazoa; phylum Arthropoda; class Insecta; order Lepidoptera; family Gelechiidae; genus Phthorimaea; species Phthorimaea operculella. The sequence goes on from JANFCV010000082.1 coordinate 2,124,874, forward strand.
AGCACTGTAGCAAGGAAATACAGTTAGTTCCTCACTATGACGAGTTCGTCTGTGTCTTTCATTATTAGTTAATAATCAATCAATTCTCCTTTTGGAGCAGTCGGGTAAATTACAGTTTGAAACATATTTAGCCCCTCCTCTGTGGAGAGTCCTCTATAGGGCGCTTATTGTACGGTTGCCCTGCAGTAGTAATTATTATAACACTGATTTGACAACTGTCACATCTATTTATTTTGAAATTCAGCCGTTTCAAGCCATTTCTCTCACATCCTTTGTCTGTGCCAACTATATCGTCCTAGCTAGTAAATACACAAGTTCTTACAGTTTGTGTTTACGACATATGAAGGGCGTTCTTTAGATTTTCTGGCAATTTCCACCGGTTACGGGGAAATGGAGTTGTTAGATTACTTCGATGGGAAAAATAACGCTCGACCGGGTTCAATTCCTTACGGTTCTCTTTATTTCTGAAAGAGTTTTTGTTATTGTCTTCGTGGATTGTTATGGAATGCTGGATTTGATTTTTGTTAGAACTGGATGTATGATGTATTGAGTAAAACGAGTAAAATACATATGGTATATGGATATGATTGATATACCTAGTAGGTCTTCTTTCTATCGTATCAATGTTATTTTTCCCAACTTAATTTGTACAAATAACTTTCCAAACCAGTAATTGCTAGTGCTTGGCTACAACTTCTGTTGCTGGGTTGGCCTGGGCTACCTTGTTTGTAAGATAGCAGACAAATGCGGGCCTAATTTCGGGCCCCCGGAAACTCCAAATCTTTTTATGTCGTGTGGAATACCATAAAATAAAGTCGCTTTTAGCGTTTCTCTGTCTGACTGTCGTGGAATTCGCTTAATCCTCCTAAACCAAGCCACGGATTTCGATGCCGTGTGTTTTGATAGCTAGTGATACAAGAGAAAGGTTCATATGTATAACACATTCCGGAATACTGCCTTTTTTCGCGGGAAAATGAGAACCGCTGCAATAACGGGCCGCTAGTAATCAATAATTGACGACAAGACGTGTTTCTTTTGGTGTGATCAATAAAAAAATATAAATATTGAAATCGCAAAACTATCTAGAAGCATGTATCAATTAATCACAACTCATGGGTAGAAATAAGTAGAAAAATACCAAATCTATTTAATAGTCAGCGTTATTATCTTTTTCCTGCTCGCCCTTTGTCCCTACACATATTATATTGGGATCGGGTAGTGGTTTCGGCTTTATTTCATATTTATTTATTATTTCACGAGCATAAAGGAGAAACAAACGGCCCTTAAGGACGGCAATAATGGAAAGATATGGAAAACATAAGTAATACGCTTTTATCGCTAAAAGGCTTGCTTATAGTGGGTTTTCGTTATTAGTTATTGACCAGTAGAATATTATGATGGGCGATATTCGTAAGTGGTTCGTTTAGTGCTTGAGGGATCCGTTTTTGACATAAGACCACTTTGTATAAGTTTTTCCCATAAAATATTGGGTAATGAATGGAGAGATATATATTTCTATTAAGCTCCTTTCGTATCAATGTCAGTCTTTGTAGCCCAGCATCCTAATAATCTTAGACTACCTACTTTTGAAAAAACCAATATATAAGTCCTTGAAATAGGTAGGTTCATGTGCTAGCGATAGTACATTATCAACTCTAGCGTCGATTTGGACAAGTCACTTCCTTAGCTTATCGGTCTAGTTGTGTTCTAAAAAAATCAAACTAGATATCTCATTCTTCACTTGATCACTCGCTTGTAAACTGACTTTTGATTTGTAGCATAGTTCATCCACGGTCTTTTAAAATCCTTTCTTTTGCATATTTTAGAAATTGATCAGATTAGCTAAGACTAAGCTAGAACAAAGTGTTCTACTTTGCCAGTATCAAAAGGTAATACATACCATTTGCTAAAACACACGCATAAGTTATTCATGTGCCACATAAAGTACATATTTGTCCAAAACACCCCACACACCAATAACAACCAGCATCGCATTAGGCCTCAACCCATTACCACTAAAACGCAACATTTGTCTTGTAAACCACGATTATACTCTAGCAAACATGTGCCATATTGGACCCCCTATCTGATTTACGCGAGGGGGTCTGAGGCCGCAGGCTTGGTCATCATGGTAGCTTTATGCAATAGACTTTCAGACTGTTTTTCTAAGCGCTTTCTGCATTGCTGCTTTTTTCTATCATTAAGTAGTGATAGTGAATTCTTATTTAAATTTATTTCCATGACATAGCAAAAACATACATACATATATCACGCCTATATCCCTTGCGGGGTTGGCAGAGCGTAAAGGGCTGTATAACGGCCAATTACACCACGTCTGACAAAAGTTTGAGAGTCATTCAGAAAACTGTGTACCACCATAGTGACAGGTTGTCAGCCTGTCACCTAAAATTGCAATTCACATCAACTCTCAACTCCCTTAGTCGCTTTTTACGACACACAAGGGAAAGATATGGGGTGATGCTATTCTAAGCCGGCACCACACGGCGTTTGACATAGCTATGATGATGAGAATACGTTATTTGTAATAAATAAGTATTATTTATTCAGAATCTCACAGGAATGTCATCAAAACTTTGCTTTGCTTTACTAATTCAAGTTACGATACTAATTCAAATACTCGTAGATTCCGTATGATAAAAGCTTATTGAAATAAGCAATACAGTAGTAGGTATGATATGCAGCACTGAGACTTAAAGCTTCAACAATATTCATAGTCATTTACTTGCTAATTAAACAAACAGTCAATGTACAGTAAACTGTCGCCACAAAACGTATCAGTTAACTACTTAACTTGTCTGCGAAAGGGGCAGTTAATTACAATGTTGTTTGAGCTAGATTCTTTTATGCCGCAGCTCGTTTGAACTCAAAGCTGATAGAATGTACCTTCTTTAGTGCAATTTGTACTTACGCTTTCATTCAACGTACAATGCTGATTCTTGCCTCTTTCGTTTGGTTGGGACATTGAGTTGACGAACGAATAGATGAAACCTGGTTTTAAAGAGTCTTTTTAGTAGTAGGCTACTGCTCGTAGGCCTTTCAAATAGTTGTTTAGTGTAACGACCGCCGTCTAAGTCATCATAGTCACCACCCGGAACCGTGCCATACGAAGCATGGGACCTTTAATTGACTCGACGAACGACCCGGGTCTCGGGTCTCTTAACTAAGACCAAACGTGCTCTCCAAAACACGAAACCATCTTTCTTATAGACAATCAGCTGGTTAAACCAGCAGTGCCCTATCTATCCACCTAAAATTCATAAAGTCATTTATATCAACTTTGTGAGTACACCCTCCCGAGCATCGAACATGGAACCTCCGGATCCTGAGGCTAACGCTTAGACCACTAGCCAAGAAGCAGTTATAGTGATTTAGGAGTATAATTTTCAAGCAGAATTGGATGTTGAACAGGGTTGAAGTGCGTTCCATTTCAGCTCAAAAGCTGATGCGATGAATAGGGCGCAAATTGGTGCTGCATATTGTATGCACCGGGAACGAACCGTTTAACTTTTCATTATTTTAGACCACTTGGAGCGGTTACTCGCATTTCGCCAGGCCGGCGGATTGGCAAGCGCAATGCAAGGACTTTGTATTCACAGGAAAAACTGCATGTCCACTCCCTGGATTCATCCCTTAGTCGCCTCTTACGACAACCAATGCTGAAAACGCTAGAAATGGGAGTGATTTCAGTAGATTTAAACGAAACGAAAATTATTCTCAGCAGCGATCCGAAAATAAAATAACCAGCTCACGATACTCCCAGGGCGGCTGATCGATCGCCTATCACTGTCCCAGTTAAAAATATAATAACGCGGAGAGTTAAGCAAAACCAATATTATAAATTGACGGCAATTTCTTTTATCGAGTTCTTCTTGGAAACTCGCCGTTATTTTGTTAAAAGTTTCCGTTTGATGAAGTAGGTTGGGGATTTTTGCGAAGTTGAGCTAATATTTTTGCTGATACTTATCGACTTTTTTAGGTAATCTCAATTTTTTTAACACATCCAATATTGTTTTTGGTATCGAATTTCTTTGAGTAGGTACCTGTGTATAATATCGAAATGTTTCTGTAGGTAATTAATTATTTTTGTCTGCAACAGCCAAGCAGTTGAAGTATCGAGTAATCTTTCTCTTTAAATGTTTACCCTCTGGTTGTCCGTTAAAAATTCTTGCCGCGTGACATTACCTTTTGTACTTCGTGCAATAAAGTGTAAAAAGAAATAAAATACATATTAAGCTTCTAAGTATTTCGTGGATTTATACGACAGGCGAGATTTATTTTAAGCATACATACTCCGGGAAGAAATGAGGTGGTGCTAATCTGCTGTCATAATGCGTGAAATTGGCGTAAATTATCCAAAATAATTTCATATTTTAACAGCCACAGATCGATGGTCCTTGTGGGGCGTATCGGTAACAAATCGCTGTGCCGGGTAATCTGCTTGAGAGCATTACCAGAAAATACAGAGTTTACAGAAGGATCACTCGACTCTAGGAAGACCCTTTAGGATTTTCGCGATTGTCACTTGTTATAGGTACCAGAAAACAAAAATGATTTTACAAGCGGAAAGAAGGTAAACCTACTCACGAAACTGATTATCTTTCTCCTTGGAACATGGGTCAAAATATGAAAAAAGAAATTGGGCCTCCCATACAAGATAGCCGATCAGCTGATTGATCAGCTATGAGAGTTCCAATTTTTTTTCACATTTCGATCTATTCCGTTACCTGCATAGCCAGAGTTGCTAGATTCAAAACGAGGACGAATTACTCTAAATCTGATACAAGAACGTAATATGATTTTGAGGCAGTTTCAATGTAAGAAATATGACGTTCGTGACAACCATCTTCTTAGTTACCTTGAGTTCCTCCGAGATTCCAGTTCATTCCAGAAAACGTCAGTAAGCGTCGAAATCGACGCTAGTACCGGGTGAGCCATCTGTAAAGGCACCACGCGCGCCGTGTCCCTAATTTGTGGCATAATGTCGTAGAAACAAGAAACAGTCGTTTGTGCTTACGATAATCGATAAACAAAATATTAACAGCCTACAGGGTGGTAAAAAACCATAACAAAATTGTCTTTAACTTGTGTTAGATGATAAGAAATAGATGAGATAACTTATGTACATTGCCGAGTGGTAGCGGCTAAGAATTCTGCCACCCCTATTTTACTCTAGGTATTTCGTAAAAAACGACGTAGAGTTTTTAACTGAATTTTGAATTAAGCTAAATCCTGTTGCAACGTGATTTTGTGTTCTAACAAAACGTGTTGCGCCGACCACAAGTAATTTGGGTAAGGGCAGGAAGATGATGATGATTGATGAACTTATGTACATAACCAAAGATCGTTGTACACACAGTTGGACGACTCGGTGTCCCAAATAAGAAACGGAAGAAAATGAAAAATTAACACAAACTTAGCTATTTATATAGTATAGGGTTTTAAAGTATACGAGATTTTTCCCCTTAGACAGATATCTAGTTCTAGTGTGGTCTCTCATAGTAAACAACCATCAATTAGCTTGCAATAATTTGCTGCCATATCACGTCACACCAACGAAATTAAACTAGCCCATCATTATTTTATCTTCAAATTATTTACAACTAGTTATTTTATCGAATGTTACCATATCAACCACAAGTGTGCTCAAAAACCGCACCCCTAAAAATTAAAAAACAAAGCCGCGGGCGGTGCATATGGCGTGGCGGTTCCAAATTTGAAAATTACACGCGTGTTTAAATATCGAACCGCATTATTTGAGCTTATTTGAATTTGGCACGCTTTAATCGGACTAGGGGATGGTATTGGTAGAGAACCAGAACCACCCTTTATAATTTTTAGACTTACCTCTTTAAACCGCTTGTGACTAGTCCCGGCGACAGGTCACAATAACATCACCCCATTTCTTTTCAAGTGTTTCGAAAGGGACCAAAAGACCCTGAAAGCCCACATCACAATTCATCACTTCAACAGTCATAGCAGTCAACCGATAGACGCAGGCCTCCTCCTTTCCTTACAGCCACAGCAGTCCACTGCTGGGTTTGGCCTCCCACTTCTTGGGATCACGCACTTGCATACTCACAACTCTTGGCAGGTGGATTGGCGAGCCCAGTGAAAGATGTCTTATTTGCAAGGAACGCTGCTGCCCGTTCCTTGGGTAATTAAGTCGCTTTTTACGACACCCACGAGTAGAAATAGGGTGATGCCACCCTAAGCCGGTATCTCACGGTGTTCTACGCGAGCTTACACTCAGCGAAACTAAATTCACTATATAAGAATCAAAACCATATTAGTTTAAGAAATTCCTATAGAAATATTTCCCCCTGCAATACCAATGGCTTAGTTTAGTGACAAGATTAGTTACACGCGGGGGCGACAAGTGTAATCCTTGTCGTTCGCACTGATGGGAAATTACCAGCTAATATTTTATTAGCCGAATGAAACGGGGGTGGGGTACTTGCGAATTGTGTGGCGTTATTCCTGCTTGTTAAGCTATAATCTGTTTTTATAATAGAATGTCTGGTGCTATTACGATGAATTTTGAATTGGAACTGTGTTTGAAAAGAAAAAGGTTTTGGTATCGTTTTCAGTCACTTAAGTAGGGACAGGACTTTCCTTAGGAAAGTTTTTCGTAATGAGGGATGTAATGTGTTCGTAGCATATCTGCTACGGTTGCTACGAAGGCTACAAATGACTCAGGTGTATCTTTTTGGAAGGAACATAATATTGTCGCCTTATCTTCTGCTTCTTTTCGAGTGGGTCACCGAGTAGTCCAACGACCAGATGAACCCTGGTGTCAGAGTTTTTCAATCACCTACTACAAGTAGCAGGCTTCTGACGTAGTTGGGTAAGGACCGTTGTCTAAGTAATCAAAGACATCAACCGGGACCGACGATCTCCGAACCATGCGGGTTCTCGAGTAGGAAGTGTAGCGTTAGACGCCCTCTATCCAGATGGACCGGTGACTTAAATATGGCGGCTAGTAGTGACTGGATGTTTTGTTTTATCATTATCATACATGACTAATATGGAGCAATTTCTAACTTCCGTCACAAACTGTAATTCAGCGCGTGTGAAGTGCCGACACTTTGGCTGTGTAACGACACTTTTGTCGCTGTAACGACTCGCGCGCCGTCGCTAACGACATGTCGCCGCCGCAACGGCGCTAACGACGTCGTCGCGGCACTTGAGCCTTAAGCGGGGAAGTGTTATGACACTAGCGCAACTTTGCGAAAAATTAAAATTCTTCATATTAAAAGTAAATATATCTTATTGTTAAAAATAAACCTACATACCAGAATAGACGCTGCCCATGTAGGTATTTGACACTATTTAAAAGTTATATCATTTAAAGTGGTGTTTGTATTTGTAAAACAGCAAATATTGTATCGCTAATTCCAAAATAATTGGCGCAGGACACTATGACGTTTTGTGTGAATAAAACACAAAACGTCAGACGTTTTTTTAAACGTCGTTAGAAAGGACGACGTTTTTCGCTGTGTGGTGTCGGCGTGTGAAGTGCAGACACTTTGGCTGTGTATCGACACTTTTGTCGCTGCAACGACTCGCGCGCCGTGGCTAACGACATGTCGCCGCCGCAACGGCGCTAACGACGTCGTCGCGGCACTTGAGCCTTAAGCGAGAAAGTGTTGTGACACTAGCGCCACTGTTGAAAATAAAATGAAACTTACTGTTTGAGTTTAGATTTGCGACTGTTTAAACAATATGAAGTCAAAGATAGTGAAGTTTTTGTCAATCTGTCATGTCTGTCTGTCGGTCTGCTGACCAGCCAGGATCCTCAAGCCGGCCAGCGTGCGTCTGTCCAAAGAAGTCGTAACAGCCACTTAGCGAAAAATTAAAATCACTTCACATTAAAAATAAACACAACTTTTTGCTAAAAATAAACCTACATACCAGAATAGACGCTGCCCAAGTAGGTATTTGACATTATTTAAAAGTTATATCATTTCAATTTGGATTTGCAAAACAGCAAATATTTTATCGCTAATTCCAAAATAATTGGCGCAGGACACTATGACGTGTTGTGTGAATTTATAGAAAGGACATTTTTTGCTGTGTGATGTCGGCGTGCAAAGTGCCGACACTTTGGCTGTGTAACGACACTTTTGTCGCTGTAACGACTCGCGCGCCGTCGCTAACGACATGTCGCAGCCGCAACGGCGCTAACGACGTCGTCGCGACACTTGAGCCTTAAACGGGGAAGGGCCGTGACACTAGCGCCATTGCAAAAAAAAAACCTTCATCACACCTCATCAGCCTATAGCAGTCTACTGCTGGACATAAGCCTAGGGCACGCTACAAGACACGATCTCCCTTTTCGCCATCTAGTCTCTACCAGCCGCTCTCTTTAAGCCAGCGGTCCATCTGAAACTTGCCGAGCCTTGGCCTCAACTCGAGAACCCGCTTACTCCACCGGGCATCTTTTCTACAAATGCTTTCTACAGATAGTGGCAGAGCGGTGGTGGGGCGTTTACCCATGCGGCACGGTTTCGATCCCCGGTCGATGCATGTCATTTTTCAATTTCTTATTTTCATTTGTGAGAATAATATAGCACTGTGGGTGCATAAAAATCCCGATGGAGAGAAGATATATTTATGGCGCTAGTTCCACAGCGCTACTCACCTTAATTGGAGCTGTGGATGAGTGGAGCCGCGAGCTAAGCTTGTCTAGTTAGGATTAGAAGGTTTTTTTCTAGTTAGGGAATTTCGTGTGTAGTTAGATGTTAGAGCACATTCTCACAAGAATGGGCTTGAAATAATGACTAGGATGTTTGCGAGTCTTATGACTTATGCAGGATGTAAAAAATCAACTGCAAGTATTTTAAGGGATAAATAAGTCATGAAACTGGACCACTTTCCTCTAGGAACATAGGTCGAAAAATTTAAATATTATGGATGTCCCATACAAAATTTAGCAGCAGACCGAGTCAATTTGCAGGCAAACAAAAATTTTTTTCACTTTTCGACCTAGGGGTAAATTTTTTAGTTTGCCCCTTAAATATTTGCAGTATCTTTTTTACATCTTATGAGGAGTTGTAAGTAAATAAAGTCTTATTTTATAAATGTTTTGTGTATTGTTGCAGGTCCACAAAGATTTCTTTGGTCGCATCGTGCCACTATCTCAAGTTCAACGATCAGGTAAAATTTCCTTCTTTTTTTGTAGCTGATGCCTTAATTATTATGCAGTGTGGTGCCGGGTTAGAATAGCATCACCCCATATCTTTCCCGTGGGTGTCATAAGAAGCGACCGAGGGCTTTGTGACTTGATGTGTATTACAATTTAAGGCGATAGGCTGACAACCTGTAACTAGACATTATTCTTAAACGGTCCTCAAATATTTGGCAGAAGTGTCGAAAGCAACTGTATTTTTACGGCTGGCGACATTCTGCCTACCCGCAAGGAATAAGTGTGTGATATGTGTACAGAGTAGAAACGCAGAGTAGACTTGAAACGATTACATCTGTCAGACAAGTGATCGTCAGCCGTCTTCGATGCGACGCGCGTCTCACGTGTGTAGCTTTGTCTCTTATGTTTCATACGTTTTATATGAAAAGGGTTTCAAGCGTCGCGGTAGCTAAGCATTGTGCGAGGAAAAAATCCACCAATAGAATCACTTCATTTTCCTAGCCTCGCTCAGCTCAGCTCTGGTGGAATAGGGTTGAGCGAAGCGAGGCCATTCTACATACAAAACAAGCGAGAAATGTGTGCGAAGGATGTGTTGCGACGAATGCGTAGCGAGGAATGTGTTGCGAGAAATGTGCTGCTAGGAATATGTTGCGAGGTTTCCACTACATCGCATTCCCCCCGCTCACACATTTCACAGCTTCGCAACGCATCCTCGCTCCGCACATTAATGCGCATTTTGACAGCTCCGCTACGCATCCTCGTACGACACATTTTACTCGCACAGCTCTGGTGGAAACGCCTACACATTTCCACAGCACAGCTACACATCCTCGTACGACACATTTTACTCGCACAGCTCTGGTGGATTCTCACCCTTAAATACGAAAAACTCTTGACACATTAAAATAATGTTAACATAAGCACACAATTCACTTCTGACTTATATAGCAGTTGGTAGCTAATAGTTGTGTAACAATCAGAGCATTATCCGAGGACGGTTAACTCAAACAGTAAAGTCGATTGTGGATCGCCCGCGGACAAAGACTTGTTATAGGGCTGACACCATTACAATTACTGCTTCTTCTTCTTTTCGAGTGAGACACCGGGTTTTCCAGCGACAATAACTATTTATCTGCATAATATACACTATCTACAGCCTAAACTTCTACCTAGATCTATGTATAAGTATTTACTATACAGGGTTATTTTTTAGTCAGTGCGCAAACTTTGCAGGGTGTTTCTACTCGTGATTATGAACAATTTTTACTATGGGACCACATGCGAATTCGCAGAAAAAAATTTAGATGTTCCATAGAAAAATTCATACCTACTCGGCAAAAATGTATGGAACACCCAAAATATTTTTTTAGATTTCTCAGTTGGCCCCATAGTAGATAAAAGTTATTCAGAATCATGAGTAGAAACATCCTGCAAAGTTTGCGCACTGACTAAAAAATAACCCCGTATACATCAACTCTATTGTAATAAGAGTAACAAGGAAATATTAGTTTCTACATCCGTTCACGCACTGTCTACCCTGCAAGGGATACAGACGTGATATATCTAAGCAGGCACCACACAGCACGTAGTAAGTAGGTAATAATTTGTACAAAGCATATACATAAATAACAGCTATTAGATAATATAGTTGTGTAACAATCAGAGCATTATCCGAGGACGGTTAACTCAAACAGTAAAGTCGATTGTGGATCGCCCGCGGACAAAGACTTGTTGTAGGGCTGACACCACTTCTATTATATACAATTTCACAAATTGATTTAAATAATATGAATTTTATTTTATAAGAGAAACAAAACTAGGCAAACTATACACAAACATTACAGTACAGAAAATTTACAGAAGGACAACTCGCCCCCTTTCCAGTAGCATAAGTACTTTGACATAGTACCAACCAATCAGCAAAATTCAATATAGCTGGCGGCAACCATGCTTTTGTCACGTGCCGTTTCACGTTGCGTTCGTGACTAATATTTTAATTACTGTTCGATAGGATTTGTTTAACTACTGTTCGATACGATTTGTTATGAAATAAATTCGTTTGGTTATTATTATAGTAAGTGTCGTTTATGTAACTAACTAACACCGCTGAATCAGCGACCCAAAGAAGATCTTGGCCTCCGAAACGAGCTCTCTTCATTTATGTAAATAAACAGAAAATCAATAAGAGATTTGAAACAATTGATTAACCCTTCGCAACCCGGCTTTTGTTTTGTTTTTTTATAGGTTTTGAATTCTAAGTGCGGGTAGTAGGGTTCAAAATCGATGGCTCTCTTGGGAGGCACCGGTTTGCGAGCGGTTAAACACAAAATAATGATTGAGTAATTTATAAAGTGGTACAGACTTTCCGTGTAAAGGAATGTTAATACCTCTTGGCTCAACGCCATCTATATGACCCTTGAGAATGCATAGAATGTTTCCCATTTCGAATAGTGTGCCAACCCTATCTACATCTGGTGAAACAATCAACTTACGGCTGCTTCATTACAACTTGTCCAGACCGTTCGGTTACAGGGTGATTAACTTGGTGTAGCTTTCAAATCACTATAATCTTTATAGTATAAAGGGTACATGCCGTGTGTTGCCGGCTTAGAATAGCATCACCCCATATCTTTTGCATGGGTGTCGTGAGAAGCGACTATAGGATTAGAGAGTTAATGTGTATTGCAATTATAGGCGACAGGCTGACAACCTGTCTCTGTCGTTATACACAGTCTTCTGAATGACTCTCAAACTTTTGTCAGACGTGGTGTAGACGGCTGGTTTCAGCTGCTTACGCTCTGCCTACCCCGAAAGTGATATAGGCTTGAAAATGTAAGTATTTACTAGTATTCCAAAAGGTGTGCCAACCCTATCGACATCTGGGGCCCGTCTTATAAAGCTGACTATTGTAATTTACAATGACAATTCAATTTACATTGCGAAGCTTGTAAGGATAGTTCAGTTCTTGGTAGCGAATCGGCTCGCTAACGACGCAATGTACATTGAATTGTCATTGTAAATTACAAGTGTCAGCTTTATAAGACCCCCTGGTGAAACAATCAACTTACGGCTGCTTCATTACAACTTGTCCGGACCGTTCGACTACAGGGTGATTAACTTGGTGTAGCTCTCAGATCACTATACGGGTGTATTTGCAAGTCTCATTTACTATTCCATGTGGTGCCGGCTTAGAATAGCATCACCCCATAATATCTTTCTCGTGGGCGCCGGGCGTCGACTCAGGAATTTGAGAATTGATGTGTATTGCAATTTTAGGCGACAGGCTGAGATCCTATCTTTGTCGTTATACACAGTCTCCTGAATGACTCTCAAACTTTTGTCAGACGTGGTGTAAATGGCTGTTTCCAGTTGTTTACGCTCTGCCTACCCCGCAAAGGATATAGGCGTGGTAATGTATGTATTTACTAGTCCATCTGAGCGCAATTCCAAAAAGTGTGCTAATCCTATCGACATCTGGTGAAACAATCAGCTTACGGCTGCTTCATTACAACTTGTTCAGACCGTTCGACTACAGGGTGATTAACTTGGTGTAGCTCTCAGATCACTGTACAGGGTGCATGGCGACTTAGAATAGCATCACCCCCTCTCATCTTTTCCGTAGATGTCTTAAGAAGCGACTAAGGAATTTGAGAGTTAATGTGTATTGCAATTATACGCAACAGGCCAACAACCTGTTACCAAATCTTCTGAACGAATTCTGAATGACTCTTAAGCTTTTGTCAGACGTGGTATAATATATGGCCGTTTTACAGCTGTTTGCGTCTTGCCTACCCCGCAAGGGATATAGGCGTGATAAGGCCTGCTTCATAACAACTTGTCCAGACCGTTCGACTACAGGGTGATTAACTTGGTGTAGCTTTCAGATCACTATACAGGGTGTCATTGCAAGTCTCATAAAGAATTCCGTGTGGTGCCAGCTTAGTATAGCATCACCCTCTATATTTTCCGTGGGTGTCGTAAAAAGCTACTATGGGATTTGATAGTTAATGTATTGCAATTTAAGGCAGGCTGAAAATCTATCAATATGGTGAGACACAATCTTCTGAACGAATTTTAAATGACTCTCAAACATTTGTCAGACGTGGTGTAAATGTCCGTTTTCAGCTGTTTATGCTCTTTCCCACAAGGGATATAGACGTGATATTGTATTTACTAGTCCATCTGGTGTGCCAACCGTATCGACATCTGGTGAAACAATCAACTTACGGCTGCTTCATTACAACTTGTCCAGACCGTTCGGGTACAGGGTGATTAACTTGGTGTAGCTTTCAGATCATTATACGGGGTGTCTTTGTCAGTATCATAAACTACTCTATGTGGCTTAAAATAGCATCAATCTATATTTTTCCCGTGGGTGTCGTAAGAAGAGACTAAGGAATTTTGGAGTTGATGTATTGCAATTTTAGGCGACAGGCCAACAACCTGTCACTATGGTGAGACACAATCTTCTGAACTAATTCTGAATGACCCTTAAACTTTTGTTAGACGTGGTATAAATGGCCGTTTTTAGCTGTTTAGACTCTGCCTACCCCGCAAGGTATATAGGCGTGATATTGTATGTATTTACTAGTTTATCTGGTGAAACAATCAACTTACGGCTGCTTCATTACAACTTGTCCAGACCGTTCGACTACAGGGTGATTAACTTGGTGTAGCTCTCAGATCACTATACAGGTGTCATTGCAAGTCTCTTAAACTGTGGTCCAGTCTCATTATGAGTGCGAATTTTACCAGAAGAACTCGAGTATTAGAGATATTTTACACCTCTTATTCCCGTTATAGTACCGTCATTCTAATAGGCCATATTTGACAGCTGTCGAAATAATGTTAATGCTATGACATAAGGTCTATATTTCTCTGTTGACATGTTTCCTAGTAAGGGTTTGACAGCTGTCAAATATAGACTATTCGAATGACCGCTCTATAAGGAATTTTAGAGTTGGTGTATAGCAATTTTAGGCGACAGGCTGACAACCTATCAGTATGGTGATACACAGTCTTCTGAATGACTCTCAAACTTTTGTCAGACGTGGTGTAAATGGTCTCATTTTACAGCTGTTTATGCTCTTCTCCGCAAGGGATATAGGCGTGATAATGTATGTATTTACTAGTCCATCTGAGCGCAATTCCAAAAAGTGTGCTAACCCTATCGACATCTGGTGAAACAATCAGCTTACGGCTGCTTCATTACAACTTGTCCAGACCGTTCGGGTACAGGGTAATTAACTTGGTGTAGCTTTCAGATCATTATACGGGGTGTCTTTGTCAGTATCATAAACTACTCTATGTGGCTTAAAATAGCATCAATCTATATTTTTCCCGTGGGTGTCGTAAGAAGAGACTAAGGAATTTTGGAGTTGATGTATTGCAATTTTAGGCGACAGGCCAACAACCTGTCACTATGGTGAGACACAATCTTCTGAACTAATTCTGAATGACCCTTAAACTTTTGTTAGACGTGGTATAAATGGCCGTTTTTAGCTGTTTAGACTCTGCCTACCCCGCAAGGTATATAGGCGTGATATTGTATGTATTTACTAGTTTATCTGGTGAAACAATCAGCTTACGGCTGCTTCATTACAACTTGTCCAGACCGTTCGGGTACAGGGTAATTAACTTGGTGTAGCTCTCAGATCACTACACGGGGTGTCTTTGCAAGTCTTATAAACTGTGTTCCAGTCTTATTATACATACATACATTACGCCTATTTCCCTTGCGGAGTAGGCAGTTAACAAACGGCCATTTACATCACGTCTGTCAAAAATGTGAAAGTCATTCAAAATACTGTGTATCACCATAGCGGCAGGCTGTCAGCCTATCGCCTAAAATTGCAATACACACCAACTCTAAAGTCCTTTAGTCGCTTCTTATGACACTTACTGACAAGATATGGGGTGATGCTATTCTAAGCCGGCACCACACGGAAAATTATGAATTCGATTTTTTCTAGAAGAGCACGAGTGTTAAAGATATTTTACACGTCTTATTCCCACTCACAAATGGCAAAATCTGCTGTACAATTTCATATTTTTTTACCATGTTCCTCTGGAATTTTGTCTGCGAACTTTTGTGTGGTATTCTTCTAGAATACACTTACTTTTTATCCTATCTGCAAATTTTGATGGTTTAGTTCAAGTTTAGTTCCATTGAGAAACATCCATGTCTTATCTGCAATATTTTACCTTTCTCTGAAAGTTCTCTTAAGTGTTTTTTCTGTAGAAATACTATATCCTAAATGTTAACCTCATTAGGATACATTTAATTTAAATTTATTATTTTTCTGCCCAGCAGTGGGACACAATAATAGTAATTTTTTTCTGAATTAATTTTGAAATAATATTTGGTCGAATCTCGTAGCACAAGTCTACGAATTTTCGTAGACTCGTAGCCGTAGCCTTAATTTAAATAAGATTTCTAGGCAGAATTACCTAAAGTGGGTAATAAAATTTTAATCTTTCGAGTTTCGACGATGCCTACTTAATTTATTTCTAAATGGTAATGAATTCTATAATTTATGGAATAATAACTACTTTCTGAAACTCCTTTGAGAGGCTTTCTCTATATTCAGTTCATTCCAAATTAGAATATTTAATACCTATCTTTCACTCCTAGGTTAGGTACTGCCTATTTTTGCTGAATGCTAATGCAATAAATACATAGATATAAATATATCACGCCTCTATCCCTTGCAGGGTAGGCAGAACTTAAACGGCTATTAAAACGGCAATTTACATCACATATGACAAAAGCTTCGGAGTCATTCAAAAGACTGTGTATCACCATTGTGGTAGGTTGTCAGCCTTTCGCCTAACATCAACTCTCAAATCCCTTAGTCGCTTTTTACGACACACACGGCAGGCGACTGGTGCAATTGTTTTAAATATCGATTCGTTTACGATTCTGTTTGATTTACAATGAAGCAAAGTAGATATAAATGGTCTAGAAGCAGGAGGTTGAATAGCTAAAAACCAACCATCTACCTGACTTTATCCCAAAACAGTAGGGGTCGGCGCAATATGTTTTGTTAGAGCACAAAATCATGTAGGAAAAGGAATTTGCTATGCATTATGATATGACCGGCCGTCTGTCAGTCAGTTACCTATGAGATATTATAGCGGCGTAAGTTAATCCCGAATTTAGTCAAAATACTTCGGATCGTCATACCGGTACCAAATTTTAGTATGTCAATAAACATGACATAAGCTCTAGAAAACCGCCGGGAGACAAGCTGATGAGGGCCTGTCTCCCGCAGAAATGACGTCATCAAGATGGCGGCCGCCGCATTTAGAAAACTGCAAATTGTTTGAAAACTTTAAGTTACATTGTCATGTGCATGGTATCAAATGAAAGCTAATTAATTGTTCTGCATTTGTCTTGTACTACGACCAGGTACATAGCATGATTTCGAAATTAAAAGACTTTATGTAAAAAAAAAAACAGCAAATAGTTTATTTGTGTGGCTATAGAATTCAAAATAATAATTTTTAACAAAAGTGATATAGAAGAAAAGTAACGTTCAATGCAATAGCTACAAAAATCTAAAAGCACTTTCTTGTTCGGATAAAGAGAACTTAAGTTACACTGATTTGAGTACAACGCTATCTCTTTCCGCGCCACTACTATTTGTAGTATATGCACGGGTATGGTGTCAAATATAAGGTAATTAATTGTTCTGCATTATTCTTATGAAGCACAACCAGCTACATAGCATAGTTAAAGAATTAATATTAAAAAAAAGATCTTTGAAACCAATTTTTTATGGGTTTATAGAAACTCAAATAATACTTACTTACTACGCTGACACAGCGACCTAAAGTAGATTTTGGCCTCCGATGCAACTGCACGCTATACTTCCCATCAGGCTTTTGGAGTTCTGCGCAGTTTGCTTCCAATCAGGCTTTTGGAGTGAGTGCAGGTCCTTCAGAATTTGGTCAGTCCAGCGATATCTAGGTCGTTCGACAGGAACTCCGATACAGGTTAAAGGGTTTGGAGGTCTAAAAATGCATTGAAAAAGGCAGGGAAATTTCCGAACCCGAGACACGTACTCTCTCTCTTCGTATGGGACACCGAGTCGTTCAACGACCCGATGAGACGCATTAAAGAGGTGAGACTAAGATCTTATGGAGAAATAAACGACACTCAAAGAGAACATGATGGACACAATGATTCGAAATAGATGTAGAAGAAAGGAGAAATCACAAAATTCTAGCGGAACAAGATAAAGAGTGGTACGATAAAGTGCACACAAGATGCAAGAATACTATAAGAAATGCGAAAAAACACCACCTAAAACGCAAAATTTGAGAAATAAAGACACTAATTAGATCAAGTGATAATCGCAAATTTTCAGGAAATAAGATTTCGTCAGTCCAGCTATGTCTACTTATACGTAGGTTGTCCGACACGACGCTTGCTCGTCGGCCGACCCCTTCCATCTGCTCGACGTGGCCAAGCCAGCCAGCGCAGCCTATCGGCTTCACTCTCCCCGATGATGTTTGGCGATGATTTTCTCTATCTCCCTGTTTTTCTATTTCTAAAAGTTTCATGCTCATTCTGAGTTGGTCCCACGATTTTCCGTAGTGTTTTCCTAATTAAGAGCTTTTCTTACTCCGTCAAGGATAACGTCCATGTTTCGCATCCGTACATTATTAGGCCTTAAGGTAAGGACATATGACGGTCTTGTAAATACGAACCCTTGTTATCCTGCAAGTTTCGATGTCAACACATTGTGCAGGGCTGCTAAGTACCTTGGGGCATTCTGGACGCGAATGTTGATTTCGTCGTACTTAAATTTGTTCACCCCTTTGTAGGAGGTATCATTGGCTATAAGGTTCTTTCTCTTAGTCTTGGCGCTCTTGAATCTTCTCATGTGGAGGTACTCTGTCTTGTCATGGGTTACCGTGGGACTTACTTTTCTTCCTTCTTCCTCCGGTGTACTGGCCATTGCTCTCGTCTGCAGCACTTCTACCTATTAGGGCCAGGCCGTCGGCATAACCTATTATTTTATGCGTTCCGTTTAACTCCACACCATCAACGAACTTTTTGGACCACGTATTTGAGCATCAAGTTAAACAACATAGGTGATAGCGCGTCTCCTTGTTTGAGCCCTGTGTCCACTTCAAAAGCATCCGAGAGACAAGAAGACAGTACTTTGTAGGCAGTCAGGAGTAGCGCTATAGGTACCATTATAGTTGGAGAATTTATTTCAAGAGCTTTTGTGAATTGGGTAGATAACTCCCATATTCCACTCTTTTGGCAGTTTTTCTTCCTTCTAGAGTATCAATATTCTCATTTGCGACTGTAGTGCTCCTCTGCCATACTTCCACAGTTCTACCGGCATGTCGTCAATCCCTGGACATTTGTTGTTCTTCAGGTGCATAATAGCTTTCCGCTTCACATATATCTCGCTAATTTAGACTGAAAACTACCAGCAAGCAATTTAGCAGGGCCTTAAAATATTTGTACCGTTCAGTTTTCAGCTTCTCCGGGTCAGAAACGAGATTTCCTTCGTCATTTTCAAGAAACTGAGCGACGGGCTGGTATCCTTTCTTGACCAATCTTATTTCCTGATAAAATTTACGAATTTCACTTGATCTAATTGGTGTCTTTATTTCTCCAACTTTGCGTTCTAGGAAGTGTCCTTTTGCATTTCTTATTGTATTCTTGCATCTTGTGTGCAATTTATCGTATTTATCCTGCCACTCTTTATCTTGTTCCGCTAGGATTTTGTGATTTCTTCTACATCTATTTCGCATCATTGTGTCCACCATTTTCTCTTTCAGTGTAGTTTCTTTCACCCTAAGATCTTAAGTCTCACCTCTTTAGTGTGTCTCGCTCGGATTCGCAAATTTCCCAGCCTTTTCAATGCATTTTTAGACCTCCAAACCCTCTAACCTGTATCGGAGTTCCTGTCGGAAGACCTAGATTTCGCTGGACTGACGGAATTCTGAAGGACCTACACTCCAAAAGCCTGATTGGAAGCAAACTGCGCAGAACAGGGAAGTGTAAGTATTATTACAGCGGAGTAAGTAAGTATTATTTTAGTTTCTATAACCCGACAAAAAATAGCTTTTAAAGTTTTTAAATTTTTGTAACCATGCTATGTACCTGGTTGTGCTTCAGAAGAATAATGCAGAACAATTAATTACCTTTCATTTGACACCACACACGTGCATATACAACAAATAGAAGTGGCGCGGAAAGAGGCAGCGTTGTACTCAAATCAGTGTAACTTAAGGTCTCTTTATTCGAACAATAAAGTTCTTTTAGATTTTTTTAGCTATTGCATTGAGCGTTACTTTTCTTCTATGTCACTTTTGTTAAAAATGAATATTTTGAATTCTATAGCCATACAAATAAACTATTTACTGTTTTTTTTACATAAAGTATTTTAATTTCAAAATCATGCTATGCTATGCATCGGAGGCCAAAATCCACTTTAGGTCGCTGTGTCAGCGTAGTAAGTAAGTATTATTTGAGTTTCTATAAACCCATAAAAAATTGGTTTCAAAGTTCTTTTTTTAATATTAATTCTTTAACTATGCTATGTAGCTGGTTGTGCTTCAGAAGAATAATGCAGAACAATTAATTACCTTATATTTGACACCATACCCGTGCATATACTACAAATAGTAGTGGCGCGGAAAGAGATAGCGTTGTACTCAAATCAGTGTAACTTAAGTTCTCTTTATCCGAACAAGAAAGTGCTTTTAGATTTTTGTAGCTATTGCATTGAACGTTACTTTTCTTCTATATCACTTTTGTTAAAAATGATTATTTTGAATTCTATAGCCACACAAATAAACTATTTGCTGTTTTTTTTTTACATAAAGTCTTTTAATTTCGAAATCATGCTATGTACCTGGTCGTAGTTCAAGACAAATATGTAGAACAATTAATTAGCTTTCATTTGATACCATGCACATGACAATGCAACTTATAGTTTTCAAACAATTTGCAGTTTTCTAAATGCGGCGGCCGCCATCTTGATGACGTCATTTCTGCGGGAGACAGGCCCTCATCAGCTTGTCTCCCGGCGGTTTTCTAGAGCTTATGTCATGTTTATTGACATATTAAAATTTGGTACCGGTATGACGATCCGAAGTATTAATCGGCTAACTAACGGGACTATTACCACAAAAATGTTAGACAAGCGATTTTGTATGAACTTTATTTTAAACACGCTTTTAACACTGGCCTACCTTTATTGTGGTAAGGCCACAAAACTTTATAATGAAGTAAGAGCTAACTAAATAAGCCTCGTTATGTAACTAAGAGCCTTTATTAAACGTAGCCTCGTCACAAAAGGGTTTACATAACGGGCGCGGGGGTGAAAGGGGGGTGTAAAGGGGAGGGGGAGGGGGGGTTGGATCCACTCAATCCCATTAGAAATCGCGTTGAGATTATTAAACAGTCACCTTAACGAGAATTGTTACAAGCCTTGGGCCTGATCGTTAAGCTGAGTGTAGGAAGACGGAATTTGAAAAAAAATGTGTTGCAAGTATCGTCGATGTCATACCAGATAGGTATAATAAATTTTTAGTAAAAATAGTTCTCTTGCGACAAAAAAAAATAAAAAAAGCAAATTATATTATAAAATCCAAAAGGAGATATTGCTCCTTCAATGCTAAAGTTTATGGATTTGGATGTTGCAAATTTAAAAATGTTAGAACTACTTACTTACAATAATTATGTATGAGGCTACCATAGGCCAGGTGCTGTCCCTATCACTTAAAAATTCATAACTCGATGAAAAAGTAAATTATCGCAAATCTGTTTCTGTCCGATCCAAGTACAGATGCTGAAGCTTATTTAAAGAACGTTTTATCAGTGGTAGTAACAATGTTATAGTTACAGATAGAGAAATCGCTAAAAGTGGCCTTTAGGACTTTCGCTATCTGTAACTACATTGAACTATATTTCAAGAATGTAACATTTGTCGAAAAATTACGTTTTCATTGTGCTATGAATTTTTGAGTGGTGGGGTAGCACTAAGCCTATGGTAGCCTCTTAACATGTATATTCTTGTTTAAGTCCTGTCACTTTAAATTGAATATGCTATTCTTTAATTATATAACTATTAAAGAAGGAACTAGCAATGCACATTTAACTCCACCATATTCACCTCCATAAATCGTTTGCTTCAGCACAGTTGAAAGCCCGGTTCCACCAGTGTGCACCGGCTCTTAACAATATGAATTTGGAGTATAATTTCGGAGTTGTATTAAAATTTCTCAAATCCGCGACGCAATTACACGCGATTAATATCAGCCAGGCGAGCATGAGAGAATGGCTAGGGCTGCCACGAAGCAACAAGAGATTCATGTGGAAGATAATAATGTATTGTACCTAATCTAGCTCTCTATGCACTATAAATAGAAGTGGTAGGAATTTACGGCAGCCAACAACTGTAAAATAACAAATCTTTGTTAGATGATGACAGGATACGTATATCACATTTTTAGAAAGTTCATTTATAGACTAGCAGAGAAACTCAAGTGTATTAATTAGACACACAACACGCGCTACATCTTATGTAGATGAATTCATAGTACCTACTTTGTTGCTCAAACATTCTGTAACAAATCTTTTACATTTGAAGTATACTCTTACATAAACAAGGCAGGTATATGAATTTCTGTAGGTAAGCAAAGTGAAGAGCGATAATCCCAACTGGTATACCTACTTTTGGAAATTAAAAATTACTCATTAACAGAGATAAAACATGTGCCAATCGATACAACATGTAATTTTATGTACTATCAATAGTCAAAATTTGTTTTTTTGTCATCGGGATGAGCACGTATACCAGGCTTCATACAAAAATGTTCCACGCTATTTTCTTATCTTACTTTTACGTCATCCCGTTGCTGAACAAAGTCCTCCCTCTTCTCTCTCCATCTAGTTCTGTCCTGGGTCTCCGTGTGTCAGTCCCTCAAGAATGTGTCAAGCTCGTCGCTATTTTCAGTATTAAAAATTGCACACCGCGCTAACCCTATAGCCGGCTGTAACAATCGACTCCGATTACATTTGGCGAGCGCAGGTGCGAGCGCGGCTCCACCGCCGCACAATGAATATTAACAACCCTTCCGCCGTAATTGAAAATAATAGCGCGGCTAACTCGACAACGGATTAGCGTTATGCGATCACCTATTGCGGGCGGAAAGGGGGGGAGACGTAAGTGGAATTTATTGAGGAATTCGTGAAACCAATCATGTAAAAGTACTTAGCTTATATACTTCTAGAGCATAGAGCTCCGCTTCTTAAGTAAGATGAAAGATGAAAATAATAGCGCAGCTATTTCGACAACGGATTAGCGTTATATGATCACCTATAGCGGGAGGAAAGGGGGCAAAGGGGGGAGACACATAAGTGGAATTTATTGAGGAATTTGTCAAACCCTTTTTGGAATACCTACTTGCAATTTATTTCCTTGTTTGTATGAAACCAATCATGTAAAAGTTGATTTATTTAAACTTAAGCGAGACGTTCTAAATATCTAGTAAAAGTTGCTAATCTATTTTGTGAACGAAACATTAGCGGTAGTATGATTGTCTTTGTTTGTGGAAACCACACTGAGAAGCGACTCTTTGCATTTCTCGTAATAAAAAAAATATGATTGAAAACTTCTGTTGTTTGTTTTTTTCGTCAATAATCGTAAAGTATTTCCTTCCTATTAGGTGTTTACTTGTATGTTTTGTCCTCCAGATGCTCTACCTGACGTGATATCTTCGAGCAGCGTGTTCTACCAGTACCGGGAAGGATTCAACAACGCAGTACGAAGGAACGTGAGGACCAAGGATTTATTATAATGAATTATTAGGCATTTTAGTTAGATACTCATCAACAGCCGAGGATGTCTTAGGGGCAAGCTCCAATGAATAGACGCAAGACGCAACGCGCAACATGGCATCTATCAGACAAACGATCGTCAGCCGTTATCGATGGGACGCGCGTCTGACGTGTGAAGTGTTTCTCCGGTTTCATAAATTTTATATGGAAATGATTTCATGCGTCGCGATGTCGCACGTCTCACGTCTTCTTTGTTGAGCTTGCGCCATAGACTGCTGAGTATAGTTTCCCAGGCGCCTCCATAGATCACGATTGGGTCAACAGCTATGATCACTTCTAGGGCTAAAGACCTACGTTAAATATTCAAACCTGTCAATCTAGACAGGAAACTCTTGTTACTTTTTTCCTTCTGTGACAAAACTCCGCTGCAAAAGTCATTCAATCAATAATTTGTAAATGTACCAAAAACCAGACCGAGACTATATCACTAACTATTGAAGTGCTCCGGTTGTGTAAACTGATAGGGTATTTTTTGCATTGTACTTCCTTAAGCATAATGCCTTGCCTTACCATTTAATCAAGCCACAAATGTATAGTATGTAAGTAAGTGTATGAAACCATTTCACAATCACCGTTTATTTAAACAATAAATCCTAAACTTTACTCACCACCTGCTTACAGAACTTAAAACATAAATTCAAACACCGTTTTCTTGTATTTCAATGCAGATGATCATAAAATGAGGCAAGATTTGAAAACTTGGTCTATAAATACATCTTGGCGGTTATTTACGCTTTCTACTTGTCAACTGTAAGATTAACTGATATAGTTGTGATCTTAAATTTATAGGTTTAAGTAATATGGTGATTATTAAAAGTTTTATAAAGTGCTTAAGTAAGCATCTGGTAAGTGTAGTAGGCAAGTTTGAGTATGTTGTTTCGCTAAGTATTTTTACCGTATGTTTTGAACATGTAAATAGTTAGATTATGTTGGCACTGTTTTAGAAGTAAATAATGTAAATGCGTGTTGTTTGTACATTACTGTTAACTGTAGTACGATGTAATTGTCATTCATTCATATATAACTAATCTTTGGCCTATGTTACTGAAACTATGTCAGCAGATCACACTCTGTGCTTATTTTCAATATTTATTTTCTTTAGATTCAGTGCTTTAGTTGTAAATTATGTAGGTTCTGCAAACTAATTTAATCTTTCTATTTGTAATGTAATATAATAAGTAGTAGTAAGTAAGTATCTTTTAATATTTTGTAATAAAGCATACTTACCAACAAAAACAGTTTTCTTCTGACTTTCGGAGTCCATTCAACTTGATTAGAATCGATGCCCATCTAGTGTCATCTAGGTCGAGTTTAGAAATTATTGATTTAGGGGTTGACTACCTACCGTGCGGAAGCGGCTAAGAACACTACCACCCCTAGTCTTCTCAGGGTGTTTTGTAAAAGGCTACGTAGAGTTTTTGTCTTCGGCTGAATATCTGTCGACTATGGTCAACCGCATGGTGGCGCTGATACCACATATAATAGCATTCCCAAAGAGCAGGGCAGGCAGCCGCAGGCATATTTAATACATAGCCAAATGCTTTTGCTATATAATTTTGTGTTCTAACAAAACATATTACGCCGAACCCAGCTGATTTGCCATAAGGGCAGGAAGATAGTGACGCTTCGTTTATTCTTGCTATAATGTTTATCATTTATGCAGTTTTCAAAGATTTCTCGACTTTTTCGGTTGGTTATTTTTTTGCTAAATTACGTTTTTTTTTTTCATTATAATCGGATCATGAATAATTTTGTTATTTATTAGAATTGGAAAACTGCTCTTTTTATTTTCTCTTTCGCCTTCTGAAATTTGAATTGAACTACTTTTTTGGTAGGGTAGGGTAGCGTACGGGTATAAGGCACGGGTATAAGGGTATAAAATAAACACAAAAGTACGTTGTACATAGTTATATTTGGTAATAATTAAAACAACTAACACGACTCTACATGAACTTTTGCTTTACTTATAAACCTAGTATACACAGTGTCTTATTTTAATAATAGGCTGAAATAAAAAAAAAACTGATTACTTTCTATACCGGGAGTAACGGAAAGGGTATCGGTACAAGCCGAAAGGAGGTCAACGTACTCATGAAACTGAACAACTTTCCCCATGGAACATGGGTCGAAATATGAAAAAAAAATTTTGACCTCCCATAGTAAATCAATTAGCTCAACGGCGATTTTGTATGGGAGGTCAACATTTTTTTTTCATAGTGTGAGCAGTGAGTGTAGCGTGAGACCTAAAAATTTATGTTTAAGAATAGTTAGGTATCAAAATGTCTCAGTGTACCTATTCGAAACACAAATGAAGAATTATTAAATGAACAAGGATAACTCATATTTATTATTCTAACGACTAACCTTAAAATTTAAATTAACAAGGTTAGCCTCGACTTAAATTACCAAGGTTAGTCGTTAGAATAATAAAAAAAAACAAATGAAAAACTTATTATTGTAAGTCACAATTGGAAAAAGGCATGAATAAATACTGCAAAAGGCAGGTTTGAAAAACTGCCGAAAATATTACAAGGGAAATCAAGTCGAAATATGTATTTAAAAATATTTTTCGCATCTCCCATTCAAACTAGTGGCAGTCTTTTTTATTTTATCCTTCCGCTTCCGTGTAATAAAATGTTCAGTTTTACAGACTTGTTGACCCCTTGTAATATTGTCAGCATATTTACTCTTTTCTCATTTGGTAATTATTACCTATGTTCCCGCGTCACAATTCCAGTTATTGTGCATAGTGCAGTATACACCTCAACCCGATTTCTTATGTACAGACTTGACGCGGGAATAAACTATGGATTTATTACTATTTCACATGAGAGAAAAACATATTAGAGTACGGTTCCACTAACATAGCTCTCGAGACGAAACTGCAAAAACATGGCGTACTCTATGGTGGTAGCGCACCCTAACATTTATGAGCATTATTCTTTGTGAATCTTTATTTCAATTCATCAAATACTATTCTAATCATGACTGCCCAATTTATTGGTAATTAAAGAAATTTAGAGATTAATACCACAATAATTAAGTAGGTAGGTGTCACTTATTTGTATAATTTATTTTATTGTTAATTTAAAACTAACTAATATTAATAAAATGTAACTGTGCTATATACAGATCTACTCACAACTTACAAACACCAATTCTATGAATTTTAAACAGTATCTATCCTAATGTATTTTATTATTAAACTATTTACAATAATATTTCATTAAAAGAATATTCACATCAGTTGGTCGAATACTGCAATGGCAAAGTATTTACATATCAAATTACAAGTAAAAATTAAAATAAACTTAAACTAAAATAACTATAATTATTGCGTTATGGCACAACGTATTGGCACAAAGATACATCCTATTCAAAAGTTTGGCACAAGAATTCACGGACTTATTGATACAATAGCGATAGCAAGTTAAACCTTTGATCATGAGGTGACAGATACAAGCCTAAAAAGTACTCGTGTTTTTGTTACTTCTTCTTCTTCCTAGTTACATACATACAATGTCTAGTGTTTAGTAGAGTGAAGTGATAATTTAACTGTTAGTGAGTACTTCCCGCTCAGAAGGTAAGAAACAAGTGAGTCTTAACAAGTTTCGAACATTGCATTACCTAAAAAGTATGTACTGTTTATTTAGGTCTTTTCGGGCAGAATTATAGATCTCTATCTCTCTCTTAGTCCCCCTGCTTAGGCGGGTCGTGCTGCGGCGGTGGTGCCGGCTCAGGTAGAGACAGTGGGAACGGCAGTGGCGGCAGGGGTAGGAAAGCTCGCGACTGGAAGCTCGCCAGCGTGATGACCGAACCTCCTTAGGAATTATAGTGTGTGTTCTCTTAGTCCCCTTGCTTAGGCGGGTCATGCTGCGGTGGTGGTGCTGGTTCAGGTAAGGACAGCGGGAACGGCAGTGGCGGCAGGGGTAGGAAAGCTCGCGACTGGAAGCTCGCCAGCGAATGCAGCAGCGCGGCCGAGTGCTCGTGAGCCTTGCGACGCAGCTCCCTCCTTGGATCCTATAGTGTGTGTTCTCTTAGTCCCCCTGCTTCGGGTCATGCTGCGGTGGTGGTGCTGGCTCAGGTAGAGACAGCGGGAACGGCAAAGGCGGCAAGGGTAGGAAAGCTCGTGACTGGAAGCTCGCCAGTGAATGCAGCAGCGCGGCCGAGTGCTCGTGCGCCTTGCGACGCAGCTCCGCCACGCTGGTTGACCTAGCCTGCTTGGTAGTTATAGTGTATGTTGTCTTAGTCCCCCTGCTTAGGCGGGTCATGCTGCGGTGGCGGTGCTGGCTCGGGCAGAGACAGTGGGAACGGCAGTGGCGGCAGGGGTAGGAAAGCTCGCGACTGGAAGCTCGCCAGTGAATGCAGCAGCGCGGCCGAGTGCTCGTGCGCCTTGCGACGCAGCTCCCTCCTTGGATGCTATAGTGTGTGTTCTCTTAGTCCCCCTGCTTAGGCGGGTCATGCTGCGGTGGCGGTGCTGGCTCGGGCAGAGACAGTGGGAACGGCAGTGGCGGCAGGGGTAGGAAAGCTCGCGATTGGAAGCTCGCCAGCGAATGCAGCAGCGCCGCCGAGTGCTCGTGAGCCTTGCGACGCAGCTCCGCCACGCTGGTTGACCGAGCCTCTTCTTTGGGACAGCACGGGCAGGGCGCGCCCCAACCTGCGGGAGAGATGTCAGTTAATATTTGCAGTAGTGGCTTAATTTAAAATATAGCGTCCTAGAGCGAACAAGATTTTTCCGCCCGATGTGTGTACTCAAGTGAAAATAAGTGAGAAAGTGCTACTCTGCGCTATGCCAACCGACATAATACAAGTTTAGAGCGAAGCCAGCCAGCTTTCAAAGGGAAGAAGGGCTGTGAGCCTGTGACAGATGGTTGAGATGCTGGAAGAGGTGTGACAGTAAGGGCCAGCGGTTGAAAGCATCAGTGTTGACCTTGCTTTGTATCTTTACTTTTAACATACCTTTCAAAGGGAAGAAGGGCTGCCACAGATGGTTGAGATGCTGGGAGAGGTGCGACAGGTGGGATGCAGTGGTTGAAGGCATCAGTGTTGACCTTGCTTTGTTTACTTTGAACCTACATACCTTTCAAAGGGAAGAAGGGATGGTTGAGATGCTGGGAGAGGTGTGACAGGTGGGGCTGCAGTGGTTGAAGGCATCAGTGTTGACCTTGCTTTACTAGTTAGTTACTACATACCTTTCAAAGGGAAGAATGGCTGCGACTGAGATGCTGGGACAGGTGTGACAGGTGGGGCAGTGGTTGAAGGCATCAGTGTTGACCTTGCTTTGTATCTTTACTTCTACATACCTTTCAAAGGGAAGAAGGGCTGCGACAGATGGTTGAGATGCTGGGAGAGGTGTGACAGGTGAAGTTAGTCTATGAAGGCATCAGTGTTGACCTTGCTTAGTATCTTTACTTTGAACCTACATACCTTTCAAAGGGAAGAATGGCTGCGACAGATGGTTGAGATGCTGGGAGAGGTGCGACAGGTGGGGCTGCAGTGGTTGAAGGCATCAGTGTTGACCTTGCTTTGTATCTTTAATTCTACATACCTTTCAAAGGGAAGAAGGGCTGCGGCAGATGGTTGAGATGCTGTGAGAGGTGTGACAGGTGGGGCAGTGGTTGAAGGCATCAGTGTTGACCTTGCTTTGTATCTTTATTTAAACCAACATACCTTTCAAAGGGAAGAAGGGCTGCGACAGATGGTTGAGATGCTGGGAGAGATGCGACAGGTAGGGCCAGAGGTTGAAGGCATCAGTGTTGACCTTTACTTTGAACCTACATACCTTTCAAAGGGAAGAAGGGCTGCGACAGATGGTTGAGATGCTGGGAGAGGTGCGACAGGTGGGGCGGCAGGAACAGGGGCGGCGGCGGCGGGGCGTCGGAGTTTGCGCCCCCAGGTGATGTGCGGAACGCGTTCGTGCTGCAACAATACACAACAATTAATACTGCGAATACTGATTAAATAGGTGGGTATTTTTATAAGAAACCCAAAATACAAAAGGTATTGGAATTTATTAAACGAACAAAGATAACTCATATTTTAAGTGGTAAAACGTCGAGACTCTATAAGCCTCGACTTTCAACTCTACAGGTCAGTTGTTTTCCGCATAAAGTATTGGGATTTTAAAATCGTCGCTTCAAGACGAGTATCAAGAGATTGATAAATTCGCTAAAATCGGCCAGGCGCCGGTAGCTCAGTTGAAAGAGCAGTGAGTATTACCCCACGGCCCCGGGTTCATGTCCCGGCCGACGGTAACAAATTTTTAAATTTTCTTGTTCCTTATCCTAATCCTACTATTCCTATTCCTACTAATCCTATTCCTACTTTCCTACTATAATATTATAAAGGCGGATGTTTGTGTGTGTGTTTGTTACGACATCACGCAAAAACGGCTGATTAGATTGACATGAAACTTTGCAGAAATATAAAAGGGCATCTGGAATAACACATAGGATACTTTTTACCACGGAAAAATGTCTCATTCCCACGGGATCACGCATTTTCCAATATTTTTGAAATAGGTGGCGTGACTGAGCCGATTCGCATTTTAAACGTTTTCGCCGAAAACTAACAGCGACATCTCTCGGCGAATAATGCTTTTTTCCCGCGGAATAATAGGTTGCAGCGGGTGAAACCGCTGCTGACGGGCAGCTAGTTTCATATAAATCTAAATACAAAAAACCAAATTAATGGTTTTTTTGTTAGTAGTGCCGAACTATCATTTTGCAGCGTGTGTCCTGTTATGGTCTATCCTGCAGTTTTTCTTTATTGTCAAAAAAGCCTATTGTATGATTTGTAGGAATCTATTGCAATATTTATTCACGAAGAACGTCCAATATAAACGTGTTTATAAAAAATAATGTTGTCATACCAAGTAAAAGACATAAACGCGTGCCTTTTTCACATCAAAATTCAATTTCTTCCAACGTCCCTCGAATCTAACACGAATAAAGATGTTTTATTTATATTGATTTGCAAGTCTCGGCAAATGCAAGGCTATCGGCGCTTTGATCTGTTCGGGGAAGAGTGTGCAACTAACCGGAGAGAATTTGAGGGCGGATTGGACCACTTGCGACACAGTAAAATTAAATCTTTGCTTTGAGTAACTTTGTAAAAGAAAATAATATTTAAAATAAACTGTAATCCCTGTCAAAGATTGGGTTTTAATCACTCTATTTTATTCTGTTGTACTACTTGAAATGTAAAAAATTAAGTTCGTAGTACTTAGCTACGACGTAGTAAACATGTAGCAAAGTTGAGCGCCGGTACTTCACCCTTCATTTTGAAAGAAATAAACTATAAACCTTATGTTAGCTATGATCTACGCTAAATATTATGCTGCTTATGTTTTATGCTGGGTTACATTCATTACGTCGTATTTAATAAAAAATAAGATAATTAAATTTATTTCAAATCTCTGTTATTTTAACTTGAAAGTGGTTTGAAACAATTATAAATATCGTCAGTTTTATTTTTAGCAAATTTAGTTAGAGCGAATAGCGTAAAGTGAGGCATGTCGTAGATTCTATCTTACATCTTCGATAGTAACCTATGAATATTCCATTCCACTTAATTCCTAGCACCCTGTGATTAAACAGTAATTATATCTTAACGGGTTACATAATTCTCTTTGTGTGTCTGTCTGTATTCAATTCACTAGTTGAATATTTATATTATATTACCGTCTTAAGTGTCGAGAGGTGTTGGGTTGCCATCCCTACTCCTAAATTAATAGATACGGTTCGTTAACGAGGGATGGAGTGACCCTTCTGTAGTAATGGAATTTGGTAATCTTTGCTTTTTAGTCGCTAATTTTGTTATAGAGTTGTCCATCGATTTTATGAAGACGGGTATTCATTCTTGGCTATAAAGAAGTTAAAATAATCTTGGATGCTAGATGTAGGGGACTTCTAGCTTAATCAAAATTACTAAAACAAATTTTGTATCGATTAAATTATAAAATTTTGTCATTAAGCGACATTTGTCTTTAAAATTACCATAAAATCCGCGATTGCGATTTTTACCATTTTTAGGGAGTCATGTAGAGATAACATTTATCGGGTCAAATTATATTTCCTATACTGCCACTACTTCCAAAAACAACTACGTATTCGTTTGTTTTCCGTCTTTTAGCACCTTTTAGAAACCGGTGAACTAGTTGATGTGCAGTCAGACGTTAAGTTAATGAGTAACTCTATTCCTCAAGGATCGGTTTTGGGATGTACTCTGTTCTTACTGTATATCAACGATCTTCCCGAAACTCTGAACGCAACGAGTATTTTATACGCTGATGACATATCGCTAATATTTGAATGCACTAGTCTGGAAAATCAATTTACATATATCGAACAAACATTCAACAAAACCCGTAACTGGTTAGAAGACCACAACTTGCAATTAAATGTAGGTAAAACTAAGATAACACAATTCAAAACCTATAAGCGAGCTAAACTTGACCTCGAAAATATTTTACAAACGATCGGTATATCGGAAACATCGGAGTTTTCTCTCTTAGGAATAACAATCGATTGCCATTTAAGCTGGTCTCAGCATATAGACAAACTAAAATCTAAGATGTCTCAATTTGTCTACGCCCTTAGCGTCTTGAAGGCCAACACTGACTACCAAACCGCATTATCTGCGTATTATGGTTACGCCTTTTCATGGCTTAATTACGGACTGATTTTGTGGGCGGACAGTGTTGACTTTTCAGATCTTTTTGTACTCCAAAAGAAATGCCTTCGTATCCTAGTCAATATTAAACAAATTGAAAGTTGTAAACCGCATTTTATTGAGAAAAAGATTTTAACATTACCATGTATGTATATATTACAAGCCTGCCAATTTGTTAGACGGAATAGGAATTTGTTTAAATCAAATTTTGAGCTTAACCCGGAGTATAGACGTCGCGCACTTCGTGGTCAAGAGCATCTGGTCCAACCAGTGAAACCGAAGCTGGAAATAACTAAAAAAAGCCCTAACTATAGAATGATTACCATCTACAATAAGTTACCCAATGATGTTAAGAGAGAAGTAAAAGACTCGGCATATAGTAAAAAATTGAAACAACTTTTAATCGAAAAGGCATATTACGATGTTGATGAATTTATGTGTGACAAACTGTGATAAATAATTATAAAGTACGTATAGCAACAAAGAAATAGAATTATGTAAATAAACAATGTACCTAATACTTATATAATTTTGTAACGTTCTATTTTGACTAGTTTATAATATTAAGAATGTAAATTTTTGAGAATTAATGTTTGATGATAATTTATGTGTGTATTAATCATTACTGCGCCCTTACAGGGTGTCACATTTGAGCTTTTTATGTATTGTTAACATCTTTTGTACTGTGACTTGAAATGAATAAATGAATACTGAATACTGAATACTGCACTAAGTACAACTTGCTCAGATAAAGAATGGATCCCAAATTGACAACATTACTATATGACAAATGAGCAGGCTGTCAATAATAATATTGCCAATTCGAGATCCATTCTTTATTTGCGAAAGTTCTACATACATAGTAAAATTTTTACATATTTACATAGGCAGTAAAACATACCCGAGGGTAGGCTGTAAAAACGACCATTTACACCACGTCTGACATGAGTTTTAGAGTAATTTACAGTCCAGCAAAAAAGAGTAGAAATTAAATAAAATGGAACAAAAAATTTCTCATACTAAATTGTTGCCATTCATAGTCAATGTTGCCATTTAATTTTGAAATTTCATACAAAGTGGCGCCCTCATTATTTGTCTACTCTTTTTTGCTGGACTGTAGGCGATTCTTTATTTGCGCAAGCTATATCTAGCATAGAAACCTACCTAGTATCGGTATGTACAGCTAAAACCCTGTGCTGGTATGTACAGCGCGCCGGTATTTGCGGCGGCGGCGGCGGCGCTCGCGCGCCATCAACTATTAGTGCTCTAATGAACGCAAATCCTTTGATTCCATTGAACGAGTGCCCGGGGGAGTTCGTGGCGCAAGTCACTAGAGGGCAGCACTGTAGAACCAAAGATCGATGGGGTCGGATGGTTCTGAAGTGGAGGCCAAGCATTTATAACACTACCTAGCGTGTCTAGTACCTATCGACAAAGCTTGTGTTGGACTCTACAGTGTACTGGTATGTACAGTGTGGTGGTATGTACAGTGTGGTGGTATGTACAGTGTGGTGGTATGTACAGTGTGGTGGTATGTACAGTGTGGTGGTATGTACAGTGTGGTGGTATGTACAGTGTACTGGTATGTACAGTGTGGTGGTATGTACAGTGTACTGGTATGTACAGTGTGGTGGTA
Source organism: Phthorimaea operculella (assembly GCA_024500475.1). Lineage (NCBI taxonomy): Eukaryota > Metazoa > Arthropoda > Insecta > Lepidoptera > Gelechiidae > Phthorimaea > Phthorimaea operculella. The sequence continues at coordinate 2,158,222 of JANFCV010000082.1, forward strand.
TGTACAGTGTACTGGTATGTACAGTGTGGTGGTATGTACAGTGTGGTGGTATGTACAGTGTGGTGGTATGTACAGTGTGGTGGTATGTACAGTGTGGTGGTATGTACAGTGTACTGGTATGTACAGTGTGGTGGTATGTACAGTGTGGTGGTATGTACAGTGTGGTGGTATGTACAGTGTGGTGGTATGTACAGTGTGGTGGTATGTACAGTGTGGTGGTATGTACAGTGTACTGGTATGTACAGTGTGGTGGTATGTACAGTGTGGTGGTATGTACAGTGTGGTGGTATGTACAGTGTGGTGGTATGTACAGTGTGGTGGTATGTACAGTGTGGTGGTATGTACAGTGTACTGGTATGTACAGTGTGGTGGTATGTACAGTGTGGTGGTATGTACAGTGTGGTGGTATGTACAGTGTGGTGGTATGTACAGTGTGGTGGTATGTACAGTGTGGTGGTATGTACAGTCTACTGGTATGTACAGCGCGCCGGTATTTGCGGCGGCGGCGGCGGCGGCACTCGCGCGCCATCAATTATTAGTGCTCTAATGAACGCAAATCCTTTGATTCCATTGAACGAGTGCCCGGGGGGGTTCGTGGCGCAAGTCACTAAAGTACGGCCGTTCGAATAGGCCATATTTGAACCATATCTGACCCATTCTAGAAGACATGGCAACAAAGAAAACGCGGCAGTCGCGGACACTCACTGGAAAGTGACCGAAATGTTGGATACGTTTAAAATTCATGATAAACACAACTTAATTCAGTTTCTGTCATTTTATTGTAACTATAAAAGAATGTGGGCGTACATTTGGTCAAAACTTAAGCAGGTACTACGTGTCGTAGTAATTAAAATGTGTGGACTAAAACTACATAATTTTCTAAAATAAAATAACTCCTCGTCAGTTTCGGCTATACCTAACTATCTATCGCTTTAGCCGTTTTCTCTCTGTATACGCTGCAAGAGATTACGGCGTGATGTGTGCTGATATCGATTTCCAATCCCGCTCCCGCTACCTCTCATGCCCCGGCCTCCACCGTCGCGGTACATCAAGTATGCACTGAGGGAATGCCGGAGCGGGCGACACCTCCCGCTATTTCATTGTCTACACACCAACACTACTACTAGCGCCTACATACTAACACTACCTCACTTTGACACTGGAGTTTTCCATTTTCCATCCCCGCAAGCCGGTGGGAGTTGTACTGTAACGCTACTTTACGAAAAATATCGTGACTCTTGTAGAGGCGCGGATTGCAATAGCACATGAAACGCGCGCCGCACACATCATGCTGACTTCGTTGGACGCATCTACTGCTGATGAGATTACGTCGACCACGCTGCGTGCAGAATGTAGACATGATACGTTACGTTACCCTCGTAGAAGAATAACCAATCAGAAGCTCGGGCCTAAAACGCGGTTACAAAGTTTGTCGAAGACTAGCATCAATACAATATCCACGACCTACCAGTTGGGTTGCGGTCCCCGAGCAAACATCTAGCTCAGAGTGAATTCTCCTTTCCATCATGCTAACTTGAACCGACTGGTTACTAATGCTGATGATGATGCGAGCCTTTTAATCATAGAGCAGAAATGACTCAAATACTCCTCATGCCAAAAATACCGATATGATACTATCAAAATGTCCTTTGAAAACTGTGTAAAAGTTATATGACCACGTGTTGAATAGACAAAATATTCTTTTGCATTTAAACCGACAAGAAGAAGTACCAATAACAATCACATTTGATAAGCATTTGATAGTCATTGCCATAACGTCAATTTCATCCAGCTATTTTTAATAATACTAAAAACGTAAGCGACGTCAGTCTGACGGTTTAAAGACTTTTTTTCTCAAATTGGCGCTAGTTTAGAGGCACTACTGGTCTTTAATAATAGATCAGCCAGCAGTGATACTGTTATGCCGAGTCGCTTCTTGAGGAGTTTATTCAATTTTGAATAGTGTCGGATTCAAAGGAAACTCTCGACTTTGGACGTTGAGTTGTTGTATACCTATTGTGTCTTCTTCTTCTTGTTAATAAGTGATCAGGTGTCTCGTACTGTGCCACAAGCGTAGCTACACTGTTGAGGTTGTGTTCATTTTTACCTATTTCAATTAGGTACTTACAAGGTCCCCCAAACTACTATTAACCTGTATTTACAGAAGTTTTCGGTCCCAGTTGCTGTCGATAATGAATTAGATGGAGGTCGTCACAACTCACAATAATGTCGTCAGAACAATGTCAGTGACCTGCTACTTGCAGGTGTTTTTAAAACTCTAACACCAGGGTTAATTGGGTCGTTGGACGACTCGATGTCTCACACGAAGAGAGAGAGAGAGAGAGAGACGAAGAGAAAGTGAGGCTTTCCAATAAATATTAGGTAGGTATTATACGTTAACATCTGATCAAAATGGAACACTATCAATCAGTTATCTATTTATTTCATACAGATACTTTGAAGAACTAGTGTAAGTAGAACCTACTGTTAAATTAAAAGGTATGTAACTAAGTATGTGCTTAGTAATTTTTTTTGGTAGACAGTTTAAGGTACAAAAGTGATTATTTAAACAATATACATATATCCCAATAACTATTAAGCCATTCATTACAAGTTAACACTGATACTAATTAACTAGATATCCAATCCAACATAACTAACTACTAATAACCGTACCTACCTCGTTTGGGTGGGAACAATCATACAAGTATAAGGCTTTTCATTCCCTCTAGTGGTCTCTATCTTTATTGCCATAACAGCCATTTTCGCATGAAACCTTATTGGTTATGTGGTTGTGTAGAGGAATGCAAAACTATCCGAATATCGATATCGATATATGGACTTATGACTCCGATATATAAAACTTGAATAAATAAATCTTTTAAATTATTTTACACTCTCTGTATTATAGGTAGTGTAAATGTTGCCCGTAATAGAAATTTTACCTAATTTTAGGGGCTTTTCGATACGGTATTTGATTTCGACATCGCAATGTATGACTCTTCAGTATTATATCGATGTTTCGATATATCGTTGCATCCCTAGTTATGTGTTAGTGTGTACGTACGTGGGGAGGACCAAAAGGGCCTAGTGTCGCTATAATCAGTTAATTGCATGAATAATTGATCGCATTGCCTTCAGCCACTCACTACACTGCCTACTACATGCCTATTGAATTATAAGGGTAGATAGTTAGCTTAATAGGTATGCAAATGCTGTAGTTAGGTAAACAGATGTTATCTTTAGTTTAGATCAAAATTCGAATCTTTTTATTGCAGTACAGTTTACGGTAGCGCAATTGCTGAAAGTGTGATTTCTGAAATCGTTTCAGTTTTCAGACAAAGTTCATCTAAAGAAGAAACAGACGAAACTTTATTTTGTACCAAAGTATACACACTCACTACGTCTAACAAAAGTTTGAGAGTCATTCAGAAGACTGTGTATCAATAGAATAGAAAACGTTTATTTGTCATCATCAATACGCATCAAACTCTCAAATACCTTAGTCGCTTCTTACGACACCCGCTTCTTACCCACAGGAAATATTTAGGGTGATGCTGTTCTAAGCCGGCACCACACGCCTAGAAACACGGCACCAAAAATATTAAGTGCCTAATTAAAATACCTATTTACTTCACAGTAGCATGAATTAAGGATCGCCCCCGCATACGAAAGCTCATAATAAATGGTATTATTAGAGTAGGTAATCAATATTATTCACTAACAAATAATGCCAATTATTATGAGCTTTCTCAGCAAAAATATTAAGTATTTTAACTATTTGAATTTAGTACCCTGGATCGAGGAAATGGCCGCCGCAGACAAAAGCTCATACTAAATGAAATCCCCCATTTAATAACAGGTGCGACGGCGGATACCTAATACCTTTAATAACAGCTAGTGCTGTACACCGAATGAAAATTAATTATTCAACATGATAAATTGACACTAATTTCGTGATACAGCGTCGGCACGGCGCACCGCCGGATACAGGGCCGGAGGAAGGTTTGGGGCCCCTTAGGATTTACTTTACAAAAAAGGGACACATCAGAATTTTAAAAAGTCTTAACGTCAGGATTGGTGTAGATTGTACTTGTCACCGTTAAATCCGTTGCTGCAGCGTGAAAAGTAAAAACAGATAACTACGAATCAATAATCAAGCTTATTCAGTTAAAATATTAGGAAATTAAAGCACCTATGTACTTCACAGTGTATCGAGAAAGCACCGCCGCAGACGAAAGCTCATACTAAATGAAATACCCCATTCAATAACAGGTGCGACGGCGGATACCTCATACCTTTAATAACAGCTAGTGCTGTTCGCCGAATGAAAATTAATTATGCAACATGATAAATTGACACTAATTTCGTGATACAGCGTCGGCACGGCGCACCGCCGGATACAGGGCCGGAGGAAGGTTGGGGCCCCAAGAAGGTTTTGGGGCCCCAATCCCCATAGATTTACTTTCAGTAAAGGGACACGCCAAAATAAACATAAAACCTAAAATCAGGATTGCAGTAGATTAAACTTGTCACCGTAAAATCCGGTGCGGTACCATGAAATATAAAAATACCTACGAATCAATAATCAAGCTTAATCAGCTAAAATATTAGGAAATTAAAGCACCTATGTACTAAATGAAATCCCCCATTTAATAACAGGTGCGACGGCGGATACCTAATACCTTTAACAACAGCGCTAGTGCTGTTCACCGAATGAAAATTAATTATGCAACATGATAAATTGACACTAATTTCGTGATACAGCGTCGGCACTGCGCACCGCCGGATACAGGGCCGGAGGAAGGTTTGGGGCCCCACAGATTTACTTTCAAAAAAGAAACACACCAGAATAAAAAAAAATCTTAAAATCAAGATTAGCACACCGTACTTGTCACCGTAAAATCCGGTGCTGCACCGTGAAAAGTAGAGATACCTACGAATCAATAATCAAGCTTATTCAGTTAAAATATTATGAAATTGAAGCAACTAGTTACTTTCACGAAAGCTCATATTAAATGAAACCCCCATTTAATAACAGGTGCGACGGCGGATACCTAATACCTTTAATAACAGCGCTAGTGCTGTTCGCCGAATGAAAATTAATTATGCAACATGATAAATTGACACTAATTTCGTGATACAGCGTCGGCACGAAGCACCGCCAGATACAGGGCCGGAGGAAGGTTTAGGGCCCCATAGGATTTACTTTCAGAAAAGGGACACAACAGAATCTTAAAAATCTTAACATCCGGATTGGTGTAGACCGTACTTGTCATTATAAAATCCGTTGCTGCACCGTGAAAAGTAAAGATACCTAAGAATCAATAATCAAGCTTATTCAGTTAAAATATTAGGAAATTAAAGCAACCTATGTACTTTCACGATAGCTCATATTAAATGAAATCCCCCATTTAATAACAGGTGCGCCGGCGGATACCTAATACCTTTAATAACAGCTCCAGTGCTGTTCGCCGAATGAAAATTAATTATGCAACATGATAAATTGACACTAATTTCGAGATACAGCGTCGGCACGGCGCACCGCCGGGTACAGGGCCGGAGGAAGGTTTGGGGCCCCATAGATTTACTTTCGAAAAAGGAAGGAACCAGAACAAAATTGAATTCAGGATTGGTGCAGACTGTAGGTACTAGTCACTGTAAAATCCGGTGCTGCACCGTGAAAAGTAAAAGTACCTACGAATCAATAATCAACCTTATTCATTCAGCTAAAATATTAGAAAATTAAAGTACCTATGTACTTCACAGTGAATCAAGGAAACGCCGCCGCAGACGAAAGCTCATACTAAATGAAATCCCCCATTTAATAACAGGTGCGACGGCGGATACCTAATACCTTTAATAACAGCTCTAGTGCTGTTCGCCGAATGAAAATTAATTATGCAACATGATAAATTGACACTAATTTCGTGATACAGCGTCGGCACGGCGCACCGCCGGATACAGGGCCGTAGGAAGGTTTAGGGCCCCATAGGATTTACTTTCAAAAAAGAGACACACCAGAAAAAAATACTTGAAGTCTGAATTGGTGCCGATCGTACTTGTCACCGTAAGATCCGGTGCTGCATCGTGAAAAGTAAAGATACCTACGAATCAATAATCAAGCTTATTCAGTTAAAATATTAGGAAATAAAAGCACCTATGTACTTCACATTGAATCGAGGAAACGCCGCCGCAGACGAAAGCTCATACTAAATGAAATCCCCCATTTAATAACAGGTGCGACGGCGGATACCTAATACCTTTAATAACAGCGCTAGTGCTGTTCACCGAATGAAAATTAATTATGCAACATGATAAATTGACACTAATTTCGTGATACAGCGTCGGCACTGCGCACCGCCGGATACAGGGCCGGAGGAAGGTTTGGAACCCCATAGATTTACTTTCAATATAATAATAATAAATCATTTATTTTCTTTCACAAAGGTACTTTTACAGGTTTACAAAAGAGTACTCACTTAATATTAGGTTGATGTGATGACGATATGCCTTTGTGAAAGACTAGTGTTGGAACTAGGAGGTCCCGTATTACGAATCACCAGGCTCTCACCCCAATTTATTAAAGTATTTAGTAAGTACTAGTATTTTGTCAATAAAGTGACACATCAAAATAAATATAAAACTTAAAATAAGGATTGCTGTAGGTAGATCAATAGTGACGCAGCCATTCAGTACTTGTCAATAGTGACGCAGCCTTTCTGGCACGATTGGCGAAGAGTAGAGACGGCTTTGCGATGGTGGTCGCTGACGCCCGTTAGGGCATGGCACTAAAAGAAGTAGTACTTGTTACCGTAAAATCCAGTGCTGCACCGTGAAAAGAAAAGCAGCTAACTACGAATCAAAAATCAATCTGAATCAAAAATAATCTCGTTATTCATTTATGTTTTAAAATGTGGCAATTTGTTTAATTTAAAATTATTAGGTAGCTATTAATAGAAGACAATATGAATATTTTTCATTATGATTTGTTTTGACTAAAAGTGCAATAATAATTTAATTAAGTATTAAGTTAATTAACTGAATTTCAATACTCCTGGAATACAACTGAAATTTTACATATGGCCCCATTTATCTCATCTTATGTACAACTGAATGCGTCTCTGTAGCGACTGTATTAGGTTGCTCGCTCTCTTCTGCATATATTACACAATAATGTTACTTACCGAGGTGGTAATTATGCTCACAATTATCTGGGACGGGAGTATGCTGAAAATTAAACGTACCTACGTTGTGTCTAGTGCATAATTTTTATTTAAATTATTACTAGTTGATATACCTAGCTCGCTTGGTTTTAGTTACCCCTTAATAGATGGCGTAGCTTGCACTAGGCGGGTGAAAAACTCTGCCACTAGGGTTCATCGGGTCGTTGGACGACTTGGTGTTCCACTCGAAGAAGAAGAAGTTAGTTTTAAAACAACTTCCAAAAATATCCCCTTCTAGATACGAACATTCGCGAGAATCGTTTGAGATCCTGATTATACCTACGTATACATAATTTGTACTCGTTTAAAAGTACTAGATAATTATAAATTATGCATGTACCGAAAGGTTTTTGTAGCACCTTACCCGAAATAGACTTACAAAGTAAGTTTTGCGTGATTGGATGTGTATGGGCATTATGATGTAGCTTCAAAGTAGATTTACCGCAATACCTACTTGATCGATGTTCAAAAATGGTGATATGCCATATAAAAATAACGAAAGCTTTTATCATTTTTCTTTTGGGACTGTGTGTGTATTAGCTTATACGCAACTATATTTTGTTGATGTATGCATGACGCGTCAGCCGCTTCAAAGGTGCGGACAATCCAATCAAACCGGGATAACGTACAACGGAACGTGTTAACCCTATACAGGGTCTTATTTACAGTTTTAGCAGCTTGGTTTTAGTGTAGGATAACAAATCCGCAAACAACCCGATGAGCACTGGTATTAGAGTACAAACGTATTAAAATGACGAGTAAGAGTACGATGATGATGCTATCAAACCGGGGCCCCGGTTTGATTGCGTACTGCGGAACCCTTATACAGGGTCTTATTTTGTAGTCTAATATTCATACTGTAGGTGTTATCGCCAGCACACCAACTTAGCCATACCTTTAGATAGAACTTTAATGTGAATTTCCGAAAAGACCCTGTATTAACGTTGTAATTAACGGCTTAATGAGTAAACAGCGTTTGATCATAATGTATTGCTTTGTCGCGTCTCAGTTTATGGAGATAACTACTTAATTAGGTGCTTAAGTGTGAATGTGTTACGCAACCCACTCTAAGATGAAATTTTCAGGCAGATTAGGTCTATTTTCAGGATATCACACACTTGTCATGTCACACATGTCACACTATCATTTACGACATTACATATAATAGTTACTTTACGGGGTCTTTAAATAAGCTATTTACTGATGCAACTCAGTCGAAACGTCGGGTTTCCAGGTAAATCGCTTATTTATCTAAAAATCTTTCAAGTAACTCTTATGTGTGAAAGTAATCGCTTATATTTACGAAATTGTGCCTTGGTATTTTTTTGGGTGCAATGGTCAAAAAAGGTGTGATACCTCAATACAATCTATTTTTGTATCAAATCTTTGATCAACCCCTACTAAACCATACAAAAATTTCTAAAGAATAATCTCTCTCTAACCTGAACCAAACCCAGACTGTAAATAAAAACCCAATTCCCACCTCCACCTCGCAAGATATTAAATGTTAAAGCATCCTAACACTCTCTTTATGTATCTTTAAGAAGTAAATTAAATTCCACCAAGGGGGGAAGGGGGGTAATTGCCAATTTTCTCCTTACGCCATTTTTTCAGCTTTTAAGGAGAAAAATTCGTTAATGCATATTTAATAGCCATAATCGTCTACCCCCAAGGATTATGCGCTGTTTTTTCTTTTACCTCCCGACTCTATCAATTTTGAGTCGGTATTTCGTTTTTTAATTTTCTTATGTTTGCTGTGAAATGTTTTCTCTTTGTTTTATGTGATATATCAAACTGAGGTAAGGTTAGGTTTGGTACACCTACACAGTATGCAATCATCATTAACCCTTTGATTCTATGGTTGAAACAAATGTATACATACATGCCTGCCTACGTTTTTTTGTTTTTCGATGTTTTACTATCTTTATTAGTGTAATTTATTGAGATACCATGCGATAGCAAATAAATAAATTATAGATTATGGCCTATGCATTTACTGAGAAATAGTAATAGGTACTTCGGTCAAAACTCTGCCCGGTTTGGAAAAAATACCATGTTACATTGAAGTCAGACTACTTATATGTGATGTAATGTACCTATATGTGACTCTTAGGGTCTACAAATCCACAGTTTCCATCTCCACTATCCCCGATCACGAGCCCGATGCCTAATCCAGCTCATGTATAATGCGCGCATATAAATTTCAATTTTAAACCCGCGCGGCTCGGGTTACCCCATTTGCGGAATTACGTACGGCACCAGCCCAGTTGCGGCAGTCGAGGGGTTAAAGAAGAACGGTGTTTCAATTTGAAAAAACGGTAGGCGTTGAGGAGAGAATCGGTAGATTCGTACTTTCAAGAGGTTGCGGCTCGGGTTACTCCATTTGTAGAATAATGTTTACGTAGGTAACATAATTACTAGTAACTTAATTAGTAGTAATTAAGTATTTCTTAAAAGAAATCTCTTCCAGCAGTCATGCGGTAGAGGGATAGCATAAAGTTAGGCTGATAAACCGTGCACAATTATTTTACTAATTGAATTATAAATACAAAGTAAAGTTCCTTTATTCCCTAATTGTTGTGATAGAACTCCAGCCAGTTGCTGAAATGGATGATCTACGAAATGGTAGGTATACCACGTTCTCGAGCTTAAAATCTGACCGTAACCGAAACTTTTTCATCTAATTAACTTTTATCTACCCATGGCACTGCTCGAACATTGAGATCAGTAAAATTCAGTGGCTTTATGTATTTATAATGTCAAATCGGTTTTACCGATTTTACCGGTACCGATTTTTGTAGGTTTGGGGGAACCGATATGAGAGGGATGCGAATTGAACCATTTCTCAAAACCGGGTGTATGTCGGGTCGCGAATCGAAAGGTATTTGTTAGTGGCAGGTGCGGTGCGGTAGAGTAATCTAGTTGACTTGGTAGAGTCATATTTTTCGGTTCTTATTATTGCTGGATCAGGTTATAAATACCTTATTCTTCGTGATATTGTCTCATGGTGTATTTTTACGTAATTCTCGTAGCTAGCTTCATCATCACGTCACTCACCATCATTAATGGTACATTCTCATCTGCCGCATTTTTCACATATTCCGCTGAAAAAGTGAATCTTTCTGTGGGAAGAGGGTTATAAAAATTTACCATAAAATACTTCAACTCGTCTTACACATGGTCAAACATTTAAATACTCAAATATGTTGACAGATTTTTGTAAAATTTCTGTCAAACATGCATTCTCTAACGTCCATGGCGAGGAACTTTGCTACTTCGTGACAGATAAACCGTTATAGATCCTAAAATATCAGGGTAATATCATGTTAATCCTTCTTATCTTCTAACTAGATATATTTTCTATCTTGCAAGATGTTTTTATTAGTATAAGACGCCAGAATTTGTTTTTAAACATGGTTTGTAGCTTTGAAGCCTGATTCAGGCTAAAATTACCTCACGCTACCTTCTCACTCATATTTTCATGACGGTGAAAGCTATCTGTTTAGTTTTTTTACATATGAGTAGCGGATAGTACTGTCGACAATATCGTAAAAGAAGCACGTGCCTCTCGCTGCTGCATTTTTGCTGGCGAAGGTAATTTCCACACATTTACGATTTGGTTCAGTACCCACCTAACTTCCATGCTCATCGATAACCAAGTATTCAGTTATCAGGTAATACTGATATTTTTTCTGGTTAATACCTTTGTTATGCTTAAATCAAGAGGCGGTATTTTAAAAAGTATGGTCTTATAGTTTTTTCGTAAACCGCAAAATAAAGTTTCGTTCTAACGTCCATGTCCTTTTTTCCATGTCTTTCCATGTTTCGCGGTGACATGGACGTTAGAAAATGACACGGACGTTAGAGAATGATTGAATTTTGGCCCCACTGTTGGACAAAGATTTTAAATGAGACCTATATATTTCTTTTATTTAAACCAATGCGTGTCTTAATGGAAAAAATTGTGAAAGTTATTCATACTTTTTTGTCATCGTCATCATAATTAGCCATAAGACGTATACTACTGAACATCGGACTCCCCTAAATACTTCCACCTTGACCGATTAGAAGCGGCCTGCATCCGGCATTTCCCTGCCGCGGGCCGCCGCTCCTCCACCGATTATCAGTCCTTCGAGTATTGTAGCCTGCTCATTGGCACTTCAGCTTGCTGACTCTTTTAGCTATGTTGCTTACCTTCGTCTACGGATCTTCTCGTTTCTGATTCGATCACGAAGAGAAACACCGAGCATAGCTCTCTCCATAGCTCACTGAGTGACTCCTACTCTATTTAGGAGGCTGACAGTTAGCGACCATGTCTGCGCACCTAGGTTATCACCGTAGGTTTGGGGTGGGTGGGGTCTACCTCCTAGCGGTCCACCCCGGGCAACGTCCTCACAATACGTGTTGGCGGCTGAAGATCCCAAAAGCGGTGGTAGGCCATGAAAGGGGCCGCCTGGCTCGCGACCACCATCCCGCCGGAGTCCGGCGCCAAACAGCCTTGCTGTGTTCCGTCGGTGTGCGGGACTGCCAGTGCCATTGGGGGGTAGCAATGTAGTCAGCTGCGCTGCCGGAACCGGTCTTTGTCTTTAGGTGATGCTGTATCCGGTAACTCGTTTTGGAGGGTAGCGGGATCCGAGGCACGGTCTCAGCCGTTGGCCGACCGCAGTCAGTAGGGGGCCCGACTTGCGCGCTAGCCACGCGCAAAGGCTGCCCCGCCAACTGTGAAAAATCCCGGTATACTCCACCGTGCCAGTTGGCGGCTGGATGGGAGGACCCGGTGGAGTGTTATCGGGGGGGCTCGGCGTGCCCGCAGTCTCCAAGCGAGTTCCTCTCTGATCAGTTGAACCGAAAGGTACGAGTAGGGTTTCTAAGCAGCGCCTCGACTATCTTTTCTTTCCCCACAAAAACTCTTTTAAAAACATGAAAAAGCTAAAAAGAAGAAAAGTTTGACCAACGGCAACACTTCCTCCCACTCAAAGTGCACCTCACGAACATCCGAGGTCTACACACAAACCTAGACCCGGTCCATCACCACCTGGAGACCGAGAAGCCGCACTTATTCTTCTTAACGGAGACGCAGATAGCAACACCGTTGGACGTGGCATACCTCAACTACCCTGGTTACACTCTTGAGCACAAGTTTAAGAAGCGTGCAGGGGTCTGTGTGTATGTTCGCGATGACGTTTGCTGTAAGCGTCTCCGTGGCTTTGAGAATTCAGGGTTTCCCGTGCTGTGGCTTTTGGTTGACACTGGAGTAGAGAAACTCTCTACGCCAGTGTTTATCGTTCGCACAGCGGAGATCAGGAGACGACTAGACTCATGGAGTACCTCTCTGAGACGGCAGATACAGCAATTCAGCGATATCCAACAGCAGAGCTTGTTTTTCTGGGGGACTTCAATGCTCACCATAAAGAGTGGCTGTTCCCATACCAGAAAACTGACCATGCTGGGCGAGAGGCGCGTAAACTAGCATTGGCGCTAGATCTCACCCAGCTGGTGGTGGAACAAGCGACGCGAATACCAGATATCACAGACCACACACCCAATTGCCTGGACCTTCTGCTGACAACTGATCCGCACAGACATTCGGTTTCGGTCTCGGCTCCGCTGGGATCATCCGACCACTGTGTGGTGAAATCCGTGTCCATCTGCTCTCCTCCGGATTACACCCTAGGGGCACGAGGAGAGTATGGCGATACGAGTCGGCAGACTGGGACGAGATGCGTGCTTTCTTTGCTTCATACCCGTGGCGGCAAATGTGTTTCTCTTCGGAAGACCCTCATACGTCGCTGATGCGATCACAGCTGTAATCCGGCAGGGAATGGAATATTTCATTCCTTTCTCCGATATCCCGCTCGGTTATAAAGCCCAACCTTGGTTCAATGCGGACTGTGCTCGAGCTGAGGCTCGTAAACAGTCCGCTTACTAAGCTTAAAAGCTTGTGATCGAAAAGTGCGAGCGAGAAGAGTGCGAGCAAAGAAGAGAGCATATAATGCCGCCGCCAGGTATTGCAAACGGGTGCTACGAAAAGCTAGGTTCGACCATATTAGCCGTATTGGGGCAAAGCTTGCATCACACCCACCGGGTAGTAAGCAGTTCTGGTCCCTTTCGAAATCAGTCGAATCCAACTTCTGCCGTCCCTCACTACCTCCAATGCAGAAACCTGATGGGTCGCTTGCCCACACCGCGGCAGAGAAAGCAAATTTATTTGCCGATCTGTTTGCGAGCAACTCTCGTATAGACGCTGGCTCGAAATATCCACCCACCTTACCTCACTGTGATTCTTTGATGTCTGAGATCACAGTGCACAATAAAGAGGTCCGTAGAGCCCTTCGCAGTCTGGACGTGAACAAGGCCAGTGGTCCTGATGGCATACCAGCAAGATTGTTGAGGTATTGTGCGCCTGAGTTGTCTCCTGTACTGACACGCTTGTACCGCCTCTCTCTCGTGTCAAAATTGTACCAAAATCTTGGAAGCTTGCCAATGTGCAACCTGTGCCCAAGAAGGGTAGCCGTGCCGACCCTAGCAACTATCGACCGATCGCCATCACTTCCGTACTCTGTAAGGTTATGGAAAGAGTTCTGAACTGCAAACTGCTTTCGTACCTTGAAGACAATGATCTTCTCAGTGATTGTCAATATGGCTTCCGCCGAGGGCGTTCCACGGAGATCTTCTAGTGTACGTAACGCATTGCTGGGGCGAGGCCATTGAAAACCACGGCGAAGCAATAGCAGTGTCGCTGGACATTTCAAAGGCCTTCGATAGGGTGTGGCATGCGAGTCTGTTGAGCAAGCTTCCAGCGTACGGCATACCCACTGGCTTCTGTAGCTGGGTGGCTGACTTCCTGAGTGAACGGTCGATCCGAGTGGTCATAGACGGCTGCTCCTCTGACCTCAAGGCTATTGACGCCGGAGTTCCTCAGGGTCTGTACTCTCGCGACGCTTTTCCTGCTGCACATCAATGACCTTCTATCTTCAGGATTTGTTGGGTACGCAGATGACAGTACTGTCACCGAGAAATATCTGTCCGGCGCAGGAGCCAGTGGTGATGAAATCCAAAGATTGAGAAAGGCTATGATTGAGCGTACGAGCCTGACGTTAAGTAACGTCTCCCAGTGGGGCGAAGACAATCTCGTCAGCTTCAATGCTTCAAAAACGCAGGCGTGTCTTTTCTCCGCAAAAGGAGTCCTTTCACCTTTTCTCCTACTTTTCGGGGTACATCTGTTCCAGTGACCAACACTCTTCAACTCCTTGGCATGGAGTTGTCCTCTGACCTCAACTTCGGCACCACCATCGAGTCCAAGGCTCAAATTGCAGCTAGAAAGTTGGGCGTCCTGAATAAAGTCAAGCGGTACTTCACGCCTGAACAGCTTCTAACTCTTTATAAAGCTCAAGTCCGATCTTGCATGGAGTACTGCTGTCACCTTTGGGATGGCTCGGCTAAATACCAACTTGCTGCACTGGATTCGGTGGAACGCAGAGCCAAGAGATTAATAGGCGATAAAAAACTGGTGGCGACCAAGCTTCACAGCCTGGCTCACCGCCGCAAGGTTGCTTGCCTATCGGTCTTCTACAGATTGTACTTCGGAGAGTGTGCGCGTGAGCTGCATGAGCTCATACCACCGTCTCCTTTCTTCCATCGGACATCCAGACGCACGGCCGGCTACCATCCGTTCTTAGTTGATATACCCACATTACGCACTAAGCGCTTCAAATCATCTTTCATTATGCGCACGGCTAAAGAATGGAATTCCCTGCCTGCGTCTGTATTTCCGAGTGCATATAACCTGAATCTCTTTAAGTCTAGAGTGAATAGGCATCTTTTGGGCAAGCTCGCTCCACCGTAGATCCCATCTCTGCTCTAGGGTAAGATTGGGGTCAAGAGTAAGCCCATCATAAATAAAAAAAAAAAAAAAAAAAAAAATCACTGGCATGACACACTGTTCAAAAACTTTCGTCTTGAGACAGTGAGGAATTTTGGACGTGAATACGCGTAACTTCCCGGAGTTGCCCAGCCGAACTGGATTCGCCGTGTGACTTCCTTCTCAAAGTCAGATCTTCCTAGTTGGACTGTTTGTCCTAGATAGGCGTATTTGTCCACCACTTTGAGTGTGGAGTTTCCTACCGATATTGGGGTGGACGTTACATGAGAGTTGGCCATGACTTTCGTCGTGTCAATATTCAACTTGAGGTCCACTTGTTGGGAAACCTCGATTGAAGTCCTGTAGCATTTTGCTGAGTGATGTATTCGCCATTGATATTGATGCTAAGTTCATCCCATTCCAGGAGCTTGAAGGCATCTTCCATCGCATTGGTGAAGAGCTTCTGAGATAATACATCTCCTTGTCTTACACCCATGTGCAATGGAATTGCCGCTGTGGTCTGATCTTGTATTCGAACTGACATTGTGGCGTTTCTTTCTTCGTTTATGAATATTTCAACACTTCGATATAGTCAATGTGGCACTGCTGTAGAGCTTACAGTACTGTACTGTACCGTTTTCAGAAGCCGGTTTGTTCGGGAAGCTGGAAGTCATCAAGTCTGCGAGCTAGGTGATTTGTAATAACCCTCGAAGCTTGTAAACATGACTCAGAAGCGAGATGGGCCTATAATATTCTTAAGGAGGGTCTTATCACCTTTCTTAAAGAAAACCACCATCACGTTTCTGTTTCATACTTCTGGCGTCACACCTCCTAACAAGACAAAGTTAAAGAGAATCTGAAAGACTTTAAGTACTGGTGTTTCACCCGCTTTTAGTAGCTCTGATATGATTCCGTCCTCGCCCGGCACTTTGTTGTTTTTGAGCTGTTTAAGGGCTATCTTAATCTCATACCAGGGGACCTCCTCGTGCATGCCACCCACTCATGGAGCGAGGCTATTGAGAGGCACGGCGAAGCCCTCGCCGTATCTCTGGATGTCTCAAAGGCATTTGACAGGGTCTGGCACGCAAGTCTTATTAACAAGCTTCCCGCCTACGGGCTACCTACTGGACTTTGCAACTGGATCGCAGATTTCTTGAGTGGACGGTCAATACGAGTGGTCCTAGAAGGACGCTCTTCAGATGAACAGGCTATTGATGCCGGCGTCCCTCAAGGGTCTGTACTTTCTGCAACCCTATTTCTGCTGCACATCAACGATATGCTCACACCCGACACCTTTGGGTATGCAGATGACAGCACGGTTGTTGATAGGTACCTGTCCGGTGCAAAGGCCAGCAATGAATCTACTCAGTCTTGTCGAGAGGCCCGAGTGAGTCGCCTAAACTTGAATCTTGAAGCAATATCCGAATGGGGTGACGCAAATCTTGTCAAGTTTAATGCATGTAAAACACAGGCATGTCTATTCTCCACTAAACGGAGTCCCTTCGACCTGACTCCGACTTTCCGAGGTGTATCCGTACCGATTTCCGACCATCTTGAGCTTCTTGGCATGAACCTTTCATCTGACCTGAACTTTGGACAATATATTGAGTCTTTGGCCACGACTGCAGCAAAAAGACTCGGAATTCTCTCAAAGGTCATGTGATACTTCACACCAGTACAGCTTTTACAACTATACCAAGCTCAAGTCCGTTCCTGCATGGAGTATTGCTGTCACCTGTGGGACGGGTCTGCCAAATACCAGCTGGCAGCCTTGGACTCGATTGAGAAGCGCGCCAAGAAACTCATCGCTGATAGGGCACTTATTGACGCAAAGTTACAGAGCCTCGAACACCGTCGCAAAGTAGCTTGCTTGTCGGTATTCTACAGGATACATTTCGGGGAGTGTGCACAGTCTCTTCATGACCTGATACCTCCATCACCATTCCATCTCCGGTGCACGAGACGCCGGTTGGGATTCCACCCTTATATCGTAGACATCCCACAAATTCGCACAAAGCGCTTCGCTTCTACATTTTTAATGCGAACTGCTAAGGAGTCGAACTCCCTGCCTGCGGATCTGTTTCCGGAACGTTATAACCTGGGCCTTTTCAAGGCGAGAGTGAATAGGCATTATCTGGGCGAGCATGTTCCATCATCGTCTGCATCGTCACTTAACATCAGGTGAGATTGCGGACAAATGCTTATCCATAGCTTATAAAAAAAAAAATTCAAGCTGATATCCGGGTCATCCTCGGTCTATACAGAGGTCTAGACACTGTTTTCGGGTAAGCTTTGGTCTGTTGAGCTAATAACAGATTTTGCGACTAAAGTGTACAGCTGTCCACAGAACGGTTTGATCTCCCACAGTACCTCTCTTTGCATGGTCCGTCTTCAGCTTTGTCAGCCGGCTCTGCCCAATAGACAGGTGCCTTGCGAAAACTTTGGTGCCATTGTTTCTCTTAATCGTTTTTTAAATATTTTTAGTATTTAAGTTTTGAATATCGCACCGCAGGAACTAGCATATCTGTCTGTTGAGCTCCCGATATCACATACGAAATAAACGTTTTATAATGTGTAAAAAATCAACTGCAAATAGGTATTATGAGGCCCATGATATTGAACAACTTTCCACAAGGAACGTAGGTCGTAATGTGAAAAAAATGGTGGGACGAGGGAGTCCAAAATTGTATGGGAGGTTCAAATTTTTTTTCCTCATCTCGACTTATGTTCCTCGAGGAAAGTTGTTCAGTTTCACGGGCTAATTCACCCCTTAAAGTATTTGTAGTTGATTTTTTTACATCTTGTATAAAGGAATTAAAACGTATTTCGTTTAGTTTTCCGACGTACTAAGTAGTGGACATCTAACTTCCATGTCAAAAATAGTGGCCTTCCATTTTTTTCCGTTATTAATAGTAATATGTTATATTTTTTCACTAAAATACCTTGTGTAAGCTCTAAACAACATTACTTACTGGTTTATATTTAAAATACACTTTAATTTTTTAACTATTTACAAAAAGAAAATAAGCCACGGAATTCTCTAACGTCCATGTTCGCAAATAGTGGACATCAAATAACTCTTAAACCAGTGGTCCGAAAACCGGGCCTTTTAAATTCTATCTTAGAAATGAAGAAAACTTTGATAAACTGTATAATATTTTCCAGAAAATCTAAAATTAAAAAAAGACATGGAAGTTAGAATTTTCCGTGGCTTTAGGAGAATGAGCCTAATATCATCATCAGTAACAAAGATCAGTAAATAGTTAGTTAATAGTTACTGAACAAAAAGATTTTTCTTTAAGTGTCGCCGAAATCACAGAAAAAATAGACATCATAGAAAATGTAAAAATAATTATCTCCTATTCCTCTTGAATACAATTTTAGTATAGGTAACTAAGAATTATTTTAGAAGAAAACTTAGAATAGAGTCTAAAATGGTCTAAATATAATAATAACCCATACTTGGTTTAATTATAGCTTTAGGCACCACGATCTGCCACAACTTTTACCCACACGAAAACAAACACCCCTTTACAATATTTAACAAGTAACAACATTAACAGGTGGTCCAACAGCATCAAAGTTAAACGCTCAAATCGAGACGGACAACCGAACACCACATATTTATTATTATTATACACTAGATACGGTCAGACACACCCCTACTTTAACCTGTACCTACTTTATATCAAGGGAGTAAGGTGTAGTATGGAGCAAGTTTATTTGTGGTTACTAGTACGCTCCCATATCGCCCCGAGGTCATATTTGTATCAAAAGTGGTATGACACGCTGATGTGAGGGGGTTGAAAAATGTAGAGCTGAGAAGCTCTATATGGAGTGTGTATTATAGGAATGATATTTGTCTACAAGTTATGGGCATCTCCGGCATACTACGGGTTAAACTAGTATCGAAAGTTAGTTATTTTGATGCACCTAGGGCCTAGCTGTTTTTTAAAAAGGAAGAAAAATTGTCGTCGTCGTTTCAGTAACTCAGTATTTTGTGAGATATAGGCAGAGTTGACAGACCAAATGACTAGGGCAGTGTAAAATTTTGCAGGTATTTTAGAGGGTTAGCTGCTGTTTTTTTCCCAAGATTTGCCTATCTCTAAATAGTAATTTTCGCAATCCACGGGTAGAAATAGGCTGTTGTTTTTCCAAGCCAGCGTTTGCTTCGTCCGCCAGTTTTTCCTTGGTCCACTAATCGCAGAAAAACCGGTAGCACGTCAATCTGGCGTAATCCCGCCGCAGCAATAATAACATTTGCGGATCCACAGTGGGGTGATGCTATTCTAAGCGGGCATCAAGTTTGCTTCGTCCACCAGTTTTTCTTTGGTCTACTAATCGCAGAAAAACTGGCGGCACGTCAATCTGGCGTAATCCTGCCGCAGCAATAATAACATTTGCGGATCTCATCGCTAATGTATCCCCCCCTTCCCCCCCAATCTCCTTCTGGTGCTGCCAGATTTAAAAAATTACAAGATTGGAAAAGTGGTACCTTATCTTAGCTAAGTAATCCCACCGCTGGACAATGACCACTGATAAAACCAAGAAATATTGCCTCTAAACCCAGATTAGAAATAGTTATTCAACCTTTGACATCGTAGAGTCATTATTTCTTAGGTTTATCTCTAAGCCCCAAACTCCACAGAGAGGACATAGGACGTAGGGCATGACGCTTGACGTTTGACATCGCGACGTTTCCATACAAAATGTACGAAAAAGTATTGACAAAGGCACACACAAGCGTCGCCGAAGCGTCGCGTCCATGACAGCTAACGTCAAAAACTAAGAAGAGTATTTGACGATCACTTGTCTGTCAACTGTCATTCTTACGTCCTATGCCCTTCGTCTTTTTGGTGGAGTTTGCGCCTAAAAGACTGTGGTCTGTTTGTTACTATTACTACTGTACTTCGGTCTAAACTTTTTTTACTTAATAGACCTTCATAGTAAATCCCAAAAATAGGTACTTATAGTCTTCTTCTTCTTTTCGGGGAAAATGGCAATGATCCTTAGCTAGTGTTGCAAATTTTTTAGGTCTATTAGTAGATTAATTTTATTATTTTTTCAGTTTACTTATAGGTAAAATTTTCTTCCAGTCTGGCAGCACTAAACCCCACTCCCCGCGGACTTTAAACTCCTTACGGAGGTTAAAAATCCATGTCGGCTTTGTCTACAACCCTCTTATAAGATTGCACTCTTTTGTATTAAACAAAATACGGTTAGAGAGGATCTTGATAAAAGCTAGGATATCGCGTTTCAACCATTGATTATTTATTTATTGACTTTTG
The DNA here is from genome assembly GCA_024500475.1 of Phthorimaea operculella. Classification (NCBI taxonomy): domain Eukaryota; kingdom Metazoa; phylum Arthropoda; class Insecta; order Lepidoptera; family Gelechiidae; genus Phthorimaea; species Phthorimaea operculella. The sequence goes on from JANFCV010000082.1 coordinate 2,178,597, forward strand.
GAGTTAGTTTAAAGTATTTGATATGTTGCGCTTTAAAGTTTAAATCATAATCGATATAATACTACTATGTTGTGTTTCTTTCGCTGTTCTTCTTCTTATCTCAAAAATTCTGCTCGCAACGCAAGGAAGCTCTTTGCTCGTGCAGCGTATATTGAAATTATTATTTCAATTGTGATACAGTCCATTTTCAATCTTCTACTCTTCTTTTTTCTTTTCGTGTGGGACACCGAGTCGTTCAACGACCCGATGAACCCTGGTGTCAGAGTTTTCAACCGCCTACTGCAAGTAGCAGGCCTCTGACATGGTTGTGTAACAACCGCCATCATAGACAGCAACTGGGACCGACGGCTTAACGTGCCCATCCGAAGCACGGAACCATCTTACTTGCGGACAATCAGGTGGTTCAGCCTGCAATGTCCTAACCAGACTGGGAACAAATTCACAAAGTGATAAATATCAACTTTGTGAGTGACCCCACCGGGAATGGAACCCGGAACCTTTGCGTGGCAGGCAGGCATACTAACCACTGCGCCACATCGGCTGTCAATGTTCTACTAACAGCGGCGCGTGCCAAGTGACACTTTAGCGTGTGCGTGCTAAATAAGACGATTGTCCGCAGAATCAGTGACATTTTGCGTTAGGAATGCGATGACGTAATCTAAGTACGTTTTGATTCAATTTACCGTCGGCCTATTCCTTTGCCAATCCTGAAGCCATGAACACGACATGACGATAGTTTTACCACAAAATAGGGAGACAGCCCGTAGAAGGTATGAATTTCTAGTGAGAGTTACCGCGCGTGAGGATGTTTTGCTTTGGTAACTAATCTTTAAGCTGTTCTTTAAATATTTCGAACCGAGAGCGAGATGGCTACAAACAAACTCTACTATTTTCTCTACTAGTTAAGGTAAAGCCACTGGACCTAAGAGTATCAGAATTCTGCCGAGACCAGTGGATCCACATCAAACTTATCACTGTATCAAACTATAATACAATCTAAAGAGTTCTCATAACTATAATCGAAACACATTTGTTCAAATTACGCATTTAAATTGAGACAGCATAGTCCGGGAGCCAGGTCATAAATTTTAATAAAAAACGGTACCAGTGATCAAATTAGAAAAATTAAAAGAGATAAATTCGGTCCAATTAAGCGTTATTGCGTAAAAAAGGCATAAATTAGTGAGTTGGGCGTCGGTGCGAGACGGGTAAATGACAACACGCGATGGCAAGTGGAACAGTGATGGGATGAAATACTTATCTATGGAATTACTTATTTTAGATAAAAATATTAAGAGATTTGGTATTCTGTACGTACGTATAACTTTCTACGTGCATTTGAGCAATATATTCAACTTTAGTAGTTTTGGTTACCAATTAGCTTCTTTTTAAACGTCTTTTTTTTCACCACAGGCAAGTTTTGATCCTGAGACCTTCGACATCTGTACTGCCGACACCACTACCAACTGGGATACCGTGGTTTTATCCTAGTCTGGGAATTACGCAAGTTTATCTTGGCCTATAACGCGTGGCAGGACTCCATCTACCGGGATATAGGTTTTGCAACTAATTTTCGACGACTAATTTGTTCTATGCAGATTGAATGAAGTCAGTGATGAAAACCCATTTAATTACCCATATTATGCAAAGCAGCATCAAAAAGTACCAACTTAAATTGTGCAACTAATATTTAGCTTGAAATATTCGTAACTTTGACAAGGTGTAATAAGAATCTGAACTAGACTCGAAGTTTCCGAATATGACAGATTCGCGAAATTGTCGTAAAAATGTAGAGTAGATTTAACTATGATTACTAAACCGTTTTTATTTGTATATCGATAAAATCCCATCGACTACCCCACACCTACTCGACGTCACACGTGTCCTCTAATTACGCGTTCAAATTGTATTAATTAGGGCGCGCGTTAAAGGGTTCCGTATCGCAATTAACAATTAAGCGACATTTTAGCTACCCGACTTCTTTGTCACGATATGATGACATTATACGGGTATTACTTTCATTGTTATTGTTGTTTAAGTGTCTCAACACACTACGACTGAAATTACGCGACGGAATTCGGCGCAATTACGCCTGCAATGTTATTTGCATTGCGGATGACACACTTCAGCCGAAATTACGTCGCCGAATTTCGGTCCGAAGTAATTCGGCGTGATTTGAACGTAACTTCGGCGCTTATAGTGTGTCAACCCAACCGAAAACGCCAAAAACTGACGGAACCGAATTAGCCGCTGAATTTCGGTCGAGTAATTTTGCGTGTCTCTACTCTACACACTAAAGTGGCTAAGAATTCTGCCAACCCGTTTCTATTCAGAGTGTTTCGTAAAAGGCGACGTAGTGTTTCTAACCATGGCTAGGTACAATATCTGCCGACTATGGTCCACCGTATGTATGGTAGAGGTAATACCACCTACGATAGCATTCCCAAAGAGGGGTTCACGTCAGGCAGTCGGCCGGTCGTAATATTAAGCCAAATCCTTTTGAAACAATACACAAGTATTCATACATTTCTTAGGTTAAGTCTCTCCCGATGACTCATGAACAATTCAAAACTCAGGTGTCGTTTTTTCAGGCTGTCACATTTTCTAGGTGCAGCAACATTAACTGAATCGTACAACATCTGCCTTATCGGTATCAATCGAAAGATAATCGTAACTTAAAAACTGAATTTTGTTCATGATATAGCGTGAGTGACTGTACACAACCTTAAACTTTACATCATATCAACATAGATCATTAAACACTCAAAACACAAGACACAACCTACTCGATCGAGCTACTAACGATATAACTCCACATGAGCGTAGGTAGTTTACCTACGTAAATAAATCACCCCTAAACCTACCTAACTTTTTCCAGCGAGGGCGGGGCCCGATAACTGTTATTGCGCTAGTAAATAACAGCTCCGGAACAGGTACAGGGAGCAATTCTTTCATGAATAATGTAGCAGAGTCCGCCCAGTAAACGCGTTACCATTTTTCATAATAGCTTCTTTTTGATGTTCCTACTTGTTATTTACTAGAGATGTGACTATAGTTTTGGCCGACTAGCCGGCTGACTACCAACTACATACATAAATACACACGCCAATGTCCCTGGCAGGGTAGGCAGAGCGTAAACGGTCGTTAGATATAAACCGCCATTAATTAGGCCGACTCGTCTTCGACTACAAAAATTGCCGACTTTCCCGATTGGAATGCTAAACGAGCATTTAGATTAGGTATTATTTCACTTCGATGTCGTTTGGATAAATAAAATCGCACAAGTATTTAGACTTGTCTTCATGTAATATTATAACAGTTACGTTTTCTTTTCGAATATTATTAAAATAAATTATTAAGTATTATTTCCATTAAGGATTATTTCCATTTACTTGTCATTCATTGAAGCATAAAGACACATGCTGTGTGGTTAGCCTGGCCAGCCCCGAGGCAGTGCCTTTATTTTTATTTTTTTATCCCGCCCGAACCGCGTTTAGAGTAGGAACACAAATTGTTATAAAAAAGAGAAAATTTTGCACTACAAATTTTCCCTTTCTTAAGTTTGATTTAGAATGTGACTTTCTTAAAGTGAATCTTGTAATTCCTACTGAGAAATAAATGCTTTGAGTTTGAGTTTGAGTAAATTATAATTGCTAAAAAGACCAATTAGCTTTTAAAGCGGCTTGTAGCAACTGGATGACGTAAACGGGAGATGGTACCTTCTGGCATACTCTGGGGGAGGCCTATGTCCAGCAGTAAATGCTATATAGTCTAAGCGGGTACGGTCAAATATCACCCGAAAGCTGTTTTGCCGGCACAGTTGATGCCGCTTTGCTCAGTGATACTAGGGACCATTGTGAATGATTCCATCCGAGGAAATGAAAAATCCATCCACTGGATTTCAAGATGGCGGACCTTCGTTTTTTTGTATGGCACTAAAAAATTAATTCTTCTGGAGCCCATCGTGTGGGGTATCAAATGAAAAGGCTAGACGAGACGATTTCAAAAATATATCGTTTTAATACATTTCAGTCGCCCGCTTAGAAAAAAACCAAGTAAAATTTTTAAAAGTAGTTAAAACATGCCGAGTTTGAGGTCCAGTAGGTACAAAATGGCTGACATATAGTTTCATAAGAGTATGCCAAATGATCCACCATATCCTCAACTCTAACGTGACGAAAGGAATTTTGAAAATAATAAGGTTTAATGTATGTTTTGCAATGGAAAGTAGATCATTGGAAACTGCAGTACGTAGGTTAGTAAGAACTGCTTGTGCGCCTTCATAAATATTTAAGATGTAATTCTTCTCATGATTGCTTTTACACTTAAAGCTTATGATGTGCCGGATCATTTTGAATCTGCGGGCACGGTTGTGCCCCCGCCAAGTTGAGTAAAAAGCCATAGGTACCATATTGCTCTAATCATGAATACTATCTCAGTTTAGTAAGCCTGTAAGAAAAACTCATGTTAGAAATAAGTAGTGACTGCTGTACCGTTTTTATTTTTGTATTTGTCCTGTATTTGTTTTTGTGTAGGTACCTACAATAAATGTTTAAATTAAATAAAATTGTTTCTCTCGAAACAGTTCAGGCCAATTTCGACGCCCAAAACAACGATATTTTGGATAACATTTGAAACCTGTGTGTTAAGGACCCAAACAGTCATTAAATAAACATTCAATATTTCAAAAAATCATTCAATTCCCTTAAATCTGTTACTCATTCGACGGACCATAAAACTTCTAAAGCACTTTTAGATTACATGTACATGTAGGTATATGAATGAAGTGAGATCAAAAAAGCCTTATGTAAAGTTATGAGATACCATCAAAACACAACTCAAAAAAAGCAAGTCTCACCACTCATTAGGTAGGTACATCTACCGCAAAAAAATGAGAGATTTCGTACATGAAATATTGACTTCGAGTACGGTCGTTCCAATGGGCCATATTTGACAGCCCATACTAAAAAACACATCATCAAAGAAAAATAACCTTATATCTGAAAGTTGTCAAATATGGCCTATTTGAGCGACCGAAATTAAATAATTGCAAAAACAAATAGTCATATACTTACTACTTGTTAGATATATTTTGTTAAAGACAGCCAAGTCCGCCACTCCACCAGAAACGTTGTGCAATCCACGACGTCGTCGATACAAAATAACTTTAGAATCATTGTATTTCATATTTATACACTAAACACTAACATGATTCTACAATTTAAAACTGCTGTTTCGATGTAAATTTAAAATGGTAATCCTGTGTATTCACATAGAATCACATAGCTAATTGTTTTTATTTTCTATTCTTAAACTTAAGTATTTTACTCCATTTAGAGCTTCTACTGGTATATCTGCTAAATTATATATTTCTATCTTTATCCAACATATCGTTAAAGGGGTCTCAACATTGACCGAAACTGCTTTAAGAGAAATATGGTACGGCAAAGCCACTTTTTACTCGACTTGGTGGGGGCACAACCGTGCCCGAAGATTCAAAATGATCCGGCACATCTTAATCTAGCTTTAAGTGTAAAAGCAATCATGATGAGAGTTGCATCTTAAACATTTATGGAGGCGCACAAGCAGTTCTTACTAACCTACTGCAGTTCCCAATGATCTACTTTCCATTGCAAAATATACATTAAATCTTATTATTTTCAAAATTCCTTTCGTCACGTTAGAGTTGAGGATATGGTGGATCATTTGGCATACTTTTATGAAACTATATGTCAGCCATTTTGTACCTACTGGACCTCAAACTTGGCATGTTTTGACTACTTTTAAAAATGTAAGTTGATTTTTTTCTAAGAGGGCAATGGAAATGTATTAAAACGATAAATTTTTGAAATACTCTCGTCTAGCCCTTTCATTTGATACCCCACACGATGGGCTCCAGAAGAATTATTTTTTTAGTGCCATACAAAAAAACGAAGGTCCGCCATCTTGAAATCCAGTGGATGGATTTTTCATTTCCTCGGATGGAATCATTCACAATGGTCCCTAGTATCACTGAGCAAAGCGGCATCAACTGTGCCGGCAAAACAGTATTTTTTTGCTAAGGACCATGACTAATAGGCTGATGTGATAATGATATATTCAGCCCTTTTCATAATTTTACTGTCAAGTACTTAGGACCAGACGCCGACTATTTTCTAAAAATAAAAAGTCGGGCCATATTTATGGTGTATCTCTATTATTTACCTTTTATGTTGAACAGTTTATTCGTAGTTCGATCTTCGAAACGATCGCTTGTCTCGGATTACATTTTCTAATATAAGTAATATTCTGATATTATGCGGGTAATGGCGATATTTTACGGATATTTGAGCGATTTGCAGGAAATATAAATGGGTACCATTTTCTCTTTTATGAATCTAATCTTTTCTGGGATAATGTATGTTTTCGTATATTTTGTTATTGAAATAGTATAAAATATCTTTGACTTAGATTAGAATATCCATGATGGATGATAAATAAAAGACGATGTGTCATTCATTTCAAATATATGCAAATATGTAGCACGAAAATAGAATGATTTTCAGCCATTCAACCCACTCGCTGCATTTGCCGCCGTGTGAAAGTCGTATCGCGCTCCCTTTCCCACTTGTTGGTAAACTCAGGTAAAAAAGAGAACGTCATACGGCCGCGAATGTAGACAGTAGTCTTCTTAAAACTATAGTGTCAACCTGCTACATTTACGCTAGCTTGATAACATCGATAAAATCGTGGTAATACCACTGGTAAAACTGTTTCTTTCTAATATTTACTACCTTACCTACCAATAGTTTGTTTCTATCGGAACTATTAAAACCTACCAATGCTGGGATCCATATGATACTCTTCCAATTTGTTCCCATAACAAGCAAATCAAGCATGATCAAAATCCATCTTGTTTTCTTCCTGCGATTCCATAATTGAATCGTTTCTTTCAACACCCTAGGGATGCAGTGCACAAATTCAAAATAAGTACCCAGATCACGTCGAGTGTCGCCGTCTAACGAGCTTTCCGAAACACGAGTGATTGCGTCCCCGAAGCCTCGGGGCAACCCTGATTTTGTAAACTTAGCATTTGATCGTGCAACTATAGTCAGAAGACTACTGGTTATTTCTGCGATTTTCCACAATCCGAAAGTTTATAGAGATATAAAATGAGGTATATTATTTACAATAAGCAAATATATTAGCGGCATATTTCAGTTTTAAAATAATCTAAATGACCTTTTATTAAGTAATAAACCGTTCCAGCTGCATCAAAAATATTATGAAAAATAAAAGTAGATATTTCAGCTATCGTCAGGTGAAAATAGAGACTTAACAATTTCTATTTACAGCGTTAGTGCAATGTACCTAGTCACTGGAATAAGATCCAAAATCTCGGTAAGTGTCGCAACGTAACGATGTTACTTACTAGTATACAACAAGTGATTCCCCATCGCATGACCTTGGGGAAGGAAATAAGTCTCATCGTGATTTTAGTTTGACGATATTCTAAGGTATCTTTATCGTTTTGGACAATACGTTGGTAGCTAATACTCGTACTTTCATTCAGTTTTTCTCATTCGTATCCTACTCCATCCATGAAAAAGAGCCTAAGTATTTCTGTGTCAGAAATAACGAGAAAAGTAGATTCTCCCAAATTATAATCCAAATGCGAATTATGAGTTAAAATAACTCTGAATCCACGTAAAATGATAAACTGAGGAAGGCAGGCGGCGCCCACCCGCTCTCTAGGCAAAAACTCAATTATCATATTTTATACCTCATAATGCTTACGAAAAGATATTCAATTATATAATTTTTCCTCTGAAAGGGATTCCCCTTTTCATTTCTCATTTGGATTTTTCTCTTAAGCAATTACGGGTGCGCCTCGGGGGCTCTGCGTTGGCTCGCCATGGTTCTAGCTGTCTGAAAAATGTAGACGCAACGTGCAGCTATTGCTGTGGGGGTCAGTTTGAAATGGCATCACACCATTTCTACCCATGCGTAACGTAAAAAGTATGTAAAGTAACGTAAAAACTTTGACAGTCGATGTGGCGCAGTTGTTAGTATTACTGTCTGCCACGTACTATCACTGACGAAATTCCATATAGACATTACAGAGTTATGCACACGTTCTTTGATTCCAAAGTTGTTTGACGCAAAAACCTACTCACACATATAAAGAAACGCGTAGTAACAGGAGTGTAGCAAAAGAATAAGATGACTAATCAAACACGTTCTATTAATGACTAATAGTAAAATGGGTAACAATATTTCGCACTCAGTGTTAATTGCTCGAGTGGCGGATTGGTTATGATAGCGGAATAGCAATCACAGATGTTATGGTTCGTATCTTCATGGATGGACTACTTTTTATTTTTACTTTTAGCTTTAAGAATTTTTATCGTAAATAAACGAAAGTAAAGGCAAGTGTTATGTAGAATTTTCACCTTGACTTTTGACTATATAATATTATGATTGACCTCTGAGGATATTCTATGCTTTTTTTTACATTTTAAGTAACTGTTTTTTTTTGAAATAATGTTTTTTTCACGGCTTAGAATAGCATCACCCTATTTCTACCCGTGGATATCGTAAAAAGCTACTAAGGGATGACTCCAGGGAATGGTCAAAAGCGTGCAGCGTTCAGAGTCATTCTATGTCGTAGGTTTATGACAAAACTGGGTTTTTGTCCAAAAAGCTAGGCTTTTGCGATGACGAAATTTTAACTTAACCTCTGAGAATTATCTATGTTTCTTTTACATTTTAAGTAACTAAGTATTATATATTTATTATGAAATAATGTTATTTTCACGGCTTAGAATAGCATCACCCCATTTCTATCTACCCGTGGGTATCGTAAAAGGCAACTAAGGAATCAATCCAGGGAATGGTCAGCAGCGTGCAGCGTTCAGCGTCATTCCATGTCGTAGGTTCATGACAAAACTGGGTTTTTGTCCAAAAAGCTAGGCACTTGATATGACAAAATTTTAACTTATGTTTTGCCATGTCTTTTAATCATAAACCTAAACCAATTCAGGTTCTTAATCAGAGACCGGGATATGACTACATTATATATTTTTGGCAATAACTTCATCTTAATCTTACTTAATCTTCTTATGATAATACTTAATCCTAAACTAGTTTAGGTTCATGATCGGAAACCAATATATTGTTATAGGTTGTCGATCAAAATCCTAAAATTAATTAAGGCTTATGATAAAATAGAGTTTTAATGTTGTTATCTACTGGTCTTTGGTATTTGGTCAAAAACCTGGTTTTATTAACATCGCTGCGACATATAGCATTGACATTACCCGTTATCGTAGCGATTGTTCTGTGCTTTTGAATTTAAAGCGGTTCTATTAAGAGTGAGTATCGAGGAGCACGCGTTGTTTTGCAAGTGTGTGAGTAAGGCGTGTAAGCGATTTTAAAAGTGCATAACTTCAGCGTGACTATATGCACTTTTTATTATGGCTGTACAAGGTTCCGGGTTCAATTCGCTGTAGGGTCACTCACAAAGTTGATATTTATCACTGTGTGAATTTGTTCCCAGTCTGGTTAGGATTGTAGGCTGACTGAACCACCTGATTATCCGAAAAGCAAGATAGTTCCATACTTCGGATGGCCTGCAATTGAAAATTCTGACACCAGAGTTCATCGGGTCGTTGATCTACTCTGTGACCCACACGAAGAGAGAGAGAGAGAGACGTAAAAAGCGTCTAAGGCATTAATGCAGGGATTACGCAGCTTTGTTCCCTGTAAAGCGACGTCTTCCACTGCACTCCTCAATCCGCCTGACAAGCGTCGTAAAATGGTAGTTATAAGTAGTTATGAGGGGACATGGCAGGTAAAAACGTCTAATTCTCCATACATGTTTCCATGTTTCAGAGGGCACTTGTAGAACTTTCATATGCTACATCTATGGTTTTTTTAGTCCAAGGCTGACGTGCTACGCCTCGTCCAATGGCTAATTTATGTTTTATGTTTTAACAAGCTCGAAATGTACGTTAACTTATGCACGGACCGCGTTAGCTGTGTTTTCGTTTAATAAAAGTGTGTTTCGTGGATGATTTTATGAGTTTCAGCGAGTTAGGGAAACGTGGAATAGAAATGAGCTCATTTGAGGGTAGCTGGCAACCCCCGCGGCGTAGGTAGATACGTTCCTTATTTCCCCCATTTATATTCCACTAAGCTTTATGTTTCTAATGAATAAATGAAAATTCATATCAATGATTAACAATTAATTCGGAAATCTGAAACAATTTGCATGGCGATGCCTTTGACAAACTCGTTCAAGATTAATCTGGTCGGCGATGGCGACATTGTAATGCAAACAAACGAAGTTGTCTGGCGGGGGAGGGGCGGGGGTGTGAGAGGGGGGGAGAGGGTTCGCTCAAGCGGGCCGGAATTCGATTCCGGCACCGGATCGGATTCAGGCGAAACTCCGTTATCGCATCGCGCGGCCTGGAACACAAATTATTCGTGCGCCGAAACTCGGTAACTTCGTCAACCCCGTAAAGGAGGTAAAGAACAAAGCGGAACCACAATTGGCCGTCGAGGATCGATCTACCTGCGTCGAACTTTTAAAAATGGCGGCTCTTTGAGAGCAAACTCGATAAGGGGCGCCCGCGGGACGCGTAAATGCAATTTGCGAGGAATCGCTCGTGTCTTTGAGACGGCGCCGGCGCGCGCTTTGAAGATCCGCTTGTTTGCTTGTGTCGCTAGCACTCTATGTACGACATAAACTAGAAAACCGCGTTACCTCCTCCCGTGATTGCCAAAAGAAATGCGCCAACTGGAAACTCAATTCGGCGACAACGCGCGAGCGAAAATAAATCTGTTATTCTCCCCATTATGTTGCGAAGTGGAGCTGTGAATACATAAGTGGGTAAATAGATGGCGGCGCCGCCGCTCCAGGGAAATGATCAAAGTTGTAAATGGATCAGCATAATTTTTATTAGGTAAATCATTCTGACGAGGAGCTGCGAATTATTTCAGCGGCAAGTTTGTAAAAGTGGATCGTCCGCCGACACGCGTTGTGGTGACCACACTTTACAATATTATAATATAACAATAAAAAAATGTTAAATTAGACCATGAAATAATCAATTCTAGGATAAATAAAAGACCTACGACTCTACGGCACGTCTGGCTACGGTCGCTACGCCGTAGCAAATTCATCTGCTACAGCGAATTCTTAGGGTACGTTATTCTTTCTTTTTTGCAATATTCATCCATGGACAAATCAATACTAAAAATTGTACAGTCACATTATAAATAAGCCACACAGGTATATTCAATTCAATTCAATTCAATCGTTTATTCAATAACAAAATACATTTGTGTTTGAAATATAATAAAATTAACAAAGTATGGAAAATAACAATTAATTATTTTAGAAATTTGAATGTCAATTAATATTAGAAATTTGAATGTCAATAAACAACATAAAAAAAAGTTAACAACACAAAAACTAATAATATCAACATTCATTCAATAAGAAAAAATACAATAATAATTACATCTAAATAGTATATTTTTTATTGACATATAAAATGAGAAAAAAAAAACACATCAAAATTCATCTATTGTGTAGCAGCATCTCTCTAACAGAAGTGTTCTTAATTTAGATTTAAAGCTATTTATGTTATTAATAGTTTTCAGGTCAGTAGGCAATTTATTAAAAAATTTGACTGCCTGATATCGAGCGCAGTGTTTGACTACTTCAAGTTTAGGGGCTATAGTGTTGTTAAGATCCTTTCTCCTCGTAGCCTCCCTAATAACAGTGTCCTTATCCGTCTCAAAAACTCCACGATATTTTATTACATCTGTTAATAGCACAAGGATATATAGGCTAGGGACTGTAAGTATACCTAAGGCTCTGAAGTGAGGCTTGCAAGTTTCATAAGATGGTATTCGTACAATTGTGCGTATCGCCCGTTTTTGGGCTACAAAAGCTTTTTCAATGTTATACTTATAACTATTACCCCACAATTTTATACTATAGCGTAACTTTGATTCGACAAGTGCAAAATAAATAGATTTTAATTGTTCTCTTGTTAGCTCTTCTCGCAACGACCGAAGCGCATAACAAGCTGAACTTATGGATTTTTCGATAGATAACAGTTCAGGCTTCCAGTTTATATGTTCATCTATGTACACCCCTAAAAATTTGACTTTATTTACTTCTTTTACTTTTTCTTCATTGTTAGTAATATTAACTAATTTTTCATTATTACGCGCAGTAGTTTTAAAAAGCAGCACATTCGTTTTGCTCGAATTGAGCTTTAAATTGTTGCATTGAAACCACCTGATAAAAACTTTTAGGGCATTATTTAACTTCAGACTGAGATCACACACATTGTCACTTGACAGTATGGCATTCGTGTCATCAGCGAAAACAACTATTTTAATTCCAGGAATACTGTTAGACACGTGTAATATTAGATCGTTTAGGAATAAAATAAAGAAAATTGGACCCAAAACGGAGCCCTGTGGCACTCCTCGTGTCACTTTCGTCATCTTAGAATTATATTCCATCTCATTACCGTTTTCTATTTGTTTTATTTGTACAAATTGTTGCCTATTCCCCAGATACGACTCTAAAATGTCCAGAGATTTATCTCTTATACCATAATGCTCCAGCTTATATAGCAATATATTATGGTCAACCATGTCAAATGCCGAGCTGAGGTCAAGGAACAACCCTGCAACTTTCTTTTTCTCGTTTATTGACTGCAGCACATCATCCATTAGAGTGTCAATAGCAGTGTTAGTTCCAATGCCCTTCTGATAGCCGAACTGGCGTGCATGTAGAATAGAATTCAAATGCACATGCTCTAAAATTCTACTTTTCAGCAACTTCTCAAGCACTTTGGATAATATAGGTAACAGTGAAATCGGTCTATAGTTTTTAGGGTCCACTCTACAACTTTTCTTATAGATCGGTACTATCTTGGCTATCTTAAGTTGGTCGGGGAAGATACCTTGATTTAAACAAAGGTTGAAAAAGTATGTTAAAGGCTCGCTTAAACAGTCAATATTATCTTTTATAATAGAATTTGGTATATCATCATAACCAGATGATCTTTTAGGGGCCATGTTTTTGACTATGTTTGTTATTTCTGTTTTATTCGTCATTCTTAGGGTCATATCTGTATCTACTCGTTTGACGCTACTAGTGAGTAAACTCTGAGCCTCTTGCGGTTGTTGTGCCAAATTCGTGTTACAGCTTAAGTTAAAAGTATCAACAAAAATATCAGCAATATCTTTTGGCCTGCTAATCAGCCTTTCATTATTCTTTAAGATGATTTTGCTTGTAATATTATTGTTCTTTTTGTTTTTATGTTTATTGACTACGGTCCAAATTTCTTTTTGGGAGTTTTTAGCGAGTTTTATTTTGTTTTGGACTGCCAAAGATTTTGCATTTCTTAATACTTTTCTATATATTCTTATGTATGTTTTCTGATACTTAACCAAAGTTTTATCCTGTTGGGTGCTGTTGATGGGTACAAGAACACGTTTCATCTGACTTGACACTTTTATACCTTTTGTAACCCACTTTAGTTTCCTACACTTTTTTATATTAATTTTCTTCCTGATTTTCTTAAAGCTCACTTTAAAAACTTCATTAAATTTACTCAAAAAGCCATTAATTCCTAATTGTTTCCAGTTTACCTGTTGTATTCTATCGCGAAAAGATGCAATATTATTTTTGGTAAAAAGCCTTCTTTTAACAAATATAATAATTTCTTTTTTGTTAATATTGCTATGTTTCTCCATTTCTATGCGAGTTAGTTAGTATAGCATTATGTCCATCTGATAAACCATTGTTATCTACCTCAATCCCTAGTAATCCGTCATCCGTTATATTTGTAAGAAAGTTGTCAATACACGATTCAGAGCCGTTACGACTGAAAGTAATACTATCCACGAGATATTTATAATTATAACACCTCAATAAATTTATAAATTCGGTCCTTATTTTACTATCAGTCAATACGTCTACATTAAAATCTCCAGAAATCAAACAATTTTTGTCAAAGAAACGCTGCAACAACAACTCAGTTTTCTCCAAAAATTTCTCCACATTGTTATTATTTTGGTAACAACAGAAAACATTTAGGTTAGTTTCTAGATCTTTCACTCCACAAATCTCAAAACAATCAACCGCACTCAGATCCTTACAGTCAATAACTTCATATGGCCTATCTTTTTTAATTAAAATTAATGATCCTCCTCTGATTTTACTACGCCTAGTATATGCTGCTGCAAGTTCGTAAGCTTCAAAATTTAAATAAGCAATAGTTTCACTATTTAAAAAATGTTCAGTAATACATACATAGTCAGGGTTAAGTTTTTTCTGTTCCAGATATAATTCTAACTGATCTTTTTTACTATTTAGACCACATACATTTTGGTGAAATATTTGGAGCATTACAGTGTTATTATTAGAGTCAGAAACATTACTTCCTAGTCTTCCTATATTATTATTATAAGTATTACGATTAGTTACGAAAAAAAATTTGCACAAGAAGTTCCCGTATATCACTGAAAATAGTTTTTAGGCCAAAGTTATTCACCTCAAATGAGCGAATGTTAAACATTTTTTCGTCGTAAGTGAGGTTCCTATTACTATCTATTAAATAGGCATACTCATGCTCTTGTACATCCTCATACAACAAAGTATTGAAATTTTCAACTCGCCAGTTAAAAAGACTACAATTATGATATCTATATGTTGGGGAGCATATTACAATATTAGTATGATCTAATGCTAGCAAGGATTCTCTTATACAAACAACCAGTTCCTCATAATTTTGGGATGCAAGGAAATCTTTTTCTCCAATAAATATTAAACAAAAGTCGTCTTTACTTAAATCTGATATCTTTGCATGTAGATTATGTAATAATTGTTTAACACCTCTACCTGGACTTAGATAGTGACAAATTTCATACTCGTCACCTAAAAAGTGTTTCGCAGTTACTAACATTTTGTTTCGATTGTTGCTACTAATCATGCATATTTTACTTTTGCTGTCAGATTTCTTCCCATACAGATGTTGATACGAAGTTTCTGATTTTTCTGTGTCATGTTGGCGATCACCGTAGATTTTTTGATTCTTACTGTTCTGGCTCTGTACGTCACTGAATTCGTCTTCTAGATTTTTGAAACTGTTTTGCGTAGGAATATTATAAATTATGTTCTGATTCTGGCTGTTAATTCTACAAACTTCTTGCTGACTCTCGTCTAAATTATTGGCACCATCAAAACCTTTTTGCGCATGATCTAGATTAGTTATTTCTTCTATCAGGTTTGCATTAATGCTTTTCAAATCATTTAATTTTGAGATTATTTTTCGAATCTTCTGTCGCAGTTTTTTGATTTTACGAAGCCTCGTCCTACTGCTTGTAATCTTCAAGCCAAAACCTTGTAGCACTCGTTCGTCTTCACTTACGGTATTCTCGATTTCTTTCAGTTGCTGCTGTTCATCCATTTTAGAATTTTCGAGCATAGACTGCTGAAGCTTCTTCTTTGCTGAATTGAAAGCTTCTACATAAAGGGTTTTGTACAATGTCACATTCTTTTCTAGTTCCTTTATTTTTGCTTTTAGATCAAAATTTTCTTGCATTAAATTTTCTACCTCTCTATCAGCACTCTCTAACTGGGTCCTCAGTTTCAGATTTTCATGAGATAACTCCGCATTTTTTAGATCGATAGCTCTTATAGATAAATCTGGGACGCTATATGAGGTAATGTCCCCTACCGATATTTTATTTGTATCATTGCTTCCAAAGGTCAGCGATAGTGCTCTGCGTCTTCTTTTGTTAACAAAACCTTCATCTATCGTCGTGATGTTATTAATACCAGTATCATGACATGTGTCCGTTTTCGAAGTTTCAGAAATAAGACACCTTTCTGGCGTAACGCAATCTACACATTCTTTTGTTTCTTCCGGAGGTATAATGTCCACTTGCGGCGTTTTAGCTGAGTGACTGGACAATTGAGATTGATTTACTGCTGGTATTTCATTTTGACTATCGTCCAGTAGTGGTGCTTCCTCAATTACGTTATTGGAAATTTTGGGAAGTAGTGCAGTGTTCTCTGGTAGGGATGAGGTGGAAGGTTGTGGTTCATTAAAGAATCCACTTTGCGTCTTTTCTGGTGTTTTGTTCTGAAATGCAGTTGGTAAAGCAGACTCCAAAGGCATTGGTGTAAGGTTCTCTGAATGAAATAAGGTAGAAAGTTTTGATTCATCCTGATAACTAGTTTGTGTCACTTCTGGTGTTTCTTTCTGAAAATCATTCGTTGTATTTTCATTTTCAGGTTTAACCACAGTAGGCACCACTTCAACGGCCTTTGGGGTGCTTGTCGAGGATGGACTAAGTTTGATTTTCCCCTTTAGAAAGTTAACGGGTTTTTTTAAATCAGAGATAATATCTTTTTTCGATAGTGCACTGGACTGAATTGCGGACAATCTTTTACAAGTTAAACATTTCCAGCAACTTTTTTTGTCATTAGCCATTAGGTCGCGGCGTTTCCTTGACACCGATGAGCAATTAGAAATTTTCTCTAAACAATATATTTTTGTACATGTCGTGCAAGTAATAAAATCATTCCTCTTTAATAATGAATGGCATTGGGCACAAAAACATTTTTTTGGAGACATGTTGTCTTTGTGGAAAGATTTTCAAGTTCTCAGAAGTACAATTTGCGTGAAATGGATCTCAACTCGTTATTGTGGTAGAATAACGCGTTATCGCGCGTTATTTTTGAGTGAACGCATCCATTAACAATCTTAAGTTGGTAGCATTGATGAGCTGTCACTGATAAGACACACCTCTATATGTCAACCTCCCAATCAGCTGTTTCTTATATTTTGAGTTTATTGTGATTCGTCTATCATGAATCTTACTGTGTTTAAATTTTGGTTTATAACTGAAAATTCAATTCGTACCTCGGTGTAAATGTCCAAAAATTTTGTGTATTCCGTGAAACCAAATAGTCCAGTGTAAGTGTTTTTAAACCTTCTTCATGCACATCACAAAATTTGTTGTAAAAACATCAATTATATCACAAAAACTTAATTAAAATTGAGCAGCAGTTTGTATACAATCAAGGTTACGTTCCGATACGAAAAAGATACGATACGATATAGCCGAAACGACTGAAAATATTTTTATTTCTGTTAAAATTATTATTATTCTTAAAATTGATTCTGGTACAAAATGACTTCCTCCACATGATTCTATTTTCATAACAGATTTATTTTTATTGGAGATTATAATATTTCAATTGTATACTGTGTAGCCACTGTGTAGCTTATTCATTTGCTGTGTGTACATATGAAAATGCCTACAACATTGTCACCCTACAGTCTCGCATTGCGATGCAAATTGCCGGGAATGATAGAGCATCTCGCACAGAATTACTCGGCGGGTTTTAATTTGTTATTCGCCAGACACAATTACACTGCATTATTGTAACTTAAACTTAACTTTGGTAACTAGTAACAATCATTTAAGGCCACAGGATAGCCCACTGCTGGACATGGTCATCAAGTTGCCAGGAATAATAGAATACCTCATTTATCATTTATCTATCTTGATTACTCACAAAACTGAACAACTTTTATAAGATTATTAATTATCATCGAAATATAAATAAAAATTTGGCCCTCCCATACAAACGTGTTTGAAAAGTTCTTTAGATGGGAGGTCTAAATCTTTTTTCATCGAAAAGTTTCTGATATAAGTTCTCCACTTGTATCAGAAGAACACGCCCTTAAGGGGGATCGTTACGTCATACAAACTAAAATCTGAACTTCAACCGAGTTACACATGAGCTAAACAACAATTTTATCAAAAAATCTTTATGTGAGATGAGGAAGGCACACGTAAATATGTCGCAAAACTGCTTAACGTAAAAAAATATCAAGTATTTTCTCCACAAAAAAATTAAACGTGTTTATTGCAGCAGTAGCTCCATCTATGTTCATTAAGTGGCGACACGGTTTTTACAGAGAAATCTGATGGTTAAAAAATTATTTGTTTTATTTTGCGAAAATGTTATAAAAGCACGGGACTTCCCATCAAGTTTTTTAATCATAATTTTGTCTCATTTAAAGACGTAACTCCATTTAAATTTTGTATGGAATACGATCCACCTTAAAATATTTTTACACATTAGGTACAGGCAAGCAAAAAATAGTAGACAAAAAATTAGGGGCGCTACTTTGTATGAAATTTCAAAATTAAATCAACATTGACTATGAATGGCAACAATTTAGTATGAAAAAATTTTAGTTCCATTTTATTTAATTTCTACTCTTTTTTGCTGGACTGTATAGTAACTTAAACTTCAACTTGTTATGTAACATTGTAACGTAACTAACCGTGACGGCCGTTTCATCGCAGAAATTGATTGACTAAAGTTTCCGCTATAAATTCTCGTAACAAACTTTGTTTGATTTTGTTATGCATAATAAGTAATCATTAATACTGTGAGAATAGTATGTTAATGTAATGAAAATAGCAAATTCATTTGTGCACTATTAGCATTATAAGCTACTAATTCTAATGAATACCTACTCTCTTTTATTAGCTTTCAGAGAGATCATCGTTTTCGTATTATGAAGCTACAGTCCAGCAAAAAAGAGTTGACAAAAATGAGGGCGCCACTTTGTATGAAATTTCAAAATTAAATGGCAACATTGACTATGAATGGCAACAATTTAGTATGAAAATTCTTTAGTTCCATTTTATTTAATTTCTACTCTTTTTTGCTGGACTGTACATAGGAGATAAATGAGTTTTCATGGTGTAGGTAAATAAGTTATCGTTTAGCTAATTTCAGCTAACAATTTCAAAAACAAGTTGCCCAACACAAAAATAGTTTACCAAATCAACACTCAACCCATTCCTAGCAGTTTAATCATTAATACTACGAGGATAGTATGACAATTTTATGAAAATAGCAAATCAATTTGCGCACTATTAGCATTATAGATACTCGTAAACGAGTTTTCATGGAGTAAATAAGTTATCGTTTAGTTAATTTCAGCTAATAACTCCATTTTGACCTCTAGTTGCCCAGTACAAAAATAGTTTACCAAATCAACACTCAACCCATTCCTACAGCAGTTTCATCGCCGGCCAACTAACGAAGGTAACGTTGTTAAGTTACACCGGTTAGTAGACTTGGGTAGCTCGTGGGTGAAAGATAAAAAAGATACATATCTGTGCCGGTGAGCGAATCACTCACTAGATCACTCAATTTTCAAATATATCTTTAGCTCACTAGTAATACATAACGGTAATTTTGGAACAACATGGGTGCGTTCAAGGTGTCCTCTTTCGTCGCTCTTTTATACTAAGACGTCGCTGAACGTACACCTTTCGAATGACGAAAGTATGGAACTGACAGCTGACTGGTATAAAAGATTTACGAAAGAGCTACGAAAGAGGATACCTTGGACGTACCCCTGAAATGCTGAGTTACTGAGCGAGAGTAAACGAGTTTTTTTTTATGTAGCCTGTATGATGTCCCACTGCAGGGCAAAGGCCTCCCCTCTTTCGCGCCACCCGTCTCGATCTTGGGCCTCCAACTGCCAATTTTGGAGAAAAACACCAAAGTCATCTCGCCATCTTCTCCGAGGTCGGCCACGTCGACGGCGTCCATCTTGTGGCACCCAGTCTGTTACTAATTTGGCCCACCTGTCGCTATGCATGCGGCAGACATGTCCCGCCCAGTCCCACTTCAGTTTCGCAGTTTTCTTTCTTGCCAACATCTATTATGCCAGTTTTGGAGCGCAGGTTTGTGTTCCTAATCCGATCGATCCTTTTAACACCTAGTATGCTGCGCTCCATGGCACGTTGGAAAACCTTGGGAACGAGAATAGGATACTTTAAACAAAGGGAGAGACAGAGACAGATAGTGTGAAGCTATTCCTTTTTCTGTTGGTTTTCTATCTAAATCTTTCCATATTTACATTTTTCCTAAATATCATTCCAATTCAGTTATTGATATTTGGAAGAAATTGTATTGTCTTCATTCACTGAGCTGAATGAGCGACTTAGCTAAACGAGTGATATAAATGATACAAAATAAACGAATCTATCATTTCTTTTTAGCGACTCACTTTGCACAGCACTACCCGTTAGTTACGTTACGTTACTCGCCAGTTCAGTTTCGTTACTATTACGTTACGCTAACGAACGGCCCGCTAGTCTCGTTAGCGCTACATTCAATCAAACTTAGTTTTTGCCGTACCGAAGCTAACTTTTTCAGTCTGCGAAATGTTTTGTGCTTTGTATACTTTGCTTTACATTTATATTGCAATGAAGTATAATATGATAGAAATCGCTCATTATTGTTTCTCCGATTTGATTTACGGTAGATTACTTAGATACTTTAGATTTGGCGAAAGTAGGTACTTCAAGTAGATGTTTAACACCATTGTACACCCCGGTCGCACAGGCGACTTTGTTGCTCGGCGACTCACGGATCTCTTGTTCTTTGCAAAAGTCGCCTCAGTGTTGCTGTAAAAAGATGGCACAAAGTCGTCACAGTTTTTAGCCCGATACAAATCTGATTATACCTACCGAGAAACAGAATCAATGAAAACACTAATAAACGAGTCAACATCGTCAATGGAATCAAGATGCAATTACGGTAGATTTGGCGCGAACGATCACTCATTGGAACTACTTTAGAAAGTTTTAAAGATTCAAATTCTTAAACTAGAGCTGACATTGACTGTACCAAGCTACAAAATAATCAATGAAAACACTAATAAACGATTCAACATATTCAATGGAATCAAGATGCAATTACAGTAGATTTGGCGCGAACAATCGGCGCGAACCATCATGGCGGCCGGCGCGCACGTGGGCAACGCGTGTCGTTTGTTTTCCCGCCATTTATAATACTGTCTCTTTCTCTCGCGTAGTTGTAGTCGGTGAAAGAGAGGGATGGAAAGCATAAGGAGTGTATTTTCGTGTTTTCACGCGCAATTTGTGCCGTGAAGTGTCGTGTAGTGTAGTGAGTAAACTACCCCTTACCCCAAGTGGGTGTTTAGGGCATGCATGCTGGTTGTTTTATACTATTCTTGCATACAAAATAAATCTTGTAGCCAAAAAGTTGCAAAATTGTTTTCACTTTAACCTTTCATCACCATCTACCGAAGCCCAACGATGAAGATTCTAGGAGAGATAACAACTTCTTCAGGTTCGTGACTCATCATCATTTTCATGATGCTAGCTATAGTTAGTATTCTTTGACCAGGGCCTGAAGTCTGCTAAATAAAAATCGTCTCATGTCAGTTGGGTGGTTTTAATAGTTTCGTATTCTGCTGGTTACAGTTTTTAGTAAGTATGGGAAAATCATAATGGCAATGGAATGACAGTTGAGTGCCGATGTCATTACAATGGCCAAAACAAAGCAGACTTGGGGCCCAGAATTTACCAATTGAGCTACACACTTAAGACTTTGATCAAAAAATGTGACCCGTAGCTTGTGTATTTATTTTTATTGGCTATCAGAACAATCATTTACGCTAACTAAAGAGTCTCTAAATGTGACCAACACAAAAGTATCCACGCGCCTCCCAATCATATCCACCCCTATCGCTTTCCACTTAATTTACCCACCACTTTTATCAACAAAAACATTTGCTTTTTTTTTCATTCCGTACAATGATCGCGTTTTTTACGCTGGTCAGTAAAGACCGATCACAATGGCGTCCCGCCGCGTCGCTGCGGGAGTAGCGCGTGCGCCGCGCGTGCCGGCCGGAGAGTGTGAACTGTGCCTTATGTTGCGAGAGAAACTTTTTTTAGCTTTACCTTTGGGCTGTGTTTTGTGTGTTTGCGAAAACATTGTAATGATTTTTAGTAAATATATTGCAAATAATACTCTGTCTCAATAATTTGATTAAATACTGATCAATAGAGCAAAATGTTAACGCTTTCGCCTACCCACGAGGTCGATAAACCTAATTTCGCTATAAATGTCCGGTTCCTCACCCACAAGATGTCGCATAGCTACCTATAATATATTTGTCAATAAACTTGATTAAACTATTCCTAAAGAAACTTTGTGGCAAATTTTTGGTTTCACAATACTAACAATACAAAAAAAACTGGAAAGCTAAAACATGTTTCTACAATTTCACAAACCGCTACCGCCTACGCCCAAAACTTAACCCGTCCACCGATTAGACACGCCTGCATACCAAATCTACTCAAAAAGTCATAAAACGTAAATAAAATAAATCAGTAGTGGACCGATCACGCGCAAAGATTGAGTGGTAATCGACCAAGGGGTTTCTATTAGTGTAGCCCAAATATTGATAGTAACTAATAATATCGATAGTTTTCATCTGCAAAACCCTGTACTGTCGATAGGCCTATCGATAGCAGGTATTGTGACATTTGTCCGAGTTTGTGACTTATGGTCTAAGCTCATGGTTTAAAATTAATCTATACTATCAATAGTATATTGCTACATTTTGAGCTATATGATAAACCAATTAATAGTATCGTGGCTAATCGATATTTTTTTAAGCATGAGAAACTATACTATATCTAAAAATGCAGCGATAGTATATATAGTAGGTAATAGCTACATTTTAAACTATCCTTTAATACTCCTATCCTTTAATACTTTAAATCCTTTAATAATAATCGAGTGCTGAGTGATGGCGTTAGCGATAGCGATATTTTAGAAGCAACAACACTAGCTTCAAGTGGTGAACCATGGTAATGCGCAATCCATGGGACTACTTTTTATGGTGGCCCTCGGTCAACCATGCGGGTGTACAAGCAAAGGGGTAATTTAGTCGTTGAAAGGGTTATTAGTGCGTAATGGTGTTTAGATTTTGTATTTGATTAATGTTCGTATGCCTGTTGTGTCCATTTTTAGGGTTTCGTAGTCTACTAGAAACCCTTATAGTTTCGTCAAGTCTGTCTGTCTGTCTGTCTGTCTGTCTGTCTGTCTGTCTGTCTGTATGCCGCGCCCTCATATCTTCGTCAGTTTTAGAGCTATCGACATGAAATTTGGTGAGAAGATAGATCGTGTTAACCCAGATACAGAAATGTTAAGAAAAAATTATATTAAATGTTTTTTGGACCCCCTCCCATACAAGTGAAAGGGGGGCAAAAAAAAATTTTTTCTTCTGTAATATTGAGTAGGGTATCGTTGAATAGGTCTTTTAAAACTAAGGTGAGGTTTCTTTGAAACAAAGTCACTTAAATGTTTCTGTCACGAGATATTTGCTTTTAAAAAGGGCGTTTTTGACCCATAATTTGTTCCAGCTGTAACTTCTAAAGTATAAACGTTAAAAATTTGAAATAAATATGGAATATAGCTTACAATCTGAAGTTACAATGAAAACTATAACGGATATTGTACCTTTAAAGGTTTCAGAACAAATTGAGTTTTTCTATTTGCGGTTGGTCATCATACTGCTGCTAACAAACCAGCAACAAAATTAAGTTTGTAATGCAGAAAAACCTGATATTTAAACGTTGACTACGAAACCCTATTTGTGAGCGTGTCTAACACGCTCTTGGCCGGTTTTTTTTCTTGTGTCGGTCCTTTTACTATTGAAATAACTGAATATTGAATCTTGGTCTTTTTTCGTGGGTAGCTATTATCTTTTGGCAAATATGTAGAGCTTTTTATTAATTTCTTTTGGTAATATTATACTATTATACAATTCTGTTGGTATAATTTGATCATTTAGTAAAAGTAGACCGGAGCAGAAAAAATAACAAAATGAAATAAGATTGATCTGAGGGTATGGATTTGTAAATTTCTGAAAGGGAAGCCGGTAGGAATCGGCATACATGAAGCTTTCGCTACTGATACCTATGTACAGTCTCTCACGCTAACTCATGAACAATTATATTCTTAAGGTTTCGATTATCTTGTGATTGATACCGACAAGCCGGACAAAAACTATGTTGTACGATTCAATAAATGTTACAGCATTTAGGATAGTAAAAAAATATTTATATAAAATGTTACAGTCTGAAGAAATTGCAACCTTTAATTTTTCATGAGTGAGTGGGAGAGACTGTACCTACCTGTTTTCAAGGTCTACGAGTATCTACAACTTTCATAAGACTGACTATACGAATGGAGGTCCCGTAATGAATTAAAATTGACACTAAACATTGCAAAAACACACATTACTCTTCAAATCAGCCGGCTAAAACCAGATTGCATGTACCTAATGACCTTTCACATCTAAATCGCCCAGCATGACGCGCGCCGCGATGACGCCGCGGCGCGCGCTACCCCAGTGTGCACGCGCCCTAATCTCCATCGGTTCCGGTATTAACTATTGTTCTATTGACATTTATATGCTTTATAAACTGTTTTTTTGGTCGTAAATTAATGGTGTTCGATGGTGACAAAGTTGCTGTAACGATGTATTGATAAAGTTTGATTTAGTAAGATCACTTTTTTATGGACTTCTTTATGGTTTAGAGTTTTATGTTTATTACAGGAGTAGTATTATCATTATCTGTGGTTTAATGCAACTGTGAATAGCTCGCAGTAGTACAAAACTACCTACCTACTTTCTAAAAACTATTGGACTGTTTCTTTTCAGCGTCTCTATTTAAGAACGCAATGAATAATCCTGCAACTTTGTCTCAACAAGTTCTGTGTCCTAATGTGTTTAAAAAGTAGGTAACAAATGAATACGATTACAATACTTATTTATGTAGGTAGTTTAGTTCAGTTTTTACGCTGAACTAGGAAAGGGAGAACGTAAGACAAAAAGTAGTTATATTTGCAGCATAAGTAGACGACTGTTTCAAATCAGCTCTTCAGGTAAGGAAGATTGCCCCGCTTGGGTACAAGAAGCTTATCGTAGAGGGCGAAACTGATACCGAATTGTCCCTCTAGTCTGTCGCAATGCCGGAAATCGGACAAGGTCAAATCCCTTGTCTGTCGCGATCCACCAGACGGAATAAAATGGCGCGAATCGGCGGGTCAACAGACGCGGCTTTTTTCTCGTAAACGAAGCTATTATAGCGCTTGAATGTTTTTTAAACGTTTAGACGATGAATTGGGCTGTAATCGCTACATGAGTCATGTCCGAGAACAACTAATGGGAAAGCCGCATTTTTTGCTCGTTTGTTTACGTTGAGTGGGTGTTTTTATGAGCCTTAATTACAAACGCTTGTGCTGTGAACTAAATGTATGGGGACACGTGTTTATTGTTTGTTTATTTTATTGTTTACATACTTAGGAGTAGAAAAAACCACAGAGAAGGTTCGGCAGGTGTTTTCTATTGGTTTTTTAGTGGAATTTCGATGCCCAAAAACAAATTTGGACTAATGGAAAAAAAAACGCATATTTTGCAAAAAAATAATATAAAACGTAACAATTGTAAAAACCGTGGAACATTAATTAGTTCAATTAGATAAATATTCCAGTTAGAAATTAACAAGATTCTAATAAGATTCGCGGAAATTCGCGAAAATCTGCAACAATGACGCTTCCAGACCCCTGTCTGTCGCGATCCACCTAGTGGACCGACAGGAAGGGGAGTGGGGGGTTATTCCACCAGACGGATTGTGACAGACAAGAGGGTGATACTCATGAGACCGCATCCTCGCAGATTCACACCGTCGTCCGCATGGACGCAGTTTTAAATACTTATTTACACGAACAAAGATCTGAATAAGTCTGAAACTCGCAATACAATCCGTTGGTCGGGCGGCTCCTGGTCGTTCATTAACGCGTTAATTAATGTGTAATTGAACAAAATAGAGTATCAATTTAATAACCTTATTGCTAGAGTCAAAATTTCTTCCATACAACCTTGTAATAACATTCACAAAGATCTGAATAAGTTTGAAACTCGCAATACAACCCGTCGGTCGGGCGGCTCCTGGTCGTTCATTAGCGCGTTAATTAATGCTTAATTGAACCAAATAGAGTATCAATTTAGCGGCCGCAATTGGATCATGCATGTCGTCGCGCATGCGGACTGGACTCAGGGAATTCTTTGTCCAATCTCCGCTGTTAATATTGTAGCCCAGTTCTTTATCATTAATTATAAAATAAAAAATATATAAAATTTCATGCATCGACCTGGCCTCGAACCCGAGCCGCATGGGTAGCACCCCACCGCTCTGCAACTGAGCTATCAATGCACTGATCGATGCCTACAATATTATCTTGATGCTCGTCTTCAAGCTCGTATTTTATGTTTGTCGCTAGGCATGCTACATATTTTTTCGGGAGAAATTTTCGCAGGAAAAGTGGCTCATTCTTCTTCATCTTGTTGATGTGCTTCAAAGTCTTGATTTATCAGACCTTTAGTTAATCAATCATTGTAGTCATCATCACCACTGGTCGCCCCTGGTTATGTGATACACAGGGCCCATAAGTCCGCGGTTATTTAGAAAGACTTGTAATTTATTTCCGTGATTTTCGAAAACCTCGCCACATTCTTCTAAATATGGGGTGAAATTTTACTAGTGACCGATAGCGAAAACTTAAAATCGGCTGGTGATAGATAAGGAACAACTTTCCCCAAGGAACATAGGTCGAAACATGAAAAAAAATATTGGACCCTCCATACAAAATCGCCGGTCAGCTGATCGAGTTACTATGGGAGGTATAACATTATTTTTCTTTATTAGACCTATGTTCCTTGGGGAAACTTGTCCCTTATGACCTGCCGATTCCGAGTCTTCGCTATCGGTCACTAGTAAAATTTCACCCTATATTTATTAGCAGACAAGGGGACAGCTAAAAGTTCGTCCCTGTCCGGTATAGTGGGTACATGAATCATCCCGGGCAGTTCGCGAAGTGCGTCCCGCCTGTTTCATTAGCTCAATTAATTACGCCGGAATTGACTTAAACAGACAAGCAATTACTTACACAAGCCAAGGCGAGTCGTTCATGGGATTACCAACATGATATTCTCATTTTGTTATGAATTTATGATGTACTTACTCATGCAAGTACCTAGTGTTCTTCATGCCAAATCCTGAAGACTAATATTGGGTTTAGTGTGCACTGTAATTATGATTTATTTATGTTTGTCGTAACAATAGAAGAGGTCTATGACGTAGCTGTTAGATATTTAATATGTTAAGACCATAATAGTTTATTAAAATCAGGGAGCAAAGTGCGCTAAATAAAAATCAGTGTGTCGTTGGCATGTCAGTTGGATGGTTTTGGTAGTTTCGTATTCTGCTAACAGGTTAGATATTAACTTTAGAAAAACATAGTTGCAATGCGCTGTCAGTTGAGTATCTGTAACATTACAATGGCAAAAAATTAGCAGACTGCGTCCCAGTTTTGCAGTACCTAGAAGCTAAACACTGGTCAGATCCCTTATAAGCTGTATTAGTCGGTGACGACAAATGGTCGAATAATGGGTTTACCCGGCGTCGACTATTGCTCCCTAGGCATTTTCGTTACTGCAATCTCTTTTGGTGCTATATGTAATAAATTTTCTATCACTATCAATTTCATTTACCCATCGGAATGGCGATCAGTAAATTGCAAAGATGGCAAGTAGGAAAGGTTTGTTCCTTTCCTACTTAATAAAAGTATCATTAAGTCAACATTGTAATAAATACATTTCTTCATAAATACATTTGCATATAAATGTTTATAAATACATTTCTGTATGATCACTGATCATAAAGTAATTTTTGCAGAGTGAGGAATTTGTCACAAGTTTTTCCTGCAGCCTACCGTACAGCCCTATTTTTTTATATTTTACTGAAACTAAGAAGGTAATTTTCGACTTTAACGTAAAATCAAGTCTATTATTTGAAATTTGAGTCATACAAATACCAAATGCATTGACCATATTCGAACTACCAACCCAGCTCGCGTGCCGGCCGAAAAGCGTCGATGTAAATCTATTTGTCATATTAATGTGGGCAATTAGAGCCATGCGGGCAGCAAAGGGTTAACACGACGTTGGGAGTCGAGGGTTAAGAATGGGATTACGGGAAACCGATTTTCGTATTATTGGTTAGTGGCAAATGGTAATGGACCATAAGGCAGTTTTCCGACTTTTATGTCAAATTGGGCTTGTCAATGTTATTCTACTCCATGATTGGGAGAAAATTATTAATGTGTCATATAAGTTTGACAATCAATAAACAATTTCATTTTATTTTTATTTTGCTACGCGTGAAATACGCTACCAAATAATATAATGATGAATGACCATTATCATAATTAGTATCTAATAGTTAACAATCCCAGAGATATTAGAGCTATTTTCCTTATTATGTAAGCTTTTTCCTGAGTACCTACGTACTAGTACTTAGGTATAAGTATATTGGGTACGTGGGTACGTACCTACATAGTATTTCTTCTTCTTCTTCGAGTGGGACACCAAGTCGTCCAACGACCCCATAAACCCTGGCATCAGAGTTTGTATTTAAATATTTATGAACTAGCTTTCCGCCCACGGTTTCACTCGCGGTATTATCTGTTTGGTCTAATAAAAATGATTTAAATATATTGTATTTAAAATCCAAAATTTTGAAACAGATTGCATCAAAGATCACGAACGGTGGAGTTCGACTACCTGACAATAGATGGCGTCACTACTTGAGGGATAGAAAAAGCCCTTATATTTTTTAAAAATACGTCCTTTAAGTTAAAACGGGAACTTTCTTGTTTGAGGGGAGATAAAGAGCTATTGCACTATATAAGTCCCTTTATTGTACCGGTAATCCTTTTAAAGTTTTATCGGCACGTACATTTTATCAACTTAGTTTTATTATATTATAATGATGTAACTAAACAGCTGAACAACTTTTGGTACTCTATGCCTGCTGACCGCCCATATTAGGTACCTGTATCATTTCATATTCATAATGTCAATTTAATAGCTCAATTAAATTGAACTCTGTTTTACTTAATGAAATGACTGCACTTTATAATTGCATAATAGATGCGTGCTGTGTAATTAATGCGTTTGTTTTAATTTTAATGCTGATCGAATGAAAGTGTTGTTTTAATTTTGTACGATGATGAATTAATTGTTATAGGGGTGATCGTGATAAGAGAAAGGGTAATGAGTAGGTAATTTATGGCTCAAATACTGAGAAATATGTAAATTACGTGTGGTGCTCGAATGACCCTATTTCTGTTTGGGAGATCTATGTCCAGCACTGGACTGTGGTGGCTTCTAAAGAGAGGTCGATGAAAGTTCTAAAAGTTAAGACTACCTTGAGACAGTACGCATATAAGGTCCTATTAAATTCACTGCAAATATTTAGGGGCAGATCAAATAAAATATAAGCATGTACTATGCAGATTTTTAAAGAAATCTACACGCTAGTTTTCGAGAAAATTGCATTTAACTAAAAAAAAAAACAAAACAAAAAAGTGCACCCAGTTTGTCCTAGAAACTCACACTTCGATGAATTTAAATTACGCGCGAAAAAAAGGTGCTGTGATTGGTTGGTTGTTAGTGTGCGTGCCGTTTAAGTGAATCCTGTCTACGTGGCGGAACGTCAGTTGTGTCAGCCAAAGGGTGTTCACATAATTAATTAAAAAGTTTGTTTGAAAATGAAAAATAAAATCTAGCGTGTAGTTTTTTTTAAATGTCTTAGATGTTTTTCTTATACATATTTACGCAAGCCCTCAAAATATTTGCAGTGAATTTAATAGGACCTTATATAAGTATACAGATGCTAGTAATTTCAAAATATTTTTTTTTTTTGTAATTTTAAGATTAAGGCGATAAATATTCATGATTTTGATATATCGTTCATCGCATATAGACATCGCACATTCGCGGTAATTTTTTCAGATAATTATTTTAGGCACAAGTCGTGCCGCATGACACAAGAAGATATATAATTCTATTGCTGCTTTATCGGTAGACGGTATATGTTCCGGCGCGCGTTTCGACAAGATGGCGGCGCATCCGGCTTGACCGGAAGCCGGCTAATGCGATCTGCCCAATCCCGGCTTTTCGCGCCCCGGGCGAAAACATTACGTGAGATCCCGGTGTTTATCTATCGGTTGCGAATTTTGCAATTTCAGCAAACGTCTGCTTGTGGAAACTCAGTTCAATCGCGATTATCACCCTTAAGGTCTTATAGTTACCATTATCGATTCGATGATGAAGAAGAAGAATGCATGAGACACAAGAATGGTTACTAATATAGCTGAAAATTTACCTTTCCTAAAACTGAACTGCTTTCCACTGGAAAAAAAGAACGACAAAACATTACCCTAACAGGATTTTCTAGTACTTTATTAACTTTCTTACTAAACTACCTAAACTACTCCTTTTTTTGTAGCAAGAAACTAGTGAAGGTAGGTAATTTATTAGTGCGAGTGTGATGAATGAATCCCAAATACGTTTTGACTAGACATCCTATTAGATAGAGTTTGGATGGATGGATTGCATTGGATGTGGCTATCTGTGACGATTGTGACCAAAGTCTGCGTGAAATTCGATCAACGTACGTAGTTTTTCGATTCATTTATTCAATTTTCGGATCGTACTGTATTTTTTTTAAATAGATCGAATAATCTGCGATGTGACTGAATTTTACGCAGGTAGGTCCCGTCATATACATTTTCTTGCGAAATTTCTTAACTTAACTTATTTATACCAATTTCAAAGTTGAGTTTTTGATTTGATACTTACCTTAATCACGATTTAAACTGTCCAAGTTAAATATCCGAGCTGAGTAATCAAATGAAAGTTCAAAGTTGGCAAGTTAATTATAATTACGAGTTTAACCTTGGAACATGATCAGAGGCAATTAAGCCTACTTTGTCTCGATTCGATTAGATGAAATCTTCGAGAAATTTGTGAAGTTTTGCTTGTGGTGTAAGGGAGAGGAGAAAATTATTTCATTTGTACACCTAAGTGTATCTTTTGACCTTATACTGTAAATTTGGGCATTTTTCCGTCTATATCACTCTGTCACTTTGATTGTTTTTTATTGTAACATTTTGGAACTTAGACATTTTATTTTTTATTCAGGAACCGAGTTCGGAAACTTCAATGGCAACAGTCCGGCGACGAACGAATGGAAAAACATAGAATAACGAACGAAATACCTATCAAATGTAACATAGTCCTGTTGAGAGGAGTAGTAAGTAAACGGACAACAGAGACTAGAATAAAGAATTCAGACCACTTAAATCAAAACGGATTCTTAGAGGTGGTCCACTAATAAATTAAGGAGGTCGAATGAATTGATTTAATGGATATGGTTCTATTACGGCAATTTGTTAATATCTGGTTTTGTTGTTTAGCGTAGAGCTCAGTTTCGTAGCTGTAGTCATGTTTAATAGTAATATTTAGTACCTAAGTAGGTATAACGTATAGTTACCGTTGATAGTTACGTTCAAAACAAAATGTTTTCAGTAATGTTTATTAAACGATTTGAAATCTTCGATGGCTGACACACTTTGTAAAGAGGTCTTTGATTTATAGAGGTATTTGGTTCATATGTTCTCTGTTTTTGTTTCAGCTTATTACCTACTTCAGATACTGTAAGTATGTAGTGCCTACTTGCCATTAATTTAAGCGCGTCTTTACTAGTTTAGTACTCTGAAGTAGCAACAAAGAGCACAATACAATTACGTCTAACGAACGCGGTTTATTGGACTAATTGCGAGCTCGTCTTCATAACCGGCGCGCGCGCATTATTCATTTATGATCACCGTTCTGTCAAATAAAAATGAACTTTGCAGTAACATAATAAAGTCAAAATTAGCTTGTTACATTCAGTGGCCGAGCGCTGAAGGATTTTCGTTTCTGCAAACGAAACTTGACTTTATTCAAAACTAGATAGAGCATTTTTTGCAACTAAAAGAAGAAAGCTCGTATTAGCAAGCGCGCATGATTCATTTAGGCTTTATTAGATCGCTGTGTTTTCTTAGTAATGGAAGTGCGGAGGTCATATTGAAGCAATGGATCGTCCTCATTGTAGAGAAGTTTGAAGAAGTTTAGAGAAGTCCCTGCTGACTACGATTTAGGCAGAGTCGATATTATATAATATAGCATCTGTAATGCAAGCTCACCCAATCGTCGAATTTCGGCTAATATTTACATTTAAAAAAGTAAAATATCCAAACCGCTTTGCTCGATGTCGATGATCATGACCATGAACGTGAACCGTTCACAATAAAATCCTTGAGGAAATATATACTCCACTTAATAAGCGGAGAGTTGGGCCTTTCAGGAGTGATGATAACTCCTGAAGGAAGAGTCCAGTCCAGTGTATTGGTACCCTTATTTTCCAAGCGTCGCGGCGTCGCGTCGGCGTCGTTGTCGCTGTCAAATGACTGGTTTGTATGGGAATACCAAAAAGACCGGTGACAGCGTCAACGACGCCACCGCGTCGCCGTCACGTTGACAGCGCGCTGAGAAGCTCAGGGAATAGATGGCTCAGGGTTTGTATGGGATGCGGTCGGGTTTTTCTACAAGACCGTCGCGACGCTTGGTTTATAAGCCTACCATATCTCCTACTGACAAGCCATGAACCTAATAAAAAAAGTCTAAACCGTCCCACTACGGTCTCTATTTTACGAAGTTAAGAGCTGGGTGTAGGTGAGTGATTGAGTTGGTTGCCGGAGTCAAGTGCAGACTCTATCAAAAGATTTCGTGGGCATGTTATGAGGAGGGATGGAAATCATGTGACGCAAAAGGTAATGATTATGAATGTGGATGGACGCAGAAGGAGAGGAAGGCCTAAAAAAGTTTGGATGGATTGTGTAAAAGATGATATGAATCAAAAAGGGGTAAACGAAGATTTGACGGCTGATAGAGATGAATGGAAGAGAAAGACAAATAAATTGGGATAAGGGCAGGCAGATGATGATGGTAATACAGATTGACGGCTGACAAAGTAGTACCATCGATAAGTAGCCATCGTATTCAGCTGAACCTGCTTCTATGGTAAGTACTTACTGGTCGAAAGGCGAGAAGATGTGGTGCGGTGGCCTCTGCTGCTCCGTGACGTTTTCCCGCGACCCCGCGCTGCCGACAGACGGAGCTGGCGACGCGCAGCTGGCTTCCGACCTGCTTGGACAGAGGTTTCTGTAAAATAATGTAGGAACGAGATGACCCAAACAGAAAACAGATGTTTAAATAGCTTGATAATGAGATATCATCACGTCAGCTCACCAAGTGTACGTAAGCCTCCACCAGAATACACAATCTCTCGTTTACGCCATTAGGCGCGTCCACACTGCCCGAGGCTGCTCGCTGCCTCACGCGGCATACGCTCGTGCGCAGGCGAGCCAATTTCGGCCCAATTTGGACGCCTGTTAAATTAATAGGCAAACTTCTGAGGCGCGTTCATATTGGCTCGGCTCGCGCGCGTTCGCCCGAGCACGAGCGTGCGTTGCTTATGGTGAGCCACCGTAATTTTTTGGTCGTTTGCCTCACGAGGCAGCGAGACAGCGGGCAGCCTCGCTTGGTGTGGACGCGCCTATTCATACGTACCAGCCGCCATCTTTAAGTTTTCGGCCATCTGCTAGGCGTGGCCTTTACTCGAGAATACCACACATACTGTCTGGTATTCTGTTTTTATGTCGGATAATCTCAATTTCATTCCGGACTTTACATATATAGCTCTATAAGTGACATTCGGCCAGTGGACCAGCTTATAGACTGTTTCCAAAAGTAGCTTAGTAGGTAACTAATAGTATCAGGCGTTACTTAGCTTAAATGTAGCTTAAATGGTTTTTAGTATTTAGTAGCTACCTGTCAGGTCTCGGCGAGCGAGTGGGCGACCGACGTGGCGACTGCAGTGGCGAGCGCCGTGGCGAGCCGGATGGTAATAGGTATTGAGTAGCTACCTGTCAGGTCTCGGTGAGCGGGTGGGCGACCGGCGTGGCGACTGCAGTGGCGAGCGCCGTGGCGAGCCGGGCGTGACGGGGGGTGAGGCGCGGGGGGACATCCCCGACACGGGAGACGCCTCCGCAGACCCTCGGGACAGGCCGCATTCGGAGGAGCCCTAGAAAATGTTAGAATAAAAATTTTAAAAGCTTTATCGGCAATCAAAAAGACACTGTGTGCTGAAAACGGCGGCCAAAAACCATTATTGCTTTGACCTTTGTGTTGACTTAGCTTTGGTTTATCCAAATTATTTGCGAATGTAACCCATTTTTCAACAACTTTTTATCAACCATGCATGTTGTCTACTAACTAAAGGCCCAATTCTAACAGAATTTCGCCCTACGCCATATACGGAAGCAGAGGAGAAGATTGGAGGTAGAAGAAATGCTGAATTCAGGCATACGCAGGGTTGCCAATTTATTAATTTATTAGTTCATTATTATAAAATGATTGTATCCTTTTACAATCACTGTACATCTCGCAGGATGACACTGCCGTCCCTTTTTCTAAGGTGCCAACAATCATCTGTAAAACCTATTTACCTACTTACATTTTTATGCAAACCTGATATCCATATTACGACTCTTTCTTACCTTGTCATCGGAGGGATCTCGCTTTGTCATCACGTCGACGCCGTCCCGTTTCCTTTGCTCCTCTTTTAACCTCGTCTCTTTACTGCGCTCGCTGGTTCTGTATCTGAATGAAACATCGAGTGACGTACCTTGTCATCGGAGGGATCTCGCTTCGTCATCACGTCGACGCCGTCCCGTTTCCTTTGCTCCTCTTTTAACCTCGTCTCTTCACTGCGCTCGCCGGTTCTGTATCTGAATGAAACATCGAGTGACGTACCTTGTCATCGGAGGGGTCTCGCTTTGTCATCACCTTAACACCCTCCCTTTTTCTCTGCTACTTTTTTAACCTCGTCTCTTCACTGCGCTTGCCAGTTCTGTATCTGAATGAAACATCAACTGACGTACCTTGTCATCGGAGGGATCTCGCTTTGTCATCACGTCGACACCCTCCCTTTTTCTCTGCTCCTCTTTTAACCTCTCCGCTTTTCGCCATTTCGCTCGTCGGTTTTGGAACCACACCTGTCGACAAAAAAATCACGTCAGTAAAGAGCTTTATCTGTTTTTTGGAGAGCACGTAAAGCTGTCAGTTCAATGCATCGATATATCGCCGTCTCGTTCAGCCCCAGGATAGCTGATGCGATTTCTATGGTGCTAAGTGATAGATAGCTGTTTTAGTAGGTATAGAATTTTCCAAAGAACTTTCATGTAACTTGACTTTAGGGCTTTTGAGGGTCGAAGGTCACTAGGAAGAAGTTGAAATGCAGAATATATGATGCAGAAGCATCGGATACAATTGACAATTTGCGCGGAAATTTTTTGGTTTGATACCTACAATCCATAATCTATTGACTGAATCAAAAGCCGTTGTGTTCCTTTTCTCAGTAGGTATACTGTTCATTTTAAAAAAATGACGCAGAAAAAAGCATTATACATTCAGTTCTTACAATCCCACAACCTATAGATGTACTAAGTAACTACTTAGTAATAATATTTTGATATGAAAACGATAACCCACCTCAATAATAACACATCAAATACCCCAGCAGGCTGTCAACACTACACGGAATCTAATAGCCATCATTACTGCCCCTTAACTAGAAGATTACAGATCACTCGCCACACCAGATGTATAGGGGTGCCTTAACCACTTACCACTATATTTTGACCCTCCATTGACAAGCAACAGCCTTGTAGAGACAGACCAAGTTATACTGGTTAGTAGCGCGACACAAAACCAGTTTAAAAGACCTGTGTGTCGATACTAAGTGTATACTACGAGGCGTCAAAGTAATTTGGTAAGAGTAAGCTGGTTAGCTAAACATGGAGGGCCACATTTGCAGTGCAATTTTGGCAATTTACTTTTAATAAGCCTCTGTCGGAGAGTGCTACGAAATCTTGTGGTGATTATGAAGGGTGCGACGATAGACGGAAATGTAGGCAGAATATACCGAGGAATTTATTGAAAGTTAGAAAATATGATCATGTTCTTCTGAAAGATAGACTATTGATTTTTCTTGATTCTCTTTTTGTGAAATGGTGTTATTTTGTACTTTAATTCGTGATAATATTTTTACAATACTCGAAACAAATAAACATTACAAATAAAAACTCTACGCACAATCTTTACGTGCTTATTGTTAGTATGTCATGTCCTAAATTTATAACTATTCCTCTCTTTTCGTGTGGGACATCGTTTCGCCCAATGACCTAACTTTTCCTAAACTAGGTCACTTACTATACTCTGTTCAAGATAACAAGCTAGGTATTAATAAAGAGCCATCACAATAATTTTTTTGCGTGTGAGTAAAAGAGACAAATGACAATTGATGTCAAAACGTCAATTTGGTACTTGCTCGTTATCGTGTGAATAGAGTATACCTACATTACCTACTAAGGCACACATATTTTAAACCAACATTAAGTTATTTCAAATCCACACTGCTAAAACCCCTTGACCCAAAATCCTTTTTCCGGCTGCCCCTTCTATCCGATTAGCTAATCTTTGACACGTCCTGAAGGCCGTCCGTCCCTGGACGATCGTAAGCTAATTTCGTTAAAATAATAATCCACCATAATCTCTAGTAGCCTAATAGTTTTTGTCCAACCTTACAAGGGAGTTATAAGAGAGTTACAAGGGTGGAATTAATATTTGACGTGATGGGGATAACCCGAAGGAGGGTTGATGCTTTTTTATTGTTAGGGTGGTTTTTTAATGGTGATGAGATGACATTGATGCAGAACGTTGAACGTGTACTTTAAACTTTGATGTTGCACAAATAAAAACATTTATTTTTTCAGAAAACTAACTTGGTTTTTAAAAATTTGTCTACGTGTCTTAAGTGCGCGCATGGCCTCAAAGTTTTCATTGACCTGTTTTCTTTCCGAATAATGCACGTAGAACTATTTTTTTTTTTATTTCCAGGACTACCTACTAAATTGAAGTCGACATGCTACGACTGCTCAATTTCTTCGTAAAATAATTTCGAGAAGAAAATATGAGCTTTATTTTTTTTCGCATAAAACTTAAAGTAAAAAGAATATAGGAAATATGGTAGATAAATAGGTAACAAAATGTTATACAAACAATAGGCACAAGAAAGACAGAAGTTAAAAATACCTGTGACTGTTGTATAGTTGCCGTCCAACACTTTTGCCATTTTGAAAAAAGTTAATATAACAGCGGAGCTATTTTTATAACAAAAGCAACAAAAACTTCCCTAATTATTTTGAAAACGCTCAAATAACGATTGAGTGGGTCTACACAATGCAAGGGGTGGTGCGCACTGCGGGCCCGCACGCGGCGTTTTTAAAACATTTTGCAAACAGCTTTTGTATAGTTGCGACATCAAGCCCACTAACTTTGTGCTAAAAATTATCCACGTTAAGGTTAGACGCAGAATTTAAGACTAATAAAATAAAAAGACATTATTATTCCGTGCAAGGCGTCATAATCATATTGATGCTGAATAGGTAAAACTATGTTGTACGCGGGTGCGTTCCATCTGAGTTCACTAAGTTTAGTACAAAGCGAGTTAGATCGGTTGTATAATACATTACAAAACGCAAATTTGCCCCCGATTAGAAAGCATTCAAAAGCGAAAACAACATATGACATAAATGCTGCCACTAGATTGCGCGCGCATAGTCTACGACAAATCTTCAAAATAAAACAACGATAAGCTTCTGGTCCCCACCTCTTTATTTGTTACCATTTAACCCCGTTGCAGACTCAATGCGGTGTGTAACGATCGCAAACACTCGAAACGATGTTTGCAGCAATCGCAGCGTGCAACCCCACAGTGTGCAACCCCCATTATTGAGCACCACTCCAGTTTGAATAAGCCACTCGATTGTTGTTTGTTTAATTAACAAGGTGTTGGGATTGTTGTGCAGTGAAATGGGGTTTGTTTTTGAAACTTGGATGACATTTATAACCTCTTAATGAGAGACACACGTAACGTCCGTTTTTGCGTTATTTTTGCGCAGCGCCGTTGCATGCGTTACGAAAATGCGATTTTCCACCATATTCTCATGCAAAAGTGTCCTAATGGGCATTTTCATTCGCAAGCACTTTGCATCGCAAAATGCTGCATTGACGGATGCATCTGTCAAAGTCAAACATTTGTATAGGTCGATATTCGTCATAGACTTATATATATAAACTAGCGTTTAATATTCGTATTGACCTAACGCATGCGTTACGCTGCGCAAATATAACGCAGGAATGGACGTTTCTGTTTCTCGCCTAAATGATTTCCAAAATCAGCACCTGCGTATATTTATATTTTTATTTATTTCTTTTTTTCGCTTCTTAAGACACCCACGGTAAAGATACGGGGTGATACTATTCTAACTAAGCTGGCACCACGCGGCATAAGATAAAACTTTACAAAATATTAAGTAGTTCGTTCGTTACACGAGGTATTATTATTTTCGACCATCGCTCATTACGTCACACTCATGCTGCAACGAGGTAGGTGGCCCTATTACCGACCAGTACACATTGTTCTGGCGTTTAGCGGGCGGTCTAGGGTAATCGCCCCTATTGTTGCCCATACACTGCAATAAATTACATTGCAATCAACACTTTGTGATAAATTCATAGGGTACCTACGTTGATGGGCCAGTGTAGCAAATAAACTATACTTAATGTTTGTTAGCAGAATACTTTACTTGTTTTTTTTTATCTGCTTATCTGTTATCTCACCTCTTGGCAAGTATATTGCAAACGATGTTGGAACATGCAAGTGATATTTTGGCAATGCCCTCACTACCTTAAAGGTGTTAGGAAGGCCCATCTTCAGCAGGTAACTTAGACGGCGGTCGTTACACAACCATGTCAGACGCCTGCTCATTCCAGTAGGCGGTAGAAAAACTTTGACACCAGGGTTCATCGGGTGGTTTGACGACTTAGTGTCCCACTCGAAGAAGTCGAAGAAGCTTTTGTGGATTTTAACGATGTTAAGCAGAAAATTCAGTTCGAATAAAAAGTTAAACATCAAAACCCAACTCAAAAATCCTACACTCATATCGCAAAAGTTAAATTCATTAAAAACTTACCCGACGCGAAAACATGCATTAAAACTCTACACGTACCAAAAATAATTACTTAAACTCTAAAAAGCATCCCCTAAACGTTCCACATACTTAACTCCCCGTCAACTGTTTAACTGATTGCGAAATGTTAACTTTAACTCGCCACTTGCACGTTAAGTTAAAAGTTTAAGTAAAAACCTCTCACCTACTTAAAAGTTAGCGTTTTCTAATTATGTCAGAGCGCGGTAATGTTTTAAAACATTTCATATGCAAAGTTGATGTGGACAGGGATGTAATCAGGGGGATTTATTTGAACCCCCCCATGCAAATTTCTGCTTACACTAGGTACTTAAGTCTTACACATTAATGACATTACACTAACTTGAAAAATATATTTGTTTATAGTTTATAATTTGCCTGTCTTTATCGGTACTAACTGGAAGTAAAATAAAATAGCTGCAAATATTTAGAGGTAGGTAAAATATTTAAAGGGGTGTAATGATACTGAACAGTTTTCCCGAAGCAGTAAATAAAAATATAGAGTAGTTTTTTACACATTTAATTTGCGAATTGACAATCCACTAAAATATCTTGTAAATTGCAAATAAACTTTTTTTTTTATATATATGTTACAGGCAAAACCCTTAACCAGTCATTAACGTTATTGACTGAAAAAAACAGTCAATAACGATATTGCCTAAGAGCCTTAGTCAAAACCCTTACTGACTAGTCAAAACCCTTATTGACTAGTCAATAACGATATCGACTGACGTGCCTAGTCAAAACCCTTAGGTACGTCAGCCCTGGTGGCAGCAACCTAGACCTAGCTGGAAGATCACCATCAGGACCGTTAGATGGTCGCAGCCAAAGTCTACTGTCTCGCTCCCCAGTTCTCATTCCATGAGGACATGCCCAAGTCGCAGACGGCTTTTCACTAATGCTGACCTCAGCAGATACGTGGCTTTACCTCCCAGATGTCATAGACGGACGACGAATGGACGAGACACACAGCGCCATCTAGCTCCAAACTAATCAAAGCTTGTACTATGGGAACTAGACAACTGATATGATGCTTATAAAATATACTTTTTTGTAAATATGTATACAAAGAATACACCCAGACAAAACACAAATATTTGAAAATTGACTTTACAAGTATTTGCGTCTGGTGGGAATCGAACCCACTTACAATGTCATTTTTACGCACGTGGTGACATGCACATCACGCATACGGGCCCGGTGTATGGCACCCTATATGGCTAATGTTGTAGCATATGCTACGCCTTAAATAACTATTTCCGCAGTAATATAAAATCGTTACCTCTTTAGCTTATGCTACGCCGTAGAGGACTTTTACTTAGTAACTCATCCATTGTAGCGGGAAAATAGAAAATGGTGTAGCATGTGCTACGTCGTAGATGAAACTTGTTTGATTCCTCCGTCGTAGGGGGTTAGTTAACCACGTAGCGATAGGATCCTACGCGTCGTAGTAGTAGATGTAGCATTTGCTACGTCGTAGAGGACAATTCTCTGATCCTACACGTCGTAGTGGGAGTTGTAGCATTGGCTACGCCGTGAGAACCATTCGCTTATACTACGTTTCGTAGAGTTGTAGCATTTGCTACGCTGTGATGAAAACGATTCGCTGATCAAACGCGTCGTAGTGGGTGTTGCAACTTTTACTACGTCGTAGAGGGCCATTCACTGATCCTACGCGTCGTAGAGCGAGTTGTAGCATTTGCTACGCCATGAGGGCTAGTTCCTGATCCAATGCGTCGTAGTGGGTGTAGTAAGTAGCATATGCCACGCCGTAGAGGACCATTCACTGATGCTACGCGTCGCAGTTAGTGTTGAGACGAGCGACGAGACTAAGATTGAACACACTCACCGAAATGCATCTTATAAAATATAGAAGATGGAGGCAGTCAGAGTGGAAGTCTACTCTTTTGCTTACCCACCGGGAGATAAGATAACCATCAGTATCGTTAGGTGGTCGCCTATGATGGAAAGCCTACTGCCTCACTTGCCGACTGCACTGGGCCAGAGCTTATTAGCCACCGCCGTGAGGTCTATGACATCTGGGAGGTGAAGCCACGTACCTGCTGACAACCGACAAGCGAGACAGTAGACTTCCACTCTGACTGCGACCATCTAACGGTCTTGATGGTGATCTCAGACCTGCCAGCCAGGTCTGGGTTGCTGCCGCCAAGGCGGACGTACATATTAAGGGTTTTGACTGGGCACGTCAGTCAATATGGTTATTGACTGATTTTAATAGATAAAATCAGTCAATAAGGGTTTTGACTGAGTCCCTTAGGCAATAACGTTATTGACTGTTTTTGCCAGTCATTAACGTTATTGACTGGTTAAGGGTTTTGCCTGTAACATATATATCACTCTTAACAACCCTCCCTCAAAACCATCCCTTATTCCGTGCCTGCCTCAATCCCCGTGCAAGACAAAGTTACGGTCTCCGGTGAAAATATTAAGAAAGCAACTCTTGGAGCGTGTGTCGGTACCCTTAAGTGAGTGTGCGGGAGCCTTAAATACCGCTAATGTATTGAAATTGGCTGTCAAGTCGGATCTGTGTGGTAAGCGGAATTAAGTAACCATACATGACATGCACTTGGAAAATGGAGGATTAAAAAATATATAAGCATGTTTGCAAAACAAAAGTTGAAGTTAAGCAGTAATAAAATGATTTGTAGGTATTTATAGATATTAAAAAGTAAGCTTATGAATTATTTCAAGCAAAAGACATCAACGCGTTAGACTAAGTTTTTATTTAACTTATTTCGTTTTACCTAAAACGGTTCTAGGTACATTTTAATATTTGTTGAATTTAAATATTCAATATTTAAACTGATATTTGCTTTTATCTTTCAAAAACTCAGCGGCATAGTTTTATTTCACGATTGTCGTGCCCATCTGAACGATTACAATAGCATAAACTTCATGAAGTACCAATGTCGATCAAAAAATTTGTTCACCATAATTACTAGAGAAAAAAAACGAATAATTATTACTAAGGATTTTCCCGTCTCTAGATCAAAAATCAATACCCACATAATCCCTTCAGCAAGTTAGGGCGTTAAGTTTTTCATCACATGATTAGGGGCAAATTACCTCCCCCCTTGCTCCCCCCTCGCCCCCCCTGCCCCCGGGCGCTGGGATCCGGTAAATCCCCTTCATCGCGGATAAGATGTGGAGCTTCTTAGCTCCGAGACAAGGATGCGGGAAGAGGTGGATGTTCCGTATTTTAAAAGTAGCATTGCAACATAAATGTCTCTTTTGGAAATAATCTACCTTCTCGAGTTCCTGATATGCTATCTAATTTTCTTTGGATGATTGTTTAATTAGTGACTTTATTAGGAGATACGTACATTGCGGTCTTAATATAGCAGCGACGTTGAATGTTATGCTTAAAAAGCATAATATCTATGTATGGTCCACGCGCAATCCGAACAAATGTATGACAGCGGCCACCATCAGATCGCGCACGAACTATCTATAAGTACGTACTAAGTATGCTTATTAATCCGAAAGTTTACTGATATAGAATGATAACTACATGAAAAATTGGATCTACCACATAATATGTGATATGTAGATAAGCATATTATAATTCATGGACACACAATAATTAATTTCGTGTGAGCCAAATTTGTGTGTCCCATAAAGGTCCCATACTACTCTTGAAATGTCACAAGCTGGGTAGTGGGTAGCATGTCTGAAAATAATCTCATTCTCTGTGTTTTATCCATAATTAATTTGAAAATACAGGCTTTAAAATAAATAAATAGCTTATCCACTCGTTCCTTCACACATCCCAACCGCATAGTAATTAGATTCGGCTCGCAGAGTGGTGTAATTCCCGCGTAATACAAAACACAAGCTGCTAACATGCTAACATGTTTACGGATATTATCCGCAAGTATACCCGACTACACGTATTAGGAATACACGCTTATCATGTTTGACGGTATACCCGACTACACGTATTAGGAATACACGCTTATCATGTTTGAAAGTTTCACGGTTGAAGTTACTGCTTCTCTACTATTTACAGAGATCAAACCGACATACAACAGGCGGAACTGAACAGTAGACGTGCGACGTGAGACGTGAGACGACATCTGTCAGACAAGTGATCGTCGGTCGCAATCGATGCGACGTCCGTCTCAGGTGTGTAGACGGCGCGGCAGCGTCTCTTCTATTCATTTATTTATGGAAACGGTTTTAAGCGTCGCGATTTCGCACGTCTCTCGTCTTTTATTATTTGTATGAAAAACCAATAGTTAAAGCGGTAGGTGGAGGTGCAGGCGATTATTTTATTTAGTTATTTATTTATTGGTACATTTACAAAGTGAAAACACAAAAATTACACAAGAGAACGTAACAAAAACCTAATGAGGTTTGTCCGTACGCTCTGAAACCTTAGGTTATCTAATTCTGTGAATACAATTTCAGGGTTAGAACCCAACTACTTTCTTTTCTACGCCTTCAGATAATAAACTAGAACCAAAAATCAAAAGCCTCGATTTAATCTTGCGAAGTTCCGAAGCAGAAACAATTGAAGTTCGATGGAGCGGAACAGATATCATCTTAAACTGTCTAGGCCGAATTACAGGACCGACAAGTCATAACTTGGTTCGGAAGATTTAATTTCTTACTTTATTTATCAATCAATACATACATACCTTACCTTTACCTTTACAGCCACAGCAGTCCACTGCTGGATATGGGCCTCCCCCGTATTGGGGGCATTGCCATACTCACCACGCTTGGCAGGCGGATTGGCGAGCGCAGTACAAGATGTTTAATTCACAGGGAACGCTGCTACCCATCCCCTGGACACCCACGGGTAGAATTGGGGTGATGCTATTCTAGGCCGGCATCACACGGCAATACATACATACCTAGTATAAAATTAAAATGGCTTTTTGTGTTTCTCTGTCTTTCTGTATGTCATGAACTCCTCGCAAACCGCGCCACGGATTTTGATACGGTTCGTCTGTTCGTCTTTTTCGCTGGAAAACGAATTTGTAGCGGGTGCCACCGGTTACGGCCCGCTTATGTTTATATTTTGCAGGTTTATATAAGGTAACATTTCTTTGAACTCTTCCTTATCACCGGACGACATTGCGGTTTTGTGACAGACATCAAATAAATTACAACCTCTGACAGTCACACTTTTGATGCGACGGGGCAAAACGTGTGCAATACACATCAACACTCAAATTCCTTAGTCGCTTCTTACGATGCTAACCTAAGCCGGCACCACACGGATGAATACAATTCTTATATCTGGCTCATTCTCCTAAAGCCATGGAAAATTCTAACTTCCATGTCTTTTTTTAATTTTAGATATTTTGGAAAATATTATACAGTTTATCAAAGTTTTCTTCATTTCTAAGATAGAATTTAAAAGGCCCGGTTTTCGGACCACTGGTTCAAGAGTTATTTGATGTCCACTATTTGCGAACATGGACGTTAGAGAATTCCGTGGCTTATTTTCTTTTTGTAAATAATGAAAAAACTAAAGTGTATTTTAAATATAAAACTAGTAAGTGATGTTGTTTAGAGCTTATACAAGGTATTTTAGTGAAAATATATAACATATGACTATCAATACCGGAAAAAATAGAAGGCCACTATTTTTTGACATGGAAGTTAGATGTCCACTACTTGGTACGTCGGAAAACTAAACAAAATACGTTTTATTTCTTTATACAAGATGTAAAAAAATCAACTACAAATACTTTAAGGGGTGAATTAGCCCGTTAACTGAACAACTTTCCTCGAGGAGCATAGGTCGAGATGTGGAAAACAATTTTGAACCTCCCATACAATTTTGGACTCCCTCGGGCGGCTGCTACAATTTGTATTGTCCCACCATTATTATTATGTTCATCCCACCATTACTATTATTTTTACATTACGACCTACGTTCCTTTCTACGCCTCATAATATT
Source organism: Phthorimaea operculella (assembly GCA_024500475.1). Taxonomy (NCBI): domain Eukaryota; kingdom Metazoa; phylum Arthropoda; class Insecta; order Lepidoptera; family Gelechiidae; genus Phthorimaea; species Phthorimaea operculella. The sequence continues at coordinate 2,223,536 of JANFCV010000082.1, forward strand.
TGCAGTTGATTTTTTTACACATTGTATAACGTTTATTTCGTATGTGATATCGGCGGCTCAACAGACAGATATGCTAGTGCCTGCGGTGTGATATTCAAAACTTTAATACTAAAAATATTAAAAAAACTATTAAGAGAAACAATGGCACCAAAGTTTTTGCAAGGTACCTGTCTATTGGGCAGAGCCGAGCCGGCTGGCTGACAAAGCTGAAGACAGAGGATGGCAGCGTGGTATCCATGCAAAGAGAGGTAATGTGGGAGATCAAACTGTTCTGTGGACAGCTGTACACTTCAGTCGCAAAACCTGTTATTAGCTCAACAGACCCTAGAGCAAAGCTTACCCGACAACGGTGTCTAGACCTCGGTATAGACCGAGGATGACCCGGATATCAGCTTGTACGAGATTAAGATAGCCCTTAAACAGCTCAAAAACCACAACGTGCCGGGCGAGGACGGAATCATATCAGAGCTACTAAAATCGGGTGAAACACCAGTCCTTAAAGTCTTTCAGAATCTCTTTAACTTTGCTTGTTAGGAGGTGGGACGCCAGAAGTATGAAACAGAAGCGATATTATATACTACAGGAATATCGGAGTGTTGAAATATTCATAAACGAAGAAAGAAACGCCACAATGTCAGTTCGAATACAAGATCAGACTACAGCGGCAAATCCATTGCACAGGGTGTAAGATAAGGACATGTATTATCTCAGAAGCTCTTCACCAATGCGATGCCTTGAAGCTCCTGGAATGGGATGAACTTAACATCAATATCAATACCGAAAACATCACTCAGCAAAATGCTACAGGACTTTAGTCGAGGTTTCCCAACAAGTGGACCTCAAGTTGAATATGGACACGACGAAAGTCATGGTCAACTCTCATGTAATGCCCACCCTAATATCGGTAGACACTCAAAGTGGTGGACAAATACGTCTGTCTAGGACAAACAGTCCAACTAGGAAGATCTTGAGAAGGAAGTCACTCAGCGAATCCAGCTCGGCTAGGCACTTCCGGGAAGTAACGCAGCGTCTTCACGTCCAAAATTACTCACTGTCTCGAGACGAAAGTTTTTGAACAGTGTGTCATGCCAGTGATAACCTACGGTGCGCAGACATGGTAGCTAACTGTCGGCCTCCTAAATAGAGTAGAAGTCACTCAGTGAGCTATGGAGAGAGCTATGCTCGGTGTTTCTCTTCGTGATCGAATCAGAAACGAGAAGATCCGTAGACGAACCAAGGTAACCAACATAGCTAAAAGAGTCAGCAAGCTGAAGTGCCAATGAGTAGGCTACAATACTTGAAGGACTGATAATCGGTGGAGGAGCGGCGGCCCGCGGCAGGGAAATGCCGGATGCAGGCCGCTTCTAATCGGTCAAGGTGGAAGTATTTAGTGGAGTTCGATGTTCAGTAGTATACGACCTATGGCTAATAATGATGACGATGACATAAAAAGTATGAATTATTTTGGAAAACTTGCAAACGCGATAGTGGACAAGATATACTTGCTAAATTCGCAGGCTCGATTAGAACCGCGGTAGCCCAGTTGGTAGTGGTGTCGGCAGTACAGATGCCGAAGGTCGCAGGTTCAAATCCTACCTGCGGTGGAAAATTTTGCAAGTTTTCCAAAATTGTATACCTAACACGAGATGTGTTTTAAAAATTTGGTATTCAAGTATGGATTACTTTCACAAAATTTTCCATTAAGACACGCATTGGATTAAATTAAGAAAAAAAAATATATCATTTAAAATCTTTGTCCAACAGTGGGGCCAAAAATTTAATCATTCTCTAACGTCCATGTCATTTTGTAACGTCCATGTCACCGCGAAACATGGAAAGACATGGAAAAAAGGACATGGACGTTAGAACGAAAGTTTATTTTGCGGTTTACGAAAAAACTATAAGACCATACTTTTTACAATACCGCCTCTTGTTTTAAGCATAACAAAGGTATCAACCAGAAAAAATATCAGTATTACCTGATAACTGAATACTTAGTTATCGATGAGCATGGAAGTTAGGTGGGTACTGAACCAAATCGCAAATGTGTAGAAATTACCTTCGCCAGCAAAAATGCAGCAGCGAGAGGCACGTGCTTCTTTTACGATATTGTCGGCTATACTATCCGCTACTCATGTGTAAATAAACTAGACAGATAGCTTTCACCGTAACGAAAATATGAATGAGAAGGTAGCGCGAGGAAATTTAAGCCTGAATCAGGCTTCAACGCTAAAAACCATGTTTAAAAATAAATTCCGGCGTCTTTTACTTTTAAAAACATCTTGCAAGATAGAAAATATAACTAGTTAGAAGATAAGAATGATTAACATGATATTACCCTGATATTTTAGGATCTATAACAGTTTATCTGTCACAAAGTAGCAAAGTTCCTCGCCATGGACGTTAGAGAATGCATGTTTGACAGGAATTTTACAAAAAACTGTCAACATATTAGAGTATTTAAATGTTTGACCATGTGTAAGACAAACTGAAGTATTTTATAAAAAAAAATTATAACCCTCTTCCCACAGAAAGCTGCACTTTTTCAGCGGAATGTGTAAAAAATGCGGGCGATGAGAATGTACCATCTATATCAATATTTTATTATCTTTAAAGGTGCTAAACTCCGTAATCTAGAAGAATATAAAAGTTTACGAAACCACTTCAGCGTACGAAATCCCAAAAACGGAATTAAAATTTCACTCTTCATCCTCCGTTGACGTTGATATAGAGACTCTCAGCTCGCTAAAACAATAGACGACGACAAAACAAACAAAAAAGTCGTTATAACAGCGTCAATAGCACTCTTATATCACTTCTCGCTGTATAAGGGCTGCTAGGGCTGCTAACAATGTTTGTTAGCTTTTGTACAATGTTTTGGGCATTGTTACTGAGAGCTATTACATTTTTGTTACAGTTTTTTGTTGTTAATTATGTTTGCCTGTTTATAGCTATTATTATTTATTAATTTTTAATAGTGAGGGGCTATCTTCACAGATGGTACGTGTGACGTGAGATGTGAGATGACATCTGTCAGATTAGTAATTTTCAGCCGTCATCGATACGACACGCGTCTCTTCTGTTTCATGCATTGTACGGACGGAATCTCACGTCTCCGTCTCATGTCTTAGAAATATTAAAATTATTTATGAATTTATTATTATTTATTTATTATTACTTCAATACTTAGACTTATTATTAAAGCCATAAACATGCACCAAAATAATTTATCACTAAATGATTAGTGCCACAACACAACATTACTTGCCACCCAATAATACAAATCTAATAACATTGACAAGATTATTTTTGGCAATAGTTAATCAAGTGCTGATCCCATTCCCTAGGGAATAAGTAGCAACCTTACCCTCGTGCGACAATCGCTAACGACGCGTTGTGTTCAACGCGGGTGATAAAATATACCTACGTACTTACTTATTGGGGAAAAGAAAACTTATGGAATGGTGTTTTGGATGTTACACGTATACGGGGTGTATTGTAAGGGACAGCTCTACAAATACTGACTGATACCCTAGGATATAATGATACAGACAATGACACTGAACAACTTTCCATAAGAAACTATTTCATGAGAAATAAAATAATTATTTTCTTCCATACAAAATCACGACCACTGCTTTTACTATGGGAAGTCAAATACCTTTTTACGTCTTTTGAAATATTTTCTTATGCGCAGTTGTTCAGTTTCATGGTCTAAATGCACCCTAATAGTATTCGGAGAGCTCCCTTACACCCTGTACAAAAAATACGAATGACAAAACATCCTATTCGCAGCAAAATGACACGTTAACAAAACATCTTAGCAAATGTCAAAGATCTTTTACTTGTGTTTATCTTATACTCTGACAAACACATTGGGAAAGAGATAAAACTTATAAAAAAAATTAAACTCATTTACCTACTTACTTACTGGAAAATAATGAAATTGTAGGTAACGGGTAAGTATGTATTTTTTTTTATTAACCCGATTCCTTGATTTATAATGTCTTTAAATATTAGGGGAAACCGACTGCTCCATAATTTTTCTTTATTCTTTCTACCTCCTTCATTTATTTTCGTTTTTCTTTATACCACTTGACGTCGCTCTAGTATTCATCGCTCCACGAGCCACGGCTCTTTATCAATCATTTTTGCACAACTCAAATTAAATCAGGGGTGAAAATGAAATATGTCATCTCAATTTTGTGAGCTCTTCTAATTTGGCAAAAAGGTGTTGTTCTGTGTTGTTTTAATGAGACACCACTGAAATAAAAAAATACAAGAGGCGGTGTTTTGAAAGTTGTGGAAAAGTGACTATGAAACTGAAAATTTAAAGCTTTAGTTGTGGTTTTTATTTACCTACCGCACTGTAAATAAAGAACATACCTAAGTAGCCGAAAAGTCTCGAGTCTGTTATTTTTGCAAAAATAAATGTTTCGATGTAAACTGTCAAATAACGCAACATCGTGCGGCACGTTTTGGGATCGCCTCATATGAAAAACTTGGAGCAAGAAAAATCTTAGAAAACGTTTTTCACATTCATCTGTGCACCGTAGATATTGGATCATACTTAATCGGACAGGTTGTTTAGGGTCTGTATAATTACTAACCTCTATCAAACTAGTAATGATCTACAAAGGGTTGTTGGAACACCCCTCGTCCCACGCGGATAGAGTTACGCGGGCGACATCCAACTCTAACGCAATTAGGTTATGATATCTCTCCTTATTTTGTTTTGAATTTCGAGTATTTTGAAGTTTATTAGATAAGTTTTTAAATTTTTTCTTGAGCTTAAAGCTAGGTGAGGTTAGGTTTCTATCTATCTAAAATCTAATGGCACCTAGGTATTTGGTTTTTATCTGGAGAGCTGTTATGTTTCAAACAGTTTATTAACAAATTCACAATCACAACTAGCCAACCTGATTCGCACTTCACGAATTGTCTATTTACCTATTCTAAATTATGATTTTCTGTTATTTGGCATCATAAAAAATCATTCACGAGTAAGTATAGGAGCCTTGACAGAGCCACTTGCGCATAGTGATATTTTTTACGCGAATTTTTTCTTGCTTTTTTGTAAACTGAATCTTATGCAAGTTTCCGCACTGACAGAAAAAATATCGCGAATTGTTTCATACAAAATAAAACAAGTGATAAAAAATCGCGGTACAAGAATAAAATTCTCTGTGCGTCTAATGAAATCAACTTCGCAAACGAATACAATATTAGTAAGTATGTAAAAAAAACGTGCGGATCCAGCACAGAACCCAGACCACGTCCCACATTTTACCGTCCCTTTTGTAAAACAATATTTCAATCAGTCGAAAAACATCGTAGCATCTAGACACACGGCAGTGTGTCCGCCAAGTTCGAGCAAAAAAAGCGACACACCGGCCGTGGGTTATATTACACGAACCATTTCGGGCCAAGTTTCACCCACCTATAACTCAAAATCTATTTTATCTACGCATATGAAATTTCTAGTATCTGTCGAGATCTACTTACTTATCTAAAATACAAAATTTCATTAATGTACCTATTGTAGGTCTTGAGATATTGACGTCAGAAAATCGCTATTTTTACTATACACTCACTGACTGACTGACTCACTCACTCATCAAAAACCTAGACCACTTCCAGTGGTCGTATTGACTTGAAATTTGGCATGGAGGTAGGTCTTTAGGTCAAGGTAAAGGAAAAAATCTGAAAATGGCCAAGTGTGAGTCGGTTTTAAAAATAATGAATGTGTAAATTCATACCCCTAAGGAACTAAAACAAAAAATTTATCTATATCTTCCAATCGTCGTACCGACCGACCTAAAATTCGTTACGAAGGTTTGTATTTAGTCAAAGTAAAGTATAAATGAGATATTTCCTTACCTAACTTAATCATAAGAAAAAAAGAAAATAAACCTTACAAAAATAAATGAAATCCCACCCAAAACATAAATGTGAAAGGCTGCCAAGTTCGTTAATATTGGAATGCTTCGCCTATAAAAGAAGTGAGATCTAAATAAGTACCAAGTTCCATACACAGACCTCAGTTAAAAATAGTTACAGGAATGCACACTTGATTTTTCGCAGTTTGGAAATAAGAATCTACTTTCCAAACTGCGGAAAATCAAGTGTGCCTTCCTGTAACTATTTTTAACTGAGGTCTGTGTATGGAACTTGGTACTTATTTAGATCTCACTTCTTTTATAGGCGAAGCATTCCAATATTAACGAACTTGGCAGCCTTTCACATTTATGTTTTGGGTGGGATTTATCATTACAGGTACACTCAACTGCGAATTAAACTTGAATCAAGCTTTAAGAATATTCCAAAATAAAATCGAATTAAATCTTTTTAGTTTTCCAACCGGATATCCACTCTATTGGGATTTGCACTCACAGTGCTATGTTATTCTCATAAATTGAAAATAAGAAAATTGAAAAATTCATCAGCGACCGCCGGGACTTGAACCCGGGACTGGGGGGACTGTGCCACTGCTGTGTCAACTGAATTACTGGCGCCTGGCTGACCTGATGAATTTTTCAACCTCTTGATGCTATCTCGAAGCGGATTTCCACTTGCATGAAACTCTTTCCCCGCAATTTGTCATATTTAATTTTAAGTGCACTCCTGTAATTGTAGAATATAACTAAATCAAAAAACTTCCTACATGGCTCTGAAATTACAGACATCGCAAGTTATAATAGATTTTTTTCTACAGTACATAGGACATGCATAAACATATTCAACGCAAAATATTTTGTCAAGATAAACTTTTGTATCATTATGGGGTAAAAAGTCATCGATGAAGTAATCAACAACAAAGATCTTTCGTACAGCATTTCATTTTCCCAAAAATCTGTAGAAATTTGCTAAGTGTTTTGTCCTGTGTATTATTTTGTGTTTAATAAATAAATATCTTCTGCGGCCGAGTGTACCCGAGGTTGGTAATCCAATATGTCTGCCACGACGTCCAGCGGGTCCGGATCCCACCGCTGTTACCTTTTTGCCTTTTATATTTCGGTGGAATTATCGCCGACGCCCCCTGCCGGCGAGGATGCGAATCAAATTGAAAGCCGACTCAATTATATTACAGAGATATTTCAGGGATGTCCGATATTTAAGTAAGATTCACCGAGTTATTAAAGATTATCATAAACGACGGATTGTATTGATTCTCTTAATAATACTTGGCATTTAAGTTTTATTTATACATGGAAATGCCTGTTTCGTCTAGTTATAATAATTTGTGTGTGCGCGTATGTGTATGTGTGTGTGTTAATTAATTATTATTTTTACATAATATTTGTATTTTTAATATGTTAACACACACTGTGTTTAATGAAAGATATTCAAGAAGAGCGTTTCGTAGCTTACCAAACTGCTACGGCGTCGTAGCAAGTGTAGCCAGTTACTAGCTACTTCAATTGCTACGAGATGCGCTTGACCAAATTAAATAACGGGAAATAGGAAAAGGTACTAACTCAAGTACTATAAAAAAGGTCAAGAGCGTGTCAGACAGGCCCACAAATAGGGTTTCGATTCATAAACAACATTTAAATATCAGGTTTTACAGCGTTACAAAGTTAATCTTGTTGCTGGTTTGTTCGCAGCTGTATGGTTACCAACCGTAAAATTAAAACTTTTATATATCTACAAACTTTAGTTTTCATGGTAAACTCAGATTGAGAACTATAATTCCATATTTTGTTTAAAAATTTAGCTTTTAAGCTTTAGGAGTTTCTAGTAGACTACGAAATCCTAGAAATTAATATTCTTGCCCTCCAAAAATAATCTAGACAGAGACAACCCTTAATCCCAGAAGCACGTGGGTAGGTGCGAGCGGGGGTGAAGGTAGGGCGGGGGGACTCGTCCTGTAATACCATTCCGAGATGAGCGACTTAAATGTGTTATAGACCATCAGGACAGCCAGACCCTCGGCCTCACATGTCTTCTCTAGCACTTACTACCACGGTAATAAACCAGCTGGTGTACCGAGCTCGCCCGGATGAGAAGAGATGAGCGACTTAAACGTGTTATAGACCACCAGGACAGCCAGACCCTCAGCCTCAACTGTCTTCTATGTTACTTGTATAGACTTAAATAAAAAAACTGTCTAGAACTGAAACCCGTCTCTCTAAATAAGTAGTGCCCATAAAACTGTACATCTTTTCCCAAGAGTTTCCCATAGGTTCTTCTTTTCGAGTGGGACACCGAGTCGTTTAACGACCCGATGAACCCTTGTCATTCTAACATGGCGAGCGTGTCCCTTCCCCGCTACACCTCCCGCTACCCACTGACATCTTGGATACCTCGCTCCCCACCGTCTGTCACCCATAGGAAAGATCGCGCGCGAACTTGACGGACTATAACATTCTAAATTGCTGTGTTTAAGGCGCTAAAGATCTTGATATTTTTGTTGTGTCCTAAATATCAAGGAAATCGAATGACTGCCCGAAGACCAAGCTTAGCTGGTCATATCAACCGTCCAATCCTCAACTGTTTGGCTTTCCGGGAGTGGATTTTGACAATAGGCAATAACTTAATGGACCGCCGGATCGAATCGACGTGGCTGTTAGTTGGTTATGTCGATTGAAACGATTACACAGATGGAACCTGCAACGGAACTATACTCTGTCCAATCTAGCTGTGTAGTTTTGACAGTTTTCAAAAGGTTCTCTATCCATTTGCATAAAAAGAATCTACATAATATATTTTGGCACACTGTAATTTAAACTAACTTACGCATAATTCATGTAAGCATAACAGTTTAGGCATAATTAATTTCTTTACGCACAAAAAATATTGCCATAATAGTACATATGCCTAAAATACAAAACCATAAATTATCATATCCATAATCAAAATAGGCATAAAAATCTGATGCATTAGAAGAACCCCTAAATTGTATAAAAATAACCTAACCTAACATAACCTAACCTAAACTGACCTAATTAAACCTAATATACCTATCTTAAAAAATACTAAACTGACTTACATTTCCTGCCATTTGAAATTAATAAAAATATATAAATATTAGTCCAAAGAAAATTATTGCAAAAGCATTTATGCCAAAATATTGTTAGTATAAAATACAATACTCTAACTAAAATATGATTATGCCAAAAAAAATATTATGGCAAGAAATTATTATCTCAAAGCAATGGTAGGTGAAAAAAAATTATGCGAAACATGTTATGCTAAAACATATTAGTGGAAAAAAAATTATGCCTGTGAAAGGGATACCTTTTCAAAATTAACGTGTCTGAGACTTGGTTTGTCCATTGAAACAATTACCGAGATGAAACTCGAACGTAATTATACTCTAGCCAAGCTAGCTGTGAATTTTTGAAGAGTACCAAAGTAAATAATAGGTGAACGTAAGATTTAAATGACCCTTTTCACGTTATACTTCCCGGTTGACACTCAAACTTTTGTCAATGGCCGTTTTATACAGCCGTTTACGCTCTGCCTACCCCGCAAGGGATATAGGCGTGATATATGTACCTATGTATGTTAAAAGAGGCATTACTAAAAGCTCAACCTAAATTAGAACCAGCCTGTCAAATATACAGAGCTAGCTTGGGTTGAGTGTAGCGAAGTTTACTTGACGCGTTTGACAGCTGATTTTGCGGCCACTTTTTGTAGTCCGTTCGTTCAGTTTAGGAAGTCGTCAATGTAAAAGCATTTGTTCGTTTCATAATCAAATTTGTGTCGGATGAGACGGCTATTAATGTCTCTTATGTCAATTTTAGTTATTGTGGGACAATTTGAAGGTTTGAGATCTCAATTAGAGTGACTGACTTCATATGTACAAAACTATGCTATATTAAACAACGTTTATTTAAAATATAATGTAGGTATAAGAGGCTAGACTTCTGCCAATTCACAATTTCAGCATACTCTTATAAATTACGGTTGAGTTTACTTTAGGTCATGTCAGTAATGAAACTCTACATTTTATTTGATTGTTTTATCGGGCCGCTCGCGCACGCCCCTCTCCTGATCCGATAAAAAAATACATAGACAAATCGCGAAAGTCTTAAGGCGGATCGTTACGTCATACAAACGAAAATCTGAACTTCAACCGAGTTAAACATGAGCTAAATAACAATTTTATCTAAAAAACTTTATGTGAAATGATGAAGGCACACGTAAATTTGTCGCAAAACTGCTTATGGTAAAATAATATTAAGTATTTTCTCCACAAAAAAATTAAACGTGTTTATTGCAGCAGTAGCTCCATCTATGTTCATAAAGTGGCGACACGGTTTTTACAGAGAAATCTGATGTTTAAAAAATTATTTGCTTTATTTTGCGAAAATGTTATAGAAGCACGGGACTTTCTATCAAGTTTTTTAATCATATTTTTGTCTCATTTAAAGACGTAACTCCATTTAACTTTTGTATGGAAAACGATCCACCTTAAACAAACTCTACATTGTAGAGCATACTTGTAAATTCTTAAAACAAATAGTAATAGGTTTAGTATTTATTTATTTCTCGCCTTAAGCTTGTTGCCATGTTGTTTTTCGATAGGGAACCAAAAGGGTGACCATCAAGTTAAGTAATCGTGGACATTACGAGCTCTTAACGCCAGAAAAACATGGCCGTTCCGATTTCCGATCGCGTTTAGTCAGTTTTATTGCTCCTGGCTTCTCTATACGCGTCGCTTCGCTATGTATAGGATGAAAATTTTACTAGTGACCGATAGCGAAATCTCCGAACCGACTAATGATAAGGAACAACATTATTTCCCAAGAAACATAGGTCCAAATATCAAAAAAGAAATTTGGACCTCCCATAGAAACTTAAATCATCTGATCGGCAATTTTGTATGGGAGGTCCATTTTTTCCTATTTCGACCTTTGTTCCTTGGGTAAAGTTGTTCCTTATCATCAGCAAGTTTTGAGTTTTTGCTATCGGTCACTAGCATCCAATAGGGCGTGATATATTTATTGAAAAAAAAACTTCGTGGTCACATTAATTTGCCGATTAAAAATTGGTATCTGACCTAGTTATTCCATATACTTAAAATGTTTTTTTTTTTCACTACCTACTATTATGACCATACCTGCGGAAAGTTCTATCAAAAAGTTTTAAAAGCCACATCAAAAACTTTGATTTGGAAAAAACTCAGATGCCTAACTTAAAAAGGTACGAAGGATTCTTGACGCAACACTTAGGTATAAAAACCTCATTACTTGGATTTGTTCAATTACATAAGGTAAGCTCTGTCCTCGTCTTCTTTGTACCTACACTGTCTCCAGAAAATCACCCCTTTCCCGACAAGTAACAACGTCACTGGCACTCGTAAACCCTACAACCAATGACGCGGCGTGCTCAGCACGAGAATTGGGCAATTTTTATTCGCACATAAATAAACCAGCCGGTTGGCGCGCAATTTGCCTAAAACCGCGCGTCGCTCGCTAGGTGGCGCGCGCGTACACGGATCACGAACCAACCGTAACCGGTTATTTATAACCGGGCGAATGTAGTTTCTGAATATTAGATATTCTTGATTTGCGTGTATCATCTCAGTAAGCTATTTACATACCACTAAGTATATGATATTTTTTACCCGTTACTGAACATGAAATTTGTAACGGGCTATGTATACAAGGTGAATGTAGTTTTTGAAAATCAGAAAGGTATTTGGAGAGATGGAGTAATATAAATCATCTAAGTTGGTTATTTGAGTACTTATATCGTCTAACAATACTCTTTTTCTATTTGTGTTTTCATATTGTTTCCCAGTCACGTCACTATGCAGGACCTCGATTTTTAAATATTTGTACCCTAGTCTCTGCTCAAGATCCTACCGACTGCGCCAATTAAGGTAGGACTAAAAAAAAACAAAGATTCAGATTCAGATTCAGATTTATTTCATAAAGTAAATTTACATGTCATAGAATATAAATTATTATTTATAAACTTATAAATAATTAAATGTTACTACATTATTGTTTACTACATGTATATAGTAAGTTATTACAATATTGATTCAATTCAATAGTTATTTATTAATTTCTTCTGGACAACCTAATTTTCGCACTCCTACGGTATAGTCAATTACATTTTCGCAAGCCATCTTAATCAAAATATCTTTAAGCCGGTCAGCAAAAGAGTTTGTGCTGGGAGCATCTTTTACGCGCGTAGGTAGTGCATTGTACATATTAGGCCCAACAACGTGAAGCAATTTTCTTGCCTTCGCCAGTCTACACCGTGGTGCTTTTAGAAGGTGACGACTACGGGTGTTGAAGTTATGACTGTCCCCGAGTGTTGGGAAGATAGTGATGTTTCGTCTTACCAGTTTGCATATTTCAAGAACATACACGCTAGGAAGTGTGAGAACCTTTAGGTCTTGAAATAAGGTCTGAGCATGATGGTCATAAGATTTGTTGGCAACTATTCGTATAGCACGTTTTTGGAGTTTGTATGCTCGATCACGATCCGCGGCAGTACCCCATAGATCCACACCATATGTCAGAATGGAGTGAAAATACCCGTAATACGCCTTTTTGAGATTTTCAGTTGTAAGAGTTTGACGCAATCTGGATAGCGCGAAACATGCAGATGATAACCTATCACACATATAATCTATGTGAGCGGATCATGTCAAACCGGAATCAATTGTGAAACCGAGATATTTCACTTTATCGACCTGGGGGACTGTTCTACCGTTTACCGTAACGTCAAAGATATGCGTAATGTTAGATTTGCGTAGTTGGAAGTGCAATATGTTGGTTTTATCTACATTTAGAGACATCCCATTAGCAGTAAACCACCTTGATATTTGGTTCATGACTCGATTGAGCTTTGATTTTAAAGAATCAAAACATTCCGCTGCTACTATTAGGCAGGTGTCATCAGCGAATATGACGTACTCAGATTCGGGACTAGCTGCTGTTATATCATTTACAAGTAGTAAAAACAGAATATTTCCCATCACCGAACCCTGCGGGACGCCGCATTCGCCGATAAACTCCAGGTTTGATTTAGAGTTATTGACATAGGTAGCCTGTCTTCTGTCTTTTAGGAAGGAAGCTATTAGGTCATGTGATTTTCCCTGAAAACCGTACTGCCACAGCTTGCTGAGGAGCAGAGAATGATCGACCATCTCGAAGGCGCGCGAGAGGTCGCAGAATATGCCTGCGACCTGGCGCCCGCCCTCCAGGTGGCCCAGCACCCGCGTCACCACATCGCGCGCCGCGTCCGTCGTCGACCTTCCACGTTGGTATGCATATTGGTTCATATTTAAGAAATTGTTGTCTACCATGTGATTTATTATTTGGGTGCTAATTAGGTTTTCGAACAATTTTGATACTATAGGAATGAGAGATATGGGACGATAATACTGTGGCAGGTGCATCTCGCCTTTTCCCTTGTAAACTGGTTGAACCTTGATAATTTTTAATGGGTCTGGATACGCACCTGAATCTAAGCATTCGTTAAAGAGAAATAATATCAATGAGACCACAATCGGCGGCAGGTAATCGAACAAATATGTTGACATTTCATTAATGTCTTTAGACTGTTTGCGCTTTATGGATTTAATTGTTTTAATAATATCTTGTAATGTAAATAATTTAAAATTGAATGTGGGTGCAGCTATAGGTAAGTAGGTATTTAAGTAAGCTATAGCTTCCAATTGTGACGGTTTCATATTGTTGCTACCAATGGACTTTACGTAATAATGATTGAGCAGTGTGGCGGCGGCTATAGCGCGCGATGACTCACAGTCACCCGGCTGTTTACGTACAAGTACATCCAATGCACTACCTTTGTTATTGTTTTTGCACGTCTCCATTGAGATAACGCGCCAGACACTTTTACACATATTATCCGAGTTATTCGAAATTATTTTATTTATAAACTCACTTCGTGAATTAGCAAGCAGTACTGAGTAAAACGATTCAAGTTTTAACAATTCGTTATTTAGTTGTTCCTTATTTGGGCTTAGAGATATTTTGATTTTAAGATTCCATATTTGCAACCTGCACGTACGGACACTGTCGTTTATCCAGACGTTTACACTATTGCGCTTCGGACATTTCTTTAATGGGAAGCATATATCGAAGTAATGTTTTATGACATTTAAGACTAACTCGATATTTACGCATGGACATGAATGTTTTTTTATGAGATCGTGCCAATTATATAAATCAAGATTAGACGTAAAACTATCAATGTTCATTTTTGAAAATATTCTTTTAAATATGTATGATATGTCATTTTTGTTTTGTGAAATTATGTTTAATTCAACAATGATAGCCAGGTGGTCAGATAAGTTAAAATCAATGGTATTTGCTTGTCTTTGTTAGAAAATAAACTTATATGTTGTTACAAAAGTATTTTGTGTAATAAATAAAAATAAGGATATCCCTTTTCACAAGTTTATTATTATATTATGAGAAGAAATCACAAGATTCACTACTTACAAATTTAACATATGGAAATTTGACACGCGCCCGTTTCAGGGTTAATTACCAATTTAACATATTATTTTCCTGAAGTGTCGGATTAAGGGTTTAAATCTTCTTAACTATATTTTAACATAAACAATTGATTGATACCTAAGATTGCCAGCTAGACTCAGTAGGTATACTGTAAGGGGTCGGGGTGACAAGGTAAATTTAGCACTTGTTCGGTAAAATTATTTTAGAAATTTAAATAATTTAAGTTAGTTTAATAAAAGGGCGCCACCAGTCACGACCTGACTGGAACGAAGAAAATAAAACAATCCTACTTGTTTTGGAGAAGGCCGGCCAGCGGAACCTATCACCGGACCTGACTCGGACTCGTTGAATGTTGGGTGACCTGGTGTGGGACGTTTGTAGCCCTCACATAGAGAATGCCCTCACCGTGAACCTCCTGAAAGGGATAGCATGGAACACAAGCTGTAGCATGACATTCATACAAACCCATGATTGAAAATATTATCATGGCGGTCTATGACACAGCAGTTTTGATAAAAATGATAATAAGCAAAAACACTTAAAATGATATGTGCCAAATTTTGAATCAACAAATGCGATTAGCTTGTGCTGTGCGACGATGTAAAAACATGGAGGGTGTGCAAGATAGCTTTTCAAAATTGCATGTGGTACATAACCTAACTTATGCAAGGTGGAAATCTACTTTGAAATAATTAGCAGTTACTTAATAACATGAATAGATACCTTTCGGAGGATGAAAGAAAATCTCGTCCACGACGACTAAAAGCGACGAGGTGTGCGCGAGCGCTGATTTACATAGAATCGAGTTTATATCTGAAATAAAAGTACACGATGACGTGGGAAAGTAGAAAAGGCACATTTATGTGTGAAATCAAAATGACAACTTACCAGTGGCAAATATATATTGCCGTGCATGCAAAGCACAAGGCCCGCCCGTTGCCACGTTCGGTGGAAAAATTAAAAGAATCCAAATCTGAAAAATAAACACTGAGATTGACGTGGGAAATATGGGAAAAGCACTTTCAAGTGTAAATCTGAATATTAACTCACCGAATATACGATAGAAACAAATTAAATTTGGGTCCTTGCACGGACCGTTTTCGTAAAAGTGACGAAACAGCGTCACTCGTCTCACATTAAGAAATGTTGCCTACATAACAAAAATCCACCAAATTGTGAATTACAAATTCACTCAAACTTTAACGGTATTCTTGCTGGACACCACGGAAAAAATAAGAATATCTATCCATGTTATCAACAAAACTGAAGTATTCTAGATAATCAATAGAACCAATCAATTCGAACTCAAATGAATTAAAAATGTAAAATCTTCTGCAAAGAGAAGAGGAATTATAAGTGGAAAATGGCAACACTTAGCGATCTGTCAAACGAAGATACGGACGCGTTCAAAAATTTGATAACTAGCTGGCAAACGATGCGTTCAAATTTTAAAATAACAGTTATTGTAAAATAACTACGTAACAATACCCCCCTACCCACAAGAATTTTCCAAGAAAAAGGAAAATTCGAGCTGGCCCTCCAGCTCATTTAAACATAAACCAGAGAAAATACCAGTCGATAAAAAAAACCAAACCAAACCAAAACCAGACAAACACGTCTCAACCTACCTTAAAGGAAAAAAGAACAAACAAACAAACGACCTTCAAAATATCAGTTAATATAAAAGGTTACATCTATAGTATAATTAAACAACTACCTGTATTTTAGTTACAAAATTGCTATATGGCTTATTTTTATATGGAGTTAGGGACCGCTCCTATTACGTTATGATGTCCGAAAATTCAAAATTTGTGTCTTCTATAAGGCTTATTTTTATACGGAGTTAGGGACCGCTCCTATTATGATATTTGTTTGAAAATTTAAAGTGAGTGTCTTCTATGAGGCTTATTTTTATACGGAGTTAGGGACCGCTCCTACTACGATATATGATTGAAAGTTCAAAATTGTTAAAAGTTTGTGTCTTTCTATGAGGCTTGTTTTTGGACGGAGTTAGAGACCGCTCCAAAAGTGACGCAAACTTAATTGAAGCTACTAATTATAAAAAATATATCAAAGAGTTATTGTCTAGCTATAAGGCTTATTTTTGAAAGGAGTTAGGTGACCGCTCCTGAAGCAACAAAAACTCAGCTAAGCTAAACAAGGGAAATAGAATAATGACACAGTGGCTACTACCTAGCCTACTAAACTAACCTATCCTGTGAAAAAGGAAAAGAAAAAAATATGCCTTCAACAGTGATTCCAAACCAAAATACGAAACCAACAACCAGGACAGATCTTCTCATTCCATTATATTCTCTACAGTCCGGGTGATACACTTCCTTCCTTCTTTAACAAATACTCTTCTGCCAGTAACCAAACCCAAAATAGCCAAACGTCAGGACAGATGTTACAAACCAAAATACTCTCTGCAGTCCGGACGAGTATGAAACAGTCCACCTAAATCAGTGGAAAAGGGAAAAGAAATACCTACTTTTTTTAAGCAGTCTTTAAATCTTTCACGTGCCAACGGCCTAAAGGCTTATTGCTGGAAACATCTATCAACTCGTACACCAGTGGACTCAATTTCTTAACGACCCTGCACTTTTGAAATTTTGGCGCAAGTTTTGCAGTAAAAACTTTGACGCATCGCTTAATGGGAAGGTCCTTTCCACACAACATCTCCAATATCGAATTCTAGATGCCTACGCGAGCTATTATAAAACCTTCTACTCCTAAAATGGGCCTTTTTTAACGCATCCTGAACTTTAGGAAACGTATCCTTCAAACAACCTAGCCTTGATGCAAATTCATCACGCGAGCTACAGGATAAAACCAGTTCGGATGTAGTTTGGTTACCATAAATGGAACCACACAGAACAGCCTCTCTGCCGTGGACAAGAAAATATGGGCTATAGCGTGTGGTTTCATTCACAGACGTGTTCATGGCGAACTGAATTCTAGGCAAATGAAGATCCCAGGAACGATGGTCATTCTGTACGAGGATGGAAAGAGCTGTGACAAGAGTGCGATTATAACGTTCGACTGTATTTACCTGTGGACAATATTTGGGAGTAAAATGCACTTGTGGGATGTTGTATTTCGCAAATAAAGCTTGGAGCTCACTACCGGTGAATTGCGTACCGTTATCCAATACCACCGTACGTGGGACCCCATGCGTGAGAAACACATCATTCTCCAAGTGTTTGACAATATTTTTCCCAGTTGCTCGACGTAAAGGAAAAATCAAGCAATATTTGGTAAAACAACAGACCACTACAAGGATGAAAGTAAAACCCGAACGAGAACGGGGCATCGGCCCTACCAAATCGACACTGATGGTCTCAAAGGTCTGGTACAGACTTTTGGATCACCCATGAATCCGGGAGTGGAGTCTTGAGAACCTTTGTACGCAGAGCAAATATCACAATTTTTAACAAACTTGACGACATCCTGATACATTTTCGGCCAGAAATAGCGCAAAGCCAAGCGCCTGTATGTCTTAAAGACTCCAAAGTGCGGCGCTAAATCACCGCCGTGTTGTTCCTGCAAAATTACATCACGAGCGTTTGCAGGGACTACTTCCTTCCAATTATAACCACTATCTGTATTTGTGGTTTTCGAAAACCGAAATAATTTGTCCTCTTTAATCAGAAAGTTTGGACACGATTGGGGAAACTGTTTACACCTGTTCACAATCCTGTTATACCAGGGATCACCTTGAGCTTTACGTATCTCCAAAACTGGTACAGCACGCGAAAGTGCGTCAGGAACCACATTATCCTTACCTTTGCGATGTTCTATAACAAAGTCATAAGGTGACAAGCGACAGCCCCATCTGGCCAAACGACCTGAGGGATTACTGAGATTAAAAAACCATTTGAGGCTTGAATGATCTGTAACAACTTTAAAACGTAACCCTCCTTCTAAATATGGACGAAAATGTTCCACCGCATACACCACGGCCAGGGCTTCTCTTTCCGTTACTGAATAATTACGCTCAGCTTTATTCAGAGAACGACTCGCAAACGCTACAGGGTGCTCTACACCGTCATCCGATAGTTGAGTCAAAGTTCCTGCTATTCCGTAGTTGGAGGCATCACAATGGACGGAAAATGGTTTCTGGAAATCTGGGCAAGACAATACTGGAGCTGATACCAAAGCAGCCTTCAAATCTGAAAAGACTTTTCCGCAGCTTCCGTCCAAACAAAAGGCGGAGCTTTTTTTTTTGTGCTAGTGAGCGCGTTTAACGGTGCGGCAAGGGAACTAAAATCTTTAATAAATCGACGGTAATACGAAGCGGTACCCAAAAACATTTTAACCTCTTTACGATTAGTGGGCGTAGGGTAGTCTACAATACTTTGAACTTTGGAAGGATCCGTCCGCAAACCACGCTCATCAACAATATAGCCTAAATACTTCAGCTCTTTGCGAAAGAAACATGATTTTTTGAGATTAATGGTTAAATTCGCCATTTTCAAACGATCGCAAACTTTTTTCAATAGAGAAATGTGTTCATCAAAAGTAGAACTCACTACAATAATATCATCAAGATAGACGAATACTTTGTTTCCAAATTCTGGACCAAAAATCATGTCCATAAGACGTTGCTGAGTTGCAGGCGCCCCCTTTAGTCCAAAGCACATAACAACAAATTGGTATAAACCGCGGCCTGGAACTGTAAAAGCGGTTTTTCACGTGAAGCAGGATCCAAACCTATTTGCCAAAATGCTGATTTCAAATCGATCGATGAAAGGTATTTAGCATCTCGAAGTTGATCTAAAATATGAGAAATATATGGCAAAGGATAAGCATCGCCTTTACTCACCTCGTTCACTTTACGACTGTCCAAACAGAATCTAAGTTCATTATTCGGTTTTGGTGCGAAAAGAATCGGACTATTCCAAGCACTCGAACTTGGTTCAACCACTCCCATCTCTAACATTTCGTCTAACTGTCGATTAAGCTCCTTTAACCGTTCCGGTGACATATTATAAAATCGTTGTTTAATCGGTTGAGTATTCCCCGTATCAATTTTATGTGTAAGAAGACTCGTCCGACCTAAACCTTTTTTTTCGAAGGAAATTTCCTCGAATTGGCTGATAACCTCTTCGGCCATCAAGCGCTCTGTTGTTGTCAAATTTTCAAAAGCATGGAGACATCGTATTTCCGAAATCTTTCCCAAGGGGCCCGTGTATCCACAAGCGGCAAACCCTTAAAATTTTAGATGCTAAATCAAAAGCCTTCCAGAAATTCATGCCTAATATCATAGGCGCTTCTATGTCGGGAACTAAATGAAATTTTATTACCTTCGTAACAGAATTCATTTGAACAGGTAACAACACATACCCACGAACTTCAGATCGGGAGTTATTCGCTGTAGAAACATAAGGTACATCATGACTAGGGTGAAGCTGAGCACCTGCATGTAAAAACCTATCTCCAGCCGAACCACCTAAAACCGACAAATCCGCGCCCGAATCCAACAAGCCATAACATTCTTCATTGTATATACTCACAATGAGGAGAGGCCGTTCTTCATATTCCAAAAATTACTTCGAACCGCAGCTACATTATAAGAGGAAAAGAAAACCCTTAAACGGTTCAGATACTCACCCCAATCCTTGGCATCAAAATTGGGATGTTGATATGAGGTGCGGTTCGATTTATCTAGTTTTTTGGGTTTGCTACCCGGGACGAAGCTTCCTTTATGCAGATGGGACAATTAGTACGGGTAAAACCTTTGTTACCGCATGAAAAACAAACCAACTCTTTGGATGGGCACTGAGTTAAAGTATGTCCGGAGATACGGCAACGCACACAAAAAACCGTACGAGAATCGATTGCTTCTACACGTGGAAGAGTATTTGATTTGAATGGCCTATACGCCAGGTCCGGAGCCAAAGTAGATTTATTAGCTTTTGAGGTTCTTTATAATCGGCAGCTCGAGAGAGATTATATTCTACAAGCTTACACTTTTCTTTTAGATCAGATGTCGAAGAAAACTCTTCCAGTGCTAAAGCAGACGATATCTGGGGTTTGAGATTAAAGCGTATTATTTTAACCTTTTCCTCTTCTGGTATTTGATTTGTCAATAAATTGAAATAATTATGCATGACAGCTATGTACAGAGAAACTGATTCATCTGTCCCTTGGGTACGTTCCCGAATCTCACGAAGAAGACGATCGTCAAAATCAATCTGTGAATACTCCTTCAACAACAAAGACTTTAAGCTGGACCAGTCCATTAACGACGGCTTCACACTACGATACCACGTTAATGCATCGTCAACAAACAATTCGGCAGCGCCTTGGAACAGTCGTTGTTCAGAGATATTACGCGTTTCGCATAATTCTTCCAAACGCAAGAGGAAAGTTCGAATACACGAACGCCCATCATATTTTAGTTTTAATCTCTCGATCGCTTTTTCTGAGCTGCAACCACACTGCAGCACAGTTTGGTTTAAAGGAGGGTTTTCCGAGTCTTCATAAAAGAAGTTTTGAAAGTTTTGTACCGCGCGTCTAATATGGTCAAAATTTGATTTAATTTAAGGTTTATCTCAGATTTCTTGTTCTTAGTAGGTTCTGAATCAAGGACACGGGAGAATCTGTGGAAGACGTGATGTGCTATAGCGCGCAGCTTGTTGAGTGTTTTAAATGAGAGAGTTTTCTCATTCAGACTGGTAGAAAGTTCGGATAGTTTATTAGCTATAACGTCTAATTCGGCATTAGCATCACGGGTGGTTTCCGCAATCTCGTCAGCTGGTATATCACGCGCTAAATCGCGTATCTGAACACGTAACTCATCATTAGTACTTCCGGGGGTGGCATCACGAATTTCGACTTCATAAATTAATTCTTCTTTACGCAAAAGATGGTAAGCGATAGGCCGTTCCATTATCAATACAAAATAATGAACAAGCAGACGATAAACTGAGTCCGAGTCTACCTGGCAGTACAATATAACCAGAAAACTTAAATATACGTACACTAATATAATAGTGTCAAAAGAGAGAATTTGAAAAAATATTCAAATTAAGAGCAGTAGAATATACACTTAAGAATCAGGACACAAACAAATTTCCGAAATAAGTATTGTTTTTTTTTAAACATATTCAAAGAAAACCAATATACCAACGTACAAATGTCACGGTAGTGCAATATTATTACAAACACAGGTTAAATATAATTATTACTATTTTCTGGATACTAATAAACGTGTTTTTTTTTTTTAATATAAGCCGCTTAACTAAATACCGAACAAGTGCTTTGCCGTAGCTAACAAACACAGACACAACAATTTTACCAAGTCGTTGCCCCACGTTGGGCGCCAATGTTACAAAAGTATTTTGTGTAATAAATAAAAATAAGGATATCCCTTTTCACAAGTTTATTATTATATTATGAGAAGAAATCACAAGATTCACTACTTACAAATTTAACATATGGAAATTTGACACGCGCCCGTTTCAGGGTTAATTACCAATTTAACATATTATTTTCCTGAAGTGTCGGATTAAGGGTTTAAATCTTCTTAACTATATTTTAACATAAACAATTGATTGATACCTAAGATTGCCAGCTAGACTCAGTAGGTATACTGTAAGGGTCAGGGTGACAAGGTAAATTTAGCACTTGTTCGGTAAAATTATTTTAGAAATTTAAATAATTTAAGTTAGTTTAATAAAAGGGCGCCACCAGTCACGACCTGACTGGAACGAAGAAAATAAAACAATCCTACTTGTTTTGGAGAAGGCCGGCCAGCGGAACCTATCACCGGACCTGACTCGGACTCGTTGAATGTTGGGTGACCTGGTGTGGGACGTTTGTAGCCCTCACATAGAGAATGCCCTCACCGTGAACCTCCTGAAAGGGATAGCATGGAACACAAGCTGTAGCATGACATTCATACAAACCCATGATTGAAAATATTATCATGGCGGTCTATGACACAGCAGTTTTGATAAAAATGATAATAAGCAAAAACACTTAAAATGATATGTGCCAAATTTTGAATCAACAAATGCGATTAGCTTGTGCTGTGCGACGATGTAAAAACATGGAGGGTGTGCAAGATAGCTTTTCAAAATTGCATGTGGTACATAACCTAACTTATGCAAGGTGGAAATCTACTTTGAAATAATTAGCAGTTACTTAATAACATGAATAGATACCTTTCGGAGGATGAAAGAAAATCTCGTCCACGACGACTAAAAGCGACGAGGTGTGCGCGAGCGCTGATTTACATAGAATCGAGTTTATATCTGAAATAAAAGTACACGATGACGTGGGGAAAGTAGAAAAGGCACATTTATGTGTGAAATCAAAATGACAACTTACCAGTGGCAAATATATATTGCCGTGCATGCAAAGCACAAGGCCCGCCCGTTGCCACGTTCGGTGGAAAAATTAAAAAGAATCCAAATCTGAAAAATAAACACTGAGATTGACGTGGGAAATATGGGAAAAGCACTTTCAAGTGTAAATCTGAATATTAACTCACCGAATATACGATAGAAACAAATTAAATTTGGGTCCTTGCACGGACCGTTTTCGTAAAAGTGACGAAACAGCGTCACTCGTCTCACATTAAGAAATGTTGCCTACATAACAAAAATCCACCAAATTGTGAATTACAAATTCACTCAAACTTTAACGGTATTCTTGCTGGACACCACGGAAAAAATAAGAATATCTATCCATGTTATCAACAAAACTGAAGTATTCTAGATAATCAATAGAACCAATCAATTCGAACTCAAATGAATTAAAAAATGTAAAATCTTCTGCAAAAGAGAAGAGGAATTATAAGTGGAAAATGGCAACACTTAGCGATCTGTCAAACGAAGATACGGACGCGTTCAAAAATTTGATAACTAGCTGGCAAACGATGCGTTCAAATTTTAAAATAACAGTTATTGTAAAATAACTACGTAACAATGTATGGCATCACAATTTACTGGTAGATTAATTATCGACTATGGCAACACAGCTGTACTGTCTTTTGTATCTGTCACATTGATTTTGACACTTCTTGATCTCTCTTTGTTTAGCCGCTAGCATGGCGGATTTCTTTTACATAATATTTTATTAAATTACGACAGTTTATATTGTTGCATACTGTGCTATGTAGATAATAAAACGAGATACGTGTACTCGTTGTTTTTCTTCACCGAGACTCCACCATCGTTCCCTGCTAAACTACATCCATCGACACTGCGAGATCCGCGTGGCCCTCACATCAAACAACAGGTTATTTGCCCCAGGAACGAAAATCCGAAATCATCTTGCGATCGGATTATTAGTTTGGCGGAATTTGAAGACCGGCGCGTGCAGCCGAGATGCCTACAGATGCTAATGGCGGTAATGGTGGCACGGGCACGCCGAATGGCGGAAATAATGGTGGCGCAGTATCCAATGGTGCCACGATTCTGTTCGGCGGCTCGCCGGGCATGGTGGAGAAACTGGAAGGCGCGGGCAATTATCTTAACTGGAAATTCCAGCTGAAAATGCTATTGAAACTGGAAGGCATGTGGGACCTCATTGAAGCTGAAGAAACTAACGTCTTAACAAGTGTTGACGCTGCGCGCGACCAGCGCGCTCTTGCGCGCATTTGTTTGTCACTTAAACCTGGGCTATTCCAATACGTAAGAGAAGCAAAATCATCAAAAGAAGCTTGGAAGAAGCTCAGCGAGGTCTTCGAAGACCGAGGCCTCTATAGACGTGTCTTACTGCTACGGCAATTGCACAGGATACAATACAATGATTATAACAACATGACGGAGTACATCGAGAGAGTGACATCCCTCGTCCAACAGTTATCGGATATCGGCAAGGTAATTGAAGATGAAGAAATTGCTGAAATACTTCTTAGTGGATTACCTCAAGAATATGATACGTTGGTGTCTAACCTTGAAACGTTATGCATATCCAAAAAGCTGCAGAGTGAACTAGTGAGGACCAGATTACTGCAAGAAGCTCACCGAAAAGATGAAACTTCTACGGCTACAGCGTTTGTTACCAAAAAGCAACTTGTATGCAAATACTGCTCTAAAGTTGGCCATATCAAGCCAAAATGCTATAAATTCAAGCGAGACAAGCTGCAGAAGAAGAAGAAGGATGAGAACGAGCCAGTCGTCGCATTTTTAGCTCACAGCTCTTCAGATATCTATGTCGACAGTGGGTCATCTAACCACATGGTCAAGGATAAGGAAATGCTAACTAACTTCAAGGAAACTAATACTCAGGTGGTGTCCTGTGCTAACAATGAGCAATTAGTTAGTACTTGTGTGGGAGACATAAATATTTTCTCAAATAATGAGGTAAGAACCTTTAAAAATGTTATGTTTGTCCCCAATTTGTCTGCTAATCTCTTATCAGTTTCTAAACTAGCTAAAGATGGTTATATTGTAATATTTACAAATGATGGTTGTTATGTATTTCATCATACACAATGTAAAATTTCTGGCAATTATTTATTTAAAGCTACTTGCACTAATGGCATTTATAAAGTGGATGGGCATGTGTGTGAGGATATCTCGCTTCAAAAGAAGCATTCTATGCTCCTGCGTGATAGGCAGGAGACCATGAGTGCTGCAGTTACTGCCTCTGCCTCAAACATGGAACTTTGGCATCAGCGACTTGGCCACTTACATCCAGCAGGTATGTGTAGGTTAAGATTGCATGCGTGTGGTGTGTTGTTTCAGGATGAAGCACTACTGAAGAAGTGTGAAGATTGCCTGAAGGGGAAGTTAGCAGCTGAACCTTTCCCTGATGCAAGTTCTAGCCGTACAACACAGCCACTTCAACTTGTGCACAGCGATGTACTTGGACCACTCCAGGAGGCCAGTTATGGGGGAGCCAGATATCTGCTCACATTTACTGATGACTACACAAGGAAAAGCTTTTGATATCTACTGAAGAATAAGCATCAGGTATTTGATTGTTTTATTCAATTTAAAGCCTTAGTTGAGAAACAGCTTAATTTGCCTATTAAATGTCTGCGAACAGATAATGGTGGTGAATATTGCAATCATAAGTTTACTCGCTATCTACAGCGAGAAGGAATTATTCACCAAACCACTTGTCCTTATACACCTGCACAAAATGGAGTCGCAGAGCGTCTAAATAGAACTCTCTTTGATAAGGTGCGCTGTATGTTGCAACACAGTGGCCTCTGTAAGCGCTTTTGGGGTGAATGCGTTATGGTTGCGCTTTATTTGAAAAATAGGTCACCCACAGCTGCTTTGTCAGGGCAAATTCCAGAGGAAGTTTGGTCGGGGTCAAAGGTCGACCTCAGTCACCTCAGGGTTTTTGGTTGCACAGCTTATTCATTAACACCTAAACATAAACGCGACAAGCTTGATGCTAAGGGGAAGGAATACATTTTTGTGGGTTATAGTGAAACACAAAAAGGTTTTCGCTTGGCTGATCCATTGGATCCCACAAAGGTTATTGTTTCGCGTAATGTGGCATTTATTGAAAATAAATTTTACTCTAAAACTAACCATCTTGATAAGCCTGTTAGCTCGCACGAAGAGGAGATCAATTTTTATAGTTTTGACTGTGATAATAATGAAAATAAAATAATCTGTGATACTAGTCAAACTAATATTTATTTACATAATAATAATAATGATGAATTAAATTCAAATATAATTAATAATTCAAATTCAATTAATAATTCAAATAATAACAATGCATGTGATGAGAATTCTTTTAATAATAGTGGTTCTTTCTCTAATATTTCAGGTGAGGAGTACTGTACAGGGAGTGAAGACGACTCCAGCTCCGCTGAATTGTCTGCAGGGGACACGGGTGACGAGCCCTTGAGTTCGCCATGCGAGACGCCAGCTCAGGAGGTAGCCGCGACTAGTCCAGTGACCGTCGTTTCGCAAACTGGTCGTCCTATCCGCTCTACACGTAATGTACACCCTTCGAGATTTTTAGATTATGATATGAGTTATTTGGTACACGAGAACCCGCTCATTGATCAACCACTTACCTATGAGGAGGCCATGAATTCTCCATGCAGAACACAATGGGAAGACGCCATGAAATGTGAGTATGATGCACTCGTAGCAAATGATGTATGGGAGTTGGTTGAGAGACCGAAGGATGTAAACGTTGTCAAGTGCAAGTGGGTCTATAAGGTAAAATATGATGCCTCAGGAAAATTCGACCGCTTTAAAGCTAGACTTGTTGCCAGAGGTTTTACTCAACGTTTAGGTATTGATTATAATGATACGTTTTCTCCCGTTGTGCGTCACTCCACAATGCGAATCTTGTTTTCTATAGCTAATCAGTTTGATTTAAGTATAGATCATTTAGATGTCGCCACAGCATTTTTAAATGGCGATCTAAATGAAACAATTTATATGGAACAACCTGTAGGTTTCTGTACACAAGATCCTAATAAAGTTTGTTTGTTAAAGAAGAGTATTTATGGACTCAAACAAGCGAGCAGAATGTGGAATTGTAAAATACACAGTTTACTATGTAAGCATGATTTTATTCAGTCAAAATGTGAACCCTGTGTTTATGTAAAATGTACAGGTAATGACATAGTCATAATTGCATTATATGTAGACGATTTCTATATATTTTACAGTTCCAATAGCTCTATAAAATGTAATTTAGTTTCAGTTCTAGAAAAAGAATTTAATGTAAAGAACTTGGGAACTTTAAAGAGCTGTTTAGGTATAAATGTCACTAGGGACAGAGTAAAAGGTATTTTGAAACTGAACCAAAGTGAATATATTAGGAAATTACTTGTACGGTTTGGAATGGAAAATTGTAAAGCCGTGTCTACACCTATGGAGGTTAACTGTAAGCTACTTAAATCTGAAAAATCTGATGTACAGGATGATGTCTATAACTATCGTCAGCTTCTTGGTTGCTTGATGTATCTGTCCGTTTGTACACGCCCAGATATATCATATGCATGTAGTCAGCTCAGTCAGTTTAACAACTGCTTCGATAGGACACATTGGTTAGCTGCAAAGCGCGTTCTGCGTTACTTGGCTGGTACAATTCATTACTCTTTATGTTTTCATAAAAGTAGGGATTGGTTTTTAAATAGTTATTGTGACGCGGATTGGGCTAATGATGTCACTGATAGGAAATCCTATACTGGTTTTGTCATTAAATTAGGAAATGATACTGTTAACTGGGAGTCACGCAAACAGAGATGTTTAGCATTAAGTTCGACTGAAGCAGAATATTTGTCAATAAGTGATGTATGTAAAGATATTTGTTTCACTCGAAACTTGCTATCAGAAATCCTACCTAAACAGATGTGTGATATGAAATGTATTGTTTATAATGATAGTCAGAGTGCGCAAAAAACTATTACAGGCTAGAGAGTATTGTCATAAGCGTACGAAGCACATTGATATATAAGATATCACTATGTAAAGGATCTTGTAAACAAAAATGTAATTAATGTCATGTATTTACCTACTGATAAAATGATTGCGGATGTTTTAACAAAACCCTTAGGTAGAGTGAAGCATGAATACTTTGTTAAAGCTATGAATGTATATTGAGCATTGTGTTGAGTTTATTAATATTTTATAATATGACTTGGAATGTAAATGTATTTTGTGTCATGGTGCATGTAATTAATAATTATCCTACTTAAATATTATTTAATTTGCATGCATATTCAACTTTTCTTTTATGCTATAGGTATTTTTATAGTGTTATTTCAAGAAGAGTAGAGACACATGTTATGACAAAATATAGAGTCAAATGTTTTTTAAATAAATGTAGAGACATTTTTTTATGGATTGTAGAGTCATATTATTATAAATGTAGAGTCATTTTGTATTGTTTAAACATTTGATTCTGTATATTGTGAGCCATAAGGGGAAGTGTTAGAAAATAAACTTATATGTATGGCATCACAATTTACTGGTAGATTAATTATCGACTATGGCAACACAGCTGTACTGTCTTTTGTATCTGTCACATTGATTTTGACACTTCTTGATCTCTCTTTGTTTAGCCGCTAGCATGGCGGATTTCTTTTACATAATATTTTATTAAATTACGACAGTTTATATTGTTGCATACTGTGCTATGTAGATAATAAAACGAGATACGTGTACTCGTTGTTTTTCTTCACCGAGACTCCACCATCGTTCCCTGCTAAACTACATCCATCGACACTGCGAGATCCGCGTGGCCCTCACATCAAACAACAGTCTTATCTCGATTCTACCTATGTTTGTGTATGCGTGATCTAAACTACTTTGCCGGGTCTTAGAAATTCTTAAATTCGTGAATCCATATTGTTTCAAAATGTCATTTAAATTTTGTGCTTTACCAGATTTTACAAGGGTATCTACAAAAAATGTTACTTGAAAGATACCTATTAAAGGTTTTATAAAATGAAACTAACTCTAATGCTTAGTCAATGTTTGATTACAAATTTATTAATTTTTATATTAAAAGTATATACTAGATTTATTAAAAGTTAAAGGACTAGGTAAACTAGTCGAGATTATTTGTTTATTTAGGTACGTGTGTAGGTAAGCTAATTTTAAAAAGACTGCTTACCAATTTTTGCCAATGCCAATGAAATGGTTTGAAAGTAAATCCCAAAGGCACATAAACCGTACAAGATAGATCGGTACCTATCCATCTAGCTTCGAATCGAAAGCAAATTCTATTTGGTAGGTTACCTCTTTCACATTCCATCCTCGACTAGGGTACCCCCATCTGCATACCAATCCGGGCGAAAAGCTAAAACCAATTTGCTTTTAAAAGTATACCCGGCTGTGTGTAGGTGGATTGCACACGCGCCGAGCTATGTTGCGGATCGTGACAGCCACCATTAAAACGACAATCAGTGGCAGACACAATTAGTTGTAGTGGCTTGTGCCATAATTTGCCATGTGATGGCAGTTAAGAATAGTATTACCTCAACAATACTCATACCCATGGGTGTGCGTCGAAGGCATTTTATCTAGGCCCGCGTTCCCTTTCCTATGAACTCAAGATTGGGCACTGTGCTCGCGAATCCGCTTGCGAAGCGCGGTTAGCGGAATAGTTGTTAATGTAAGACGAGGAACACACGCAACGTCGGTTTGTGCGTCGTTTGTTCGATTTTCCACCTTATTTTTATACGAATACGGTTTATGTCAAACAATTTGACAGACACCGCAGCGTTGTGCGATGCCGTTTGACACAAACCGTATTCATATGCAGGTAGGGTGGAGAATCGAATGAACGACGCACAAACCGACGTTGCGTGTGTTCCTCGCCTAAATGTGGCAAGCATGCTAACCAGTTTTTGTTCAAGATTTTATAAACATCTTTCGTCAAAGATCCGGCTCCGGAAAAAAAACGAATAATCGTGAGGTGTGTGTGAGAACCGCCTCAAAGTATATCCTGGTATATATGTACCCGGGTGCAGGTAAAAAGCATTGGAGGAAAGGAGATTATTGGTTTAGCTTATTTCGATGCTTCTGTGTGGGCTATGAGATTCCGATATATTGATAGATATTGAATTTTAACTCTTTGAGCTTATAACATCGGGTTTTTCTTTATGTGGAATGTGTATTAATCGCTTTCATCTTGTACATTTGCAGAACTGTATTATTGCATTGTACGTATTAGATATCAGATCGGACCTAGCGTGGTAAAATCTTTGATATCTCTACTCGTAATAAGTACAATACTTTAGGCCGCAGGCCCATAAATTATAAGCATTTGTTGTATGTAAGATCTCTATGTGTGGTGCAAACTTGTCATACCTTGATTTTTAAGGCCGATTTTTACCCGATCATCGAGGATGGGAAAAAGAAGGTTTAATTTCCATATCCACAAATTATCGAGTTCCCTGGACTATATAATTATAATACATTTCGAGATTTTTAAATATCCCATCTTTGAATTGTCTACTTAATATGTTATACTTATATTTAAAAAAACATGTCTTAAACCGCAGGTCACGTACAATTCACTAAGCCATAAACCACCCAACCTCTTACTACATTACAAAGTTAGAGATTATTCATGTCAGAAAAGGCGCCGTACATTTGATATGGCGACTCGTAACAGTATGATTTACGTGGGGAGGGGTTAGCGGGGGTGGCAGAGGGGTGAAGGGGGTGGGAGGATACACTTGTAACTTGACAACTTTATAACCTCTGGCTTAGGTTAGGTTGCTGATATGCTATATTAAACTGGTTTAGTGTCGATTTGCGTATAGTTCATTCATGTAATTTTGAATAGATAGAATACCTATGACACAAAAGATATTCCGTACCAGTTGTCATATCTAATTTTAGGTTTCTGAAATTCTGCGCCAAAGTTGTAAGTGTTCATTATTTTTTTTTTTTATTATAGGTTAACATTAATGAAGAACACACAATGTGTTCTGCTCAAAAAACTGAACAACTTTTATTGCAAACTTTTCAAGAAACTTTGGAACTTTGGAACTCCCATACTAAGTAACGAACTTTTCTAACATACTTAGGTATTGGAATTTGAGGTTCAATTACTTCTTTTGATATTTCGATTAAGAGTTTCTAACGAATATTGTTCATTTTTGTGAGTAGAACACACGATATTTAAACATGTTCTTAAAATATTTGTTCTTAATTGTTGTTTATTCATTGTTGTTTATTCAGCAAAAAATATAAAACATCACAAATTAAATGTATCCTAAAGATAAAGATCTTCTCTGGTAAGCAACTTTAAATGTGCACGCTTGAGATATTCTTAGGTATTCTTATGTCCTTTGAAAAGTAACAAGTACTGACCTGCACTCTGGCCTCAGTGAGGTTGATCTTGAGGGCCAGGTCTTCTCTCGTGAATACGTCAGGATAGTGGGTCTGCGCAAACGCCGTCTCCAGTTCTTCCAACTAGAAATTAGTACTTCCTATTAGAATCATACCAAAAGTTTTATGTCAGAAACATGTTAAAAAAACACGTGGATCAACATCACAGTATTATTGTGAATCTTCATGACCTTCATTCTATGTCTATAAGTCCACTGCTGGACAAAAGTACACGCCGCAAAGCACAATTCTTTGGAACGAGAATAGTTTTTTTTTTCTCTGGCTAACTGGAACGATACTCTACGTTATGTGGTTGGAAAATCTTAAGTAGGTATCTTCATCTAATCTTCATCATTTTTCTGCCCTTATCTCAACACAATTGGGGTCGACGCAACATGATTTGTTAGAAGTTAGAACACAAATCAAAATCAAATGTTTCAAAAGGATTTGGCAATGTTTTATGCTCTTTGGGACTGCTATTGTAGGTAGTATCACCGACCAATAATCAACAGATAGGTATTCAGCCGAGGTAAAAAACCTATCTGTTTCTATAAAATAAAAACTACCCTAATCTTACCTGTTGTAGTGTAAAAGTGGTGCGATTCCGCCTTTGTTTGCGGCGCACGAATGTGTCATCGTGTATCGCCGGGTGGTACGAGTAGCTTGTGTCTGAAACAATGAAAAACATTTATGAAAAACAAAGTATAGGTAACAAAATAAAGGGTCCTTGGATAAGGATACACTTGGCCCCGTTCACTCACGGAATTAATATGACATAAAAGAAACAATCCAGCTCAAATTGTCATACATATCTATCCTATATTGTAAAATTTGACAACTGATCTAAATATACGATTACGTTTGATTGAATGCAACTAAA
The DNA here is from genome assembly GCA_024500475.1 of Phthorimaea operculella. Taxonomy (NCBI): domain Eukaryota; kingdom Metazoa; phylum Arthropoda; class Insecta; order Lepidoptera; family Gelechiidae; genus Phthorimaea; species Phthorimaea operculella. The sequence continues at coordinate 2,255,656 of JANFCV010000082.1, forward strand.
GCATACAGGTCTTAAACCGTGCATTAAAATGTGGCATTATAAAACAAAGATTCCTATTCAGTTTTCACATTTCATCACTATATCCATCTCCATTGCTGCTCTACATCCAAAGCACTCTGCCCTGAATAAAAGCAGCAATATACAGGGCTATTTTTTAGTCAGTGCGCAAACTTTGCAGAATGTTTCTGAACAACTTTTACTATGGTGTTTCATACATTTTTGCCGAGTAGGTATGAATTTTTCTATGGAACATCCAAATTTTTTTTGCGAATTCGCCTGTGGTCCCATAGTAAAAGTTTATCATAATCACGAGTAGAAACACCCTGCAAAGTTTGCGCACTGACTAAAAAATAGCCCTGTATGTCAAACAAACAACTAAACCAGTGTGTTAACAGTACCAAACAGGGTGTGAAATGGGGAGCGCAGTGACAAAGCGGGCAGGTGGCGCGGCTAATTGCCGGCTCGACTGTGTAACCACCCTGTATACCGTCTGACACCTACCACTGTGTTCCACAGGTAAATGTATTCACACCTAAAATCGTTTGCCAAATCAACATTCTTCGAAAATTTTGCAAATTTTCCAAATACTGTATACCTAACACAGCAAGTGTTTTAAAAATTTGGTATTCATCATACCTACTTTGAGTTACCAATCAGTTATTGAAAATCTAGTGAGCCCTTAACTTAATCACCGACAATATGCACTATTGCTATTTTTTATTCATTGATTTGAGTTGAGTTGTCGCAATAGGCTATTTTGTTCGATTGATTTGAATCAACCTACATATTGAACGGCGCGAAAGCAATAAAATTTTACGATTTAACACTTAGTGATGGTTGCATACCTGCATAAATTATGTAGTTCTCTATCATTTGCCGTAGATATTTCACAGGATTACGTAACTGAAACACCGATCAGAAACCACCTGCGTATTTATGGTTACATTTAATTAATTACAAATATTTTAAAGGTGTGTCTACTCACAAAACTGATCAATTTTGTTAGAAAATTTTCTTTGAAATACAATAAATGAAAACAATATTTCGATATCCCGTACTGTGACACACTTTTGCAACATTTTGTATAGGAGGATCGATTTTTTTCTCATATTTCAAAGAATAAGCAGTTTCTAATAAAAGTTGTTCATATTTGTGAGTAGAACACACCCAAATATTTGCACAACTTTATGTCCTAAGGATATGACAACTCGTGTGCAGAATATTTTTATTTCATAGGTACTTATTCTAACATTCCGTGTTTCTTAAATGTAGGGACGCCCGCGAGACTAAACTATGGGAATTTCCTTAATAAAACCTTCCTTGCACAGCGGGCATATTTATTCTTCCCTGTAGGAAGAGGCAGTTTTCACGATGAGGCGCTGCTGGTTTCTTAACGTAGGGTCTTGCCACAAAAAAGTTTGACCACGCGTGTATGTGTGTGATATTACAAAAAAGTTAGGCGCGCATTTAGACAGTGTTTAAATTATTTTTCCATACGATTTGACGTTGTCAGTCAAGCGACTTAAACCATGTAGGTATAACTTTTTATGTAATAAGTTGGTTAGTATTTTGTAAGATAACGGGTAGACAAATTATTAAGTACTTCATTAAATTAATATTCATACATTATGATTGTCAGCCGTCGAATAATATCCTCTCCATTTTCACTTGTCCATATCACGAAGCCACCACTTAAAAATTAATCGAATTATTTTAAAACGGAGCTGAAAATTCGGTTGATTGCAATTTTTGCGCTCGCTAAAAGCAATTGCTTGGTAAATGGGTTCCATTGATTGGTCCAATGGTCCAATTAGTATCATTGCGATCCACTCAACGGATTAACTCTATTTTCAGTTTATTGCGACTAGGTTTTGGTCTGTTTAGGAGCTTGATTGATATTTGAATCAATTTATTTTAAGTATTTAGTATTTACCTAATTACGCGCGCGCCTGGGTCAAAAACTAACATTTCAACATTTGGGTCATTCTTAAAAGGGTCGAAAATCTCGGTCACAGGGTTGTAAATGCTAAACTATACAAGTTTGGACATATCGATCGATTGGACATGATTTAACACTTCAATACCTATGTGGAATCGATTAAAAGTCTTATTTTATATTCACTTAGTATTTCAAAACCCAGTCTGAAAGTTGAAAACGGGAGGATTTTTGGTGTTCTCCGCGTGTCACACCTCGCACTAACTTTTTACAAATTATGATTTTACTACTTTCCTTATGTTTTGTACGTATCTATTGTATATCAAAATAATCGTCATAAAGCAATATATTAGGTGAATGATGAAGAAAATATGTAATGCGTGTAATTTTAAAAATAAACCCGAATATGTATCGGTCACACGATTTCGGACAGTTAGCCCAAGCGTGGTAAAATCGGTCATAACTTCTAAGATTATAACCATATCTAGCTGAGTTTTTGTTCCTCAAATTATTATGATATGCTTCAATAATCAAGCAGAGTGAATGGGCACCTCAGTGCCCAGAACTAAAAATATTTCCAAAAATAAGGGCTGACACAAGTTTTACTACCCTTGCATGTAAGTTACGTGGATTCAAATTTCTTGTAGTATTAATACTCTTAGAGATTTTTCTTTTACAGAGCTGATTTGTAATATAGTCGGGACTATTGGTCTATAATTTTATTTAGATTCAATAAAAGATGGCCGAGTTAATATCAAAAATACTCTGTTTTTGTAATCTGCGTGGAGTAATTTGCGTGGCAAAATTCCCACGCAGCTTACAATTCTTCCCACGCAGATTACACAATGGTTCTAAGACTTAAAAAAAGGTTGAAATAACCATTTTAAATACTATTATTCTAACTAATATTCATTAAAAAACACATGAAAAGAATTCTTTTGGCAAATATCATCAAGTTTTTGAGTTTTCATATCGTTATAATTTTTACCAATTTTGATGGATTTGAGTGCATGTTTTGTCAAAACATACTGGACGTTGGCTCTATTCAACCACCTAACTATGTCTTGCAGCAATTTTTCGATGCCAGTGATCGTTGTCTCATAGGCTTGATGTGTATTTTGAGACCAAAAGTCAAAACTGTAAGGTAGATCCGATAATATGCCAGCGACTGTATTGAGACATAGTGCTTTTGATTTATCTCTTGTGCTGACAATCTTGCTAAATTTATTTCCGTTTGCACTACTTATTTCTAAAATAAGTACAATGCCAAAGCCCCTTTAATTTGCTTATATACGTAGGTATCGTTAGTTCATAAACAGGGCGATAGCGTTAACTCGATTTAATGTTACGTCATCGTGAGGAAGAAGGTCTCCAGCAGACGCGTGTCATATAAGTCTAATGTGCAGCAAACACCTGCAGCTGACCTGTCTTTCTTGCGGATCCAGCCAAGGAGGCCGAGAGGGTCGCATAGGGCTTAGGCAATCCTGCGTATTCCATAACCGTGTCCTGGGCGACACAATGTCTGTGGAAAGTCAAATCTTCCTGATATTATTTAAATCAACTGTAATTGACAGAGTTAGGCCATGGTGAGTTAATTTGTTAGTTGCCCCTACCAACCCTACCAACTCAATATGACTTTCACCTAAGACTACTGGGTATCTCTTTGCGTAAGCTTGGGCAAACGTGGCGAACTTGCCACTTCGCTTGACATTTCGAAGGCTTTTAGCTGGACAAGGTTTGGCAGAAACAGCTGGTTTTTGTAATCAATAACAGCTATCTCTCTGACCTCATGGCCATTGATGCCTGTGGTCCTCAAGGTTCTAGTCTCTCGGTGATTTTTTCCTTGAGAACAGCTTTTAACTACTTCAGTTTGGTATTCATAGATATGCAGAAGATAGTACCGTCACAGAGACATTGTCAAGTCCAAATCGGCAGAGCGGAAATTGCGTTCAATAGAGAAAGCCCTGGTCTCATTCAATGCTACCACGGCATAGGAGCTTTATTGCATCTGAAAGTAGTCCCTTGACTAGACAACTACTTTTCTGAAGTACACTTATTTCTGCCATTGCGAATAACTTGTCTGGGCATTGAGTTGTCATCAATCCTGAACTTCGATTTTTATTCGGAGTCTAAAAATCACTACTTCCTTATAAAACTAAACTTACAAGCTCACCCTTGTAACTAAATTTAAGTATCACCGATTGTTATTTATTATGTTTGCATTAAAGAATTCATATAAAACTCCAGCCTGATCCTGTGTGTAGAAATCCGGCCACCCCTTGGTGACTTAGTCAATAAGTTGCTCTTGATTTGATGGAACTCAATACGTCACATATCTGGTCAATACCAATCTACACAGCCTTGCTTTTTGTCGCAAGATGGCCTGCCTAGCAGTCTTTATCATATTTTTATTCAAAATTATGCTTAACCAAGACCTCCACGACCTTATTCTGCCAGCTCCTTTCCACCATAGAACACCTGTAAGTATATTTGGCGGGATACCATCCATATTTAGTTGCCAATCCACCAATTCGGACAAAGCACTCTGAATCGTCTTTCATTATGCACACTGAAAGACAGGAACTAATTACCTGCATCTGTTGATTCCAAAATCATGAAACCTTATAATATTTTTATGGTAGTAGTGAATAAAGACTTATTTTCCATGACTTGTCTCCATCACAGACTCCATCTTTGCCTTATAACCTAGACTTAAGTCAAGAATAATCATGTTTCAAGTAAAACTTATAGAAAACTAATGGAAATACAAAGATAAAATTGGCTATGTAATCTGCGTGGCTTGATTTGTAATCTGCGTGGCACACAAAATTTTAAAATTGAATTTCTCGAAAAGTAATTGTGCTAGCAAGGAGCACCAAACTGTTCTATAATCGTGAAAGTATACAAAATCATATTTCATTGTCATCATCTTGAAATTGCTTAAATTAAAATTTGCCACGCAGCTTACGCGGAGAATCGAAATCTGAATAATGACCCATTTCACAAGATATTTTCCAGTGATTTTTGAATAAGTACTTCAGTTTTTATTTGATCAAAATCAGTCTAATATTTTCAGAGATATAGCTTTCTCTAGAGAGCGTGCGGGAAGTCATGCCGCTCCCTTACCGGTTATTAACTGTATGTGTGTATGTATGTGTAAATTTTGACCCAGGAGTGTGCCTAATTCTAATGGGTCCACGTATCTATGAAGGTGTAACATTTTTTGTTCATCATACGATTATGCTACTTACTCGAACGAAACCAGCTTTCCAAAATTATTTTCACCTTTATTTGCAGTCGGTTGAAACTGAAAGAAAACTATCTACTTAATCTATTGAACAATAAAACGATCTCGATGTCATTACCAGCGCGTAATGTCTCGTAGACAGCTACTAGTTAATGACCCTACGACATTATCGGGTCGGTAATAGAAATGTTGGGGGCCGGCCCCGGACGATTGTCAGTGAATCTACTGCAGGGTATGGTGACAATAAATCATTGATATTTTTAGGAATCAATGATTCTCATTTGTCAAACGTGGTATAAATAAGCGTTTTTACAGCCATTTACGCTCTGCCTACCCCTCAAGGGTTGTTGTCGTATTTATATGTGTATCTTCCTGCCACGCTACTGTTAAGGGCGTTAAAATGCGATTGTGATTGAGATTGGTCCACTTTATATTGTACTTACCGAGAGGATATATCCGTATATGTACGGATTTAGGTTGCGTTTATTTTGGATTTTTAAATTACACGACGTTTCGGACACTTTCCAGTGCCCGTAATCACGGATGACATATTACCTACTGTATTTCAAAATAAATTCTTATCTTCTACGTTGAAAAACTCTGACACCAGGGTTCATCGGGTCGTAGAACGACTCGGTGTCCCACACGAAAAGAAGAAGATCTTCTACATTCGCTATTCGTCTGTCACATCACAACATGTGATTTTATCACAAAGCGTTACGTTAATATCATAATCTCAACAAAAACTGAAGTAAAATGTGGTGTCCCTACCCCATCAATTCCCACAGACAGAGTAGGGTGGCCATAATAATAGGTATTCCACTAACAGCGGGGGCGGCGATTTAGCACTCGGCGGCAATGGGGCGCGCTTCCGGAACCCGCTACAATTTATGGACACCCTAAAAGGTCTCTTAGCCTTCTTTACACACGTTAATTTTGTTTGATTTTTGTGGGGATTAGCTGCAGATTTTGGTTAATACTTTGGCTTTATTTATAAAAAACATATTACAAGGTACAATAGTGGGTACACGAATAAGTACTACATAGTATGTACTAGCACATACATTTTTCGTGACGTGGTGTTTGCTTATGCACAACTTTTTGCCTTATTAACAGCTGTCAGATTTGTGGTAATACTGTGACCGTACATTTTTAAGCTGTCAAATCGGGCTTGTTAAGAAAGCGATTATAAAAAACGCTACTTATTCGTAATTTAAGTAAATTCCTACCGTATTTCTCACTATTCTCAATTCATTTTATCTAGTCTCTTTTTACCGACCTTCACTAAAAACTGTTTAAAAATTAACCGCCTAGAAATTGAATTCACAATTTCTTTCAAAAAGAAATTTCAATTTTAAGAATGTAAATCTGTCTGGTTTTAGGGATTGTTTTATATTTGTATTAATTGAATGTGAATAATTGAGTGCCCATCAGGGTGGGCTAGAAAAATCCCTGAGCTGCGGAAATTAAAAAGTGGTGAACATCCGGTGTGGACGGGGTAGCTGCAATAGGTACTATCAGCTGCTCGTCAGTTTGGCCGCTTAAGGGGTCAACGAGTACTGGTTGTTATTATAAGCTGTATGAAATACCAGTACCTATACTTAATTTGATCTCTTAAGTAGTAACTCGAGTTTCCGCCGATAGTACAGTTAGATTCTGCTTATCTTGGCTTACTGATACAATTTTGTTAAGGTTTTGGTGCCTTAAAACTACCAGCAGTCAAATAAGTAGGAATAACTTAGGAGTTCCCTCGGAATCGAAATCAATAAGTAGTTAAATGAGCAGAATGTATTAAAAAACAAAAACCCGACTACGGGTCAACGTTGTATTTTGCGATAAAAATCCGCTATCTTGACTTTCATGATTTTTTAATGTAAATAGTGTCACTCGCGCTGCAGAAAAAAGCCGTAGTCGGCTAAAAAGACAACTGAAGCCCTTTCACTCCTGTAACCTCATTTCAAACAACCTCAATATAAAACTGCTCATCCCGGGTATTCAAAGGAGAGTAATGAGGCAAATAACATTTCACCCGTGTTAATCACCCCCTATTCACCAGTTCATCTCGTCATGCATAGGTGCTTAAGACTTCAGAGCTCCAGGCGAGATGAAAAGTTCATTCAGAGGGAAAAAAACGACAACTGAAGCCCTAAAACCCCGCTCATTCACTACTGTAATCTCATTTCAAACAACCTCAAAATAAAACCACAAATTAAGGAAACGGCGCGCGTGGTGCCAATACAGATGGCTCACTCAGTACTAGCGACGATTTTGACGCTTACTGACGAAAACTGGAAAAAACCGGATTCTCAGGGAAAGTCAAGGTAACTAAGACGGTGGTTGACACGAACGTCATATTTATTGGATTTAGAATTGGATCTGAATCATATGAGGCTCTTTGTCAGATTTTGCTGTTTTTAAATTTTTTACTTCTAATATTTTGACAGTAGCAACCCTGGCTATCACTGGCTATGTAACAAATGCCAAGTGAACTTTCTGTAAAATCTCTATTTTGTGATAAAACTACTCATCCCGAGTATTCAAAGGACAGTAATGAAGCAAATAACATTTCACCCGTGTTAATCACCCTCTATTCACCAGTTCACCTCGTCATGCATAGGTACTCAAGACTTCAGAGCTTCAGGCGAGATGAATGGCTCATTCAGAGGGCTCATGTGATTGCTGTGGCATACATACAGAGTGTCCCTACAACTTTCTGCTGTTTCGTCTGCATTTACTTACTATACTGGGTGAAATTTTATTCGTGACCGATAGCGAAAACATAGATCTGGCTGGTGATAAGGAAGTTTCCCCCAGGAACATACACAGGTAAAACTATAAAAAAAAACTCCCATACTAAATTGCCTATCAGCTGATTTGAGTTACTTTGGGACGTTAATACTTTTTCTCCAATTTGCTCGGAAATGGCTTCATTACTTTAAAAAAAGAATACGTCAATGGGCTCATTTATGTACTCAAGGCGCAGAGGACTGTAATAGAAATTGCCGGACTAGGCCGGTAAAGAAAAGGTTCTTTAACTTCACACTTTCGTGATTAGGTGTTTTATAGAACACAATTTGTTTGAAGTTTGAAGGCTGAATGTGAATTTCCCGCGCATTTTTTATGAAACGGAACGTAAGCAAGACCAGCGCATGCGCTTTGCGAACTTTAGAAGTTGTGAAGTGTCAATTTTATTACAATTTAAATGTTTATTATTTATGTTTCCTTGCAAATTGGAGAAAAGCCCTATACAATCCGCGGCCGAAATAACAATTTCTGGTCTCGTTGAAGTCGAGGCCTTCCAATGCCACTCGACCAGAAATTGCTATATACTCGGCCTGTGACGTAATGTATTATTTTCATATTTCAAACTATGTTCCTTGGGGAATGTTGGCCAATTTCATGAGAACCTTAACCTCTTTTCGGCTTGATATACCCTTTTTGTTACCCCGGTATGAGTGCAAACCAATTACATACCCGCTTCTGTGCCACAAATTGCAACGCATACCTAAGTTTTAATCTGTCCAATGAAAAGTTTCTCTGTTTTCAAGTAATCTACCAGATCAAGAACTACGTACCCTACACCTACCTACTTTCCCTTAAGGAATCTCACCTTTACAGCCGCCCTGTATACTAGTACTAGCCGGCGGCTACAGCGCTGCAAAACGCAAATTGCTTGATACATTTTTAATAGATTCGTTTAAGCCGGTTTTTTTATCCACTAGCTTCCGAGCGTTTACTCGCCAAGCTTTTTAAAGCGGTGGGGGTTAAGGGGGGAGGGCTATAGTGCGGTGGTAGAGTTTATAAACAAAATGAATTGGTTAAGTGTTCTGGGGTTCAAGCAGTTAAATACAGCACAATATAATCTTTCATTGGCTCCTAGAAATAGCTCAAACTTGGCTCTTCTTAGCAGAGCTCATTCGATAGGGTTGTCAAATTAATTTGAATATTCACGTAAGAAATATGACAAAATATGTCATATTCTTACAACTTACATTTGAAAATGAAAAGTGTAATCTTAGAAAATTATATTTTTTATCTACACTTAACTAAAATATAATATTTTAAATTAATTAAGTACCACTTGCTTACTTTCTACCTCTATGTTAATAGTACTTATTGACATTTTGTGATAGTGACAGTTTCCTACAAGCTAAACAAGTAAAATTTTATTCTAGTTATCTGCCCAATTTTACCTACTATACCCACTCAAACTCGACCAATTCGTTAATAGATTTTAAAAATTAATAAATTTACGCAATTACGCAGACGGGGCCGGCTGTCATTTACGAGTCCCTTATTTCATTAGGGCCGTCGCTAACGTAGTTACACCTCCTTTGATCGCGCTGTCGGCTAAAAAAACAGTTTGGGCCCACTTATAATCAAAAGTGACATGATCCTTATTAAGTTAGCCTAAGTGAGTTAGGCCGGCGGTGCGACTCAAAAACTATTTTATGAATAATAGATGGTGCCGGCGGCGGCCAATCCCTAGAGAGCCCCGCCCACTTCTCCCCCCTTTCCCCCTCCCCCTGCCGCCCCTTGCCACCGCTCTATTCATTAGCACATTACACCCCTAGCACGTGAGCGAGTTAGGGTAACGTGAAAGAAACTGATTTTTTACCGCTTCAGGTTAACCGCGTGCGTTTTAATTTCGTGTGTGCAGTTTTGTTGGATTTTTGAGTTTTGCTTTTTAATTTAGGTTTGTTACTATGAAATTTTTACTTTAATGTTCTCTTTCGAAGGAAATTTAATAGGTTGACTAATGACTAATGATTTTAGACACGATTATTACACAAAATGTAGAGTCTCCCAAAATTTGGATATATTTTAGCTATTTCCGACTAGTTTTACTTGATTTACGTATTAAATTAATCGCGGATTTTATAAAGTACGGGATATGACAACTTGCGCGGAATACTTATCTTTGTTTCCATATTTCCTTATATTTTTGGTAGGTAGGTACAGACAAAATTATGTTCCAGTTTCTATTGAAATGTATGTAACGCAGAAATCTATATTATACTAAACCACACTCATTCAAGTACCTACATCATCATCGTCCTGCCCTTATCTCAAATTAGTTGGGGTCGGCGCAACATTGTATTGTATTGTAGAACACATGTAGCAAAACAATTGTAATTTTTTTATGACCGGCCGCCTGCCTGAAGTCAATCCTCAATGCTATAGTAGGTAGTATGTCATCCATCATCATACCATAGTCGACAGATATTCAGCCGAGGTCAAAAACTCTACGTCGCCTTTTGGTCACCCTGAGTGGACTAGGGGTGGCAGTATTCTTAGCCGCTACAACTCAATCCAGTAACGCTTTAAATATCTTGATCTCCAAAGACTTAATCCCAGTTTCTTAATCCTGCTCCCGATTAACGAAACCATTATCGAGTTTCGTTCGAAAATCAAGTTGTGAATCGAAACAGGGTGTAACAAGACAAGAGCTTTAACGACCATAATGCCGTTACGCGGGGACCACATGTGGCGTCCGACGCTGCAATTTTTTATCTAAGAAAATACGAAGTTCCACCCTCTTTCCATAAATATGCGTTACGCTGCGTCGCAAGACTCGTCTGTCAGACCATTTGACGCATAAGGTGAATAACTTATGGCGTTTTTCACACATAACGTCCGTTTTGACGTTATTTTTGCGCAGCGTAACGACCTTATTGTCATACAAAATATGGTTTATGTCAAATTATTTGACAAATGCTTCCGTCTACGCAGCGTTATGCTATATTTTGGCGCTAACGGATTCTTCCGTCAAACTATTTCACATAAACCGTACCTATTTGTATGATAATAAGTTGCGTATTTTTCAAACGCAATTTTAGCGCTGCGCACAAATAACGCACCAACAGACGTTACGTGTGTAAAGCGCCTATATTTTTTATGGGTACTTTTAAGGTGAAAACTCGCATTTTCCTAACGCATACGTTGCTAATGCGGTAAATAAGCGCATCAGCGGATGTCAAATGTGATACCCACCCTAGTCAGGGAGCCGTGGCTTCAAAAACTCGTTTAGGGGAGTTTGCAGACCGATAAGTGAACTAATCGACGCTCGGCTCTCGGACTCGAGACTGGGACTCGAAATCGAAAAACGGGTGTGGTGACGATGCAAGCGGAAGCGGAGCGGCTTTGTGTATCTATCTATAAGCAAGTTTGTTTTATATATAGCTAGCTTGCTTATACATATTCTAAGCGGAGCGGCTACAACGAAATTAAACTACAATTTATGCCGTGTGGTGGCTTAGACTCCATATCTTAACTGTGGGTGTCGTAAGAAGCGACTAGGGATTTGAGAGTTGATGTGAATTGGTGACGGACTGACATGAACTTGTCAATATGATGATACACAGTCTCTGAATAACTTTCAAACTATTGTCAGTCAGTGTGGTGTAAATGGCCGTTTTTTACACTCTGCCTACCCCGCATGGAATATATTAACTCAAGTGATATTTTATCCGCTCTCGCTAGCGCTTATACTGTAACTACGGCTTAAATGAGTGTACGTAGTTTAGAGGATTAATTCGATAATGTGTTCGCTAGTTCTAAACAAAGCTTTTAATCGTTAAAGTTTAAATTAGTTATCTATTAATTTAAATACGCTTAGGGAATATCAAGGTTGTTTTGTAATTATAAAATTTAGATTATAATTTACGAAGTTATAGCATACCTACTTACGTATATGTAGGTAATTGAAAATCTTAATTATGACGTTCGAATTACTATGACGTAACAAAGGCGAAAAGCACTCGTCACGTTTTAGCGGATAATGCGATTTTTCCCCTTATTTTCATACGGTTAATATCAAACGGTTTGACAGACGCATCTGTTAGCTAAGCGCTATGCTGGTGTTGGTGGGGGGACAGGCTCGGCGGGCAGTGGTAGCAGCTCGTCAAGCAGCTCGCCAAGCGTGGCGAGTATAGAAATGACACGGTACTTACAAGGGTGTGAGGCGGTGAAAGGGTACTCTATGGTGGGCAGTCGATGTTGGTGGGGGGGCAGGCTAATCAAGCAGCTTGCCAAGCGTGGCGAGTGTTACTTACAAGGGTGTGAGGCGGTGAATGGGTACTCTATGGTTGGCAGGCGATGTTGGTGGGGGGAAGACTCGTCAAGCAGCTCGCCAAGCGTGGCGAGTGTTACTTACAAGGGTGCGAGGCGGTGAAAGGGTACTCTATGGTGGGCAGGCGATGTTGGTGGGGGGAAGACTCGTCAAGCAGCTTGCCAAGCGTGGCGAGTGTTACTTACAAGGGCGTGAGGCGGTAAAAGGGTACTCTATGGTGGGCAGACGATGCTGGTGGGGAAGCAGGCTCGTCAAGCAGCTCGCTAAGCGTGGCGAGTGTTACTTACAAGGGTGCGAGGCGGTGAAAGGGTACTCTATGGTTGGCAGGCGATTCTGGTGGGGGGGCAGGCTCGTCAAGCAGCTCGCCAAGCGTGGCGAGTGTTACTTACAAGGGTGTGAGGCGGTGAATGGGTACTCTATGGTTGGCAGACGATGTTGGTGGGGGGGCAGGCTCGTCAAGCAGCTTGCCAAGCGTGGCGAGTATAGAAATAAGACTACTTACAAGGGTGCGAGGCGGTGAAAGGGTACTCTATGGTGGGCAGGCGATGTTGGTGGGGGGAAGACTCGTCAAGCAGCTTGCCAAGCGTGGCGAGTGTTACTTACAAGGGTGTGAGGCGGTGAATGGGTACTCTATGGTTGGCAGACGATGCTGGTGGGGGGGCAGGCTCGTCCAGCAGCTCGCCAAGCGTGGCGAGTGTTACTTACAAGGGTGTGAGGCGGTGAAAGGGTACTCAATGGTGGGCAGGGGTGTTGGTGGGGGGCAGGCTCGTCAAACAGCCTGCCAAGCGTGGCGAGTATAGATATAAAGCTGTACTGACAAGGGTGCGAGGCGGTGAAAGGGTACTCTATGGTTGGCAGGCGATGCTGGTGGGGCGGCAGCTTGCCAAGCGTGGCGAGTATAGAAATAAGACTACTCACAAGGGTGTGAGGCGGTGAAAGGGTACTCTATGGTGGGGAGACGATGCTGGTGGGGGGGCAGGCTCGGCGGGCAGTGGTAGCAACTTGCCAAGCGTGGCGAGTATAGAAATGAGACTGTACTTACAAGGGTGTGAGGCGGTGGAAGGGTACTCTATGGTTGACAGGCGATGCTGGTGGGGGGGCAGGCTCGTCCAGCAGCTCGCCAAGCGTGGCGAGTGTTACTTACAAGGGTGTGAGGCGGTGAAAGGGTACTCTATGGTTGGCAGGCGATGTTGGTGGGGGGGGGCAGGCTCGTCAAACAGCTTTCCAAGCGTGGCGAGTGTTACTTACAAGGGTGCGAGGCGGTGAAAGGGTACTCTATGGTTGGCAGACGATGCTGGTGGGGCAGACTCATGAAGCAGCTTGCCAAGCGTGGCGAGTGTTACTTACAAGGGTGTGAGGCTGTAAATGGGTACTCTATGGTGGGGAGACGATGCTGGTGGGGGGGCAGGCTGGGCGGGCAGTGGTAGCAGAACAGGCTCCGGCCTCCACCGCCGCCCGAAGCCAACTGCAACAAAAATATATATTTGTTAAAAATACGGTCTTACTTAAGCTAACTTAATCATAATAAGTATATATAAACCTCTTACATATTTTTAAGTAGGAGGATAAATAAGCAAGTGATCAATCAGCTTTTTCTTAATTAATAAATTTTTAGGGAATTCGTTTTATGCCCTTATCGAAATAAAACATATCAACGGGTTTTTACTCTCGGTAGGGTTATTTTGAGTACCCAATATTTCGGCGATGTTACAATCGCCATGATCAAAGTATACGACAAAACAAGTATAGAATAAGTATGTAAACAAATATACAGGTACGCGATGTATTTATTATTCTTATAAATGAAAATGACCACTGTACCGGGTTCAAGCCGCTGCTGACGCCTAGTATTTTTCAATTTTTTATTTTCAGTTTTTTATACGCTTCCTACGTTTTATAATGACGCCTATGATGCATAAAGACACGACGATCTCTTGTATGAAAGATGTCATGTCGCTCGTCTCATGTGTGAAGACCCCCTATATCATAACTGGTATAGGATCCTAGAATGAAATGGTGACATAACAATATGGAGCAAGGTCGGTGCATGCGGATGCGTCGCGATAATAACATAAATAGGATTAGCCGACCCCACCCCACGCGATAGCACTGCACCAGAGGACGGATTTAGAGATTAGCAGGTGAATTATCGTGAAGATGACAGTATATTTAAAGAAATTCTTAACTCTACATTTAGTCTATAAGCAGGTAAGTACACTATAAATAGAACCAGACCCTGCTTCGCAGACGTAGACGCAGACATCACAGACATGCTCTTTCGGATCCAGTTGTTGCAATACTTGCAATTTCCAAAGCCATATAGCCTGCAGACATTGCGATTAAATCAGTAGCGAAATCGTGCCTTGTGGCATAGCCTGGGCTGGGGGAAGCCTTCGTCTAGCAGTTGACTGTAGTTCTCCAGGCTGGTGTGATTTGATGGATTGATTGATTCTATCTAAATATTCTCCATATTTAACACATAGGTATACATAGAAAACAATATACCTAAAGAAGTATGCTCTTCTCAATGCGCCCGCGCAGCTCGGGCGCTTCATTGAGCTATTAGCGTCATTTATCTCCGCGTCGCACTGATAGCACGTGGGTAATCTCTGCAATTGAATTTCATTGCCATTTTCCTCCCGCAAATAAACTTATGTCACTAAAGGAAGCCACACAAGCAACGTATGATTTTGCGATATTTTGCCGCATCCGGTATTTGAAGAAAATAGTTTAGTTTACGAATTCTATAGGAGCCGAGTGGTAGCGGCTAAGAATTCTGCCACCCCTTTTCTACTCAGTGTTTCGTAAAAGGCGACGTAGACTTTTTGACAAATACAAATACAAATACAAATACAAAATTCTTTATTCAATATAGAATATAAAATATTACTTATTGATAGTCAATATTACACAGAAATGGATTAGTCATTGTAAAAAGGAGAAATTTGCAAGGCACAATTTTCTCCTTTTTATAACAATTTTTTATTCCTATTATAAACGCGGCTCGGGCGGGATAAAAAAAATAAAAATAAAGGCACTGCCTCGGGGCTGGCCAGGCTAACCACACGGCATGTAACTTTATGCCTCAACGACCAGTAAGTGAAAACAAAATTCGGTCAAGATTTTAAAAAGGCGTTACATGCGTATTGTTAGTCGGACCTCCTGGGCAGGAAAACCCCCCAAAAACCTGCCCAGAAGTGCTCCTATTCTAAAATTTACAATTTTTGTAATCCCTAAGCTACCCTAGCTAAGTTTGAGAAAAAAAAAGCATTAAGAGGGATCTATAGTCATTAATTTTCATACAAACGCTTTCAACGTATCCCTCTGCCAATTCGCAACCGATCGACTCAATTTTTGGCATGGTAACTCTTCTGGACTAGATGTATGCTCCATATTCTTTTTTTGGCTGTAATAATGCATTTAAAAAAAGATATGGCCGTGTCAAAATGCTCTAAAATTAACACCTAATTTACGCCTTGGTATCTTCTAAATATGACAATAATTTCAGCAAAGCAAATGATACGGGCATAGAATATTTTATTGGCAGCAAAATAATGCCACTATCAACAAATTTGGTGGCGATTTCGAACGGGGAACCTGGTAAACCCAGAACGCAAATTTTCCGGTAGCGAGCTATAACTGTCTCTTTTACGGCTGCGGGACGGGTGGGATGCATACATGAGATAGAAATAGTTTTATCAACTGACAGCTCACGATCTTTCAGCTCGGTATAGTAGCCTCTTAATGGTAATAGCCGAAAAACGGCTCGACGTTAAATTAAAAGTGAAAAAAAAATAACAGTAGAATATTCTAACTGCTTCGTCTTAAAAAAAAAATTCTTTATATAAACATATAAAACTACTCCCATGAAGATTTATCTTGCATATAATCAGATATTTCATAATAGCCTTTCTTGTACATTTTTTGTTTTATTACTACTTTAAATTTATTTAAGGGTAATTCTTGGATATTTTTGGAAGCTTATTATAAAAGCGTATACAATTTCCCTTAAAGGATTTACTTACTTTACTAAGCCTGCTTGTATGTGCTACAAGTTTGTCCTTATTTCTAGTGTTAAAGTTATGTCTATCACAATTTTTCTCAAAAGCAATAATATTTGATTTAACGTACACTAAGTTTTCATATATATATTGAGACACAAATGTTAATATATTGATCTCTTTAAATTTTTCCCTTAAGGAGACTAGAGGCCCTAATTTATAAATTGCACGAACAGCCCGTTTCTGCAGTACAAAAATGTTTTTCACATCCGCAGCATGACCCCATAATAATAAACCATAAGACATTAAGCTGTGGAAGTAACTAAAGTAAACTAGTCTGGCAGTATCTACATCAGTGAGATATCTTATCTTTTTAATTGCGTATGCTGCTGAACTCAGTCTCTTCGACAATTTCTCAATATGTGGCCCCCATTGGAGCGAGGCGTCCAAAGTTATACCTAAAAACACTGTTGAGTCTGCAAGGTTCAACTTTTCATCCTTTACTTTAATAATTGTTGTGCTCGGTTTGACGTTAGGTAATACAAACTTTATACATTTAGTTTTCTTTTCATTCAATAGCAGGTTATTAACTGTAAACCAATTAACTACTTCGATTATAGCGTTGTTCACGTCGTCATAGTTGAGTTGTTGCCTCTTTACTCTAAAAAGTAATGAGGTATCGTCGGCGAACAAAACTATATCATGTTTTTCTTTAACAAGATAAGGTAAATCATTAATGTATACAAGAAACAGGAAAGGACCAAGAATCGAACCTTGTGGGACGCCCATGCTTATGTTAGATCCTGATGATCTTTCACCATTGACCTCAACCTTTTGGATTCTGTTGTTCAGATATGATTCCAAAAGACTAAGAGCCTGATCTTTTACGCCGTAGTGACTTAGCTTCCTGACAAGAGTTTCATGATGGACACAATCAAACGCTTTGGACAAATCACAAAATACACCTATTGCATCTTGAGATTCCTCCCAGGCATCGATTATATGGTTGATGAGGTCAACACCTGCGTGAGTAGTAGAACGACCCCGTGTAAAACCAAATTGCTGTAAGTGCATCAAGTTATTACGATAAAAATGTCCTTGCAATTGATTTAGAATAACTTTTTCAAAAATTTTACTAAGTGTTGGTAGAATAGATATAGGTCTAAAATTAGTGGGGTCAGTAGTACTACCGGCTTTGAACAGCGGAATAACTTTGCTATGCTTCATCAAGTCAGGAAACTGGCCACTGTCAACACATTCATTAAAAATACATGCTAGACATGGGGCGATACAATCAATTATAGAACTTATAATCTTGACAGAAAGGCCGTGTAGATCTGAAGTCTTTTCATTTGTAAAGTTTTAAATACTTTAATAATTTCTATGTTACTGACATGACGGAATCTAAAATGCTTGTCGCAAAGGCTTACATTTTCTTTTAGAACAGATTCAGCGAGATCGGGGCATGAGTTTAACGATTTGGTGGTCGAAACTGGAATATCGGTAAAAAAGTTTTCAAAAGCCTGAGCTACTTCCGAGTTTGTCTTTTTTATTTCATCATTTATTATGAGTTTCAAGTTTTCATTACGTCGTTTGGATTTTCCAGTTTCGTTATTTACAAATTTCCAAGTGGTTTTTGTTACGTTAGTGCTGTTTTTAATATTATTTTTTATGAAGTTAGATTTAGCTACTGTACAAACCTGCTTAAAAGTTTTAGAATAACGTTTTACGTATTCAGCAAAAGATTTAGATTTATTATATGACCTTTCATCATACAAATCATACAGTTTTTCTCTACTTCTATGAATTCCTATCGTGGCCCAATCACTGAATAATAATTTTGTGCTAACTTTAATTTTCTTAGATTTAAATACATTGTCATATTCTGCTTTGGCAAGACTAAATACTGAGTTATATAATTTATTTGGATTTTCATCATAATGTAAATCAGGTAATTTTTGTATGATATTTTCTCTGTAATGATTTAACCTCTTTTCGTTTACAGGAACACATGTAATATCTTGTTTAGGTGCCTTTTCAATGTTAATTTTGAAAGAAGCTAGCTGACCAGTATGGTCAGAGCTTAATTTATTTATGACAGACGCGTCTTCGGGTTTAATATTTGTAAAATATTATCTATGCATCTGGCTGAAGTGGCCGTGATTCTCGTAGGCACCGAAATAAGATGTACGAGATCGTAACATAAAAATAGTGATTGAAACCTCTTACTTATACTAGAATTTTCAAGAATATTAATATTGAAATCTCCACAGACAATTATTCCTTTATTGGATTTTATTACTTTATTTAAAGCTTCCTCCATAACTTCTTCGAAGGAATCATATTTAGCATCAGGTGGGCTGTATACGCTCATTATGACAATATGCTCAAGTTCTACACAGGCTATTTCAATAGTTCGCTCAACGGATAAGTTCACAATATCAGTGCGTTCTTTGTATTTAAACTCGTTCTTAAGTAATATTAACGAGCCACCGCGTATTGCTGTTGATCTGTTGAACGAACTTGCTACCCGGTGATTACTAAAACTGAACATGAGCTGATAATCTCTAAGCCAATGTTCAGTTACACAAAGTATATCAATATTAAGACAGTTCATGAAAAGTTCAATTTCTAATTCCTTACTTAACATGCCTTCAATGTTTTGGTGTACAATCTTTAAAACACGGCTATTGCAATTTTTATTATTATTCGTACAATTTTTGATATAATTATTTTTTAAGCTTTGTTTCTGCAAGATAGACTGACTTAGGTTAGTAAGTGACATAGAAGTAATGCCAGAGTTACTCTCTGTTGTCTTAGGAATTAATTTAAAGTACTTGGAACCGATTCCAAGGTTAATTCCGGCAGATATTGTAGCCAAGGTTTCGACCTTGGCTACAATATCTGCCGACCTTGTTCAACTGTATGGTGAGGGTAATTCCACCTACGATAGGGTTGACCTCAGGCAGGCGGCCGGTCGTAGAATTAAGCCAACTCCTTTTGCAACATGATTTTGTGTTCAAACGAAACATATTGCGCTGATCCCAATTCACAAGTAATTGGGATATGGGCAGGAAGATGATGATGAGTTTACGTAATCCATATATCCTAGCTTCATTATTTGTGATCCTCGCATTTTTACTCATCGTTATTTTTCTTTGATAAACGCCGCATCAGCTTGCAGCTGCGAAGGCTGTCGTTTGCTTGCTGGTTGACGAAAATCGTAAGATTGTGCGGTGTGTGTGAGATCCACTTAAATGTCCTATCTGGAGCGTTCACGCCTACAGCGGATTGTTTAAAACAATTTGGTTGTTAAAACAATTGGATTATACAGGAAGAATGACAACATTGTTGAGATTACATTTAAAAAGCTACTTTTTATGTAGGTCGAAATTATTCTAATTATTCGTACGTTTTCATGAATGAAATTGAAAAAATGTCAAGCGTCGATCGGGAATCCGACCCAGTGCCGGTGCTTTTTCATTTCTTGTTTTTATTTATGAGAGTGATATAACACTGTAAGCGCATTATAAATCCCAATATATTGGTACCTTTACGTTTTCGACAGCGTTATATCAGGCAGACGCAACTAGTTATTGCAAAGAGTAGCGCCATTAAAAGTTGGTTAAAAGTTCAAAAAGAGCATTTTTCACAAATGCAGCGATGTATTGTAATTATTCTTTAACGAACAATTTGGGAAAATATAGTAACTCTATAATAATCGTTGTAATTAAAACCAAAGGCCTTGTTTTGACTATCTATGTGTGAGTGAATAAATAAACTAGTCCTGTCATTACAACAATATTTGATCTCAAAGGTCTTGAACTATAATCAATACTTAGTAAAACATCTAGGTCTGTCATTAGCCCATTCGTACTTCGATTCAATAAAACGCTCCATTGTATTCGCTGTAAATTGTACTTAGTATTTAAAAAGCACGCCTGAGGCCTGAGTATTGTTTGCTTTGGTTTGTTGTTTTGATGAAGCTTTGCACCCTTTGCACTAAAGTTTCTCAGTAGAATTAAACACATGCGGTAGAAAAGATTTGACAGGCAGAAGACAGTTTATAGACAGATATTTAAATTTTTGATGTCATATTCAAAACAAATATGACACCAAAGAATGCAATACAGGTAGAAAGTGGAAATGGGCGGGACGGGACACTTGTGCCGAAAAACTGATGACAGGTACGTTAAGAAAGTGTTGAAATGGGAACGTAGTGTGTTCCGATCCTTAGGTATCCCTACCAAGAACTCCTGTATTTTGTGTAAGTATTAATGATTGCATATAAATTTTATTTATTTGTCTTATAATTTGTGCACAGTTGTTACTTCAGTAAAATCTCGTATCAAACAGCTGATCTTGCAATTGCAACCGCAGTCTGCGTTGCACTCGGTGCACCGCTAGTGCGCGGGCAATTTTCTCATCGAAATTAATTGATTTATGTCCCGCGCGTCCTTTAGCTAGGTATCCTCTCCATGTCGGGAAGTGGCTCGGTATGTGATATGTGTTGGATAAAAATAGCATCACCCCGTTTCGTGGGGTTAGGTATATGAGAGCACTTTTGCACCGGGTGTGTTTTTGACTGACACTTTATGTAGTTTTCAGTTTATTAATTAGTTTAGTGTTATGTGGTTAAATAAATTATTGCAATAAATTTACTATTTAAGCACTGCGTAACACATGCGTTAGGACAATATGAATTTTCGCCTTATCATTTTAAACGGCATATAGATATAGGTAGCAGTGGCGAAGGGTGACATTTTAACTAAGGTAAGCCGGAGCTAGAAATGTACTATTATGGAGGCAGATTGATGTGAGAGTATAGGTTTGTAAAATTCTGAAAGGGAAGCCGATGGGAATCGGCATGTATGGACCCTTCGCCACTGATAGGTAGACATAGTCACAAACATTCATGCGTAACGTCTGCAGCTGAACTTAGCTATGCAAGTACTGTCTTACCCAAGGCCATGCTACGTATTTTTACTACTATCTACAGCAAGAAGTACAAGACAATCTTTCGTCACAAAATAGAGAGTATGCAGAACATTAATTCGACCATATTTAGGATTTTCGCGATTGTCAAGTGTTACATAGCCAGGGTTGCTGTCAAAAAACCAAAAGTAGAAGAATATCATAGCAGCAAAATCTGATACAAGAACGTCATAATAATATGATTCTGGTCCAATTTTAATCCATCTTCTTTCTTACCTTGAGTTCCCCTTATATTCCAGTTATTTCTAGTTATAGCCAGTAAGCGTCAAAATCGTCGCTAGTACTGAGTGAGCAACCTGTAAAGGCGCCACGCGCGCTGTCTTCCTAATTTGTGCAATGCCTATAAAAATACCTAATAATAAGTTCAGCAACAAGAAAGCAAGACATCAAGCTTTCGTCGCCTTTCGTATTCAATCAAACCACGAATTAACTAGCATTCACTATACACTGCTATCGTCGGCGCTTTACGCTCGCATTTGCAACCTGCGCGCGCGCCGACTTTGTCTGCGCCTTATGATTACTCGCGGCGCCGTTTCTATGCTAATACGGTGAATTAGATCGGTTGTGTAATGAGCTATCACACGATCTAGGCTCGCTTGGGGTTTATTAGTGTACTTATTGTGGGTGCGATACCTAGGTACATTATTGCATACCTATAGGTTAGGTCGGTACGGCGTGCTTTGATTTTGCTCTAATTGTTGGGAGTTCATTTTTACACTTGTAGTTGGGTAGATAGGTGGTATATGATTAAAGAAACAAATTGTCATGGGCCGAGTAATATTTTTGGTTATGGGATAACTGTCTGCGCAATACCTGTATTCAATAGTTTTGTATATAAAACACCCTTTTCATAATATGGTGAATTACAGTGCAGCAAAAAAAGAGTAGACAAAAAACCGGCCAAGAGCGTGTCAGACACGCCCACAAATAGGGTTTCGTAGTCAACGTTTAAATATCAGGTTTTTCAGCATTACAAACTTAATTTGTTGCTGGTTTATTAGCAGCAGTATGATGACCAACCGCAAATAGAAAAACTCAATTTTTTCTGAAACCTTTAAGGGTACGATATCCGTTATAGTTTTCATTGTAACTTCAGATTGTAAGCTATATTCCATATTTATTTCAATTTTTTAGCTTGTATACTTTAGAAGTTACAGCTGGAACAAATTATGGGTCAAAAACGCCCTTTTTAAAAGTAAATATCTCGTGACAGAAACATTTTAGTGACTTTGTTTCAAAGAAACCTCATCTTAGTTTTAAAAGACCTATTCAACGATATCCTACTCAATATTACAGAAGAAAAAACAATTTTTTGCCCCCCTTTCACTTGTATGGGAGGGGGTCCAAAAAACATTAAAAATATTTTTTTCTTATCATTTCTATATTTGGGTCAACACGATCTATCTTCTCACCAAATTTCATGTCGATAGCTCTAAAACTGACGAAGATATGAGGGCGCGGCATACAGACAGACAGACAGACAGACAGACAGACAGACAGACAGACAGACAGACAGACATGACGAAACTATAAGGGTTTCTAGTAGACTACGAAACCCTAAAAATGAGGGCGCCACTTCGTATGAAATTTCAAAATTAAATGGCAACATTGGCTATGAATGGCAAAAATTTAGTATGAAAATTTTTTAGTTCCATTTTATTTAATTTCTACTCTTTTTTGCTGGACTGTAGACCGGTTGTGTATTGAGCGAGTGTAATACTGAATATCGAAGAACACTACTTCGATGAAACAGTAGTTCGAAACCTCTGAACGTCGATGCTACTGAACATCGAAGCCTCTCTGCCTCGATACATCTCAACTTCGAAGCTGCTGTACTCCGAAACCTCTTTAAGTCGATGCTACTCTACTTCGAAACCTTTTTACATCGATGCTACGCTACATCGAAACTTCTATATTTCGATGCTTCTCTACTTAGAGATGACAAAAACAATTCCTATTACTTATTTATGATGGATGGGGTATTAATTTACAGATCTTAATGGCGGGGTGTTACAGTTGGTATGCCTGGCCAGCCAGCGCTCAGCGTGTGGTTCGCCCAATTTTGGTTTGGCCAGCCCCGAAATAGTGCCATTATTTTTATACTACACTTGCATAGAAATTTACCCACAGCTTTACACTTTATAGAGGACCGTTAGTGATTGTTCAACGTACAAATTAGCGGGAGGAATTAATCATACAAATCACTTTCCGCCCTAGGAAGTTTTTACAGAATTTGGTAAAGTTGAACGGGTAGGTAAATATTTTGAGCCACATTTTTCATTTTTCAGAAAATAATTACTTGAAATTATTGTTTATAAAAGTTGTTATGTTTACTTAGTCAGCATTTAAGCTGAAGCGATGAGTGCCGAAACACTGATGGCGAAAGGTCCAGGTTGTTTCACCTTCATTTCGGATCATCAGGTATGGAAGTGTCCATACGACAACCTTTTAGGATATGTATAGTCCAGATGGACTATGGATGCGAATCTGCGAGGCATCGGTCTCACGAGTGTCTTGCGACAACTCTTGTGAGTAGCTTTAGAGGACGAAACTCACAAGAGTTGTCGCAAGACACTCGTGAGACCGATGCCTCGCAGATTCGCATCCATAGTCCATCTGGACTATACATATCCTTGTTATGTTTAAACAGTTGGGTGGGCCTTAAAAGTTGTTCAGTTTCAAAAGGTGCTCACTTTTACGCGGGAAGAAAGTCCGATTAAAAACTCGTGTGTATTGAGGCCATCAGCTGCGCTTTGGGCCTCAAACTACCCTTTTTTTCCGGCGTATACAACTTTTGAAACTGTAAAGCTTTTGAACCTGAACAACTTTTGAAACTCAACAACTTTCAAAACGGAACAACTTTTGAAACTGAACAACTTCAAAAATAACCAACTTTTGAAACTCAACAACTTTCTACACCATTAAACAACTTTTAAAACTGATCATCTTTGGAAACTAAAAAGTTGTTCAATGGTAAAAAATTGTTGAGTTTCAAAAGTTGGTCAGTTTTGAAATTGTTCAGTTTCAAAAGTTGTTCAGTTTCAAAAAGTGTTCAGTTTTAAAAGTTGTACAATGGTAGAAAGTTGTTGAGTTTCAAAAGCTGTACAGTTTTAAAAGTTGTTCACTATTTAACTTTTGAAACTGAACAACATTTGAACTGAACAACTTCAAAACTTAACAACTTTTGAATCTGAACAACTTCAAAACTGAACAACTTTTAAAGCCTAACCACTGTATAAACATAACAACTTTTTAACATACCTACTGTAATACCCCGCCATTAAGATCTGTAAAATAATATCCCATCATTAGTAAGTAAAAGGAATTGTTTTTGTCATCTCTAAGTAGAGAAGCATCGAAATAAAGAAGTTTCGATGTAGCGTAGCATCGAAGTAAAAAGGTTTCGAAGTAGAGTAGCATCGACTTAAAGAGGTTCCGGAGTACAGCAGCTTCGAAGTTGAGATGTATCGAGGCAGAGAGGCTTCGATGTTCAGTAGCATCGACGTTCAGAGGCTTCGAACTACTGTTTCATCGAAGTAGTGTCCTTCGATATTCAGTATTACACTCGTATTGAGCGATCACACGATCTAGGCTCGCTTGGGGTTTATTAGTGCACTTATTGTTACAATAGGTACCTACGTAGCACTGCATACCTATAGGTTAGGTCGGTACGGCATGCTTTGATTTTGCTCTAATTGTTGGGAGTTCATTTTCACACCACGGTTAAACAAATAAATTGGCTTGCGACGACCGAGTACATTTTATAGTATGTAAGTACTGGTATCTTAAGTATAATATTTAGCATAACTGATTGCGAAATACCCGTATTCATTAGTTTCGTAAATTGTCATTGCCAAATTCTGTGCGCTCAACAAAACATTGTTGCGCTGACCCGAACTTATTTCGGATAAAGACCCCCTTACACAGTCCCTTCATATTTTTTTTTATACTTCGTTTCGCACTTTAAAGCCGCACTTGCTTGCACCACCTCTTTTGAATTTCAAGATAAGAATCTCTTTGGCCACTTATTTCATTATGTGTTCCATAGGTAAACGAATTTATTGTGCCTCAGCTTTAAAAAATAAATGAGCATTCGACATTCAAAGGTATTTATTTTATTATTTTTTAATTAGACGCTGGTTGGTTTTGTATGGTTGTTTTCAACCAGTGTTTTTTGTTTGTTGACACAAAATGTGAGATTCTTGTCACTGAAGGTGTTTTGTGAAGATGTGAGGTTATTGAAAAGGGTATCTGTGAGAACAGATGGTTATCAGTGCATTTATTCATTATCTTATTATTTTATTCGTAATAGTAAAGGACTGTTGAGTGAGGAAGGTTGTATTTTAAAAAGAAAATGAATATAGACTGAAGCGTCTATACCTTCTTAGCTAATTAATAGATTTGGGTTCATAATTCAGTATTTGGCATCACACACACGTCAATCAATTCAAAAACAGTGCTAGTTATCTGAATCTACTAGACCTAGCACCTACTTAAAAAGAAAATTCTCATTTATTTTATTTGATTCAACCTAAAAACAGAAAGTAGAACCTAATAATATAAAATAAAGTCATAAAAATATGACTAGAAACACATGCAACGTGCGTTTCTGCGCTATATTTGCGCTGCATAACGCATGCGTAATGACAATATGAATTTCGACCTTATTCCCATACATTTACGGTTTATGACAAACAATTTGCTGTTATGTCAAACGGCTGCGCATCGCACGACGCTACGTCGACGGATACGTCTGTCAAACCGTTTGACATAAACCGTATTTGTATAAAAGTAAGGTTGAAATAAGTAGTTTTCTACAATACGGCCGTTTGAACATGCCATATTTGACAGCTGTTAAAATCCTGTTTTATCTGTGTTTTATGATATGACATAGATAACATAAATTTTTCTTTGTTGTAATTTTTTCTAGCATGGTTTACACAGCTGTCAAATATGGCCTCTTCAAACGGCGGCCGTACAACGCATGCGATAGTGCTGCGCAAAAATATCGCAGAATCGGACGTTACGAGTGCTCCTCGCCTAATGCTTTTACGTCGTACTTAGTAATCAGCTTTACCGATTCCGTCTCCAGAGATTCTTTAATTGTGTTATTACTCCATTTTCTTTTGTGACAGTAAGCAAATAAATCAATTTTGTTGGAGAATTGTGTATTACGTAAAATAAAATATTTTTGACCCAGAAACCTACAAGGAACTTTAGTATTTTTTTACGACTTTTATAGAGTTTAGGATACCTAGTGCCCTAAAGAAAACGGGAGATTGTTCCATGGTATACTCTGGGGGAGGCCAACGTCTGGCAGTGGACTGCTAGGTACGTACTATATAGGTTGATGTCATGTCATACGTTATCTTATAAACTAGTAGGTAGGTACCTATCACTCAAATGTCTTCTATGCACATTATTAAAAAAGATCGATTTAAGTTAATCCTTTGATAATTTGATAATGATAACTGATTTACTATCTACACACAAAGGTAGGTATCATATGTATGCCATACACAGTACACACTGTATGGTTTGTCATAGTTATATTTACCATACTCGATGTCAAAGATCTTGAATTCAAACTGTCAACACACACTAACAATATAACGTCCAGCCATTTTACTGTCAATGACATTTATGGCATCACAGGAATCCGCCAAAGAAATAGGAGCTATAATAACAAATTGAATCAAACGTATGATGTGGCGTATCGTCGAATAAACGCATTACGAGCCACTGAGACCGGGTTAGGCAAATTGTGACTGACAGGTGGGGAGGGCTGGCGCTGCTCTATGTTGATTTCGCTGGTGGCAGCCCTGATTTTCTGGGTATCATAGTCAAAAAGGTCGCCTCCTTCTTTGACAAACTTGCATATTACGTATTAATCTTGTATTAATCGATACAAAAACTAATATAAACGTATTACGAGCCGCTGTGACCGGGTCAGGCAAATTGTGACTGACAGGTGGGGAGGGCTGGCGCTGCTCTATGTAGGTAGGTTCCGCTGGCAGCCCTGACTCTGTATTGATTTTGAAGGTCTTCTTATGGTCAACAGAAAATTTACTTCTATTACGTACATCACGTCTTCATCCCTAGCGGGGTAGGCAGAGCACTAACGACAGTAAAATTAAGATCGTTATCGCTACGTCCGCCCAATATTTGCATTTCAGATGAGCAATGTATCACTATTTGGCGCCAAGATTTAAAAAATATGAATTTTGCTGCAACCAAATATTATACCTACGTTTGCTGATGAGAGCACGTCTCTGAACTTGATTTAACGAGTTCTAAGCTTTCGCTCTAGTATAAGTAAGGGAGACCGAGGGGTGTTGGATCATTTTTGACATTTTGCTTCGTAACACAAAATTCTATAAAGATAATTCGTATTTGATTACACCAATCGATAGCAAATTTCATAAGCTTTAAAATGATATACACTTTAGAAGTGTAAGTGTAAAGTCTTTTATAAAAAATCAACTTTAGTTGAGCAAGACATTTTGATCCAACACCCCTGATACCGAGGACTGTTGGATCAGGTACAGAGGGGTGTTGGATCATTTTATGTTAATGTCATTTCAATAAAGGCTTATTTGATCTTTTTTATGTATGACCTCAAAGTTAAGTAAATAATTTATTGTGAAGAATTTACTGGGGGCACAGTAGTGCCCCCGCCAAGACGAGCCAAGCAAAGCGCCAGAGAATTACCTACCTTTTCTAGAAGTATTTCGTAGTTTTTTGAACTCTCATAACTCTAGTTTTCTATTACCATATTGATCAAATTCTCAGGATATCTTGTCGATAGTAACCTTATTAAACATGCAATAATTCAATTACATAGCTTTAATACTTTTTGATTTTATGTATATCTAAAAAACACCGATTTCGTCACTCACTGACACACTCACTCGCTGATGATCAGCAAAATGTTCGGGAACATCCTGAAGAGCTAGTAAGCTGAAATTTGGCGTGTGGACTAGGTTAGGCATACAAAAAACTAAAAGATTCAGAAACTTATGCCCAATCCCCAAAATGGGGGGAAAAAGTTAGTATGAGAATTCTTCATTTTTTTAAATCGCATTTTAATTCACGATGAAAAAGGAATAAATAATAAATAAGCGTCAGTCATTTGAAAATGAAAATGAAAATGAAAATGAAAATAAAAGTGACAGTGAAAGAGAAAATGATTAAGAAAATTAAAATGAAATCGAAAAGTTTATTAATAATGTATTCGGTTATACGTACGTATAACGAACTTACACCCGGCCAGCACAACACGCGTGGTGCTCGTGTACTCTATGAAATTAACCATACAAAATTTTACCGAGGGGTGTTGGGTCAGGCTGATCCAACACCCCTCGGTATGAAAAATCCTGCCAGTTTGACAAAAACATTAAACTGAGATAAAACCACAGAGAACCCAGACGTCCTAGTGGTGCCATATGAATCCTTAATTTTGAAGGTTTCATGTCGTATAAAACTTAAATAAAAATATAAAAGCACCTCCAAAATATTAGCCTGTCAAATAAGAGCAGAAAACTTACTTTTGACGATTTTTTTTACGATGTTCCGATAAAAACAAAACGGCGCGCTATTTGTCAGGGACGCTAACTTAGGGGTCAACAAGAGGCAGAAAGAGGCACAATTGCATTATAGTCTGCTCGCTAACGCTTCTACTTTTCGAGAAAACAAAGCTGATCCAACACCCCTTTGATCCAATACCCCTCGGTCTCCCCTACTAGCCGTTTGCAAAATTCATTTTAACCTTTCTGTGTTCTGAAAGCTTTATTTTTTCTATACGAAGGAATAATCTTGTAAAACTACTTATAAAATTTGTTTTAGGGTTGCTAAGTTTGTTTGTTTTGTAAGGTATTTTTTCAATTATTTTTTTCAGGTAAGTGGTGGTGGTTGTAAAAATTGCACCTCAAAATCAACAGCTACTTTAACAGGAGTTATTTTAAAAAGTTAACAACTTACCTTTATGTATTTCCAATATAAATCCCGTGAATTTTGAGATATCTTGAGATGCAACTAAGTTTCTAAGAACCTACTTAAAAACGGTACCTATAGTATTTATTTGTTCCTCTACAAGGCTGACTCGCCCTGATTGATTCATTACGCACTATTAATGTATAATTCAACTCTTCAATTGATCTCCATTACCATTTATAAAAAATCAATATTGAATGAGTGTATGGCACTGTGAGGCCCGGTTCGCCACACACTAAAAAACGAGTAACAATTGGATTCTGAACAAGATTTTTATATAAAGCTAAAGCAAATAATTAGATATAATCAGATATTTGAAGTAATATAGGAATTAACAGCTTCAAAGGTCCACTGTTGTAGGCCTCCCCTTATCGGAAGGTATTAACATAACATACTCTTTACGCTTGGCAGGCATGCATATTGGCGTGCAGGATATCATCACAAATTAGGAAAACGGGCGCGTAGTGCCTATACCGATGGCTCACTAAGTACTAGCGACGATTTTGACGCTTACTGGCTTTAATTGGAAATAACTGGAATCTCAGGGGAACTCTTGGTAACTAAGAAGATGGTTAGCACGAACGTCATATTTCTTGGATACATATTTGCTCAGAATCATATGACGTTCTTACGTTATTATATCAGGATTTGATGTTTTTATATTCTTATACTTTTGACAGTAGCAACCCTCGCAATGTAACAAGTGACATTCGCAAAAATCCTGAGTAAGGTCGAGAGAATCTTCTGTAAACTCTCTATTTTGTAATA
The DNA here is from genome assembly GCA_024500475.1 of Phthorimaea operculella. Lineage (NCBI taxonomy): Eukaryota > Metazoa > Arthropoda > Insecta > Lepidoptera > Gelechiidae > Phthorimaea > Phthorimaea operculella. Next base: position 2,285,667 of record JANFCV010000082.1, read on the forward strand.
TCATATCACTATTGAGGCGGAGATCACACTTAACGTCCGTGGCTTCATTATTTTAGCGCAATGTAACGGACGCGTTAGAAAAATGCGAACTACCATTTTATTCCTATACAAATAAGGTTTATGTCAAACGGTTTGACAGTTGCATCCGTTGACGTAGCATTATAATTATAATGCGTGATCCCTGCCTAAAAGTGTCGAAGTGGGAATTTTACATTTTTCCATGACGGACCGGGTCTGCGGCGAAAAGGCACCGAGTCGTATGGCATGATCAATATTAAATATTATTGATTGTTTAGATCGGTGCCAAGCGGGTTGAATCGTAGAACAATTTGTTTCAATTGGTTACTCGATTTGTGTTTCGTAAACGTGATTGGGCTTTTATTGTTGTGTTTATTTTGTTTACATAATATTTTGTGTACAAAGTTCACTTATTTCGCTAGGTATTTTTTATGTAGGTTAATTAAGATCTCAATTTCTCAGTAAAATAATGCACAATAAATAAATGTATGTAACCATTCATAAGTAGGTAGAACTCATCTCCTAAGCATACGTAGATTTTCGTCTTAAAATTGTTTTTTTTTCTGCGTGGACTCGCTCTATATAGTCTTTTTACCCAACTGTCATAGAAGGAGACCTATGTTTTCCGAGATTATGTATAAATGTGGACAATTAAATTCATTTTCACGGGCTTCCGCCTAAAAGGCTGACGGATGTTGACATTTGAGATGTCGTGAGATAGGTATGTCAGAGCAATAAATAATATTGGCTAGGTATATTAAAATTTCAATTTTACAATCCTAAATAAACTACAACTAAAAATCCGTTGAAGTTATTTTAATTATGAGTGATAGTTGTACAAACAAAAGAAAATATTATTAAAATTTCATTAATTCAACAGGGCGGATTTTCAACGGAAAATATGGCTATGCCATAACCGCAGCCGGGTTTCCTTTTTTAAATTATTAGGCTTGTTCTTTGTCCTGGAGGTCAATATCAAAAAGTTCGCATGAATATTGAGAAATAGAGATAAATAAATAAACTAGATTTTGTCTCTCTGAATTCTTTGTTACTAACATTCAGATGTAAACTCATACCTAGAGTCAATTCCAAAAACAGACGTAATATAAATACATATTAATTAAAACACCATTAAAGCTGTACGTAATTACGTGAATTGGTCTCGTGTAATCGAATTGATTAATCCGCGAGTTTCGCTCGGAACTGGCACAAATGTAATTTTGTTCCGGGATAGGGTTGCCAGATCCATCCATTCATCCACAACAGCCACAACAGTCCACTGCTGGACGTGGGCCTCCCCCTGTCGCAGACAGATTGGCAAGCGCAATGCAAGATTTTGCATTTAAAGGGAACGCTGCTGCCCATTCCCTGGCTGGTTATCCCTTAGTCGCTTTCTTACGACACCCACAGGTAGAAAGAAGTGATGCTTTTCTAAGTCGGCACCACACGGCAGGGTCGCCAGATATTAGAGAACAAATTGCCAAGTTCATTCCAACATTAAGGCAAGAAACACACGTAACGTTCGTTGGTGCGTTATTTTTGCGTCAAAACTGTTTGACGGCTGTCAAATTCATGTTTATGCTATGACGTAAGGTATATTATTCTTTGTTGACATTCCTTCCAGTAGCGGTTTCGCAGCTGCCAAATATAGATTATTCGAACCGCAGCCGTATAACTTCTACAAAATAATAGCCCCCATCCATCTTAAATGCTCTTCAACTCAACAGAAATAAATGTTTTGAGATGCCCCGAAAATGAACAAAATTGCGGCTCTGAATTCCCCTTGACAGTCAAATAAACTGACACTGGCGAAATCACAGTATAAGTGATCAGCGCCAAATAAGATTATAGGTAACCTATAAAATATCTTTATCAGCGCCATAAAGTAACAAAACTAAATCAGCGAAACAAACTAGACACTGGCGAAATCACAATAAAAAAGCCACAAAACAAGAAAATGACGATGTCCGGTTATATTCAGACAGTTACAGCTGGCAACTCTGACAAATATAATTTCGTTGGCAAATTGTATTTGCGTTCGGCACTGAACGATTTTATGTTTAATCTGCAAATGAAGACTCGTGATCGAGCAAATGTAGAAATTAATTCGGATATTCAAATTCGTTTTGTAAATTGTATTGATTCTATGTACGAAATTATATTATTATAAGTATTTTTTCAGAAATGGAAAGGAAATTTTTAATTTTGTTAACAATATTATCATATAAGGTATAGGTAGTTACGTAATACGTTCAATGGAATTTCCTTTATCTTTCTCTGGCAATTCAAATAGCTTTCTTATTTATAAGCGCTGGAACTCAAAATTCTTGCTAAGTATAAAATGTATAGTAGATACCTGTGAGGCTGTGACACATAAAATTTTGGGTGGAAAATCTTTGATATCGTATACAAAAGATTCAACATTCCGTGACTGAACACAGATAGGCGTATTCCAACCTAAATCAGATTTAGTACTATCTGTCTTTAGTACATTTTCGTAGCCTGCCTACCGCAAAAAGGACACAGGCGTGAGTTTCATTTCCGAGAAGCGCATGCGTCGGATTCAATTACATCTCGTTTGCTTCGATCAGTCGTCGCACGAGTGCGCAGGCTCATATCATAACTGAAATATTTCTATTGCAGTCTTGTTAAATTACATACCATTATTTTTATGAAAATAAGTTGGAAATTCGTCCAGCAGTGGACTGCAATAGGCTGAAATAGAAATAGAAGTTGGAAATTCGTATTTTTCTAATGCATGACATAGCGCTGCTCAATATTATCGCACAAGGCGAGAATCGAATTACGCGATTAAAATAAGCGTATTTGAGATTCAATAATGGCATGGATGGGCTGTGGAGCTCCTTGGAAAAACATTCCTAATCTTAATGTCAAACGTGATAAGAGTGGTGGGCCGGAACGGCACGGAAGATGCATTGCTCGAAGACGAGTGGGATAGATTAAATATAGGATATGAATACCTATGACAACATGAGCAAAAATGTTTGATGTCCTACCAACGAGTCATACCTATTTAATCAATCAGAAATTCTGTGCAATTAATTTTAATATTATGTCATATTCCGAAATTCTGCGAAAGATACATTTTGCCACGATATAAGTGAAATCAACAAAACTTCCGGTAACCGCATTTCCATCAGTTATATCCGGTATATCGAGTTAGCTATAGCAAAGGCTTTCAGTGAACGGTAACCCAGTTAGCTTAGCCGAGAAACACATGTTACGTCTGTTTGTGCGTTATTTTTGCGCAGTGCTATCGCATGCGTTAGAAAGATGCTATTTTCCACCTAACTTTCATACATATACCGACAGGGTGTAAGAGACGGTGTACCGAAAACTTTGCAGGCGTGATCAGACCATGAAACTGAACAACTTTTACTATGGAGCCAATGGTGGGTAACGAGAAAAATTTTCCGACCTCCCATTTATAATTCACGATCAGCTGACTGACATTGCATGGGAAGTCTTTCTTTTTCGTTTACCACCATACGTTCCATGGAGAAAGTGGTTCAGTTTCATGGTCTGAGCACGCCTGCAAAGTTTTCGTTACACCGTCCCGTACACCCCGTATACTGTTTATGTCAAACGGTTTGACAGACGCATCCGTTAGCGCTGCATGTCGCACAACGCTGCGTTGTCTGTTCGACACAAACCGTACCTATTAGTTTAAGCCTGCGGTTGAAGTTCGTATTATCCTAACGCATACGTTACGCAGCGCAAAAATAACGCACTAACGAACGTAGCGTGTGTTTGTCGACTTACCCAGTTAGCTTAATCCTGATAGCTAAGTTCAATTTGTAGTTGCCGTGCACAAACTTCTCTAATGCGCAGAATATATTATAAAGTTACCGTGTTATACGATTTGAAACACAGATCTAGTATTATAACAAGATTTGTAGGAGTATTTCATACTCATACTAAACTATCAAATGTGGCGAATACTTCCAACTCAAAAACATAGATCGAATTATAAAAAAATAATGGAACTCCCATAAAAGTCCTCATTGGCCACAGCATCTTATGTAGATGATTGTTGCAGCGCTCATGGGTTAGGTAGGTTCATGGGTTACCTACGTTTTGTGTGGATGCACAAATTCTTTTTGCTACATGATTTTGTGCTCTTACAAAACATGTTGCCTCTACCCAAACTGATTTGAGAAAAAGGCAGGCAGATGATGATGATGATGTACAAGTTCTTAATGATGACACAATAGGTAAATAACTTGAAAAAATGAGTCGCTTTTGAAATATTTTCAGCAATTTTACGACTACACACCGCACAATTTATGTATTTTACTTAATCCGGTTTTTTGACATATGGGAGTTTATAACAATAACCGCATATCATTGCAAACCTCGTCGCATTAAATTGCGGTGGTCACATCCCGGAGCGTCTGCGATTCAAATAAGTTGAATCATTTACACATAACTTTTAAATAATTTGCAGAATGCATTATAAAGTTAGAGCTATTGCGATTCCGTGAGATACCACACAGGTATAATATTTGTAGGGTACAACACACTGCTAACAGATTTTGATACTACTAAATATCGATTAATGAATTATGTCAATTGTAAAGTACACACTTCAAAATAATTTCTTAAGGTTTAATTGTAGGTATACGTCCATGTGTTTAATAAAAAAAACTGTTTTTAATCACTTCTCTTAAACTTTCGCGGTAATGCATAATGACTCAAAACAGTAAAAACTGGGTTCTCACCGGTTCGTCTGTTTTTAATTATTATCTTACTTTGTTTTAAAATTTCCACTGAAAGTCTACCTACAAACCCTATCCTATCCGAAAATCGTATGCACCAATCCATACCACGACTCGACGCGGACGGGTCGGGCCGCATTATATTTGACAGCCTTTTGTGAATAACTAAACAGTTTGCCTGACAGACTGATCCAACTGACATGACACTATTTAACTAATTATTGTTAATAATGAAAGTGTTCATTCACAGTTTTCATCCGACAGCCTCAGGAGGGTTATGTTTTATAATTGGCCATTGATATTTGCCTACCCCGCACAGTATACAGGCGTGACTAGATGAGTGTACTTGTCAATTAGCACACTAGTATTTATTTTAAATTCATTTAGTCAATGTATTTTACTGTAAGTTCTAAACTAAGATGTCGTAGCGTCTTCGTAGCCGCCGCGTAGACAATGCTACGAACTTTTATAAGAACACTGGCGGCCCGTTAGCGGTTTCACCCGCTGCAAGTCATTTTCCCGCGGGAAAAGGGCATTTTTCAGGTATGTGCTATGCTTATAAACCTTCCTCTTTAATCACTCCATCTATTACAAATAACCGCATCATAATCCGTTGCGTGGTTTTCGTAGGAGTTAGCGAATTCCACGACAGACAGACAGAGATATGGAAAAAGCGAATTCATTCACATATCTTTATTGAAAACCAGTTGATATAAAATAGTTCTTGCACATAACTGCCTCTAATTTGTCAACATTGATGCTAAATGAATGCCAATCAATTCCACGAGCAATGATACCCATTGTGTCATACGTCACGAATGTCACGATGCAGTCTCAATCGCCTAACACAATAACGGTCAATAAGACGGTAATACCACAAAATAGAGAGTTTACAGAAGGTTCACTCGGCCCTATTTCGGATTTCCGCGATTGGCATTTGTTACATAGCCAGGGTTGCTGTCAAAAATCTCCAAGTATAAAAACGTCAAAACAGCAAAATCTGACAAAGAACGTCGTATGATTATGAGCCAATTTTAAATCCAAGAAATATGACGTTCGTAGGAACCAACTTCTTAGTTACCTTGACTTCCCCTGAGATTACGGTTATTTCCAGTTACAGTCAGAAAGCGTCAAATATATCGCTAGTATTGAGTGAGCCATCTGTATAGGCGCCCCGCGCGCCGTGTTGTTAATTTGTGCTGAAAGTATTATTTAATAATATTTTTTATCCTTTTATATTTTTTCACAACTATCTTTATGGAAAACCAGTTGATAGGTATAATTTAGATCTTTCACAGAAGTGCCACTTTGTCAACATTGATGCTAAACGAACGCCAATCAATTCCACGAGCAATGATACCAATTGTGTCATACGTCACGATGCAGTCTCAATCGCCTAACACAATAACGGGCAATAAGGCGGCAATACGCTCAATTAACGACAACTGTATCGTATTGATATGCAATCTGTACGGCGCCCGGGCAATTGGCTGGCGCTACACTGCATTCAATTGTTGGTAACCGGTATTTTTATTGAATTCATGTAAGATTTTTTTGCTAATTGAAGGCGTCACTAGCGCGATATGACAGTTATTTGTCAAAGAAATATTTGCGTACAAGAAAAATTCAATTAAGTACCTACGTCATAAAATGACAGCAATTAAATATTTTATTGTAAAAAACGCGTACACGTTTATAGAAAACACACGTAGGTATTTAAGTAAGCACTAATTAAAACTTTCTTTAATTCATACTTATTTCACTTAATTTAAAACTTGCTATCATTTCCTAATTTTACGTTTATACGTATTATTTCACATGTCACGAAATTTGGTATGACAGATGACAGATACTTACATAAAACATTTCTCGCAAATCTTTAGGTATGCGGTCCGAATCCGTGTCAAAACTATTCTGATAATAAATAAAATGCTTAAAATTAATAAATAAATTGCATTTTTCTAAGTGACATAGGTTTTTTGAAGAGTTTGTTTTTTTTTAGACGTAACCCCCGGGAGAGTAGGATTATGTGATTTTTGAAAGTAGTTTTTTCACTTTCCAATTATTAAATATAATGTTTAAGAATAGTCTTTTAATAAGTTCGTAAATATAGTTAATTAAAAAGAAACGAACAAGTGCATATTAAGTCAGTTTTGCTGTCCACGTTCGTTAATACTTTTTTCAATTATCTTGATTGTTAAAGAATATTTGTCACCCGCTTCGCAAACTTTCCGGAACTTTCAAAAAACTTCATAAAAGTAAACCTTAAACCTAAATTACCTTATTAGCGTCTGAAAATATTTTGACAGGTTGCGGGCGGGAAAAAATTCCCGCCGAATATCCACGTGTGAGAAACTGTCGCGTCACCGCGTCACTAACATGATCCGCGCGTCACTATGCGCGTCGCGACGCCGACTGACTGTCGTTCCACTCGTGGCACCGGTACTGGCGAGTAATCGCTCCGAAACCGCCCTCGACAAACAAAACCCCTCCCGTAAAGAGCATTTTAGCACGCGCCTCCCCCGCCCGCGCCCGCGCCCTGATTTAATAGCGAACGCGGGCACTGATTCACTTAGCCGAACGCAACTACCCGCTCCCTCTCTCTCACTCCCCACCATGTCAGATATAGCGATCCCTCTCGCACGCCCACAGAAAAGTGCAAACGGAAAGAGATGGCGCCTTTCGCGGACACTTCTTTCTTACTCGATTTCCATGCGGGGGTCGCTCAAAACTTTATGTCCTCGTTCCGTAAATTATTTATACGTTTGGAAATACTTTTAACGGGCCAAAAAAGATTGCTTTAAAACGAGTGGGATTAAGTGACCGGGTAGATTACGCGACGCGACGCGGGTAATCACGTTTCTGCTCATTCCGTGAATTCCGTGAGTTCCGTGATCGCTTTTGAAATGGAAATCGGCTGGTGTTTGCGCGCGGAACTCGCTTTGAACTTCCGACGGCTATCGAGTTAGCGAACTTTGTGTCTAATTTGCAATTTAGTTTTGCAATCTTTACTTTTGGTTATTCTAGCCGGATAACCTTTTTATTTTCCAACTGTCACCTATGTTGGAATTCAAGACTGAATTAAAGAAAACTCAGGTTTCAGAATTTCGAATGTATGAAATCAATATGTCATCAAAGATTTTCCTTCTTAATACGTACCCTTTAAAAAGCAATCCCCATAAATTACATCAAAAATACCTAACCTAAACAAGGCACAAAAAAGGCGGAGGTAGTAAGCTTGGTATTAAAACATATTTTGTGCCTAAACTTTCCATAACTATACAATTCCAGAGTTGTGCCTAAACTTTCCTTAAGTACAATTTTAGAGTGAAGATACCGCGCACTAAACTTTGGTACTTAGTACAAGAGTCACGGACGCCATTACAAGTTAGTTTGCCCGTAAGTTAATCAACTAATTGCTTAGTTGGATAGGTTATAACACGGGTGTAAGGTGGGCAGATGAAATTATTTGTTACGGGTAAATGAGCTGATTGGGTAATTTGGTTTGTTTTCTATCTCTTTTCGAGAAAATAATATTTGATTTTTTTTCTCTATCGAGGAAATAAAGAGCCAAGTAGTTTATCAATGTCATTTTGAAATATGACATGTCATCAAAGTCTCATTTCGATTTTATCATACCTACATAGCTCGGTATTATTACTAGTGATGGGCGATTGTTCTAAAAACGTACAATCGAATTATTCGAATGAATTTGTGAATGGTATTCGAATGATCATTCGTCATTCGAATGAAAATTATTAATTCGAATGATCATTCGCTATTCGGATGGTTTTCGATCGATTAAATTCATTCGAATGAAAATAGTGTTCAATAAAGTAACTGGTAAAAAGTTGTGTCATGATAGTGAATTTTGTGCAAAGAAAGTTTAACGTTTAATACAAGATCTCATTGAAATTTATTCATTTTTTAACATATTTATGTAGTTTTATTTTTCATATTTTCATTTCATTACGATTATTTTCAACGCAATTTAAATACAAATCGTCCAAATTCATTCGAATGAGTCGAATTCATTGGAATGACTGTTTTTCATTCGAATAATTCGAATAGTCCTTTTAAACAATCGAATAATTCGAATACCTCTCTATTCGAATGATCATTCGAATAAATCATTCACATTCGCCCATCACTAATTATTACATCTTATTCACTTGTCAAATGCACCTTTTACATAAATAGGCACGATGCTGAAAATCCGTACTGCTTTTGTCAATGATCTTTTATATCTTTTACTCTTTGCTCTACTCTATGCGCTACGACAATGCTACGAAAACCGGAGAAGCTACGAAATTAAAATAAACTGTTTAAAAAATATGGTTAGTAAAAAACAGTACCTAGCGTAAAATATGTCAATTTTAACATTATAACTAGGTAGATTAAAAAAAAGAAAACATTTTATCTCAATGCTATTTTATGAAACCTGGCTGAATAATTTATATTTCATTCTAAATTTAAGCACAATAATAAAGAATATATAGGTATATAAACGGAGTTTCCCATTTGCTATCGACCACTAGTTTCCCTGAAACTGGTCGAGGATACGAGGAAAGGTCATGTGTAAAGGGTGTAACGTGGAAACAGAATTACTGGGGGTAGTTAGGGGTAATTGACTTATTGGAGCCGGCATCACCTGGCCGGATCGAGTTAGCCACTCTTCATTAGTGGGCCGGACTTTGTTGGTCCGCTTTTTCTGAGTTTTTTGACGATCAAACAATTCAAAACTCTTAGCTTGAACACTGAGGACTAAACATAAAAGTAATTTAACAAAAAATACTTGAGATTGGCTTTCTCTTAAATTATTTCTTAAGAATAACGACGGCGTTTTTATGTAGCGTTTAGCGTAATATTTTATGAATCGACGAAATTCATATGCAGGATGCTCTATCTACCTATACAAATAATGTGCATGATATTTAAATAACTTTGACATGTTTTTATGATAGATAATAAATAAGTCAAATTTCTTTTATTAATTTATAAACCACTTTTCTACCAAGCAGTTAATGTATGATGATCATAAATAGGTTTTTTTAATTTATTTTAATTACATAAAAAAATCAATGTAAGAAGTAGTGTCACTTTCTGTAGGTACTTTGCTTTCTTAGTCGGGAAACGGGAAATGTCTAAAAAGAAGTTTTATTTGAAGGAAACCAAAATGTTCAGTAATCTCCAAAAGTTTATAAAGAAACAAAAGATGACAATTATTATCAAATATTCTCGGACAATCCGAAATAAGCACCTTAATACTTTATAAGCAATCGTTTCAGAGTCTGATTCTTTAATCACAGCGCTGATTCAAAATTTACTTGTCTTGTATATGCCTTGGCAACGTTAACTTTGCCGTTCGGAAAGTTGGCAAGTCGGAAACTTGAGTCTTGAGACTTAAGTGGTAGGATTGTAGAGTAGTAAACCTCGGTAAACAAATCTTGGCGGAGGTGTAAGTGACAATAAAACGGGAGCTTAGCTCTCGGGGCCGTCTTCAAGTGGAACGGGCGGGCCGCGGCGGGGAGGGGGGGAGCAGGCAGGAGCGCACAGAATATAGCTATCCTTTTCTACCGCCGGAGTCGCGCTCATCCGTTTTATTTATTTCTTGTTTGCCCCGTTTGTCCGCCGCGCGCCTTCTTCCCCATTCGCTACATAATTTATTTTGAGCGGGCACACTTAAAAAATTGGCTGAGCCGCGTACGAGTTTTGGCGGCGAAATGGAGTTTGCGGGTGGGGACACCCTGTGAGGGGGGGTTGGTAAATGAAAATAATATGGTAAAATGATTTCATTTGAATTGCCGTTTTGGAGTAATCGTCGGGGGCGGTAATGGTGCGTGGCGAGCCGGCTCTATTGTCCGTGCCGCTTTCATTTACGCGCGGAATTTATTTTGCGCGTTTTTATTGCCGCCACTTGAGTTTTATCGCCCTTTATGCGCCGCATACATATTCAATGTGTTCGACATCCTGTCTGTTCGGAAACTACTTTGATGTTTGCGACACCCCGCCAACTCTGGATGGGTAATCTATTCACTGTTAGAATGTATCCGTTTATGATACAGTAATCTTAGTAACACTTTACCTTTGTGTCATACGGAGCTAGCACTTCCTACGGACGGTGCTACGATTGGTACGCCGTAGCAATTCTGATTTTCTAAAACATTAAAGTATTTTCCACACTACGGAAAATTTTATATTAAGTATTTTTTATTTTATAAAAGAAACCGAATCTTTACACACTACGGAGAATTTAAATTGCTGTAATACTGATGTTGCAAAAATTTTAACACTACATTGCTACGCGTAGCATCGTAGCAAGTATTTTACATGAAATACTTAAAAAAAAACGCGAAGAAATAATTCACCTACATTCGTCAATACTAAGTAACTATAGGTACCTACTTACTACAAAATTTATTATATTTATTCTTTGTAATTGTCCCACGATAGTAGGTATGTAATACAAAGTTTTCGCTTATTTACCTACTAAATAACAATAAATTATCAAAATTAATTTAAATCTCCAGACAATCTTCTTATTGAAATCTACTCCCAAACGACCCATCATAATTTAAGGCCGGAGATCTCGTTCAGTGAAACAAGAGAATTATCTTGAGCTTATTAAAGTTTCACCTTAAACGCGTATTTACATTGTTACCGAGATGAATTAAGGCGAGGAAAACACATAACTTCCGTTTGTGCGTTATTTTTGTACTATATAACTGATGCGTTAGGACAATATGAATTTCGACCTTAGCCTCATGCAGATACGGTTTGTGTCAAACGTATGACAAACCGTTTGACTTAAAACCGTTTGATTCGACTTAGCGTGTTAAACGAAAACGGCCAAATTATATATCCTAAACTGTATTTGTATGAAAGTAGGCAAGAATCGTTTTTGAGTAATTACACCAAAACAAAATTGTGGCCAATAACAAAAGTTTGAAATGGCTGCCTTTCTTTGTAAGTATGCCAGCAAGGCCCCGGCTCGGAATAGCTAAAGAATAGCCTAAAGATTCGTTTCCAAGGCGGGGCCAAACTATAACACGCACGGGAACTCCCAAAATTTTTTTGTATAGAAATTCTCACCTCTATAACGTGGAAATTTGCATTTTCCTAACGCATGCGATAGCGCTGCGCAAAAATAACGCACAACGGACGTTGAGTGTGTTTCTTGTCTTACCAAGATGAATTAAGCTTGAGATCAGCCGAGCCTTGCAAGGATAATATTTTAACTAGGTATACCGTCAGGTATACGTGTATTTAAGGTGGTTTATTATCAGCCAAGTGCGAGTCGGACTCGCGTATGAAGGGTCTAAAAATGGCATGTAACCAGGCTTGAGAGTATAAGCCCTCCTTCATTTTTAATTAAATATATTTTTTTATTTTTGTTACAGCGGCAACAAAAAAGATACGGTACCTATCTGTGAAAATTTCAAATCTCATATTATTACCTACGGTTTATGATATACAGCCTAGTGACAGATGGTAAGACATATGGTACCTATACACAGTCTTCAGAATGACTCTCAAGCTTTTGTCAGACGTGGTGGTGTTTTTACAGCCGTGTATGATCTGCCTAACCCGCAAGGGATAAATGTGTGATTTATATATGCAGGTACAATCTTAAATAGGTTCTATTTCAAACTCTATATGTATGTAGAGCTCTTCATTGTATTCTCTTCAACAAAATCTTGTCGTTAATAAATTATTTTAATTAATTGAGTGTGTTTCTGGGAAATATGGTTCTCACAAATGTAATTTTTTACCAGCAATTGGCAATATCATTTGCCAATAAAAAAGCACGATGACTGGCACAGATCATAATCACTCCTTAATAACTACATCAATGGTTGCGTAATTGCATCTTCCCATTGTGGAGGCAACCCTCTCAAGGGGGTTGTAGGGTGACCACGGATCATGGGGTTTTCAAATAAATGTAGGAGTGGAACCTCCATAGAAGACAATGTGATGTAAGAGAGAGATAGAGACGTCTGAAAGGGACGGATGATATTATTCAAGATGTCAGAATAGTCGTGTGATGCAAAGATTTCTGAGATAAAATTATTTTTATAATATTGTAATAAATCAGTTGGTTTTACTTTACATATTATTTCATTGTTACATAGTACTTATTTAATGCCGTGCGGTAGCGGCTAAGAACACTGCCACTACTTGTCCACTCAGGGTGTTTCGTAAAAGGTGACGTAGAGTTTTTGACCTCTGATGAATATCTGTCGACTATGGTCAACCGCATGGTGGCGGTGATACCACCTAGATACAATTAGGCGAGGAACACACGCAACGTCGGTTTGTGCGTCGTTCATTCGATTGTCCACCCTACCTGCATATGAATACGGTTTGTGTCAAACGGCATCGCACAACGCTGCGTTGTCTGTCAAATCGTTTGACATAAACCATATTCATATAAAAATAAGGTGGCAAATCGGACAAACGACGCACAAACCGACGTTGCGTGTGTTCCTCGCCTTAGCATTCAGCTTAACTATAAAACGAGCATATTCATACGTAGCACTCATTGAGCACTTTCAAACACCTTATTTGGTAGGTTTAGCAATATACTTAGTCTCTAAATTTTCACTATTTACGGCATACCTTCCTATATGGGATATGTAAAAGTGAAGAATATTGTCGTATACAGTCAAAATGTAGAGGCTAAACTATCTAAACTCGTGTAGATTACGTAGGTACCTAATAGTACCAAGAAACCAAAATCCTAGAAAACTACTTTACTTAAATAAACTCTACACTGACAAAAAGAAATTGAATTTTTAAGGTTCCGTAGCTATCGTAGCACACATGGTGATTGTAATATCACCGAAATATCGGGAGCTCAATAAAAGCAAACCGTTAGTAAAAACCCTTTAATATTTGTTATAGGTAGTTTTATCGGATTTTTACAGCGAATATCTATTTCAGAACGTATACCTACCATTTCCACTCTATACTCATTTACCATATTTATCCTAATACCCCTAGCAACCACGGTGACCCTACTCGGGGTTTTTTCGACCCTCCGTGATTTATTGAAGAAAGCTTTTAACCCCTTGCGGTGGCCATTGTGGAGATTTTGTCTTGGCTCTGTATTGTGTTACGCGACGGATCATTACCAGGATTGCTCTATTAATATTATGATAATGTTGATTGTTGGTGTCATTAGCATTAGGTACCTACCTACCTACACTTTTTGTATGGAGTCGGAGTTTATGTGTCGTTGATCATTATCAACAGCCGTGAGACATCTATACGGGACTAAAGCGGGACATACCTACCTAGTTTTTCTCATTGTTTGTTACCTTGTACCTAAATAGGTACGTACGTACTCCTACTATGCAAGGAAATAAAACAAAAATATTCGCGTTGAGTCATAAGTTGAGAGAACCTCTTTCTTTTTTTGTAGTCGTAAGTTTATTTTTGTAATACGATCAAAGTTCAGAAAACTTTGGGCAACTTGGCAACATGCAATGTGGGAGCACCTTACAGCAAACCCCAGCGAGTATACCAGTAGTGACATCCAGTACATCACATTTGAACTAAAATGGAAGTGTCTATATAGCGGGGCGCCCCGCTCGATAGTCATTTAGGCTATTCACCAGGGCGCCCTGCTGAATAGCGCTTTGTCTATGGATAGGCTATTGAGCGGGGCGCCCTGCTAAATAGCGCTTTGTCTGTTGTTTGGCTATTGACCGGGGCGCCGCTCCGCCGTTATTTCGACTCGTATGTAGGTATCATGGTAGGTATAAGTACGGAGCAGTGATGAGGTTGGGTGATGATGTGATGAAGATGGGTGAGGATGTGATGAGGAAGTGATGGGGATGGGTGAGGAAGTGATTAGGATGGGTGAGAAAGTGATGAGGATGGATGAGAAAAGATTAGTATGGACTACTGGCGTCTGTTTTTTCTAGTTAGACAATACCTACTGTCGACAGTCGGTATTGGCGAGGTCAAACAAACATAGATTTACTAAATCAAATCAATGTGGGTTCACTTGCCCTATACTATACTACCTAACTTCTTCTTCTTCTTTTCGTGTGGGACACCGAGTCGTTCAACGACCCGATGAACCCTGGTGTCAGAGTTTTTCAACCGCCTACTGCAAGTAGCAGGCCTCTGACATGGTTGTGTAACGACCGCCATCATAGCATCACAGTAACTGGGACCGACGGCTTAACGTGCCCATCCGAAGCACGGAACCATCTTACTTGCGGACAATCGGTGGTTCAGCCTGCAATGTCCTAACCAGACTGGGAACAAATTCACAAATTGATAAATATCAACTTTGTAAGTGACCCCACCGGGAATTGAACCCGAAACCTTTGCGTGGCAGGCAGGCATACTAACCACTGCGCCACATCGACTGTCATGATACTTACATACGAGTCGAAATAACGGCGGAGCGGCGCCCCGGTCAATAGCCAAACAACAGACAAAGCGCTATTTAGCAGGGCGCCCCGCTCAATAGCCTATCCATAGACAAAGCGCTATTCAGCAGGGCGCCCCGGTGAATAGCCTAAATGACTATCGAGCGGGGCGCCCCGCTATATAGACACTTCCAACTAAAATAATGATTGTTGTTGTTTTAAAAATTCATCCATCAGGATAGGCAATGGTACTAGCCATACAGCCTAGTCTTTTATTAGTTCTTTCTGTTATCTTTTCAAAAATAAGGCATTAAATGTCAATTCTTCTATAGTTCATTTCTTATTTCCAATAAAAACAAGGCAAGAATGCCATTTCTTCTATATATTCTTGTGTAATTTTCAGGTTCATAAAATTCCATGTCCGGGTTAAATCCATGTCAAAGCTCTCCAACCGTGGAGATAATAAAGTCAAATATTGGATTAAAAGTGGCAGGCAAAGAGTACCTTTTATATATTAGCTGAGTGGCAGGGTTCGATAGAAGTTCTTGAAGCGAAGGCGGGATACTGTCTTTGTAAATATCTTGCAGCTTGTCAATTAATAAAATTCGGTTAATATTTAAAGCGGGACAGTTGAAAAATATATGTTCCAGCGTTTGATTTTCATTTAGAGAGCAATCTGTACATAAAGGTGAGTTAATAATTTTCATGCGGTGTAGATGGGCTTTAAATTTACAATGACCAAATCGTAACCTGCATATTTGTGTGAAGAATCTTCTTTTTATAAAGGTATTATTCTTAGCGAACCAGGGTTTCTCTCCAAGATTCTTATTGATTGCAGCATACCATGCACCTTTTTCTTGTATTATAATTTGATGTTGATTTATCCAGCTTTGTCTAATTTCCTCTTGAATCAATGGGATTAAATCTCTCCATGGAACTGACATTCTTCTGGGTTGTCCAATTAAGCTATTGTTTATTGTTCTGGCAAGGTAGTCAGCTGTTTCATTACCTGACACACCTTTATGTGCTGGAGACCATAAAAATTCAATTGAAACATTGGCGTTGTATAGTGTTTGCCACAGCTGTTTAATTTTATAAATAATATAATTTGTACTCAGAGTGTTATTCTTTAAAGCTGATAAAACTGACATACTGTCACTAATAATAAGCCATTTAGGGAAAGAGTGATTTAAATTGTTTATATATTCTAAAGCGGCTTGAATTGCTGCAGCTTCTGCCGTAAATATACTGCAGGTTTTTGGTAGTTTATATCCATTTCCTGTCTTCAAGGCACTGTGATAGTATGCAAGAGAGACACCAGTATCAGTTTTGAGCCATCAGTGTAAATATGCTGGTATTGTGGCCATAATGATAGTTTCTCATATAGCTCTTCTCTAGTTCTAATAGAGTTATCTATAACTATATTCATATTGCAAAATTTGCTTTCAAAAGCTCCCTCGTAACATGCCAACTTGTCAGATTTGTGAATGTTATGCCTTTCATTATAAACTTTTATTTCAGAATAATCAAGCAGAATAAAGGGGAATTTAATTGAAGTAGATGCAGAGGCCAAAGTTTGATTTTCAGCGATTTTCTCTAATAAGGAATGGTGAGTAAAAGAAAATAATTTCAGTAGAAATCTAAATTTGAGATATTTAAATCTTAACATCAATGGAGGTATATTGCATTCAACTTGCATAGAAACAATAGGTGTTGTTTTCATTGCACCTGTTATTAAACGTAAATTTTTATTCTGTAAAGTTTCTAACTTTTTAACCAAAATAGGATTGGAAGCATAACAAAGAAAACTATATTCAAAGTGGGAACGTACCACAGACTTATATAACATAAGTAAAACTTTAGGATCAGCCCCCATGATGTTCTAGCGAGGGATTTAAGAATATTAAAAGCTCTAGAAGCTCTATCTGACACATAACTTACATGCTTATTCCATGATAAATTTCTAGTAAAAATTACTCCAAGAAATTTTGCTTCATCTTCTGGCAATAAGCTACCATCATAATATATATGAGATATTAAAAGTCTAGATCTACTAAAGATCACAACTTTAGTTTTCTCTAGACTAACATTTAAATGTAAATAATCAAAGTATGTTTTTAATCTTTCTAATGCTAAATTTAATTTGATTTCTGTTGCTTGCATGTTAGACCCAATACAATATATAGCTAAATCATCAGCAAATTGTAAATTTCTTACTTCGGTACCCAGTATACTATTTAATTTATTAATATACAAGATGAACAGCAAAGGACTTAAAATTCCACCTTGACAAACACCTAAATATGACGATTGTGGTCCATATAAATTATTTTTAAATTTGACATATACTTGCCTACCATTTAAAAATTGAATATCCAACTAATTAATTTTCCAGGTAAACCTAACAACTGTAACTCCGCAGCAAGCACATGGTGATTAACATTATTGAAGGCTCCAACAATATCAAAGAAGACACAAACAACAAATTTATTAAATGAGAAGGAATGATGAATGTCAAGAAAGAGATTATTCAATCTTTCGATTGCAGAGTGACCACGTCTAAAACCAAACTGATTTGGAGGTAATAACTTATTAGATTCAATAAAAAATTCCAGTCTTTGTTTTAGTATTTGTTCAAAAACTTTACCTATACAGGATGTTAATGCTATAGGTCGATAAGATTACAATTATCCGCATCTTTACCAGGTTTCAAAACTGGAATTAAACAATCAACCTTCCATTCAGTGGGAATTATGTCATTAGACCAAAGAAAGTTAAATATGTCCAAAATCATTTTTACTTGACAATGAAAGATTTTTAATAACTTATATGGAATATGATCTAAACCAAAAACAGTATCTCTTCTAGAGCTAAGTGCAGTAATAAATTCATTTAAAGTAAAAGGTGTAATTAAATAATCATTACCACCAGTGACTGGAGAGTTAACAGTAGTAGTGACAATATTTGGAGAAACGGTTGTGTACTTATTTAAAAATGCTGGTATCCAATCTGTGTTAGAAGACCGTATCACATTACATTCAGAAAAAGATTTATTAAACATGCGCATTGTTTTCCATATTACAGACAGAGGTGTTTGCCGGTTAAATGTTTCACACAAAGCCATCCATGAAGCTTCTCTTTCCTTTTAATGGTAAGTTTTTAATAGCTTGTTGTTTTTAAAATAGATATAATTTTCTAATGTTGTGTAAATTTTAAATTGAATGTAAGCAGCTTTAGAATTATTTACTGCTAAAGTGCAGGCATTATTCCACCAAGGCAAACATGGTCTTTTCCTACGTGTTAAATTTGGCTGCACTGAATTATTTCTGGTTGTGGGATTAGCCTCAAATGCACAATTTAGTAGTAAAGAGCAGAGATTAGAATAGGATTCCTGGGGTCGTTCAAAGTCAAAGTTAAAAGTACTTAATTTGTCACTAACTATTTCTTGATATTTTTTCCAATCGACATTTGAAAAATTTGGACGGATGTAATTTCCTTGATTTAAATTGGAATTGTTAATTCTATTTACAGAACCAAGGATACTAGTAACAGTGGGAAGATGATAACTCCCATTGGATCATCATGAACTGACCAGCTACAACGTAATGATAATGAGGAAGAAACGAGAGTAAGATCCAATGCATTTGGTTTCCACACATGAACCCACAGTAGTTGCTTGGCCGTCATTAAGGAGGCATAAATTATTATCATCAATCACATCTTGCAAAATTATACCACGTGCATCAGTTGACGTGCAACCCCACGAAGTACTGTGTGCATTGAAATCCCCAGCCATAATAAGAGGCCCCGGTACAGATTTAATCAAACTATCAAGACGGGAATAAGTAAAGTTGGAAGGAGAAGCCAACGTGGGACTATAGAAACTAATTATTGTAATAATTTCATTGTTGAAATGTAACTGAACTGCCAAATTTTGTAATGAGTTATCAGAATGTGTGTTTAACAAATTGTAACGCAAATTATTTTGTATTAATATAGCAACACCATTGTGTTTAGTACCTATATCTAATCTTTCGATGTTAAAACCTTTAATTTTAATTTTTTTCCCTGGTTTTAACCAGGTTTCAGAAATAAGTGCTACATGAATATTATTATTATATAAAAATAAGTAAAAGCATGCAAATTACTAGACAAACTTTGAGCATTCCATTGAACAATATTTAACTGATCCATAAATTAGAATTTACTTAGTTTTATGGTCTGTGGTTTTATTGATACTGAATGAATCAAGTAAAGCGCTTTTATACTTTGAGTAGAGATTGGGATGGGATTTTCAGCATCTTTACTAGCGGAAATAATTTTTATAATTGAAGAAATCAGAAGATTCATGAATTGTTCCGATTTAAACAATTGTTGAACTGGGTCTACTTTACTTTTTAGTGGGGAAGTTTTGTTATTAAAAACTTCAGAATACGAGGCCCTGCGCATCTGAACTTTTATCTCCTCTGCTTTTTGAATTTTCACTGGGCATGATTTGGCAATTGCAACATGTTTTCCTTTGCAGTGAACACAGACTGCTTCTTCTGGCCGTTTTACGCAATCTTTATAATTGTGGGAATCACCGCAGATTGAGCACCTCTGGGCGTTTTTACAGAATTTACCAATGTGCCCAAAGCGCAGGCATCGCAGGCATTGGCTCACAGGAGGCGTGTATGGCCTTACTTCGAAATACCAGCTGTTAATATCCACATAATCAGGAAGTACTGCACTAGCGAAAGTTATCGATACCGCTTGTGTTGGTACCAAGCAGGAGTTACCTTCGTCGTCTTTGGAACGTCGCATACCCCTGTCACTTCCGTTAATCTTGCTGGAATAGTCGCCCTCAACTTTAGCTCTCTTAGAGACTTGACATTATTAAGAGCTGCATTTGCTAACCCTGGTCGCTCAAATATAACCGCTATTTTGTAACGATTGATTCTTTTCAATTGCTTGATACCTTTGTTACTAAGCTTCAATGCGCTTCCCAAGCCCATCAAGTCCCTCTCACCTATCGGCGTCTTGTCGTCCGCGCTCTCGTAAATTACTATATATTCGAACTCACCGCCATCCTCCGGATACTGACGGATGTAGTTTTCAGTTTTGTATGGCTTGTATTTGTCTACATCGTCGTCGCCCGCATCATCGCTCATAGCGGGGTCCTCTCCTTCGCTTACCTCTCCGCCATCGTTTCCCTTTTTACGTTTGCCTTTGCGACCCATGGCTGGGCAGCAAAGCTGTGTTGCTTTTTTATTGCACTATTAGAATATAAGTTACTAGTAATTAAATTTACTAAGAAATTATCAATTTATTCAGCAAAAAGCAATTTTAAAATTTTCTTTGAAAAATTTTCACCCTCTTGATTCAAATTCCCGCCAAAGAATCCCTAAAATAATGATTTACAACTTGTGTTCCATTAGTTCTTTGTAACCGTGTTCCAGTAGCTTCAGACAGCTTTTTTGACACCGTTTTACCGTAGTTAATTGTTAACGACAAGGCAAAAACATGTTCATTAGATTATCAGGAAGCAAAAAACTAAGTTCGAAAACATTTCTTATCTATTTATAAATGCGATTCTAAACATTTCCTTCCTATCACTATGAAAAAAACCTGAAAATGCTTCTTTCGGCAAAACTCACACTAGTTGATAGTTGCTAAATGCGTGCAATATAATCGCATCTTACTCATCATTTTTGAAGTGCTGCCATCTATTAACGCTCTTTGCTAACCAACTCCTTCATGATGTCGATAAAACAGTTTCAATGCTAGGTATCTTTGACTAATTAATTTTACAAAATTATCAAATCAAATATAAAAAATTAATTAATTAAAGTAAATGAATTTGTTTTCCCTAATTTATGATATAACATTTTCCGATTATTGACTTTTCTTAATATTTAAGACCCTAAACATTATATTTGCCGCCAAAGGTAAACGGCATTTCGGCCATTTTGCGAACCCCGCGACAGGAAGTGATTGTTGAAGGTGCTACGCAGGCGCAAATTGACCTTTCGGTTGAAGAACCCGTCGGTCACATGTGAGTGTCGATAAATATCCCAATTTTACCGTGAATCCTTTGTAAAATAGTAATCATAATTGTTTTCGTAAGTATTTTATGTGGTGAACAAGTTTTTGTGAAAGTGCGGCGATCCTGCGGTGTGGATATTGTGTAAATAATGAATAATTGTTGTACCGCGGCGCCGGCACGTTTGTCAAGCTGCTATTTTTTTCGTTATCTCTTCCATTCGGAATAAAGATCAAGTTCAATTCTACTGTTGCAATCGTAGAAGTGGTTGAAGCCGTCGCATAGGTGCAAAAACGGTGTGTGGCTAATTTGTGGAGTGCATTGGTGATATCGAAGACATGCCCAAGATGTCTGTGAGAAGCCACATGTTCTGCCACCACACGGGCGAGATCACGCCGTCACCGCCTCGTGTCAGGCCTGCTTTCCATTCTTTTGCTAATTATTTCATCATGATCTTATTATTCTTCAACTCCATATAACCATATCAGATGTTGAATGAAAATCTTGTACAAAGGATTTGCACATCTATAGGTGGGGTTAGGTCGTGTCAAATTTTCTATAAAAAGTCGAAAACGTGGATGTAGCTTTGATTTTTTTATCAATTATAACTTTGTATTTACTTCAATTGCAATGTAATGTATGACTCCACACTATTTGAGCATGATTCATGTTGTGCTTCACCTAAAATAGGCATGACATATGTAATGAGCTGGTTCATATATCCAAAATGCAAAGTTGTATCTTGATTTATATGCCACATATGGCTTTGTACTCCTTGAAATTTCACATTTTCTAATGTTATCCTTATCTTGCTTTTAGATAAGATCAGCATACCTATCTTTACAGGAAACATGAGCATTTGTAATTAAATAATAAACAGCTGGTCTATCCACATGGCAAAAGCAAAGTTTCCTTGGTAACCTAGCTTAGCAGGCTGGTTAGCAAGAAGAGAGACACTGTTTTCACAGTAATTTGGATACCTGTAGCATTTTCCTCAGGTGATAATGTTACATTTGTAGTTTTGCGCTAACAATTTAATAGCATATCTTGATCAGAGTAACAAGTTCTGTGTCATAGTTTTCCCTAGAATGTCTTCAGAGTACTGTCACTAGCTAATTTATTAGTACAGTACTGCTGTAGCAAAAAACAATCTTAGTGCGAGTTGTTGAAGAAGAAACAGCTTCCCAAGTACTGTTACACTGCAAGAAGGTGACAACATACCAGGCAAAGTACTTTGGAATCCTATGGTTGATCCCTGAGGTCCTCAGTGGCTTGGCTTAACACATTTCCTGCCAACTACGGGAATACTCGTAGTGGTGTATGAAAAAATGTTCCGAGTATACTTGGCAGCGAACGGTTTAATGAGCTTTAATGCGCCTCAGGGAACCAGGATGACACAAGTAGTGAGCAACCACCCTTCTCTCAAAATTGGCGCAAGAAATGGTAGAGTTATGAAAAATAGTCCATTCAACGTTCACCACGAGTTTTTGTATTAGCTATCTATCTCGATGTCAGGTTTTCGAACCATATCAACCAAATCAGGACAAGGAAATTATTTAAGTTAAGGTTGGACACCAACATGTGTCCTGCACTCCAAGTGAAGCTGTAATATTTTTGCTACCTACTTTGAAGGACACTACTTTTTTTCTGTGTCTCACATCCTTATTCTAGAAAAACCTTGTAATATGATATTTCTCTTAATAAGAGTTCTCACTAAGCTTCATTTGCTTTCAAAGGAAAGATCAATTGTGACTTTTCATCATTTTCCAAGAAAGTTAGTTTTTTCATCACATCAAGTTTGAGGGTTCATTGACATGGCCAGGTCAATAACCTAGTGCTAATTTTTTTCATCATATGGGCGTGAATCACGCGGCACGGTTAAAGCCAAGGTTTTTAATGATTTGGAGGCTATACAACACTGCATTACATATCACTAGTGTAAAACGTAAAGTTTCAACATACCTAGTTACTTGTTTATTTTTTTCAGTGTTAATGGCAAAGGATTTTATGACTGTAATTAAATTCTTTAATGATTCATATAATTACTATTCAAGCCAAGTAATTAAATTAATTTCTGTTCATTTTGATAAGTCATCAATATATCATCATTGATCATAATTATGGTTTTGATTCATGCTTGGTTTTATATGTTTTATTTATATCATGTAGTTGGTTGGTAAATATCAAATACCTATATATAATACTATTTACGAGTCCATAGAGTCGCGAGGGCAGTTCTGTGCTGCTTTCGCGCTGAGGATACTCGAACATTGTCCACCAGGCCCGACTATGCGTCCCACTGTAATATATTGCTGTGGGATCACCGTACAGGGGCACAGGTTTCTTATATTTGATATTTTAGCAAAATTTGTAGATCTACCTTAAAGGAAATAATATCTCTATTTTCTCAATTTTCTACTATGTAAAACAAATAAAAGGTAGGGCTCATTTTATGGACTCCAAAGCTGATTCATTATAGTGAAAAATAGGTTCTTACCATGGTACAATTATTATTTGATTACTATTTTATGGAACTTACAAATGTTCATTATTTAACTTACCTCATACATACATATTTCCATTTGTTCACATCACCTGTTCAGAATCATGTGGCTGCCCCTCATTGGACTTTGAGCCTTTGTGTGTATTTGAGAACTGGTTCCAAGTTATTCATAGCATTTTATTGCAAATTGTTAAGGACTCATCTTGAAAGGATTTGATAGGAAGGAAGATAAGAGATGAATACTGGGTTGTTCCTGATAGTTTGTTATTATCATAGACATATTCAAAAACATTTATTTAATTTATTTATGAGCTTTATTGTCCCACTGCAGGGCAAAGGCCTCTCTCTGTTTTCCAAGCTTCTCTGTCAAGTGCCAGGTTATGCCAGTCTTTTAAGTATTGTGTTCAGTTCATCGCACAATCGCTTTCAGGGCCGTACACGTCGCATTTTTATATTTTTGTGTTGGGTACTTTCTTGCATTTCTATCTTTTCTTTTTAGGTAAAGTTGTACTAGAAATAAGAATACATTCAGACTTTAATTGCACAACAAAGATCACTTTGTTGCACACACTATATATTCTTAGTAGATTTTTCTTTTTATTTGTATTTGGAAAGCTAGTGACTCTGTGATGCTGCAGTTTCACATAGATTTGTTCACCACAGTGTCCACATTTACACTTTAGTACCTTTTGAACCTACTTTACTTGTTGAAGTTTCTTCCACCTAAACTAAGCTGCCCTAATCCATAATTTTTATTTTTACTCATTTTATTTCGCAGATCACTCCTGACCGTAGAATATAAATCTCGGACACAACCATGGGTGACATCGAGGACACACACTTCGAGACCGGGGACTCCGGGGCGTCCGCCACCTTCCCCATGCAATGTTCGGCCCTCCGCAAGAACGGATTCGTCATGCTGAAGGGCCGCCCCTGCAAGATCGTCGAGATGTCCACCTCGAAAACTGGCAAGCACGGCCACGCTAAGGTCCATCTCGTCGGAATTGACATTTTCAACGGCAAGAAGTGAGTACTGTATGAGGTCTTTCTTTTATTTATTTTGCCGGTTTTTGTGGGATGAGTTAGTAGTTTTGCTTCGTAATATTACTTTTGACTTAAAATAAGGAGGTTAGGTTAGAACTTGGAAGAAGAGTATGCAGACATGACCTTCAGTAATGAAGAAATGACTCAGAAATGTTAGGTTAGGTGACACTTTTCTATGGTATATGATGCAAAGAGACACTTTTTGTACCCACACATGGTCCATTTCACAATTTTGCAAAAAAGTATAATAATGACACCTTTTATTTAAGCTTCTCAAATACAATGTAATATGAGACAAACATAACTTGTTTACCTTTGTCACAAAAATTAAAGCTAAAGAGGATAAAGATTTTTTTGAAACCACAACAAATTCCTCTCATACTAACTAATCTTATCCTAAATACTTCATAGCCAACAGACCTACGAAATTTTATGGCATAATTATTATTATTGTTTTATCATGCCCTACAACTGTAGATATTTGCTTTTGACTTATACCATGTGCAAATCAGATAATGATACGTTAAACAACTTGTCAAAAGATTTAAGCAATCTAGGTATATTGTCAGCAAATCAAAATGTAAAGATTTTTCGAGTCCATAGAGTCGCGAGGGCAGTTCTGTGCTGCTTTCGTGCTGAGGATACTCGAACATTGTCCACCAGGCCCGACTATGCGTCTCACTGTAATATATTGCTGTGGGATCACCGTACAGGGGCACATCTATCTATAGTTATTGCATGAAAAAGTAAAGAAAATTAACAGTTTTACCCCAGAAATTAAGATTTTAGCTTCATTGTAGTCTACTTGTGTCCCTTCAGGGCAAAGACCTCTCTTTCGCGGCTAAAATATAAAAAAAAAATGCCCTTACACGGCCGTTCATGAATGAATAATGATAATCATAATTAATCATGTTTTATCTGGGGTTTGAAAATTACTGAGATAAGTCGTATTTGGTAATTTTTTTGTAAGCTCTCTTTTCAACTTTATTTTTTACATGCCTAACTATTGTGTAGTTACTTCAGAAAGATCTAAATATAGTGGAAACGGCCACTTGCTGCATTCGACGCCAAATGACAGATGTATGGTGCTCCCTTTCTTACTTGGTGGTAAACTCAATGCAGCGAGTGGCTGTCTCAATCATAACAGGATTTTAAAGTCTGCGAACGAAATTACTAATCCCCGATTCCTCCCACAGATACGAAGATATCTGCCCATCCACCCACAACATGGACGTGCCCCACGTGAAGCGCGAAGACTACCAGCTCACCGACATCTCTGACGACGGCTACCTCACCCTCATGGCTGACAACGGCGACCTTCGCGAGGACCTCAAGATCCCAGGTAACCAGACCACCAGGTGACAAGACTACCAGCTCACCGACATCTCCGACGACGGCTACCTCACCCTCATGGCTGACAACGGCGACCTTCGCGAGGACCTCAAGATCCCAGGTAACCAGACCACCAGGTGACAAGACTACCAGCTCACCGACATCTCCGACGACGGCTACCTCACCCTCATGGCTGACAACGGCGACCTTCGCGAGGACCTCAAGATCCCAGGTAACCAGACCACCAGGTGACAAGACTACCAGCTCACCGACATCTCCGACGACGGCTACCTCACCCTCATGGCGGACAACGGCGACCTTCGCGAGGACCTCAAGATCCCAGGTAACTAGACCACCAGGTAACCAGACCACCAGGTAACCAGACCACCAGTTGAAGACTACCAGCTCACCGACATCTCTGACGACGGCTACCTCACCCTCATGGCTGACAACGGCGACCTTCGCGAGGACCTCAAGATCCCAGGTAACGTAGTGCTCCATAGCTGCGTCCAGATAGGACGAAGCTTCGTGGGCTCACCGCTTCGTGAGGCATGTCCACACGATTGGTGCGACGCAGGCTTCGACCCACAACATGGATGTGCCTCACGTGAAGCGCGAAGACTACCAACGGCGACCTTCGCGAGGACCTCAAGATCCCAGGTAACGTATCACTCAATAGCTGCGTCCAGATAGGGCGAGCAGCCTCGCGTGCTCACCGCTTCGCGAGGCATGGCCTCACGATTGCGCGGTGCGATGCATGCTTCGATCCACAACATGGACGTGCCCCACGTGAAGCGCGAAGACTACCAGCTCATAGACATCTCCGACGACGGCTACCTCACCCTCATGGCTGACAACGGCGACCTTCGCGAGGACCTCAAGATCCCAGGTAACTAGACCACCAGGTAACCAGACCACCAGGTAACCAGACCACCAGTTGAAGACTACCAGCTCACCGACATCTCGGACGACGGCTACCTCACCCTCATGGCGGACAACGGCGACCTTCGCGAGGACCTCAAGATCCCAGGTAACTAGACCACCAGGTAACCAGACCACCAGGTAACCAGACCACCAGTTGAAGACTACCAGCTCACCGACATCTCGGACGACGGCTACCTCACCCTCATGGCGGACAACGGCGACCTTCGCGAGGATCCCAGGTAACGTAGTGCTCAATGGCTCCGTCCAGATAGGGCGAGCAGCCTCGGGCGCTCACCGCTTCGCGAGGCATGTCCACACGATTGCGCGGTGCGATGCATGCTTCGATCCACAACATGGACGTGCCTCACGTGAAGCGCGAAGACTACCAGCTCACCGACATCTCCGACGACGGCTACCTCACCCTCATGGCTGACAACGGCGACCTTCGCGAGGACCTCAAGATCCCAGGTAACGTAGTACTCAAAATCTGCGTCCAGATAGAGCGAGCAGCCTCGCGTGTTCACCTCTCGCGAGGCATGACCACACGATTGCGCGGTGCGATGCATGCTTCGTGAGGCAGCCAAAGGCGGGTATTCATTTGGGAACATTTCTGGGCCTATGTTCCGAAACATTGCATAAATACAATAGATCCCCAAAAAAATTCCCAATGAATAGGTACGTATATTCTGCCAATTTCGTGGGTCCATTTGCTGGGAATTTTGTTTCTGATGTGTTTCTTAAACTTGGCTTAATGGCCACTGGATAATAATTGCAAATAGTCAAACATTTTTCAGTCTTTTAGTATCTTTCTTTCATTCGTGGAAAAGGAGAGGTAAATTGAGAAATCGAACATAGCAGTGTGATTCCTTCAGCATTTTGTTGGAACTTTTAACCGCCATATTTCTTAGTTTCGTCTGTCAAGTCTGCAGAAATGACTGCCAGTAGAATGTATCTACTGGGTAAAATGTAGAGGAAGAAGCAGTGTGTCTCCCCTGCTAATTTATTCTGGGCTGATACCACTTTATTCGACTTTTGAATTGTAACAGTGTTATCAATCAATCACTTGATTTAATTTCCAGACGGCGACCTCGGCACCCAGCTGCGTTCCGACTTCGATGCTGGCAAAGAGTTGCTCGTGAGTATATATTTTATTTATTCTGATCGTTTTACTAGACTTAATTCTGGAATCCAAAACTATCTCATCATCTACCTGCCCTTATCCAAATCTGTTGGGGTCAGCGCAATATGTTTTGTTAGAGCACAAAATCATGTAGCAATCACCACCATCATAGTCGGTAGATTTTCAACCGAAGTCAAAAACTCGTACGTCGCCTTTTAAAAAACACCCTGAATAGACTAGAGGTAGTATTCTTAGTCGTTACCACACGGCACTTAGCTGCTATACCGAGTTGTGGCCGACCACAGAATACTACACAAAACTATCTCTTTGTTATTCCTCTCACATCTGCTGAAATGAATACCCAGATTCAAGAGTACATTACCCATGTCACTGCCAAAATGATAAACCACATTATATTTTCTATTCAATTTTTATTGTCTTATATGACAAAAAAGTATACAAAATCATTCCTGATAGAACTATCAGTGCAATAAATAAATAAGAAAAAAACCTCTTCATGAAATATGTAATGAATTCAGTAACAACCTAGTATTACACCCACACCATGTCATCAACTGTGAGAACTAGACCAAACCTTGCCTTGAACTGGCGACCTATGTCCGAGCTAGGCGGATCAATATGTAGGAAATTGAAGATGATATTACTACTCTTAGCTTACGTAGCATTCTCAAAGAGGGTTGAATTCAGGCAGGTGGCCGGATATAAAACATTGCTAAACTCTTTTGCAACATGATTTTGTGCTTTAACGAAACATGTGGTGCCGTCCCCAACCTATTTGATATAAGGGCAGGCAGATGATAATTTACTTACTGTAAGTTCTAGCGACGAATCGTCTCTCTTGTTATCTCTTATTAATTTATTATTATGAAGGTAAAGTCTTAGGCACATAGATTAGATTCACGTCCAAAGGTTGTATATTGAACAACAAACAAAGGGGGACCTGCCAAGCCACTTTTCAAGTCGTAGTTTATACCGAGTATAGAGTCTCTGGCGCATTCCATAGTGTGCTGGTGCTAAATCCACTCGAAGATGAAATCTCTGCCCGAAACCTGGGCTAGTGCTGTCGCTAGCTATATGGACATGTGGGTTCTGAGTACATTCAAATACTTTTCAAATTGAAAGATGTTGCATGAGTAATTATACATAGTCTTTAATTTCGCGGCTGGCAGAATCGGTTGCGACGGTTTGTTGAATATGGTCTTCTCAAGTGTGTAAGCAAGGTTGCAGGTTCAAATACTGCTTGTAGAATAAATATTAAGAATCCTGAAAAAGATATGTATTTTGTTTTTTATTCTGTACGAAAATTGAGGTAATTTATAGCAAAACTAACTTCATTATTGACTGAACTGCAGTCAAGTACATTTCCAAGAAATTCTAGAGCTTTGCAATGCTTTTACGATACTGAAAAATTCCTAGTAAAGCTCCGTAATGAGAGGCTTTGAGTTCTTAGAAGTTCAATTCCTGACTTGCAAAATAACTTTCTCAATAAATTCTCTTTAAGAAATTATCTTATCTTATCTTATCTTATCTTATTTAGCCCTCAGGATCCCACTGCTGGGCAAAGGCCTCCCTCCCCTTCTTCCATTTTTCGCGATCCTGTGCCTCCGCAGGCCAACCATTGGAGAACCCATCCAGTTCGTCGCGCCATCTGCGTCTGGGTCTCCCACGACGACGTCTATCGGTTCTTGGGTTCCAATTGGTGGTCGTTTTGGCCCAAAGCTCGTTAGGCATGCGGCAGACATGACCGGCCCAGTCCCATTTAAGTTTTGCGGCTGCAGAAGCAACGTCAGTAATTTGAGTTCTGGAACGCAGTTTACTATTTCTCACCCGGTCTATCAGTTTTAGACCCAGTATACTGCGCTCCATTGCTCGTTGGCACACCTTGAGCCGGGTCTTCTGAGCTTTTGTCAAAGACCATGTCTGTGCCCCGTATGTGAGTATTGGGAGAATGCATATGTCCATGATTTTGCGCTTTAAAGAAATTGGTAAATCGCCTTTCATGTAGTCTTTCATGGACCAATAGCTCCTCCAGGCATTTTCGGTGCGTCTTGCAACTTCTTTGTCTTGTCGTGCCTGGAAGGATACTATTTGGCCCAGATAGATATATTCATGGAAATGTCATTCTCCCTCCATCTACAGTCACCCTGGTTTCGGGGCCATTTGTCATGAGCATAGTCTTTGACATATTCATGGTCAGAAATTATTGAATATTTATTACACATTCTTGGAAATAATAATTTTATTTTCTTGAGTCCTCTAGTGTATTTTGTTTAAATCAATAGCAGGTATTGAAATTATTTTCTGTCATAAAATTGCCTGTGCTCAATGATGTAAGACAAAATGGATTAAACAAAGAAAAATATTCTAACTATACTCTGGTTACTTGCAGAGTCGGTCATAAATCATTATGAGGCTAGGGTTGTGCGTTAGCGGCGCGGGCGCAAGGCCGTTATCGATAAAATCGTGAGCTATCAAAGTATGCCATAAACTAAAGTAGTTTACTTGCATAGACGAGATGCATGCTTAATTGCATTTTTAGAATTATTAGAATCAGAATTATTAGAATGATTAAGTTTTAAACAATAATTAAGTATATTTATTTTAAGTATGTATGTTATAAAACTTGTTTAATTTTTCTGTTTTATGTAACTTAATTACTCGTTTCTGTTTACTAATTTTGAGTTCACATAAGTATAAGTTTTATTTATAATAAATTAACTTGTAGATAATATCAAATTATACCTGTATTTTTCTATTAGTAGGTATTTTATAAAAAAATGTTTAAATTCTTCCCAAATACATAATTTGTTTTTGTTTACTAGGTAAATGTAAATTCCAATAAATATAAGTTTTATTTCTAATTATAACAAGTTATAGATGATATCAAATGACACCTGTTTTTATCTGTGTCTATTCTATTAACCTATTAAAAATACGCTATCGATAACCCTTATCGACAGCAATAATACGCAGCACTGCTGCCCCCACTCTTGCTCCCATAAGGCCTGTGAGTGCGAAAGGGAGCAAAATATTGCGGCCCCGCTCAGATGATTTACGACCGACTCTGCAAGCTCCGAATAACCAGAGTATAAATTAGCCATGTTATCTTAGTTATTTTACCTTAGGATTAACTTCATCATTATCTTTCTATTTATCTTTCATTGCCACCTTTGGCAAAACTGCTGTTTTAGGCGATGGTAAAAAAAATTGACACCACATTTGTCCAAGTGGTCCCATGGTAGTGATAGCCAAAAATATTGAAGATAATTCAATGAGAAATCTTAAATCTGCGATATCTTACATTGTAAAGTGTACACCTTTCAGACTTGACTGATAAGGCGTGACGGGGAGCCATTCAACAAACACATGACTTGATTATTCATATCGGTCGATTCACTGTTTTTGCATACAAAAGCCGGTGTAGGTAGGCTGACGTGTATGTATTTATTTGAAACGTGCGTAGGAGACTTACAATCGAATGCTTTCTCGGTTTTAACAAGTAGAATTTAGGTCAAAAAAATTATAATCATAGGATTTTCTCGATAATTGTGTAAATTAATTAGAAAATACGATTTCACATTAATGTCGTAAAATCTTTTGTGGGTTACCGAGTCAACAAATACCCAATTGACTCTACTAGAGTTGTACCGTAACTAAAAGAGAAAGTTATCGTCTTTATCAGATAAGCTTGATGTTATCGTTGAAATCACAAATTCAAGTACCTGATATTACCTGGTTCACAAAAGAAGTTGACCCGAAAGGGCAACATTATTGTTTGCATCTTTTTCATATTACATGACATTTGAGCAAGATGTCAATAATAATGTTGCCACTACAGGTCCCTTTCTTTTGTGAAACAGGTAGTATCAAAAATTCGATTTAATTTTGTGTTTGTTTTGAATAACACGTGTGTTTTCTCTTGTTCCAGTGCACCGTACTCAAGTCCTGCGGTGAGGAGTGTGTGATCGCAGTGAAGGCAAACACGGCCCTGGACAAATAAACCCGAACAGCATTTATAGGGATATAAAACAAGCGTATAATTTTTTTACAATCAACAACTCTTACATAAATGTAAAACATAATATTATGTATAATTTAACGTAAAATATCGGCTCGGCGCGGGGCTCGCGCTCATTCCATAGGGCGAGCGGGGGTCGGTAGCGGAAGGGTGCCGCGGGGCGTCGCCGGGCTCCGTAGCCTGCTCGTCCGCTCGGGTCTGTACGCGCTCGCGACGACTTGCTCTGGGCTCCCTTGCAATACTCTCCTCGGCTAAACCTGCAACCTGTCCGCCGCGCGTTAAGTAAATGCGATAACACTTGTTTTAAGGAATCGATTCTAGAGACTCGTAAGATGGATTTTTTGGATTGTAAAGGGCTCTAGTCCTCGTATGAAGAATTGCCTGCTGGCTCCGCGACTCGGACTAGATTGTTCGTCGTGTAGTGGTCGGTTCTTTGTACGGGGAAACGCTGGCCTATCGTCATTGCTTCGGCGACGGCTGATTGTAGGTGACGACAGGGCGGTGGCCGCGGTATTTATTGACCAGTGATGGCGGCCGCCGCCCGAGCAACGCGCGTGCCCCGTGCGTGGACCGCGCGTGACCCGCGCCCGCCGCCGCAACTTCACGTTTGTTTTGTTTTGTTTGTTCTCTTTTCGCTTGCGACTACTAAATTTACGTTGCGCGAGTCGCCGTAAAAAAGTTTGTTAACGACATCGGTGTGATGAAATTCCCTGTGGTGGATATTAAATGTTTTATAGTGGTTTATAATCTAACGAAAAGATGGACGCAAACTTGAAGTTATTACCATATTTTAATGCTAAATTAATTAAATACATATAAAAAAAATCAAGAAAATAACAAAAAAATAGAAATAAAGGAAAATTCTTGAATGTGGTGTGTGATTGATTAGTCCTTTGGAGTCGTCCGCGGACGCTCCGCGCTCGACTGCGGCTGCACCGCGCTCGACTGCGGCTGCACCGCGCTCGGCCGCGGTTGGCGGCCGGCTTTATATCCCTTCATGTGTAACACTTGCCATCTGTTCAAATACGCGTCCATATCGCAGCACCTCGAGTCACCCTTTCAAGATATCAAGGTATATTGGTCTTTCATACAGTTATCAAGAATGATCAGTGTGACTTGATACTGAAAATGGATAACTCAGGGTACTGCTGACAAGTAAACTCCTTTTTGGACGTAAACATCTGACCGCATGTGCTAAATATATCTTAAAGACTGACTATGAACTGTCTTTAAATCCGATATCTTCAGTGAAGACTGAAATGCATTTTAATATATCAAATAGTTTATTTTTTAAACCGATTCACATCTATCGGCCGGCCTTTCCTTGCTCTCTTTAGTTGTATATTTGAACACATGAAATGTTACACATCATTTGAGTGGCTTATATATGACTGCCTAACTTCATGTTATATGTGTTTTCGCCCCAACAGCAAGTGTGGGGGCTAGATAGGGTAACCATTCTAATGTATGTCAGTGGACTTATCAATTTCGTTTTTATTTATAACATCAAATTGTCAAAGACAATGATATACGTGAAATTAATGTAAGAATGTAAGGTAAGGCCCTATAGGAGAAATATTTTTTTAAGCATTCAAAATTCGTAAATTGCAAATTGTAGATACTCGAGGCTGTTTAGATTCCGGCAGAACAGGTTTTATTTACTTGCTCAAATATGTACATTCTTTTCGAAATTCGCATAATTATTGTTGAAGTTTTTAAACTTAGCCGCTTGTAATCAGGTTTTATATTTTACTCAAAACCTTTGATATTGTAAAGTCATCGGGATAAAAATGTGTAAAAAATAAAAGGAAGATTTACTTAGAACAATATAGCTTTCATTGTGCGTGGATTCGTGAATCCTAGACCTCGGATAGGTGTTGTGATCCTTGTTGGATATTATATCCGTTAATGTAAGGATGTTCATGGGCGTACACTGGGTTTCGGGTACCCTAACCTACTAACGCTGAGATGTTCTCGAAAAAAGAATTACCAGCGGTCGTAAAAACACGATGAATATATTTTCTTGTGAAGTAACGACACGGAGCGACCTAGCCAGCGGCCGGCGGAATATAAATCGAGCCCTATATATTTACTAGCGAACGTAAAAACATGGACAATTCAATCACGCTGGTGTCTTAAAAAAACCTATGTCCAATCTGACCCACCGTACGCCCATGTCGATATGGATTATTCGTACTCCATTTTTACAATTATTGGTGCACCCAATGAGTTATCGTTAGACTTTGATTCGTTTCTCAGTAAGATTTGTTGTTGTAAGGGAAGATAATATTTTTATAAGATGAATTCGGTTATTGGCATGCATAGCTGTAAGTTTGCATAGTAATAATGCGCAGGGGCAACTACTACAATAATGTGCCAATCACCCTTATGAGTATGCTTAGAGCGTGAGTATCGACCAGCAAAAATTACCTTACGCGGGTCCTAACCAGCTCTCGGGTTATTCGTCGACTCGATATCCCACACTACAAGAAAAGACCGCGACGAGATGGGATCAGGTTGACCAGCCTATAATGAACTTGTCGATGCTCACCATTATAATTGTAAAAAAGAGATTGTTATGCTAGCAACAGATCTTACTTCGAGATAAATCGCTAACAGTTTCCCCTAAAGTGCAGATTTTATTTAGGAAAACTTAAATTATTTTTTATAAAAGGGGCGTAGGTCTGGTTAAATAACTAAGAAGTTCTGTATATACGTAAGATTTGAAAACGATGGAGCTATGAACATAAGCAACTGACACTAGAAACACTTGTATGTTAGTAACTCTTAACGAAACCAGGGAAAGGATTTGGCTAAAATCTAAATTTACCTCTCGCTCAGACCATATGTGAGTGAAAGAGGCAATGTTTGAACCATCTCAGATCCATTCCCTTTTCAAAATATTGATAGTCTTTCCTAAGTCGATGTCAATATGAGCAGTTTCGAATTTAATAGTAACGGCCAATAAATGTAAATGCAGTAATTATTTAACAAGTCTGTCGAATTAAATCTGTACAAAACGAACTACCGTGAGTTGTGATTCATCACCTTTTTATGTTGCATGAGTTTTCTGTTAAACTTTTAGTTATACCCCTTTTAGTTTGCTATGGTCGGAATACAATGATACAAAGAAATATCATGACTTAGTTTATTAGGTACAATAGCAGGTAGACAAGGCATTACAATAAAAAAATAAACTATTATAATAACATAGTACGTACGCTCAGCATACAAACACCAACATGGAAGGCAAAGATGAAAACATCATGTCTGATAGATAACATTAGTTTTAAGAATGCTCAAAATGTACACAAATTCAGATGAAATCTTCAAATACTCTATCAAAAATAAACTTCCCTCTAATTACTTACCTTGTAACTTCCATAATTTACAAAAAAAACTTGCTCGAAAATCACAGATTCTCATAGGCATGTAAAACCAGTACATCACAATACAAATGTACAATTTACACAACAAGGTCTCTCAATACTAACTAAACGTGAAACGTTTTAAAACTGTACCCAGTTCGTAAAACTAGTTATATAATATTATTCACAAAAGTTTATTCAGATGATTCACCTTCAACATGCATTTCTTCATCGGAACTGTCATCATCAGACGAGATTTCAATCACCAGAAAAGGGTCTTCAATGTCTATTATCGCCGTCGTATAGTTATCCCCTAGATCTGCCAACATCTGCGCTATATCTATCGGCTCTTGTTTTACTTTTACTTCTGCATCTTTATTTTCTAATTTATTTCCAGGTTCTAAGTCAGTCTTCGTTTCTTGCGACAGTTGCACTTCAGGCGGTTCAAAGTCTGAATCTTCATCGCTCATTACGTCACTCGCAGGACTAGGCTGTGGAATCTCTATAAGATCGTTTGGTAAACCATTAGACGAACTAGGTTGATGATTTTCCAAATTAATTTCGCTAGAAGATATAGGTTGTACCTTTTGTTTATCATTATTTTTTATATGATTTTTCTTGTCGCTAGATGAGCTTGCAAGTTGGTTTTCTTGATTATTATCAAGATATTTCTGTAAATGACTAGAAGAGTTAGGTTGCGTATTTTCAATTTGATGTTCTTGCGAGGTATTTTCCTGACGTAGATCTCCATTGATGTGTGATGTTTCTATTTTCTTTGCGTGTTCCAAATCGGGCCCCAATCTTGGCTTCTGTGTTGGTAAATATTGTAGCCTGACATACCTGTAAATTAAAATTATATTAGTTCGTTAAAAATTGTTAGTTACAAAATGGTAATCCGTTTATTTATTTATTTGACGAGAGATTCTGTCGATAAAACATTTTGATCCTAGTTTTCCTGTCATATAAGGATCAGGGGCGTAGCTAACTAAGCTAGCATCGTACCTGCAGTATAGATTATACGTGACCACGAGTCACTAAATACTGGCGTAGCCAGCTTTGGGTTACTTGCGCCAAGATTTCTGTTTCTTGCTGGCGTAGCTAGCTTCTAGTTACGCTCGCCGAGATCGCTGTAACCTGCTTTTGTGAGAAAGGAGATTGCCCATTTCTGGTCTAAGAAATTATCTCGCCTCAAAACGAAAATTAAAGCAATATGTAATATCCCTCATTCTAATGAAGAATAGCTACGGCAATTGTTGTACAAAACAGGGAAACTAACTTAACTGTTAAAGGTCTTTCTACCGTTAGGTATTTTTCCCAAAGATTTTACTGTGGTGTGAACTTTTTTTGTACTGTTTACTTCGGTATAGCTCACGATAACGATTTAAAAACGAAATACTCGATAGATATACAGCCAAACTTCAGAACTTTTGTCTCTTCCGATACCCAACTTTAACATTCAATAACTTCAGAACTCCTATCATAATTACATTATTTTCAGTTACAAAATGTTAAGCAGTAATAATTACTTTAACGAGTCTTATCGCGATAGTTTTTTAGGTAAATAAGCGATTTACCTAAAAAACTATCGCGATAAGACTCGTTAAAGTAATTATTATGTGTGAAAGTAATCGCGAGTGCTTTAAAAGTTATGTTAAGCAGTAATTAGACTTTATAATTATTTAACTTTGGCTTTGACGCGAGGCCTACAAGTAGTGAGGCAAGCAATAGACGAACATCCATACTAGAGTGGGCATGATTCTTTTTACTCTTCATAGTGACCCTAATACTAGCTTTTTAGACAGGGCCCGACAAGACCCGGTACGCCACTGGAAAGGATGCAAATTGTCTAAGACATTTGACATTTTGCTACTCTGACGTTTAACAACTTAAAACATTTTGCAATATTGATGTTTTGCTGTTGTAACATTATGAAACGCTAATAACGTTTCTTCTCTAAAAGGTCGTTTTCCTTCTTGACGGCGATCTTCCTGTTCTCTTCCAACTTGCCCTGCAGTTCCGGGTCGTGCTCCGCAGGGTCGAACCCGGGCCCACCTGGCTCGGCCTTCACCCGATACAGTATATCGCTATAACCTGATTGGTAGAAGGAAGGGACCCGAAAAAGGCAACTTATTGTTTGCGTCTTTTTCATATTACATGACATTAGAGCAAGATCTCAACAATAATGTCGCCATTTCGGGTAGTCAGATAGTACTCACTTCTCTAAAAGGTCGTTTTCCTTCTTGACGGCGATCTTCCTGTTCTCTTCCAACTTGCGCTGCAGTTCCGGGTCGTGCTCCGCAGGGTCGCACCCCGGCCTACCTGGCCCAGCTATCACCCGGGACAGTACATTACTCACTTCTCTAAAAGGTCGTTTTCCTTCTTGACGGCGATCTTCCTGTTCTCTTCCAACTTGCGCTGCAGTTCCGGGTCGTGCTCCGCAGGGTCGCACCCCGGCCTACCTGGCCCAGCTATCACCCGAGACAGTACATTACTCACTTCTCTAAAAGGTCGTTTTCCTTCTTGACGGCGATCCTCCTGTTCTCTTCCAACTTGCGCTGCAGTTCCGGGTCGTGCTCCGCAGGGTCGTACCCCACAGGGTCGCACGGCGCGCCGGGTTCAACCTTCACCCGGGATAGAAGGTCGCGGTACTCGCGCCGCTGCCGCTGCTTCTGCAACGCGCGGCCGCATTGCGTGAATAAGGAGTTCGCTGGAATGGATAAATATGGAATATGTATAAGTACAGTCCAGCAAAAAAGAGTAGACAAAAAATGAGGGCGCCACTTTGTATGAAATTTCAGAATTAAATGGCAACATTGACTATGAATGGCAACAATTCAGTATGTTTTTTTTTATTTCCATTTTATTTAATTTCTACTCTTTTTTGCTGGACTGTAAGTACCTAGGTATAAAAAGGTCAAAGTATCATTTAAAAAATATTAGCGGATCTCGGTTCCTTGGTAAAAAAAGCTAAAAATAGCTTTCACTCCTTCGCAAGTGAGTTAGAACACACACTCAGTGGTTAGACAGAGCATGAGCATGGGCCATAGTCAGACAAGTTCGCGCGCGACCTTCCCTAGGGCTGACAGACGAAGGGGGAGGAGAGGTATCCAAGACGTCAGCGGGTAGCGTGGAAGGGACACGCGTGCATCCGCGCCGCACGTCATATTAGAATGACGTGCTTCCTCGCCTCCCCACCGTCTGTACCCCGCAGGAAGATCGTGCACAAAGTTGTCGAATAGTAAGAAATTTTGGATTTCTTTATTTTCTTGTTATTGTTTAACTTTAAAGCATGCAAAGTAACTAAAATGACTTGTCTTTGCAAATACCTTCTTTCATAACCTGCTGCTTGCTCCAACCCATCTTGTCTTCAATATTCGCCACCATGACGCACTTGATCACGTCCAAGAAATCGGGAAACAGCGGGATGCCGTCTTCGCCAATATTGTCGTTTATGAATGTCTCCAGCCTTTTCGTTGGGCCTGGCGGGTGACCTTCGAGAACCTGAAGTAATAGACTGACATTCAGATCCACATTTGCAGTAAAGCTGGCTTGGAATAGCATCACCCCATATCTCTCCCGTGGGTGTCGCAAGAAGCGACTAAGGGATCTGAGAGTTGATACGTTTTGCAATTGTAGGCGTCAGGGTACCATGTCTTCTGAATGACTCAAAATGTTGTCAGGCTTGGCGTAAATGGCCGTTTTTACAACCGATCTGCTACCCCGCAAGGGATAAAGGCGTGATATACAAGATGTAAATTATCGCACTTGAAACACGAATAATCCGTTTGTTACCTATACAATACAGGTTGCAAAAAAATCAACTGCAAATATTTTAAGGGAGGTACCAGCCCATGAAACTGAACAACTTTCCCCAGGGAATATGTTCACATAGGTCGAAATATAAAAAAAACCTCCCATACAAATTAACCCGAACAGCTAGTACATTTTGTATGGGAGGCCCAATTTTTTTTCATATTTCATTTTTTTTTTCATATTTTCTTGGGGAAAGTTGTTCAGTTTCGTGGACGAGTTCACTCCTTAAAATATTTGCAGTTGATTTTTTTACTTTCTGTATAGTCACTGTAGTAGTGAACTTACACCCCT
This sequence comes from Phthorimaea operculella, assembly GCA_024500475.1. Lineage (NCBI taxonomy): Eukaryota > Metazoa > Arthropoda > Insecta > Lepidoptera > Gelechiidae > Phthorimaea > Phthorimaea operculella. The sequence goes on from JANFCV010000082.1 coordinate 2,325,265, forward strand.
TTTAACTGACAAAAAAATAAAAGAGAATGAGGTTTGTGAAGTGTAGGTGTAGATACAGACCTGCAGCCTGACTTTCCTTTGTTTGATTGGCTGGTCCCCAGTCAGTGCACATAACTGCTTGTAGAGCTGAACTACTTGTGCTTTGTATCTGAAAATCACAATGAGATTTTTTTAACTATCATCATCATCTTCCGGCCCTTATCCCAATTACTTGGGGTCGGCGCAACACGTTATGTTGAACACAAAGTCATGTTGCAAAAGATTTGGCTTAATTTTACTACCGGCCGCCTACCAGACGTCAACCCTCCTTGGGAATGCTTTTGTGGTGGATTAACTGCCACCATACTGTTGTTTGTTGTTGGCTGTTGGTTGGCCCTGGCTGTTTGGGTCGGGTTTATCCCTCGGTCGCCTCTTACGACCCCCACGGGAAGAGAGGGGGTGGTGCTATTCTACTCTGCCGGCACCACACGGCGTTTTAACTATATTAATTGGTAATTTGGAAATTACATAAGGTCCTTTAATTTTTAGCTGCTTAAAGATTTTGGTAAAAACCATGCCATGTAACATATGTGTATAAAGGTACAGATTTAAATTTCCATTGGTTTACATTAGTTTCAATTTTGAATTCATATGTTACAATAATATTACCCGATGTTACTCAGGGATTGTTGTTGGACAGTTGTATCTTTCTAAATATCTTCGAATTTTTGAAATCCTTCCAGTAGTTTCAGATTTTATTGATTACTTACAATCCAATAAAATATTAGAGTAGAAAACTTACCTCTCACAAAGAATATAAGGTGAAGCCAGACTATCTTCATGTACTTCGGCTATTTCGAATCTTGTAATCTGATGCTTACACAAAGCAATCTCCCTTTCAATTGCCTTAATCTTCTCTTCTTTTTCATTGAGTGGGGGTGGTATGGGTACATATTCAATAGGAATCTCCTGCTGGACTGAATATGCTTGAATTTTGATATTGGCATCCCATGATACTTCAACTTGAGGTTCTAAGAAGTTTTCCTGACTGTTTGGTAAAGTTCCATAAGAGAGTAAAGATTCATTAGTTTCTGGGTTTTGATTTTTATCAGGTACCTTTTGTTGATGTGTAAATACTTGTACATTAGAATCCACTACAGGTAAGTCTTGACCATTTGGTAAACTGTTTTTTGATTCTATGTGATTTTCTTTTTCTTCATCTAATACTTCTATGATATCATTCTGATAATTATCCAAGTCAATGGTTGGAATATCTTTTTGTTCATCATCTGAGTCCAAAATAATACTGTTGATTCTTGATTTTCTGGGAAACCCATTCTTATGGTGATAGCCATTATCTGAAAAGAAATTCAAAATTACAATTTATATCTGTTGTAATATCCTTTAGACCTTTATTTGCATATACCTAAATTAAACCACTGGCCACTGCTGGGCAAAGGCCTCTTTTTGATAAATGCTATTTAATTTGAGACAAGAAGAATTTCTAATTAGAGAGGAGATATTACCCACACATAGTGATACAGTTGCAAGTCGCAATCTGTGAGCAAATAAAAAAATTCAGACTCCTAGGATGGAGTGATATGAAATGCTTAAAACCCATTGCTATAATAATGCAACCCAAAAAAATATCTTAAACATTGAAATACACTCCTTTCTTTCATTTTCATATTAGAAAAAAGGGGCATTACTCTAAAATCAATGTGCAAAATGCTCATATTTACATAATTTATAAACTAAAATAAACCTTTACCTTTCAAATTAGTAGCTAAAGTAGTCAACTGAACTCTTTTCTTCTGTTTATGTAGCTTCATAGTTTCCACTAAGTTTTTGACATGGGAAAATTTATGGTCGGGATCCGTATCTAGCTGCTTTAGAGCTTTCATGATAACCCTTTGAAACTTTGGTGACTTCCTGTATTCTTTGTCACATTCTTCATAACATTTTACTACATTTTTATGTATGATCCGTATCATTCCATCAGAGTTCTCTAAGTCTAAGCATTTTTCTATGAATTCAGAGAACAATTGGTCTTCCTGACGGATTTTTTCTAACTTTAATAAGGGCTTGTTTTCGTTTAGCTCTTGACTGTCAGGTAGCTCAATAATATTGTTGTTTTCATTACAGTTTGGTGCCTCATCATCAAGTACTATGGTTTCAGTGGACTTGATCCTTTTATGTTTATGACTTTTACTCTTAATCCTCTTTTTTCCGTTTATTGTTTCTTCAGGCACCTATAAAAGAATACAGTAACTCAAATTATTATCACTGCATACATAAAATACTCTTATGTTTGTGTGTGCTCAGAGGGCAGCTCTTACTCTGCTCAGCTATAGGTAATTTAAATATTTATTATAGGTTGAAATCACAGGCTGAACTCAGTCCGCCCGCCCTTATTGCACCCTAACCTAGAACACGCCTGTAAGTCTTGGGGCATAGGCAGAACGTTGGAAGACTACCCTTAGGTTATAAACAGCAGTGTGTCTGACAGTCAGCTAAAGAATGAAGTTGAGACTCAGTTCATATAAGGGATGCAGCGTCCTTACGTGTGGTGGTAAACTTGAGCGCCAACCCAAAAACATTGGACACAAACGGACACAAAAAGATTTGACAAATACAAAACTTTCATCGTAACTATTTTCTTGGAAAGAGAGTTGCTCAGATTAATCATACCTGATTTATATCATCATCGTCGTCCGATAAAGTAACACAATCATTAGAATCGATCATAGTTTTGAATCAAACGAGAAAATTAATAGAAACACAAAATAAATTAGGGAACAGAACAGAATTCTTGCAACCAAAACACGATTTTTTTTTTTGCGCTTTTGCTCTTATAGAAAGAGACAATGCTACACATTTTTTTGCCACTTTTTCTGTTTGACAAAGATGTTGCGCTCATTGGTGAACAAAAAAAGCGCATATTGTCATTTTCGTCCAGGAATTTAAATGTCGTTTACTTGGTCGTTTAGAAATAACTAAGCTTTTTAGAAACAGGCAAAAAGCATAGGCATAGATAGGGTCAACTGCCTGCTGCCTGCCAAGAAGTTATAATTGCTCTGGCGTGCCTTCCACTCACAGAAATCGCTACAGCTGGCCTGGAGCGGCCTCGAGACGGCTAAATACATAAACTTCCACTACAGCTGCGTCGGAGATTGATTCGTCTCAGTCTCAGCGCAGGGCCAGCCAGCGGAATATCCGTTCTTTGGAACCAGGACACGATGTTGATTGATGATACTTCTCAAGTTTCAGGAAAATACTTTCATTTCGCGTTTATTCGGAATTCTTATTGATTTCTCAAGCTTAGACTCACTTTCAGCCAGAGTTTGACGACGTTCGGCTATCGTAACAGCTATTATAGTATTTAAAGTAGGTAACCTGGCCTGCAAAGAATACTATACTCTCACTGGCGTGGAGCTGGCCTGGCTGCCATATTTATGTGTTTGTATTTATGTAACCACACGGCGAGTAACTAATTTATCCACGATAAATACACTCGCTTCATCATCTGCCTGCCCTTATTCCAATTTACTCGCTTAGCGACAACCAAATAAACCCATCCCGAAATGTATTGAAAAAGAAATGAAAATAAAAACTAAAGAATTAATCAGATAAATATTTTCTTTATTTATGAATCTCTTAGTAAAAGCCTTAATTAAATACAATAAACTTCTAGTTTACAATAAAAAATACTAAGCAATAAAAATGCAAATAAAATGAGACGGGTTATTGGGTAAATAAACAAAAATACTAGATATTTCTTAGGGCTAGTCATAATTTTACTTTTAGTACCACTTCCAAATACTTACTGCAAATCTTCATTGTTAATTTAATGGTTTAAATGTTTTGAAATAATATTAATCCTTGTTCTACATTTTAGATAAACTAAATTCGTTGCCTATTTTGCTACAAACGTAGTAGAAGGTAGGTTATTTATTACATTTGCCTGATTCAACATATTTAGGTTAACACATTTGCCTGATTCAACATATTTGTAAACTCAATTCTGGTAGAACATGGGACAGTTTTCTTAACTATTGTTCCTATCACCACCTTATTATTCATATAACATATCTACATACCTTTTGCAGTTTGCATCTTTGACACAAATTCCTAGTTCGATCGGACATTAAGACATATTAACACCTAAAACTACATTTAAAGGTCGCAGTTGACAAGGCGTGAAACTATCCTGCCTCTTTCGAGTCATCAAAAGGTGTTATGTTTATAAAACGCAGCGAAACGTCCGCTGACGTTCTACCTACCCCATGACGGATATAGCCGTGACTTTGTGCTCCAATATATGAACGCTATAGCCACACCTTGGAAACTAAGACCTTGAAAATGTAGCAACATTCTGACCTATCTTATAATTTTATTCAAAGCACCATGTTGGCTGCATTGATTGCTAATACCTACAAAATTTAGGTAATTACTTCAATTTAATTTACAGTGAAGAAAAATGCAGTAGTCTCTTCTTCTTACGCTAAGTTCGTCTCGTACCCAAGTCCGCCATCTCATCTCTGAAATGAAAAATATAAAGTAAATTCCTAATAATATGTAGTCTTTTTCTAGACAACATGTTATGAAAATAAGAAAATTTCGTTATTGTTCTGACTTGTCTTTTCAAAGGACATAAAAATCACAAATAAAATACAAAGATGAAAACTTACTAGCTAAAATGTCATCTTGACCCTCAAAGTAATTTGCTTGAGGTTGAATCTGGGACAAAACTCCGAAACATTGCATAAAACAAAGTTCCCCATAAATGTTCCCATGATTACGCATTTTGAACAATTTTTCTGGCAATTTCGTGGGAACATATATTGGGAACTTTGTTTCTGATATTTTTCTTATACAATTTCTAAAATTTTGTCCCCAATGAATACATTGCTTTAAGATTTACATAAACTGGTGGATTTTCCGCGGCCAAGAGGTATGTGAGGCACTCTGGTGCGAGGCAGCCCCCTTCGGGGGCAAGAGGTATGTGTGGCACACTGGTGCGAGGCAGCTCCCCTCGGGCCAAGAGGTATGTGTGGCCCACTGATGCGAGGCAGCCCCCATAGGGGGCAAGAGGTATGTGTGGCACACTGATGCGAGGCAGCTCCCCTCGGGCCAAGAGGTATGTGTGGCCCACTGATGCGAGGCAGCTCCCCTCGGGCCAAGAGGTATGTGTGGCCCACTGATGCGAGGCAGCCCCCTCGGGCCAAGAGGTATGTGTGGCCCACTGATGCGAGGCAGCCCCCTCGGGCCAAGAGGTATGTGTGGCACACTGATGCGAGGCAGCCCCCATAGGGGGCAAGAGGTATGTGTGGCACACTGATGCGAGGCAGTCCCCATAGGGGGCAAGAGGTATGTGTGGCACACTGATGCGAGGCAGCCCCCTTCGGGAGCAAGAGGTATGTGTGGCACACTGATGCGAGGCAGCCCCCTTCGGGAGCAAGAGGTATGTGTGGCACACTGATGCGAGGCAGCCCCCTTCGGGAGCAAGAGGTATGTGTGGCACACTGATGCGAGGCAGCCCCCATAGGGGGCAAGAGGTATGTGTGGCACACTGATGCGAGGCAGCCCCCTTCGGGAGCAAGAGGTATGTGTGGCACACTGATGCGAGGCAGCCCCAGGAAGGGGCAAGAGGTATGTGTGGCACATGATGCGAGGCATTCCCTTCGGGGGCAAGAGGTATGTGTGGCACACTGATGCGAGGCAGCCTTCGGGAGCAAGAGGTATGTGTGGCACACTGATGCGAGGCAGCCCCCTTCGGGAGCAAGAGGTATGTGTGGCACACTGATGCGAGGCAGCCCCCTTCGGGAGCAAGAGGTATGTGTGGCACACTGATGCGAGGCAGCCCCCTTCGGGAGCAAGAGGTATGTGTGGCACACTGATGCGAGGCAGCCCCCATAGGGGGCAAGAGGTATGTGTGGCACACTGATGCGAGGCAGCCCCCTTCGGGAGCAAGAGGTATGTGTGGCACACTGATGCGAGGCAGCCCCCATAGGGGGCAAGAGGTATGTGTGGCACACTGATGCGAGGCAGCCCCATCGGGGCAAGAGGTATGTGTGGCACACTGATGCGAGGCAGCCCCCATCGGGGGCAAGAGGTATGTGTGGCACACTGATGCGAGGCAGCCCCATCGGGGGCAAGAGGTATGTGTGGCACACTGATGCGAGGCAGCCCCCATCGGGGGCAAGAGGTATGTGTGGCACACTGATGCGAGGCAGCCCCCATCGGGGGCAAGAGGTATGTGTGGCACACTGATGCGAGGCAGCCCCCATCGGGGGCAAGAGGTATGTGTGGCACACTGATGCGAGGCAGCCCCTTCGAGGGGCAAGAGGTATGTGTGGCACACTGATGCGAGGCAGCCCCCATCGGGGGCAAGAGGTATGTGTGGCACACTGATGCGAGGCAGAGGTATGTGTGGCACACTGATGCGAGGCAGCCCCCATCGGGGGCAAGAGGTATGTGTGGCACACTGATGCGAGGCAGCCCCCATCGGGGGCAAGAGGTATGTGTGGCACACTGATGCGAGGCAGCCCCCATCGGGGGCAAGAGGTATGTGTGGCACACTGATGCGAGGCAGCCCCCATAGGGGGCAAGAGGTATGTGTGGCACACTGATGCGAGGCAGCCCCCATCGGGGGTAAGAGGTATGTGTGGCACAGTGATGCGAGGCAGCCCCCTTCGGGGGCAAGAGGTATGTGTGGCACACTGATGCGAGGCAGCCCCCTTCGGGGGCAAGAGGTATGTGTGGCACACTGATGCGAGGCAGCCCCCTTCGGGGGCAAGAGGTATGTGTGGCACACTGATGCGAGGCAGCCCCCTTCGGGGGCAAGAGGTATGTGTGGCACACTGATGCGAGGCAGCCCCTTCGAGGGGCAAGAGGTATTATATCTTGTCTACCTGTATAGTTTACCTGGTGGTTCAGTCTGCGCGCGCGACGTGGCGGCGCTGCAGGGCGACTGCGAGGTCGTGCTGCAGCGCGGCGGTGCGCCGCTGGACGTCCGCCGGCACCACTGACCGCAAACCGTTTACTATGTCTTTGGTCTTGCCTGAAAATATACAATAACAAACAGATGTATAAAAAACATAAAGCTGATAGCGGTAATTTGAAATTGTATTTTGCGTTAATAATCCGACATCATGAATTTGTGAATTTTAATATAGCCAGTGTCACTCGCACTGCTACAACGAATCACACGACACTACATATGTTAAGATCCGCCCAGTCGGTTTGGGCTGTAACCCGTGAAAATGTATATGTACTCTCGAAAATCGTATCTCTCCGGCAGTTAGGTAAAAGTAGATGAATGTCTAGCAGTTTCACCCTCTGCTGGGCATTTTTCCGTAATACATCTTATTTTTTTATTATGTTGACTAGCTTTGCTTTTAATAAGACATGACGTAAGAACTTTTGTACTCCGTTGTTTATAAATATAGCTCACATCACGCACATCAGCTCATAGTCATACATTATGATATGAATATCAACACTATTTACTAATAATAAATCTAAAGAGACCTAATAAATCTTAATAGTCATCCATCATCTTCCTGCTCCAACTCCAAATCAATTGGGGTCGGCGTAACATGATTTCTAAATCAACAAAATCATGTAGCAAAAGGATTCAGCTATGTTTTATGACATCAACCATCTTTGGGAATACTATTGTAGGTGGTAATACTGCTATCATACGGTTTACCATACTCGACAGATATTCATCCGAGATCAAAAACTCTGTGTCGCCTTTTAAGGCCGCTATAGAGGTTTTCACGAAGCCCATACAATTTTCCCTGCCAGACCTCTCGGAGCGTCATTTTGCGAAAAACATGGGGATGTTTGAATATTTTTTACAGTGATATTATGAATAAAAATAAATACAGGGTGTTAGGGACGGTGTACCGAAAACTTTGCAGGCATGATCAGACCATCAAACTGAACAACTTTTACTATGGAGCCAATGGTGGGAAACGAAAAAAAAATTCCGACCTCCCATACAAAATTCACGATCAGCTGACTGACTTTGTATGGGAGGTCCGAAAATTTTTTTCGTTTCCCACCATTGGCTCCATAGTAAAAGTTGTTCAGTTTCATGGTCTGAGCACGCCTGCAAAGTTTTCGTTACACCGTCCCTAACACCCCGTATATTTTTCTGCAATTAGATTAAGTACATCTTCTTAAATAACATATATATTTTTTAAATCTTTACTACTGTTATTTTTTCATACAGAAGCCGTTATAATGGCGCATTATTTTGCAAGAAAAACGTATATAAAAACGTGGTATTATTCTATATTTCTGAATAAAATTGTAAAATGTTCACTGTAGACTTTGTTCTCAAATATATACTCTATTTTTTTGTATAATTGATATTTTTTTACAGTGAACCAAAACTCTAAAACTCACGCTTGATTTGAGGTCTTTTCCTGAATTTTGGTTTTGTCGCTTTAGATATCGCTGTTTGTAACAGGTTTAAAACTAAAATGTTAATATTTACATTGTACATTTTGTAGATGAAGATATGCTTGATTAAATGTACAAGAAACATATTATTTTTACATAACGGTTTTCGAGAAACTCACATGTTTATAAAGCCAATATTTGCAAATTTGCTAGAAAAAATTGAATGCGCTCTTAAGAAACACCATGTGTAGACTATAGTCCGACAAGTTCGTGCGCGACCTTCCCTAGGGGTGACAGACGTTGGGAGGGGTGATGTCAGCGGGTAGCGGGAGGTGTAGCGGGGAAGGGAGATGCGCGCACCCGCGCCGCACGTCATATTAAAAGGACGTGCTTCCTCGCCCCCCGACCGTCTGTACCCCGCAGGAAGGTCGCGCACGAAGTTGTCGAACTATAGGGGTGGCAGTATTCTTAGCTGCTACCACACGGTCAATCCAAATATAGTAATATGTAGATAAACTTACCAAAGTAGATATCATTGAGCGTGTTCCTTATCTTGTTCTCCATGTCTTCGACCATCCGGCCGATGTTGGCGATGTGCGGCGTCACCTCGCTCACCGAGCAGTCTTGTTCAGCCTGCAACAACCACATTCCAAAATATGTAGACAAATATAAAGAACTTGAACTTGATAGATTCAGTTATAAGTGTTACTGACAGTCCTCTGTGCAAAACATGCATGGAAGAAAAAGAAACACACCAATAGGCGCGTCCACACGGTGCGCCGAGGCAAATGCTCGCGAGGCATACGCTCGCTCGGGTTCACTAAGGTCATGCTCGGGCAAGCGCGCGCAGGCCGAGCCGTTTGAGTGCTCGGCTGCTTCAATTCTAGTTATTTTAACTAAGCGTCCAAATGGACCAAACTTGGCTCGCCTGCCACCCGAGCGTATGCCGCGCCTATGCAGTGCCTCGGCACGCTCGAGCTCACCGTGTGGACGCACCTAATCACGCAAAATAGGCGCATGTAGATGTCGAGTTGCGGTAAACAGCCCATATAACCATTACCATTACTTGATAGAAAGATTTATTAGTTAGTATGAACATTGATAGATAACTTAAGAAAGTTCACTGTTTATTTTCAAAATTTTTATTTGTTTATTATTGTAAGTTTGTACTTCGAACATTAGTAAATAGTAGAGGAATAAGACTTCTCCTAAATGAAAAAAACATCATTACACATTTTACACTGTGCATTCAGTAATGCAAATTATGTATACTCTACAATCACCAAGATTGTACCCACCATATGAAAGCATAGCCAGCCTTGGGTTATAATTGCCAAGAATGCAACACATACTTTATAAAGTAACCAAAGATGACATGTTTAACCTTTGTGGTAGTGGTGTCTCACAGACATATAAAAATAATTTTGTTAAATTACATAAATCAAACAATTCAAAACTATGAGTATTTCTAATTGATTGTTAATTTCACTTAGGTAAGAAATGCGAATAAAAAAACAACTTACATTTTTATTTTGAGAATAATCAACATTTTTTAGATCACAATCAATAATGTTTGTAATGTTAAAAGTAATTATGTCTGTGAGACGTACAGCATGTAATTTAAAGGTTAAGGAAAAATTTTCTGTAAAATAAAAACAAAACTATCTTATACCTGTCTTGTCAGACTGCCACCGAGGTTCATCGTGCCACTTCCTTCCTTGTTGGTCTGAAGCCACAGCATCGCGGTGGACGTGAGTTTGTAGTGTGCGTTGCGGCCGGAGCTCTTTTCTACCACCTCCACGACGTGGATGGAGTCCCAGCAACCTTTGATCTTCTGGGAGCCATCGCCTGCTTTCTTTATGAGGATCACTCCTGGAAAGAAGAAATGTTGGTTTGTTTGGTCAAGCTAAAGATTAATATTTGAACCTCTCTTGTGAATAACATGGGGAAATGTTATCAATGTACATTTTGAGATATTATGAGATTAAAGCCAGCAAAATATGCTATATTATATTATTTTGATTATTTTTAGTTACCTTTTCTTATAAGTTGAAAGACAGATTCAGATATTAATCATCCCTAAAAATATATTCCACAGTGGACAAAATCATTCAAAAACTAACAGAAAGACCAATTCTAATGTAAAAGCAGTAAAACACTCCCAATCTATCATGTCAACTGATAAACCTCTTAACTGCTACCTTACAAAGGAAGCTACTGATAAGAAACATCAAGTAAACATTACCTTTTATGGTCATATTTGAAGCAATGTGAAAATCTCACCTGCGAAACCATGGTCCATGTCCCAAAGATATACAGAGCTGACTCCACCTTCGAAATACATCTCTCTGTACTGATCAAAAGCATGGTTGGCGTCAATTTCGAGTTTTCTCAACCTCTCTGAAGGCATAGACCCATCTTCTAATGGCGGGTCGTAAGTATTCGACCACGGAGACCTGTACGAGTCACCGTCGCGATTGTAGTCGCACAGTAAATAGTCCTTGCCATTGCTACGGTCTTGTGCTATTTTCAACGGCTGGTCTACGGATGAAAGCAGATCCTCACATAAGCTCGGCACTAAATCGATCAGATCTGTAAGGTTCTTCTCGATCTGCTGCGGAGGCAGCCTCCGCATCAAGTCCAGCGCACAATCCATTTGTTGTTCCGTCTGAAACATAGGATTTATGAAGAAACACCTTTCTATTCCGAAGTATTAGTCATCACAACAAATATCTTCACATGACGTACACCAAGGCCAAAAACTGTACTGTATAATGAAGGGGCGTGCTTACCATAATTATTTAATTTCAATAAGATTACAATCTAATCGAAAATTGCTAAAATATTTATATTTTGGCAAAAATTCTAAGCCAACACCAAATTCTCGGGCTGCCACAATGCGCAGCAGACAATGTGCACTAAATAATTCGCGTCAAATATTATGCAGTACTGGAAATCACGTAATCCTGACATGAATTCCCGGACTGAATATTTTGTGACGCCTATTTTTTTCTGCATTTTCTTGAAGCGCTCGGTGAATTGACGTCAAAATTCATGCAGGAAATAAAGGGCGTCATGGAAAATGCAGTAAAAAGTTCATGTTTTGAAGAAACATCATTTCTCGAAGCGCTTCAGAAAAATGCAGCACAAAAAATGCAACCCGCAATTCAGTGTCATGTCATTGAACTTTACTAGAGGTGTACTCAAAAACTCTTAGTGGTCGAGAAATCATAATCGATTTTAGTTCCGTTAGGTATAGCCTAACCAAACCTGGCGCGGAAAGCGCCAGGTTAGGTTAGGTTAGGTTAGAACTTTGACCACAACGCACGAGCCGAGCGAGCGGAGCGAGCGATGCCGCGGCAGCGGCCGGCGATGTGCCAGCGACACGCTATCCACGTCATTAATTTAAAATATGATTATCGATTTGTATGATCAACGATGATGGCTCATCTCTAATAAATTTAAAAATAAAACGAATGACAGCTAGCATGAATTCTCGGGTTGCACAATTTCGGAGCGCATGAAGATTGCGCAGTAGAAAACATGCAACAAATATTTCATGTCAGCAGTAACTTTTGACACAGATTCTCGGGCTGCATTCTATTTGTCGCCTATTTTTTCCTGCGTAATAAACGTCGCGTAAACCACATTCACAACAGAAAAGTGCAACACGGGAATTCGCGTTAAAATTTGTGCACCCCGAGCATTCTTGTCAATGTCGTCAATTATTTACTGCACAAAACATGACGCGTTTTTTTCGTCGCATAGTTTTTGTTGCACAAAGAGCGCACCCAAATTCTCAAATTGACATAAGCACTTTTCGTTCAAAAATTAGGATAGTGCTTTGGTTTTGCCTTGTCAAATACATTTCTGAACGTAAATTACGTACAGGTAAAGGTTGTAATACATAAATGCTGCAAATCGAGCGTAAACATGTAAGGGCAAAAATCCACCAAAAATCATACTTTAATATAACAGCTCTGATTGGAATGTATAACGAAGAATCATTTTCAGAAAAGATGATGTTGTATGCTTTAGACTTTGTCGAAAATATTTTTCAGATATCGCTTGGTAGAAGGTTTTTGTGTGCAGTAACCTTTAAATAGAAGACATATTATAGAAAGAAACAAAGCTTTACAAAAATAACGTTTTTGCCTCGTACAAAAGTATTAGTATTAGCGCATCATCATCTTCCTGCCCTTATCCCAATTACTTGGGGTCGGCGCAATACGTTTCGTTGAACACAAAATCGTGTTGCAAAAGGATTTGGCTGAATTTTACGACCGGCCGCCTACCAGACGTCAACCCTCCTCGGGAATGATTTTGTGGTGGATTAACCGCCACCATACGGTTGGCCTTGGCTGTTTGGGTCGGGTTATCCCTCGGTCGCCTCTTACGACCCCCACGGGAAGAGAGGGGGTGGTGCTATTCTACTCTGCCGGCACCACACGGCACACTCTGCCGGCACCACACGGCACACTCTGCCGGCACCACACGGCACCATTATTAGTATTAGCGCAAATAGTGCAAAAAAAGCAAAACGGAAACAGCTGAATACGTCATCTATTACTTTGGCATGTTGGCTACATCCAGAGACGCCGGTATGTTTGTCTCTTTTTAACTCAAGCTATTTCTATATGAAAAAGAAAGCCAGATATATTTTTCGTTATGAGTTTTTTGTCAAATTTGGTTTATGTTGGCAATTCTGTTTCCTGCGTAATGTCAGTTTGTCATTCCGATGTATGTTGTGTCAAAGTTTTGTTGATATTACTTTTTATTTACGTGACTTATCGTGAAATACAGTTACGTTTTTATCAATGGGATTATAATCCCAATTAACAACCAGTTTCAGTGCCTTCGTTGTGTGCTAAGTGTGTAATTACTGAGGTGCGTATTGTGTACCTGTATGAATCATAATCTGAGAATGTTACCTGGTTTATCACAGCATACAGCCTATTATAGAGTTCGAAACAGGAAGTAAAGCGAGCTAAACAGCTCATTGTGCTGTCTGCGTCCCTGTTTTTGTTGATTTCGAGCAATTATCGTCCATAAACCGTCGTCTCTGATTCATAGGTTATGGTAGGTGTTAGGTAAATGAAACCATACATTTACGTCGGTGCAGGGTGGCTAAGTGTTTGCTATGTTGCAGGTATTGGAGGTTATACTGTTGTCATGATGCCGACACAGCTGTTGAGCCAGGATAACCATGCTAACGACATCAGGGTGAAGACTGTTTACAGTGGTGATGTGATGATCACCTACATCAGTCCTACCATCACCCTTGAGGAGTTTACGCAGGAGATGGTGGCAATATGCCGGTTCCCGCCGGACCAGGTAAGATTTCATCACATAATAAATACTACACATCATAAAAACATTAGTATTTTTAGACACCTGTTGCACTGTTTAGAACTAAATGTTATGAAGGTTAGAGACCTTGTGATGACTATCATCTGTCTTTGATAACTACAAACCAAGGCTTTTCAGTTCATGGAGTGTTCCAATTTATTCAGAGTGCTTAGAGATACCAATCTAGCTTATTTTAAGCCATGGTGCTGGCTAGGAATAACATCACCCCATATCTTTCCCGTGGATATTGTAAGAAACGTCTAAGGGAATTGCAATTTTAGGTGACACACTGATAACCTGTCACAATGGTGATACATAGTTTTCCGAATGTCTCTCAAACTTCTGTCAGATGTGGTGTAAATGGCTGTTTTTACAGCTGTGTATGCTCTGCCTAACCCGCAAGGGAAATAGGCGTGATATATGACTGTATGTCTCTCTAAAAGTATGTGAGAGATCTGCAATCATCAATTTTTTGCTTATTACCTCACAAACATACATAAACTAATCTTACACTGTAATTTTTATGATCTGCTGTTTGAATTCACTTAAATTATAGAAGATAGGGGGCATCTAGGGGTTTTAAGCAATGGAAGGCATTATAGTAGGCCTATGTATGTGTCGACAGGATACTGATAATCTGAACTGATGTGCAGTAATTACTAGTATTCTCTTTTTGCTCTTTTCTAGACAACAGTAAATCCTTATAAAGTTTTGATTTATTTGCAGTTTTTTTTCCAATTAGATAAATATGATTCAAGAGGAAGAAATTTATAATAATATATGTCAGAAAAATGTCTTATTCCCACAGGAATATGAGTTGCTACTTGGGCTGCTAGTTAAATTATAAAACATTTTTGTCAGTAGTTTCTGTATTTGTATGTATATCATAGTTAGAGTATTTTCAATTTGTCTAATATCTTGGTGCCAATTTCCAGGTGTTTACCATGAAGTGGGTGGACGAAGAAGGTGACCCGTGCACCATCTCCACCCAATTGGAGCTGGACGAGGCGCTGCGACTGTACGAGCTGAACCGGGACCAGGAGCTCACCGTTCATGGTGAGTTTTATTTTAATTTTTGTATTTATTAGGGCTGTTGAATGTTAAGAAAGCGAACGAGGTGAGTCAGAATCATAGCAAGTGGAAGGACGTAGTCTTTGCTTGCCCTTCCAGAAAAGAGACGTGATTATAGGTATGTTATTATATTAATATTATGATTGTTTTTGGATTTTTGTGTATCTGAATCTAGTAGATTTAGTTTAGTTTAACAAATCTCTCTATACACTGTGAGATATCCTTACTTGAATGCCATTTCACCAATTTGGATGTGGCTTTTAGTCCTGATTCATTATCTATCATTATATTTTATTTTATTAGGTAAATACAACAGGTAACAATAGTTTTTGCCTATTATTATGCACTGCTTACTTGTGAAACTTTATATCAATGATTCTTTCTTACCCTTCTTACCACATACTCTACCAAGTTTTTGATTGCTGTTTACCAATATTTCTTTTCAAATGTCCTGCCGAGCATTTCATAAGTTTTGGTCACATTTGGGCCACCTGACTCATCTCTAAAATTATCTCCATCACACAAAATCTTTTCAAACACTATACTACTAGCCTACTACTACTACAAGCCTGACTTCACATTATTTATAGCCCAATCTCTTAACCACTCTTGCCTTGAGTAATTACCACTCATTTGACTAGCTTAGTTCGCGCTATTTAGCAGAGTGGCGGTACCTAGTGAAGGAAGTGACGTAATATCTCAAGTAGTTACTAGACTGATGGGCGAGGTAACCTTCTGTGCAGAGGGACTTAGGTTGGATGCTTGTGTTCTTGATTTTCTGGTGATTTAAAGAGGGTGCTTGATAGTGACTGGATGGCGAAAATAATAGCGTAACCTGGGGGAGGCCTACGTCCAGCAAAGGGAATGATATAATACTGTTGTGACGATGATCTTGAGTGTATGTCCATGGTGATTTTGGCATATTTTTCAATCTTCTTATGTGAATTTAAGAGGCTACGCGATCTAGACACACGGCAGTGTGTCCGCCAAGTTCGAGCAAAAAAAGCGACACACCGGCCGTGGGTTATATTACACGAACCATTTCAGGCCAAGTTCGACCCACCTATAACTCAAAATCTATTTTATCTACGCATATGAAATTTCTAGTATCTGTCGAGATCTACTTACTTATCTAAAATATAAAATTTCATTAATGTACCTTTTGTAGGTCTTGAGATATTGACGTCAGAAAATCGCTATTTTTACTATACCTACACTCACTGACTGACTCACTCATCAAAAACCTAGACCACTTCCAATGGTCGTATTGACTTGAAATTTGGCATGGAGGTAGGTCTTTAGGTCAAGGTAAAGGAAAAAATCTGAAAATGGCCAAGTGTGAGTCGGTTTTAAAAATAATGAAGGTGTAAATTCATACCCCTAAGGAACTAAAACAAAAAAAATATCTATATCTTCCAATCGTCGTACCAACCTAAAATTCGTTACGAAGGTTTGTATTTAGTCAAAGTAAAGTATAAATGAGATATTTTCTTACCTAACTTAATCATAAGAAAAAAAGAAAATTTAAACCTTACAAAAATAAATGAAATCCCACCCAAAACATAAATGTGAAAGGCTGCCAAGTTCGATTCGCCTATAAAAGAAGTGAGATCTAAATAAGTACCAAGTTCCATACACAGACCTCAGTTAAAAATAGTTACAGGAATGCACACTTGATTTTCCGCAGTTTGGAAAGTAGATTCTTATTTCCAAACTGCGAAAAATCAAGTGTGCATTCCTGTAACTATTTTTAACTGAGGTCTGTGTATGGAACTTGGTACTTATTTAGATCTCACTTCTTTTATAGGCGAATCGAACTTGGCAGCCTTTCACATTTATGTTTTGGGTGGGATAACTTATCTCATTCATTACTATCGTAGTAAGAGTCTATCTTATCTCCATTTCATACAACTAAATTAGTTTGTCGGCGAGTAATGGAATCTAAGAACGGGGCGGTATAGCCATACTACTGTTGCCTTACCCTGTCTGTACGAAAACCAGGAAAAAAAGGAGATCTCAAGGAAGTGTCAATGTGTCATTCGAGGAGTGCGTGCTCAGCATTGTAAAATTATATCGAGTCGTCTATTGTTAAGAAACCTGGAAATACCATGTTAATCCTCTGATAATGTAAAGCACAAGGAATACAGAACTAAGAAGCATAAGCCCATGGTTTTACTTGTGAAATCCCACCAAAAATATGCCAAATCCTGACAAATGAAGACCAACAACTAGTTAGCGTCGTCATCAGAAGTGGAATAATTCATTGCCCACAAGCGAAGATAGATGATGTTGACACAAAGTAGAAGATACACAGGATGAGAGGAAAAAGTATTGCATTGTGCTGTGCAGCTTTATAACCTCAAATCATTTTTGCCCATTTTGTACAGTCAAGCAAAGTCATTACATTACAATGCACCGCGTGTACCTACATTTTGCATCATGCATGAGTGTAACCTACATTTGGTTTGGAAGAAGCTTACAATCACAATATTGATAATGGTTTCACAATTTAAAGACAGCATCATATTTTGAGGATGTGACATGGTGTACCAGAATACCTATACCTACTGAAAATGAATTATGGAAACTCATGTAACAAGGAAAGAAATTACAACTAAATTTACTGCAAGAAATTGAACCAAACCTGCTTCTAAAGAGCAGACACAATCTGGATAATTATTTGGAAAATGTGCGCAGCACATCATAATTTCAGTTATCTTATCATAGTAGCAAGACAACATAAATTCACTGGATTGCAATGAAATAAAAATATTATCCAATATCAAACTACAACTATCTGCAACATGAACAAACTTGTAACTTTGCCAATTTGAGCAATTAAGTTATTGCGAGTAGCGGAGAGCAAAAATCCTAGTATGAGAAAGAAAGCAACTATGTAATGTTGCCACACTTACTTTCAATGCATTCTATGTGCAATGGCATGCTATGCCAAGCCAACCACCAATCTAAGGATAGTAAAAGGTCATGTGATTGTTTCTTAATGTTTTAATTGATTTCTTAATTTATTTGGTGCTGTTATGATTTTGAGCATTTTCATACCTTGTTTCATGTTTCAGCTAACATGTGTTAAGTATCAAGTTGCAAAAAAAAATTGAGGAAACCTACCAGTAGAAGTCAAGGCAACTATTAAAACTACTAATGGTGATGATGATGATAGTACATTGGTGGGACAGCGGTAACCCTGGATGAGATATGAGAAACAGTAACAATATGCGATGAATGGACCATGCTGATTCTGCAACCCTACTAGATGTCTGCTTACATCCGGTGAGATGTTTACAATTTGTTATGAACCCTGAGTTGATTTGTTTGCATATGAACCGTCAATAATTTGACTAAATCAATGATACCTGAGTATGAAAAGCTGGTTTACAGCTGAGTGAAATCCTAGACTAGTGTTTATAGTAAACTGGAATTAGCTCATGTAGTTTCTGAATTTGTTGGCAAAAAATTGCATGTAGTTGGATTGTAGCCGTAGCTCTAGTCTTTCTGTACTTAGTGAGTGTGTGGTGCGCATCCAACGATGCAATTTGTTTGTCCCTGTTGTACCTACTGGTCAAGTGGATTAGAAAAAAAGAGAAACGGTGAACTGGTCAAGTGATCCGTCCGCTGGTTAAGCGAATACTGCTGGTAAAGTGGTAACCGCTGGCTAGCGAAGACTGCTGGTTAAGTGGTAACCGCTGGTTAGCGAAGACTGCTGGTTAAGTGGTAACCGCTGGTTAGCGAAGACTGCTGGTTAAGTGGTAACCGCTGGTTAAGCGAAGACTGCTGGTTAAGTGGTATCCGCTGGTTAAGCGAAGACTGCTGGTTAAGTGGTAACCGCTGGTTAAGCGAAGACTGCTGGTTAAGTAGTATCCACTGGGTAAGTGAAGTCTGCTGGTGCAGTGGTATCCATTGGGTAAGTGAAGACTGCTGGTGCAGTGGTATCCACTGGGTAAGTGAAGACTGCTGGTGCAGTGGTATCCACTGGGTAAGTGAAGACTGCTGGTGCAGTGGTATCCACTGGGTAAGTGAATTTAATCTTGAAATATTTACATTGCCGGGTCAATCTTCAAAAGGCGCAATATTTGCGCAATTTTTTAATAGGGTAAAAAAGTACGTTTAAAATAAAATTTTCGCGTAGGTAACGAGAGACTATAACCTAATGTATCACATATGTGCAAGGCACGCTGATAGAACCAAGATTTAAGGAGATACTGACACAAATAAATAAAGCTTAGTTACGGTAATGAAACTGTTACCTGGTAATGATTTATTTAGGGTATGGTAATGAAATAAAAAACATAAATCAAAAACCCTGTATGACACCACATTTCGGTTTAGTGGGGGGCATGCAACTCTGTCTAAGAAACCTCTTAAAGCCAAGGATGAACAACTCTTTTGTACAATTGAAGAACAGCTAAACAGATGACACGAACATTTCAGTGTGGTTTACTCATACTTGCTGTTAGGCTGGTTTTACAGCAACGCTGCCCGGCAGCGCCGCCGGGCAGCGTTGCTGTAAAACCAGCCTTAGTGAAACGGGCAGCAGTTTTAGAATGAATCCTGACGATTTGCTTGATAGACCTATGACCGCCTCAACTATAAACTAAGTTGTTAAAACTATTGCCAACTTTAATCCGGCAAAACCTTCTAGTTTTAACAACATTAAGGTAGAGCTACTTATAGAATACGCAGTGAGATCATCTGAAATATTGCACTGCACCCTTTCATAGCACGAATCTGGGAATGTGAAGATCAAGCACCCACAAAATGGAAACAAGGGCTTTTGACTAAAGTTCCGAAGAACGACAACTGGTGTCGCATAACAATACTTTCTTCTGCTTGGTTCTAGCTAAGAACCTGCTGGGCAGGATGTCACCTCACATAAAACGAACCTTACGCGAAGAGCAAGCTGGTTTTCGCCTTGGGCGCTCATGTGCTGACCAAAAAACACGCTCCGGATACTGATAGAGCAATGCGTAGAACTACAGTTTGAGGGTACATAACTTCGTTGATTTTAAAAAGGCGTTTGACCACCGTAAAAAGGAGTGCGATGCTGGCAACGCTAAGAAGGAGAGGTTTACCACGAAAGACAGGTCAACATCATCAAAGCTTTCTGCATCTACAGCACCTGCAAAGTGGTTCACGAGCACACCCGATAAAAATAATCGCAAAAGTCAAACAGTGATTTTTTTACTTTCAATTTTCTATAGCAGCAGTTTCGGGGCAGCACCATTACCTACAGTGGTGGCTCAGACGAGGACGTTGACGGCGGGACAGGATAAAGAAAGCCAAAGGTGTATGCGCTCAGTTAAAACCTGTTTGGAAAACAAACATCCTTACCCAACTTATCAAAATCTCACTCTTCATCTCGCTCGAAAAGTCAGTGTTGTTGTACGGCTATGAGTAGTGGAAGGTAACTAAAACCTTGTCGAATTCAAGTTTTCGTAAATAAATCGTTGTATTCATACTAGGTATCTACTGTAGTCTATACCCAGGCAGTCACCAATCGCAGAGGAAATTGCTCAGCGTAAATAGAGTTGGGTTGGGCACACTCTACGCTAAAGCGACGACGACCTAGCCAAGATTGTCTTCATGTGGCAGCCAATCGGGCAACGTCGACGTGGCAGACCGGTTGAAACCTGAACGCGTACAACACAAAGTGAGCTGAACGCAGTTGGAGCCTCCTGGGACTTCAATATGGAGGAATGGAAGAGGCTTTCCAGGGCCCTTTATATAATCGGATTACCAACCACTGAAAGTCAACAAAAACACTACATTTAATTATTCTAATTACTGGGAAATAAATAATTTACATGCACATTAACATACAGAAAATTATTTGAGCATTAACTGCTGATAATTATTTATCAATTCTAAAAAAAGAAAAACGTAAAAAAGAGTTTCTCATCTCCGTCGCGGCAACGTCATTACCGTAGCCTCAAAAAGGTTACGGTAAAGACGGTAATGAAGGGCCTGGTAATGAAGAAATCAAATATATTTGAGAAAATCTCGCATCTTTCCCGCCTTTTCTCATAAAAGCTTTTATGTTTACCTAACACTACTTGAGAGTAATAATTATAAAGCAAACAATTAAAGATACAACATAAACTTAACTCAATAATTCAGGCCGTGTAATGAAGAAAAAACTGGTTGAAACACCAAATTACTCACTTCGATCTGATTTTGTCGCGAAAACATAGACACATCCACACAGAACACAACGTCCGCCGATCGATTGACTCGCGGCGAGAGAAATGACTTCGTTTTGCAGCGAGATCAAAGAAAATTACGACTACCTCAAACACAAATAAATCTGCACATGGTAATGAAGTTTTTATCGTGACAAAAGTTAAGGTGACAAAAACAATACGTCTTCGTATTCCAAATTATGAATAAAAATATAGATTTGTAAGCTTAATGATTTAGAATTTAGGTACCATGTAGCAAATGATGTTCTCCGCGCACATTTTGGAAATATACTTTTTTTTTTGTCGGTTCTGATCAGAGAACAGGTCATGGTAATGAATTTTTGGTACTAAAAAAAATTATATCTACCTAATCTACTATCCTTTTGTTGTAATTGTTTTTGCGCTATACTCAATAGGTTCAGGCTCTCCAAATAAGGTAGAAATTTTAGCTCTGCGAGTAATCAATGTGTGCATTTTCTTTCGGAAATTGAAAATAATCATGCTTTGAAGATTGACCCTGCCCCTGATTAGTGCTATGTTGAGAACTTTAAGTACCTAACTGTAGTTCCATGATTTTGGTCAGGAAAGACCGAGCAGAAGAACCTACTGTGCCTAAACTTGTTTCAGATAAAGAACGCCCACACGAGGACGTGTGGTAGCGTCAGAATGGCCGTGTCGGCGAGTAATGGAATCTAAGAACGGGGCGGTATAGCCATACTACTGTTGCCTTACCCTGTCTGTACGAAAACCAGGAAAAAAAGGAGATCTCAAGGAAGTGTCAATGTGTCATTCGAGGAGTGCGTGCTCAGCATTGTAAAATTATATCGAGTCGTCTATTGTTAAGAAACCTGGAAATACCATGTTAATCCTCTGATAATGTAAAGCACAAGGAATACAGAACTAAGAAGCATAAGCCCATGGTTTTACTTGTGAAATCCCACCAAAAATATGCCAAATCCTGACAAATGAAGACCAACAACTAGTTAGCGTCGTCAAGTTGTTAAATCCGATCCTACTTTCTCCCTATAAAAAGCTACGTTCGCCTTATTTTATTACAATCTAACATTTTAATAAATATCTATCTTAACTCTCTTAACTTTTATGATTTAAAATTTAAAACACACCTAATGCGTTATAAGGAAAACGTCGCATTCCCCTCTCACACATTAGGGAAGAAAAATCGCGTCAAGGTCGACTAGGCCTACTACCGATAAGACCTAGTGGGTCTTACCACATGAAAGTTAAACATGTGTTATGAAATATTTCTGCACCTAAAAACACACGTAAACTTTTTGTGGTTATAGTCTTAGGTCATTTTATGTCATTTACTGGCACATTTTATGTCGCTTTGCTCATTGATACTAGGGTAGGGACCATTGGGAATGATTCCACCCGAGGAAATAAAAATTTCATCCACAATATTTCAAGATGGCGGAGTTTCTCTTTTTGTAAAAAGTTTCTCAAAAAAAATATTTCTTCTGATGCTTACCTATCGTGTGGGGTATCAAAAAAAAAACTACACTAGACGATTTTAAAAACATAAATTAAATTATCGCTACGTTAATACATTTCAACCTCCCGTGTGGCTAAAATGAAGTTACTTTTCTAAAAGCAGTCATATCATAACATAAAACAAGTAAGAATTGGCTGACATGTATTATTTTTAAGTAGGTATGCCAAATTATCAACCGTATCTTCAACACGTACAGCGTTTCTAGCGTTTTTTACTTTCACAAATTGAAGATAAGAAAAATGACCGCTGGGCTTGAATCCGGGACCGCGGGTAACCGCCCCACTGCTCTGCCAATAGAACTACGGGCGTCTTTACTTTATGTAGATAATTTTGCCCTCAACTCAAGTTTACATTGTTTACGGTAAGACCCACTTACCGGGTCTTAACGGCACTGGGCCTAAAGACTCCACGTCACGCGTCGTCGCCGTAGCTAAATGAATAATTTATGTCCGAAATGAATTACCCATCCTTGAGATTTTGGTTCACATTCACGTGTCTTTTGCCAGGCCTAAAACGAGTACGGAGGAAAATGCTGTGTAAAAGGGAAGTTTGTCATAATTTAATGGGTTTTTAAGTTAAGAAAATGAAAAACCAAGCCAGTCGTGTTTAAAACGTATAGGATTTTGTGTAAAATGCGCAATTGCAGTACGAACGTACGCATCATATGATTATGACATGACTTATAACCAAACTAAGCTAATGTCTTCAAACCATAAGAATTACATGAGAACAGCCTATAGCCGATGTGGTAGTGCGTCTGCCTGCGACGTATAAAGTTCCGAGTTTGATTCTCGGTGGGTTGATCCCGGTTGCTGTCTATGATTACTTAGATGTCGTTACACAACCATGTCAGAGGCATACTAGCCGTTGAAGTGGTTGAAAAACACTGACACCTGGGTTTATCGGGTCGTTCATCGACTCGGTGCCCTACTAGAAAAGAAGAAGGCTATAGCACCTCCTCTAAATCACGATCTTCCCTTTTTCGCCGTCCGGAATACTTATAAACAAAATAACTATAACACGATTTTTATAACTGTGCGTTTGGAGCTGTCAAACTTTCTATACGATTTGACACTTGAACTGTCAAAACCCATACAAAGTTTGACAGCTCCAAACGCACAGTTATAAAAATCGAGTTAGTTAGTTATACTCTAAACTAAAATAAAAACATTACATCCTTATCTTCTTTCCGTACACGAATTGTGAAGTACCTAATCAAGCGTTTCACAGACTATCAAACTGTGTCCCCGTTTTTTTACAACGGAACACTCTGTATACAATACCGGGTGTAGATTTTCGCCATAAAGTCCTTATCTGCCGCAGTCGGAATCCGGCGACCATTTCCATATTCAGATTGGATGCCTTCGGCGTCGTTATACCCGGCCTTTTTTTGGGGTTCTACAATAAATTACGAAAAACCCATAATTTCAATCTATAACTTTAAAACCATATAATGAAGTTTTTTGCTTATTCCAATGTATTATCGTATTATAGTATGGTGCCGGCTTAGAATAGCATCACCTCACAAGCCTCACTTCTTTCCCGCGGGTGTCGTAAGAATCGAGTAAGGGATTTGAGAGTTGATGTGTATTGCAATTTTAGGCGACAGCCTGACAACCTGTCGCTATGGTGATACACAGTCTTCTGAATGTCTCTCATAAATACGAGAGCGATCACTGACGGGACAGATATGGGGTGAAGGTGATCCTATTCTAAGCCAGACGGCCAACGGCACGCCGCATTCATTTTCTTATTATTGTGTCTTTCTAATTTGCAGCGAACACATTTACCAACTAGAGTTCTAAACAAAACAATTTCTTAACTTTTAATTTCGTACGGAACCACAGCGCGGAATTGTCTAAATTCTAGCCCAGGTAGACCCATTTTGAAACTTCCTCGGTTTAGGCTATTCGAGGTCTGGAAATGTTTCAGTGCCAGTGAGAATACAAATCTAATTTATTTAAAAATCAAAAACCCGACTGCAGTAATTTCGAAGTTATATTTTCCGTTTAAAATCCGGCATTTTGAATTTATGATGAGTAGCCGGTGTCACTCGCGCTGCTGAGACGAATCTAACGACACCTCGTATGCCAACATCCGTTGTTTAGGCTGTAGTCTGTGAAAAAGAATTTACTTTTCCACGTACATAACATACTCTCGAAAAGCATAACCCTCCCTCTGAGGCAGTCGGGTAATAAAATTACATAAAAGAACGTAAAAGAACATGCCAAACGGAACTCTTTCAACTTAGCCCCTTTTGAATTGGGGTTTTCAAGAGTTTGCCAAATAAATTAAAAGCATCTTACTTATGTTTTGCTTCTTAAGCTTTTAGATAACTTAATCCCACCCAAAACATAAATGTGAAAGGCTGCCAAGTTCGACAATATTGGAATGCTTCGCCTATAAAAGAAGTGAGATCTAAATAAGTACCAAGTTCCATACACAGACCTCAGTTAAAATTGAAACCTACTTTTTAATGATATAACTTGGCAAGTTTTCACACACTTTTTTATTTATAAACCTACAAAACGCAATGAGTCAAGTATATAATTTTCTATTAAAACTTGCCAAGTTATATCATTAAAAAGTAGGTTTCAATTTTAACTGAGGTCTGTGTATGGAACTTGGTACTTATTTAGATCTCACTTCTTTAATAGGCGAAGCACTCCAATATTGTCGAACTTGGCAGCCTTTCACATTTATGTTTTGGGTGGGATTTCATTTATTTTTGTAAGGTTTTCGGTCGGTTGCAATTTTAGGTTGGTACGACCAATGGAAGATATAGATAATTTTTGTATTAGTTCCTTAGGGGTATGAATTTACACCTTCATTATTTTTAAAACCGACTCACACTTGGCCATTTTCAGATTTTTCCTTTACCTTGACCTAAAGACCTACCTCCATGCCAAATTTCAAGTCAATACAACCACTGGAAGTGGTCTAGGTTTTTGATGAGTGAGTCAGTCAGTGAGTGTATAGTAAAAATAGCGATTTTCTGACGTCAATATCTCAAGACCTACAATAGGTACATTAATGAAATTTTGTATTTTAGATGAGTAAGTAGATCTCAACAGATACTAGAAATTTCATATGCGTAGATAAAATAGATTTTGAGTTATAGGTGGGTCGAACTTGGCCCGAAATGGTTCGTGTAATATAACCCACGGCCGGTGTGTCGCTCGAACTTGGCGGACACACTGCCGTGTGTCTAGATCTTATGGAAGTTTTAGGAAATTTACAGCTCTGTGAGAAAATGCTTTCAAATGAGATTTTTTTAGTCTGTTCGTTTAGGTCCTAGAAGGTGGCGCTCGTGCGATTGATGGAAAAAATGCTGAGTGGCGATTTATATTTAAAAAAATTAAACATATTGAATTTTTTATTCATATTTAGACTCTTGTTGAATGATGAAAGTTGTTCAGTGTGATAGGTACCTTGACCTTCCTTAGGCTTGTTATATAACACTTCTGTTAATTTCTATATATATTATATACTTTATTCAAGAACATGAATCACTTTACGATATACAATGATACTAAATTGCCAAAGACAATCTAAGTTTGACCGCCTCCACTACACGGATTGGACGGCGAAACATACCGCATTGTTTATGGGTTGTAACTTGCGACTTGGTACTGTACCCACAAATTAAGGAAACGGCGCGCGGGGCGCCTTACAGATGGCTCACTCAGTACTTGCGACAATTCTGACGCTTACTAGCCTTAACTGGAAATGAATGGAATCTCAGGGGAACTCAAGGTAACTAAGAAGATGGTTGCCATGAATGTCATCTTTCTTGGATTAAAATTGGCTCAGAGCATACGTCGTTCTTGTATCAGATTTTGCTGTTTTGATGTACTTCTACCTTGAGATCTTTGACAGTAGCTGGCTATGTAGCAGTTGACAGTCGCGAAAATCCTAAATAGGGTCGAGTGAACCTTCTGTATACTCTCTATTTTATGCTGTATCTGTATCAGCAAGTTCTAATCCTGTTTACGTACAAGTTTGACTGTTCTAGTCGGTTACCGTGATTTAGGACATAGATACCCGGCACTAAATCACTGTACCATTTACATATCTATAATGTATGGTATTTATTTTACTGCTCGAACAGTCTAGCAATAAGCTGGTTTGTGGAATTTGACACTAAACAATTTGCTATGTCTCATCCGATTACTTAAAGAAAGCTACCGGAAATATGACATATGA
This sequence comes from Phthorimaea operculella, assembly GCA_024500475.1. Classification (NCBI taxonomy): domain Eukaryota; kingdom Metazoa; phylum Arthropoda; class Insecta; order Lepidoptera; family Gelechiidae; genus Phthorimaea; species Phthorimaea operculella. The sequence goes on from JANFCV010000082.1 coordinate 2,351,992, forward strand.
CAGCCTGGTCAATGCCATTTTTTTCGCTAACTTTCTTGAAGTAATCGGCTTATACCGTCTTTGTATGGGAGCGTCAATGTCTTATTGGCCTTCCGGGTGAACTTACTCTATCGTCGACAAAATTACTAGAAATATTCATCGAAATAAATAATTCCTATACATTTCAGCATATTCAATCAATTAATAATTTTAAACTAAATACGGTACAAGATAGCAAAATATCGGCCATTATTAATTAGGTCTTCGTCGCGTACATAAACGGCCCCAGTTCGGGCGCCAAAACACGCCACAATCGCTATTAAATACTCAAATACTAAATAGTTAGTTTACTTCAATCTTTAAGCATAATCAAGTTAATAATTTAAACTAAATACGGTACAAGATAACAAAATAGCGGCCATCTTTAATTAAGTCTGCGTCGCGTACAAAGACGGCCCCAGTCTGGGCGCCAAAACACGCCGGACCCGCTAGTAAACACTCAGATACATAATAGTTTTATTCAATCTTTAAGCATAATCATTTAAACTAAATACGGTACAAGATAACAAAATATCGGCCATTAATAATTAAGTCCCATCATTAAAGACGGTCCCAGTTCGGGCGCCAAAACACGTCACAATCGCTATTAAGTACTCAAATGCTAAATAGTTTGCTTCAATCTTTAAGCATAATCATGTTAATAATTTAAACAGAATACGGTACAAGATAACAAAATAGCGGCCATCTTTAATTAAGTCTGCGTCGCGTACAAAGACGGCCCCAGTCTGGGCGCCAAAGCACGCCGCAATGTTTGTACTTTATTAGAGCAAGTTCCAACTCTGTTTGCATACAAGTTTGGGGGTTTTATTTGCGCTCGGTGCGGAGCGTGCCAACTTGCCCGGGTTTAGGGCTGCCAGGGGTTTCTAGTGCTTCTCTGGCTTGTCCTGTGTGTTTATAATTTACATAGATACTTTATATTAAGTATAGGGTTTGTTGATACATCCTACCTTGTCAATACTGATCTAGGACGGCTTTATCAGTTAGAACGTGTACGAACACTCATTCATCGCTATCATCGGGTTGTTCAACTTAGTGTCGCTTTTATTCTGTCTTCACTTTTTTTTTCTTAGATGGATACTAATGTAATGACGATGTGGCGCAGGGGTAGCGCGACTGCCTTTGGCTCAAAAGGTTCCGGTTTGGATTCTCGGTAGGTCAGTCACAAACTTGATATTTATCACTTTGTGAATTTGTTCCCAGTCTGCATAAACTGCAGGCTGAACCACTTCAATATCCGAAAAGCAAGATGGTTGTGCTTCGGAGGGCACGTTAAGCCGTCGGTCGCGGTTGCTGTCTATCATTGCTTAGACGACGGTCGTTACACAAACACGTCAGAGGCCTGCTACTTGCAATAGGCGATTAAAAACTCGACACCAGAGTAAATCGGTATACTGAAACAAACCTAGCCAAGAATTTCCATCTCCGCAGCCCTACTAAGTCACGGCGGTAAATCCTCCCGAGATGTAGTATCGAAGTGCAATATCACCGTTGTTCCTCCTCCCCACTTCGGAATACAATAACCGGAGTTGGCTGCAAATGGTTCTTTTACGGTTTTATGTTGTGAAAACGCGGAGAACATATAAAATTGTCAACGGTGTTGCTACTTTTTTGTAGGTAATTATTATGGCCACTCGAATTGATAAGAATATCGCAATGCGGACTATATAGCATACTTCCTCCGTGGGAGACAGAAAATTGATATTTGTGGAAATCATCCGAAAAAATTGGACGCGACAAAATCAACCTTATACAGTGTAACCTTAAAATAAAGCCCGATCCTTATTTACCTTCCCCATGCGACTAGAGGATAAAAATAGGTCGACAATAAAATCGTCCTTCTGCGGCTTACGCCCGGACGACATCCCGTAAAAAAATATCGCACTGGGTCATACGTGCTTCTAAATCTATATTTTTACCCTACTGCGGCAAAAAATAAGTAATGCGTTATCCGTGACAATCGGGGCGTCCGACAAATCTCTGGCAGGAAGAATAATTGAACAATCGCGGATATAGAATAAAACAAAGCTATGAATCAAATAAATCTGGACGGTTGCGCATATCGTGTCTAATATTTCACTTCTTATAAGGCTTATTCAGAAATGTGATTTATGTATGACTGTATATCCATATGTTATGCAATAAAGTATCTTGTTATATTGTGGTACGTAGTTATTTTAGATACACATAAGTTCACATAACATAGATGTATTCATCTGCCTTTTTCTGCCATTTTGCTGCCTAGCTCTTGTCCCGTTGCTTTTACAGAAAGTAGTTATATTTAGTGTTCTTTGTATATTTTTTTAAAGGAAAACTTACAGCTATCAAATACAGATTGCTTAAAAACTAATAAAGACAAACACCCAATTACAAGTTTTCACTAATAGACTTTGAATTAGATAATATGTAACTTATACAGAGCACTCAAAAACCGACTAGTTAATTATAATAATACATTCATAATAACAGTTTAGAGATAAAACATAATCAAATGTAGTTTTTTTTCATCTATTATAACACATACCGTAAACCGATACAATTAGATAAGAGATTGTTCGTCGCCAAAAAATTGCCCGCTGAGTAATCGTCTCAACGATTCGCAACTAGTGGTAAAAAGATCTAAATCCAAATCCCTTGAAAGATTATTAAAATTATTACAAGCCCGAAAAATGTAATGTTTTGTCTAAAATTAGTGGAAGCTAAAGGAACTGATAGGAGACAATGACTTCGGAGGGACTTATTTGGAGGTTTTAATGAAATTTGTGCTAATAGATCAGGGCAGTCTAGCGTACCAGAAGCGATCTTAATTAGAAATATGAGGTCTGCTATTTCACGTCTTGTAACTTAAAAATCACTGAGAAATTTGTACAATCCAATGTTTTATCTGACTTATTAAGTAAGAAGAAAATTTTGTCTGATAGTTTGTCTTTCTGCAGACACCCTAAACTTGGACCTCTTATAATTTGGCGCCCAACTTGGGTCCGTCTTTGTCATCAAGCAATTAGGAATGTTTAATTTGTCCGCTCCTCAAAATGGACCCATGAATTTCACGAACAATCAGTTAATTAGCTTCCATTCATTTTACCTTTTTTTGCTTCTCCATTATGCGTAAAAATCTCATAATGGGTCTGTGTCCCTTATCGCACATTTTTGCATTGAAATTGATTTTAAAAACCGTTTTTATCCCGGTTGGTTCGCACATCAAAAGTGATCACGGGGCGTTAGGGATATTTTAATTAACTCTGTATATGGGTATGGTGAAAAAGCTTTATACTGCATAGCATCTCCTATAAAAATTATGCAGTTTTGCATTCACACTTGCCATGGAATTTGTTTAGGTATGCAAGTAGTAATGAATATTTTTATTTGACTGTAAATTTTCCATAGGATGTTTCACCATTTTGCCTGACTGCCTACGCAGTTGTACTGTCGCCGGAAAATCCACCTACGAATTTAAGGGGCCAACATATAATGGTTTTTCATATAAATACTAAGAAAAACCAATGTAGATGATGTAAGCTGATCTCTTAAATGGTTTAGTGGATTTGCTTTCGATGGTACGAAGCGTGTCTCTGATCTGATATGAGCGTGGCTGGGTCTCGCTTTGTTAATTAAATGTGTGTACTCGCTGGCAAATTTGCTAATTCTGCTGTTGTCATTTAGTTTAGCTTTACTGCTAATTGTTATTGAATGCGACCGATCGAATTTGAATGGAAATGAAATGTAGTAAAAGATGAAAATATATGTAGAGACTTAGGCCCTAACATTATATTATTTAGGTTCTAACAAAACATGTTGCGCCGACACTGATTTGGGATAAGGGCAGGAAGTTGATGACTTAGGCCTTATCTCCACACATGAGACGTGAGATGTAGATCCTTTGTACGCGGCGGCTTGCGGTGTGCACGCAGCGATTAAAGTTACAAGAATAGGTTAATCCGCATCTTCAAAAGATTCTGAGTATGCAACACCAAAATGCTTTGAACAGCCTACGCCAGCAATATGGCGGCGTCACAAACTTCCCTAATTAATGTGTCCCGGTGTAATGCCGGGAGTTGGTGCGGTTATATTAAATTCATAGTTTCATTGCTTCTCAAGGTGGCACACAAATTTAGTTGTGGGTACGCCAAATCGACCCACTGTTTATACGGCCCGGTAATAGTGGGGTGATTTACAGGCAATCATTGCATTCATAAGTTAGTACTAAACTAACGTATGTCGACCCTATGAGTAACAAATGTCGTAAAAGCCAAATCGTAACTTTTGGAAAATTGCAAAGAACTAAAAAGCTGCAGCGGATGAAACCTGACTGTAGGACACGTTGGAAAATCCTATTCCATCTTATTTTTTTATATAAAGTTAAAATGTAAAGTGTATAAATGTATTTTTATCACGCATAACTCAAAAACTATTAACCTATTTCGATAATTCTTTGTGTTGTTTTAAGTATCGTCTAACTTCAGTCCGCCATAAATATCATTTCATAAATTTTCAAGATACGGGCTATCGTCTTTTCACTTTAATTTTTTGCTGAACGCGTTTTTTTATTGCGGCCGGTGCAGAAATAAGAAAGTTATCACAACATTCATCGTCTTTTATACAAAGACAGCCGATGTGGCGCAGTCGTTAGTATGCCTGCCTGCCACGCAAAGGTTCCGGGTTCAATTCCCGGTGGGGTCACTCACAAATTTGATATTTATCACTTTGTGAGTTTGTTCCCAGTATGGTAAGGACATCGCAGGCTGAACCACCTGATTGTCCGCAAGTAAGATGGTTCCGTGCTTAGGATGGGCATGTTAAGCCGTCGGTCCCGGTTGCTGTCTATGATGGCGGTCGTTACACAATCATGTCAGAGGCCTGCTACTTGCAGTAGGCGGTTAAAAAAATCTGACACCAGGGTTCATCGGGTCGTTGAACGACTCGGTGTCCCACACGAAAAGAGAAAGAGAGAGATATAAAAACTGTGGTGTTCGATAACACTGCGCTTTGCAGACGAACGTGTAAACACAGACCGGAAATGTAGGTACGTCTTAGCACGTCACGGCTCACGTTGGGAACCATTTCCTGTGACGGCTAGTCGTGCTTGTGCAATAGACGTGCGATTTTTATGAATTTGGTCGTAGACTAAGAAGTATTTTTTACCTATTTCAGGTTCTCTCTTTGTCGTGTAGGGTGGGACTTTTAGGCGACGAACGAACCGATAGATAAACTCCGAGCAACGAAAGACTGATTGTTACCAAACGATAGCATACTTTTATATCCGAACTTATTGTGTTAGGTATTGATGTTGGCAGCCCTGCTGCAGTTTTTCAGTTGTGATTTTTTCTTGTATTGTAGCGTGAAGTGCACTTTTTAATTAACGTTCAAATTTTTCGAGTTGTAGTGGTTCTAGGCCCACGAAATTACCACACTAATGAACCGTCTTGTCAGATTAGGTCCAATGATTACAATCTAAACTGATTTCAGATTTCCTAGAAACACAATATTTTTTTATAACTATTTATTACGAGGCTATTTAAAAACTAAGGTCGAACATCTTCATCAGCATTTTAAAATCCTCTCTCTTCTGTTTTTGGGAACCCACAGATTACCAAACCATAAACGTTACGTGTGACCACAAAGCCGTTCAACCACACGCCAAACGGCTTCATGAATAACGTTAAACGTTGTTAGCACAAGAACTGATCAGTGTTTGTCAAAGTTTTTGAATACACGACCCTTTTCCGTGCTTCGGATGGGCACACTAAGCCGTCGGTCCCGGTTGCTGTCTATGATGGTGGTCGTTACACAACCATGTCAAAGGTCTGCTACTTGTAGTAGGCGGTTAAAAAACTCTGACACCAGGGTTCATAGGATCGTTGCACGACTCGGTGACCCACACGAAAAAGAAAGAAGACTGCGGTGGCTCGGTGACTCAAAGAGAAACGTGGTCTGCGATACCAGAAGTCCCTAATTGTCTCTGTCTTCAGCTGCCGTTCGATAGTCGGCCTGCTGAAGCTTCGGAAGATCTTTTTCCGCTTCGTTGGCTCACAGGCCATAGAAAGATAACATCAGCAACATAATTAGAAGAATGCATTTTTATTAGATTGAAATTGTCTTAGAATATTATCACACTAATTCTTAGCTGACATGTCGTAAAAAGTGGCTAAGGGATCATTATTATCTAGCTAGGGTATGGGCACTATGAAGCGCCGGTATGTTTAAATCCCCCTAAGGTTCTTTCGACCCACAGATTGAGAAACACTGACTAGATAATTGTGTCTCCGCCTTCAATTTGCATGTGTTTTAGCGCTACATGTTTACACTGGGGACTCGCTGTGGCAGGCATTAAAGATTTATTGTACCTACAGTTGATGGAAGTAGCAGTAGGATACTCGATAGATCGACCGTTTCCTGCTTGATATTTTTTTGGTTTATGGCATTTTTTTTTATTTTGACATTGTATGATTTTTGTAATTTTTGCAACTTTTGGGAATTAAGACTGTACGGATAAGGTATTTAATATTTATGTCTTTTTATGATAAGACGTCATTAAGAATGATACTAGAGTTGTCAACTTTTCAATCTACTATAGACTCGACACTGAGGTATGATTTACTTCCCAGTTCTCTCCTTACTTTTCCGGCTAGTCTTCTTTTCCGAGTGGGACACCGACGACCCGATGAACCCTGGTGTGGTATCACAGATTTTCAATCGCCTACTCCAAATAGCAGGCATCTGACATGGTTGTATAACGACCTCCGTCTAAGTAATCATAGACAGCAACTGGGGTCAACGGCTTCACGTGCTCTTCGAAGCACGGAACCATCTAGTTTTTCAGACATTCAGGTAGTAGTAGAAGATATTTTTACGGGAATTGTGACACATCACCTAGAGCTAGCCAAATTTTTACCACGAATAGAGTGGCCCTAGATGATCATTTTAAGATGTGGAGGGAAAAAAATTCAGCTAGGGGGCGCGGGGGGAGGGCGTCAAAGGGGGCAACTAACGCATTTCTATGATAATTTTTTAACGGGCTCATTTAAGTGAGAATAGCAAGTTTGGTGTCATTTTCATATAAAAGAAACACAAAGAATTCATTTCTGAGGCTTAAAAAGTATGATTTTATACTAAAATATTATTTATTTAACAATTGAATGACCATTAATTTTCAAAAAATATTTTCAACACGTTATATTTTATTAAAATCATTGGTCTGTATGAACACAAAAAATACTATAACAAAGCTTATTATATGTAGTTTACAAAAATATACAATAATTGTATACTATTCATACAAAAAGTATAGACAAAAAAATCAAGAGCATGTCTAGAAACTGATGCGCACGATGCTCTGGGGTCAAGTTACTATTTTTAATGGCTCAATAAATGCGACAAGTACCTATGTAGTATCGTTTTTATAGAAAGCAAATACAAGGAATTCATTTTTGATGCTTAAAACGTATGATTCCATACATAAAAATATATTTCAATACGATAATAACAATACAATTACAAGCAATGTTGGGTATAGAAAAAACTTTAACTCGTCATATTTATTAAAAACTTTCATTCATATAATCATCTAGTTTACAATTACTTTTAATGGTTGTGTACTTTTTAAATATTAAAAACGCATTGTGAAACAATTTAAGGAGTACCTACTTAGGTACTCCAGACATAGCAAGCGAGCGAAGCGATGCACGAGCGATAATTTTTACAGGTTAGTTAATGTATTCTGGTTGAGCGCAGGTAAGGTAGAATCTTTGACTAGAGAAAAAAGGGTAGAATAAATACATTATCTTTCTTTTTAGGATTTCGTAGTCCCTTATCATTTCGTCAAGTCTGTCTGTCTGTCTGTATGCCGCGCTCTTATATCTTCGTCAGTTTTAGAGATGAAATTATTAATTATTAATAAGCTCTGTTATAGTATTTTTTGTATTCATACAGACTTTAATAAAATATAACGTGTCGAAAATATTTTTTGAAAATTGATGGTCATTCTATTGTTAAATAAATAATATTTTTGTATGGAATCATACTTTTTAAGCATCAGAAATGAATTCTTCGTGTTTGTTTACCATGAAAATGACACCAAACTTGCTATACTTACTTAAATGAGTCCGTCAAAAAATTATCATAGAAATGCGTTAGTTGCCCCCTTTGACGCCCTCCCCCCGCGCCCCCGGACTGAATTTTTTTTCCCTCCTCATCTTAAAATGATCATCTAGGGTTACTCTATTTGTGGTAAAAATTTGGTTAGCTCTAGGTGATGTGTCACAATTTTTGCCCTTTTGTAGGGAACGTATCTTCTACTATAGTTCAGAATGCAATGTATGCAGAATGCAATGTATGCACAAAGTTGATATACGTATATCACAAAGTGATATACGTATATCACAAAGTGATATACGTATATCAACTTTGTGGGTAACCCACCGGTAATCGAACATGACACCTTCTGCATTACAGGCAGTCGCACTACTACTCCGCCGCATCGGCTGTCAATAATCTCCCTAGTGTACCTACAATATTATTTACTTAAACCGACGTTTACGCATAAAGAGAGCAGTGATTCCAGACAGTATCGGCTCACAACATCTCAATCAATAGAGTCGTTATATGATCAAGACTGAGATAGCACTTGGGTGGTCTTTTCCTGCCTTTTGAAAGATTACAAGCAGATGTATTATAAAACAAAAACCCGACTGCAGTTATTTTAAAGTTGTATTTTGCCGTAAAAATCTGCCGTCTTAAATTTATGAATTTTTAATATAGCCAGTGTCACTCGCGCTGCTGAGACGAATCTAACGACACCTCATATATGACAAAACCCAACTATTCGTTTGGGCTGTAGCCCTTGAAAAAGATTTTTCTTGTCCACATACATACATACATATACTCTCGAAAAACATAACCCTCCTTCTGAGGCAGTCGGGTAATAAGTAGATATAGAGTGGCCAATATCCTAGGTGCGATCTCTTGTTTCTAAAATGAAAAAGAGTAGGAAGTCGACATACAGCAACTAAATTAATCATAGTGCTAATTAGGAAACGAATGGCTATACGATACAATTAAAAAGAAAATGCTGAACCACCTGATTGTCCGAAAGCGAGATGGTTCCGTGCTTCGGAGGGCACGTTAAGCCGTCGCGAAGCGTCGGTCCCGATTGCTGTCTATAATTTGACGGTGGTTGTTACCCAACCATGTCTGAGGATTGTTACTTTTAGTAGGCGGTAGAAAAACTGACACCAGGGTTCATCGGGTGGTTGGATGACTCGGTCTCCCATTTGAAAAGAAGAAGAATGTGTAGAATAAAACTACTTTCTAAATTACAATTTTATTTGCACAAACGTATAAAAATAACTACATTGAAAACGTCTGTGTTTTATGTCTATAAAATGTATTTAACAGCATCATCATACATTGACTCCTTATTCATTTACGTAAGAAACGTAATTTTGATGTTACGACTTCAAGAAAGTATGTGTTGCTAAACAAGCTATACTTGTACTTCGGATTTACGAAAGTAAAAAATGTAGGATGCGATTTTGTCGATTATCGAAAGTGAGCTTGTCCAGCTTGTCTGATGATTCAACAGAGCAAGCTAAAATAAAAATCATCTGAGGTGACTGAGATAGGTACCGCCGGGGTCAAAAGAATATACTTACCTAGGACCGCCTCAAATGGTTCAAAATATCTCTTAAACTACATCACTTTAGTATATTATTTCTTTTAGTGTCTATGCAGCTAGTTAAACTCAATTTATAAATTTGTAAGGCGCCATTTGAGGCGGTCCTTCCTAGGTATGCTCTTTTGAAGCCGGCTACTTATTTTATTACCGATTAAAAAAAACGATTACCAAAGATTACTAACTAACTATAGCTAACTACACATCCAATCCATGTCGCCTGTTTAAATTATGATATCGGTTATTCGTCACGATATCACGTCCATATAATACAATCACAAAAGTAAAGACGCCCATATTGCAAAGCAATCGCCTTATTTATTAGATAGTTCCAGAATAAACAGCTGTAGATCATTATCGTTGTCGTGCGGCGTCTCATGCGCATGAGCGCCGTCCGTGCTCCCGTGACGTCACGCGCCAATTTCAGACAATCATAAAAATGTGAGTCAATGGACTCCAAAGTTGGGTCGTTCATAGATTCCTTGATCTAAACATATGACGAGGATGTAGACAATAAAGCAAGGTAGTAAAAAAATTATTTCGTATTACTTACGCAAATAAAGAATGGGTTCCGATTGGCAACATTATTTTTTGTCTCTCTGTCATAATATTATACGACATAATATGCGCTGGATGTCAACAATGATGTGGCCAGTTTGGGATCCTTTATCTGCGCAAATTATACTCCGAACCCATGCTCCGAACATGTTAGTTGCCCAAGCTAGGTACGTAAATTATGTAGGCCATAGGAAGACAATATATCTACTTATAGTATTATTTTTTTTAAGTTTCATGGCTTGCTTCACTACTTGAATACTATAAGACTAAAACCAATAAGTAGGTATCTATAACCTGTTTTCACCTGTATGTCATCGGCTTGTTTAATCAAACTTATTAGTTCATCAAAACCTAACAAGTCTAAACAGCTGTAGATCATTATCGTTGTCGTGCGGCGTCTCATGCTCCCGTGACGTGACGCGCCAATTTCAGCCAATCATAAAAATTGCGATCCGGTGTCTAGCCGATATGATTAGCGTCCGCCAATCAGAGACAGCCAGCGATGGGCTATTCTGTATAGAAAGGTTCTAGTAGAAATAAGTTTTAAAAACTCCACCAGAGTTTTAAAGGGTCGTTTGTCGACTTGATGTCCCATAAGCACCGTCCGTGCTCCCGTGACGTCACGCGCCAATTTCAGCCAATCATAAAAATTGCGATCCGTTGTCTACCCGATATGATTAGTGTCCGCCAATCAGAGACAGCTAGCGATGGGCTATTCTGTATAGAGAAATAAGTTTTAAAAACTCCACCAGAGTTTCAACGGTCGTTTGTCGACTTGATGTCCCATAAGCGCCGTTCGTGCTCCCGTGACGTCACGCGCCAATTTCAGACAATCATAAAAATTGCGATCCGGTGTCTACCCGATATGATTAGTGCCCGCCAATCAGAGACAGCTAGCGATGGGCTATTCTGTATATGAGCCAAAGGATCTAAAATCTTTCACTTTAAATATACGTCAAGCACAAATAAGGGTAGCGACGATTTTGACGCTTACTGGAATGAACTGGAATCTCAGAGGAACTCAAGGTAACTAAAAAGATAGTTGCCACGAACGTCATATTTCTAGCATTCAAATCGGCTTAGAATCATGTTTCGTTCTTGTATCAGATTTAGAGCTGTATGTATTTCGTCTCCGTATTTAATCTAGCAACCCTGGCTATGTAACAAACATTTGACAATCACGAAAATCCTAAAGTTCAGTGGTCCTTCTGTAAAATCTATATTTTGTACGTCAAGCTTTCTTGTTTTTTTTATTTCGAATACCTAAATGTCTTCATTCACATGAATTAAAGAATCAAGTGACTTCTCGGTACAGTTACACAAACAAATCGTAATGAAGCAATTTTGTAAATTACATCGTATTACATTCGAAAAACAAACCCAATTATTGTTTTCCGTTAGCGAAATTATCTCGAGCGCTCGAAATTGTTAATTATGTGGAATAATTGCGTCATGCCAGCAATCACGGGTCCCATACGAATTCCAGTCGAATACATTATGAGACTCCCAATGGACTTTGATGTAGGTAATCTTTTGTAATTTAAATAGAATATGGGAATAATGTAAAATGTGTGTAATGAATGATACTGATAGATAATAGATAGGTTTTTCATGAAACTGACATGTATGGCGTTTACCTATGTTTACAAATTATTGCTAAGATGTGTCTTTTCGGCGGATCTGTAGTAGAACTTGAATTATTGAAAACATGAGAAAAAATGACCATAATCGGGCCGGCTATTATGACGTCACTGGTCTAGGATTGAAGAACAAGCGATCCGCCGTATCGTTTTCCTTGGGAAAAAGTAGTTTTTTGGCATGTGTGATGTGCCTATTGCTACATATACTACCTTGACAGATAGACAGACTTCATGTTACACTATTGCATTGATCATATTTTTGCGTATATGAAAGTTTACATTACCTTCAGTATGATGTTTAGATTATAGGTTTGAGACAATGTGTTAGTTTACCATTCCACTGCTGAACGAATGTATCTTGATTTTCTTATTAACAACCATTTTACTATTGTTACAGGTAAGTACCAATCTATCCACGGAGAATCTACTCGGTTTAAGATGTCCTACTTCTAATGCAGGTAACCTTTATTCGGTAAGTGATTTTTTTTACTCTATTCTGACTTTGTATCGAACACAATATTTACCCTTTAGGTATATCAATTATTTTACTACATAACAAACACAACTCTATAACAAAGAGACGAAGAAGGTTCATATCTGTTACACATAACATAAATAACTATTGCATAACCAACTTATATTATATGCAATCTAATGTCTGTCTACAAAATTACTGATGTGTGTATAATAAAGGGCGATAAGGAGAACTAAGTAAGATCTCAATAAAGATCAAAAATTAGATTTTCTCGTTGTTTGATAGAGTAAAAGACAAGACAAAAAGCAAGGTGCTTATCAAAAAGTTAGATCAGGATAATTAATGCAAAAAAAAACTTTTTTCTATTTATTATTCAACCGTTTATTGTACACAGTAAAAGACAAAGGACAATATAAAAACAATACACAACAGGTCAACTTATTTATAAAAATAAATCTCTCAGAGATCAGCTGCTCGATAGTCCTAAAAATTTAACCGTTTATTGTACACAGTAAAAGACAAAGGACAATATAAAAAAAATACACAACAGGTCAACTTATTTATAAAAATAAATATCTGTTACTTAACAGAGATCAGCTGCTCGATAGTCCTAAAATGGTTTCAGAATAAACCTTCATGTAATATGTGGGAACACAACTTGTGCCAAACGATTCAGAATAAGTTCCGCATTCCTAAACAAATGTCAATTTCTTCCACATATTGAAATATACCCAATGAAACTATACTTCGGTAAATGAAATAAATAACTTGATTGTTTTCAAATTGAAGATGATTTCGTGATATAACCTGATTCATAGAAGAAAGGGACCCGAAATGGCAACATTTTTGTTTGCGTCTTTTTCATATTACATGAAATTTGAGAAAGATGTCAACAATAATGTTGCCATTTCGGGTCCCCTTCTATGAATCAGGTAGTATTGTTTAAACTCTTAACATTCTAAACAAGTAGGAATCATTTTTTTTTTCAATTTTAGCAAGTAAACACAATGTTTAAAATGCTACTTCTTCCGTGTCACTGTCCTGTATTTGAGCAATTTGTAGTTTTTGCGTTTAGTTCATCTGTTGGGTTCATCTCATTGCGGTCATTGTGCCGGCTCGAATCAGATCTGTCGCTCGAGCGTTTGGCCGTGACGGGGACTGCACTTGCAGTACTGCCAGACTGGAGGTTACTTTCCAATACGCCAAATTATACTACAAGGAAATCAATCTTCTATTATTGGTTCTTTGACTAACATTGGTTGGTCAAAGTTTGTAATAAATTATGATTATGACTAAAATGTTAGAATTCGACTCCACTTTCCATTTTTCTTTTGCAATATCTTGCCCTATTTTCGTTGTGGGCTAAATAATTAAGGCCGAAATAAAGCTCAACTTACAATAATTCTGCCAAGACTTGGCAATACCGAGTACAATCGCACAGTGGCGCTTCAAGCACGCTGCGTTGCGCACGCGCCGAAACGAGCGCGATCATTTTACTCGTAATACAAGTCTGTGGTTCCCGCGTTCGGAATTTGAAATAATTTGAAATGCTCGTGAAATGTGTTCAGTGGTTCCAGCCAGTGATACCAGGATGTATCTTTGAGGTGGTTTTGTGTTTCCATTCTGTGTTTGTGTTTGTTTCCTTTGTTTATTTACAACCGGCGCTGAGATAACGCTGACCCACATCTGGTTGTGCGGATTTAGTTTCGAAACTATAATTTGTGCCGGTGACAGGTAAAAGTAAACTTTGTGTTTGTTTGCGAAAATGCAGGTTTAAACAAATTGGTGAAAATATTGCAAAGGGTGAATGAATCCCAGGTCAGGTCATGAAACTAAACAACTTTCTCCAGGGTGCGAAATATTATTACTTATGAAAGAACATATTATTTGCCTTCCTAATCGATTTCGGTGAGAATTCCAAAATATTTTTTGTATAAGACCTATGTTCCTCGGGAAAATTTGTTTCTATTCATGAGCTGGTTTAATCTTTCAAGCAATTTTTATACACCTTGAATGAATGACCATAGAAAGTCAATCATATTGACATGTATGAGAAATGTTTATTAAATTAACGTGGGACTAGATTGTAAACTACAGAATTTATTATGATTGTGGCCACAGAGAACCGTTTGTGCGAAGGATTGCCAAGAAATTTATAACTTTCTTGCATATGTTAGTCATATTCATTATCATCATTTTCCTGCCAATATCCAAATTTTTTGGGGTCGACGCAACATGTCTTCCTCCTCCATACACCTCTATGAGCCGTCAAATGTTCGTTTACACCTTTTGATTAATATCAGATTGTCCAGCGTAATAGTAAGATTAATAGGATTCACTACTGTATAAATCTTAGGTCCAATACGAGTATCAATGATTCATTATTCCCCAAATACATACATAATTAATAATAATCATAACAGAAAATGATCGCTCAAATATGACTAGCTTTTTAAAAAATATTTTTTCTCATTTCCTGGGCATAACCATTTCACAGCATTCACTATCGGGTCCATCATCGACCCAGGGTCCCGAAAATAACAGATGCCATTCGTCTCATACACAAAATTGTTCCATAATTCTTAGGTCATATGAAAATATTCCAGACAGAACAGTAAGTAGTATAAAGAGACACTGAACAATATCATAAAGTTCGTTAACTTCAATGAGGTATGATTGTCTCTGAAGGTCGCACCGGCAGAAGTATCTCGTTGTCATGCTTTAAATAAAGCTTGCTTTAAATTTATCTTTAAAATAAACATACTTTTTAGTTCAATTATAACTCCTAAAAGTTCTAAAGACAGTGAAGATCAAATCACATGTTTTAAAGTCACTTGTTTGCGTATTCTATAAATCTTTATATCTATCTATTATTTCAATTTTATGACCGTCAGAACAGAAATTGTTACTGAACTAAAATAGCTATTTTTGAGATTGAGCTGTTTCGTCTTCTTCTCGTAGAGCTGTAGCCTACAAATAAGGACATTGACCCATGTGACAAGTGTAGCAGCAGAATGTCCTGGAAATTCGCAGAAACTTTATTGCACCAATTGACTGACGCAGAAATGGTCATAACGTCATAAGGCTGAACAACATGCATGGTTCAGATGCTACATCTGATACACCGAAAGAGGCTAGGTTTGTATATCACTACTCTACATGCATATACTTACATGTAGGTATGACGCCTATATCACTTCCGGGGTAAACAGAGAGCGAAAATGGCTGTAAAAAACGGTAATTTACATCACTTCACACAAAAGTTTGAGAGTCATTCAGAAGACTGTGTGAGTATCACCATAGAAGCAAGTTGTCAGCATGTCGCCTGAAATTGCAATACACATCAACTCTCGAATCCTCTAGTCGCTTCTTACGACACTCATGGGTAAGATATGGGATGATGCTATTCTACGCCGGCATCACATTACTCAACTTAACTGTTCTTTAATGAAACTTTAATTTCAAACCAGGAAGTAAAAATCTTCCGCTTCGGAACGGAACCGATTTTCAACCTTCATTGCCTAAAGTATCCTAACTACTGCCGAGTTACGTGTACACGTCTAATTTGTATTGTTTTCGCAAACACACCGACCGTTCTTAGCGCTCGATGGATAACTAACAGTAATCTTCTTCTCCTTCGAGTGGGATACCAAGTGACCCGATAAACCCTGTTGTCAGAGTTTTCCAACAGCCTACTACAACACTACAAGTAGCAGGCCTCTGACATGGTTGTGTAACGACCGCTGTCTAACTGATCATAGACAGCAACCGGGACCGACGGCTTAACGTGCCTCTCCGAAGCACGGAACCATCTTGCTTTTCGGACAATCAGGTGGTTCAGCCTGCAATGTCCTGACCAGACCAGGAACAAATTCACGAAGTGATAAATATCAACTTTGTGAGCGAACCCACCAGGAATTGAACCCGGAACCACTGCGCCACATCGGCTTTTTCAACCTTCATTGCCCAAAGTATTCTAACTATTGCCGAGTTACGTGTACACGTCTAATTTGTATTGTTTTCGCAAACAGCCCGACCGTTCTTAGCGCCCGATGGATAACTGACAGTAATTATCTGCGTCTTTCGAAACGCTGCCGTGCCAATCACGACTTTGGTCCGTTTGGTATACAGGGTCATAATAAATTAGTGATTCGCTATATTGTAGATAAATACCTATTTTAAATTCTGCTCAAGATAGAGCTCCCCCGGGCCTATAATCAGTATTCTTTGCCCAGGCGCGTTCTTAGATTGTGATGATGATCTCTCCGACAAATTTCGACCACGGCGTCCACTTCTACTCCTAATCAAGTCGAAGCTGATGCGCCCGTAGGTGACTATTGTAGCCAATTTTTGGCAGTAAACTCCCGTGCACAGTGTGGGCACGTGAGTTTGCCATTGAGACGACTGTATCCAAACGCAACGCTTACATTTTTTTTTATCAATATCTTCGGCCATTACACGTCCGGTTTCGCGTTGCGACGCATAGCCATCACTCAGAATCTTTCTATACCAATAATAACATGTTTGATTTTGAATTTATCAATCTGTATTGTAGATATAACATAACACACCTACCAAGTCTACCTACTTACTTTTTAGTTGCATGACCTGCTTCTCTAGCTATATTAGCTTCTTTTTGTTCTTCGTACTTACCTCTACTTCCTATCAAAGAAAGCTGATATACAATGCCAATCGCACCATTTTTATACCCATTACGTATCGAGTACGTAACCATAATAAGTAGTGAGTATCTTAAACTAATAACATAGTTCGGTTGTGCAACTACAATTGTGTTGAATTTCACTATCAGTAACACCTTGACTTAACTATTCAAGGGACCAGCATATACTGGTTCTGCATTCGATATGTAACGGACGGTGAACTGACAAGTTTGCAGGCGTAATCAGACCACAAAACTGAACTACTTTCCCCATTAGATAATGTTGGGAAACGACAAAAAATATCGATTTCCCATATGCCCGTCAGCTGATCTTGGGTTTGTACGTGACGTCATTAAAATTGCGTTTGCCACCGTTGTTTCCATAGGCAAAGTTGTTCAGTTGCATGGTCTGATCACGCCTGTAAAGTTTTCGGTACATCGCCGCTTACACACGGTGTATTTATTGGGAATAACCAATATAAGTAGACCCTCTGACATAGTAAGTCAAAGTGCTGCTGGTTGTACAACCGTAAGCAATTGCAGTGATTATGTTGTATTGTGTCGAACTGTACCGGATACGGAACAACGGGTTTTATGTGTTAGTGGGTAAACAAACAGACATGCTGCAGAAAGTAAAAGCTTTTTGTTATAGATAAGATATTATTATGTAGACCTATTATAATGTATCAGACAGAAAACGTTACAACCGATGTGGCGCAGTGGTTAGTATGACTGACTGCCACGCAGAAGGTTCCGGGTTTAATTCCTGGTTGGATCACTCACAAAGTTGATATTTATCACTTTTTGAATTTGTTCCCAGTCTGGTTAGGACATTGCAGGCTGAACCACCACCACCATTGTCGGGAAGCAAGATGGTTCCGTGCTTCGGATGGGCACGTTAAGCCGTCGGTCCCGGTTGCTGTCTATGATGGCGGTCGTTACACAACCACGTCAGAGGCCTGCTACTTGCAGTAGGTGGCTGAAAAACTCTGACACCATGGTTCATCGGGTCGTTGAACGGCTCGGTGTCCCACACGAAGAGA
Organism: Phthorimaea operculella; assembly: GCA_024500475.1. NCBI lineage: Eukaryota > Metazoa > Arthropoda > Insecta > Lepidoptera > Gelechiidae > Phthorimaea > Phthorimaea operculella. Next base: position 2,370,074 of record JANFCV010000082.1, read on the forward strand.
GAGAGAGAGAGAAAACATCAACAATGACTCTCAAACATTTGTCACACGTGGTGTAAATGACCGTTTTTGCAGCTGCTTACGCACTGCCTATACCGCAAGTGATATAGGCGTGATATACAGGTTGTTAGGGACGGTGTACCGAAAACTTTGCAGACATGATCAGTAGGGTGGTCCAAAAACCACTTTTTTTGAAAGTTGGTGTTCCACAAAGCTCTTCTTGTTTGATATCGTTCTAAATACCCCTCAGCAAAATTTGAGCCAAATCTAATGATATTTAGGGGTCGCTATGATTTGAGTTTTATTTATATGGGATTTATATGGAACAAATTTCTCTTTGATGTTTTATATTGTAATAAATTATTTTTTATCCCATGTACATTTAAATCAGATAACGATAGTTAGTTTTAATATTAATATTCAAAGCAAATGTTAAAAAAGTTGAATTTGGAATCTACAGGATTTTTTTTCTGTGAAGGTCTATCGAACGGAGGAGATACTGCTTCTGCTGTTTGTTGTTGGAAATACTAGCCTTCAATTTCGTTATTAATATGAAATTAATATAGTTTCGGGTCCAGTTCAATCATTTACTACTGTATTTTAGGGAGATTACTCTTTATTTAAATGTACATCGCAATCGTAGGCCGTTTTGGGGAATTTTCAACCAAAATTTCAGCTATTTTGCAAAACTTACTGAGGCTTCCAATTACAACATTTTCAACACGTGTTTTGGTTAGAAAGCTACAAAGTAATTATCTTTATCTGTTTTTAATGTAAATATCATGAAAAAATATTAAATTTCTGAAAAATTGTTACATAGAAATTTGTGTCATACAAATTCCATATAAAAAAGCATCAAATCATAGCGACCTCTAACTGTGCTGGTATTGATCTGATTTTTGGTACAGATACTTTTTTTGTGTAATGGAACAAAAAAAGCCTTGTGGACAAGGTAAAAACAAACTTTTATTTTTTTCATACAAATTTGGACCACCCTAATGATCAGACCATCAAACTGAACAACTTTTACTATGCAGCCAATGGTAGGAAACGAAAAAAAATTCCGACCTCCCATACAAAATTCACGATCAGCTGACTGACTTTGTATGGGAGGTCGGAAAATTTTTTCGTTTCCCACGTTACGTTCCTGGGGAAAGATGTTCAGTTTCATGGTCTGAGCACGCCTGCAAAGTTTTCGTTACACCGTCCCTTACACCCCGTATTTATGTATGATGTATGTAATCATGAGATTATTTATTTAGAAAGAAGAACTTCTGTATTTTATTAGGGAAAAAATATGTTTTCAATGAAAGTAGTGTATTGATGTATTTCACTCACACCAATCTATCAGTTTGCCCCATTACGCCCCCGTCTATCGGATCGGGGTATCGGAGGGTGAATCAGTTACTGATTCAATCACGGTCTGACAGCGAGGATTGTTCAGAGAGAACCTTAACAAGCAGAATGAAGCCATGAAAAACTTGTAGAAATTAACCGTGGCGCGCGCGCGTACATAAATACCTACACAAATTCTGAATACAGATAGAATAAGCCCTCTTAAACTTTATGTAAGAAGATTAGTGCTATATTTAATGTTTATCACGACTAACCTTGTTGTTTTAAGTCGAGGCTTATAGAGCATCGATGCATTAAGTGCACCATCATCGGGAGTCAGACAGGTTGCTCGCGCGCGTTACCAGCAGCGCCCGCCGGGAATCTATAAGCCTCGACTTAAGGCCGCTATAGAGGTTTTCACGAAGCCCATACAATTTTCCCTGCCAGACCTCTCGGAGCGTCATTTTGCGAAAAACATGGGGATGTTTGAATATTTTTTACAGTGATATTATGAATAAAAATAAATATATTTTTCTGCAATTAGATTAAGTACATCTTCTTAAATAACATATATTTTTTTTAAATCTTTACTACTGTTATTTTTTTATACAGAAGCCGTTATAATGGCGCATTATTTTGCAAAAAATCGTATATAAAAACGTGGTATTATTCTATATTTCTGAATAAAATTGTAAAATGTTCACTGTAAACTTTGTTCTCAAATATATACTCTATTTTTTTGTATAATTGATATTTTTTTACAGTGAACCAAAACTCTAAAACTCACGCTTGATTTGAGGTCTTTTCCTGAATTTTGGTTTTGTCGCTTTAGATATTGCTGTTTGTAACAGGTTTAAAACTAAAATGTTAATATTTACATTGTACATTTTGTAGATGAAGATATGCTTGATTAAATGTATAAGTAACATATTATTTTTACATAACGGTTTTCGAGAAACTCACATGTTTATAAAGCCAATATTTGCAAATTTGCTAGAAAAAATTGAATGCGGTCTTAAAACAACAAGGTTAGTCGTGATAAACATTAAATATGAGTTATCCTTGTTCGTTTAATAATTTAAAAGATTAGTGCTTTTTCAATGTAGTTGTATTCACTCACACCAATCTATCAGTTTGCCCCATTACGCCCCCGTCTATCGGATCGGGGTATCGAAGGGGGAATCAGTTACTGATTCAATCACGGTCTCACAGCGAGGATTGTTCAGAGAGAACCCTAACAAGCAGAATGAAGCCATGAAAAGCTTGCGAATTTACCCGTGGCGCGCGCGGTAACACAACTACATAGATACCTGCACATATTCCGAATACCATAATAAATAAGCCCTCTAAACTTGCTGTTAGATGAGTAGTGTTTTTACCCGACTGCCACAGGAGGGTTATGTTTTTTGAGAGTATTTATGTATGTATCCAGAAATTAGTTTTCACGGGCTACAGCGCAAACAGCTGGGCGGATCTTGACATGTGACGTGTCGTTAGATTCTTCTCAGCAGCTTGTGTGGCACTGGCTTTAATAGAAAGTCATAAAGTTAAGATTCAGATTTTAATCGCAAGATACAACTCAACTTTAAAATTACCTCAGTCGGGTTTTTGTTTTTATACATCTACTTGTTTCAATCAAGTTGTGCTTTATCAATCTGATTCGACGATTTTTTCATGCTTGGTCAGAGGGTTCTTTCTTTTTCCATTCCACTGCTCTGAGATCAGGGTAGACTGAGTAATAGACAAGTATGGAAAACTGGCGCCGATCGAGGAAAACATGCTCTTCTTTTTATAGGAAATGTTTTAGGTACATACATGTGTTGTGTACGTAAAGTGAATTAAATAAAGAGGTATCAATATGGAAGTAATTCAACGAAAACCTTCTTTTCAAAATCGGCTAAACCAGCTCATGAATCTGAACTACTTTGATTTTGACGATAAAATTAAATTCTTACTGCAAAACCTATTTCAAACAGCCCGACAGACTGTTGTTAGTAAGGGTTTAAAACACGGATAGTGGACCTCTAATACAAAATTGCCAATCAGCTGATTTGAGTTACCATTAAAGGTTAAAAAAAATATGTTTCAGCCCATGTTCCTTAGGAAAAGATGATCAATATCATTGGCAAGTTCACGTTCATGAAACTGAACAACTCACGCCAAGAAACACTTACTTTTTACTTCCTCATAAAGGTTTTAATTAAGAAGCAAACTTCATCACATTAACGTGTGTTCCCATTCCAACTGAATGTGTACTAATATTCAAATGTAGCCTCAAACAATATCTCAATGCCTTTAGGATATAGCTCAATAACAATTAATCTATGATGCAATGCATTTCGAAGCCTTTATTAGCTAACAGATCAAAATTTTGCTTACGTTGCTGGCTATAACTACTACTGCCACCACAGTCCACTGTTGGACACGGGCTTCCCACAATTGTGGGGTATTGCTATACTCACCACGCTTGACAGGCGAGATGGCGAGTGCATTTCAAGATGTAGTATTTACAAGGAACGCTGCTGCTCATTCCCTGGATGTCTGGATTAGCCCTTAGTAGCTTTTAACGACACCCACGGATAGAATTGGGGTGATGCTATTCTAAGCCGTCATCACACAGCAATGTACGAAGACCGGTGCCCTGTTAGTAGGCCAGTGTAATAAGGGTCTATATCAAACAAAGCACATTACACATTCCAACGATAAGGGTATTGAATCAGCCTTGCAAGCGTGTTTCCATTGTCGGGGGATATATTAACCTCATTTAAACAGGCTTTGGACTAGCACTTATCTTAAATTAAACGGCGGCGTAATTGTTATCTAGGTGCAAAATGTTTTGAATGAGGCTAATTGAGGAAATTTAGATTACTTTTTAAGCGCGATTATGCGATTTATATATGTGTAATATTAATATATATTTATATAGTATGTTTATATATTAGTGTATAATAGAGGTTAGGTATATATAATTTATATATTACTATTATTATAAATTATTCTTTTATTTGTATCATTATTAGGTACTCTTGTACTTGTTTGGTAAAGTTTCAAAACTTTTACTGCACCTGCCCTGTTTTTTCCACATGCCCTAAGGTAGACTGGGAGATATCATATCATATCATTTATTTATTGCAAGTTATGTTACACATGTCATGCATTACATTCTATAATGTTATAACATAACACTCCGTTGGAGCGCAGCAATTAACTTTTACAATTTGTCAAACTAACACTTATAAAAATATTATTATTATGAACTATATGTATTTACATTATCAAATTTGTTTAAGATATTCATTATTATAAAATTAATTAACTAAGTATTCAAAGAATCACAAGTCAAATAACAATAAATTAAAGATATAGATTATTATATAGTTAACACAAGTTTCTGTCAGTTAAAAATTCGTTAACGGAATAATACGCTTTCAATATTAACATTTCTTTAAGGTCATTTTTAAATTTATTGTCTTTCTCTATAGCCTTGATGCGTTCCGGTATCTTATTGAAAATCTTTATAAACCTACAATAGGGGCTGTTGCTAAACATTGTCATACTACTTCTTAACGGGATCAGGCGGTTTTTGTGACGTACGTTGCGGTTGTGTTTATCTTTAGTTTGTCTAAATAATTGAATGTTCTGCCTTACAAGTACTCCTACCTCTAAGATGTAGATTGAGGGAAGCGTCAGCAGCTCAAACTTTATGAAATATGGGCGACAGCTTACTGTTTGCCGGATGTTCATTAGTATCCTAAGGCACTTTTTTTGCAAAACAAATATCTGGTCTACATCTGTGCTTTCACCCCATAGTACCACACCATAGCGTATCCAGGAGTAAGCGTATGCGTGATAGAGTGACAACGCGGTTTCTAAATTTGTGTTCTTTTTTGTCAGACCCAGAGCATAAGTAAATTGTGTTAATTTAGATTTTAATTTCTGTACGTGCATTTTCCAGTTTAGGTTTGCGTCTATTGTTATTCCAAGGAGGTTAGCTTCGTTTGTTTCTGCAATATTACAGTTATTTAGTTCGAGATTAATGTTAAGCGCGCCTCTTTGCGGAGGGTAGAACTGTATTACGTGAGTTTTCTTTAAATTTATTTGTAAGTTATGGGCAGTTATCCAGTTGTTAGCAGTATCTATCTCCTTCCTATCTATATCCTTTGGCGTTAAGTCCGCCATTGTACAGTTGTGCATTAAGTTTAATAAATAAAAAATAAATAAATATGCATTAACGCTAAGAAAATGATTGTTTTCATTTGTTCTTGGACCTTTTTTTGCTCTCTATGAAATATCAGTCATCATAAAAAAGTTCGCGACGAATTGAGAACCTCCTCCTCTTTTTGTTATCGTCAGTTAAAATTGCATTCAGAGCTGATTATTTATGCTCTGATGATTGAAACTTGTGGGTATCTAATCTTTATTTAGCCTATTCTATACATAGCATCTAGCGACGTGCCTTTTCGTGTTATTCATATATGGATATGTGTGTGCTCAGCTTTTATGCATGGACATTTTTAGACAAATATTCTTATGTCTAGAGTTATCGAACACAATTTAACCGCAAGGACCTAGAATATTCTCCATCCGTACTTCCTTTTTTAGTAACTTTTTGTAAAATAAAATGACAAATGAAAACCAGCCCTCCCCCATTTGCTCAGTATCAGTAAATAAGGGTTTTCGCTATACACCGTTCGTGACGTGCGTGAATCGTTATAGTAGGATACATTCCCGTTCTGATCAACGTATCTGAACACAACAATGTCTAATGTGCAAGTATTCTGAGTTCTGACGTTGAAAAAAGCAGCAGAGAAAAATGTGCATGTTTTTCCGGAACTATCAATAATTGGATCCCGCTGATCAGATATCCAGAACGTAATAGACTGAACTGATGGATAATGAATGAGATAACATCGGAACTAACTGCCATATTTGTTACATGCCAAGATGACTGAGGTCCAACCCCGCCAATACGTATAATCTGCGTTTTATCCGAAAACTGCAGATTTGTGACAGTATGTTGTGAATTGCATGTTTTTTCGCATCTTTCAGTTATTGGTTCCTCCTGATCAGATAACCAGAGGAGTAATAGACCGAACCAATGGATAATGAATGAGATTACTTCGGAACTAACTGCCATATATTTGTTACATGCCAAGATGACTGAGGTCCAACCCCACTAATCTGTGTTTTATCCGAAAACTACAGATTTGTGACAGTATATTGTAAATTGCATGTTTTTCCGCCTCTATCAGTTATTGGATCCCCCTGATCAGATAACCAGTGGAGTAATAGACTGAACTGATGGATAATGAATGAGATTACTTGGGAACTAACCGCCATATTTGTAACATGCCAAGATGACTGAGGTCCAACCCCACCAATACTTATAGTCTGCGTTTTATCCGACAACGACAGATTTGTGACAGTATGTTGTAAATTGCATGTTTTTCCGCATCTATCAGTTATTGGATCCCCCTGATCAGATAACCAGAGGAGTAATAGACCAAACTGATGGATATCGAATGAGATTACTTCGGAACTAACTGCTATATTTGTTACATGCCAAGATGACTGCGGTCCCTCCCCACCAATACGTATAATCTGCGTTTTTTCCGAATACTACAGATTTGTGACAGTATATTGTAAATTGTATGTTTTTCCGCATCTATCAGTTATTGGATCCCCCTGATCAGATAACCAGAGGAGTAATAGACCGAACTAATGGATAACGAATGAGATTACTTCGGAACTAACTGCCATATTTGTTACATGCCAAGATGATTGAGGTCTAACCCCACCAATACGTATAATCTGCGTTTTATCCGACAAAGACAGATTTATGACAGTATGGCGTTAATTGCATGTTTTTCCGCATCTATCTGTTATTAGATCCTCCTGATCAGATAACCAGAACGTAATGGACCGAACTGATGGATAAAGAATGAGATTACTTCGGAACTAACTGCCATATTTGTTACATGCCAAGATACTGAGGTCAACCCCACCAATACGTATAATCTGCGTTTTACCCGATAACGAGAGATTTGTGAATGTATGTTGTAAATTGTATGTTTTTCCGCATCTATCAGTTATTGGATCCCCCTGATAACCAGAACGTAATAGATCGAACGGATGGATTACGAATGAGATTACTTCGGAACTAACTGCCATATTTGTTACATGCCAAGATGACTGAGGTCCAACCCCCCACCAATACGTATAATCTGCGTTTTATCCGACAACGACAGATTTGTGATAGTATGTTGTAAATTGCATGTTTTTCCGCATCTATCAATTATTGGATCCCCCTGATCAGATAACCAGAACGTAATAGACCGAACTAATTGATAACGAATGATATTTACTTCGGAACTAACTGCCATATTGTTACAAACCAAGTTTACACACCAAACTCATCAGAAGTAAAAACCGAAAAAGAAATCTACAGCTTTGGTACGATATGTAATAAAGTGCATGTTTTTCCGCATCTATCAGTTATTGGATCCCCCTGATCAGATAACCAGAGGAGTAAAAGACAGAATTGATGGATAACGAATGAGATTACTTCGGAACTAACTGCCATATTTGTTACATGCCAAGATGACTGAGGTCTAATGCCACCAAAACGTATAATCTGCGTTTTATCCGAAAACTACAGATCTGTGACAGTATGTAGTAAATTGCATGTTTTTCCGCATCTATCAGTTATTGGATCCCTCTGATCAGATAACCAGAAGAGTAATAGACCGATAGATAACTAATGAGATTACTTCGGAACTAACTGCCATATTTGTTACATTCCAAGATGACTGAGGTACGACCCCACCAATACGTATAATTTGCGTTTTATCCGAAAACGACAGATTTGTGACAGTACATTGTAAATTGCATGTTTTTCCGGAACTATTAATGATTGGATCCCCCTGATCAGATAACCAGAGGAGTAATAGACCGAACAGATGGATAACGAATGAGATTACTTCGGAACTAACTCCCATATTTGTTACTTTGTAGATCCATTGAGGCCCGATTTTGACAATAGTAAAACCACGTTTCGAGCCGAAAAGTATACAATGATACATACTTCATCATAACAGCCACAATAAAGTCCACTGCTGAACATGGGCCTCCCCCTATTAGGGCGGTATTTGCCATACTCACCACACTTGGCTGGCGGGTTGGTGAGCGCAATGCAAGATGTTGCAATGCGATTGTGAAATTCATCCAGGGATTGAACCTGGATGATCTTATCCCTTAGTCGCCTCTTAAGACACCCACGGGAAAGATATGGGGTGGTGCTATTCTAAGCCGGCACCACACGGCGATACATACTTAATATTTTGTAATAGATACATAATTTCATAATGAGTAGAGGCTAAAAATGTTATTTATACTGTGCAAAACTAAACTGCGAATGGGTTCATTATAAGAAAAAAAAATCCCATGTAACACTGGTAAAAAAAATTGCTCTCTGTATAAAACTCCACTTGCCCGGATAACATTTCGACAAGGAAATATTCTAAACTCGTGCCCATTTGAGACAAGTCATTTTTTCTCGCCTGAGTTCATTGTATTGATCTTTTGTGCCAAAATGCTAGTTGTGACATAATGATATCATCGTCGATATTTTAGTGCCACCCACTGAGGTTTTTAGGCAGACTTTTTGCGGTCACTAGTCACAAATAGAGCAGGTTCGGTAGCACAATGCGAAAAGTATAGAACATGTTTTTATTTTGCTAGTTAATTATAGAAATGTTTTTTTTTCTTTTACTGAGTCTAACATGTTGTATCGTAAACCTTTTTCTACATTCCAAATCCAAACTGCTTTAAGTTTTCCTACATTCTAAATCAAAACTGCTCGAAGTGAATATAATATTTCTAAGTACATGTCTAGCATCTGTAGTCCGTTCACATGAGGCCAGTAACTCGGCCACTTTAATTTAGAGCGAGCTCTTCCAGTTTTTGTGCCAGTAACCGCAGAAGGTCACCACGTTACTAATGGTCTACCTACTTTACAAAGCTGGCTTTTTCAACGGATTTATTTATACTGGTTATTCTTAGTAACTGTACGAAAAACCAGCAGAAGTTGGTCCCTTAAATAGGTTGATGTGCTGCCGGCATTTTTTACGTATTTGCGGTTTTTGTCAAAGATTTTTTAGCGTAGACGCGTCGCGCTGTTTTTGCTGAGGAGATTTTGGGTTCCTACAAAGGTGATTGCACTTTGAAGAAAACAGCTACATTAAGATTGCATTGATAAATATAATGGATGGTGCATCTTAATGACTTTATTGCAGAAACGATTTTCATCAGTTTTAGCACAATATTTAGCTTGATCGTTCGAAGTTAATTTCGGTGTAAGAAATTTGTCTTTTTTAGATAATACGATTAGATAAACGACATATTTCTTGTATGCGAATCGGCTCAGAATCATCATCATATTACACGACTAAATTTTTTGTCTAAACTAGGTTTGTTTTTGTACCAAGTTTGGCAACGACGTTCGGAGGTCGTGCCTTCTGGAGAGTTGACTGCATTGGGCTGTTATGACGTGACTTTTTTTATAAATAAGAGATGTTCTTTTCCGTTTCAATCTTATTCTATCAAATATCTTACTCGCGTTCAAAAATAACTACAATGCAACAGAGGCAGAAGTCGACATAGATTTATCTTTCCTCGGGAACGTTGCGAATGCTGCAAGTTCTGCAGATAACGGGATAGAGGATTCCTTTGTGGATGCAACACAAGACCGATGTTGTTACACCAACTATCACGCTACTAAGAGAAATATTCAATGTAGAAAGTAAACTAAATTTTTAAGCTAAAGTCTTGAAAAAAGTAAAACGCTGCAGGAATGGCGCCTCAAATGCAAAATTTTTCACTACGACTCATTTTGTATGTGATTTTCTCATTTTCTTTTCATATTTTGACTTATGTTTGTTTGAAAAAAGTTGTTTATTTTGTTAGTTATGACGTGACTTTTTTTATAAATAAGAGGTGTTATTTTTCGTTTCAATCTAATTCTATCAAATATCTTACTCGCGTTCAAAAATAACTACAGTGCAACAGAGGCAGAAGTCGACATAGATTTATCTTTCCTCGGGAACGTTGCGAATGCTGCAAGTTCTGCAGATAACGGGGTAGAGGATTCCTTTGTGGATGCAACACAAGACCGATGTTGTTACACCAACTGTCGTACTACTAAAAGAAATATTCAATGTAGAGAGAAAAGTTTATTTTTAAGCCAAGTTGCTGTTTCTTGAAAAATTCAAAATGCCGTTGCCTCAAATACCAAAGTTAGTCTGAGTCATTATGTGGATTTCTCGTTTCTTTTTAATCATATTTCGACTTATACATGTCTGAGAAAACATGTATAGTTTTGTCGTTTGTTGACTCGGCGTCCCACACGACGAGATGGAGATTAAAACTAGGCGGGTTGGTAAAATACATTTCAACTTCAACACGCAACAGCCATAACAGTCCACTGCTGGACACGGGCCTCCCCCGATCGGGATGTATTGGCCATACTCACTACGCTTGGCGGGAGGAATGGTGAGCGCAGTGTAAGATGTTTCTTTAACCGGGAACGCTGCTGGCCATTCCCTGAGTTAATTTATCCCTGAGTCGAGTAGAATTGGGGTGATGCTATTCTAGGCCAACACCACACGGCAATGCATTTCCTTCGTTTATAATACTAGCTATCTTGCCTACACAGGAACATGAAACTGCAGAGTGCTGCGTTGCGGCAGAAATAGACGCCGCTTTTTATTCTAATAACACTGTGACCTGTTTGGCACGCCGTTTGTACCTGCCCTGCCCACGTGCCAAGCTTCCGGGTTTATAGCTAGACTATACAACTGTGCTTCTTATGTAGAAAAGTCTTTAAACTTCAATGAATTGCATTAAACTAAGTAGATTCTCGCAAACCAATTAAACACGGAATACTGTTTAAAATGTGGATAAATCATACTAACAGCCTCTACTGCCCACTGCTGGGGTGGCATGAGGAGATATTTGGTACTTACCAAGTTTGCCAGGCAGATAAGCGACATTTCACCCTATACCTACCTCTAAAAATTGCTCTGTTGCCTACTGATTCAATTTATATTTTATTCAGTCACTCAAAATACCTAACTTATTAGTTTAACTTTAACTAGCTAAGTAAAAATCACTTTGTGTACAACAACAAAAACTATAACCTGAAATTACCTAATATTTACTCAATTGTTACTGTTATTTATTGTTACAATACTGTTACTCTGTTTGTATTAGTAATTAACTATTACAAGGTCAAGACTACGCAAAACGGGGTTATTCATAAGCAATAATTAAGAATCATAACTAGATTGAACACTGAATGAGCTTAAGGTGCTGCATCGAAGCCGCCAGCACCGTTTTAGCCACGCCCCCAGGGGGTGCTCCCTTTGCGGAGGTCAAGATGTCAAAACTTTTCTTTCCAAGTAAATCTAAGTCAAATCTAAGTAAATTCACAATAATTAGCCATCTGTTGATCAATTGTGGAACAAAGTAGTGCAATGCCACCTAGGGGAAAAGCTTTGAACAAATACACTTCTAAAACAGGTGAAAGTAAATATACCCGAACACCCGCAAGGGAACGCACTCACCGTACGCGCCGAATAATGCGGATGGCTTAGCACACTTAGAAGCAAGCACAGCTGCATCGAATCGAATCGGTGTTGCCAAGAAAGTACTTTCCTCCCAGTTTAATGGATAACTTTGCCATGTATGTGTACTTTTCAGAAATTTGTTGCATGTGGCAGGCAACAATAGGTGGAAATATTTTTGCCCACTAGTTCTACGGTGGAACAAAACTTGTGAGCATATCATAGGTGCCACTAGTTCAACGTTTTAAAAATATTATTGTTCAAGGAAGTAGAATGTGCAGAAAGGCAAAATGACAAAACGTCAAAGTAGCAGAATGTCAAATTGCTAGAATGTAAACGTGAAAAAATGTAAAGAAGAAGCAGAAAACATTTTGTCCAAATGTCTAAATGTTAAGGTAACAGAATGTCAAGTAATTGAATTTTACTATTGTTCATGTAGTTATTGTAATGGCTTCAAAGTAAAAATTGTTCAACATGACGAGGTGTTTTTGCTGGCAAATTGTAACGAGGATATAGAGTATAATCCGTTCCACTAAAGAAGGGGAATATAAATGGCGGCACTTGACAGCTGACAGCGCTGCTACAGTCAGCATACAAAGTTTAGTTTATACGTCCGTGTTTTCTTTTTCGTTTTATTTCCTTATATAGGATTAGATTTTTCATGAAATGGATCCAAAATATCAACCAAACCCCGTTTACAGCGTTTACACTCAACTATTACACGCGGAAAGTTATAATTTCAAGTTACATAGATTTTCATACAAAGAATCCAAAATTCGGTGAGTGCGTTTCGGGTGTGCGGGTATAAGTAGGTACTTTTAACTATAAACAGCTTTGCAACTCTGAATTCATGTAACAAAAAATGAGAATTGAGATGGAATGGAGTCGATATTTTCTTTTACTTGTAACATTAAATTTTGCTAGTGAACAATACTAAAAACCTAGAACTTGCGTTTAAAATTATCTGAATGGGGTTATGGAACGGAGTAGATTTTTTTATTGTAAAAAGATATTTCGCTAGTGATCAACACTCAAAACCTACACTAAATTTCAGTAGGTGTAGGTTTTTGTCGTATAGTTTTTAAAATGAGTTAAAATTCACTGAAATAAATTACTTGCATACGTTTATTAGTTCCTATATATATTTTTTTAAATAGGCTAGCAACGCTCGACCGGGCTCGCATGTGTGACGTCACTAGACATAAATCAATGAGACGGAGACCTACGCAACGATGTCAGATGTCTACGCAACCATATCAGAGGACTAGGCATTAATGTCCGAGTTATAAAAAAAAATATATTTTAAAGTAGTCTTATTGAAAAGATACCGACTGGCATAGCCATTTTTAGGGTTTTTTAGGGTTTCTACTCATCATCTGCCTGCCCTTATCCCAATTTATTTGGGGTCGCCGCAACATGTCTTTCTCTTCCATTCATCAGCCGTCAAATCTTCGTTTACACCTTTTTGATTCATATCATCTTTTACACAATCCATCCAAACTTTTTTAGGCCTTCCCTTCCGTCTGCGTCCATCCACATTCATATTCATTACCTTTTTCGTCACATGATTTCCATCCCTCCTTACGGCTAGCTCTCAACTTTTCTGTCACAGGTGCAACTTTTAAACTTCCTCTAATATACTCATTCCTTATTTTATCCATTCTTATCACACCACACATCCATCTCAACATTCTCATTTCAGATACATGTAATCGTCTTTTATCCGTCACCTTTGTAGGCCAACACTCAGATCCATACATGACGACAGGTCTGACCAACGTCTTGTAAATCTTGCCCTACAGTTTGAGGGGCATTCGTGGGTCACACACTGTGCCCGTGAGATGTCGCCATTTCATCCATCCTGCATTTATTCTGTGCTTGATAGTCCGGTCTATCTCACCATCGCCTTGCAGAAGTGAACCGAGGTACCTGAAGTCGGAGCAGACTGGTAAGGTAACGCCATTTAGCGCTACCGGAGCATAGCCGGAGAGACCGCCGAAATCACAAAACATTTATTTTATTCAGTCTCCGATCTGCTGTTTCTCAGGCCGACACTCTCAAGCTTTTCCCGACATTTTTCCAGTCTGCTCTGTATCTCATCAGGCTAGTTTATTTATTATTAATAATAAAAATATATTTGATGAGATATTAGCCAAAGTCAAATCTAGGCAAAGTCATGCCAAGTCTAAAGTTCTTTGATGCTATTTCTTTATTCATATAGTTCAATTTATACGACTGACCGTTAAATTGTATCCACAAATCGTATGTAAACGTAACGTTCAACGGCCAGTCGTATAAAAACTACTATAACATTAAAGATATAGTATCAAGGAACCTTAGACTTGGCATGACTTTGCCTAGATTTGATTACTTTTTAGAGATAAACAAGCAGCTCCATCGAGACTTGGCTACTTTTTTACAGAATGTTTTTGGTGGGATTTCACTTATTTTTATAGAAGAATCCCATCAAGCTGAACAACTTTTGCTTTGAAGTCATATCTGTATCTCCTATGGTGTAGCTGGGCTCCTAGTGGTGTGCCTGGCCTAACCTTCGATTATCCTACTTTTTAAAGTTTTCCTTTATGTGGTCATTAAAAATATAAGTCCGTACTAAATTTCAGCTCTCTGAGTTTATGGGAAGCACTAGTTCTATTTTGATGATCATGAGTGAGTGAGTGTCTCTCTAAAATGTGAAACTTTGCCTTTGCTTAACTTCGGAACTAAATGACCTACGGACTTGAAATTTTGGCTTTTAAGTATGTGATTATAGCTTACGACGAGATAGGGGCTTGAAAATGCGGCGAAATTGTTCCAGCAAAGGATGGTACGGTAGTGTTTGCTTTGCGCTCGACTTGGCGGGGGCACTGCCATGCCCCCAGATAGACTTTCGGCATCTGCACTGCTGTATATTCACACTTATGTCATTATCATTGTCCCTTTTTGTAATAATTGACATTTCTCAACTGAAGGTCGGGTTTCCAATATTCTTAAAAAAATATGTAAGTACTAGCTGCCCGTCAGCGGTTTCACCCGCTGCAACCTATTATTCCGCGAGAAAATAGCATTATCGCCTCAGAGATCACGCACTTTTATAATACTTATAACCTGTTTCCTGTATGAATCAAGGTTTCTTTTCTCGTGGTAAATTTTATACTATGTATATAGTGGCCTGCACCGGCTTTGCACGATTGTAATTTATTTGGGTGGTGTTGGTGGTTAAATAAAACTGATAAAAGTTTAATACTTTAGGGGTTTAAAAATCAAACCCCTGAGACATATATTTACCTTTTTTAGCTCTTTGGCCTTGTCGCAAATTTTAAAACAGATCGCATATAAAATCACGATAATCCATACAAACTTTTTACCCCATTTTTACCCGACTGCCTCAGAAGGAGGGTTATGTTTTTGGAGAGTATGTATGTATGTATGTATGTGGACAAGAAAATTCTTTTTCACAGGCTCCAACCCAAACAGATAGTTAGATTTTGACATATGAGGTGTCATTAGCTCGCTTTGCCAGCGTGTCTTTAAGGTGCCTGTTGAATTAACGGATATGTTTCCCCACAAAGTGTCCGTAATTTCAAAATAAGCAAATGATTGCCTTTCACGCCAAAACAATGATGATTTCGAAAGATTAGAACAAAATACGAAAAGGTTACTTACAGAAACCCAGCAGTGAGTATTAAAGAACATATCTAGCGATCGTCGATCGCGCATTAAAACCCACCCCATGTACGTGAATTTTTCCTTACTTACTCGCCAAGAGATGTCGCTGTTAGTTTTCGGCGAAAACGTTTAAAACGCGGGTCGGCTCAGTCACGCCACCTATGCAAAAATATTGGATTATGCGTGATCCCGTAGGAATAAGACATTTTCCCGCGGTAAAAAGTAGCCTATGTGTTATTCTAGATACTCTTCTATATTTGTGCAAATTTTCATGTCAATCTAATCAGCCGTTTTAGCGTGATGTCGTAACAAACACACACACAAACATCCGCCTTTATAATATTAGTAGGATAGGATGTAGGTACTGAAGGTAGTGTTAGAATTTAATGCCCATAATATTAGGTGAAATTTTGCTAGTGGCTGATACCGAAATCTCAGATCGGGTTGGTATGAGAATCAACTTTGTCCAACGAACATGGGTCGAAATATGAAAAAAAATGTACCTCCCATACTAACAAAGTTGCCAATCAGCTGATATTTTGAGTTACTAGTGGAGAACCAATTTTTTTTTCATATTTCGACCTTTGTTCCTTAGGGAAAGTTGAACCTTATCACCAGCCCGTCCTGAGGTGTCGGTCACTAGTCAAATTTCATTGTATAAAAATTTTAGTAACTATAAATATATTTAAAAATTGACTATCTGTGTAAGCTATTACGAATAATATCAAGTAAAAAAAAAATTTTTGGTAGGTACGTAGTAAGTACATTGTTTGGTCATTAAATTTAAATAATGTATTGGCGACTCTATGTACTCTGTGCCAGAGTCTCGGTGACGTCTGTGGCAGATATTTTCGCAATTTAAAAATCTGTAAATATCTTATCTAATCTGTAAATATAAAAATTATTTAAATTATTTTGTGAATATGTTCATGTAATTATGATGGTTTTCATTGATAATAAGCAATAAATAATAATCCAATAATCTATCATCAAGTTAAAAAAAAACATGAAAGAATAAGTAATAAGTGTATTAAGAATTTATGATTAAAGTAAGAGTGTAAAAAGAGAAAACCTAAAAATATCCAACAAAATAAATACAAAAAATC
Source organism: Phthorimaea operculella (assembly GCA_024500475.1). NCBI lineage: Eukaryota > Metazoa > Arthropoda > Insecta > Lepidoptera > Gelechiidae > Phthorimaea > Phthorimaea operculella. Next base: position 2,386,800 of record JANFCV010000082.1, read on the forward strand.
TATATCTCGGAGATTTGATCCGAGTACCCAAAGTTTATTAGTATGCAAAAGAATTCTCTCACTCTAGCCACTAAGCCAAAGTCACATCCAAGAGAGGTATCAAAATTTTGAGTAGGTATCGGCAAACTCGTTCAAAGTAATGCGATTGATTAGAGGAGATTCCATGCGTCAACACTTCTCTCTACCAATTAGGTGTGTACATAATGTGTACGCATTATTAGTAAAAAAAGCTAACTACTCTTCTTCACTAACATAAGACTAACATAAATATAATTTCCTTTTTCACATAAATGGATAGTACTTGATAAATATGAGCAAGAAAACGTTTACGTAATGCTAAATGTACTTATTTACTTATTTATTTGCATTTCCTATTTTCGCGTTGAAAAAATCTTTTTTGCGCTTCCTCGATATGATTGTTTTTGATTTGTTGCCCATTTTTCAAATTTACGTTATGGGGACACTGGATGAGGGAGGCACAAGACCGTAAACTGGCGTAAAAAAACTAGTTACACTTATTCTAGTAACGTATCTTATTCAGAGTTGACTACAAAATATTTAGAAGCCTAAAAATTTACACAATCTTCAAATAAACAAATATCTGAAATTACGACAAAAGCTGTCAGTTTCGGCGTAGCGTGCGACATGACCTCTCTCTGGCAGTGGCCACGGTGGAATGAGAGCGGAGCTGGGTGGGGCCTGTTTGCAATTCGCGCGTACGCGTTAGAGAGGGACAGAGCGACCCGTCCGCAAAATGGTTGAAACCAAACCATTGTTGTAAATCTAAAATTATTGATTTTTCAGCAATAAAAGGTTTAAATAAAAAAACAAACGTTGACGAACTAGATAAGTATAATGTGCTTATGCTTACGAAAAATCATTGATTAACTCGGCACCGTTTCGGCATAAAGTTAAAAAATCTAAAAAAATGGAGTCATCTTTGGAAAAAAAAACTATCGAGAAAATTTAATTGAATCGTGTTTTGCGAACGTTGAAAATCTAGCAAATATTATCAAAAATCATTTATAAAATAACCATAGTCAGGTGTCGTCTCCAAGTGCAAAAATTTCGAATTGAAAAAACCCTTTTTGCATCACGGCACGGCCTTAATTTTATAGTTTCTTTTACTAGGTCTAAGCTTAGGCCCTTAGGTCTGGTCTAGATTGCCGAATAAAGATACATTTATACAGCCACAAGCCCACAACAGTCTATTACTGGACAGTGGCCCCTCCCTTTTGGGGGTATTTCCATAGCTTAGCAAGATGTTGCAAAATAGGGAACGCTGCCCATTTCCTGGATAATCATCCCTTAGTTAGTCGCTTTTATGAGACGCACGATTAGAATTGGGGCGATGAAATTCTAAGTTATCGTCACACGGCAAGATACTAAAGATAGTTTAGTTTAACCATTCCCCTGATGTAATTATAAAATCAAATAATATTATCCAACTGTATTAAATTAGCATACTTAGCAGACTAAACTAGTAATTCAAATAAGTTTTCAAGGCGAAGATCAGTGCCAAAACTAGCTTATACAATCAGTGCAATCAAAGTTTAAACGCTTGCACCACGAAAATAGCTCTTATGGTCATGAAATAAGAACCAAACGTTCACAACTGTTGTACAACCAAGTTTGAAATAATTGGTACGATTCTAGTTCCTTATGTCTTTGAAATAAGAGCTAAGCAGAAATTTCGTCATGGTTTAACTCTTTTGACTGTCAAGGTCATCTTGGATGTTCTCATTGGTAACTTTTTGAATACCTTTGGGTACCGAGAAGGTAACAAAGCATGACCTAGAGCTAAGCCAAGAACTTGAATTTTCGTTTAGTTTCCTTTAGTTTGACCAAATCTACTTGGCTACTTTACTCTTCGAGTACCTACCTAAGGGTGCCTAAGGCAAATATCATGGGATTTGAAATAGTTTTGCCCCAGTATGAAGTAGGAAGTAAAAATTTCTAATATCAAAAATTGTATCACTTATTTTGTGTACTCAGGTTGACAACTTATAACAACCTTGATCTCACTTTGACTCAATAGTCACGTCTTCCATCGTCTTTCTACATACATACATATCTATTCACACCACGTCTGACAATAGTTTGAGAGTTATTCAGGAGACTGTGTGTGTGTCACTATAGTGACAGGTTGTCAGCCTAAAATTGCAACATACATCAAGTCATCGACTCTCAAATCCCTTTGTCGCTTCTTACGACACCTACGGGAATGATATGGGATGGTGCTATTCTAAGCCGGCATCAAAGTCATCGGCTTCTACCTAATGTAGGTACTTATATGTACATACATATCGACCGTCTTTGCCACACGATGGAAACAACCATCGACAAAGTCACAATTCAGAAACATGACAAGTTTATAGATATCTACTTTTCACTGCTTACACACAGATCAATATAAAAATATAATGCGTCAACTTTCACTCAATTAAGCATGAATGACAACGTAAAAGGAACTTATTATCGAGTTGCGAAATAAACAGCAAATAAATCATAGTGTAGTCCATTTGAAAGTATTTTATTGTAAAGTTCATATCTTTGATTTATGATCGACCATTGAAGATAACGTTTATATCTTGCTAAATGTATTGTAAATTTAAAAGAGTTTTAGAAATTCATAAAAAATATTGTCTAAAGGCAAGTCAGCGTCATCATATTCATCTCTGTGCAGAAAAACTTAGAAGTACAGAAGACTGGTTCTCGTCAGTTTCGAAACTAACAACTTCATTTTAGGTTTGCTGGTCATTGCATTCATATGATCAAAATTTCCTTTTATCTGTGGGTGAAACACCTGCGAAGGATTTTTATTATTGTGATTCTTTCAAACTTCCTGTAGACTTTGTGCCTAGTTTTCATATAGGAAGGGATGTTTAGGTGTAGCCGTGTGGTAGCGACTAAGAATACTGCCACCCCTAGTCCGGTCAGAGTGCGTCGTAAAAGGTCTACAATAGCATTACCAAAGAGGGTTGACGTCAGGCCGGCAGCTGGCCATAAAACATATCCAAATCCTTTTGCTATTGATTGTGCGACCCCAACTGATTTGGGATAAGTGCAGGATATGATGTGTAGGTATAGCCAGTCAGTACGCACTAAGTAATCCAGGAAGCCACGTTTATCATCAGGATTCGTGTACCATCGTGTGGAAAGTCGTAATCGTAACATCCCCCGTATTGTATACTGTACTGTTGAATGTTATAATAGAAGTCGTTGATGTTGCAATAAATTCGCGCCGAATGTAATCTTGTGAGGGCTTAGAACTTTATGTTACGATTATGACTTCTATTCCATTTGAAACAGGGTCAAATCAAATAAGTAGGTCTTCGTGTTTCAAGATTATATCCAATAAGCTTAGGAAATTAATAAATGTCTAAAACAAGTGTTTTCTAGTGAAATCAACGTTATCTCTCCTCTTCTGTTACCTAGTAGGTATTTGTTGAGGAAGTGATAGTTTTTTCTTTCATTCGAGTTTTTTTGTTTCTTAAAAGCAACTTTAACAAAGGCTCAAGGATATAATAGAATATAATCTTTTTATTATAAACTCTATGTGCCTTATTCTAACCTTCACCTTGACCTGCGTTCTGGCAGTAATATTCTAGCTCCGTTTTGGCACTGATCATTATTGCCTTGAGAACTTTCATTATTTGTCTCCTTTCATATCTTACTGCAGTTGAATAACTGCAAACATTAACCGAAATATGAGTAGGTAAACATATCGATAACTGCTGTCAAAAAGGACTTATTCGAGCGGCCGTACTTTAGTAGCCTACATCATAACTTCCTGTAGTAACCAGGTTTTCTCGAGCTAAAAAGTACCTAGCCTGTTTTCCCTACATAGGTCGCTTGCGGTGAAAGAAGATCAGGTAGTTTCAGAAAACTCTTCACCATGAACTCAGGTATCAGCGTTTTTTCATGTTACAAGTAATTGGCTCCGGACATAGATTTGTAACGACCACTGTTTAAGTAACGTCCGAAGCGCAGAACCATCTTTAATTTCAGAGATTATCCGTCACAAACACAAAGAAGAAAATCTTTATTATAATAGTGCGATGTGATGTGAAGTGTGATGAACTCGACTGCGTGTGGCATTCATCAAAGCATACATCCTTTACCATGGGAAATAATAAATTCAAATAATCGCCGACATCCTCCGCGACGCTGCTCGTGCGGCCTTGCCATTCCCATTTTATTCACTGTCGTTTTGTATAAATGGTATAAACTATTAGAAACCTGTTCGTTTTAAAACAAGTCGTAATTTTGCAAAAGTTTCACCGAGTTCTTTATCTATCACTAAGAACTGCTAGTGCCGGTAACACTATTGAATCTAGTGTAATGAATTTTTGTGCGACTCGTAACAACTACTTACATGACCAATATGAATATCAGACGTTCCTCGATTCGGTGTCCCACAAGAAAATTGTGGCCATTCATTTTCTACCTACCTCGCAAGGGATAAAGACGTGATGTACCTAGATATGTATTATGTGGATGATCTTTTGTGCGAAGTTTCGGTTCGATTACATTAACCACAGATAAGTCATCGACGCATACGGATACAGCCGCATGTGCAACTTTCACCCAAGGCCGAAAACCGATCGATTATCTTAGCCTTTATGCATTCTCTTCCTTCACTACAAGGGATAAAGACGTATTGTACCTAAGATTAAGTGAATGATCATCTGCGGGCGCTTGCATCGTCAACGCAAACGGATGCAAGCGCCTGTATAACTTTCTTTCGCCCAAGGCCGCATGCCACAATCGATGATGTCATGCTTTATTACGCCCATTCACTCTCTACTACCATTCTCCCCGCAAGGATAGGTACAAGCATGATGTATTTAATGTAAATGCGGATGATTGTGTGCAGCCTCAGTGCAGTAACATCTTCCACGGATAATCTTCGACGCACACGGATACAGACACGCAACTTTCACCCAAGGCCGAAAACCTATCGATGATCTCATGTTTAATTACGAACATTCACTATCTGCCTACTTCGCAAGGAACAAAAAGTGTATGTGGATGATTGTGTGCAGCCTCGGTGCAATAACTTCTACCACAGATACCTAATCGTACGAACACGGACTCCAGCGCGCAATTTCACCCAAGGCCGAAAACCAATCTTTGATTTCGTTCTTCATTACGACGTATATGTGGATGATCTTGTGCAGCGTCGGTGCAATAACATCTACCAGAGTCAGAGATCCTACGCGATCGCGAACAAATAGTTGAGATCGAACACTTTAATGAGTTGACCGGAGAAATATCGTACGTGCAAAGTGAATCAATAACAATAAATGCCTCCATCCCTCAAGGAAGTGTGGCTGGCTGCCTTTTGTTCTTAGCATATATTAACGATTTCCCGAAAATAATACACGAAAATTGTGTATTATTTGCAGACGACATATCCCTACTAATAAGCTGCAAAAACGATACTAATATCAATGAAAAGTTACACGAAATAATGGACAAAACAGTTGAATGGTTGAACGATCACAACTTAAGCGTAAATTACGAAAAAACTAAAGTAATGGCATTTTATCCTCACCAAAAAGCACCGTTAATCCCAAATCTAGTATATCAGGGTACACCTATTCAAACTGTGAACAGTTTTACACTCCTAGGTTTAGATATTGACACACACACATAAACTGGAAACAGCACATAAATAAATTAAGGTCAAAATTAACTAAATTCACGTACGCACTCCGAGAGATTAAAAAAACAACTGATCTGGAAACAGCATTATCTACGTATTATGCTTATGCATATGCATGGTTTTCATAGGGCGTCCTTTTATGGGGATTTAGTTCAAATGCGCCCGACCTATTTACCCGCCAAAAAAAGCTAATAAGAATACTAGCAAATATAAATACCACCGATTCATGCAAACCATATTTCAAGGAATATAAAATTCTAACGTTACCTAGTATTTATATCTTGGAATTATGCAAGTTTGTGCGAAAACACCCACAGTTCTTTACTAAACGCTCGGATCTAGTAACTAACTACACGTTCCGTAACAACAGGCTGATGTTACCTACTTCAAGGCTTACTTTGCACTCGACCAGCCCCTACGTAATGGCTATAAAAGTTTACAACAAGTTACCGGTACACATAAAGAATGAAACCAAAGATAATTTATTTATAGGACATTTAAAAACATTATTAGTAAATAAATGCTATTATACTATAGAGGAGTATTTAGAAGATAAATTAAAATAAGCCACAATTATAAATTAAATGGATAAATAATAATAAAACATGAACTAAATAAAGCAATTAAATAAACATATTATATAAATAAACGGATTAATTAATTAATAAATAAATACTTACGGACTGGTGGATTTTTAATTTAATATTAATAATATAAATAATTCTTAAATGACAAATAAAATAATTAACTTCAAATGTATTAGGATTAGGTGTATTATAGGTATTAGGTAGATTAAGATACAAGCTAAATTACTTTTTTTAATTGCATGATAAAAAGTCTTCCTCTCTCCCAATATTGTTGTGCCCAACAGGGTCCATGTAATAAGTGCCTTACAAACTGTATTTTCTACCACCTATATGTAACACATGGTATGCAATAAACATTTGAGTATTGAGTATTGAGATAATCGTCGACGCACACGGATACAGGCGCGCGCGCAACTTTCACCCAAGGCCGAAAACCAATCTTTCATTTCATTCTTCATTACGACTGTTCACTATCTGCCCTCCCCGCATTATGAATGTATATGTGGATGATTTTGTGCAGCGTCGGTGCAATAACATCTACCAGAGATAATCGTCGACGCACACGGATGCAGGCGCGCGCGCAACTTTCACCCAAGGCCGAAAACCAATCTTTCATTTCATTCTTCATTACGACTGTTCACTATCTGCCCTCCCCGCATTATGAATGTATATGTGGATGATCTTGTGCAGCGTCGGTGCAATAACATCTACCAGAGATAATCGTCGACGCACACGGATGCAGGCGCGCGCGCAACTTTCACCCAAGGCCGAAAACCAATCGCGAATCCCGGTTGTGGTCTACTGCACATGCGCTGGGTTGCCAGATTCGTCGGATAACTTGCGGAATGATAACTTATTTTGGTTACTGACTTTCAAACGTTATATTCTCTTTTCATTTAAAATTTAAAAGATGTGCCTCCTAGGTTTTATCTCCAAACCCAATAACGATTTAGTTTAGGTTAAGTTTAGAAGAACTCCACTATCTATCCCATCATCATCTTCCTGCCCTTATCCCAATTACTTGGGGTCGGCGCAGATCACAAAATTGTGTTGCAAAAGGATTTGGCTGAATTTTACGACCGGCCGCCTACCAGACGTCAACCCTCCTTGGGAATGCTTTTGTGGTGGATGAACCGCCACCATACGGTTGGCCCTAGCTGTTTGGATAGGGTTTATCCCTCGGTCGCCTCTTACGACCCCCACGGGAAGAGAGGGGGTGGTGCTATTCTACTCTGAAGGCCGGCACCACACATCACCACTCCACTATCTATCCCGCGCTACTTAAAACGAAAATTCAAATTAACAGCTGTTGTCGCAAATATTTTATATATTTTGGCTGGCAACCTAAAAGTACGGTAAACACATGTCACTCCAAGCAGCGTGCGTTCGTGCGTGGCCGACGTAGGTGGCCGAGTAAGACGGATACGACCTAGGTAGAGAAAGTTAGTGCTAAAGAAACAACGTCATAACTTGTTTTATTACCTGGGCCCGTTCAAGACGAGAGTGAACGGGCATTATCCAGAGTGAATACGAAATTTTTAAAACACTTCCAGTGTTATTAGTGGCGACGGCAGTACAGATGCCGAAAGTCGCAGGTTCAAATTCTGCCTGAGGTAGAAAAGTTTGTGAGTTTTTCAAAAATTATCCAGTATTCCGGCAATATTGTTACTTGTCATCAGTCTTCTTGTTTTCGTGTTGAACACCGAGCCGTCCAACGACCCGATAAACCCTGGGATTTCTTTATAAGTACTTGCCATATAATTTGTGTTACCTATAAACTACCTATAAAACGAATGTTATGAAATAAATTATCATTATCATTATAATGAGCAATTTCCTGTACATTAAACCTGTAGTTCATAATCACAAACATTCTAATACCATAAATACTTTTTGTTACGGTAACTTATAGGGAAAGGAAAATTGTAACATATTTTGCATTCAATAGCCGGAACTTATTTAAACAGGACACAGCACGTGGTGTTTAAAATTTACTTTGTCATATGCTTCAATAAAATAACCAGACCAATTGATATCTGGTTACGGCTAGTTTCTATCAAATCGTACGCAGAATTATTACGCCTGTCTGCGCATGACTCGCAGATTGTTATGTACATTATTCAACTTATTGAGAATCAGAAACAGTATGTACTGTGTTCGAACATTCTTGAACTAGCTTATATCAACCTATAGCAGTCCAACGCTGGACGTACGTCACCACCCTCATGGCAAGTTCTCCAGTTTACACCATACAGTCGCTACGTTTTGGTTGGTTTAGGATACTAATGTAAAAATATCTTTCTCATAAATGACGGTTCGAACCCCGGTCGATGAAAGGCATTTTTTTGAATTTCTTATTTTCATTTATGAGAAAAATATAGCACTGTGAGTTCGCTTAAAATTGCTATAGTTAAATATATCTGTTTCAACTGGCCATTGCGCTACAGTTAGAGTAGTTATTCTGCTATAGTGGAATGGTAAATGTTCCATCTGAGTCATAAACGGGTTTTATACCAGGTTTTGTTATTCACAAAATGTTATACCTACCCAGCGTGAGAAACTGTCGAGTGGAGGCCACACCTCAGAAAGCGTAGCGTCAGACGCCCTGCAGCCAAAAAAATGGACCTGGAAAAAAAATGGATGGCCAAGTTTTCCAAAAATGGTATACCTAACACGAGAAGTGTTTTAAAATTTGGTCTTCAAAATTAACCTGTGAAAACGGAAGATCTTGCTTTATCTTAAGGCCTACTCTGAAGGAGGCCTACGTCCAGCAGTCGACTGAAATAGGCTAGGGTAATGTTATGTGATGAGAAACTTCAATTTTAATCTGTATTAAATTTTCACTAATCCAGTGATATTCGATTAGAGATTAGAAACGTGCAAAGAAGTTTATAAACATTGTTTACAAGCCAATAAAGCACTATGTGAATTTTCACACCGTTTTGTTGTATCATTATTATCATCATTATTATGAAACTCGTTGATACTTTACAATACATTGGGTTTCAAATTCTTATATTGTTGTCTATCAGAAAAGTCTCAAGGTAATTGATTTAGTTTTTGTATTATGTTACGCTTGTTATAGTACGGCTCCTTAGCTAGAAGTATGGTCCCATCTGGCAGAAATCATGAAACTTGGCATGTGTGTAGCTTACATGTGTAAGCTTCAGGAAAAGAAGGGAAGCAAGTTGGACCCCCCCTGCTTCCCCCCTTTACCCCCCCTTTTATATCCCAAATTTCAGTTATCTTTATTTTTCTCGGAAACGATTAAAGATAGGAAAAATTTGTCAAGGTAAGAAATATTCCTTATAAAATTGTCTACAAAATTGTTTTTGGGTCGATGTTGATAGGACTTATACTTTTCGAGTTATGCTTCTGGGAAACCCATCATTAATTTGAAGGTGACTTCCAGCTCTGAATTAGCCATAACTACCATGTGATTGAATATTCTTTCAAACTTGCTATTGGGTTTTGTTAGTTAGGTAGTCTTCAAAGGAAACAAGCAGAGACAACACTTGAATCACGCCTGTGGGGATGGGGGGAGGGGGGCAAAGTTTATTTTTTCCGAGCTGAACTTGAGGACTTCTGACTCCTTAAGTAAATGTGACACGAGAAATTGAGTATCATTTTCGAATATATTAAAGACGGAGTATTCATTTCTGGAACGCTCTTTGGTACATTTCATACAAAAATATAAAAATATTAAGTGAAATAAGAAAAAAATAATGTTTCGTTCGCATTCAAATGCTGTTTTCTTCATGACCTTGAGATATATTTACTAGATAATAACACATACTCAAAGACATACTCACCCGAATTATAAAGCCATATTATATTTTCGAAAATATTAGAAAATACCTAGCCTACAGAAGCCTAAATATTTTTACAAAGTTATGTTTGTAGCTGGAAAAATTTCAAACTCATAGATTTTGTATGCAAAAATAAGATTACCAACCGCAAATGTATATTTCTCAATTGTCGCTAAACCATTCCAGATAGGGAAATGCCCTCATAGGAAATGTTGTTTATACTGAAGAGTTGTTTATGCTGATATATTGAAATTGAAGATCTGGAGTACTTGATGTGGAACATCAACAGCCCTGCTAAACTATTCGATATACTGTAATGTCTTCTTAAACATCAAGTACTCCAGATCCTCAATTTCTTTATTCCAACAAAAACTACCCTTCAGTATAAACAACATTCCCTATGAGGGCATTTCTCTATCTGGAATGGTTTAGCGACAATTGAGAAATATAAGTTTGCGGTTGGTAATCTTATTTTTGCATACAAATTCTATGAACTTGATATTTTTCCAGCTACAAACATAACTTTGTAAAAATATTTAGACTTCCGTAGGCTAGGTATTTTCTAATATTTTCGAAAATAAATTATGGTTTTATAATTAGGGTGAGTATGTCTTCGAGTATGTGTTATTATCTAATAAATATGTCTCAAGGTCATGAAGAAAACAGAGTTTGAATGAGAACGAAACATATTTTTTTCCAATTTCACTTAATATATTTATATTTTTGTATGAAATGTACCAAAAAGCGTCCCAGAAATAAATACTCCGTCCTTGGTTTATTCGAAAATGATACTCAATTTCTCGTGTCACATTTACTTAAGGAGTCAAAAGTCCTCAAGTTCAGCTCGGAAAAAATAAACTTTGTTTCCCTCCCCCCACCTCCACAGGCGTGATTGAAGGGTTGTCTCTGCGGATTTCCTTTGAAGACTACCTAACTAACAACAGCCAATAGCAAGTTTGAAAGAATATTCTTTCACATGGTAGTTATGGCTAATTCAGAGCTGGAAGTCACCTTCAAAAAAATTATGGGTTTCCCAGAAGCATAACTCGAAAAGTATAAGTCCTATCAACATCTATCCAAGAACAATTATGTAGACAATTTCATAAGGAATATTTCTTACCTTGACAAATTTCTCCTATCTTTATTCGTTTCCGAGAAAAATAAAGATAACTGAAATTTGGGACGTAAAGGGGGGAAGCAGGGGGGGTCCAACTTGCTTCTTTTCTTTTCCTGAAGCTTACACATGTTAGCTACACACATGCCAAGTTTCATGATTTCTGCCAGATGGGACCATACCTCCATACAAACTGCCAATTAAGAACTCGGACTATTAAATTTGATTGATCACATGTAGGTTTAGTAGTGCTAGTGTTAGGTAAGAGATTTATTATCGAACATATTATAGTTTGTAATGATGAAAGTCTTCTTTAACATTTGAATGATCTTAACAAGTCTATAACTTATGCCAAAATATTAAGTTATAAATCTTGGGTTTATAAGGTAGCTCATCAAATTAAGATTAAAATTGATACCGTAGATGCCATCAGAAGACAAGACAATCCATAGCTGCACTGTCCTACTGTCCACTTAGTTTAGTACCTTACACTTGCCCAATACTCGCCCCGCACGCTGTTTCCCTAATTTGTGCTAATACTCCGTGCGTTGCCCTTTGCAAACTATGAACCATTATAAAACCACCACCATTCTTTGTTTGCGCGCACGCAGTGACAGCGACCTCTCTGTATCGTTTTAATACAGTCATTATACCCATTACTATAATGTATGTACACCGAGCACTTCCTTTCAATTCTTTGTATTCAGTTGCACGACTTGTTTAAGACGTTTCTTTGTTGCCAAGAATTTATTTGATTAGATAAGCATGGTCTGGTCACCTTCCTGTTCTAATATGTGTTTGTTTTGGAGGTCGCTTCAATGATAGCCCTGATTGACATCTTATTTGGGAGCTTGTTTGGAATATGAAGACATGACCTTTGCCACATCTGCTGCCATACTAAGAGTAGGTGTAGAAGGAAGTATAAAAAAACTGGGCGTATCATGCTAACGTTTTAGGCTCTTTCCGCATAGCTAGATTTTTATTCTCGTTGTGCATTGGATAATCTCTTTTTATCTCCTTTACGGATACACACATAAACATTGCAAAATAGAGATAAAAGATTCACACGTGTAAAAAAAACTCGGTGCGGACAGTTCCTTAACCACAAAACTATCTTGGTTAGAGCATTTTTCGTGGTAACTATACTTCATCACAATCTCCCATGTCTCAGTTGCATGGGTGCATAATTGTCGGATGATCTCATACGCCAATTGACCTACATAGTTCCTTTCTCTCACTTAACTGCAATATGGCCATACATCTTTTAATAACACGTCTTGGTCGCATAGCACATCAGTTGAAGTGTGGGTATGCGGGGAGTAATTATTAGACCTGCTTTTTACCATGGCAAACTTCAAATTAAAGTCCATGAAAAAATATTTTATTTAAACTGGAAAAACTTTTTAGCAAAAAATATCACCGCCGAAAACTGAAAAGCATAAAATAATAACTATTGTTACTATATGTACCTACCTAAGTAATATTTTTGGAAATATTATCTACCATAATGGAACTTAGAAATTCTGAGTCGGCGTCAAAAATTTTTACGAATATTCACTTTTCATTGGCATGACGCCGACTCAAAATTACTAAGTTCCATTATGGTAGATAATATTTCCAAAAATATTACTTAGGTAGGTACATATAGTAACAATAGTTATTATTTTATGCTTTTCAGTTTTCGGCGGTGATATTTTTTGCTAAAAAGTTTTTATTTTATAATTTTTAGTGGTTACTTTTCAAGTTTGTTTACATTCAAAATAGCCATCTACATGACCTACCTTACTGTTTCAAAGGAATTTCAAGCGCAAATAGAAACTGCATGAAATACTTAAACGTACATGACTAATATAAAAGCAACCTCCTTTTTTGATGTACATCTTTAGCAGATGTTTGGCAGACAGTCAACAACGAGCAGACGTCAGTAGTGTATGTAAGCACAAGAACATTTTGCTTCAAACGTGTCGCAAAATATGAAGAATTTGTTAATTTCTCAAGATCCTTCTATCAGATCCTGACCTGATGACTATGGGACCACCTGGACAATGTGCCCTTTCAAACAAAAAAAAAATTTTTCAAATCGGTCCAGGCGTCTCTGAGTAATCGGTGAACATACATAAATAAAAAAAAAAAAAAAGTTCGGGATGAATTGAGAACCTCCTCCGTTTTTTTTTCGTCGGTTAAAAATGGATAGATCTAGGCTGACCTCTAGTAGGTATTAAACAAAACATTCTTGCTTGAAGCAGTTCAAACCGCCTTAAGACCCTCAAATTGAACACAACAGAAGACTATTGAGTCAAAATAATTGTTCAACTTTACACTCCATTTACAGTGAACAGAGTAACCGAGGGGTTCCTTTTAGAACTGAACCGCAACTAGACAATTACTTTGTCGTCGGGGCTCCATTTTGAAGAAGATTTAAATGGCGTAACAGGACGAACACTTTATTTACTGTAGTGCTGTGGAAAATTCTATTTCAGTTTATTTCGTAAAAGTATTGGTTGGTCTAGCGTTTATTTCCTGTTTTACTGATAGATTTTTACTCTCTAAAAGTAAACTTCTGTTATCTTATGAATAATGGTTGGTATGGTACGGAATAAACAGGGCACACTTGCAATTTAAACCATGCCCACCCATCCTCCCTTCAAATAAAATTAAATTGTTCAATCCTACTTTCCGTAAGAAGCATAGAAAAGGATCTCCTATAAGAAATTGTACATTGTAGCTGCTAATCGACATGTTTGGTATGTTCAAATTTTATTCATATTTCTATCCCTGCTTAGAAAATATTGATCAAAATTACAAGCAGACACTGGTTTAGATAAAGAGCGGTCTCACATGGAGATAGATCACAGAATATGTTCAATTTAATGTGGCATGTGTGTATAAATGGATCATATACTGAAATAGCTCTGTGTTACATAGTTTCTTGTTCATGTCAACACAGCATTTCGTTTTCATATGTGACAATGATTGAATTCCTTTCGTAGTTTCATTTATGCGCTAAGAAATTCATCACCTATTTTATGATTGATTCTTTTCTAGCACGATACGCTACCAAGAGAAAACTTATGACGATTGGAATGCTTGAAAACAAATCGAATGAATACAAGGTCTAAAAGAATGCTTGAATATTTGTGATCTGATCAGATTTTTCCCTGGAAAACACAGGTGTGAAAAAATACTGCAAGTATTTAAACCAGCCCATGAAACTGAACTACATAATATACCATTTTTTGTCTCTCATACAAAATAACTCGCTCGGTTGGTAAAGTTAGGAAAGTTGTTCAGTTTCTTGGGCTGATTCATCCATCTGCAATAATATTTTTTACACCTTGTATTCCATGTAGCAGTGATCTAATACACTAAGCTAGTAACTCATTGACCCTTCCTTCAATACAAACAAAAGCCGTGTACTCATTACTGGGAAGACGCTTGCGGTCGTTGTGCCCCAGTCCTTATTTGCTGACATAATTGGCCGCAATTGAACGTCGCTGCTATTTTAAAACCAATATGGCTGACTTGGGAAAGAAACTCAGAAAGTTATATTCCACTTCTTACAGAAGAAAGATTTAAGCTACTTTGCAGCTTTGTCTATTAACGAAAGATGTCTAAAATACGATTCATCTTTGAGAGTTTTGTTTTGAACGTGTTTTGGTTTTATTTCCGTTTTTATAACAAACACCGGTTCAAAAAAAACTTTGAACCTGCGTCATGTAGCTCCATAAACTTTGTTTAATGTTGAAACATGTCCGAAATGTTTATTAATGTCTGGGAAATATTATTATTCGTAGTTTTATGATTTGACGCTACACTTTTTCACTAACGTATTTTTTTTTGCTTTTTATACAGTGTGAGTCTTGATAAAGTGTACATATCAAAATCAGGGAAACTGCATCCAAATTTATCGATGAAAAAAATATAAAAAAAAATAAAAAAAAATATTTGACTTTTTTATGATTTTTTTAAGATTTCGAATTGTACCTGTTGACCCCATTTAGATAAATCTTCATAACTTTTAAACTAAGTGTGTTATCAGAGTGGAATAAATTTTGTGATGATTGCTAATAATAAGCAGTACTCATGAAGTAAAAATATCCCAGAGAAATAACGTTGTTAATTTATAATTAATAGAAACTTGAAGAAAATCTTGTTTTTGTCATAAATTTTACTATTATTTTACAATTTCTTAAAAGTCACCCGTAAACCCTACTTTTTTTATTTATGCTTATTCTACATGGCATTAGCTTTCTAAAATTAAAAATTGCACGTTTACAACTCAAATACAACAGTTTCTATGAGCCTTTATAAGTGTCCATGCGCCTGCGAGGCGTGTTGTTTTACTTCACACCATTGTTTTCAAATTTCATGCATTAGGTTAATGATAATTTTAATTTGATTTAAGAATAATAAATGATTATGCAGAAAAATACTTATGTTTTAATCATTATCCAGTATTTAACTAAGTTAATTGTTTTTAAACGCTGATTTAAGAAGTTGTAGTTGAGTTATAAACATGATTTTTTTTTAGCAAGCTAATGCCATGTAGAATAAGCATAAATAAAAAAGTAGGGTTTACGGGTGACTTTTAAGAAATTGTAAAATAATAGTAAAATGAATGACAAAAACAAAATTTTCTTCAAGTTTCTATTAATTATAAATTAACAACGTTATTTCTCTGGGATATTTTTACTTCATGAGTACGGCTTATTATTAGCAATCATCACAAAATTTATTCCACTCTGATAACACACTTAGTTTAAAAGTTATGACGATTTATCTAAATGGGGTCAACAGGTACAATTCGAAATCTTAAAAAAATCATAAAAAATTCAAATATTTTTTTTTATTTTTTTTAATATTTTTTTCATCGATAAATTTGGATGCAGTTTCCCTGATTTTGATATGTACACTTTATCAAGACTCACACTGTATTTATCTTGTAGGACGTATGTAGGTAGGTCAATCTATCCAAATGCACAATAATGATGCTACAGTGTACCTAAGCATAGTTACTCGAATTTTGCTGGCTTGAACTCAACAGTCTTTACAGATTTGATAAGTTTGTCAAATATGTTACCAACTTTTTAGAAAAATACATAAAAGCAAAGTGTAACACGCGTGTAACATGTAAGTTGGATCCTCGTAACTTGGATCATATCTAAATAGTTCTGGAAGCGCGCCAAATCATAGCTTGCAGTACACACACTCGCTGTAAAGAGAAACACTATTGGAAAATATCAGCTGATAGCTTGAGTCCAGTGTGATATTTGTACTGGTTTCTATGAGTTTATATGAATATACACAGGAGTGTAACATTCAAGCTATATTCTCGTAACTTGGATCATATCTAAATAGTTCTGGAAGCGCGCCAAATCATAGCTTGCAGTACACACACTCGCTGTAAAGAGAAACACTATTGGAAAATATCAGCTGATAGCTTGAGTCCAGTGTGATATTTGTACTGGTTTCTATGAGTTTATATGAATATACACAGGAGTGTAACATTCAAGCTATATTCTCGTAACTTGGATCATATCTAAATAGTTCTGGAAGCGCGCCAAGTCATAGCTTGCAGTACACACACTCGCTGTACAGTGATACCCTATTGGAAAATATCAGCTGATAGCTTGAGTCCAATAAAAACGACGATATTTGTAACAAAACCTCATTTATGTGATCATATGTCAAGCCGTTTTTAGAGTGTAAATCTACATTACTTATGTACCTAATTAGAGCATCTGTGATTGAAATAATTGGGAATACAATTGATCTGATACTAGATCCAAAGTAGAATGAATACAACGCCAATCGAATCAAGCAAAGAATTGAGGAAAAAATGTTCTTAAACATGATCCAAAGTAGAGCGAGTAAACTGTGTGTCGAATCAAGTAAAGACCCAATTAAATCAAGAAGCAAGTGAAATGATTGTCATTATAGTAACGGTGGTCAATCTTATTAGGGTCAACTAACAGCACAGTGGTTATTTTACAAATTGCAAATAAAATGTCTATAGAGTGGTCAATAAGTGGTTTTTAGAGCTTCTGATTGGAAAATCCTGGATCATCAATTTTACGACTTAACTTTGTTTGGGCTCTTAGACAAACATACTAAGATAGAGGGGAGGTTTGGAGAGGTGAGGTATTTTAGTATGTCAACCAAGAAGCCCAAACAATGTTCCGACCTAAAATTGATGGTCCAGGGTTTTCCAACAAGAATCATTCATTGACCACTCTACCAAGTGCTGCAATTGCACTGAAAAGAACTTTTTGTTCATTAACGATGGATTTTGGACCAGATCTGAGTGTTACTTTAGGTACTTCAATCTAATTTATCAGGCTGAGATAGATTCGAAGATACCCACTCTACCTATAGGGATACAGAATCATTCAGGCATGGTAGGCATTCTGACTTTGCTAAATAAAAGTCGTCGTTTCAGTTGGGTGTCGATGGCATGTTAGTTGGATGGTTTTGGTCGTTTCGTAGTATGCTTTCGTAGAACGAGTTGGTGTCCCACACGAAGAGAGAGCGAGAGAGTCTGCTAACAGTTTTTTTTAGTGACAATAGAATGACAGTTGAGTGTCGCTGGCATTACAATGGCTAAAAATTAGTAGACTTGGGGCCCTGATTCTATGGTATTTTTTTTACAATGGTCATTTTGAGATAGTAGGCATTTTGATAATGTGGTCATATTACGACTAGAGGTAGAAGAATAAGGAAATCATTCCCAATAGGTGTAGCGTTATGTAAACAATTCAATTGAAGAGTTTCTAGGTAGTTCCAACTGATTTAAGAATCATCAGTCATCACCTTGAACTAAATTATTGACCTAGAATTATTCTATTAAACAAACTACTCTTATCAATAAAAATAAATCAATGTGTTATTTTTTATTCAGTGTTTAGGTTCAGAGGTCACTGGTTTTAAATTATTTGCCGTTCCCTAAGTTACAAAAATAAAACAAACATTTTGTTAAAAAAACATGGCACCAATGGGAGCTGCACCTAAATAATTTGATGACTTGCTTGCTTTGTAACTTTTGGGTAACCCCTAGGTGCTGTAGGTAAGTAGCCTATAGTCTAGTGCTATAGTAACAGAGATTATCTATGGAATGGAAAAAAAAGATTTCATTATACCTATGAGTGTGATATCGCGAAGGCTTTTATTTTGAGTACATTTACCGACCCTTGTTTTGCCCATGAGACTGCGTAGGTCAAGTTTATGACGGTCACTGTATCTAACGTTGGCAATCGGGTTTACTGAAGATACAGCGAGGATATCCCAGTAGGTAATGACTCTCTGGGGAAGGATTTTTAAGGAAATCGCCTATTGAGTCAACAGTTATTATAAGGAAATCTATGCTACTTTCATAAATGATCAATCCAATTATTACAATCCAATTCAATCCAATTGTTCGTGGCTGTACACTTGCTTAAATTCGCAGGCTAAGATTTAGCTGCGGTAGCAAAGTTGTTAGAGGCGTTGGATGGCGAAAGCTGCAGGTCCAAAACTTGCCTGCGGTGGAATATTTGGCAAGTGTGAAAAATAATCAATTCTATTTTGGATGAACATGAGGTACTTACCTATATCTACTAAGACTGGAATTTCTGCTGAAGACTTATTTAACCTTGGTAAGTAGCCATAGTCTAGTGCAATTTGATCAGAGATTATCTATAAAATGCAAAAAAAGGTTTCATTTTCATTATATTAGTGTGATATCGCGAACCCTTTTATTTTGACTACATTTACCGACCCTTGTTTTGCCCATGAGACTGCGTAGGTCAAGTTTATGACGGTCACTGTATCTAACGTTGGCAATCGGGTTTACTGAAGATACAGCAAGGATATCCTAGCAATGATTCCGTGGGGAAGTATTTTTAAGGAAATCGCCTATCAGGCGCGGTCACAGGGGGGGGTCATAGGGGTCATGACCCCCCCCTGAAATCCAAGAAAAATAAACTACCGGTCAGCTACAATTCAGTAAACACAATTTTAGTGACAAAGAATGAGCTTGTATATTTTTTTAATCATTCAAAACGGGCTATTACTTATATGCAGTGTGCATACGCTCTTTGCTTGTTTGTAGCGTGAAAAGTCGGGCTCGCTTCGCTCGCAATACATACATCTTTCTACCTGTTTTACATCTACTGCTAGTGTTGAGGCCTCTCACCTTTTTTATAACGCGAAAAGTCGAGCTCGCTTCGCTCTGTTATATGGGGCCGACGTCAGCGCTTTTTAAAAAAACTATTTATTTGAAACTAGAATTAAATTTATTATTAATTAATTAAACACAAAGGATTTTGAAATAATAAAACTTTGAATTAGAAATACAAAAGATTCAGAGAAAATATGTGAGCCGCGCACGGAGGATCAGGACGGACTGACTGGGACTGGGAACTAGGTTCAAAAAGATGACTATGCATTTCAGATTTCAGGAGGGGATCTATGCAAGCTCAGCAGTTTTACTTACATAGCTATTTTATAACAACTCCCCGCGGAAGACTAAACTTACGCATTTTAAGAATGCGAAGTTTATGCTAAATACAAAATTTTACATGACTTTGATTCTGGGACGCGAGGATGATTCAACAATTTCAGGGATTTCAATATTTTCAGGATTTTCAGGTTTTGGAACGGGACGGCGGCATTTTACATAACATTTCATCTTAAATGTAAGATAGATTACAAGTACAATAATACTAAGTATGCTAATAATAGACAATGAAGGGTAAGTATAATTAATTGACTTTAGAATATCTGGCTGATTATCTAATAACTTTAAATCGGTAAGTATATCATCGGCTTTACTTTTAATTCCAGATAGGTTTTCGAGGTTCAATGACGTTAAGTTAATGTAAGACATGGAAGGTAAGTGACTTTTAAATTTCTCGATATTACAGCAAGTATCATTGATCAGATTAAAGTCGGATTTTATCTCATTAATACTAATCTTAGGGCTAGACTTAGAAAATAAACGAATATTCTTAAAATATGCAATACAGTTTTCAGGTAGGTTTAGGACACCTGTACCGGATAGACTTAGTTCAGTTAAGTCTGAGTTACATTCAATAGATAGTTTACTACTTTCGGATTGAACATACAACCATTTGTTATCACTCAGCTTTTCTAAAATATTTACATTTCCGGATAAAAATCTGACATTACAAGATTTTGGTAGAGAAGTTACTCTCTTTGTCATTATTTCCAGTTCGCAACTAGAACTTGAATCTACAGACGAGTATTCATTTACTTTATTACATATAAACAACTGACTACCAATTTGTTTACAAGAGTTCAACAATGATAAGGTACAGAAGGATGTTTTGTCTTCACTTAATGCAATGAACTCCGTTGTTGGGATTATCATTGCGTAGGAGTTGGGGTTCTGTGAATTATGAGGCACAGGTAACGGGATATTCTTGTACAGATAATATTCTGTGTGATGTACTAGTGGAACTTTAATTATGAATACAATTTTATTATCTACGCTGTAACAACTTAAGTCGGACAAAATAATTATTCTATGAATAGTATCTAAATCTATTTTAATAGGAAATTCTCTATATCTAGGTAGATGACTTACACTATTAATAAGTTCTTTATATAATTGATTCGGTGTTAAAATCGCAGGATGCAAAACATTGGTTTTTGTAAACAGAATAGAGTTTAACATATCATCGACTTTGAAAGAAAGAGTTAGTAGGCTAGTTTCGATAACGTTAATAACTTCATTAATGCTTATTCTAACATTTAGGATATTTGAAACAATTGACAGATTTCTTAAATCGACAGACAACTTCTCGACAGCGTCATTCAAACGAGCTTCATTTACACTAATTGATTTTAAGGTTTCGTTAAAGTTAGTAATTGCAGATGTTGCTAATAAAATATTCTGTTTTATAAGGGATGTTAATTTTTTTATCATTACTCTGGAGAGTTTGAAGAGCGCTGTTATACATTATCGCATCATCTTCGTCCATAGTTCCGAAAATGTGTTTGAAGACTGTGCCAACTCCAGCAAACCAAGCAGAACGCTTTGACCGTTTGGAAATAATGAGAAACGGCTTGATAGTCTTTCAGAATATCGAGATAACGCGATCGCAAAGGCTGTAGAGAATTATGACATTCTATATCCTCTATAACTTCGTTTTGCTGGCAAAGGAAACGGGATGTGCTAAGAGCGTTATTGATATTCTCCAAATGCGAAGGAATGTAAGAAATGTCCATAGGAACAAGTATGCTAAGATCTTCATTAGTTATTTTCATGTGTCCCAAGGGGTTGAAATAAATTCCTGGGTTACTTTGTATGGGCTCGACGAGGGTTCCATACGTAAGCGAAATGGTAGAACTGGAATAGAATAATAGAATAATTTTATTTCTACTGCTTAATGACCTACTATCTAACCTAAGGACTACTCTATCTATCTATTTACATCTAAGCAGGTTTCACTTCATCGAAGTGATGTTTTACATGGCGTCGATTGATTAAGAGCGTCAGGGTATTGTTTGAATGGACGCTTATGACCTTGTAGGGGCCTTTCCAGATTGGGGAAAGAGCTTTCCGCAGCCTTAAATGGTTTTTTGAGATAAACCATGTCTCCTACTTTATACCTGACTGGCCGGGACCGCTGGTCGTAGTAAGCCTTTGACCTTTCCTTGGATTTCTGGATGTTTTCCAGAGCTTTGTCACGTGATAATTTGAGGCGGTGATGCAATTTCTTGATGTATTCGGGATATGTCAAGTCTGATCGCAACTCGTATACAGAGTCTGGAATATGAGGCTTGTGTCCAAAGACCAGCTCGTATGGTGTGAACTGAGTAGTGGTATGTACACTGGTGTTATATGCCAACATGGCAGTGTACACGAACTTGTGCCAATCGGATTGGTTTTCATTCACGTATGACTTTAAATATTCCTTTAAGGTGGAATGACTGCGCTCGAGAGCACCTTGAGTTTGAGGATGATAGGGACTGGACCATAATTGTTTTATTTTCAGAAATTCACAGGTTCTCTTGAACAGGTCGGCTGTGAAGTTGACACCTTGGTCACTTAATATAATTTTAGGTATGCCGAAAACTGTAATAAAATGTACAACACACTCACAGGATTCTTCTGCTGTGGCGTTTGAAATAGGATATGCGATAGAATACTTCGTTAGGTCATCTTGCATGGTAAGTATAAATCTCAATTTTGTTGGGCCTGCTTCGGGAAGAGGTCCGACAATATCAAGACCTACGCGCTCAAAGGGTTTGGTAGAAGTGGTTGTAATCTGCATCGGGGCTCTATTGGTTAAGCGTAAGGCTTTGTTCGCTTGACATTGACCACAGTTTTTAACATATCGGTCAATATCAGCACGCATGTTTTTCCAGAAGTATTTTTCTTTGATTCGGTTGTACATTCTGGTACAGCCAAGGTGACCAGCTATAGGAATGTCATGGTTTTCTTTCAGGATTTTTGGGATTTCGCTTGGGACAGGATATATGATGTTATTATGGTATATGTTGACGGTGATGTTAGTGTGATTGAAAAGGTAGAGTATTATGTTATATATTCTGAGAAAAGCAAGATTTTCGAATGGATTTTTGAAATCTGTGATTGAGATGTCATCAATTGGGTCACTGGATACTATTAAATTGTTTCTTATATTTTTCAGGGCTTTGAAGATGTCGGAGTAGGAAGATTCATCGAAATGATGCACTTTTACGAAAAGGAAATGGTAAGTTTGGCCTTTCAATTCTAGGACGTTGGAGGAGTAAAGACTTCTTTCTTTCTCTAGGAATTCTGTGGTATCACCGTAATTGGCGAGTATTTCTTCTACGTAGGGATTGGATTCATCTAGATCGATAGAGGTAGGTATGATGACTATTTTGGATTTTGATTTCAGGATACTTTCATTGTGTTCTACTACGTTTACAACAGGGTAAATGATTGATTATTAATTGCTTTTAAACATTTACTGTATGTATCATCGTCTTCAAGAAACTGGAGTGGATCTGTAAGGTTAGGATCAGGTTGTTGACTAGGGCTTTGATTTTCAGGAACTGAAGATGGACCTGGATTTTGCGTTTCTCTTTCAGGACTCGGAGCGGGAGTTGGATTTGTTAAAGGTAAGGGTTTAGGTTGTTGTGTTTCGTTTCTAGGACTTGGAATTGGAATAGCAGGTGGAGTTGATAACGGTAAGTCCGTAGGATTTTCAGCTGATGTGACATGCGGATTTTGACCTATTCCAAGGAATGGGTCGAGCTGCTCGTCGGAGTTGTATGATAAAGGATTTAGGTCTGGAAATAGGTTTTCGTCAAATTGGATGTCGTCAGCGGGAGGAAAAGGGCTTTCATCTTGTTGGTTGACATCAATGAAAGGAGGAGTATTTATTGGGTTTACTGGATACCTAGACAAGGCATCTGCGGCACAATTGAGTTTTCCTTTTTGATATACGATTTCATCGAATTCGTATTCGCCAAGTTTAAGACGCCAACGTTGAAGTTTGCTACTGGGGTCGGTGTGATTAAATAGCCATCGTAATGGTCTATGGTCTGTGACGATGGTGAATTTGCGACCATACAGGTAAGGTCGGAAGGTTTTGCAACCGAACACGACAGCTAGTAGCTCCTTCTCAGTGGTGCTGTAATTACACTCTGCTTTATTTAGTGTTCGTGAAGCAAAGGCAATAGGGTGTTCCTTGCCTTGCTCGCCTTGTGATAGGATAGCGGAAATTGCGTAGTTAGAGGCATCGCAAGTGAGGATAAAAGGTTTCTCGAAATCTGGATATATGAGCACAGGGGCAGAGATCAGTTTCTGCTTTAGATTTTCGAATGCTAATTGATGTTCTGTATTCCAGACGAAAGGAACATTTTTCTTGAGTAGTGACGTTAAGGGTTTGGATATTTTGGAAAAATCTTGTATGAATCGCCGATAATAGGAGGCAAGGCCTAAGAATGACTTGATATCTTTCGGAGATTTAGGCACTGGGAATTGACTGACTGCCTTAATTTTATCAGGGTTAGGACGCACACCTTCGGCGCTGATGATGTGTCCGAGATATGAAACTTCTGTACGAAGGAACTCACACTTGTCGGGTTGGAGTTTGAGATTGAAGTCTCGGAGTCGCTGAAAGACTTCCGAGAGATGTTTGATGTGAGTGTCAAGGTCGTAGGAGTAGATGACGATGTCATCAAGATATACAAAGCATTTGATACCTTGGAGTCCAGCGAGACAAGTGTTCATAAGCCTTTGGAAAGTGGAAGGGCGTTTTTAAGCCCAAATGGCATTCGGTTGAATTGGAAATGTCCTTGAGGAACAGAAAATGCTGTTTTAGGGGCGTCATCTTTCGATATTGGGATCTGATGAAATCCGGAAGCTAAGTCAAGGGTTGAGAAATATTTACTTTTACCTAATTGATCTAGGATTTCTGATATTTGAGGAATTGGGTATGTTTCACCAATGGTAACGTCGTTCAGCTTGCGGTAATCGATTACGACGCGCCATTTTCTTTCTCCGGAAGCATCCATCTTTTTAGGGACGATCCAGATAGGAGAGGACCACGGAGAAACAGAAGGAGAAATTATATCTTGTTCTAGCATTTTCGTGATTTGTTTCTCTACTTCTTTCTTGTGGCATTCAGGAAAACGGTAAGATTTTGTGTGGATAGGGTTGTCACTTTCTGTTCTAATTTTGTGCTCAATCTTGGATGTAGAAGTTAGTTGGTCATCGGGCAGGTGAAATATATCTGAATATTTAGAGCAAACGTCAATAAGGTGTTCGGATTCTTCTTGATTAAGATGGGAGATACGCAATTGTTCTAAGACTTTTTGAGTTCTTTTAGTAACGCTTGAAAAAGGATGTTGTTGATTCTGAATTGAATGAATATATTCTTCATCTAACGGTTCTAGCTCAAGTTTGAGATTTGGGTTAATGGTAATAGGATCTTCAGATGTATTTATTACAGTAATATTTATTCGGTTATTGGATTTGACCTTGGCAATGCAATTTGCAATTAGCAGTGATTCAGAGATATGTTGGTCAATGATAATACCTTCTTTCATTTCAGGGTTTTTAACGGTACATTCTATCACCGTTTCGGTTCGGGGAGAAATCGTATAAACTGGTTCATTGAACTTAATTCTCACTACAATGTGACGGATTTGAAGGGTGTCTCTGGTGTAGTCAACTATTCCACCTAAATCATCCATTAGATCTCCGCCTATAATACCATCATACTCAAGGCTGATTGCGTCAACGACATGGAATTGATATGAAATGTCTGATGAGATGTCTGGGAAAATCTTGAGGTCAAAATGACCAAGGGTCTCTACGAGACCACCATCTGAATTGATACCTTTTAATAATATTTTGTCATCAATAAGTTTTGGATGGTGTTTAATGGATTGATTCCTGATGAGACAAACGCTAGATCCAGAATCGACCAAAAATGACAGAGGACGGTCAGAGAGTTCAGTTTTGAGCATAACATGAGCTAAGTGCCTATTACCTTTATTAATAGAGATTTCATAGATTTTGAATGGTTTCTTGGAGGATTGGTTTGAAGCAGAGGTAAGGTTTATGATTTTTGATTTTTCAGGTACGGAGGATTTCGAAGATGAACACTGGGTTGTTCTGCCAGATACGGAGGATGCATAAGACTTAGAAGATGTAGTTGATTCAGAGGATGCAGAGGACGCGGAGTAAGTATTACTACTTGGCTGCTTTTTAACAGTGTGAGAAACAGAGGATTCAGAGTGAGCCTTATTGGCTTGCTGCTGCTTAGCAGTTTGAGATACAGAGGATTCAGAGTGAGCCTTATTGGCTTGCTGCTGCTTAGCAGTGCGAGATGCAGAGGATACAGAGGATTCAGAGTGAGCCTTATTGGCTTGCTGCTGCTTAGCAGTGCGAGATGCAGAGGATACAGAGGATTCAGAGGGAGTCTTGTTGACTTCATTTCGCTTAACAGTGCGAGATACAGAGGATACAGAGGATTCAGAGGGAGTCTTGTTGACTTCATTTCGCTTAACAGTGCGAGATACAGAGGATACAGAGGATTCAGTGGATTCAGAGAGAGTCTTTTTGACTTCATTTCGCTTAGCAATGCGAGATACAGAGGATACAGAGTGGCTATCGGTTTGGGGCTGCTTATTACCCTGTCGGTTAGCCAATTGCGATACAGAGTTTATAGAATGGACGTCGGCCTTTTTGTTTGATTGTCCCGTGCGACGTCTAAGCGGGACATTGTTTAGTTTAAATGATTTTGATCAGCATGGTCATCGGGAGTTTCAACGACGTAAATGTCATCCGATGAATTTTCTTGGATGTGATTAATGTTACGCGTTTGTTGGAAAGACCTGTTTGGCCCGCCTGAATTTTGCCCAGATCGGACAAATGTCCTTTGAGTTTGACCTTGAGGAGAGCTGAAGTTTTGACGGCGGTTGTTATTAAATTCACGCTTTCTGCAGCGGTCAATGGTGTGACCTTCGGCTTTGCAATATCTGCAAACCGGAGGGTTGCTGGAGTTAGTAATAGCTAATGGTTGCGATGTGTGCATCGAGGGTTTAAAGAAATGTTCACGGTTCGATGGACGAGAACGAGACGAGTCTGACTGATAAGAAGTTGAAGGCCTTGAACTAGAGTACTGATTAATTTTTTCTTCGGACACAGCGAAGCTAATGGCTTCGTTCAAGTTTTTCGGGTTGCGACATCTTAAGACAGTGGAAAGTCGTGAATTGAGCCCTATGATGAACGTGTGTAGAGCTAGGTCTTCCATGGCTGCTACACGGCCTGCCAATTCCGTTTTCTTGTTTGTAGGAATTGATACATTTATTTCTGTTAGCAGTTTGCTCAGGCATGTCTCTACGCGGAGCCCGAAGTGGTTGGCTGGCTCATTAGGCAGTTGCTTTGAAGTTTGGAGTTCGGTTAGCAAATGAGCATAGTGTTTCTTTTCCCCAAAATTTTCCAAAAGAAAAGTTTCTAATTGGTCCCATTTATCGAAGTCTTTTATGGAGCACGCGATCTCAGCTCTTCCTTCTAGCTGGCTCAGAATGTACTTGAAGAGAATGTCTGTTTGAGTAGTATCGGCCAATTTGATAGCATTTTTGCAGTTAGTTATAAAAGCGTTAAGTTTTTCACGAGTTCCATCGAATTTGTTGATGAATTTTAGAAGAATGTTCAAATCTATCGGCGCCATGACGATTTTTGAGGTATCGTCTTTATTATTTTCACTATTTTCTTCACCTTTCACCATATCAAAAGTAACGGGAAAAGACCCAGTATAATATCACTTGAACTTTAATAGTCACTGGATCGAGGCATAGAAATTCAATACGGCGCCCACGCAAAGTCTGGAAGTGATAAGAATGCACAGATAGAACTCACAGTACTGCAACGAAGAAGTGCATAGTGGCATAGCCTTTGCCACTATTTCCACGAAGATGCATAATCCAGAAGGAAATCGAAAAAAGATTTTCCTCGAAAATAATTTAGCACTGTTTCACCAACATAACACTTGTAGTTTTTATTGGAATCAGGAAATTTATTCACTTTGATTTTTAAAATAGTTTTAGTCACTTGATTTATTAGCTTTATTTTAATTGGTAATTCACTTCACTTTTTAGGTTTTGGAAGTTTTTACGCGGAGGAGTCCAGGGATTTTTCGGAATCCCTTTGCGCTGCCACCAAATGTTATATGGGGCCGACGTCAGCGCTTTTTAAAAAAACTATTTATTTGAAACTAGAATTAAATTTATTATTAATTAATTAAACACAAAGGATTTTGAAATAATAAAACTTTGAATTAGAAATACAAAAGATTCAGAGAAAATATGTGAGCCGCGCACGGAGGATCAGGACGGACTGACTGGGACTGGGAACTAGGTTCAAAAAGATGACTATGCATTTCAGATTTCAGGAGGGGATCTATGCAAGCTCAGCAGTTTTACTTACATAGCTATTTTATAACAGCTCGCTTTATATGTAGTCTGCTTTTCACTAGCGGCCGGTTTTTATAGTACGGCCGCAATTACGTCCGCGTACTTGTGCTTATTATTTTTACCTGAAAACTTCAGCCTACCTAGATAAATATCCTGAGCATGCGTACAACGCTTGAAGTTTTTCTGTATCTGCCACCGATTAAATGCTATAACTAATTTTGTATTTCTATGATGATGACTAAACAGGGGTCGCCAGTTAATTTTTTCCTGGAAAGGGGTCGCGTATTCAAAAAGTTTGAAAATCACTACCTAGGTAGTGACAAATTCATTTACTAAGTAAAGTGTTAATACAGTGCTTTGTTTGAGACTGAGAGTTGGTATTTTCTTTAGAGAGTATAGAATAATCCGCAAAATCTAAAGAGTGGATTAAATAAAATGGATCTAAGGTATTTGAGCCGCCATGACCCCCCCTGAAACTGAGGGCTGTGACCGCGCCTGTCGCCTATGGACTCAACAGTTATAAGGAAATCTACGCGGGTTAATAAGTAGCCACTTTCATAAATGATCCATCTAATTATTTACGCGATAGTGGCTGTACACTTGCTTAAATTCGTAGGCTAAGATTAAGCTGCGGTAGCCCAGTTGGTAGAGGCGTTGAATGGTGAAAGTCGCAGAAAATTTGGCAAGTGTAAAAATAATAATTTCAATTTGTAAGGAAATGATGTACTTATCTATAATACATCTCATCATATCGACCTCGTCAGTTTAGTACCTTGACTTTTTAAAGACCACGATTTGTGCGAATGCTCAGTAATTATAATTAGCAAGACCATCAACACTTTGCAGTGTGGGAACTATTAAATACCTACGACTACGAGTAGAACATTTGAATGTTAAGTTATATTATTTTCAAGAACAATGCAAAAGCGATTTGCAAAAAATCTGTAATTAAGTATTTATTTTTTTCCTTTGAAGCAGTAATAATTTATTTTTTAAATTTGATGTATCTTACTGTAATGAAACATTGGTGTCCTTGTGAATCAGTTGGCTTATTTCAAACATAGCATACTATTCCCCACTTAGCGAACCAAACTTCAGTATTACCTACTTAACAATATAAGGCGGGAACATAAACTGACACAAGACGACTTATGACTCTTCTTACTGCAGCTGAGGGCCATTGGTCAAATAATGTCGAAAATGTACAAGATGTCTCAGCTGCAGTAAGAAGAGTCATAAGTCGTCTTGTGTCAGTTTATGTTCCCGCCTTATATTGTTCCTGCAGTTGCAACAACATGTGACTAGTTCACCTTCCGTATACAAACTTTGCAAACATCATCTTCATTGCAAACTAATCCCTGCTTGGCTGCAGTATTTATATAACAACACGAGGCGGGGACATAAACTGACAAAATGCGACTTAAGGCCCTTTTTACTGCAGCTGAGACATCTGGTACATTTTCGACATTAAATTAGATTATGCACACCTTCCGTATGCAAACATCATCTTCATTGCAAACTATTCAGTATTTACATAACAACACAAGGTGGGGACATAAACTGACACAATGCGAGTAATGGCCTCTGCTAACTGCAGCTGAAACTATCATGACCGTGACACGGTTATGCGTGCTTTGCTGTGTTTATAAGTACAAACATAAATAAATCACGCCTTTATCCCATGCGGGGTAGGCAAAGCGTCAACGGTCGTATAAATACGATCGTTATCGCGACGTCTGACAAATTATTTGAAGGCCGTTTCAGCTATTGTCGTGTATCACTATAGTGACAGGTTGTCAGTCTGTCGCCTAAAATTGCATTACACATGTAACCCTCGAGTCCCTTAGTCCTATCAGAGATTCGGAGAGCTGTTCTTTACACCCTGTAGGTGTTATCTCAAAGCTGGCTAACTCTTCCAACCGAACACAAAGGATCAAACTATTCTACTTGGCAGTAGAACATCCCAACAACTCCCAAGGCGGACTTAGCAGAAACCCCATAAAGCGAAACACAATACAGCAGTGTTTTTCAAACTGTGGGTCGCGACCCCCATGGGGGTAGCAGTGCCTTACTAGTAAAAGAAGTAAAGTCAAGGCAGAACCACAGGTGGGTTGTCGGCTACAATTCAGTAAAACACAATTTTAGTTCCAAAGAATGGGCTTGTTTATTTTTCAAAACATTCAAAACGTAGTGCTATTTATTGCTATATGCAGTATACAGTGTCTTATACGCTCTTAACCTGTTTGATACGTGTATTTTTCAGCCTGTTTTTCACTAGTGGCTAGTGTTTAAGTTTTCACGCTCGTTTGTAGCGTAAAAAGTCAAGCTCTCGATACGTCCGGGTGGTTGCGGCATGGTTTTTCTGAAATCTTCAGCCTACCCAGATAAATGTCCTGAAGTTTGAAGTTTATCTATATCCGCAACTGATTAAATGATATTACTAATTTTGTCTTTCAATGATCCCAACAGGGGGGGTCGCCAGTAAAAGATTTGCCTGGAAAGGGGTCGCGTATTCAAAAAGTTTGAAAAACACTGCAATACAGTAATGGCTCTTGTGAACTGCAGCTGAAACGACCGCGACCTTGGCCTGATTTAGATATTAATGGTGTTTTCGTACTACAAAATTATTGTCACACAAACACATAAATAACATTAACTGGCGCATACAGCCTTGAATCGTTGTTCGTTAGCGATTAGTGTATTACAGTTCTATGCGTCAGGATGACGTGATTTTTCTGACACGGCCATGGGCTAGTCCAGCCAGGATATCTGGAAATAATCATCTTCAAATGTTCTCATAACCAACTCAATAAATACTTTTCTTTCTAGCTGTATTTTCAATTTTTGACGTATTCGAAAAAGGTAGCATAGCGGGACTGGTAGCATACCGGTCCTAAGGGCAAAAAGCCGTCCTGAAATGTTTGTCAGACGTGGCACTCTACACGCAACGGACGAAGGCGTGATGCTAAGACAAGGACAAGAAGTTTGTAATATTTTGCTAACCTTCAGAAAAAATGATACTGATTACTGATGCTGATTCCGCTGGTTCATTTAGGATTGATTGGGGCTGTCAAAGAATTCTCATCTAGTATAAAATATGCCTATTACCATCTAGTCTTAACCTGTTTATGATATGAGATAGGTCTACGTTTGTCGTTAGCTTTAGAAACTCCCTGCGTTTCAAAAATTCTCTCCGCATTTGCTACGTTCATTTCACAGCCAACAACGCTCCCGAGCGGTTGTTTATGTGACGTCATAAACCCGGTTTGATCCGGACACATCCGGACGGACGGCGGAACATGTCAATCAATACCCGGTCGCAAATTAGGGAAACGGTGCGCGGAGCGCCTATACAGATGGCTCACTCAGTACTAGCGACGATTTTGACGCTTACTGACTTTAACCGAAAATAACTGGAATCTCAGGGCAAGTTAAGGTAACTAAGAAGATGGTTGTCACGAAAACGTCATATATTAAAATTGGCTCAGAATCATAATATGACATTCTTGAAACAGCATTTTGCTGTTTTGGTTTTCTTAAATTTTGAGATTTTTGACAGGAACCACCCTGACTATATAACAAGTAGCAATCGCGAAAATCCTTTATAGGGTCGAGTGAACCTTCTGTAAACTCACTATTTTACAGCCAACGCTCCCGGGCGGTTGTTTACGCGACGTCATAAACCCGGTTTGATCCGGACACATCCGGACGGACGGCGGAACATGTCAATACCCGGTCGTACACCGGAACGCTATCATCGGGGATACGGATTAGACCCGGTTTAACCGTTGCTTAGCTATAATTAGCTAAGGGACTTGCGTAGGTGGTTGAGTGGATTTGATGCTGAAGTATTTGGAATTTAGTTCCGTACTTCAGATTAGTGGCAACAGAAGAAAGAAAAAGGCAAACTGAAATTGAAAACTTTTAAATTCTAAGGATTTTTCAGGGCTTTCTAAACCATTCGATACAATATACACGTACTGTAATTTAATCATCATCATCTGCTTGCCCTTATCCCAATTTATTTGGGGTCGGCGCAACATGTCAATCAGCAGTTAAATCCTCACTTACGCCTTTATTTTACATATCGTCTTTTATACAATCCATCCAAACTTTTTTAGGCCTTCCTCTTCTTCTGCGTCCTGTAATTTAAGGTGCTGCATCGAAGCCGCCAGTACCGTTTTAGCCACGCCCCCAGGGGGTGCTCCCTTTGCGGGGGTCAAGATGTCAAAACTTTTCTTTCCAAGTAAATTCACAATAATTAGCCATCTGTTGATAAATTGTGGAACAAAGTAGTGCAATGCCACCTAGAGGAAAAGCTTTGAACAAATACACTTCTAAAACAGGTGAAGGTAAATATACCCGAACACCCGCAAGGCAACGCACTCACCGTACGCGCCGAATAATGCGGATGGCTTAGCACACTTAGCAGCAAGCACAGCTGCATCGAATCGAATCGGTGTTGCCAAGAAAGTACTTTCCTCCCAGTTTAATGGATAATTTTGCCATGTATGTGTTCTTTTCGGAAATTTGTTGGATGCGGCAGGCAACAATAGGTGGAAATATTTTTGCCCACTAGTTCTACGGTGGAACAAAACTTGTAAGCATATCATAGGTGCCACTAGTTCATCGTTTTAAAAATATTATTGTTCAAGGCAGTAGAATGTGCAGAAAGGCAAAAGGACAAAACGTCAAAGTAGCAGAATGTCAAATTGCTAGAATGTAAACGTGATAAAATGTACAGAAGAAGCAGAAACATTTTGTCCAAATGTGTAAATGTTAAGGTAACAGAATGTCAAGTAATTGAATTTTACTATTGTTCATGTAGTTATTGTAATGGCTTCAAAGTAAAAATTGTTCAGCATGACGAGGTGTTTTTGCTGGCAAATTGTAACGAGGATATAGAGTATAATCCGTTCCACTAAAGAAGGGGAATATAAATGGCGTCACTTGACAGCTGACAGCGCTGCTACAGTCAGCATACAAAGTTTAGTTTATACATCCGTGTTTTCTTTTTCGTTTTATTTCCTTAGATTCTTCATGAAATGGATCCAAAATATCAACCAAACCCCGATTACAGTGTTACACTCAACTATTACATGCGGAAAGTTATAATTTGAAGTTAAACTTGTATATAATTTTGTGCATCTACAACGTCATAGTCATCATCATTATAGTCTATGATCAGCACTGGCTGGGGAATCCGTTCGATTCGGCGCGTGCGGTTCGGAAATATTTTCGAGGTTCCATAGATTTTCATACAAAGCATCCAAAATTCGGTGAGTGCGTTTCGGGTGTGCGGGTATAAGTAGGTACTTTTAACTATAAACAGCTTTGCAACTCTGAATTCATGTAACAAAAATTGAGAATTGAGATGGAATGGAGTCGATATTTTCTTTTACTTGTAACATTAAATTTTGCTAGTGAACAATACTAAAAACCAAGAACTTGCGTTTAAAATTATCTGAATGGGGTTATGGAACGGAGTAGATTTTTTTTATTGTAAAAAGATATTTCGCTAGTGATCAACACTCAAAACCTACACTAAATTTCAGTAGGTGTAGGTTTTTGTCGTATAGTTTTTAAAATGAGTTAAAATTCACTGAAATAAATTTACTTGCATACGTTTATTAGTTCCTATATATATTTTTTAAATAGGCTAGCAACGCTCGACCGGGCTCACATGTGTGACGTCACTAGACATAAATCAATGAGACGGAGACCTACGCAACGATGTCAGATGTCTACGCCACAACGTCATAAACGCCTAGGCAATCATATCAGAGGACTAGGCATTAATGTCCGAGTTATAAAAAAAAAAACATATTTCAAAGTAGTCTTATTGAAAAGATACCGACTGGCATAGCCATTTTTAGGGTTTTGTAGGGTTTCTACTCATCATCTGCCTGCCCTTATCCCAATTTATTTGGGGTCGCCGCAACATGTCTTTCTCTTCCATTCATCAGTCGTCAAATCTTCGTTTACACCTTTTTGATTCATATCATCTTTTACACAATCCATCCAAACTTTTTTAGGCCTTCCTCTCCTTCTGCGTCCATCCACATTCATATTCATTACCTTTTTCGTCACATGATTTCCATCCCTCCTCGCGGCTAGCTCTCAACTTTTCTGTCACAGGTGCAACTTTTAAACTTTCTCTAATATACTCATTCCTTATTTTATCCATTCTTGTCACACCACACATCCATCTCAACATTCTCATTTCAGATACATGTAATCGTCTTTCATCCGTCACTTTTGTAGGCCAAGACTCAGATCCATATATGTGACCACCGTCTTGTAAATCTTGCCCTTCAGTTTGAGGGGCATTCGGGGGTCACACACTGTGCCCGTGACCTGTCGCCATTTCATCCATCCTGCATTTATTCTGCGCTTGATAGTCCGGTCTATCTCACCATCGCCTTGCAAAAGTGAACCGAGGTACCTGAAGTCGGAGCAGACTGGTAAGGTAACGCCATTTAGCGCTACCGGAGCATAGCCGGAGAGACCGCCGAAATCACAAAACATTTCTTTTATTTTTGCTTGATGCTATTTCTTTATTCATATAGTTAAATTTATACGACTGGACGTTAAATTGTATCCACAAATCGTATGTAAACGTAACGTTCAACGGCCAGTCGTATTAAAGATATAGTATCAAGGAACCTTAGACTTTGCCTAGATTTGATTACTTTTTAGAGATAAACAAGCAGCTCCATCGAGGCTTACAGAATGTTTTTGGTGGGATTTCACTTATTTTTATAGAAGAATCCCATCAAGGTGAACAACTTTTGCTTTGAAGTCATATCTGTATCTCCTATGGTGTAGCTGGGCTCCTAGTGGTGTGCCTGGCCTAACCTTCGATTATCCTAGTTTTTAAAGTTTTCCTTTATGTGGTCATTCAAATCTAACTCCGTACTAAATTTCAGCTCTCTGAGTTTATGGGAAACACTAGTTCTATTTTGATGATCATGAGTGAGTGAGTGTCTGTCTAAAATCTGAAACTTTGCCTTTACGAACTTGAAATTTTGGCTTTTAAGTACCTATGTGATTATAGCTTACGACGAGATAGGTGCCTGAAAATGCGGCGAAATTGTTCCAGTAAAGGATGGTACGGTAGTGTTTGCTTTGCGCTCGACTCGGCGGGGGCACTGTCGTGCCCCCAGATAGACAACAAAATTTCCACCGCTGACAGGATTTGAACATGCGACCTTCGGCATCTGCACTGCTGTATATTCACACTTATGTCATTATCATTGTCCCTTTTTGTAATAATTCGGTATGCTAACAAGGTCATTTTCAACTAAAATCTCAAAACCGTTTCGAGCTTTACACTTTATCTACAATATCTACGTATTAGATTGGTGATTATTTTAAGTTTAATTAAGAAATTTTAATAAAATATTTTGCCTTCGATGACCTCTATTTGACCTTCTGAAATAGAACCTTAAGGTTTATATTGAATAAACCTTTCGCCTTAGTTGAGAAAAAAAAAACAACGAGTTTGTATTATGGTAATTTGACATTGTCTTTCTTGCATTATCCGTCAATCGTTTGTTGTTGTTTTGTGTTTATATAAAATTTTATATTTTAAAGAAAATACGTATTTTATAACGACTTTTACGGGAAAAAATTGTGAACAGTGTCTAGTGCGACCTCCTGTCGCTCGAAAAGTAATAGATTTGGCGTTGTAGCTGTGTTAAATATTGAAAACACTGACATTTACGTGGTCGGCCACAAATATGAGTTCTAAGGCAAAATTCGCTATTTTTCAAACCTCGTAAGTACAAAAAATAGTGTATTTTATCGCAGTTCAGCTATCAAATAATGCATTTTATAGAAAAATAGTATAATTTCAAACAAAAGCGGTACCAAATTGTGGTGCCGAAGTAAACAATAGTGCTGCTCATTACTTATCGATATTTGTTTAAGATCCTGTGTAGCTTAGATCAAACCATTTTTTTTTGCTTTGATTCGTGACGTAATCAATATTTTAAGACTAAAAATAAAATCTAACTATGTGTGTTCTATTTGTTTAAGATGGGAGGTAAGCGCTGTTCTATACCTTTGTGCGAGAATAATTCAAGTGATTATCCGTACATATTATTGGTACCCATTTAGGAATGGCTGTTGGAAAAATGGTGCGCACAAATAAACACGGAATATTTCTAGTATTTTTTGCAGTACTGCTGTGAATAACATATGGAACATTGTAAAGTTGCTTTTTTTGCTAAGGACGTGTCTCCTGCGTATGCGTTTGCGTTTGTCTGATATTTTTATTATGAAAATATTTTTTGTATATTATTATTGGATAACGTTCCCTTTCAAAGCATATCACTTTTATAAATATGTATAGAACCATAACATATAACAGCTACAAAAGTCCACTGCTGGCCATGGGCCCACAGCAAGTATTGGCCTTTACATATTGAGGGTATTATTTCCCATAATCACCTAGTCCGGCACGCGGATCGGTGACCGCAGTGCAAAGTGTTGTTTATTCACAAGGAACGATGCTGTCGTGTGGTGCCAGCTTACCCCATATCTTTCCCGTGGGTGTCGTAAGCAGCGACTTTTGAGTGTTGGTGTGTATTGCTATTTTTTGGTGGATTATTGACAAACTGTCACTATGGTCATACTTAGTATTCTGAATGATTCTCAAAAGTTTTGTCAGACGTAGTGTATTTTAATTTGATTACTATTAGAGTAGAAGCCTCTGACACAGGCAGTCGGCAAACCTACTTTCTAAGTAGCTTTTAGAGTCTTAATGCCAATATTTTGCAAATACAGTAGAATCCGTTTATTATGACACCGCATAAATTGACCAACCGCTTAATGTGACGTAGTTACAGAAAGTAGTTTGGTTTTTATACAAAATTCTTGAAAAAGGGGCCGGATATAATGACTCGCTTATAATGACGTATCGGTTATTATGACCCATTTGTGTAAATTATTTCCGGTTTTAATGACCCACATGACTCTAAACGACGATATACTATGAAAAAATGTCATCTCTACGTCGAAAAGCATTTACGATTGAAAAAAAAGGTCCAAATAATATGCGAATGAGAAAGTGGATAATAAAAAGAAACAGTTGTGAAGTTAATTATAACTATAATATACGCGATGATCATTGTAAAGGGTTGGGTCATTTGACTTACAACCTACCCTTTGTATGACGTCCGCTTATAATGACGTGTTTGCCAATTCCCTTCAATCTCAATATAAACGGATTCTACTGTATGGTAATGTTAAACACGAGTCGTAGGTAATAACAAGCTCCTAAAATAAGCTCAATAAAATACTACTGAATATTTACTCACGCCAGCGCTAAATATCGATATCGATAAGCCGTTACGGGTTGTGAGGTTACATCACTATTTATCTGTACACTTGACAAGATTGTTTGACGTTTTGATTATCCATAGATTGCCATTATTATTGTTTTTAAAGACCAGGTGTAGGTAAAGATATTGTGAATATGCAGCCTAGTGATTGAGTAAAACCTCAAAACTTTAAAAAAATATTTAAAATAGAAATAAATAATATATTTTCAAAATATCGAAAATAGTTTCTTAGAATGATCTATAATATCAAAATAAGGTATAAAAAAATTGACCTGGCGAACCGAATTGACATTTCTCAACTGAAGGTCGGGTTTCCAATATTGGAAAAAAAAATGTAAGTATCTAGGTACTGGAAGTAGTGTTAGAATTCAATGCCCATAATATTAGGTGAAATTTTACTAATGGCTGATAGTGAAATCTCAGATCGGGCTGGTATAAGAAACAACTTTGTCCAACGAACATGGGTTGAAATATGAAAAAAAATGTACCTCCCATACAAACAAAGTTGCCAATCAGCTGATATTTTGAGTTACTAGCGGAGATCAATTTTTTTTTTATATTTCGTCCTTTGTTCCTTGGGGAAAGTTGAACCTTATCACCAGCCCGTCCTGAGGTGTCGGTCACTAGTCAAATTTCATTGTATATAAATTTTAGTACCTAATAAATTTAAAAATAAATATATTTAAAAATTGACTATCTGTGAAAGCCATTACTAATAATACCAAGTAAAAATTTTTTTTGATAGGTACGTACATTGTTTGGTCATCAAATTTAAATAATGTATTGGCGACTCTATGTACTCTGTGCCAAAGTCTCCGTGACGTCTGTGGCAGATATTTTCGCAATTTAAAAATCTGTAAATATCTAATCTAATAGGTAAATTTATATAAAAATTATTTAAATTATTTTGTGAATATGTTCATGTAATTATGATGGTTTTCATTGATAATAAGCAATAAATAATAATCCAATAATCTTTCATCAAGTTAAAAAAAACATGAAAGAATAAGTAATAAGTACTTATTAAGAATTTATGATTAAAGTAAGAGTGTAAAAAGAGAAAACTTAAAAATATCCAACAAAATAAATACAAAAAAACTATATCCCGGGGATTTGATCCGAGTACCCAAAGTTTATTTGTATGCAAAAGAATTCACTCACTCTAGCCACTAAGCCAAAGTCACATCTGACAGAGGTATCAAAATTTAGAGTAGGTATCGGCAAACTCGTTCAAAGTAATGCGATTGATTAGAGGAGATTCCATGCATCAACACTTCTCTCTACCAATAAGGTGTCTACATTGTGTGTACGCGTTATATTGGTAAAAAAAGCCAACTACTCTTCTTCACTAACATAAATATAATTTACTTTTTCACATAAATAGATAGTACTTGATAAATATGAACAAAAAAACGTTCACATAATGCTAAATGTACTTATTTCCTTATTTTTTTTGCATTTTGCTATTTTCGCTTTTTTGCGCTTCCTCGATATGATTGTTTTTGATTTGTTGCCCATTTTTCAAATTTACATTATGGGTACACTGGATGAGGGAGGCACAAGACCGTAAACTGGCGTAAAAAAACTAGATACACTTATTCTAGTAACGTATCTTATTCAGAGTTGACTACAAAATATTTAGAAGCCTAAAAATGTACACAATCTTCAAATAAACAAATAACTGAAATTACGACTAAAGCTGTCAGTTTCGGCGTAGCGTGCGACATGACCTCTCTCTGGCAGTGGCCACGGTGGAATGAGAGCGCAGCTGGGTGTGGCCTGTTTGCAATTCGCGCGTACGCGTTAGAGAGGGACAGAGCGACCCGTCCGCAAAATGGTTGAAACCAAGCCATTGTTGAAAATCTAAAATTATTGATTTTTCAGCAATAAAAGGTTTAAATAAGAAAACAAACGTTGACGAACTAGATAAGTATAATGTGCTTATGCTTACGAAAAATCATTGATTAACTCGGCACCGTTTCGGCATAAAGTTAAAAAATCTAAAAAAATGGAGTCATCTTTGGAAAAAAAATCTATCGAGAAAATTTAATCGAATCGTGTTTTGCGAACGTTGAGAATCTAGCAAATATTATCAAAAATCATATATAAAATAACCACAGTCAGGTGTCGTCTCCAAGTGGAAGTATTTTGAATTGAAAAAACCCTTTTTGCATCACGGCACGGCCTTAATATGAGCGTGATTTTAATATGATAACACTAAAGCGGGGAGCGTTTTGAATATCACTTGCATAACTGCATAACTATCTACCTACAGAAATATACGGTTACACAAGTTACTGTGAAATGCACAAAAGTGTTTATTTATTACTTTTAATACATTTTTAATATAGAAATAGGTACTTTATTTTATTACACTACCTACACTACACTATAACATTTTCTGCTCGGATTTGCTTTCCGCTTTGACTCGCGGGCGACGGCTGAAAACCAGTGTTGCCTCTGAAATACACTGAGCTCTAGCCCTTACTACAGAATACATGTGCATCATTTTGTAGGATAAATTATTGCTCTTAAGAGGCTACTATACCGAGCTGAAAGATCGTGAGCTGTCAGTTGATAAAAATATTTCTATCTCATTTATGCATCTTACCCGTCCCGCAACCGTAAAAGAGACAGTTATAGCTCGCTACCGGAAAATTTGCGTTCTGGGTTTACCAGGTTCCCCGTTCGAAATCGCCACCAAATTTGTTGATAGTGGCATTATTTTGCTGGCAATAAAATATTCTATGCCCGTATCATTTGTTTTGCTGAAATTATTGTCATATTTAGCAGATACCAAGGCGTAAACTTGGTGATAAATTTAGAGCATTTTGCAACGGCCATATCTTTTTTTAAATGCATTATTACAACCAGAAAAAGAATATGGAGCATAGATCTAGTCCGGAAGAGTTACCGTGGCAAAAATTGAGTCGACCGGTTGCCAATTGGCAGAGGGATACGTTGAAAACGTTTGTATGAAAAATAATGACTATAGATCCCTCTTAATTCTAATAGAAATTGGTTTTAAAATGTATTCTGTTTTTTTTTTTTTATAAACATTGGTTAAGTGACAATGCAGACGATGATGGAACATGCACGCCCAGATACCTAATGCCTATTCACTCTCGCCTTGAAAAGGCCCAGGTTATAACGTTCCGGAAACAGATCCGCAGGCAGGGGTTCCTACAAAATGTAAATGTGTATAATGCAGAAATATGAATAAACCTTTTAGCTATCTCTCTGTCACGTGAAGTGTTTTGTGACTTACAGCACCTTGAACTGTGCTCGCCAATCAGCCTATCATCTATGGGCCACATGTTTAGTAGAGAACTATTAAGGCTATTGATGGTATTTTCTCTGAAAGTCAATATCCAAACATACCTATAAAACCCTTCTAAGTCAGTCAGTAAGTAAGTAAATTACACCCCAGTTCGATACAACAACATTCGACAAGAATAACTTTGGCTATTCGCGGTGCCAAATTTATGGCGTAATTGCAAATTGATGTCTGAATCAGCAGTAAAATAAAAATCTTACCATTCTGTTTGTATTTGAAATGTCTCCGGGGTTGTTTGATATCTGATTGCTGATTGAAAATTTGCAGAAACAACAAATGTATTTACAAACATCACTGGATTGTATCTTTCTTTGATGTGATCTGGATGTGATTTAATAAATCAAAATAGTCTTTTTTTACCCGACTACCTCCGAAGGAGGGCTATGTTTTTCGAGAGGCCCAATCAAATCATGTAGTAAGCTGAATAATTCTTTCAGTCTTATTCCGTTTAATGGGCGTTATTTTACTCTGCCTACCTTGCATTGGACATAATTAGGTGTGATATTATGTATGTTTGTATGTTTTATAAAGACTCAGACATAATTAATAAGACATACATATATCACGCCTATATCTAATGCGAGGTAGGCAGAGCGTAAACGGCGTACTTGACTCGATAGGCGGTGTATTCGCACTACTTTATACCTAGTTTAAGAACTTTATCCTCATTTCTTTCAACCACAGACGCTTCAATTACGTAACTTTAAAGCGAGTGACCGCGACCGGCGATCCCGCTATATCCACTAGCAAAAGCCGCTGCCTTCGCCGGATGTCTAGCAAAAAGAAACTCTGATATTGATGTGGGAATACGCCATTTGAAAAAGAATGCAGTGTCTGTCTAAGTTTATTATTAAAAGTTATTTTACCTTTAAAGGCATAGCTAGAAAGGGCAACCAAGATCTGTGTACACTTTCTATTACTTATAACAAAACTCTCGTACTGACCGAATTATTTAACTTACTACATGATTGGGTGTTTACTTGACTCGATAGGCGGTGTATTCGCACTACTTTGAACCTAGTTTAAGAACTTTATCCTCAATTCTTTCATCCACAGACGCTTCAATTTCGTAACTTTATAGCGAGTGTCCGCGACCGGCGATCCCGCTATATCCACTAGCAAAAACCGCTGTCTTCGCCGGATGTCTAGCAAAAAGAAACTCTGAAATTGCTGTGGGAATACGCCATTTGAAAGAAAATGCACTGTCTAAGTTATCAAGAGTAGCTAGTGCAAGCAACTGAGATTTATCCACCATGTCTTTTCAACCTCGGACGCTTCAATTGCGTAACTTTAAAGCGAGTGACCGCGACTGGCTATCCCGCTATATCCACTAGCAAAAACCGCTGTCTTCGCCGGATGTCTAGTAAAAAGAAACTCTGAAATTGCTGTGGGAATACGCCATTTGAAAAATAGATGTGTTAAAAGACAAAAAACCCGACTGCGGTAATTTTAAAGTAGTATTTTGCTGTAAAAATCCGCCATCTTGAATCTATGTTTTTTTATATAACCAGTGTCACTCGCGCTGCTGAGACGAATCTAACGACACCTTATATGCCAAAATCAAACTATCCGTTTGGGCTGTAGCCCGTGAAAAAGAATTTTCTTGTCCACATACATACATACATATATACTACATACATATTCTCGAAAAACATAACCCTCCTTCTGAGGCAGTCGGGTAAAAAGAATGCAGTTTCTGTCTAAGTTTATTATTAAAAGTTATATTTCCTTTAAAGGCGTAGCTAGTGAAAGGAACTTAGATTTGTATATCAAGGCGAATTCCCAACAAGTTTTTTAATTACACTTTTGTCTCCTTTACAGACTTAGGTCCATTTAACTTTTGTATGGGAAGCGTCTCTCCTTTATTATTACGTCTTACACCTACTGGTTGCAGCGTGAGAAACCTCTGATCAGGCCTGCAGTCTTTATAGGTATTTTCTATTTGCCCATACACTTTTGAATTCAAATCCTTCTCCGAAAAACCTCGGGTCTCGTACTATAGTACTTCCAGTGTAAGATCACAATCCTGACTGCTCCATTATGCAGCGGCTTACGGCGCGCTTTAATCTTGTCGAACAACCGCGTTCCGTTTACTTACTAAATTTTTACAGCGCTTTTTTGCTAAGCGGACATGATGACCGGCCATTTTTTACATGATGACAGGCCAGTTTTAGATAGCACGGAATGTATTTTTTGTCCCTTTATCAACAGCTACAACAACACGAGCCACCTAGGATCTAGTACTTCCAGTAGGTACCTACTGGCATAAGTACGCCTGGTACTCTTAGAGCCGCAAAAGTCCACTGATGGACATGGACTTCCCTCCATGTCTTTCTCGTGGGTGTCGTGAGAAGCGACTAACGGATTTGAGAGTTGATGTGTATTGCAATTTGAGGCGACAGGCTGACACCCTGCCACTATAGTGATACACAACAGTACATAGTCTTCTGAACGACTCTGGAATTTTAGTCAGCCGTGGTGCACATGGCCGTTCTGTACAGCCGCTTATGCTCTGTCTACCCCGCAAGGGATATAGGCGTGATATATGTATGTATGTATGTTTGTTTAAAAGTTAATGCAATGGAGCAGTAGGTTTAATTATCGATTCGGGGTTAACATCTGTTGTCGGTAAGTGATCGGCCTGATTCCGTCTTGATTACATTTGGAGCTTGCTTAAGCTATTCGGAGCTTGCTTAAGCTATTAGCTTAACGATATAGCTTCGGGGTGTAATCCGGCTTGCGGAAACAAGTCTTACGTGCACGTAACTTTTAACGTATAAAATTGTTTTGAAGATCATTTAGTAACAAGACACTTAGCAAAAAATCCAACTTAGCAGAACGCTGCTGCCCGTTCCCTTGATTCCGAGGTTTCCTGTTCCTTTGTCACTTTTACAACGCCCATGGGTAGAATTGGGGTGATGCTACTAAGC
This sequence comes from Phthorimaea operculella, assembly GCA_024500475.1. Classification (NCBI taxonomy): domain Eukaryota; kingdom Metazoa; phylum Arthropoda; class Insecta; order Lepidoptera; family Gelechiidae; genus Phthorimaea; species Phthorimaea operculella. Next base: position 2,430,512 of record JANFCV010000082.1, read on the forward strand.
CGGCATCAAACGGTATCTAAGCTGGCATCAAACAGTATTGAGCAGGCATCATAAGGCAGAATCACTCCTACTTATTTAGCTGATCTTAAATTGTTTCATATAGTCTGGACGCGGATGTTGAATAATTCTTTTATGATTGTCAGTCTCAAATATATTCCTAGGCAGTCATCCTAGTCATACACTATTTCGGTTCTGAAAATTTCCATCCGTCGTGAAACAACAACAAACAGTTAAAATAAGATTTTATGAACTCGTTCCTGTCATGTTTAATTTTGTTTGTTTATGTGCTAATTTTTCCATGGCTTACTGAACAGATACATTTTAATTTAAGATAACAGTTACATTTTCAGACTTCGTACCTAAATGTAAATCAACTAGTTGTAATTATAAGCATAGATTATAGTATTTCTGTCACCTGAAATTCTACTAATAGGGAGAACATCTAACGCCATTAAACGTGCTTCGTTTGTGCTATAAATTATTTGTATCGTAAGCGCAATATGTTCCATATTAGCTGAAATGAGCATTCATAGTACATGAAATGAAAAATCTCCAGGCTATCATACCGCTCCGCTTTGCGATCTTACACACCAAACCGGAAACCTGAATAAATTAGAACTTCCACAGGATACCTAACTCGGCTATATTTCATATTCAGAAACAGATTTAGTTTTACATTAGTAACACGTGGGATATGAGAGCTGAGTGGTGCACCTGCAATGCATATTAAAATGCTTATTCAGTGCTGGACACACGAATACTAAAGTAACTTATGCTTGAATAAAGTTTCTAGGTGGCTCCAGGTATATGAGGGTATGCTAAAGTGTTGAATGTATGAAATGCTGCTATGTTTTATGCCAAAGTAGCTGCCCTAAAAACTCAGGGTTATTGCTGCCATCTAAGTGTCTAGGTATTAAAAAAATATGCGGAATGATTACAAAAGAACAAGAATCACTTCGCTTTCCTACTTTCAAAACTAGTGAACAACTGCGAAAATCTCAAAACATTTATGATGTTCTCAAAGAAATATGTAAGAGATCAATTCTTCCTTTGAAAATATATTTTCGCAACGTTTTTACATCTATATAGGTATGCGTTCTGTAATTATGTTTAACACAAATCTTACGGAACCCACTTTTATTACGTGCTGCCGCATTGAAAGTTTAATTTTATTTTATACTTTAAGTTATAAGACCTCGCATCAAGAGCAAAATTTAAGTGAAAATAAAAAAGAAATAAACTTTATACCCTAGAAAATAACTGATATACCTACCTCTATACCTAGACGACATTAATCTCAGTACTCAAATCTGAAAAGTCTTTTGTCTCTGGCCTGTAGCCTTATCTACGAGAATTCCAACCTTAAGTCTGCGCACCATCTGTCATGTGGAACAAAGCTTCATCATAGACTCAGCACCCGTGACGACGAGGGTCGTGTGATTTAGGTGGGTACGTAGCAGTAATTTAATTTACTTGTCCGCGTTAACACGGTAAACATGATTAATACTGCTGAAATAGGGCAAATCCTCATGTTACTAGAAATTCTGGAAATACCTGAAAATAGGAATTTGAATATCGGAATGCGAACATTATCTAGAACAATGATATATCGGATTATCCTAAAATCTCTTCACGCAATAGATTATTCCTGTTATATTCTGTTTTATTATTATTCCCAAATCACTCATAACGTATGTTCATAGATAATCGAACCTAAATAGAAATAGTAGCTTTAAAAACTAGTCAGCAACTAGACCAATTTCCTTCCTTGTTCTAACCCACCTTAAACCTTTTCCCTGAGTGCTAATAACTTCATTAGGACTCTGCTCCTCCGACTCTTCTGGTGATAAAGTTTCCGACCACGTACGCCTTATCAGTGGTCAGGAGTTAGAGGAGTTTAGAATTTGCTTGTAACTAGCTCGATCATTTCCGTTTCCTTATTCTGTACCTAGATTACATGGTACCTCCTACCTTATTCCTGCTGTTATCTTTAGAAGCTCTAGGCTGATGAAAAAGTTTCTGGACCGGCTTTCTTACTAGCTGTTAACCGCCTTAAACCTTTTCCCTGAATGCTAATAACTTCACAAGCTCTGGAACTCTTTTCCTCCGACTCTTCTGGTGATAAAGTTTCCGACCACGTACGTCTTATCAGTGGTCAGGAGTTAAGGTGGGACACTACGCTGCCTGAATCTAATGCTAGCTAGTAGGTTAGGTAGACTGCGGGTAGAGCTTATAGATTACTATTCCCTTAGCAATCCAGTTAATCATCTAATTTTCCTGCTGACCGCTGAGGTTGTGACCATTTCCGTTTCCCTGCTCTGTACCTGTACCTAGATTACATGATACCTCATACCTTATCCCTGAGTGCTAATAACTTCACTAGCTCTAGGACTCTTCTCGTCCGGCTCTACTGGTGATAAAGTTTCCGACCACGTACGCCTTATCAGCAGCCAGGAGTTAAGGTGGGACACTACGCTGGCTGAATCTAATGCCACAGTTAATGCTAGAAGTTGTAGGTAGAGCTGAATCTAATGCTAAGAAGAGAAAATTGTAGTCCTATAACTTATACATAGTTAGTTATTGATTGAGTAGCATTTATCTTCTGATTTTGCTGCTGAGTTCTGGTCAATAACCAGACTTCATTCTCGCTGTAAACCTTGTTTCTGAGTGCTAATAACTTCACAAGTTCTAGGACTTTACTCCTCCGGCTCTTCTGGTGATAAAGTTTCCGACCACGTACGCCTTATCAGCAGCCAGGAGTTAAGGTGGGACACTACGCTGCCTGATTCAAATATTAGAAGTAGCAGTAGTAGGTAGAGCTTATAGTTATAGGTAATGTAGCGTTTTTCCTAATTTTGACGCTGAATTATGGTAAATAACTACACTTCTTACTAACTTCAAAACTTGTTTTTGAGTACTAATGACTTCACTAGTTCTTGGGCTTTACTCCTCCGGCTCTTCTGGTGATAAAGTTTCCGACCACGTACGCCATATCAGCGGTCAGGAGTTAAGGTGGGACACTACGCTGCCTGAATCTAATGCCACATTTAATGCTAGAAGTAGGTAGAGCTGAATCTAATGCTAAGAAGAGTAAATTGTAGTCCTATAACTTATACATAGTTATTGATTAAGTAGCATTTGTCTTGGAAATCCAGCACGGTTTATCTGATTTTGCTGCTAAATTTTGGTCAATAACCAGACTTCTTCCTCGCTCTAAACCTTGTTTCTGAGTGCTAATAACTTCACTATCTCTAGGACTCCACCGGCTCTTCTGGTGATAAAGTTTCCGGCCACGTAAGCCTTATCAGCGGCCAGGAGTTAAGGTGGGACACTACGCTGCCTGAATTTAATGCTAGCTAGTAGGTAGACTGCGGGTAAAGCTGTCTTACTGGCTTTCCTCTTGGCAATCCAGCACGTTTTTAGGGTTTCGTAGTCTACTAGAAACCCTTATAGTTTCGTCATGTCTGTCTGTCTGTCTGTCTGTCTGTATGCCGCGCCCTCATATCTTCGTCAGTTTTAGAGCTATCGACATGAAATTTGGTGAGAAGATAGATCGTGTTGACCCAAATATAGAAAAAAATATTTAAAATGTTTTTTGGACCCCCTCCCATACAAGTGAAAGGGGGGCAAAAATTTTTTTTTTCTTTTGTAATATTGAGTAGGGTATCGTTGAATAGGTCTTTTAAAATTAAGGTGAGGTTTCTTTGAAACAAATTCTCTAAAATGTTTCTGTCACGAGATATTTGCTTTTAAAAAGGGCGTTTTTGACCCATAATTTGTTCCAGCTGTAACTTCTAAAGTATAAACGCTAAAAATTTGAAATAAATATGGAATATAGCTTACAATCTGAAGTTACAATTAAAACTATAACGGATATCGTACCCTTAAAGGTTTCAGGAAAAATTGAGTTTTTCTATTTGCGGTTGGTCATCATACTGCTGCTAACAAACCAGCAACAAAATTAAGTTTGTAATGCTGAAAAACCTGATATTTAAACGTTGACTACGAAACCCTATTTGTGGGCGTGTCTGACACGCTCTTGGCCGGTTTTTTTTATCTAATTTGTCTCTGTAAGGAAATATTTATCTCTAGACACGATCGAAGCTCATTATAGGTAATTAGGGAGTGATCCTTAATTATTCGAAAATTAAAACTGTTGACAATAATAGTCGTTTGAAACAAACTTAACCTTACTTACCTGCTTTAAAACAGCAAATTTATGCGCGTGTCAGATTAATTATTTACCAGCACGCAATGTTCAGAATTGGTCGGTGCTTCTCTGGCGGTTTATTTATTCAGCGATGTCGTGTCCGTTGCCTCAGCGCCGGCAAAATATCACCCCACCTAGCCCGGCCTTCCAGAATATTCTAGCCGCTTGAATAATGCCTAGTCCTGCATAAAGAATGCATTTGCATATAACCCTGGGCTGCAGCGAGCCCCTGCAACAGGCAGTTCCCTCTAAAATATGACGGCGACGTCCCTTTTGTTACTTTTTGACTAAGCGGCCGTGTCATGCTAAAATTCCAGAAACATTTTGTAAAGATAATTAATAATATTTTCGGAATCTCGTAATAATAAGGTCTGCTTAAGTCAAAATCTGCGTTTAGGAGCAATGAGTGCAGAAAATTTGGTGGTAAGAAAAGGATTTTACATTTTCATCACAGTCAGGCAAATTCAGCAGCTCATTGCCCCTAAACGCAACCACTTTCGGCTGGCAGACGTTAATCTAAAATATTATTAATTTTCTGTACAAAATTACTTTTGAATTTGGTCCCTTGCTCTTAACTATTTTGGAAACACAACGCCATCTCATTCTCTAATTTTTCACCCAGAGCGCGTCAACGGCAGTGAAATGAAAAAGGAATGCAGTGATGGAATATTTAACAAGTGCCAGTGCTTTAAGAACAGTGAAAATGTTAGTGCTATCAAACGTGTTCCGTGCGAACCCTCAAAAACACATGGGGATGCCACCACCAGAGCAACGAACCCAAAAACTCATAACACAGAGTTCTTTACGACAAAGGCAAAGAACGAAAACACACGACAACATAAACGTTGCTCACGAAATGGATACCGAAACTAAATTAAGAAACGAGAAACGTCTATCAAACAGCGTAGACACGATAATCGATACCAAAAGTAAAGTGATATGTAGTGCCAAAGGTTTATTAGAAACAAATTTAGACGACCTCATTTTCAACGATAGCGAAGATTGGTCTGAGTGTAAAACTAAGAGTTTAGGCGCGAGTGAACCAGTGCTAAGTTTCAAAGATGGAACAGTGACTAACCGCGAATCTCTCATGTCAGTGGATGACAGTGCAGATGATTCGGCGACGGATAGTGACCTGATGGATGAAGTGGTTCAGGAGCGGAGTAAGTGCATGGGTGCTAAGCGGTTTGGCCACATGTTGCGGAGGGTGATATCTCGAAATGGTAAGTTTAATTTAAGTTCTAAGAGCTTTCAGTGATGAAAAGATTTTAACATTTTTGCCAAAGGTATTAAAAAATCACTAGCGAAACACTGAGCTTCAATGTATCGATCTGTTTTGATACGGTAGCAAGCAATTTCAGATGACTATCTAGTTATACTATCTAGTTACGAAATCAACACATAGCTCCTAAGAAATAGTAACAAGTCAAATAATTTGAGATCGATTATTTTATGTTTTACGGCGGTTGTTTAGGTATCAAGTACAGAAAACCAGAGAGGATTTCCAAATTGCTACTAACCTACCTATCGGAAAACGCGACTAACTCGTAACGAGTCGGTGGATCAGTGGCTAACTAGATTCCCGCTCACAAATTGCTAGCTCCTACAGTACATGTAGCTGTGTGATAGATAAACATAGCACGTATGCTATTTCTTTTATTTCACACTGTTGATAGCTAAACTAGTAAGAAAGTATAAAGAAAAAAGAGCTAAGCCACTAAGAAACTATAAGTAAAAGAGCTCTGCTAAACATTAGTGAGAAATTACAAATTGTAGTGTAAACTACTAACCTACCTATAGGAAAACGCGACTAACTCGTAACGATTCGGTGGATCAGTAGCTAACTAGATTCCCGCTCACAAATTGCTAGCTCCTACACTACATGTAGCTGTGTGATAGGTAAACATGGCACATTTGCTGTTTCTTTCCTACATGTTGATAGCAAATCTAGTAAGAGAAATTAAAAAAATAAACTAAGCTAGTAAGAAACTGAAAGTAAAAAAGCTTTGCCAAACATTAGAGAGAAATTCTAAATTGCAGTGTAAACTACTAACCTACCAATCGGAAAACGCGACTAACTCGTAACGAGTCGGTGGATCAGTGGCTAACTAGATTCCCGCTCACAAATTGCTTGCTCCTGCACCACATGTAGCTGTGTGAAAGGTAAACATGGTACAATTGCAGTTTCTTCTCTATTTTAATAGCTGAACTACTAAGGCCCTATTTCCACGCATGAGACGTAAGACATCAGTTTTGAGACCGACGCTCAAAACCATTTCCTTATAAAATATATGAATTAGAAAAGACGCCGCCGTCTGTATACTTGCGACGCGCGTCTTATCGCCGACTGTCGACAATTACGTGTCATACAGTTATCATCTTCCGTCTCACGTTTCTAGTTAAAACCTTAGGAATTATTAAGAGAAAAAGCTTTACAAAAGGAAGGAATTCTAAATTGCAGTGTAAACTACTAACCTACCTATTGGAAAACGCGACTAACTCGTAACGAGTCGGTGGATCAGTGGCTAACTAGATTCCCGCTCACAAATTGCTAGCTCCTACACACTACATATAGCTATGTGATTGGTAAACATGGCACATTTGCTGTTTCTTTCCTACATGTTTATAGCTAAACATAAATGAAGGTATTACTGTTGGTGTTTCTGAATGACTTAAAAAACCTTTGCTCTATGTAAGTCACTCTCAAAATTTTGAATTACTTCGATTTGTTGATCTAATAAGTGTAGATTACATTTTACGAGTCTATTTATACAGCTCTGATAGGGTTATTTTTTAGTCAGTGCACAAACTTTGCAGGATGTTTCTACTCGTGATTCTAAACAACTTTTACTATGGGGCCACCTGCGAAATCTAAAAAAAAATTTTGTTTGTTCCATACATTTTTGACGAGTAAGTATGAATTTTTCTATGGAACTTCCAAATTTTTTTTGCGAATTCGCAGGTGGTCCCATAATAAAAGTTGTTCAGAATCACGAGTAGAAACCTGCAAAGTTTGCGCACTGATTAAAAAATAACCCAGTATTTTTAACTTTCATAGAACTACTAAGCTTATCGATGTATTTTTTTTGCGAATTCGCAGGTGGTCCCATAATAAAAGTTGTTCAGAATCACGAGTAGAAACCTGCAAAGTTTGCGCACTGACTAAAAAATAACCCAGTATTTTTAACTTTCATAGAACTACTAAGCTTATCGATGTAACATTACTTCGGCACCTGCTGCATATAGTAGAAGATATTTTTACGGGAATTGTGACACATCACCTAGAGCTAGCCAAATTTTTACCACGAATAGAGTAACCCTAGATGATCATTTTAAGATGTGGAGGGAAAAAAAAATCAGCCAGGGGGCGCGGGGGGAGGGCGTCAAAGGGGGTAACTAACGCATTTCTATGATAATTTTTTTTCGGGCTCATTTAAGTGAGAATAGCAAGTTTGGTGTCATTTTCATATAAAAGAAACACAAAGAATTCATTTCTGAGGCTTAAAAAGTATGATTCCATACTAAAATATTATTTATTTAACAATTGAATGACCATCAATTTTCAAAAAATATTTTCAACACGTTATATTTTATTAAAATCATTGGTCTGTATGAACACAAAAAATACTATAACAAAGCTTATTATATGTAGTTTACAAAAATATACAATAATTGTATACTATTTATACAAAAAGTATAGACAAAAAAATCAAGATCATGTCTAGAAACCAGGCGCGGATACAAGAATTGGCTCAGGGGGGGCCATTTTGAGAAAATCATAAAAATGCAGTTCACATTTTGTAAAAAATAAAAAATTCTCGATTTAATTATATGAGAGCCAAGGGCTTAGGGGGGGGCCATTGCCCCTATGCCCCCCCCCCCCCTTGTATCCGCGCCTGCTAGAAACTGATGCGCACGATGGTCTGGGGTCAAGTTACTATTTTTAATGGCTCAATAAATGCGACAAGTACCTATGTAGTATCGTTTTTATAGAAAGCAAATACAAGGAATTCATTTTTGATGCTTGAAACGTATGATTCCATACATAAAAATATATTTCAATACGATAATAACAATACAATTCCAAGCAATGTTGGGTATAGAAAAAACTTTAACTCGTCATATTTATTAAAAACTTTCATTCATATAATCATCTAGTTTACAAAAAAATACTTTTAATGGTTGTGTACTTTTTAAATATTAAAAAAACGCATTGTGAAACAATTTAAGCAGTACCTACTTAGGTACTCCAGACATAGCAAGCTAGCGATGCGATGCATGAGCGATAATTTTTACAGGTTTGTTAATGTATTCTGGTTGAGCGAAGGTAGAGTAGAATAAATAGATTACCTTACTTTTTTTAAAGAATATGTAAATTAGCCGGTTGTCGGCCAATCTTGCGAACTTTTGACTTTAAGATAATATATTTGTATCAAAAGGTGGGTAGAGAAATATGCAAAAAAATATTTTGAGCTCAGCAGATATTATAGTTTTTGCAATGAATTAGCATTTTATTATAAACTGCAAGAAAAAAGAGTAAATAAATAATATATCCGAAAATAGCTGTTTAGGGGGTTCTCGGCCACTTCATTCAGTTTTCGGCCGTTATATCAACACTACTTCTCGGCCACCTTGCAACTCATTGAAAAATAACCCTTGTTATCTTGACGTTAGAGTTAGTTTTTTATTGAAAGAGACAAAAAGGTATTTAATTAACATATTTTTATTCAAATGGATGAGAAAGGTGATGAAAATTGTATATCAATGCGCAGACCGAACCCATGAAGCATCATTTTTGGAATTGGGTACACTTGTTTCTATTAACATAAGCAGTTAACATAAGCAGCATTGTTTTTATCATATAAACATCGTTTTATCGTGGCCGAAAATATAATTTATTATAGTCACTTTTTCGGCCGTCTTTTGAGGCATGGGCAAAAACCTAAATTAATGGAAATCAACTTTCGCCCGTTGTATTGCTTACGGCCGAAAACTCGATTTATTCAAGTTACTTTATCGGCCATATCAGCTTACCCTAGGCCGAGAACTAGAATATCAAAACCCACTTGTTGGCCGTCCGTTACAGAATATTTTTAGCTGAAATTTGTGCAAAATATTTGTATGAAATCGCACGGCCGGCAACTAACTATATACAGTAGAATCCGTTTGTAATGACATTGAAGGGAATTGACAAACACGTCATTATAAGCGGACGTCATACAAAAGATAGGTTGTATGTCGTATGACGCAACCCTATACATGTATGACCATCGCTTATATTTTAATTACAATTCCTTCGCTACTGATTAGTTTTACTCGCCACTTTCTAATCTGCATATTATTCGACCTTTTTTCTCAATCGTTAAAGCTTTTCGGCGTAGAGATGACATTTTTTTACAGGATATCGTCGTTTAGAGTCATGTCGGTCATTAAAACCGGAAATAATTCGCAAAAATGGGTCATAATAACCGATATGTCACTATAAGCGAGTCATTATATCCGACCTTTTTTCAAAAATTGTGAATGAAAACCAAACTACGTTCTGTAACTACGTCATAATAAGCGGTTGGTCAATTTATGCGGTGTCATAATAAACGGATTCTACTGTAGTTCAATACAGGTTTAAGAACGCCTTCAAATATAAAGATAAAGATAAAGATAAAGATATATTTATTTGTAAAACATGAGTAATATAAGGATACAGATGTCAGTGTCAAATTAATTGCAGATCTACATGTTTTGCCTTCCAGCATACAAATTATAAATTGAATTAAAAATTTAATAAAGCGCTTTAAACATTGTCAAGTAATAAATCAATATTATTCATAAATTAAATCAAAATTGTCTAGCTTAAATTACAAAATTATAGTGTGTCATTCAAAAACTCGTTTAAATTATAATAACATTTCCTAAGTAACAATTCCCTTAACTTTTTCCTAAACATATTTAAATTATACATTCTTATTTCTTTCGGTATTTTATTATACAATAAAGATGTCATGCCAAATACACTTTTAGATAAGAGAGCCGTATTAGACTTTTTATGTTGTATTTTGTTGGTATCGCGCGGGCGCAGGCTGTGCTCTGTTGTTACTACAATATTATCAAACAGACTAGGATTTTGTTTCACAAACAAAGCCATCTCAAAAATATAAAGGCAAGGAAATGTAAGTATTCTGTTATTAATAAAAAAGGGCTTACAGCTATCAGTAGGTTTCAAACCAAACATAGACCTAAGGCATCGCTTTTGACATTTAAAAATTCTCTTTCTCTCAGTACAATTGCCCCAAAAGATAATTCCGTAACGTAAAGTTGATGCAACCAAAGCATGGTAGGCTGACACAACCGTAGCTTTGTCAACTATTGGTGCTAATTTATACAAAGCGTAAGAGGTTTTGGATAACTTTGAACACAGTTGTTCTATGTGATTTTTCCAAGTGAGTGATTTATCAATTGTTACTCCCAAAAATTTAGTAAACTGCACCTCTTCTATTTTGTCACCTCTAAAATTTATATCTAAAACAGGACAATGCTTACGCTGCCGAAATTGCATGAAGTTAGTCTTCTTTAAATTTACAATTAGGTTATTCTTCGTCATCCAAGAAATTATACTATTCAATGTACTATTTATTTCATCCTGATATATACCCGTATCTTTACATTCTATTACTACTGTGCTGTCATCAGCAAAAAGCGTCATGGGATATTTTATACATCTTGGTAAGTCATTAATGTAAATCAGGAATAACAAGGGTCCCAAGACGCTACCCTGAGGTACCCCAAACTTGACAATTTTTTGACTGGATGTATATCGTTCTTCTTGCTTTGTATTAATATTTACTTTTATTAGTTCAACATACTGCTTCCTGTTATGTAAATATGATTCAATTAATTTTAGAACATTTCCCCTAATTCCATATGCATTAAGTTTATATAATAAAACAGAATGGTCAACATAATCAAAAGCTTGAGTCATATCCATGAATAAAGCGCTTACATGATTGTTCAAATCCACATTTGAAGTTATTACTTTTAGTAAATTGAAAATTGCTAAATTTGTGGATCTTTCTTTTCTGAAGCCTTGCTGTTCATTTGAAAACAAGGATTTCTTTTCCATGTACGTGTATAAATCTTTATAAATTACTTTTTCAAAAATCTTTGCGAATACTGACAAAAGAGCTATTGGTCTATAACACGACATATCTTCCCTATCTTTATTTTTAAATAGTGGTTTAACGACAGCTATTTTCAAGCGATCAGGAAATGTGCCTGTACTAATACACAAATTTATAATGTAACTTAGATGTGAAGCTATGCAATCTGCTACATGTTTAACGACCTTTGTTGATATTTCAACATAACCCACACTGCTCTTATTTTTTAAACTTCTGATTATGTTTAAGATGTCACTTGGGGAACTTGGTTGCATGAACATAGAATTGGGGCAAGAAATGTGGTTTAAGTCAACATTACTTCGCGTCCCTGGATGCCTTGTTACTTTATTGACATAATAATCATTAAATGAATCAGCAATTTTTTGCTGGTCTGTAATATAGGCGTTATTGAGTCTCAATCTACTTATAAATTCTTTTGGTCTATTATGTTTTGATCGATTGATGATTTGCCACGCTGACCTGATAGCATTGTCTGACCTTTTCATAACATTAATATTGTGATGCCGTTGACTTTTTTTCATAACCTGTCTAAATATTTTAGTGTAAGTCTTATATTTTAATTCATTAAATTTATTGGATTTAAATCTATATTTCCAAAGCAGACTCCGCTTACGTCTACTGCTTTTCTTTATTCCGTGGCTAATCCATTTCGCAGTCTTATTAGCTTTTATTTTCACGTCAGTAAAAGGAAAACACAAATTAAAAAATAATTTAAAAATGTCAATAAATATTTCATATGATTCATTAGAGTCATTGGAATGATATATGTCACTAAATGAAATATTTTCTATACAATGTCTAAACTTACCAAGATTCATATTGCTAAAGTCCCTCCTCTTAACACGCCAATAATCCATCACACAAGTACTTTTGACGGGTAGTTTAAGAACCTGCGCGGTATGGTCTGATATTGCAAATTCGTAAACATCGCATTCGCATATGCTGTCATTATTAATTGCTATGTTGTCAATACATGTGCCGCTACTGGGTCTAGTTACTTGTTTTAATAAAAGTTTAAAATTGTAATTTTGAAGAATATTTATGAATTCATGTGTGATATTATTATTGTTTAAAATGTTTACATTAAAATCCCCACAAATTATCACAGTATGTGACTTTTTTGATACTTTGCTTAGAGCATAATCAAGTTTTTCAAAAAATAGTTTAAGATACTTCTTCGAATATTTGGGTGACCTATAGACACAAAGAATTATTAATTTTAGTTTAATTAATTCAATTGCACAACATTCAAATATGCCACACACTGAGATTTTGGAGATTTCCGGTAATTCACGACATTGATGACCATTTCTAAGCAAAATGCAGGCGCCCCCTCTGCTATTATTTCTTGCATAAGATGCCGCAATTGTATAATTCTGAACATGTACTAAGTCTCTACCAAGTCCATCTGACATATTGTGCTCAGTGATACACATGACATCGATTTTTGTTTTAATTTCATCTTGCAATTCTGCCAGGCAAACCATGAGTTGGTCAGATTTACTAAGTAAGCCGTCTATGTTTTGGTGAAGTATATGAATGTAGTTATGGACGAAAAAACAAATTTTTATCATGACTATTACGTTCCAAGTGCTCAGAGTCGGACTCATTGGATGTGCTGACATTGCATGTGTTTTCATTGATGTAATAAAATATTTTTGAAATGAGTTCGCGAATGTCGTTAAATATTGTATGAATACCAAAGTTATTTATCCGAAAAGATCGTAAATTAAACATTTTTTTGTCATATGTCAGGTTTCGGTTACTATCAAGTAAATATGCATACTCATGTTCTTGAATGTCCTTATACAGTAAATTATTGAAAGTTTCTACTCTCCAGTTAAATACATTGCAATTGTGGTACCTGTAAGTCGGTGCACAGATAACGATATTAGTATGATCTAATGTACATAATTCCTGTCTAATATAAACAACTAAATCTTTATAATCCATAGATTTCTTGAAATCTTCTTCCCCTATAAATATTAATATGTTTAAGTTATTAAGTCTTAAGGAATATAATTTAACAAATGATGAAAGTCGAGTGGTTATGAGCTAGCTCTCGACCAGTAGGCCGAGGAATAAATTTCCTCCAGATTTACATCTAGTTATCCGACCATCTAGATTTAATTACTAATATTGAATATTTCAGGTATTTTCATGGATATACATACATTAAATATAACCCATATAAAGTATACTGATACAATATTTATTTCCACTAAACCACAAACAACGCTGTGACTTAACTCGAAAAAAATTGATGCTCCAAGTTTTTTTGCCTGATTTAGCACACAACTTCACTCCCTAATTTTTGAAAGTACACTGACGAATCAATTTAACAGTTACAATACTGACAAATTTAAATGTGATAGGATACATCGAAAATTTTTGAAAGGCGATGACTTTTCTAATTATTTACATAACGTTTTCATATCCGGAGCGAATAACTGGGAAGTGGCCGACAGCTAATGGTGGCCGGCAAACCGGCACATTTATATAGACTTTTTGCCAATTTGAGAAAAGCCTGAAATGTTAAAGTGATAAAAAGTTTCTAGGTCTAGGTACTCGTTAAATAATAGGATAAATGTAATGATAAATAAATAAATAGCGTCTGCTTTAACGAGGATAACAAGAAGCAGGTGGTTCTTGAGTTGTATAATAAAACAATCACCGGCACAGAGACATATTGCTGTACATTTGAGTGCAGCTTTCCTGCGTTTGCACCTTCTGGTGGAACCTTTTTTACAGCTACACCTTATCTTTTCTGCACATGAAGTCCGAAGTGGTTGCCTCTCGTCCCTGTCCTTTCTCCATCCCCAATCAGATGGTTGAGGCATGTCTGGAGCTTTTACTAATGCTTGCGTCCATATGTGGGCTTGATAAGAGGCGCGCTTTAAGTGCTGAAGGAGTACTGCCTTCGTTGGGTGCATGTTTTCAACGGTGCGGGGTTTTTGAGTTCAGGGAAGAGAAAGAACAGCTGCTTTCTGGCTTTGTTGCCTCCTTTTTATGGCTTTACATTTCATGTCAAGTCCGCAATGGAGATTTAGACACGTTTTTTTTTTTCAAAGAAAATCACACAGCTCCCCTATCTTTGTCAAATGGTGGTAAAGTACGAAACGGGACTAAGACAGGTTTACTTAAATGCCTTGAAACAAAGTTGTTTGAACATATTATTGCACCCGCAGTTGACATAACTATACTGGACGGTGTAGTTGTGATACAAATGGGTACAACTGCTTTTAAAGTTTATTACAGATGCTATTAATCATAACTTTAAGCCTTTTTATTCTTACCTACCCTTAAAGTTTTATCCTTTTACATGACGAATAGACCTAAAATCTTTTTGTCACTTTAAATTTAAGCATTTCTGACAAATATTCTTTAAAGAATACTAGGATAATCTATTTATTCTGCTTCGCTAAACCAGAATAAATTAACTAGCCTTTAAAAAATATCGCTCATGAATCGCATCGCTCGCTCGCTTTGCCTGGAGTACCACTAAGGACTTGACATGATATGTAATGTCATGCAAAAAAGGGAACGATAAAGCCAGAAAGCAGCTGTTCTTTCTTTTCTCTAAACTCAGAAGTCCCGCACCGTTGAAAACATGCACCCAACGATGGCAGTACTCCTTTAGCTCTTAAAGCGCGCCTCTTATCAAGCCCACGTCTGGACACAAGCATTAGTAAAAGCTCTAGACATGCCTGAACCATCTGATTGGGGACGGAAGAAGGACAGGGACGAGTGGCAGCCACTTTAGACTTCATGTGGAAAAATGTTAAGGTGCGGCTGTAAAAAAATAATGCACCGGTAGGTGCAAATACGGGAAAGCTGCACTGGTTGAGTTATACAACTCAAGAATCACCTGCTTGTTGTGATCCTCGTTAAAGCAGACGCTGTTAATCATAACATAATTTTATTCATATCTACCATTAAAAAAAGCAAATATCTCAAGACAGAAACATTTAAGTGACTTTGTTTCAAATAAACCTTTCCGTAGCTCTAAAAGACACAATATTACTGAAAAAAAAGAGTTTTTGTCCCACTTTCACTTGTATGGGAGGGGGTCCACATTTGATACAATTTCATGTCGATAGCTCTAAAACTGACCAAGATATAAGAGCGCAGCATACAGACAGACAGACAGACTTGACGAAATGATAAGGGACTACGAAATCCTAAAAAGAAAGATAATGTATTTATTCTACCCTTTTTTCTCTAGTCAAAGATTCTACCTTACCTGCGCTCAACCAGAATACATTAACTAACCTGTAAAAATTATCGCTCATGCATCGCATCGCTCGCTTGCTATGTCTGGAGTACCTAAGTAGGTACTGCTTAAATTGTTTCACAATGCGTTTTTTTAATATTTAAAAAGTACACAACCATTAAAAAGTAATTGTAAACTAGATGATTATATGAATGAAAGTTTTTAATAAATATGACGAGTTAAAGTTTTTTCTATACCCAACATTGCTTGTAATTGTACTCGTATTGTTATTATTATCGTATTGAAATATATTTTTATGAATGGAATCATACGTTTTAAGCATCAAAAATGAATTCCTTGTATTTGTTTTCTATAAAAACGATACTACATAGTTACTTGTCGCATTTATTGAGCCATTAAAAATAGTAACTTGACCCTAGAGCATCGTGCGCATGAGTTTCTACACATGCTCTTGATTTTTTTGTCTATACTATTTGTATGAATAGTATACAATTATTGTATATTTTTGTAAACTACATATAATAAGCCTTGTTATAGTATTTTTTGTATTCATACAGACCAATGATTTTAATAAAATATAACGTGTCGTATATATTTTTGGAAAATTGATGGTCATTCAATTGTTAAATAAATAATATTTTTATATGGAATTATACTTTTTAAGCATCAGAAATGAATTCTTCGTGTTTGTTTACCATGAAAATGACACGAAACTTGCTATACTCACTTAAATGAGTCCGTCAAAAAATTATCATAGAAATGCGTTAGTTGCCCCCTTTGACGCCCTCCCCCCGCGCCCCCGGACTGAATTTTTTTTCCCTCCACATCTTAAAATGATCATCTAGGGTTACTCTATTTGTGGTAAAAATTTGGTTAGCTCTAGGTGATGTGTCACAATTTTTGCCCTTTTGTAGGGAACGTATCTTCTTTGATAGTAACACTAACCAATAAAACTATCCAAGTTTGAGCCGTACCCATCCAAACTTCGCAACTTCGAAATAGCTGGAGATAGTCCCTGTAACATTGTGAATTCAGTTATCAGTCTCAATAAATCTTAAGTGCTTTTGCATATTAATGTGATGTGGTGTGCTGTGGCGGAAAATTCCATTAATTTATGCTGTCTGTCTGCATAGAGAGCGTAAGTTATGTTACTCTGAAAGCCCATGGTGTAAAATGTAGGTTAATGTAAACTTACATGTTTTTTTTCTCTCTAGATGCGTAAAGGAGTTTCGCTGTTATCTTTTTGTAGTATGGTAGTAAGTCGATAAACGACACGATGATCCGGCCTTTTAAATCGCCCACTGTTTATAAATTTGATAGGCCACTGGAAAACTAAGACCGACGGTTAACGTGCCCTTCAAAGAAAGCTTTCAAGTCTGCCCTTTGCAGCTCTGAAGCACGGAACTTTTTTACGGATATTCAGATAGTTCAGTTTTAGAAAAAATATTTACGAGTAGATTTAGTTCTTTATCTCAACCACCATCTAAACTGTTTCCATCTCTTTCATCGCAACCTTAACGCGAAGTACCTACAGCCAAAATGTATTATGGTGCGGTGCCTCATTAAGCAGGAGTCTTTACAGGCAAATATTGTGGCTATGTTTAAAAGGCGGCAAAAGTAAAGCTACCGGCGAAACCGACGATATTGCGCCGAGAGTGAAACGACGCTACTTTGTACCTGTGTACAGTCAGACACAGCACAGCTGATGAAATTTATCGAAGTCACCGATATCTATACATACATATATCACGCCTATATCCCTTGCGGGGTAGGCAGAGATTAAACGGCTGTGAATTACGCCCATTTTCACCACGTGTGATAATACCCTTAGGACCGGTATGCTACCAGTCCCGCTATGCTACCTTTTTCGAATATACAGGGTGATTGGAAATTCGATGCATTCCCTGAAGGTGGTTAGAGGGGGGGCCATTTCCAACATATTCTTCCATGGAACCAGGGGTCGGAAATGATTGGTTACAAAATTATTAGGACTTTTGATTTTTTAAAGAAAATTTCCCGATTTCAACTTTAAAAGTCATGCGAAAGCTAAAACCGTTTTATGCATAGTTTTTTGACATGATCTCATAGTGAATGAATAGGACAATCATTTTAGTTACAAGTTTAGTTAGAAATACTCTTCTTTTTTAAAATACAGCGCCAAAACAAGAAAATATTCTGGTGGAAAGGGATTTTTTTCAACATTCATGGTAATCTACTGTAAAAAATCACTATGGAATAATCCGTAAAACTTCATAACAGAGTTCTCTGTTTCATTAGCTAACCGAAAGGTACAATAATCTACAATCAAACATGTTTTCATAAAATAATTAGCATTAATGCAAAAGCGGCGTGCGAAACAAGGCAATTGACTATGGTCGGTCGACTACGCCAAAGTCAGCAAATGCTGTTTAGGAGTCTGTGGTTCCAGGTTCGATTCCCGTGAGTTGACCTACAAGAAGGTAGATATTCAACACTTTGTGAATTTTTCCCAGTTTGGTTTAAAAAATCACGTTGAACCACCTGATTGTCCGCAAGAAAATATCGTGCTCCGGAGGGCATATTAAACCATCGGCCTCGATTGATGTCTAATAAACGCAGACGGTGGTCGTAACACTACCATAGCAGAGGTCTAATACTTGTAGTAGGTGGTTTAAAAACTCCGACAAAGATTTATCATTTCAGTTTTTTAGGCTGTTTAAAGTTCAGGAGCTCCATTTCTGAATTGTCGTAATCCTAATCGTGCGAAAATCTGCTACTAATTGTGCTCGTATCACATGTTCTACTAAACTTATTAATTTATGCACACCTAATAAATTCACACAAACCCTTAACATTTAAAGTGTCGAGTAGTAGAACGTGTAATACGAATGGTTAGACCACTCGTTTTAGATTTCCGTGCACGGATTTGGATTACGACAATTCAGAAATGGAGCTCCTGAGCTTTAAACAGCCTAAAAAACTGAAATGATAAATCTTTGTCGGAGTTTTTAAACCACCTACTACAAGTATTAGACCTCTGCTATGGTAGTGTTACAACCACCGTCTGCGTTTATTAGACATCAATCGAGGCCGATGGTTTAATATGCCCTCCGGAGCACGATATTTTCTTACGGACAATCAGGTGGTTCAACGTGATTTTTTAAACCAAACTGGGAAAAATTCACAAAGTGTTGAATATCAACCTTGTAGGTCAACTCACGGGAATCGAACCTGGAACCACAGACTCCTGAGGGGAATGCTCCATCCATTAGACCACGAAAATACTTGAAAAAGTTGTCTAAACAGCATTTGCTGACTTTGGCGTAGTCGACCGACCATAGTCAATTGCCTTGTTTCACGCCGCTTTTTGCATTAATGCTAATTATTTTATGAAAACATGTTTGATTGTAGATTATTGTACCTTTTGGTTAGCTAATGCAACAGAGAACTCTGTTATGAAGTTTTACGGATTATTCCATAGTGATTTTTACAGTAGATTACCATGAATGTTGAAAAATCCTTTCCACCAAAATATTTTCTTGTTTTGGCGCTGTATTTTAAAAAAGAAGAGTATTTCTAACTAAACTTGTAACTAAAATGATTGTCCTATTCATTCACTATGAGATCATGTCAAAAAACTATGCATAAAACGGTTTGGCTAGCTTTCGCATGACTTTTAAAGTTGAAATCGGGAAATTTTCTTTAAAAAATCAAAAGTCCTAATAATTTTGTAACCAATCATTTCCGACCCCTGGTTCCATGGAAGAATATGTTGGAAATGGCCCCCCCTCTAACCACCTTCAGGGAATGCATCGAATTTCCAATCACCCTATATCGAAAGTCATCCAGGTTGTCAACTGTCGCTTAAAATTGCTATACACATCAATATCAAATCCCTTAGTCGCTTCTTTCGACATCCAGGAGAAAGATATGGGATAAGCCGGAATCATATTGCGATATAGCAACTGCTTTTATTGAACAAATGAAACACTGAGCTGCTTCAGCTTTGCGAGCCCTGTAAAACCGCAATGGCAGACCTAATGATAATAATGATGATGATTTCTCTGACCGATTTCGGCCATGGCGATCATTTTGGGACTCCTCCATGACGGTGCAGTGCTGTGTCTCTATACTAGAAATATTCTATCTGTGGCCAAAGTTAAAAGTAGGTAGAAAATTCATTTAAGAAAATAACATGTGCTATATTATGTGAGTGCTTTAAAAATCACATACAAAACTAGGTAGAGTTATGCAAGCGGAGATGGACATACGTTCACAGACACAGACAGTCCACAGTTACACAAAGCGTATTTTATTTCCATTACTGAACGAGGTAGACATTTCTAAAGAAAATGCGGAATGGTTTGATAGTGAAAGAATATGCCTACGTACTCTTATACTTACTCTTATATTTCTTATGCTTTTTTGTGTAATTTCGTACGTAAGTGTTACGTTGTATAGGGGTTTTTAATGCACTCACAGTGCTATGTTATTCTCATAAGAGTCGGTCGTTGATAATTTTTTCAATTTTTAATATTCAATGTACGTTGCATGTTACGTATTGTGTTCCAAATACTCATCGGAAACTCAATATCTTATAATGAGGTCTAATCATATCGAACGGCAAAATCATTGGCTAGCACTGTGAATAAGTGCCTAAAATTAAAAATTCCGTACCAAAATTAAGTCAATGAAAAACTGAAAGCTTTTATGTGAAATCAAGGTTTATGATATCACTGCCTATTTTGCCGTTGGCTGTACAGAACAGTGTACAGGAAAAGTTGCATACCGACCAACTAACGAGTTTTTAACTTTTACGATTAATAAACAGAATATAATGCCTGGGCCGTGTTGCGAACAACTTTAATAAGCTGCATAAAAAAGTTGGCAAAGCACTTTGTTTCAAAAATATTGGTCGTTTTTTTTTAGGTACATTGTAGAAAAGTAGTTTCGAAGATACACATTGTGAATAAAATTGCAATTGTACGAAAATATTTCGAGTTGGCATAGAAATTTAGTAAGCTTATCGGGAATTTTGTATGGGAGGTCGATTTTTTATCTCGTTTACCAACGTAATTGTCTCTATAGAGAAATTTCTTCAGTTTCATGGTCTGGCAGCCTCCACAGTTTTCGGTCCCTTACACCTGGTATAGGTACCTTTTCTATGAAACGTAGTAACTTTTAACACGTTATCGAATACGTCACAATAATTTAGCAATCACTTTTCCTTTCCGTGCGTGTTATCTGATGCGTGACGTTGACGTTCAAAGCAAAGGAAACTATCGTCACACCTCTGATTGTCGGATACGCATACGATTCATCAATTAAATGTGTAATGTATTTTCATCTCATAAAGCAGATATCTGTTCGATATGTTTTAGGTTATAATTTTTTAAATATCCGTAATTTTTTTTATCTTTTGAAATCGGACTCGTCGCAATAATTACCTTTTACCAATCACTTTTCCGTGCGTGTGATCCAAAGCGTGACGTTGACGTTCAAAGCAAAAGCAGCTATCGACACACCTCTGATTGTCCGATACGATTCATCAATCAATGTGTAATGTGTTTTCAACTCATAAAGCAGATATCTGCAAGAAATGTTTAAGTCGAGTTCTTGTTTAAAAAGTTCTATATCTTTTGAATTCAAAATAGTATTCACACTTCTAAAAGAGGTTTAGCTGTACAAGTGACTTTGCTGTTTTCCGTCGTGCGAGTAGTAGTAAATAAATGCCTCTCAAATTAGGACTGCATCGTCTTATCGTCTAAGAAACCCTGCACAAACTGTACCACCCTATGTAAGTCCAGCAATCACTAAAAACTTTCCCTTATGCTCCAATTGATGCGTAACATACGAAGGCGATGGCCACCATACTGCTTTTCAGATATGGTTCATCAGTAAAATCGGACAAGGCTATAATGAAATAAAGGATTCTGGGGTGGAAAACGTCACTACTCTACTCTAGAAATGACCAATAACATTCCCTTACGTTTCAATTGATGCGTGACGCATAAAGGCGACGGCCACCACACCTGTGCTTCTGGGGTACGGTTCATCAGCCAAATTGAACGAAGCTATAATGAAATGAGGGGTTTTGGACAGCTAAGAGCTCCCACAGACCAACGACGCTTTGCCTACAGAAGGACCACTTTACCCGCGACAACTATTGGCGACGGTTGCCGACGATCGCCGTCGTAAGTCTGTGGGACCCCTGAGAAACAGTGAAAAAATAACTATAATAGCCCCACCACCTGCATGTATCTGTAAGTCCAGTACCTAATGGCCATTGCTTTCTCGAGCGTTTCATTCGATTCGAAATGAGGGGTTTTTAGTAAGCTAAGGGCTCGCAATAAACCAGCGACAATTTCCCCACAGATGAACGACACTTCGCCTGCGACAACTATCAGTGATGTTCGCAGACGGTCGCTGTCGTTGGTTTATGGGACTGAAAAATAAAACTAATAATCAAACCATCTGTATATATCTGAGTCCAGTAATTGCCAATAGCTTTCTCGTGCGTTTCGTTCGATGCGTGACACACAAAGGCGACGGCCACCACACCTCTGCTTCTCAGACACGGTTCATCAGCCAAATTGAATGCGTAGTACGAGGCGTGCCGCGTGCCGCCCAGAAAGTGGAACTAAGTGCTTGTCACTGTTATAGATGTTCTGGCTTCGACAATATAGGGGGGATGATTTGAATTTTGCTTTTCTTTCTTTCCATACGTAGACACCTAATTCAGTTCTATATCCAAGACTATAAAACTTTCGAATTTTTCACAAATCATGTGGGTGAAAAAGACGGCGTAATGATCGTAGCTTTATTCTGTGACTACGTAGCAAAGTTGTAGGAAACCTGAAATTTGAAATTAAGGCGAACGCAAATAATACATTTATGAGTTTCAAGACTGTTCAGATCAGAAATGGATGCAAATAAATCTTCAACCCGAGAGCTCGACAAATGCTTTGCTATTCTCTCGAAATTTGCCTTCAAATTAATCGTTGATCGGCTATGCAAACTCCAACAAGTCTTACTGAAAGCGGTTTATTGTCGATTTGTATAACGATAATTATTTCATGACCTCAAATCGAATAAAGTCGCAACTCTTATTGCCAGTGGCCATCACGATGCAAGTGTCGTAGAGGATGTGTATTGACATCGAGTACAGAAGAGGTGACAATACACCACATCACATATTGCATAGAGAGGAAGAGTAATTTTGTTTCGGTTGCCACTTCTGTCTGATCGTTGTATACTGGTACTTCATGTTATTAACAGAAATTAATACAAACCAGTGAAAATAAGAGATTTAAAAAATTTGCTACTTACTTGGGGTGCTTGGGGTCACAACTCGGAACGTGAATTACCGTTCCAATGCACTGCCAACTGAACTACCGGGACCTGCCTGACTCTCACGTAATGACGAAGAATTGTCGTTCGAAACTTGCGTCTGTCGACTGTTAATTGGTGCATTGGAGTATCATCAACCCTTTTAATAGGATAATCTAATACCATCGAAAAGAAAAAGTATTGACTGAAGACTGACTTTCAAAATTGTAACTGTAATAGTGTCTCAAGCTAACCATCGGTCCATTTAAGACTATTGACAAGATTAAGTCGTCCATCTTCCAGACAGAGATGTTTCCGGGTTAAATGTATAAAGTTTCTTCCCGGTTAACTAAGACGTTTGAACAAGAAATATCTTTTAATGTTTTTATGTCTTCTTTAGTTTGACCAGCTTGACTGAAGACATAATGAGTATGAAGTCTTGAAAAATTCTTTCACCAGCAGAAAGCTAACAAAGTTAAGATATCTTTGAGTAACATTTCCGCAAGTAATCGCCTTATTTCTATAGGAAAACGGGTTGCATGCAATGGATGAAAGTCCTAGACGGGCCTCTGTTTTCTTGTTATTTTCGTGTGGGATACTGAGTCGTCCAGCGACCCGTTTAAACCTAGTGTCAAGCTTTTTCGACCGCCTACTACAAAATGCAAAATTCTGACATGGCTGTGTAACGACCGCCGTCTAAGTCATCATAGACAACAACCAGCATCGACGGCTTAATGAGCCCTCTGAAGCCCGAAACCCTTTTTTAAGATTAACCTGATTGTCCGAAAAGGAAGATGGATTCGTGCAGTGCCCTTAACCAGACCGGGAACAAATGCACAAAGTGATAAATATCTAAGATATGCGTTATTAAAATCTGTATGTGATCGCACTGGCTTTTTACTGGGTAACTCGACCTCATACTGATGATGATAGTATCCAGCATAACCTAAATCCCCTCCAAGGCCAGATTGTTTTTTGTTGCCAGCAAGATCCTTTGGCGAGGCTTTGGATGCGAGAATTTTAAAGCGGATTACTCCAGTCAACACATCTAGTACGCGCGAATAGATATTCGCAATTACAGCTATGTGCTTTGTGTACTATGTTCGCTGTGTTGTTGCAATTTTTTTGTTGTGCTTTTCAGAGCTGAGCCTACATTGATGACTTAAGTTTCGTTCTATTATTCATTCTTGGTCATATTTTAATAACATTTTCAGAGGCACTACACCTAATAAAAATGATGATGAATTTAAGCATATAAGCATGTGAATGTAGGTCTGGTTTTGTTAGTTCATATGAATGATGTACCTACCCATTTCATTTTAATTGAAATGAAATGAAAAAGTCGGACTATTTAAGTAAATTAGGTCATCAAACGAATTTTACGAGAAAAATATTGCTTCTAAAAGTCACCCAAACTCTGAATTGACATTGAACACGAATTGTGATTTTTAATACCTAACTGTGCCAATACTAGGTAACCTAATCTCGATCATGGATATTGTCTTCGAAAATTTGATGTCTTATGGAAGTTACTCAAACAATGGTCTCTATTCTATGTGACTGTCGAAAATAGCAATTTTAAAATAGCGTGTCACTTTTAGTAAAATATTCTTAGAAAAGGATAGAAAATAATGTCAATTAAATTGTCTATGATTTTCCGAATTTTACGCATTATCTATCAGACAGAATTAAGTGGCTATCAAAAATATGTCAGCTAGGCATGGAAGAAAATGTGCGAAATTTCAAAGAAACCATAGAGATTTTAAACAAGACTTGACTAAAATGCTCTGTGATATATACTATCCTTTTCTACTACAAAAGTGACAGACATTTCTGAACTGTCATTGATCATGCAATCTGCTTTTTAGGGTTTCGTAGTCTACTAGAAACCCTTATAGTTTCGTCATGTCTGTCTGTCTGTCTGTCTGTCTGTCTGTATGCCGCGCCCTCATATCTGCGTCAGTTTTAGAGCTATCGACATGAAATTTTGCAAGAAGATAGATCGTGTTGACCCAAATATAGAAATGTTAAGAAAAAATTATATTAAATGTTTTTGGACCCCCTCCCATACAAGTGAAAGGGGGGCAAAAAAAATTTTTTCTTCTGTAATATTGAGTAGGGTATCGATGAATAAATAGGTCTTTTAAAACTAAGATGAGGTTTCTTTGAAACAAAGTCACTAAAATTTTTTTGTCTCGAGATATTTGCTTTTATAAAGGGCGTTTTTGGCCCATAATTTGTTCCAGCTGTAACTTCTAAAGTATAAACGCTAAAAATTTGAAATAAATATGGAATATAGCTTACAATCTGAAGTTACAATGAAAACTATAACGGATATTGTACCCTTAAAGGTTTCAGAAAATATTGAGTTTTTCTATTTGCGGTTGGTCATCATACTGCTGCTAACAAACCAGCAACAAAATTAAGTTTGTAATGCTGAAAAACCTGATATTTCAACGTTGACTACGAAACCCTATTTGTGGGCGTGTCTGACACGCTCTTGGCCGGGTTTTTAAAATCTCTTTTAGTATTATCCGCAATCTCGATTAAGGATATTGTCTTTGCGAATAAATTCATCGTTTCATCGTTCCATGGGGTAAAATTAAGAAGAATGGGGGTCTGATTTATGGCCCAAAGCAATGGGGTGCTTTCTTATTACGACCAGGTAAAATTTTGGCATGGCTTCATCTGTTGTTAGATACTCTTTTCTGTATTAACAAAAAAAAATGTAGACAGAAGACTCAATTTGTATGAAACAGTTTTAGAACACTTGTAACGTTTCTTTTGCAAGCAATTGCTTACTATATTTAGCGTCTTACAAATACTAAGCTAGATACTTTACTATTGAACTTTCTCTTCTAGATACCTCCCTCCATAGAATCAAATGTAGGTAGATATAAGGGACTGCATATAGATACGTACCACAATTCTCAGGGGTAATTTAATTCACAGGTCTCAAGGCCAACCAAGAATCTGTTGAAAAGAAAATGCGACAGCCGCAAATAAAGCATTCAATTCACTATTCAACAGATTCAAACCCCTTTTCTTAAGAGACAGCAAAACGGGGCCGGATTCCGAATGTGCCGTCCCGATACCTATGTCTATATATATGTCTGAGTGTAGTAGATATCTTATCTTGTGATGCCGGCTTAGAATTGCATTACCTCAATTCTACACTTGAGTGTCATTAAAACGAGTATTATCTAGGGAATGAGCAGCAGTGTTCCCTGTGAGTTAAACATCCTTGCACTTCGCTCGCCAATCCATGTCCAGAAGTGGACTATTCTGGTTAAGACAGCAACTAATTATTATTTTATGTTGTTTCACTTTCAATTAAAAAAAAAAATCCTTCTAAGACCCTAAAAGTACTAACTAACTTGCATAATAATATGTAACTACTAGCTATTTACTTCGGCGTAAATAAAATTCTTCCCGGTCAGTTGTTGAGGGTTCGCGATTTACCTACCATGCTTTCTCTACTCTCAAAGGGAATAAGATCACAGAAGGCAACGTGTAATGGACGACAAAATTGAAACGACAAAGGATGTCCTTTGCCAAGCCACACAGAAAGACTTAAAGCCCGCGAAGGCGTTGTACTGTCCTTGCCGGTGCCGGTAAAAGCATTTGGAGGCGAAAAGTTGCCGTCTTTTTAAATTCTCGACGATCCGTTAAAACCTAAAAGAGAGATTCGCTTATTTATGTAGCGAATCTACAGTTTTTAAAAGGGACTAGCGGGCCGTAAGCGTTTTCATCCGCTGCAATTCATT
The DNA here is from genome assembly GCA_024500475.1 of Phthorimaea operculella. Classification (NCBI taxonomy): domain Eukaryota; kingdom Metazoa; phylum Arthropoda; class Insecta; order Lepidoptera; family Gelechiidae; genus Phthorimaea; species Phthorimaea operculella. The sequence goes on from JANFCV010000082.1 coordinate 2,457,206, forward strand.
TTCACGCGGGAAAAGGCATTTCCGGCATGTGTAACAATGTATAAACCTTAGTCTTGAATCACATAAACCGCATTAATATGCGTTGCGTGGTTAAGGATGAGTTACCGAATTCCATGACTGACGGAGACAAAAAGCAACTTCACTTTATTGTACTATGTACCTATTTGAAGATGAACAACAAAAGGAACCGAACAATAAAATATTTCAAAAGGAATTAATAACAAAACGGGCGGTAGAAAATGAATCAGTAGGCAATTTTCGTTGCGGTTGTTGGCGCCCGGGGCGCTTGTACAATGTCCATATCCGGGGCGCCTCCAAGCGACTGAATGTGGCTGAATGGACGCAATCTTGAGAGTGGCCCAATCGCTGCCCACTATTGTAGGCTGTTACTGTTAGAAAACATTTTAGAATCTCCTTAGATACTTTACAGGGTCCTTGCCATTAAAACACTCATTTCTTTGTCGTCTTCTAAATTCTCGATCATCCTTTAAGATCTAGACGAAAGCTCCAGTATTCAACGAACAATTTCCATATCCGGGGCGCCTCCAGGCGGCTGAATGTGGCTGAATGGACGCAATCTTGAGAGTGGCCCATACTCTGCGCGCGATGCCCAATCGGTGACCACCATTGTGAGCTGTTACGGGCTTATTACTGTCAGTTTTCTTTAGTTTACAGTTTACATAGTTAGAAGTACACTACCAGACATTGGCCTACATACAGAAAATAGGTATTTTACAGCGGCTCTACATTTAATGGTAACTTACCTAGCTTCCGACACCGCTCGATAAATAAAAATAAATTGGATTCGACCCATCAGAAAAAAGCTTTAGCTAAGAATATTCAGTAGAAAAATTTAATTCAGAATCTCGGCCATACTTTTTATAGAATATCACTACTTGAATGGAAAATCTTAAAAGAAATCTAGCTGTTTGTATCACTAAGAATAAATCACGTTCAGTTCCGAACTGTCTTTAACCGAAGACACTTCTAATTATTGCTGTGAGACTTTATAAAAACCCTGCATTTAATCTGCATTTCGGTAGAGTTTCACTGTAACTATAATTAAACCGTAAACTGCTTCCGTGGTCTAGTGGACTGAGCGCTAGCATGCAGATATGCCCCTGGTTCGATTCTCAAATTACATACAACACACAAAGTAAATATTTGGCAATTTTTCACTTTGTAAGATGGTTCCGAGTTTGGGTTGGACATTACAGGCTGAATTATCTGATGGTCTGTTAAAAAGTTGGTTTCGTGCTTCGAATGGCATGCTAAGATGTTGGTCCCTGTTGCTATCCATATTCAGATAAACGGCAGTCGTTACAAAACTACTTCTTCTACTTACTACTACGCCCGTAGCTCAGTTGGCAGAGCAGTGGAACGGTTCCCTACGCTCCCGGGTTCAAGTCCCGACGGTCGCTAATAAATTTTTCAATTTTCTTATTTTTAATTTACTTCTACTTGTTAACAAATCGGATGTTCAGCGACCCAGAATCCCACACGAAAGAGAATCTGCATTCCGGTAGAGCTACACTGTAACTGTGATTTAACTAAAGACACAAAGAGCCCGTACCGGAATGAAGCGCTTCAATTCATCTATGTATGTTGTCTGCTGCTAATTGGGTGGGCTATGACTTTAGGAAATTGTGATTCAGTTACGTCCCTACCTACATATTTACTCACTAAAGAGGAAGGCCTAAAAAGATTGGATTGATTGTATTAAAGGACGATATGAAAAATAAAGGCGTATGTGATAATTTGACTGCTGATAGAAATGAATGGAAGAAAAAGAGATGTTGCGCCGACCCTAAATAAATTGGAATAAGAGCAGGCAGATGATGATGATATTATTTACTCACTAACAGGCAGCTTCTGGCTAAAACCTGCCTTACTTACGTAGGTCCTTTACTTCACCGTTAACTGATTCGACTAATGACCCGATGATATGTTTATTTGTTAAGAATGACTATAATAATTTTATAAAGAAATCTGACATCAAGAAAAATTTACGATCTTATTATAAGTATGACTTGTGCACTGTATCAGCAACTAGTAGAATATTGTATAAAAGCACCCTGGCATTTGGAGTTAAAGTCTATAATCGCCTTCCTCTTTCAATTAAAATGCTCGAAGGAATGAAGTGTAAAAACAATTTAAAGCGCTGGCTATTGGAAAAAGGTTTTTACAACATGAATGAATTTTTTGCATGTGTATAATTATTTGAATACTAAGAATATTGTATGCTCGAAAGGGCAAACTGTTGATACCATTCTGTACTGTACCACCTTGTAAACACAGTTGACAATAAAGATTTATCTTATCTTATCTTATCTTATCTTATCTTATCTTATCTTATCTTATCTTATCTTATCTTATGAACACTGAACCCTAGTGTCAGACATTTATTTCACTGTAGATGACTAAAGACACAAAGTGCCCAAAGCGAAATAAAGCGCTTTTCAAATCATCTTTGTAGGCATGTTGTCTGCTGTTAATTGGGTGGCTTGTGTCTTTAGGTATTTCTGATTCAATGACGTACTAACTCAATAGCGGTACTACCTCACTAATAATCAGTTTATATCTCATTTTTTCTAGTCTAATACTACTACTTCTAACTTCTAACGTTACTACTTACAGATTTGACAAACGACCCGATGAACCCTGGTGTCCGATTTACTGCGCTAGAACTTTAATGAAACCATGCACAATGAAACAGAAGTGAAATAAGGCGCTTCAATTCATCTATGTATGTTGTCTGCTCTGCTACAAATTGGGTGGCTTGTGTCTTTAGGAATTTGTGATTCATTGACTTACTAACTCACAAATAGTACTTATAGGCAGTTTATCGCTAAAATACTTCTACTTCACTTCTTCATGTCATTTTGGTTTCTCATTTGACAAACCCTGGTCATCATCTGCCTGCCCTTATCCCAATTTATTTGGGGTCGGCGCAACATGTCTTTCTCTTCCATTCATCTCTATCAGCCGTCAAATCTTCGTTTACCCCTTTTTGATTCATATCATCTTTTACACAATCCATCCAAACTTTCATCCTCTCCTTCTGCGTCCATCCACATTCATATTCATTACCTTTTGCGTCACATGATTTCCATCCCTCCTCATAACATGCCCTGGTGTCAGAGATTTATTTAACTGTAAGTTTAATGAAACTGTGCACAATGAGCCAGAAGTGCTTCAATTCATCTATGGATGTTGTCTGGTACTAATTGGGTACGCTGTTTTTCGGGATTTGTGACGACATATTCATTCACTAATAGCACAAATTAGGGAGATGGCGCGCTAATAGGCAGTTTCTCTATAAAATCTACTGCTACTACAGCCACAACAGTCCACTGCTGAAAATGGGTCATGGCCTATGGGCCTAAAGAGGGGAGACCCTACTCCCGTCCGCATCCCCCCATTTTCTTTGAAATGTATCAAATATTATAGACTTTTCGGATTTATGACTTAATAGTTACAGAAAAAATATCAAAGGACAAAATAACCTCTAGGACAAAATGACCTCTATTATACAGGATGTAAAGAAATTTACTGCAAATGTTTTTAGGGGGAACCAGCCCATGAAACTGAACAACTTTCCCTAAGGAACATAGGTCGAAACATGAAAAAAATGTTTGGTCCTCCCATACAAATTGACTTGACTGACTGGTACATTTTGTATGGGAGGTCTGAAAACTTTTTTCATATTTCGTCCTATGTTCCTTAGGGAAAGTTGTTCAGTTTCATGGACTGGTTCACCCCTTAAAATATTTGCAGTTGATTTTGTTGTACCTTATATTTTGTGTGCGCAATAATTCGTCATCACACGTAACATCGGATTGCGACACAGTATAAACGTCGGTAAAAGTCGCTAGCGTCACGGCTATCAACGATCATTGTCCACGATTATCTCTGCTCACAGACAATGGAACGAAAGCGACACTAACGGGGTCAATGAGCGGATGTACAGATGCCGATACTTATACCGGTAGTAAAGTAGTGCATTAAATTGCTAATACAAAGAGTATTCCTTGACCAAAGTAACAGGCATATAAGTCAGAAAGTGTAGCAGATTGAAGTGGCAGTGGGCTGGACACATCTCGTACTGCCGGTAGATGGATGTCAATATCGTCGTGCAGTAAATGCTCATTCCAAGACCTAAAAGAGGCGAACCCAACGGCTATCGCCGAGGCCAAGCATTAGTCCAAGGTCTTATAGTTACCATTATAGACTCGATGAAGAAGACGTAAATACTTAAGCCCAATTCAAACTACAGTGGGGTACCCAAACTCGTTTGACAATTTGTACCAATAAGAATTCTGCGTAATCGTATACCGCGCAAGAACCGCTCAGGTTTGAATAGAGCTTTAGCTACTTAGCTACACTAATTAGTGCTGAATACCGACTAGTCCATCCATTTATCGAGTGCTTTTAATACTACAAAGGGAATATAATTGGATAGATCCTTTCATTTGCATTGAAATTTTATACAAGGTATAATTATTTCAGTTCATTTTACAAACCTGAAACCTGATCATTAACTAGTAAATGTAAAGCCATCTCTATTTCAATGAATCTGTCCTGTCTGGTAAGTCGCTAAAAGGCTTATAAAAGGTGCATGACAATTTGGTGTCCCACACAAAAATGGATAGAGATGAAATAATTGTTTTTATTGGACCCTAGGTTTCTTAATGATTCTTCTTCTCATCCCATCTTTAACTTTGAGTATTCATCAGTACAAATTTTCGGCCTGTTCTGCTCCTTAGACTTTATACGTATTATGAAAGCTCCAAGTACAGTGTCCTTATCTGGGGCTTTATTTTTTAATTTTCGTATGCGAAAATCTGCTATTAGATGTGCTGTTCTACTAAACTTATCCATTCTCACATATTCTTACCGTCGCGTCGACATAAATAAAAACCGGCCAAGAGCGTGTCAGACACGCCCACAAATAGGGTTTCGTAGTCAACGTTTGAATATCAGGTTATTCAGCTTTACAAAGTTAATTTTGTTGCTGGTTTGTTTGCAGCTGTATGATTACCAACCGCAAATAGAAAATCTTTTATTTTACTGAAATCTTTCGTGGTACAGTATCCGTTATAGTTTTCATGGTAACTTCAGATTGAGAAGTATATTCCATATTTTTTTCAAATTTTTAGCGTTTATACTTTAAGAGTTACAGCTGGAACAAATTACGGCTCAAAAACGCCCCTTTTAAAAGCAAATATCTCGAGACAGAAACATTTTAGAGAATTTGTTTTAAAGAAACCTCCCCTTAGTTTTAAAAGACCTATTCAACGATACCCTACTCAATATTACAGGAGAAAATTTTTTTTTTCGCCCCCCTTTCATTTGTATGGGAGGGGGTCCGAAAAACATTTTAAATATTTTTTTCTCAACATTTCTAAATTTGGGTCAACACGATCTATCTTCACACCAAATTTCATGTCGATAGCTTTAAAACTGACGGAGTTATGAGGGCGCGGCAAACAGACAGACAGACAGACTTGACGAAACTATAAGGGTTTCTAGTAGACTACGAAACCCTAAAAATGGCATCCGTACACGTAATCATATTACGACTTTTCAGAAATTGAGTTCTTTTCCTAAAACTGTCAAATCGTAGAACGAGTTTCCACTGTAATAAAATCGTTACTCGTCTGCCTCAGAAAGAGGGTTATGTTTTTTGTGAATGTATTTATGTAAGCATGTGGTTATATAAGTAAGTAGACTAAAAAAATTTATTCACGGGCTACAGCCCAAACGGCAGGGCGGATCTTGACATATAAGGTTTCGTTAGATTCGTCTCAGCAGCGCGAGTGAGACTGGCTATATTAAAATTCATAAATTCAAAATACATCATTGAAATTACCGCAGTCGAGTTTTTGTTTTTTAATACATCTGCTTGTTATAAGCCGTTAAAAGCCTAATTATAATAAACGTGAGCCCTGCTTTTAGACCTGTTCCCTCAGTACATTACCATTTCGTGGTATTTCCATACTAACTTTTGTTTTTCGTTTTTTCAGGTAAGTGGCTAAAGTACCTCATCGTGATTGTCATGGAGTTTTTCTGAGAAAATCTTCTTTTCCCAGAATGGTTTGTAAGCTTTATGTTATTATGAAACTTTGCTCCGATTTCTAAATAAAGGTGTGTATGTAGGCGATGTAAGGTGTGTACCTTACGTCAGAGATCGGTAGTGTTCCATCATGCCTTTTCTAGGTATAGTGTAAAATAATAATATAATACAACAAACTGAACAACTTTCTTTAAGGAACACAGGTCGAATTATGAAATTTTGAACCTCTTATACAAGTTTGTCTTGATCGGTCATCTGGCACATGTTGGAGGTCCAATTTTTGTTTGTATTTCTATGTTCCTTGGGGAAAGTGGTTTAGTTTCATGGGCTGGTTTGGGCTTGCAGTATTTTGCATCCTGTATAATACCTAAGTCATTGCTCTTATGAAAGCTTTTCAAACAAGATCTCGGTCAAAATATTACAACATTGAACTGCCATTTTAAGCTCCCTAAGTTCAAATACTTCAAATAAACCACTAATAGCTTTACTACATACTAAGCCTCAACTAAAACTACGCTGTAGTTTCTTTAGACTACTTAACCGTAGTTACACTTTTACGGACAACAACGAGAAACAAGCAGAAGTGAGGTGTACACGAGCGGAAAGAGTTCCGTAGTTTGCTAATAGTTTATTCAACAACTCTAGCGGTCAATACGGTTGTAGTAGGTTCCTTTTGGTGCCGGCTTATAAAGGCATCACCCCACATCTTTCCCGTGAGTTTCGTAAGAAGCGACTAAGAGATTTGAGAGTTGATGTGTATTGCAATTTCAGGCAACAGGCTGACGACAACCACTATGGTGATACACAGTCTTCTGAATGTCTTTCAAACTTTTGTCAGACGTGTAAATGGCCGTTTTTACAGCCTTTTACACTCTGTCTACCGCAAGGAATATAAGCGCAATATTATGTATGTATGTAATACCTTAACCACAAATGAAGTTAGGTTTACACGAGCGGAAAGAGTTACGCTCTTGCTAATAGTTTATTCAACAACTTCGCCGGTCAATACAGTTGTACTTCCTGTATAACTTGTGGTTTTTCGTAGCTCGTGTTTGTGATGTAACATACAAATACACTCACTCATTCATCATAATTTCATAATTGGCCTCATACGTCTGTGACAGACTGTTGTCTCAATCTCTTATTAGGTGCTAGCGGGTAAATCAAGGGAAGAGTAGTTTTTGAACCTGCGACTTTCGGCATCCGTACTGCTGACGCAGGCTGAGATTGAGCCGCGGTAGCCCAGTCCAAAGTCACAGGTTCAAATACAGTGAAGTGAACTTCGCACGCCGACCGGTAACCGTGCGACGCAGCGCACTGCCTTAGTTCTGCATCTTAAAACTAACCGCAGCGGTCTACAGTAGCGTGTTCGCTATGAACCTAATACGATTGAACCAAATAAATTCTTACAAGCTTTTAAAATAACGTTTCATGACTTCTATGTCTTTTCAACCTGATTTTCGGCATTACCTTGTCTCTCAAAACGTTGGCATAAATTGTTAACTTTCCGACATGATCGTGTGCAAACTTGACATGAAATATGCAATCCGTTTTTCTTTCGCAACTGCTTTGCATATTGAAAAACCCGAATCACAAATTTGTAGTAGCATTATACATTTCTTTGGCTTCCTTCCGAGTTAATTTACATAGCCCTAAGGGCGGAGGTTGGGCACCAGGCGGTTTTCAGGGGTAAATTAAATACTTTTTAATGAAGACCCAGCGGGAGGCAATACCTTCAGTCAGACTGCCTGAAAATCGTGGCAAGGAATATTATTACATAATAAAAAATTATAATTGCGTTCTGTAGAGTAATTTTCAACCAGTTTTTGGGACTTATTCATCACAAGACTTAGTTCGGAAATTATACAAATTAAAGTAGAATGCAGAAATGTATCTACTTGCATTTACTCGTATTTAATTTATGTCTCATACTGGTATAGCCTAATCCTTTTGTAACATGATTTTGTGTTCAAACAAAATAAAATAAGGGCGGGAAGATGATGATGACTGGTATCGTCTTGATGACAACTTCTTGACCTATGCACCTATGTTCGTAAGTTTTATAGCTGGTGGAAATCTTGGAGATATTTATACTTTCTTGTCAGATGTCAATCACTCCAAGACATTTGACGAACCGGAAAAACGCAATTAATGGCCAGTCGTTACACAACCATGTCAGAGGCCTGCTCCTTGCATTAGGTGGTTGAAATTTCTGACACCAGGGGTCATCAGGTCGTTGGACGACTTGGTGTCCTACTCGAAGAAGAAGATCGTCTTGATGGCAACCTTGAGGTAAATCTTCATATTTATGACTGGTCGACCTCTCCAAATAACTACTTTTATTTTTATTTTCCTATCAGATGTCAATCACTCCAAGACTTGTGACGAACCGGAAATACGCAATTAATGGCCGCCGGCCATTCGCACGATTTCACTTAAATCCCGGGAATTAGCTATGCTAATTGCTGGGCCCGACGCGCCATTAGAGATAGAGACGGACCCGCGTAATTAGGTGCCGTCGAAATTGAAGCACCACGGGTCATGAGACGGGCCACTCTCGCTTCGACAAAAACTGTGTGAACCGTCGACTGCAACAGAATCTATCGACTGCTGCCGTGAGCCATCCACTGCTGTCTATTGACGCCCTTGGACGCCCACCTACCAGGAGACGCCCCAGGCTACGATTACACGTCCTTAGCTATACTGTAGTATGACAACAAATCCCGGAATAAGCCATTACCGATAGAGACAGACCCGCGTAATTAGGTGCCGAAATTGAAGCACCACGGGTCATGAGACGGGCTACTCCCGCTTCGACCATGAGCCGTCCACTAGATTGCCGTGAGATGTCGGTTATTGCCGTGAGATGTCGGTTATTGCCGTGAGATGTCGGTTATTGCCGTGAGATGTCGGTTATTGCCGTGAGATGCCGATTTCTGCCGTGAGCCTTATGCTGTGAGGCTGTGAGGAGTGTGAAGTGTCTTCAGTGGGAAGGGAAGATCACAGATCCTTGGAATTAGCTATGCTAATTGCTGGGCCCGACGCGCCATTAGCGATAGAGACGGACCCGCGTAATTAGGTGCCGTCGAAATTGAAGCACCACGGGTCATGAGACGGGCCACTCCCGCTTCGACCATGAGCCGTCCAATGTATCAGAAGCTATCGACGGCTGCCGTGAGCCATTCAATGCTGTCGTGAGCTATTCACTGCTGTCGTGAGCCATTCACTGCTGTCGTGAGCCATTCACTGCTGTCGTGAGCCATTCACTGCTGTCGTGAGCCATTCACTGCTGTCGTGAGCCATTCACTGCTGTCGTGAGCCATTCACTGCTATCGTGAGCCATTCACTGCTGTCGTGAGCTATTCACTGCTGTCGTGAGCCATTCACTGCTGTCGTGAGCCATTCACTGCTGCCGTGATCCATTCACTGCTGCCGAGAGCCATTCACTGCTGCCGTGAGCCATTCACTGCTGTCATGAGCCATTCACTGCTGTCGTGAGCTATTCACTGCTGTCGTGAGCTATTCACTGCTGTCGTGAGCCATTCACTGCTGCCGTGAGCCATTCACTGCTGCCGTGAGCCATTCACTGCTGCCGTGAGCCATTCACTGCTGCCGTGAGCCATTCACTGCTGCCGTGAGCCATTCACTGCTGCCGTGAGCCATTCACTGCTGCCGTGAGCCATTCACTGCTGTCGTGAGCTATTCACTGCTGTCGTGAGCCATTCACTGCTGCCGTGAGCCATTCACTGCTGTCGTGAGCTAGATGGTTCACAGTCTGTTGCTATGAGCTATCCTCTGCTGCCGAAAGATATTCTTAGAATTGCTGGGCCCGATGCGCCATTACCGATAGAGACGGACCCGCGTAATTAGGTGCCGTCGAAATTGAAGCACCACGGGTCATGAGACGGGCCACTCCCGCTTCGACCATGAGCAGAATGTACCGCACTACTGTATTATGAAGCCCTTGGCTACCGTTTGACCGCCTTTATCAACATATAGAGACGTCGACGACTACCATGAGACAACCTCAGCTACCATTATACTTTCTTAGCTGTCATATGGAGACCGGTGGTGGTAGATGACGTCGAAATTGAAGCACCACGGGTCATGAGACGGGCCACTCCCGCTTCGACCATGAGCCGTCTACTCAACTGCCGTCAGCTGTCGGTTATTGGCGTGAGATGTCGGCTATTGCCCTGTGCTGTCGGTTATTGCTGCCGTGAGCTGTCAGTTGTTGTCGTGAGATGTCGGTTATTGCTGTGAGCTGTCGGTGGTTGCCGTGAGCTGTCGGTTATTGCCTTGAGCTGTCGGGTGTTGCTGTCAGCTGTCGGTTGTTGCCGTGAGCTGTCGGTTAATGCCGTGAGCCGTCGGTTATTGCCGTGAGCTGTCGGGTGTTGCTGTCAGCTGTCGGGTGTTGCTGTCAGCTGTCGGTTGTTGCCGTGAGCTGTCGGTTAATGCCGTGAGCCGTCGGTTATTGCCGTGAAATGTCGGTTATTGCCGTGAGATGTCAGTTATTGCCGTGAGATGTCAGTTGTTGCCGTGAACCGTGAGCCTTATGCTGTGAGGCTGTGAGGTGTCTGCTTTTACATTGGGAAGATCACAAATCCCGGGAATTAGCGATGCTAATTGCTGTGCCCGACGCGCCATTACCGAAAAAGACGGACCCGCGTAATTAGGTGCCGTCGAAATTGAAGCACCACGGGTCATGAGACGGGCCACTCCCGCTTTGACCATGAGCCGTTCAATGTACCGGGAGCTATAGATAGACTGCTGCCGTGAACCATCCACTGCTGTCTTATGACGCCCTTGGCTACTGTTTGAACGCTCACCTACCAGGAGAAACCTCCGGCTACCATTAAACGTCCTCAGCTACGTTAGTATGAACACAAATCTCAGAATAAACTAATACCGATAGACACGGACCCGCGTAATTAGGTGCCGTCGAAATTGAAGCACCACGGGTCATGAGACGGGTCATTCCCGTTTGCACAAAACGTGCTCCATCGACTGTTGCCGTAGGCCGTCCATACAACTGCCGTGTGCGAACTTGCGAAGCCATCGTGAGACATCCATAACCCGAAGACCGTTTGGTCGATTGTCGTAAAAATATAACCATTTTTTAGGGAACTGGTGAGTTATTTCGACGTAAACCGCAAATATTAAATACAGACGCAACTTTAATTTGTGCTTAACTAATTGCACAAAACTTTGTTTGCAGCACATACAGGGTGCAAGGGACAGCTCTCCGAATACTGAATGGGTGCATTTAGACTATGAAACTGAACAACTTCCCATAGAAGTAAATTTCAGAAAACTTAAACAAATTGACTTCCCATAGTAAATGCAATCAGTTGATTTTGTATGGGAAGTCGAAATTTTTTTTTCATGTCCTGAAATTTATTTTTATAGCAAGTTGTTCATTATCAGGCTCAAGTGCATATTACCCATCCTGCACAATCTGTTGTGTAAATGTTGGGAAGCGGGATATATACCACAGGATATGCGCGATGCTAACATCATTACCCTATACAAAGGCAAAGGTGACCGCGGTGACTGTAACTGTTATCGTGGAATATCCCTTTTAAGTATAGTAGGTAAATTATTTGCTCGGTTAGTCTTAATAAGACTCCAGAAACTTGCTGATCGTGTATATCCCGAATCGCAATGTGGATTCCGCGCTCAACGTTCCACAACAGATATGATCTTTACACTTCGCCAACTGCAGGAAAAGTGTAGAGAGCAGAAAACACCTCTGTTTGTGGCGTTCGTCGACCTTAACAAAGCCTTCGACACCGTGAGCAGGGAAGGACTCTATACTGCACTTTTAAAAATCGGGTGCCCTCCAAAACTTCTAAGCCTCATTAAATCCTTCCACGAGGACATGAAAGGATCTGTTGTTTTTAACGGCAATACATCCGAGCCGTTCGAAATGCGTAGAGGTGTTCGCCAAGGCTGCGTGTTGGCTCCTACCCTGTTTGGTATTTTCTTCTCATTGCTTTTAAAGTTGCTTTCGGCGATGACCAACAGGGTATACACCTGCACACTAGGGCTGACGGGAAGCTGTACAATATCTCGCTTCTTAAGTCAAAGCGTAACCGCGATGACTTATTCGTCGATAGCCTTTTGTTCGCTGACGATGCAGCCTTCGTTGCTAATTCTCAAAGTGAGCTTCAAGACATTGTTGATAAGTTTTCCCACGCGTGTTCTCTGTTCTCAATGTCCATTAATGCCAAAAACAGTAGTGCTAGCTCAAGGTGGAGAAACACCACGTATTTTGCTCGGTGGCGTTCCCTTGAACATAGTTGACAAGTTTTGCTACTTGGGGTCGACTGTGTCGAACAATCTCACCCTCGATGCTGAGATCAATACTCGTATCGGCAAAGCGGCGACCATGTTCGGCAGGCTCAGTACAAGAGTATGGAATAATAAACACCTGACCACAAAACCAAGATAATTGTTTACCAAACTTGCGTTCTAAGCATACTCTTGTATGGAGCTGAAACCTGGACTTCGTACGCAAAACAAGAACGTCGACTCAACACATTTCATATGCGCTGCGTAAGAAACATCTTGCATATAACTTGGCAGGACAGAGTCACAAACGAGCGAGTTCTAGAAATTGCACAGCTGCCTAGCTTTACCGCTTTGCTTAAGCAAAGACGATTGCGGTGGCTAGGGCATGTGTACCGCATGGAACCTTCGCGTCTACCGCGGCGTGTCCTGCTTGGCGCCGTAGCTAACGCCAAAAGAGGAGTTGGAAGACCGATGCTACGTTTCAAAGATTGCGCCAAACGGGACATGGCTGCGTTTGACATCGACCATCAAAGCTGGGAGAAGCTTGCTGAGAATAGGGATGTATGGAGAAAGCGTGTGTTTGATGGGCGTAAAGCTCACGACGATGCCTGGTTCGCTGGTCTCGCAAACAAAAGGCAAAAACGACATCTAAACATGCATGTGCCAGTCTCTAATTCCACCTTCGTTTGTAGAGCGTGCGGAAAGTCATGCCGCTCCCGTATCGGCTTATACAGCCATGAAAAATCTTGCCTCAGACACTGAATAAATCGTCTGTCACAGACGTATGAGGCCAATGATGATGTTCAATTTCATGGTCCGAAAGCACCCTATCAGTATTCGGAGACCTGTCCCTTACACCCCGTATACAGACAGAGTAATATTTCGATTGGTCAAAACACGAGTAAACCTATGCACCTAATTCAGTATTCGGTCGCGATCTGCACTGTTCCAATCATTTCGTCCCGGGCCGCGGTTTCCGTGGATATCGGCAACCAATATGATATTCCGTTTATTGGCTTAGCCGCTACATATCATGGTTTTCACATGGCGGTTCTCACTAAAAAGAACATTCAAAACATTCAAAGTAACATTCAAAATAGTTTTTTAGAATCCGAGTTTGGTAGTAACTTGTGTACAGATAATTATCTAGCCATTTCATTTGGTATCTGTAATGCCATTAGTCGTTTTGAGCTATGCGGCGATTGAATTCGCCAATAGACAATATCGTCGATTTACAGGGACTAATAAATAAGATTTATGTAAGCTGTCTTTAACTAGTCTGTCTTCAGCCCGGTTATTTTTTAAATGTTGTAATCGAAAGCTTTATTTAAATCCATTATTCTGCTCTGTGGTTTATCGGCTAATTTTATGTGCATCTAGGGACTACCTTCGGTGGAACGCGAGTAAACCTATGTATTGAGTATGCTATAGCAAGCAACTTCTCTCGTTGGAACGCGAGTAGATCTATGTAATTGAGTATGCTATAGCAAGCAACACCAGATTGATTAAAACGCGTTTGGTAGATCTTGCACACTGCGGTTTCGGTAGCTAGTTGATTTTGCGGTTCCAATACTGATATAGACAGTGTCAATTGATGGGGAATTTCTCTGTAATTTAGTTATTTATGCCTTGTGGTGGCTTTGAATAGCATCACCCTGTTTCTACCCTTGTTTGAGAGTCGTTCGATGAGCAAATAACGGATAAATCTTTATTTAAATCCATTAAAGTTTCTCTGCTCTGTGGTTTATCGGCTAATTTTATGTGCATCTAGGGACGACCCTCGGTGGAACGCGAGTAGCCCTATGTAATTAAGTATGCTATAGCAAGCAACACCAGATTGATTAAAACGGGTCCGGTTGATCGAGCACGCTGCGGTTTTGGTAGCCAGTTGAGTATGTTGTAGCAATGCGGTAGCTAGTTGAGTACGCTATAGCAAGCAACTTCGCTCGGTGGTAACGCGAGTAGCCCTATGTAATTGAGTATGCTATAGCAAGCAACACCAGATTGATTAAAACGCGTTCGGTGGATCGTGCACGCTGCGGTTTCGTTAGCTAGTTGAGTATGCTATAGCAAACTACTTTCCTGGAGGGAACGTGAGTAAACCTATGTAATTGAGTATGCTATAGCAAGCAACACCAGATTGATTAAAACGTGTTCGGTGGATCGTGCACACTGCGGTTTCGGTAGCTAGTTGAGTATGCTGTAGCAAGCAACTTCTCTTGGTAGAACGCGAGTAAACCTATGTAATTGAGTAGGTATGCTATGGCAAGCAACACCAGTGATTAAAACGTGAATCGTGCTCGTTGCGGTTTCGATAGCCAGTTGAGTATGCTATAGCAAGTAACTTTGCTCGGTAGAACGCGAGTAGCCCTATGTATTGAGTATGCTATACAAGTAACTTTGCTCGGTAGAACGCGAGTAGACCTATGTAATTGAGTATGCTATAGCAAGCAACACCAGATTGATTAAAACGCGTTCGGTGGATCGTGCACACTGCAGTTTCGGTAGCTAGTTGAGTATGCTATAGCAAGTAACTTCGTTCGGTGGAACGCGAACAAACCTATGTAATTGAGTATGCTATCGCTGTAGCAAGAAACTTCACTCGGTGGAACGCGAGTAGCCCTATGTAATTGAGTATGCTATCGCTATAGCAAGTAACTTCGTTCGGTGGAACGCAAACAAACCTATGTAATTGAGTATGCTATAGCAAGCAACACCGGATTGATTAAAACGCGTTCGGTGGATTGTGCACGCTGCGGTGTCGGTAGCTAGTTGAGTATGCTATAGCAAGCAACTTCGCTCGGTGGAACGCGAGTAGACCTATGAAATTGAGTATGCTAAGTATAGCAAGCAAATTCGCTCGGTGGGGAATGTGAGTATGCTATAGCAAAGCAAGCTACACCAGATTGATTAAAATGTGTTTCGGTGGTTTCGGTAGCTAATTGAGTATGCTATAGCAAGCAACTTGCCTCGTTGGAACATGAGTAGACCTATGTAATTGAGTATGCTATAGCAAGCAACACCAGATTGATTAAAACGCGTTCGGTGGATTGTGCAAGCTGCGGTGTCGGTAGCTAGTTGAGTATGCTATAGCAAGCAACTTCGCTCGGTGGAACGCGAGTAGACCTATGAAATTGAGTATGCTAAGTATAGCAAGCAAATTCGCTCGGTGGGGAATGTGAGTATGCTATAGCAAAGCAAGCTACACCAGATTGATTAAAATGTGTTTCGGTGGTTTCGGTAGCTAATTGAGTATGCTATAGCAAGCAATTTCTCTTTGTAGGAACGCGAGTAGCCCTATGTAATTGAGTATGCTATAGCAAGCAACACCAGATTGATTAAAACGTGTTCGGTGGATCATGCACATTGCGGTTTCGGTAGCTAGTTGAGTATGCTATAGCAACGCGGTAGCTACTTGAGTATGCTATAGCAACGCGGTAGCTAGTTGAGTATGCTATAGCAAGCAACTTCTCTTTGTAGGAACGCGAGTGGCCCTATGTAATTGAGTATGCTATAGCAAGCAACACCAGATTGATTAAAACGCGTTCGGCGGATCGTGCACGATGCGGTTTCGGTAGCTAGTTGAGTATGCTATAGCAAGCAACTTCGCTAGATGATACGCGAACAAACCTATGTAATTGAGTATGCTATAGCAAGCAACACCAGATTGATTAAAACGCGTTCGGTGGATCGTGCATGCTGCGGTTCCGGTAGCTAGTTGATTTTGCGGTTCCAATACTGATATAGACAGTGTCGGATTGATGGAGAATTTTCCTGCAGTTGTAGTTATTTTTTCCATATGGCGGCTTTGAATACCATACACTGTTTCTTCGAAGGAATTGGCAGCAGCATTC
Source organism: Phthorimaea operculella (assembly GCA_024500475.1). NCBI lineage: Eukaryota > Metazoa > Arthropoda > Insecta > Lepidoptera > Gelechiidae > Phthorimaea > Phthorimaea operculella. Next base: position 2,473,430 of record JANFCV010000082.1, read on the forward strand.
CCTTCTATCGTTCACTGCGCTCGGCAACCGTTCTGTTAGGCGTAGTGTGAATTAACCTCCATGTCCATCTGGTGGCTGTCGTGGTTATTGATCTGTGTAAACTTATTTACTACAGTTTTCTGGCTTCCTTTGGTAACTACACATTATTTTTTTAAAGATAGAGTGATAAAACTTATTCTCTTTTTTATCATTGTTAATTTAGTCAAATCCGATTTCAACTTAATCCTTTTTGATCCCCAAAAAAACTGAATAACGATGAGTTTATTAATTTTTACAATCTTTTATTAAAATAATCAGACGTTGGGGAAGAAAAATGGCAGCTTAGTCGGATGTAATAATGGCCGTAAATAAAGTTAATAGAGCTGGTGTCGGTTACAAAACACCCAAATAGCTGGAAATATTCTTTAGTCTTTTAAAGTATTTGCCGTGTGGTACCGGCGTAGAAAAGCATTCCCCCATATCTTTCCCGTGGGTGTCGTAAGAAGCGACTAAGGGATTTGAGAGTTGATGTGTATTGCAATGCAATTTTAGGCGACAGGCTGAACCTGTCACTATGGTGATACACAAGTCTCCTGTGTGACTCTTACACAAGACTGTCTTGTCAGACGTAGTGTAAATGACCGTTTTTTACAGCCTTTTGTGCTCTGCCTACCCCGCAAGCGATATAGGCGTGATATATAGGGTGAAATTTTACCTTTTTGGACCTCCTTTGGATAGTAACTGAAAGTCAGCTGATCGGCAAGTTTGTATTGGAGGCCCAAAAACTTTTTCCGTATTTCGACCTATGTTCCTTGGGGAAAGTTGTACCTTATCACTAGCCGGTTTTGAGTTTTCGCTATTGGTCACTAGTAAAATTTCACACTATATGTATGTATGTATGTTTGTGCTTTTAAAGTATACTTGGGCTCGATATCACCTCCTGTATGGAACAGTTGCATTTTAAAGAGAAACTTAAAACACCTAGGTTCAAATTTGATCGGTACTTTGATGGGTACACAGGTAGCGGAGCTCAATCACTTGACATGTAAACATTAAAGTTAGCACTGAAACTCTGAAAATGTGCAATAAATTGTAGCAGAAGATGCTAGATATTCTCAGGAGAAACATCAGCCCGAAATAGTTCTCATGTCTTTCAGCACTAAAGTCTAAGTTCTAAAGTATATCCAAGCAATGAATCCACTACGGGAACGTAAATCCTTTTCTAAAGATAAAAGCTGGAAGCACCTTAACTGCGGAAAGTTATAGAAGTTTCTGTTATGTGTTTCATACATTTTATCTGAACTGATGTTGGCAATCTTTCTAGACCTCACACTGGGACATGAAATCATAAGATGATGTCTTCTGAGGGAGGCCCCTTTACATTGTTACATTACGATGTAAAAATCTGGAACACATTCATAGATACATACACACATCACGGCTTGCGGGCTGCGGGGTAGGCGGAGCGTAAGAAACCGTACAAATGGTTGTTACCGCCAAGTCTGTCAAATATTTGATGGAAATTTCAGAAAGTATAGGGCGTAAAAAGAGCAAATATTTTATGGGGTGAACCAGCCCATCAAACTAAACAACTTTCCCCACGGATCATAGGTAGAAATATGAAGAAAAGATTGGTCTGCTCCTCCCATACAAATTGACTTGGTCGGTTGGTACATTATCTATGGGAAGTCGAGATGTTTTCCCGTTCTTGACCTATGTTACTTGGGGAAAGTGCTTCAGTTTCATGAAAAAAGAGAACACTTAAAAAAAACTGTTATTTTTTTATATTCTGCGGTGCATGACTGCAAAAACACGTATTCAGCCCGTTACCTAAAACTGCAATAGAGGTACACATCACATGAAACCCTTTTACGAACCCACGGGAAAGATATAGGCTGATGTTATTATAAGCCGGCATCACACGGCACTGCGGCAGTAAACTTTTCGAGTATTTTCCTCACGTTAAACTTTACTTGGGTACTGTATAATTTTTCACCGAGATTTCGTCTGACGTTGCAAGATGCTGTATGCGGTAACTCTAATGGATTTGGGAAAAGTTCATCTGGGAGATGAATGCTTTTGTCCTGAAGCTTCTTTGAAGCATAGGAAAAGAATTTCTTATAACACTGTTAGTGACTGTCTTGCCAGCCGATGTGGCGCAGTGTGGTGCTACTGCCTGCGACGCAGAAGGTTTCGGGTTCGATTCTGGGTTGGTCACTCACAAAGTTAACATCGTTTTGTGAATTAGTTCTCAGTCTGCTTAGGACATTGCAGGTTGAACCACCTGATTGTACGAAAACCAAGATGGTTCTGTGCTTCGGAGGCCACGTTTAGCCGTCGGTCCCGGTTTCTCGCTGGTTACCATACTCACAAATAAGCTTGTTGATATGCGCAATGTCATGTATTCACAGGGAACGACGCTGCCTATTCTCTGGATACATTCCTTAGCCGACTTTTACGGCGGTGACCATTTCTGCCTATTCTAAGCCCTTTTGCGATAGAGTTTTATCATTTATCATATTTAATTCATCTTTCGCTAAGCCTTATATTTCACTCGACAAAATAGCTCTCACGTTGAACAAGGCCGAGGCAGAGGCAGCGTTCGTACATAATTCAGAGTCTGGCTTCATTGCTCCAAATGAAATACGAGAATAACAAATTCAGTTAGTTCACTTTTCTCATAATCATCGCCTTCAACAGTCTTAACAGTTCACTGCTGGATATTGTCCTTTCTTGTTGGCATACTCACCACGCTTGGCAAGCGGTTTATGAGCACAAAGTAAGGTGTACTCTCACTGACTGCTGCCCATGCACTGGATTTATCCCTTTGTCACATCCACGGGGTGATGGATGCTATGTTGAGCCAAAATTTTAATCGACAAACAGTTCAAATAAATGATATTCTTCTCAGCTAAGCCTTATATTTCACTCGACAAAATAGCTCGTACGTTGAACAAGGCCGAGGCAGAGGCAGCGTTCGTACATAATTCAGAGTCTGGCTTCATTGCTCCAAATGAAATACGAGTACGAGAATCACAAATGTAAAGAGTTCACCTTTTAATAATCTTGTCTAAAACAGATTTAAGAACTCACTGTTGCACATTCCCCTATTGTGGGGGTTTACCAATCTCACCACGCTTGGGCAAGTGGGTTGATGAGCACAATGTAATGTATTCACAGGGAACGGCGCTGCCCATTCTCTGGACTCATTTCTTAGCCGCCTTTTACGGCGGTGACCATTTCTGCCTATTCTAAGCCCTTTTGCGATAGAGTTTTATCATTTATCATAGGTACATTTCTGTCTATTCTAAGCCCTTTTGAGATTGAGGTTTATCCTTTATCATTTTATATTCTTGATTTGCTAAGCCTTATATTTCACTCGGCAAAATAGCTCGTACGTTGAACAAGGCCGAGGCAGAGGCAGCGTTCGTACATAATTCAGAAGCTGGCTTCATTGCTCCAAATGGAATATTCTAACGAGAATCACGAATAACGCGAATTTACCTTACACATACTACTTAGTTTGATAAGGCGGTCATTGGTCTTATTAATTTTACGTCAAAATTGTATGTGAAAATGTCTGCTATTTAAAATTATATTTTTTTCTATACCTTAGTCTGCGACTCGCTGCAGTTGGCATCATAAAGGGTGGTGTAATGAATACTAACTAATTATTTTCAAAACACATCTAATCTGTTAGCTCTGTTGGTTGAATAATTCTTTATAAAGGCCAGATGAGGCTAGGGAAGTATTTCTCACACCACATTTTATGATTCCGACTGCAGCGAGTTGTGGAAATATGAAAACTTTTGAAGTAAGGTCTCTAGAAACTTATGTCACTTTTTCATATCGCTGCAAAAAGTTAATAACTTTTCTGCTCACTATTTTACTGTGATACGATATCGCGTTGTATGTTACGAAAATATGGCGTTGCATTTGCTAAAATATTATTGTAGAGATGGGTGGTGATTCCACTGGGAGTTTTGGCGCAAAGCTAGTTACTGTTTTCAACATGAAAATGGCAACATAAAATGAAAAATAGCAATTCTATTTTTCTTCTTCTATTAAACGACACCAAATTTAGGTTTTAAAGAAGATAGCACTAAAATTTAAGCTTTTATTCCCACTAAATTATCTCCCAAACGAAACTTTATTCCCAAACCACTAAAGCACACTATCCCACATAACAATAGCCTGGTTATAAAGTGGGTACACATTTAAATTGAACGTAGAAGACGAAGAGCCTGCCACTATAGAAGCTGTACGATTTTACATGACTCGAAAAACTTTATTGGCACGTATTATGTAGATGAAGAAAAGAATGGTATTTTAATTTACAGATTGTATGAGGTTTTTTGTCAATCATAAGGATACGACAGATTTGTAAATGACAAATACGTAGAGTAAAAAAATAATGATGTGTATATAATAGATTTTATCTACACTCAGTTCGTAATATTCGTTTTACAGAATCGAAAGTACGAACGTAATGAACTGCATTACGAATATACAGCCTTTAAAAAAAACTTTCATACTACTGGCAGCTACATAAAGTAACTCGATTTCTAGTATTTGAAAAAAAATTAAACGAATTGACCCGTACCAAATTTGTAATCTGTTCCAATTTGACACTGGCCATCAGTAAGTCGAATGAAAAAAAAAACAAGTGTCACCCGCGGCGGGACGACACTGGAAATTATGAAGACTTATTTATTATTAAATCTTTGCTTCAAATCATTTTTCGAATTAAAATTCTTCGATAAATGCTATTTAATTTTAAAAGTTGTTCAGTTTTTATGAGCCTCCATTTTAACGGTTAGTTAAAAAGTTACTTATGTACAAAAGTCGTTCAGTTGGTGGTTCAGTAGATAGGCTTGCAATCGCCATAGTGCAGTGCGGAGGTTTGAATTATTTTTCATAGTTTTTCTTGTAGAGTGTAGATAAAATAGTGTATGCAACTGCAAATGATTAGGCTTTAGAATGCTCGTGTCAAACTATTATCACACTCGGCTGCGCCTCGTGTGATAAACAGACACTCTCATCCTAAAGCCTCTCATTATTAGGCAGTTGCATAAACTACTATTATGAGGAAGCAAGGAACCGTCGTGACTTTTACGTCTTAATAACGACATTCTTTTTTATTGTGAATTGTAAAAGGGTTTTGTTTGGTCTGATAATGTAACCTTTGCTTATCAAATCGTACGTCTTTTGGCATTGTTCGCTCCTTGACTATACCGTCGCTCCGTCGTACGCAAAGCAAATTGCTTCGCCTCGACGCTACAATCTGCAAACTGGAGAACACAAACAGTTCGCCGTAGTGTGCTGTGTCTTTGCCGTGCCGCGTCTATAAGAGGATTTTCTTCGGTTGGTTAAATCTATGGTATTGTGAATTTTAGAGGGGTGTTTTTTGGTCTGGTAAAGTGACCTTTGCTTATCAATTCTTACGTCTTTTGCCATTGTTCGCTCTTGGGCTATATCGTCGCTTCGTCGTACGCAAAGCAAATTGCTTCGCATCGACGCTACAATCTGCAAACTGAGAACACAAACAGTTCGCCGTAGTGTGCTGTGTCTTTGCCGTGCCGCATCTATAAGAGGATTTTCTTTAGTTGGTTAAATCTATGTTATTGTAAATTTTAAAAGGGTGTTTTTGGTCTGATAATGTGACCTTTGCTTATCAAATCGTACATCTTTTGGCATTGTTCGCTCTGGGCTATATCGTCGCTCCGTCGTACGCAAAGCAAATTGCTTCGCCTCGACGCTACAATCTACAAACTGGAGAACACAAACAGTTCGCCGTAGTGTGCTGTTTCTTTGCCGTGCCGCATCATCATCATTTAGTGGTATTTTCCTCATAGGTAAGAGGATTTAATTTGGTTTGTTATACCTATGTTATTGTGAATTTTAGAGGGGTGTTTTTTGTTCTGACAATGGAACCTTTGCTTATCAAATCTCATACATCTTTCAACGTCGTTAGCTCTTCAAATATACCGTCGCTCCGTCGTACGCAAAGCAAATTGCTTCGCCTCGACGCTACAATCTGCAAACTGGAAAACGCAAACAGTTCGCCGTAGTGTGCTGTGTCTTTGCCGTGCCGCGTCTATAAGAGGATTTTCTTCGCTTAGTTACGTTATAACTACCTATTTTGTAAATTGAAGGGGTGCTTTTGATGCAGTCATGCACATTTTTGTCACTAAATTGACGGACATTAAAATGCTGACTCTTTGTGAATGAAAATTACTGTTTTTCTCACCGGGTCATCATTACTTTTCTGATTCTCGTGTACCACCGTTTTCACTTTTCTCGCCCTATCTTATCATTATCATCATTGTGGACCTTCGAGCAACGCGGATTTTCCGTCCCTTTCTGGCTTGGAAATTGCTTGATATTGTGGACTGTCCGTTACCAGCTTTGGAATTAATGCCTCTTCTGCCCCTTCTTTTTTCCCTTTGTTCTGTCATCATACAATTGTACTTTTTAGATATTGAAAGGATTATCTAAAGTTGAAAAGATAATAGCGACTCATTAAATAGTAAATTCAGGCTTTCAGCAGACTATCACTGATCTAGACTGGCTAAATACTATCTATTCTTGGCACGTCAGGTCCGAAATCGCGGCGCGTGGCCTATATATTTTCCTTATAAACTTATTACGAAGTTAGACTTCTGATGTCTATAGTAGCATTAATCTTTTTAAATATTAAAAGGACTAACAGTCGCTAAGTAAAGAGTCTTTAAATAGTAAATTCCACCGGACTAGTGCCTATTAAATACTGGCAATTTATGGCACTGCAGGCTCGAAAATACGGCGCGGCAGTTATGGCCTATATTTTATTCGATAACCTTTTGGAGAAGTATGAAGTCTAGCACCTCACTCTCAAAGTACTAAGGTCATTAAATAGTAAATTTCAACGGACTAGCACCGACCTAGACTGGCTAAATACTAGCTATTGGTACTGCATGCCCGAAAATACCGCGCGGCTGTATGGAAATAATATGACCTATATTTAACCCCATAGACTTTTTAGTAGTAGACCTCTAGTGGTTGGTAACATATGTCTCTTTAAATATTAGAGGGACTAGGTCATTAAATAGTAAAATTCACCGGACTAGCACCGATCTAGACTGGCTAAATACTGTGACGCGGCGGCTTTGAAATGTGGCCTATATTTTACCCCATAAAGTATTTGAGAGGCTAGACCTGCTGGGTAACATTTGTATATTTAAATATTAGAAGGACTAGGTCATTAAATAGTAAATTTCAGCGGACTAGCACCGATCTAGACTGGCTAAATACTGGTTATTTATAGCACTGTAGGCCCGAAAATGTGACGCGGTGGCTTAGAAATGTAGCCTATATTTTATCCCATAAAGTATTTGAGAGGCTAGACTTGCTAGGTAACATTTGTCTCTTTAAATATTAGAAGAACTAGGTCATTAAATAGTAAATTTCACCGGACTAGAACCGATCTAGACTGGCTAAATACTAGCTATTTATGGCACTGCATGCCCGAAAATAAGCCGCGGCTGTATGGAAATATGACCTATATTTAACCTCATAAACTTTTTAGTAGTAGACTTCTGGTGGTAGGTTGTATTTGTCCCTTTAAATATTAGAAGGACTAGGTCATTAAATAGTAAAATTTAGCGGACTAGCACCGATCTAGACTGCCTAAATACTAGCTATTTATGGCACTGCATGCCCGAAAATACGGCGCGGCTGTTTGGAAATATGACCTATATTTAACCCCATAAACTTTTTAGTAGTAGACTTCTGGTGGTAGGTAACATTTGTCTCTTTAAATATTAGAAGGACTAGGTCATTAAATAGTAAATACGACTAGCGCCGATCTAGATTGGCTAAATACCTACTGGTTATTTTTAGCACTGCAGGCCCGAAAATGTGACGCGGTGGCTTAGAAATGTGGCCTATATTTTTACCCCATAAACTTTTTAGTAGTAGACTATTGGTGGTAGGTAATTTTTGTCTCTTTAAATATTAGAAGGACTAGGTCATTAAATAGTAAAATTCACCGGACTAGCACCGATCTAGACTGGCTAAATACTAGGTATTTATGGCACTGCAGGCTCCAAAATACGGCGCGGCGGCATGCCGTGAAATATAGGCCCGGGGTGGTGATTCCGGAGTTTTGGCGTGCAACTAGTTACGTTGGTTACGTGTAGTGTTAATAAAAGCTTGGGAATTTGTCTGGAATATGCGTAGAGAAATATGACGAAGATTAGAAAATGTAGGAAACTAAAAGTTCACACGCATGAGATTCGAATCAACGTCCTCCAGCGTACCGTGCTGACACTAACCGCGGTGTGATCTAACTCAATTATTAATTTATTTTGGTTTTGGAATTGTCTAACTACAAGTTACACCATGATTCATCAAAAGCGTATCAACCGTGTTTTTAGGGTTTCGTAGTCTACTAGAAACCCTTATAGTTTCGTCATGTCTGTCTGTCTGTCTGTCTGTCTGTCTGTCTGTATGCCGCGCCCTCATACCTTCGTCAGTTTTAGAGCTATCGACATGAAATTTGGTGAGAAGATAGATCGTGTTGACCCAAATATAGAAATGTTAAGAAAAAAATATTTAAAATGTTTTTTGGACCATACAAGTGAAAGGGGGGCAAAAAAAAAATTTTTCTATTGTAATATTGAGTAGGGTATCGTTGAATAGGTCTTTTAAAACTAAGGTGAGGTTTCTTTGAAACAAATTCTCTAAAATGTTTATGTCACGAGATATTTGCTTTTAAAAAGGGCGTTTCTGACCCATAATTTGTTCCAGCTGTAACTTCTAAAGTATATACGATAAAAATTTGAAATAAATATGGAATATAGCTTACAACCTGAAGTTACAATGAAAACTATAACGGATATCGTACCCTTAAAGGTTTCAGAAAAAAATGAGTTTTTCTATTTGCGGTTGGTCATCATACTGCTGCTAACAAACCAGCAACAAAATTAAGTTTGTAATGCTGAAAAACCTGATATTTAAACGTTGACTACGAAACCCTATTTGTGGGCGTGTCTGACACGCTCTTGGCCGGTTTTTTAAGATAAAATTTTGTAAAAATTTAACATCAGTCGTTGAAAAAAAGAATTCATTCAGACCATCCATGAAAAATTCCTACATCATTATGCGGAAGCGGATATACAATTAAAATCAGAACAAGAGTTGAACCATACAAATCTTTGAGCTATGCGATGTAACTGAAGCGAGAAATATAAAGCAACATCGAGATTTTTATAGACAGGGTGTTTGAAAATTTACGGGAAGGTACAGCCACTGTAACTGTGGTATAATAGTAGTTTATGCAGCTGCCTAATAATGAGAGGCTTTAGGATGAGAGTGTCTGTTTATCACACGAGGCGCAGCCGAGTGTGATAATAGTTTGACACGAGCATTCTAAAGCCTAATTATTTACAGTTGCATACACTATTTTATCTACACTCTACAAGAAAAACTATGAAAAATAATTCAAACCTCCGCACTGCACTATGGCGATTGCAAGCCTATCTACTGAACCACCAACTGAACGACTTTTGTACATAAGTAACTTTTTAACTAAACGTTAAAATGGAGGCTCATAAAATCTGAACAACTTTTAAATTAAATAGCATTTATCGGTGAATTTTAATTCGAAAAATGATTTTAAGCAAAGATTTAATAATAAATAAGTCCTCATAATTTCAAGTGTCGTCCCGCCGAGGGTGACACTTGTTTTTTTTTTTCATTCGACTTACTGATGGCCAGTGTCAAATTGGAACAGATTACAATTTGGTACGCGGGTCAATTCGTTTATTTTTTTTTCAAATACTAAAAATCGAGTTACTTTATGTAGCTGCTAGTAGTATGAAAGTTTTTTTTAAAGGCTGTATATTCGTAATGCAGTTTATTACGTTCGTACTTTCGATTCTGTAAAACGAATATTACGAACTGAGTGTAGATAAAAATACATAACTACTACGAGTCGCCTAGGTACACACTACACTACTTTATGCTGTAGTGTAGGTATGCTTTTGCTCGTGTCACTGAAACGCACTCTGTATGATAGTTAGAAGTTTGACTTAACATTATACAAAACTAAAGTAAAGGTGGGTCATCTAGGGACAGGTCCAACTTATTGTCATTGTTCGGGTTCATGACGTGGGTGAGTTGAAATAACAAAATTATATTGGAGCTCCCTAGTTACCCAGTCGGTTTTGCAGTTGGAAACTGTGGCAGTTTTTTCGACCATTATGATTTCGGAAAACTGGTTTAGTTTTAAAATGAAATGGAACGTTTCAAAAATCAGCTACACCTTTTCATAAAAGGAACGCAGTACGTTTCTATACATCCTGTATATAGTTGCGTATTCAGCTGTCGGCTGTACAGTTAGAGATTCTATGAATATTTTCCGCGATTATTTTCACTCCGCGCTGTCAGTATGTATTTCCCAAGGGAGCACTAGATTTAAAAAGTTTCGGATGGAATATTGAAAGGAACGTGTTTGTAAGTCTAGATTTCGTTGGTACATAGATACATTCATATAGTACGTCTATATTATATATTATATAAAAACGGCCATTTACACCAAGTCCGACAAAGGTTAGAGTGTCATTCAGAAGATTGTGTAGGTATTACCATAGTGATATATTGTTAGCCTGTCGCCTATAGGTACTATATTGAATGACACTTTTAGTACGATAGAATGAATTTATCAACATAGTTTGTAACGGTTTTGATGAAATTCAATTAAAAATGCCTTATCCACTCTCTGCATTCGTCTATGTATGACAGTTGTAGGTATGGCGCTCCCTTTCTCACAATCTCAATGAAACGGGTAATTTTTTTTTGGTAATTTAACAATTTTTGCAATCTGCAGTCAACGTATTAAAACTCCAAACTAGATTAAGATCCCTCTATAAAACCAGACGGTTCTCGTACAAGAACAGATAAGTTAAAAGTTTCTCGCAGTCTGCGGACGCAAATATTCGCCCGCGCCACGGAAGTTTCCAGAAAAAGACCAAAAACCCACCTCCATATTGAAAAGTTCTTCCGAAAAGTCGTAGATCAACTGCGGTTCTTGAAAAATACGGATAAAAGTTTCTCATACGTCATAAAATAGTGCAACAAAATTGCAATTTAACAACAAGTTATGAAGTTGCCGTGTGATGCTGGCTTAGAATAGCATCACCCCAGTTCTACCCGTGGGTGTCGTAAAAAGCGACTAAGAGATATTCGTCCAGGGAATGGGCAGCAGCGTTCCCTGTAAATGTAACATCTTGGCTCTGCGCTCGCCAATCTGCCTGCCAAGCGTGGTGAGTATGGCAATACCCCCCGATAGGGGGAGGCCCATGTCCAGCAGTGGACTGTTGTGGCTGTAAAGGTTCAAGGTAAAGGTTGCCTGGAAGAGATCGCTGCAAGCGATAAGGCCGCCTTTGCCTACTTCTAGCTCTAAGTTTTCTGTATTGTTGTTTTTAATGTTTTGAAGTGTTTGTAAGGAATAAAGTGTTAATCTACCTATCTATCTATCTAAATGAGATGAATTTCTCAATCCGCACATTTGACTCGGATATCACATTACACGTTGAACAGGTCAATTGATTAATTAGGACATCTAATTATCAATGCCATTAATTAATCGTGACATCCGCCTGTGTCCACAATGTCTGTACAACCGGCAGCATGTTGAGGTACCCATTTTAGGAACTAAAAATGCTGGTGCCCTTCTTTTCGTGTAGGAGGACACCGAGTCGTCCAACGACGCGATAAATCCCAGTGTCAGAGTTAGTAGCAGGTCTCAGACATGGTTGTGTAACGACCGCCATTTCAATAATTATAGACAGCAACTGGGACCGATGGCTTTACGTTTCCTTCGAAGCACGAAACCATATTTTCCGACAATGTCCTAACAAGATAGGGAACAAATTTACAAAGTATCTACTCAATATCAACTTTGTGAGTGCCCCACCGATAATCGAACCTGGAACACTTGCGCCGCAGGCAGTCACACTACCACTGCACCACATAACACAATCACTCCAATGCCGAGTTACAGATGCTGGTAACTCTTATCAAGTGCACGAAAAGTCTAAAAGTTGATCCTTTCAATTAGTAGCTTGATGTGATGCTGGTCGTTCTGTGATTGATCTATGTGGTTTGGTTACCTACTTGTCAAAGCTTTGTAGCTCACTTGTATGTTTATTAAATTTGCATGTAAACATATAAATAACTACCTACTACTAACTATAGACACACCAGTGTCGGCTTTATCATGCCACGTTTTGAGCTGATATGGTTTGATATATTGAATACCAAATTTTAAAGATCCCGTGTTAGGTATACAATTTTTGGAAAACTTGCTAAGTTTTTTTTGCTGGCAATTAGTTGCAAAACAACCGATGTGGCGCAGTGGTTAGCATGCCTGCCTGCCACGCAAAGGTTCCGGATTCAATTTCCGGTGGGGTCACTCACAAAGTTGATATTTATCACTTTGTGAATTTGTTCCCAGTCTGGTTAGGACATTGCAGGCTGAACCACCTGATTGTCCGCAAGTAAGATGGTTCCGTGCTTCGGATGGGCACGTTAAGCCGTCGGTCCCGGTTGCTGTCTATGATGGCGGTCGTTACACAGCCATGTCAGAGGCCTGCTACTTGTAGTAGGCGGTTGAAAAACTCTGACACCAGGGTTCATCGGGTCGTTGAACGACTCGGTGTCCCACACGAAAAAAAGAAAGAGTTGCAAAACTATCCCGGTAAATGGAGTCCTGCCACGCGTTTTTGGCCAAGATATGCTTGGTAAATTCGCAGGCTAGGATAGAACCGTAGTAGTTTGTTGTGGCGTACAGATGCCGAAGGTCGCGGTTCCATATCACGCCTGCGGTGGAAAATTTTGCAAGTTCTCCTATTCGCAAAATGTCTCGAATGAATTATTTTTGGAACTGTAATTCATAAATGATTTATACGATATGCATTTATGGAATGAGTTAATATTTGGCTGGCTGTTAGTTTGGCTATTTTCCAAATTAGCTCCGTTTAGTTTTAGCTTTGGGAAATTAGATAGTGTTACATTTGGTAATATTATCATCTGCATTATGTTAGTTTTAGAAATGTGAATTTTCTATCTAAACCGCATTAATACATGGCATGGCAAGCCTATTTTTGTGTTTTTTTTTTCAATAAAGGACACCACTAACTACTTCTAAACCACGCATAGGATTCTGACGTTCTTTTTAAATAGAGTGATTCAAGAGGTAGATTCATACCGGAAAAACGTCTTTTTGCTCGGGACAATCCATTGCAGCGGGTGAAGCTGCTTTCGGGTCGCTGTAGGTTTAATAAAACAGACGATAAAATCGCAGGTAAATAATCAAACGGAATTTACGTTGCCTTTCCGTAGATTAGTTGGTGCTAGCAATAATCTTAGCATAGTTAACAAGAACGACTATAACCACGTTCTGCACTGAAATTGGATCTAAATTTAGACGCAGCACCTCCGAGCAACGTCTCCGAAATACATAACCCGAAACCCCTTCTGAAATAGTGACACAATTCACCGGAATTAAACTTAATATCAGGGGTGCGATCTTTGAAACTCATCTACGACAAACAATACGTAATATGGCCATCTCCCTCTATGAGCCACGTGAAAACGGTACCTAAGAATATTGCCTTTCCAATTCTACTCAGGGTCTTTCGTAAAAAACGACGTAATGTTTCTGACCATGGCTGCATATCTGCAAAACATAATCCGTGCTTGAAGAGAAAAATTACTGACCTAGTAGTGAACTAATATGTGCAGAACAGCTAAAAATAGGAAAAATATCACAAGAAAAAATTAAACTTTCGTTTAGTAGTCTATTATCGGCGATTCTTTGCCCCAATTCTGAAATTAATTTGTTCGTCAGATGTTCCTGTGGCTTTAGTCAGAGATTCGAAGATAGCCTCCCAAATTTCTCTGTGGAAGGGCCGAATTCCCACCGATTAAAATTTTACGAGATGAAATCCTCTGATGAAAAGCCGCGGGCGCGCAATGGCATCGCACTTTTGTCGTAAAAGCTTTATGCTCTGACAATTGGCAACGATTCTTTGCCGCGATGATAGATTCCGATATGAATTTTGTCGTCAGCTATTCGTGTAGCTTTTTGCGAGCTTTGCTAAAGCTTTGTGAGGGTATGTTTGGATGGAATTAGAATTTTGGAGGCTTTATGAAAATTATGTTGAACTGTTTTCTGTTTATGTTCTAAAGTAATTTCACCCTGAATATCGCCATAGCTGTATACGTATGTACCATACCTAACCTAACCTAAACTAACCTCACGTGAAACTAAAAGCTGTATTGAGTGTGTAGGAATGTAGCTACGCTACAAAATAATCGTAGCGACGCTGCAGAATAATCGTAGCTCTTAGCTACGCTATTTCAGCGCGTAGCGTAGTTTGTAGATTCTACTAACTATTAACCGATACCAGGATGTTTGCTTGTGCATTTGTTAATATCGACTTTAATCCAATAATGACATAGGAATTATGCAATTTTTTACTGAAATCGGTGCGTGCGAAATTGAGAAGACTTAAATCTTTTGCTCCAGGTACCTGAACGCGCCAATCGTAAGTCAAAAATCTTTAGAATTTTGACATATTTGCGACCAATCGCATGAAAGTCGCACAGTTGAGAGTGGCGCTATTTATCCCTAGTTTTCATCCTCATCGTGATAGCGATCCTTAAAAAACAATACCGAACAGACAGTCCCACATCGGGCGTCAATACCAATATTGGCGCCCGACAAGGGACTCACAAATATCAACCTATCACATACGCTGTCGTTTTCTTTCGACAGCTCCAGCCGAAACGTATGTTTATCAACTATCTTCGTAAAGTCTTCTTGTGATTCTTAGGTTCCATTGTAACATTGCAAATCTTTTGGGCCATTCAATAGTCTCAGTTCTATTATGCGCAAAAGCTTTTTTGTTCTGCGTCATCAAATCATTTGTGCTGAGCAGCGCTTACGTCTTCAACCTATTTTATAATTTAATAGCAACCCATTAGCGGTTTCAGCCACTGTAACCCATCAACCCGAGGGAAACAGGCAATTCCCTGGCATATATTATGAAATAAACCTTCCTCTTGAATCATTCTTATCTATTACAAAAACCGTATCAAAATCCGTTGTGTGATTTAGGAATTAGCGAATTCCGACAGTCAGACAGACAGAAACGTAAGAAGCGACTTCTTTCTACACTATGTATTGATGCAATATGCATGTATTAAGGCAAGTTCCTGTTAAAAAATTGGGACACTGTACCTATAATGGAAAAGACCCTGTACCTTTTTAGAACGATTCCAATACTTCAAAAAATTGTGTGGAAGGATAGATGAATCAACAGTACGTCAGTATGTGACCAGTACCTACTACATTTGCCAGGCTGACTCGCGCGGTGCAGTCCGCATGCATTAGTTGCTAAGGATTTATGGCTGTGACCCAAAAATTTACGCCCCACGTCCCTTCCTAGCCAAATAATCTACTGTAAACAGAAATTGCTTTATGCTAGATTTATCTGGACTTCCTATATAAACCGTAAGACTAGAAATATGCTACCAGATCCTCATAAGTAACCCTGCTGTGAATAATGAATATTAATATGCAAAGAAGAGCTTTTTTCGTGGTAGTAGCAACAGGGCATAAGCTGTGAATGAGCCTCCCTGCTATTTTTGGCAGCTTAGACGTAATGGACAAAAATGCTCTCATATAACTATAGCTATTTATGTTTGGATCGAGCAAAATAGATAGGTTCACCGATTCGACAAACAAAGCGCTAAATTCTTTTTTGCAAAGCCAAGATAAAGAAATGCTTTGTGGAACTTATGAACTTGCGTAACTCCACAGGTGATATGTAAGACATAAGACGGATACGTGAGACGTGCGACATCGCGAGGCTTGAATCTTATAAAATATAAAAGTGCAGATTTTAGGTACTATATAATTTCAATACTGCCGAAGGCCGACTTAGGTACACGGCATTGTTTGCTAATCGACGCGCCGGTACACTCCTGATACGTGCGTGCATCGATGACGACTAACGATCACTTGTCTGACAGATGTCATCCAACGTATCACGTCGCACGCCTCCTCTGTGGAGTTCGCGCCTAAATCTAGCTAGTCTAATCTATAAATAAGTTAACTGTGCCTAAATCTACGGTATTTGTAGTGTAACATGCACCTCAAATCAATTACTAAAATCCATGATGCGATTTTCCAAAGCCGTTATGATTTTTTGCGATGAGAAAACTGTCAGGCGTTGGTAATCCCGGCTTTGAATCTCCGATATTCGTATTGTTTTAGTTTTATTTTTGTTGACAGAGCCATGCACGGTGCTTATGCTGTGTTCAGGGATTAAACATAACAAACACAGTGATTTTAAAAACTGTTTTCAGGATTAGGCTATTGAATTTTGAGTTTAGACACACAACAAGGCTACTCTTTCACACTTTAGACTAATCACGTTATACTGATGTAGAAAATCAACTGCAAATATTTTAATGAATGAATCAGTTCATGAAACTGCCCATAACTGGTTTTCCCCAAAGAAAGATAGGTAGGTCGATAGATAGGAAGGTCATCATAGGTCGATAGATGAAAAAGAAATAGGAACTCTCCCAGTGATGTACTAGCCAAGCAAGTCAGTTTGTATGAGAGGTCCTTTTTTGCATATTTTGACCTATGTTTCTTGTTCAATTTGTTTACACCATAAATAGGCCTTATTGTTGCCTAGTTTAAAAACACAGACAGCAGGGATAATCGGTTTGGGAGTATACTCGGGTCCTACTCAATAGTACGTAGTAGTAATGACGATCGCTTATCCTGCTTACTACATTACAGTTTTAAGTAAGTATTGTTCGCTTTTGATGCTCCCCAAGTTTATATTTTGTATGTTTGCTAAAACAACCTTCACTCAGTTGGACACGAACGTTGAAAACAAATCCACGGGACGTGCCACCGGCAGTTTTATTGAAACAAACAAACAAACAACAGAACACAACTCTCATATTGCATACGCGAAAATATCAAACAAGCCAGAGAGAGTAACAAATGAACACGTTCACTTTTCCATGCATCTAGACACACGGCAGTGTGTCCGCCAAGTTCGAGCAAAAAAAGCGACACACCGGCCGTGGGTTATATTACACGAACCATTTCGGGCCAAGTTCGACCCACCTATAACTCAAAATCTATTTTATCTACGCATATGAAATTTCTAGTATCTGTCGAGATCTACTTAATTATCTAAAATACAAAATTTCATTAATGTACATATTGTAGGTCTTGAGATATTGACGTCAGAAAATCGCTATTTTTACTATACACTCACTGACTGACTGACTGACTGACTCACTCACTCATCAAAAACCTAGACCACTTCCAATGGTCGTATTGACTTGAAATTTGGCATGGAGGTAGGTCTTTAGGTCAAGGTAAAGGAAAAAATCTGAAAATGGCCAAGTGTGAGTCGGTTTTAAAAATAATGAAGGTGTAAATTCATACCCCTAAGGAACTAAAACAAAAAATTTATCTATATCTTCCAATCGTCGTACCGACCTAAAATTCGTTACGAAGGTTTGTATTTAGTCAAAGTAAATAATATTTCCTTACCTAACTTAATCATAAGAAAAAAAGAAAATAAACCTTACAAAATAATGAAATCCACCATAAATGTGAAAGGCTGCCAAGTTCGATAATATTGGCTTCGCCTATAAAGAAGTGAGATCTAAATAAGTACCAGTTCATACACAGACCTCAGTTAAAAATAGTTCCCGGAATGCACACTTGATTTTTCGCAGTTTGGAAATAAGAATCTACTTTCCAAACTGCGGAAAATCAAGTGTGCATTCCTGTAACTATTTTTAACTGAGGTCTGTGTATGGAACTTGGTACTTATTTAGATCTCACTTCTTTTATAGGCGAAGCATTCCAATATTATCGAACTTGGCAGCCTTTCACATTTATGTTTTGGGTGGGATTTTCTATACTGTATAGGTGCCTACTTACTTATTTTTCTCGCATGTTGGTCGATAACTAACCGGTAAACATCGTATCTACACCTTTTTCCCGACTTTTCAGCTAAGAAACCGATTTGATTTGATTGAGGGTAATCGCAAGTGCTATAAAAGTTTTGGCTGTAGGTACGCAAACGCTTCAATCAATTTTTTAAAACCCACATTTAACATATGTATTACGTATACTACGTGGAAGTGTAGTAGGTAATCTGAAGTGGTAGTGGGTTGGGCCCATTTATCGTAGTGTACCTACCGACGGACGGTAGAGTAAGCGGGTTCTCGATTGAAGGCCACGTCTCGGCAAGCGTAGCGTTGGACGCCGTCTGGCCATATAAACCGATGACTGAAAGAGAGCGGCTGGTAGCAACTGGAAGGTAAAAACCTTGTGGCATACTCTGTGGGAGCCTAATGTCCAGCAGTGGACTGCCATGGGCTGAAAGGAATTTAGTCATGTCACGGGCGGGGGCGAGTATGATGACGTCACTGGTTTGTGACCACCACAGATCTTTGTAACATTTCGATCTGTATCATAAAATTCAACAAAGAACACGCGAATTGACGATAGCCATATGCTTTTACTTACTCTAAGTTAATTATTATTGGAACAACTATTAACTAAGGCGGGGACAACCTGTAATACGCGCGGGAACTCCCAAAGTACATGTGTATCGGAATTTATACGTACTATTATCCGCGCGCCGTTTCCCTAATTTGTACTATTATACAGTATACACAGAAACAAACCCCAAAATGCATCAGATACATTGAACGTTTCTTGGCGTAAGCACACAGATTCCTCACATATCGCGCAACATTGTTTATCTTCAGTTTTATGCAACACATGAAGCGCTATCTCTTACACTTAGTTGCAAATGGGTGCAACTTGTAATATACTCTGTGCAGCGATGCTCAATATCAGCTTTTAGACGTATTTTTATGGTAGTCTGGCGAAGAATACTTATAAAGAGATATTTTGTAGGTAACTACACTTTATATAATTTGGTTTCGTGATTGAATGTGAGTTATGTACCTACCATCCGTTACGTTACGTTAATGAAAAATTTATTAGAGAAACGATACGTAAATAGCCTAATCGCCACTGCTGCTTGTATGCAAAAGAAAATTATTTTATTTTTGGAGGTAATTTTTTATTATTAAACCAAAGTTCCTTGGAAAGTTATTATTTACCAGCTGAGTATTCAGTGGGCTTTCTACTAAAATTGCACCCTCCCTCAGTTTTCTATATTTTTTTATAGAAATGCATCTCGAATGGCATGCATTTGAATTGGTAATACCTACAGCAGATATGATTGCTCTGTGCTGTGATTTAGGTGCATTACAACAGTGGCACGTGCGATTGCAGTGTTACAGTATATGAATAATGGTTTCAGATGTTAGGTACAAAGTACCTTAGTAGGTAGTTTTGTCGGAATATAAACCAAATATTGCCAGTAGGCAGTAAAACGAAAGGTACTTTGTAGAATTGGTGTACAGTCTCTCACGCTAACTCATGAACAATTCCATTTTTAAGGTTTTGATTTTTTTGTGATTTATATCGACAAGTCGGACAGAAACTGTGTTGTACGATTCAATAAATGTTGCTGCGTCTAGAAAAGTAACAATTAATTCTGTTAAATATTGCAGTCTGAAAAAATCAAAACCTTACATTTTGTATTGTTCATGAGTGAGCGGGAGTGCCTGTACCAACACCAGCAATTCAACCGCGGTAGCCCAGTTGGTTAGGGCTTCAGCAGTACTGATGCCGAAGGTCACAGGTTTAAATCCTGCCTGCGGTGAAAATTTTGCAAGTTTAAAAAAAAAACAGGAATTCAGCCCATGCTATCGATCAATTTCAGTTATTAACTGTAAACAAGGATCAGAATATGATTCAAACAAAAATCAGTAGGTGAGGAAGCTAGCTTAATGAAGTCCAGCCAAATGAACGAACTGGAACTCGTTCTAACCTTAACCAACCCTTTAAGAAATCAGCCTATAATGATACAGAGTTTTCATGTAAAACTGTATGATAAATTAGTTTCACACCTCGCTTACCACTGTCAGTCGTCTTTTGCTCATCATTGATAGCATATACACAGAAACTAGATGTTTGGTCTGTGCTAATAAATTGCAAAATGTTTCAACCGAGTGCCTTGTGCAGCAGATTAGTTTTCAAACTAAAATAGGTCAGTTGTATTCGTGCTCAAACTTTGTCCTAGAAAAGTTGTTTAAAACCTATCAACACTGCCGCGGAAAAACGGCGGAATGGGGTTGCCAACTGCTTGAGCAATGGTAATATTAGCTTTTGAAACTTGCACTGTAGCGCCTCCATCCGATGGTAACCAGTTTACTTGAGAAGTAGAGCCTTTACAGTTTTTAAGCGTTCGGGAATTTCCAAGATTTTGGAATTCTTTGAACTTCTTGGCAGTGGAGGGAGCTCGTTTCGGAAGCCAAGATCCTCTTGAGTCGTTGAGGCAGCGGAGTTAGTTAGTTAGGTGAACCTTTTTCATCTCTGAAGGTTTCCGTGAAGTGCAATAATTGCTATCTAAATCAATCATTGGCAAAGACCGATAACCCAACGTCAACGTGCCATCGTAAAATATTATAAAATACAATACAATTTTTCCTTGTGCAATAAAGGTGGATTGTCAAGAATCTTAGTTAACAGAATTGCAGTAAGGACTTCCTGATCCTAAGAATCACCTTCTTCACACCATTTGACCACGAATACAGTGTATTGATTGGTGCGATAGGCATATCCAAAGGCATTTGAGCGTGTATCAATAGACGTAATTTTAAAGCCGGTTGGCAACTGGAAATGCAAAAGCGATGTTCCATTTAGCCGTAGGCGTAGATTCGTGTGATAGAATTTCATTTCCACATTTTTCTTCTGTCCGGCATGCGCTTGTTTCGCTGCTGATTTTCGTTCAGTTTTCTGTCTGGTTTTGAACGAATATTTCTGACAAGATTTTTTAAAATAACTTACAAGGTATTCAATTGGTTTGAAGAGACCTAATTCGCATTTAGATATTTAGGGTAGTAAATGAATAATTCTAGAACGCCTAAATCCAGAAGCGGAAAACTTTACTGCGGAACTTTATACGGGTATAGAGTTCGAATGGTAAGCTTTGTGATATAGTTTTTGAAAAAAAAAAATAGTTTTTCAACAGGAATAAAAAAACTCCCAGGATTTCGGATGACCCATAGAAGGTTATGACCTCCTAAACATATATATCGTTATAGGATACTTCGGATCGGTAACTTATGTATGAGGTAAGACTTTGTCAATGGGAGCTTAGTCTATAAGTCTAAAGCTTAAACTTAACTCACTACCCTGTCTGTATTCAACAACATCTGAATGCAGATGGAGCTTTAAATTTTAAACCGTCGTTAGTGTAATTGCAGTGACGTCATCCAGCTTTAGAACTACGACTACAAGCAACTACATTACGTAGTTAGTAGATCGTAGTTGGGACTAATTGTAGCGTGAAGTCCAAAGCAAATAAATTTACTCTTAATGTAAGTTTGGCATCGTAAATAAGGAGTTAATACGCTTAATATGTTAGCTGCTAAAATAGGTTAATACTAGATCTATTTGGCGTATTTTTTTTTTGCAATGAAACGAATAAAATTATGATAATACGCTTTATAGTTGTTTTAAAGTACATACCTAGACCGTGTCACTCGTGCTGCTTAGACGAATCTAATGACACCTCACTTGTCAAGATCCGTCCAGCTGTTTGGGCTGTAGCCCGTGAAAACGAATTTCTAGTCCACATACCTACATACATACATACTATCAAAAAACATAACCCTTCTTCTGAGGCAGTCGGGTAAAAAGATTATATCAGCACGTAAATTATATTTTTCAATCGTCAACTGTCGTACGTCATTGCACTTGGTAAAAATCTCGTAACCAATGTCTACGCCGGCCGCGGCGTAGTCCGTAGCACGTAGCGCTGACAAAATAACTTTTGTTGTATGAACATGTACATGAAAAATAGGTTAAATACCTATTTTTCATGTTATGAAAGTTAGAAGATCTAGCTGTATTGATGCCTTATGTTATGTGACTCGTCGAAGAAATAGACCAAGTAAAAGACGGAGTGACGATCTTAGTTCTAGACAAACAAAGTTTATGGCAAAACGGGACCAGCTGCCGTCTAATGTGACAACACTTGTGATATTATTAGTCAACACTACTTTCTTCTTCTTCTTCGATTGGGACACCAAGTCGTCCAACGACCCGACCAACACTACAATATAGGGTGAAATTGTACTAGTGACCGCGAAATCTCTAAACTAGCTGGTGATAATGATAAGTAAGAACTTTCCCCAAGGAACATAGGCCAAAATATGAAAATAAATTAGGACCTCCCATAGTAACTAGAATCAGCTGATCGGCAATTTTGTATGAGAGGTCCGAGAGGTCCAATTTTTTTTCTCATTTTGACCGATATTTCTTGGGAAAGTTGTTCCTTATCACCAGCTGGTTCTGAGTTTTCGCTATCGATCACTAGTAAAATTTCACCCTATATTCTTCTGGACCAACTGATCTCGTCCAACGGCAGCTAACATATTAAACTATCATTGCTAGCAAACAGCCGGAAACGTAGTGTAGTGCACATCAAACTGTCCGAGGCAAACAAATTGGCACTCTGGGCGGCTTCACTGCCGTAAATAAGACGTTAATTGTGCCTGCGACACTTACGGCGTGTTCACCTGAGATATAAGTGCACTTACAGCATTAAAGGTAAAACTATAACTTGGTGTAACGTTAGCTCTACGAGTTTTGTATGCTACAGTATGATAAGAACTTTTCAATTCAGACCCATTCAAGGACTGAATAGACTAACCTGCAGTTTGATATCGCAAGCGCCATTTTGATCTAGTTAGTGAATCAAACCTGGGACCTCCGAATTTTCAGGCGATAGGTCAGAACACAAGAACACAAAGCAGTTAGTTCGGTGCCGTAAATAAGACGTTAATTGTGCCTGCGACACTTACGGCGTGTTCACCTGAGATATAAGTGCACTTACAGCATTATAGGTGCAGCGTTGGCTTTAAGAATTTTGTATACCGCAGTATAATGAATAACCTCAAGTCTTTCTATTTGGATCCGAAAAAGTACAGAATAGAGCAAAGTATTCAAACAAAAACCACACAACACCTAACCGGAAGCGTTTTTTTGAATCTGCAGTTTGATTTCGCATGCGCCAGTCTGATCTGGTTAGACCGGCCTGTACGCAAACACTTTAACTAGATTCATGTTGTGAAATGATACAAAAATAATAATAGGAAAAGATGACTAACAAATTGGCACTTACGGCGGCTTCGGTGTAGTAAATAAGACGTGAATTGTGCCCGCGACACTTACGGCGTGTTCACCTGAGATATAAGTGCACTTACGGCATTATAGGAGCAACTATAGGCAGCTGCGAGTTTTGTACCTATGCTACATTTTGATGATTGAACATGGCAGAGCTTCTTGATTCAGACCCATTCAAGCTGCAGTTTGATTTCACCAGTGCCAGTCTCATCTTAAACCGTTCTAATACACAGAACTATTACCCAAACTCATTTACTATGACAGTTCTTGTTGTCGAATCAGAGAAGCATTTTTATAAGTAGCAAATAAATTGGCACTCAGGGCGGCTTCGGTGCCGTAAATAAGACGTTAATTGTGCCTGCGACACTTACGGCTTGTTCACCTGAGACGTAAGTGCACTTACGGCATTATAGGTGCAACTATAGGTAGCTACGAGCTTTGTACCTATGCTACATTTTGATGATTGAACATGGCAGAGCTTCTTGATTCAGACCCATTCAAGCTGCAGTTCGATTCAGCCAGTGCCAGTCTGATCTAAAACCGTTATAATACACAGAACTTGTACCCAAACTCATTTACTATGACTGAGTTCTTGTTACAGAATCAGAGAAGCATTATTATAAGTAGCAAATAAATTTGCAATCAGGCCGGCTTCGGTGCC
Organism: Phthorimaea operculella; assembly: GCA_024500475.1. Lineage (NCBI taxonomy): Eukaryota > Metazoa > Arthropoda > Insecta > Lepidoptera > Gelechiidae > Phthorimaea > Phthorimaea operculella. The sequence continues at coordinate 2,497,435 of JANFCV010000082.1, forward strand.
GTAAATAAGACGTTAATTGTGCCTGCGACACTTACGGCTTGTTCACCTGAGATATAAGTGCACTTAAGTGCAACGTTTGTTTTCCGGCTCATCTTAATACCTTTAAAAATAAAATATCGGCTGGGACATGAACCCGGGACCGTGGGGTACCGTCTCCTACTGCTCTTCCACTCGATCTCATCTCTTC